>OZ024770.1:20625680-23293347 GCA_964017025.1 Stenichneumon culpator
CTCACCAAGTCACGGAGCACTTGGTCGCGTCGCGATAATAATGATGTAATTGCTCGCACGCGAGGCAACTAACGAGGATTAATGGCTTTCGAGTCGAAAGTTTAAACGATCCGTTAAGTCTGCAACAAGTCGATCTCACATTCGGGCGATAATGATTCTGGCCGGTCGACTCGTGTGGTCCATCATACCCCGGTAAACCATTTTAGAACGACCTATTCAACCCCCACGCCGAGTCACCCCCACGAGATAGCATTTACAAATTTTTCTCACGTTGACAGCCGGGCAAATTATGCGACAGGATGACTTTCCGAAATGACAATAAGCACACATTATTTCCGTAACGCGAAAATGTGAATCAATTTTGAACGATCCGTTGAGTCTGCAACAGGTCGATCTCACATTCGGGCGATAATGATTCTGGCCGGTCGACTCGTGTGGTCCATCATACCCCGGTAAACCATTTTAGAACGGCCGATTCAACCCCTACGCCGAGTCACCCCCACGAGATAGCATTTACAAATTTTTCTCACGTTGACAGCCGGGCAAATTATGCGACAGGATGACTTTCCGAAATGACAATAACCACACATTATTACTGTAACGCGAAAACGTGCATCATCTCCCCAAGGGAATCGCGCGAGTCGAGATTTCCAGGGGTAGCAGCAGCCTGCGTGAATCCTCATGCAGAGAAGTACCCGACGAAGGATGCGAACGGTGAGAGGAGGGAAGGAGAGTGCAAAATATATCGGACACACACATGCGGCAGTCAGACAGGCGGGACGCACATGTGGGGAAAGAAATCTACCGCGGCTATACGGAATCCCGTGGAAAAAGTAGGAGCCAAGGTCGAGTTTAGTATTCGACTCGCGTTCCCAAGCTTTATTTCGGACTGTGCGGAAAAGCGCCCGCCAGCTCTCCTTCCCGAGCCCCGGGTCTCGCTTCCCTGGCTCGTCTCTTTGCAAGGTAAAAGCATCGTCGTCGTTGTCGGGGTTTACGGACGCCAGAAAAGCGAGCGAGACTGAGACCAGGTATTCTATACGAGCTACCAGACGAGATTCGATTTCGATTCAATCCAATCGGCCTCCGTCATGCAAACAGCACCGGGAAACTGAGGCGGCATCCTTCTCGTTGCATGCTTGGGATATGTGTTGGTCCTTAAACAAGGTACAAAGACAAACGACCGGTACAAGAGGAAGAGGGCAAAGACTGAGAGTTAACTTAAAGGGGTATGTGGGTAAAACACGAGGTAACATAACTGGTTTCCTTCGGATATTGCAACAGCAATAAGAGATGAAACAACGAGGATTTTTTACAAAAAACAAAATAAAAATACCACATGCGCCATTGAAGAATGGACAAATGGTATATCTGCTAGAAGGTTTCGTGGCATTACCAGTTGGGTTATTTGGCCAGTCCCTTAACTGCCAGTGGTGAAAACAGTGGGATGTTATTTTGGCCCCAATATCGATTAGCAGCCAATTTCGACCACAACATCGTTTACGAGGGTGATCCGAGAAAATTTGATTGACCGATAAATCGTCATCATCGCAGCTAACCGATCGAGTCAAGTCCTTAATACCCATGAAAATTCGTAAAGATATGAGATTTAAAAAAAAATCTCTTTAAACACGTAGCAAGCACACACTCTATAACGCACTAAGTTATCAACGTAAACAATTCCTCTCCCCAAAAAGGTCCATTAACTACCAATCAAATCCGTCAAATACCAATTAATCATTCGACCGGAACCCTGAATTTTTCAATCGAGACGAGAATACCAATTTATTTCTTTATAATTGCACCGCCAGTCGTTCGATACAGAAAAAATTAGACAATCGAAATTGATCCGTATCGTATATATCTTTATTATTCTCGCCGGCGAGCTTCGAAGCTCTCGGGAATCATGGAGAATTGGTTTTTTTATACGTTGTTTTTTTTTTTTCGTGAAAATGTGCGCAACGCTCAGGCTGATAGTTCAATTCTCTACAGATATATGCGCCATTCAGTGCCCGTACACGGTCCATGTACAGGAATCTCGCGGTGCTGTTCTATGTCGTTATCGCGAGCCTGTTTTTATTATTTCAACGTTATGATGCCCGAGGCAAAATCGGAGTTTACCGCGCGGTACGCTGCCAATGGTAAAGGCGTGGAGTAGAGTCTGCACGATTCCGACGGTGCTGGAACCGCTGCTAACTTGCCGGAAATCGATTTACGAAAGGCGGAACTACCTGGGGCAACGACGCGCTTCTCGCATAAGTCTTCTTACTCGCTGGAAGAGGAGTGAAGGAGGAGCGAGAGATTCTGTGCTTTTCCCCACTGATATCCAGCTCTTGCTGCGAGGGTACGTATTTTGCCTCATCTTTACGGTGTATATACTACGATATGCACAAGCTGGCTCTCTTCGTATATATTTTCGTAATCGCTCGAATTTGCGGAAACTGATGTTGATGCCGCCCGTTCCAACGACTGGATTCTTTTTGCCGGTGGAGAGAGCGCGATCGCATATATTTCCATCGGTCCCGTTTGTCGCGCCCGCGGTTTCCATCCAGCGAGCGAGCGAGGCCCGAGCGTAGCCACAGGCAGAATCGCTGCGGGAAATCATCGACGCCGGGTATGTAAACGAGTTAGTCATACGGTATCGCGCCGAGAGTAAAATATTTCCCATCTGGCGATTTGATAAACGTAGTTTTCGTAGGTCGTGCGGTGTTTGTTGATTTTCTTGGGGCTCGAGCTTGTTATAAATATTTGTTCGCCAGAGCGGTCGGGTCAAGTGGGAATCATGAGATTTCGATCCGAGCCAAAACTCATTTCCGCCAAATCGCGTTGTTCGACTGGCTCGTTGCGTACGATGCGGTCCGCTGAGAGTATGGAATCTCGTGATAAGGCGGAAGCTGTCCGATGCATTCTTCGATAAGTGGAATGTCGACGTTAGAGGGAAGAACCGTCACTTCCGGTCTGGAAGTCTCAGTGTTTCAGCGGAAGGCGCGACATAGGGGAAAATTTCACTTTCGGTTCGAAAATCTCAATTCCGGTGGGAAGAGCGAGCACTGTCGAGAACAGCCAGGACATACAATGGTTGAAAAAATAAATGCGTGTGATTGGAAAGCTGCAGTTCCTGAAAACTGTGAAACGGAGATGAAGATCGATCATTTTTTTTTGTCGCCAATCTTGACGACAAACTTTCCCGTTGTCCTGGAAATAAAAATTTTTTGATTGAAATTTTTTTAATTGTCATTGCTTCTGTCAACCAACTAGAAGGCATGCAGCCATTCCTTTTTCGAATGGTAACAACATAGTTTTTTTTAATTGCTCATATCAACTTCAAAGAGCGGGATAAAAAATAACAACCTTGTTCAACGCCGACGTTTAATTGGCGAAGGATCGGCGTTGGATAACCGTCTTATGATGTAACGACCCATTAAAATGAGATTGTCGACTAAACACGATCGTCGTCGGTGTCGCCGTTGGAGCTGCGCAAATGGAACTGTCCATTAGCCGTGATTGTACGTCCAACGCTTCACCGTGCATTTGCCTGAAATTCCTCTCACTAGTGCCAGAGAAGTCTCGTTGAGGGTGTAAATCTTGGTGCGTTCGACGCATTGGCATACCAAGCCGCGGAACCGATCTGAAAATAGTATCATGGTATATACTCGATATATCGGAAACGTGAAGGCACGTTCCAAGCATTATTACCTCTAGAAGCGGGGTACTGAGAAACAGAACGAAAAAAAAAACGATAGCCCAGATTTTGTGAACGAAAGTAAAGTACGTTATGTGGGGAACGGAAGTCGTTTCCAAACATCGATTCCCATCCGCTCCGTTACTTTTTTGTTTTACCATTGCAGCGCTATCGACTGGGTACTACGAAATGCTGGACGAGGCCGGAAGCCAAATTAAAAAAAATTACTCTTTCTAAAAATGACTCATTACTTCGAGACTTTATTGCCTTTGCATTATCTTTAGCTCTGTATCTTATCTTTGCATCAGACTCCAAGGCTGCATTGACAACTGAGTAGCCATCGAGACTATCTCTCCATGGCTGAAGGACTATCGAAAAACGATCAATAAGCTTGCGAAATTCTATACTCCCAGATTTTATTAGCGCATTATTATTCTATACGTTTTATTTTATTTTTGGTTTTCAGTCCAGCTGGACCATTGCACTCGGGCCCCATCGGGCACTCGCACCGCCCTAATTATCCACGTTGTGTTCCTCAGACGCGGAACTCAACGGACAGGCGTTCCTCGTGATGTCATTGACTTTTTCCGCACCTACTTCTGCGACTTGACACCTTTGCTTTAGGGATTACCGGTTGCTCAGGGTATCTTGGCCAGTCCCCCATTGCCCAGCAACCCGAGTAGCCATCGAGACTATCTATCGATGGCTACGCAGTTGTTTTTACAGTCTATAGCGCACTGCCCGAAGTAATTCATTCATAAGCCGCAAGAGAGCGCGACGATCGCCGGCCGGCCGCCGAAACACTTCTAGCCGCGAACTTGAATTACAATTATTCCCCGAGATTCCTAAATTCACCATCCAAGTCACTCCCAATTCCACTTCACGAATTTTACCGCCACTTCCCGCCAACCCGATAAGCGAGCTAGGCCTCGCGAATGCGTTATTAGCAAGTTTTGTTTCTCGGCGCATTTCACCCTCGTTACGCTGAATCCCCCGTTTGCAGCGATGGAACTCGGGCCTCGGACCACGAGCATGCGAGCTTTCCTTACTGTATGTGTTTCGAGCCAACACAGCCCGGCGTCGATCCGATTCCAACCCCATAAGCACATTACACTGTCGATATCCAGTATTGAATATCGGATTCCGTACGAAAACCCGTGCCAGCTAGTCAGCCTCCCCACCGTGTTGTTGATCGAGTATATTTCATTTTCGAGTGCCCGCCGATGGAAGGGCTTCGACACGGCGCGTTCTGTCAAAATCAGAGCTCAATGTTCCATTGGAACAAACGAAATTTTCATCAGTTTCATTCGTCGATTCCCAGCGGAATTTACCCAGCGTTTTATATAGTACGGTATAAACAATAATTTGTCTGTGTACCGCGCGGCACGCAAGTCCCTCGAGTGCGAATCCCCATCTCTGTGCACCAATGACTGTAGGGACATGGACCAAAGTTCATCGTCCTGATAGTACACAGTTATCAAAGAGGAAATTGTCTATCTCGCTGACACGCCTCTATCTATAATAGAACGGCCGGACGGCAGAGAGGGTGAGAAGGGAAACCGAATTTGACGGATCGAGAATCTCTCGCACGAAATTCGCCGACTGCTGACATAATGTGGCCCCGGGTATACATACGTATATAGTTAGCCGTGCAAATTGGCCGGATCCGATAGATTTTATTGCACCTCCGTGTCGAGAACCGTTCGACAGTTCCGCGGACATATGTGCACGAGGTCTGTGTACATAGATGCGGAGGTACATGGCAAATGTAGATGAACCAGCCCGTATATATACATACGTACGTATTAGAGAACCGACGAGAAACGCGTCTATACTATATATACATAGATATACCGCGTAACCCTTTAGCGTACGATCGAACTGAATGCAATTTGCATCGGTCACCTCTTAATCGAACTTTCATGCTGCGTACGGTGTATGTTGGTATAGTTGTTCCTCCTAATTACTTACCGTGCGTGCACTCGTTAACTTTCGTAGGCTTCATTGGTCGTTTTTTCTTTTTATACCTTATTTATTTATCGCAAAAAAAACCGTCTCCCGACGAGCCGTTGACGAACGTAGTCCAGCCGATGGAGTCGAAGGCGATGTAGATGTAGGGTGGCGGCTGATTAAAACAAACACTTCCTTCAGCTCATCTCCCCGTGGACGAAAGTCGAAGGAACTTTAGCTTCGATAATCAAGTAGAATTCTACCGGAAGCCAACAGCGAGGAGTCCCCAATCTCCTCCGAGCCTTTCGGCGGATACAGGACACAAAAGCTACTATCAAAGAAAAGTAATTCGACTGGGGTGTTTCCCTCGCGTGGCCGGAGTACAGTGGGATATTCCATTGACTCCTTATTCACTTTCGGTTTTCATCGGAAACTCCGTCAACCATACCGAGGGGCTATTCAATGTCGCGATAGGATGAAAGAGCTCACCTGAACTATCGCAGTAGTTTCTTTCAGTGTCGCAAAGTACATAGCGACGTAAGGGACGCCCGAGGGCTATCATTCGGTTTGAAAGGGGCCTTCGCGTAAAGATTGCAGCGGCGTGGTTGGTACAGTGGCTCTTTTTTTTTTTTTTTAGGGTAGAACTGCTTCAAAGACTCAAACTCTAATCACCGGAGTGCGTTGAGAATGTCCCGAATAGGGGACGAACTTGGCTCCTATGGCATTTGACTTAACGATGTAAAATCAGCGAAAAAGATGGAAGACGAAGAATTTGTGGGATATGTTTGAAAGATGTAGGAGCGTAACGCCTTGTTTGAGCGATCAAGGGAATGTCAGTCCCTTTTTCCGTCCCAGCCTCGAGAATGTAACGAGAGCTACGCTTAATTACAACACTAATAAGACTGATGAATATTTACTGCCTGAACAATTGAACTAGAGCTGCGCTTATTTACAACACTCATGCGATTGACGAGTATAATACAGAGGAGAGCATTACGCCCGGCGAGGATCGGCACTCCGTAACTGTATTTGGCACGTAACGCAACGTGGAACAATTCAAATGGAGTCCACATCCTCTAAGAGAATCAGCGCATCTGTAATATGGGTCTGAATTCGTGAAAGCTTATTGGCATGCGTTGTGCATTCGCGCATGTTGCCTAAAGCCGACATCGGTAGACGTTCGTGAAACTATCGGTTTGCTTGTTTGGATACGGTTTCTCTCCAGAGCATTGTCACATTAATCGCAGCCATCACGAGCCCGAGTCTTACCTACCGGAGATGCGACTCTATCGATCGATACTGTTATCGTAACCGCCGACCGAATAGGATAACACGCATATTCGATTTTGCGACGAATGTTGTTAAAATAAATGAGCTCCAATATCGATTCCCGGTAGTCGTGCTTCATGTAGGAACAACACAGATGATGCACGACAAAAGACGAGCTCATGGAAACTCGAAGTTTGGAAATATTTGGAGAACAATCTGGATAACCTGAAGTCGTCAGTGAATTTTTTAATGCGTCAGAGAAGAGAGGACGATATCAGGGAATTTGTTTCATCAGATGTAAGGCAATTTCTGTCAATGCCGTAGTACTTCCTAAACATATAGAAAAATTTGCATACTCAGATAGTCAACCGTAGCACAGGCAAACAAGTGCCATTGCTTGGCGCCAAGCTTTGCTGTTTCCTCGCTATAAATATGCCTGCATCACATGTAAACTACGGTATTAGCAACATGTCCACAAATTGCCAGCAATATTACAAACACTTGACTGGGTGAAACGACACTAGAATTGAATCTTTATCAATGTCCGAGTAGCGAGTCCCAATGGAGCCGAATTATAGTTTTTTTTCGTGGCTCCAATTAACTTTCCAATATTTGCCCTTAATTCAAGATTCCTAGGCAGTCACGGAAAATATTCACGAAGCAATTTACGAAAGCGTACACCTTGCGTACAATTATATCATCGTGATGAACCAGCAAGCACCAGCAAGCCTTGTTGACAAGTTGCTGCCAATATGCCCCTAAGAATTTTTGGCATTGAATCCTAGCAAAAACATAGTCAATTGTGCACGCACCTTACGCAATTTTGCCGGAATCTATTTTGCTGGCAGGTTGTTCACAAAATGCGATCTGGATAGATACGACAGCACCACTTTAGGCCAAATGTCTCGTACAACGTGGATTTTTCTCCCGCAACAAATGCAATACCGCGCAATAGCGATCAGCTTGGCGTCAATATTTGTTCACACGCATTCGACACAATCCGCGAGAACACGCTAGGTCGTTAGGGGCGCCCCGCGGTCCGCGTTTTCCCTGTGTGGTGACTGCGCCGTTTCGTCGCGCTCGAGAAAACCGCACCCCCAGCGACAGTAGAAACAACGCTCGCTATGAGGGTAGTTTATTCAAGATTCGTCCTTGTAGTCTGCGAGGACAAGGAGGCGGACGTGGAGCGAACAAGGAGTCTTCGTCGTCAGGAATGCGCGAGCTCTCCCGAAAGCTCAACGAGTGCGAGACGATATTCCGGTCTCTCGCCGTCTCTCCGCTCCTCAGACCAGCGTTTGCTCTCTTGCGTATCGCTTAGAATTTGTCTCTGTGGAAGTTTAGCTGCAGCCCCGACGACGTGCCGGTGCAGTACGGTTTTAACTTATGCGTGAGTTTACTACCACTGCTACGACCGCAACACAGCACACGGTGGAAACTACTACTATACATCGCCGAGACTGAAAGCGCCCATTCTCGGTGACCTAGGAGGCGGTATACATTCCCACAGTTGTACCCGGCACTTTTTTTTCCTCTCTCTCCTCTTTTTCGCATTTCTTTATTTTCCGTCCTTTACTTTTTTTTAATTTGTTTATTTTTTTTTTTTTTTTGTATTTCTCTCGACGCGATACTAAAGATGCTGTAGCAGCATACACTTTCCTAGAATTACATCGCTCGTTCTCGGGTCCAGCGCTCCTTCCGGATTGTTGAAGCGCAAATAACAGTAAAGCGCGATGCTCATCGTGTTTGCTACCTGGCTGTATCCGCGCTCTCACAGTTCTTTTCTGACACGATAGGGAATTCACTACGGACGATCTTTCTTGGAAGCTCCTGTTCGCTGTGATCTTCGGTTGTACAATGGCACCCGGAAAATCTATCGTGCCCGGTTACCAGTGAAGCAACCGGACGCCAGCAAATATCAAGATCTTGTTTCCTGTTTTTTTTTTTTTTTTTTTTTTACTATTTCTCGCCTTCGCCTTTTCTGTCGTTACTGAGATGCGAATATATCGTATGTCGTATTATTCGTTGGCAACCCTTTACGCCGGCTTTCGAGCTATATGCGTATATGTGTGTGTGTATGTGTGCGCATCGGACATACCAGACGCGCCGGCTAAGAAAATTCGCGTTTTCCACCATTCCTCTCAATCTTCCGCCAAATTCACTCTCGCCGCTTTGAATGTTCTTCCGCAGAAGTAGCGGCAGTCCAACCGTTCGGTTTTATCGCGCCGGAACCCACCGAGACGAGACTTAACGCCCCGAGGCTCTGCACCATCGCTGGTGGTTAGGAGAGCTGGGTGAAACGGACCATCGGGTGGAGGGGGCAAAACGGACCAATTTTGCTTCCTTATAGAGGAAGCTATGATTTCGTAAAAAAAAATATATATATATGGACTAACACTGTACAAAGTTTGATATTGCATTTGGAGAAAATTGATCTGGCAGTTTAAATTTTGCGAAATTTCTAAATTGTTGAATTTTTTGGAAAATTTGTATTTTTCGTTCGACACGAGATTATGCATCAAATGTTGCACTCGGAGTGAAATAACCTAAAGATTCGTCAGTGGAGAAACATACATAAGATATGACTTCAAAATGACGAATTACACAAATTTCAGTTAGCGATTTTCTACAATAAATTTTGCGATAACTTTTTACCATTTTAAACTTACGAATAAAAGGTCCAAAGTAATTTGCTCCCCCATGTATAAAAATGTGGGGCCCAGCTTCCTCTAAGAAGAAGCCAAAATCGATCAACGATCTTTCCCATAGAAAAAGCTGTCCGCCAAATTGTATCAAATGAGGTAACCATGTGCAAATAATGTCGCACCTTTTTTTAATGTTTTCCGGGACGCAAAAGAAGTCTCCTATCGTTTTTCGAATTTCGGAGGCGGGTCCATTTTGCCCCGCTCTCTTGTGCTTCTTAAACCAATACCAAAAAGTGCTCGAGCTCGAACTACCGTACGAGAAATTTGCTTACACCGCGGAGCACGGATATTACACACTACACGAAGTCGGATACGCTATAAATGTGAGTGTATCGGCGCGTATGCACACGAGGTTCGAGCTTGCGATAGCGTGGGTGCCTTCGATATAACCCCGTGCGGTATGGTCGTTTCAACGCCACGGCGAAAATTGCACGGTAGGTGGAGGAAGAAGGAGAGCGGAAATCGTCGACGAGAGAATGGAAGGTGGAAGGAGCGAAGAAACTTTTTGGTCCGATTTACCACCCTCTAGAATTCGCGTATTAAAACCGCTTAAACCTTAGTGGCAAAGTGGAAACGGGTAAAGATCGTATTACTGTGACGATGTCGGAATCGCGGATTTGGTCCGGTCCGATTGAAAGTCCGTGCCACGCGAAAATTTTACAGGGATAATTAATTCAACGAACGTTCGCGACCTTGCACTAAAAATCCATTTTGCCACGTCGGAGAAATGAATAAAGAAATGCTTTGTAAAATATCGAACGATCTTGGAAACGGGGTCGCGTAGTAATTAGATGCATCTTCCTTTCAATGAGTACCGGCGAAAGTGCCCTCGTCACCATCAAGTTCAACGGGTCGAGTGCATTCTTCATCCGATTGTAAAGTTTGCCGCAGTTACAGACGAGTGCGGCCACCTATCGGCAATCCTGGGAGTTCTTGGTCACGAGCGGTCTCTGCTTATCGAGGGGGGGGTTGGGCGGTATCCGAATGGTTTAAACAGGTTTATCGACACTACGACATCGATCGGCTGCCGGCTATGCAGGGAGGGATCTACATTTTCAAGTAAAGCCACAATCGCATATTTATGATAACATTATCGCTGCCCGATGATGGAGGTTTGATGAAAAAAAAATGTCGAGCTCTATCAATCGATAGGCAGTCATTTGACGGTTATTGATATTCCAATTAAGATTATTAGTGGTCAATCGTTAGATACAAATTATTAAAAAGAAGAAAAAAATACATTTTTCAAGTAAAGCCACAATCGTATATTTATGATAACATTATCGCTGCTCGGTCATGGAGGTTCGACGAAAAAAAAATGTTCACGTCTGTCAATCGATTGGTGATCGTTTGGCGCCGATTACTAGTCCAATTAAGACGATAGGTTGCCAACCGTTAATTAAAAACTATTAAAAAAAATCCAAATAAACCCACAATCGCATGTTCGTGATAACATTATCGCTGCTCCATCATGCAGACTTGATAAAAAAAAAACATTGACATCTATCAATCGATTGATGATCATTTGGCTTTTATTGCCAGTCACGTTACGACAGCTGTCAGTAAGTCTTAAAAATCGAATTATAAATAATAAAAAAAAACGAAGCCTTAACTCAGTCAATCGTAAAAAGAGAACTGCTTCAATTAAACCATAAACAGATCCCGTGCCTACCGACCGCAAGCGGCAAAGCTCCGCCATCAGCAGCAGTCTCGAACGATCTCTACATTCATCCAATTCCCCCCGACGTCCTACCCTCAGGAACAAAATCCCCAGTATTACAGCCTAGTGACATTTCACCAGTCACGACCGCCGTAACTCCTAGAATCACCCCCATTAACCGACCGGCCTCCCAGCTCGGAGCGTCGAAAGGGTCGAACCAGATGGATTTCACCACCCGGCGCTTCGACCCGGCAGGGTTCGCCTCCGTCGCAAGGCGCAGTCCATGCGGTTGCTCCCCCTACACAACCCACCGAAGCTCCCCGACTTCCAACTCCGCCGCTACAGGCGGCTCTGCGAGATGGCGGTTCAGCGAGCGAACTAGCGCAGGCCGGTGGAAAACACGAATGGTTCTGGCAGAAAAAAAAAAACCAACAAAAAAAAAATCACACCGTCCCACGACCAGACTAACAACATTAAAAAAAAAGAAACCATCATAAGCCATAAGCATCCACTGCATCAGCCGCCAAAATTCGGCTGCCAATAACGCACAAATCTAGTTTTCACTCCAAGAGGCCAAAGTGCGATTCGCCAAGTGTACGAAGCTTTCTTCTCTCCGTATAAATCGCCCGACCCTATCGCACTCTACGCAGCAGTGTCAGCCCGCAAAGTCCTACAGGCCGATCTACACCGAGTGGAGTTGTGAGAAAATGCGGCTATCGTCTCGATCGAGCCGATATTCAACGTAAGCTCGTCCTCGGCGACGGAGCTTGCGCCACAACTGCGTGTGCTCCGCGAGGGTGGCGAAGGTGTGTGCCTCGCGACGGACGCTCGTACGGGGTTGCGATTGCCGTATCGGCCAGTCGGCCAGCGCTGTTTGGCTCCGCGTCGTGTTGGACATTAGGGGCGCATTCGGGAAAGCCGGGGGTGGAGACTGTCGGGGCCTCGCAGGGTGAACAATCGCCGCTATCGAGGACTCGCTGCGTCGGAACGGAAACCGGAGAAACGGTCGAGGGTGTCGAATAACGCGAGGCGAGGAGGTGGATGAGGAGAAAGACGAGAGAATGTCGATGGAAAGGGAACGAGGAAACGAGTTGCCGATGACGGAGGGAGAAATCGGAACGGTGCGAGACTGAGACGCGGAGACGAGGAGGAAAAGTACGAGAGGCAACGAACCGAGCGCGTGCCGCGAGAATTGATTCCCTACGTGTGTTGCTCACCGCGCGGTCGCTCGAGAGAATCGTCGAAGAGCCTGTCTCTAGGAATAGCCCCGATCGAGAGTGGCTGTTGAATAGCCGCTGCTACTGCTGTACTGTACGGCGTCGGATAACGTGGCAGCGGTGCGGTGGTCCAGCAGTTTTTTAATATTACTATCATCACCATCATCGTTACTATCATCGTTCAAATAACGCTATCGCTATCGACGATTTATTCGTTTTCTCACCAGAATATTTTTCAACAAATTAATAACTTATATACCGTTGAAAAAAAAAAAAATAAGAAAAAAAAATATGACGATGCTAATGATCGTCGATGTTGCTGGAAGAGTCTACGCGTCGTCGTCCTCGTCGTGTATAACGAGCTTGCAGGGTAGCTCGGCGGGGCGGGCGCGCTAAAAATTCTGTTACCAAGAATCGTGGGACCGGATGGCCGAGTACATCTATTTATAATAAAACGGTGAATCAACCCAGCGGCGAGCAGTGTGCCGGGAGCTCTCGGAGAGTTCTTACCGCGGACTCGTGGTCGTCTTCTGCGTTTCGTGCGAGAGTGCGGGAGCAGTTCTGGCCCGGTTACGAGGAGCCGCGACGACGACGAGATAAATTTCACCTACATCTTGGAGGGGTGGAGAGAGAGACGGGGAGAGGGGGTAAGGAGTACGGAGAGTGCGTACGGCACGGTGCGTGCGTTCGGCCTTAGAGAGCCTGCGCGCCCCACCCCTCTCGTCGAACCGTGGGGGAGAGAGAGAGAGAGAGTTCGCTGGTATGAAAAGTAAGTCGCGCGTGTCGTCGTCCTCGCTCGTGTCGCCTCTGCCAAACAACCCTACGCCGCCGAACCACCCTCGTGTCCCTTCGTTACACCCTTCGAGCGGTCACGCCAACTTCGACGGCGATCAAACTGCTCGAAAAATCCACGAGATTCGCACGATAGGCGTCCGAGAGACTCAGCGCTGATCGTCGGGGCTGCGTGACTTTCGTCGGATAATTTCGGAGGATTTTTTTTTTTGTAAGGGGTTTTTTTTTACTACCCCCTTTACTGGATCCCTCGTGCATCGAGTCCTCGGTCGACGGCACGACGTCGCGCTGCATCGCGCCCATCGCACCCTTCGGTCACTCGGTCAGCGGGTTGATCCGCTGATCCGCTGGTGCGTGTTTGTGCGTGTGTGCTCGCGTGTGCCGACTCGGCGAGAATAAAATAACGAAGGGTGCTCGCGTGCTGAATTTACTCGGTTAATTTAATACGGGGGAGAGAGAGGGTGTTTGCGCACTCGGAGGGTCGACTACTGGACGGCAAGGGGCGTGCGGGCGAAAGGGGGCGAAGATAAAAGTGCTGCAGGTGCATCCCGTCACGGATAGACAGGGATCACGGATATGACGCGTGAAACCGCCCGGACCACGTGATAGAGCGTATACGCGCCTCTGCGAGGTAGGGACACAAGGCCCTATAATCGGAAGGAGGATGCGGTAAGTTCGACCCTGGTAGGTCATTTATAAATTTTTGTGAAGAATTGTCGTCAGGATTTATTTCTTATAAAAATAAAAAAATCTTGTTTCTTATTTTTAAAAAACGAAAAATAATCCTTTACGACGAAGGGAACTTTGCGAGAGTTGAAATATGATGGAGAAAGGAGTGGGCAAATATAGTTTGCAGTTTTTTTTTTAGATTTTCTGAATACTTGGATAAAGAATCGAGATTGTCTTCGGAATACTTAAAATATCTGGAAGGTCTGAGAAACTTCAAGATTATGCAGTCCGTACGAAGGTGTTAGTGTGTCCCGTGGCCGGAATATTTTTTTTTTAGCTCGGCAAGCATTCGAGTTAATCAAGTAAAAGTTTAGTCGTCTTCCATTGCAGTGACTCCCCTAGTTTATATTTATTTTCGTAAAAATGCATCCGTTTTCGAATTTTACTTAAATTTTGATGTTTCAAATTCCAAATATCGTGGTTAATTAATAATCCTGGTTTGGCAAATCCATGTACTAATGAACACAAATTCTGCGACATTTTGAAAATTTTCCTTTAAATGTAACTTCAAGCAATTTTCAAATTAATAAAATTTCGAAAACTAAAAATAGAAGATTTCTTCCTTATCAGCGTCCATCATTCGCAAAACCTCCTTCCACGAGAACGCGACAAAATCACGGACTGTGCTTTCTCAAAAAGAAAAAAAGAATCTCAGCGAACGAAAGAAAACGATTTTACATCAGCGTCTAAATATCAAATTTTCATTATAAATTGAACTTTTCTTTCGCGAGAAAGAAAAAGTAATTTAAAAAACTGTCAAGCGCCCGCCATTTATCGAGAATCTACTTCACCAAGTGCCATAGTTAAATGTTCGAGTTCGTAATATCCTTTCACTCGTCTTGTTGCATATTCAGCGTTATTAGCGAAGGACGCGCTCGCAATATCTATAACTATACGAAACTACTTGCCGATTGGTACGGTGCATTATATATACGCGTGCTTCACTCGAAAGTAGGTTTATCTCGATAATGAAGGAGGCAGCTGTTCTTCCACGCTCGCTTCGAGTCCCGTCGCTGGGTCTCAGCTTCGGAACTAACAACGGATAATATGATCGAATGTTCCTTGAATGAAAACTGCCTTATCGAGGAGCCTCGTGTATCGGCACATCCCGATAGATGAATTCGATCATTATTCCCTCCGTAGCGCACCTTCGGCTCTTCGCGAGAAGACCGAACGATGCCATCGGTATACGTTCGAGCTCGCGATCGCAGCATCGCCGGCAGGGGTAAAAATAAACCCATACATTTTCTCAACGCTCCGATGTACCACACTTTTCTATTTCTCTCCGCCTACAGATATGATACAACCCTACCGCGTACGCTGCAACTGTAATTCTCATTCGTACGTCACTCGCCGAACGCCGGCGTTGCTTCGGGACTCGCATAAAAGTCCCCGCACGGCAACCCTCCCGTCGCTTTATAATTTACTTGCTTTAAATTTATTTGCTTGTCGGCGTTACATAATTGTCCGCGCTGACACAGATATTTTTTTTTTCTGTAAATAGATTCGTGGTAAAACGTTTTTACATGATTGCAATTGCATACAAATTTATTAAATAAAAGAAACAAATTTACAAGGGTGGGAATTAAATTTGCATACCGTTTCGTTATTTTTTTCCTGTTATTCAATGAGTCTTCTCTATGAGAAAAAATGGTTATTGATTCCGGAAGGCCCCTCTGGGGTGTCGCAACACCCCACGAATATTAAATTCATCTGCGGGTTGGTCGCATACTGCAAGAGATTAACATATTTTTACCTATTGACCTTCTCAGAAAAGCTCAGCCGTCACGATTTACGTGCTAATTAACTGATTAAAAGAATTAATTTCATAAAAATTCTTCGGGTCTCGCATAAAAGTCGGCTCACGGCAGCCCTCCCGTCGCTTTATAATTGACTTGTTTTCATTTTTTTTGCTTGTCGACGTTACATAATTGTCCACGCTGACACAGACATTTTTTTCTGTAAATAGATTCATAAAAAAACCTCGAGTGCGTTACATGATTACATTTATTTAAAAAATGAAAAAAATAATAATAAACATGGTAAATCAATTTTCATATTACTGCGTTTTTTTTTTGCCGCTATTCAATGAGTCGCCTCTATGAGAAAAAGCCGTTATTGATTCCGGAAGGGATAAAGTGTTGTAATACTCCACTAATACCAAATTCATCTGTGGACTGTTGTTGGCGTACAACAAAAAATTAAACTATTTCCACCTTACCAACTTACATGTTATATTTTTTTATCATTGGCAGCCCGCAAGCAAATTTTACTTGAATCATTGATATTTTTTTTCAGTGAATAAAAATCACAGTAAAAGTGAATAGCATGAGGGAGCTATGACAACATTTTTATTTAAAGCCTATTTTAATAGACATAAAAAAAACATTCTCTATGAGAAAAAAAAAATCGGAGACAAAGTTTCTTCAATGAGGATGCAAAAGCGTCGAAGCGGAGCATGAGTGACCCTGATGCGTCCCAAGCCTCCAACCGCTCCACAATGCAACCAAATCTTACGAAGCTTTTTTCTTTTTTTTATTTCTTCGAAATAATTTCAAACACGTTGAAAGATGCGGAGTGAGAAAAAACGGGGTTAAACCGATCGGTTTTCATCCTGGCTCTATTGTTCTTTTAATAAACCGCTGAGGGATGCGCGGTTGAGGTACGTCGCCGATGCCGTGTCGTGTACAAGGGTCAGAAGGCCAGCATCGCCACGAGCACGTATTAAATACACACTCGCCAGCGATCTACCTTCGCGTGTAGGTAGGCTGCTGGTTCGCGCTCGATCTCGCGTTCGACGAGCGAACAGAGGCAACGGGTGTATTCACCTGGAGCCGCGATCGACGAACCGAATATAATTGAACTCTTCGACGTGCCAAGCCGCGCCGAGGAGGACGACGTTGCTTCTGGCCCCGGCTGGTTGATGCTGCGAGGTCGTTAACGACAATAACGTTACCCGATCGCGAACTACTACACAATGCACACTACGTTACAATAGGGAGGCCTCCTTCTATGACACCGATGCTAGTACGTTATTCTGGTCATCCGTTATTTCCGGCGCGATGAATAAAAATTTATTTTATTATTTTGTTTGGCTCGCATCGGCGAAGCAACTGCGGAGTCTTCAAAAGCAATAAATTGACGCTTCGTCACGTCGATTCCGGAGAGTCGTAGAGAGTAAACAATTATTTGGTAAAAACGGAATACGGAGTTTTGTAAAATGGGAATAGGAAATTTAGTAAAGACTATTTTTTAAAATAAGAGACAAAATAGTTTGTTAAACTTTGACTATACCTTATAAATCTTAAAGCGCGATAAGTGGGTGCTTCGTCGAATCGATTCCGGAGAGTCGTAGACAGGAAAACGTAATTTTGTAAAGTCGGAACACGAAGTTTCGTGAAAATAATTTTGTTAAATCAGTGACAAGCCCGATTGTTAGGTTTGAATATACTATCCTTTTATGTCCGGCGTCGTTGACAATTTTAGTTTGTACTTTTGTTTGCAAAACTAAAACCGGCACGTGCGATCGAAAAATTAACAAATAAAAAATTGTGGACGTCTGTGGACAGTAAGTTATTGTAAAAAGTACAAACGTTTTTTATTGTGTGGGATAAATGTGGCGAACATAGGCCGATGGGGTAACATGGACTAGTGCGTGTCTAGTATATCTGCTTCGTGTGGATGCGTCAATATCACATCGTTCAGTAAACGTTTATTAAATATCAATTTCCAGTGTCCATATATAAGGTGATTCTTTCTTTTTTTGTCGTTGAGTTTTCGCCGTATTGGAGATAGTGATTTATTTTTATTTTATTTTTTTAAGATAGAGCTTGACGGGAAATGTTAAGTCCTAAGATTGAACACAAATTCGAACTGAAGTTCAATCGGTAGGTCCTTAGTGTCGAACTTGGGTTGAAACTTAAATCGTAAAATAAAGTTCCGACTCAAGGTCTAACTCGAGTGTAAACTTGAGAGTACAAAATTGAGCCATAGAAAAAAAAACGGATAAGCGTATATGTGTGCGTGGTCTGTGTGAGTCTCCAAAAAAATTGATAAGTGCACAAGTGCACTATGCGTGAAAGATTTGAACCAGTTGCAAATGTCCTCACGGACTAAGTAGCGTCTCTACGCAAGAGATGAGCACGTTTCGATACTTCGAAAGTGCAATTTTTTTATCCCATAATTTGATTAATCTTAATTTACTTATACTTTTCTGGGTGTTTTACGCCTATTGCCGATGCTATCGCTAATAGTCTGTACGGCGAAGGTGCCGAGGTGCAGAGCAACAGGTTGACAGGCTTTGCGATTAACGAGCGAGCTCGGTACAGCAAAAATCGCGCGAAAATTTACCAAGGCTGTACCAATTTTCCCGACGCCGGTGGCTCACCGGTGATTTTGTAAGCCCGCGAGGAAGTGGCGACGGTCGCCAGCCTCAAAAAACAGAAACGACAGAGGCGGCGGCATGGACGCGAGCGCACTTTAGCGCTCTGGGTCTCGCCACCAGTATTTAGAATCACTAAATATAGCGAACGGAAACCCAGCCGCGGGGTCGCCTCGATGACTGCGGCAGCGGCGGCAGAGACAGCAGTCCTCGGCGCCTCGCTGTAACGAAAATCTTGCTCACCCGAATGTTCCTCGGGATCGTGTATTCGCGGGTACGAGCGTGAGCTTAACGGAAATTTCGAAATTTTGAGAAATGGTACGAATCAGGGAAATCGCGAGCGTTTCGATTCAGCTATGTTCGTCGAGTTTTGGCAGTATTGGTGATAGTGATTTTTTTTTTATGTTGAGTTTTGGTCGAATTGGAGATAGTGATTTTCTCCTCTTTATCTCATTTTTTAATTAATTTTTTAAAGATATATTGAAGCGAACACGTTTAAGTAGTCGTGCTTGACGAGAACTTTAAGTCCCAAGTTTAAACACAAATTCGAACTGAAGTTCGATCGGTCGGTGCTTAATTTCGAACTTGGGTTGAAACTTGAAATTATAAAATAAAATTCAAACTCGAGTCTCGACTCAAGTTCCAAGTGGAGTTTAAACTTGGGAGTACAAAAGCGAGCCTTAGAAAAAAAGTTCCGGATAAGCGTATACGTGTGGGTGGTCTGTGTGAGCCTTCCAAAAAAAAATTGATAAGTGGGCAAGTGTACGATGGGTGAAAGATTTGAACCCGTTGAACGCAAATGTGCTCACGAAATAAGTTTAAGACATTTCGTTACTCCAACAGTGCAATTTTTTGTATCCCGTAATTTGATTAATATTAATTTACGGTTTATGAATTTTTCTAATAGAAGTCAGTCACACTATTTACTCATATTATTTAGTTTCGTGCTCTGGTTGAATGATGATTCGGAGGTTTAATTAAGAACGATATACGGAGGTTTAAGGATTCGGGAAAATGAAGTTCGGTGAAATAATTAGTCAGAAAAATTATGTTCGGTCAAATAGCGTTTTGCGTCAACTGCCATTTCCGAAGACTAACGTTCGCTGAAATGAAGATTCGGATAAATACAGTTTCGGCATTTTGACAATTAGGAAAAATGAAGATTCAGCAATTTTTTGATTCGGAAGACACATGAAGTGCGTTTGGTCGCATGATTTTCGGCCATATGTCGACTCGGTCGATTGAGGTTTCGGCAAAGTAATGTGAGCTCCTTGCATTGCCTGCAGAAGGATGATTCGAATAAGAGAAATATCTAAGTTGGCATTAGACTGAAAAAAAAATTCGTATGAAATTTAATGTACTGGTACTGGAAGTTTTTATGCATAAGCCGGTATATTAAGTTTCATGTACAATTGTGATGAAATATTAACGTACAGCATATTGAAAACTTTAGAAATACTTTTCTTTTAATCATTTACTTTATTTCTACTATAAAAGACTTTAATTTCAATAACTTACTTTAACATCACCCTAAAAGTCCATTCATTTTTCATGGCAATTTGACATCAGATTTAACGTATCAGTTTTTCCATAAAAACTTCTGGTCCGGCACATTAAATTTACCATTTTTTTAACGGAGCACTATCCCATCTAGAAGTACTCGCAATTCTCTCTCAATTTTCTATGTACGCACGTCAAGTCGGAGTGTCCGCAACTATTACCTTGCGCAAGTGTAGCGCAGTGTTTACCGCCCTTACGCAGTGCTAGGAAAATCCGGGTCTAAATTCTCTCTCAGTTACTTCGTCATTTACAGGTTCCCAAACACTCCGCCCGATCATTACAGATCTATACCAATTTTTTTTTTTTTTTTTTTTTTTTTTTTGTTACAGCAGCTCTCGAACGAAGCTCGTGAGGACAATCTTGCCGTAGCATGCCAAGGAGGTGCCGCAGGAGGAGACGCGTCGCTCTGATCCCGCGTCGATCGCTACTGTCCGGTGACCGCCGTCGTCGGCCTCATCAAACGGCGTGGAGAAGGAATTTAAACAATTCGATTAAAAATACCGCTCGAAGACGGCCGAGAGCTAGGGAAAGAAGGACGGAACTAGACACGAGCGACCGATGAACACGGGGGCTGATGGCGGTGACGCGTCGGGACCCGGGGGGGCGGTCGGTAACGGGGCCCATCCCGGAAGTAATCCAGCGAACGGCCAGGCACCGACCGACGACAAGGGCCCAGCCGGCGAGGCAGCGACCGATTCGGGCGGGCCCGGTGGTGCGACACCCGCGGGCGCCCCGGGCTCGAAAGCCGCCGCCGCTGCGGCGGCCGAGAAGAAACGTCCCGCCCGAAGGGGTAAACCACCCCCGGATCGCCCGGTCAGGGCACTCTTTTGTCTACCCCTCAAAAATCCTGTGCGGAAACTGTGCATCGATATCGTCGAGTGGAAGTATCCTTTTTGCACGCATACGCGCTCATTGGTTCGAGAAGATCTGACATACCAACACATTTACGTATGTACCACTTACAATTCGACCGTATTAGAACTCCACCAAAATCTCTACCGGAAAGTAAAAAAGACTATCAGAATCAAAATAAAACTGTACCGGAATCGAATAAAACTCTACCGTAATCGAAATAAAACTCTACTTGAATCGAAATAAAACTCTACTGAAATCGAAATAAAACTCTACCGGAATACAAGGCTATCGTCAAGCCTTGTATTCCGGTAGAGTTTAATTTCAATTCCGGTAGAGTTTTATTTCAAGTCCGGTAGAGTTTGATTTCAAGTTCGGTAGAGTTTTATTTCAAGTCCGGTAGAGTTTTATTTTGATTCTGATAGTCTTTTTTACTTTCTGGTAGAGATTTAGGTAGAGTTCTAATACGGTAGAGTTGTGAGTGGTAGAGATGTAAATGTGCCGACATACTGACTGAGTCGCGATAGGCGCAGGTTGCGAAAAATAAATAGTTGGGTCAACCAGAGGCGTCAAGAATTCTCGCCGAACATAAATGTCGTGAAAACAAAATAAATGAGCGAAAACAAATTCAATGAATGATCCCTGTTAAATTTAGGCAGAATCGATCGAACCGTTTGAATTTTGTTTCCGAGAGATATCCGAGATTTAATTTCGATGATTTTGTTTTTGCCTCGATCCCCTTTACAACTAGAATATCAATTTCCAAGTCTCTGGTTTCTCAATAGTGGTCGGACAACCCGACTTTGCGCGCTTGTTTCATTGGGTAACAATTCAGGCATCGTTGCCAATAAAGGTTCAAGGAATGCGGAGTCGTTACCAACCGGTCGATCGGTCAACAAGATCCTTCAACGATTATTGTATGTACTCCTTGACTCGCCACTCGCAGGCCCTTCGAGTGGGTTATCCTCTCGACCATATTCGCCAACTGCGTCGCTCTTGCAGTGTACACCCCGTATCCCTGCAGCGACTCTAATCAGACTAATCTTTACTTGGTGAGTAAAAATGAATCCTGTATTAATTGTAGAATTAAAAAAAAAATGGATTTATATCGTTCGAACGATTTCGTAATAATATAATATAATATAATAAATCATATATTTTCTGAAAATTTTAGGAAAAAATAGAATACGTGTTTCTCGTCGTTTTCACTCTCGAGTGCGTGATGAAGATAATCGCGTACGGATTCGTTGCGCATCCCGGTGCCTATCTGCGTAACGGATGGAACATGCTCGATTTCACGATCGTCGTAATCGGGTGAGTAAATTCTATCGATAATTGGCTACTATAGTTACGAGACAAAATTAACCCTTTTTTCTCGTCCGTTTAGTATGGTCAGTACGATACTCACGATACTGATGAAGGAAGGCTTCGACGTGAAGGCCCTCAGGGCTTTCAGGGTGTTGCGACCTCTTCGTCTTGTATCCGGAGTCCCAAGTAAGCACTATTCCACTATTGCCAATTTGCGTATTTACCGATAAGCATTTCTTGCGGACAAAGAAGTGTTTGTTAAATGCGCAAACATATTTTTTAATTTATTGTCAGAAGATAAAATTCGAACGCAATTACGATGCTCAAGAGTGTTAATAATTATATTGAATAATCGCTTTGCGTAGGTCTTCAGGTAGTCCTAAACTCAATTCTTCGGGCTATGGTGCCGTTGCTCCACATCGCTCTTTTGGTACTCTTCGTCATTATAATATACGCGATCATAGGGCTCGAGCTGTTTTCCGGAAAGTTGCACAGAACGTGCAGACACAATGTGACGGGTACGACTAGCTCATAGATCTAAATTTTCTCATGATAGATTCGAATTTGTGATAATTTTTTGTTTTCTTCTTTTGTCGTAGAACAAATGATGGAGGAACCACATCCTTGCGGCGACAACGGATTTCAATGCAGCACCCTCGGCGAGGAGTACATTTGCAGCCGTCGGTATTGGGAAGGACCCAACAACGGCATAACAAATTTCGATAATTTTGGCCTGGCGATGTTGACCGTCTTCCAATGTGTTACACTCGAGGGCTGGACTGACGTACTTTACGACGTGAGTCAAGCTAATTTTCGTCACTTCCGTGGCGAACATTTTTGAGCGTTACATAGAGGCCTTGTAAGAACAATGTCAGAACCTAATCCGGCCTTTTCCGGACCTCATCTTAGCCTGATGAAAAACTCTAAAATTTATACCATTATTAGCCGGTAGAAATTCTCCGCTTTGCCCCGCTCATTCCTACTAATTATTAATCGCTCACCGACATTTGGTGCATTTTCTATAACAATTTGTACGTTTAAAAAAATTGAATTGAGTGAAGGAAAAAAAATCAAATTTCTACGAAGACGGGCATCGCTGCCTTAACCATCTTAATTGACGGATTAAACTCTATCCATTCATTGAAAACTCTTTAACTGTTTAAAAGATCGAAGACGCGATGGGCAGCACCTGGCAGTGGCTCTACTTCATCTCGATGGTAATTCTTGGTGCATTCTTCGTGATGAATCTCATTCTCGGTGTGTTGTCCGGGTGAGTGAGCGGCCGTGCTGGGAGGTTTTCAACGCCGACTGCCAAATTGAACGTGTAAAAAATGAACCCCTAAAATTTATTGACTTTCAGAGAATTCTCCAAGGAAAGAGAGAAAGCCAAAGCTCGCGGTGACTTTCACAAGCTGCGGGAGAAACAGCAGATCGAGGACGATCTGAGAGGCTATCTGGACTGGATAACCCAGGGCGAGGACATCGACGCCGAGGCGGACGAGATGCCCCAAATGCAAGATGGCAAACGTGAGTCGCGATAAACACATCAACGTCGATAACCGATCGAGAAAAAAAAATCCCCATTTGCTTAAATCAAATTTTTACAAATTCTCAGCGAAACAGCAGAACGAGATGGAAAGTACGGATCGGCTGGAGGGTGACGAAGAAGGAATGCAGCAGGAATCGCTCTGGAAAAGAAAGCGCCGGGACTTGGATAGGTGAATTATATCGCAGCTGGGTTATTTATATCGAACTATCTCGAGGGCTAACGAATGGATGATTAAAATTCTGAACTTTTTTTCTTTTTTTTTATTGCAGAGTAAATCGAAGGATGAGAAGAGCCTGCCGTAAGGCCGTTAAATCTCAAGCCTTCTACTGGCTCATAATAATTTTAGTATTCCTGAACACTGGCGTACTGGCGACCGAGCACTATCGACAACCAGACTGGCTGGACGAGTTCCAAGGTTCTTACTCGAGTTTCTCGAGTTTCCAACTTGTTCGAGATATTATTAATTAATCATTCTGACGTTACTGTCTCACGCTATTTTTTCTTTTCCTCTTCTTCTCACAGAGTTCACGAACATGTTATTTATCGCCCTGTTCTCCATGGAGATGTTGCTCAAGATGTACAGCTTGGGATTTCAGGTAGATTATTTGTTACTCGTTAAGGAGTCTGGACTTACTTGTTAGAACTCCGATTTTTATGGTCTAGAATTTTTATGGGAAATGTTATTAACAAATAGATTGAAAGAATTAGTCATTGTTTCGCAAATAATCCGGAGACTTTTTTTATTTACTGTGAAATTAATTCGTTGATAAATTCCAAATAAAAATGTTTCCTCAATATTTGTTGAAAGATTATTTTGTTATTCAATTTTTCGATAACTATTCGGCATTACTATCGCGTAAAATCAATGTCCTTCAGATCTTCAATTATAGTCAATTTTAAAAAATATTTTTGTCGTTACAGAACGTACCAAAATTCTGATCGAATAAAACTTTTCAATTAAAAAGTTCGCGCGAAGCATCCTCAAATTAGGGTTCTAACATTCGTGTCGCCCCTTTCACACGTTCCAACCTTGAAACGAGCTTGAAGTATATTTTGTTCATTTTCATTTCACAGGGCTACTTCGTCTCGCTCTTCAATCGTTTCGATTGCTTCGTCGTCGTCGGCTCGATAAGCGAAATGATATTGACGAACACTGAAGTGATGCCGCCGCTCGGCGTATCCGTGCTGCGATGCGTCCGATTGCTGAGAGTCTTCAAAGTCACAAAGTTTGTAACGATACACTATCTTCGGAGCGATAACTTAACGATCGATCCGACGAATACTTGTCGTGCGAAACGTTCTTAGCACTGTTCAATGTTATCAGGTACTGGCGATCTCTCTCGAATCTGGTAGCGTCGTTGCTGAACTCCATACAATCGATTGCATCGCTTCTCCTACTTCTCTTCCTCTTCATTGTCATCTTCGCGCTTCTCGGCATGCAGGTCTTCGGCGGAAAGTTCAACTTCGACGACCTTCAGGACAAACCGCGAAGCAACTTTGACAGCTTTTGGCAAAGCTTGCTCACCGTGTTTCAGGTAATTAAAAATAAAAAATTATCCTCCCCGGAGTAACGATGTATAGACATATTTTAAGGGTTTTTTTTCAAGGGTTTCTTCGGCTATTTTTTATATTTACTGATTTCAAAATAGCCAAAATTAATAGGGAGGATACTATGATAGGGTCTATTTGTGGCCCAAAAAGTGTTCAAGCATTTATTCTCCTGACTGCTAATTCACCCAATTTGTTGCAGATCCTGACGGGTGAAGATTGGAACGCCGTTATGTACGTCGGAATCCGCGCTTACGGCGGAGTCGCCAGTCACGGAATATTGGCATGCGTTTACTTCATTATACTCTTCATCTGCGGAAACTGTATCCTTCGATTTTTCACAAATGTGAACGCTAAATTTTTTTATAATTGATTAGCAACATCGTCCGATAGGACTGATGCGATTCACGATGAGACCAAAGTCCGTACTTTTTGTATAGGGTTGGAATCAAAAATTACGATTCACACAGTAAAATGTCGACCCTTGATGAGAGGTGACGACGTAAACTCTACTGGAATGAACAATTTTTTTACCGTTCGAAAAAAAAGATGAAAACGATCATCTATTCAATTTTTACTGATGCCTTTTTTGCGAAGTTCCTCCTGCATCGTCAAACCGAATTATTCCTTGACCATGCGATCTACGGAAATTCAGACATCCTGCTGAACGTCTTCTTGGCTATCGCCGTTGACAATCTCGCGGATGCAGAATCTCTGACCGCGATTGAGAAGGAAGCCGAGGAGGAGGCGGGAAACGCTCTGGAGATGGGCGAAGACGGGGGTGACGATGGTGGAGATCTCACCGGTGGAGAGGACGAAGGCGAAGGTACTTCCCTGGAACACGATCCAAACGAGACTATGGACGATTACGAAGCCGCCATGGACGGCGACATGTAAGTATTGAGTTGCTTTCGGCACAATAAAAAACGTGCAAATTGATTGGCACAGTAGGTATTGAAGTACCTTAAGGTGCTGAACTGCACATGGTAGGGGAAGGCGGGGCAAAATGGAACAGCGGAACAAAACGCGACGGTGGGGCAAGACGCAATTTGCTGATAATTTTTAGATGCCCCATTTTGCTCCATCGATACATCCGGATTTTCTGCCCGTCTTGCCCCACTATCTCGTCGAAAAATTATTGGAAAAGTGCATTTTGCCCCACTGTCCCATTTTATCCCATTTTGCCCCACGGTCCCATTTTCTCCTATGTTTGCCTCACTGTCTTATTTTCTCACATATTGCCCCACTGTCCCATTTTCTCCCATTTTGCCCCACTCTTCCCTACTTGAGTGCTGAAGAGATAACAAATGGTCAGTACTCAAGTACTGAAGTGTCCGATACCGGATACATCAATACCTTAAGTACTTGCTATATGCGGTACTCAACGTACTTAAACGTACCTTAAACACATCAATGCGTACTTCAAGTACTCGACGTATTTAGCCTGCTCTGTAAATCACTCGATGTAAACTCGATCCACCGGTTTTCGTAGGTCGAAGGACGGCGAGGAAGCGAACCGTCATGGCAAAGTGCGTTTGAACGTCGATTCCGACGACGAGGATTTGGAGCACGCGACGGACGAGGAGGACGAAGAAGGGGACGACCAAATGGAGAACGGTATGTTTCGCTTTCTAAAACGGATTCCCACAATCGGCGGCCTCTGACCGATAAGTCTTACAATTTCAGACGGTGACGGCGAAGAGGTTTCGGCCAGACCCCGCAGAATGTCCGAGTACAAACAGTCGACGGAACAGAAGCAACCCATTCCGCCGGGAACTTCTTTCTTCTGTTTTTCCCAGACCAACAGGTTTCGGGTGTTCTGCCACTGGTTCTGCAATCACAGCTACTTCAGCAACGTGATACTCGTTTGCATCATGGTATCGTCCGCTATGCTCGCCGCTGAAGATCCCCTCGACGCGGGTTCCTATAGAAATCAGGTAAACTCCGAACGACAAAAAAGATCGCAAAGAAAAAAATTGTGTTAAATCCATCTATGACGAATTAGATTGTGCGCAAGTAGTACTTTTGACTTCAAGTACTTCTGATAGTTTCTACTTCGAGTTCTTCTGATATTTTGCACATTGTACTTTGTATTGGAGGTATTTTTTGGTACTTGGCCCAGCTCTGCTATAAAATATAAAAGTTCCCTTATTGCGTTATATTTTGTAGTAGAATGTGCATATAGTCACTCTAAATATGTAATTTTTTCCTCAATGTAACGACCTCTCTCCATTACAGATCCTGAATTACTTCGATTATTTCTTCACGTCAATCTTCACCATCGAGATCTTCCTGAAGGTGATATCGTACGGTTTCGTGCTGCATGACGGTGCCTTTTGCCGTTCGGCCTTCAATCTTCTCGACATGCTCGTCGTCTGCGTATCCCTCATCTCCATGGTCTGGAGGTATCTTGGTCGGCGCTTGAGAAAGCTTTTTAACCAATATTCATGTAGTTGATATATGTTTCTCTTTTTTTAACTTAAACTTTAGGAACCTTTCTACCAGGTCTAACGCAATATCTGTGGTGAAGATTCTTCGTGTTCTTCGTGTACTTCGACCGCTACGCGCCATCAATAGGGCCAAAGGCCTCAAGGTATTTCACGCTTATTTTCTTACATTCTCTGATAATCCCACTGTCCAATATTCATTACGAGTATCTCTCGGTTTTTGGTAAAAAAAAAAAAAAAAAACTCCAAAATTGCCGCTACCGATTGCCCTCCCACCCCGTGCATATATGCATAACTACTTGCTATATTTTTTATACGCGTCTGTAGAGTGATATTGGGTTAGTTGGGTATCGTAGGAAGAAGTGGAGGTTGGAAACATATATACATATATATATATAATATCCATATACTATGTGAGAAAAGGAATGAGCAAGGGTTACTTCGCGATAAGGAAGAATGACCGGAGGGGGAAGTGTGATTTACAATTGCAGTATACATTGATTAATGTTGAAATCGTAGCACGTAGTACAGTGCGTCATCGTAGCGGTAAAGACTATCGGAAACATAGTCCTCGTCACCAGCCTCCTGCAGTTCGTGTTCGCCGTCATTGGCGTGCAGCTCTTCAAGGTAGGCCGTCAGGAGGAACGGTGTATTTTTGTTTTTTTCGAAAAAAAAACGAAAAGAAAAAAATTGCAGTGAAACAGAATCGTTCCCCTCTTTGCCGAGTTTATACAGTTTGAACCACCTACTAGAGTGTTAAACCTGTGTTTTTTATAATACCTTAGTCGTCGAACCCGCCACATTAATAATAATGCTCGGTCATTTACAACTGTCACGAACATACCACATAAGTATCGAGTTGGGCAATTAATTTTTTTTAAAAGGGTTTAAAACATATACATATATTCATTGGTACGATAATACCCGATTGATTCCCATTAAATTTCTTTGCCCATCTACAATTTGAAAAAATGGATCTGGGTAGCATCATCATTTTCAGCTGAGCGATACCTTTAAGGATGCATCACAGTGACATTCTCAGCCAAAAGTTTAATTCGATCAAAATTTCGGTAATTCACGATATGCCAAAAATCTGAAAAATTAGGCGTATTAATGATGTCAAGACCTTTTAGTAAAATCAGAAAACCTTTTAGTAGTAGTAAAAGGTTTTTATACCGATGGGAAGTGTTCAAATTCTCACTCAATCTTACTTTTGGCTGGGAATGTACGTGTGAAGCATCCTTAAGACGGCATATTGCTTTTATGCAAAATGTATTTTCTTAGAGAATTGATACTTCCTTGCTGTATACAAGATATTCCAAAATTGATCTCGAAATTTCTAAATGCCCATATTCGGAGTGTAGAACTAAGCAAACTTTACCTTTGAGCAGAATTTCGTCAAGGCCAAGTTTACTCAGTTTCTTACCGGGAATAGAGTTCTACATATTTTGTTCGTCAATTTTTGGAACACCGTGCACACAAATGAACAAACTCTTACAGAACGCCAATAAGATTGCTTTTCGACAAAAGCCCAACTCAGAAAAAAAGAACATTACTGTCAACTCATATCATTAAAATACTACTGTGAATTCCCGATCAATGCACCTTTGGGTTCCCCGAATGACTTGTATTTTTCATCATGAGATTAATATACCCCGTAGAGTGAATCGCTGCTTCTCCCCGTGACGATCTCGTCCCGTGTGAAACGTGTCTATAGTTCGTTTATTCCCCCCTCGTAATGCATTCGGATATTGTCCCCATTATATCATATATTAATATATAGAAGCACGTTTGATGTTTACTTAAGGCGATGTGAAACACCGTCCTTCCGTACGACTCTCGCCCGGTCGGTAACAAAAACCGTAATCGTCCTTTTTCAACGATGCTGTACTGAGAAAAATGTTACATAGCAACGGCAACAATACTCAGTTTTTACCAGAAAAAAATATTTCCCAAGGGGGACGTCTGTATTTTATAGTTACGAAAATGATTTCAGCCATTCTTTATTTATTTATTTATAAATAATTATAGTTTAACAAAATGAATATGTACTATCAGAAACTATCTATATTGACGTTCCACTTGGGGAATATTCGTTATAACAGGAAATACTATCCTTTTTCTCAGTCTCAAACTTCCCAGTGAAAAAAATTACCATTCACTGCGGAACTAACAGACGCAGTAAATGACAATTTGACTTTTACGGATTACAGTTTTTGTTACCGACCGAGGGCGATTTTTCGTACCGACCGAGCGCGGGTCGGGTCTGGGCGGGAGGGTGTTTCGCATCACCTTAATGCGTTATGAGTGTACCGCGTCGCTCGAAATCGATGATAACCCTCGAATCCTCCTAGAGCATTTTTTTGTCACTCTTATCAAGCGACTTGTACACGTCGCATAGTCCGTCAGAGTTGTGCGTTTTTTTTCTTTTCATTAAATTATTTATCGTTACATAATATTGATCCCTTAATTTTCGACACGCATGGGTTGCCAGTTGAGCGTTGCAGTGGTGTGTCGCTATATTAACACGAAAGGACACGCGCGTTATTCTCATACCATCGTTTCGTTTCATTCACACCGTTGTCGATATTACCGTGACGACTATGACTAGCCCACATGACTACATAAAAATTTGTTAACAAAAGTAAAAAAAAAAGCTTTCTCTATGAGGAAGCAAAATGATCGACAGTCGCGATGCGCGGCGCGTAATTCAGTGTTATCAACTCAATGTTATCGTCAATTCGTTGATTATTTTATTTCCGTGATAACGTCACACGAGAGACTTCGGAATCCCACAGGTGCATTGCCGAGGTAAAATACACTGTGCACCCAAACCAATAAAAAAAAAAAAAAAACTACAATCGTATACAACCGAGGCGCAAAATTGTAATCGACTCGTCAAACACGACACGATATCTTGAATGTACAAATAGATTTAGGAGAAAAACCAACATCATTCGTTAATGCGGCATAACTCAATCGATGGAGACCTCGCGAATGCGTCAACCCCCTCGACGTTACTGTCACGATTTGTCTCATACTATAATGTGTATTGCCAGCAGACCCACCCAGAGAAACCCTTGACCTGCCCCGACCTACCCTACCCAACTAACCCGGTGCAACAAAAGATCAAAGAGTGCAAGGTCATCAAACCCCCCCCCTGCCCCCACCTCTATGAATCAATGCTAATCTGTTAATTTTTTTTTTCTCTTATGTTCTATCTGCCTCTCGTACCGTCCCGCGTTGATCTCCCGCTGTGCTCGCTCTCGCGCCCTGCTCACCTCGCAATCCGAAAAAAAACATTTAAAAAAAAACTACGTGTAAAAAAGTACGTGGTGAAATGTGTGATTGTCGCCATTAAAACGATCGGCAACATTATGTTGGTCACCTATCTCCTACAGTTCATGTTCGCTGTTATCGGGGTACAGCTATTTAAGGTAAAAACACCCATGCACGCACCGCACTAGCATCGTTAGATATTGTTGTAATATATACTAAATACATATATATAAAATGTACGCACCACATCGCACGGAGAAGCGCACGCACGAAATATTTTTGAGGGGGTACATAAAGCTTGTACCTTAAAAAAAAATTTATTAATATTGAATGCCTGAACGACTTCACGCGAATAACAAGCGAAGCTCTCGATCGAACGTGTATTAAGGAGGTTCTCTAACGTCTGACATGCGATGTTGAGGCACGACTATTAGGTCAAATCCGAGTTGGGGTTCTGATATTTTTGTGTGATCTTTAAATCGATAAAATATTTTTGCAAAATTTCAAAAACTATTTGCATGGATACAATAAAAATCTTGACTGCAAATCAGACTTCACGGAATCTCGGCTTCTGGACGGGTAAAAGTAATGAACGTGATGTTTATGTAAAAAAAGCAGGGTCCTATTTTCTGCATCCGCTTAACGAGTTATTTAAATAAATAATGAATTTAAATAGATACAAATTTTGTTTTTGTTTATCTATGATGCCTGGCAGAATTATTTTTTGCTATACTGCTTGTTTTGCAAACAAGTAATTGAAACTGATTTGTTCGCGAAACAACCAACACAGAAAAAAATTATTTTGCTAAGGGTGACAGATAAAAAAATAATTAAAAATTTGAATCACGGAAGAAAAATACTGCTGCACAGTGCTAATAGTCGTACCGCCACAATTTATGTGTTGAGAAAGTTTGCTTTGTTTTGTATTGCATAAACTACGCACAAATGTTTGATGAGAAAATGAAAATGGAATTAAATTTTTTTCTAATGAGCAAATTTTGGCATTGAAAATGTTTGAAGTCGAGAATTTTTTAATGGAACATTTTTTTTTGCTATGTGAATCTTCTCGACGCTCGATGCTCGCGTACCCCCTTAAATATTATACTATATCATAGTCTATACCATTTTCAGCGATATCGCAATTTCGTTATACAGGCTGTACATATGTTGAGCAAGATTGTTTTATTCTGCATTGCATAAACTGCCCACAAATGTGCGATGAGAAAATGAAAATGGATTTTAATTTTTTTGAAGTCATGAATTTGGCCATCAAAAATGTTTGATGTTGAGAATTTTGCCATCAAAAATTTTTTAAGTCGAGAATTTCGGCATCAAAAATGTTTGTCGTAATGTACATCTTCTCGCCAGTCGATGCTCGCGTACCCCCTTAATTATGATACTATATTATAGTGTATACCATATGTAGCGGTATTGCGATATCGTTATACAGGCTGTACATATAGCTGTCGCATAAAGCCAAATATACCTATACTATTCGTTATGCTCGAGAGAAAAATAGCCACCCCTCGCACGCTCCATTCCAGTCTCTTCGAGCGTGTGTCTCGGTATATTTTCCTTCCGGAAGTGCACGTGTTCCTCTCGACGTTCCCGGCGTTTTCCCGATACGAGCGACCGTATAAAAAAATTTATCTCCACTACATTAAACATTTTACTATCCGAGCGATGCATGATCGATGTTTGAGATTCAATGTTATCCGATAAAAAGCATGTTCGTTCTCCACCTCTTAACTGAATTTTATACTCGTATTGAACGCGTGTTTGACGATCGGAGAATACAAACAAAAAAAATTCAAAATACTGTGTACTGACAAAACGACATCCAATCGCACCTGCATAGCATCGCGCCGCGCCGCATCCTCCATATCGTTCGCCGCGTTATATTTTATCTACGCACTCGACCTGTTCACACGACACACGAATTATGCATGCACAAATTTATCTCGCAAAGTCGTGACATCTAACACAAGGCGAGAGCCTCGGTTACCGATCACTTCCGAGTTATTAATCATTATTGCATACTTATGTTTTTTTTCATATTAATAATTAATATTTTTCAATGTACATATTTTACACGGCGATCGTATTTAAGCGACCGGTAACTTGTCATCTTAAGGGTATGTGAAAGTCTATCGGGTCAGTTATTGGCCCTCACGTCGGAGTGAAGGAGGCACTTGGAGAGAGAGCTTTCGCATCGTCTTAAGGTGATGTGCGAGTCCTCCGAGGACAAAACAGTTACATTTCACTCACGGTCGTTTAATTCGCCTTAAAGTAGCCCTTGCGGCACAGTCAAGTCAATCGAGTACCATAATTTCTAAAATTTGTTTGTTTTTAAAGGGTTAATTAGTGCGATCTATGGTGGATCTACACGAAAGAGTTCCTACTTTGTGTAGGGAAACATGTACAACAATGAATTGAACTAAAAGTAACTCAGTCTATGCGGTTTACGCGGTTTTTGTGATGTTTTTGTGAAATTTGTAATTTTCGATTGATTTTGAGAAGCGAAATCTTATTTTGTTCCTTGATAGCTACTCTACGAATTCACCGGAAAACATTAATGATAATATTCATCGTTTACAAATTAAAATAATTTGTTTTTAAAAAAAGCAGACCTACGAAGTTAACTGAATTTTACTTCCGATTGAGAATCTAAACGAAGCAAATTACTCGGTGATATCGTAAAAAATATTTCAACAAACAAAATAAGCGGTCGCTCGTCAAGATCAGACCACATTTACAAACTTGAATTCACAAAAATTGCGTAAACATATGCCCATGAATTTATTGGCCTGAACTGACTTATTTTTCGCATGGGCGGAGCAAGCGCAAGCCTCGAGGTGGGGAACAGAGATGAGCCGCTGGTCCCGTCGCTATAAGAAAAAATTGGGGTCCTACTGTACAAACTATTTTTAAATCCGGGTAAACGATTGAGTTGACTGTACCGCACGGACTACGTTAATACGACACGTCGGTGACCGGAAAATGCTTTACCCTCGGAAGACTTTTATCTCACATTAACCGGCACTAAAAAACAAGGAATTACGTGCACGCTGAGCGCTCTAAGCACGTTTGACTAAAAAAAAAAGAAATACTAAAAATTCGTATAATTGCCGAATGACTATAAATAATCATCGCTTTGCAAGATGCTCGTAGTTCACCGTTTGTCACTGATATGCTTACCAGCGACAAGCCATAGAATTTTTATCTTAAACAATATTTTATATTTGTTCAGGGAAAGTTTTTCATGTGCAACGACGAGTCAAAAATCACGGAAGCTGAATGCCAGTAAGTTTTCATCTACACCACACGAGTTAAGGTAGTCTTTGCAAGTAGTATTCACGTCGCATAAGTTTCAGAGAAATGAGAAGGTATTGCAATGACTTCTAGATTGTATAAAAATCTGAAAAAATCAAGTATATTAAAGGTGCTGAAAAGATTCATTTTGCATGATAATATAATATAATTCTTTTTTATAGGGGAAAATGTGTAGAAACTCACAAAGTTCACAGTGAATTTAAAAACCTCAAGAAATTCATATGTATTCAGAAGAATGAACGAATCATTTTCATTTTAAAAAATGTTAGGTTTACGGGACATTTATTGAATAATTTTATGATATTTTATTTAATAATTTATTTTATTGTATTTCATTTTATGTTATCAATTAGTTAATAACATTTTGGAATTATTATTAGGCAAAGTTAATCTTTTCACCACATTTAATATGCTTGATTTTTTTCAGATTTTTGTACCATCGAGAAGTGTTTGCATATTCTCTGTCGTTTCTCTGAAACTTATGCAAAGTTAACAGTATTCGCAAGGACTACCTTAATGCTCTTACACGACTTCCCTAGGGAATTCTCATTAATCTTTTTTTTTTCATCGTTTCTATCAAAGTGGCACTTATCTCGTATTCGAGGAGGGAAAAATAGAGAGGCCCGTGATGAAGGAACGTGTATGGAAGAAAAATCGATTCCACTTCGATGACGTTGCCAAAGCGATGTTGACCCTCTTCACGGTATCAACTTTCGAGGGCTGGCCGAAGTAAGAGAAAATCGAATGTGAAAGAACTTTAAAAAATTACCACCCATTATGCCGATGATCATACTTTGATATTTATGTTTTCAGCCTATTGTACGTGTCGATCGACTCGAATCGCGAGAACTACGGTCCGATACACAATTTTCGTCCGATCGTTGCGGCATACTACATCATATACATAATCATCATTGCATTCTTCATGGTTAACATATTCGTCGGTTTCGTCATCGTGACATTTCAGAACGAGGGAGAACAGGAGTACAAAAATTGCGAGCTCGACAAGAATCAGGTTCGTATATAGAGCAGAAATTAATTAAACACTTCCACTGTGCGAGTCGCATATAAGGAAAAAGGTCCAGTTTTGTCCAATGAGACATGTCAGGACATCTAAAAGAAAATCCATTACCCCGATTTATACCACTAATTTCAATAAATCATGAAACATTTTAAAGTCTACGACAGACCAAATTAAATATTGATAGAAAAATATTTTAAGAACATCGTGCCCGAATACAAAAACATCAGATACGCGAACAAATCGCGCCATCCGCACATAAGCCAAAAAGAAATACAAAATCAAAATATAATAGCTTAAAAACAAAAATAGAAAAAGTAATGAAAGTATAAGATAAATTATATAATAAGATGAATTATATATTGTAAAACGAATAATTTTTTTTTCACAGCGCAACTGCATAGAATTCGCTCTGAAAGCCAAGCCGGTACGCCGCTACATCCCGAAGCATCGGATACAGTACAAGGTCTGGTGGTTCGTCACATCTCAGCCATTCGAGTACACGATATTCACCCTCATTATCATAAACACCGTCACGCTCGCAATGAAGTTCTACAATCAGCCAGATCGTTACACCCACGCTCTCGACATTCTGAATATGATATTCACAGCAGTTTTCGCACTGGAATTTGTCTTTAAGCTCGCGGCATTTCGCTTCAAGGTTGGTGGGAGTATTTCTCGCGACCCAGGACGAAATTCATTATTCTCGTCTAATAAATCCTTGTGATTTTTTTTTTTAGAATTACTTCGGTGACGCCTGGAACGTGTTCGACTTCATCATAGTCCTTGGAAGTTTCATAGACATCGTGTACTCGGAAGTGAACGTAAGTCTTCACTCGTAAGAGAGAACGTTGTTGATCCTTAATGGTCCTCAGGACCGAGGACATTATTATTACACATTAGACATTGTACATAGCAAGATAATTTTTATTTCTGTAATTTCACAGGATCTTTAGGATCCGAAATTTATCGAAGGGACTTGGTTCACACTTTTTCTGTTTAGTTTCGTCCTTCACCGAAGATGTATACATTTTTTTTTACGAATTTCATTTCTAGGCACGAGTGCATGCCAAGGCGGGGGGAGGTTCACTCCCCACGAACGTGCAAAAAGTATGTATGTTGCGTACGAGCGTAGGCGAGTGTGCTTGTGTGCGTCTTCCACCAACCCCCTCAGAAACCCCCTAGATAGTTCATTTACACGATTACATAAGTATACAATATGTATGCACGTATGTACGTGTTTTTCAATTTTTTTTGTACACCGAATGTACCATTGAGATGTAACGTAGATAAGTGTGCGTGCGCGTGTGTTTATACCTCTGGGTTTGGTTGCAAAAAACGATTCGGGTAATACAATTGACGGAATACTCGCTGGTTATGACCCTTTTACCACAACGCCTCTCCGAACACGTGTTACTACCGAAGGATTCGACACGTTAAAGTCCTCTGACTCTCCACAATTTGGAAATTCCTGAATCATTTTTTTATGTGAGAACATCTTTAGCGGATCGCGTAAATGAAAAGTGTTCATTAAAAGGTGTTGCGGTTAGTCCGCCCGGAACGATTCCAGTGGGAGACATTGAGCTGGGAGTGACTTTTTTTGTTTGGTTTTTCATTTTGTATGTTTATACGGGTCATATCCCTCTTTATTGCCTCGGATTCTCCCACAGCTGCCATTCTGAGACTGCTTTCGATGAAACTCTGACTTGGGGGAGAGTTTAGAATAATCAGGTACTAGAGGGGCTGTTAGAGAGTTGGAAAAATTAGACTCTGGGAGTGGAACTTAAAGTAATCAGGCCCCGGGTTTGGGACTTTGAGTAATTAGACCCTGAGAGTGAGACTGGGTGTAGAATTTAGAGCAATTCGGGCCTGGGAGTAAAACTTTGAGTAATTAGACCCTGGAAGCGGATCTTAAAACAATTAGACTCTGAGTGTGAGACGTAGGGTAATTCGAATCTGGGAATAAAACTTTGAGTAATTAGACCTTGGGAGTAGAGCTTCGAATATTTAGACCCTGAAAGTGAGACTTATAATAATTAGATTCCTGGGAGTGGGGCTCGGGATAGTCATAGTCTGGGAAGGGGCAACCGGTATATTTAATTCCCATCCGATCCTAAAACTACTGAAGATGTTGTCACACTCAATTTTAGTGAGTGCACTCAGTTGTGCTCGGTACATTTCTCTATACCAGCCGAATTAGCAACACCGCGAATGAACAGCAAGAGGCAATGTTCACAAGACTCACAGTCGATAATCCTAAAGTAGTCGAGTGGGCGCGATCCACCGGGAATGAACTCATACCTTGTACCAAAGCTTGCCTAACAAAGTTCAATATTTTTTTTCCCCTCGCTGATGGGGTGAAACCAAAGCAGCGTGTTATTGGAGTAAGGAGGATGGTTGAAACGAATTTGTCCGTTGAAAGGTGTTGGAAATGTTAATTTGGTTGAATGGGTGTTACTAAGCAGTGACTTGGAATTTTACAGCCTGGCTCCAACATCATTTCAATCAACTTCTTCAGACTTTTTCGAGTCATGCGGTTGGTGAAACTTCTCAGTAGGGGCGAAGGTATTAGGACTCTACTTTGGACCTTCATAAAGTCCTTCCAGGCTCTGCCATACGTCGCACTGCTCATAGTGATGCTGTTCTTCATCTACGCTGTGATAGGCATGCAGGTTCGTTATCCAGGCTTAAGTGTTATCGGGAAACCTCGAAACATTCGAAACTCGAAATCAAGTTAGTAACGCATCTTTCGGCAGGTATTTGGTAAAATAGTTCTGGACAACGAAACAGCAATTCACCGGAACAACAACTTCCAAACGTTTCCTCAAGCGGTTCTAGTGCTGTTCAGATCAGCGACGGGTGAGCATAAAAGCCAAGCTACTGATCAATATTCCGACAAGTGGATAAAAATAAAATATTTTTTTACTCGCTTAGGTGAATCCTGGCAGAACATAATGTTAGATTGCTCGGCCCGACCGGGCGAGGTCAAGTGTGATCCGAAAAGCGATGAACGCAACAATCAGGCTGGTTGCGGAAACGACATTGCCTTTCCTTACTTCATATCTTTCTACGTACTTTGTTCCTTCCTCGTGAGTAATGGCAACTTTTGTAAACAATTGTTCTTTAGGCATAATCTCAATAAATTAGTAACAATGGTGGCTTTTGCCCGTTGCACTGTTGGTCAAATGCCAGCAGGGACTTATCAAAAGTGCTTCATACCCTTATGCCACTGAGCCATATATAGGGTTTTTTTTGTGGCTTTTCATTCCTTGAAATTTGTGAAAAATTTATCATCGCAGATTATCAATCTTTTCGTCGCCGTTATTATGGACAACTTTGATTACCTGACGAGAGATTGGTCGATTCTCGGGCCTCATCATCTGGACGAGTTTATTCGTCTCTGGTCGGAATACGATCCTGACGCGAAAGGTCGAATAAAGCATCTCGACGTAGTTACGCTTTTGCGAAAGATTTCACCTCCGTTGGGCTTTGGAAAACTATGTCCGCACAGAGTAGCCTGCAAGGTAATTTCCTCGTGCCATTTTCATATTAAACGATAACGATGTGTAAAATCCGAAGTATTTTAATCTCTGCAGAGACTCGTTTCAATGAACATGCCGTTGAACAGCGACGGCACGGTTCTCTTCAACGCCACCCTCTTTGCGGTCGTTAGAACATCGCTCAGGATCAAAACCGAGGGCAACATAGATGATTGCAACGCGTCGCTTCGAACGGTAATCAAGAAGATCTGGAAACGGACGAGTCCGAAACTTCTCGATCAAGTTGTACCACCGCCCGGAGGTAGGCCACATCGATATTAAATTGAGAGACGGATATCTCGGTCATTCGTTTTCATTATTAATTTATAATAATAGTAAACATTCATCGAAAAATTCATAGATAAATTCATCGAAAAATTCATAGATAAATTCATCGAAAAATTCATAGATAAATTCATCGAAAAATTCATCGAAAAATTCATAGATAAATTCATCGAAAAATTCATAGATAAATTCATAAATAAATTCATAGATAAATTAAAGTTTAGGGGTAAAAAGTTTTTGTTCGGTAGATTAAATTTCTAACAACACTTCGGTACATTCCAATTCTGAAAGCTCGATTTAACCCTTTAACGGTCGGACGGTTATCCTAATCCGGCGGCCAAGCAAGTGTTTGCCGTTTTTTCAATTTGAGCCCAAGGCTGTACGGGTGAATTTTTTGGTCATTGACGTATTGTATATGAATTTTCTTTTTTTTTCTTTAGTATACTCATATGTGAACGATAGGGAAAAGCAGAAATTGCATAACGAAGCTTAACGAAGGTATTTTTTTCTTACAGTTGACGACGAAGTGACGGTGGGCAAGTTCTACGCGACCTTCCTTATCCAGGATTACTTCCGAAGATTCAAAAAGCGCAAGGAGCAAGAAATGAAAGACGGGGACAAAGACTGTCAAAACACTGTGACACTGCAAGCGGGATTGAGAACGTTGCACGAGGCAGGACCGGAATTGAAGCGAGCGATATCGGGAAATCTCGAAGAGCTCCTGGACGACAATCCCGAGCCTATGCACAGGGTAAAGCTTTAAACGATACCCCAGTGAAATTTAGTTTGTCATATTGATTTCCGAGACTAGCAATTCGGGAGATTGTTGAGTTTTTTTCATGAAACATTTTTCAGTGGTAGCACATTTTTCTCACTGGTTTGTTTTTACAGCGGAATCACTCACTCTTCGGCAGTGTGTGGTCGAGTATGCGAAGAGGACATCAAAGCTTCCACAGAGCGAAGTCTCTGAAGGCTAACGCCAATAACGCTTCCAAGGTACTAAAATTTTTAAAAAATTCAACGAAAAGTATCGACTATAAATATTCCTTAATCCTCGCCCGCTCCGCAGGCCTCGCCGACAAACTCGATCGACTTTTTGCCGTACTCTTCGCTGCAGAGAAGCGGAGTGCTTGACGGGGCCAATGCTGTCACGGCCAGATCTCACCAAGTTGTGCCAAACGTAGCCGGGTAAGTATCGCGCGAAAGGCGCAAATCAAATATTTCCTTGCGCAATCTCTCGATCTATTAATTTTTTTTATAAAAAAAAATAATTATAATTATACGCTGTAAAAATAAATTGTAAATTTAATGTGCTGGAACTTGAAATTTGCTTTCATTAGTTACATTAATTGATTACCTTTTTCGTAAAATAAAAATACTAGACATTAAAATTACAAATCTTTAGGCGGAAATTTACAAACAATTCCAGTACCGTTCATTAATTTTCAAACAAAATTTTTTCACAGTATAATATTATTATTAAAATTATTTTTTAAAAATTAAAATAATCTGTTTTAAATCTCAACAGGGCTTTAAGCGACAATGGGATGAATCAGTTAGTGATGGACTCCAGACTGACCGGTCTCGAGGAGAATATACCTCTGCGGCCACTCGCCGTCTTCGCGGACTCCAGACTCCAACCGTCCAACATACAAAACCCATACAAAGTCTTGGAGTAAGTACCCAACAAAATAGCATTCCTACCTGTTCGCCCCCTCGTTATTTCAACAAAAAGAGAAAACAAAAGAATCCCTCAATCGTGAAAAAAAAAATTTTGCTTCGAGCTCGCGTTTTATACATTGAAAGTATTCATACTGTTTTTCATATACTGTCATACCATATCGACGTGGCCGTGTGTGTATTCGCTGTTCACCCAAGCAGCTCATTTCGCGCGTCACGTTTGTATATTTAGTGCATGTTGAATGCTGATAAAAAAACTTCTTATCGATGTTTTGGTTATTCAGATATATATTTTTTTCTCAATATGTATAGGAGCCCAGGAAAAAACGTGTGTACGCGGGCAAAGTAGTTTCACCCTCTCCGCAAGAGGTGTATGTGTTTGTTTGATGAGAAAGAATACGTTTTAGTATATTCGGGCCCGGCTTCTCCACGTGATATAAATATCTCTTTTTCTATCTGTCTCTCTGTCTCTCTATGTGTTACTCAATCATCATATGTAATATACCAAGTGAATCTTGGTTTTCCCCCATTATCGTTTCGATCTATCATCTTTATTTATCTCGTCGTTTTATGCTTTTGTTCATTGTCATACGATTTCAGTGGACCGGGTAGCGGTAACTACCTTCATCCGAATAACGAATATGGTAAGACCTGCTGCTGTTGGGGCTTTCTTATTTTGTTGCTCGCTTTATGCTTTCAGTCCGCTTTTATAATAAACAACACTACGATAAGCCGCTCTGATATCTTCACTCTTCACTATCACTATAATTTACCACAAGATTCTTGTTTTATTGCCTAACATACATCTTTTTTTATAGCAAAAAAACCACGCGATAATTATATACCGTCTTAGCTATGTACAATGCTGTCTAAATGGTATTTAAACAATGACGCGAGAAAATGTGGTTTCGCATTCACAGTTATAAGCTGAAGAAACTTCTCCTCTTGAACATTTTGTTAAAAGTACATCATTTTCGAGTCTCGAGCGAATGAAGTTTGTTCGATCTCTCGCGCGGTTCGTCCGGCCGCGCGCGCCACCCGTGAAGGCGTCATCAACTAGATTGCTGCTCGGTAGAGCAAGCTTTAAACTGCTCGTATCTCGAAAACTATGCACTTTAAAACAATGTTCCAAAGGAAAAGTTTGCCTAGATTTCAACCGTGAATACGATCCACAATTTTATAACGCGATTTTGCGCTACCATGTAAACAGTATGAACCGTAGCGGACCTATTTTGCTGGCATGCCTGCACGGATAAGAATGAGTATTGTAAATTAACACTCTGTAATGTGATTACGACAATGATATGCGAGGTTCGTGGTTAGGCTCGAGCAAACGATGCAGAAAAAAAGAGTCCATACCCCGCGTCGCAATGACGATTAACGTGAGCTTGCCTCGTGACTAAAACAAAAAAAAACCTTTCTTTCTCCCCGCCTGTGTGTGCCATGGTATGTCGCGCAGTCTTCAGGACGGAGTCGAGCGGCAGTTGACACCCCCGACACCCCCGCCACGAAGGAATCTACCTCCGGCAGCTGCAACCATCACATTTGCAACAACAGACCCGAACGACTCGAGTAGCGATACAACGACGAGCCTCAGCCCAAGCCCGAGTCCGAGCTTCGGTTCCTCCTCGAACGGGGCTGCCTGTTATTATTCCTACGCGTCACGAGGCTGCTGCGTAGACTTAGTCGCCTGGAGTCATCAGCACGGTACGATTATTCATTTCGGAAGAGACACGACCCACTATCCATAACCGTATCTCGTCCAAAAAACCTTTTCTTTTTTATATTTCGGCAAGAATTAAGTTCTCAGAAAAAAAAAAAAGAAAAAAATGAGCCATGTATAATTTGGACGATGATGCCGTCCTGATGACGGCATCATATACTATAGTGAAAATATTTTAAGTGCCGGCTCGGCCTGTGAAATCAAAGAAATTCACACCCATCGTTCCCCGTTAGACCACACCCAGAAAATAATTTAATCGACGGCCACTGTTTATTTGGTTTAAGTAAAATATTTATATGATTTAAATACGTATTTATGTAAATTCATTAAATAGTTACTTAAATGAAATAAATATTTATTCGAATCAAATAAATATTTTACTTAAACCAAATAAACGGTTGCCGTCAAATAAATTATTTTTCTGGGTGCACATGAAACCCCTCCCGGCCCTCCCGGGCTCAGTCGGTATCAAAAACTGTAATCAACTTTTCTCATGGATTTTCGCATGTACGTTCAAAAAAAAATTCTCATCGGAGGCGGATGTCATCTCGGCTTCCCATGACACTTTTCTTTTAATCGTACTTCCCAAAATCCGTGAAAAAAGTTGGTTACAGTTTTGATTACCGACCGCGGTATTGAACATGCTCTTGAGTCCCGGCGCCTCGAAGCGTTTCCCCTGAGACTCGCGACCGATTATGGAAACGCACGTAGTGGGACTGCAATATGCAAGTGGCAATGGCGATCAGCTCGCGCTGAGCGGAAAATCGGAAAACACGGCGATTCGGGTTAAACTTCGTAAAACTGATACAATCATCCGATAGATTTACCGACATCAAGGGAAGGGGCAAACCCCTAGATCAAAATGCCTCCTGTAGAAACGGCTTCCTGACAATTTTGCGATGGACCATACAAAGGCCATGCGAGTATCTCAAGACGATGCCAATGAACTTTAAGGTAATCTTTGCGAATAGCGTTCCCTCCGCATAAGTTTCAAGAAACGAGAGGAAATTGCCAACACAGCTTGGTGGTATAAAAGTCTGAAAAAAATCAAGCATATTAAAGGTGCTGCGAAGATTATTTTTGCATAATAATAATTCCAAAATGTTATTATCAAATTGATGAAAAATTGAATTGTTCAACGCATCACCCGGAAACCTAACTTTTTTTATGAAAATGATTCGTTCGTTTTTCTGAATTATGCTTCTCTAACATGCTTAATTTTTTCACAATTTTATACCATCCAGAAGTGTTTGCAATTCCATCTTATTTCTCTGAAACCTATGCGAAGTTCGCAAGGACTACCTTAATGATTCTCAAACCCAACTCCCGATCCTCCTCAAGGAGGTTCGGATTCCAAAAGCGGTACCGAAAACTTTGATGCTGCGATGAGCTATAAATATTTTCACTATCAATCGCCCGTCCCTTATCGTTAATTCTTTCGCGAAGGACATTGAATTCCTGGAACAAGTTTCCTCCGAACTAAGATAAAATACAAAAAAAAAATGGAGAAACAAAAATTGCGAATCGAAAAACGCGTCCCGATCCTCAGCAGCCTTGGATTCCCGCGAAGACGACGAAGCCGATACCTCGCCGGACGACGGTGGCTGTTCCACTGGCTCTGGCAAACGGAAAAGGCGCAAAAGGACGAAAAAGAACAAGCCAGCGGTGGCGAACGGTTCGAAGCCTCGACTTACGACCCTGGCGAGCTCAGCGACAACGACCGCAACGAGCTTAGCGAGATCGTCGTTCTCGTCGAGGTCACGAAAGCTGCGCAGTACCGAGGACGACGAGGTCGAGGCCGGGCTCGACATGACGAGCCTCTCGACAGAGGCCGGCGACAGAGCTGCACCCGCTGGCGATAGGAGCGTCGCGAACGGTCTCAAGCTCGCCCAGACACAGGCGATCGCCGTCGCCGGATTTCTCGCCGACGTCGACGCTCGGCAGTGGCGGGTTTGCGAGTCCTGCTTCTCGCACAGAGCTTCTTTCCACGGCAGAGGTGATTTCGCCGAGAGAATGGAAAGCCCGGATTGCGTGTACCGTTCTCTCGGCGCTTGTACTCTAACTCACAGAACGGGGACATTTTTTACTCTAATTCGACGATCATTAAACCGTCGATCGCGCTATGCGTTATTCGCTATAGATTTCATATTTGGAAGTCGAGACTGTGTATATATATTTTTTTTAGAGTATTCGACTGATTTAACGGACAAATAGAAATACCCTGGCGGAACGAGTTGCCCGAACTTCTGGCGGGGGTTGAGTCGATCCTGGATCAAGTTAGGAATAATGGTCAAATTTTTGTAGGTAAATTTTGCTCCGAAGATCATGCCCAGAAAGTGTTAAAATTTTTTTAAATGTATGCTTCAAAGGGTTATTATATCAATCATATACAAAACGGCGAATTTAATATATTTCGTATTTTTTTTCCATATATCAATTTGAGGTCACTCAAGAGAACAAAAAATATATATATACTTACCGCAAGAGGATCCTTTTGCGGAAAATTGAATCCTCGAGCACCACATTATTTTATTTAGTGAAATAAAATCCTGTGGTGTTCGAGGATTTACCTTTCTGCACGAGGGTCCTCCTCTTGCGGAAAATCATTTTTTTTCTAGAGTGAGGTCAAATTGATATAAGAAAATATATGAAAAAAATATATAAAATATATTAGGTTTGGCTTTTTGTATATGATTGGTTTATTAACCCAAATATTTTCTATGACAAATATTTTCTAAAAAAAAATTTTTTGTAAAAAACGCGTCCGAAATGCAAAATTTTTCCGGGTAAATGTATTTCGTATATAAAAGATATATATTTCTCTGATATATAAACTTAACAAAAAATAATAATAATAATATTTTGACACTGACCACTCGCGAGTTGGTTTTCAAAAAAGTTTTCTCGACTCGAACCGTCAGGGTATTGTCGCGAATTACGAAGCGAACAATTACCAACAAGAATCGTGCGCACATACGCTTACTCGACAATTCCAATCTCTGTTCCATCACACTCTTCCACTATAACACACCACACTTGCACTTCGACGAAGAATCAAATTATTCTACGTCGAGTATACGCTTGCCTCGTCCACTTTTGGCAACAAAAACCTGAGGGCCACACATCCGAGCTGGGGTCGTCGACCGTTGCTCGATACGCATGCATGTGCACTATCTATACTAATTATACGTAAAGAGCTTCCATAAAAAAAAAAAAATTAAATGCCATACTACTGTTTAACCGTACTAATCGCAATTTACCCAACTAACCGAGTGAAGCCTTTGCGAGCACACGAGTGTGCTTCAGATCTTACAGGCAAGTACAAAATATAACGATGCACCGACGCATGGTGAAGATCATTGCGATAAAGGGAATTGAAGCGATCTCATCACCTCGTTGGTTGGGTTGATTGATAAAGGGAGGGTATTTTTTACATGGAAGTACCAAGATTGCCAATATCGTATACGGTCGATTGGAAAATCTTACGTAGCTAGTACGAGCCCCACTTGTTTACGATGTAATCGGTATTTTATAACGCGTGAAATGCTTTACCGAACAGTTTCCTGGGCTGGTGAGAGTAACGGAGGGGTCGGCACCGAACGCCTTTCTCACAGTCTACCCGGAAGTCCGGCCGATCGGAAACCCAATTTTGAGGTCATCGGAAGCGCGGAAAGCCTCGTCGGTCGTGTAAGTATACAGTATACTCATATACAGTTTGTCCTTAATTCGTACCACGTACTCATATTTTAATCTTAAGACGAGGTGAAACATGTGCCACGTGCCGTATGAGTGCAAGAGATAGTCGTATTTCTCGAATCAATGCCATGTAAAAATGGTTGAGATTTCAGATAAAAGCGAAGTATCATCGGACGCGGTATTGAATTCTACATCCGCTAATACTTTGCTTTTTCGCGAAATGTCTACCATCTCCGAATGCCATTTATTGCAGTTTTTGTTCCCGACTGAGTCTGTTTCACCTCGCCTTAAAGGGATGATGGACCCGTTTTTAACTCCTTACTTTCCTTTTTAGCCACGGGACTGACCGATTTCGTAGTTTCAATTTAGAACTGTTAATATGCGCATATGCTTCAAATCGTACAGAACTATAATATTGACACAAACCTTTCGGCGTGCAGTCAAATGTTGATTATCAAAGACCAAGGAATTAAGAAAATCGAATATTGCAGTTTGCGGAAAAGCTTAAACGTAGTGTCACGATTGACCCATCGGTGGCTCCACATCGTGCCCTACGCTGAATTCATGCAGAACGTCAGGGGTGGTTGCGCCGTTGGTGTACGGCTCGGTAGTCCCCAAAGTCAAGCTGAATCGTTCGCGGTCAGTACTTGGATGGGTGACCGCCTGGCCGTGCACTAACTGGCGCATTGGAACTGTTGAGCGGAAGGTCGAATTCTGAGGATTGATGTTCGTACTCGAAGTATCGAATACAAATATCGTAAAATAACATTTTCTGCAAAATTGAAAAAAAAAAAAATCATGCCCTGCGTTGAAACGATAATTTCATTGTTCCGTTTTTTTTAACGCGGCAGGTATTGGTGGAACAAGGTCTGGGCAAATACTGCGATCCGGACTTCGTGAGATACACGTCGAGAGAGATGCAGGAAGCGCTCGACATGACCAGGGAAGAAATGGATCGGGCGGCGCATCAGTTGCTCCTCCAGGAGCGTCGAGGTCAGCCGCTGACCTACCAGCTCCAGCAGGGACTGGACGGCCCAAGGGAAATTGCCTATCAGCAACTTCGGGAACAGCCTTCGTCGTTGGAGCAGCAACAGCAACAGCAGCAGCAACTGATGCAGCTGCAGCAACAGTTGCAGCTCCAGCAACAACAATTCCCACAACAACAACAGCAACAACAACAACAGCAGCAGCAGCATCAACCGTATCGCCATCAGCAGCCACCGTCTTAGCGACGAGGACGGCGAGGATAACGTCTCGCGTATACATAGTCATAAAAAAAGAAATGCAATTGGTAACAGTACCGAAAAGAAAAGAAACAAAACAATCGTCGATAATTAACTATCGATGAAGCCAGAGCCGGAGAAAAACGATGTTACATGAAGTAATGTTGGTGCATCGAAAAATACTGCTGGCGCACAGAGGACACTCTTTCGATCGATAAATCGTACCAGTGTATACGTCGAGTACATAGTCGAAAATGAAAAAAAATGTTAAACCGGAAAGATTTTTAAAGGACACGTCGAAAGGTTCTCGGCGTGATATCCATGGCAACGAACTATTACGCAACAGGTATTCTAAAGAACTCGATCATGTAATAATGTACAGAGATATAGTTACTTCCGGTCGCGGAATCGTTGGGAGTCCCTCATTCGGTTCAACTTCCCGCGCTGGTGCACATGCGCGAGGAAAGAAGAAAGAAAAGAAGAAAAAAAAGAAAAATACATTGTTCATTGTTCAATTTCATCGACTCGCGAGCCGCACTTCTCTTGTCTATCTCGTAATTGAATTTATCATCACAGAAGGAAAAAAACTTAAAAAAAAAAAAGAAACCATTAATATTACTGTTCCGATAACGAGATTAATAATCTTATTGATACTATCGCTACTGCGTCTACTCTATTATGAAGAAAAAAGAAAAAAAAAGTAAAAAAACACACCCACACACAATTTATAACATACCTCGATTATCGTATCGCTACTACTTTCTACTGTACGTATACAGACGTAGTACTACGAATCGTAGTATCGGATCGCACCATTGTTACTAGTATCACGTTATTATTACATACTATAATTATTATTACTATATCATGAATTATTGTCGGCGTCATCATCTAATATAATTAAATTATTAACTATTGTCCGTACGAAGATTTTAAGAGAGAATAACAAGTGCCTAAGTATCTATAATAACTTATTTCGGACCAGAGAAGATCTTTACGAATATAGTCAAAGTATATTATTGTTAATTAACTAATTATTCGAAGCGATGGATGAGATCCGTGAGGTTCCTTGCGATCCTCGATTATGCTAGATATATGATAAGAGCGAGACTATCCGATGAAGGGTGGGGCCTGTAGACACCCCCTCCGTGTCTGCGCGTGTATTTGGTATGTATGCGTCCTAATGTTCGCGGCGAGAAGCAGCGTGCACTATACAATCCGCGGATTGTGTGCATCGAAGAGAATCGAGCGATCCGAGACTTCTGAAATCAGCAACTCAGATTAACAATTTCGTTGCACGAGTCATTATGGAATATCCGGTGTTGATGCAGCCTTATTTCGGACAACATAGGTGTCGTGAAATGCGGAAAAAAATTAATAAAATATATATTCGTAAAAGGGTTACGAGAAAAATTTGGGAAACATAGTTGGACACGCTGGACTTGAAATAACGGCGGTATTGCTAAAACGATGTAAGACCGAATGTTACCAGATCGATTGGAAATTTACTGGTAAATTTTACGGAACATTTTTACAAGGTATCGAGAATTACCACTATAAGTTCTAACATAAAAATTTCTTATATGTAGATTATTTTGCGACTAAAAAAAAAATTAACCGCATAGACTTTAAGGGGAAAAGTACAAGCAAAACTACGCAAAATTATGCTTCGCGCGTAATCGTACGAATGTGATTGACTTTTCATGTGTTTGTCATCAATTTCTTTCTTCCGTGTCGAGGACACTCCTAGACCACAAAGGTGGATGATCAATGCATTGACTCGTCTAAATAGGAGCGCACAAGCGTGCGATTAACCCTGTGGAATATTCTACAAATAATTAACAAAATTGCCGTTGCCGATTTCGACTTGTCTGGAACGCGCGATTTTCACTTTATTAAGAGAGCGACGACGATTTTTTGCGTAACGGGGAAGAATACGGGAGCGTGAGAATCATTAGGAAACATAATAAGGTATATACACTCGATTTTATCGTACTTGCTTTTCGACGTTGTCCTTCTTGTATTTCCGATATATTGTCTGATGTCTTTTTATACTATTGTAAAAAGTGTTTACAGTTTAAAGAAAGATGAGGATCTTAGCGTTCATAGCGGGATGTAAAAAAAAAAAAACGCGCCATATAGAATGTACTACTGTGATCGATTAGGAAAAAAAAAAACAGCCGAGAAATGTGTCGAAACGCAAAAAAAAAAATACCGTTGCGTTTACCGGGTCAGCCGGTAACTCGAAGCAGCAACGTGAAATTTACTTATTTTGCATTCTTCAAGCGCTATGTACAAGCTTGCACGACGCGTACCCGAGATATTAACGGAGCCACTATCAATGAATCGGCACTACAGCGCGATTCCAGTGGAATCTCTCAACAGGACGTTATGCGAGACGTTCTCGCGTAGGAAAGTTACAATTACGATCGGTCAATCGAGCTCGCCCTTTATCCTCAAAAAAAAAAGAAGAAAAAAAAATCAAGAACATTTTAACCGACCAAATATCACTGACGAGTGCCTGATATCCAATTTTTCTTTCATTATCCGATTTATTATTGTGCGATCGAATAACACGCGCATATATACCGCATACATACTTGTACGTTAGCAAGACTCTATGATTCGCACCATCTTCGGCGGCGAAAATTCGTTGTACAGTCGCTCGTTAAGATTTTTATGCCAAAAAAATGAAAAAAATAATGTGACTAATTGCATCGAGGGACTTGAGAAAAAAATTAGTAAAGATGAAAAAAAAAACTCGGAACAGTTATAGTCTGTAACGGTGCTCATCGCGTTTTGTAATAAAGGCCGATTTTAGCGACGATTAGAGCGCGTTGTACGACACGAAGTGGCAAATTAAATTGCGACCGATGATTTACACATATTTTCTTATGAGCCTGTTGATTAGTAACTGGCCAAAAATTATACGCGTGTAAAAGTGGATAGCACGAAATGAACAAAAAAAAATACCCACCAGTCGTGCGAGTACAATGAGCGAGCGTCGAGTAAGAGCGAGCGATCCGGTGACCACTGTTCAGCATAGATAATGTAAATAGTATGCGACATTACGTATGTTAATTATTTATTTAATTATAAGCGAAGAAACGTCTGGTCAAGTGGGTCAATTCACTACCGCGAGCCAATCGCGAGGAGCTATTGAGAACGTAGCTCGCGCGACTCGTCTATAAGAGATATAAACGCGAGTACGTTCACCCGTTCGTTTGAATTTTTGCACGAATTCCAGTGATATTATCCAGCGTGAAGCGTCGAACAATTGTTTCGTTCTTTTTTTTCTTTCTTTTTTTATAAGTAGCGCAATTATAAACAGAGATAAATAATGAGAACGTGAGAAGGTATGGAAAGCAATGATTCTGCCAAATAGAGACGATTTAAAAGAAGTTTGTTGTGTTGCTGTTGTTGTTGTCGAGGTTGTGTCGAATTATGAAATACATAAGAGTTTCGAGCATCTTAACAATTGATTAGTTTCGATAGGGCGGAGATTTCGCGACTGATATATATATATATATACATTTATGTGTATATCCTCCAGCCTCGTTGTATCATGGGTATATTTATATTATTTTACATACCGTTATACACAGACTGGGTCGTAATGGAGTTCAGGATCGTAGTGTCTCAAGCGAAACATTACCGTCAACTTCGATCGCGAGTCACCGGAAGTACATTATTCGCCATTCGTCTTTCGTCGTATTTACGGGCGTGAGACAACGCGGTTTGTTCCACGAAAGCTTCTCACAGGAATCCAAACTAACCGAAGACGCGAGTCAGACACGAACGAGAGAGTTGGTTAGTAAAAAAAATGAAATGTCAGCTAAAAATCGAGTCACTATTATTTCATAACTTGAGCTGCTTTTTTTGCCTTGACCAGCTCCACGAGTTCCTGTAACAAATACAACATCATTAAAAAAAGAACAGAAAAAATCAGTTTTTATTTTTTGTCATTATATACTTTCTAATATTTACATGGTGACCGGCTAGATACTGCGAAAAGATACTTGTCTTTTCCATGACTTTCTTAGAATGAAGCGAGGTGATCGACGAATATGTTGCAAAAATTGAATTGAGTTTTCCCTGACGATTTTTTTTTACTGTAACCGCGTCAGCCTTGACTCTTTGTAATATTTGTTCATAATTATCGACTCTCGGACGTATTATTTTTCGATACACTTCACTACACTGAGAACGGGTTTCACATGCTCTTAAGAGCATGTGCAATAAAGCAGTCGGTAATAAAAACTGTGTTCAACTTTTCTTACGGGTTCTCGTACGTTCAGTCAAAAGAAAAGTCATATCGAAAGCGGATGTTATCTCGGCTGTCAATGGACTTTTATTTTGATCGTGAGTGCCAGAATCTGTGAGAAAAATTGATTACAGTTTTTATTACCGACCGCGGTATTGCACATGCTCTTAAGAGCGGGGACCGAGGCTGTCAGCTGCACACCCGCTCCAGACAGTTCAGCTGCGACCGACACTGAGTGCGGTTCACTCTCCAGAATCTCCAACTAATAGAATACATCTATATTCATATATAAAACCTAAACTTTGAATATTCTTTTACTCCATCCAAGACCTAAGCAACCATCCACCACATCACTCCTCATTTTGTTCTCTTTTTTTTCTTTAACGTCAAAACAACTGCTGTGGTTATAAGCGATGGGAACTACTATTTTCTTTCTTTTAGTGGGAACAGTACCGCTTCGAGGGTTACTCAGTATGAGTGAAAGTTAACTGTAACATGTGTTTTTGGGTGTCGGTAAGAGTCGGAACATTAGATGTCTTCTGACATGTATCGACTATCGCACGATAGATGCGATAGTCGATACACGATGATATAAGGAGTTTCGTCGGGTCACAATATTTTTCCACCAGCAAGACTACGGCACCGTTACTCGAATCCGAGGCGTCCCGATTCTTTGTTTTCGAGGCTAGTCACTCTAGCCAAGAGACCAAAGTGATCGGTTACTCTGCCAACATCTGAAATTCCCCGTGATTTTTATGACCAAATGTTTGATTCAATGAAAATATTCAAATGTTTCCTACGACGACGGCCACCCTGCTGGTCAGTTTAGTTGCTGGATCGCTCACCTTGTATCGCCTCATGCACTCTTTCTTTGTGCGTGTGGGTATACAACTGGCTATCTGGTCCCATCTGTCCGATCCCGACGCCGAGTAAGTTTTCAGAGCCTGTTCCAAAAGTTTTTGTTCCGCCGGAGTCCACGGTTGCGAGCCCGTTGCGGTCTGTTGCTGCTGAGGCTCGTCTTTCCTCACCTCGTCGGCGGTCCCGTTCGAAATTGGATTATCGAGACGCTCGGTCACAGCCGGCATTCTCTCATCTATAGCCTCTTTGCTCTTTTTCTCGGCGATGAAATTGTCATAAGCCTTCCTGTTCGCCTGTTCCTTCAAGCTAGATTTGCTGAAGTCCGTCGACTGAAGATCCTTCGCTTTCGCCAAAACCTCTTTGGCATCGCGCGACACGCCGTTCGACGAATTGCCGTGCTGATTTATAAAATTAGCGACAACCTCCCAGCGTTGATTCGTACCGGCGGGAAACAAATTCACGGCCTTTATCAGAAGCTGCAGGTCGTGCTCGGTCCAGGGAATCAGATGAGCTTTGACTTGTTTCTCGGGTGTGGAGCGAGGATCATTATTCGTCACACCGACTCGTCGCTCGGCTTCCATCTTCTTCTCGGTCTCCGAGACAATTTTTACAAAGGCCGTGCGACCGTTGGCCTGCAGTTCCTTTATTGTATCCTCGAGCTGCACGAGCTTGAAGAGTTCGCAGATCTTCTCGACGCTCTCCATGTTTCTGATACTCTCGGCGGGACTGTCGGCGAAGTAATCGTTCGACTTGCACAGGTCTCTGAGAGCTTTGCGTTCCTTCTTCAACGCTTTTTTAAGTACCTCGCGCTCCTGCTTGAGCACGTCGTTCTTAGCCTTCTCCTCGGCATCTCGCCTGAGCCTCTCCTCGCGTTCTTTCTCCGCCACCTCTCGCGCCAAACGTTCCTCCTCTTGCTGGCGGGCCTTAGCAGCCTCCTGCTTGGCTCGCTTCGCGGCGGTCTTTCGATCCTTGTCCTCTTGCTGGAACTTCTTTATTCGCGGATCGAGATTGTAACCTATGTCGACAAGCGAACGTATTCTCGCCATTTCCTCTTTCTTCCGCTTAGATCGCGTGACTTTGTTCTTCTTCTCGATCCACTTGCGCATGTCGCGACTGCAATAAAATTAATTTGATAAAATAAGCAAAAAAAACGCAAATATTGGTAGCGAGTGTGACGATCCTAAAATTTTGTACTCACTCCTGGCCGCTCTCCTTGTCCTCCTCGTCGAGGTACGAGTATTCCCGCCACGATTCGAACTCGTACCAGAACGAGTAGAACCGTTCGACCTTGTCGCGCGACGTATCGGGATCGCCCAGCTGCGGCACCGGCTTCTTAACCGACCATCTAGCGTTCTCTTTGAACGCCGCTCCCATTACCTCGTAGAAATTATTTTTGGCATCTTTCTCGTCCGGCAAATCGTCGCTGAAGTGAGGATCGACGCTGTCGTAACTACGACGCTTCACCGGATTACCGAGCATCTCCCACGCTCGCGTTATACATGTGAAGTAATCGTCGTCCTCACGAATCTCCTCGCCCATTGCCTTCCTCTTGTCCGGGTGATGTTTGAGGATCTTCTGCTTGTCTGTTGGCAAATCAAATTCACGAACTAAGAGACAAATTAATGCTTTGTAGAGAGCAAATGATTCCGCACGCAAAGGACTTAACGACTCGATGGAAAATTATGAAACTTCAATGGTCCACGGTGTTTGTGGGTCAATATAATGTTTTCTATAAATTTTTTTTTCCCAAAAATATGATATTTTTGTCCATTTTTCAAACTGTTCATTGGTCGATTTGAAAAGTCAACTTTATCATCAAATTTAACTTTAATAGTTTGCGGCAAAGTAACGAATAACTGGTATATTGTTACAGTTCCATCTCTTCGGAATACCTTGATGAAACATATACCAACATTTTAATACCATAGAAATTGTTTTTTTTTTCTTTTCCTCGTTTTTTTTAGTTTTCAAGAAATTATATGAAAACATAATAAAAGTATGTAACAATTTGAATGTAAAATAAATTAATAAAATCAGAAATATTTCTTGCCCATACAATGTTCTTTTTAGGTTGTATCGGTTATCCCCGTTACTTACATGCCCTTTTGATCATGTCCTCGGTAGCCTTGTGCCTGAACTTTCTCAGTCCCAGGACTGCGTAATGATCCTGATCCTTCCATTCCTTGGGATCCAAGGACCTCAAATAATCGAGATCGTCCTCGAACTGGTCCTCAGCATTCTCCTCGTCGTCGGATGGTTCCGAGACTTGACCGGTCTCTGAATTACGTTCGAACTGTGTTCGCAGTCTGGTGTGTCCAGCTGCGTGCAGTACCAGTGCCCCGACCGCTTCATACTCCGCTTTGCGAAGCGCTGAAAAATACAATTCCTGCATAAAAAATCTGAGCACCTCAGTCAACGACGGTGCCTCGTCAGTGACAATCCCGACGACAGGTTCATTTATCGCGCAAACAAAAATCGAAAAACTCAGAGGGTCATTAAAAATAATAACAACAGAAAAACATTGCGAAATATGAAAATTGGTCGATGTATTTTTGGGTGCACGCGAGCGAGGATTTCGGCGAAGTAAAAAAAATCGTATCGACCGAGTGATTTTCGTTGGGCGATTAAGTTGCGCTAAGTACGATAACACATCCCGAAAACTATCGAGAATATTTTTAGTTTGCACGTAAGAAGAACGTCGGACGAAATGCCAAATATAACCTCTGGGCCGGCAGCGATGTATGGAAAAAAAAATGTAAAATGACCGTAACGGTTGGACTTACGTGATATAGTGTTGAAGATAGTACATTCGCCCATCTCGACCGTCTGAGTCATCGTGACGCCGGGGACGATCAAAGTTTCGACTGTTTTTAAATTAATTAAAAAATATTGAACTCGCTTTATATATCGTGCCGAACCACGAGCACACAAAAGGTGGATCGCGCAAGCGAAGGAATATCGAAGCGCATGGAACGAGCTCGGCTGACTCTTGAACGGTGTGCGCATGCGCAGCGCGTGTATTCACCGACTGACCGTTAACGCGCTCGCGCGACCTTTCGCTCTGACGCCGCGCGGGCGGGGTTTCTTCTTATCGTCTGTTGTTAAACAATTGCTCGCACTGACGCCGGGCGCGATCGCGACCATCCGTGGCGGCGTGAGTGACTACGGGCTTAACAACTGGAGGTATTACACTAGAAATAAACGTTACCGTAGAGAGGCAGTAGCTCGCAAATGGTACACAAAGGACCACTCAGTGCAGCATCGTGTTCCGCCAGAGAACGGCTTGGGTCGCCTCAGTCTTCTCGGGGTCAAACAAATTGACGAAGAACTCGCAAGCGGTATTCGACCTTTCCTACTTGTTGGTACGGAGGGTCCAACCAAACTGTACGAATAAGAAAAAGACCTTTCCTACTATCAACGAGAGGAAGTAAGCCAATCGATTTCGAAAGAGCCTGGATATTCAATATGAAGCTGCGCGACGATCCACCTTCGATTGTCCTGACATAAAAATCCTTCACTCGAAAGTTTTTTATCCCACCATTATCACGTAAATGTTGCGAGCCTACAAAGAACGTATGTACATGTGATGTTTCGGCGAAGGATTTGAACGACAGATATGCTGTTTCGACGAAGGATTTTAACAATGAGGGAACATCGAAGATTTCCCAGATAGAAAAACGTGCCGTCAAACGGGTATCGTACCATTTCTACAGTCACCGTGTCGTCATTTTTCTATGTGGGTTTCTCTCAATCTTCGAAGTCAAACGATCGATCGGCGAAGGAAGAAAATTGGTGAGTAGAATTTTCTTATTTCTTTGTACCCGAACCAGACTCAGCGCATGCGAGTTGTAATTCACATAATTCGCATTCACTGCGTTTTTCCCTTAGCACAGACGTGTTCACGTTAACTAAGCACAAGTTCACGTTACCCTAAGCACAGACGTACTTATCCGTGGGGCGAAATCCGCTCGACGGATTCACCTTGCGCGACTAAACAAAGACGTTCGCACCCTGCGAGATAGGAAATATAGGAAAGGTTCCCTAAGAGAAATATGCAAAGTTCGTGCGCAAAACGTCGGCACGCCGTGTGTTGGGGAAAACAAAATAGGGATTTTTTTTCTCTCGTAAGACTTTCAACACTTTTCGAACGATATCATTTTTTTTCGCCACTTTTATTACATACACTTGTGCCGGTATAGAAATATCATACAAATTCGAGAACGTCCAAACGCGAGGATTTCGTTTCGCAAAACGTATGCATCTTCAACGTATACCAGGTGAGTATATTCTATGTAATATACATAATCCGTATTTGCATAAAAACTCGTATCAATATGCAGCCGCAGACAACGTCGACGGTCCGACGCCGGAAGGGCGTACAGACTGCGCTCGTGCACGGCCCGTATTGCGCTGCTGCCTCGGACCATCGACATGTACTATCTTAGTGCAGCGACGAATTTTTTGTTGTTCTTCTTTATTTTACAAGCACCGGAAAAATAATAATTGCTGACCGCGCGCACGTGGAACGGTACGTACTTTCGCTTACAATGATTCCCATAATTTCTTTATTATAGATAATTCTTTTCTTTTTCTTTTGTTTTTACTCCCTTAATGTTGTTTCAATTATCGTATTTACAATTTTTTTTTAGTGCTTTTATACTGCGACTCGCGTACTTTGGTATTTATCGAATTTCGTATTGCGTAGACCGTGTGCCGAGAATCTTACGCTTTAATGGATTTTTTTTTATTTGACAAATTTTGAAACCTGCTCAGATATCCCGCAGTGGTGAATTAATAGAAATAAGAACTGAAGATCTTTGCATTACTGGTAAGTTCTTTATTGTTTTTTTTTCTTCTTCTTTCCTTTAATTATTCACACGTTTCAAATCCGAACGTCGATTATCGTCGTAACGGTTCTCGCGCACATTCTTTTTCTCCAATTACAGCTTCGTCGCGGTTTTAATAATTATTATTTATATGTACACGTAGAAGAGTTTCGCTGTTCTTTTTTTTCGTTGACGCGACCGACTCTGATTCCCGTCGATATTCGCGATGAAAACAAAAAACAGCCCTTCGATTACCGAAGGTGTGATTTTTTTTTTCATTGACATATATTTACACCCGAACAGTCGAACAGGCTCGACTGTTTTCGCAATATTTTCGAATAGATTGTTATTCAATCGACTTTCATTTAATTATCGAGTGCCCAATTGCCGTAGAGCTCGAAAATTCGTCGTACTCGCGGAGTACGAATCAGCCCTTTTTTACTTCTTTAACGAAAAAAGAAAAAAAATACCCCTCGCAGTTTCGATAATTTTACATATTTGTGTTGAACTACGAGGTTCGTCGATCGCTTATCCTTTCGAGGATAGGCAAAGTTTATCTACATCTTAAATTTAGGGGATAACACTATGGACTTCGAGTGTCGGGATGAAGGGAATCGCTGTCGCTCTCGAGATAGGTTACGTAACGGTCGTTGCTGTCGAGGCCGTGCTGTCCCATGTCCGGTGGACCACCGCCGGAATGCAATGGCCCTAAGGGCTGCAATGGACCGCCGCCTCCACCGTCGTTCATTGGACCGCCCATCAGAGCCTGGGGTGGGTGCTGCGGCGGTGGACTTCCGTGTATGTCGTAGCCGTGCATCTATAAAGATAATTTAAAAAAATCAAATTTGATTAATCGTTTATTTAAAAAAATAGTACTATGCGATGCTAGTACGGAAAAGCGGTCTTTCGACGAAGGTTGTGAAGAGAAATAGATTGCTTACCTGGGACACTAAGTGGTAAAACGGAGGAGCGTTTGGATCGAGCCTCTCGAGATCCGTGTGCAATGCAAAATCGGAAAGAGCTTTCCACGGTGGTTGATACGCCTGGACCTCGAGTGGCGTCATATTTATAGGACTCTCGTGCCTCACGGGACTGCTCGCTACCATAGGGATTCCGTGCATACCCCCGAAACTCAGCTTTCGCCCGTCCTGTAACGGAAAATACTTCGTTGCGTTAGACGAAAATTCATTAAATTTAAATATATATATGTATATAAAATCTTTAACAAAGTTCAGTCTGGTATATTAATCGATAAGGTTGAATTTTACACTGTTCAAATTTGTAACAAAATACAACGGGACATAAAACTTAAAAAGACGTTTTTTTCTTATCGCCGCGTAAAAAAAATTGCTCGAATAGGTTTATAAATAAAACGAAATAATATCTAACGATCGTGAACGTTACTCGTCACTTTTCTTCAACCTAAATAAGTGTGAATATAATTAATTATAAAGTACTTAATAATTTTATAATAAATACTACTTTAGAGAAAAAAAAACTTTAGTTAGAACTTGGCTAAAAATGAGCCCAAAATCGTCCTTTTTACCCTTTCATGAATCTTTCAAATTACGGCAAACCGTGACACGAATATCTTCCATGATAAATCAGAATCCTCTCTAGAATAAGCTAAATATAAAAAGAAAAAAATGTCCGCCCAAAAAATTGATTAACTTCTAATTAAAAAAAAAAAAAAAAAAAAAAAAAAAAAAAAATGTGTAGTTCGTCATCTCGCATACCTTTTCCTGTTGCATCTGTTGCTTCATGGCGATGGTTTTCTTCTTGTCCTTGCATCTCTTGTTCTGGAACCATACCCTGATGACGCGCGGGCTCAGGCCGGTCATCTCGACGAGTTGCTCCTTCATGAGTGCGTCGGGCCGTGGATTCGCCGCGTAGCACGTTCTCAGCGTGTGCAACTGCTTCTCGTTCAGCACCGTTCGTACCCTCGTCGGTTTGCCGTCGGAGCCACCGCCACCCTTGTGACCGCCCGAGCCTCGAGCACCGCCGACCGCTTTGTGCGAGCCGCTCTCCGATCCCGAATCTGTGGGATCGTCAAACATATCCGTCGTTTATCGAACACACAAATTTCCTCGAACTGTCAAATACACCTACGATCTACATCTATCGCTCGGATCTATTATATATCTCGAAAGTATTGTCGCGATATGTATTTTTTTTTATAAATTTTTTTTTATCGATTTCTTTATCTCGCGAGTTGCAGCGACGTGATAAAGAGCTATCATTTACACGACGTTGTTATTGCGGTGGATAAAAGAGAATTCAAAGAGAACGAAGTTCTACGGTTAGAAATCTGGCATGTGTTGCGGATGGGAAATTATATTTTTATTGCCGTTTAGCATACCTGCGATGCAACGGTCGGCCGGACCAAAAGCTCACCTGGGAGGTCGTGAATTTAAGTCATCGATATAATTGATTCGCGTGCTAATTGGGGTGAGCCATATTTATCGCTTCAACCCGAGGCCCGATTTACAAGTGCTGTTTAAATTTCAATTAACTTTTAATCGTCGGCAATGATGAAATCGTGTTGGTGATAATTCATCTTATCGATGATTGTAGATACAAGTAGCGAGATAGTGATTTAAAAAAAATCAGAAATTGATATTCTGTTTGGCACTGATCAGATCGAATAGCCATCGGGCCGATAAGCGCAGCTGATTTATCCGAATCTAAGAAATTCATGTGGAAGAATGCGTCGACTCCTTTTTGTCGCTATTCTCCATTTCCTCCGGCAATACTTAACAAGATTGCGTGTCCCCGGTGTTCGGAGCGCAGCAAAAGAGTGCATCGGCGACTACCAAGAAGACGCCCAGTGCCGGCAGGTAGAATAGCCATAAAAAAATAAAATAAATTTTAAAAATAAAAAACATATATATATATATATATATATATATATATATATATCCCGTCTATATAGTAATATAACGGAAACTTAAAGGAGCGATCCGTGGGTCCAAAAGTTAGCTTTCGTGCCGCGCGCGACGGAAGGTCCGGCCACGTCGTGTTCACGACTATTTACCTTCGGGTAAAAACAGAAGGCCGCGAAAGAAAAAAGAAGAGAGTCGGGAGACGAAGATGGAGAGAGAAGAAGCAAATGAAATCCGGAGCTTATCGCTGCGGGTCCTAACCAAATAGCGACCTCGGGGACTCGACCTCCGAGGTGGAGCGGGACGGTGAGCAACGAGAAGAGAGAAGAAACGAAAAAAAGGATTCTCGAGTCAGTCGGGATCGCGGGACGAGGGAGGGACCGATATGGATAAAAAGAAGATTACAAACGCGAGTGGACCAGGGTGTGTGAGGTATAATAACAGCATCGATGGATTTTTAAGCTCGGAGAGCTTCCAGGAAACGATCAAGATACTGCAAATCTCGCCCCGAATTTCACATTTCTATAAAAAAAAAGAAAAAGTAACTCAAACAATGGATTTTGATGATTTGTTTTTTTATCTATCGATTTGCCGAACAGTTTGAATGTAAGCTGGCTAATAAGCTGCAATTCATTAGGCAGCTTATTAGACAGCTTATTAAACCAAAGTAGACAGTAAAAATAGTTCTACATTTTATTAACGTTTCTTAGTTTAAAAAACCCACATTTTCTTTACGTATTTTTTTTTTTTTTTTTTTTTTTTTTTTTTATGAACTATATTCTCAATTCTGCAGCTCTAAAAAAGCGAAGGGCCGAAGTATCGAAACTTTCTTCCTTCACCTACAGGCAAAAGAAAAATCTTCCGAACCCACAAAATTCGCAATACCGGAATAAAATCGAGCACCTCATCATATGAATCTACCACAGAGCAGAGCCTTCGGCGCAGGTCCGCAAAACAATTCAAAGAAATTCCCTTTCTCTGCAATTTCTCCTTGTAGAAATAAAATGCCGAGGTACTTTGCAGTGATTCGTAAGATTCGAGAGAGACACCGTACTTTGGAGAGCCTGTCGCGAGGGAGGTGATGGAAAGGGGGAGAGGAGGGAGACTTTGAGATATAAGGTAGAAAGAGCTCGAAGCGTGCGTCGAAAGGCGGCATTGCTCTTTGATGCCGCGGCGACCACTACACATTGCGCATGTCCACATAGACTTTCGGTCAAACAGATACCGCGACGAGGAGGACGTGAGGATCAGAACGCGACGCGAGCGAGTACACGAAAGCGCGTACAGCGCGCAAACTGATGAAATTTTAAGATATATAAATATATCGATGGCTAAGAATCAAAAGGGCGTAAATCCCGTCTTAAAGTGCACGGGTTACGCCCTTATGGTTCTTAGTCATAGATACATGTATATATATATACATAGACTATATATGTATACATAGCCTATATATGTATACATAGACTATATATGTATACATAGACTATATATTTATAAATATAGAGTTGACCGCTCGCGGATGTCGGGTAATTCGTGAGAAGGCGTGCGATCGGTATCCGCGGCTTGTATTACTTATCTATCCGAAGAATCGTGTAACGCGCGCGCGGCTACGATTATACGCACGGTTTGTGTACATCGATACGCTCGAGACTCGTCGGAGGTCGCGGAGGATAACGCCGAAGAGCGTCGTATATCGCATTAAATAATTCAGCTTTGACGCACAATCACAGTCACGAATTATGTTTGCGGCTGCCAATGCCAATAGCTGTTTTATTGGCTATTTTTTCACTCGATCGAAATTATTTTGTGAGCTTGTTTCATTCCTTTCATGCAGGGCGTATGCGCAACTTTTTTTTATAGCGGAGAAAAAATGGTATTAAAAAAATTGTTTTTGGATCGAACTATTGACCCTTGGAAAATTCCAGACGAATTTGGGAACGCCTCTTCGAGCTTTTTGAAAGATACATTCTCGCTTTTACGGGGTTGATGCGCTACGATAAGGTCACAAGGGGATGAACTGCACCGGGTTTTAGCATGTACTTCGAAGCGTTAAATAATAATTCTTCTTTGTTTATTTATTATTATTACTTTTGGAAATAGAAAAATATTGTTGAGCATATTAAGTCAATCTGAATGCTTAAAACTGCTTCCATTGGTTTAGATAGAATATTGATAAATAGTACAAAATTCCCCGGTTTCCGAAGAAAACAAAAACCTTATCCTACAAGTCGGGTCCTCAGAACTTCAGTTATTCGGCAAACAGTAAAAAAAACGAAAATGTGGAAAACTGACGTTGCTACCCTTATCCCTCCAAACATAATTTCTCCCATAAAATTTGATAGGTTCCATAAAAATAAAAAAAGTCGGACACAAAAAAAATTAGTATCGCCTTGACCGGAAACGGACCAAACGTGAGACTTCCACTACGCGGAGAAAAATAAATTCCCGGTCCGTCCGGCAGTACCCCAGTCACCGGATTCCAGGAGCCGAAGTGGAAGCCACACGTATATACGAGGCGCTAATTCTTGTATAAACGTTTGACACACGCGCCGTTCTCGGGTAGATCCGCAGGACCAACTTTGGGCATTCCTCCACTATTTTTTTTCTTCTATTTTTTCTACTCATCACTACCGTTTGCAATTGTCATTTATCGAGTAAGCAAAGTAGCGAAGGGTAGAAGTATAGGCACATCGTTACGCACGTCGGAGGAAATTTTCATCTTCGCACGCCGGTACGAAAAACGAGGTCGGATCGAATCGTCCGACTCCACACCGTTTCGTACGTACGTATACATACATGAATGTATTATGAGTAAAAAATGAAGAAAAAACAGATGACATTTTTTGTTTAAGAAAGAAGAAAAAAAAGGGTAGGCTGACGCGTAATATGCCGCTGCGGTGACCGCGGGCGGGATATACGACGACGGTGGTTCGGTCGTTCGACCAGTCTTTACGGCGAGCGTATTAGGTGTCAAATGTGACACCAACCTGCCAACTACTGTGGCCCCGCCGATCCTGCTTCTGGACATCCGAGATGCGACTTTTCTTTAGTTTATTTTTCATCATTCTTCCTCTCGCCCTCGAATATTTCATCCGTATAAATGTACACACACGGACGTGGGTATATTGTACTCTGGAAGAGATCGCTGCGATCGTAAAACCGAGATCAAGGCTAATCCGTTTTATCCCCCTACTGGCCCTCCCCTTGTCCGTGTACATATAATAAACTGTATATATATTATAGATATATAATATTAGATTTTATTACATATATATAGGTAAAAGAATGTATATAGTAAGCGACTACTGTACGGGTCCGGCCTGAGCTCTTTATTGTATTCCACAATGGAAAGTTGATCTTGATCTCGATCTGAAGATTTTTTACGTTATTGAACCTCAGGCCATTTATCGATCGGAAGATATTTTTTAGATAGAAGATTCGTCTAAACGTTATTGACGGTTAGGATTCGAAATGATCGGTGGAAATTATTCGTGCTTCAGTTCAATCTTGGGACGATAAATATGCGACTTATAATCGATTTGATTGTTTCTGTAGATCTTTTTTTTTCAAACATTTTCATTCGTGTGTAAAAATGAAAATGCATGTTGGAGCGAATTTGTATCGAGTTTTTTCAGCAAAATCATCCGAACACTCTTGCGATTGCATTTTTGGATATTCCTCTTAAGAAACACGTGATTCTGCCTATCCAAGTCAAATTCTAAATTAGAGATCAGAGATGATTCCGCCTACCCACATCAAAATCTATGATAGAGAGAATTTGTGTCTCGTATTTTAGGAAAATCGTTCGAATTCTCTTGCAATTGCATCCGTAGATCCCTGGTAGACATTTTTAAGCGTTACATCCGGTCTTCATAGGATCCCGTGAGGCCCTGACAAGCCTCCGATGTAACGCTGCAAAATTCTTTTTTAGTAAGCCTCTTTTTGAGAAATGGGTGTTCCGTTTCCAAACTAAATTCACGTTGGAGTGAACTTGTCGTATATTTAATGCAAACCGGAGGGTGCTAAGGTGTTTGTAACGAGTCCGGGCTTTGTTCGAACGTCGAGATGATGCGCGGGCGCGTTCCCCTGGACCAGTCGCCTATCCTCGTAATTCCGAATAATCCAAGGGTTCTGCAGTGTGCACTAAACTGTACAGTAGCCTGGCAAGGGTTGCTGGCGTGTTGGTCAATCACCACGGTCAAGCTTCCCCAGCGGCCGTGTACAGTATTCAGGAGGGGAGGAGAGAAAACCCGGAGAGCTTCAATTATCAACACGCAATTACGCGCTGTCCATTGATCCTAACTCAACACGCGCGAGACGACAACGCCCCCGACGTTAACCAACCCTTTGCCCACGACCTAATCCACGACTAATGCATGATAATAACGTCCGAAACTTCCAACAACGTCGAAAAGTTAGGAGGCGGACGGAAGAGTAACAAAAATAAATGCTGGATACTTTCACTGCGGCGCGATTTATTAATTTTTGCCGAAGTTTTTCAATATATATATATATTTTTGGCTTCAATTAACACTTTTTATATTTTATATTTTATATTTTATATTTTATATTTTATATTTTATATTTTATATTTTATATTTTATATTTTATATTTTATATTTTATATTTTATATTTTATATTTTATATTTTATATTTTATATTTTATATTTTATATTTTATATTTTATATTTTATATTTTATATTTTATATTTTATATTTTATATTCCCGGTCCATACATCATAGATTTTCCTTAAACAAGTGTCAACGTGCGACTCTTGTTTAAGGCCAGACGTAAACAAAAGATGGTTTAAAGAAAAATCTGAAAATGAATCTTACGCGCACACATGTCTTCCGAAGGTAAGGTCGTATAAGTTTGGTAATCTTTAATTGGGCGCTTTAAGGGTTACAATGCTGTGCCAAGGTAGTAAAAATAATTACAACTGTTCTCCAAAGGGTTAAGCCTGGTTAACGCAACCAGGCTTTTTTTTACAAACTTTTCGATTAAATTTTTTAATCGAACAAGTACTTTAAAGTTTGCGATTTAGCAAACTGTGCATAGGTAAACCGGTACTGAAAAGATAAAAATGGACTAAACGTTCGAGAAAAAAAACTCCATCGGAGGAAAAGTAACAGGATTTGAAAAAAAAAAAAAAAAAAAAAAAAAAAAAATCAACTCACCCGAGAGCGATCCATCGTTAGGGTGCAAATGATGATTGTTGTTGGTGAGCGAGGCGTTGTTGTTGTTCTCGTTGCCAGGTGCGCTGACCGCGCCTGGGCAAAGTTTTCCTCCCTCGAGGACGTCGTGATCGTGACGACAGAACAGTCCATCGTGTCGCAGCGCGAACTCGTCACCGGTTGTCAACGGTCGCATGCAGGCCGAACATCGAAAGCACTCGATGTGGTAAATCTTGCTCTTCGCTCTCATCACGTAATCGGTTTTGCTGAAGGACTGGCTGCACTTGTCGCACTTTGCACCAAACAGACTGTAAAAAAAAGATATATCAATTTTTATTTATTTTTTAAATTGTATGCATTATTATCGACTAGCGATAATGTAGCGAACTTTATTTGAATAAAAAAAAAAAATAATAATCGGACTAATTTTGAGTAAATACCATTTTGATACGCTGAGCAATTTTTGAGGAAGGAAAATCAGCAAAAATAGAGACCAGCGTAGATCGAAAAATTGGGCAATGTCGACTTACTTACAAAATATTAAAAATTGAATGTAGAAATAACCTCGGATAGTTTCGCGTGGCAAAAAATTGGGTGGTATAAACTTAAATGGCTCCGGCGAGTTCTTCGGTTAAGCGAAATTCGTCGGATATAGTGACTCTATGCGTTCGTGCTAAATAAAACGTGTCCCGGTCCGTTCGAGCGTTTCATTCAAGCTCGACAGAAACTAACAAACCGCACGTCCACGCTGGCGCACCCGTCACTCTCCGCGCCGCTAGACATGCTTTCTTTCTTTCTTGCCCGCTTCTTTATTTTTTACATTTTTTTTTTCGATTCTGCGCTCTTTCTTCATCGCTCGTACGTTTTTAACCTCTCTTTCGTTCGCCGCACTTTTTTTCTCCCATTGAGCTACGCAATACTACGGGTGTCTGTCTCGCGAGCCAAGAATGCCTCGGGTTAACCGGATACGCGCGTCGACTTCTTGTCGCTTCGATGTAGGCGACTGATCGATTTAAATAAACAGGCATGAGCGTGGCTTGCGTACAGTAACATACGTCGGACTTAAAAAAAAAGAAAAAAAAAAGTATTTTCTGGGAATGGAGCGCGGTTGATGAAAAAAAAAAAAATAGGTTTGCATTCGTTGCCGGAATTTATTGGATCGTATTTATTATACCGCGTGAAAGCGGCATTAAACAATTCGTGTCGAATTGATGAAGTTCTACTTTTGAGACTCTGCATTCAAGTCGTAAAATAGACAAAAGAGAATCGTAGATGGCAGCATCGGAGGATTCCGCGCGCTTGAGAACAATTTAAGACTGGTAATGGCAAAAAATGATTTTTCAAATCTACTAATTTTTTTTCGGCGGAAACTTTGAAAAATGATGCTCTAATTTAATTAAGGTAAACGTACCAATGGCCGGACATTGAAGGCAATATCTATCTTCAAACCCAATTTTCGCTATCATGTATCGAACATTTGAGAAATCAGCGATAACCAATCTCAATGTTAGGGATTCTAGTTTTAAAAACACATCCATTAAATACTTTTGCAATGTCTTGAAAAATATTTATTCACGAAAGCACTGGTAAATGTACCAGTGCGCTGGACATTTACCAGTGCTATTCATGGGTGTGTCCCGATTTTCGGACGGAACATGTCCCAATGTTTCGGACAGTCGCAAAGTCCGAGAGTAATCATGAACGAACTCAACTAGTTCGTGGCAACAGGAATAAGAACAGGTTATTCTATTAATTTCTCCAATAAAACATGAATATTCATAGAATAACATGAATATTCATGCATGATATATGTTGCATCGAAATCCAGCTGACATAACCCCTTTCGGCTCTTGCCCGGTGTCCCGACATTGGGTTTGTCGATTCACGATTACGCGTACCAGTATCGGGACACAAAAATCGACTACCGTTCAAGAAAATGCAGCAATTTAATTATTATTTACGCATGGTCTATGTCGATCTGTGGCATGCAATCTACTAATTATAGATACTAATTTACCATCGTAATTATTGATACTATTTTAACATAGTAACTGCAATCTTTTAACCATTATATTCGTTACAAACTCAATGTCTGCGGGCCAGTTGTCCGGTAACTGCGACGTGTCCAGTCATTGGTACGTTCATCTTAGAGGGACTTTTGTTTAAAATCGTCAGTTCTTTATTAGTATACGCTTTTCTTATTAAGCAATTTTCGTTTAGCAAACATTTTAATAATTGTCCACTAAGTTAATTCGAGGGTTTTATTAATAATTTATTAATAACTAATTAATAATTTATTAAGAAGTTATTAATTAGTTACAAATGTTTTAATGAGTTATTAATAATTTATCAATAAATTATTAATCAGTAGAGTAGAAATGTGTTAACTTGGCGACGGAATGATTTATGGTTAACGGGATGATTTATGGACTACCGCATTACATTACATAGATTAACCGATTAAAATGTCTCTACCAACCTGACGTAATCCCGTTTGCAGTAGGTCTTGCCGTCGCGAACGAAACACGTGCAGCTCTCGTCGAGGAATTGCTTGCACTCGGCGCACTTTAGACACGCCGCGTGCCATTCGAGATCCGGTGCCACCCTAAGAATCCACTGATCGTGAATTTGACCTCCGCAACCGACGCACAGTGAACTCTTTCCTGGAAAAAAACAAAAATAAATAAATAAAATAATTAGTTCCTATTTTTCGACAATTAATTGCCTCAATTAGTACACGATTACTGCCGCACAGGGAGACGGTGTGATAAGTAGGAAATAGTCGTGCAAACGCCATCAGTTATTTTCGCGATTATCTCTGAGCCGAGTTTTAAAACAATATTTTCAATAACAATTGTGATATTAAGAATATCATTAATATTTTCAGCATTAATATTAATATTTTCAACGTCGCGTTCTTTTTCCATGTGGGATGAAAACATCAACGTGTATCGATTGCCGCAAATGGAACATTGTCAAATATCGAATAATAAAACAGAATAATAATAAATATAATAAATAATAAAAATATCGAGAAAAAAAATTAGTCCCGATTTCTCGTGAATCAATTCTCGATTGCTTCTCCACAACTGTATTGTGGGATGAAGTATCGACTTGCAACGATTGTCACAAATAGAGCGTTATCAAAAATCGTATAGTACCTTGATAAACGTAACTGGGTTTCATGTTATCCGACGACTGGACAAACCTTCAGTCAGCGAAACCGAACGATATTTAAAAAAATAAACAAATAAAGTCAACGAGCAAACTTCGTCGCGACCTTTCCGCGCCGCAAGGACAAACGAACAACGCGTACAGCAGCACAGCCGAGTTTCGAACGACGCTCGAAATGCTGGGGCAACGAATCTCTCGCGTTATCGATTCCCCCGAACGTTCGACGAATCGCGGTGAAAATAACGAAAGGTGCAAAAAAAAAGATTCAACAAAAATAGAACAAACTTTTTTATTTTATTTTTTTTACGGAAAAATGCGAACAAAGTAAATTTTTTTAGAGAAAAGGTCGAGAGATGGATGGAGAGAGGGAAACACGATGTGTGCCGACCGCGCGGTGGAATACAAACGAGTAATCTCGTGTTCGCGAGAATTCGACGAGTTTGAGACGGGGCGTGATAGCGTAGGCGGTGCTTGAGAGACCATTCGGTAAATTCTTGGGGTTCGCAGACTCCGCCCAGAAAATTCCGGACGGACCGCCGCGCAGAGCGAGCGAGCACAGAGTAGCGGGGATTCGGACCGGCGTCTGCGTTCTGCGCTGAACCGGGCGCACGCGTCTATCGCTCGGTTCTCTCGTTTCGTCGAAACGGGAGAGAGTGCGAAATGACGAGAAATTTACGAGCATTTTTTTTTTACGAACATCGTCCATCGGATTGTGTTAGGTTTGGAGAGGTTGTGAAAAAACGAGAATTTGTTTTGACAGAAATTTTTAGGTGAATTTTTTGTCTTCTGAGTTTGAGGTGTGTTCGAGCTGATTGAGAGAGGAAACTTCTTAGAGGAAATAAAAAAGAACATCGTCCATCGGTTTGTGTTCGGTTTAGAGGGATTGCGAAAATTCGAGAATTTATTTGTATTAAAGTTTCAGTTCTGTTCGAGTCGTGTGAGAGACGAAACATTTAGGAAAAGAAAAGAACATCGTCAATCGGTTTTTGTTTCGGTTTGGGGAGCTTGGAAACATTCGAGGATTATTCAAGGATTCAAATTTTGTTTTCGATATTGAGATTTATTAGAGCCGTATGAGGGACGAAACATTTCAACAAAAATATTTTTTTATTTTTTTACAATACACCTAGCGTATTTGTAAAACAGTCGAGCCAGTCGCTGATAATACGTTTTTTCCCGGAAAATTTTATCAGCATTGAAAAAAAAAGTGAATTACAGTTTTGGTTATCGACTGAGCTCTGATCGTTCTGTCAATTGATGAAACATTCGCAAGTTGCGTAATCTTCGAATATCTTTAAGGAAATGTTCGAAGTCTGTTACACAAAGTCTCAAATCGTCACAAAGTCTATTACACAAAAGAAAACCATGTAAAGTGTATTCTGCGTTTACTGTTCACTTGTGACAAGTGATCAGAGCCGATAAAAACGGCATGAATGTAGTGTAGGTCACAGTGTGGAGCCTCTGGTGGGTCAATCGTGACACTACCCATTACCGACAGCGGTGGATGCGCGGTTGGTGTACGGCTTCGGCCGTCCCCAGAGTCAAGCTGAATCCTTCGCGGTCGGTACTTGGATGGGTGATCGCCTAGCTGTGCACTAACTGGCGCATTGGAGATCGAATTCTGACGATTCGTGTTCGTGCTCAAAGTATCGAGTACAAATATCAAGACTCAGTTGGAATGCCCGGCTGTAACGACATTCCAGCAAAAAAAATGTATATCTCAGTTTCGCTGAGATATACATTATCACATATATACATTCGTGTATAGTGATTGGTTTTGGTTTCTGAACCAATTCCAACGTAAGCGAAAGCGATTATCGAACTAAATGTTATTTCGTACGTCGCGCGCGATATGCATATTTTCATTTTTTAAAAATAAAGGTCCCAACACAACCTGGAAATATCCTGGAAATTGTCCTTGGATGTCCTTAAATTTCGTACCGACTTTTAACTGGACACCATTTTTATATGTACAACAAAATAGATGCTGTTGAAATTTTTCGCGGCCATATTGATTTTCGCGACAATTTGTAATATTCGATTCTCTTATTTTTTTGGACGTTTACAATGGAAATACAAGCGCACGCCGAAGCGTTTATAGCTAGTTCTACTGTCCTGCAAAATTTGAAGCATATGCGTAGCACATTAATGATGCAAAGTCGATTCTAGGAAATCGACGCCTTCCGTTGGTACAACAGGAAGGTCCAGCAGCCCCTCAAGAGACTTTCAATGGTCAACAATCAAATTTCGAAGTTTCGGAGTTTGCATTTTTCTTGAATGAGCTTTAAGGCATTATGCAAAACAAGAATATTTTTATTTCACCAAAAAAAAAAAAATGAATACGTAAATTAATTAACACACCCAACAAAATGATTTCCTCTTCCCAGAGGCTTTGTCCGTCATTTACTCAGCGGTTAAAGGAGCGCCGACGAAACTTCCTTTTTCCTTTCCCGCAGCCTGGCATCAGATGCAGTCGATAAACGCCACGAAAATTAGTACGATCGTTCTTTAAGATTACCTCGACGAAATCTTCTCGAATCTCCCGACAGTGCGTGTCCTCGCCTCCGAATAAGTAAAAGAAACAGTAACAAAGAAAAAGAAAAAAGTAAATAAAATGAAAAAAAAAATAACGGAACGAACGGAGCGAAAAGAAATCGCAACACGGGCACGCGTTTTACAAGAGGTGAAACTTGTTCGAGGATTTGGAAACGTTCGGCTGGCACGGTGGTCGCGGAGGTTTCGCGATATCGCGTACGGATCGAGATGCTTTTGCTGCTGCCTTTCTCCTTCTTTCTCACTTTAAAACACGCAAAAAAAACAAGATTCGACAGTCATTGGCCGCGTCAGTGGAGACCATTGTTGGATAGAACGGGATGGAAATGTGCCAATAATGGATTTCCTCTTTTGTCTTCGGTCGGTCCCGAAGAGTCGGATAAAGGCCAGTCATTGGCCAGACTCTACAGTCGTTGGTCGCGTCAGTGGAGAGCGTTGTTGGATAGAACGGGATGAAAGTGTGCCAATAATTGATTTTCTCTTTTCCCTTTCGTTGGACCCGAAGACAAGAAAAAGTCCAGTCATTGGCCGGACTCTACAGTGGTTGGCCGCGTCAGAGGAGAACACTGTTGGATAGAACGGGATGAAAGTGTGCCAATAATTGATTTTATTTTTTCTCTTTCGTTGGTCCCAACGAGAAGAAAAAGTCTAGTCATTGGCCGGACTCTACAGTCGTTGGCCGCATCAGAGGAGAACATCGTTGGATAGAACGGGATGAAAGTGTGCCAATAATTGATTTTCTCTTTTCTCTTTCATCGGTCTCGGAGAGAAAGAAAAAGTCCAGTCATTGGCCGGTCTCTACAGTGATTGGCCGCGTCAGAAGGGAACATTGTTGGATAGAACGGGACGGAAATGTGCCAATAATTGATTTTCTCTTCGGTCGGTCGCGAAGCGGCGAACGACTGTGCGGTTTGGTCCAAATCGTCCTCGGCGAACTGCAGCGCGGACGTGTACGACGCGTACGGCATCTCGGCGCAAAGATCCTGCTGACCACCGTGAAAATTTTTAACCCCTCGGTTGCGAGCGAGCGGGAACGAGAGAGAGACAGAGAGAGAGAGAGGGAGAGAGAGAAATTAAATGGGAGAAAGAGAGAGAAAGAGGAAGAGAGATGAAGGGAAGGAACAAGTGGAGAGGGAAAACAAGGACAGGAGTCGCGCGGCGGTGCGCGTTGCGGCGAGGGCAAGGTCGGCCAGGATCAAAGGGGATCGAACGAGAGTGTCGGCGGCGTCCCATTAGCTCCCAGCGACGAGCGACCACCTCGCCTCGTGTCTTCGGAGACCCGTAGGTGTATGTCGTACGCGACATAAACCGAGCGAGAGGGAAAGAAGCGAGGAAGGAAGAGGAGAGAGTACGACGGGGCTGCAGGACACGAGTAGCAAGAACGCGGAGGACGAAGAAAAGACTCGCTGAGGGACGGGGAAAGAGGCGGAGGAAAAAGTATGTTTACGAGGAGTATTAATTCGGTATTGTACGGCAGGCGAACACCGACGTTCGAAATTCGGCGCAAACGAAAGTTCAAATTTGAGTATGCACTGAAGTTCAATTTTGCGCGAGAATTGAACTTCAATTTTGAGGCGAATTGAAGTTCGATTTTGCACGCGGTTCGACGTTCAATTTTGCAAGCGAATTGAAGGTTAATTTTTCACGAGAATTGAAGTTTCATTTTGCACAAGAATTGAACTTTCATTTTGCACAAGAATTGAACTTTCATTTTGCACAAGAATTGAAGTTCACTTCTGCACAGGAATTGAACTTCGGATTTTACCAAAAACTGAAATGAAACTCTAAGTACGAATGGAAGATCCAATTTTAGCATAAAGTGACGTGCAAACTTCTGCAAAAAGAAAAGTTCAAATTTCAGTAGAAAAGAAAGTTCAAATTTCAGCAGAAAAGAAATTTCAAATTACCGCGTAAAATAAAGTTCTAACTTAAGCCCAAACTTGAATGGAAACTTCAGCGTAAACCGAGGTATAAATTTTTGCACAAACCGAGACTCGAACTTGAATTTTGTCTCACTCCGAATGATGAAACTGCAAAAAGGTCCGCATATCGAAAGTTTTCCGCCAGCCCGTCAACTCCACGTCTCGCATTGATCGTTTAACGAGTTTCTATTGCATCGGCGGAGGGAAAGGGCCTGTCATTCGCAGGACACCGCCTCAATGATCACTACGCGTACATGTCTTTTGAAAACCGTTCCCCCCCCGAACGAGTAGGTATGACCTATCCGGCCCCCGTCGTTACATAACTCATACATACAATCATAACCACCGGCTGGTTAAACGGACGATTGCGTAACACAGTGGAACGTCCCGACAGCCGCACCGCTGTCGCGCAAAATCGTTAATTGTAATTTGCGGCTCATTAGATATCGCGGGAAAATATTATCTTATCATAAATTAGCGCGGCGAGTCGAGATAGGCAGCTTACAATGTACCGGGCAAATACGACGCGGTAAATTGACGCGTACGTTGACGAGAAGTGCAAATTTCGAGCTAACGATGAGCCTCTGGCCTTGTCTGACTACACGCAGAAAAAAGTTTATTAGAAGCAAATGAAATTTATTTAGAAGAAATGAAAATGCTTATTTTAATATGGGCTTGATAATTTTTTTTTTTTTTTTTTTTTAGAAGTCTAATAAATTAATTTAGCCGATCGTACATTGAGTTTTATTAAGTTTTCATTCATTGTATTGAACATTATGTTCGATTGTATCGATTGATTCTTTTTTTTATTTATCATTTAGTTAGATATTCAATCTATAAAACGTTTTGCACGAATATCTTGATTTCGTGTCAACACGTTTTTGTTCGCACTCACAACACTTCCGAGAATCATTGCAAAGGAACCATTCCGGCAACCATTGCCTGATTGTCGGCAATGGTTGCCGGATGAGTTATCATCATAGACAACAAGATTAGCAAAGTTGGCGATTACCCATTGAATTTTATCAGAGCTGTTGGTAGTTCCGATAAAAAAGAAATTGTAAAAAACAATTACGATGAGGAAATTTCGCGAGCGCTCGCAACAATTAATAACCGCTCAGAATCTATCCGACAAAGTTTTAAGCACTTATCCCGCGACTATTTTTTTTTCGTATCGATTCCTTAATTTCTCTCGGCTTAATTATATCCCAAAACATTTTTTTGCCTAATCATCACTTTATATCATCATCCACAACAAACCCGGCAAAGTTGGCAATTACCGTTTAAATTTTATCCAGACTATTGATAGTTCCGATAAAAAAGAAAATGCAAAAAGCAATTACGATGAGGAAATTTCGCGGAGACTCGCAACAATTAATAACCGCTCAGAACCGATCCGACAAAGTTTTAAGCACTTATCCCGCGACTATTTTTTTTTTCGTATCGATTCCTTAATTTCTCTCGGCTTAATTGTATCCTAAAACATTTTTTTCCCTTATCATCACTTTATATCATCATCCACAACAAACCCGGCAAAGTTGGCAATTACCGTTTAAATTTTATCCAAACTATCGATAGTTCCGATAAAAAAGAAAATGCAAAAAGCAATCACGAAGAGGGAATGTCGCGAGGGCCCGTAGAATTAATCAACAATCCAACAAAGTTGTTTTTTCCGTATAGATTCGTTAATTTCTCTCAGCTTCATTATTTCCTAAAACATTTTTTTTTTAACCCCAACAGTGTGTGGCTTTATAGAGTAGAAGATAAACGGCCCGATCGATCGGTCGTCCGGTGTCTCGGGTCAAACTGGTCCCGCTCTCGCGCAACTCGGCGGAAGGAAAAATAAAGAAAAACACGGATGTGCATCGTCCGTGAGGTTGGGACAGAGAAAGAGAAGAGTCTCGGAGGTCGGATAAGCGGCGGTGAACGGAGAAGGAATGAGAAAGAGGAAGGATGAATATCGCGGTGGGGAAATTTGGGTGCGAGGAAGAGACCGGAGATGGCTAATGTAAGGACGACGCGAGGACGGCGAGAGAGAAAAAGGTGAGGGGCTGAAGGGGTGGCGAACGGCGCCGAGCCGCGTGTCGAGGATGTCTGCTTGGCAGTTCAGACGCGCCGACCGGGTGTCCCGCGCGTTCCTTCGGTATTTCATTAACACCTCCGCTAATTATTTTCCTCCTTTTTTCCCACTGCTGTTCCCGAGGCCGATTCCGTCGCAGCCTCGAACTCCGTTCGCCGCGAGTACGCCACCTTAATTCAGCTTGTTTGTATGCGATACGTCAATACGGCGCGCGAGCGGTCTTGCCTTACGCGGCATCGTTTAGCCGCGGTCACTATCGGATAGTTTTGCTAATTATTGTCGTGCGAAATCGAGGGACTTACCGACGGCCGAGAAATTAGTGACACGCGCATGACGAGCATAACACTCGAGAACCGAGAGCGCGCAGAAATATAAATTATTACACGGGTGCTTAGCAAGTAAATATTTATTTTATTCAAATTGACCCGGTAAGAAAAGCGTGCAGTAACATTCGACATGTGACGATAGTGTGACGGTATAGTGACATTCTGATACTAGACTGCTGCTTGCAGAGTTCCAGCCCGCTGTGGAGCTTCACGCGGAGTTGGGACTGTGCAAGCGGCAGTCTAGTATCAAAACGCCGGGCGGTCAGAGTATCGTCACATGCGGACATACATGTCTGCATTGTACCGGCACGGCGTGCATTCCCGTGCTAGTACCGAGGAGATTCCGCGCCGTCTGTTCTCTATCTGGGGTATTTGTTTGTTTGATGCAATTGTTTATTTGTAGGGTCGCTCGTGAAATAATATTTCTCTGTTTCTGGGAACGCCGAACGAATGCGTCGAATAAGTATAATACAGTCGAACAAACATATAATACATTTAAACAAGTATAATACATTCGAATAAGTATGATATATTCGAACAAGTATGATACATTCGAACAAGTATAATAGATTCGAACGAGTATCATACATGCGAACAAGTATAATAGATTCGAACAAGTATGATACATTCGAACGAGTATAATACATTCGAACAAGTATGATATATTCGAACAATTATGATAAATTCGAACAAGTATGATACATTCGACCGAATATGAGACATTCGAACAAAAGTACCCAATTATAAATAATAATTTAAAGTAATGTGTGCAAAATAGGTAATAATTATCGAGTATTGCGTGTGCAAGGTCGTTGAAATAATTCATAAATATTGCTCCCAAGCGAGCGCCCAAAAATCTTTAAATCCGAACGAAGCGAAACCGAAGAACCGATGATGCATAGGATCATTAGTGCATCGGGACTGTTAGGGAGCCTCGGGTCTTTGTTCTTCCTCTTCTGCTTCTTCTTCTTCTCCCGATAAGGAAAACGAGTCATCGCCGAGAGACGCGACCGTCGTGACGCCTTCAAGTCGGGTGAGGCCTGAGGCGGGGAGGGGTCAAAATGGTTTCAAACAAAAATTCCAGTCCGGTGCATGAAATTTCATAAGAATTTTTTTTTATAGTGAGCGATAACCGGACTTCAATCACCATGGAATAATCATGCTCGCCGCATTTTCGCTATCCGGCAGGAGCCCAATTTTCTATTCGAAACTCGAAGAAGAAAGTATTGTGATAAAAATTGTTTTTAGGCCCGAGTTCGAGTTTGATCTAAAATTTGTAATTTTTTTCTTCCTCCCACAAAGTATTCCTACTTATTTTCAGTAGGTTAAGTCATAAGCTCTAGCAAGTTGACGTTCCGCGTGCATGAGTGTAGCATAAACGTTACACGGACCTTAATCACCGTCGAATAATCATGGTCGTTGAGTTTTCGCTATCCGGCAAGCACGACAATCGATCGATTAAAAAAAAAAAAACAAAAAAAAAAAAAAAAAACGAAAGGCAAAACAGGGCAGATAAAGTGAAGATTGACGGATGAGGGAGCAAGGAGTTTGGGCACGAGCTCGCAGCCTCCAAAATGTGAGATAAAATTTAGCGGACAAAAAAATAATAAAAAAAAAAAAAATTAAATAAAAAAACGATACGTACGAAAATGTCTCGGGCTTTGGATGAGCGAGTTGAGCGAGCGAGCGAGAAAGAGAGGGAGATAAAAAGCGAAGCTGCTGAAACGAAGAGAAGGAACTGAGTCAGAAAAGAGTCGCACGAATTAGAACCTGCTCTCGGGGCGACGCCGGGGCGCCGGCTTGGACGCACAGGAATGCCGGCTGCTGATAAAAGCCACGGCCAACACCTACATAAATTTCGAGAGCGAGGATATCGAACGCTATGGAACGGGAGAGAGAAGGAGATAAGGTTAAAAAAAAGAGAGAAGGAAGAAATAAAAAAAGGAACAACACTTTTTTGGGGCGGTGGGGCGGCGCGGCGAGGAGGGAACCGATAGTCTCTCGTTCATTTAGGCATGTACATATCCTAAATTTAGTGCGTCCTCGGTGATGTTGCTGCCGGTTGCTGTATAATCGGAGAGACGAGGATGGCCCGCCGAACGCGACCGCGAGACTCTCGGGCCAACGGGATGGAAGTGAAACTGCGCTCACGGCTTGAACGCGAAACCAGAGATCATCAAAATAATATAGAAGTTGTAAAAAAAAAATATATAATAATTGTATCGTTTTGAAAAAAATGATGATCTTAAGGGAGGTTAAACTCCATTTTTGTTCACATCCAACACGCAGGATTGCAAGTGCCGGTAGGGGAACATTTTTTTTTAACTTGGTTCGCGGTAATCGAAAAATGACAAGCGGAGCGTCTCGCTGTTCCGAGTTTGCGAGTTCAAATAGTGCAGTTTTGAATAACGATTTGCAATTTTTTTTTTTTTAATATCATCAAAGCTGTGCATTGATTTTTTAATTTTTCAATTGCCTGTTTTTCCTGTTCCGTTTGAAATAAAAGTATCACTTATTAAATCAAATTTTTATTTTAAAAAATAAATATTTATTTTTAACAAATTTTACATTTTAATTCGGTAAGAGCAAAATCCACACACGTGCATTAATGCATATATATTTTCATCGATGGCATTGAAAACAATTGATTACAGAAAAAAAACAACATAGTTTTGTAAAATGACTACATAAAATCAGGCAAAGCATTTTGCACCGGGAAAAACAAGTATCCCCCATACGCGAGGGATTAAATTTAACTCAATTCATATAATTAATTAAATATAATTTAGAGAAGTCTCGAGCGATTCAATAGGGTAATTAACGTGCGAGAAATTTGCGCGCCACGAGAGACCCAAAGAAACGTGTCTATGTCCGCCGACTTAACTATAATTGCACCCAAGGGACACCTGACTTTCCAGAATCTGCATTTGCACATATGACTCCCATTGCCGTGATTGCCCGCACAAATGCATATGACTAACATTGCCGTGATTGCCTGCGCAAATGCATATCTTTCGGTATACAACATTAAGAACCATCGGCCAGCGAGTTCGAGCAACTCCGCAAGCAACCGCTGTATAATCCGAGAACGGTGGTCCTGGCACAGAGCCAATTAGCCGCGATTCCCTATCAGCTGGAAACAACGAATAGCAACGCGCCCCTTGGCCGCCCGACTGGCATAGCCGACGATCCTCCTCGTTCACTCTTCCTTCTGCTCGCTTCATGCCGCTGGCTTATTCTTGTGGCCGCCCACGATACATACATCGAGACACGCTGCCAACTATGCGAATTTGCTCGTCGGGCTCTTCGGCTCGCGAAGAAGAATACAGAGATGTGGAAAGAAGAAAGATGAAAATTGAAATTTTCATCTTTCTTCTTTTCACATAATGTTCCTTTATTCCCGAAGCTTCTTCTATGAGAGCATTTTCTGTATTTTTTGCTTCCTTATTTTATTTAGTACATTTATAAACGATTTAATGTACAATGGATTTTATCTTAAATACATCCACGCTTACCATTATGCGATACCAACTATGCGGGTTTGCTTATCGGTTTCTTCGCTCGTCACAAAAAAAAAACACAAAAAAAAAGAAATTTTAGTCTATATGAAAGAGTAATAAAAAAAAATGTTCGTTAATTTACACATCATTTACTGCGTTTGCTAGTAGTACAAAAACATAAGTCGAGGTACGCCGACTATGCGAAATTGTTCGTCACACAAACTCTTTGCTTGCTAGGGAAAAATGTGATGCTTTTTTTTATAAGTCAATTTTTTATGAATTGAAAAAAGTTGTTTTGGCCGTTTGGTCCATCCATAAACAATAGCGCGCTCTCTGGTGTCGCTCGACGAAGAATTTAATGATAAAATATCACAAGCACAGAGAACGTATTCCGCAGGCTTTTACGCTTCGGTGATTTCGAGGCACGATAGGAATTTACTGGCCGTAATGGATAGTGAAATCCTTGTCTCTCTCCTATGGGACGATAATTTTCGTTTAGTTGGATGCCGGACGATAAATTCTGATCTCAGTTGCACAGTCGCCGATAAGTACGGTCCCCGTTCGGCAAACGCGATATCGCGACTTTCATACAGTCTGCATAATACGCTTGACATTAAATGGTCGTCATTCGCCAGGAATTTTCAAGGAAGATTGAACCTGTTTTTTTTACTTCCGGTAATACGTCGAAGCTCGTGCGATTCTCAGCCCTAATGAAGTACATTAATATTTGTCTTGCTCTGAATTTGTTTAACATCTGCACATAATTTTTTGCGAGTAGCGCGGAAACAATTTACGACTTCACGAAGCGCGACTTGCGCTTAAACTTCACGTCCGATTTCAGCCAAACTTTAATAATAAAAAACTTTGTTAAAACCTCATCTTCAAGTTGAGCTGACAAATCCGTGCAAACTTAGTTTTACACCAAAAAAAGTTTTGTTTATTCGTAATATTTTTTGGCGTCTGTGCAAAAACAATTGTTAATAGCATTCTCGTTGATATATAACGACGACAATTGTTATGCACACTTTTACGGCCATTCACTTTTAGATTCAAATTTGCAAATTTTTTAAATATCTCATTTTTTTTAGCATACCATCAGAGAGCTCTTCTCCGAATCGATTATTTTCTTCCATCTTAAGATTACTTTTCATTCTGTTCCGTTTAAAAAAATATATATAAGTTATTAACTGCTGTCTTTGGGACCGGAAGACAACAAAAGATACATTCGTTACGAGGATCGTCGGCCGGGGGCAACGAGGGTCATTAATATCATTGTCTTCTCAATATAACGTCGGCAATTGAAATTCACACTTTTAGGGCATATTCACTTTAAAAAAAAATTTGCACATTTTTTACATATTTTTCTCATACACATATATTTTTTAATATCCTGTCCGAATTGATTATTTTGCTTTCTCTTAAAATTACCCATTTTTTGTGATTCATAAAAAAAATAAAAGCAACAAATTATTAAATGTTGTCTCTGGGACCGAAAGACAGCAGAAGACGCCTCCCTTTCGAGGATGGTCGGCCGGGGGCAACAAGGATCGTCAATATCACTGTCTTCGCAATATAACCTCGGCAATTGAAATTCACACTTTTAGTGCATATTCACTTAAAAAAAATTTTTGCACATTTTTACATATTTTTCTCATACACATATATTTTTAAATATCCACCCCGAATTGATTATTTTGTTCTCTCTTAAAATTACCTATTTTTTGTGATTCACAAAAAAATAAAAGCAACAAATTATTAAATGTTGTCTCTGGGATCGGAAGACAGCAGAAGACGCCTCCCTTTCGAGGATGGTCGACCGGGGGCAACGAGGATCGTCAATATCACTGTCTTCGCAATATAACCTCGACAATTGAAATTCACACTTTTAGTGCATATTCACTTAAAAAAAAATTTTGCACATTTTTACATATTTTTCTCATACACATATATTTTTAAATATCCTCCCCGAATTGATTATTTTGCTCTCTCTTAAAATTACCTATTTTTTGTGATACATAAAAAAATAAAAGCAACAAATTATTAAATGTCGTCTCTGGGATCGGAAGACAGCAGAAGACGCCTCCCTTTCGAGGATCGTCGACCGGGGGCAACGAGGGTCGTCAATATCATTGTCGTTGCAATATAACCTCGACAATTGAAATGTACACTTTTACGGCCATTCGGGCTCGTTGACCGGCTTTCGGTAATTATCGTCAAAGACCGAAAAAGTCGTCGCCGAGGCGCATCCGGCGCCTGTCCGACTGGCCACCTTTCGTGACGACCGTTTCACGAAAGGGCGATTGTGCCGCGTGCGACGGAGAGGGCCCTGTTTTCCGGGCGGGGAGGCCGAAGGGAGGACCGAGGGAAGGAAGAGCGGAGACACTCGCGGCTCTCTCGACTCTCCTTCAGAGGCAATGCGGCGCCAGAGTTATTTACCACGGGGAATCGATAGCCCCGTCGTAATCTCGTATCATTAGTGAGACTCGATGAATAGAGAAACGAAAAAAAAACATAGAAAAAAAAGCAGACCCACGAAGATGGAGGCAATTTTACTCGACCTCTTCGAGAAACGAAAAAAGAAGGTAACCTTGTATTTGAAAACGGGAGCCTCGATGGCTGTCCGTACACCCCGATAAAACTTTCGTTCGTTATTGTAATATGCGTTAAAAATCTCGGGAGCCGCACCAGTTTATTCGCGTTGGTTCATCGAAAGATCGTTCGTTTGGAGTGAATTTTCACATCTTTTCATTTTTATTTAAACACTTTTTATGAGGGAAATATCTGCGGGACGATTTTTTGTTTATTATTTTATAATGAAGTACTCAAATTTACAACGTTTTTTTTTATTGGAAGTGAATTTAGGAAGTGGTCATTTTTTATGCGATGTATCTTTCGTTCGTCGATTCAAGTCCGAATTTTCCGTTCGATCGGGCAGTGAAACTTTCTTTTTTTTTTATCCTCCTTGCCTTTTTTGATATTCGAGTTTTGGCGTCGAGAATGAAGGAGTCCATTTTTGGGTGACGATTTAACTGTTAAAAATTTCAATGTCAAAAGTCAGTTTACCGCTCTTACAAATAAAACCGATTGAAGACAATGTATCTCGTCTTAACAATGATCAATAATACGCATTCAAACCTTAATCTACGCAACCGATACACTTGAAAAAACTGACGTGTAAAAGTTAAGTCCATTGGATCGAAAACTATAAAAAGCCAAGAAATAAAATAAAAAATTGATTCTATTAAAATCCGTCCATGGACAACAAAAACTTTCCAAGTGATCCGATCAACGATTTAATATCCGCCGACGTTATCGACGCCCAAATAGTATCGATGCCCGAACCTACATATTCATAGCCCTTCATGAACTAACACATACCATATAATTAAAAAAATTGAGCCATCCAATAAATTCAATCGAATTACCGTATTTGAGGAAAAACCAACTATCTCCGAAATAAAAGAGCTCGGCGAAACTTCGCCGAAGAACCGCCACCGCGACTTATATCCACGCTAATGGAACGGTACAGTCTCCGCGTTATATACACGGCATAACCGAGGAGAGGAATAAGGCAGGAGCGTAGGCCTAATTCAATTGCAACGGGATGCGGCGCGCTCCGCAAACACTCATGATAATTCAATCTAACCCACCCCATAATTCCTGCGGCCGGGCGACCCTCCAACGCGTGCAACAGACTTTGCTCCACGTATACGTTTCTCCGGGAACACCTACACACACACAGTACGGTGGAAACCCCCGTTGCGCAGTCCACCGAGTCTTCAAGAACTCCCACACAGTAAAAAAAATTATTTCGTAAAATTGGAATGCGAAGTTTCGTAAAAATAATTTTGTTGTATAAGCGAAGAACTCATTTGTTGAGGCTTGATTGTATAGACCTGATCCTTTATTTCCCGTGTCATTAACAATTTCAGTTTTTACTTTTGTTTGCGAAACTAGAACCGCACGGTGCGATCGGAAAATTGAGACAAAAAATTGTGGTGGTTTGTAGGGAATGAGTTGTTGTAAAGAGTAAAAACTTTTTTTTTTTTACTACCATTATTAGTATGGCAAAATCATCCGTAGTGTCCGGGTGATATGGCGGATCGCGAATATTTATTTGTAGAGCTGCAATTAAATCACGCATAGAAAATATCAAAAGTTCCGAGTGAATTACTCCATATTCAATGTTTCCCGAGTCGATACGATCAAAATGTAAATGTTTTTTTAAACATTAAACCTCCAGTTTTCATTTTTGTAAATCACGACCATATCATTTCCGACTCATCCTATTAAAAACTATATTTCCACGCGAAAAAAATTAGACATAAAAAAAATCGCATACAATTTCTCTAGATGCGGGCACGCACAAACGCATGCCAGTGTGAAAATCCAAATGCGACAAAAAACACCAAGAAAGTCCACCCAAAAATGCGCCCAAAGTCATGATAACAAAGTGCGCCCAAAGATGCGCCCAAAGTCACGACAAAAAAATGTGCCCAAAGTCTTCGCAAATACACAGAAACCTCGAGGTGCAAAAATGTTAATTTCCTACTCGCACTATGTTTAGGATTTAATGCTTTTCGCACTGACTGCGCGCGTTTGAAGCGGAATTGCAGTAGATGTGAGGGGCTCACCAAACGACCGGGGGGGGGGGGGGGGGTCGATTTGTGAAGTAGCTTCGAAACGGCTCATATAATCTCCGGATGAGAACATCTGCACTCTAATCGGCTGATGATTCGAGACGGAGTGAGAAGGTGGAGAAGCGAGGTGGAAGCGGATGCGGAGTGGATGAAGCACCCAGAGGCATCCCCTGTAGAGGGGTGTGTGCAGGGGTCTCGGGAAACTCCTCTTGTTTCGTGCCCCGGGGGCCTCGATCTAAATCACCCAAAGCACGGGGGCTCCCAGTGGGGTCATAATCTTCCGGGAGACTTCGACTTATTTGTCGAGAACGATACCCGAGCGAGGGAGATCAATTTATAGATCTTCGTAGGTGGGTCGGGCTGCGTTACATCGGTTTTTATGCAATCGCCGTGTAACGGAAGCCTTTCGGGAAACCTTTTCTTCGCTGGGGGAAATGAGAACTGTTTTCCTGTCATTCGGGTTTCAAGAAACTATGAAGAATGTATTGTCTTTAGACGTTTGACATTTTTCATTATGCGCGGCGGTGCCATTTTGATCTATTTTAGGATGATGTACGGAAAAATTGGTCTTGTTTGAAGAACGAAATGTTAATCGTTAATAATGAATTGTTGCGGCAGGGAAAACATTTGGTGCCAGAGCAAAACGGCTTGTTGTTCTTTTACTAAGGTGAAGTGAGAGTCACGTGACGGGCCAGGAGTGAGAGAGGTAACGCCATTGGTGGAGCGAGAGAGAAGGCCAGAGAAGGTCACTTCATCTTAAGTAGGTAAATTAGTTACGGTAGGAAAATTATTGCTATCCGAATAAATTTATTTTCTTGGTGCGAGGAGAAGATCAATTCATAGATCTTCGTAGGAGGGTCGGGCAGCGTTACATCGGTTATCATGCAATCGGCGTGTAACGGAAGCCTTTCGGGAAACCTTTTAATTCGAGAGAGGGGGGGAGGGGGTGAGCTGAATTCTTTCCTCTTTTTATTCGAGTTTCAAGAAACTATGAAAGGATTATGGGCGAAGGTGCCATTTTGATACTTTTGGATGGTGCATGGAAAAATTGGTAGTTTTTATGTAAAGATATCTGGATCGTTAATAATGAACTGTTGCGTCAGGAAAAACATTTGGTGCCACAGCAAGACGGCTTGTTGTTTTTTTATTAAGTGGGCAAATTAGTTACGGTAATACGATTGTTGATGACCCAACAAATTTATGTTCTCCGTGCGACGAGGTAACGGAATGGAACACGGGAAAAAAAAGTTTGTCGCGATGGGAAGTATTTTGTTACCGTAGCTAATTCATCTGCTTAATGTAGAGACGACGAACTGTCAAGCTGGCAAGTAGCTTTTTTTATACTGTAAAACAACGGTTTATCAACAATTTACATTTTGTTGGAGGAACAACAAAAAAAGGTTTATCCACGAATAATATTTATTACCTCCGGGAAGTTTTGGATGCAATCGTGTCAGGTAACCACCCAAGCAGAAATTTTCGAGCGCTGTAAAAACATTTTGTATTAAATTTAATGTACTGGACTGAAAGTTTTTATGCAACAATTCGTATATCAAATTTCATGCACAACTTTGATGAAAAATAAATATTCGGTATATTAAAAACATTCCAAATGGTTTGTTTTTAATAATTTACTTTAGTTTCAATGAAAAATTATATTAATTGCTCATCATAATTATACATTAAATTTGATGTATCAGTTTTCGCATAAAAACTTTCTGTCGGTACATTAAATTCCCAATTTTTTTTTTACCGTTTTTATTATTCAGACCTTATCGGGTCCCGATGTAACGCTCGAAAATTTCTACTCGGGGAATCGCGCTCCGTCGGGCGGATATTGGGAAGTTGCAATCAGCGTTAGGAAACTCTCACGCCTCATTACAGTGAAACCTCATTTAGCCGGCTTTTGATCAATCGAGACTGCGTTACCCGGGGCAACCAACTCATTCGAGCACTTCGTATAAATCGAGGTGTATATTCCGATAATATAGAGAAACTTGGGTAAAACGGACAAAGCGGCCTATACTATTCGCGCGAAGTAATCTGCAGTTGCAACTTTGTTACGTCCAGTTAATCTATGTGTTAAATTATGTGTAAATATGTAAATACAGAAAATTCCATTTCAAACAAAGTTTTAATTTTTCGTGAAAATCAATAAATCTAAAATGAAATGAAATTTAAACGGTTCCATTGATTTTCTCCAAATTGCCTCCCCAAATTGACTAGAACACACTCTGCACTCTACTGCTCTGTGCCCTAAACAACTGTAATAAAAACAATCGTAAGAGCTGGAGTGTGCCCAAATAGTTTTTGAACAAATTAAAAATCGCGTAGAAAAAAAACAACTGAAAATGTTTTAAAATAAAATTTTGAAACACATCTGCTCTGTGTGACACTTCAGCTTGATCGCTCGAGGCATTCTCGTATTATAGCAGTGTGCATTTTTCGCGTCTGAGTCACACACACATACACATATGAACACATAAATCCTGAAATTTTTTCTAAATGTGATTTTTCGATGTTTTCGAACATTCCGAACACGTTTTCATTAAAATCTCGAATTTTTTTTATTTACCAAAACAAAGCTTCCTCCACGAGGAAGCTAAAGTACCAAATGTTTCTGGAGCGCTTTTAATTTCCGTATTATCCGAGTTTTCGCTTATCCGAAGTAACCCTCGCCATTCCCTCGGATAAACGGAAGTTCTACCGTATCGGCGCATCTTAATATCTCTCTAAAACATCGTATTTACATCCAACGTATAATCATTCGAAAAAAAAAATTCCTCGATCCATTATCAGCGAAATAAATAAAGTACGACAACAAAAATGGCTTAGTCATGAAATTTCGGATCTTCGAGGTAAATAAAATTTTTTTGTTCTTGTTTTTGGTCACACGAATTTTCCGATACGTACTTTGAGAGATCGGATCGCCCGATTCGTCTTGAATCTTGACGGAGGCCGAGATTTTTAGGCTCCTCGGTGGTCCCTGAAGGCCTAGATGGCCGTGCCCGTGGCCGACGTGCCCTCCGACCGTGCCCGTCCGCTGCATTACGCTCGTCGCCCCTATCTCTGCTACGATTCTCCCGCCGGCTCTCCGCAAGCCACTCGCCGCGCTCTTTCGTGCAATCTTGAAAAATTTTACGGAATTTTAGCCGTTCGGCGGCCGTGCGGCTGTGCGCCTCTTCGCTTCCGTCGGGGCCGGCGCTTTCGTTCCGCGCGGCTCTTCGCAACTTCCGGTCGGAGCTTAAAGCCCGATATCAGTCCAAAAAATATATATATTTTTTTTACAAAAAAAAATCAATTTTTTTTATCGATGCACTATCTTCGATTATCCGTGTTATTATTATCTCTTCGTTCGAGCTCCTTTCCTCTTATCCTCTTCGACCGCGCACTTAACTTCCGGTTTGCAAAAAAATTCGAATTTCAAATTTCCCGCCACGTGCAATCGAAGACCGTCGGACGATCGTAGTTTCCCGTGAATTTTTCTTACCGATCTCCAGACTTCGGTTCTCTATTTTTTTGTTCCTTTCGCTCTCGTTATCCCTTCCTCATTCCCACTCGAGATCCGGCGCGCACTCGACCCGGCACCGGCCGCCGGATACCGACACTCGTATCTCGCCGGTCCACCGTCCGGCGAAGCGGAGGATGCTCTAAATATAAGATCGAAGCTCCGCCAGCCGCATCGGAACGCTTCGAGCTGATTTTTGTTTCAATTTTTTTTATCTCATATATTTTTGTTTCGATTAATAAAAAACGATCTATGGATCAACTTTTACGGCCGGATGGAGAAAGCCTTAGCGGATCGTCACTTTTTCCGCCCAGTCGGGCAAACCTCCGTCCTGGAGCTCCTCTTATTCATTTATCAGCGATATTCAACGATTGCACTTCCGCCGATTTGTCGTTTTCGAACTTGCCGCCAAAACCCACGTCCCTCATTGGCCGCTCGCCTTTCATCGATCCCACGATCTCACGATCGCCAAGAAACAGAAAAACATCGACTTCGGTTGCTCTCGACCTTTTCCCAATACTCTCATCCCCTCCGTGCTTCGTCTCGAAACCCGCCGACGATCATCCCAACATCACTTCCGGTTACCACTCGACGCAACAACAGGCGAACGCACAATTTTCAATCTTCCTCCCGTCGCGGAAACGAAACGCCGGCACCGGAAGTCGCGTATCTCCCAGCCGAACGATGTTCGCTCTAACCGTGCGCGGTCGGTAAAACAGTGCGGCCGACAGAAGAGAACCAGAACGACGATTCTCCCTTCCTTTCTTTTGAAAATTACGATGCGTTTTTTTTGTATATATATTTTTTTATTTTTTTAAATAAAGAGCAACCCCGACGATGTTGACGGCGCGGGGCCCTGAGAGGCACTGACTGCTCGGTTATGTTCTCCAGCGCGTTCGGGTGCGTTGCTTCGCCGTGGCGCGGGGAACGGCGCGGAAGGGAGACGCGCCGTCGGCGGGACGGAGAACGCGGGCCGGCCGTGGCGTTTAGGGGAACCCCCCACTATGTGCGCGGTACTCGCTCGCTCGTTCTCTCGCTCGCGCTCCCTCCGCGCAGCTCGTCGCCGCTAGTCGCGCACCTAACGTCGACGAGAGCGACGTGCGGTGTGCAGGCTCGCAGCATCAGCGCGCACCGCACACAGGCGCGGGCATCGACGGTGTGCGAACGAGGAACGGGTGCTCCCCAAAAGCGAGACGTCGATGCGTTCCACGCCTCCGCGGAATCCCATTGGATCGGGCCTTGGTTCCGCCAACAAAATGGCCGACAGCCCAATCGATTCCTCCACCTTCCCTCCCTCTTTTACTCTTTCTCTCTCCTTCGGCTAGATTATATATACGTATATATATGTATGTATATATGTAGAGGTATATTATATATATATATGTTTTATGTATATGTATATACATATGTACGAACAATGTATGTGTGGATATTTGGGTAGAGATATACAGATTTATGTATGTGTATGAATATATATATATATATATTTACATGGGATGTATAGGAACTGTCTACTGCGCGACTGTGCGTTGCCACCGCCGACTATGTACCTTCTCCCAACAGTCTGCACTTCGACCGCCGACACTTTACCACCCTGGTCGATCCTTGTGTACGTCAGCGAGGAACAGAAGCGGACATCGACCGGTATTCTATATACATGTATTTACCACAATCTTCCGAAGTTGCAATTCTACACGTGGTACAATTTATTTTCTTTTCCGGATGTGTGTCTGTTTTTTTTTCTTTGGATTTGAAATTTTGGGTTTTGATTTTTTTTTTGTATTACCCGAATTGCGGCGCGTGAATGCCGGTGAGATACACAGTTAGATCTTCAAACGAAACTTTACTTAAATTTTTTTTTTATATACTTGCTATGTAAAATCGACCATCATTTTTAATAGTGCGAATCGACGGAAACCTTATTCCCAGAAAACTCATGCCAGGTACAATATTGAGCTTGAGTTCAAACTTCAACCGATTCTTAAGTTCGAACATAAGATGAAACTTAAATCCGAAAAAAATTTTAGAACTTAAGTTAGAACTTTTTTTCCGAACATGGGACCAAACTTGGGACTATAAACTCAGCCCGAAGAATTTAAAGTTCTCCCCTTTGGGTAGTCCGAACATAACTCACTAAATAAGTCCCAACTTGAGTTCAATAACTTACTTTCAAACTTGAGTTCAAACTTAACAATAAAATCAGCCCTAAGAATTCAAAGCTTTTCCCTTTAGCTGGTCCGTAAATTACCTATTAAATAAGTTCCAACTCACTTTCGAACTTGACTTCAATCTCGATTATCAATTCAGCCCTAAGAACTTAAAGTTTTACCCTTTCAGTGGTCCGTACATAACTTACTAAAAAAGTTCCAACTTAAGTTCAAGAACTCACTTTCGAATTTGACTATAAATTCACCCCTAAGAATCTAAAGACTTGCCGTTTAGGTGGACCGTTTATAACCTACTCAATAAATTCCAACGTAAGTTCAGGATCTTAATTTCGAACTTAAGTTCAAACTTGACTGTCAAATCAGCCCTGAAAAATGAAAGCTTTTCCCGTGAGTTTGTCGTTATGTGCCCACTTCTAGGGTTTTAAGATAGACGCCAAAGGAACTCAGCATCGAATCCGTCTGATTCGAGCTCGCAGATTTATCCGTTTTCCTCAGATCTTCCGTTCCTTTCATTCCTTATCTACTTACACACACACCGCATATCCATACGCACACCGACGAGACACCGAATGAATTATTGCGCGAGAGCGCAGTCCGACAGACAACTGCACTACTGCATGCTGCGAGTGCAACGTCGTCTCCGACGTCTCTCTCGCCCTCCATCCGTGTCCCTCTTTCGAGTGGCTCCCGATGCTGGAACCAGCCGCGAACCACTCGTCGCCCGTTCGAAAAGAGAGCACACCATCTGCCCGTGTTCTACGCTGGTACACTTTCATCGTTCATCCTCGAGCAGCGTCTCTCCGATGCGCCCCGGCATAGCTCACACGCGGCACATTCGTCGCTGATAGCTTTGTCGGCGCGTTCGGCATTCGGCCTGAGAGGCCCTTCCTCACCGGTTCCCACTCGCGGACTCTCTCCGCTTCTTCCTAACGTACACATGAATTTTCTTCTTTCTCCTCCCTCGAAACTACGCGCCGCGGCTCAAACACTCGCTTCGCGGAGATCCTCAAAACGCGCTCACATAGAGGCGGTACGATAAGGAAAAAAAAATATATATATATATATATATATGTGTGTGTGTGTGTGAAATGCTCGTAAAAGTACAGTCGTCAAAAGGTACGAGGCAAAATACTATGCAGATAGCTTCACGGAACAATGCAAGTTTGATGTACAAAGAGCCTCCTTTTTCATCCTTTTTTCACGATATAATAAAAAAACTGACATAAAAATAGGTCCGATAAGAATATATATATGTATGTATGTATGCGAATTGCTCTTAAAAGTACAGTCGTCAAAAGATACGAGGCAAAAGTACTACGCACTGATAAAAAAATGCATTTGGATTAACTAATGATTCAGGCGGGGACGTTCGAATAAATATTTAATTGGTCGAACAAAATATTTTGGTGAAATCATTCAAAAAATTGTTGAACTAACCAATCTTTTACCTGTACCGAAAAAATATTCATTTGAACGTCCTTTCCCAAATGTTTAGTTGATTCAACCGTATTTTTATCAGCACAGATAGCTTCACAGAACACTCCAACTTTGACGTACAAAGAGGCTTCTTTTTCATTCTTTTTCACTACATAAAAAAGAAAAAAAAAACTGAAATAAAAAATAGTAACTCTCACCAGTGGGTGGATGAGAGGCGAGCCGTGGGCAAGAAAAGCGTGCATAGAAAAGCGTGGAAAAAGAATGGAACGAGGGGAAAAAAAATAGAATGAAAGAAAAGTGGCCGGCAAAAAGCGCAGTCGCCGTGCGACTGAGCCGGAGACTCCTCGGTCGACCGCCTTCCGACACTGCCGAGGGAAATCCCGTTTTCGTCACACGCGCCACCGGACAGCGATGCCTGAAGCACTCGCGATTTTTTTTTTTTTTTTTTTCGGAGGATAGACGCGGCATTACGAGGCGAGAGCGCAGCCTCGCGTACTCTCGACACTCCCCCGGTGAGGATTATCACGCTGCAAGAGTTTCGTTGTCGATGCCGAGAGACGCAGCGTTTTTCGCGAGAAAAAAAAATGGAGAACGAAGAGGCGAAGATCGAAAAGCTTATTTTATTGGAACGCTGAACGCGGGACACTTACGTCGCTCGCACGGTTCGTCAGAAATCGAGGGTTGAAAGGAGCATCGGATACGCGTAAGCGGCTGAAAGGCTGAGCCGCGTATTTTGGCTACCGTGCGTGCAAACCTAAGAGGAGAAGACCGGCGGCGATGGTTTTTCTTCGGGAGGGCAAAGATCGCAGAGCGATCGCCCGAGGATTGAATCGACGAATGATTTTTTTGTTACGTGGAAACGTTATTTATTTTTCAAAAAATGGACCGCAATTTTTTGCGGTATTTTGAAGTCGGGGCCAATTTTGCTTAATCTCGTATAGGTCGAACTGGGACTGAAATTTTGGCTGCTGCTGGAGTTTGGCAGTTGTTTTCTATGTTGAAATTAATTTTTGGAACGAAGAGTGATATCATTTAAATGTACCATCTACAATTTAATTATAGATAAACTATCGAAGTTTTTGAGCATTAAATCAGGACTTGATAAGGCCTTAACAGGGCCTGATGTAGCACTGTAAAATATGTACCGGGGTAATCGTTTTTTTTTCCAAACTCTCATATCAATATAGCGTAGTAACTATATCAGTATACATTGATCACCGAACGACTCCGGCTTCAGGCTTGTACATACAGCAGCCAATCAGGGAGCATTTCTCACCCGACAACAATTCATATAGAAGTTGCGAGTTATTTTCGCCACAGATTTTTTGAAGAGGGAAATTATGCACAAACGCCATTTTTTTAACATATAAATATGCACAAAGGCCAATTTTTTAATATATAATTATGCACAAACGCCAATTTTTTACATGGAATTATGCACAAAGGCCAATTTTTTTATATACAATTATGCACAAACGCCAATTTCTTACATAGAATTATGCACAAAGGCGAAAGACTTGGCCTACTTTAATGCCAAAAGCTTAAAATGTATGCGCGTAACATTGAAGGCCTCCGAAATTCAAGGAAACTTGCGCGTGATGTTGATCTACCTGGCATACTCCTCGTAATGATAAAATACAACAGACTGAGAAGCTTGGCTCGTTCGGGGGATTAACACTGAGTACCCACAGTATTTGTCTAATAGCCGAATATCCCTGTCCGGTTGGGAAGCGAAGGGTTTTGGGTTTTGGGAGGAAACAGTAGGTTAACGAGGTGGAGCCGAGGATTGCGTGTATCTGGAGCAAAAATGAGAGGCAGAACGGCCAACTGCGCTATTAGCGTCCGAGCTTATACCTGTGCGGGAGAAATATCTACACGGGATTTGGGCGCTCTAAGCGGATCGAGGAAAATTAGGAGACCCTTTCGGATCAGGCGAGTGAAATCGCTGGCTGACGATCACTCGCTTCCTCGGATATCTCATTGCACCTGGAATTGCCTTTTTCTACCTTTCCCTCACAATTAAACGCACGGTAAAACTCCGCAATTGTCAAATGAGCTACCAATCGATGCATAGATCGATACGATTTTAATCCTGGAACAGCACACATTTATTGCAACTCTTCGACGAACCTCCACAATTTTATTCTCGGTAAGTTTCGATCTTTTTGGTTTATTTTCTCAACGTAGCGGCTTTTGCCGCAAAATAAATTATGCAATTGGCAGGAATAACGTGAACACAACCAGAAAGAAAAAAATTAGACGGCCACCGTTTATTTGGTAGAAGTAAAATATTTATTTCATTTCAATAAATATTTATTTCAATTAAATAAATAGTTACTTTAACGAAATAAATAAAATTTTATTTCCAATCCGATACAGTTTCATTTTGATTTTTGTAGGATTTTTTAACTTTCTGGTAGAGACATTGGTAGATTTGTTATGTGGAAGTTATTAGAGCTGTCTTTTTTGCTAGAGTCATTATCCGGTAGAGTTGTGAGTGGTAGTGATGTAATGTGCCCCATTTTTACAGTGCGACATAGTAAACATCGTAGAATATGTACGCATTGGAAAATGACCGAAATCCAGGAATAAAAAAAGAACGGCATGTCGCGTCACGCGAGTCTTGAAGCGACTTGGTTACATCGAACGCATGTGTGGCGTTCCAGGGTTAACGGCCAATGAGCTAATGGAGGGAAATCTACCCCCAGAGACCAATCGCAAAGTCCACTGGGGTAGCGGAGAAAGAGACTGTCGGGGAGCGAACCATAGAGGAATTTCACTGTAGTCCAGAATTTTCGCTGCTGCAATTTTGGGTCGGATAACCGCGACGAGGAAGCCCCTGGCGGCGCACAGTTGGGCAAGAATTGCGCGCTCGTCAGCGGAAGTCCCAGAATTCGGCGTGGAAAATCATATTGATAAGCCGGCTATAAGGTCTTGGTCCTTCGCTAATGAGGGTCTGACCATCGAGGGCGGTGTTTGAAGGAGAGGCAAAGAGAGAGGCATGGATTACCTTGTGGATCTCTCAAACTCGCAGCAGTGACGAGAAAGGCGCATGCGCCGAAGCGCCATCGCCTTTTCCGCATTACTCGTCTCAGGTAGCCTTGTAAATTATCTTCCGCCACTGCGCGTCCATCCTCTGACGGACACCCGAGTACCCGCAATGTTTTGATCTCCATCGGGTTCCCGTGGCGTTCCGAAACGCTCATAATACTTCGTTCGCAATGTTGCATCTATTGGACAATTTTTAAGATTGATGATCTCGGGAAAAACAATAAAAACGTATATTTTTTGTTGTTGTCTTTTTGTCAATCAAAAAAAGAAGAAACATGATCATTTTATCAAGTGGTTAGTGCAGACTAGCTTGTTTCAGTATTTAAAAAAATTATGTTCCACATCCGGGTGATGAAAAAGTGGACAAACTTCATCTTTGGAGTAAAAAAAAGGTTTGTCTGGTAGTTTAGGGTGGAATTAGACACTGCTCATTTCTGTCCGTCCGTCTGTCTGTGCCGTTTGAAGAGACCCGATAACTTTCAAAGTCGTCTTCGAACAATAACCAAATTTGGAAAGTTTTTAACATTGATCTAGCGGAAAGCAATAAAAAGGTCTTTTTTGCCTTTTTATCAATGAAAACACGAAGAAAGAAAATATGATAATTTTATGAAGTGGTTAACGCAGACCAGCTTGTTGCCGTTTTTGTTGTAGTTCACATGTCATGTTTGGAGTTAAAAAAAATTAAGATTCGTCTGCCAGTTTACCGTGGAATTGGACGATTTGCTCATTTCTGTCTATCCGTCCGTCTGTGTCGTTCGAAAACACCCGATAACTTTCAAAGTCGTCTACAAACAATAAACAAACTTTGCGTGTGTCCCGCATCCGCGCAACTCACTTTGGCTACCAAATTTCGACTCCATTGATTGCCCCTCCCGGCGCTTTCCTTGCAGATATCTCAACAAGAATACCAACAAGAAGTCCGTTCCTCCCCCGGGGATCAATTTCGGACCTAATCTATCGATAATATTTTTCTTCCCCACTAACAATTCATTATCCGCGCACTTTCACAAATATCCAACCTTCAAGTAAACCAAAAAAAAACAAATATACCGAAAATCCTCATAAAATCGAATTTGCATCCCTATTGCTCTCATAGATCCAATTTTTCCTCGTTCAAACCCTTCACTCGAGGCTCCATCCGCAGTTGTAAAAAAAGAGCAATCGATGACCCAAGCTTGGAAAATCTTGGCCCGAAAGATCGTGTAAGGTCTCGGTGGCGTTAAATGTGCGTATCTTTTTTTTTCTTTTTTTTCTTCCGTTCAAGTTTCCGTGCGCTCTACTGGCGCCAGCTTTTACGATCTCGCGGTCATCCGTCGGTCCGGACGGCGAAAACTCCGTCCTGCCTTCAGTCATCCGGTCTCGTCCGGAGTGTAGCGGGAACGACGGCATTAGGGATGTTCGCAGGTATGGGTCTGCGCTAGGCACTGTCGCTGCTACTAATACCGATACCGTTGCAGAGACATGAACACTGCGCACTCGGCGCGCTCTCGGGGTCGTAGCGCCGACGACGAGCGCGCTCCATCGCCTCTGTCTCTCCGTTAATCCCACGGCAAAGTCCTCAAAGATAATAAGTGTACACCCGGTAATACGGGGGCGTGTTTGCTCGAGGATTTTCGCCCGTCGACGACTAGCGCCAGGCTCGCCCGAGTTCTTTCGCGTCCGCAGTTAACGTTCACCTCATTCTGGCCCAAGTTGTTGCGTGGGAAAATCGAAAAATGGCATGGGAAAACTGTGCAACCGGGATTTAATACCGATCGGCGGATTCAATGCAATTTTATTGAAGGTCCATCAAGTTAGGAAACACTATATTGGAGTCATTCTTTTTTTTTTTTTTTTTTTTTTTTTTTTTTTTTTTTTTGCATAAGTTGGTGAAACTATCACATAGAGAATTGCATTCGAGACAAAGTTTCGCCGTGTGAGAATTATAAAATAAATTATATTGAGAATAGGAATTCTTTATTAGTTAATTAATTAATGATAAAAAAAATTGTAGTACAGTATTTCTACCGTGGTTCATACTGACGGGCGGATATTCAGTCTATACATTTTTTGTACGATACTACAGTAAATTTTCAGTAAAAGAAGATTAAAAATTCAGATTATCATTTACAAGCCATTGGGTCCGAGACGAAGTTTCAACGTCAATAAACATTTTTCAACGTAGTTCCATTATAAAAATGAATATTGCACGACCACTCTCCGGAAATTTTTTTAAAAAAATGTAACACGATTCGATTTCCACCATAGTCGCTGCCGGGCGGCTATCAATTTTATCGCCCAACAAAGCCCGCGAAAGGTAACTTCGGTGAATTTCTTTTAAAAAAAGTATTATCGTATTCATCAAGAAAATAAAAAAACGCTACTTTCCGGAAAACTAAAAGCACAAAAAAAAGAGTAACACATAGTCCATTTCCACCATAGTCGCTACCGGTTCGCCGTAAATTCGATCGCTCAGCAAGGTCTTCTCGACTCGACTTCGCTTAAAAAAAAAAAAAAAAAAAAAAAAAAAAAAAAAAAATTGAAAATTCATTATCTGCACCGTTTTCCATCGGCGAGATAAAATCCCAGCCCGATGGAGCGTTCGGCTCGATACGCATATTCGTACGATGCGACGAGAGTGTTTCGTCGGTTCTCGATAGCTGCCGCTTCGCGTACGGAGTCGCGTGGAGCCCGGAGAACACGCGGTGTAACAACCTAACAACGTGTTAACCAGTTCGGATCTTCGAAACTGGTCGTATCTCCGTACAAAAAAGAATGGTGCGTCTCTCATCTCGAGGATGGCGGGCCTTCGACATGTGGTGGGGTGTCAAAGGTATTTACAAAAGTGTGTGAAGAGAGACGAAAAATCGTGAAAGCCGAGGGATCGAAGAGGAGAGAGGTAGAGTGAGAATCTTTCATCTCCGTTTTGCCTTTCTCTGTTCGGTCCGCTCGGCAAAACGGGATGCTGCGCGAAGCCTCCGCGAGAGCATCGACGGCGGAGTGAAGCGGAGTGAACGTCGAGCATATACGCGTTGCTCGCGGGGGGACGAGAGAGAAACGCCGGGGGAATCCCGGTGGGGGTTGATGGGGAGAAGCTTTTAGCCGGGCTAGATGGTGCCGAGATAACGGCGCGGACCGAAGTGCAGAGCGCGCGCGGTAGTGTCTCTACATAGCTATACGCTTATATATCTATATATACGTGTAGTTTGTGTATATAGATATATAGGTGTATATAGGTGCATGTACGATCGACGGTCCACATATCTGCGCCGTATAGTAGGGTGGAGCGGGGCGAAACGGGGCACCGGGGCAAAACGGTCCAGTCGATTAAATTTTTGAAAATTTTAAGAAGTTTGGCGGTCGAATTTTCAGACGTCAGTTTCAACTTGAGATCGCACTTAAAATCAAGCCCGAGCTTAAGATCAAACTTAAATTCGAGCCAAACTTCGATCTTAAATTCGATGTCAAGAGCGATCTTAAGTTCAATATAATGTCTTACAATTCGACCCTGAGAAAAAAAATCGATTGAGTCAACAAAATGAGCGCTTGCGGGGGGAGAAACAAATTTTTGTTGGATCGAACGAAATAATTGTCGTAGTAAGTAAAGAAACATTTGTTTCGACGGCCTGTTAGTTCGATCAACGAGGTATTTCTTTCGATCAACCAAACATTTGTTTCGCCCCCTGTAAGCGCACATTTTGTTGACTCAATTGATTTTTTTTTCTCTGTGGACAAGACGAATCCTTTACTTAGGATAAGGTGAGCCGATTTTTTAAGACAAAAAGAATCCGGTTTTTAAGACGAGATGACTTCTTTTTTTGTGACAAGGTGAGTCAATTTTTTGAGACAAGACGAGTCCTTATTTTAAGACGAAGCCCTTTTTTTTAAGAAGAGATTTTAAGACATTTTTCTCATCCGAGCGTCTTTGACGAGAATTTACTTTTTCCAATGGCTCGTTCCCCATATTTACCCGGGGTCCATTTTGCCCCGCTCTCTCCCATCCCATACGCCTCTGGCAAGACTATTGTCTGCAACTAGCACGTGCGCTGTAGTTGACTATAGCTATGTAATATGCACGTGGAAGTGCGCAGACATGAGAAACATATCTATATGCTGTGTGCAAGTTATATAGCGTATGTATGCACTGCTATGTATTATGTATAACGTGACGATGCTCGGTTACCGCGGCGAGAGAGTATCGTAACGTTTCCTCTTTTCTTCTTACGTTCTTATTCTTTTCTCTTCTCGGCTTTCGTGGAAAAGGGTACATACCGAGCTCGTACGTGCAGACGAGGACGATAAGGCCACGCTCGGATGTGCTGAGAAAGAGTTTTCGCTGCGATCGGCGGAGGAAGAGAGGCGGGAGGATAAAAGAGAAGCGGAAATGGACGGAAGTATTGCAAGTACCGCGGGGTACTTTTAATACCGAGAGTATTAACCCTTCGGTGAAATTTTCGCCGAGAGGAAAACTCGCTGGGCTTCCTTTAATCCACATAAGAACTATATATGGATGTTTGCAATCAATTATTTTTTCCATCAAAGAAACTGTATCAAGCAATGGAAATGGCGGGAGAGGGGAGAATGTGGAAATATACAAGGACTTGAGAGAATAATGAAGGGAATAATGAAAAAATCATATAAACACTAAAAAATAAAAATTTGAATAATTTGATAATCGATTACCGGTTATCGAATTTAGCGTATTCGGGTCAAATTTTTCGTTCCGAATCGCCATAGAGTGGTGAAAAACGGTCGAGGGAATTAGGCGCGGATTACGAGAATTATTAATAAAAGAACAAATGTCGATGTTTATCTGAAAAAAGTCTGGAGCATTTTTAACCATCCATTACTGGCTCTCTATATTGACGAGACACATTCGACTTCGGCATGTGCCAGTCAAATTTTTCGTTCTGAATCGCCATCGAGTGGTGAAAAATCGGGCGCGTTTTACGAGAATTATTAATTAAAAATAACCAATTGATCGATCGTTTATTTCTTAATTTGCAAAACTTTTTACCCTTTTTTTTAATCGGAAGAAAATTCTGGAAATATTTCAACGAATATTTCAACAAACTTGATGCATCCTAAGAGAAATTGGGTCTGAAATTGACTTGTAAAAAATTGAAATTTTGAATTTTTCGAGAGCAATATTTTTCAAGCGTTTTTCCTCGGAATAGGAACGAATCGTTGGGAAAAATGATTTTTTTTTTCGACAGTAAAAAAGTCTCGGCGTTGAAGGGTTAAGAAACGGCCATCGCGCTTCCGTCGTTTCATCCAGTTTTGACGCGCGCAATGGCATAGGCCTCTCTTCTTCCCCTACCGATGATTCGCTGTTTGATATTCCGACGTTACACTCACACAGCGAGTCTCGACGTCGGTCCCGACTCTCGCGAGTGTACATACACGCGCCGGAGTACACACGCGCAAGTGTTACTACCTATGCGCGTCGGTCTGGTAAAGCCAGATCGATACGAACCCTCCGCGCAGGTCCGCGAATGTCCCTCTTCGCAAACGCGTAACAGTTACACGCATACCGATACATGTTTGTACCGATGACACACACACACACACACATTCCCGACGGCCAAAAGTTCTAAAGTGGGTACACCGGTGAAGCTTTTCCAAAATCATTTTCAGGCATGTTTCGACGTTTAGAAAAATTATGCTTTATATTGTCCACAGAGAAAAAAAATCACATGAGTCAACAAAATGTGCGCTTACAGGGGGCGAAACAAATGTTTGGTTGATCGAAAGAAATACCTCGTTGATCGAACTAACAGGCCGTCGAATCAAATGTTTCTTTACTTACTATGCTTTATATTAGTCACAAAAGAGAGTATAGTAAATTTAAAGGGCCATATTTATCTACAGGTCCAAAAAAATGTTAATGTAGATATGATTTTTTTTTTTAAGATTCGTGGAAGTTAAACCACTTTTCAACTAAAAAGTACGTTTATTTAGGTCCTTAAAAAATTATGAAACCATATCGATACGATAGAAACATACTTAATACATTAATATTCGAAAAGAAATATGTAGGTTTTAGAAAAAAAATTGATTTATTTCAATCGATCATTTTACAAAAAAAACAAATTTGTGTATAGATTTTTTTCGGGTCACTCAGCGGATGTTTCGCGAATACACATATTCGCGCCTGAATTAAGCGACAGCTACTTTATCCCCTCAATTAAAAATAATCGAGTTTCAATTTTTATCCCATACACGTTCGAGAATCTTAACATACCGATTTCCGAGTCTTTAACACCAAAATCGGTCCGTCAACTTCGAACACAAACATACAAATTTTCGTTTACACTAAATAACCGTACGAACTCCCGATCCCAAAAAAAAAAAGAGTCGCGTCTCAAAGTTGCGAAAAAACTGTTTCCCTCTTCCCTCGACCTTTCGCAAAAACAAGGAACCGAAGCATCGAGGGTAATTTTAATAAACGCATAAACTCAGTTCGCCTTATCTATTCGTTCGCGAAATGAAAAAAACTCGTCGTCCCTCTAGTTCGCAAATAATGTTTGTACATCTATAAATATGTTTGCAAATAATTTACCGACTCCCCAGACGGCATTAATGCCGTCGCCTCTGTTTTTTTAACCTGTATATTTGTACATATTACGGCGAGTCACCGAGCAAAGGACGCGGAGCCGAGGAGCTCGCGCGACGACCGAGAGACATTAATATACATATTATATGCCCTGCGCTCGCCGGTGCCTTTATTATGTATATTTTTTCCGATGAAGAGATTTTGTCCAAAGAGGCCATCAGGCGGACGTGAGTTTCTACCAATGGGACAGGTTGACACGGGAGACACTTTTTTTCCTTTTTTTTTTTTCCTCGCCGATCTCTTCGTTTACCCTAACTGCGCATGCGCGGTCGGCCGTATAGTAGTTTCGACGTATCGTCCCCAACAGGGATTAAAGATCCAATCGCAGGTGGTCCCGGGTATTTATTTTACTCCGTGACCTAACGCATCGTTCGATCTCTTGGCATAGCGCGTACGATGTGTAAATCTGTAGCCCACGAAGCTCGAACAGTAGTATGGAATCTGCGGCCCGAACGCGTGTAGTTTCGCCTTGTTTGAGAGAACGCGGCGAGGATCTTTGATCTAAGCGATGTGCGCGAGACACGCCAGTCACGGCTCGTCGACCACGCATGGTATCCCAAAATTCGAGCCATTATTTCTCCATCTTCGATGCTCGCGGTCGTCGAGTCAACTCGACGTTTTGCGTCTTCGCAATGTAATCTTGGACTTTTTATTAGAATGGCAAGGAGGGATTTAAGGTAGTGCTTGCGAATAGTGTTCTCTTCGATAACTATAGTTCTGTTCCCATAAGTTTCAGAGACATTAGAGGGAATCGCAAACTTAATATTTTATTAAGTTTGCGATGCGCAAGGTTAATAAAATATCTTATGAACTCTTATCTTTTCAATAACCCGAGGTGACTATTTTTGTACGAGAAGGTTAAAAATGCTGACCTGTGTTGTTATACACATACAATAAAAACGCTACAATTTCTTTTACATAATTCGTGTTGAAATTCGATTACAAAACGTTTCGATTGACTAAAACATTAAATAAATAATTAAATAAATGACTATCTCGAAATAATGTATTTTTTGCAATTAAGAGTAAAAATAAGAAATAATTTTTTCTAACATTCTGTACGCTATGTACAAAAAAGTAGTTGGTGACTTTTCAGCCAAATATTTTTCGGCATGGACCTGCATTCGATGATGTATTAATTTTGGCGATTACCACGAGCGAATATTCTAGTCAACGAAATTTTTATTGATTCTCAATTTTTGTTAAATTTCCCCCGTTATTCGAGAGCGTTGATTTGGGACAGGTTTATCGAATCCCATCGTGCTCGGGAGCTCTTATAAATGGTGACGAAGCGAGGCTCCGAAATCGGAGTTACTCGAGCGAGTTCGCTTGTTCTTCGCGTCGAGATCTCTCCGTGCCGTGTATGGGCGGCCCGTTCGGAAAGTCACATGCACTAAACTCTGTATATACCGATGTACACGGTATATACATATAGCGGCTGCTGCGGGCCGCGGATGTCCCGACAATAAGTCTAAGTGGCCCCCTCACAGTCCATAATGACAGGCCGGCTTTGAATCGCTAAGTCAACGCCAATTGGCTACCGTGGATCTACCGCGCCGCCGTACGGACGACCGAGAAAGGATAGACAAAAAAAAAGGAAAAAAAAATTAAAGAGGGCACCCTACGATTGCAAACTCACGGTGCCCCTGTCGGGCTCCTCGTGTGATGTCCTGCGCAAATTAAATTCTCTTTCAGGCCAAATAGGACTGCTTCAATTACGCCGATGATCATTGTTGATGCGAGATGTAAAGAAAAAACACAACCAACGGCACTCATTCCATTCGCGGAGTCCGAGGTCATTTGTCAGTATGAATTTATGCAAAATTAACACCAATCCTGATGTCGATTCTTTAACAGTCAATGGATAGATTAAAATTATTGCAAAATATTTTAGATTCGTTACAACGAAATTCATTTTGACTTCGAATTTGATTAAAATGTTTTCGTCCTTTAAAAAAAGAATATATATATATATATATATATATATATATGTATGTACTTTAGAAAATAAATCATTGTGAAAAAAATTGATTCTTTGCTGATGGCAGTTAAAGTTTTATTGCATTATCAGTGGAAAAATTGCGATTTAAAAATTATAGATAGTAGCCATGTCGCCGGAGCGCAAAATACGCTCCCTAAAAGTAAGTCTCTCTCCACGAACGAGAAAAAAGGGGAACAGAGTCAACTTTCGTGTATTCGGAATATTATAACGCAGTCCCTCGACGGAGTCGGGCACCTGCCCCAAGGGCCGACTCCGCCCGTGCACCGGATGAGAGGTCGCGCCCAGCATCCCCGCATCCAGTCACAATATTGACACGCCAAGCCTAAACATTTTTCCTATTTTCTTACTTCTACCGTCTTCACTTGTTTTCGTAACTTCGTGTTTGCCCAACGCGCGACGATGCTCCTTTGACTGTACCGCAAAAAGGAGCTTCGCCCCCCCCCCCCCTTCCCTCCCCGCGGCTGTGACAAAAAGGCAACACAAAAAAAACGATTTTTATTTTTGTCTACAAAATTCTCCCTCCTAAAACGCCTTTCAATTAACATCAATCCTTCATTTATATCTCATTTGATGACCAAAATTTTATTTATTGCATAATATTTTTTTAAAATCGTGCCGCCTCGGTGGGTATTCGATGGATAACTTACCATTTATATAGTTAAAAAATTCTATTTATCAATTAAAAAGAATCGTTTAATATCGGTTACTATTTTTCATAGATTAATAATAATAATAATAATAATAAACTTCAAAAGTTTAATATCCACGTTTTCAAAAGAGTGTCACTAATCACACGAGTACCAACATAAAAATCTTTTGTTATTGCTTAAAAAAATCGTAAAAAAATTTAATTTTTTTCAAAGAAAAATCTTTTTTTTTTTTACCAAAAAAAATGTATGCACGACACGAGGAGAGTTGTCACTGGGCCTAGGTATACGATAATTTCTCAATCATCGTGGAACGCTCGGACGCGTCGGATAATTTCAATAAATGCCGCTTCGGTGGGGAAGCGCTGAGCCGGGGAGTTCAGGGTGCCGGCGAAGTCAATGCGCATATTGCGTGCATGACTGACTAATTGACCGCAGGGCGAGAGCTCTTCGCCCGGGCTATACACAGGGGTTCCTTCCTCGCGCACATCGGCGAGGGTGCTGGTCGTCACGATGGACAGTACATCGCCACGGTACGTAATGCACTGTATAGCAACATCGGTGATAGACGTATAGCCGTTACAGCAGTATTGGTAGTGGACGATGAGCAAGAGGAGGAGCTCCGACGGCGAATGGGAACGAGCGTGTAACACGCGAATCCCTATAATCGCTCGCTCGTTGGGTTAGTCGTTGGCTTTTTAACTTGGCATGCACGGAATGCGTGATGCGAGGAGGGAAAAGGGAGAAAGGGGGCGAGTGAGCTTACGAGTCATCGGGCGGAACTCGTCCGATCGTAATTACGCCCCGTAACGAGACTGACGTATGCAGAGAGATCATCGTTCAATATAAATAACAATTAAGGCTGCACTGACTTATCGCTCCGCATCGATTTTATTTCGATCAATTATTCGCCCTGTAATAAACAAAAATAAAATTAATATGATTTTTTTTTCATTAAATAATATTTATAATAAAATAATAAAAGAATACGTTTTTTTTACTGTGAGGGAAGATCGACTCAATGCTCTTTTGATGGCGATGTTTCTTGTGTGCGAAAAAGATTAACATTTAGAGAATAGAAAAATATGGGAATTTTTTTTTTGTGATTTGAGAAATAAAAATGTTGCGTATTTTTTATGGGAAAATTGGCTTTTTAACTTGGCATGCACGAAATGCGTGATGTGAAGAGGGAAAGGGGAAAATTGGGGGAGTAGGTGTACGAGTTATTGGGCGGAACTGGTCTGATCGTAATTATGGGCTGTAACGAGACTGACGTATGCAGAGAGATCATCGTTCAATATAAATAACAATTAAGGCTGCACTGACTTATCGCTCTGCATCGATTTCATTTCGACCAATTATTCGCCGTGTAATTTTTTTTCTTACTATTATTATTGACACAATTTTAACAATTCGGTAATAGAACATTATGTTTTTAAAAGTGCGAGCAAAAATATAAGGTAAATCAAAATTGACATGTACTTTTGATTTTATTGCGACTCATTGAATATTGCAAGGCAGTTTTGAAACTTTCGGGCCAAAGTCGTTATTTTCTATGTGCGGCAAAGATTAAAAATTGGAGAACGGAAAAGTGCGCGGCACTTTTTCTTTATTTGTTTCAAAAATAAAAATATTGCGTATTCTTTTCTGGAAAATTATTCCCTTGTATGCAGTAATCTTCGATTTTTTTTAAGCTGGTGTATAATTTTTTTTCCGAGATAGCCGTTCGAGCCGAAAAATTGTTTGCCTAAAAAATTGACTCTGATGGGAAAAGAGCTCGCTTCGTATAATCAATCTATAAACATCGTATCGGGAAGCGCACTCTTCTCGCTATCTACCTCAAGCGTTATGTCCAGGAACATATATTCATACAATATACATATATACATGTATAGTACAAAGTGCGTGTACTTGTACGTGTCTTTGCCGCATTTTATTTTTACCCGGCACGCGCCGGCACGCTCCTCTTATCTACGTGTATCTCGAATACCCCGCGATGTACCAACTGTTATATATATTCTCGTGATATTTTTATACGCGTAAACCGCATATCCTCCGAGGGTCGGTGCCGTCCCGCTTTTATTTTCGCGTTCGCGGCAGATGACACAACGATAATTTAATTGTGACCGGAAGGGGTTCGAGACAATAAGGGAAGCACGTGCCAGCATGTACAATATTGTGGATCAATTTACCTGACTCGTATTTGTGGGTGTATTCATTATTGTTCTTATCAGACATCCAGGGTTGGTTTTGCCCCGATTTAAGTTTGCTGCGAGTTGGCCTCGGCGATGCTGTTTATTTCACATTGATAACAGGTTTAATTCAAAGCACGGAGCAGATCTATATTTTCCACGCTTTTCTTATCGAAAAGGGTCCGTGACTCGAAATTCATCGAAATAATCGAAGGTCTCGTTGTCGGTTTATATGTGTAAGTGTTAAGTGGTTTAATTTAAACCACGGAACAGATATATATTTTCCCCCCTATTCATATCCAAAAATGGTCCATGAGTCGAAAGGTATCGAAATAATCGAAGGTGTTGTCAGTTTAGTTGTGTAGGTGTTAAGTGGTTTAATTCAAACCACGGAACAGATCTATATTTTCTCCCCTTTTCATATCCAAAAATGGTCGATGAGTCGAAATGTATCGAAATAATCGAAGGTGTCGTTGTCGGTTTAGTTGAGTAGGTGTTAAGTGGTTCAATTCAAACCACGGGACAGATCTATATTTTCCCTCCTTTTCATATCCAAAAGCGTCCACGACTCGAAATGTATCAAAATAGTCGAAAGTGTCGTTGTCGATTTGGTTATGGATTGACAGCTAATTATGAAAAATTGGGGTTGTGTTGATAATTTTTTAATTAAAAAATTAAATAATTGTTTTTGATGATTACTGCAGTGCCGCTTAGCATTAGGCCAAAAAACTCATGAAAAGCATACTCTTTGTGCAAAAGGTACCCTTTTTTACGTAAAAATGGAAAAAACTCAAAAGGCAGTTTCACCACCCCTACACCATGATTTTGCAATTTTGAATAATCATATTTTGTAGCTACACCTAGAATTAGTATTTGAATATAGAATCGTACTCATGACTTAGAATCCAAAATAAGGAACGCACATTTAAAAAAAATAAAAATTACTTATGTACCCTCTAACGAAAACATTGAAAAAAATTAAAAATAATAAAAAATGATCCTTCGGTACACTGACAAATGAAATAATCTTTAACGCAATCCGAAATCCAGATGCCTCTTAAATACAGAATATTATAACATAACTACAAAAATCCTTGAAGTTATTCATACGAAAGTTCGTAAAAATGACAAAAGTTCGTAAAAAAACCATATAAAAATGTATGTTAAAAATAATTGGATGCTCGGATCCCTCGAATGCAAATTTCTACGATGCGTCTCACAAAAGGTTTCCTCTCTGCATTTTTCACTCCGCGCTCATCCCTTTCATCTCTTATCGTCTCTTTTTTTTCCGCGGTTAAAGTAAAGCGTTACATCATCCTCCGACGCGTGCGTGCATAATATAAAAGCTTCACGGTCGTATATCACGTAAAAGTAAAGGCAGTCTGTCCGACAGAGTAGCAGACCGCCAGGAACGGCAGCAGCTCTTTTGGGAGCGGCGATACATGCAACATACACTATATCAGAGAGATGATGCCCTCGGCACGTGGAAGAAGTAAAGCGCGCGCGCGCGTGTACGCCGTCCAGCAGCTGGCCAGCTCGGCCATATGGCGTGTGGAAAATACACGTATTATAGGATAGGATGAGATCGTATGGCCGTGTACATGCGCCGGCCTCATCGTCGACCCGTCCTCGTCCCCGGCGCAACCCCCCTGCGACTGGCGAAACCACCCCCGCGCAGACGCGCGACATCCGATAAGCGAGAAAGATTGTGACGATGATAACGATGGCGCGATGACCAATCGCTTCGCTACCGTACTATAATACTACCGACTGCATGTATTATTCCGTCGACGGTGTTTTACTCCCGGATATACACGTGACAATAGATCAGTCGGGGGATCAGGTATAGATCACGCGAGGGGAGGAGAGGGGAGGGATTCACACAAATAAATCTCTCCTTTCAGCTTATTTGTTCCTCTGATCGATGAATCAGAATACGTGGAGAATACAAATATACAGATGGAATAACAGTGGTAATTCAATTTGGCAGCAATTTCGGTGAAATATATATATATATATATATATGTTTGCAATTTTAGTTATAATTCTAAATTCTTTTAAATTTATAGCGGTTTGTAAAATGTATTTTGATTTTAATTGTATCGGAACTTCGGTTCGCTAGTTCTCGATTGTTGTAACTTTTGTGATATACGCGGGCTCAGGATTTTAGTCACCACTGTCGTCTATAATGTATTCTTATTATTATGTAAAAGGAGAGAATCGCGGGGAATAAAAAAAAACATCAATTACAGGATATGGACCAGGTAATATTCGCCACTGTTATCATAATGATTATGATTACGATTTAAATACAATAACTGATGAGAAAAAAAGTTTATTGAATTTAACAATTGAGAAAAAATGCATCTGCTATCGATAATCGGTAGATTTGGAGATCGAATCTGCCAGTGTCTGCTTGCCCATTATTGAACCATTTTTTTTTATTTCCAACATCATAAAAAAACGTGACGAATAGAGCAACTCGAGTTGAAGATGATAGAAAAAGAAAGTCTACTAAAATGTTGTCTGGTCATCTAAATTTAGAGAAGGAAGAACGATTCCGGCATTAGATTCTATCCGGTCAATGCCGGTACTTTGTTCGCCGGCGGATAATGTTCGAGCACATAAATATTTTCCGGTACAATGGCCGCAGGCCTGTGGAAAATCCTGCAGTAACCTTCGCTCGTGCGGTTTTCGAACGGAACCACCGGAAAGCCGTCGCAAAAGCTTGAGAGGAGACACGAGGAGGCTGTGAAGTTAAAAGATATATATATATATGTATATATATTTATATACTATAGGTGGGTGGATGTGTGTATAGTATCAGTGCTACGGAAGAATCGAAGCCAACCGAATGGGCGATCTGGCAAGAGAAAGCTTCCCGGAAACCGTTCGGACAATCGCACGACTTCCGGCGGCCACGCGACCCTTTCAGCAATTAATTCATTACTGGCCATCGCGCGGGGCGCAGTGAATCTTCCTCCATACCCCCAATGGTCAATAACTTCGCTACTGCAGTGCACTATATCAAGCATTAAGGGTTGCAGTAGAAGTGGATTTGTGGGAATAGCCGGACAAAAATCATATTTTCCTTATCCTTAGAAGACTATACATATTTCTGTGTTGTTCGTGCCGCAACGAAGAACTCTACGAAAAAACTCCACAGGGAAGAACTCCCCAGGAAAGAACTCCACAGGAATGAACTCAACAGGAAAGAACTCCGAAGGAAAGAACCCTACAGGAAAGTTTCCACAGGAAAGGACCCTACAGATAAAAATACGACCGACCAGAACTCCACAGGGCAATATGTGGAAAAATATGATAAAAATGCTCGGTCTCTCTGAAGAAAATTTCTTCCATGCGTAATCGGTTTAATTCTTCCATTAATAAAAAGATTTCTCACATTTTAAAAATAATTCGAACAATTCTCAGTATTGAATATCATTTCGAGGTTTTCGTAAAGCCACTTTAAAACTGCTATACGTGCCGGAGAACAATCCGCTCACGAAGTGAACGGTGTGACGGTAGTAGTTTTCGAGCGTACTTGCCAAGCATATCGCGGACAATGCGTCGCTTGATTGGAAGTCACGTGTCGGTGACAACGAGGGTGTACGTACTGCGACGATTGAGAGTCACGTGGCCGCGTATCGCCGGCGCCTCCGCAGAGACTAATATAATGCGTGGCGAGCTCGCCGCACCCTGTGCACCCTTCCCGATGTTACAACGGACAGAAGTCAGACGCGGATCGGGAACGGTGAATTCTCGCCGCGAATAAACGAATTTACCGCGATCCCTCGAGACCCTGACGGTGCGCATGAGCGTCAGCCACTTAAAAAAAAGTCCCGGATTAGACTAAGGTGATCGACTCACCTTCAAAAATTTAAAACAGAATTATATCTTATTTTTTGTTAACATCCGCATGGGAAAATACAAATATATTAGCAAATCTATGAAATATTTCATGACAGCATAACAAAATTATTTTCTTCCCAAAATTGCCAACATCGTGTTCCCGATGGTAATTTACTCAACCTTCAAACGTTGCAAATTTTTTATGTTTTATTTAGCAATAGCAATAGCAATAGCAATAGCAATAGCAATAGCAATAGCAATAGCAATAGCAATAGCAATAGCAATAGGAATAGGAATAGGAATAGCAATAGCAATAGCAATAGCAATAGCAATAGCAATAGCAATAGCAATAGCAATAGCAATAGCAATAGCAATAGCAATAGCAATAGCAATAGCAATAGCAATAGCAATAGCAATAGCAATAGCAATAGCAATAGCAATAGCAATAGCAATAGCAATAGCAATAGCAATAGCAATAGCAACAGCAACAGCAACAGCAACAGCAACAGCAACAGCAACAGCAACAGCAATAGCAACAGCAACAGCAACAGCAACAGCAACAGCAACAGCAATAGCAACAGCAATAATAGTCTCTCAGTATAACTGTTTCCCTAAAATGTTTGAGATAGTCCGTAAAAAAAACCGCGTCTTTATGAAGCGTGCTGCAGTCCTAAAAGTTCCTGTTCGATTCGAGTACCGGAACCTCTTCGTTGCCACTCTCACGGGGCAGTAAAAGCGCGAGTTTGACATTGCTCGGGGGACGGGGCAAGAGTAATGATAAAAAGGTGCGGATAAGGATCGGCGGCGACGAATAAGGATACGCGTACGAGGAGGCTGACGATCGTGGGGCCCTACACGCGTGCCGAACGTGTATAAACGCCGAGCGCACAACGCTTACATCGTCCAGGAGTAACATACTGTTATAGCTACCGCATCCTTCGGCACGGAACCGCGCAGCCCGCTCTCCGCTCGGGAGGGACACTGACAAATGACGCGTGCCCCGTATGCGCCACGCGACGCCTAATTGACACTACCGTGACGTCACGTGGCAGACATCAACAAAGTTGCGGATGTGCGCGACCCTGCGAGATCGACGTATGCGAGCGCGCGAGCGGCGAATGGCTGTTAAAACTATAAAACCAAGAAGGAAGGACGAAAGTTACTTTGCGACCGGAAGTTCGGGGGCGGGAACGCGTGCATTCGGGCGAGAATCGCGATAAACCGTCGGCGTAAACACGAAACAAACACACAAACAAGTTTGCGCAGAAAATTTTAACGTAAGCTTCTCGTTAAACTTTTTTTCGTTTTGTAATAAAAATTTGAGTTTGCGCACAACTCGCTTTACTCTAATACAGCAAAAAAAAAGTTTTTTTTTCTGCAACGATTTTATTACGGCCCGTTCCTGTTTTACCGACGGAATAAGCCAATTTCGTAGAATCGACTTTACATAATTAATATTCGCCGCATATGCTTTCAATTTTACAGGATTACAATAATCGGAGCCGATAAAAAGCCCATGAATGTAGTGTAGGACACGATGTGGAGTCACCGGTGGGTCAATCGTCACACGACGTTCGTGCCTTTTCGCAAACTGTAATATTCGATTTTCTTATTTCCTTGTCCGTTGTTAACGAAAATGCGACTGCACGCCTAAGCGTTTATATCAATATACAGTTCTGCAGGATTTGAATATTAACAATTTTTAATTGAAACTAAGAAATCGCCCATTTCCGTCGATAAAAAGGTAACTAACGAGTTAAAAACGCCTCCAGCATCCCCTTCAGGCGTCGCCCATTTTATGGCATTTTGTTAAAATTATTTTTTTCGTCCCTTTAATGCACATACCCGATATAGTGTCCCTTGCTACATCCCGACCGGCGGTAAATCTCATCGATCAATCGTTGCCTTCCGTCGCTTTAGCGATCGCGACCGCCCACCATAGACGCTCGTCTCTCCGTGTATATGCGCCGTCGTGACGAGGGGAATGCTGCGCGCCGACCGCTAACGCACACCCAATGTATCCGGCGTGCGGTCCACGGTGAATAATTAGCCGATTGTCCTGTCGCCGCGGCCGGAACTCGACTATCAATATTTTTATTGGGAGCCGCGCGCGCCGCGCCGGGGCGAAGGCGAAAAGAGTATAAAGAACGAGCGAGAGACGGCGAGATGTCGCGAGGGTGGGAAAAGCTCGTGCCGTTTCGCCCTCGTCGCAGGATTTTTTTTCTCCTTCATCCCCTTCCTTATTTTTTTTTCTGGAGGATGAGGAGCGGGTGGGACTCTCCGAGCTCGGATTCCCGTTGAGGGTGGAAGAGCGCGAGAGATCCGAGTGAAATTTCCTCCCCTTCCGCATACGCGCGGCAACCCTCGTACGCACAGTGTGCAGGAACCGTGCGACCGCGCGAGCGTTTCGAGACTTTCTTCCATTACGCCGGCCCGTTTATACACGAGTTCCGGGGGCGGGGTGAGAGCAAAAATATTGAAAAGTATCATCGGTAGGCACGAGTTCGAGGATGATGGGATTGATGGGACATTGTGCCGCAGGACACTCGTCATCTTGGAAATACACACCGAGAAACATTTTTTATTCGTCGGGCGAACCCGCTAACTAAGACCCAAGGAGTACCTTAAATCAAATAAATATTTTTTCGAAAAAAAGAAAAAATATATATAAAACAAATATTTATATAAACAAAGATATCAATTAAATATCTATTTAATTCAAACCTTCATTTATGGATCATCAGTAAAATGATTTTTTTTTCTGCACGCAATAGACGAGATAAAGTATAATAGACGAGATGAAGACACGGTGGGTGTAAGCGCGGACAGTAGGTGGTATACCGTGCGGTGTGTCTTCTCGAGGAGGCTCTCATTTGTCAGACATCCCACGAACCTTGCGAACGAGGATCGCGATGAATAATGATTATTAGATCTTGATGGAGAGACACGATGCCCTTAATTCGAAGCATTTTGCTGAGGGTCGGAGCTCGGCAGTCAGCAGTTGGGATTCTTTGATTTATAATCTTATATAGAATCGTCTAATAATTATCGTATATTCGGAAGGAGGGGAGGGAGACTCAAGTCCTTAATATTCTAAGCCCTCTTAGAGGACTTACGCCCTTATTATTTTAAGTCGCTTTAATGGACTTAGAATAAATAAGAGTGTAAGTCAACAAACAAAAAATAGGGATACTTAAACCCGTACAATTTTATACCCTACTGAATGAACTTCAAGGAATAAAAATCATAAGGTCTTATTACTCCAAGTCTCTTTAAAGCACCTATGCACTTGAAATTCTGGACCCCGCGCAATAGATTTATGCACTTATCATCCTAAGTTCCTTGAGTCCATTAAGTAGGGCTTAGAGTTAAAAGGACACAAGTCTTTTAAAGGAACTTGTAATAATAAGGGCTTAAGTTCATAAACGGGACCTTCTAGTAGGCCTTATTCAGGGTCCTGATTATTCCAAGTCCCCTTGAGTTCCTTCTCAGGCTTTCATGTGAAACACTCTCTCGCATTTTTTTCTCTCACCCCACTGCGAACACCAATTACCACATTTCCGCCATAGTTCTCGGGTGGTAAGTTCAAAATTGCACGACGTACGTGAGAACGTGCTGGAATATAATATTAATGTGACACTGTTCGAGTTTACAGGATGTCTGAGCGACACCGTGCATCGAGCAAAGTAGGATGAACTCGATTCGAAGTACGTGCAGCAGAGAAGAAATCAAAGAAATTTTGGTACGAGGTTAAAGGCACATTTCCTCTCGACAGCTATGACATCGCAGCCACGATGACAAGGCGAGTATCTCATTGCATCGAAAATGTACAGTTGTATGTCACGATAGATTGCGAAAATCAATATAGGGAAGACCGGGTCAAACGGACACCGAGGCAAAACGGGCACCTCCACTAAAAATGTGTATTGGGGGCAAAACGGGCACAGTCTTCCCGAGTATCTTGCCTTATAGAATCACGTTCTTTATATTCATTCGTATCGCCTGCAATATTCTATTTTTCTTTTAATACTGCGTCAATATAATTTATCAATGAATTCTGCAGGCGTGATCTCGGGTACTATTGCAGCATTCTGGGTAAGCTGCTGCTCTATGTTGTCTATTATTCACTATTCTTATCGAAACTTCATACAACGGGTTGATTTTAATAATTTTCAGGTCATTCGTTTAGAGAATCTGCGTGCCAGAGAAGCGATAGCGACAAAAAGATCCATGCCGTCACGATATATAAAGACAACGGTGTATTGAGCGGTGTGCATTACGTAGCTCACGAATTGGGTCACGTGTAAATAAAATTCATTTATAAAGACTTATAATGAAGCTCATTCCGTCACAGTAACAAAAAAAAAGAACCAAGGTTTAAACGATTCTCAGTTGTAATGCCTATTCGCAGATTCGGTGCTCATCACGACATCGGTCGGGACTGCCCATACCAACACGGATTTCTCATAACGGATAGACTACTGATCACGACCAACAGTTCAGATACATCGTCTTGTTCGTGGGAAGACTTGCAGAAACGCCTCGAGTATGTGTCGAAAGTATTGCCGTCTCTTCATCTCAATAATTGTCTAAATTTTGTTTTTCTAATCGCGAAATCATAACTTATTCTAAAGTGATCAAAAACTGACTTGTCTGTACAACCGACCTAACGAGGATGGCGAAAGTCTGCCCAGACTAACGCCCGGTAAGATGAAGAATTTGGAAGCGCATTGCAAAGCTTTTAAACGCGGGTCGTCGTTCCAAGTGGGTATTTCTTTTTCTTCTTATTCTTATATTCCTGTTGCAGCGATAAACGTCGCACCATCGTTTTTCGCTGTTCTTGAATGTTTGTATTCAACATTGTTTCGATTTGAGGACGAACATCCGGAGCATAGCGTCTGCGTGAAGATATTCTGCTTCAACGAGAAACGTGAATGGTACGCAATGCGCGAGCGAGAATGAGTTATTGCAGAAAATTGGGACAGACCCGAGCGTCCCACGCTCGGCTCGTGCAACGAAAAATTTTCCACCCGGTTTTGCTTCTCCCCGATGAGTGTTCGATAGAACTCGACGTGCGGAACGCGATACCCGTCGCGGCATAATGTCGCGTTATTACTCCTTCACCCTTCTCTCCCTCAGCCTACCTCGTAATACACGATACTCCCCCGCAGTACGATATCGAGACTCCACGAGTACGTTGCTTTCCCAACGTCACCGGCAACTCCGAACTCCCCCGCGGTTCCCCTCGTTTCCTCGTTCGTACGTCCGTCACTTCTGAAATTGAGACCATTGTCAATAATACTCTGGCGGTTTGCCAGAACACCGATATGTGAAGGGTGTGGGATCTTGAGGGACGTGCGGCCTTCGCGTTTAATGCCTCGACCATTTATCACGGTCATCGAACTGCAATAACAGTTCCAACGTATTCCCTGAATACCTAAATCGTTCTGTTTGTTTTTTTTTTTTTGATGAAATCTTTAATGAGAAAAATTAACTCATGAAGTATTTAAATAATATGAAACCAATGAGTAAGTAAGGGACAAGATCGATTTATGAATAAACTACATAATATTTTTATGACTGTCTAAAAGTGTGTGTAATTGTTAGGCCTGCTTGAGGTTGTCCATTGTTTCTTGATGCAATACACCGGAATTGTTGTGAAACGGAATTTTTTTTTTGACATTTTATTTAGTTTTAGAAAAATTTATCACATTTCGTTGCCGAACAGACACTTTGTAAAATGCGATCACAGAGTAACACCAGACGGAATAAAAATTCTCGGACATCGGTCCAGCCAATGAGTATTCATTCAATTCCTCGTATTGCGTGACAAGAGTCACACGAATGTATTTTCGGCCTACAAGCATGTAAAACACGCTTTTCCAGTTTTCAATCATTAGATACAATATCGAAATAATTTAACCGATAATCGCTTCCGATTGGTCAATATTTATTTCCCTACACACGCAGCCTCTCGAAAGCAACTATCGTCGAATTTTTTAGAAGAAAAAAAATAATATCTATTCCCATATGTCGGTCAATTCACACCTTCTCATATTCCACTTTAATTCCAATAAACGTTATTAATTACACTCACTCTCTATTGTACCTTGAACTATATAAAAGATGCATCGGAAGCTCCATGTAAAAAAAAAACATGATACTCCACCTTGTTTGTTAAGTGATTCGCCACGTCGAGCTTCCCGTGTCGAAGCGATGAAATTGTGTAAGTGCCAGAGCCGCGGGCTCTCTCCATTATACCGATCGTTTCGCTTTGATAGACGTGCGACTACTTTTACTTTTCTCCCCTCCGGCTCCACTCGCTATCTTTCTCTATGGGAGTATATTGCAACTATTATATGAATTTATATCGATGGGTACACGAGAGCAGGCTAATATAGATAGACACGGTGGATTGCCCGACAATATGGGATCTCCGATGAACACGGGTGAGAGGGACGACAGGTAGAGCTGCCACTCTGCACCCGCGTGTCGACGAGCCCTGCTGCGCCGCGATTCGTTCCGCACTTCCATTCCGAGTGCAATATATACATATTTTTAATTACATGAAGGACGGTCCGCGCTACACAGCGACGTGGAAAGAGAAATGTAAAAAGAGCTGAATTGTCAGGGTGAATCTTCGCTCTTTATTTTCGCATCGCCAAAACTGGCGGCGCGTCAATTACTCCCTTCTATTTTCATATTCATTTATTTACATAACTACCCTCCATTATCGGATGATTATCGCGAAATGTTTCGTGTCATCACGGCTGGTTTGGAAATTACGACTATTGACCAGCAGTGACGTCATAGGATAAACGTCACTTCCGGTTTGAAAATTTCAGTTTTTTACCGGAAGTGACTTCATAGAGGAGAAAACGTCACTTCATGTTCGGAAATCTCAGTTTTCCAGCGGAAGTGACATTATAAAGGAAAACGTCATTTAAGGATTAAAAATCTCAAATTTTCATCGGAAGTGACATTTTCCCTATGGAGTAAAATATCCTTTTTGACTGAGAGACTCGAAGTATTCTTTTGATCAACGTTGCACGATTGCAGCATTCTTAAATCCCCACCCCAATTGAATTTTTATCCCGACAGACTCGAAATTGACGCTTTTAGTTCGCGAGGAAAACCTCAAACGTCAAAACTTCGTGTCTCTCGCACCCGACTACTCATCGACGAAATATTCGGTCCCCTTCGGGACACCCTGTGATCTCTAAATCCTCGAATTAGTATCTTTACTCCTTGATCTGTCCCGCGCCCCGCGCGATTAGAGATAAGACGAAGAGCGAGAGGGCGTGTTGTAGATCCGAGCATAAGATTGTATACAAAAGCTCCCGTCTCACCGAAGCAGGGTGTTCGTCTTTCCAGCAAGAAAGACGATGGTCTCTAAGACGTCTCAACACGAGCGGCCCGGAGGGCGTTCGGCCGCAGTCGCTGGAAAAATCTCGAGACACGCGAGAGTGAATGGCAGTGCTTCTGCGTGCATGAGCGCGGACGAAAGATGCTGAATGCAGGGTCAGTGACGTGGCAGATACAAATTCACGATATACGGGATTAAACACTCTACCTCTTGTTCGCCCCCGGGAACACTTTGCTGTTTCTTCACCTCAGGTTCGACCTTAAAACGTTACCTTTTAATACCGCCAAAAAATTGATACCAAACATTTTTCAGTGTTGCTATGGTCAAAATTTGAAAACAGTTCGAGCACTCAAAGAAATCTTTTTAAAAAATATACAAAAAGTCAAGAAAAGAAGTGACTCTTTTTATGAATGTACTCAAAGATTCATCTGGCTCCCTGAAGCCGTACTTTAATCATGCGGGTTTGAAATTTGTTTTTCTATCGCGCAAACCATGAAACACAGTTGGTTAATATAGTCTCTCCCAATAATGTTTCTATTTTTACATTATGCTATTCCTATCGTTGATTTAGTTTTTATAATTTCGCGTTACTGTTATTATTATTGTCATTACTTTGTTTTTTTTTTCTTGTCTTGTAACTACGTCGGAAGGGCAATTATTATTTTTATTTTAATATTTTTTTTAAGTACTTCTTGCTCTAATATTCGCATAGTTAGAATAGGGCTTTGCCCGTCTGGTATGATTTAAATTTTTTAAAATTAATATGTGCGCAAATTTCGTAAAATCACATTATTCCTATGTTATTTTACGAGGACTATTTGAAGTACTCTGACGCAAAAGTATCAAAATCTTTTTTTTTTTTCAAAGCACGTAGTTTTATCGTTTCTTCATGAGAAACAAAAAAAGGGTAAAAAGATGACTGCGGTGAAATTTTTTTTTAAGTAAATTATACGGAATTTTCCTTCGATCCGAATGAAACAGGCAGACCAAACGTTCGGTTCCATTATCGTTCATCGAATTCGGTTAGTCAGCCCCCGGTACAAAGCGAAAGCGAAACTGCGAAGAAGCTGTAGGATGAAACACGGTGAGACCGGGAGGGGCAGCGAGACCCGGGGAATATATCCATAGAGAGAGGCGGAAAGGTTCGCGATAATGAATTCGATTTGTCGCGAGCGTCTCGCAAAAGCGCAACGAGATCGAATATGCGTCTCGACGTTGGCCCGCAACGTTCGAAGTGAGAGAGAGAAACCGAGGCCCATCCCGTTCGCTCGACTGGAGAGTCACCGAGTCCCCTTTCATTATTATTCCTGTGCCTACATACGTAATGTAATAATCGGCGTGTATACAGGCCATATGGCCCGGATCTGAGTATCCCGCCAGCGCGGACGGGAATTCTATCGGCGTTGTGTGCTCACCCGCGGTATCAACCCAATAGGAAAGGACATCGATGAGCAAAAAAAAAAAAAAAGAGGAAAGTTTCCTGAAATTTTTATCCGCAATGTTTGGTGTGATAAAAAAATATTTTGAGACAATACTAGCAAAAATTGCACTTCTAACTCACCAGAATAAAAAAAATATTTAACTGATGCCAGCAATTTTTTTTCGTATTTCCAGAATGCAAAAAAAAGGTTTTTTTCCCTTTCTGGTCCGTCCCGTCCGAAGACACGGATAGCAATTCGAACGGACTTTGGTTCTGAGCGAAACTTGCTGTGTTGTCTTCTACCCATAAAATGCAGTTTGTTTTTTGAACTTCGAATTACGTGATAATAAAATCTGAAAATCCGTTTAAAAAATGTCCACTCTCAATGTCATTCCAATGTTCATCTGCACCCCCCGCCTTCGCCCCGGACCGTAGGTCAAGACGAGAAACAAGACGAGAAACGCAATGTAGTCTGATGAGAATTTCTCTGACGGTGAAAGTGCAGTTTACGTTTTGAATGTCGAATTACTCGATCATGAAATCTTAAAATCCGCCTAAAAACATGTCTCCACCCTCCGTTTCGCTCCACTGTCCATCTCCATCTCCGCCTCCTCCTCGAACCGTCCCCTGCAAGACGAGAAACGCAGTCGGGGGCTTGATCAGAATTTCTCCGCGGGCGAAAGTGCATGCACAATGTACAAACGGCCCCACGATTCTGATTAAATCAGCATTAGCAGTGTACCCGAGTATCGATGCAATGGGGTGCACGGGGCTTTGCTTTCCCGGTCCGGCTTCTCGTTCCTCCTACAATGACACCAAATGTCGAGCAGGCCGCGGCCCTTTTCGGGTTCGGTTGTCGGGGCCTTTCTCTCAAACGGCCTGTGTACGTCTGTTCGTGTAACTCTCAGGGGGTGCAGTGCGTAGCCCTGTGTGTCCCACATAGGGTTGCGCGCTGCACCGCTCGGCTCAGGCGCTCTCTCGATCTGTATAAACGACGCGCGAGAGTATCCTTTGTCAATGACGCTTTAATCACGATCCTCGAAGCCGCCGGTCGACGCCACACCCGATACCTACGCTCGCAAGTGCAGCCCTGGAGCAGCGTATGTGTAGCGTTGGGGTGGAATCGTACAGGTGCCCATAACGCCCCCCACCCCTCTCTCGCCCCCCCCCCTCCCTGTCTTGCCCCCCCCCCCTTCGTGCTCTTGACCCGCCGACAGCAATGGATTTTTATTATTATTTCTTGCCATGTATGATTGCGTTTGAGGGGCACGTTGGGGCCGTTGCCTCCTCCGGATTACGGGCAGACGGCTATGCTGCTACATATGCGTCAGGATCATTGATCCCGAGGACGATTTCTTCTTTTCAATGGGAATCGGCCAATGTATGAATTTAATTGTTCAGTCATAAGAGCCCTCGAGCGACAATCGAAACGACAAGTGGCCCCGAGATGCATCACACTAGTGACCGTATCAAGATTGATGGATAAGATATACCTATGTACTTTTTTGTTTTTTTTTTTTGGGGTTTAAATTCTTTTGGGTCAATCTTCTGGGCGCGAAATTATTGCGGTTTTGAATTTTTTTTTTTTGGTCTGTATTATGTTCGGTGTTGAAAGTCGGTTTATGTTTGGAGTTGAAGTTATTGGTTTCGGTGCGTCTTGCTCGATTTGAAGTTTTCAACTTTGTCTCAACTAATGCGAGTACTGAAAAAAAAAACGTTCACTTAACTTCAGATAATTTTTGCTTCGTATATAGTTTAACAGTTTAAAGAAAATGTAAAATTGCTTACAATCAACTATAATCTGACGTCTTCATGAACGATGATATTTCACCGATGAACAACTCGATTGTTCTCTCGGAAGTGATCGATCTCGTAGTAATCGATTTCCGAACGATCCGAGCGAAGAGCAAAGTCACATCGGTACGCGTCGCGAACGGCGAATTGAATCTTGCCGACGGGAGAAAAAGGGGGAAAAAAGCAAAGTGCGGTATTGTGCAGCCCCCATCGCGTTGTTCCCAACGGGGCTGCTTCTTAGCGAAGACCCCCGCGACCCCTCGCGATCGTTCTTCTTCTTCGCCCCTCTTTCTTTCATTCTTCGTATTCCCCTGGTCGCGTTTCATAGCGCGAACGAGGCGAGACCCGACCGCGTATAGACGTTCCGCACTTACGTTACGTACCGTACAGCGTACAGCCCCGCTATATCTGGTATGGCCTGACTATGGTATATGATGCGAGTCGTGTGCCCAACCCCCCCCCCCCCCCCCCCCGCAACCAACCCCTCGGCACTCGCTAAAAGCATATCTGTGTAGCGACGATCACCGGAGGGAAGAGAGGGTGCTGCTTCCACTTCTGCTGCTCCTGCCGGCTCCCGTTGCGTTCTCCTCGCGAGTATCCATCCAGCCACCCTCACCGAATCACTATATATAGCCACTGTGCGCTACTGTACAGGCACAGTGGGAATCACGTATGTGCCTCGCCTTCGAACGATATTTCACTTGCGCGATCGAAATTTTTCTTATCCTCTCTACCGGCCGATGCAGTGGCGAAAGCAAATGAACGAAAGCGGGGATTTGATTCAGAAGCTTTTTGCATCCTGGAGGAGGAAATCGTCTTTGTGAATAAAAAAAGGCGCAACCGCCGGGACATTTTATAATTTTTACCGTCGAGATTTATCGAGATCCACCCTCATCGAGGCACAGTGGGAATCACGTATGTGCCTCGCCTTCGAACGGTGTTTCACTTGCGCGATCGAGATTTTTCTTATCCTCTTTACCGGCCGATGCAATGGCGGAAGCAAATGAACGAAAGCCGGGATTTGATTCAGAAGCTTTTTGCATCCTGGAGGAGGAAATCATTTTTGCGAATAAAAAAGGCAAAGGGGCGGTTTGGAGTTTGCGTGTTCATTTTTTATTTTTTACCGGCGAGCTTCCATCCATTCACCCTCATCAAATCACTATATGTAGCTACTGTACGCTACTGTACAGTAGCGTATAGTAGCGTGGTCATTCTTTAATTTTTACCGTCGAGCTTTCATCCATCCACCCCCATCGAATCACTATATATAACTACTGTGCGCTACTACATAGGTACAGTGGCAGTCACGAATGTACCTCAGCTTCGAACGATATTTCACTCGCGCAATCAAAATTTTCCCCTTACCGTTGATCCAATGGCGAGAACAAAAGCGCAGATTTTATTCAGAAGCTTTTTCTATTGGGGAGTATTAACTGTTTTTTGCGAATAATAAAGACGCAAGTGCGGCGACTTGGCGTGTTCATTTTTTAATTTTTACCGTCGAGTATTCTCCTTCGGAAAGTGAGTTCACTAATCTTGGATTTCTCAGTTCCATCGCTCAAATTTCGTGAAATTAATCGTATATAAATATCGATAGAGATCTTCGCGCTCAAACTTTGATAAACTGATTGTCACGACGGTATATTTTTTTGTAAAATTTTTTTAAAAATCTGAAAGACTTCACCGAATTCAAGATATTTGATAGATTATTGGCAAATCTGAAGCTAAACCGAGCATTGCGACGAGTAAACAAATTGATTCTTTGCACCGTTAATATTTAATTTCCCGCGATTGTTTTACCGTCGCTGATATTTGTTTTAATTCATTTATTTGCTCGAATATATTTGTACATTACAAAAAAAATCCATATTGATTCTTTCCCGTCGAGTGTGTTTGCTCTTCGATCTGATCACGCGTTTAGAAAAATCCCAATATTGGCTCATGCTTCGCGAGAATTCTACGGAGCTGCTGCCTCCCAGTGCGAATTAAAACTAAACAGCGAGAAAATAATGCCTCAGCGAAGATACGTTCGGCTGGAATCGCGAGCGGCGATTCCGCTGGACATACAAGCAGAGTATAAATATTGATCGAGATCTTCGCGTGTACCCTCTCGCGATAGGCGAGCAATCGCGTGCGATACGAAGTCGCGTGGCAAAATTGAGCTTGGCTCGCTAGCCAGTTCCGCGGGTCCCGCGGGATTGTCCGATCGCGGTATCCGGACGCATGCCCGCGAGCTCCGTGTTTGTCGTCGATGATTGCGGTTAATTAGAACTCTTCCCGACCCCGTGCAACGCTTGTGTGTCGAGAGTACACAGCCCATACGTACTCGGAGATGAGCTAACGATCTCCCCCGAGACAACCGCCGGTTAACCCCGTTAACTCGCATAGAAACTTTCGTACCGTATTATCCATGGCGCATCGCTTAAACAAGACTCGAGCGTCTAATTCGTATCGATCATAAAAAAAATTATACTACGGAATGAAAAAAAAAAAAAAAAATTGAACACTATTTATTATCAAGTTTTATGAGTGATTTTTAAATTTAATAATTGATTTTGTTTAATAATAAAAAGAAATATGCAAAAAGAAAAGAAAACTTGAGTGGTGAGTTATGTTTGTTGTTACGATTATCAAAAAAAGGAACTATGTAAACAACAACAACTACAATGATAAGAATTTAAAAATAACTGGATGACATTTTCAGACGAGTTACACGATACTTAAATGGATGAGCTGCTTAGATCCTGACTCATCGATTTTAATCAAAAAGATATGAAAAATAAGGCTTGTGGAATATTCGCATCGTCTAATCCATAGCGCATCGCTTCAACGTCACTCGAGCGTGTAATTCGTATTGATTATTTTTTTAAAAATTACATTACGGAAAAATATCGTTTTTGGGAAAATTGAAGCAACCGCCAGACTCGAAGTTCGAGAACGTACAGCCTTCTAGTGCAACGGTCCTTGCACGGTTATAAGTGAAATATTCATTTCCGAAATTAAAAAAAACAACAACAACAACATTGACGGACAGCCGTCAGAATTTCAGTCACGCATACACGTCACCCCCTCGACTTTTATTGTTCGGCATCGAAAAAAAAGGACCGAAAAAGAGAAGAGAAATGCATCTATCCGTCCCGTCGACTACCCTCGACCAACCCATGAATCTGCATTACGTATCAACGCACCGAGAGCCCGAGTCCTCTCTATCTCCCGAGACACAGAGTCGATCATCATGATCATCATTGTGTCAGTGACACGTTCCGGTCTCTCGCTACACTAGCCAAAAGTCACAGATGCGCGGTCGTTCGTTCCGGACGGGGTGGGTTCTGTATGTTATTTTATTCGCTGCAACCTCTCACACCCCTTATGGCGCGTATGCGCGGAGTGGGCGCGCGTGTTGCTGGTCGTGACCAACGATGCGAGGTTTTATGCGTTCGTGAAGCAGGTCCGACAGGACAGTTCGATGCCATGTTTTTTATCATCGGCTATTTTTTTTTTGCGGCTCTAGATAAGATTCGCCGAGAAAAAAGATACACTGAGAAAAAATTACATCGTAAAAGCAACAATACTGTCCTTTTACCACAAGAAATAGTTCCCAAGGGGAACGTCAACATTTTATAGTTGCGACAATGAAAAACAATCATGGTTGCAAAAATAATTATAGTTTAACCAATTGAATGTAGATAGATAGATAGATATGTTTATTTTGCAAAAGACTCTAAATTTAGAGTCAATTTTGCAAATTGACTCTAAAGGGGTAGCCTTGGAAATTTTTGATGAATTATTTTTTGTTGGTATAAAATATTTTTCTTCGTTTATAAAAGTAACTGCGACGTATTCCAACGTATTTTTGTGCGCTACACATGAATTTGCTGGTCTTTTTCTGCGTAAGTGGAGTGGGACATTCGTAGCTTCAATTTTATGCACTGAAAACAGTTTGGTCCAATGTGAAATCGCATTTTTGGGATTAAAATCTAAAATATTGGATTTCGAGCAAAATAAACGTCATATTCGTCATCAAGTCGTCCCTACGCGAGGTCTCGCCGGGGCCCCTTTGAATTTTTTTTAGTGTGTGTTTTTAGTGACGATCCGACCAAAATGTGTATCTCAGTTTCGCTGCGATACATACATACATTCGTGTGTAGAGAGTGGTTTTGTTTTCTGAACCCATTCCAACGTAAACGAAATCGATTATCGAACTAAATATTATTTCGCACGTCGCGCGCGACATGCATATTTTCATTTTTTAAAAATAAATGTCCCAACACAACCTGGAAATTTCCTGGAAATTGTCTTTTAACTGGACACCATGGAGAACGCAAGGCGTCGGTGATGGAATGAGAGACAAAGAAAGTCAGAAGGATGGACGGATGGATGGGGTAGACACGTACTCGGAGACGGGCGGATGGGGTAGAACGCATACATCGAAGTGCAGCCTGGGATTGGTATAGCGGGGCGCGCAATGTGGACACAGTCAAGGCCCAGTGCCCCGCTGATTGATTGTCTCTACGGGGGACACTGTTTAGGGGTATCATCTCGTCGGCTGAGAGAGGAGTCACGAGAAGCAATAGTTGTTTAGCGCACAAACACCAGCAGCCGCAGAGACTCCCGGATCGAGAGAGAGGCAGGGAGATTGGGCAGCACACCGGAACCGAGAGGAGAGCTTTCGGTACTTTATTAAAGCTTGGGGAGGTAAGATGGGGAAATAAAAGAGGGGTGAGATGAGAATGATAATGGATGGAATTGATCGGTCAATAATCATTTTTTCGGACCATTCTATTCTATATCTATGCTATTTCTATCCTTTTTAACTATGTTTTCTGTTATTTTGTTTTCTACTTTATTCTACTTACGTAATTGATGCTACTGCCTTGTATCCTGTATGTGAAATCGTTGTAATATTTTTATGAATAAAAATTTGGCTAATTTTTTTGCATCCGTTTTTCAAGAGCTATATTTCATTCTTTTGTGTTGGAGAATACAAATTAGTAATATGCTAGTTTCCTGATTTCTGTATTTATTTCTTTTAATTCTGAGCTGGAAAAATTGCTGTTTATCGTTCGATGGATTTGACTTTTTGATATTTTTATCTTTTGACATTACGCTGAAGAAAGATACTACAGCTGTCAGTAGTCATAGTACTCGTCAACATTGCGTTTTTTTAATCCGGGAGTGCACTTCCTATATTGGAGATCTCTAGATTTCCCAAGGGCGGTTACACCAGCAAGGTATCGCCTACAAAAATTGATGAAAAATCATCATTTTCCACCTAGGAGTTGAGTAATTTTTTTTTGAGTTTCAGAAATTTTCATGTAACATTTTTTATTGCATATGAAAAGATATACGGAAAATCAATTTTTAATATATCACAGGAATATACGAAATATAGTTGGAATATGGTTTTTAATATTTTTCACGTTGAATTTTTTCGGCCGGGACACTCTATTGAACTACTCGTAAGGGCGCCGATGACGACTGCTAGATAGAACGAGCGAGGCTTTCGAAGATTAGCTGCGACTATCACGCATCCTCGTGTCCCAACGATAATCGTCTCGACATTCCCGAGGGTTCCTTTTCGGGTGCATCAACGCGATCCACCCACTCGTGCCCGGCTCAAAAATTTCTCTTCGCCTCTTACTTTCCGCCCCCTCGGTCGAACTTCCGATTTGCCGCGCGTCTCCTGCGTCTGCTCCGTTGGGTTAATCGGACTCTTCGATTTTAAAGCTTCGCAGCCCCGGCCACCGGATATGTATTCGAAGGACTCGATAATGGAGATGTGGCGGGGTTGACGCTCCGGCGGACACAAGAACGCGATGGGGTAGAAGTCAAAACCTTTCTAGATGAGGGTTGACGAGCATTATTCGAGGTATCGATATTTCATGCCAACATACGTATATCTATGCTGGCACGTATACGCGTATGTCTGCGATACTCGCTTCCGGCTCGTGCAGCTAACTTCACAACGTTCGTTGAAAGTCCGCTTTCCGCATTTGTAACACAAAGTATTATTTTCCACTATAAATTTGTCACTTCCGGTCCCGTAATCCCATTTTTCCACCGGAAGTTACGTCACACCGGAAACACGTCACTTCCGGTCTGGAAATACCATTTTTCAACCGGAAATAAGTTACTTCCGGTCTCGAAATGTAATTGTTTGGCCGGAAGTGACGCCATACCGGAAATAAGTTACTTCCTGTCTGGAAATCCCATTTTCCGACCGCAAGTTATGTCATACCAGAAATACGTCACTTCCAATCTAGAAATATCATTTTTCACCGGAAGTGACACCCGAAACACGTCACTTCCCTTTAAAAAAATGAGATTTCCAGACCGGAAGTGAGGTTTTTCTGGTCCGGAAAAGTCATATATCGATATATAACGACCAGAAATCACATCATACCAGAAATACCTCGCTTACCTTCGAAAAATGAGATTTGAAAACTGATAATTGACAATGAAAAATGAGATTTGAAAACTGATATTTGAAGTGACGTATCTGAACTTCAGGCTTCTAAATGCCGCAATTCATAGCGGGAGCACGAAGCGTCCCAGCCACAACTAGCTGCTAGCATTTTAATATTTGAATTTTCACCAACGTTAAAATTACTGCTAACAGGGCGATAAAACACTTTGCCCTTCGTTGCTTATATAACCAAAATACTTTACCTTACTTTCTTATACGAATAACAGGCCATAACAGTTAGTCGCTATAACAACTTGTGGATCATCGTTTCCGGCCGAGCTAAGAAGCTAAAATTGAGACCAACATTTCAGTTTCGAAATGCTCGGCGAGACAAGTCAAGACTCAAAATTATTTGGCTGCTGAATTAATGGCTGAATTATTTTTTTAACCAGCCTGGCCGGTAATAGGCTGTGCGCCCCTATCTACAGACACATCTAAATAGGAAGGGCGGAAGGCCACGAAATTGAAGGTGAAGGGAGCTGAGTGAGGCCAACGAGAGAGAGAAAAGAAATTCTACAGTTCGTAGAAATTAACACGGGGTGACAGGGAGCTTCTCGCATTGTCCTCGTGTCTCGTCGACATCTCGATCCTCACCAACCTCCCATACTCGTCCTCGTTTTGCTGGCCCATTCATTACTCTTTGCCCTACCTCATTTTCTTGCACCAGCCAACGGGGATTGAAGAAAAAAAAACGAAGGAAGAAAAAAGGAGACAAAAATTTCGATGCAAAATCTTCATTTCGCTAGCTTGCCCCCTTCGCGCTCGAGTCCATCGGCTCGGAAGAAATACTTCCGGGAGTGGTGCGGGGTTGCTTCTGGCTTCTATGAATTCCGGCCGAGGACGTTTAGTCTTCGCCCCCTCGCCCACCGTCCGCGCATACACTATAGCTTTTCCTATCAGCCCGAGCCCTTTTTTTTATTCGCCCCCTGCAAAACCGCCCGCAACCCTCGGCCGCGATGTGCTCTCGCGATATTACCGCGTGATTTCACAGCGTGCGACGAAATTTTTATGCACGCCTCGTTTCACCCGATCGGGTGAAACGTCCACTGTGCGGGTGGGACGTCCACTGGTCGCATTGCCCGGTTCCTTGAACTAAGCATTCATTGAAAATATCGAAATTTCTGAGTGAATTACTTCAGTTCGATGTTTCTAGAGGTAAATTTTACGGTTTTTTTATGCCAAAACCTCACATTTTCATTTCATGGTTCAAAATATCGAAATTTCTGAGTGAATTACTTCGGTTCGATGTTTCTAGAGGTAAATTTTAAGGTTTTTCAGGCTAAAACCTCACATTTTCATTTCATGGTTCAAAAAGTCATAGCCATGTCACCACGACTTACCATATTGCCATGTGCTTCGACAGAAAAATCTGTGCAGTCGATATATATACATATATATATATATGTATATATATATATACTTAATGACTATTTTTAATTACGTTCAAGTTACTTTGGATTGGTCTGTGTACGTGCTGATCCTTAGGGGATTTATCTCAGGGCTCAATAAATTTGTATCTATCTATCTACATCGTCGGACGTCAACTTTTTAGAGGTGGATCGGTCGTTTACCGTTTTTTCCACAAAAACAAAAAAAAATTAACGGTGTTTTGATCACATAAAAACAATTCCGAACGATCAAGGTTCATTTCTAATAAGTTTTTCTTTCCGCCATTTTCTTTTTTCTCGAAATTTTATTACCTCTCTTCCTCTTGGCTTTAAATTCACCTCGCGTAACCTCGTCGATGTACTGCTATAGAAAAGAAACCGAGAATCTTACACAGTGTGACGGATTTAGAGAGCAAAAAAAAAAAAAGAAAAAGAAAACCATTGAGGACAACTCGGACGATGTACCGGTTCAAGGGAAACGGCAAACCCCACCGAATGGTCGAACGAAGCGGCCTCACCGCCGGAAGCTTTTATTGTTTTACAAGTTTACTGCGCGAGAGAGCACTCCGACCGACAACCGTCGTCGACTACGTCGTCTTCTTCGTGGGTCCCCCAGCGGTCTGATTCGATTGCGTGTACACCGCACGGCGCCTCTACACCGCTTTGACTCTTTCGTTTCCCGGGTTCTTGCGTGCTATACCCTCTCAATGTAGCTTCAACTACACATATATAATGTATATATATAATGTATACTAGCTGAATATTGTGGCTCAGGCGCTTCGTGCTCTCGCTATGAACTATGGAATTTAGAATCGGGAAATTTAGATTTCTGGTAAAAAAATAAGATTTTCAAAGCGGGAGTCACGTTTTCCCTAGATGAAGTCACTTCTGGTCGAAAATAGTATATTTCGATACTAGAGGCCAAACACGAAGCCGAGGCGAAGTGCTGCCTTCACGAGAGCAGTGCGCAAGAAGCGAGATTGGCCTCAAGTAGCAAACCATATTTTTCTTTACGAATGCAATGCAAAATCCAAGTTGTGCACCATTCACAGATATGCACAATGGCTTTATAGCCTTGGTGTTACCATAGCAACCGTTTGGTAACATAGTAACCGTTTGCGACGCTAGATGGCACTTCTAGTAAAATTTTATTTTGCACACCGGTGAAGGCATTTTGCGCACCGGTGAAAGTATTTTGCGCATCGCCTTTGCGCATCGTGCGGGAATCAACCATTTTGCATGTCTGTGAGTGGTGCGCAAACGAGGATTTTGCATGCATGAGTGAAGAAAAATATATTTTCAAGCCGGAAGTTACGTTTCCCCTAGACGTCACTTTCGGTCGGAAAATGAGTTTCCCGAATCGAAAACTTGGTGGTATTTATCTCGAATGCAGTTAGTGACAGAAACGAGTAAATTAATGAACACCGGGGAGTGGCTAAAAGAACGTGTGTGACGGATCTCAAATGTATTTGAAACTTATCTGGAGTGCAGCCAATGACAGAAGCGGATGTACGGTAGACTTTCGGTCCGGTGGAATGTTACCCTTACTGGCTCGCTTTTAAAACCGAGCCAGTAACACACCTGAACCTGATCCCCGACTCACCGATGTTTTCCGAAAGTTTTGTCGCTAATGTCATTCCTAAGCAAGCTTCCAGCAATCGATTTTTCGTCGGTCAGAAAAGATGCGAATCGTCGATGTGCGAGTCACGTATCTTCGGGCAAATTGATCGAAGAGCACTTCGCTGCCCAATGAAATGCTTACACAGAGAAAATGTTACCCAGTTAATTTTACGTTAACGAATAGGGTTGTAAAAAACAAAAACGCGCAAAATTTTTATGACTGACAACATTTTACTAAAAATGTAACCAAACATTGAGGATTCACCTCTCGAGCTAACATAGAAACTTCAACCCGACAGCTCAAAAGCCGTTCTCAAGTTACAAAAGTCTCAACACCCATCCAGTATTTTTTTCTGAATATGGTTTTCCGATGTTTTGGAACATTCTTGGCAAACGTTTCCATTAGAATCCCTTTTTTTTCACGAAAACAAAGCTTCCACTACCTAGAAGAAGAATAGCAGAAGAGAATAAACTGATTCGTAAAAAAAAAAAGAAAAAAATTGTCTTCCCGGCCAATTTTCTTTTTTTACTTCTCAACAAAAATGAAAAAGTTGAAAAAATGTTTTCGATTCGAATGCAGAGAAAAAAATAGTTACCTCAAGCCGAGGGTAAAAATTTGCGAGTTGAACAAAAAAATCGATCGACGAAGGTTCAGCCTAGACATAAGGGTGGGGGCGTGTTTGGTGTTTCCCGTGGCTCTATGGACGCTTGACCCATTGTCTCTGGGGTTTAATTTTTGTTCCCCCGCTGGTTTGCCCTCCCCGGCTCCCATAGTTTCTCCGTTCGGCGTGCTCCGGTGAGCGAGCGCGGATCCTCCCACGTCATTCGTGCGCGGCTCGCGCGCCGTTCATTCAAACATCTCGGCGACAATGCGTCGTCCCCGCGCGAGGCACAACGCTGGTGTGGAAGAATCGCGGACGAACTGGCGACCGGGGTGCTCCTGACAATGCGACACAGCAATCATGAGCCGCGCCCCTGTCAGCGGGATTTCGCTCGTTTTCCTTTCTTTTGCCTCTTTTTATATATATTTCGCTTTGGCTCGAGCCTGTTTGTAGTGCATATCGCGTCCAGTCCAGTACGAAACACCGTAGGGCGCTCAATGGAGACAAAAAAACAGAGACGGAGAAAAAATAAGAAAGATTGAGGATTGGAGGATAAAAAAAAGAGTCTCCACGGGAACGAAATGTGTAATAATGAGAGGGTGTCTTAAAGAGAATCAATGCGTAGCAAGTGATTAAACTGCCGCTAGGGTGATCATACTTGCCTCGCTATCTCATACACGACCGGTCCTGACCCTTTGAAGGGGGATGATGCACTGAGAAAATCTTATATCTAAGACAATGACGAAAAGCTTCCTCTATGAGGAAGCAAAAATCATGGTTCATAATATTTTTACAATTTTTTTTTTTTTTAATGGTTGATTAGTGGGAAAAATTGTATTTTTAAATTGTCGGGATTGAACCTCTGAAGGTGTTTATTTATGGTTACTTTATGTACTGCATATCGCCTATAGTACGAAACACCGTACGGCGCTCAATGGGGACAAAATACAGAGGTGGAGAGATAATAAGAAAGATTGAGGATTGGAGGATAAAAAACAGTCTCCACGGGAACGAAATGTGTAATAATGAGAGGGTGTCTTAAAGAGAATCAATGCGAAGCAAGTGATTAAACTGCCGCTGGGCGATCATCCTCGTTATGCTCATGCTCGACCGTTATTAACCCTTAGAATGGGGATGACGTCTTAAATGAAATATTTTTACAGTAAAAAAAAGAAAGTATAACTGGGAAAATCATTGATTATTGACAAAAATTTGTATTTTGAAACTATCGGGATTGAACCTCTGAGGGTGTCGTAAAAAAAATGTGCACTAATTTATTCATTGTTACTTCGATTTATCTATTGCTATCGAGCTCATTAGTTCGAATACCCCCAGAGACCTTTCAATTTTGTTAGAATTAAATAAATATTAATTATTACGAATTAATCGTTTAATTTGATTATATTATTACTTAATTGATTTGCAAGTTACGCGTCAGATAAACAATATTTCTCGGTTGCAGATCACTCGTATTTCAACTCCGAATCAGTAAACTACCGAATTCTCCGTTCCTTTTCATAAAAAAGAGAATCTAAAGATGAAAAAAAGTATAGCAGCACAGCCCGAGATTTCACCAAATGACCGGTTGCATCGGGCGAATTCCCGTGGGAATCGTCGGCGGGTCGCAAAGCCGGCTGGAGAGTTCGAGCTCGCGCATCCGCTCAACCCCGGCTGCACCCCCAGTGCAGAGTATATCGGCCCGAGGATTCGAGCCCGTGCTCGGGTTACCTCTCGACCGTGGCTCGAGCGGGCGCTCCCACTTATTGGCGCGAGCGAAAGAGAGCAAGAAAAAAAAAATCCTAGATGCACAACAGAAACTAACACGAGCTCTCGCGTCTCCACAATCGTATCTGCACCTTGACTCGCCGGCCCTTTAAGTGCCAAGCTCGTCCGGAAATTTCGGCAGGAGCGACGTCACTCTCTTCGCGCTTGTTCTCGATACTCACCCGTGCTCCGTGCAGCATTCTCGCATGGGGCACGAGAAACTGCCGCCCCACGGCGGAGAACACGAGGAGAGTGTTTGCTCGACGATGGATGCTTCGGTTACGCGGGGGCGGGGCGGACGAACTGCAAACAGTGATCGGGTTTCGGGCGCTCTTTTAACTCGGCCTGCTGTCCTGTTTCCCTGTCTTCGGCTTTTACCGAACGCTACCCATCCGACTGACGCTGATGCGCCCGCAGGACGTCAGGCTCGAGCCAAAGGGGTGAGCCCGCTGTCCCGAGCTGGGAAAAAGGATCCGATTTCCGCGTACTATCCCTCGCGCGCTGCGTACACTTTATTGGTAGGAAATTTCCGCAGAGTCGAACTATCGATCTTATGAATGAAAATTGAAATTAAGAGAATTGAGACAATAAAAATCAATATGAATAATCCAATTTGTGATGCTCTGCGCTCGAAGGGATTTATTTAAAGACCGTTCGTCCCTCGATTTGCATTATTTTTTATAAGACTTTTTTTTTAATTCGACCGATTGATATAATTGAATACGTCATAAACGGTATGTTTTCGAAATATGAAGTGTCGCAATGCGATCACAGAAATTATCTATAAATTTATGATTAGCTGAGTGTAAGTTTGATAAACTAAATACCGAAAAACTGCGAGCTTGTTTAATGCGATCATTTCTGCTTTCAAAATTTATTGCAATCTGGATTTTGAAAAGATATATTTATCACGTTTATCATCTTAATCGTCGTTCGATTCCGAAGGGTTTAATTCCGTTCGAGAACAAAATGATTAATTATTTGATTTGCGCAATAATTTATAAGGCATTATTGCAAATAAAAAATATTCCTAATGGACCAGTTAACGGGATTCCAGATTGCGTAATTGATAATATATTAGTGAAAATCAATATTCGTTCAAAACGATGTCGTAACAGTGTGAGCCACCGTGCGATATCACTTATATTCCTCGTCAATTTTTGATCATTTGAATCAGAAATGTATGTATTAATCGAAATGCTTGGAAACTAAGAGCTTGTTTAATGATGCATCGTTAAGATATTGAAAGATCATTTTTGCTTCTTAAATTTGTGTTACCTATATCCTATAATATCGTGTGCTTTCAAGTGTGTTAAAAACATTGGAAATACTTTATTTTCAATAATTCGCTTTAATTTCACTATAAAAGTCCTTTAATTTTAATGACTTACCTTAACTTCGATAAAAAAGTATATTCATTTCCATCACAATTGTACATTAAATTTAATGTACCAGTTTTTGCATAAGAACTTCCAGTCTGGTATATGAAATTTGCAATTTTTTTACAGTGTAGTTCATGTAGACAACATAAAATATACTAAGACAAGTTTTGTGCGATCCCTCTATGCTTCTCTAGGCTCAATCGCCTACCATTATTACTATGGCCATATCACCCGTAGTGTCCGGGTTACATGGCAGATCGCAAAAGTTCATTTACAGAGCTACAATTAAATCACACATCGAAAGCATCGAAAGTTCCGAGTGAATTACTTCAGTTCTATATTTCTAGAGTTGGTTACACAACAACCATGTTCAGATTTTTCTAACCTTGAACCTCCAACTTTCATCGTTTAAAAAACCATGGCTACATCACCCCGACTTATCCTATTGAATATATATATATATATATTATAACGACCGAACGAAATATGAAGTGGGTGACTTTGGTTGGTATCTTAAGTGATACGCCATTTCGTTGGCAACATCGTAGCATGGCTTTACCTGAAGCAAAACATCGAGGACTATGTTGCGACGGAAGCGTAGGGCTATTCTCGGTCGGACGGGTGTCGATCGATGCTCATCCCCGTAAAAGGGTGGGTGGTTACGGTACGCGGATGGTTAAGGGGCGCGGTGGCGGTCGGCTCTCTGTAATAACCGTAATGGATATGGTACCCCCGCAGGCATGCCCTGCTTCGCTACCGTCGCACATTTGTACATACTGTTACTATACATATATATATATATATACACAAATCCTAACGAAAGGGTTACGTGAGTGCCGGGTGGATTCGCGTTACTAGGGTATAAACCCACTCTGCCATCGATGATTACTATCTATCGTGCCGAATTATTCTCGGCCCACTCCAAAACGCTGGATTCTATAATTTGAAAAAGTGTCGATTTTCAAAATTCTGATTTTTAGTTTTACAAGTTTTTTTTTTTTACTTTTGCACTATTTTTTATTCCGCATCTATCGAGAGCTGGGCAAAACGTACCCGTATCGTACCTTTGAGATTTCAGTTTCGCGGTTTCCGTCCCTTCACGAGGTTTCCCTTTAAGTGAGATTTCACGCAATTGAAAATTAAAGTCGACGATCAGAAAACCGCGAAACGTCTCATTGGCTTGTGAAATTAATGAAACGATATTAATGGGAAATTAATGAAATCGTTCTATGATTTTCTGACCGTCGACTTTCTTTTTAATTGCGAAATCGTAGTTGAGGGAAACCTTACGGAGGGACAGAAATCGCGAGACCGAAATATTGTTTTTTTCACATTTCCCAAAAAAAAATTTCAAACAGTGCTTTTTATCCATTCTCCCTAAAATAAGTAAATTAAAATGTGCCACAGAAAAAAAATCATTGAACATTCTTATCAATCAACTGAATAAAAAATCGACCATTTCATTATCATCAGTGTAAATCACCATTGTCTTCAACAATATTTTTCACGCTCAATGCCAATGTGACCGAAAAACAAAAAATCCATAGAAAAAAAACCCCAACCAACAAATCAATCAATCCTTGAATCAATTTTTTTTTCTCAACGTAAAAAAAAAAAACAAAATTGTTTACAGAGTCGAGTACGCATTTCGAATGGGTAAACAGACTTTTCGCCAAAGGTTGGCTTGATCGATATATCACAGTACGGAAATTCACGCGGGGATTAAATCCGTACCGTAATGTTTACAAATTCCTGAAATTCAGCTGCAGCTTAACATCTGACACACTGATGTTCCTCCGTCCTTCTATCCTTGGTAAAACGTCTATAGATACGCTTATAGTGTACAGATAAATATATATATATATATATGCATATACGTATATACATATATACACACTACAAAGACTTACCGGAGCGTTTCACGTACACGAAGTCTTCTGCTTCTGCCGCTGCCGCGATGTACATATATTATGCAGTCGGTCTAAGTGGCGTTTCAAGAAAGAACGAGAGGGACGCGAAGGCGCCACGTAGCGAGCGAGAAAGAGCACGATGAGAGAGTGACTCGAGCGAGCAGCTGTATTAAGTGCGTCCATAGATTACACCCGCGAGAGAAGAGTGCGCGCGGGCGAAAGAGAAATATAAAAGTCTATACTGCCTCTGCCAAGGGCTGCGCTAAAACGCTTTGGAAAAAAAAGGAAACGAAGGAATGGCCCGATGGTGGCTCGTACGTCATCCGTACGACAACGAGAGAGCAGCGGACACCATTTTTTTTTTTTTTTTTAACTCTACACGAAAATGGATCGTTGAGTCCGAGTGGGCTTGTCGATATCGTTATACCGTTCGTACTTCGCGACGCGCACCGCTTGTATGATGCATGGCGCGTCTCGAAACACTTCCGCGTCGAAAGATCTTGCTGACTCGACACTTACGACGACGACCAGGTGGGCTTTTTTTGGGACCGGGAATTTTTTTTTTCGACCCACAATTCGTACATTTTTTATTTTAAAAGAACAAAATAATACGCCGATTTGGGTGTTATTGAAAAATGGATATTAATAGATAGCATTTTTTTATACAAAATAAAAGTCAAGGTTTTTCAAAGTTGACTTGGGCATAATTCGAATATACAGTGGAATGATACATTTTTTACGTGTTGCAACGATTTTGGAAAACTGTGAGCTCGAACATTTATTTGTATGTGTGTGTATCTTCAAGCTGTGGATCTACTTTTGCAGTCAAATATGTCGATTTCGGAACAATTTTTCAAGCTCGAATATTTTTTGGTAGACGGATATTAATCAGTTTGATCATAAAAGCTCAGAGTGTGCACAATGTGAATTTTAATAAATTTGAATATATGGCTATGAAAAGAAACTCTGATATCAAATTTACTTAAGTTTCTAATTTTTTTTCATTCCATCGTTCGCGAACTTTCGCTTGAGAAAAATGTATATTTTTCGTCCCCGTGGTAAATTTTCGCTAAAAATAAAAAAGGAAAAAATACACAAGCAGTTCAAATTTGCGAATAATCACATACGAGGGGGTATTTCTTTCGCTGCGTGGCAAACAAATATTTCGCGCGTAAAAGCAAGCTTCATTCCATTTGCAGGGTTCCTCTTAGAGATTAGATCAGACGGGAGAGAACATTTTTCGGGGCGAAAACAACAGACAACACTTTACAGCGGAAAGCACATTTATTCGTTCTCTCTTCACTGACTAGGTTTTTTCAATTTAATAAAAATCTTTTCTAAGGCGAGACCGCGATAAATATGTGTTTTAAGTCTTTGCTGCACTCCTGTTAAGTTTCACAAGGCGGTAAACAATTTGACGTTAGCCGGTTGAGAGTATCACTATTTTATACTTATGTGTACTGCGTAAGCGGGCGATTTATTTTATGTTTTTATTTTATTTTATATATTTTTTGTTCTTCCAAACAAACGTGCGGTCGATTGATAAATAATAATCGAAGATAATAAAGCAATAAATAAATCGATCTCTTGTGTGGATGCGAACATAGCTGCCGAACGTACAATTATATTATTCGACAAAAATTTTGCAAAAATATATTAAATCATCTGTGTATGAGTCTAATCGTCAAACACGACTACACGACTGTTAGCCACACGATAGAAAAATACGATTTTTTATTCGGTTTCTTACTTTAATATTTCTTCGCGACCAGCAGTCGGGATTTTTATTTTTGCCATGCCGGATCGTAGACGAAGTTGGATATAACGAGTCCACGACTGATTCACCGAATTGCGATTACATTTTTTTTTATCAATCGGTGTGTAATACATTTTGCGACGTACATATGCGAGTGCACGATTCGATTAGCTGCGCACGCCCGACAGATCTACGATTCGTCGAAGGCGCGGCGTGCTTTTACATTTATAATTACATGCCGTCGAGTTAAAAAATTAAATTATCCTAAGATTATTGCATTGACAGAACATTGCACAAAGTGCTGTTGGTTCCACGAAATACTTGAATACAAACTTACGAAAATCTCTGAATAAACAAATCGGGACGATCCTTGACTCGTCACTCAGTGATTTGCCGAATTTCGAATCGATCTTTCAAGCTCGTGGAGCCAGCTTATGCACCTTTATCTATACGATGAGTACATCTAACGAATTCGCGCTACTGCCATCGAAGTTCGGCACGAAAAAAAAAAACAGAAAAAACAAAAAAATATGTTAAACGGAAACACAATTATCACGCGACGTTAAACGAACGATGATAAAAGAAACGATAAAATTAAATAACCGTGAACAAATCATGCGACTAAAATCATATGAGCGCATTTTTAAAAATCTATAAGCATGTGAGATACGCCCTTATGGTTTTAGGCAAAGGACGTATCGAACGTAGACGAGAGAACGTTGAAACTTTTGCCATTTCGCCTCGTACCCGATAATAAAGGTTTGTGTATTTAATGAATATTTTTGGTTTCTTTTCCTTGTTCATTTTCAATTGAATAATTTTTTATGTTCGTAGACGAAAAAGTGTTTGTTAAATTTTGGCCGTTTGTAATTTTTTTTTTTGGCAAACCATTTTTTTATCGGGTACACAGACCGCAGCAGCCAAAGCTTTAGGATCTCGTCACTGGCGTTACATAAATATCCCTAATATCCTACTGAATCGACCGCGAAAGCTCTCGAGATGGGCGCATTTGCGTCGATCTCGACACTTTGGGACGATTAAACAAATCACAATTAAATTAATCCTATTTCGGTGTCATAGATTATAAGCGAAGACTATCTTTATCTACCCGTTTGCCTCCATCGGTCACAGGGTGCCAGCCCCGAATTATCCCTAAAAATTCGTCCTCCACCCGGCGATTATTCATCGATTAAAGTTGCGGAAAAGTTGTCGAAACACTCGTCGAGTCATAATCACACGAGAAATTTGAGGAGTGTTGCGCCAAAACTACCGTCCAGGAAAACAAAGTTAAAAATAAAATATCCACCTTTTTATCGCATGGTGAATCATTACTGGTGAAACATTCACCAAAATTAATCCACAATATTATGTTTTTTGTACAAACTGTCACATTGATATAGAAGAATTAACAGACGAAAATTTAATTTTACATCATAACTGTATATCGAAGTTGATATACCGATTTAATGAAACCAAAGAAAATAGCTTCGAAAACCCTACACAAATTTTCATACATTTCTTGACCATGCAGCTAATTCGATTTCTTAAAAATCAATGCGACTGAAAAAAAATCAGCTCTGAATCTCTGTCGTCTGATGAGGTGAACCGTGAAAAAATGATTTCCCAGCGCTGATTAAATTGTTTACGATTGAAATTTAATTTTGCAATATTTTCACAACTTTGATTCATTTAACGCTTAAAAATGTCGAACTTAAAAAATTTCCAAACCTTCAAAAATTTGATTTATTTGTAAAAATGTCTAAAACTTCCGAAATTCTCATTACACTGTACATAAGCAGTTTTGGCACGATACCCCTCGCAACAACGATAATTACACGCGAAAAGCTGAGCGCAGTGGGGCTATAGATTATTCATGAACATTTCAGTGGATATCAAAGGGATGGAGAAGAAGGATGGCCAGGAGCGACGGTGGACACAGGGAGACGGAAATAATGAACTAATCGTGTTCATCGAGTGCTCGGTGTTCCAGATGTCACGGACATGGAGGAGCATCCTTCAGTAAGCGGATCAGGGGATGCTGTTTGCCCTCGATCGAGGCCCGGTAGTCCTCGAGCAGCTGCGAAAAAGGCGAACACTCGAGATATATCCGATGCGCAACTTCCTCTCACATTTATCTCGCCGATAGTCTCGCACTTCGTTTTAAGAGCAAAATTAAAAAAAAAAAAAACGCCGAAAATTTGTATGCGACAATTATTTTTTTTTTTTTTTTCACTCACCTGATAGGACAACTCGCATGAGAGAGCGGCCGTCGCCTCGGGATTTCGATGCGTGGCAGCGAGAAGAGTGGGCAGGGTGAAAGATGACAATCGGGGATCGACGTAAAACGGAAACGGTAGAGTGCAGAGCTGCTGGAGAACGCTGGGTCCGGCTCCGGCTGACTGCAGGACCAACTGTAAATAGTAATTGCAGGTCTTATCAGAATTTTTAAAAATATAATGATAATAATAATAATAATAATAATAATAATAATAATAATAATAATAATAATGATAATAATAATAATAATAAAATCGAATTAAATTAAATTAAATGTTGACGAGCTAATTTTTTTCTGTAAATTATTTTCATGAGATGAGACATTCCGGTTTCGTAAACTTGAAGGGACGGTTCCGAAAACGTGGGAAAAAATTATAAAAACAAGCTGCAGTTCTCCAGGTGTCACGGAAGTAAGTAAATGGCTCGTAACGAGCGCAGAAGAACACGATCACCTGAGGCGACGTTACAAGGAAACAAGTGTCCGGGTATCCGGACTTCAAGATCGCACAGCTCGGCGAGTCTATAACTAGCTGCACCTGCGCCGAGCGACAATTCTAAGCGTGTATAGGAAGTATTTAATGCAACTATCGTGCCCGCATGGAGGCCTGAGAATTTTAACGAGCGGATCATTACAACACACAGTTTATTCAAAAACGGGAACATTGAAGTATAACTTAATTTTTTTTTCATTCGATTAAACGCGCAATAATTATAGGCCGTCGAACGGAATTTAACGGCTGCGGTAAATTATCATCTCGAAAATGTCTGCATGAGACTAAATTTCATCAAGTTATAACTACTTATAAGTAGCGCAAAGCGCTCCTCCTTAAGTTCTGCTCCAAACGATTTTTTTTTCAACTCTCACGAACTCTCCAAACCAAGTTATAAAGTATTCAGTAATCCCGAATCCATATTCATATCAAAACAAACATCAATGCCAAACAGTCGAGTCATAGGTGGCGAAGTGACGGTAGACGAGTGTGATTAAAACGTTCTATTAAAAGTGACGAGCGACGAGCACGGAGGCCGCGGTACGGTAATGCAGTATAGTCGAACACTCGTTCGGCTCGTCGTTGGTTAGCACGGAGACAGAGTGAAAGAGGGTGGTGCATCCACGTTGATTTCCTCGTGGCAGTTAGCTGCCCCACAGGCGAAGGGGGGAGGGGAAGGGGGGTTTGTAAAATCCGACGAGAGATGAATGCGCGTCGACGATGCACTCAACGTATATTTCGACGTGAGAGGAGCGCTCGCGCGCGTGCCCGACGTTCGGCGATAGTGTACGTGGATAACTGGCGCTGGTGTACCAACCGCCCGAAGAGAGATGGGCTGTAAGTGGCCGGGGAGCGCCAGCGGCGTCGGGACCGCCACCGACGGGACGGAATGGAACGAAGTAAATATATCTTAACGGCATTCGGCCTCGCGCATATTGATGGGAGGTCGGCTGAGTGTGTTGTGTCTAACAGAGGCTTCTTCGTCATCCTTCCATCCCCGAATGCACGTCCTCGGCCGCGTGCGCCTCCGATGCACGCACTACGGTCACATGGCGTGCGCGCTTGAGCGCACTCACGGGCAGATAGAAAATCGGAAGGGTACCGATTTTATATACTTGTCCGAAGAACCGGATCGCGCAATTACCTCGCCCAATCTCGGAGAATTCGAACTGTAAAATGGTCTGAAATCTGGGGATTTTATAGATTTCGGAGCAACAAATTATTTTTTTTTAAGTTACCAATGTAGAACTAATCTTTTGAGACCCTTTATTTATTTTCGGGGCGAAAGAAATGCTTGGAATAAAAAAGTCAATAATTGAAATAAGTGAAGATATATCATTGAATAATTAAAGTAATTTCACTGGAATTTCCAACGAATAGTGGTATGTTGAAATTCCATGCATTATTATCGTAAAACCTAAGTTTTAATAGATCCCAGGAACTGTGAACTATAATCGAAAAGTTTCCAGAGTCGCCGGCAACTTGGCCGGTAACTTGGCTTCGATAGAGACGGAATTCTGTGGTCCTGCGGGTAGACGATAACGAGACTGATAATAAGGTATTCTCTACCCTCCGTCCGTTGTCTCGCCGTTGTACGGGAATATTATTACGTTTTCCATTAACTATCGAACGAAGAACCACGAGCGGTCCGGTCCGATGCTCAGCTTCCCGCCAGCCGGTCAAGAGAGGCGAAGAAGACGAGAGAAGAATAAGCGACCGACGACGAGACTCGCGTCTCTCCGATAGCGCCACATAGCTCGAATACCCTCGGCTTCCAGTGGATGCTTTACGGTTGCGAGATATCTCACGAAAAGCTTTTCTCGGACCGTCTCGCAGGACGGTAGAAGCCTCACGTCGAACTCCTCCTATCGGCATGACGAACTTCTTTTCTTCAAATTCAATCTTAGCTCTCTCGTTTGTTCGGGAATGAACTACGAAGCGATGCGCGTTTAATAGGCTACGGAGCTCTGAAACTTGGAAACAAAAATTGAGTTTACAAAAATGTCGTTTCCTTCCAGCGCCAAACCTTTGAGAACATTTTAAGCGCAGTCCAACATTTGTATCCGTCATATTAACCAAAATATGGACTCTCGTACGTGATTATTAAAAAATAATAAAAAGGAAAAATCATGAACAACGTCCAATTTTTTTGCCCTCCAGGGTGGCATGAATTTGCAGTCAATCGGTAAAAATTCCACGCGTTCATTCTCGAACAGAGAAAGGAGACGACAGAAAGGAAATCGTTGACTCGTTAGCGTTCAGTGAAATTGTCACCGTTGAATCCCTATGCTGGATATCTATGGAATTCTGCCCATTGTTGAGAGTGAAAGTCGTGACACTCTTCGTAGGATTTTGCGAGATTAAACTGAACGAAAAAAACATCGAGGGGGAATACATGAGAGAGAGAGGATGGAACAATCGCGCCGGAGACTCTATGTTTATCCACGTGAAAAATCTCGTCTGTATGCAGAGCGAGGCTGCGCCGGGCGTCACTACACCGCTTGTGCTCGGGTAATTAATCAAAACAATTCGTACTCTAGGTGACGCACAAGTTCGAATTTAAATACAAAATTAAGCTCGGACGTGACCATTTTGCCCTGATTATTTAATTTAACGAGACAAATGCAAATATCTTCCGTTTCAGTAATTTCTATACAAAAATAGAAGCCAGCTGGGAAGATAATAGAATTAAAATTGGCCAGTTGTATTACCATTCTAACATTGTGTCGACAATTACGAAAGCTACAATTAAAAAATTGACTTCCCTGAATCACAGAGTTGTTTGCCGGAAAGTATCAAAGGACAGTGAACAATTCTCCTAAAATTTGAACCGAACTCGCTTCCGGCTGTCGATAATTACGAAAGATACTATTTTTGAATTTACTTACCTGATTCTCTGAATTGTTTGCAGCAAAGTATCCAAGAACCGTAAACAATTCCCCCAAAATCTGAACCGAACTTGCTCCCTGCTGTCCTCCGTTTCCGCAGAGTTCGTTCTTTTCCGCCAAAGGCTCCCGCGAAAAGCGCGTTATAAGATGACTGGCTATGAGTCTCCACTGAAGACCGGTACCCTCGGCGCCTAATAAATTCTGCAACAATAAAAATTCAAGCTTCCTATCAATTAACAGTCGAGACACAAAAGATTTTAAAAAAAGAAGAAAAAATGAAAAAAAAAACACATTAAAGTCAGCAAAGAGAGCCGAAACGATTTGATGGAAGAGTAAAATTTTACTAGGTGAACGAGCACGAGGGTTCGGTTAACGAGCTCTACCCGACGGAAAACTGCGTCCGCGAGTGCGCGCATCTCGCGTGGCAGAGCAAAGAGAATTGCTAATAAACGGACGGGCCTTCATACTGCAGGTTTTTCTTCGTCTCTGTCAGTCACTCGTTGGGAAAAAAAACAGACGAAGGACTTGTACGGGACTGCGGGTTACTCCAGGCCAACGAGGGATAATCGAGTGATCTCCCGCGGGATTTTCCAGGAGTCCCGGGGGATAATAGAAGGGGGGCAGAACCGCCTTGCTTCTAGCCCTGATGGTGGGCGCGCGAGGTGCCGTTTCGATTCAATTCGTGGTTTGATCGCCGCAGCCTCCCCGCTGCTACTGAAGTACCTTCGTACTCCATCCAACCAATGGTACGTGTCTCTCGATGCTCTATAACCCATGTTCCCTCCTGCTGTGAGATATCTCTATCGTAAATTCGAGCCCCCTGCGGACCGCCCGATGGCTAATGCCAAAAAAAATCACTCCCTGAATTACCGCGCGCAGACTCTCGACGGACCTGATATTTAAATACCGAAGGAAAACTATTCTCTTTGCGGCATTGTATGTACAGGGAGAAATTCGGATGGCCGAACCCGGGCTCGTTTGCTTGTTTATTCTAATCAATTTCCAGCAAAAAAAAGTACTTTATTTATTTTATTTATTGGTTTGTTTATTTTATTTTTTCCTCGGTACTAACCTTTCAAATACCGGGGACTTTTAGCCAATCACAAACGACTATACCTTCGTGATCACTTTTCATCTGAGTTATCAATAAAACAACACTTCAAGGTACGTCTGTGAATTTTTGCAGATTTTTTTTAGCACATTAACTTGTTATTTGAATCGTTGGAACGTTGCTTCTTGGTAAATTTTAGGTCCTCGATGAACAAGGATCCGGTACGCGAAGGGTTACAAATTATCAAATCATTTTCCAATTGATTTTTCGTATCGATGGTGTTCCGATCATGTGAAGAAATGCTCAGGTCCGAATATTTAAAAAAATTGGAGGCATACGTTTTTTTCAATGAGAATTATGACAAAAATAATAAGGGAAAAATATTAGAGAAATATTGAGAATAAAATAGATCTAGAGCAAGTCGTGACTTTTTTTTAATGAAAAAAAGTTGATTTGTTAATGGAAGATCGGAAGCAACGTGAATAAAACAACGGGAGAATCGTGGCTGTTATCGAATCACTCGACGATGCGTTACATCGTCGAGTGGCCGAGTGCCTCGGGGGTTGAGGGTAATCTCGAAAGGGTTGCAAGAGGGTTGTGTCCGGGACAGCCGGTGACGGACACCGATCGTCCCTTACTGGAGTCTCGTTAATACTTGATCGCGTTACTTCGACACTGATGGCTTTTCGATGATTCCTTATGTTGGGAATCAGATGGAACTTATGACGATTTTTCGAGTGAGCATATGTAAGATGGGTACCTGATATTTAATTTATATTGAATTTAAGAGGCGATTCGATTTTCTTTATTTCTTGGACGTTTTCAACCGAAATTCAAGTGCACGCAGAACCGTTTATGATTAGTATTACAGTCCTGTAAAATTTGAAGCATATGCGTAGCATATTAATTATGTAAAGTCGATTCTACGTAATCATGCAGCCCCTTAAAATAAGAAATAACCACATATCGGTACTGCGCATGCGCACGGTTTAATAATGATCACTTGTGAATAAGCAATTTTCCGCCCGCGTTGCAGGCAAGCAATGTGGTTATTTTAGCGAAGTCGGGAAAAAAGATACATCTCTTCCATGACAACGAGAAACTAAATTTTTCATTCGATTTTTCGAGATTTTCTATCTTCGAGATCGATCCCCAATAACTCGTCACTCTATCGACGACTCGTATAATAGAATTTTTGTGTTGTCTTCTTTTATAGTTATTCACCTGGAGAGTTCGGAGATCGAGTTCAGCGATCGTACGGAGAAGCCTGAGTGTTCTGACTGCGAGGAGTTTGGAGAACGTCGAGGCTGTCGATTGATTCGGAGTCGGAGAGGAGCACTTCTGATTGTGCGATGTGAGAGCGAACATTGCGTACAGAGCACCGACGGCACCGGCAGCTTCAGAAGAGGCGAGGCTACTCAGAAGATGAGATTCGGCCGTCGTCGTTTGCTCCGAGTTTATCGTCTCGCCATTGCACACACTGTTCGATCCGTTCTCGTTTGCGCTACGCTTCAGATGGGACACGATGCGCCCCAAAAGATCATAAGACGCTAGCAACAGTGGCGATTCCCGTTCTTGCTCCAGGAAGAAGTCCGTCTCTATCAGGGCGCGACTGTGACGCGATATACGATCCACCAGGCCACCGGTCACGAGATATCTGAAACCACAATTTAAAAAAACTGTATTAATACACTGAAAAGTGTACCGCAAAAAAAGAATTGTACCTTACAAAATTAGATTTGATCAAAATTAATATAAGGAAGTCATTGTTATTATCAGTTTAAAATACCAAGTCTAAATTATCACAATCTATTAATTATTTTTGAAAGTTGGGAATTTGTTTGTATGTTTGTTCCATCTCCTAGGTGGAACAAATATAGGGAGGAGGGGGGCATCTCATTGTTCTAAGTTCTCCTAGGGGTGTCGCCTGAACCCTGATAAATGTCCCCGCATTATACTGTTCTTAAATAAGCGTAACGTAAATTTCAACACAGGAAATACGTCACTTCGGTTTGAAAATCTCATTTTTCGACCGGTCGTGACCGGTCGAAAAATGTCTGATTGCGTGTCTCAGTCAAATTTGACAATACACGAATTGACCGTACCGAATACGCTTTCGATGGTTTCCAATTTCCTCCACACGAAATTATCCATAAAAAAAATAATCTTGATCGTCGATAAAGTCGAATAATAATCGTGTTTAATCGTCGATGAAAATATACGATTACGACATTGTCCCATCGATAATCGTTACCTTATCCAGCCCCGAGCGAGTTCGTCTGGCTGCGAAGTGTGCATATGGGAGTCGCGATGCGAAGACACACGGACCCGGAGAGGGGTCGGGGGGTTACATAAAAAAAAAAAAAAACTATTGCTTACGACCGAGCATGTGTGACGGCGTAACACGAGAGGATTATAACATCAGTGGGTAATTCTGTGTAGAGAGCTTCCGACCCCTGGCCGAGTGCGCGCTCCGCACACCCTCCGATCCTCGGTCCACTGCGATGCTCATTCTATTGGGTTGTTGTATATGTTTTCTTTTTTTTTTTCAAACTTCCCTCTCTCCCTGCGTCTCTCGACACGGGCAGCAGGCTCTCGATTCTCGGGGCCACGACCCCAACTTGGGGGGAGTACCGGAGGGTGCGCGTGCTGTCAGTGCGTATTATCGCCAACCCTCCCCACGCGTATGTCCTGCGACGTTCCACGTGCAGAGTATAGGTAAGGCACACTCGATGGAACGGCGAATACGCACACATCGTCAAACTCATGCATATGTACGCGAGGCCGATCCGGGAAGCAAAAGGGCGTATCTTCTGGTCGCTAGGACTGCAGATAAGCCCTTCTGGTTCTGGGCCAACGATACAGGCACTGATGTGCGTGCCTCGGATCTAATGTTTAGAGCGGGGACGTGTGAGTGTATGCAGGACGAGCGTACGCCACCCGGGATACAAGTGCAACGAGGTGGCCAACTGTCCCGTCTAATCATAACTAGCTGGCATGCAGAGCTAATCCCACGATATCCACCCACCGCACCCCGCAAAATAGACGATGTTGCATGAAATTGGATATAGATGGTGTGTAGGTAGATTGAAAAAAACATGCATATCGGACGGGGGTGACAATCAATTCGAAGTGCTTGTAATTGAAATTAAATTCAACGTGGGCAGTGAGTTTATGGGTGAAATTTCGGTCAACGTCGAATAGGGGTAGATTACGGTAAATTGAGGGGATGGCGATTTAATTTTCTTTTGTTTTTTTAATTATGTTGATTTTGATTTTAGGTCATTTTCGGATCGGTGATTTTTATTGGAGGAAAAGATCGTCGTCATTGTTTCTAGACGATAAAAAGAATTCGTACATTTGTCAATGATGATCGTCGGTAAACGACCGCTATTTCTTTGTTTGTTTAATTTTATGTGGAAAATAAATTGCCAATAACACGACGAATGGAAAGCAAAGTTTGTTCATGACGAACGACTTTTCTGATAGCACACCGATTTTGCAAAGTAATTTATTACGGTGTATCGTCATTTGCAATCGGAGCAATGAGATTCGGTCGATATCGAATTTTATTTAGCGCGGAGATGGAGACAAGTTAGCTAAAAAAAACGAACGAGCGGGCGGAGTGAAATAAAAACAAAAATGTTAATAACCCGACAAACGAAAAGGCAAGTTTGTGAGAAATGCAAGTGTGACGAACGAGTTTTTGTTATCACACCGATTTTGGAAAGTTATTTTTTTTAAACGTGAATCGTCATTGCAATTGGGGTAATGAAATTCTCTCGATACGAAATTTCATTTAGCGCGAAGATGGAGAAAAGTTAGCTAACAAGAACTGACGAGCAGACGAAGTAAAATAAAAAATATAAACATTTTTTTAATTAAGTTCCAACTAAACTAGTAACAACACGCGCAAGACGCCAACTGCTATGATATTCGATGAGAATTTGCATTAAATTTCATTTGAGCATTCATTTGTCTGTATAAGCGTGAAATTAAGATCAATTTTAACGAGCGTGCAGCGAGAGCTGAATCTCAGATTTCTTGAAAATGTTACAGTCAATTAAGTGGATGGAAAGCACTCACCGACAAGATACTAAAAAATTCAGATCTCTATCTTGGATCTTACTTAAAGCTCGAACCTCCTTATGGAATTTTTTTCTCCGCAACGTCGAAAGTCCACAGTTTCCTCGAGAGACGTACGAAGTTATGCAATTAAAATGAGAAGGAAAGACCGGGGTAAAACGGACACGCGAAAAATTTATTTTCTCTCCGCTGGTACCGGGCTACGACTCGACTGTTTACGAAGAGACAAAACTGATACTAATAATGGTCGGTAGAATATTAACTGTAGTCATCCAATTATTGGTTCTCTCCAGTTTTCCAATAAATTTTTTGGTAAATTTTGCGACGACCAATTTTAATCCTTGTTTATATTTTACATCGCATCCGTTTTGCCCCGGTTTCTCCTAGTTATTGCATTTTTATAGAGCCAGAGACTTCCCTGTATTCTGCAATCTATTCTGTGTCTGCCGACAGATTTTACACTTTTTCATTAATAATCTCTCAATTAAACCGAACCGCTCCGACTCTGCGGCTAATACTCGGGCATTCCGGCTCACATCTACATAGTAATACAGTTCCTGTTACTTGGACACTCATACCGATACTCGCAGATACTCACACAGATACTCACACAGTGACTCACACAGGTACTCACACAGATACTCACACAGATATTCACACAGATACTCACACAATACTTACACAATATTCACACAGATACTCACACAGGTACTCACACAGATACTCACACAGATACTCACACAGATACTCACACAGATACTCACACAGATACTCACACAGATACTCCAACAGATACTCACACAGATACTCACACAGTACTCACACAGTTACTCACACAATATTCACACAGATACTCACACAGATACTCACAGGTACTCGCAGATACTGAAAGACACTCACACAGATACTGCTAGCGCGCGAGCCAACCCAACCGCTAGTATTAATGATAATAAGGCCGCAAATATCGTATAAGTGCATTAGCTCTGTTTGTACTCTACTAGTCCGCTCTCTTGCGGTAATCTGCTAAATCCTACAATGGATAGTTCGAATTTACGCACGCCTGTCGACGCGAGTGTATTTCTCGTTCAATTTCTTACTTTCCCCTGTAACGGGAGTACTCGGTGGATCAAACAAATTCTCTAATAAAATGCACCGAGTCGCACGGGAGAAGCTATAGAGCCCTTGGATTAAGGCAACACTCGATTCGTACACCCAGCGATCAACACTCGTCTGTGTGCTTATGGGATACAAGATTACCCTCGAACATTGCTCGCCACTGTGTTGCGCGGTGTAATAATGCCATACGATAACTCGGAATAATATCCGCAGGCAAAAATTTTGGGGGGCTGATCGGGGAAGGGGAACGTGTCGCATTCGTCGCAATATTCCAGCCGAACGAGCCGATCACTACACACAATTCCTTTCACCGACTATGAGTAGTCAACCCCGAATTCACCAGATTCGAAAAATCATTGGGGATGCAGTTCGAGCTCCGTTCGGCCCAGCAGTAAGAAATCTGAACGATAAATCAGCGTTAGAATTTAATCAAACGTACGAATATGGTTAATACTTTGATAAATGTGAGGACAAGCGGAATAAAACTGTTAACACTTTCGTGGAATTTGTTGTAAGCGAAGCGAAGCTCCGACGAAGTTGGTTGTGTTCTAATTAAATTAATAGTACGATTCTTGAACAACAAAAGGATGAAGATTAATTTCGAGAAAAGACATTTTGCTGGACACTTCGATCGGTAAAAATGTGATGAATATAAATGTTTTTAACCATTGAACTCGTGACTGGAATGGACTAACATTCTTTATAAAGATTACAGAACATTCTTTGGAATACAATTTTTGCACACCAAAATTGCATGGTCAACCAACGCCAAAATGAATTTGCGAAAAGGTAACATTATGCTGAATACTGCGATCGCCAAATTGTGATAGATATACATGTTTTTGATCATTGAACTCGTAACTGAAGTGGACTAACATTATTTACAAATATTAAAAAACATTCTTTGGAAAACAATTTCTACACAAAAAAAAAAAAAAATGCATGTTCAACTAGCGCGGAAGTAGAATCTCGATACCGGCAATACAACCAGCTATACGGTAGGAAACAGGAATGACTCGTGTATACTGAGGGGGCCCATCATAGCCGCGAGATTGCGATCTATCATTGAATGTTTGCGGGGGTCGTAGCAAATACATTGAATATATTTATTATTCCCTTCGGTAGTTGCCTCGTATCTCATTCTCGCATCCATATATACATGTACATATATATGTGTGTGAGTGTTCGACACATGAAGAGGGAGATCGGCACGCCCGGTCTGGCAATCACAACCCCCGTTCCGCCATTAGCTAACCATATGATTATTTCATAGCAGCCCCCTGTAGAACGCGCGCGTAGGGGTGCATATCTTTACGCGTGCGGGCCATCGGGGAATCCCCGACTGAGGATCCCCGTTCCCCTCAATACCCGCGGCTTCCTTCTGTTACTCAACGGATCTCGAAAGTCCGGATCGCGCACGAGGAAGCCTGAAGTTCTGCAACTTGAACCGGCGGGTTTGCGGACGCGAGGGAAAGGCAGAAGATAGATTGAGTGACTGCACGGAAACTCCGGAACGGCCGCGAATCAGAATCTGTTTGATCAGTCGTAAAACGCATAGTTACTGACGCAGCAATATTCAGGGAAATTTATCGAAAACGGTGTGCCCAGACTCTCCAGGTAGTCAGGAAGATGAGTCAATAAATTGTCGATGTACATATGCGTTTCTGATTACCGAATAGGTAACGAGTTGACAGTCAAAACAGCCGAATTTCAAGTGAGAGTATTTGCACTTCAATTTCAGATGAAACTGTTACAGCGTCTGTAACGGATCCATGTAAAGAGATGGATGGATCTTTGGCCTGCATCGAGTCGAAACGCGGGTCTTTGGACAATCTCGACGAACCATGCCCTTGATTAGTGCCTGGACGATAGATAGATAGAATGACTGTATAGAAATTCCGGAAGAGTCAAGAATCAAAATTTGTTGGTTTAGTCGAAAAATGCATAATCACTGATGTAGCAATTTTGAGGAAAATTTCTCGAAATCCGGGTGCCCAGACTCTCCAGATAGTCAGGAAGATGAATCAATAAATGGTCGATAAACGTATGCATCCTTGTTTTCCGAATAAGTAACAAGTTGACAGCCAACCAAAGGGAAGATGGATCTTTGGTCTGCATCGAGTCGAACCGCAGGTGATTAATCATTAATGTCGGAACAACCCGGGCATTAATATAGGGCAGTCTACCATAGGCAAACCAAGTGCGTATCGAGAAAATACGATGCGTCGAACAAACACAGATACCGCGCATAGCTGCGAAACCATGGAACGCGAAACTGTTTATGAAGCTGCTCGTTTCCCGCAACAACAATGGCCCCGAGGACACCGACACGGTACTCGAGATTTCGCATATAAGAGGCATGAAAGTGACAGCTAGAATCCAGAGAAAGAAGAGTACGACGAAGAATTGAACATAGAGGAGAAAAAATAAATGTTCGGTTTGGGAGTGAAGTGGCCACTTCGGTCTCGATTTTCATTCGCTCCTTTACAGTCTCGACACATACATATATATATATATATATCGATTCCTTTGGGAGGGGAGGGGGTGGGGGAGGGGGGGTGTGATAGCGAGGACGGAAAAACCGAGTGCCACAGGATAATGCAACTCTATATAGCTGCTCCTGGCGCTGCCGCTGCGCAGAGCTCCTTAGGCACACTTGTTACAATATTTACAGAGTCGTCCCCGGAACGCGCCTCCCCTGCTGCTGCCTTCGCCGAGAGCTCCGGACATCCCCCGCGAAAACCGTGAATCCCCTCGTAACGCCAATGACAAGTGTCGCTCGTCTTCCTCACGCTCCGTTCGACGATACCGAATTTCACAAGCCACCCCTGTCAGCCGCCAACAAACCCCCCCCCCCCCACCCACGTTCCATCCTCCCTGCAGACGAAGCTGCTCGCCAGCCCCATTTTTCTCGCGGGTTCGCCAGGCTGCGTGTAGCCATATCAAACAGGAGTAACCGGAGACCGAGAGGAAAGACGAGCCTACGGCGTAACTGTGTATAATGTTTTTCGATCGTTAAAATTCGATAGAACGGAATCGAGGAATTTCCGATCCACAAAGGTCGGAAAGCTCCCGCGGTTCACTATGTTTAAACAGTAGAAATTTATTCGCGTGGAAGGACTACCCGATTCGACGGGCTTTGAGAAATCTCGGGTTGGTTTACGTTAGGCCATTATGCATTGTAATCGAATCTATGAGCTTTTTTCTGGTAATTTTTTTTATGTTTAATTTTCGATAGAGAAGTTGCGATTGAAGTGATCGAAAAACAGCTTCGTCACGAAACGGGCTACCCTTAAATTGTTCCCTTTTTTTAAGCCCACGCCTGTATCCATACATCTTAAGTTTTCCTACATCTACCCTACTAACGATAAAGTTCTTGATTATGCTTTTATGTTTAAAAATTTTCTTTCAAGTTTTCATTTTTATTTTTTTATAATTTTAGGATCGCTCATTACGCCCGGCGTCGGCCTGATTTTTCGGTAGCCCATCTCGTCCCGGGGGCCCATCTTGCCCCGGTCTTCCCTATATCACCTTCCGAGTGAGGACGGACCGAATGCCAGAATGACGAAACAGGGTCAAACAGCCGAACGGTATGCGGATGGTGGTCGATGGTTATGCGCCTTCGTCGAATTGGTAATGTATTATAATCTCGTACTCGAACGGGCCGTGCCAACTCAGGATATTGCTACTCCGGGCTCGTTGACGCGTAATGCATTCGCGCCGGGATTTCGGGGTGGCCCCACTGTCGATTCGGTGAACACCGAAGGGAGACAGCGACGGAATGAGTGTTTCTCTCGGTCTCGCCCAAGTTATGCTCAGGCATACATGGCGCGGCGGGCAAGGGTGCACGAGAGCTAGTGCTATAGTCACTGAGCGAACGGACCGATTCGAGCGTGTACGGTTTACTAGTCGGTGCTCGGAAAACCGTGACGCTTCGAAAGGGGGCGCTGGGTGGGATTTCGACGAGCATTAGGGGCGCCCTATTCTATTTTCCTAGCTGCACAAACCGTATACGGGGCATTCCGTACCATTTCGACCTGGGCCTGACCCTTCGCGTCTTGGATTGGGCCCGCGATTTTTTACATGACTGAACCAACTCTCAAAAGCACTCAGATTTTTTTTTTAGATTTTTAAAAATTGTATAGAATTATTTATTATTAAAATGTGAACTTATCGATCTATGGCCCATATCGATATATGGGCCGAAAAAAAAAAAAATTTCGAAAAAAAAAACAGTGGAAGAAATTAGAAGAAAAAATCAGTCGATTATGGGCTAGTTGACCATTTTTATACGCAACACTGTATATTTGAGAATTAAAAAATATTTTTCCGAAGTTTTTTTTTATGTACAGAAAAATTCCTCGAAAAAGATAGAAGGTGACGTCGGCCCGCTCCGGCTCATCTCTTAAAATTTGTCTAATATGAGAAAAGATTTTTCATATTTTTGAATAGCGGCGATCAATAAAGTTTTTTAATCATAAACAATTATAAATAATTTTTTTGTATCTAATAAAAAATGTGAGTACTTCTGAGAGTCAGTTCAATCATATAAAAAATCGCGGGTCCGATCCAAGATGTGGAAGGTTGGACGCAGGTCGAAATGGTATGGAATGTCCCATACATATAATACATACGTATATACATATATACATAATACATATGTATATACATATGTGTACGGTATGTAGATAGTATACTTTGGTAAGTCCCTCGCTGCTCGTACACATCCATGGACTCGGTTTTAGTATAGTATAGAGAGTGCGACGGTATTAAGCGTGCCGCAAACTCTCGTTCAATCGGCTCGCCACGCGAGAACCCCCGAACCTGCGTTCGCACTTTGCCACTGTCAATAAAATCATCGATCGAGGCGTAAACGTCGAATACCGCATCACCGGTTTGATCAGTGTGTACGCATCTCGCGGGAAATTTGAGTCTCGCTCCACACTGACAAATTTTAAACCGGAGTCGCAGCAAGATATCCTATAATAATACTGGAGGAGAAAAAAAATTATGCAGCGAGAAAAATGCCTATTATGTACTATAAATAAATTATTAAATTAATGAAATAAATAAATAATACTATGACAAAATGAAATAAATAAACTTATTACTCTTAAATTTTTGGAGACGGAACGTGTCGAATAATTATCGGTCGGTGACGCAGAGGAGAAACAACTAAATGTCGATTTTAAACTAGGAAAAACAATCCGATACAAAATTATAGTGCGCACCGACGCTCGTCTGATAATTACAAATTTACAGTTGCAGAAAAAATCCAATAAATAAAAAAGGACAATTAGAAATTAATTTTCACGATGAAATATGAGGGAAATGTGCTCGATAATTGTTCGGATTTACAACCGCGGAGCCTTCAATTTAACGCGTCAATTTAATTTTAATCGTTTAATAATCCAGCGAGCAGCGAGTGTCGGAAAAAAAATCACGGTATGAACTATAGAAATTCGGCACAAGTGGTTCGCTGAGAGTGAATATATATATATATATATATATATATATATATGTGCGGCAGGATACCCGGAATGGGAACAGAAGCAGCCGTGATCTATTCTTGTACGCCCGAGTGCGACCGTGGCCCCCGCCTGATCAAATACTCTGCAACTCTCGTGGATTTTTCACAGCACCGTCAATGCAAGTACGCCCGTACTCTCGTCGGTTTCGCTTCATCGTCCTGTCACTGACAGATTCGTCCCTAAATTCGGGAAAGTACACACGGCTAGTATACAATAATTCGCATTTATCTTCCTGCAAAATAAATGAAACATTCAATAATAAAACATTTTCGTACAACGAGCAATCGGGGGTACGCATAAAAACGTGTTAGTGATTTCAACAAAAATTTCTTGATCACGAAACTGAACAATTTGATTGTTGTCGATTTTACGATTCTTCGTTTGCGTTTTTTTGGCTACAACAAAAAAATTGCGAGATTACGAAAAAAAAATAGGCGTCATTTGTGAAAAAAGTCATCTTTTTTACCATGTAGTTTCTCGCACCTCTGAAAGTGAACAATTTGAATTCTTTTCATAAAAAAAATTTAGTATCGACGAACCGTATTTCTTTCTAAAAGAAAATTGCAACATTAAGAAAATTAATATTGATCGTTTGTAAAAAAGAAATCTTTGTTATTAAAATGTGCAAACATTTTTGTTCTCGGTCCTCCAATTTTCTATTTCGCTATAAAATTACTCCACGATGGATATAGTTTTTGGAGTATATTTTATTTCCTTGAGGGGTGAAGAAAGGAACGAGTCTGCCCGAGGCACCCAAGAGAGCATCGAAGAGTGGCGTTCGACAGAAGCGTGGCGAGCCATCGGTGAAAAACATAGATACTTAAAATACCGAATCACTGTCGAGAACACCGGGCAACCAGCTGACTGTTTAAAGAGCATCTGCCCCCCGCGGCACAACGATCGTTAGGAAGCGTATATATACATATGTATAGATATAGTGTTGTAACACTATATAACGAGATCCTGTATATACGTGAATCCTACGTGTTGGAATATATAGGAGCAGACGTCACGTTACATAGCAAATTAGAGAAGCAGCAGCGTCGATGCGTCACCGACTACTCCAGTGATACACGAAAAATAAAAGTAGAATAAAATGAATTCCATTTTTATTTAAATTTATTTATTTATTTATTTTTATTTACGCCAAATTCATTTTTTAGGCTGCAAGTTGAATTGAATTTTCGATATTTACTTCCGGTACAAGAAGTTACGCTTAAAAAATTTGAAATAATTTTTTCATATTCTTAATATTCAAAATTATATAAATGCAATTTTTGTCGTTGTTGTATTTTCATTTATGACGACAGATTGAAAACATTATAGAATTTTTCATTTTTCCTTACGAGACAAAAATATGATTTTAAAAATCCTTAATAGTTTATTGATAAACTCTCAGCCTTCTTCGAAACTTCCAACTAAAAAATAGCTCGTCACTTTTTACCGTGTAAAACGTGATCGTTCATTTAATATAAAAAATCCCCAATATCCGAAAGACAGAAACTCGTCGAGAGACTTGCAGCTATGTCACCGAGTACTCAAAAACGTACGTGAAATTGGAATAGTGTACGCCGAAAGAAATGAGAAGCAAAGAGGCGAGGTTGTACAAAAGATTCTGACCACCGCGAGCTGACCAAAGGGATAAAAGCTTTTTTTTCAAAGCTCAGCACTACCAAAAGTCTTCAGTTTTTTTCCCCCTTTAATTCCCATTCTCTCAGTACGGCGTAGTTTTTTCATATATATATTTTTTTAATAATAATGACAAAGGAAACATTTTTTAAGCGAGAAGACCGGTTGAAAAAAAATTGAGCACGGCAAGAGCGCACGCTGCAACTTTTCAAACGTTTTCGCGAGTAAGCGCGATCCTGGGAGTTTGTCCGGGGGTGGTTCAGGGGGTGGGAGGCGTTGAGGACGACGAGGAAGGAACAGAGCAAGGGAGAGAGAGCCTCGAAGAGGACGAACGCGCGGATGAGGGAGGGTTTTGCGAGGGTGGCCGTGGAGTTAGGGTGAATTCGGGCAGCGAGAGAGTCCATTAGCAGATTACGTACCCACCCGCTCATTCACCCCCACGCTCTCGATGTGTTTTTTTTCCCTTTCACTTTGTCTCTCTTTCTCTCTCTCACTTTCTCTCTCTTTCTCTCTCTCACTTTCTCTCTTCCTCCCTCGCCGGAATCGTTCTCGCTTCTGCGTCAACCCTCTTTACGTTCCGCTCACTCTCTCGGCTCTACGGCTCGGCGAAACTTCCTCGGAGCGGCTTACACCCGAAGACCGTACGCACACAATAGCTCTGCGTGCCAGGCACACACGCGGCGAACAACTGAAGATCCCGAAAATTATTTTCTCGAAGCTTTCTCGATCTCGGAATATTTTTTTTGTTTGTTTTTTTTTTTTTTGATTCAACTTGCGCTGGTTTGATGTAGTTTTATATTTGGGTTCACTTCATATTGCTCGAGATACATTTTTGAAGTGTTTTTTGGTTTTTTTACTTCGGTTCACTCCAATATTTCGCCAGATATATTTTCGGAGTGTATTTTGTTTACTTTTCTTCCAAAGCGGCTTCCATAAAATTCACAAAATATTGCAAACGTATCGCCGAAAATATTTAAGCGAAAAATATATTTTAAAATCCGTATGGAATATTTCAGTCAGTATTTTCAATAATGCTTGGTCTATAAAAAATCGCCAAAGTTGAGATTATCGTGTTAAAGCTTAAAAAAAAGAAACCTCATTTCAACAAGACAAAAAAATTAAAAACATTCCTAAAATCCACATAAAATATAGTCGAGACGCAAACTTTGATGAAGAATTCAACGGAAAGAGTCATCTAGACGAAAAAAAAAATGCCCCAAAAGAACAAAAGAACGGATGACTCTGAATAATTTGACAACGGAGCATGGTGGAAGCGAAAATCACGAGAGCTCCGGAGCGACGAGTCGGGCCCCGAAGCTCAAAGCTGCTCGGGGACGCGGTGTGTCTCGGCGTGGCTGGGGTGCTTCCGTCCTCGTGGAACAGAGGCTTTCACGACGGAGGACAAAACGAAATTACCGGATCAAACAGTGGCGTCGTTATTAATAAAATATATTTCGCGTTTCTCGAAAGAACAGGAGGAAGGGGTGGTAACGCAACGGGGAACCAGAGAAGGACCGGGACGAGGCCGACGTCTCTGCCGGTAACCTCGTTTCTACCCCGACTTTGATTTAATCACGTACTACGCTACTAACGCGAAGCCCTTTCATTTTCGTAATAAGCTACGGGTAAGCAGTGCAGGTCTGGGTACGAGTAAAAAAAAGACACGAAGGGGCAGAGCCGGTGAGCGAAAAAGTTCGCTAGGGAGTTCGCCGTGGAGAAATCCAACGATGAGCATTCGTGTCGCCGCGGCTCCTTCGTCCTAAGCCCACTTGATCCGATATTAATCGAGATCGCTCTCGAGGAGAATATAATCGACGAGGACTCCTGGATTTCCATGAATGAATTCTCACGACGAGCCGGCGAATCGTTCCCTAGAGATTGATAAATCATAAGGTGGTTTTTTTTTACGATTGTTTTCTTGACTATCGAAGTCGACCCAAGATGTAGGACGAGGTGTTTCTTTCTTTTTTGTCAGCTCTCCAATAAAGCGACATTGCCTCTTTATTGGTCTCGTTTAGTAATCGAACGATTATTAAACGAAGAACAAAAGATGACTGGAACAAAAGATGAGTGGCTTCGGAACGTTTTAACGATGGTCGTAGCTAAAAAAAAGAAAACAAAATAAGAAGTTTCTTTTTCGCTTTTGTGGAGAGGTCTCCATACGGAAATAATTGATTACAATTATTTACGATTAGGAAATTGTAAATAATTGTAATAATTGTAAGCATATGAAAAATATATCGAGGATATAGAACCGTCGAATAATTTTCGATCCGATTGAAATGTTATATAGCAACAGATCTGAAAATTAATTAAAAATAAAATCCGTCAATAAAACATACGTTACATTTTCATCAACTCATTCCACTCCCCGCCATTCGCTTATTCCGAGCCACGTAACGCGTGACGAAGAATAAGCGACCCTTCCGAGGGCGTCGATACTACTCTGTTTGTAACGAATGTAAATCCAGGCTCGGGACGTGTTGACAGACGCATTTTGTATCCTTAAATGAATTACTCTCGTGAGGAAATACATCTCGGTAGATAAGATCGATAGCGAGGTAATTCGTTGGCTCTGAATCGCTGCGCATGATTGAACATTAAATAACATTAAAATATTATTTAAAACAAATAAAAAATCGATATTAATGCAAACGCTGATTACATATCGAAAAGAAAAAAAGTTAATTAAAAAAAAATAATAATTCGATATATCTAGAGCATGCTGAGAAGAATTTTCGCAGTCTTCTCACTCGGGGATCAAGCCAACAGCGAGATTAATACCAAGGTTGTTTGTCAACCGATTTTTCGACAGGCTCTCCTAAAATTAACTACGTTGATTGGCCCTTGAGCCCCGATTATCGCAACTACGAACGAGTTTTAGATCCCGTCCTTAACGAAGAGAGGAGCTCTACGTGCCTCGCGCCCTCAAGGAGCTCCCCATCGATAAACGTAAAACACAAATAATTGTTTACACGGGAATATCGGTCGATAAGAATTTATAATTGATCCACGAACTACGAAAATAACTGATGGGCAATTTTTTTTCGTCGAAGTACAGTGCTCGGAATGGTAAAAAAATGTGTCGTGAATTTTATGCAAGCATCGTAAATATCCGTGCAAGAATCACGGAGGATAAGTGGTCGAGATAATCTTTATGGTTGTCGCACGTGCGAGTAAACAAAACGGTATTATCGGCTTATCTCGACACCCAGTCTGCCCATTTGTGATCCTACATAGACATGAAAAAATAACAACTTTGTAGTTAAAAAAACTGTGAGGGCACATTTGAGAATTAAATAAAAATAGGAACTTGTTACAATTTTTTAATTAAAGATAGATATTTTTAATAAAACTTAATCAGAAAGGCACTTTAGGAATTGTTTTTTTTTTCTCCAGATAGAAATAAAAAAAAATATTTGAATAAAAATATTGCCGTATTCATTCCATTTTTAAAAAATGAAAAAAACAGACCCGAAGGGCATTTGATATTCAATCATTTTTCCGATAGAAAACTTCAAAAATTCTACGCTCTTTTTCGAACGAATGACTTTCTCACAAAATCTACCATGAAATTGTTGCTCTACGGCTCGGTTCATCGTTAGAAACTACTTTTTCGAGCTCGGCGAAATGTCTCGGGAAGTATATTTCGACTACTCGATCATTGTGAAGAGAGAAATAAAAAATGAAAATGCAGGAAAAGAATTGTGAAGAAGAGCCACGGTTTTCGGACGGGGTGAGATGATCGATAGGGCGTGGGTGCACGGAAGGTTCGCTTCATTTTTTTTTCTTCTATCACCCTCTCTTTATTTTCAACGCTTTCGCACGCACCGCTAGAGACTCCCGTTGATCGGTAGACACAAAAGCGTACACCGGTTCAATCGCGCTAAGTAAAGGCGATGACTGGTTACTTTAGAACGGCAGGAAATTAATCATAATATCGCGGGGCAAGCCCGGTGCTCCCAGGACACGGTCGACCTCGTTCCAACCCCGGAGGTTCGCGCACACCGCGTCATCACGAATAATGATCTAGCATGTGAATGAAAAAATCGTATCTTCTACAAAAGCGCGATATTTCGCAAAATTCTAAAATGTTCATTATTCGCAGAATAACCGGGTAACCCTTCGTCCAATGATCTAAATCCATAGGACCTTATTTGTAGTGCACAGAATTATCTACAAGAAAGGTCGTATGCATTATTCTCATTAACCCAACCGATACGGAGAAAAATCGAGTTTTCCAGACTGATCGAGGACTGATTGTCCAACCGGCACTTCCGGTCTGAAAATCGTGATTTTTGTCCATGCCGCGACCTCTGACGGTCTCAGGCCATAGGACCTTGTTTGTAGAATGGAAAATGCTCTACAAAAAAGGTCCTCACGGTATGCGTAATAGAACCGGCCGTTTTGGAATAAATCCAAGAAATAGCTCAAAACTACTTGCCGCGACATTTGGGGAATCCACGTAGCATCTTCCGTTCTCAATGATCTTAAAGAAACCGACAAGATACACGAGTATCCAATTCTATAAAGAGAACTGCATAGAGAATATTTTCGTAAGAGCCTCGGAACGCCGCAAATCGAAGAACTTCGAGCGGGAAGATGAAATGCGGAAGTAATAGTCCCCAGCTGGGAATCTTCATGGCTGTCGTGGCGTTAAAGGGTTGAACCGTCATAGAGTGCGGGAGGTCCTGGGACGGAGGAAGTTGACCCAGGTGCTTCGCTTCTCCGGGCTCGAGATCGACTCCACCGACGATGCGACTCCGGCACAGTTCAAACAGACTGTTTCGCGTCACGAGTCGCATACCGACTCGACGCGTATTGAGTTTCGCCGAGGTGATCCCTCGGTGGTCTTAACAGTATTTTCGACACCGTCGGGGTGGTCCCCAATATTATCATCGACGAGAAACTTCCGACTCCAGAATTTTGTGAATAACGCGGCCCGGCCGATTCGAAATTGTAATGACAAACCGGAAATAGCGGAACTCTACTCGTTGTTTTTATTCATTTTTACCCGAGTTCCTTATTGTCCCGTCTTTACTCATAAAAATGCTTTTACTCGAGTCATTGAGTTTTACTCTGGAGTTAAAAAATGTTGTATTTTTTTAACCACGAAATTACTGCATAGTTTTTTTCAATAACTAACGATATTCTTTTGTTTAGCATATCAACGAAATTTGCACTGCCGATTTAACCCTTTGATCCCCAATGTGCCATATTTGCCAAAAATTACACTTTCCGGATATTTTTTTTATTCGGAAAAGTGTCAAGTTGTTGAGAATTTTTTTTTTCCAACAGGAACGGGGCTTCGGTTTTAAAGGCTTAATACTAAAAGTATCAATCGAGTATCTCTTTGAGATCTTCGATCCATCATTTCCTACGATAGTTCGATTTCAGGCAGATCATTTTGAAATCCGAACCTAAAATCTTTACGAGAAAAGTGTGTGGACAAATTCATAAATTGAGGCCGATTGCTTGTTCATGTTTTTTACGTCAAAGTGAGTACTTACCCGACGATATCGTGAAGACGACCCTGAAGCGCTTGTTTCTCGAAAGGGACTTCGGGTATGAGACTGCAGAGCAACTGTATCGTGGCGCTCGTGACTGCTGAGTTAACTGTTACGTTGACCGTCGATTCGATCGCCTGTGAGTGATCGTCTAGCGCGGTTACAGCCTGAAACAGTCAATCGTGAATTACACACTCTGCATAAACTTCAAATGTATTTTTATTACAAATATGCAAAATATATATTCTAAAAAGAAACAGATGGGAAAATGAATTCAATTATTCTCAGAAATCCAACGATAGTTCCGAGATCCATTGAGACGTAAATTGTTTCCAGAAATTTGTAAGTTGGTTAAGCAAATGGTGCACAACAGTGAAGTACGAATTACACATCCTGCATAAACTTCAAAAGTATTAATATATATATAGTAGAACCGCGATTATCTGAAGCATGACTCTTAGCGCGAAACATTATACATTGTTGCTCGCCGCGGTAAGAGCCGCGAGCGTGTTAAAGCGCCCATTTTCGGACTGACTTTCCCGAGTAGTTTTGCCCACCCCAGCACAGTCGGACAGCGCGCATCAGAGACTAGTTTCAATATCCAATCAATTACATACATCGCACTTGCATACATACATAACACTGAGGCGACTTCAAGATTTCGATGCTCGAAAGCGCGTGGCTAGAGTTCTTTAAAAGCGGCAATAAAAAAAATGGACGACGCTATTTCACCGAACCGTTGAGATAAGAATTCGGTGTCGGAGATATGTGAAAAATATGTTTTGACGTTTAATATATACCGTGATTTCATTTCTATATGTGTTATTCATATATGTGTTATAATGCCGTAAAAAAATTTGCGTTTAGATTATCCGAACTGGATCCGGTCCCGACGGGTTTGAATAATTGAGGTTCTACTGTAATATATATTCTAAGCAGAAACAGCCGGGAAACTAAATTCAATTATTCACATAGATTCATCGATAGTTCAGGGATCCTTTGAGGCGTAAATCGTTTCCAGAAATTTGTAAATTCGTTGCGCAACTGCCTTATTGAGGAGCATCGATTGCGGGGAACCCCCTTGCTTACTGTGCAATAAGTCTCTTTGCTTAATGGACCGGGCATGATTCTAGCTCCGGCCTGGTTAATAATAGCCACGCGGAGGATTCCCAATATGCGAGTTTTTCCCCAATTCATCCCAAAACTCCCCCAGAACCCGCACTGAATTCAAGCTCGAATTAAATTCGTACCCTACCGGCTTAGGAGAAATTTTAATTTTATGAACCGACTAAATGAACCGGAAATGTATCCTTCCGAACTCGTTTCCTCGGCTCGTTTTTCATCCAATAAAACGACCATCCCAGAAATGTTTCGTTACAGGATCAATTTTCGTCAAACTAAATTTAATGAAAAAGAATCCCAGATTCGTTCGCAAGAACCCCACCTTCGCAAGATCCCCTCCTAAAAAAGAAAAAAAAAAAACAACGGTTTTTCACATTAAAAATAGTTTTTGATGGATTCGCAAGTGGCAAAGCGAGAAAGTAAGTGAGAAGAAACGTAGGAAGTATATAGAGATGCTGAGTGCGAATAGGTCGTTAAAAGGGCTTCGGGCGGTACTACACGAACGAGACAAAAGATTAGGTCGATTCCGTCGCGAGACTCGACACTCGAAAGAGAAACCAATGGAAACTACAGAGTACAGTAGTAGAGTGTAGGGATAGTAGTAGTAGCAGCAGCAGTAGTAACGGAACGGTACTACCACGAGTAAGCTAGAGCGGGTTTCATCTACGTGTAAACTCATAGATTCCAGTGTGCGTGACGTCACTAAAAGCTCTCTCGCCGCTAATGCATTTGCGGGGGGGAGAGAGAGTGAAGAAAGAAAGAAAGAAAGAAAAAAAAAAATTGGTGGCGAAGAGGCCGCGGGTGTGAGCGCGGGTGGGAGTGCCGAGTCGAGAGACAGTGCCGTATCTACGGAAGCGTGAATAATTGTCGCCCCGTTACACCGCGAACAGGACTGATTTGTGAGCGTTGAATGGAACAATGCCCCTTGAGAAAATTACGAGCAGAACACGGCAACGGTGAGTAAGAGTCGGAAAACACAGCCATGTGCACACACACATGTATATATGTAGATATATACATGTATATATATATTTTTTTTTCTTTTTTATCCTATGTGACTCTGTAAACAACTAAACGATAACGTCGACGTTCGTTTGATTACATTTTATGACGTATGTCGAGAACTAATAACAATTTTTGTTCTTATACATTCGATCGTTACGATCTTCCATTCTTTTCTTTTTGGCCATTAAGTCTTTCTTTATAGTTGAGTTAATCCTTCGTAGAACTGCAGTAGTATTTATGTAATTATTCGTTGATTGATTTATTTAATTATTTATTCATTCATTTTATTTTCATAGATTTCTTCGGTCTTCAAGTTTTTCTGTTTTTTCAATTTTTTTTTCAATTTCTTTTCCGAGGTAATTTCTTTTTTTGCTTCTTTTTAGGTCGCATTAGTTCGATAGAGGGTTGAAAGAGAATGCAAAATGCACTTTTTTCAATACGATGCTCCCGCCTACTATGGCGCTCTACTACAAAGTAGCACAAAAATTTAACGTCAAAGTTCGATCGGTCGACTCCGGTTTCCAAAGCTGACATCTGGTTGACTGTCGCGTTTCTGAGTCACCTTTAATCCTTATTTTTTACCGGGACGCACAGGCTGACCGACGACTCGCCGTCCCGGAGCCTCGGGACATAAAATAAAAATACAACTGAAAAAAAAAATGGTAATCCACGCGCGTTCCCTTATCGCTGAGTATTAACGGACGCGGTTTAATCGGCGCTTGCGTGCCACCGGACTGTATCGGTCCATTGCTAATCCTTCGTTATACGTTTCGTCACGCACACGACCGCGCGATCCCCAGTCTCAAAAAACATGGGCGGAAAGTCACCCTTGGCCACGTGCTCTTGCACTAAATTTGTCAATTTCGTTCTCGATATTTTCAAAAGCCTTTGTTTCCCATAAAATTGTTCGATAAAAAAAATATTAAACGTGTATGTGTAAAATTAAAGATTGGGTCCATTCGATTTCGTTTAATCTATCTCGATGATTTTTTAAAAAATATTCCGCGCTTTAATAAGTTTGATTCATTATTAAAATTCAAATGCGGCTGTGACAGCTCGATATTATATCAATCAATTTGTGAATTGCGTGTCAATTTGTGCACTGGGTCCATTCAATGTCGTTTAATCTATCTCGATGATCTTTTTTATATTCCGCGTGTCAATACGTTTGATTCATTATTAAAATTCAAATGTGGCTGTGCGTGCGCGATATTATATGAATATCGATCAATGTGTCAATATCGATGTAAATTTCATATTAATATTATTACGCGCTAACTAAGTTCGATCCATAGGTCGGTACACACGACGCTTACTGGAAGGAGCGGCGCTGAGGACCGTGGCGCCATCTGACGGTCGAGCGATCATTGAAGCTCGGTGAATTTGGTAGAAAAATGTTAACTCTGAAGAAAACTTACTTCGAATCTCTGGAGAAGAAGGTCGAGGATAACAACGATTTTGTTGCTGAGCAAGGTGTTCTCGATGTTGTTGATGTGGACGTTTACGGCCGCTTTGTAGACTCGACAGACGGATACGATGCTCCTGTAAAAAAAAATAATTTAAGTAAATATTATTAACTGAAAATAGTCATAATTATGGTATCGCTATAAAGAAGCGTATACTTATTTAAACTAGATGAGTGTATAAAAAAAGAAATTTTAGAAATTTTTTCAAAGGAATTTTTTTCCATTGCTTTTCATCCATTCTGCTCGGGAATCTCTTATCCGATGGCAATCGAGAAGGAATTTGAATTGAGTTGCCAATAATGTGATGCCTTACAAAAAGGAAGCTGCTTTACCATTGGCGGACTTTCGCATCGACTGAAGGTCAATAACGGGAGCGTAGAGAGATGCTCTGACGATAACAAATCGACTTCCCGGTTTGCCTCCGAAGTAGTTGATACTTCGCTAAACATTTGAGAACACTCAACTACGAAATTGTTTGTCAAAATCTGCAATTGTCTGCGTTTTCCGATAAAAATTAACGATTTGCAAGAAAATTCGCTTAGAGATTTTGTTACCGACTGACTCAAGCATCTTTTTGCGAAGAGTCGAAAAGCTCCACCGCTAAACTACCGCTAACAATAGGGTACCAATTTACTTACTTGTTTGGTAAATTGTGCGAACTATTTTGACCGTTTAGGCCAAGACCGATGAGATTCATCAACGCATCGAATCCGTTCATTGACTTGAAAGCTTCCTGGTCCATTGGGCCCTATAAAATAATGCACAATATGTATAGAAATAAAAAAATTGCGCACAAGTACAAAGGCGATCTGCAAAGGCGACACATTTTCGACAAACTTACAGACTTGGCGAAGGTTCTGGCCATTTCTCCCAAACAACGTTCGAGTCGCGCAACGGCGACACTCGGCCACACCGATTTGCCATGATTCGCGGTCAATCTCTCGAGTTCTTTCAAGTACTGGCGAAATTTGGCTTTGTTGGGCGAATCAACGGCCGTTACGTTTATCGAAGCATTCTGCGTTTCCCACTCCTGTCCGCGAGCCACCATTCGTTGTTTCAACTTTCTGCTACGCCTCTTCAGAGCCTTTTGCTTCTCCTTCACGGCTTGTGTGTCGTTCCCATTGCCACTTGCGTTTTGCGGCGAAACGACGTCTCGTATTTGTGCGATATTGAATCGTTGCAGCTCGTCGCGCGATGGCTCTCGACCGTCGTGCATCTTCTTCACCGCTTCGATGTGAGTCTTTCTCTTAAGATGACTCAGTAAACAAACTTCATTTGGTATCTGAAATGTAAATTGTATTTTCGTTTATTCATCGTTCTCGGAAACGCGATCTCTCTCAAACGAGCGGTAGAATCCAGTCCGTTCGAAGGCGAAGAAATGTGTACGAAAAGTTAGAGAATAGGCAAAAATAGTAAAATGACTGAAAATGTAAAGTGTAAAGCATATGAAAAAAAAATGCAAACTACTAATAAAAAAAAAGAAACGGCGTTAGCCAATAAAATTGCAATTGCACTCAGCCTGTTTTGAATTGAGTACGTAAATAAATAAATAAATTAATTGATTAACAAATAAAAGTCCGATGCGAAAAATTTTTTTACATCATCCGATGGAGGTATTAACCATATTTCGGATTTAAAAAAATCCAACACTTTAACACACCTGTGTCCCACACAGCGTGCATTGCTTCTGTGCCGGATAAGACTTCAGCGTCGGCGGAACTTCCTCGGATCGGAGTATCGAAGATTCGACAGCACGCTGACGTATGTTCTCGATGTTCTCGCCGTGCCGGCGCGCGGATTCTTGCTGCTTTTGAGCAATCTTCTTCTGCAACTCCTCTTGATTGGCGAGCTGAGCGGCGTGCAGCGCCGACAAACGTTCCTCACGATCCCGAGCTTTCTCTCTTGCCAATTCCTGTCGAAAAATTTGACCACATATTACTCACGGGTTTCTAGTAACGATATCTCTGTAGCTAAAAAGCGTTTTTTTCTCAATATTTTTTTCGATTATGTAATTAGTGTAAAGTAAAAATAAATATATGTACAAAAATTAGAAACGATATTCACCTGGCGTTCTTTTTCCCGTTCGAGTTGCATCTTGCCTACCCGTTCCTCGCGTTCGCGTCTGGCCTGTCGCATTTTTTGAATTCGCAATTGCCGCTCAGCTTCGAGTGCCCGCCGACGTTCTTCAGCCGCGGCTTCTTTCGCGGCTTTCTCCTCCTGTCGCCGTTGACGTTCTTCTTGAATTCCCTAAAACCCATGATACTTAGTATATCTTTTTCTGCCAATTAATTTATTAACTCACAAAACAGTAATCGCAATAATACCTGAAGCCTTTCTTCCTGTTCTTGACACAAGGCCATAAAATCGTGCCTCTTGTTCTGAGCTTCCAGTTCGTTGATAAACGCAATCTCCTTCAACTTTGAATCTTCGTCGTGCGCCTTTCTCACGATCTCCAACAAGTGTTGAGTCCGGTTTTCCTCGGCCCTCTTCAATTTCAGCTCCATCCGTACCCGCTTGTCCTCGATCAACTGATTCTTTGCGCTCTTCACGTCCTCGACTTTGTTCAACAGTTCCCGAAGACGCTGCGACTTTTCTGACAGGAGCTTTTGACGCTTGTGCTGGGCGCACGCCTGTTTCGCTTGATAACGACGCAGCGTCTCGGCCAGAGACCTTTTGCGCGACGGAGACGACAGCTTCTGGTGAAGCTCCAACGCTCGGCCCGGGTGACGAGCTACCAGTGCCTGAAGCTGGGCCAGAGTGTCCATTCTTTCCGACCACGACATTCCTTCCAACATGTTTTCATACCTAGGAATTTTGTTGATTATTATTTTTCTCCACTACTTATTGGACCGCAAAATTTGCATAGTCTCAATCTATTTCTAAGTCTAAGCATCAGTTTAAGTACCAGTTTAAGAGTCACTTTAAGTATAAGTCAAAGTATCAGTTCAAGGACCAGCTTAAAAGTTAGTCTAAGTATAAGTCAAAGTATTACTGTCAGTACCAGTTTAAGAGTCTATCTAAGTATGAGTCGAAGTACAAGTCTGAGTTTCACCATGCGTCTCGTCTCATATGGTCTCAGACTCATATAAATAAAATCCCCAGAAACAAATTATGCTAACCGATCTTCGAGGCTTATATCATCAGTATCAGCGAGAGGTTCCACAGGTTCCCGATCGTCAATCTCCAAAACGGTTTCTCCATCAGTCTCATCAGTCTCGGTGTCGACGTCAATTTCCGTGGACTCCAGTTCCAATATTTGTCTCTGCAAGAAAGCCTCCTCGTCGGACAGCTGCTGCGATCTCTGAGAGTCGGCTTCCTCAGTTTTTCTCTCCTCCTCCAGGATTATTCGCTCCCTCTCCGCCTGAGCCGCCATAAACTGTTGAATTCTTTTCTCGAGCAGTTCAGCCTCGCTCTTGAAAACCGCGGCGATCATCGACGTCGAATTAGTGTCGCTGAGAGCATTGGGCACGGAACTTCGACCCCTTCGCTTTCCGTCGTTCCTTGGTGATTTCCTCATCACCGTTTCGCCTTGCACCTTCTCAACCTCGTTATTCCGGTTTTTGCCGGCTTTCAGCACCGAGCATTGTTCGCTCTGTCTGTCGTAGCCGTCCGGTGTGAAACAGCCGTTTTTGTTCCTCTCGCAGGGAGTCTCGATCGACAGCGCCGGCAGTGAGGTTGCCGTGCTTGGCTTGTGAAAACGCGTCGACATATTCAAATTGTGAGTACTGCCGCGTCTGTAACGGCTTCTGACTGTCTGCCAGCCGTCGACGTCCTCGCTAGCTCTTGTGCGTTTCGTCAATACCTCGACCGAACTGCTTATGTCGCCAGCCTGGTTGATCGACGTCTCTCGCTCGCCGCCCGAAGCGAAAGGCTGCAATCTACGTCGAACCATCACGCTCGTACCGGGACGAGTCTTGCTCGCCGACGGAGCTTCCCTCACTCCCAGAGTCGTTTTGCTTCTGACGATCTTCGGCGTTTCCGGCAAGTTCGAGCCGGTCGAGTGTCGCGCTCGCGACACCGTGGAATAAGCCGGACGTATCGGATTGGATTTAGGTCGAACTTTTTCGGACTGATTGCCGGCCAAAGCGGTCGTGCTTCCTGCGAACTTGTTGGCAATCCTCGCCGTAGTGGAGATCGACGAATTCTCCGATCTCTTTTCGCTTATTATTCTATTGTTCATTTCCCTCGCAGCCTCCTTGACACTGTCGTTTATCTTGTTCTTCATGGCTTCGAAATCCGACGCAGGGATCTTGGAGTTTGCATTCGATTTCGAGACCGCCGAATCGTTGAGCTCCTTCTCCGTGGAGTTCAAAACGCTCGACGGACAAGCCGGAGTCTCTTTCTCTATAGCTACCAGTCCGCATCTCTCCCTAGCTAATCTATCGTTTGGCACTTCGGTAAGTGAGTACTGAGGCCCGTTTTTCGCCTGCGCCGAGCTGTTCTTCGGCGAAACGCTTTTGGTTATAGACTTCTGGACAATCGATTTCTCTTTGCTCTTCGAACGATCGCTCTCTCTGCCCGACAGACTCTTACGACTGTCCTTGCCGATGCTCTTGGGCTCTCGTTTCGCAACGTTGTTCCTGCTGTCCTTTAGTCTCTTGTAGATCGCCTCCTCCTTTATCGAATTCGCCGGCTGACTCTCGATTATCGTCGGATCCAGAGGACTCAGACACGTCGGTCCTGTTGGACTGAGTCTCTGCAGCGGACTCGTGCATTTCGGTGCCGCTGACGAGTTCCACGCTCTGCACGGCGAAGTCTTGCGAACTTCCCAGGCCAGCGGCGTGCGACGCAGAGGCGGCGGCGAACTCTCGTATGCCCACTTCACTTTGAACCATTCTATCAGGTTGTGAAAGTCTCGTGTGTAATTCTCCAGTACGAGAATCACCTCCTTGCACTCGGAGATGTTCTCGTCCTCCTCGCAGGTCTGGTATATGCCATCGACTGCACGCTGCAGGTTGCCGAAGAGGAAGGCCCAGTAACGAGCTTGGAGTTCTGAAACAGTAAAGCGATGGCTTTTAACCCTTGAACTTAGTACAGGAAAACCACCACAGACGATATTCAAACTGCGCTCCTAAAGTAGAAATTGACGTTATTGACTAGGGAGATGAATGATAATTTAGTTCAAGTATCTGATGATGTGTGCATAGAGGTAGTAGACTGAGTTGCTCGCTGGTTTTTGTGCAGGACGATAATGCAACACACTTGGTGTGGAAATCCATCCCACTCTGAAGTTCCCATTAGTGTTTTGTGTAAGTGACTTTTTTTTTGTCAGAACTATCAAATGTAATTTATTATTGTATAATTTGGGCGCATGTAAACGTTATTTTAGTTTTAATAATTTTAAATAATTTTTTAAATAACTTTTTATAATTTGTTATAATAATCAACATTATCTTTAATTATCTACAACGTTTCAAGAAAAATGAATGTTAAAACCCATGCTGAATCATTTTATTTTGTGTTTTCATTCATTTCTTCCATATTACCAGTTTTTGGTTTTTCCACATTTTCATGTGTGTAAAGAAATAGACTTTTTGAACGAAATACAATAAGCCTATTTTTTCCCTAACAGGCTTTCCCTAGGGTTAATTTTTCAATTTGGTATTCAGTATTTTTTACACAAGAGATAGTTTATTCACGATCATTCGATCAAGTCTCACAGCGCAACAAATATTTTTGTAGCTATCTAAAAAAAATTCGAAAAAAAATTGGTTTTACAAAAACACAAAAAAAAATCCTTTTTATAAACAGTCAAAATCAACGACTAACACCAGTGCGGTAAGAAATCTCTTAGCTCTCTATAGCATTTCTTAAAACTCCAAACCAGAAACGAATCGCAATCTTGACTCGGGACATTCCCATTTCGTTCCAAGGTCTTTTCGCCTATGCTCCAAAATACACAGACGCCGAGTCTCGTCACGCAACAAATTTTTTTATTCGCAACCATTAAAAAAAAGTTCTTACTGTAAAAAAAAAAAAATAAAGATCCGTATCCAATAGTCGATCAAAAGTGAACGGTGTTCACGAAAGCACAGCTTGGACCTCCGGCGAGTAACTCACCAGACTTTTTGTCTCGTCCGGTCGATGCGGATCTGACCCTGGACGAGCTTTTCATAGACCTCTTGATCGATGCAATGTGGGCGACTCTCGGTACGCTCGGAGGTTTCCTCGTGACCCTCTCAACGTTGTTAGTCCCGACGGGAACATTGAAAGCCACTAAATTACGCGCCGTTCTTCCTTCCTCCTGGATCAACAGTCTGACATCGCCCATTTTTTATTTCCTTCTTTTTTCAACAAATCTGCAACAATGCAAGCAATTTGCGACACCGTTAAAGTCGTCCCGTGCGGCGATCAAACAATCAACGTATACGCGTGCATATAATCGACACTGTCCGTTTAAACACAAGTCTCAAAAGCGTTATAAAACGGCCTCGCGTCAAAACAGGCGCAGAGGCGTTTGTCGCGCAATTCGAAAGAGCACAAAGATAAAGTCATAGCGAAAAAAAAAGTGATGCGTTCGTCCGAGTAGATTTTCGGTTCGATCGCAGAGAGAAAACAAATGCGATATTCTTTCGATCGGTGCAATCGTCTATGCGCGTTACCTATAGATAGCTCGAGAAACAAACGAGCCCGTTTCCAATCACGTGTCCGATCGAAAGTATTCCCTCGTTATCGATGGCAATAATCGCTCGCCGGTTGTTCGATCGACCGACTGACATTTCAGCGACGTTTGGACAGCTCGCGTGACATTTCTGCTACACCAGACAGAACGAGCGAGCGTTCAATCTACCCACCGTTAGGCACTGACGGCACTGACACTCTCGGAGAGTTATCCTCGATAATTTGCGACAATTGGGTTGGTCGCACTGGCCGGAGAGCCGCAGCCGCAGGGCGCCCGAGACACTTGTCGACCGACCAAGTTTGGAAAAATCATCGCTCGCTTCTCGGTTTAAAAATAATTAATCCTGAGACTCTTCCATCGCCTCTCCGCGACAGCCTCGAATGTCACGCTTTTCAGCGTAGCGTTATCATCGTAGGCGCGTCGTTCCGTCGTGGGACAACATTTTCATTATCACGGACGTGAGATATACAACGAAAAAAGATATCTAATTGGTTCACGCAGTGTTGCGCGTCGGGAGTTGCGGAGAGCGCCGCGGTGTGCCGTCCTGCGGCGACCGACGAATGCGCGAAAGCGGCTCGACGCTACACACGCTCTAACTTCTCGCGAGTTAAATTAGATCAAAAACTCGCGAACGGGAACGAGGGAACAGCTAACGAAAAATCAATTTTTTTTTTTTCGAAGCTTTTTTAGAAAGATCGTCGGGGCGAAGCGTTGAAGGATCAGCGTCGATGTATCTGAGGCTGGAAATTTGACCGGAGCGCTGGCAAGTTTCTTTTTTTTTTTTGGCGTTGGGAATTTACTGCCGCAACTACTGCTAGTACAAGCGGGGTAACGGCGCGAGTGCGAGGTTTCTGGAAGAGGCCGCCAGTGCGAAGGCGTTCCGAACAAACCCAAGAATCGCGAGGTGACACGAGCATATTTAAACGAAACAAAAACGTACGTATAACACGATTATTTAACGTTCCGGCACGATTATCGTCGCGTCCCGCGGATCAACGAGGCTCTCGATTCGCCGCCCGATATTCGCTTCGCCGACGAGGATGGTCTTTGTTTATTGCGATCGCGATAAAGCACCGACGAACGTTACGCCGAATAGAGGTTGGCCGGGGACAATCGCGTACGAGATCTCTTTCTCGGTCGAGCCGTGACTTTCGATCCGTCCTGACTCGAACGATACGTTCCAAGGATTATCTATTTTTTTTCCTCACCGTCGAACATGTCGATTCGACGTTGCCGAGCCAATTTGCAACTCGCTTGCGAATACACGCTAAATCAATCCGCCTCCACACGACAAGACAACCTCCACCTTGGCCATTGGCCTTGTGCCTCGCAGACGTTGTCTTGATTATTCGGTTCTTTTTTTTTTTTTTTGTGTCGATAAGCAACTGACTGCAATTAGCGAGAGGAAGCGATGGAATTTTTTTTCTTCGTTGTTTTTATTTCGATCGCGTGCGATTTGATAACATTTTTTTGTACATTTTTGATTAAAATAACGAATTTATTTTACACTGTTTTTGTTTTTCTTTTTTTTTTCGTAAAAGTTTATTCGGTATTTGTTTGAACTGCTGAGGTTGAATTTTTGAATCATACTTTATATTTTTGTCCAGGTGCAGAGGGCAAGATGTTTAATATTTTTTTACTCAATGACACTATCGTTTTTGTTTTTGTTTGCGCAGAGTTTCTAGATAAAAATGGCTGCGTTGCCGCGTAGAATCATCAAAGAAACACAGAGACTGATGCAGGAACCAGTTCCCGGCATCAGCGCAGTGCCCGACGACACAAACGCTAGGTATTTTCATGTAATTGTAACCGGACCGGAGGATTCGCCGTTCGAAGGCGGACTATTCAAGCTCGAGCTGTTCCTACCAGAGGACTACCCCATGTCCGCACCAAAAGTTAGATTTATCACTAAAATCTATCACCCTAATATTGACAGGTAAACGAATAAAAGGCACGTGTTTTTTACTTCCTTTTGATAATTCATCGTAAATACGGTCCACGAGAGGATTGAATTTTAGTAAAACATACATCAAGGCAAAACAGTGTTTTCAAGAGTAATTTTGTAATGTAACAATTTTATAATGTTTTTTAATAGAATAGAAAAATGATACAATTCGATAGGACAGTCTCGTTATAAAAGATCTACTATTATTGTTTATTACTTTACCATCACTAGAGCAAAGTTCCTACCAGAGGATTATCCCACGTTTGTACCAAAAAGTTAGACTTTTCACTACAATCTATCATCCTAATATCAACTGGTAAACAAAGAGGGTGATCATTTGTTTTCACTTTATTGTGGCAATTCATTGTACATACTTTCAGCGAGAGAATAAAATGTTAATAAAAAAACGCAGAAAAAAACGAGGCAGTTTTTTCAAGAGTAATGTTACAGTGCAACCATGTTACACTGTAACAATTTTTTAATATTTTTCTATAGAATACAAAAATTCTGCTATTCAATAGGAAAGTCTTGTTATGAGTAAATGTATTATTATTTTCAATAACAATGGTGATATAATAATAGTAATAATAATAATAATAATAATGTCACAATTGGGACAAAACCCTTGTACAAATAATGTACATAGCGGAAGTGCAATTGTGAAATCTAGATTTTTTATTGTTGCATCGTTAAGTTGCCGTACAACCTAATCGGAATTTATGATACAATACAAATACAATACTTTGCCCAAAAAAAAACATATATATATATTAGAAAGGGCTGCACGCCTGTTATTGTTAGAGAATATATGTTTCATCGCTTAGTTCGCGTTTTTCGAATTTTTTGAATCTCAATATCTCACAACCTCGAGACCGAATTTTTTAAACTCTGCGTATTAAAAAAAAAATTGAAAAAGTATTTACAAAGTGCCTGAAAATCGGTTGAAAATATGCCTGGACGAAAACGATTAACACGTTTGTTTCTTTTGCTATCCTAGGCTCGGTAGAATTTGCTTGGACATCCTGAAGGACAAATGGAGTCCTGCTCTACAGATAAGAACGGTACTACTGTCGATACAAGCGCTGCTGAGCGCGCCAAATCCAGACGATCCATTGGCGAATGACGTAGCCGAACTATGGAAAGTAAACGAAAGCGAAGCGATACGCAATGCCAAAGAATGGACTCGTAGATACGCAATGGACAACTGATCTCAGCCTTGTCGGATGTTCAACCACCACCACGCAGCACGTTGTCGCGTTGTCGTACCCTCTAACACTTACCCTCCTGGCACTGGCTACGTCGAGTACACCCGTGTCCCCAATTTTGCTATGCAAACAATAAAAGTTTTGTAAGAGTGAACGAAAGACAAGAAAAGAAAAGAAAAAAAAACACAAAATCCAACCATACGGTACTGTATTTTCTATAATATGGCTATGGCAAAATAATAACTTTGTGTTCGTTATTACGATTCTGCAAAAAAAAAAAAAAAACAAACAAACAAACAACAAAAAAAAAACATAAAAACTAAAATGAAAAAAGAAAAAAAAAGACAAGAGCTATCAATCTCGGAACTGTAGATCTTGTTGATTTAGTCTTTACGTTTTCGTTCCATCGAACGTCGGGGATGTATAAAAAGCGAGCATAAAAAAGAAACGCGATTTTGCTCGTGCAAAAAAGAAGAAACAGAAAATACTACGAATAACGAATTAATATTATGCATAGTTTACTGTAAATTTATTTCCGAGATTTAATGTCGAATTGTATCCTTAACGTACCGTATTATATATATATGTGTATGTATGTATATGTTTGTATGGGAATATATCTATATATCTATATATATATATATATACACATATACATGTACTTCTATCTATATGAAAAAGGATTACCGCCAGGCCGGGTTGTTCCATCGTTCAATATATATCAGGGAAGATTCTGATGCGTTGGTTCACCTAAACTATCGCACTTCGCCCCACCTACTACCTACGTATATCTACATAGAAAAAAAAAAAAAACAAGAAATTATATATCTATTAATCCGCTTGTAAAAGTATTAAGTAAATTATTTTCGTTGCCGTAGATGGAACCTCCTGGCCTTTTAGGGCGCAGTGGCGAATTCGTTCCATATCGTTACTATAATTTTTATTTTTCTCTTAGCTTTGCGACCGCTTCTCCGCGGTGCATCGTAGCATTGTGATCTTGGCGATCGCGGTTTACATAAAGCGCCAACAAACGTGTGATGTCTCTTGGCTTTACATTTTACCGTGAATAATAAAAAAAAATGATTCAAAAGACAAAAAAAGAAATACCAACTATTCGCATTATGAAAAAAAAAAACAAGTTTCGATGAGCCGCATGTACGTCGCGGTTCGAGACAAAAGTTCGCAATCCTCGCCATGCTTTCTACGATGATTGATGGTCTTTTGAACCGTTCAATTTGTTCTTGCTTCATCAAGGTATTGCGTAACAACGTGTACAAAAAAAGACCTTCGGAGGTTTTTCTCGATTATTTGGCCTTCGGTGCTTGTCGGGCTCGGATCACAAAAGACGTTGTTATATGTCCTTTCTTTATTTCATTTCTTGTTCTAACGCGAAGCGCAAAGTCGTTCTTTCGTTGAAATAGCAAAACTCGATACGATCAAAGGAGCGGCTGAACTGTACAAGGCGTCACAGTGCGGCAGAGTTTGAACATCGTTCGAATAATAATTATTATTATCTTTCGATGATAGTCTTCATAAAAATTGATCACGCCTGCGAAAAACGAACGAATGATTATTCCGATGGATAGAAAAAAATTGTTCAATTCTGCAGCGTGGATACTTCATTAATAGATTCCATGTGGTGTACAGTATTATGGAGAAAAAAAATTGTGCTTGTCGATGTGTGCAAAAAAGTATGATTAACTTGGCGTTGACGGAAGAAAAGAAAAAATGAAATACTTCGTTACGCGGGGAAGTAACGTTACCACGAATTGCGTTGTTTTGTATTCAACATCCTGCTGTCCCGATATTGTATATAGACATAATTATCGACGAGCGTAATCGCATTATTGTAGGATCTTCTTTATTTTTTGTTTTGTTTTTTTTTACTCATCGTGAGGAGGGAAGAGAGAGAGAGAGCCTGTGCAACGTGATCCTGAATTAATTGATAACAATACTCATATTTCGCTCGTGTTTAGCAGCAAGATTCTTGTAATGCAAACGACGTTGATTCGTCGCTGTCGCTGAGAGTCGTTTATTTAATAATAAATTAACAGTCCTTGGGTCGCTTTGACTATTTAAACAATGCATAATGATATTAAAAAGACATTTTCTTGTGTGGTGGATAAATATTGACAATTAAACTATGAGATTACACACCGAACGTATTTATATTTGTAATTGTAGAATATTAGGCAACCTTTGCTTACGATTGTTTTTAACAGTCTTCGGTCGGTAGATACAGATTTTTTTTTACGTCGACGGAGCTGCCGAGAACAACTCTTCGTAAAGGGCGGTATATTTTTTTAAGTGGAAGCATCAGAGAGGAAACGTCTCGGCTTATACGAAGCTTCATCGAGCTCCGACGAGCTCTGAGGAAGTTGGATAACCCGCGCTTTTCCACCTCTTAAGGGGAAGTAAAACAGCCCTGCGTGCGAGAGATATAGTTGCAATTTTCAAAATACCTTTATTCAATGGTGCAATTTCGTTGAGGAAAAAAATGAATTCGGGCCGAATGCGAAATTATCCTGCGCATCCAGCTCAAATTGGTTTTTCCGCAAAAAATTAGCACCCTTAAGAAAAGTTCATTACAGTTTTCATTACCGACCGCGATATTTCACTTCCTCTTAAGACGGAGCTCAAATACCGCGGTCGATAAAAAAAACCAATCGCCTTATCTATTTTCTTCCTGGCTGTTGATGTTTTTTGGATAACAGCAAATTATGATTTCTCGCGCCAATCCATCGACACTTTTTGTGTGTACTGTGGAATCGTGAATGATTCCACAGTACACACAGACTGAAATATCAGAAGGTTCTGGTATGGGTAAAAACACATGCATATTTCGTCATTTTTTCGGTATAAATAACGCTTTATCAATTTAATTTTTTTAAGATGGACGGAGGATACATGATAGAAGATTTAAGAATTTTTTCATCTAATTGGATTGATATGTTTTTTTTTCGGTCGGCGTAAACAATTTTTTTTGTAAGTTCCTTTGCGGTGTCCCTGATGTCAACTTGTCATTTTACCAGAAACAAAAATTGTAATTGTTTCTTAACAAATGATATATAACACGCACTTGACAAGTGGAAAAAGAATCTTGGTAAAATGGTGGCCATTTGAAAAAGTTGATTTTTACCCATTTTTCAACACTGAATGATTTTATACAAATTATTTATAATTATTTTTGTTTAAATATGAGACTGTCAGGGACCACGGAATCTGTTGAATTATAGCGATACCGATTTTCATAAAAATCCATCAAGCTACTTTTGAGATATCCGCTGAATGGTTCTAATATTTTGTTTTTCTTTTTTCTTCCTCGGAACTTGCAAACGAAAGTATTCAAATTGCGTTTTTCGATTTTTTTCAAACAAAAAATGGTTTAGGTTAAAAAAAAGGACCGGGTAAATTGCATTAATTTTGAATTCAAAATTACAGTTTATTGTTTATCTTTGTGTGGACTAGTATAATAGTATTACCATATACACATTCAATAGCTCACTTATAATAATAACTTAGATTACCACTCACAAACATTGATAGAGATAGTCATGATGTTTATTTTTTTTTTTATTAATTTTTTTCTTTTTTTTTTTTTGTAGCGTGCCTCATGACTTTTTTTTGAAGCTACAGCGCAAGCTCTAGCATGTATAAGATTATTCTTTATTTATACGGTTGGGCGTCATTTATATTATGTATATATAACGATTTCAACTTGCAATTTTTAAATCAATAGTTAATCGTCCATCGATCATTAACTGATTTTGCACGATTCCTTTCTTTTCTTTTTTTTTAATTTCTAAAAATTCGGCTTTCTCGCGCCCGCGATTTCAAACTTCGCGTAACATATCGACATCGAGTCACAAATTCTCTTAATCCTCTGTTTTTTTAACTTCGTAACATGCAGAAAAGGGGATTTTTCGGAGCTTTTTTTCTTTAATCAATAGATGAGACGTTCAAGTATGAGCCTGATGTTTTCCATCGACATTATATGCAGTGTGTGTGTCGGTGAAGGCGAGTGACGAGAAGATAAATTCAACATATTACAGAAGCCCGAAGTATCAATACATTTTTTTTTTAATCGGTTTTGATAAATTCTCAAACATGAAAATTATCGAAACGAATCGAAAAAAATCATCCATGACAAGATTCAGTCGAAAGACTGTTGTAAGATTTCCGTTTCCCTGGACAGATGGGAGAAATCACGCAGCATCAGATTAATAATACGTGTTGCTGTTAGTTTTGTCTTCTCGTTTTTAGATACAGATGCAACAGTAAAAATGTGGCTAGACACGGTCAGTCAGGGTGGCTAGCGATGGCTGAGTATTTCTTTTTTTATTATCTATAATATACTTTTTTTCTTGTCTTAGCGTAATGACTAGATACGTTTTAGCCACCCAACTATGTAACATCTTGTTTGATCCCATATTATATATTCATACCATGACAATGCTCACCGAAGATATGGATGAAAATTTCTATGCCAAAATTCCATTTCATTATTATTTTTCTCTCTTTTTCCCATTCGCGGATTTCTATTTTTACTCTGCTCCGATCAATTTGCTAATATCATACGTCTCATCGTAACAAATTTTTACGAATCTCCACGATTGTGACGAGCAAACATCGAGCACTCGGGAATAATTTTTTTGCGTTTTTCCGTGATATGAAGAGTTCATTCTGTTTTTTTCCACCTACTTTTACGATCGTCCCTCGTGTTTGAAGTAGCATTATATTTTTTCTCAGCGACGTTCGAACACAAAGTCACGACCGTAGGAGTCTTTTCGCTCGCGGGGGAAAAAAATGACGCGAAACCCTTGAACAATGTGGTCAAAGGGCGTATAGCTTCGCGACGAACATATACATGCATCTACATAGACGATTAGGGCCATACATCGATTAGTGTACTTTGGCATTGAAATTTTATCGGATGTCAGGAATCTTAATATCTGCACCAGTTTCTTTCTTCTTTTTTTTTCTCTCTTGTTGCGCACTCCATATATACTCGAAGCGGAATAAACTTACGATCGATAAGTTTCGTTTGGTTTTTTTTTCAGCAAAAATAGATCAAACTTAGATTACAATGATTAGAAATAAATTGCGTAAAAGAGCAGCAATTTTTGTCCAATTCACGAACGTTTTCATCCAAATCTATTATCTCCTACTTTTTTAGTTTTTCATCTTTTATATATATATCCCGAATTCAATGATTAATCGACCGACTCGTGAATTCTATGTATATACACATGGGTGTCCGGTTAATAAGTTCCATTATATCGCGGAAAAAACTGAATTCGTCTCGTAAGTTTGGACTATCGAAGTAAATCATCTTTAGACTCCGGAATCAGCTCACAGGCCATTTGCGCCAAATTCTCACTTCAATATCTCCGATATCATGCAGATCGCGAACGGACAGTTTTTTCGCCATTTTTCAAAGATCGACAAAAAAATGTAATCACTCGAGAGAAATTAGAAGAACCTATGATTCCTTGGTTACGCGTTTTTTTTTCGATCGAGAAGGTACTTGTGAATATATTGTAATTTTCCTTTTCTGTTCCACCTTCTCTGATTTTTCATTCGGTCGTGCTCCTTTACGCAAATTATCCGATTATTTATCGTCAGACGTATAAATGCGAAGTTACAGATTAGGTACATATCTTTTTTTTTCTTTTTTTTCCTCGTTTTTTTAGTACAAATCAATGAAGTTGGGCACCGCGTTTCAAGCATTTCTGAGCTTAAACCTTAAGAAGATTAAATGAAGGAATGTATAGATCGCGTCTCCAAATCGTGGGGGAGAGCTCTTGTTTTTTTCGCTTTTCTCTTTAAGAAATATTACTACATCATTAAGTTGCGTAATATACAGTTTTTCAGCCCTGCTCCAGACAGAATTTTTTTTTGTCAAATAGAGCTTTGTGCTATTTATAATCATGTGCATTGCATCACCTATCATCTTCCTTGGCGCGTTCGATGGGATCTCCCATAGCAGCGAAATTTGTTTTTTCCCTCGCAACATTCTCCTCGTGACGCCTCGAGGATTTTTACTTTCCAATGCCTCGAAGTCACACTGTAACAATCAATCGCACTTAAATCTCATTCACTGCTTGAACAGCTTGACGGATTTTCGGCTTGCCACGTGTTAAACTTCCTTTCCAGGCAATTATTCTCGTGATGTCTGCTATAGAAAATCGCATCGTTTGATAAAATGTATATATATATTTATGTATATATATATATATATTGTTATATATATATATATATATATATATATCATAATTCTATGATAATCATATATAAATTATGCTTGAGTAGATATTTAGTAACGTTTTTTTTCTTTTTTTCCTCTTTTTTTTGTTGTTGTTCGGCTCTCAAGATAGCCATGGCTTGCTAAGTAGGAGCTGGTGGTGAATGTACAGGATGTTCCATAAGAACTGGGAATACAAAGCGATTCGCGTGGAACAACCTTTACACGTGAGCGGATGGTGCGGTAGTGTTTGTGGATGGCGGATGTATTGTCTGTTCACTACGTAACGGCCAGGCAGAACTGAACGCTTATATGTACACCGGAGACTCCTGGCCAGTCAACAGTCGAAACATTGACGTCGGCATCGTCTTCATTAAGATCTGCAAAAAAAGAGGCTTATAACGATCGTCAATCAAGTTTAAAGACCCCTTTTTCGGGCATTTTCAGGTGTACTACTGGGCATTTTTTAAAGAAAATTGTTGTGTTTATTCCAATGAAACTGAGTGAATATATTTTTATAGATATTATACGTTTTAATGCTTCTCTCATACCCTGTTGACTAATTACGTCTTAGATAGCTCAATAATACCTTTTAATATTTCCAATGATACAAGTCAACGGGGGACTTGTCAGTTGGGACTTGTCGGGACGCGATACTAAAATAATAGTTTTGAATTCTTCGATTGTACTCTGTGAATGTGTTGCGCTTTCAGACTAAAGTATTAAAACGCGCAATACGTTTTAATACTGTGATAACACTCTGTTGACTAGTCGCGCGAGAATATTCTTTTGATTACAAATATGCCTGGATTTTCTTTTTTACATCATAAGAACAGTCGCGATCGTGATCCTGGTTGCAAAGCAGAAGCCCTACACCGCACCCACCTTAAGGATTCAACACTGTGTGTTAAAAAAATGTCTGCGTTATGTAATAATATCAATGAAAATATTCACTCAGTTGCATTGCAATAAACACAAAAGTATTCTTTAAAAAATGCCTGATAATACACCTGAGATCGCCTGAAAAAGGCGAGTCTACCCTTAAATATCTTTTTATAAAAATTTATAAAAAAAATAGTTACTCCGATTCTTTTTTGTTCTTTGATAAGCGTGATTTTTTTACGTACCTCACCGACAGACGTAGCTAGGAGATTGACAATTTTTTCGTGCGGTACAGCGACAACACTCTGATTGTTGATCTCGATTATTCTATGTCCAACGCGTACTCCTCCCCTCTCGGCGATGCCGCCCCTGAGAAGGCTGCATATAACTCCATTCTGTACACTAAATCCTAGTTGATATTTCGTGTCGGGCCTTTTGATCTTGACTTCGACGACCGGGGCGCACGGCACTACCGTCAATTTAACGACAGTTTGATTTTTCGAATTTTTTATGTACGTCTGGCACGTCGACAGTGGTAAACCGACCAACGATACGCCGTTTATCGCTATTATCTGATCACCGATGTTCAGCTGACCGCAACGAGCCGCAGCACCCGCGGGCGCTAAATTTGCTATCACTACTGTCGGCAGCATTGAACCCCAACCGGACTCGACGATTACAACGCCCAATATTTCACCCTTCGCCTTCGGCACCACCACCTGAAATGTTATTTATACGGATTGTGTCACTTAACTCATCCACCGCATATAATCGACAAATAGACAAACGAAATGTTTCCATAGATTCGTAATAGTAATTTATTACACTCGGTGCGAAAATGGCTGTTTTAGGCACGCTTCGCATGCGTAAGACCCTCATTTTCACACCTTGTGAAGTAAAATTTGATACGATGATTCACAATAAAATCACACGAGTTCAGAAAAACTTTTTCTGAACTCGTGTGATTGCGGCACTCGCCTTCGGCTCGTGTTGCAAACTCACATTCGTCAGAAAAAGTTTTTTCGCAATAGTATCGTAATAGTATCGTAATTGTGCGGTAATAGTAGTGCGGTAATAGTAATTTACGATTGTAGTCCGATAAAACTTTTTCTGAAGAGTGATTTAACGAGATAATTTAGTTTACGCAAGCGTCGCGTGCGTAACATTGCCATATTTGCACCGAATGAAGTTGAATTCCATTTTGGGTCATTTTTTATGACTCTGAATGAAGATACATGCACGAGACTGAATTTCATCGAGTTACAACAGCCGTGTTTTGCATCGCACGAACTTTACTCGGGGAAGTTCACTTGGAAAATAAAATTCTACAAGTGAACAAGTTTTCTCGTCCTAAAACAGCGCATCGACAAAGATTTGGCAAAGATGAAATTTCATGCCTTCCAGAGATCTTCAGGATAATTTTCCTCGGTCCGAGTTACCAAAAAAAGAAATTGGAGCTGAAACAAAAAAAAAATGAATAATTACCTCTTTCTGCATTTCTTTTTTAGCAAACATCTGCAGTTCGTCGCCAAATATTTCCTGGGAGTTGAGAACTTCCTGATAGTCCATTTCCTTGACAAAGCTGTGATCCTCGATGCCATTGGCTTTCAAGAATTCCATGTACGCGACTTGAAACGCCTGACCGATACTTTGTGCAATAAATTGGGCCTCCTCGCTCTCGAATACGTGACATATCATCTTTGGCGTTCGATTTATCTTCGGTGGATCCTCCATCTCGTGTGGTACGAAACGTCTTCGGGCCATCAGTACGACTAGATCACCGATGTCGGCTATATACGATATCGTTCTCAGTGCGTGATCCATCATTATCTCTTTCAGATCGGTATTCAAGACCATAATTTTTTCCGTCGATATGAAGAGATCTACCTCCGTACTGGGTTGAGTTTCTCCGTCCGGTGCCTAAATACAAAAATCAAAGCTCAAACTTCCGAGATTGCAAAAAAATATCTGACTAATTTTCACACTCAGCTATGTCAGGGTGTTTCGCAAATATTATGAAAATTCATCCATACATAATTATATGAAGAAAAAAATCACGTTTTTTTTTACTCTCTTTAAAACGATTAATTAGCCATTTCAAGTTGACTGCGTCATAGTATTTTTTTTCGCTGAAGAAACTTGGAATAAAAAAAAACCACCGTGCAATTTTCATCTCACAAGAAAGTTCAAGATTTACAATCCTTAAAAAAGACAGAATTATAATAATTTGTGATACACCCGAGAATACATAAATAGTATGTAGATTATTTTTCGTCTGCTGTACTCACCAATGCCTATCGCAAGAAAGCAGCATGTAAGCGAAAAAAGTAAAGTACCGCCTTATGAGAAATAAGTTAATTATGCGATTCCATTTTCAATTAATGACAATAATAATAAGAATAATAGTAATAATAATCAATAATTAGTCATTTATAATAATAATAATAAAATAATAATAATAATAATAATATTTCAATTGATTTAATAAAACGTTTATGCGAACGTAAGAGTACACATTCAGAAACTGATCGGATTGATATGTTGTAGTCAATTATTTGCTGATCTAAGATTGACGTTGCAAATCGGCTCTTGATTGGGTTTGGATTATATCGAAACAGACTTGACGGGCAAATTGTAATCGATTGTCTAATTTTCGTTATCGTAAATATCACCGATGATTAAATTTTTTTCGATATACTCTGCAATCCAATCGTTCGCCGCTTGCCGTCTATTATTGAATTTGCAGATCATGCTAGAACGTAACGGTTGTAGTGTTGGAAATGAAGGAAAAAAAGAAGAAGAAAAGAAAGCCAATAGACAGAAACAAGAAAGTTGAGTTATAGAACGATATGTCAATGTTGTATATAATATCCCACGAACTCGTTATCATTAGTGTTTATTTTAATTTTTATTATTCAAAAAAATAATAATAATTGTCGAATAATGAGCAGTAAAAAAAATTGTATTTTTTTATTTAACGTGTTTGTTTTGTTGTTGTTTGGTTTTGTTTATGTGTTTCTTGTAGGACTGAGGGCAAGGCGGACCTTTATCTTAGTGACAGCCTCCTCGACCATGTGCTTCTTAAGGCGTTTACGCCGTTTGCGTCCCCCTTCCTCTTCCACCTCCACCGAACCGAGAAAATGTAGTCTGAAAACTGTGGTAGGACCCAACGAGCCACTGTTCGGGGCCAGCTTTGACTGGGCCCCTAATGTATGTGATTCGGTTTGACTCCCACCAGCGACATTCCCTATTAGTTCTTCACTCGAGTCGCAATCGTCTTCCTCAAGGCTCCCTTGAGAGGCCACGCTGCAGCGACCATAGCCGTGCTGGCTTCCGTAGTTTAATAGCGTAGCCTGCATCGGCACTGGCCCATCCTTCGGTTATCGCACGCGCCAAACAAACAAACAAACAAAGGCTCTGCTAGTTCACATCGCCACAGCACCCACCAACTGAACAAGGCAATGTACCAAGGCGTTAGGAACCTGAGTCGCTTACAATTTTTTTTCTGTTTTTTTTCTTCATCTACGCACACTCGAAACACTTTAATTTTTTCAATATTACAACAAAAAATAAACATTTTTTAGAATAAAAATTAAATGATACAAAAAAGTTGAAGCTTACAAAGTGGGTTTTTTCGAGTTTTGTTTTTTCATCATCGGGTCAATTGATGTTTTTTTTTTTTATTTTATTTATTCCAAGCCGTTGCAGAAACTCAGGTCTCCTAAGATCATGGGAATGTCTGTTATGCCCAATGCGCGCTAATGTTCTGTAATTATTTTTTCGAAGAAGAAATCTTTTTTTTTTTTTATTTCTTCCCGGTCGAACAATTAGAGAAACCAAAGCAACAAACGACTCGTGTGATTGATTGACAATTAAAGTTATTTTTATTTCTCTTGACAACGGGGTAAAACGAGAGAAAGAGAGAGATGGAAAGAAAGAGAGAGAGAGAGAGATCATCGACTTGTCGAACGGCAGAATGCGGAAACAGGAAGCAAGCTCGCATTAAAAGGATTTTTGATCATTCTTATCCGTTCGTACGATCAAATTCGCTTCTATTGAGACAAAGATCCAACTTTACTTTTGCCTAGATATATATATTTTTAGCGACAAGAAAACCGAGAGTATGGCGGATTTCCGGAGCGAATATCTAAATCCGCTTTTACCGAAATCCCGGGACTGCGCCTACTCCGACTTACTCGTATTCTACGATCCAATGATTATTAATTATTATTTTTTTTTATATAAAAAAAATAATCGAACCAATGCTTTCGCGATATTACACAGGCATATATCGATGCAGTTTCATCAAATACTACGATCAATAACTACAGCATTAACCATCAGATTTACTTACGAGCAATATATAACTCGTCGATACAGTGATATACTATATATCATTGACAATAATTGAACAATCAATTGCTTGTCTTCAATAGTACCAACAAAAAAAACATTGCATGAGCATTAAAAAAAATTAAGACAAACACTTTTTTTTTTACAATGTGTCGCTAACTACGTCTATTCGATAGAGAAATAGCTCGATCGTCAAACAAAGCCCCGACGGAAAGATCCACGATCAAAATATGTTTGTGTGAAAGATAATATACGCAGCATCTTCGAATTCCAAAAAAGAAAAAACGGAGTATCGTATTCGTGGTTCAAATCTTTCCTTTGCGATTTTTTTTTCGATTTACGGGTATCGAAAGCTCTCTAACCAATCGCTCGGCGCGAGTGCGTCATCTATAGCGAGGCCCTCATTGGTAGAGAATTTCGACCGCCCGTAACTGTCAAATCAAAATTTTATCCGGAGCAAAATTTTACCCGGAGCGAAACTTTACTCGGAGCAACATTTTATCCGGAGTAAAATTTCATCCGGGGAAAAATTTTCGTCAGTTTTGAAGTGCGAACATGATCACAGTTTTTTCTTCACAAAATTTGGACTCGTAACATCCCCGCAAAAAAAATTAGCAAACAAATTTTAAGATTCTACATTCTTTCGTCACGAAGATTTGAAAAATAGGTTGAATGAATTTCCGTTCGCGAAGCTTCGATTATTTCGATGATAAATGATTTTCCATGGGGGAAAAGCTTGAGCGACTAGTGTGCGATTGTCAAAAGTTCCTCATACAAATTGAATAACCGCGTCGACAAGCGAAGCTTCTACAATCGACCAATTGCGTCGAAAAAATGTTCAATTAAAATTTCAGCGAGTATAATCTCTGTGCAATGAGCGTTTAAATTACGTGAATCAATTATTACAGTATAATAAATTCTACGGAACCAAGAGATAGAGATAGAGAGCGGGATGTATAGTAGCAAGCAGATAAAAAAATACAGACGCAGACAGACCGACAGACAGACACATCAAAAAGTTTTACACCGAGAAGATGACAGTGTTCGGTGGTCGGGTGGTGGTGTTTCGTGATGTGAGGAAGGGGGTCGCTACACTGAAACATTCAGGCCTCTTTGCACAACGGCCAATTAACAATTAATTTGATTATCCGTTTAAAAAGTAGTAGATACATCATTTAGCCAGCGTTTAGACTGCTTCGAGTGTACACTTTTTCTTTCTTTTTTTTACAGCTAACGGCATAAAATTCGTCACGGACTTCGAACGATATCTTATCTCCAGACAAATCACAACGTTCGATCTCGTCAAAGACTATCAAAGTTTCACCGGTCCTCGTTCCAGCCAATCCACCGATTCGTTTGAGCTCGGTCATCGTATTTATTCGATAAAAGAAAAAGAAACTGTTACGTGTTCCATTATTTTTTTTTCTAACTCGGTGGCGTTCGAGATCTAAAAATTGAAATAATTTCTAATAAATCTTCGATCATCGATATCCTATTGACGATGCAAGAATATTCTACGTAATTATATATATTGAAGAAAAAAAAAAAGAAGAGGACGCTCGATTCCTATTATACAGAGAAAGCACTCTCTAAACACTGTCCATTATAGATAATTCCAAGATCCAACCCAAGAGTTTGAGGCCGCAGTTATCATAGACACTGTTCTTTTCATAGTTGAAAAAATATTTATCGTATCATACACGTTCGATCGGTATTTAAATCGCCTAAAGCAATTTTATTTTTCCCTCCGGGAAACCCTTAGGTTCAACGAAATTATAATATCCTATTTAGTACTCATAAATTCAACCGTTTGAGGCGCTCTCATCTTACCCACGTGATTCACAATTTTTTTCTATTATTCGAACGCAAAAGAGAAGAAAGAAAAAAAGTCGTCGCCTCAAATAGTCAAAACGAAATATACACTTAAGTACATCGTTACAGTTCAAGATATTGCATTGTTCGATACTATAAAATTAAACGGCAAAAAATAATAATGTGAAAGCATCCAAAGCATGCCACTATGCTTTTGTTTCCTCGATAATTCTCGTGAATACACGGATCTTGTTGTTCTTCAAACTGTCACAACAATTTCGCTATTAAAAACGGACGAATCGTTGTGAGTTAATTCTTTTTTTCTTCTTTTCTCAGCTATATCGTATTTGTTTTTATTCGCACGACGCTTCGGAAATCGTATGTCAAGAGTTTTATCATTATTATTATTGTTCGATCAAATGGATAGTCTTAGCGTGTTAGAGATACAATTACAGCGGAGAATCGATTATTCGATAAAAACTGCTCGTTTCGTTTCGCTGGTAATACGTAAATAATCAGTATAAAATACTCGAAATAAATGTTTATAAAAAATGTACTCTTGTTTTCATCGTGAAAAATAGCTTATTTTTCTGCAGTCCGAATTTTTATTTGTTTCGCGTGGATAATCGACGCTCCGCTGAATTTGTGTTTGTCCTCGCTTTACCACCGGAAGAACGGAAAAATAATAAATATTTCGTCAAAAAAATAAGGTAAGGTACGTACGAGTCCGTTAATCGGATTAGTGGAAACATACCTTTATCCTCGACACAGCTTCCTCCGCTTGACACATCCTCGTTGATTTAGTTGGCTGACCCTCGCAGACTAATTGCGTGGAGCCGAGGTATCTCGCGCGGAACAAAACTCCCTCGATCAACACTGAAGGATCGTCGAGCAATCCTGTAAATGGTATTGAAACGTAAGTCTTCGATTCTCCGGTGTTATCGTATTTCTTCGAGAGTGCACCGTACGCCGACAAATAATCGGCGGAACACTGAAGAATCCTTATCGAAGAAACGACATTCTCCAAAATTTCACTGTCATCACTGATTTGATTTTCATTCATGCCTCGTGAGTTTAATGAGCGAAGAAAAAAAAAAACAAAAAAATTATTAAAAAATAGTGCAGAAATGAATGAGTCGGAAAGTTGTGCAGCACGTTTGAGATCCGCGGCTTCAGTGCTCCGTCGATGTTTTCCCACTACGTATTATCGAGCAACACGTGCAATAGAGACGCGATAAACGTTTCTACTATGTAATTCGTTTCTCTCGCGCAGATGAATGCCGACGCTCGTCCGTCCCGCGAGTCGATGAGATAATACAATGAAGCGAGATGCACCTTATGATACCAGAGGGACCGAAGAATATTACTTACCGCGTTAGAAAGCGTTTAGATGCAAAGCGCACATCAAATATCCCGGGTAGCAGCGTTGAAAAAGGATTAACAGAACCATTAATGTTATAATACTCGGACTGATTAAATGTAGCTCGTACCGTGCATATCGCTTGTGCATCGAGACTATTTTCAAGTTTTTACGACATCTCGAAGATATTTTAGATCGCACGATATCGCACAGTACAGAAAAAATATTAACAATTCTGCGACAGGTTTGTCGATTAATTCTCGTATCTTATTACTGTAGCAATTAGATAGCATTCCAAGTTTTTTTTCCTTTTTGTTTTTCATTATCAAGATGCAGTTAGCAATGTTAAGGAAGGCTTCACAATTGTAATAAAACTTTTCTTTCTGCGACAAAAGTTTTTTTTTTGCGGATTGCCATTGGTACATTAGTGAAGGAAGCATCGGTTTAAAAATTTTGAAAAGCCACAGTGTTCAATTCTTTTTACGAAAGATTCTTTTTTAAGGCTGGCTTTTTTTTTGTTTTTCAGTGACAAATATTAAGCCCCCGTTTTGAATGTAAAATTCTATTTTCGATTTAATTCAATGTCCCAGCCTCCTTAATAGATATTTTAATAAAATTGTAATTTTGTAAATCGTAATTTTGTAAAAAAAAAAAAAAAAAAACGGCACTTGAGTTAGTATCATGCAAATTGCTTTAATCCATCGTGCGTAAGTTCGATAGGAGTGTTGAATGATTACCTTCCTTATTTCTCGACTTTTTTTTCCCTTCCTTGTCCTGCAAAACATGAAGAAGAAACGATAGTTGACACCGTTGTTATAAAAATGCGACTATGAATCTATGTTCACTTGCGAATAACTGTACTATAACATGGTTTCTTGCAACATGCATATTTTTGGCTTTTCTTTTTTCATCATAAAAACATCGTGCTCTTTGTACAATAATGTAGTGATTCGGTAGTTGAGCGAAATGTTATTGTTTTGTTACGAGTTTGAAGCACGTGAAAGAATGGAAAGATGCTGAGTGATTGACGTTTTTTTCTCGACTTTACGATGTCACTGAGAGCAGCGGATTCGGAGGATAAGACAGGACAGCATGCGGCTTATATCTTAGATACAGAAAACATGCAAATTTAATCGTATTTATGAAGGATTCGAGCTTTTTTCAGCAGCGACCTCTAAGCTAAATAAATTATTATGAGAAATGAGCTTTGTAATCGTCAATTCGGTGGTTCTATTATTGCGACAAGCCGCGAGCCAATGCAGCCGTTAGTGGTTGAAAAAAAAAAAAATGAAAAAAATTCGAGCGTCTAAAGAAACAAAAAGAAATTATCTGCTGTCCTACTAGTGTTCAGGCTGAATAGACAGTTTCAACTACAGCTCTCACTATTCAGACTATCAAACTCCTTCGCTCCGGCATTTTTTAGCCTGATACAAGTATTTTTTTTGTTTTCCAACAATTATAAAAATAATTTAAATTTTTAAATTCATCGTTTTAAAAAAATCGATGTCGAAATATTTTCAGCTATGTTTGAAAAAAAATATGTTTCAGCTAGGATCGAAGAAGTTGAGAGAATTTATAAAAATAAATAAATAAATAATTAAAAAACAAAAAATTTAAACGACAAAATTATCTGTTTGACAATAAAGATTTGTTAATGGGCACCTTTTTCCCCTTGCCGCTGGATTCCTTGAGGCTCTGAGTGGGCGAGGGAGAATTTTTAACCGGGGTCTTCTGGGGACTTGTGGTTGTTTGCGTGGGTGTTGTTACGTCACGTTCAGGAGGTGATGAACGTATAGCAGAGACAATGGGAGGCGGAGACATGGACGTCGACGTCGAGGGTAAGGTTTCCGAGGGGCTCGCTAGCGTTTCTAATGGAGCAACACTCAAGGTTTTCGGCGGGGTTTGCTTTGGAGTAACGACTTTTGTACTCATTGGTGGTAGCATTGTCCTAGTTTTAGGCTTCCGCCACCCCTGCGTAACACCAAGACGATATTAGTAGTAGCACACCAATACCAAGAATCAGCAAAAAATAAAAAAAATGTTTTTATTAAAGAAAAATCTACGTACGGTATTTACAGTGGGGGGAGGTGGGGATTTTATATCAAATTGTACACTGGCAAAAAAATATCTCGCGCACAAAAACGGAAGAGCACATTGCTGTGTCAGAACATCAAAAATTACTCTCTTCCTGTTTTTACGCGCGTCATATTTTTTCATATTTCGTTACCGCAACCGACATCGGGGTCATTCGATGTAAAGCCGAAGGGGATAAAATAGTATATTATACCACAACGGAGGAAAGAGCGTTTTTTCACCGAGTGTGAAGTTTGATGCCCGAACGAAGCGAGGGCAGAAATTCACACGAGGTGAAAATGCACTTCCTCCCTTGTCGCATACGATATTTTTTTTCTCGACTTCGTTAAAGTAACCACATTTCTCGCGTCGCAAAATCGTTATATTCGGCAATGACCATTACGCCCCCGGGAGTAATTGAACTTCCGGAAGGAGTAATGAGCCCTATTACTTCCTAGGGAGTAATGAAACTGTACTGCGTATGTGCACAAGTTAGTAATGATCATGGGTCAATGATAGGCTATTTTCCACCCGTATTGCAAGCAAGGAATGTGGTTATTTTAGCGCAGTCGGGAAAAAAAATTCGTACACGTTCGGGATATTCTCGGAGCGTAGTTACGAAAAAATTGTTCGTACGGGTGGATACTACAATGAACGAACGCTATCAACCTCCATTTTTTATGTCGAATTTTTTTATGCGGACAAATGTATTGACCGAAAGATATACTCGTTTTCAATTATTTACAAAATAAGTCGAGTAACAGTTAGAAATACTTTGTGCAGTCATTTTTTTGTGTATGCTGAGAAACACGATTCTTTCATTGCAAATTTTTGCACGATGCAAGTCGGGACTGTAAGTTTGCTTTTGAACACTGAATAAAATTATTGTGCGTAACATTCAACATGACGATAAATATGTTTGGAAGAAAAAGCTGTAGTACGGAATAATTGTCTTCGGGATGGCAGAGAAGCTTCGAAATTTGTTTGGTAGGACACAAGAAAGTCGTGACTGAAATGATTTACAAAATTTCAAAAAAAAAAAAAAAAAAAAAAAAAAAACATCTTGAAAGCTCGTATTTAAATTTTGTAGTAAGTGTGTCGCAAATACAGCTGACACACGAACAGACTTTTTTTTACTTGATTGACATTATTTTTTCTTTGTCGCCGTCAGCCTGTTTTGTTTATAAATAATGCTCGAAAAAAATGAATTACAGATTTACTACTTGTATACAAATTTTGTAACAGTGTTTTGCAAATAAAGCTAACACACTAAGTGACTTTTTGAAATTATCGACATAATTTTTTTATAAATCAACTATAGCCTGTTTTGTTTATAAATGATGCGCGAAAAAAAATGGATTCCGGATTTAAATATTTGATGCCAGTGATGATTTGGATAATTGTTAGTTAATCGCACTGTTTACCCAGCGGGCAAGGGCGACCACATCCTACACGAGACATTGCGTTAACCTCGCGTAATTTGACGTTAATTGTCTTTTGTTAATTTAGTACGATACATCGAACTCACGTTATCGTCGTAAAATCCTTGATCGTCGGTTCTCTGTTGCCCGAGCAATCTATCAGTTTCCAGATCCGTATCGGCTTCCTCTTCGTCCACAACCTCCTCGACGTCGGGCTCGGCCTCTTCGTCGACCCGTCTTGCTTCCGAATCCTCGCTGTTACTCTCCGTGCAGATACGCCGCCTGCCATCCAACATACTACAACTTAGTTAGATGCGCTTGCGACTTGCCAATTCCCAAATTTTTATGTCTATATGCTGATCAGAGATTTACTAAACCCGATTGTCAAAATGTCTATATTTCACAGAGCTGGGCAAAGTACCAAAAAATACTTTAAGTACAAAGTACAAAGAATCACAAGCTTTTGAAGTATCAAGTACTTTTGTACTTAACGTATTTTTGTTGTACATCAAATATAAAGTACTTTCTGTACTTGAAGTATTTCTCAAGTACTTTTTGCAAGTAGGTTCGTAACGTTAAACGCTATCTAGGCTTTAACAAAAATGGTGCCAAATAATTTTTTACATTTGCACATGGCTTCTTTATTTATTAAAGTTTTGCGTTTAGATTTCTTAATGATAAACTTCGTCGATCGATTTTGGTTTCCTTGATAGCGGAAGCTATCCCCAAAATTGTAATAAATGAGGAAGTCATGCGCAAGTTACTTTGAAACTGTTTTCGTAACATTAAAGAATGCATTGCATACAATTTGCACGGTCAAAATTTACCGCAAAATTTTTATTCTAAGAAATCACTAAATAAACTTTTTGTAATTCGTCGTTTCGAGGTTATTTTTAATATATTCTTCACTTTCTTTAATTAAAAAAAATCCACGAAGTCACCATTGTTTTTAAATTTAAATACTGAAAGCAGAGTAAGCCGGTCTTGTTTTTTTAATCGTATTTTTTAATAAATAAAAAAGTAATGTAAGCGTGTAGTTAGAAACTACTTGTACATGGTACTTGAAATCTTTAAAAGACGTAATTGAGATACTATTAAATCCTTAAGCACTTCAAGTACGTACTCGAAGTACCAAACGAATACCCGGTACTTCAAGTAATGTCCAGCTCTGATATTGTGCATAGATTATCTTCGAAAATAATTTAAATTTTTATAGAATCAATTATCTCACCACCGTATAATAAAATTTGTAAGTTTCATGGTCCAGTCTCGTTTAAGATGTTTAATTTAGCTCATCTCTAATCCCTCGTCTATAAGGAACGAAATATCATTGATACCTTGGAATCCATATGGGACTGACGCTCGTTTCCGCCGGATCGTCCGACGGTGACTTGACCGGAAGTGTTTTCGTCTTTTGCAGTGCCATTCTGATGTCTTTTATAGCGGCTTCGACTTCACCTCCGATTTCGAGATTTGTGCTCTGACGTCCTTGAGGCGCAGGTGGCGGCGGTGTACCCAGCGGATCCAAACCGTCGAGATTAAGTTCGTTCGTTTCGTACGAATTGTCCTTCTGAGCAATAAAAAAATCCGGCGACGTTTCCTTCAGCATACGCAGAATATCTTTCGTGATGTCAACGACCCCTTCCTTGGCCGGTTCGCAGCTCAGCGCCATCATTTCGTCTCTCGTGCGCGGTATTATCTCAACGTCGACCTCGCACTTCTGCCGATCCATTAGCATCACTGTTGGATTATTGTTGTCCGTGTCGCTCGCATGACCGCTCGACAAACCGTCCTCCAGCACCGGCATGCTCGTGTGTATTCTCAGCGAGTCCGAATTGTTTCCTAAATCGCCGACCGAGCCCAGCAGACCGCTGGCCGGCATCAGCTCGTTGTCCATCATCATCAGCGACATGTCGCTGTCCAAATCACCACAGTTACTGTCGCAATCCGTTGTCTCCGGACTCAGCGTGAAGTTTCGCGAATGACCGACTTGCAAGCCGACTTCTGTCTCACCGAGATCCTCGCTGCTTCCCGTACCCACCGACAGGTCGAGAAAGTTATTTTCGTGCTCCACCGTCTAAAAATAAACATTGGACATTCTTAATGAAGAGCTCCGAGACTAGGTTCTTAGGATTTTTCGCGAACTTAAAGCTAACGAAGTTCGCTTGGCTGATCGCGAGATTTTTTTTCTTTTTTTTTCGTAGAAGTATAGTTTGTTTATTTCTCGACGAGGAGTAAGGTAATTTGATTAAATTATTTTCGGATCTATATTCCCTGCCATTTTTCGTCCTGGGTCATATCATGGATTGGGTCCGCAATTTTTTATACGACTGAACGAACTCTTAAAAGTACTTAGATTTATTAGATTAAAAAAAATTGGTGATAATTATTTGTGATAAAAAAAATGATCGCCACATTCTCAAAATCTAAAATCTCAGCGAAACTGAGATACACATTTTTCGGTGTCCCTGATATCTCAAAAATGGATTGATGAATTTTTATGAAAATTTGTACCGATACGCTTTAACGGATTCTTTAGTCCTTGACGATCTCATATTGGAAAAATATGGTTAAACAATGATTCAAACTGTTGAGAAGTGGGTAAAAATCGACTTTTTTCAAGTGGCCGCCATTTAGCCAAATTTTTTTTCCTTCCCTTGTCAGGAACCGCGTTATATATAATTTGTTAAAAACAATTTAAAAAATTTGTTTCTGGTAAAATGACGAGTTGAAATCAGTGACACCGCAAAGGAACTTCCAAAAAAATTGGTTACGCACGTCGATAAAATAAGTACATGATAACAATAAAATTGAATTAAAAAATTCCTAAATGATCTTTAATATATTCTCCTTCCACCTTGCAAAAATTAAATCGATAAAGCGTATATTCGCCGAGAAAAAAAAATCACGAAATATACATACGTTTTTACCCATTTACTGTGGCGTAAGCCCTTAAACTAATTTACGTTAGCCGATTGTCCACAAATATACTTAATACCGTTGGATTTTCACAGGGACCAAAGACACTCGCGCAACTCTTACCGTTTGTGGAAAGTCCGATTTCTGTTTCTTCGGTGACTCGTGAACCATTACCTCTTCAACGCCCGGCAAACCACTGGCCAATCTTTGCCCGACGTAGGAACTACCGCCCTGTCTGCGCAGCTCGTAGTCGAGATCCTGCGAGAAAGTACCAAAATAAAAAAGTCGTTAGAACAGTCCGCGCAGTTTCCTTTCACGCAAATAAAATAAAATGTCGTCGCGCGAGGAAATACTCGTGACGTCCGAACGCATATACACTAAAATTCACCTGAAACGGGAACGTCTCGCCGTTGTTCTCCTTCTCCTCGGTCGGCGGTGGGCACTTGAAAAACTCTTCCAAAACCTTACGGGTTTCCGAAAATTCGTACAGGTAATCAAACGTGCTGCCGCCCGAGGCGACGAGGCTCGTCAGATTCTCGCCGTCCATCATCGATGGCTTCAGAGAATCTTCCTCCTCGTCCTCCTCTTCCTCCTCCTCCGGCTCTGGCGACGGTGGAACAGGATCCGGGAATGCTTCTACCGTGTTTACGGAATTCTTTTCCAGCAACGCATTGTCTATAACAACTTCCGTAGAATTTTCATTCTTCTGAAAAAAAACGATAGAAAGGCATTATTTATTGATTTCTTTATTTATTTAAAAGAAACGTTGCAACGTAATAATTTTTTTATTTCTTTATCACGAGATAAACTTCGTTTTCTTCCCCGTACTGTTGCGTCTTTGCTCCACATTTGTGCGAGATTTTTATTACTGATTTTTTTGTCACGCTTATCTCCAACGATTTTCATATTTTTTAAAGTCGAACAGAAGTTAAGCTTCAGCTACTGTGAGATCGATTTTCGCATGGCGGGTACCTCTTTTTGATTCGGCGTTGTCGGCAATATTCTCTGCGGAAAGCCGGGTCTCGGTGTCAGATAAACAGATGGCGATGACAAAAGACTCGGCAATCTTGGATTCTCTCGTACACCGTATCTCCGTGGGCTTCCCGAATATTGAGCGATTGGCAATTCACCGATGACTCTCGCCACTTGGTGATTCCGTTCGGGCGATGGAGAATCGGCTTCACAGTCGCTTGCCGGTGCGGCGACCTTAAAAAAAATCATGTCAAATAAATAAAATATTTTACAACGCGATTTCGACAAGCCCAATTCACAGGACCGAATTCGAATTTTCGAAATAGAAAATAAATAAAATTTGTCTCAAATTTGTTGATTCTCTATCTCCAAAATCCACACATTAGTCTCTGCAGACTCGCCTTTTTATTGGTGAATAAATTCAGCGAACGATCATTCGTATGTTTACCTTGAAAAATTCCGAAGTATTACGCGGATAAGTCGGCGTCGGACTCGGCGTGCTACCGACGCTCGAGCTCGGACGTTCGTTCTGGACTCTGTTGCGGTGTTGTCTATCGTCATCGCGCTCCGCGTCCAGGCAGCCTGTCGCCGCTTGACCGACGTTCGTAGTGCTGAGATCCAGTCGCAGACCCTGCCAATTGTCATCGATGTCGTCGAAAACGACGACCTCGCCGTCGCTCACTATGGCCATGCTACGTGCAGGTGTCGTGTGATTCGACTGATAATCTATGCAGTTCTTCGGCAGTCCGTAATCCAGATCTGTAATACTCTTAGCGGCATTGTAATCTACGTTATTGCTGTTGAGAACCGAGTCGTAGTTTATAATACGATTGCTTCGGGTTCCCTTCGGCGAGTCGTAGTCCAGAATGGACTTTGTCGGATTGCGACGCACCGAGTGCACCTCCGATGCGAACACGGTCTCCGTGACTTCGCGATTCGCTCTCTGACGTCTTGCCTCTCCGCATCTGGAAAAAAAAAAACACTAAAATTAATAAAAAAAATATATATAAAAATAGGTGAAATCTTTACATTCTTGTCTTACTTATAGGAAATGATTTTTTATGTATCATATTTTTACATTTATTTCTTGGTCACGGGTTAAGCTTTTTTGTGGTTTTTTTTCTTTACTTTTTAAGCAAAGGTGTTGAGAATGGAAAAAAAGTTTGTATAAAAAAAAAGGACTATTATCGATCGGCGAATAATTTTACCTGCTGCGAAGCTCCCAGACGCTCTGTCTGTTGGGCGACTTGTTGTTCTTCTTAGCTGCCAGTTTGTTGTCCGTGGGGCCGTCGTCGTTCGCCTGGGTCTTCGAAGTGGCCAGGAAGCGAGGCTTTCTAGCCGCCACCTTGCCTCTGCTCTGGGAAAAGACCTCTCGACCGCCGGCTATTTCGATGATCCTAAAATACAATTTCCAATCGAACAGACAAACGCGAATTAGAGATATATTTTTTTATTCTTATTTTATTTTTATTCCAAGACTAATTAAATTTGACGTATCCCAAGTGTGACTGAATATTATTAAGTGCCAACGTTAACTGTACGAACATCGAGTGTAATTAGTGCGTATAGTCGTCGGTACTCGAAGCGTTGCTGCACACGCAATGTCGTAATCCACCCATTCGTTGATGTATCGTACATTCGTCATTTCTCTTCCCGAGTATTCATCCGACGTGCTAAGAACCACTTGTTACTAATAATGAATAATTAATAAACCGTATGGTTATATAGATGCGACGAGACTCGGGCGCGAGAATTCGCGGATTAAAAAGAAAACCATCCAACAAATTATCCTTTTTTGTCAACCGTTCCGTAATCGTTGTTCGGTTAAAATTCGAATTCGCGAGTTATCTGTTGTTCCTGTTATTCTTTAAATTTATTTATTTATTTTTTCTTGAAAGTAACAAAGAAAAAATAACAAACAGTCGACGTTCCTTTATTCGCCCTCTCTTTATCTTCGATAGATTTCGATAGATCGATAGTATCGACCGGACGCGCCGCTGAGTCCCCTGTCCCGAGTTTATCTCACTTCCGTTTCTTAAGGAGTCCTGCACGATTTGAAGCATATATGCGTACACATTAACAATTTTTTTTATTCAAACTAAGGAATCGTCTACTTCCGTTGGTAAAAAAGGTAAGTAAGGAGTTAAAAACGGCTCCAGCATCCTCTTGACTCGTCGTTAGCGTTATTTTGCAATGACGACGGTGAACGCGTTTCATTAGTTCGATAGTTTTTATCAATCAATCCCTAATCGTTATTGGTTCAATTCGAATTCACGAGTTATCTGTTGTTCATCATTTTTTTTATTTTATTTATTTCTTTTTTCCGAACGTAACAAAGAGAAAAACAACAAAACAGCTTTACTCGACGTCCCTCCTTTCTCTTCGATACATTTCGATATATCGATAGTGTCGACCGAACGCGCAGCACCGGTCGATACCTGACTTCCGGTTCTTAAGTGCGTCCGTGCGGTCGCCCACGACAGTGCAAAATTTTTACCACAAATATTTTTTTTTTATTTGTTCTAATCGGCGGTGTATTTTGGCAAATAAAATACTTCATCAAGTCGGCCAGTCCGGTTTATTCACGTACGCGTCCCGCAAGTCATTATACTGGTTGTATGAAAAACAGTCGCGAGACACGAAAACACGATCCAGCGTCGTTCAGCGTAAAACAATGTTTAGTCGTCGTTAACGTTGTTTTGCGCTGGCGACGGTCAACGCATTTGATTAATTCGGCAGTATTTATCAATTATCTAAGTCGTATAGAAATCGTTTACGCATCGCTAAAGCCACTGTTTCAAATGTTAACGAGCCACTCGGGCGTTTAGCAAGATTAATATATAGGTGTTGCGCTACTGGCCAACAGCCAGTGCAATTTTATCGAAAAATCGTGAGCAAAGAATTTGTCAAGAGAGACATAAAAATGTGTTCGGTGAAACGGCAGCGGTGCCGTTTGAAAACCTCTACTAACCACTCGGGCTGTAATTCAACGAGAAATTAGCTCGGCGTACAGTCTATTTAGCAAAGCGTTCCGGAAAAGCGTACTCGAGCTTGCAACATACAAAAAAAAAACATAAAGGCAACAACGAAAACAATGGGCGACCGAGTTATACACACGCTTGTTACAAAGACTCTGTAATCCGTGGGCGTTCAGTTGCGACGAAAACTCGTGTTTTGTTTGTGAAGTTATAAGTGCCCTGACAGTTCCTAGGAACTTTTGGTCCTACGAAACTCCGAGCCAGTGGCAGTCGCCGCGTACGGTTTTCGTGTGCGGCGACCTCAATCTTTATACGAGCAAGCGCGAGGCTCCAGCGAAGTCGGTGAGTTGTACAAATTTTACGGGAGCTTTTCGTGGAGAATATTTTTCAGATGTCGTGCTCGCAGAGTGGGAAAGTGTTTTGGACGGTGACGGAAGGGTAACATATAGATGCACGAATGCGCAAGATGTTTTCACTACCATTTCCCCTATTAAAAAAGACATGACACTCGAATGATCGAGATAATATATATCGAAATAATCGAAATAGTGAAGTCAGTTTTCGTAGTCAATCAGGATCGTAAGCGGGAGGGGGCGAGAGTAGATGTTTGTGCTCACCTCGAGTCTCGAAGCTTGTAACTACGATCGCCCTTGGCCGAAGTCAAAATGTAAACAGGACCCTCGTCCGGTCCGCTGTCGTCCTGCTGCGACTGTGTTTGATGATCGCTGCCCGCCAGACTTCCGTAATTCGGCGCATCCTCGCTGCGGCCGGAAGCCGATGACGAACTGGAAGACGATGGCTTCGCGGTGCCGGTCAGCTGTTGATTGTCCGCCGCGAATCCCGGCATAACGCTTGCCGTCCTACGGGACAGCGAACCTGATTTTTTCCTGCGACTCGTCGTTCGCTTTCTACACCTACGAACGTAACTTGGAAATCTTAAAAGTCGTGCGCATTAAAATTTCACCGGGCGTCTATCCGCAGCCAGCAACGAATGACATAACAAAACAATACATAAAAAGTACATAAAAAACAATTAAATTTAAAAGAAAGGCACAACTATTGCAGGTTTGTTTCCTGCGTCGCTTTGCGTATTATTTTCTCGACGAAAAATTCGGTGATCGAAGAGGCGAGGTATTTTTTTTATTATTCGCTAGAAATCTGATTCTTCAGTGAATGTGCGTGAAATTCAAGATTTTAGCAGTTATTCTTTTCTTTTTCTTTTTTTTTGTACGAGTGCTGTGTTTGGATCAAGGTCGATGCAAAGGTCTCAAAATATGTGTTAGATAAGCAATACGAAAATATCGAATATTTTCACTGTGCAGCTTCGGTCGTTCATTACGTACGGATAGTGTTTTAATGAGAGGGGGATAAAAGTGGTAGACAAATATTGACGCCACGATCAATTTTTAATACGGAGATGCTGCTTTAGCTGCAAGCGAAATTTTAACTCTGACGTTTCGCTTCGATTTTCATTAATGTATGGTACTATTTTTAATAATATTTTATTATAAAACTGTCCCAAAGTCGATCAATTTTTGCGAGCCTGCGCACCGGCGACGGAGAGCCCTTCAAGAGTTTGCAAAATAAAACTGCTATACCTTACATTTTTTAATCGACTTCCAGCAATATTTCGAAAAATTTTCTTTGGTTTTGATTTTTTTTATTACAAAAAAATTCAAAATCTGAAACATGCTTATCGATTTTGCCAAATTATCCATCAAGTATATCTAACTCGAAAATTTTCTACAATTTAATTTCATTCCTGAGTCAGGAAAAAAATGATCTTTCGTAAACTTTCCAGAACTTTTAGTCTCGTAAAAAAATGGCATTATATTTTATAAAATTGGCGAAAAAAAACGTGCGCTGTTCGGCTTTCGGTTGATTTCGAGGCGGGTGATTTGTCGGATAACTCGTTGGCTGCGACAGCAAAAGAATTTTCCACCTCAGCGACCTAGTTTGTTCACCCGACGCCCAGACCATAAATAAGTCATCGACCCAAAAATCTGTTTTTCTCTTCGTTTTGTATGTTGAAATTTGTTTACAATTTAATTTAATTCCTGAGTTAGGAAAAAAACGTCGACCAATTATCTTCTCCAAACTTTCCAGGTCTCAAAGAATGTATATATATATATATATATATATATATATATATATATATATATATATATATATATATATATATTCAATAAGTTTCCTTCCCGTGACTGTCCAGATCGGAGGTCCTCGAGCTTGGCATTATAATTTACAAGTTTATTACCAGTTTGCAGCTAGTTTATTTCTTGGCCTTACGCTCGGTTGGCAAATAAGTTACGGACCCAAATTTTTTTTTCGTTCCGTATGTTGAATACTTTCCGCAATTTAATTTAATTCACTTTACAAAACTCGCAACAAAAAAATCTTGCGCTACTCGCGCTTGAGTTAATTCGGATGCGGGTGTTTTGCCGGATACCAATAGCTCGTTGTCTGCAGCAGCCGAACAATTTCCCACCCCAGCGACCTAGTTCGTTGACTCTACGCTCAGTCGCTAAAAAAGTTACGGACCCAAAGATGCATTTTCTTCCGCTTTGTATGTTGATAATTTTTTGCGATTTAATTTAATCCCTGAGTAAGAAAAAAACTTCCACCTAAACGTTCCTAAACGTTCTAGATTTTCTTTTTTGGCTTCATGAAAAAAACTTTATGCATATACATATTTATATCCTTAGCAAGTTTCCTTCTCGCGACGCGCAAAATCAGAAGTCCATGAGTTTGGAATTATAATTGATAAAACTCGCGGCAAGAAATATTCGCTCTGCTCGCGTTCCGGTTAATTTCGAGGCGGGTGGGTTGACCGAAGGTTTAGCGTCGGCAATAAAAGACAATCATTTTATTTTAATGATTTCTACATCTGAAATATACTTATCGATTTTGTCAAATTTCCCACCAAGCATGTTTAATTCGATTGCACCGACAAAGAAGAAAAATAATTTTGGTATTCCAGCGGAATGTCGATCGCTGATAATTCGTTGCTACAGTAAGAGAATGTCCCACTCCAGCGACCTAGTTCGTTGATCTTATCCTTAGTCGGTAAATAAGTTACGAGCCCAAAATAGTAACTTGCTTAGACCTGCCGTTCGCGAGGTTCAATTTCAGATTAAAATCTATACTTTTGGAGGGTGGAAAGAATTTTTTTTCAACAAAGTCACCGTACTGGACATTTTTAGAGTCTTCTATATACGAATTTAAAAATCGAAGTCTTTTGTGTTTAATAAAAAAAAATGACAAAAAGTTAAGCTCCGAGCCCGCAAAACTATATATTTTGGCCGATAAAGAAATCCAGCGGGAGGCGGTCGCTGACAATTATGTTTGAGAGGTGCCGCATTTTTGGGTAAAACGTCAAATGCGGCACCTATTAAGATTTCTGGTTTAGGTACCGCCTTTAGCGAGGTTCAATTTGAGATCGAAATGTGTACTTTAAAAAGATAACGGAAAAATGAAAAACGCCTTTTTTTAAACACACGGAGAAAAATAGTTCTGTTCCTCTAACAAAATGTACATCATTAATAACTTATTGTCGTAGCAGCAAAAATACTTGGCTGCTACAGCAAAATATTTTGCTGTCCCTATGTTAACCAGGTAAATGAGTTACGGTAACAAAATTCGTGTTGTCCCAACAATTTTATTTTTTTTTTCATCGTGCACCTTAATATACGTATATTTATATCCTTAAAAAGTTTCCTTCTCGCGACTCGCAAGATCGGAAGTCCATGAGCTTGGCATTATAATTTACAAAATTCGCCGCAAAAGAATACTCGCTCTAGTTGCGGTCCGGTTAATTTCTCGAGGCGGGTGGTTTGCCCGAAGGTTTCGCGTCGGGGATGAAAGAAAGTCGGCGAGCGAGCCCGGAGACGGCGGCGTCGGGTCGACGGCGGCCACGACAGCGCCTGCTGTTTTCATCGGGCGCTGGTCGGGCGCAATATATCCGGCGCTAGAGGCGCCGGGGACTTATTTTTCCAACGGTGGAAATGGAACGATCGATGATACTGCTCCAATTTTGAAGGTGTGTACCGAATATATGCGGCACGTGTTGCGGCCGGGCGCAGGCAGTTGAACAAACAATGTAGTAATTGTAGGTTCCTACACGCGGCCGTGCAGACCCCAAGAGTGACAGACTTCACGGAGATTCGTTCGCTTGAATTCTCATCGTAATTTCCTCTCGTCCGTGCACACCCATTCGCGATACTACGCGTAACACGAGCGAATTGCGGCATTCCCCATGCTCGCCTTTCTCTCTCTCTCCGACAGGGAAATTCACGGTGTCGCACATTTATTTCGCAAGACAAATGCGCATGAATTGTAATGCGTTCGTGTGTGTTGAAATTAATTATGTTTCGGTTTTGTTGATGGACTTCGTTTTTTTTTTTTTTGTAAGTGATTTTTTGTAAAGCATGCAGGTTTCTGTGAAGTGCGCGCAGAAAAGCACTTTTTCGCACCGCGTGCGAGAAAATACTGCGCTTGGGCACAAACGCGTGGCAATTTTTTTCCTGGATGTTATCAACCGCCGATGAGGACGAATATTTTTTCACCCTGTCTTCGTCGCCGCGCCACGACGCCAAAAATCAATATTCTTTAACACGTTCCCAGCGAAATCGATGCGACAGAATGCAAGCAGCGCGTCCTTCCTGGCGCCGTGTCGATGTAGCAAACAGTACAAACGTTAAGAGTTCCGAAAGCTAAATACTAAAATCGAAGTCACGCACCGTGTGCAATTCAATCACGTCCATTCCCAAGTGATTTGTTTCTCGACGGTAATAGCATGCGATGGTCGAAAATTGAAACAAAAAGTGTATATCGCGTGCCTAAAACGAGAAAATTGTATTCGCTATCTGAAAAATTGAGAAAATAGGCTTTAAAAAAAAAGTTGAGTCACGCGATGTGAGTCTTCATGTCTGCCTCGTATCTACGCCTTTGGCGAGTTTCGAGGCGATGTGAAATACCGCGGCCGGTAACAAAAACTGTAATTAATTTTTTATTTATCGTTTTTAATCGTGCCTTCAAAAGCGGATTCTTGAATGGACCTGCATTCGTATCCGCTTCGTGTGAGAATATGCTTTTAACCGGAAATGGTCAGCAGCAGTGAAAAAATATTGGGCTAAAATATCAGCTTAAGGAGCGATTCTTCCGAAAGTCCATTATGCACTCGTCGCCGCGTCAGTAGCGCTTTTAATTCGGTCGATACAAGCATATTTAATTGCAAACTCGAAACTATCACCGAAGGATTTTCGCCTTTGGGTGTACGATCGAGGGTTCGCATACAGTTTTACGGGGTTTAATCGCGGCTTTCGTTGTACGTCACTGATGCATAATTACCCTGGACACGATTCTCTAATGGATCGCGGTAACTTTATGGCAATTATGCAGCTTGACCGTTATACGTGTATTATACGTGTAATCGTTTTATCGCGCTGATTAGTTGGCTCGTCGATCGACCTCTGTTTGTCCCCGTAGTTAAAGTACACGGATTGTATATATATTTCCGTAATACAGCCCGCCGAGGAGGAGAGCAATCCCCGCTTGTTTGCTTTGTGATTGTACGTCGAATAAATAGCGAGCTCTCGAGGGCAAGTTGTGCCATGTTGCAGTAGTGCAAGCAGGAAAAAAAATTGTATGTATAAGAAAAAAAACAATAAAAAAGTTCCGCCACGAAAATAACAAGTTTATATACATTCGGCTGCAATAATATTTTCTTTCACTTAGCCGCGAAAGTTAGATGATGATGATAATGATGATAATTATTATAATGATTATAATGATTATTAAAAAAAAATGCTTAGTTCTCCGAGCTCTACTCTAGTCCCGCGCGTTTTCACTGTATATACGATTGTATTATTTTTCCCGCGATCCCATAACCGTAGCTAAAGCCAATATCATTGTATACACAATCGCAATTTTTTGAATATATGTACAAAGGCTTCGACCCGTGAAAATAAACAATAAACAATAATGATTATAATGATTATATTTTTTATTATGTTGATGAAACTTGTAAGAGTGTACGAGAGTATTTTGTTAGTCTTCCTACACGGGAGAGAAGAACGTGGGCGACTATGTCCTTTATAGGATAAATATTTATCGACGAGAATCGATCGTACTCTCTCGCGTGCTGATACACGCTTCGCATCACCCATGGGGATTTTCTATTTATAACGATTTATCTCTAGCGACAAAGACGCTCGTAACGACGGCCCTTTCCGAAGCAGTTTTGAACGCGCAACCAACTCCAATATTTTCCGTCGGTGTTTGAACTTCGTTGCAGCAGGGGTGTAATTGAGAACAACGGTTCGCACTTCCCGAGGCTCTTACGGACTTTATTATTTTTTATTTTATATTTTTTTTTCTGCGAGGTCCTCTTTCAAATCGCGGTGAATATAACCCTTATTTTTTATTTATAATGATGAGACTTACTTAAATCTGAAATTCACTTTAAATTGAGATTCAGTTTTTATTGAAACATTTTTCAAGTCATAGGAAAGGGCGTGAAAAAATTGAAGAATGTATAATTTTTTACGCATGTTGCTATGACGTGAAAACTGTTAAATAAAAACTGAATCTCAACGTAAAGTCTCATCATTGTCGAGTTACTTTTTATAAAAATATTCGATGCTCAAAAATCTGTTTTTGGTGAAAAATTGAAAATTCTTATTTTGTTAATAACACGATTCGGTGGATCCAGAAATAAAAAATTTTAATCTGAAGCTTGAAAAAATGATTGTCTCGAACTACAAAAATAATAAGAAACCGTAAATTTGTCAAAGCTTTGGCGAGATAAGTGAAACATGTTCACAAGATTTTGGATCTTTTTTTTCATTTCATTCGTCTCATGACGAATGAAATGTGTTTTTTCAATTCAAAAAATTTAAAAAGTTAACAGGCTTTTTAAGGTAGTGCCTCAAAAGAAAGACCTGTCGAAACTCAGCAGTATAAAGATCGTTAAACATAGTAACTCTTTTAATTCGAAATTTTCTCCGTAATATTCTTCATAATTTTCTCCAGGTACTCAAATTCACGCAATTTAACCTCCCTCCTTCCCTCGACATTTATCCTTACATCATAAACGTCCACAATAAATCTCAACACTCTCGCGACATTTTCCTTCCTGAGACCTTTGCACGACAGTGTCTTCTTCATCGTTTTCCTCGACTTCGACCGTACTTGTACAGGCTGGCCTTTCGGTGCGAAACCGTGCGGCCAACTTTTAGACCTCGTCTCTTCGTTTTCATACCTGCCACATTATTGCGTTACGATGCTAAAGCCCTTTCTGATGTTTCACCTCTAAACCTGGAGCAATAACACTAGCAAAAAAAAAAATAAATAAAAATAAAAAACGAAATCGCGAGGTATAAAAAGAAGTCTCTCGAGCCCGGTACAAAACTTCTCGACGATCCTCCGGCACGCAATCGGGAAGGTCTTGAGCTTCCGGCTCGTGTAACTTACTGGAGTCCCATAACTGAGCACCGATGTAAAGATTTTCTTAGATTTTTTTTCGCCAATTGACAAAGATCACGCGATAGTCTATTGGCCCGGAGAATACACACGCAGGCACGTTGGGGACGGGGGAAGGGGGGGGGGGGAGGAGGAAGAAGAAATCACATAGCGGTGAAAACCGACGGTAAAAAACTTGCCTATCGGTCGTGTCTCGCTCGAGGTCTATCATATTGCTGGACAGTGTTAATTTGGCGGTCGCTACGTTAGTCGTGTCGTTGACGACTGCAATTGTGGCTTCGTCGTTGCGACAGAAATGGTTGTCATGCGGCTGGCTTCCGGTATGCGTTGTAGCCCCCAGAGTCGGGGCTTGACCGCCCCTAGGCCGACATTTTGGAAAAAGTCGGTTCAAGTCTGCGTTCTCCAGGATCAGACTTGTCATCGCCACTTCACGTTCCGATCTTCCAATAGGATATCCATTCTGAAAGAACAAGGATATTCATCTTTTTTTACAATAATAATGTTATATTAATTTTTATGTATTTATTTATTTGTTTGTTGTTTTTTGTGAGAAATTTTAATGTCAATTCTCGGTTAGTAAATCTTGAAAAGGGCTTGGCCGTGGATCGAACTCGGTGGTTCCGATTTAACGAAACCATACATTATTTTCACCTTCATTTTATAATTTATATTAATTTATTTGTTTGTTTTTTTCGTGATAAAATTTAATATCAACTATCGGCTGGTAAATGTTGAAAATGCATCGGCCGCAGATGAAACTTTGCGGTTCCAATTAAACGTGAGCATACATCATTTTTACGTTTATTTTATGAAAATTGTTCGGATCTTTATTGATGGAGGCGGTTAATAAAATTATTAACGAATGATAATTAATTCAATCGTATGAATATGTAGGATATAAATAGTGCTGCAGCTGCATCAATTCACGTATGAATTCAAACCCTTAATATTCGTTCGTTCTCGAACAAATGACCTACTTCGATCTCCACCGTGAATTTTTACATCGATTCCCGCGCTGCTTTTTTTATTATTCGTATTTTTTCATTTTTTATAAGTCTTCACATGAAACGGCACTACGAAACGCGGAGCAAACTTTATTGAGCACCGAATGAAAATTTTCATTGACCCGCTATACTCATGGGAAGTATTTTTCTATCGAATTCGCTCATGCCATCCGACGGCCGGAGTTTATGAAATTGTTATAAATCGCGATCGAACGGTTACCACAGTATATGAAAAAGTACTATTATGTATAACATATTGCTCAGAAAATTTTATAGGCGAAAAATCGACGATGGGCGAGTCTGTAAGTTTGGGGCCCAATTTTGAAAAAATGCGTTTATCCTGAGAAACGTGTACGTAATTCCTCAACACGGTAAACACAAGCTTTGTAAATTTAACAGACATTCCTTCTCCACAAAGATCCACCATGCTTTATTCGTGTTAATTTTGCAATTAGATAGAGTTAGACTTCTTTACTTATAAAAAAAGAAAATGTACAATTATCGATGACTCGTGGACAAGACATTTTTGTCAAACTTCCATTTTTTTTTACCATGTACCAGATCACTGACTCATTATATTCTTTGAGCTATGATTCGGATATGTGTAAACATTTTTTTTTTTCTATATTACCGATATATATATATATATCGATAATTTCACCGACAGCGATAGGTGCGCGTTTGGTGTGTGGCTCTGGCGGTCCCCAAAGTCAAGCAGTACCGCTCGCGGTCATTACTTGGGTGGGTGACCGCCTAGCCGCGCGCTGGATTGCGCATCGAATCGTGGAGCGGGAGGCAATTTTCTCGGAGATTGGTGATTACCCTGTAGGAACGCCAATCTCTGGGGAAAGAGCCGTCTGTGTATGGCCAGGTTTTCCGCAGTTTCTCTGTGCCCTTGTGCGAATACGACACAGTAAGGGGCTAAGTCGGTTGCGCACGCAATCGGGGGGGGGGGGGGAGGTGGGGTGTCTAAAAGGGAAGAACCCCGTACAGGTGGAACACATATATAAAAAAAAATACTATATGAATATTATAATATTCTATAATTATAATCTATATCGATAATTTCCAAAATTTTACATTGAATGTCGGAAATTATTAATTAAAAAAAATCCTTTCCGGGTTAGGCAATTGAATTTTCTTTTTAATGGAATTCTTGTTTAAATTAAATACTGCAGTTTAGAGAAAAAATCTACAGCCTTGTGCGCTATTTATTTGTGGTATGTACTTTACCGAAGCCCTCGCAGTCATGAAAAAAGCAATTAAAATTTCCATTTTGCGACAGCTGCGTAATTGAATCGATTGTGCTTCCAAAACTGATTTCCATGCTATGAAAAAAATGTTTGCAATCACGCTTCGCGTTATAAAAAACGGTTGAAATAATTGAAAATCATAAGAATCGCTCGAAACAATAAAAAAATTTACAATCGATAAATTTATTCGCGATATGACGCGAATTCTTTGACTCGCTGCAATTATTTGTACACCGAAACTTAGAATGCGTAGTCATTGCGTAGACGCCATTGTGTCCAGATAGTACTCTTGATTTTTTTAAATTAATATTTATGCGCATCTTTTTCATCAAATTTTTAACGAAAGAAACATGAAAAAAAATTCATCAGTGAAACTTTATCTCGAGTTAAAAAAAAAATCCTCTCGAAAGTTTTGTCATCGAGAGTTTACGAGGCTCTTGTTAAAAAATTGCCAAGAAATTATGAATACCGCTCAAGGTGACGTGACGCTCCCACCCGTCGTACCCGGTCGAGTTCAGTAACAAAAACTGTAGTTCGCTTTAATCCAGTTATGCAAGGAGGGAAACGCAAATTCTTAACATCTGCGCTACAGATAAATTATACCAATTTGTGTTTGCTTCTAACTATTCGGCACTATTCAACAATTTCAAAAAATACTGTACTCAGGTCTCGTCGAAGTAAAGTTTTTTCAAGTTTACTCAAAGGACTTGCTGTAATACATCTTTAAAAAAAAATATGTATTAAAGTTTTTTTACTACCAATCGCGATATATGATTATAAAAAATTTCAATATTCGATTTTTCAAAGAGGTGCAATATTTCTTAAATATTTCAGAAATACACTTAATCTTTCAACGCATCCGAAATATTTATATTGCCAACATACAAATGTTGTAAAAACATTATTGCAAAAATATTTCTGTGCATTATTGCAGAATATATAAAAAAAAATTCCGTTCTGAGTAGGTATATAATATACTATAATATAATAAAACATTTTCTTATCCGAAAATTCAACACGTCTTTATTCCGTGAAATCGCGGCGTGCATTTGCATATTTCATACAAACATGTAACCCACGCCCGCATAGCCCGAGGATATTTGCGAATAATCCTAGACATGTTTTGCCTTCTAACATTCCATATTTGCACCCATACGATTACGTATGCGCGGGTGTATTTTCCGTGAAATTGGTACCGCCGCAAACGTGATCGTTTCGTTAATATCCCGGTTCCGTTCGATTCTGTATTAATTAGCGAGAACGACAATCCCGCTCCCCCAGAAAGTTCGGAAACCCGAACGCGCGAGCGGTATTCGTGCTCGAGAACTTCGATGGCGACGCAGTCGAACCCTTCGCGGTTTATCCAATTCGGGGATGATTATAGCTGAGCATTTTCAAATATCCCAACCGTCCGCCTATATCTGCATGGAAACGTGCAGTTTATTTATATCTCTCGATAATATAAAAAGATTTCGCCGCTTCCTGGTTAAGGAATCCAGAAAGCCGGAATCAAATGAAACACTTTAACCGGGGCCAAATGTAACACTTTAACTATATTCTAAGTCTTTTAAAGAGGGGATTTAAGGGGGGGGGGGGCGGCTGATAAGGTAACTCTAATTTCATTTATCAATTACTATACAGAAAATGCGATGTCCCTTGGGGTCCCTGTGCCTGGTCTTGATTTTTCGAAGCCCCACTTCCAAGTAAGTTTTCGAGACGCTAAAAGTAGTGATGTGAGTCGGTAAACAGCCCGGTAAATAATCGGTTAGTTAACCGCCGCTATTAAAATATTTTACCGACGACAACTTATTTTTTCCGGCCGTGCTGGGCAAAGACACTAAGTACTTGAAGTACGTACTGAAGTATCGAGTACTGAGACAGTGTTCAGTACTCAGAATTTCGGTAATCTGTCCTGCCGTTACACAATATATCAGTACTCAAGAACGAACCCAGCGCTCAGTTACTCGGTAAGTCGTTACGAACGGCTCCAGAATCGCCTTAACCGGTAAATTCACAACTACAATTAACACTGACTCAAAGAGCGCGCGCGACCCACCAGAAGCCCTAGTATATAAATAAAATAGACATATGTGTATGCCGTCGATATATCTGTACAAATATCCACAGCATACAAGCATCGACCGAGCTGCACTGTACCGAAGGGATCTCAGAGCCAAGGAGTTAAACGACGCCGGAACTTATTCAAGGATGAGTTTCTCCTTCCGGGCAAACAGCCGACCGAGCGAGCGAGCCTCGGACGTTCTCTTTCTTCACGGATGATGAAAGTCGAATCGCTCGAATAGCCCTCGCCGAGGCAACGGGGATTCCCCGTCGTCCGAGATTGAACTTCCATCTCCACTCACTGTCAACTATCTAAAATTTTAGAAGACTTTCGATTTAGAGTTTAATAATAATAATAATAATAATAATAATAATAATAATAATAATAATAATAATAATAATAATAATAATAATAATAATAATAATAATAATAATAATAATAATAATAATAATAATAATAATAATAATAATAATAATAATAATAATAATAATAATAATAATTTGCTCAACTGAGCGAGTCACTGAGGGGTTCTCCTCTTTCTTTGCGGATGATGAAACTCGAATCGCTCGAATACTCTTCACCGAGGCTACGGGGATTCCCCGTCATCCGAGATTGAACTTCTGCCCTCTCTCTGCTGACTGCAGAATTTCCAGTTCAACCGAACGCGTCCCAATTTCCTTCGGACAGAACTCAGCTTTTCGAAAAAAAAAAATCGAAACAAAGCCTTGCGGTGCATCGGAACTCGAGGGCAAAGCAGGGACCCTATGCAGAACGAAGACTGCGTGAGAGAATGGGTTTTCAGTCGGCAGGTGCGAGTTTGGCTCGGTCAGCGTGCTAGCTCCGAAGGAAAATTTTACTGTCGATCGATATAGGCGGTTTCACTGTCCTGGGTAATGGGTGGTGAAAACTTTGGTCAGCTGGGGCCAGTGAAAACGCCCGACCGACAATTTTCGCGTCGAACGTCGTCCGCTGAGCCAGATCCAACTTTAAATTCGCCGCATGGATGACTGTAGAGCAGGTGGGGATAAAAGTTCTACGCGCGTTTTCGTCAGATTGCAGATGGGAGAAAGAGAGCAGCTTGGAGTAATATTTACCGTAGGGCTGATAGGTATATGTGTATATAGATATATATGTATTAGCTGGACGGACGGTGAACGATGTGAAAAGCGAGCGCGGCTTTTACATATGTATATATATATATATATGACGAAAAAAACAGACCTAAATATTTCGACGAACGGTATCGATAGACTCGTATTTACGCGCTCTTCGATTCTGGGAAAATATGGGCATGCGTATCGATGAAAAAATATGGGAATTTTGAGGAAATAGTGGAGACGATGAAATACGAAAATTATTGAGAAGCTATCGAAGTGAAGAAAAACAGAGGAAAATTCGGTTATTTCTTGGGGAATTTCTTTTTTCAGCTTTTCAGTAATTGTTACAATTTAGGACTTGGTGTACCGAGTTTTGATGTTTATACATTTTTAAATCTATAGTTTAAACGAAAATCGTTAGGTGGTAAAAGAAATGTACAACAGACAATAGTAAAATCGACCGTCTAAGAATGATTAAAACGCAGCTTTAGCGATTTACTGTGGCAGGATTTTAATTACTGAAAATGTCAATGTATTTTGGCGCTCGAGAGTTCACTTTTGTTCAGGCTGCATATTTTTTTTAACTTTATAAAAACGACCCATCTTACTGATAATAATACTACGGGAGCCATAAAAAAAATCGTCCCCAAATGAATGAAAACTCTGAAAATGTAACGATGTAAGAAAACATCAGAACCTTCAATCAAATGTATCGTGAAATTGTTTAACTTTTTTAAATTAACAATAACAACCAGCGTCAACTGTCTGAACTGCCGGGAGATTTTGGCCCTACAGTTTCGTATCAAATAATAACACCAACTACAATATAATACAATTCTCAAAATAAGTACGTATCTCCTGTTGGAAGTTAACCAACGACTAAACACAAAACATCCCCAAGCTTAACAATTGCAAATTAACCTCCGTGCCTGTACAAAGTTTACGAACAACCCCTCTTCCGTAATAAACAAGGTAATATGTAAAGTGGTGGCACGCAGTTGACTCCTTTAATGCCTGAGGACGAAGAACAAGAGGCGTACATCATCCGAGTATACGAGCCGGGTACCTGAGTGAGCGCAGAGCCACAGCGCGGAAGTTCTTGCGCGGGCCAAAGTCGGGTGCATCGTCTTCCTTCGGCTTGCCGTACAGAGTGGTCGTGTAGTCGCACAACTAGACGCATTGCGTACTTCAAAAAGCAGCGGACGTCGTACGGAAGAGGAGAAAACAAGAGCAAGAATGTACGGCAGATGAGAAATAGAGGGGCGAGTTATAGAGTTCGGGCTGCGCCGAAGAGGAATGAGACGAAGAAGAAGATGATGAAGAAGAAGAAGAAGAAAAGCTGGGGTTGTGGAGGAGTGCCCGCCAGGACGGACTGATGGCGACGAGGAGTGTGTGCGGTATAGTGTTGGAGTGTCGGGAGTCTCACAGCCCGGTAATCCACTTCATCCTCGCCACTTGCGTCGTCGCCTTGGCTCTCTGTGCCCGCACTCTTGCCGCTTCTTCGCTATCTTGAGCACGATTCTCGCATCGTCGCGCTTACGTATAGATACCTACGGGTTCAGCCGAGCGGAGTGCATCGAAAAAAGAAGAGGCAACAAAAAATATATTTATATAATGGTAACAATAATAAAAAATTTTTAAATTGCAAAATAAAAGAATTAAAAAAAGAGATTTAAGTATTCAATTTTTGTTGACCAAGGTTCATCGACGTCTTTAGCGCGATTCTCGCATCGGCGCGCCTATGCATAGATACCTGTAAGTTTAGCCGTTCGGAGTGCAGAGAAAAAGAAGAGGCAAGAAAACAATATATAAATAATGGGTAATGGTAATAATAATTACAAAAATTGCAAAATAAACCAATTAGAAAAAGATATTTAAACGTTCGATTTTATTTTCATTTAGACCAGCGAATTTTAAAAAAATCGTAAACCCCAAAATCTCATAAAATTTCAAGGAAATCATTAGATTCTCGCAAAAGAATCGTCAGAGTCGACGCGCCACAAAGTGATGCAGAATATCGCCAAGACTTAAATAATAATAATAATAATAAACCCTTTATTGCATGGTCAGTGACCTGGCGCGTGGCGTTTCTTTGAATGAAAATACCTTGTTCTGTAAAAAAAAAAGGGAAAAAAATTGCGCTCAGTAATCAAATCGCTGCACTGAAAGGGATGAAAAAAAAGAGTGAAGTAAGAAATCTTAAAACATCAGAGATTCGTTGAAGAGAATAGCGAGAGACACCGGAAGGAAAGTGGAACAGAGATTGAAAAAAAGAATTAAAATCAGTTCGTCTAAAGTTGCATTGAAGCGATGGAAAATTATTCTCCCGGTAACTGCTCGTGAGTCTTAATGTTGGAGGCATATCGTTGAAGGCTGGATTTTCATATGTTGTACATTATTAACGCATTCCCTCTCGTATTTTCGTAAATTCAAGAATTCAAGAGACCTGTGGCATTAGGGGGAGGTTCTTGAAGGCGAGAAACTGAGTGTTGCCGGGGCTGCGCCGAGGGGAACTGCACGTATATGAGAGAACGCGTTCGCTCAGGCAAATTTCACGAGACTCAACGGATGACCTGGTTTAACCCCAAAGCTTACCGTCCTTAAAGGCCCGCGATGCGCGGTACATGGCTTTGTGGATGGTTGAGCGAAGTCGCGAATACTTTAAGCCGTGATACGAAATTACGGTCGAATGAGAGAAAATTCCTGGTAGAATTTATATTAATCGGAATTTTCTGCACTAATCTAAAATTGTGCACGCCCGACGGAATCATCCCGAGCGCTGGGTGGAAATAATAGTCGTGAATACAAACATTTGTTCTAACGTAATTTAAAGATAGAAACTATAGTTATTGTTGTTATCATTTATTTCTTTATCTATTTATTGGTAGACGGGAAAAATCTCTTTTACATTTAATAAAATAAAAAATCTTCGATGTTTTTATATAAAGAAACAAGAAAATATTTTACACTTTGTGCGCTAAGAAAGTAGTTATTTGTAGTAGAAAACAAACGGTAAACCGTTGACTAATAAACTATTCGAAACAAAGAATTTGGTTTGATACTACAGTCTAAAGTTTTTTATTTTATTATCTTATTTATTATTATTACTATTAATCTACTACCGTTGCGACTAATTGATAATTAAGAAAAATATTCTTATTTTTCGACTGGTAAAAAAATAATATTTTTTAACCATTCGAAGTGTCGAAAGATCATCAAATAGGAAATTAGGTCCTCGTTAGGCGAGGAGTCCGTACGCGAAGGGGTTAACGCTCTACCACAAGTTCCGGTTTCTACTCGCCCGCATACAAATAGTTCGCGTTACAGTTAGCTCACGAGCAGCTAATCATGTTATAGTTATTTCATAGTTCGCTTCTCGCCCGAGCTTAATACACGAGCAGAAATACGTCTACCGGAAATCGCGAATTACGTTGCATTGTTCGGGAATCGCGGAAGCCAGTAACTCCCGAATTTTCGGTGGAAGCATCTCAAATTTCCGCTGAACGTAAAATCAGATATATCTGTTTCTCGGCCCGGATATTAATAAATTATATATTATAATGAATAATACATTTTATGGAGTTAACGCAAAATTTCCTAAATAAAATCGCGAAGCTCGAGAGTGAGTCGAATTTCGACGGCGTCAAAATTTTATTTCGAGACACTTTTTGTGTCATGCGCGAATGAAATATGACGCTCCCTTTTACCGAATACATGTATATATTTAAATCGAATCGCCGAGGTTGATGAATTCGAATGAACGGTGAAAAAGACCGCAAGCGAAATTGGTGTAAAATGTACGAAAAGCGTCTGAAAATAACCGACGCGTTGCTAAGCGATTTATCGACTTCTCGATCCGCTGCGGGGAAAGAAGCTCTACTTCTATCGACATGCAACGTTTCGACCAAAGTGTACGGGTTCTATTCTATACATACGAAAATCTCTTCCAATAAACTTTATTGCACTCCTTGGCGCATCGAACACTTTTTATGTACCACTGAGTCGCGATGCTATGTACGTAATACAGATATATATATATATATATATATCTGTGATATATATATATATATATATATATATATATATATATCATAGGTATGTATATATGCATATAAATTTATAGGAACCGATGAAAATCTTTCGGGGCTTTAAACTCGGCCGCAACTCACAATACCTCCAAACATACGTACGCTTCGTCTACAGATCCATAATATGAAGTACCACAACTCGCTCGGTAGTCAGATAAGCTCCGCTTCCAGTCGCTATCGAGATGCACGATAACAGGCATGAATACTTTTTTTTCTCTGGTAAAAAGATTACTTTTAAGAAGTTAATTTTCCTTCCTATACTGTAGTGAAATGTTGAGGTTTCTGGGATAGCTTGAAGGTGTCGATAAGTCGACCGAGTGAGAGTATAATTGAAGACCGTATTTTGTAAAACGGAGGCACTGGTAAATGAAGACAATTACCAGTAAAGGGAGGCTTTTACTTAAAAAGCATAAATGCTTTTTAGTTTCGTTTTAGTTTCTTTCTTTTTAACGTTAATAAAAAAAAGAAAATGCAGCGGAATATTTTTTTAAACTAAAAAAAATGCAGCGAGCTGATATTTGTTGCAGTTGGGTAGACGATAATGGCCAACTTTGGCCAACGAAATTCGCTGTTCCGTTTTTCAGTCTCATAGCTAAAGGTGCGAAGCGTTCAATCCCCCTTTTTCCCATCGATCCCATTCTCTCGGCCCTGAACATTTTTTTTTCTTCTCGTTTCATCTCCCCCAATACGTGAGCACGTAGTGCTCTCTCGTCGGTGCTAGCCTCCGAGGGATCAGGACTAGAAAAAAAAAAAAGAAGATGGAGATCGAAAAAGGGGGATTTAATTCTGGCACGTCTCAAGCTCAGGTGAGCGAAATATAACCGTTCGGGGAATCGCCTGAGGGTTGCGGAGAAACGGAGCTTACGTTACGTACAAAGAGCTCACAGTGTCGGTGCAAAAAGATAGCGGCACAGTATTCGGCCGCTCGGATCGGACGCCACTATGGATGTGTCAATACGTAAGTATATTCCGAATATGGTCTTATCAGCATATCTGACATTTTTTAACCAATGAACGTCATATTTAAAAAAATCGACTTTGAAACCGGTATTTGAAATAAAAAACTTTTTTTCAAATACATGATTCGCCGATTCAGCGAAGAGTATACGAATTGCACATTTGCAAATTACAAATTTAGGGCCGCAACGACGGATGTTTGTTGAAAAAAAGCAATGGTCACGGACGATGGTGTTTACGCAAGTAATTTTTTTTAATTAAGTTTCTACATTTCTTCAAGTAACGAAATTCTCATTTTATGAATAGCACGAATATTTTTTATTTATCCATTTAATTTTTAATCACAAGACATCCTCTCTTCGACTTCCGCAACGGTGGCGTCTTGTCTCGACTCGGCTTCAATTTCATTTCCGTCACGGTCTCTCTCCGACGGTGCGACTAATAGAGCAATAGAGCAATTCCAGTCTTACGAATCACCGGGAAAACGGCCGTCCTTTCGAGAAAAAATAAAAAAAAATCGCCGAAACCAATTTTTTCAAATGCCTTCCCAGTGGCCTCAAGGTAGTCCTTACGAATAGTGTTCTCTTCGCATAAGTTTTAGAGAAATCGGAGGGAATGGCAAACACTTAAAAATCTGTATAAAAATCTGAAAAAAATCAAGCATATTAAAATTGCAGAAAATATTAATTTAGCATAATAACAATTCGCAAAATGTTATCAACAAATTGATAAAAAATAAAATTGTTCAACAAATCTCCTGGAAACCTAACTTAAAAAAAAACGAAATTGCTTCGTTCCCTTTTCTGAATGCATACGAATCTTTTCAGATTTTTAAATTCACTTTGAATTTTTTTTATATCGTAAAAACGTGTACAAAGCCACAAAATTCAAAGTGAATTAAAAAATCTGTAAAAATTCGTACGTATTCAGAAAAATGAACAAATAATTTTCATAACAAAAAAAAAAAAAAACAAGTCATCTTTCCGGGAGATTTCATGAACGATTTTATTTTTCATCAATTTGTTAATAACATTTTCGAATGATTAACATGCAAAATTAATCTTATCAGCATCTTTAATACGCTTGATTTTTTCAGAATTTTATACCACCGAGAAGTGTTCGCTCTACCCTCCAATTTCTCCGAAACTTATGCGAAGTGAACACCATTCGCAAGGACTACCTTGAGTGGCCGATGACTGTGCAAAATTTCTCTTATAAAAAGCAAACCCGAGTATAGGACAGGGCGCTTCAGTCTGGCGTGTTTCTGTGTTCCGGCAGAGCCGAGCAGAGCCGGCAGAGCTCCGGTCGTGAAGGCGTCCGGGGGCGGCCGAGGGGGCGGGCGGGGACAGAGCAGAGCCCAGCGCGGGGGCTGCAAGGGGTGGGTTGGGAAAAAGGGGATGCTCGCCGTTGCTGCTGCTGGTGGCGGCCGTGCTGCGAGGGCGCGCAGGGTGGCAGGGACGCGGGGGCGGAGGGTCCGCTAGACTGTGCTTCGCTGAGCATGGAATCGATAGGGGGTCACTGGCACCAACAGATACAATCGGCACATTTCGAGTGCACCGCGACAGAGCCTAGCGGCATGGCACTCGGCCTCTCCCTCCCTCTTTTAGCGCACCGAGCACTCTTGCCCGCTCTATGACACGTTAGATTCGCATTCGGCTTTTCTTACCGCCGCTGTTGTCACTGATCGATGGATCAGGCGGTTTTTGCAACGCGAAAATAAAAGAGAATAAAAATTTTCGACTCCTCGTACAACTTGACCGGGAACGGTCAAGTTGGGCGAACGTCCAACGCTTCGGAGTCGCAGATCATGAAACGTCGTTTGCAATTTCATTGGGGAATTTAATTATGCGCGCGATAAAATGCAAAAAATATTGTCGCGAGCTGTGGCTAAGGATCTTGTGATTTTTTGTTGTCTTTTTGTATCCATTTTTTTTAGACTGAGAAATTGGAGGACGAGGGTGATGACTCCTGACTCGGGTTTATTAATAGTCCGGCCCGGTGCGCGAGAAATCTTGTAGGAAAAAAATTAGGTCCGCGTTATTGATTCGGGTGAAGAATGCATTTGGTGGCGCGCTGTTCATGAATGCCTGGACGATCTGAATAGGGCAACTATAGGAAAACTGGTCGGGCATTTATGAACTGTACGCAACGCTTATGAGCGGCAGCGGATTTTTTTTTTTTTTTGTATGGAATACATAGTTGAGTGGAATATATGTCTATAGACAAATTTACGAATAGCGTCTTGTTCGTCGACGAGGGAGTCTCCAAGTCGCAGACAAAAAACTGTGACTCAACTATACCGACTTACTTAGAAAGTAGACTCGGGCGATTATGAATTTCAGAGAAGAAATAAGACCATTCGCGAGATAGAGAAAAAGAAATCGTTACGTAAACTTTCATTGGCATAATTTTTTAACAGTTCGTTTGTCATGCAATTTGGAACAAGTATTTCTATGCAGAGATCGAAAAAAAAGTGTCTAAAATTTTATACTGTCCTCTGCTGAAGTATTTTTTTTCGTGCCCACGCTCCTATAATCGATATAAACATATGTTGCTCACACACACATACATATGTGTCTATATACTATATATATATGATAATATAGATATATAAATATAATAATATAGATAAACTAAAAAAAAATCTCCAAATACATAATGTTACAATTTTCCAATATCAGCATTTGGCGTCACGTACGGAAGGTTCGTTCTAGAAAATGAATTGGCAAGTGTTTTTTTCTTCTAATAACCAGGTCAGTGAGATTTTTTTCGTTTTTGCGTACACTCGGTCTTTTATCCATGCGCGTTGAATAACGGCGGAAGGGGTGGGGGGGAGGGGAGGATCAGAAAAGAAAAAGTCCCAACAGAGGGGAATTATAGTAGCAGCGAATGCTGACGATTATACTTGCGAAGCGCACGAACGTACGGATCTGAAGACTTCGCCCTTTTCAATTAAATTTTTTTTTCAACGTTGCTCAGCTCTTGCGAAAAAGGGCATTGCTTTTCAAACTGTTCCAGGAATAAAGTCCATTCGTTTTATCTACGCTGTAATAATGTTAGCCGAAATTAAGAATCAGCGTTGGATATGACGTGGATCAAAAAACGGCTATTTCTAAATTTTCTAAGTATTTCTAAATATTCTAAATTTTATTTAAATAATCGAATGATTATTTAACTAAAATAGTTCTCTGTTCCACTATTCATCGTATTTTTTATCAGCTTTATTTCCGTGCGAAGTTCATTTGTACCATGAAAGCAATAAATCATCCACTGGTGGTGAAAGTAATCGGAGAAGCTTGCAAACAATTTATTGCACGGAGATCGAACGCACTTCACAGTGGGTTCATTAAAAAACCAAACGGATTTGAACCCTTGAAGCAGGGCGTTGCATATATTCAACACCTTTCCGATGTAAAAAATGTACTATCTCACTGTTGCACAGTTTTATTCGTGAACTTTACTACAGTACATAAATTTTAATTTAAAAAAAAGTGAAAAAAAAATCGAAAACGAGACAATCGACCTTCTGAAAATGTTATAAAAATTTCGCAACGGTTTAGTAGTGTGTTTCAAAGAGTCAACGACAAGTCCCTGAAATTCGCGGATTGTGAAGGCTTTGCAGAGCCCAAATCGATCTCCAATTTTATGGAGCGGTCATCATCAAAAAATACACAAAAAAATAAGAAGGGAAGAGAGCGATAAAAACTGAGGAGGTCAGACGATTTTTACAGATTTTTTATAAGATTCAACTTCCTCTAAACAGCAACAACAAAAATTATTACAATTTTTATTCTCTTATTGTACAGAAATGTAAAAACATTCGAAAAGATACAATGGTTACGAGAAGCTGCATTTTAAATAATTCGCAATCATGTTCCCAAAAAATAAAAAAAAACATTGTCTCACAATACTGTCAATTATGGGCAACATACGTCCGTACAAAAAAAAAAAAAACGAACAAAGTTAAAACACAATTCCTCGTTTTTTATCACAGCTCAAGGATCCCATGAATAATCGGAAGTTCATAAATAGCAGCTACTTACAAAAGTTACAGAATTTTTATTTTCATTACAAACACAAACGAAAGGAAGACACGCAGGTTGATGAATTAAAATGTGTATCCGTTAATCTCAAGACCATAAATGCTCGCTTGAAAGACGACCAAATAAATTTTACTCCATGATATGCATCCAGAAAAATGATTTATTTGATGAGCATACCGCAAACAAATATCTATGTAATTAAAGTAAATACTTATTAGCGGTTCACTCCTCATATAAAATGTTCATTCTCTAAAAACAAAAAACTTCCGTAATTTATACGTAAACAACTTTGGTATTTTTTTTCATTAACCTCGGACCAATGGTCGCGTAAAAGGCGACCAAATAAATTGTACCCTACGATATGAACCCAGAAAAATGATTTATTCCGCGGGTGTACCACAAACAAACATCTACGTAATTAAAATAAATATTCATTAGCAGCGGCCTTTCTTCAAATAAAATTGTCTTTCCGTAAAAAAATGTAATTAATATCTTCCTAAGCAATTTTTGCGATTTTCCTTAACCCCTTCTTGAAATACTCTTTAAATAATTTGAACGAAATTGCAATCACTACCCCCCCTCCTTGGTAAACCTTGCGCAACAGTTTTTTTTCTCTCTCCCTCGAAAGTCCCGCTGAAAAGCGAAGAAAGCTCCGTGCACTTTGGACTACAGAAGTGTGCGTAAACTATCCAGAGCTCTCGTGTGACCGCAGCCCGCAGTTTCGCCCGTGCAATCGATCCGCTCCCCCTCTCCCCTCTCCGCCCCTGGGCCCCATTAATCGAAATCCTTGCACGTGTTGGAACACTCAAACCACTACTACAAGATAAATATATGCCCATTTATCTATGTACAGAGGCCAGGCGGACGGAGAGAGCCGGGAATTGCACGCTTCAAGAAAATCTTGAGATCTATACTCCTATCGACTTAACAGAGATATAACTTGTTCAAGTGCCACGAACCGTTGTATTGATCTTTCCTATTACCATTATCTCTTAGCTGCTACAGATGCACTCGTAATTGGAGTGTTAGAGACTGTGCATATTGTTTTCCATCGAGATTTTCGAGGCTTTCATTTTTTTTTTCATAATTTTTAGTTTTTTTTCTCTTCTCGTTTGAGTTTATTTTTCCATTTTTTTTTTCGCGGCGAGATACTCTGGCTTTCTTCGAGCGAGCAAAGTGTGCCATCGGAACACGCAATCTCTATGTTTTCTCGAGGAGTCTTTTTTTTTTTAATGGTGTTACACACTCTGATGCTCGGGTACTGATATAGGGATATTGTAAGCATGGTTACGGTAAATTGCAACGAAAAGTGGTCGATGCCCATTAAATTATGTAAATTTACTATAATTCTTAGTTGTCGAATAACTTTCGTTTTTTTGACGTAAATTTCTGATACTTTGCAAACTTCGAGCCACAACGCTACAACGATGCGGTCGACGAAAACCGTTCGTTTGCCTGCAATTATCAAGTCTTTGCGGAAGTAAACTCGTATAATTGGAGCATAAGATATCCCGAGAGAAATGGATAAAGGAAATTAAAAAAAAGATGACATTTAAAAAATGTTTTTCTATATTTTATTTTATTTTTCTATATTTTTTTCGGCCTAGGATTATGAAAACGCAATAAAGTTTGAAGAGGACACCAGTCGAAAAATATATTGCCCGATTCTTCACCACTCAACATCGATGAAGAAAACATTGCAGCACAAAAATATCGTTTCAAAAAACCGCTGCAAGAAAAGATCAAAATTTATTCACCGGAAACTGTCTCTCTATATAATATTATTCCTGATCTCTTACTGTCACTGACGTAGTTTGAGAGAAGCGTCGAACTCAGAGATGCACAACTAATTAAGTATCGATTTCAGGTAAAAAAACTGTTCTATTTTCCCTCTCGATAATGAAACATTGAATCGGAAATCTTCCACCTTTCATTGTTTGTAACGCTGTCCTGAACAAGGGAAAAAATCCCCAATATTCAAAAATAAAAAATGTAGAAGGACTTTTACGTCTAAAAGAAATGTTATTTAACAGTATAGAAAAAAATAAAAGTCCTTCAACAATTTGTTATCTTCGGCGCTGGCCTTTTCAGTGCATGATAAAAATACCATTATGAACAATGGAATCCGCGGAATTTTCGGCGCAATTTATTGTCGCCAAGAAAAATAAATAGAACACCTTTTTTGGCTGAAATCGATAAACCCTCCGAATGGAGAATCTATTGACCGAGGGCCAGTTAATACTGATACGTGCGCATTAAATTATGTTTCGGTTGTTAGTAAGTGCGTAATCGGATCGGCAATACATTAACTACAAATTGATGTGAGTACTGCAGACATTAGCTTCTTGTTAACAATCTCCTCGAATATAGCATCTCTCGATACTTAAGTGGAAATTTTCTCACCGAGACATGTTCCTTATTATTATTATTATTATTATTATTATTATTATTATTATTATTATTATTATTATTATTATTATTATTATTATTATTATTATTATTATTATTATTATTATTATTATTATTATTATTATTATTATTATTATTATTATTATTATTATTATTATTATTATTATTATTATTATTATTATTATTATTGTTATTATTATTACTAACACTGCAACGTTCGTAAATCGTAAATTTTAGTAAACTTTATCGTCTAAAAGAAATACGAGCTAGTCGGTAAGAAAGGAGAGATAAAGTGTAGAGTGCCTCGCGGATTTCCAATTAGTATGGGGGTGTGTGATGTATAGAATGCGAGAAGGTTTGGCTAGCCGGGAGGGTGGTATAGTACGGGCTCGCTCGACGAAGTAAGTAACGTGATACATTGGTTTTTATATCGATTTCTTCACAGAGAGAGGTACGTGCGGCAGGTGCGTAAACTCTCTCGGCTTTACGGTGCGGACGTAAATCTACTATATAGTTGCGGCTTATGAGCGAAGCGGGTGGATGGGAAGGAGGTTCGATGTCTCGCCGGCTACAAGACTTTCCTGGTATGACTCATTGAAGAGACACTGCACGTTCTATATAACCGTGCGCTGTATATACGTGGCGGTGGCCACCCTAATGTGATTAACCCCGTGGAGCGTGGCAACGCATCCGAGAGGATAACGCAGAAACCGCGAGAGCCCACAAAAATAATTTTCTTCTATAATTTTTGGACCAATTTTTGTGATTTTTTAAATCGATCCTCACTTTTGTCCAATCTGACGGCAAATAAATTAGATCGGCTCTGGACAGTTTGTCCGACATATTTTTCTTGCGTACCTACGTTTGACCTTGCTTGTTAGTCAAATTTCGAGGAAAATTTTGTAATTCTTTAATAAACGAGATTTGCAAAAAGGAAGAAAAAAAAAATGATTAGCCTTTATTTCCACGAATAATACTTAAAAATATGTCCGTATTGCATTTTCAGAGGAAAACGGGGTCACACAAATGTGACCCAAAAAAAATGCATGCCGATAAATAAAAAAAAGATGATTCGCCTCCGTTTACTTCACCCACATAAGCCACGTAAAAAAAGTGCATTCTGAAAAATAAAAAAAAAACTGTTTCGCCTCCGTTTACTTCGTCCACGTCATTCGCGCGAGAGACAAAGAGCTGCGAGGATTATTCTTGACGATCGAAAGCGAATCCGAGGAAAAAAAAAAATGGGCCATGTGCCTCGCGAGGGAGCCCCGAAGTTTCACGCATCCCCGCGTAATTTTCCGAAAGCCCCTCGATCGAGAAGAAAAAAAGGAATATCTATACCAAGACTCGGGCATTTCCAACTCCGAAGTAGGGAAGGCCCTAGTTAAATTTCGGAGAAAAAAAAAAAAAAAATTCTGAACGATTTTATAAAAAGAAGGGAAAAAAAATATTAGCCTATATTTTCATGAATAAGACACTTGGTACATAGAGAATACTTAAAAATATGTCCGTATCCTATTTTCATAGGAGAAACCGGGTCACGTAGATGAAACCCAAAAAAAAGTGCATTCGGAAAAAAAAGATGATTCGCTCCGGTTTACTTCGTCCACGTAAGCTTCGATCGAGACTCGAAGCGCTGCGACGATTATTCTTCGCGATCGAAAGCGAATTCGAAGAAAAAGAAAAGGAGAAATGGGCCATGTGCCTCGCCAGAGAGCCCCGAAGTTTTACGCATCCCCGTGTAACCCCGAAAAGCCCCGGCGCTCCCCTCGATCGAGAGGAAAAAAAAAGGAATATCTATACCGAGAAAGTGGAATTTCCAACTCCGAAGTAGAAAAGGCCCGTGTCGCTCAGACCCCCCTCGCCCCCTGCCGCAAAACTTTATCGCCATACTTTTCCTGCACGGCGCACACACGCCAGGGGCTATTGTAAGCGCACCAATACCAAACCTACAAACTGCTGACAACCGCGACGTGCCAACTGCAATGCTGGAGGGCGAAAACGTCTCCGGCTAGGAAAATCGAGAGAAGAATGGAAAAAATTGAAATAAAGAGAAACGAAACAAAAAAAAAGAAAAGTTCTTTTCACTGAGTTCGCACCAACAGTCTTTTTTTATTTATTCAAATCTACTCTTCGTCCTCCGTCCGTCAGAGAGAAAAATCAACTATGCAAGCCACGAATGATTTATTCCATAATAGCACGAATTTCCGCACGAACGTTTTGTGCCCCTTTCGATGCTCTCGACTCCGAGCGGTCTGTCCAGCACTGGCTCTACTACTTGCCGCCACCCTCCCGTTATCGGCGTACGTTTTCCCCCCGTGTCGCGCAGATGAAACAGCAACATTACCGGATTCTACTGGCCGACCTTATTGCCCCGGATGAGTCAGAGCGGCCACATTCGGGCCGAACGATACCGGAAGAGAAATTCGCAAGGGAACGCTGGACGAAGGGCAGGGCGAAGATGATTTCGACCCAGGACGTTAAAAAGTCTAAAAAAAAAAAAAAAAAAATACAATAATATACACCAAAAAGTGTAAAAGAGTCCATCGAGCCGATGGGGTGAGCTCGCGGGGCTGGCGGTGTCTTTTGGTAGGGTTCGTGGCACGTCGAGCGGGCCCGAGGAAGGGAATCGATCCAACACGTTAAAGTGTCCCGCATCGAGAAAACCCGTAAGCAAATCCCCAACGAGGCGGCGTCTTGTACGTCGAGCTGCTCTGCCATTTGGCTCGATCGCACGTAGGTTTTTCCGTGCCGTACGTGCAGAGACGTACTCACGTACGCGTGCACGTTCGTGCCCCGATCGTATCTACAGATACGCGTTTTTATATTTTATATTATATTTATCTATATTTTATTTTTTTTCCCTCTCAATGATCGTTATCGAAATTACCTTTTAGCAGTTAGTCTCTCTCGTGACACCTCAAAAACACACACGCGCGCGCACTTATCACTCTGACGAGGCACGAAGCACTGAAATTAAATGCCCGAAGGGTTGCCGTTCGAGGTGGTGGCGCGCGGCGGTGCTGCTGCCTGCGTACGACGAGCTCCGGACGCGATACAACGCCGTTCCGGAGGGTGGATCGTCATCGGGGAACAGATGGCGCTCGCGCCGGCGAAACCCCCGCGACCCCCGCCCTGGCGAAGAGCCACCCTTGTCTTACGGAGAGAAACTTCGGAATCGTCGGCTATGGCTACGCTCGACCGGATGCCACGGTTGTACGGCGGGGTTGTCGCGCCACCGCCCAACCACCGATGACTTCGCATTCACCGAGGGAATAGGAATTTCGGCCTTATTTTTTTTTATTTATTTATTTTTTTTTTTTTGGGGCACTTCCTAACGCAGCTTGAACTATGGCGTACTCTGTGGGATGCTCTTTAAAGCTCCGAGGCTTAGGAACGTGGGTCGGCATTTTTGCGGAGTATAGATTATTAGAATTGTCGCAGGGCAAAACACCTTCGGGGATTCGACATTGGGGAATTGATCGGGGAGGTGGAGGTTGGAGATGGGAAATTTATGGCAGATTAATGATTTATTTTGCACGGCGTTTATTCGCGAAGCGGCGAGGGACGAGAATCCTTTGAGTTTCAGTGGGAAGATAGATTTCTATGAAATTTTTATTTTTTATTTTTCATTGATTTTTGCATCGATTTTTAGTATTCATGCGTGAGTCATTGGGATTTTTTTTCCTGTGAATATCTATGGAGAGTGGGGAGGCAGTGGGTTTGTGAGGGATGTGGGGTGTTGCTCTGATACACCGTTCTTCCACGTTGGAGATACTTTTTTTTTCGATGATTTTTTTGGGGGTCCTACAATGCGTGGAAAAATTGTTAACGTATGGGCGTTAAAGAAAACGGATATGTAATACCGAAACAGTCCTTATATTGAGCCGTGGAAGACTTATTCGTTTGGGACACTTAACTTAGTGGACTTTTTTTCCTCCAATTAACGCCGTCATTTTTGCAAACATATATTCATTCTTTTTTTTTAAGAAAAAGAAAAAAAAATGGCATGATGAATTATAGCATCGCAAATCGTATGAGTCACAATAACACGCCGGTACGATATGTTTTCCGAAACGTATCGTACCGGCGAAATATAAGTAGCGCGCATAGCACATAAATCTTACATTGAAATGTATCAGAAATGTTTCGCTGAAAGTTACATTAATGTTCAATTAATGTACGTAAGTTGAGCAAATTTCAAGTCACAGTGCATTAAATTTACTTTCATTTTTATACTGTATTTATTTTTACAGTGCGCTGGGACACGAGAGATCTTTTCTACCGGTGTCTGGCACAATCGGGAACTCACTACTCATAACCATGCGGTACACAGCGCCATCTATGTCGACGCTACTCGCTGCTGTCAGCAATCGACGCAGTACGCGATAACCTTATAAGTTTTCAATGTTATTATTGATCGAAAGATCGTCTTCGCAGTGAATATTTAAAAAAAAAATTACGACCTCTCTGTTTCCATATCGTCGTGAGATCTCAGTCGGCCTTTAATTCGAAAATACGGTAAGCAGATTATCTCCAATACCCTTTTTTACTTTCTCGTTCTCGAAACATAACCTCAAAAATTGTGCAGCAAAGTCATACGCGATCCATAGCGATCCACGGATCTGTCGTTCGCGGACGAAGAAAATATGGTTTGCGAGAAGTGCGAGAAGAAACTAGGCAAGGTGATAACGCCCGACCCATGGAAATCCGGAGCTCGGAACACCGTGGAGAGCGGAGGTCGCAAGGTCGGCGAGAACAAGGCTTTGTCCGCTGCAAAAGCACGCTACAATCCTTACACAGCCAAGTTCGAGATCTGCAGGATATGCAGACAAAAGGTTCACCAGGTCGGCTCGCACTACTGTCAGGCGTGCGCCTACAAGAAAGCCATCTGCGCCATGTGCGGCAAGAAGCTCATGAGCACCAAGAATTACAAACAGTCCGCTACGTGAATCATCATTGGTGGAAACTTAACTCTTAATAGAATGTCTTTTTTTTTATTATCCGAAGCTGTGAACGAATCTTTATAGCACGCGTCTCTAACAGTTTTACAGTTTTGTATAGTTCATGAAAAACGTTGTAATTACCGGACGCAACGAGCGGGAGAGATTTAATATGCAAGTAATGTTGGAGCGATAGAATTCACGGAGTAATTGATTCGACCGATAAATCTCAACTACGCTATGAGGCATCGTGTAACTCAAACAGTTTGTACAAAATATACTCATGCCTATATATTTTTTGATGATAAAAAAAACATTGCGTGCTTGGAAAGTGGGAACCTTGTTTGCAAAAAAAAAAGTGCCACTAACATCTGTTAGATTAATAAGAAAAGTGAAATCGTTGCGTGATCGGTAAGCGGGAAACTTACCAAAAAATTATTAAAAGTGAATATTTGTAAGATTAACAATAATTTTTATTTAAAATATCATCGATTTTTCTATGATAACAATATTCAAAGATCATGATACAAAATAAAATGTACAAACATCGAATATAACATTATAATTCGACAACAAGTCGGTTGTCGAATGAAAAATTTTATAATCTTTTTTATTGTGCCATCCGAGAGTCGATCGCGCCTTTTGTCCACGTGCCGACTTCCCTAGATGCTTATCGTACGAATTTTTTAAACTTTGTTTCTTCTTTTACTTACAACGAATACAGTTTTCATCCATCTCATACATATTTTTTATCTCCTCTATTCGTAATGTTCGGTAGTTTGATTTTTTAATTACTTTTTCTTTAAGTTTCATTTACTTTCTAATTCCCGTTACGCAAAAAGAATTATCATATATATATACACGAAAATAAAATCATCAATAATTGACTGTTAATATCGCTCGTTCGGAGAGTTAACATAAGAACGTTAAAAAAATATATAATCTGCGGCACCAAAAACATTTTAAATATACATATTCACTGTTCTCAAAAAAAAAAAAAGAAATATCGTCGTAGTTACACTAAGACTAAGTTGATATTTTCGACAACAATTATAATTTATATAGTGTATATATGTTATGCTCACGGCATTGGTATATAAACATGTGTTGATCGAGTTTTTCTTACAATTAAAAATATGTTACATCGCATTGAGAGACTCGTCACCTAAATCGAATATATGCGCTCTTGAGATATATCGTCTCCTATGCTAAAACAACGCGGAAATTAACGTTCTGGCTTCGAAAGAAAGTTGGCCGATCGTGCTTTTTAACGGTGAATGGAAAGCCTGCTACTGCAAACGGAATTTTTCTTTTCCCATACTTTGTATAAAAAATTTGATTATTTTCATCGGTACTTTAAATTCGTCCGCAGATTTATTATGTTTCGATATACATTTTTCTTTGTTTTTCCGAGAAACCAGCATTTTCGTCAGTGTCTGTTGGAGTGTAAAAAAAAATCTACGTGCGAGTTCGAGACATTGTGAAATATCCAAAATCGAGTGTGCGGTATTAAGAGGGTTCTGAAGCCGTTTTTAACTTCTTACTTAATTTTTTACCGACGGAACTAGGCGATTTCTTAGTTTTAATTGAAAATTGTTAATATGCTGCGCATATGCTTCAAATCGTGCAGGACTATAGATTGACATAAACGCTTTGGCGTGCAGTCGAGTATTCATTAACAACGCACAAGGAATTAAGAAAATTGAATATTACAGTTTGCGAAAAAGCATAAATGTAAACTTTGCATGGATTTCTTTTGTATAATAGACTTTGTAACGATTTGCAATATTCGGGGAATTTCAGAGAATCGGCGTGCACTGTCGTTTTACGTATGTGAATTCCAGAATATTTTATGTTCTACAAAATAGATGCTGTTGAAATTTTGAGCGGCCATATTGGTTTTCGCAACAGTCTGTAATATTCGATTGTCTTCATTTCTCGGATGTTTTTAACCGAAATTGAAGTGCAGACCGAAGCGTTTAATGCCCAGTATTACAGTCCTGCAGAATTTGAAGCATATGCGTAGCACATTAATGATGTAAAGTCGATTCTACGAAATCGCCTCATTCCGTCGGTAAAACAGGAAGATCCAGCTGCCACTTAAACCGTTCAGAAGAGTTCCACGCGCGTGCGCTCCGGCAGGATTCACACTGCCGAATTATTATATCCCCACAAATCTTTCAAGGTGAAACAATGAAGAAAAAAAATAATAAAAAAAAGAATACTGTTCAATACCGCGCGACAATCGATCGGTATGAATATACTGCAGGTATTTATGGTGTCTATACGTACGAAACGTGCTTAACCGGTTTTCTTTTCGGTTGCATAATATCTTCCCGACGTCGGTGACTTAACGTTCGTCGTCTTCACATACATTTTTTTTTTTTGCTGTCCTCCCGCACAGTTGCGAAACAGCCTGGAAACTTTAATATCTTCATCGTAACAAAAAAAAAAAGTTAACGTAAGTCGAGCCGATTCGACGTATGCTCGTCGAAAATTTACGAGACAATCCTAATATTATTCAAACATAAATCAGACACTTAATTTTTCTTCCCGAAGTCCAACGTAATTTCTTCTCTTTTTTTTCATTATCTTCGTTAACCGAGTAACGAGTCAACCGCAGCCACGTCCGTCGTCGACCATCCTAGTCTCTATGGCACATAGCTCACCGACAAATTCATAGTTAAAAAAAAAATCATCAATCCTCATCACCCATGAATTTTTTTCTTCCCATTTCTAATAAAAAAATGTCTTCACGCTTCTCTCACTGATGAAGATTCTTTTTCTCCCCGGGCGCAACGACGATGTTGGTGACCGTCTGGGACTGGCTTGAGCCGTTGCCCCACGGATTCTGTTCCCTGTTGTCCCCCAGGAAGATCCAGTGTTCGAACTTCTTGTTTCCCTGTTTGTTCTCACCGGCCTTCTCGGTGTTTTCGTTTCTGTCCCTATCGCCCGTCGATTTGTATTCCGAAACGTAAACGACAGCCTTGTCGGCACTCTCATCTCTGCTCGCGAGTCTCGAGGCGTCGTTTCTTCGCGGCGGTACCGGTGGTTTCTTGCCGGCGTTGCTCTTTCCGTTCGCCGTGACGGTGACTTCGTTCCTCGGCGGTTTGGGTGCGTCCTTCCTCGGCGACGCTTCGCCGGGCTCGTCGGCGCCCTCGCGCAGGTTTTCCCTGCTGGTCGAGACTTTGATCTCAGTTATGTAGGTGAGCTTCTGCGGCGAGCCGGTCCTCGGCATCGGGGTTTCCGGCAGGGGTGGCCTCGACTCCCTGCGGTAGTCGCCGGATTCGCCGACGAGTCCGCTGTCCTCGCTGTTCTCGCCGCTCGAGACGCTCACGCTGCTGACGTTGTGTCGGTCGTCGGCCGGCGATGAGGTCTTCGCCCCGAGGCCGGAGCCGAAGTCGTAGTCCTCCTCGTCCTCGATCTCGACGCCCCGCTCCCTCAGCAGTTGCCTCTCGATCCGCGAGTCGGTCGGCGAGCCGGGTTTCGCCCTGGCGTCGGCGACCGTCTCGAACTTCTTGATGCCGATACTGAAGGCCGATCTCTCGTCGGTCGGGCTCTCGGAGAGCTTGCTCACCTCCTGGGGCTGCCAGTCGTTCGCGTCCCGGTTCATCACCTCGCCGTTCTTGTCGACCGGCCTCGTGCAGAGGTGCTCGTGCATGCCGAACTTGCGCTCGCAGCCCGGACACGGTCTCTTCGAGACCGTCACCTTCCTCATCGGCTCCTCCTCAACCTCCGTTCTTCCGGCGTAGGTCGGCTCTTCCGTTCGACGAGCTCGCTTGGGACTTCCGGTCTGCTCGGCGTCTTCCGTTCCGTCGGTCTTCTTCCCGCTCTCGGGATTCGTTGCTCTGCTTATCTGCAGGTCGAAGTACCTCAGCGCCATCCCCAGCTCCTCGTTCAGCGGAATCTCCGATGAGGTCTCCTTGGAGTCTCTCTTGACGAAACTCTCCTCGTCGCTCAGCGGTCTCGCCTGTCTGAAGTCGAGCTCCATCTCCTCGGGCGACGGGCTCTTGACGACGGTGCCGTTGTTGACGATCCTCGCGAGGGCGTTGTCCTCGTCGGGATTGAACATCCTCTCGGAGTCGATGAACTCCCGGGTGAGTCTCATGCTCAGCGGGAGATTGTAGAGTTCTATGCTGGTGTCGTCGGGCATCTCCGCGGGAACGATGCGACCGTCGGGGGTTTTCCTCACGGTCTCCGTTTCCTCCTTCAGCTTCATCTCCACCGCCGACTTGGAGCGTTCGAGCGTTCCGCTGCTGCGCTTCCGCGTCCTCGGCATCGCATCGGCGTCCTCGCTCTCTGATTTGTTCCAGATAGCGTCCTGAAGAGTTCCCCACTCGGTGGATTTCTTCAGTTTTCTTCTGTCGAAGGAATCGAGGTCGTTGAGCTTCGTGAGATCCTCGGTGGACTCGTTGATGTCCTCGGGCGGAAGTGGAACGACCTTGCGCTTCTTCGAGCCCGTGTCCGCCATGTCGAGGCTCTGAGCTCTCTCAAGAGTCGCCAGCGATTTGGCCTCGTACTTGGAGAGATCGCCGAGACTCGCGGCTTTTCGATAGACGTCGTCGTCGTCGTTCTCCTCAGGGTCGCCGTCGACCCGCGGCACCGGGGTGTGGTGGATCGTTATGTCCGCCGGTTTCAGCTCTATGGTCGTGAAACTGTCGTGGACCTCGCTGTCGGTGTCCGAGTCCGAGACTGACGATCTTCTCTTGGAGGAATTCTTCTCGGAGATTTGGCGTCTCACCGCGGCGTCGTCGTCGAGCGAGACTTCGCGAATTTTGCCGACGTAGTCGTTGAGCGATTCGGCGTAGTCGGTTATGCTCTCGATGCTGTCGTCGGGATTCTCGCGGTCGTGCTTGCCGGGGGAGGATTGTTCGCGTCGCGGATGACGCGCGGCTTCCGGTTCGCTCCCGGTGGTGCGCGGCGGAGCCGGGGCCTTCCTCTTGTTCTTCTGAGGACTCTTGGCGTCGGCCGGTTCGATGACTTCCGGCGCGACGGACTTGGGCTGGTTCAGGAGCTCCGCGCTGTTTCTTCGATTCCTCCGCGCGGCCATCGCGGCGTTGTGCACCTCGGCGGGTACTTCCGAGGGGATGTTTATAGCCTCGATCCTCTCCTGGGTGGCTTCGGCGCTGGAAGCCAAATCGGGCACGTCAAGACCGTTGGGGCGCTTCGGGCTAGGATCCGGACCAGAGCTCTTCTCCAGCGACTTGGCGGGTGGTTCCTGGCTTCGAGTGTTCTCGCGTTTCTGGTAACGCTCGGATATCGCTTCACGCTGCTGAGACTCGAAACCGGAAGTGTTCTGCTCCTTGTCGCTGGGACCACTCGGCTCTCTCGTGAAGTCCAACTTCCTCGAGTGTCTTCGCTCGAGGTTGGTGTTGTGCTCGTTCTGGTTCTCTATCCTGTGCACCGTGCCGTCCAGCGCAGGCAGAACTTTGATGCCGAACTTCTGGTGGTTCTGGTGATGATGGTGATGGTTGTTGGCCTTGGTCTCCTCGTGACGGCGCTCCAGAGTCTGACTTCCGGGCGTCGACTTTGAGGACTTCATCGTCGAGTTCATCGTCGAGTAGTTTGAACCGAGAGACTCGTTGGGGTCGGCGATGAAGAGCCTCTTGGCGGTGGTCTTGTGGGTTTGGGAGAGCTCCGGAATTGATTGGCTGCGGTAGAGCGGATGGCAAATCCTCGACGGACTCGGACCGACGCTCTTCTTCAGCAACGTGGCCGGACGCGAACCTGCACCGCTTCCGCCCGTCTCCACCTCCAGCTCGACGTCGTAAGGCGATGCGTAACTCAGTATCGTCAGTGCGTCCTCGTAGACCATGCTCCGGAAGCTTATCTTCACGCTCCCTATCCGATCGCCTGAGGGAGATTGAATTGGAAAATAAATAAAATTAAATGAGAAAGTCTGGACGGCAATTAGAATCGGATGGATTGCGCCGAAATGGTTTTCCATCATGAAACTCTGTTATGGTAGGTATCTCGTGACCGAGCGGAAAACTCGACCGAGGCACGATCGCTCGATTCACTCCACTTACTTCGCGCGATAAACCTAATTACCGGGAGAGCCGCTGGATGTACATGGAATAACGATCGCCCAGGAATTGCCGGCTGACACGAGACTCTTATTGAAGTGTTCTCAATTATTTACTTCTTTTTTTTAGGGGAAATCGGGACAGATTTAATTGAGACGGTGTCAGAGATACTCGGTCGGTAAAACTGTAATCTATTTTGAAATTTCGAATATTTCGGAAAATGTTTATTTTACGTCCGAGAGTTTCTGCATCGAATATCGCTAAAGGAGAAAAGTGGCGATTTCCGCACCGAGTGATGAAAATAGATTTTTTCCAGGGTATTTGACATTTTGGGCTAAACGGAAATTTCTAGTGTCTTCGTTTGGCAGTCGAGCAGAAACTGATAATTTGGTTTTACTCGGAGAAATTCAGCGCACTGAAGAAAATTTATTGTAGGTTTCGTTACCGACGCCTCGTTACCATCGTCTTTACTCAACGTCCCGCAATACGAAAAAAACAAAATTGAAGCATTTAACTGGTTTTTTTTTTTCGATAACAAAATCGCTCTCGGAGGTGAGTCACGGGTTTATCTCTTTTTAGCTTTACGGCACGAGACAGCAATTTAAAAAAATTACCAAGTTCTCAGAGAAACATGCGATAAGAAAACATTTATGTTGAATCGAACAAGATTCAATTATTTATTTATAAAAAAAAATGAGGGCCCTTCTTGGTAATTGCCCGTAAGTAATACATATAAGATTTCTCGTAGAAATTATCTGCAAGATATATATATCTATTTTTTTTTTTTTTATTAGAGTTCATCGACTATACTGACCGGGATTAATCCGACCGGACTCCGAAGCGGGACCGCGATGAAGAAGATCCTTGACGAATATTCCCTCCCTCATGTTGCCGCAGACATTGAAACCGAGGCCAGTGAAGTCCCGGCTTCTGAGACTAACGACGCTCACCCTCGTTGCTTTCGACTGTAATAACGAAATCGTTAAAATTCGATTAACCCTTCGTGAGTCGTTGCGAATTTTCGAGTGACCGGCTTCGCCACAGCAACGAGCGACCCTCACTTTGCTATTCACATCTTCATCTCATTAGTAACGATTCGAGGTAAAAATTTAAATTATGCCCTAAAAATGATGTATTTTTTTTTGTGCGGCCGAAAGGCTCTTACCCCTAAGCAGGAGTCGTCAAGGGTACGACGCTTGTCATTTTTGTTGACCGACGGGAGTCCGAGCGACGACCACGGGCTGGACCATCTCGCTGAGTCCTTCACCGGAGTTTCGACGACCGATCTCGGCGTGGACAACGGTCGAGTGTCGTGATTCCTGGTTACGGCTGGAGTAGCGTCCTTGAAACAGGGATTGTCGAAGGCGTAGGCGTCTTCCACGATCTCGGGATTGGTCACGAGGACCAAGTGTTTTCCTGAAAAATTATTTTTGTAAGGTCATTTGTTGAAATCCAAAATGATAAAAAATAAAATAAATTTATAACACATGTTTCTTTAACGAGTTTTGTTAGAAAATCAGGGATCGTCAAAATTTGATTGACGATTACCGATTTTATCTTATTTAACGTAATTGTCGAACTACTGATTACACCAATAGATTGATTAGATTATATTATATTTTGACGATCGTTGTAATTTGGAATTGAATAATTTCCCGTGAATGTTCGATTTCTATTTTTTAAACGTGATTATAAAAGTAAATAAAAAATCTGATCTCTGCACAGGATCGAGCAAAATACTTTTGTTATCTCGCAGTGACATGAAACTTCTAAACGGCTTAGTTCCGTATACGTATCTATACAACAGAGGCTGTAATATTATATATATACACGTATACAGTGAGCGCTAGTTGTATCATCGGTCGATCGGCACAGCGGACAAGGCCATGTTTGGGCTTCGTTGTGAATAGTCACATGCGTCGTTCACAATGTACCGACAGGAAGGAAGCGCATTCTTCGAAATGTGTACACCGAACACGTAGCGCTGACGATGTCTGTCTATGGCTCGCGCGCACGACGTGTAACGTATTTTACATTTATCGCAGGTAACTCGCCGGGCAAACTATCCTGTCTACGGACACAATCGCGAGCGCCGGTTTACAAATCATTTTGCAAATTGCAAATATATCTTAAGTAATCTTCCGTTCGCGTTCAACACCTAGAACACAATCAACGTTTGGGAATTTCTGGAAAACTTTGAGCGTGGACGAAGCAATTTTTTAAATGACGTAACGTTTTTTTATAGAATGGGCTTTCTTCATATTTGTTCATTTGATAGACGTTTCTAATGGACATTGCACGCAGAGGAGAATGTTCACATATCTTTTGTTGAGAATCGACTCGAATTATTATTATTATTATTATTATTATTATTATTATTATTATTATTATTATTATTATTATTATTATTATTATTATTATTTTAGGCTAATGAAATAATGATCAGAATTTCTTTAACAAATAATCAGCCCTAGGCAAAGATGGCTTTTTGTTGAGGGTTTATTGATAGTAAATTTTTTTTAGGAAGCAAAAGAAATTATTCAAAGTAGTCGATAATGCACTTTGAGCCTTGCCGACGGGTGTTTGCCTATTGTATCGTCGTTCAGGTGGTCACGCTAACTTCATCGGTAAATTAATCTACAGACGGCGCATGCGGCAAATACAAACTAAGCGCACACCGAGCACGTAAGGTTCTTTCTTGCATTACGCAATTAGCGCATTCGCGCTGGTACGCAGCGGATCGATGAGTTCAGCCAATGCATAGATCTGCACGTGCATTGCGCTGCGTACATCGACAGCCGAGAATAAGACGAAGCGACGCGCGATTAAATGTTAAAAAGCAAGAGGATTTCGCCGACTTGTGGAACGCGGAAGAATATACACCGCAGTCGCGAGTATACGTTCGTACCCAACTCTTTGACTACGTACCGCAGTGGTAAATGCCGCATCACCTTTGTACGTAACGCAGATGCATTCTTGACTCTGATTTTATTTTTATTTTATTTTTTTGCCGAGGGCAGATAAAAAAAAAATTGCATCGTGCATCGAAAGGGAATTTGTTTAAATATTGCCGAAAGTACACGTGAGAGTTTTTTTGGTGCTTCGAATATATATAATCATAAATTAGATACACATCATGTATCGGGCGTCGAAAATCAGAAGGGCGTATCTTGTACGCTTATGCATAGAAAATACGGCCGTCTGATTAAGAAAAATTCCGAGACTTTTTTTTATCTTTATACATGGTTAGGAATTTTTTAAAAATATTGCCGAAAGTACATGTCGCGTTTTTTTCCTACTTCGAATATACATAATTATATATTATTATATATACATCGTATATCGTGCAACGAAAATGGGAAGCGCGTACTTGTACGCTTATGCATAGAAAATACGACCGTCTTATTTCAATCACGCGATAGGATCATGTATGAATTATATATGAATTTTGTCCCACAGCTTTGTCTGACCAAAATTCATATGTACACGCTGGTATATGATTCATACATAACCACATTGAAAAAAATAAATTGTTGGGTCAACCAAGGCGTGGTGACATTTAATTTTTACAAAAAAAACAATTAATATAAAAATATAGAAAATAACTCAATAAAAATACTGCAATAAAAATTGTTTCTTGCGGAGATTTCATTGTTGCTTCTGATCGAACTGCAGACGCTGAGAGAGCGAGACTAATTAATGCGACCGAAGTACGACCTTGTCAATTTCGTTGTCGCTGGATCGACGTTGATAAGTGCGATGCGTGGATCGGTGCAAGATGCTGTGCAGCACAAAATGTTAACGTGCTCCAATCCCCCAAATCCACTTCGCAAATCGTAGTTAAGGCTCGGAAATTGAAGCGATAGTCCACTCGGATAAGTTGGTCGAGAAATAGGAAGATCAGTTTCAAAAGAAGAATACACCACAGTTGTCAAACGTACTCGCTTTCGGGCGTCCGCGGAGCTTCTAACTTCCCGTCGTGTTCCTCCTTTATGAAGAAATATATCTTCTTCGATTTTCGTCCATATCGTGTGGGGTTTCCGGTGACGCCGTTTCCTCTTTTCGCTCGCTCTCTCGCTCTTCTAATAGTCGCTCTACATAACAGTCGCCTATCCTAACGATATGAATCATATATATATGAATCATATATGTGGGATAATCTTCCGTCTGAATAATCACAGTGATACATTTTTTTAAAGTGGAATTTTTGGCTTCCTCTATGAGAAAGCCAAAAATAACATGAAAAACAAATAAAAAATTACGGTTAATGAATTATAATTTAGTTTTCCGTGCAGTTATGAGCGAGTGGACATGATTTTGTTTCTCGGCTCATATTATTGAAACGTCTCTGCTTCGAAGGTCCGTGAAGAAGCGCCAGCGCGAGAAAGGCGCAGGATAAGCGAATACTCTCACTCGACTCTTATGCAACCGCCGCTACAGTCTTTGTATATCTATACATAGTAATATATACATTAATCCGCGGGTACTTTTACTCCGCAACGTCTCTACCCCATTCATTGCCCACATTTCACCGATCCGCGCTTGGCATGTCCATTTTTCCATTGATATAAAAGACGAAGCATTGCGCATGCGCGTGTGCGAGTCTCCCCCCTCCCACCCGCCGTTCGGACATCGACGGGCGATCATCGGCCTTTGCCAAATACGGATTCGCGCGCAGCGTGAATTAACGAGCGGCTGACCGAGCTGGGAAACCAGAGAGGAAGTTGCCGAGTACGGAATTGATATGATTCGTCTATCGTTCCGTACCTTCGGTACATAAATAGCATCGTTTTTTTTACCGCGACGGTGCAGTTATACGCGAATAAAATTCTTCGAACTTTAGCCGGTTTTTAGTCGATTGGAAATCAGAGGCTTGTTTTAAACCTGCTTAACGTAGTCCTTGCGAATAGTGTTCAATTCGCACAAGTTCCAGAGAAATGAGAGGGAATTGCAAACACTTCACCATGGTATGAAAATCTGAAGAAATCAAGCATGTGAAAGGTTCTGAAAAGATTACTTTTGCATAGTAATGATTTCAAAATGTCATTAACAAATTAAATGAAAAATAAAATACCCTCCTTTATCGACTGATCCTAAAAAAATTATTGTAAAAATGCACACAGTGGCGAGCCAAAAACCAAAAAAGTTCATGCTTTTTTATTTTTTAGCGCGCTTTTGTGTGAATTTTGTGCGAATATTTTTTTTCCGTTCGATCGATAAAGAAGGGTATTAGGAACATTTTTTGTCTTACAGTTACTAAAGCTATTTTCGGTCGTTTTACCGAAATCGTGGTAATAAGTGAAAAGGGCTTGCTTAGTACCGACGACAATAACGGGATTGTTATTAATAATATCAGCATTTTTAATGTATCTCCCTACTACAAATTTTGACATACATGCTCACCATAAGCAAAACCTTTTACATTTGGTTGTAGCCCTGTTAAACACAACCCAAAGTAACTGAATTTTCGGTCAGCCAAACGTCGCCGCTCCCCTCAAGTAGAATAGAATAAAATATTTATTTGCCTTAGTTATCCACTTTTTACAAATTTGCAACTCCCGCTTAAATATTCCACACGCGAAACTGCGCCCGAAGCGAAAGTAATTTTTTATTTTTATTTTTGCCGATCATCCGCAAAACATTCCAGAGTTGCCAAATAAATATTTCCAGTCGCCAATAAAAAAGGAAATATCCTTAACGACCTTCTAAAAAAATCAGCATAACAATAAAAATAAAAATACAAAAATCTGCCCAAAACTATTATTCCGTCAAAACGTTCTGGCATACCATATACATTCTATTTATTTTTTATTTTACTGCGCCTCAGGTATTTCTCAACGTTGCGTGATAAGAGCTCGGCATTCCTCTCTGAAAAATTGCCCGGTATCGTCGTTAGCCCCGGGGTGATAAGACTCGTTCTATTTCCATATTATCAGCCGGTACGATGACTCTTCATCGACGGAAACTATTCTCCCTTGACTTCGTGGATTTTAAGTTTTTCCGACGATCCTCAAAAGCGAGGAGTCAGCGGTCTTCGACATTGTATCTCTCGGATTGCAGCCGGTCTACCCTGACCACGGACTGCATGCCCAAACCCAGGTCAGAACATCGTCCCACAACAAGTTGTTTCATCTCTTTTTTTTTTTTAATCTCTCCTCTCGAAACGAGAATAATGCCTTGCGTCAGAGTGCGACGGATTATCCGATGCGTTCTAGTGTGCGAGTAAAGCACCTATTTCTACCTGCAACGGGTCTCAAAACTGCGTCAAAACAAGCCCCGGCTTGAGATTTCTCTGCTCGCCGTTCTCGCTCAGCGCCCGGTTGTCCTTAGCGATGCGCGCGGCTGTTGATGCTCTGGGAAGGCTACGCCTTTGAGAGAGACGCCAGTGGACGCATACCATGAGCGCCAAGGTGAGCTGGCTCGCTTGGCTTCCCTCCGCGCCGGCTTGCCTCATCCCGCCTGCCGCACCTTCCACGGCGCAAGCGTTCTCGCGCACTCGTGCGCATGCGCGCGCGCGTGTGTTGTGATTCCGACAGCCGTTGGGCACCGGTACGGGCCGGAGAAGACCGGCGTGTCCCGACGGCACGGTGGAGTCCCAGGGGCAACATGCCGAGTCGGTTCGACGTAGAACAGCGCGAAGAACCGTAAGAGATGGTGCCATCCTATCCCCGAATCTCGAGATTCGGAATCTTTCGGTGTATCTGGAGCGGGTCTGCGCATGCGCAGACTGTAGCTTTTCGTAGGGATTCTGTTATTTTTATTATTTTCTTTATTCCTTATAGGATTGGATGATTCGTGCTTTTGAGAAGGAATTTCTTGTAAATAAAATTTTTTGAAGCGGGAATTTGTCTACTTTTTATTGTAATTATTTATAAGTACAACGGTCGGCAAATTAATAACTGTGACTATATAATTAATTTCATTAAACTGCATTTTTTTAAACGAAGTTTCCCAGAAAAACGTGCCATCAAATTTCGTGCCATCGTACCATTGGTACCGCTACCGTTCCGTCGCCTTGCTGACATTTTTCTATCTGGGTCGAGCCTTTATGTTACGATTTTTTTGTGATATTGAAAACACTTGTAGGAATTCTTTAGGAATCTTTTCTCCATATACTTTTACTGTTTGAAGCTTTCGAAGATTATGAAGTACGAGAGGGAGTCTATGAGAGCGATAATTTTCGGCGGCAAATTTAAATTTAAAAATATAAAAATGTTCTTGTCTAAAATCAATAATTACTATGGTGAGAGTTTTATTGGTATCTGTCGCGCAGTGATTTAATTTAATGATACTGTCGCACAAGTACCGTGCCTTTAAAACCGGTCGATTAATTTTTACCAAATTCGCATTTCATCTTTGGGTGATAATTATATTCACTGCAGAATTGATGCCATTAATTTCTGCACAGGCACGATGATTGGAAGGAAAATAAATACGATCCTTGATTCAATAATTCCCAGTGACCGTCAAACGATCAAATCGTGAATTTTATTAATAAAATTATTTCCACGAAGTGGAGCAATTTTCTTGCTCTCGCCAGGTGCGGATATGTATATACAGCACTTGCTCGGGATCACGCGCGATAAGTTCATCTATGGCCAAGCACGCAGCGTCTCTCTCGCTGCGTGATCAGTTTACGGCGAATGGTATCGCGACGAAGACGAGGTCGAGGTGTTTTAGCCTTTTGCGAGAAGTCGGCATCGACTCCGGAGAGCTTGTCATCTAACGCAGCTGGTGATGCTGTTGCATGCATCTCCGTCCGGACGACGGACCGTTTACTCCGCCCGAGCTCGGTACGCGATTCCACGATTGGCTATATTCTTAACGCAAACAGGTATCTCGGATTTCGAGATATTTCACTCCTAATGTCGTCTGCGTACGTGCACAACAAGCTGGTTTTCTCGAGATAGGTGCCTCGGCAACTCTCCCGGGGTTTCGCTATTCAAACTCAACTTCGTTATTCCGTTTAACAGATTTCTTCGAACTGTCTCTCTAAATTTTGCTCACGTTTTTCTCGATCATAATTTTTCTTTTCAATATAGTTTGCAGTAAAAATTTCATTTTGTTTTTGCGCTGACTACTCCAGTATATAAAAAACTGCCTCTAGGCGTTCAATGTTTAACTAAAATATAATAATAATAATAATAATAATAATGATGTACTTAATAATAGTTCATGTAAATTGAACACTCACAGATATTCACAGGTACTCACAAGGTACTCATAGGTATTCACAGAAACTCACAGATACTGCTCGCGCGCTAGTTAGCGCAATCGCTGGTAATAATAAAAATAATTTTTTAACCGCTCGATATCAAACGCTAAAAAATAATTCTTGCCCGAGCGACCTTTAAATAGTTAAATAGCCCAACGAAACATTGTGAAACTTGTATGATTCCCTCAACGGCTCGATACCTTTATACGACATTATTGTTTTTCCAATTTCTTCTGAAATTCATTTACTTTTGTCCTTAAAAAATTGATTCACTTCAAAGTTTTAAGTTGATAAAATACACGACTGGTTATATATTTTATCACGCTTAAACCATATCCACAGAATTTTCCTCCTCGTGACTGTGAACCATATTCAATTATAGACAACTCTTGATTCTTAGTCACCGAGCCACTTGTTGCTCACTCGCGAAATTAGCTTCCGCTTACCGATGTACGTAAGCGAGCGTGTACAAGAGAGTTGATTCTTGTCAATTAAATTCCACAGTCCGTGGGATGTGTTTTGCGCACGGATGCGACGTCGGTTCCGCGCATGAGTGCTCGAATAGTCGGAATTAATTGTGGAAGAGCACGCTGGGGCGATCCCACAAGAGGCGCGCTAATGATATGAAAATACAATATTCGCCGGGGAAGCCGCGAGTCGCCGTCGAGATCCGGTCGCATAGGAGATCGGTGCGGTGAATCGAGGCGTGAGTAACGCGAAATCAAGGCGCCGAGCTCGGGCGCCTCGCTCTGAAAAAGATCCACGCGAGCGTGCGTACACGTGTGCGCATGCGTAACCGGCATCATCGCCTGTGCAACGAGCTCTAACCACCGAGAGGGCATAACACGGGCTATCCACACGCGCGAAGAATGTGAAGTAGTTTAATGCACGACTGGGACACAAGTGTGGCCAGACGCGTAGGTGAGACGCGGCCGCGTCGCGCGACGCAGAGAGACAAACGCGAAAGTCAAGTTTGTGGTCGGTATGTTGATAAAAATTTTTTTTTAAAAAAACATTAATGAATTATTTATGAAACTTCGGTAAAGCGTGTGGAAGACTTTTTTGCGAAAAGAAACAAACATGTCTGACCGGATCTACGTAAAACTGGGGGAAAAAATTGTACTGCTATTTAGAGATGCAAAAATAATCTTATTCATGATCCTATTTATATAGGGATATTACAGATGATGTAGAACTTTTGCGGCTGCATCGACGGACAGTCGTCGTTAATTATGTATATGGTTGGTGGAGAGTCGTGGTTGTCGCATTATTGCCTCGAGTATTCGAGAGGCTGCGGGTCGACGGAATTATCAATAAATATGGTCAAGGCTTTAAGAATTTTTACACCGAGATTTAAGGTCTTTGCGGAGAGGCTGGTGACGCATTTTCGATATCAAAGAATCGGTATTTCGTTTTATTTATTTGTTTGTTTATGCAAAGAAATGCGCTGTGGTAACTTATTTTACTGTGTACGCGGTGGTACACAGTAAAATAAGGTGGTACGCAGTAAAGAAAATTTGTACTTTTTATAACAACTTATTGTCCACAAACTTCTACAATCTTTTCGTGCTTGCCGAGAGTGGCAAAACTGGCGCTTTACAACCAAGTGGACAAGTGGATAAATACCCGGCACATGCGCACATCGGTTCGGTCTTACTTTACGCACGCTTCAGCGTGCGTACAGTTCGCTTTATAGCGTGTAAAAATTGCAGACTTTTCGCGGATCCAATATTTTTATATTTTTATATTTTTATACTTTTTATTGAGCATATATTCGAAGTTCTTGGTCGATAATTGTATTTTTGCAATGTCCTTGAACGCTCGGCGCAGACACTCGCTGGGACAAATTATGGAAATCGTATTGCAAAGAAGTAAATTAGCGGGTTGGAGAAAAAAGTGTGGCAATGTAGCCGAAGCTCGCCAATACATGCATACCTTCGAGTCTATCGTAGACGTACACGCGCGAGTCACAAGTATCGCGAGATTATTAAATGCCCTGTATATGTGCGAAGCGACAAGACGGTATTTGTGTCTTTTTTTTTTTACTTTTTTGCCACGGCATGCAAGTGTGTTACAACGTGGTGTGTGGGAAGCGGGCACGATCGGCACAGATCTCCGATGACCGATCTTCCACTGTTCAAGGCCAACCAGTAAGTGCCTCGTGCTTTGTAACCAAGCCGCGCGCACGCGCGATGGCCAAACTTCGCCAACGCAATGTTTTTTTGTTGTTTTTTCGATTATTTTTTTGACTAATACATTTGACGGTATTTAATCTTTAGTTGTCCTGCCTTCACTTTATTTTATCTTTTTCATTTATAATGGAATTAAAATCATTCATTTTTCATTATTAATTAACTGCCTTAATGTACCGATTAGAGGTTTAAATTAATAAAAAAAGGTCATTTTTGTCCAGAATATACGAATCCATGGAGAACAGAATTTTATTTCCATTGTTTTCGTCTTTTACACACCCAACAGCGCCTCGCCTTACACGCTGATACTTAAAAATAAACTCTGTAAGCATCAATTACCAATAACAGGTGTCCGCTGTTTTACCACATAAACCATGCCATTACGAATCCGTATGTTTTATCGAAATATCACCGTTCACATTCTTTTTTCACAATTTCATATATAAAAACATTTTTAAAAAATTGCCTTCGAATTATCTAAAATTCATTATTATAGCGTTAGAATTAACGATAGATCGATGCGACGTTATAGACAGTGGTAATACGTCGAATTATCTCGAATCGCATATGGAATCTAAGGAATTCATAGATACCAGTAATTTTCCGATTCCCGGAGCTATCTGTATCGCTCAAGAGGCCGGTAGAGTCGTTAAGTAAAGGCGCCGCATTAACGCACGTTAAATATCAAATTTATGATTTTAAAAAATATATACAATTCGTCGAGACAGGCGCGTGCTGTCGGCAGATTGACGACCATTGTCGACGTCTTCGTCGTCGTCGTCGTCGTTGTCGGTGATTATGCAGAAATGCGAGGCGTGGCATTCGTGAAGTAAGGTGACGCGCGCGCAACAGACTATCGGAGAAGACTTTCGTATCTCTCACTCTTTCTCCTCCTCGTGCATGAGCAGTGAGGATAAAGCGTTGTTTCTGTTGGAAGCGCACGGAACCGCATAACCCGCGAGCTATTGCAGCGTTCCGCGCTCATCTAGCGCTCCGCGCCCATTCAGACACCCCGGGCTTCGCGGAGCGATCATTATTATTCTTCTTCTTCGCTATCCACGCGATCGCCCGACCAGGCCAAAGTCGAGTGTCGGAGCGACGAAATCGTTCTCAGAATCGAAAGTCTCGGAATCGCGATTTTAAAGTTGACAGCAAATTTCTTCTCGTCGGTCAATGATAAATTGATATCACAAACGAAAAAAGTAAAAAAAAAAAATATATATTATAAGCGTTCATTATGGACATTTCCACTCAAAAGTTAGCCGCAGCCATAAATGTAATTGTAACCATGAATGTATAGTCATAAGGGTAGCTGCTACCATAACTGTAGTCATAATTACAGTTAGTCATATAGTTACAGTTGACATAATTATAGTGGCTGTAACTATGTGCAACTTGTGACCATCACTATAGTAATTAAGATAACTATAGTTGTAATCATGACTGCAGATGTGATTATAACTATACTAGTGACCATAACAATAGTTGTGACCATGACTATAGTTTCAACTACAACTGTAGCTATAAGTCCAGCCATGATTATAGTTATAAAAATAACTATCGCCCCGGCTATAATTATGACCGTAACTATATATACGTCCAACTTGCAAATAGCTATATAATTAAGCCTTAAAAATCCCATAGTTTAGATAATCATTTTTTTTTAGTTAATTACCCTCTCGTACAATCGTTAAATATTAACTTAGTTACTACGCGCGTAGAAAGAAAACGTGCGCCGTGGGCGATTGATACGGCGAGGAATTTCCTGCTGTTTGGTAATACGTCAATGGGTCGTTGCCGCGATCGAGTAGAAAGCCCAGGAGCTCGATAAGGATTCGAGAAGTTGTTAATAGTCAGCCGCGCGGTGGGCAAAGGCGATTATGCCGATACTTTATACCGTACGGTAAATATACTGTAAATTTATATGTACGCTTACGCGTTCGTATGACAGACACTGTACACACACTCACAGACGAAGTGTTACGGAGTTGTAAAGGCCCGCGCCCGGTTCCAACGGGGTCAACGCACCTACTCATCAGCACAAATATATTGGATACATAGATAGCATATCTGTATCTATATGTATGTATAAACGTGACGGGGAACTCGTTAATCGTATGTAAACCCGCTGATGGAACTCGCAGAGTTATCCTATCCTGTTCTCTCGAAAACGTGGGATCGCCGGGTATTATTATATAATTTGATAGGCTTTGCGGGAGCGCGCGCGCATGCGCGGTAGGGAGAGCGCCCGTGGTATTCTCCGAGCGCGACATACCTGCTATTAGGTGGACTTATGCCCGGTACCATAGACTCGGTACTCGATATAATGGAAGAGTGGGCACTATCCGAACGGAGCCCGTACGGTATGTGACGTGGGAGGGCCCGTGAAAGAGATCAAAGCCGGACAAGACGAGTCACGATCACGACGCTCGATTTGACCGGCGCTCGTACAACTTATCTCACGAGTCTTGCGGAAGGAGCTGATAAGAAAAAATAAAAATAAAAAATAAAGATATTTTTAAAAAAATAACTCGGGAATTAAGTCGAATTCAATCGCAATCAATGGTTTAAAAAATTAATTTTTTTTTTCGTTGGGAGAAATGTATTTCGTGGGAAAAGAGAAAGTTGAGAAAAAATACCGAGGGGAAAAAATTGACTTGGCAATATTCCAGGCTGACTAAAGAAATTTTTTTTATGGATTAAAAGAATGGTGTTTATTTTTTTTAAGTCTAATAAGCAGCATCTCCGAATTTTTACAGAATTGTCAATTGATACGTAATAGCGATGAGAAAAAAAAGAATTCAAAAAAATAAAATAAAAATATTAACTCGAATTGGATTGATGACCATGCCAAACAATTTTTTGTACAATAAAAACGATAAACAATATTTTTAATGTCGAAAATAATTTACGAACAATGTGAGCCTCGTTTTCGCGGTGCGTGTTATCCCATCGTGATTTGCATCGAGGACGAAAGGAGGCTACAATGGAGAATTGATTGAGTGAGCGAGAACAATAGGCGGTGAAAGGTAGCGAGAGTGACAGCGAAGTTGCAAAGTTGTATGACTTGATTTTTTTTTTAAATTATTTTCTCTCGACGATCTTGGTACAAGTGAGGTGACGTTCGTCCTCTTCGTTGTCGTTAAATAGCTCGGTCGTCTCGGGTTCGCCAGGTCGTTATCTTAATGTGCCGTAGGCGCAACCAGTGCGCCACTTGGGCTCTACTAGTAGTAAGTACTTCATACGTTCGAGTCCTACTCATACTTGTAAGTATAGTTATACCTTGGTGACGTAATTCTTCTAAACTACGACTTTTAGTGTCTCTCCGCGTCGTTGATGACTCGTTCCGAGAATATTGTCTTACGGTCAGCGACGACGATAGGTCGCGAGGACAACAAGAACATTAAAAGTAAACTCTGCATATCGACTGAGAGTACTAAAAAAATGCTTCATGCAAAATATTAATTTGAACATACCTACCCGAATCTTTAGTTGATTCAACCATATTTTTTTCTATCAGTGCACGAACAAAAAAATCTCATCACCGAGCCAAAGAAATCTTGGAGTATTCACTGTTACGCGATACTCCACCCGATATGCCTAAGTCCAGAACGATGTAGCAAACCCAGCCCGCGCGACCCGACGGCGTTATCGCCTTGGCGATGTCCACATTAGAATGTCGTTAAAGTCAATGTGACATAGAATTTTTTGTTCTCAAAAGATAGGGTACTCGTGTTCGTGATTGGATGGGTGAAAGCCGTTTCGACGAGCTACCAGCGAAATTCCGATTCCGCGGTAATCTTCGCCGACGACCGGGATGCTCGCGTCGGGTCTATCAGGGCGAGCGGCGATTCGATGAGGCCTCCACGCGCAGCCTTAACGAATCTGGGACGATCGAGCCGGGAATGAGAATGCGTGTATTTTACTACTGCAATGCAACGAGGCATGCAAGCAGGGTACATTACACTTCGCTCGCGCCGAGTGCCGCGCGAGTGTGTCTCACGCTTTCCTTCTTAGACGCGACGGAAGGTGAGCAAGCGAACTCGGGATTGCCCGACTCGGCTCGCCTCTCTCGTTAATCCGCTCGGGTTTTACTTCGTACATTTATATCGCTGATCTATCCTCGCGCGGAGTAGAGAATAGAGAGGAGGCACGCCCGAGGCTGATAATACGTGTTTATGAGATATTGAAATCCTTCGCTAAAGTTGCCGGCATAATTGACCCCGTGCGAGAATACCCGACTCGTGCGAATCCACCGAGCTCTCTCGGTACCCACTCGGCAATGCCAAGTGTCCCGGGACTGAAGACGCATATTGTTGCAGAGAGCAATTCTCCGTTCTATCGACATGAATGATACTATTAAGGTGTAATTATTTATTTGTTCGTCTGTTGGTCTGTTCGTCGGTTGGTCTGTTGGTCTGTTCGTCTGTTCGTCTGTTCGTCTGTTCGTCTGTTCGTCTGTTCGTCTGTTCGTCTGTTCGTCTGTTGGTCTGTTCGTCGGTTGGTCTGTTGGTCTGTTCGTCTGTTCGTCTGTTCGTCTGTTCGTCTGTTCGTCTGTTCGTCTGTTCGTCTGTTCGTCTGTTCGTCTGTTCGTCTGTTCGTCTGTTCGTCTATTCGTCTGTTCGTCTGTTCGTCTGTTCGTCTGTTCGTCTGTTCGTCTGTTCGTCTGTTCGTCTGTTCGTCTGTTCGTCTGTTCGTCTGTTCGTCTGTTCGTCTGTTCGTCTGTTCGTCTGTTCGTCTGTTCGTCTGTTCGTCTGTTCGTCTGTTCGTCTGTTCGTCTGTTCGTCTGTTCGTCTGTTCGTCTGTTCGTCTGTTCGTCTGTTCGTCTGTTCGTCTGTTCGTCTGTTCGTCTGTTCGTCTGTTCGTCTGTTCGTCTGTTCATCCGTTCATCCGTTCGTAGTAAAAAAAAACCCAAACGAAAAAGATATTATTATTACGATTACTACCTCCAAATCCTCTATAAAAGGGTTGAAACAATGGAAAATATTTCGTTCCAAAAATCATTATTAAATTCATGGCAGAAAAATGCGTCGCGTCTGCTGTCGCTTACGTTCCGATTAACGTCCGAGTCACGTCAAACTCGCTTCTTCCAGGAGTCTCGAAGGCGCTCTCGCCATCGCGGAATTAAACGCTCGAGGGGCTTTATTGAGGGAATTTTTTTTTTTTTTATAAAAAAATGTACGGAGAAAAAACCATGAACTCCGATGCGTCTGATTGGTCATTCGACGGGAACGTCGAGGAGGAGACGGACGATCGGGGTTCCCGCAAGACGGCGAGACGCATCGTAAAGAATCGGTGCACACCGTGAAGATTTTTCGCGCACGCCTCTTCGTTTCTCGATCGCTACCTGTTGTGACGGCGAGCCAAGAACACTTAATGTACACTTCAGCGTCTGGACACACGTACACAATAAATGCCACACCGCGAGGGAGTGTGCGGGTGTCTGTGTGTGTGCGCGCGCGTTCGAGTATACGCGAAACTCGACGATCGGTTTCACCTGCGTTCATTGCCCTTCCGAGATTAAATTGAGACTCGGCGGAGAAGAACGGTGCGAAAGCCGCACGATCTACAAGCAGAATGTAGACGTCAGACGAGATGGGCACACGCGGGCTCGGCGCTCTCCTGTTACAATGTTCATACGCAATTGCGATATTCACTGCGTACTTAGACGAAAAAAAAAAATGAGTACATTATTTTTTTACTCACGGAATAACTCAAAATTGCAAACAAAAAATATACACAAAGAGTAAATAAAAATGATCTACAGAGAGGTGAAGTTAATCGTTGCAGAGATAAAAAAAAACATCGCTAATTTGCGGACAAATTTTTAAGTCTTTTCATTACGCCTTGTGTAATATTCATAGTCACTCGGATATGAGAAATTTCAAGGCGAAGCCATGCAAAAAATTATTTCACAATTTCTCAGCATTAATTAATTTTTTTTTTACGCATTAATGCGTAAAAAATGAAATTGGAAGGAGCTCGAAAAAACGTTGCTTGCTTTATCCAGCTGCTGCAGAGCTTGGGGATAAATCATATGAAATAATAATGAATTTACGAAAATAAATTGTCTTTTCGGAGTGCTCCGTCGAGTTGTTTTCGTCGGAGGACCGATTCACACTTTCCGAAGCGCCGGGCCACGCCGTTAAGGATCCACGACGCATGCGTGCCTGGATTCCGCGCCTCGGGCAAGTTTACGCGAGGGAAAAGGCGCTGCGGGACTCCGTTTCTCGCCGGCGCATGAGAGGCTGTAAGGTCTCGCATAAATAAATGTACAGAAGCGAAGGAACCGCATACCATGCACCGTGCAGCAATGAGCCGTACTCTCCTGAGGTGGTTGCAATGTTTGATTCTGTCGCCCCTGCCTGGCTGGTTTGTGTACTATTTCGATCGGTGCATTACAGCGAACTGTACTTGCGTACCTGACCAACCAACCCGTATTACTGTACCAGCAAGTGGGTGGAGTATGTATACACGGTGTCGCAAAATTAAAAGAAAAAAAAAATAATAATGGTAAAATCTCACTCAGCATTCAAAACCGAGCAACTTTTGTCTTTGGAAAAATTTGCCACGATCCATAGTTACGGACTTACGGGCGTTTAAAGCTCGGCCAATGAACGACTGGGGCGACGCACGCGCCATCTGTGCAGCGACGCCATTGGCTGAAAGTTAATCCGCTCAAAACTCGAGAATTATTCATCGTAGAAGAATCTTTCAAAGACAAAAGTTGTTCGGTTTTTGATCCCGAGTACGACCCTGTGCATCGAGTTCTCGAATCTCGGATACTTCCTCCAAAAAACATCGAAATTTGATTTAGTCTTAACGTAAAATGCCGACAAAAAATTGTGCGAGACGAAAAGTACGAATGTTCGTATTCCGGTTTCGATGCGCATTGACATATTCCTTAAAAAAAATTAATTACCCCCACAGTTTTCGAGTTACGAGGTAAACGTGCTATTCATTTAAAAATATGCATCATATATCTAGATATTATTTTTTTTATTACATATTTAAAAAAATTTATTTTGGACCGTCGATGTGACGTTTTTTTGCGAACAAATTTCTCAACACCCTGTACATACATCTGTATACGTGTAGCTCGTGTTACTCCAGCACCGGTACCGGTGCTCCCGCCGCCGTATCGCTGGAGAGCCCAGAGAGCCCCGCACTTTCTAAAGGCCTTCGCCGATTTCACAGGCCGCCTTAGTCCCACACATCCTAGCGCTGCTCGGCAAGCTCGACCGGCTCGCGGCATACGAGCGTACGTACACCCGATGGCACATACGTGTCGATGCGCACACATCGACGACGCAACCGGGTTACACACGATGCGTGAGTGTATTATGTCTTTGCGTTGTTGTATCAGATATATCGCGTGGCTCACGTATGCATGGAACGCTGCGGGTCCGTACGCTGGCTGCGTGCAATAATCCGAGTTTGCCTACGCGAGCCTGGTGTGCATTCATCCGACCGCGCATGCATCTCGGACACGCCGGGAATTCGCATCTCGCGTGGGGAAAATAGAGAAAAGAAATCTTCCCGATGCCGAGATATCCGCGTTGGAGTACTCCGATATAACTAATATATGTGTCAGTCATCGAAGCGATTGGACAAGAAAATAAAAAATCGCACTGTCGTGCTGGAAATTCTTTCTTGGCTATCACTGTTATTATTTGATAATATTATTAACAGTAAGAGATAAAACTATATTTTGACGATATTCATTATGGCATATCGGCAAAATGAGACATACGATTTGGGTGCAAATAACTCTTTAAGTATCAAACACCGATACGGATTTTTTTTTTCAACTCGTGAAATTTATCCGTTTAGTGTATTTGGATTCAATCATTTTCGGTCATTGAAGCGATTGGACAAGAAATAAACATATATTTCGCACGCCTGGGCGAAATTTTTTCTATTTATTTTTATTTTTTATTCATTAACAATTATCAATCCGATTTATTCAATTGTCTTTTTTATCTTTAATATTTGGAAGACAAAAATGGAACCCCGTTATGACAATTTCGAAGATTCCGTACATAATCGGATATAGTATAAGAGCTTTCGCAAGACCTTAGGCATTCGAACTAAGTGCCGCTCCCTTTTTTTCTTAGTTACGATCTGATCGCTTTAAGATTTTTTTTTAATGTGATTATACGCTCCCGCTCGTGAGACCTGTTGCTCTCCATATCGCAATAGCTCATCTCGTTGATTTTACATATAGTCTCCTACTTAGCTACCGTGTAGTGCAGTGCACACTCGAGGCGGTACGAACGATGAATAGGTATGCTCCCGTTCGTACGAATGTGAAGAAAAAAAAAAACTGCGCGCCTCGAGATTTTTAAAAGCAGTTCTTTGAGTGCCTCTCAAAGGGCTTGCGGTCGTTCCGTCCCTCCCGCTCCATTCCGTACTGCGTACGTAAAACACCACACAAGAAAAAAATCTTCTTTCATCGAACAGACTAAACACGATACGCGAGGAGAAAGCGACTTGTATACCTTCTCGGGAGTACATAAAAGAAAATTTCGACGACGGGGAATCCCGTTAAAGGGCTCCCGGCAATTGAATGGTCGACCCTTTCCCCCGCTCCGACTTCGGAATATAATGCGCACAATATTTTTCTCGTGTCCGACGTTTGTTCCACGAAACAATGAGGCTTGTTTTCAAGGAGAGGATGAAATAAATGAAATTCCACGCAGAACAAAAGCGATTATGGAATACAGTTCAATCCAGGACGAGATAATTCGTGCGGGGAATCCCCCCTTAGTCGCCGCTACACGCGCATGCGCGCGTACGCGACCCACCTGCTCGATACTATTCCCGATAGGTCTCGCATGAAATGTTTATAACGACCGCTTCCGCGTATGCACAGGAAAAAAGGAAGGAAAAAAAACAGTAATGTATAATATAGGCGCATGATAGCGTTACAGTGGCGTATTGTAACGGAGTCAGAAGCGAAACGGGCATGAAGCATAGTAGAAAAAAACGTCGTATTGTGTATAGAAAATATGGAAATTATAGGAAAACACTTACATCGCATATGACACGTTTTGCCGAAAAGCTATTAAAGTGTATATTATCTTGTTTGAAGTGGTGAGTGAATATTTATTATTTCATGCACTGAAATAATAAGGAGGACTTCGGCTGTGTTCAAAATACGGATTAAGACGTTGGCTGTGGTCACGCCTTTTTAATAAAAAAAAATATATTCACAGCACCAAGTATAGAAAAAAAAAGAAACACGCACGCAAATATGATACGTTCTGGCAGAGTAATAAATTTTGCACCGACGATTATTTTCTTACTTAAAGCCGTCTGTGCTGTTCACTGGAGTTTTCTCGGCATTTCCGGTCTTTCAGGTATATTAAGAATGGTTCATTTCGCGACTGTCCCCGAAGGAACCCGCAAGTTTCCGTTAATCCTGAGTAACGCGACGAGGCTCCGGTATGCAACAGGAAGAAGCGACTACATGCGGTTCCGTCACTGTACAGCGATTTCTCTCTTTATCCGTCTCTCGCCCACCATTCTATCCCTTCCCTCTGTCCGAGAACGAAGAAACGAAGACACTGCACGAAGCGTTTCCTTCCGTTAATGGAAACTCTCAAATTCCTCAAAGTCTTTTATCCTCGACGACATGTTTCCTGGCTCTACGATTCCGTCTCTCGAGGCTACAGCGCATGCGCGTTCGCAAAGCACGCATCACGAAAGAGATCGTATCGTGAATCTTGGCTATTCCCTTTTCGGGACGCTGCAGCGGAAGGAAAGCATTACGAATTTAACTTGTTAGGCACTTAGAAAATAGAAGAATTTTTAATTCTTTTTTTTTCATCCGTGTTCTTTATTAACTGGGACGTTAATTACTTAATGATCATGGGAAAATAGAATCTGGCTAATTAGACGGCTTGTGCTCTTTTTTTTGCTTATGTTCAATTTGTTGTGAAACGGCCAGTTTACAAAGTGCATCGTTAGAACCTTTTTTATTGTCGAGAGTTTTCTTGCTCTTCAAGCTTAATTCTATTCCACGGTCGTCACTGAAAACAGAAGAAATAATTTCCGGATTTTCCCCGGATTTTCTGAATTGTTATTTTTCTGTGACTGAAATCCAATGCTACTCTTTCATTGCAAATGCACTTTTATCTTCAACATTTTATTTCAATCGATTAAGAGTTCCGAACGTGTGGAAAATAAAAATGTTTTTGAATTTTGCTTCATTGTTATTTTTTTTTCTTTTATTGTTTCCTTGGTCAGTGATGTCACGCATTTTCCCTGTCCAATTAATCAAACAGTCTGACTTTCCTCCGACTAAAATGTTCCCGACCATTTTTTATTTCCCGGTATTTCAAGGATTTCGAGGTATTTCCCGTCCGATGGCGACTGCGCATGCGCACAGCATTATCGGATGCCGGGTAAAAACTGTCGACGATAATTAAAAATACATTAAATCTTTTTCGTCAAGAATTTCACGCTCTACAAATAAGATTTCTTGTAAAAATGTCGTCGGACGACTTGTTAGCGAGTTAAAAGTTCCCAAACGTTTGCTTCGCGCTTAAACGGCGAACGCTCTTTCCTCCATTTTTCTCGACGCTGAGCATCGATCGTGGAACTTGTAATGCAACATTTTATAGAAGCATCGACGTCGAAGAGTGCGAAGTCGTTCGAGTATCGATTATCGTCGAGCCGTTAAACATTATAGATAAAAAAAACAAGCACGAGCGATCATCCAGCATGTCTGTGACTGTCGTACTCGTTATTTCTGCGCCGTACGTATGTGTGCTATTACGTCGCACGTGAGAGAGTCCAATTTCGTTGATAAAGGCAACGACGGGACTCGCGCGAGGCAATGAGTTACGTATGACTGATCCACTGGCTCTGTTCAATCGAGCGAACTCGGCACGTATTTTAACTATATATATGTTATAAGCATGCACACATATACCGAGCTTCGAGCTACTCCAATTTCGTCGTTAATGGCTATCGGTTGACGGGGCATCGGAGCGTCGAGCGCAAGTGGGCAAAATATTGCCTATCGGGACTTTCACTGTCTTCGATATCTAATCGCAGGATTAGAAATAAAAAAAAACAACATGGGCAAAATTGTTAAATTAAAACTGTAAAACGTATTAAAAAATATTTGTCACCTTTCATTATCTTCCGTTTTGGCAACTTTTGATTTCCTCCCCGAGGCTGATTCATTGAAAATCTACTCCGAGGATGGAAAAGTTAAATTCAAAGCGGCAGATTGATAAATTTCGACCGAAGAGATAAAATTGATTCGAGACAAAAAAAAATTCTCGGTGGTGCAATGTTTTACTTTTATATTTTTATTTTCGATCAATCGACTGATTATCGATCAACGATTGGAGCTTCAGCGCTGTAAATTCTCGAGACTTTCATTCCCTGTGATTTCCATCCTTAGAATTGTAAAATAAAAAATCCCGGTCAAAATTGTAAATAAAAGCAGTGAAATTTATTCTAAAATATTTGTCACCTTTTATTATCATTCAACTCTTAAAAAAAATCCGTGAGGCTCTGCAGCTTGACGGACACAGACTCGTTGAAAAATCTACTTCCAGAATGAAAAAATAAAATTCAAAGCCCAAAATTTATAAATTTCACAATCATTTTCTCCCAACCCAATATTTTCCATTGAAATCCCAAAAATACGATTTTTCGTGCGTAAAATCTAGACTTTCAATGGCTCAATGTACTTTAGTCCCAAAAAGGCTAGCGGATTCGTGTTCAGCGGGAAAAAATACATCGAAATACGTGGCAGTTCATTTTTAAAAAACGGACAAAAATATTTACTAAACTAAATAAACATTTTGAAACAAACTCAAATTTTCGGGGAAATAAAAAATTCAAGGACATAAGGCAAAATTCAAGGACAATTCCAGGGCTCCAAGGACTTCAAGGACCGCTGGACACCATGGTTTATCTACCGAAAAAAGCGCGAGCCAAACTCCGAGCCCATAAATCGTCTCGATCATGCAATAATCTCTCGAGGCATGGAATTCTCCTCCCTATCGAGGAAAATAATCTCCCGAGGATGCCAGTTCGCTCCGTAATCGTTCGCACAGTGCCTGCCCCTTATTATCGCACCTGTATTATGTACGTACCGTGCAAGCTATATATGCGTTACAATAGTGAGTGAGCTATTTAAAACGAGACATAGATAGAGGCTCGTCGGCAAGGGCACGCGCTCACGCGGCATTATCGCGACGGTCGAAGCAGAAAACGCGGGAGCAGCAAACGCAAGAAACGACGCTATAGCTATTTGTCTCGTTGCACCGGCTAAGATTTCTCGGCATCATCGGGAGAGATCGCACGCCGCTGGAAGCGAAGGTCACGCACCTGACGACGGAGCGAGCATGTATACATATATATATATGTTTATGTTTCCGAGTTGTACACAGGACGGATCGCCAAGAGTCCCGCGTACGACGCAATAGAGAAGAGCCGGGTGCTCCGCGACGCCGGTGACTCGCGGACGCTCGAGGAGCCTCGCAGCTGCTCGCGAAACGCACATACTTATCGCCCCGAATGTCCGAAAAAATGTTACGTTGAAAATTTGAGCCTTCGGATGGAAAACTAACAAGCTAACTAACAAACGAACACATTGGATCGAAGGGGTCACTGAACTTTTGGGTTGGAACGAAAGTCTGTAATCTTTGAAACTCGACTTTGTTTATGTAGATTTATCAATTATTTAAATTTTTTGAATAATCATTCGGTGCTCGTTATTTTTGTTGTGAACAGTCCGTGATATTGGGAATTCTAGTTTGTTGACGTATATTTGTCAAATATTTAAAGTTTTTGAATGATCGTTCGATGCCTGAAGTTTTTTTTGTTGTTGTAAGTACGCCTTTCGTTTGGGAAAAAGTCTGTAATCTTCGAGACTCTACTTTGTTGAGGTAGATTTGCCAATTACTTAAATTTCTTAATGATCGGGCGATGCTTGCCATTTTTTAAATAATTAATCCTGCGGTATTTGCGAATGCTAACGAGGAGTAAAATAAAAAATTAATGAATTTTCATTATCGAAGGAACTATTTGATTGTATTTCCGGTTACAAATGTTTGTATCTCGAGGAATGCTGGATTATTGCGACCTTGACCTTTCCACTTCATTGACAATTTTCGGTTTATGTGAAATCAGTGAAGAACAGGTGTGATCCTGGTGTTTAGTCTGTGGTCCGAAGAGCAAAGTAAATTTTTATTCTCTCATCGATTTTATTTTTAATCTACAAAAAAGTCCGCAGAATAATTTTTTTCAATTATAGTGTCTGTACATCGATAGTTGATAAATAAATCGAGAAAGGAAAAAGTGTCCGTTACATATAATACATTACATTACATTATATAATAATGGCGCCCGAACGACTCAATTTCGCGCCAATTCTCTACGCGCCATATACGCATCGGCATGCAATCTACGGTTGCATATTTCACCTGCTCGTGAAAAGCAATTGATTCCACGTGAAAGTTTGTGAATGTCCTACTCGGTCATAACGCCACCGCGGCGACTTTTACCGAGGAACGTGACTGACGTGTATATATAGTATTCATATATATATATTTACACGGAACTATAGTTGACGTCTGTAGTGCAGTGAACGTTCGGGAATCGTACGACGAAAGTCAAGTCCTGAATTCCGAGGGAGCAATGCAGGTTTTACTGAGGGTCCGGAATCGGAATGGGGATAAGTACCGAAGGAATCCTCGAGTTTATTATACGCTGTTGTGGAGCAGGTAGAAAAATCCTTCTACCTTCGAAATTATATATAGCCTCGCGATGCCCGGTTGAAAACAAAAAAAAATATGCAGCCTGAATGTTATTCGTACATAGAAAACCCATCATTTTTAACTATAAGTATAATAATTTTTTTATAATAAAAAGAGGTAAAAAGTATTCATACGCGTATAAAAAAATGATGCAAAATTTATTCTCGCATACAGTAACACGTATCTAATTATAGGCCCTATATTTTCCATAAACTTCATATTGTTTTCGTTAAAATTTAGTGTCCGGGCAAATTTTCGGATAATTCGTTTAAAAAATAGTCAACCAATCAATTATTATCTATACATTTTTTGTTTACTACATATAGTATATATTTTTATATTAAATACATTTCATTTGTTTTTATATTATTTTTGTATGTTTTAAGGATTTTTATTTAAGACCGAAAAACTCACCCTTGTGGCGCCGCCATTGCCTGTACACGAGGGCTGCGACAGCGAGTAGGAGTACGGTCGTGAGAAATGTACCGATCACAGCACCAGCGAGGCTCGCACCACCGTAACAGCTATCCTGACCGCTCGTACTTCCCTCATCCATTTCTTCACTCGTTTCTTTCAATTATCCTCTGTACCGACTCCAAACGTTACCGTTATTCACTCGACGATATTTAACGTAATAATAAACGTGCGATAGACCACGACGAACTGCATCACTGTACTTTTTCCATGTAAACTCTTTGCGGCAACTGTCTCTTTGACCATCCCTCCGCACCCCGCTCAGAATCGCACGTTGTTACTCTACGGTCGCACGTATTAATACGTCGATTCTCTCGGGAATGTAGTTTCCTCGTTGCTGCGGTCAACTTTCCAAATACTCGAATATATGAGAATATTTTCAATACAATATTTTCTTTTATTTACTTTTTCTTTATTGGTACAAATATATTTCGGTAAATTTATTATTCACTTTTCACTCGCGTAATCGGAGATAACTTACTATCAATTTTTTTTTTCGCGTGCGGACGCGCGCGCCTCGTTTACGCAATTTTAAAAAATTATAATATTTATTTTTTATTTTTTATTTTAATGTTTATTCTTTGTACACCCTTCAATTTTTTTTCCTCGTGTTTCTAGCTAATTATCGTTTGAAATAATTGAAGTTCACGAGCCCGACGCTGCCGTCGTCGGAGCTGGTGCACCGGGGAACACCGTGCGTCGCGTACTGACTGCCTGCCAGAGAGGTACTGTGAGGGTACCGAGCGAGCGCAGGGATCCCTCGATCGCGCGTGGAAGAGAAACAGGTAGGTGTACAGCCCGTGCAACAGGTGCTTCGAGGAGAGGCCTTTGCGCGTGGGGCTGGGCCCCCTTACTCTCCTTCTCGCCCCTTCCCTCTCCCGCCACTTTGACGCGGGGTCCTCGTTTTCTATCTCGTATATAATTTCGTTCTGCTTTATCCCACGAACAAACGCGAGCCGAGCAAAAAGAATAAAAATATCGCTTGCATGAGAAAAATTATATAAAAATTCTGCACTGATTGCAATTACGATGAAACTTCGTTTCGGCATTGTCAATTTGTAAAAAAATATTGGGAGTACATGATAAAAAAACCATTCGATAATTCAGGAGATTTTGTGCATTTTTAGACGATGTCGACCGTATTTAGAAAAAAAAAGCAAAATTCATTTGGATAAAAATTAATTCTGCACTGATTGCACTGATATTTTTCGCATTTAAGAAGATCACATTAAAAATTAATTAGGCCTTTCTGATAATAAAATATTTATGGCTATTTACGCTTTGGCTATTTAAATTTTCGCGAATTCGGGTTATCCGAAAACCGGTCAAAATTAATCTTTAAGAGTATTATTTCATTCCCGGAAAACTATTATATATTTCACTCAATGAAAATTTTATCGGACAATTTAATTGGAAGTTCATTATGTATAGCGCACCTTTTCATGCAGACGGGCATCTTTGTTTGAAATTTTCTAGTTGAATCTTCGAAAGACGGACGGAAATACGATTGGCGCGGCGGGAAAAAAGACTCGATTTATCTTCAATTATCCGCTAATCTCTGCTATTAAGAGGTAGCAATTTAATTCCGTCTGACGCGGCAAAATGGCTACGGTTGCCGTGACTCTCTCAATCAGCCTGAACGTACTGTTTGCTTTCCCGTATTTAAAGCTCCGGCAATGTGATAATGATGAACTCGCTGGTATCTCAGAATTTCAAATATTTGCCCGACTTTCAGATAAGATTTCGATTTTTTTTGTTTTTCTTTTTTTAAGGAAACAAGTAATAAAAAAAAATCGATGTTATTTTCCTCACTATATTTATTGCTTATACTTCCTTAATAAATCGCTGCATTTCTGTTTGTGTTCAGTCGAAATACTTGTGCGAGTAATAGAAAAAAAATTGACTTTTTTTTTACCATATATAGACTTTTGTTTATGATTGTGATAGCGTGACGACGACGCAGAGCGAAAAATTGTCCGTCCTTGATCACCTGTCTAGGCGCGTTGGCTTGAGGCCCAAACGATCGATCACGTATTCGGGCATGCAGTAAGTCGGATTTATCGGTTTTAGAACCGTGTCAGCCTCGAGCAGGGATATAGCGGTGAGGCCGAAGAGCGTGTGAAATGGATCGACCATGTCGCCGGGTCTGTCGCTGAATCCTCCGGCTTCCGCATCCTGGCAGGCCAGTATGAATTTCAGCTGCGAACAAGATCGAAAATATCGAAATCCGATTCGAAAAATCGTAACTCCGTTGAACCGAGGACTTACCAAACTTTTCTTATTTATCCAGTGAAGTCGTCCCAGTATCGTCAGGGAGGACAAGACCCACCAAGAGTAACATACGTCGGGCAGTTTTTCAGGCCTACCGTTGAGACCACCGGACGGCAATTGCCTCTCGCACAGCCACCAGCCGAGCCTGTCGGCATCAACTAAATGCAGGCGATCTTGGAAAAATAATGCAATCATGAAATTTAGTCTCATGCAGATATCTTCAGGGTCATAAAAATTGAATTATACAAATCGATCTTTTAACAAACATATTTGAAAAAATCTAGTAACCGGTAATGGACAAGAGTCCAAGGCAGCAATAAATCAGGCCTGCATGGCTCTCAGATCCTGGTTTGGAGCCGAAACCTCCGTCGAAATTCATACAGTTAGCTACATACTCCACAGCCTTTTCCACGTTTATAGCGTCCAATCGACCCTGCAGGGAAACAACAAAACGAAACATTACTGACTGAATCCGAGCGTTAAAAATTATAATCCTTGATAATTACAAATAAATATTTTATGAACCTTATAAAAGGAAGAAAAAGTCTAGTCATGTAGTTACTCGTTAAAATAATGAATTCAAAGAATTAAAATAAGTTAATTTCATTTCCAGTGTTTGAATTACCTCATCGTAATTTGTTATTCTTAATTTTTTATACGGATTAAAAGGAGAATCCCGTCATATTAAATTTTTTTAAATTGAAAATTACAAATTGAATCCAGCCTCACCAGTAGAGACAAAGTAGCTACGGCGCAGAATGAAAATCTCGTATCAACTTCGCCCCAAACGTCGCCCGTAAAGCTGCCGTCCGGTTGTTCTCTGTCCTGCACATACTTGACGACTTTTTCAACGTCGATAACGTCGAGAGCGTCGTATATACAGAGAATTTGAACGGCGCTGAGCGTGTACAGCAAGTGGGGATCGTGATTGACGCTGGCACTTATACCTCCGCAGGGACTCTGGCATTTTGCTATAAAATCCAAGACTTCGTCTCTGCTGGTACGACCGAGATCTCCCATGACATCCAAGGCTGTGAGACCCCAATAAATTCCAGACATTCTCAGATGCTCTGTCATGAAGTAAATCTGCAAATCGATAACTATAGATAAATAAAAAAAAAAAAGCAACGTGGATGCTATTTAATCATTTTTGTACGCACATAATCGTCTTTGTTGGTCCCATAGGAGACAAGGTAATCGCTGTGCTTCTGCAGCAGCAAATGAGGTATCGTCTGTGGCAGCTCGACATCTTTCAGCACTGACTGCAAAAATATATTTTTTTTTTTTTCCATTAACATGTTTAAGATATTTTCATTTTTTGCAAAATTAAGAATGGTTCAATGGAAAAAAGGTAAACAGTCATATTTTGTTAATTTCCTATTATTCATCCTGTAACTTTGTAATAAGACAATTGAATAACGTCTTTGTAAAACTTATAAAATTTCATATTGCTTAGTGCTGGATATTGTGACTCAATGGTTCGTTTGTTGCATCACTTAATTAGCCGGCGACTTAGCTTTGTCTTCTTTCATAAAATGGTTCTCCAAATATTACTTCATTAGTTACATGACTCATTAGTCTTCCGTTTCGCTTATCTTCATTCTGTTTCTCCAGTTCCTTTGGCTTTATCTTGTATTTTATATTTTTGAATATATGAATCCATTCGCACTGACTCGATGGTATGCTTAAAAAAATGTTTTTGATCAAGTTAATAGATCATTGCGAACTCAATATAAAAATGTCTATTGTATTGCGATTCATCTCAATTATTTCTCTGTGGATCGTCGGTAGGATAACCAATCGTCTTGTAATCAGGCCCGTGAATAATAAATAAATAAATAAATATTAACCTCCTATATTTTGTTAATCCCGTATCTTACCATTTTTGTTACACTTATATCTCGATCACTTTGTCGGCTAAGTTTATGGCGATAATAACGTCATAATAAGATAATTTAGAATATTTTACAAATATTTGTACCGCTGTTATATTTCGCTTGATTTTAGGATAATGTTATCGGGTTAACAGTGGTTAACAGCGATAACCTAGCAGAAGAATATGACAAGCAGTTCTCAACAAAATTTCTCGCATACGAACATGAAAAAACTATATGACAAAGGTGAGTTTCAATGTCAGCTGCAAGCGGGTTTGAGGTTATGAATTGTTCGTTTCCTGTTAACGAAACTCACTTTCCGGTTTGCGAATAGTGGCGGCCGAGTTCGTTGCACTGTTAAAAAAAATCCTAAATTTAATGTCCCGGACTGAAAGTTTTAATACAAAAACTGGTATATTGAATTTTATGTACAATCGTGAACAAAAATTAATGTACAGTACATTCAAAACTTTAGAAATAATTTAGATTAATTTATTTACTATAAAAGTGCATTAATTTCTTATCACAATTTAACATTAAAATTAATATATGTACCAGTTTTTACATCAAAAATTCCAGTACAGTACATTAAATTTGCATGTTTTTAAGAGCATGTGAAATACTATGGAGTGCGAGAGAGATAGCATCGGTGGCGCTCTCGGCGAAGCGAGTGAGACACACTGAGAACGTGTTTCACATGCTCTTAACAGTGTAACGAGCACAAGATGTACCGCAAGTTGCTAGCGGCTTGGAGGTTATGAATCGTTCGTTTCCGGTTAACGAAACTCACTTTCCGTTCGTTGCTTTCCGGCTTGCGAATCGTGGCGGGCGAGTTCGTTACTTGCCGAAACTAATTGTTGAATTGGACAAAGTAATTTCGTGCAATGTCTTTGTAATAGCAAAACGCGCTAATGACATTGAATTCCGTGGACTCGAGGATTCTTTCCTGTCGACAGAAGACTCCGAAAGATTAAATTTTCGTTCGAGGAAATAGCCGCCCGCGCGGGTCGGCGGTCTCGCGGGCCGCGCGACGACAACAAATAGTCAACAGACGGAGAGTCTAAAATCGTGTAAAGATGGCGAGCACGGGATGCTCTGCCTTCTCGCCTGACGGCCAATATTGGGCGAATTGTGGAAACGACGGAAAATTAAAGATATGGGAAACAGCAACGAGCCGTCTGAAGCAAGAATACGTTCCGGATCTACATTTGACCTCGCCCTGCAGTGTATTAGGATGGATGACCGTCAACCAACAATCGACCAACAACTCGGTATGCCATGTGCTCGCGCTCCTCTTCGATTACTCCTTACCGAATATCTCTGAACGTTCGAACTAACAGCAGTCGCTTGTTTTACGATAAATTTCACGATTCGCTTGTCTCGCTTTCGATACTTTTCTCGTTAGCAGAAGTTTTCTTGCACGAACGAACCGTTCGTTTTAAGATTTTTTTTGAGGTTATGGTTGCTTTTTTTTGTCGATTCAATTGTAAATGTTGTATTTCCATTGAGATGAATTAAAAATATTTTGATTTATCGACACGTTATTGATATTTAGATCGTCGCAGCGCTTCTCGATGTGCCCAGCAAAAAATACTAATTTTTAACTGATTTTGTAAAATAATTTTGTTCCAGAAAGCATCGCCTACTAGGTTTCTTTTCAAATTTTTTACGAAGTTTGCAAGGCAAGTGTGTTTCGGGATATTCACGACAGCTGCCTGTACAGTTTCTATCTCAGAAAAGTCGCAAATTGTCTTACAAAAATAGGAAGTGTAACGAGCATCGACATAGAAGTCCTTTTGCTACAAATACATTTTGATGTGATAAAGTTCTCGTTTGATACCTGTAAAATTAAAAGATAGCACATGCATTGTATTGGCCTTCGTGGATAAAATTTTGTCAATATATATTTCATCAATTGATTTTAAACTATGGGAGCACAGAACTTCATCTATTGTTTTCAATATTGTACTCAATTCATCGAACAGCTTTTTTTGCAATAACAAATAGTTTATTATATCTGTTTACATAAACATTGGAAACGCAAATTGTTATAAGCGTTCCCAAAAGATAGATAATGTCTCATGGAGACCCTCTTTGTTCAATCCACCTTGGAGTAACAATTTTTTTCTAATTACTGTAAGATTCAGAGATATTCTATTAATCTTATGGACTTATGCAGAAGTCTAATTTCAACAAATTATGGCGCAGATTAAATTTTCGATTATTTCTGTGTACAAGCACAGATAAAAAAAATACTTGCACATATTTTTTTTGAGTCAACACGTGACCTTATTTTTAATAGTTCCATGTGATTTTTATTTTAGCTAATTATCGTTCGCTCTATCTTGATGGAGTGGACTTTTTTTTGTAATACTTGTAAGATTCAAAGATAGCATATGAATTGTATTGATTCTCGGAGTTTAAATTTTGCCAACATATTTATCATCAATTGATTTCAAACTATGGAATAAAATATGAACGGCACTCCATACATTTTTTTAAATATAGCACTAGATTTGTTGAACATTTTTTTTACGCATTGTTTCATTGTTTGTTTCAGCCTTCGCCATGGAAAACGGCAAAAAAGGCCAAGAGGAAATCCATAGTGGAGGACATCGAGCAGAAGCACGTAATAGCGATGGGTTCGATGAATGGAAACATCACGATATACGACGTAGCGTCCGCGAAAGTTAGCAAACTATTGGAAAACGGCCACTCGGCGACGGTAACGGCTCTCGCGTGGTCGTCGTCGAGCGGTTTGTTCACAGTCGCCGACGATCATCAGATCGTGGAATGGAACGTTCAGGAGAGTGGTATTAAATGCAAATGGAAATGCGGTAAAACTAAAGTCACCGCTCTCGCCGTAATGCCCGAAGGAACGTCGATTCTTTCCGCCGATAGAATAATAAAGTGGTGGGATTTGTCGACTAAGCGTGTAATAGCGAACTTTTCCGGTCACGCCAGTCAAGTTACGTTTCTGAGGCCAATCAAACTCGACAACGGTACCTCTTACTTCGTCAGCGGAGCGACCGGCGATGGATACCTCAGTGTTTGGTCCCTCAATGAGGTTCGTATCACGAAGAAAAAAGAAATAAATAAAATGCGGTTGGCTCTGCTATAAAAATATTTTTTTTCCCGACTTCGTTAAAATAACATTCCTTGCGTGCAACACGGGCGTAAGATCGTTTATTATTAACTAATGATCATTATCGATTTCTGCCCTCGCTACTCGCTAATCTACCATTTTCGCACAGAGTGAGACAAAATATTATGCGATATCAGTGCGGTACAACGAATATTATACAAAAACAGTGAAGTGAATCGCACTTCACAACCTGCGTATAATGTTCGCTTTACCGCACTTGTATCGCAAAGTATTATTGCCGTTGCTGTAATTATACTTTAATATGGCAACAACTGTTGTTGTCCCTGTACGCATTATTCAATCGCTGTTGTCAACAGTCAAAATACATTTCGTACAGCGAAACTATAGAGTAGATCTAGCTACAAACTATATATTCTTGATACCCGAAGCATCTGTTGATTAATGTAACACTAACGATTGCAATGCATTTTTTCGCAGGGAAAGAAAGATCGAACATCGATAGGCACTCTAACGATGCAGGACGACGCTCTTTCGGTTTCGGTAAAAATCGTCGAGGATTCGCAGATAGCTGTATTAGCGGCGAACCGCTCCGGCCAGGCTCACCTCTTCAAGTATCAGCCAAACGGCCAGAGCAACAAGCCTCTGAAGCCCGTGTTAAATATCGTAATTGCCTTGGATTCGGCGAAGAAAGAAGTAGTGCAACAAATTCCCATTCAGGCGGCCGAGCTAATGAACGATGCGAAGCTACTGCTCGCCTATGGTTCGACCTTTAATCTAACATTCGAGACAATCACGCCGGACTTTTCGGACAAGGTGCAGTGTTTGGTCAGGGCGGAGATCAAGCGGTCGAAGGAGAGGAAGGAGGAGGCGTTGACGAAAGTAAGAATCGCCGAGACGGACGGAAACGTCGAGTATCTCGCACCAGGTAACGTTTTCGACGTTGATAGAACGAGTATCTGAACATTTATCGGGTTTAGGGTTTTATTGAGGGTTTTTTGCTTTTTTATAGAGGAAGCTATGTTTTTCTTCAAAAGAAAAATCAACGTTTTTGTGTCAGAGTACTTAAAATCGTCTGAAATGTGTGTTTCAGACTATTTTAAAATTTGTTTTTTTTTACGTCTGACACGAGTTTCTGAATCAAATTTCACGCAAAAAGTAAAAAGAGTTTGTAATTAACGGTGAACGATAGAGTGGAAAGTGCCTTAAAACGACGAAGTCCGACATTTTTTTTTTTTTTAATTTCAGGTTCGGCATCGGCGACAGTAAAGAGGAATCGGTCGGGAGCCGCCGGGTCGCAGTTGCCGCTCAAGGAAAGATTGGACAACCTTAGCTTAAACACCGAAACTAGTATAACAGGAAGAACACCAACGAAGGGTGCGCATATGGCCCAATTACTCATGCAAGGCTTGAACAGCAAAGACAAAAATATCTTGATGAACGTCTTGCTCAGTAAGGATGAGACCGTTATCAAGAACACGATAGCGAAGTTGCCCGTTCAAGCCATAACGCCGCTTCTCAAAGAACTCACTCTTATGTTGCAAGGCAAAACTTATCCGTAAGATTTTTTATTTATTTTTTTACTTAATAAGAGGATTAATCCTCCGATGCATGATTTTGCGTATTACTAGTGAAACTGGTACACTAAAGAAATACACCGAAAAATATGAAAACAACATTTATTATTGACGTCGTCGAAGGTAACACAGCAGATTTTTTTTTTGTAGAAGCAAAATTGCCGTCAATTGGCTGAAAGTTCTGGTGACGACCCACGCCGCTCATCTCCTGGCGCATCCGGAAATCGGAGATTCGCTCGGACCAATATTGGGCCTCATAGACTCGAAGCTTTCGATTCTGTCGGAATTGTCGAGGTTACGGGGACGTGTGGCCCTCGTAACTGGACAAATATCAAGATCCCACGAGGAGCAAAATGAAGATATGACCGAAGAAAGTCTGCTCGTTTATCAAGATCCAGGTAAGCTATTTTTTTAATGAATTTCTTATCAATCTATAGATATACGATAGATTTTTTTACACATACCCGATACCCGCAGATTCCTCCGACGAGGGTACCGACGTAGGCGAAGTTGCTATGGAGAGCGAATCGGATGAGAATTGGGAAGAAATTTCAGAGCAGGAGGAGGAACAGGAAGAACTCGAAAATGGTAGATCCGACGACGATGCTTCGATATGCAGTTGAAATCTTTTTAGAGTAAGTAATTCGTAAACAAAAATTTTATTGCAAAATTGAAGACAAATTAATTATGTTAAAATTGTTTTCTTTTTTCTTTACTTTTGTTTCAGGACTATACGTGCAAATTCTATTATTGAGCGCAGAGAAATGGCTGCGCATTCTTTATAATTCATATACGTTATTATAAATGTCATATAAGTATTTTCAATCACGAGCCATTATTTTTCAACGAATGACGATTGATGGATGAATCGACCGACCTCTTCGTGAGACTTATTCTTTTTTGATACTGTATAAAAAAAAGAGAAAAAAATTGAAAAAATTGTGCAAATTTACTGTACGTATGAAAAGCACTACGAACAATGTCTGCGGAGTCCTTAAACTGCTTAATAATCGATGCGTGGCGAGAAAGTTTGATTCTACTGCACGTCCGCCAATTTTTGTATGACGTGGACATGTAAAAGTGTACATATTGATATACGTTCTGCCGCATATATAACACCTTCACAGCATCTGTACCTCTTCCGAACGATGAATTAAATAGAAAGATTGATTAAGAATACATTTCGATTTATTTCCCTTACGAATTTTAACTTATTACGGAGCGCTACGAATATAGCTCCAGAAATTTGCGGCTATCTCGAAATACGTATTCACCGCTCGTACTGACCCTACTAGCACATACAATCTCATAATTTTCTTGTTACGTTTAATGATATTACGGACGGCCATATCACCCTGACCCATGACATGACTTACCGTGTGGAAAAACAAACGCCATCGAAACCTCGTATTTTTTATCGTTGAAAATGTTATAACCTCGACAATTTTTTTTTTCTAATCCCTATATTAATTCTTATCACAAAGTTCGAAAGCGAAAATGTACGGAATCCCTTCCGAAGGTGCCTTGTATTGGGCCTTGATGCGGTACGGTGAGATCATGACAATATCGAAGAGCAGACTGACGAAGATGCGGATGGATACTCGCCAGGCGAAGACGTCTCTGTCACGTCTGAGCGACGAACCGGCCGCAAATTCCAACGGAAGAAACTCTCGTCTCGCGCGTAATTCATCATCGAAGAGACGAAGCAGCGATAAATCGAACTTGAACGAAAAAGCTGTCGAAAGAATGACGGAGAATGAGACGATGCTGAATGACTTGGAAGAACGTTTGGCAATAGTTGAGAGCTCGGGACGAGTATGATACAAATTTATCTTGCGATTCTATTGAAAACGAAAAGAAAATAAAAATATTTGCATCGAAGTGGATTAATTTTTCGCCTTGTTCTTTTATCGCCAGGGCGCCTGGCTCCAAGCCTTCATGCATATGAGCAATCAACTGCGAACGTTTTATCCACCTTCAAGGGAGAGCACAGCTTCGAATCAGAAAATTCCGTCTTACGATATCGTCTTTGATGGTCCTAGCCACGAGAGCATGAAAACTATAAAACGCGATAATTTCGTTGGAGGATTAACCAGAATGAGAAAGGTGCGAACAAACATATTTGACAGATTCAAAGGAACTTTTGCGTCAAGAACTTTTGTGGCCGTTTTTATGCAAAGGGCTCCACATTGTCGATTTTAAAACATTTCAAAAATATTTCCTTGCTGTGTGGATAATTAACAACTACCCAGTGCTCGGTACTTCAAGTACTTGCTACTTCAATACGTAATTCAAGTACTCAGGGTATTTGCCCAGCTCTGAAAATTAATTCATCACTCATACAGATTAATAATCTTCCAGTCGAGAATTTTTTGTTTGCAAAATGCTGCTTTTTCTTCTTATATTCAAGGCCCATTTTAAAATTCGTGGTTGGTAAGAAATTTTAATAACATATGCTGCAGTTCCTTCGAACCTCGGTCGATTGATTAATTCATTGATTTATATGAATAATAAAAATAGAAGAAAAAGCAACGGACATGCTCCCTCGGATGCACGGATCTGGACTGTACGCCATTCTCGTGACCTCAGCAGCTTCTTAAAAAACGGATTAATACACTGTGTCTACGAAAATAAAAACAAATGAGACTGATTCTTTTTAATTAATGTGTCGAAGGAAAATTATTCTATATCTCGCGCTGCATCGAACTCAGCTAAAATTTAATTGAAAACTTTTCGTCAATCTGCAAAATGAATTTATCATTCATGCAAATTAATAATCATTTAGTCGGGATTTTTTGTTAAAAAAATTTTGTTTTCCTATGTATTCCCAAGTTCCATACTGAAGTTGGTGGCTTGTAAGAAACTTAATTAACGAATACCTCAGAGGTTCCTTCGAACCTCGGTCGATTAATTAATTCATCCATTTACACGAATAATAAAAGAAGAACAAGAAGTAGAAGAAGAAGCAACGCGCATGCTCGCTCGGATGCGCCGATCTCGACTCTACACGATTCTCGTGACCTCAGTAACTTTTCAAAGAACAGATTAATACATTGTATCTACGAAAACAAAAATAAACGAAATTAATACGACGAAACTGTTCCCTCGCGCTCTTTCGCCCAATTAATTTATTCTCGAAGCGTCTGCAAAATTTGCGCATCGGTCATTGATGAGTAAAATTTTCGGTAAAAAAAAACAAAAAAAGTCCCTCCCGAGAGTCTTATTATAATTAAGCAATTTCAAAGGGGCGATTAAGATAATGCGTGTAATGAGCAGTGATGTACTTTATTATCTTGTTGTTGTCGTATGTTCTTTGCAAGTATCTTTGCTGAGACGGCGTGACCTCTGGCCCTCTCATGATCCGATCGAGTCCCCACTAAGCGGCACTGTGCGCGTGTGTTGCGAGCTCGACGAATCACACCTTTCACCTACGTTACGGGCACTACGACATGCGCGCCCGCCATTCTTTCCACACCGACATTTCTCGTACGTTTCCATCGCGGGAGGATTAATCAATTGTCGCGAACTTTGTATTGTCAAAATATTTGCATCGCGAGCGTTGCAGGATAATACGGTGTAGTATCTGGCGATTATTTCGAAATGAAGAAATGCATGTTGATGCCCCTAATGCGCTCATCCCCCGGCGATAACGAACGTGGAATCATTCTTTTATCAGGCAACACTCTCCATATACGCAATGCGAGAATGTCAAGCGTGGAATACAAGAACTTCTCTAACTAATTTATACCTTCTATGCATCGCATATAGAAAAAAAAAAATTATTTTCACGAAGATTCTCACTGTACCTCTCACAAGGTTGCACTCTTTTTTTTAGGGTGACCTACGAATTTGAAAATGAGAAATGTAATAGAACGTTTGCCCATTTTTACAACAATTTGCTGTAAATAATATACGTCCATAATCATTACTTTTTGTTAATTTTAAAATGAACAATCACTACAGACATCATCACAAGTTTATGTATGTTTATGTCTGGCAACGTTATGACCGGGAAATCTGTCTGGTTGGCGAGGATATCTGGAAGTCTGGATGTCTTGGCTGCCCATTCACTTCTTCTTTTTTCCCCACGATTTGAGGAAGAAACCCCCGATTCAGCCCCCGACGATATGTATTTTCAAACGCTCAAAATCGATCTTCGGAATCCAATGTTTTTTCTTAGAAACAGTAAGGAGGGTAAACTAGCCGATGAATGGACAGGGCCAATGAATGGACACCTTCCATAAGATCATGTGCATAAAAAACGTCTATTCATTGGCTTTTTCGTCTGCTCAACTGTCCATTCATTGGCCGGTTTACCCTGTAAGGTATTAATATAGCAAAAAGGATTGACTCCACAACATGCGTGATAAATTACAGCTTGATATCTCAGGCTGTTCTGAAATTATGGATATGATTTATTCAAATTGAAAAAACTTAAAACCGTATTAAATCTAAAAGGGTCCCACCGATCTTCCCAAATTAAATAGCGTTCATCGGTCGACGATAGACCACTTCCTTACCAGTTTTTATCTCGAGTAAAAAAAATCACACTATTCCTGGCTCACTAATAACCATCCATGCGAGCAATAATTAAGGCCCAATCTACGATCTATCCAGTGTCTCGCCATTTAGTAATCGATATCAATCAATGTTATACACAATGCACTAAAGTCTCGTCTGTGGTTCATCTCCGAAACCTTATTTGCATATGTTATGATAATAGAAGTAAAACGTGAATCAAATGTATTAAAAAAAAAAAAAAAAAAAACATTACCGATAAATATTTGTCTTCTCTCCATCAGAACGATTTTCTTTATTCGTACCACCCGGGTCATAAGGCCGTAGCGATGCGATTAAAGCCGAAATTCATTGGTATAAAAGCTGGCTTCGGTGCAACGGTGAAGCACACTCATCGTCCGGTTAGTTGCAGTACAGCAATATACCGACTACATCGAAGAAGAATAATCAACGATCGTCAGTATGTTGCGAGAGTTGCTGGTGTTGGCCCTGACGGCCTTTTGCCTCACCAAGGCAATGGCCGTAGAAACCCATACCGCGGATATCGAGTTCTTGCACAAACAGAAGAAGATCTACGAGCTATTCTTCTACATAAATCAGCCCCTAGTCGTCGATAGCGAGGCATACGAAGTCGGACGCGGCTATGATATCGAGAACAACCTGGAATTGTACACCGACAAGGTAAATTACATCGAACGACAAAAAAATAAAATAAATAAATAAAACATTCATCATTGAAATATTCAAAATAATAATCTACAACTACTTCGCCGAAAAACCAAAAAAATTCTTCCATTTATTTACATTAAATTCAATGACCAGCAATGCTGTTTTGAAAAATATGTTTTATTCCAATTACCTACGAATAGTTTATATTTCTATAAATAATGATTGTATGATATCGAGCTGTGACGGAAAATTTTTTTTGACGAGCTCTCCAACTGAAATATCCAATGATGGATAATCGAAAGAATTGTTTTTATTAGAATGTGCGCCTAGAATTTGTCTTATACTAGATACAGAAGTTTTTTTTCTACAACTTTCCGAAGCGAAAGCCTCTCCGCACTCGTTTCGTAAAATATAATTTTCATTTTCTCTGTTGACAGACGTACGTCCAAGAGTTCCTGTACCGATTCAAGTATGGTATGCTCAAACGCGGTGCCCTGTTCTCCGTGTACTACAAGGAACACCGTCACGAGGTGCTGTCCCTCTTCCGTCTGTTCTACGCCGCGAAGGACTTCCAGACCTTCTACAAGACTGCCTGTTGGGCCCGTTACTACATGAACGAGGGTATGTTCGTGACCGCTTTCAGCACGGCCGTCATGTACCGTCCGGACTGCAAGTACATCCAACTTCCGCCCTTCTACGAGATCTATCCCCAATTCTTCTTCGACTCCAAGTTCATCCAGAAGGCCCGCACGTTCATGATGATGAGTGGTAAGAAAGACGAGTGTCGAATAAAAAAAAGAAAAGGAGTAAAAGAAGACACTAATCAGTTGCATTGTCGTTGCCCCAGGCTATAAGAAGAGAATGATGAAGGACGAAGTTGAGTTCTTCACGATCGACACAAACCACACCGCCATGTGCACGAAGCCCGCATTCGAAGGCGAATACAAACTCGACTACTTCACTGAGGACATTGGTCTTAACAACTACTACTACTACTACCGCACCGCGTTCCCCTTCTGGTTGACCTTCAAGGACTTCACCACGATGCCGAAATACTTCCGCGGAGAGTTCTTCTACTACATGCATCAGCAACTCTTGTCCCGTTACTACCTCGAGCGTCTGTCCAACGGTTTCGGAGAGATCGAGGACTTCAGTTTCAACCAAGCTTTCATGCCCGCCTACTACCCGAATCTCGCCTACCCCAACGGTGTTTCCGTACCGAAGCGCGACTTCTGGAGCATGATACCTTACTACAAGTACAAATACGTACAGGTATGATTGTTTTCTTTGATTTTGGGTGTATTGAGGCTATCGACTTCTTTCTTCCGGACGATAAGAGAACAATACTTTTTACTGTTATTCTTCAGGAAATTGAGAACATAGAAACGCGCATCTATGCCGCCATTGACTCAGGCTTCCTCGTGGGACACGACGGCAAGCAGATCGGCATCTACACTCCCGAGGGATTCGATATGCTAGGAAACATTATCGAAGGTAACTACGACTCCCGCAACACGAGATTCTACGGTTCGGTCGAGGCTCTCTTCAGAGATATCTTCGGCTTCAACTACGACTGCAAGAACAAGAACTGCGTGGTACCAAGCGCGCTCCAGACGTACAGCATGAGCTTGAGGGACCCGGCTTTCTACAGGCTGTACAAGAGAATCATCAACTACTTCCTCAGGTATGATCGGGCTTCTACGAACCTCTCCGAACGTCGCTATGATCGTCACGATGGTTTTTCCTTATTTTCTTCTCTAGATACAAGTACAACCTCGAGCCCTACACCAAGACCGAGCTTGACTTCAGCGGCGTGAAGATCGAGAACGTATACGTCGACAAGATCTACACATTCTTCGAGAATTACGAAGCGCTGATAAACAACGCAGTGGCAGTCGACTACTTCAGGGAGGGCGTCAAGTACGGCTTCAAGATCAAGGACTACCGTCTTAACTACAAACCATTCCACTACCGCTTCGACGTAAAGAGCGAGATGAACACCAAGGGTATGGTGCGCATCTTCCTGGGACCCGCATTCGACTACTACGACAACGAATACGATTACTTCAAGAACAACTGGATGAACTTCTACGAGTTGGACAAATTCTTCGTTACCCGTTAGTACATTCTCTCAAATTTCACCGATACGCATCTTCTTACATTCTTTTCACCATCGATCTCTATGAGGCGTGGCACATTGATCTTATTATTTTTCATGTTCTTTTTCTTCTTCTTGTTTCTCACCTTCCTTTCATTCATCTCCACTTCTCGACTATTGCAATTCACAAGACATTTTTCTATATTATTCGATCGCTTGTCTTTGCTCTGTCACGACTAACACGCCTGATATGTTTCTTCTAACCATTGCAGTGAAACCCGGCATGAACAAAATCGAGAGGATGAGCACCGACTCGACCTACACGATGAACATGCACATGCCAACCGGCGATATGTTCTACAAGAAGATTCTCAAGGGCGTCGAAGGCAGCGAGCCGTTCACCTACACCAACAGACTCTTTGGATTCCCCAACAACCTTCTCTTCCCCAAAGGCAAAGTCGGTGGAATGGCGTACAAACTCTACTTCTACATTTACCCGGTCGACGAGTCCAAGATGACCACCTACGATGTACCGATGTTCGGCAAGATCATGCACGACGGCAAACCCATGGGATTCCCGCTGGACAGACCTATGGACCCGTGGATGTTGGACCTTCCAAACATGTACTTCAAGGACGTGATGATCTACCACCTGAAGGAAGAGGGAGACTACTACAAGGATCACGACAAATATCCCAGCGAATATCACAGCAAATACGAGGAAGGTCACGGTTTCTACGGAAAATACGACAAGTACAACAAATACGACAAACCCATCTACGACCAGCACTTCAACATCTGAAAAAATCAACCCTCGGTCAGATCGCCGCGCTTTCACGTCAAGACGTTCGAGAGCCTAACTACCGATACGAAATGATTTATACTATTGTTCTTATCGTACATTCATTTTTTGTTCGCTAATAAAGTGACCTTTAAACCGTAATTATCCGCTTGTTTTTGTTTCAACGTTATTTCAATGTCTCTCCGTCCTGACAGAAGACAGGTTGTTTGGTATACGGAGAGGGATTAGCAAAGCTTGCATCGATGCTTCGAAGGCAGAAATCAGTAAACACAGTAATGTTTGTAACAATGTAACAGCAATGTAAGCGAAAATAATAGGTAATATTGCTAGAGAGTTACATATAAATTACGCGCAACTTAACATTCCCGACTCAGCAATATAACACTGTTAAATTAGCGACAAATGAATTTACTCTAATATATCAAACATATAAAGATAAATACCAAATTAATTTGTGAGCCATCGGCGGGCCACGAACCTAGGACCCTCGAACTTGTAGACAACGACTATACATATTCGGCTATTTTTTACTTGAGAAAATAATTTTGGAAAATTGTATGCACAGTTCAAACGGATTATAATCCGTGTCAACAGTATAGAGCCATTATATCATGTCTTTTCAGCCTGAAAGATGCTGCCCATGTGACACAAATACGTTGTCATTACAGGCACCCTTCACACTCACGACGACACGTCGTGCAGTAATTAGGGTGGCATCATGTCATCATCTGATCGCGACGCCATTCACTATGTGTGTCAATTATGCCGATACAATGACACCACCGCGTACCGAGACAGTCGCCAAGATTTTTGATGCCAACGTGACTCCAATGCGCTGGTACGAAGAGATGACACGACGTGACGTCAAAAATTAGCCCAATGTGGCCATATATTACTTCTTTATATGGTGTTTATTTTTGAAAGTACCTATATCGAATAGAAGAGTAGAATCCCCCATCTTTTGAATCGCCCTGTAGTTTCGCGCGGCACGAGCACGGTCTTGTAGAGAGGTTTGGACAATCGTCGGGCAATAGGGTGCCAAAATTGAAGTCAACATAGCGGCCAATTCAGGCCCGTTTTATCTGCACGCATGAGCAGCGCGCGCTCGTTTCTCCACTCAACGATTACAACGGAATCTACTAATCCATCGATGTATTATTCCATAAAATAAAAAAAAATAAATAAATAATGGCTTAAAAAAAGAAGCAACACTATTGAATGTCTAAATGAATATATTATTCCAATTAATTATGTGGTATAAAATTTGGCTTATCTTTAACAGCACGCTGATTTTTCACATTTTTGTTTATTTGCTGTGAATATTGTCGCATTCTCATTCGTATGTAATATTTCAAGGCATACGATTGCTATACGACATTCCGAGTTTCGACGTATTGGCCATGCCCGGACAGAATAATAATCATAATTCGGCCTGAATTGACCGCCATATTGTCTTTACTACATGGGGACGGTATAGGAGTGCCCAGATCTATAAGATCGTGGTCGCGAGACACGCACAAGGGGTAAATTGTTATCACAGTTCGAGTGTTTGGCGCGCCGCGCGGCTGCTGTAATATAGGGGGATGTTCATTGTTATCAGTGCAAGCGCGTGGCGCGCGAAACTCTCGCACCGTGATAACAATTTCCTCTTATCGCAGCGCCGTGCGACGTGCAATACTACAGGACGATTCAAAGGAGGTAGAGTTCGACGGCTCCATTCTATATAAGTTGTTTCAAAAATAATTGTCTGTTCCAGAATCGGCATAGCTTCCCAACTCGTATAAACTTCAATTTTTTGCATTAAATTTTAGTGGGTAAGCCCTTTAACCCTGAATAGGGAAACCAACGTACCAGGGTCCTACGAGCAGTAAATGGGCTTTGCAGCACATGAATCTCTTCGTTTTGCCATGAGTAAGAGGATGGTGTGCGCCAAATTTGATTTTATTGTAATAAAATAAAATCAATTTTTTTTTCGACTTTGCAGCACGAGTCAAAGACTCGTGCTGCAAAGTCACACTCGTTAGAAAAAGTTTTATCGCACTAGTATCGTACATTACTAATTTCACGGTTTCCCACATGTACGGTAAAAGGAAAGTCACATCGAAAGCGGATACCATCTCGGCTTTCGATTAGACTGTCTTGTTGATGGTGAATGCCAGAATCAGTAAGAAAAAAAAATTGAAACATTTCTCGCGGTCGTTGATCGATGAACTTTCATCTTGCATTGTAAGATAACAAGGCAGATCCCGTTGGCCCACGTATACATGCCACAAATATCAGTGCTAAAGCTCAAAAAGCGTAGGAATATTTGCGAGTTTTAATTAAGACCTAATCGACGACATATTGAGTGTCTCGAAGTTAATTAATCGCCACCAATCGTTGTATAAGCAATGGAATAAGTGTTGTATGTGGTGCATATCGATATCACCATTCGTATATACGATAATATGTACGATAATATGAATTAAATCTTGCAAATAAATTTACACATAGCTTCCTCATTGTTTACTATTGCTTACAAAGTATTTTTCGAGAGAGTGTTTGTTATCTTTTGGCTTTTTCATAGATATATAGGTAGGTATTTATTGTATAGCAGGATCTGCGGTCCTCCATGCACATCTCTCAACCGACAACAACAGCAATCATATTTATAAAATGATTTAATGCAATTTAATGTTCCATGATTTAAACGGTTCCATCGATTATCCTCAAACTTAATACGGATGAAGAATGACCAAGCGCCTTGCTAATCCGGTTACAGCCTTGTATGTAAAATGGATGAAAATGACCAGTAAATGTAAATGTGTTAATACTATTCGCAGTTTTTTACAAATAAAGATTGCAAAATTGTGTTCTTCCTCTGTGAAGTAGACTAAAATAAAAAAAAAGAACAAACGTATTTCGCAAAAAGAATGGAGTCCCGATACGCTTCATCCTCTGCATCAGGGAAATGTGTTTTTCGTAACGACCGGGTCGTGAGGCCATCGGCGGTGCGATTAAAGCCGAAATTCATTGGTATAAAAGCTGGCTCCATTGGAACGGTGAAGCACACTCAATCTTGGGGTAGTTGCCGTACAGCAGCATACCGAGTGCATTGACGAATAATAATCAACGATCGTCAACATGTTGCGAGAGTTGCTGGTGTTGGCCCTGACGGCCTTTTGCCTCACCCAGGCAATGTCCGTGGAGACTCATACTGCGGATATGACGTTCTTGTACAAACAGAAGCAGATCTACGAGCTGTTTTTCTACATGGACCAACCCACGATTGTCGGTAGCGAGGCATACGAATTGGGGCGCACCTACGACATTGAGGGCAACATGGACCTGTTCACCGACAAGGTAATAACATGTTTTTCTTTAAATATTAAAAAAAAGATTTGTGATTTATTTGTTCAGCCCTAGACGGATGAATTTAGAAAAAAAACGTAGAGACACCTACGTCTACTGCTAGATGCAAATGTTTTTATGTTTTCTTGCGGAGGCGAAAATACTTGTTTCCTAAAATAATATTGTTGTTATTGTTTCTGTTAACAGACATACGTCGAAGAGTTCCTGTACCGATTCAAGTATGGTATGCTCAAACGTGGTGCTCTGTTCTCCATGTACTACAAGGAACACCGTGACGAGGTACTGTCCCTCTTCCGTCTGTTCTACACCGCGAAGGACTTCCCGACCTTCTACAAGACTGCCTGTTGGGCCCGTTACTACATGAACGAGGGTATGTTCGTGACCGCCTTCAGCACGGCCGTCATGTACCGTCCGGACTGCAAGTACATCCAACTTCCGCCCTTCTACGAGATCTATCCCCACTTCTTCTTCGACTCCAAAGTCATCCAGGAGGCCCGCACCATCAAGATGATGAGTGGTAAGAAAGACGAGCTTCGAAAAAAAAACAACAACAAAAAGAGTAAAAGAAGAAACTAATTGGTTGCATTGTCGGTTGTTCCAGGATTTAAGAAGGGAACGATGAAAAACGACGTTGAGGTCTTCATGATCGACACCAAGCGCAATGACATGTGCATGAAGCCCGCATTCGAAGGCGAATACAAGCTCGACTACTTCACAGAGGACATCGGCCTGAACAACTTCTACTACTACTTCCGCACTGCATTCCCCTTCTGGTTGACCTTCAAGGACTTCACGACGATACCGAAGTACTTCCGCGGAGAGTTGTACTACTACATGCATCAGCAACTCCTGTCTCGTTACTACCTCGAGCGTCTGTCCAATGGTATGGGAGAGATCGAGGACTTCAGCTTTGCCCGAACTTTCGTGCCCGCCTATTACTCGGAACTCGCCTACCCCAACAGTGTTTCCGTACCGAAGCGCGACTTCTGGAGCATGATTCCTTACTACAAGTACAAATACGTTCAGGTATGGAAAAAAAAGAAAAAACAATGTTAAGCTATTCGTTTCTTCCTTGCCATCGGTGAAAGAACAATTTTGTTCTTCAGGAAATTAAGAACGTAGAAATGCGCATCCTCTCGGCGATAGACTCGGGTTTCCTTTTGGGACACGATGGCAAGGAAATCGGCATCTACACTCCCGAGGGACTCGATATGCTAGGAAGCATTATCGAAGGTAACTACGACTCCCCCAACTTGAGATTCTACGGTTCGGTCGAGGCTCTGTTCAGAGACATCTTCGGCTTCAACTACGACTGCAAGACCAAGAACTGCATGGTGCCCAGCGCACTCCAGACCTACAGCATGAGCATGAGAGACCCGGCATTCTACAGGCTGTACAAGAGAATAATGAACTACTTCCTCAGGTATGATCAGTCTTCTTTGATTCCCTCTGAACCTCGATGCAATCGTTACAATGGTTTCGTCTTTATTTTCTTCTGCAGATACAAGTACAACCTCAAGCCCTACACCAAGACCGAGCTTGACTTCAGCGGCGTCAAGATCGACAACGTATACGTCGACAAGATCTACACATTCTTCGAGAAATATGAAGCGATGATAAACAACGCAGTGACAGTGGAAAACTTCAAGGAGGGCATGAAATTCAACATCATGGCCAAGGACTACCGTCTCAACTACAAACCGTTCACCTACCGTTTCGACGTAACAAGCGACGTGAACACCAAGGGTATGGTACGCATCTTCCTGGGACCTGCATTCGACTACTACGACAACGAATACGAATACTTCAAGAACAACTGGATGAACTTCTACGAATTGGACAAATTCGCCGTTACCCGTTAGTACATTCTCTCGAATTTCATCGATTCATATCTTCTCACATTCTTTCCGCCAACGCCCTCGATGAGGCGTAGCACATTCATCATCTCATTTTTCATTTTCTTTTTTTTGTTTCTGTCCTTCCTTTCCTTCATCTCCACTTTTCCACTAACGTCGTTCACAAGATATTTTACCATGTTGTTGAATCATTTGTCTTTGCTCTGCCCTGAATAACTTGCCTGATATGTTTCTTCCAACTATTCCAGTGAAACCCGGCATGAACAAAATCGAAAGGATGAGCACCGACTCTATCTACACGATGAACATGCACATGCCAACCGGCGATATGTTCTACAAGAAGGTGCTCAAGTCCCTCGAGGGCAGCGAGCCATTCACCTACACCAACAGACTCTTCGGATTCCCCAACAACCTACTCTTCCCCAGAGGCAAAGTCGGTGGAATGGCGTACAAACTCTTCTTCTACATTTCCCCGATCGACGAGTCCAAGATGACCACCTACGAGGTACCGATGTTCGGCAAGATAATGTACGACGGCAAACCGATGGGATTCCCGCTGGACAGACCTATGTTCCCGTGGATGTTGGACCTTTCCAACATGTTCTGCAAAGATGTGATGATCTACAACCTGAAGGGAGAGGAAGGCTATTACAAGAAATTCGACACATATCATGGCAAATATCACGGCAAATACGAGGAAGGTCACGGTGTCTATGGAAAATACGACAAATACGACAAATCCGACAAATACGACAAATACGACAAATACGACAAGTACGAGAAGTACGACAAGTACGAGAAGTACGACAAGTACGAGAAGTACGACAAACCCATGTACGACCAGCACTTCGACTTCTAAGAAAATCAACGCTCGATCAGATCGCCGCGCTTTCACGTCAAGACGTTCGAGAGCCTAACTACCGATACAAAACGATTTATACGATTGTTCTTTTTGTACATTTTCTTTTCGCACCAGTAAAGTAACTTCCAATCTGTAATTATTCGCCTGTTTTCTTCTCAATGTTACTCCGATTTCCCTTCCCAAGAGAAAGACCACGTTGTTCAGTGCAGAAGAAATTAGCATAAAATTTGAAAAAAAAACATCCCACAAAAATTCTTCGATAGACATGCTTATGGCACTGAGCATGACGACTGGTGGTGTACTCTTTTGAATGAACGCGCGTCAAAGAGATAAATCTCATTGATATTGAGCCGTCTCACTTGAGCAAATTACGTTATTCTTTCAGTGGCTCGAGCTATCTTTGCGGTAATTTAATCTGTCGTTTAAATTATTTAAGCTAACGATTTAGTAATTGAACCTATTTTTTCAATAACTCAAGCTATTGCTTCAATGAACGTCGACATATGTTTGCAGTTGAAATACTCGGCGATGCATAGTTCAAAATATCTATAATAAACGGGGAAGATAGTGCGCAGCGAACTATGCCGCGTGATAATTAACTACAATGAGAGAAGGATCTGATAGAAATGATCATAAATCTGGTAAACAGACAGAAATTTCAGGTATATGCACTGTAAAATAAATTATCAATTTAATGTACTGGAACTAGAAATTTGCTTACATTAAAAAATGGAAACTTTCATATCGCTCTCTCATAATGCGCCTTTATTTGTGAAGCTTCTTCTATGAGAAAGCATTTCCTGTATTTTTGTCTTCCACATAGAAGAAACTTTTTCAACAATTTTCAACTTTTTTCAACGTCAACGTCGTGTTTGACTTTTATGCAAAACAGCCGGCCGATTCAGGTTTAGGGCGAAAAAATACATCAACGTCGCGCTTCACTTTATTGAATTTGTGCCAGGCGCGAAAAAATACATAAAATTATGCGCTCCTGAATTTTTTTTTGTTGGCCCTTTCGATTTGTACTCAAGAAGTCCAAATGATGGCTCTTCATCTAACTTTTTCAAACTCGTCATATTGATCATTTTGTATATTCCTTGTCGTAGAAGATGATAGGCATCTGGGGTTTTCCGCGATGGCATCGAGAAATCGCTGTTTGAAAATACGCAAAATCTCTCATTTTTTCAACGTTGGCTATAAAAATGTCCGATACATTTTTTTCATTCGTGGTCGCTCCGAGATTATTTTTAATGTATTTTTCCACGCTGATCACGAATAACTGTTTATTATAAACTTCTTATCGTTATGGGTTATGCCCATAAGATGAATAAATAAATAAATGTGTATTCTTTAAAATATTATATTATATAAAAATATTTTTATATTATATAATAATAAGTAAGATGAATAGATGGGCCGAGGAAGGATTCCGATTGATGGCCCTTTGCTACTGCCTATTGATAAGATTTCAAATGTGACTATCTATTTGTTGTACAAAATTTTGACTCTATCGTCGATAAATTCATTCTTATCATTGCATTAATAGAAAAAAATATTGAGTATTGACTGTGCATTAGAATCTTCTTCCGTCACATCCGGAATTGGTGAAATCGAAGGACGTTTACTTTCTTGTCCTCAAGTTATCGATTATTATCGAAGCTAAGAAAAATACTGTATCACGTTCCCGGTTATTTAAATTTACCCATTCAAAACAAACGGGTTATCGTTCGTCTGCAGTGCAAAGGCGACGAAGAAGATAAACGAGGTGATTGCGCCCGAAATATTTATGTCGGAATAAAGTCGCAGCAACATTCATTGAGGCAGATAAATATAAGTAAATACGTTTACGAGTAGCAATGGTCTCATTCACGTTAATAGGCAATAATATTATGGTCTTGATCATAAAACCGGTCCTATGCCGCGAAACAGACTTTCTCATAGATGGTTTTCTTCGGTTGTTCATAAGGAAGAGGATGGTGTACGAGAAATCTGATTTTATTTACAGTCAGTTAATGAGAAACCCATTCGAAGACTAAAACCTGGAAAAAATCAGCAAAAAGCTTTTTTTTTGCGTTCGCATGGGGTGAGTTGGACCCCAGTCATGAGTTATAGGGTTAATATATGCATCGAAGCCTTCTCAATGCGATTCAGCCATTATTGAAGCTTATTCAGTAGGTACTTATTAAATTATCGATTTAATAAGTACTTAACAAGTACTCATTAAATTTTAAGTAAGAATTAACAACGCCTTTCTACTGCCGGGGTTTCCGTCACTATTCAGACTTCATGCTGCAGTTTATGTCACCCGTGACACAGTATCTAGGTTCACCGAGTAACAAGTTTCTGCATTCATGTGGCACTTTATGTGGTACCGTGGTACACATATTATTATTTTTCAAGTAATTTACTGTATGTAACTGTAATATTGTATGTAATTTTCTATGTGTGGGAAATATGATATGACATTTGTTTCGTGTACAAATTTTTTATTCAACCAATCTTTTGCATTATCCTACATATAATATTTCATTTTTATTGTATAGCTTTATACTGACTAATGGGCGAACTTATGCACGAATGTGGACACAATTACACTATATTCTTGTAAAAAGGGCATTGTCCCGTACATAACATAATAAATAAATAAATAAATAAATTTACCTGTCAAAATGGCATCAAAACTTTAATTTCAATTCATAATAACCGCAATACAATAAGTGACGAAAAGTACAGCATAACCTAATTTAGCTGAGACACTTTCCGTCGCGACAAATTTTATAAAGCACGTAATAAAAAAAGAAATATTACCAATCTAATTGATATCTAATTTTGGATACTTGCAAATTGATGCGTTCGGAGAAGTCGCCATGTGCTTAGGCTCGAACGCCCTGATGGCAACTACAGCTGGGACGTACCGAACCGCGAGGTGCGCCACACACTATTAAATTGTTGAATAAAAACTTTTATAAAAACGTGCGTATTGCAGCAATAAGCAAGAGTAAAATCCGCTCTTCGACATACCGTTAATGTTCTTTTTGTATTAAACGAAAGCTGTTTTTATTATTACTATAAATTGCTATCGATGACGGTAATTGGAATAGTGACGGAACTGAGTCGTTTACATTATGAACCACCCATTTATCTCGTTGCAATAGTGCATTTAACGTCGCACCCCATGAAAAATTAAATTTCTGAAAACACTTTAATTCAATTGTCAGTGCCCGAAGTCTTACCGAGACATTCGTAGGTGGTCCATTATTAGCCCACCACGATGCTCCGTGTTACCAAGCCTGCAAAAAAAAAAGCGAGTAAGATGGACCACCGCCCAACGGCTGACCAAAAAAAAATATCGCCAGGCCTTGAAGGCTGTTTCGGGTTTCAGTTCCTCCCATTAAATTGGGTTTTACCACTGGGAGTAGAAGATATCCGCCGAACCTTTTTAGTGTTCCCTACTCACCCCCCTGGAAATTTTACCCCTGGCAAAGTCAACGGACCTTTCTTCCCGGAGATTCCAAAAACCCTGGCAGTCTCCGCTGAGATTCCAAAAACTCACCAATAACTTTGTTTCATCCTTCGTTTAATTAATGCTTGCTGCATCACTGATATGCATCCCTGTGTGCGTGCTCCGGTCGTATCCGTCGCAAAGTGCAACTTCTATCTGCTTTGCAGTCGATTAAATGTATCGGTGAGCCACAAAATTTTCGCTTGCGCGAAATTAACCAGCGAGTTTATCTGCTTCGGTCACCTTGTGCAATCACGAGGTCAGAGGTTCCCAAGATCTCCCCCAAATCTGTTCCTCCCCCAAATTATTCTGCCTATATAAACCCACTGCAAGCCTCTGAGAATCACCACTCCTGGCCCGTCAGGAGTAGCATCGTAGTCGATCTTCGGAGATCAAGAAATATCTTTCGTCAACCATGAAGACTCTGGCCGTCTTCGCCACGGCGTGCCTCTGCCTTGCAGCGGCGACGCACAACGTTCCAACTCATGGCATACCCACCGTCACCGCCGACAAGACCTACGTCACCAGGCAGAAGAGCATCTATCAGCTCTTGTCGCACGTCGATCAACCCACCACCGTTTACCCCGAACTCTACCAAAAGGCTCGATCCTACAACATCGAAGATCACGCGACCACTTTCACTAAAAAGGTACAAACATTTTTTTTTTTTCATTATTTTCAAATTTCAAGTTCCAAGTTTCCAAGTTTCCAAGTTCGCTCATACGACTAAATTATTGTTCGAAGAGGAAGAAACGGTGTATTTTGTTGAAATATGAAGAAATGATACTACATCATCGTCACCGATTACGTCCACAAAAATTATAAATCTGCACGAACTTTCCTCGCTCTCTCAAATTATTATTTAAAAAAAGATATGAAGAGGTTGAATTTGGCACTGAAAAAAAAGAATTGCTGTAACGATAATAAAAATAAGATGAAAATAAGAATAAAAACTCTGAAACGTTGGAACAGTGAGGGAATAAAAAATATCCGTATCATTTCTACAATGAAACGGAAGAAACGCTTTTCGCTCTTGGACTCGTACCTGAATGGTTGAAATACGATGAAATTTGTTTTTTTTTAACTCGTTAATTATTCGCTTGTTTCAGAACGTGGTTCAGAAGTGGGTCGCCGTATCGAAGCTCCCACGTGGAGAGGTCTTCTCGGCTTTCGACCAACACCACCTCGAAGAGGTTCACGCGCTCTTCGACATCTTCTACTTCGCCCCGACTTTCGAGGCCTTCTACGACGCCGCTGTATGGGCTCGCTTCAACGTTAACGAGCATCTCTTCCAGTACACCCTCATCTGCGCCGTTATGCACCGTCCGGACACCGAATGGATCAAAATTCCGCCCCTGTACGAACTCATGCCCCACTACTTCTTCAACAATGAAGTCGTTCAACAGGCTTACCGCGTCAAGATGGGTGACGTTTGTAAGCAACTTGCATCTCTACCATCCCTTTCTCAGTTATCCATCCGAGATCGAATTTCATGGAATCAAGTTTCGTCATAAGATAAACCAAATCATTGAATCAAAATTCGTCAGATAAAATTTCATTCAAGCAAATTTCATTATGTAGCATTTCAATCAATCAAATTTCATGATATAGAGTTTCATTCAATCTAATTTCATCATATGCAGTTTCATTCCATCAAATTTCATCATATACAGTTTCTCTAATTTCATCATATAGAGTCTCATTGAATCATATTTCATCCCATGAAACGTGATAAAAGCGAATTTAATTTTCGAAACAGCCGGAAACAAGAAGGGCGTCGTCATCAAGCACCGCGAAAACGGTGTGAACGACGTCGTCATCCACGCGAATTACAGCGGCTGGTACATGAACCACGGCTACCACAGCGAGGAGGGCCTCACCTACTACACGGAGGACGTTGGTCTGAACGCTTACTACTTCTACGCCAAACACGTTCATCCATTCTGGCTGAACAGCAACGAGTACACTGTATCCAAGATTCCTCGTGGTGAACGTTACTACTACATTCACAAGAGACTCCTGACTCGCTACTACCTCGAGCGTTTGTCGAACGGTTTGGGAGAGATCGAAGAAATCAACTGGCACGGACCGATCCAGACTGGTTTCCATCCGACCATCGTTCACCCCAACGGCCTGCCCTTCCCCCATCGTCCCGAGGGATCTCACATTCCCCCGTACAAATGGGAACACGTTAACAATGTCCAAGACATCGAGACTCGCATAGCTCTGGCCGTCGACTCCGGATACGTTCTCGATCACCAGTTCAACGCAGTTCGCATCAACACACCCGAGGGATTGAACGTGCTCGGTAACGTTATCGAGGGTAACGCCGACTCGCTCAACTACAACCTGTACAAATCTCTGGACCATGTCTGCAAGAAGATTCTCGGTTACAACTTGGAGCCGGTCGATGAAAATCACATCATACCGAGCGCCCTCGAGACCTTCGTCACGAGCCTCAGAGACCCAGCCTTCTACCGCATCTACAAGAAGATCCTCAACTACGTGTTGAAGTACGTTGGCAAAGATAAAAATTGAAGGATTTTTTTAAAATCCAATTTTTTCGAAATCCAATTTTTTAAAAATTATTTCATTTTTTTTTTCGAAAAAGAACACATATAAATTTATGTTTATTTGCCTAACAGATACAAGGCTCAGCTGCCCGTGTACACCGCGCAAGAGCTTACCTTCCCCGGTGTCAACATCGAATCTGTGGCCGTCGACAAATTGACTACCTTCTTCGACCTCTTCGAGACTTCATTCGAGAACGGTCTGCCGGTCAAGACTCAGGCGGAATCCACCGATCTTAACTTGAAGATACGCCAGTACCGTCTCAACCACAAACCGTTCACCGTACACATCACCGTCACCAGCGACAAGAACGTCAAGGGTGTCGTTCGCATGTTCCTCGGACCCAAGTACGACTCACACGGACACGAATTGGACCTCACCGAGAACTGGATGAACTTCTTCGAGTTCGACCAATTCGTAGTCGACCGTGAGTCTCAACTCCATTCTTTTTCTTCCAATTTTTTTCTGTCTCGCTCTTACAATTTTTCTTCGCTTTTACTATTTTTCTTAGTTTTTACCATTCTTCTTCGTTTTATGAAATGTTGTAAATCATTTAATAATTGTAATTATATTTTATTATTTTTTTTTTCATCAATATTTCATTGCCGATTCGATCTTGCAGTTGTGCCCGGCATCAACAAGATCGAGCACAACGATCACGACTCGCTGGTTACCGTGCCCGACGACGTATCCGCGCATCTGTACTACAAGAAGATCGAGAAGGCGGTTGATACGAACGAGCAGTTCACTTACGCCAAGACTTTGTCCGGTTTCCCGACCCGCCTGATTCTCCCCAAGGGTAAGAAGGAGGGTATGCCGTTCAAGCTCTTCGTGGCCATCAACGTGTACAACGAGGCCGGGCCCGTTGTCGACAGCCCGGTCCGAGGAACGCCCGTCGTCGACGGACGTGCCATGGGCTACCCATTGGACAGGCCCGTCCATCACAGCAACACCTTCAACATCCCGAACATGTTCGTGAAGGACGTTCTGATTTATCACAAGCAGGTCGAAGAACTCAACCTCACCGTCTAAAAAAAGAAGCCAACTTTTTTCCCCTTGACGATGAAAATTACCCCCTATTATTGCCGATGTTATTATAAATTTTTAACAATACGTCGAATTCGCGAGTATGGTTGTATCGAAAAAAAATAAATGTAGCAAGACTTGCTAAAATTTATCACACGACTGCAACTTTTTTTATTGCACAATCTAGCGATGATCCTCAAAAACGAAGCTATAATGAAAAAAAAATAAATAAAATAATCGACGATTCGTCGATCGAAATTACTTTTTTGCCCGACTACGCTAAAAAGTCCATATTTCATGCCTGCAACGGCAGCGGAAAGTTGTCGATTCTGGACCAGCGGGCCGAAAAGAAACGCAGCGGGCGGAAAAGTAGCTACGGCGGGCCGAAAAGTACTGCAGCGGGCTGAACGTACTTTTTCATCACTCGGTGCGGAAATGGCGACTTTTCCGCCCGCTTCGCGTGCGTAAAACCGCCATTTTCGCACCTTGTGATGAAATTTCGTACATCCATCGTGCGAAACACTTTTTCTAACTTGTGTGATTACAGCACTCACCTTCGGCTCGGGCTGCAAACTCACACTCGTTAGAAAAACGTTTCTCGCCCTCGTGGAGTAATGTACTGTTTTCCCCGACTACGCTAAAAAAAGCTCTATTAGAATCGGCCACTTTCCATCCCCATTGCAGGCATAGAAATCTGACCATTTTTTAGCATAGTTGGGCAAAAAATAGCGTGTGCCTTTCAGGTGTTGCGAATTTCTGTCCTCGCTTCGCTCGCGCATCAAACTTCACACTCGGTGCAAAAATGCACTTTCCTTCCTGATGGTATAATATACTATATCGTTTTTTTGCGAGTTTTATTTAAATTTTCGGCGAGGACAAAATAAATGAACGTTAATTAATGAAATCTGAGATGTTTGTACAACTCTTTGTATAATTTTGCGCTCCCATTTTGATGCGTAGGGTGTAGTAAACAGATAAACTCTCGGCTAACGAAGACGAAGAATGTATTTTTTTTATATTACCAGACTGTGCGTCTGTTAGTCTTATCGCGGAAAATTACATTTCTTTCAGGGGTTTGCGTTTTAATTGCAGCTGATTCCGGTATATCGGACGCATTCGCTATGCTCTTTTTCGCCACCGGAGTCAAAAGTCGCGATGATATAATTGAGATAAACGGAGAAGAACGCCGCTACCAAGGGGCATTGCCCGCAATAACATAAACAATCGCGTTATCGTATAATTAGCGAGTAAATTTATTATTCTTGATTATGATCATTAATACTGTATTAGTCAATGATTCATCAGGTTACTTTGTTTTAATATATCACAACTATCCGTGAAGTATCAAGTTTCAATTATTTCTAAATTTAAATTGAATGAATTATCACTAAATCAATGTATTATTAAATTTGGGTGTTGAACTTATCCCGTTATCTGTGAAAATCGTCGAAGAGCGACCACGAAATTTAAGATTTGGTGAATTGACCATTAAACATTTATTGACAAGTTTTTTAAAATCAAATGCAGAGGAGATTCTGTAGTTATAAATAGTATTGGAGACGTTTCAGCGATAATGGATCAGCGCTAATGATGCCACAGAAAAAACAAGTTCAATGTTGAAGTTAGACCAGTAAACAGAAGATTTTTTATTCGATAGAACGATCCGGGTTACGTGAAGAACGCTGATTGTATGATGAGAGGCTATCACTAATCGACGCCTAACTATATTTAGATCATCTTAACATCCTTGAAATTCATGAGAAAGTTCTTGAAATCTTTGAGCCTGGTTTCGGATCTATATTTATATAAATAGATTATGCACTTATTACTTCTTTTATACTGGTCGCGAGCGGTCCTCACTATTTATTAAGTTAATTAAGAAATTATAATGGCAATATTGTTATTGTTATTGTTATTCAATCTCGGTATACAGTTTCGAGTTCATATAGGGAAAACCTGGGCAAAATGGGGTAATTTGATTTTCTAGACCGGAAGTGGTTTATCCCATCGATGACATCACTGCAGGTCGAAAAAATGTACGACTCTCGTATAAAATCAAATAGAATTATATTTTTAATTGATTTAGTATGTATCCATTCTTATTACTTTAATTGCTATTAATGAAAATATTAATTTTTCGAAGCAAGCGATAGTGCAAACGATACTCATCTACAAGCGCGTAAACGCATGTGCCCGCGCAGGACTTAAGCATTCCGACTTTAAATCGTCGACACTCATAAATATAATAAATGCATATGACATCCACATACTGTCACACATTAATAATTGATATAAAAAACGAAAGAAAACGTTCGGGTGTATCAAGCTAACAAAAGTTAACGCAAGTCAAATCAAAGAGTACCCCGTTTAGCCCCGGATGGTTTTTTTTTATATCCTTTCAAAACCGGTGCCAATACACTTTTAGTGTGAAAAACAATGGATCTATGATTTCGGTATCATTGTAGCGGGTTATATTGCTTAACATCCCCGTTTTGCCCCGATCTGCCCTATTTTTTAATACACAATGCATCGAGCAATATTTACATATTCTCTTATTTTTTCCTTTCTCTAATTGCACCAAGTCACACCAAATCTTCAAATGCCGACAATTTCTTTTGTTCATTATTTTGTTAAAATAATTATACGACAACATTCGTTGTACGGTATTCAACGCGTCTCGAGACTCTTTCAGACCTCTCTCTTTCCCCAGCCTGACGTCGAAAGTCGAAGCGATACATCGTACAAGGGGACAAATCAGGGTGGCAGCAAATCGCAACATTAAAATTCGTAAACATAGCTGATTTCGTAGCGGTGACTGGCGATGCATTGAAAAAAACAGGGGGTCATATCGCTTGGACTCGGTAAGGGAGATAGTACGCCCGTTTAAGACTATAAAAGTCACCTACATTTATTCCAGTTTAACCGCACTCGTCCGCGTGCGTTGTGCGCAATCCTCCATTGTACTCTCCGTCTCATCGAATCTCTCCGAGCTCGAACGGGTCGCCACGATGTCGAAGTGTCTGCTCGTTACAGCTGCGCTGATTCTGTGCATCGCCGCGGCTAATGGGCTATACCATGAAAAGAAATCGGCGGACAAGGATTTTCTTCTGAAGCAAAAGAAAATTTATAATCTCTTCTATCACGTGCCGCAACCGGACGTCGTCAATCCCGAATACTTCAAGACCGGCAAGGCTTGGAACATCGAGGACAAGATCGATCTGTACACCAACAAGGTACTAAAAATAAGAAGAAATCGTATACATTATGCTACAGGAGAGAAAAGTGCGCGATTTTCGCCGAGTGTGATGTTTGCTGCCCGATGCAAAGCTAGGGCAAAAATCACACGAGGTGAAAATCCGCTCCCTCCAGTGTAGCATTCGATACTTTTTTCCGACTTTGTTAAAATAAGCATATTTCTTGTGTAGAAAAATCGGCATATTTACCAATGACGATTACTCCCCCAGAATTAATAGGGCTTCCAGCGGGAGTCATGAAATAGTACTGCGCATGCGCACAGGTTAATGATCATTAATCAATAATAGGCATTTTTCCACCCCTGCTGCATGCAAGGAATATGGTTATTTTAGCGAAGTCGAGAAGGAAATAAATTTCAATCCTCGGAACCTACATTGGACGATCTTTTGGGTGCAGACTTCTGAAAAAAATAATAAAAATAAATAAAATCTTCAACAGGATGCTGTTAAAGGATTTTTGAAGCTATACCAACATGGCATGCTCCCGAGGGGCGAGATGTTCTCCGTCTACTATCCGAAGCTGCTCAAAGAATCCGTCGCCCTTTTCAAAGTCTTCTATTACGCTAAGGACTTTGATACCTTCTTCAACACCGCTCTCTGGGCGCGAATCTACATAAACGAAGGGACCTACCTGTGCGCCCTGTGGCAAGCTATTCTAAATCGACCGGACACGGCGTATCTTCAGCTACCACCACCGTACGAGTTCTACCCTTACGCCTTCTTCAACTCCGAGGTTCTCGAGAAAGCGAAGAACGCTCATTTGTACAGAGAGATCAGTGAGTTGAAAAAAAAAATTAATTTATTAAATTATTTAATTTCTGCAAAATGAGCACCCTGACTAAAAATTTTAGGGTCTCCATATAAGTAATCTTCAACAGGAGGCAAACCTCCAAGAAATAGAAAAAAAAAAATTCTTGCAGAATAATCAATCTCGAACAGGAAGGCAAAGGTCCAAGAAAAAGTTTTCTTTTTCTTTTTGCAGAATCCACTCCGGACAGTGATGGCACCAACTCCATAATAATCCACGCAAATTACTCCGGCTGGTACATCGGCCGCGACTACGACACGGAAATGAAGCTGAAGTACTTCATCGAAGACATCGGATTGAACACCTACTACTTCTACTTCAGACAGGGATATCCGTTCTGGCTCAAAAGCGAGGATTACGGATTCGCGGGAAAAGTCCGTGGTGCGGAGTATCTCTACGGTCACAGGCAGATCTTGCTGCGTTACAATCTCGAACGTTACGCCAATGGCATTGAAGCTATCGAGGATTTCGACTGGAACAGCGAATTCTATCCGGGATACTATCCGACAATGGCTTATCACAATGGACTGCCGTTCCCTCAGAGGCCACACTGGAGCAAAATTCCTCACTACAAGTACAAGTACACCAGGGTAAATATAACTGACAACCAAGCTCAAACAACGTGGGGATTGAAGGAAATCTGTTGTCTTCTTTTAATTGCTTGATAATTTGTTCGAAATGTATTATTTTTTTTCAGGCAATCAAAGCGAAGGAACTTCGTATCGACGCCGCCATCGACCTCGGCTACGTAATCGGCGCCGACGGAAAGCACATCGACATCTACACACCCGAGGGTTTCAACATTCTCGGAAACATCATCGAGGGAAACGAGGACTCCTGCAACAAAGAGTTTTACGGAAGCGTCGATGCCTTGAGCAGAAAAATTCTCGGCTACAATCTCGAGCCGAAATCTTACTACCAGATCGTTCCGAGCGCTCTTGAAACATTCACTTCCTGCATGAGAGATCCGGCATTCTACCGTCTGTACAAGAGGATCAATCACTTCTACATGAGGTTGATGAACCTTTTTAACTGATATCCTATCTTCGATTGTGTCATTTTTTATTAATATTTTTATTTTATTTATTTTATTTTTCTTGCTGATACAAGAAATTATTTGCGATGATCGATGGAACTGACTTTTATGCTCTTCGAAGGTACAAGTCCCACTTGAAGCCCTACACGAAGGAGGAAGTGGTTTACCCGGAGCTGAAGATCGAGTCCGTGGCCGTGGACAAGCTGCTGACTTACTTCGACGACTTCGACACCACAATCAGCAACGGTCTTCTGGTGGCCAATCAGAAAGAAGCCGATACCTTCATGGTCAAGGTTCGCCAGCAGAGATTGAATCACAAACCGTTCACCGTACACCTAGGTATCAATGCCGAGAAAGCCACCAAAGCCGCGATACAGATATTCTTAGGACCTAAACACGACTTGGAGGGCAATCCGTTCGACTTCACTAAGAGCTACAAGTATTTCTACGAGATCGACTACTACGTTACCGACCGTGAGTAATCGAACTGCAATTCAAACTTTGCTATTTTCGAATTTGACTTAAAAATTGTTTATTTTTACCAATTACGAAAATATTTGTATAAACTTGTTTGATTGCACAATTTATCATATGCGAATTTTTTTCCTTTTATTTCCAGTGGTTGCCGGTGCGAACAAAATCGAACGCAACTGCCACGATTTCTTCTTCACCTACGACGACCAGTTGCCGACCGAGGTCTCGTACAAGACCGTGGAAAGGGCCCTCGAGAGCGGCGACGCTTTCCAGTACCAAGAGCGTATTTACGGATTCCCTCAGCGCCTCATTCTTCCGAAGGGAAAGAGGGCCGGCGCTCACTTCCAAATGTTCATCTACGTTAAACCGATCGTCGGCGAGCCTGTGAAATACGATTCGCGCATATGGGGCAATTACTTGTTCGGCGACAAGTCCTTCGGCTTCCCACTCGATAGGCCCATCGAGTATGCCGACTTCACTGGGCCGAACATCTACTTCAAGGATGTGACGATCTATCACAAATACGACCTCGACATCAACGCGACCACCTAAAAATTACGAATTAAAAAAAAACGAAACGGCATGTAAAAGCATGTAAAAGTTAAGCCTTCACTTTTTCATTATACACTACTGGCAAATTATGCGAGTAGTTTAGTCGCTCTTACACTTTTTACGACTTTTTTTTGTGAAATAAAGAAAAAAATTGCACTTCTTAATACGTTGTTTGATTCAAAATAAACGTCGACTTCAACGATGTGACGATCAATCATAAGAACGACCTCGACGTCAACTCGACCACCTAAAAATTACGAATTAAAAAAAAGAAATCGCTTGTAAAAGTTAACCCTTCACTTTTTTATTATATACTGTTGGGAAATTACGTGAGTAGTTTAATCGCTCTTACATTTTTGACCCCTTTCTTGTGAAATATTGAAACAATTGCACTTCTTAATGCTTCTTCGGTTAAAAATAAGCATATACTTCAAGGATGTGATAATCCATCACAAATACAAACTTAACATCGACTCGACCACCTACAAATGACTAATTGAAAAAAAAACTAACCGCATGTAAAAGCATGTAAAATTTAACCCTTCACATTATTTGGTTAAACATTTTTTTAAATGTTAAAATTTAGTTCTGAAAAACTAATTTGGACGGCGATTTGTCACGCCGTTGAAAATTAATTGAGCTCTAACATTAGCGAACTACTGGATCGAAGAGCTGCGGTGTCGAGCACGCCTTTGTGTAATGCCGTTTTACCTGTATTTACGTCACGTATAACTGTACCCCGAGGCGTAACTGTACATCAACGTAACACTAAAAGACACCCACACAGGGATATCAATTCGTAAGCGCACAAGGTTTGTCGAAGCTGAGTCAACTGTTCTGTCGTTGGGTTGTGGGGATTGTTTTTTTTTTTTTACCAATTACGGACACAAAAGGGTACGGTTTTCACGGAAGGGAACAATTTTGCAGTTTTAAAGAGTATCGGAAAGTAAAAATTACTTAATGGGAACATTATACAGCAATTCACGAATCTGTTCGAATACAAATTGGAAATTAAACAATTCAAAAAATGATTCGATCGATTAATCATAGATCGACGATCGATAAATAAAAATCACAGAATTGCCAATTCTGCCGCTTCGTTAAAATAATTGTTCTGCTAATTATTGATGTAAAACGGTAATGCTGTATGATTCATTGAAATTAATTTCTTCTGTCTGCACCCAGAAAAAAAGTATTTGACGGCCACCGTTTATTTTGTTTAAGTACAATGTTTATTTGATTTAAATAAAAATTTATTTAAGTCAAATAAATATTTTACTTAAACCAAATAAACGGTAGCCGTCAAATAAATTTTTTTTCTGGGTGTGGAAGTGTGTCGAAAGAAAACAAATGGCAGCATTCTTCGTACAATACTTAAAAGAAAAACCTCGCCATAAAATTGTTTACTCTTTTCGAATAAACAATGAAAAAACCACTTTTTTAATATGTTTTTTAATTGAACGATTAATCAATATAGTTTGTGATTATCTGCATCGAGAAATCGATAAAAATCGGTAATTATTACGAATTTGTGTGAATGAAATTATGACGCAACACCTCGAAAGTTTCCGGAAGTTAAAAGAAGTCAGTTCACCTAATAGAGTCGGTCAAGGTCGCATGCCCGGTCGCATACTCGGGGTACCCCAACTTCCCCCTGCGAAGAGGAATGTGGGACGTTGTTACCTGGCCATGACGAGGATACACAGAGAGGAGTAACAGGTGATGGTGGATGCCCGCTTACAGCTGGACTCGGGTTCAAGAACTTCAGTTTTGCTATGACCGTCGTCAGGTCACCAGGGGCCTCCCAGTGAATCTGAAGAATTTCACCAAGGATTGTTCATTTTTTCTTTTTTTTCTATTCAATTACTATACATCTGTCACCATGGAATTTCGAACGTTTATCGTAAGTAATCAGTTGCGAGTTCTTCGTACATCATTGCGACGGTTTAACCATTTTTTAAAATATTAATACATTTTTTTAAATGGAAATATTACTTAATGTTTTCAAATATTTTTTCTTTCACTCACCGCTTCGATGATATTTTCGAGGCATCCGTACTTTTTTGCGTGACTAAAGGACTTCTTCTTGTTATAATGGTTAGAATTATTTTTTCAGGCCATCCGTTGATTATTCAATGAATTGTGAAAATATTGTACAATATTTATATACGTCAATTTTTTAATAAACGAATAATCATTTAATTAACGTTTTGTTAAATTGCTTGAAGAATGTCATGTACATGATAAAAAAAAGTGTTGTGCATTTAACAAAAATTTCTCGACCACAAACATTCGCAGTGCTTTTGTCGTCAATTTTAGAATTATTTTTCTCGTTAATTTTGTAAACTTTTCAGTTAAAAGTAAGATCAGTCGACGAATAAGAAAAATTGTAAAATTGAGATGAAACAATTGTGGACTCTTTGTGGACAAGAAATGTTTGTTAAACGTACAAGCCCTTTTTACTGTGTATCGAGAATAATAATCGATTAATTATTGTATTTTTTTTTCTGTCTCTTCGGACACTACCAATTGTTCGCCAATTTTCACACATCATCTCTTGAAAAATGTACAACATATAACAAGATCAGAACGATAAACAATCGGTGACCCACTTGGACACGAAGTCCAATTTCCGGTCTAGTTTAATGCACATTTACGTATGGATTAAAAAAATTACTCATAAAAATGTTGAAATTTATAAAAAAATGTCGTAAAATGGTTCTCGATCTATAGATTATCCAGTTCGTTGGCAAATATGCGTCTGATCCAGTTTTCATAGTTTCTATTGATATAAAAGCCCCATCATCATCGAAGTAACTGTAATTAATTACCCAGCTTCTATAAACTCACAGTTATTATAGCTGAACGGTGGATGGAAATTCTCCAAAGGCTCATTAAACTTCGCTGATCGATGATTAAAGGATCGTCTTTTGCTCGTTTTCTTTTCTTCTTTATTTCCTTAATTTTTTGTTTTTTGTTTTCTCTTCTTCTTCGAAAAATAATCGAGCATCGAAATTCTATAAACCAACAGTTATTACAACTGCACGGTAGATGGTACTTCTCCAAAAATTCATTAGACTTCGTTGATCGATTATTCAAGGACCGTCTTTTCCTCGGTTTTCTTTTCTTCTTTATTTTCTTCATTTTTTGTTATTATTTTTATTTTTTCTTCTTCTTCGAGTAATGATCGAGCATCGAACCCTGAATCTTCACAAACGGGTTTCAAGGTGTAACACGTACGGTCGATCTGTTCTATAACGTTCTAAGCATCCATCCAGCTTTCCTGGATGCTCAGATAAGTTGCTCCGCAAGTAGGTTACCGCGTCCCCATCGGTCGCATCCGCCTTTCCACGAAGACATCGAATTTTCTGCGGCGCACAGAACACTCCGTATAATCTTCCGTTCCAAGTTGTACGCGTAGTTACCAGGACAGAATTGATAATTTACCTTCGGCTCGTATTTCGTCAATGGCCGACGGCTCTTCTCACGTGAGAGGCGCGTGAAGTCGTTCGTTGTGCAGCGGCCGAGAATAGGTCATCGCCACTTCGAAGTCGGAGAAGATAAATTATTACCGGAAATGAAAAAAAAAAAAATCCCGTTTATAATTAATAGAAGATGGACTTTGTGTCCAAGTAGGTCGCCAATTGTTCATCGTTCTGATTTTTATATATGTTGTACATATCAAAAGATACTGCGTTAAAATTGGTGAAAATTTAGAAGTGTCCGAGGGAACGAAAAAGTAAAACATAAAATAAACATTTCATGGCAGCGCATTTTACGTCAAAGACAATTTGGGTATTCATTTTTTTCCACAATCGATAGTTTCCTACTTTTAAAAAATTGTGAGTAAATAATACTCGTTCGAATATGCGATTATTTAAAAAAATTGTCAATCTCTATCGCTATCTTGTTTTTTTTTTGCGAGCTGCTTCGAGCAGAAATACGTTCTGGAGGTTGCCAAAAAAAAAAAAAAAAAAAAAAAATGAGGTGTTCCGCTTTGCGCGGTATACATCGGAGATACATCCAAGACCTCAGGAGAAAAAAAATATGAGCAAAAATGTTTTTGCGAATGAAACGTTTGACTATAATGCGCATCGGAATTTTTTTTGCCTCGAATAAAGCGACTTCTTCTGAGAAGAAAAAAAAAGTGTAGCTTCGCTGATAAAGTTGTGGTAGAGTAGGGCGTAGACTGAGTACCGTGTGCGAGGTTCGTATACGCGCACGGCTGTGGGACCGTTGTGTATTAATAGTCGGTGGACCGGGTACCGTTAAGGCCGAACGTATAGCATACCAGCCTTTGTAACGGGGAATGCCGAGTAAAGCCACATACAGCGTACACATACAGAATGAGAGAACGAGAAGATCGACCGTTCGATAGATCGCACGAGCGTGGGTTTGCAATAGCCCCACAATAACGAGGGCTCATCGAACAGAATTAAGAATTAGTACATTTCGATGCGAGTGCGAAAAAAAATTTACTGACGAGTGTGAGTTTGCAGCTCGAGCCGAAGTCGAGTGTTGCAATCACACGAGTTCAGAAAACGTTCTTCGCAGGAGTATCGGACAAAATTTTATTTGACGAGGCGTCAAAATGGGGCTTTTCGCACACGAAGCGTGCGCAAAAACCGCTATTTTCCCACCGAGTGCAATAATAGTACATTGCGATACTAGTTCGTAAAAGCGGACTTTCGACGAAGGTTGGGAAGTGGCTGCGCGAAAGAAGGCGAGTGCGGCTACTTCACAACCGCCGTCGGAAGTTCCCCTTTACGTACAAGTATCGCATACTATTTTATGTAACGAATGCAGGAGAAGCGCTACTCCGTGCCTGCTGATTGCGGCGCTGCAGGCTGCGTGCAATAATTTCCAGAAATCGCACGCAAAGAAGCTAAACTGCGCATGCGCCGAGAATTTACTAAACTCATGGCTACAAAGCGCCAGTTACGCCACTCTCGGCAGGCACGGAAAGTAGCGCTTTTCATGCATGATTTACATAAAGGGGTTTTCGATACAATGTAACGTTTCGACGATTCAGAATATACCGAGTCGCTGCAATGGAGAATTGAGATTAGTAAAAAATAAAAAATGCGTGCACAGTGCACATTTTTGCACATGACTTCCTCACACAAGAATACGGTTTCGCGCATAACTTCCTCTGCGATAAATTTCGTTGTTCGATTTTAGCTTCCTCATAGAGGAATTTATAATTAAAACACAATTTTTACCAAAAAAAATAAACATCTCCGTGTTCTTCCACTTATTAGCAAAGATAAAGAAGGAACCTTTTTTTTGCAGATGATTCTTATGTGCGTGGTGGCGAGTGCAACGGCTGAAGAAAATCATATCACCAAAGTTCGGGGTCAAGCGGCCGATACGCCGACGAACGGACAGGAGGAGGAACCACCGGAAGGCTACTATGCATTCGTAGAATCACCGAATGCCGAACCACCGAAAGTTCGTCCGCCGCCTTACATCGACAGCGACAAAGAGTGTTACGGTACGATTTGGCTTTTCGACTAATTGTCTCCTTTCTTAAATTTTATATCGATTAGCGACGATTCGAGATCTTACTGTTTTTCAGACACCGGCAAACAGGGAAAAGGTTTCGTGTCGGTACACAACGTCTGCGGCGATCTTAACAAGGGCTACGTTCCGAGAAATCCGATGCGGCAGAATGTAACTGGATCTTCATATCCCTTGTAAGTTTATGCAAATTCTTTGCAATATTTTAAGTTATCATGCAAACAAATTTATCGTAACGTGTATTTTATATTTTAAATTTATTTACAGTGAACTGTTGAGAAACCACACTCTGAAGTTTCTGAGCAAAGCACTTCCGATCCTAAAGGCCGACGACTCCCTACCGAAAGTAGCAAAAGTACAACCGTTCTCTCAAAATTCGTAAGTATAAAAAATAATGGTTAATTCATTAACTATAAAGATCAATGGACGACACTAAAAAAATTGAAAAGGACTGTAAGTGACCGCAAAATTTACCGTAGTAAATTGCTAAATAAAATGTGTGCCGTTTTGCATAAAAGTTTAACAAGACGTTGATTTTGAAAAAAGTTGAAAATTGACATTTTCATAGCACTTCCTTATGAAGTTGGAAATAAAAACTGTCATATCGTTTTCTTATGATGCTCCTTTATTCGCTAAGCTTCCTCCATGAGGAAGCCAAAATACAGAAAATGCTTTCCAACTTTATGAGGAAGCGCTATGAAAATTTCAATTTTCAACTTTTTAAAAAATACTAACTACTCTTTTTTATTCCATTTGTTTGCCTCTTTTCAGAGTCGACACGGATGAGAAGAGAAGCCGCAGCAAGCGCGCCGCACCGGAACCGGAGTCAAATGCCGATGCAACTCGAAACGGTAGAAAATTTTGCGACAACGGAGGTGGCGTGTAAGTATCGCAACGGGAATCTTGTAACGCAAATAAGTAAAAGCCGAAACGCATTTTTATTTACTGTTTTTATTACTAAGGGGTCATTATTCGTTACTGTTTGCGCCATTTCATTATCGCTCCGTCGTGTTGGCGTTTGAAATTACAGTGTCTGCATGCTGTACAAAGCGATCCAAGGTGAGCCATTGGCTACCGTTTCGACGGCGGAACGTCGGGACGATCCTCCCTCACCGGAGTATCGTCAGCGAACTCCTCAGCCGGAAAAGCCTCAAGAATACACCGGACCACCAACACCGTGTCCGGCCAAGGTAGAATACGCCACACCAGTTTTTGCGAAGAATTATCAAGGAATCTGGCGCTACGTCGTTCAGATACCCTACGAAGGATACTTCACGCAAACTATCGAGCTCACGAGATGCATGTAAGAGTTTTTTTTTTACTATTTCTTTATTTATTTATTTTTTATTACAGGAAAGAAACTCGACAAGATCTGATAGAAAATGAATGAACAATCATATATACTGTAAACAATTAATGAAATATTTTTCCCTCAAATGCAATCAATGAATGAGCTTTTTTTTAGATGAAAGATTGAATTATTAAACTATTTTTAGTTTCTTCATTAAAGTCGATAAGTGAGGTATTAAAAAAATTTTAACCATGATAACGACGAATGGACAATTTTTAAATAAAAATCTGGAAGGCAATTAATTAACGATTTAAAAAAAATCTCAAATTCTAAGGCAATCTCGATGTCACTATTTGGACGGTGGCTGCCTCTCGTCTCCGAGATGGACGAGTCTCTTGGTTGCTGAAATCTTCTATCCCGACACATTCTTGGACGACGGACAGAACGGTCGATTCCCGGGGCCGAGGGATCCGGTGACCGTGTCACCACCGCCGGTTCACGATTTCCAAAATTATCAACAATATTTGCAACGGAGGGCAGGCGAAAATGAGGGCCGCAGCAGTGCCACGCAACCGCATCATTGCGACGGGGTCGACGAAATGGGTTGTTTCCAAGTAAGGCCTGGCAATAACGCACTGAGAAAAAATCTAGTTATTTCTACTATTCCGAATAATTCCCTGAGGAAACGTCTATATATATAGGTTCTGTTAAAAGATATTTAATAAGGTAAATTATAATTATACCAGCCGTTATGTTGGCTCGCGCGCTCACAGTATCTGTGCGAGTGCTGTGCGTATGTGTGAGCATGTGTGAGTCACTGTGAGTGTCCGTGTGAGTAAGGGAGAGCGGGGCAAAATGGGACAGTGAGGATAAACGGGATGATGAGACAAAACGCAATCTTTCAATAACTTTTGGGATGGTTGCGGTTTTGCCCCACTTACCATCAGTAAGTGGGGTAGCTATGAATGTTTGTGCGAGCATCTGTGTGAGTATCTGGGGTGATTTGTGAGTATCCATATCTATCTGTGGGGAACGGAGTTAGTATCCAATCGACGCAAAATTTATTATCATGTAGATTTGCTATTATCTCTTTGTCGTTATCGTCCTAACTATAAAGTATAGACGTTCCCAGGGCGAATTATATTTTATACTAGAAAGCGACTATGGTTCTTCTAACTATGTAATTTTTTTTCGCAGTGTATTGCTAATAAAATCGAAGAACTTGAATTTTTTTAAATAACTTCGAAATAGAAACAAAAATACTAGTCGATAATTAGTAAATGGAAATGGAAAAAAGAAGAAGAAGAATTGAGAAAAAGAATAAAATTGAACATTTTGCCTTAATGCAATCACTAAAAGTAATTTAATTTTTTTACAGGTCCGACTGTACTACGATTGGTTCTTGGTACCGGGAAGTTGCAAGTGCTGGAGGCCCGATTACTTTAATCGTTACGTTCGTCGCACGGGTTCGAATCCCGACCTCTGAATCAACAAACACTGGCTAATTGTCACGAAGAATTCGTCATTCGGCGTTCGTCGCGGAATTCCCTTTATTTGTACCGGGGGGACTTTTGGATGTGGAACGATTTAGTCCCCCCGCTATGACTGCGCTTTCACATCGCCCACTATGTTACGTAAACGTGATGTGTTTTTCTGCGAAACGAATGACAAGGGCTTCGGAAGAGTCGGTGTCAATGACGATAATGCGTACGCGCTTCCTAGTTGGAAAATACGCAAACAACATGACTGATATACGAACAGCATTATAGATACCCGGATCTATATTTATGATTAGAGCCTGCAGGTGTAGATTAAGTTTCGTGGTAGGTTAATTAATTTAATAAAACGTGTACGTTTTATCGGTCTATCCTTAGAGATGGCCCGTTATTTCCAGTGAACAAACAATTTGTACTTTAAGAATTTGATACTTTGGGATTCGTAAGAAATAAAAATGCTGCTAATATATATTTGAGGTTTTTTTCCTGCGATGGTATTAATTAAAGCTACTCACTTTTATACGGTACGGAAGAAAACTACTTTATCACAGTGCCAGATTGAGATGCCCTCAAAAAATCCAAAAAAATCTTCCTAAATAAATAAACCCTAAATAATCAAACAAGGTGGCAATAGGAGTAAACCTGCCATTGCCACTTGTCTGGCAGTTCCCAATGTCAACCCGATGTAACGTAATACCGAATGTATAATCGAACCAAACGGGATTCCCGATCGTAATTCGCCGTGAAAAAAGAGGGTCAAGGGAAAAAGGCAGGCCTGTCGGATTGTCGTCTGAACTCTGAATCTCAACGGCATCGAATGCCTCGCCTAGTATCAAACTTCTTTTTTCGCCGATTGTTTCAATAATTCAAGATCTTTTCCCTCGATCGATCGATCATCGATCGTCCTGGTCAGAGACCTCGATCGACCGCCAGTCGCTCCGCAATGCCAGGGTTCTCCGAGTTTTTTCAACTTTCGAATTCGAACGTTTCATTATACGGTTGAGAGGATAAAACGCCGCGGCGGAAATCCGACGGTCGCGAGGGCAAACATCACGTGGATGAGTTCGCAGGTTGCTTTTTTTTTATCGTTCGAATGGAAGGCTGAACCGGTCGGTGATTCTCATCGCGCAATCTGTCGTGGATCTGTAATACTTTCCTCGTGACCAGCCACTGCCTCTCCCTTCGCTTCGTCATGTGACGATTTAATTGAAACGAACGGCCGTTGACGTCACAGCTCCCGATACGCATCGTGGTTTCTCGAACGCGGCAAGAATATCTTTCACAAATCTTATCACGTGTCGCACGACGCTCATTCGTGTATAAAGTTAGCCGCACATGCAGGCGTACGCCTGCACATGCATTTATTGACGTGATTCAGCAAAAGAGTCTCGTCGAGTCTGGCTCGAGGCGTTCACATTGCCAATAATTTTCACAGATGCCGAATCTACGTTACTGCAATGTTATGCTTTGGAAACGTGGATGCACGACCACCTCGCTGTTGGATCAACGACAACGGAAAATAATCGTAAATAATCGAGTGACGTATAATTAGGAGGCTGTTCAATCGGATTGATTTATTACCGACAATACTGCATGTTAAAGCGATAGCAAATGGTGAAAATGTTTAACTGACGGTTTGTCTGAAAAACTCAGACTGAACCGATTGACACATTTTCACAGATTTTTTAAACATTTTTTCCTGATTATTTCCTCTCTTTGACAGAGAAATTAAAAGTTTTTTTTTGTGCGAAATTGGGGATTATCATTTTTCATTATTATCAAAATTATCAATGCTAGCCTGCGGGCTCTTTTAAAGAAAATTCAATTTTTTTTTTTTGATTAATTAGTTATCTGATAATGCAGATTGATCAAAATGCCAAGAAAGTACGAGTTCTCATTATGTACAATAAATGAATATCTATACATAATGTACATTAAATGCATATCTATCTATCTATGATCTACTCGTTATTTATCCTTACGATTATTAGAGCGTGTCGGAGAAAATATTATAATGCTTTTATTAATATATTTCCGATTCTCTCTAATAATGTAGGCACAGATAATTTCCGAAAAAATGGTAGTTTGCAGTAAAATCAACTTCCCTTTATCGATTGGTTTCTCGGCAAGTAATTAAATTTATAGTAATATCGAAACGTCGAGAATTTCAGGGAAAACTTGGACTTTCCCTGAAGCTTTCTCTAACTCGATGAGACATTTTGTGAAAATTTTAGTTTTCCGGAAACTTATTTCTCAATATAACACATAAATGGACGGTGAAAAACAGTTTCCACATTAAGTCCGTGCGTGAAGATAAAATTGTTCAATCAACGTTTAGACGAATACGATGTCCACTGAATCGTCATTTTCAAAGATCTGTAAAAAGAAAATTGAGCTAAATACCACCGTATTCCGTTTACTTTGTGGTTTCACATAATAAAAAAATAAATAAATAAACAATATTTTTGTGCCAAAATGAATGAGAAGTAAAATTATTTGATTTATCAATCGTTTCCGCTGTTAACCAAAAAGAAAAATATTATTGCATATTTTTGGCCCTCCGCAATCAAGGAGATCAAGCAATTTCAATGTTTAGCATTAAAATCGTTTATACGCAATTGACATATCGGTGCAGAGAAAAAAATATATTTTTCTCCTCGATTTACAATCGAAGTCGAGATAAAAAGAGGGAAAAAAAATCGTGTTCTCAGTAGTTATGTAAATCTGCATTATCAGATAACTAATTAATCAGAAAAAAATTGAATTTTCTCTAGAAGAGCCCGCAATGATAGTTTCGAATTTTTTTGTAAACAAAAACTTAATTGCTCTGTCAAATCCGTTTGCTCTGAGATTCCACGCAATTAAAAAAATACATAAATAAAAAAAATAGTGTCAATGAACACTCCGAAATATCTCAGTTCCACAGGTAGCGCCTATTTGCACAGCACACACGCGTCTGTTACTCATCCAATAAATATGTCATTTGTATATTTCACTGACGAACAGTGATGCATATTGCCGACGACAATTATGATAATAAAGATACATCGGGCAAGTTTTTAAACTGCTTGCAAATTGTTAACTTTACTCGTTTGCACGGAAGATCCGGGTGAATCCGGTAGAGAGAAGAAATTTCCATTGTCTCTCTGTAATACACGTGTATATATTAACGCTCGTCGGAATTCCCCCTCCCAACCACAGGAGCATATCACCTGTAACTCCCGTTCCGCGCGTTTACTTTCCTCAAACCGTACAATTTCTCACGCTACAAACATCCACATCGACACCTCGGAATTTTGAAAACTTGAGCGTCAACATTCCACAATTCAGTCCCGATCGAACGACACAAACGTGCGCGCGTACCGTCCTGACGTAACATCGAAATTAAGTCGCGCGCTTTGGAGAAAGTCTAAAAAAAAAAAATAATTCCCGTCTGGATAAAACTTCATACGTTTTTACATTAAATCTCAAAAGAGAAAAGTTCAAAAGTTTGTATAGGGACAATGGATCGGTAGCAGTTTCTTTCAAGCAACCGTGATTTTTCTTTCATCCGAAAGGACTCGGGTTGAGGTAGGTCAAATTTTATTTTTAGTGTAGAAGGCGGATTATCATAATGAATTATTTTTGCTCCTTTATAAGCAATGTGGGTTCTTATATAAGAGATGTGGGTTCGAGGTAGGTCAAATTTATTTTTCCGTACACAGGGAGCATGATTAATGAATAAATTATTTTTTTCGTGTGGTTATTAGCGAGATTTTTTTAGTGTGGAGAACAGGTTGATTAAATATTGGAGAATAACTGAGAAGAGATCGCTAAAATTGTTCGGTTCCGATAGCTATGTCGTTGTCATTTATCGAGGAAGAACGACACAAAGGCGCGTGCATCGTAGTGTAAAATCGAAATTCAGTCGTACTTTAATTTTCGTAATTTAGTCGTGGAAAAAGTTTTAAAAAAATTCTCTGGATAAAACTTCGTATGTTTCTCCATTAAATCCCGAAAGAGAAAAGTTGAAAAGGCTGCGTCGAAATGATGGATGGCTAGCGGTTTCTCTCAAACAACCGTGATTGTTATTCTTCGTCCGAAAGGACCCTGGTTGAGGTAGGTCGAATGTTATTTTTCAGTGCACAACGCGCGTGATTAATCAAACGAATTTTTATTTTTGTACAGTCATTAGTGAAGTTTTGTTCAAGGTAGAAAACAGTTCGATTAAATATCCGAAATGACAAGCTGAGAGGACATTGAGAAAATTCTTCGGTTCCGATAGCTCGGTAAGCGTCATTTATCGAGAGGAAGAACGAAAAAAAGGTGGGCGCGTACATCGTGACAGAAAATCGAGATTATTCGCGCTTTGGGCAGTTAAAAAAAAAATCTCGGCTGGACAAATCTTCGTATGTTTCTCCATTCAATCTCGAAAGAAAAAAGTTCAAAAGGCTGCGTCGGGATGATGGATCGGCAACAATTTCTCACCAGGAACCTTGATTTTTTTCAGTCGAAAGGACTGGATAAAGTAGGTCAAATTTTATTTTTCAATGTACAAGGCTGATTGTCAAAATGATTTTTTTTCCGCGTTTGTAAGCGAGATGTGGGTTCAAGACAGGTCAAATTTTATCTTTCCTTATACAAGGCGCGTAATTAATACAACGATTTTTTTTCTTTTACGATAATTTCTTTTTTCAGCGTATAAGGCTGATTATAAAAATGAATTCCTTTTCCGCGTTTATAAGCGAGATGTCGGTTCGGGGCAAGTCAAATTTCATTTTTCCGTGTACAAAGCGCGTAATTAATACTAGTATTTTTTTTTCTTTTTTGCGTCATTTTTTTCCCCGTACAAAGCTGATTATCAAAGGTATTTTTTTTTGCGCAGTTACAAGTGAGATATGAGTTCGAGGTACGTTAAATGTTATTTTTCCGTGTACGCGTGATTCATACATCGATTTTTTTTCACGGTCATTAGCTAGATTTTGTTCAGAGTAGAAAACAGTTATATTAAATATTGGGGAACAACAAGCTGAGAGGAGATCGAGAAAATTCTTCGATTCCGATAGCTACGTCGTTGCCATTTATTTTTCGAGAGGAAGGACGAGCCGAGCAAACAAGAGGTAGAATATATAGTGTGTTGGAATTGGGTACAGTGAAGGGACCACGTGTCAAATAAGACGAAGAATGTATCGTTGAAATTATGCACGGGGAGAGGAGACCACGTGTCGCTAATAATCGTCGACCGATCGGAAGTTTTGTAAACCATTTGCGAATGTCAATTTCCCTACTGTCGCACTTATCGAAATACCGCGACACTTGGAACACTTGTGACTGTGCAGCCTCGTGGCTCAAATGTTAAACGGAATTAATAGTTTCAATTGAAACGAAACAATTTTGCTGGGAAATGGCCGAGGAAATGGAACCATTCTCTTACAACGATTTTCCAATCACACTGCGATGTAAGTTGTAATAACTGAAGCAATTTTTAGAGAAATCGCGACTAGACTCTATGCTTTTTTTCAACTTTCTATCCGGTATTTATTTGCCGGGGTCGTATAATGTTGCTTCATATTGAATCGTGAATGGTCGTATTTAATTTTGGGACCAAAAGCTAAGTAAATTATTAATGAATAATAATATATTGTTTTTTATTTCATTAAAGTTATAATTATCAAAATTGGAATAATAGGAAAATCGAAAAATAGGAATAAATCGGAAACTGGGAATAAATAGGAAAATAGGAATGAAAATAAGAATCTTTCAATAAGGGAAAGAAATGGTTTTTTCAACCATCGACCATTTTTGTACAGACACTATTCCGTTGAGACACACAGACAGATGTATATTATTACCCCGAAGATATCCGCATGAGACTAAATTTCATCAAGTTAATAACGGCTGCGTTTTGCAACACCCAAACTTCGCTCGGGAAAGTTCACTTAGCGAATAAAATTCTGCGAGCGAACAATTTTTTTGTTTTTCGTCCCAAAGCCGTGCATCGATAGGCTTGCCAGGAATGAAATTTGATGTCGTGCAGATATCTTCAGGGGCATTTTATATTTCCAAGAATAATAAAAAATACTTCTTCGAAAAAAAGATTTGAGAAGGTATCGGCAGAAGTATCAATTTTATCCTCGTGAAAATTACGATTTTGTTTGTTGTTTTGAGAATGCAGCGAAGCATAGAGGAAACGTCGGATATCGGAATCACCTTGAGTGTCTAAAGTGCCGCGTGTACCAGACACGATGATTATCATCATCGTACTCGTCATTGTCTTGTGATCCGTTGCGGGGCCCGGCCGGGCAGTAGCGCTTTGTCGTACATCGAAACAAACAACGTACAATTAATTTCATTAGAACGGAGGATGGAATGTAAACATATTGAACGGGCCTGCGTTCGTGAGGGACGCATGCGCGGGATCTTTCCGTCTGGAGTTGATACACATCAATGACGACGATTTTTGCCTCGCTTAAATGGGCCGCGCGATTGTACGCTCGATAAAAGGACAAAAAAATAGACTCGACGCAGATGATTTTATGACGAAAGGATAACCACGGTCGTTTCGTGTTCTCAATGGATTAATCCTTCTCGCCTTTATTGCGACGGTAAACATTGGCACAGCGCAAATCGGGGAATTGGATTTTCGGAAATTCAACCGATAAGATCGGCAAATTTCCGGCAATCCGTTTTTATCGTCGCTGAGCAAACTCGGTAGTCTTATTTTTTCAAACAGGAAATTTACGAGATCAAGGATTAGGCTAGCAAAAATATAATGAACTGTACTGACTTTTTTTTACGAGCTACACACATAAATTTTATCTAAGGGGGTCGAGCAAATATCATGGAAATTCAACGTTGGATACCTCTTCAAATTTTTAATGCACGTGCGTAACCAATCCTACGTTTTCGGTACGCGAAACGATTTTTTTTATATCCGCATGCGTGTTGATGACATGTTTTTTTGGCAAGATTTCTTTCTTCATGGGCACGTCCTTGATAGTGTTTTTCTGACATAATTTATCTGTTGACGCTCGAAAGAATTTATTAACGAGCAAACAAAGGTAAAGTAGATCGATCTCGGGATCGTGGCTTCTAATTTATATATCTAAGTAAACATTTTAACGATGGAAATCTCGCCTAATCTTAAATCTTGTAAACAACAAAACGTACGATTTCATCACTCGAAATGACTTTTTTTCCACCCGTCGATGGGATGCTTGTTAATGACAAAACGTACGTTTTCGGCACTCGAAACGATTTTTTATCCACGCGTCGATGAAATTTTTTTGTACACTTTTCTTTCATCCGCACATGCTTTACCGTGACTTTATGATTCAATTAATCGGTTTGAAATATTTTTTTGAAAATAATAAAAAAGAAAATTATCCACCCGCAAATAAAGGTAAAGTAGATCGACCTTTAGTTCGAAACTAGGAGGCAATTACATTTAAGTAGTCAATTCGCAAACCATTAGCCACGCTCGGATGATTGCGTAGGGAGATTAAAACATTGCCTCTGAAGCTTGGTGATAAAAGTTGCGAAGCTGGTTATACTCACATGTCCTACCTGCCTAGTAATCATTAAATTACAAGTCGCAAGGTGAACCGAGCGGTGAACGGGTGGCGATCGCCTTTTGTCAAAACACCAATTTTTTTGTCTTTCCGCGGAATCCTCGTCGATTCATCGCTCGTCGAATTTAGCATTGCCAACGAGCTCGTTGACAGATGTTAAACCGGTTTTTGTCGAACCCTCGTGATTCGGAATGGTCGACATTCTGCAGACGCGTATAAGTATCGCCGTGGCCGGGACGAGGGGGAAGGTCGAATTTTTAATGTTCCCTGCAAATTTTTCGTCTACCCTGCAACTCGCCCATCGGCCCACCTCACGCGAATTTCGGTTCTCCCGCAGCGGCCCCGAAAATCGTACACGACGAAACGCCGTATGAACCTTTATTTTTTTTATTTAATTTTTTATCTTATTTTTCTATTTAATTTTGTATCTTATTTTTTTATTTAATTTTTTATCTGATTTTTTTATTTAATTTTTTTTGTCCTTTATCTTTATCCAACGATCTTGAGTCCGAATAGAGGAAACGTGGACGTTATTCCGCAGGACGCGTAAACTCGTTTCGAATCGCGGCCGTAAGCCTCAGTCACATGATAGAAGTCTGGAAAAAGGTCAAAAAACAGCCTCCGCGTTCACAGAGGTTCTCAAGTGGGAATCTCGAGATCCCGGACGGCCGCACGTGACGATGTTTATGCTGTATGCGAGACACATGAATCGCGTATCAATGCGGACTACGATGTTCAACCTCGCGAACGAGATACGTGGGATGTAAATATATGCAAATTTTTTTCGTTTTTTTTTTTACTCGAAAGTAAATATGATTTTTAAATGCGATATGGAAATCCCAAAAAGGGCAACGACTCTTTTGATGCCAACAATATACGGGGCAGTGCACTGTCGATATAATCTATTGATACTTTCTTCTTAATTGCGATTCGATAAAAAATACTAATTGCGTCGAAGTTCAATGAATTTTTTTATATTTATGGCGCAATCATCTTAAAATAAAAATTCGAATAAAATTTTATTCCATAAAATGTTTCGATATTTATTGTGCAACGGTCTTAAAATCAAAATCTCATGAAGATGTTATACGACAAAAAGTTTTGGTTTTTTTTTCCAGAAAACTCTGAATGTTAGACAAACTGTACATAACTGTGTAAATTTCTCTCTTTTTACGTTTTTATTTTTGGAAAACAATTGTCAAATTTTTTTTTTCTAATAACGTATTTTGATTGAAATGACGTATAGGATTTGCAAAAACAAGAAGATAATCTCCAGAGAATTGAGAGTCGTTTTATCTAACATAATTTATCCGGAAACACAACGTATGTAACTTGCGTGTGAGGGAATTTTCACAACTCTCTACAGCTCGATTCGTGCACACATAATATATGTATCGGGGAAATACCATCTGGACTTTTTCCTCCTTTCGAAATGTTAGCTCCAGGTAAAGATTAGATCTGTGATGCTGGCTGAAATATCGAACATTCGTTCCTGGAATCTTCCTAATTTCTTGCGGCCACCTGCGGTTTTAACATTGCTAAATAATTAATCGTTCGAAGCAAAAACCCATATTTTAAATTCCACGTTTAGTCACGCATCTCACTCTCTCGCCTATGAGCTATACGTCACAGGGGGAACCACAGCAGCCGAGAAATATTTTTCTGCGTAGGTGACAACAACAGGACGTTCCTTTATCCGATCTGATTAATTTATTCTGGAAATAATTACTGTAGAATTTTTAAAAATAAATAAATAAGCGTTAAATCAGTTTCAAATCCTTCATTATCTGAATCTAATCCGTCAACGTCTCTGACCCTCGAGGGCACATCGCAGGAATTTGTTACCGTTTATGCCGAACTTTTTAAGTATTTACTAAATATATTTTATCGACACCAATTGCTATTTGTTTTCGTACGCCGGTTCGACGACTGGCGAACAATGCGACGAACCAATCCTATTCAAGTCACAAAAGTTCTTTTGATACTTTAAGAGTAGAAAAAATATCGGTATAAATTTTTTTTAAATTCTTCCCAACATATAAAAAAAACAAGACAATTTTCATTTTGGACCGAAATTTTACACAAAATTTAATTACAGTATATTCGGGTTGATTAGAGTTACATTTAACCCACCAATAAATTTCATCGGTAAAAAGTCAAGGAAATTTTTTTATGTTTAAGTATCTCTTTCTCTATTTCTGCTGTTCTTAACACACCGAAGAAGCTCGAGTGATTTTTTCATAACGCAAATGTCGATGTATAGTCGCGTTGCCGATTATATTGTTGAAGTTTAGAGTTACATTTAACTCACCATTACATTTCGACGATTAAAAACCGAGGCATTTAAAAAAATGTATTTTCACGTATTTGCACGTATTTTTTACTCCGTTTCTACTGTTCTCAACGAACCAAAGGAGCCCGAGTGATTGTTTCATAACAACAATGTTGATCTATATAGTCGCGTTCAATCGCCGATTATTATTGTTGAAGTTGTCCTGTCAAGAAGCGCCCGGCTGAGTATGTAAATAAGCGTTAAGCTGCGGTCGCGATTGGTTTGTTCACCAGTGACGTCAGAACGAGGGGAGTTAACCTCGTGATACAGGGGAAACACTCGGAGAACCACTCGCGGGCATTTATATGGCGGTACGGGGACCCGCGTAAACTCAGTTTTCAATCTGCACCGGAAACGCGACATTGTCCATCTATCGCTGCTAACGCTCGCTGCTTTCATATCTCACTATATACATACGTATATATGTGTCTCGCGTTTGCAAAAGTGTTTACTGTTTTGTTTATTTTTTGTCACGACGGAACGTACGTAAAAACGAAAGTGACACGAATATAATCGAAAATAAAGGATTCTCGCGATCTTACTTTTTTCCCCACGTTATATCGTCGAAGTAAAAAAATATCGATGCATTTTTTAATATTTCGGGCGACTATGACAAGAAAGTGGAGAACTTGATTAACACGCCAGTGCCTGTGGAAGACACATCACTCGACTTCTGGTAAATTTTTACTAAAATAATTTAATTTTTAATCGGCACTCCGAAGCGAATTATTAGAACTACTTTTATTGGTTTTTTTTTTTTATTAATTGTCAGAGCTACTCCGGGTACAAAAAAAATTCACGATAAACATTGTTAAAGATGCCTTAAAGCTAAAAAAATATTACTGACTTTGTAGTAATTTTTTAGAAATTATAATTATATGTGAGATTTAATAAAATTGGATTCGGAATGCAATTTAGACCTCGATTTCTTAGATCTACAATAGTGCTAGGTGACGATTGTTTATCGCTAAGAATTTTCAGCAAGAGCCCTAAGTCACAGCTCGTGAGAAATAGCGATCGCGTCTTGTTACTCATCGTTAAGTAACTCGCGGCTAAAGTGATCATAAATAATTTTATGTCACTGACGATTATGATTCACGGAAGAGCGAGGTTTAGTGCTAACTGTAAACAACACGGTGAATTACTATCCGCAAGGCTTAAACAGTCTGCAGCAATTTAATTCGATGGCGGAGCGTCTAATTCGTTGAATTACACTTTTTGACTCGTTAAATTTCGAAAAGCAATAAACTGCACGAGGAATAACTTTTTAAAGATTGTTTTACATTTTTTTCAATCATTTAAGCTATTCTTCAAATCTTCGTTGCCAAAGCCACGAGGAAGAAATAAACATTGCGAATAATTGTTACCAGTTAATGCACCTATTGATGCATCGCAGTTGGTTTACTTTTTTTTCCTCGTACGACACGCCGACTGAACGATATACGGAATATAAACTAGTTCTGCAAAATTACTTATGCGCGAATCGCATTTGCCTTGCACATAATTGGTAATAAAATGTTTTCATAATTGCTTTGAATTTAACGGCACGTATATTAATACCCTGAGATAGGCTATCATGCAGGTGCAACACCTTTAACCGTGAAAAAAATACGTTAGTAAAATACTAAGGCCTCGAGCATGAAAATTATGTCGGACATACAAAGTGCCATACGACAGACAATTTTCATTCAAGAGTTTTTTTTTTTTATGTGCAAAATTGTGGAAAAAACTTATGAAAAAAGATGTTGAAAAATATGAAAAAATTTAAAAAAAAAAGATGTTGAAAAATGTGGAAACAATTTGCAAAAAAAATTCCGGATAAAAATATCGGCCGCGCGAAGATGCCGTAAAAATTGGGCAACAATTCATTAAGTCAATTAAAAGATACGGCAGTTTTACGAGGCTATAGATGCACATAGAACGGGCTAGCAAGTACATCGTAATTTAGGTAATCCCGTCTGACCAGCGATCGATTGTTTCTACTTAAGAAGATTTGAGACACATTCTCAAACGTTTTTTCCTCGCTCCACTGTGTGCAACATTAGCTATATGTCTTCCTCTCTCGACCGTAAATATTTCACATAGTCTTAAGAAAACGTCGTGCGATTAAAATCAGAAGGGCGTATATCGCTGTGTACAAGCATGCAAGATACGCCGTTCTGGTTTTGATCACGTGATACACACGCCTCGTCGAGAACCAGTGCCAAAACCGGCTTCGCATGCATTTGATTAGTAGTCGATCAGTGCTATTTAATATTCAATCTACGCCATTGGATTTCTTTATTATGCAACATTCATTAGAGAAAGCAGAAACATTTTTTTGATCGTAGTAAAATAGATTATCGTACTCGAGGGGAGGACTCAGTGGATCACCGCCTATTTTTTTTTTTTTTTTTTTCAAGTTTCGGCGGTCCATATCGCAACCGAAACTGATAGGTATCGAACGTTATTCGCTATGTCTGGACGGCAAAACGATCTGATCTATATTCATCGGTTAAAAAAAAATTAATAAACTACAATTTAGGATAATCCTGATTGATTCTATCGAACTCGAGTCGCCAAATGAGTCACCGGCGGCCTTTCGACTGCTCATTCGCACTTCGCCGAGACAAAAAGGCAGCCGGTGCCGATCCCAGCCTCGTCGCAGCCGATTCCATTTACATTTTTGGATTTTTTTTAATTCCTTTTTTATTGCAACATTCGGATCACTCAAACCGATTTTGTCACTCCCGAGGCCCTGAGAATTATAATTTGTTACTTTTCTTATTTTAGCACTTCATCGACGGAAAAAAGATTCTGTCGATCTTTTTCCGTCGATGGAGTGCTAATATAAAAAAATGAAAAATTATCACACTCAGGGCCTCGAGAATGACAAAATTCAGTTTGAACGATCCGCATGTTGCGATTTTTCTGTGGAGTTTGTGATTTTTCGATATATATATATATATATTTTTTTTTTTGCAAATATACTTTTGTTTAATCCCAAACAATAATTATACAACACTTGAGTCCTAAAAGGCGCACAATCTATTTTTCTAAAAAAAAAAAATATTACCACATTTTAGAACTTTATTGTGAGCAAGTTCGAGAAAAAATTGTTTTCGAACTTCCCGTTGTCGAGAGCGACCGCGATATTTCTCGTTCAGTCGAAGGAAACGCGCAATACTGTGATATGTGAGCTGGGAGATTGGTACAAGTGGATTCGATTAAACCTCGTCGTTCCCATCGATTGCCGGATTGATCTTTTCGTCCCTGAATTAATACGAAAATCAAATACAAGTTTCATTATTATCGCCGATTGTGTGATAATGAGTGGTCGATCTATCATAGCTGTCCGGCGTATCGGAAGAAAAAAGAAGAAAAAAAAACGTGAAAACAGAACGACGATACCGAGAACGCCTCGCTGTTTCGCGGTCTCTCCGAGAACCATGACAATTGTAGCGAAAAACTGCATATTTTTCGTGTATTGATCCAATATAGCGGGGACGAATAAAATTTCGAAGTTATGAAACACCGCCCGTGTCTTACATAAAAGCGACGGTTCCGACGGGACACTCGTATCGTATACACACGTGTGCTCCAATATTCACGTAATGCTCGAACCATTTTGCCTGTACGACGATCAAGAGGAGCGTCACTGTCGAATTCACAATTTCTTTTTTTTTTCGTTATAAACGGCACACGTGTTCGTGCGACACTGTACGCCGGATAAACTGCAAGTGTGCTACCACCGCTATATGAATTAAAAAAACATTCTGCGTCGCTGTGATGTAGGCCCTCTATTGTATATTGGCAATTGACAATTTTTGTTTTTCAGACGCGGAATCCAAAGAGGTTCATAAAGTATTCAGAATGGATTTTAGTTTGACATGGTGTCCAGTGGTCCTTGAAGTCCTTGGAGTCCTGGAATTGTCCTTGAATTTCACCTTATGTCCTTGAATTTTTTATTTCCCCGAAAATTTGAGTTTGTTTCAAAATGTATATTTAGTTAAGTAAATATTTTTGTTATTTTTTAAAAACGAACTGCTACGTATTTCGATGTATTTCTTCCCGCTGAACACGAATCCGCTGGCCTCTTTGTGCGTAAGTGCAGTGCGACACTTGTAGCTTCGATTTTATGCACTGAAAACAGTTTGGTCTAATGTGAAATCGCATTTTTGGGATAAAAATATAAAATATTGGGTTTGGAGCAAAATGAACGTCATATTCGTGATCAAGTGGCCTCTATGAGGGGTCCCGGCGGGCTCCCTTTGATTTTTTTTTAGTGAGTGTGTTTAGTGACAATCCGAAAAAAATGTGTATCTCAGTTTCGCTGAGATACATTTATACATTCGGGCATAGTGAGTGGTTTTGGTTTGTGAACCCATGCCAACGTAAACGAAAGCGATCATCGATACGTTACTGTGGTTACTGCGCAGAAAATTATGATTAATTATAAAAATGTAACAATTTTGTATTGTAAAAACAAATTTGTATTCAAGGTCGTGGTTTGAAAGGTCATAAATTTCATCTCGGTAATTGCTCGAGTAGTCGGAATACAAATGCATGAATGTTCTCGCACAATTGAGATCGATATCGGAACAAACAAGGTAGAATGCTGAGCGTTCGTGAGTGATCCATATGTTAATATACGCGGTGCAAAATAGTGGATTCAAGTCGATAGTAGTGGATTCAAGGGATCACGAAGTGCGATAAAATTATTTACATAGAAACACGCGCATGTGCTGAATACCTTTAAATTTACGATTGGCATGTTTTCGTTATACCTGGTACGGCATTGCCATTATAATTGCTCTTGATTGCCGAGAATGGAAAGACTTGGAAAAAAAAACAGCCTCACGTGCTTAATAGTCACGAGTGTAATGTGCAAACACCTGCGTGGTAATCGTACTTATGGAGCAAATACTCTCTGGCATCATTGAGATACGAATTTCCTACATATGTAGTAATAACCACGAGTCTCGGGGCATTTGAACACCAGTAAAATAGTCCAAAGAGACACGCACAAGGTGAGTGAGCGTCAAGATTCACCACGAGCGATATTTTTTTTTACCTATCGAAAAAAAGATTCAATTAAAATTAAATAATTAAAATTGCAATTAAAAAATAAATTTACTTCAAATTCGATTTTTTATTTTCATTTGATTGCTTCGATAAAAATATGAATATTAATGAATTTTAGTTTGCAATTAATAAATAAGAACAATTAAATGAATGAAAGAAGAATTTAATTATTTCGAGGCAGAATCGGATGTGCAAAATGGATAAATTAATCGATTGCGAATGGCAACGTCACTCTTTATAATTCGAGCAACGGTTTTGTCGATCATTTTTCAGCTCTGGTAATTATCGCGGTACGATCGATCGTAATTCTTCTCGATAATACACGGTTCTGTACGTCGCTAGAATAATGCAGGAAACTTCATTCTTTTCTGCTCGCAAAACCACGAAGCTACGTCTTATTTTTCAAACTGCGACTTCGACATTTTTCGTTCGATCTACTTTTGGCAATGAATTAGTTCCCGATAGTAACGAAGAGGTTGAGCAATCATTTGAAATTTGATAAATTCGTGATCAGCAAATGTCGCGGCCTCACGTGTATTCAATATCCTGAGTCAGCGGAAAACATTTTTTTTAATTTATTAAGGCGTTTCGACAGGCAAAAATGATTAATTAAAAATCTCGGACATCGATCCCTGAATTAAATATCCAGAGCGAACCGGTGCTCGGATTTCACAACTCGAGGTCTGATTTTGGTCGTAAAAATCAGGCCCACCAGTTGCCTCTAGGAATATTTTGTCCAAGCTCGACTGAAAGTGCTGCGTTTTCTTCACGCATTAAATCTTTGCATTTTGTCACAAAATCGTGCGCATTTAATATGAATAACTGGCATTCTCGCTTGGTTTCTAAAAAATAGCTACACCGTACCGATGCAATTTGTTGCTACGGCAAAAAAGAGCTCTCCGACAGGCAAATCCGCGATCTGATTCTTTTTAGATCACGCTCGATTCCCCAAGTCCGAAGCCTCTTTAATAAAAATAATCCTCTACTGCTCGACATTTTTTTAAATCAAAATATCCGAAAAATGTTACTTTTGGGAAATTAACTTTTCAATTTTTTACACCCGAATGAAAAAAAAAATTACGACGAGACTTCTCAAAAATTTCTTTAACATGTATTACATTCGTCAATCTATTCCACGATTTATAGAGTATAACTGGAGAATGTGGTACATTGGGCATTGAAAGGTTAAAATTGAAAATCATTGAAAATCTTCCGCGAAAGAAACGAAATGCTAAAAATGTCGTTTCTCGTAGCAAAACGCATTATGAACGGAGCGATATCGGCATCGATGATTGAAATCTGATTACTTTATCTTAGTCCAAATTGATGTTTTACTGCGTTTTAGGCTCTGATGCGTGCGTTAAGCCGGAAGAATGGACGCAGAGATCGACGTCGATTGTGCGCGATAGCTCGTTATCATTAAGGAAGGAATGACCGTGTAGTTTGCGTACGATTATCGCACGTGACTAAGACTCTCTCGATCGGCGAATGGCGATGGAACGATCCGGCACCGCTCGCCTTGACATTCGTTATAAAACTCCCGGCGAAACTTAATAGGCATGCCATCTCCGACCGATAAATATTAAACGCTAAATCGTCACGAATTGCTTCGCGGATGAGTATAGAAGCTTACACATGCTCTGCCGAGCAGATAATGAACTCCTACAACGCTTATGTATATATATGGTGTAATAATAGATCTTCGAGTGAGCAATGTTGTTCAATCGCTGTTGCATAAATATTAGAAAAATATCCATCGCATAATCTCATTCGTATATGACAAACATTATTTTGTATCCTGTATTTTTTTTATTCTTTTTTGTGTGGGTAATTCGTGCACTTATACATATACGATTCAACATAGTACGTAGGGGAGAGTGGGGCAAAATAGGACAGTGGCGCAAAACGGGACAGTAGAGCAAAACTCAATTTTCCAACAACTTTTGGATGCACCATTTCGTCCCAACGATACATCTGGATTTTCAACACCGTTTTGCCCCACTCCCCACCACTACCACCATCCAAAAGTTATTGGAAAATTGAATTTTTCCCTATTATCCCGTTTTGCCCCACCGTGTCATTTTGACCCTCTCTCCCCTATACGACATTCGATGTACTTGTACGGCGTACATATACGAAATTTAATCGCTGTTGCATAAACATTATGTAAATAAACATCGCATAATCTTGTTTGTATATCGGAAACATTGTTTGGTATCTTGTTTTCTTTCTTTCTGGCGTGCGCAACACGCGCACTTATACATTTGCGATTCATTTCTAATCGAGGTCGTTTTATGTTTTGTTTTTCGCTCCGGTGTTTCAGAGTTTTAAATCAACCAGCCACGGCACGAAAAAAGATTCTCGACAAGGTACGTCTATGCACGCAAAATGAAGAGGAACGACGCCAAAGAATACGAGGTAAACGGAAAGTCGACGAGTGCGTACGTAAATCACGCGCTGAGCGGATCGGGCGGAAGTTTGGATATTAATCACCCCAATGGATCTCATCAAATGTTACACAGTCCGCACGGACCACATCACGAGACCCGAGGCTCTTCGGACTTTATCTGTGAGTTTTGGACATCGCTAAGAAAATTTAAAAAATAAAAAATTGAATTACATCTTGCGCATTCGAATGAAACTAGATGTTTTTTTATAATTAAAAAATTCATTACGATCCGGCGATTTTTCATGTACAATGTGTCGATTAACTGTACTTGCATGTAACGAGGATATCCGAAAAGTAAGTAGCATCAGATTGACAGTGAAATTTTGATAAATTGTTTCGATCAATTTTAGTTTCTTTTCTTTTTTTTTTGAGCCGTCAATATAACGATCTTTGAAATTTTTGAGAGCATTTCTTTAATCTACGAATAAGTGGCAATTTTGCGAAAAAAAAATTCAAAATTTTATGGATCTATCGTTAAATATGTTATACAAAATAACAACGCACATATCGATTCAATCGTCCCTTGCAAAAAAAAAAAGAAAAAAAAAACAAAAAGGATTGCCGAAACATCTGCAATAAACAATAAACATTGAATCAGCAATTGTGTAATAGAAGCGTTAATGGGTTCGCGGCCGGGAAATAATTCATAAGAGCGAAAAGTCGCTCACCTTCCTCCCGTGGAATGTATTATCATGACGTATACATACACGTAGTAAAGCTTAACAGGCATGCGGTCGAGGGCACGTGATTTGATGATCCTTATCGAGCGCCAGAAAGAAAGAAAAAAACGAACACGTGCGATCGAGCATTCGGCTCTCCGACTTATCGAGCCTCGGTTTTTTCGCGGGTATGCAGCACCGTCAATTCTGATTCACTTGACAAAAAACATTATTTTAAAATATACAATTTTTGCATTTTTTATTTTCATTTTTTCCTGCGTAAAATCATTAATTTATCCACCCACATGTATGACTCATACAGTATGGAATGACCTCCTTTTTTACGCTGATCGAGATACCAAAATGGATTAAATAAAAACATTTATAACGAAAGAAAAAAAAATGTATTATTTTCTTGACAAAAGTGGTCGAAGAGCCGTGCGACGATGAAGTCAAGCACAAGGACAGCACATTTGTTTCGGCTGTTCAGTGCGTTAGACAACGGGTCAAGGCTGTTTGTACCAAAAAAATGCTCTACAAGAGGCTACCGATTTTGCGATGGCTACCCAAATACAACGGGGAAGATGCCCTCGGAGACTTCGTCGCTGGAGTTACCGTGGGTTTGACGGTCATACCACAATCTTTGGCGTACTCCAGCGTCGCTGGATTACCACCACAGGTAAAAACTACACTTTTTTTTTATGGATTTTATTCATTTTTTGGTTGTATAAAAAGAAAATCATAAGATCGTAGATATATTCCATTGACAAACTGTCAATGGAATCAATGATTCATAAATTGTGTATGTAACGTTTTCAGTACGGACTCTACGGAAGTTTCCTCGGTTGTTTCATCTACATTATATTCGGCTCGTGCAAAGACATACCGTTGGGACCGAGCGCGATAGTTTCTCTGCTCACCTATCAGACCGTCTCTCACTTGGAGGCGCCGATTCAGCACGCTATACTCTTGTGCTTCCTTTCTGGAATGATAGAACTCTTTATGGGCCTGTTTGGTCTCGGTAAGTTTAATTGTTAACAATATTTTTTACTCTTTTCTTTATTAAATTTTGCATTTTTTATTTTATCTATATTTTTATTAACAAAAATTTTTTACGATATCGAAACGAGCTTGTCTTTCATTAAAAATGTTGGGCTTTATGGCGATACGGTAAATTTCATCTGTAAGATTCCTCGTAGGAATTATGACATCGACAGTTCACGATAATTGAATTCAAATAGAATTTTCAAGCCTCTGTGACTCCTAAACGATTTGAGCCGGAGGACTGAAATTCGATGCTAATGACCAAAAGCGTGAATAGAACGCCAGAATTCGGTCGCATCGGTTCGAATTCGATATTTCCGAGATTATCTGAGATTAACTAAGATTATAGTTATTCAATTTTTTTGAAACCGTGTATGTTAATACACGTTTACAATGAATAACAATATTAAGTTACCGAGCAGTCCGAAACTCGAAAGTTACAAGAACAAATTTATTTACGCTTTCGGAGTTTGTTCTGTTTTTAAATAATTTTTTTTTCAGCAACAGAGTGAATAGAACGCAAGAATAGGTCCAAATTCGATATTTCGGGTATTATCCAAGATAATCGTTTTTCCATTTTTTATTTTTTTTTAATCGTGTATGTTACAAAAAAAATTAAAAGATTAAGTAATCGAGAAATTCGAATCGCGAAAGTTACAAGCACAGATTTATTTATACTTTCGGAGTTCTGTTCTTTGATGATTTATTTTGTTTTCTACCGAGGAACTTGGGGAAACTGGGTACTATATGGCAAGCGAGGCATCGGAGATCGAATTTTCATGCTGCGGCGAACGAGATCCGCGGGGTAACTTCTTCTCTTATGGGATCGCGAATCAGTGTTAAATTCTTCCTATGACGGATACATACGTACTATATTCAAGGTATGCAATTACTGTGTGTCACTTCGTACGTTTTCTATTTTTATATTATTTTTTACCTTCATTCAAAAAGTAACATACACGAAACAAAAAAAAAAAAAATTATCCTCGAACACGGAGAAAAAACAAAAATTTACGGCGCACTTTGTCGTACGGTTTCCTCACGAGGCTTTAAAATTCATTAGCCTACATACATATCGACGTCGGCGGAGCGATTTTATAGATCCGATAGACACGCGAACCCGAAGAAATACAACGCCTTTGTCCGGCGTCGTATTTCAAGTGCAGCCAGCCCATTAATTTTACTCCTGCATACTACTTACATCATTATCATTATTAAGCATTAAACATTTATCACCAACGTCGTTATCTCTACGGTGAGGAAAAAAAATTTCATAGGCTCGAGGCAATTGGACGGCTGGACATTATTTTTGGATAAATTTCACTTCGAATACTACAGTAGTGCTTGACACAAATTCTAATGGAAAATTTCACCTAAAGAATCCGGTAAATTATCCTCGCCGATATTCGATATTAACCCTAGTCTGGCAATCTAACCGTTTGAAGCCAAATTGCCCGAGTCGATATATGGACTTCGAATTTTTTCAAGGTATCTCGTGGTTAGTGTTGATAGCGACCGGGCGCGGACGCACCAAGATAAGGGCGGGGAGGGAAAAGGGGTGTCTACGATGTAAAAAAAATGTAATTTACAATTTAATTTTTTGTTCGGTAATAAAAAAATTGGAAAAACAAATGGCCACGATTGATTAATTGAATCGGTGTTCCGGTCGTGTAAAAAAAATCCCTAGAGCCGAATATAACAATTATAGGAAATCCACTTTTTCGATATATAAAAAAGGTCTCAAGATATTTCGTCCAAAAATCAAACGGGACCATTACTAATAACCCTACTATAAGACCCTTCGATATTTCAGGATTTTTCATAAAACAGATTTAATTTTTTAATGTAGGAAATATTTTTTTTTTAGGATTCCTGATAGATTTCGTGTCGGGTCCAGTAAGTTCGGGATTCACATCGGCAGTGGCCCTGATAATAGTTACATCCCAAATAAAAGATATACTGGGCATAAAAGCAGAGGGTTCGACGTTCGTGCAGTTATGGAAGAGCATTGCCGACGGAGTGCATCAAACGTCTGTTTGGGATGCTGTGCTCGGAGCATCGTGCATAGCTTTCCTCCTCATTCTCAAGGTAAAACAATATTGCATCATTGAACGATTAGATTTCGTCGGAGATAAGTGTTATTCAACGATTTTTAAGGTGTCAGTCATAACTGCCAGTCATAAATTTCAAGGACATTATTTCATTTGATAACAGATAGTAGCTACGATGAGGATTGGACCGAAAGACGATGAACTTCACACTACGAAGCACAAAATTGTAAACAAATTGATATGGCTGACTGGAACATCGCGAAACGCTATACTCGTAATTGTCTGCGGCGTATTGGGCTACAGCTTCACTACCAACTCCCCATTTCAATTGATAGGTGAGTAAAATTACGGTCACGAGGATAGCAAAAAAAAAAAACTATGGAATCGACAGAAATACTCCAAATTTTCGCTTATTCCTTAGCAGGTCAAGCGACCATCATTTTTTTTTAAGTGCATTTTCTATATTTTCAATTGGATTACGCATTATTGCTGCTGATTGACTCAACTATTAACTATTGGGAAGAGCATCGAGCGCATTTTTTATTTTTGTTTTTAATTTTTTATCAGGCTCTTTACCGAGCGGAATGCCGACCGTACAACTTCCACCGTTTAGCTACATCAGCGCAGACAACACGACAGTTTCCTTCGTCGGTATGTGCTCGAATCTCGGCAGTGGGTTACTCGTGCTTCCGCTCATTTCCTTGATGGAGGATGTCGCCGTTTGCAAAGCGTTTGGCAAGTAGTTCAATCCAACAATTACTTGCGCGTCGGGAATTTATTTCTGAATGTGTTCGATCTCGTATTATTGATTTTTTAGTTTATTTAATTTTTAACTAAAATTTTAGCAAACGGTCGTTCGGTCGACGCTACGCAAGAGCTCATAGCACTGGGGATGTGTAATCTCGGTAACTCTTTCGTCCAGGCATTTCCGGGCACAGGATCTCTGAGCAGGAGCGCAGTGAATAACTCATCGGGCGTTAGAACACCCCTGGGCGGTCTTTATACAGGTGCGAATATATTTTTTTATGCTTTTTATTTCTTGCGAGAGTTATTTTCAATGTTTTGATAATGGTTGAAATTTTTCGTAAAAGGTCTTCAAAGTACATCTGGTATAAAAAAAAGAAAAACTCTATCAAGTTATTTTGAACTGTGATTTAGTATTATCTTTTAATCCGGATAAAAAAAAACTTAAATTCGTTTCACGATAATTATTTTGAAAAATAATCTATTGGAGAATAAAAAAAGACAGAAAAATACACCTCCTTACTTTGGCTTCGTTTTTCTTAAATATCGAATTCAAAGAATTTATAACCCAATTGAAAAAAGTATAAAATCGAATCGATCTCATTCAACGATAATCTTTGAAAAAAAAAATGCCAGAGATTCGTATTAGGGCAGCGAAAAATGAACACTGTACAGTTGACTTTTTCTTGTATGCGGCTTGAAAACTAAGGGATTTATCGTTTAATTTCAGGATTGCTGGTAATACTGGCATTGCTGTTCCTGACGCCGTTTTTCTTCTACATACCCAAGGCATGCCTGGCAGCGATAATCATAGCCGCGGTTATCTTTATGGTGGAAGTCAAGGTGATTAAGCCAATGTGGAGAACGAAAAGTGAGTATAAACGAAGGCCATTCCTCAAATGCAATCGTTTACGAGTCATGACAACTGCTTTGACAATTATTTACGATCGGGCTTAGTTATTCGTTGCGATTATCCTTATCTTTTACGGAAGATACATCGGCGAGCAATTTCCGTTAGCGCATCTTTGAGACAAAAAAGTCTTAACTTTCTATTTTTATTTTAATGTCTTAACCGATACGCTCTCAATTACAAAGGTGAAAGACCCCATTCGCTACTTTACAGCATAATGTCGATTGCAATCATCCAAGCGTTCCATTAATTATAGTGATATTTGTATGTATATACAACAAAACAGTACGCTGCATTACTGAAACAACGAAACAAGATCACCTTGAAACTTGCATTGCGTAACGTGACGTTCAGCATGATCTCACGTGTCTATCACGAAGCTCGAATAAAATCGGAGCGAAATTCTTGTTCGTGTTTAAAACCCGTATAATCTTGTGCAAAAATGATCACGTAACTCTTACAACGACCAATTACATTCGATTCATTAAATTTATCGGGCTCCCACATGGTTTATAAAAATAATTTATTTTTTCTCTCTTTCCAGAATCTGACCTGCTGCCCGGTTTGGGGACTTTCGTAGCTTGTCTCGTTCTGCAACTCGAAGTTGGTATTCTCTGCGGAGTCGGGCTCAATGTACTTTTCATTCTCCATCATGCAGCAAGGCCAAAGATATCGGTTGAAAAACTGACGGTAATTATTGATCGTGGGGATAAGAAATTATTTTTTTTTAAATCCATCGTCAACGAAGGCGTCTTGTTAAAAAAGACAAGAAATGTCTGCGTGTTATTAGAACGCAGAAGAATTCGTTAATGAGACATACGCAACTATCGACCAAGTTGCACGTCGCGTTTTTAATTATATATTTTTTTCTTCTCATTGAATGCACTCAATTCATTATAAAATCGCTCGAAACGTGTGTCACGCGAGGCTGACGCAACATTCCTGTCCCATAATTAAGATTTCAATACGAGACACCAAGTTTTCTCAAGGACTTTTAATCGCATTCGGAAGTTCATGAGGCTACTGGTTGTAAATTAGGAGCATCAGCGCGAACCGGATGGTTTTTTGAAAAATTGTTATTTACCGATTTCACAAAGTTATTTTTAACCAGAGCTGGGCAGTACTTGAAGTACCAGGTACTTGTTTGATACTTCAAGTACATACTTTTTAGTACTCAAGTACCTTTTGGTGCTCAAATATTCTTTAGTACTAAAGTACTATTTAGTCCTCAAGTGCTTCTAGTATTCGAGTACTTTTTACTGTTTCGAGTACTTTTTTGAGAATACGCTCGTACTGAGGATACTCGATGTGTAGCATGCCGTTTTGTTTCTATTAATATACTATGATTATCTGTCTAAACGTTTCAATAAGTACATTTTTAACGAGAATTTATTTAAAATAATGTATTTTAGAAAAATTCTATAAAAAAACAAGAAGGTTTTCCTACCATTTTGGTGTTTTTAATTAAACAAAATATCTTAAAACGAAAATCCGGAAGTTTGTTGATATCGATCAACAAAGTGTCTCAAAGAGAAAACTATGCGCAAAGTTATAATAAATAAGGAAGCCATATGCTTTGGACCTTCTTTTTAAGCCTAGATAACGCTTAACGCTACGCAACGAATTGCGAAGAATACTGGAGAAATACGTGAAGTACGAAAAATAATATTTTGTACTTGACGTATTTTTTGGTGCTTTGCCCAGCTCTGTCCTTAAATGTGCAGGCCGTTTAGTAAAGTCCCATTATATATAATTAATTATTATAAATTCATTTTCGCTGGTGATTAATTTGTTTTAATTCATTTATTTATTGCAGAGCCGCTGCGGTGTCGAGTTCCTGATGCTCACGCCGGATAGATGCCTGATATTTCCATCGGTCGATTACGTTAGAAATTTAGTAACGAAATACAGCCGGTCGACTCCCGCTGCCACCCCAGTGGTCATCGACTGTTCGCACATTTACGGTGCCGATTTTACGGCGGCTACGGTTATCGAGAGCCTGACGAAGGACTTTGCTGCGAGAGGACAGCCTCTATTTTTCTACAATCTCAAGCCTTCGGTTCACGCTGTATTCGAGGGCGTCGAACCGCAGGATCTCGTCGTTTACTACACGCAGGAAGCACTCGACGATCTCCTCAAGGAGAGAGGATACCTCAAGCAATTGAAGCAAAACATTCCATTGGCTTAACAATTGTCAGTAAAAGTCCGGATTTTCGTGTAAGTGAGAGTGTCTCGATATTTCTTCCCTGAAGCGCTCGATTGGCGCTGATTGAAGAGATAAAAAAATGCTGTTCATAATAACGCTATGGCATTTCGATAAATACTTTTGCCACTATGTGGCAGCCTGTGGCGAGTGAGCCGCGATCTATTACACCTATTCTCGTGTTTGTACATGATGGAAGGAAAAAAAAAAGAAATTGACTGTTTAATAATAGTAATCGCAAAATTATAAACGATTTCCTTTTTATCCGAAAAAAAAATCAGTTAAATTTTCTTTTTATAAAGTATACACGCGCAACTAGGAACAAACGAATTGGGAGCGTTGAAATTTTTGTCGCGTGTAAGATATTACGAGATTGGTGGGGAATGAGATTTTGGAGATACTTAGAATCGCCCGAAATACTCGATCTAACAATTATTATAATTTTCTTATAGGGCCGAGTGAGTATAACATGTGAATTGTGAATAATAGTTGAATCATTGTAAATAATATGAAAGATCATTGTAGTTATATAACGTTGTTTCGAATAAGTAGTTATACTATTGTAATTGAATGAAGGAGACAAAAAAATCTCATTGTAAAATGTTCCGAATGAAGACAACAGGAGAAACGTGTTTACTGCATCCGTTTATTTATCCTTTATATCTAAGTAACGAAAATCGGCCATATAATCGGAGTTTTTGTTCACAAATCGCTTTTCGGACAGTACTAAATTTTATTCAAGGCATGATATGCTGCTGGTACAGGAATTTCTAGTCCTTGCTCAAAAGTATATCGAAATAAGCTCGAACTTATTTCAATTCATTTTTTTTTTCTCAGAACATTCGACATCTTGAGTCCGTTAAAGTTGTAAAATTATTCTCAGCCACAAGGACATGATTTTTCTCGCACGTACATAATCGATTTTCTGATTTAATTGAATGCAGCAAAAAAATAGAAATGAAACTAATGAAGTGACGAAGATCGTCAATACCATTGAAGTTTTTCTTTACAAATTGCTCTTCGGACAATACTAAATTTTATTCAAGGTATGACATGCTGCTGGTACAGGAATTTCGAGTCGTTGCTCGAAGGTACATCGCAATGAGCTCTAACTTGTTTGTATTCAAGTTTTATTTTTATTTTTTTATGTTGACTCAGAAGAAAATTCGACATTTTGACTATGTTAAAGATTGTAGAACTATTCTCGAAATATAGCGAAAAATAGAAAAGAAACGAATGAAGTTAGTGCTCGGAATATCGGCTTAAGACGCTTGTGCTTCGTTAAGAATTTGTTATAATATCATCGCTAATTTAACGGAGCAGACTCTTATTTTTTTACCAACAGCTATCCGTATTACTCAACTGCTTACTCTATATATACAAGATTTCGAGTACAGAATATATTCTTACATTTTTACTTGAGCAAAAGCTTGCAATGCTTAAAAAAGTACGACCATCAATTTCCGGTGAGAAAAATTGCCGAATAAAAACAAATGTTTCCCGGCCACTTTCAAAACTCTGTCTATATCGGGGCTGTGCTTCAAGTAACTACGTCAACATAAATACATTACATAGCTTGTCATCAACTTGAACAATATGTGAAATGAAGAGTTCATCGAAGAGTAGCGGAGATAATGAAAAATTAAAGATTTTCTTTAGATCATAATTTTTTTTTAATCTCAGCAATCAGCTCGAATTTAATGCGTAAGAAAACCGCGATATTTCCATTTCGGAACTCATCTGACCAGAAAATAACAGCCGCACTTCGTCAATCGTACATCACTGATTCGGGTGACAATCCTTTTTCTCTTTTATTCAACAGACTTGTGATATGCTACTTCATCCAGTGAGCCGCGTCACCACGATTTTAATATATATATATATATTTTTTTCATTTGCGCTACGAATCTGTTTTATTACGTTTCTAAATACTAGAGAGCTGACAAAATAGCCTCACGTATCAAAAAGACAGAGTTTCTTTCGGGAAATTTTGATTATGCCAGAGTCCTCGATAAGTTGGCGACAATTATCGCGCGAGTCTTTCAATTTTGACTAGCAGACTTTTCGGGACGACGTATATGGAATAAATTGACCCATTTCTCTCGCAGGATTATCATCTATGCGCTAATTATTAATAACGATATGTCTATATTGGGCGTATATCCGTAGAACTTTCGGTGTCGACTTCTACGGCCAGCCGAAGTTCATTCCAGTCAATTGATAGAAACGCTGATTAAACGGACGATAGAAATCCCGAAGACGCTCTATCGCCGTGGGATCGATATGTGGATGGCTTCGACCCTTGTTTTTGCCTACAACAAATTTTTGACTTAAAAACATATAAAAATGGAAAAAATACTTACAATCCCTTACGTCAATTATTTTATCGGTGCAATTACAAACCCATCACGGTAATTCATCAGAAAATAATATGACTTTATATGAAAAAAAATCTATATATGAAAAACATATTAGAATTAAAAATCTCATAATTTCTTAGGTCAATCATTTTATCGGTGCAATGAAAAAACTGTCTCGATAATTTCACACAGAATATTACTGTATACGAAAGAAAAGAACTTATCTTGGGAACAACTCACCCAGACAGTGGGGAGCGGCGCTTTGCTCGGACTTAAGAAGACACGGGAATCCTTTCGTCGCGTTGAAGTAAAAATGTTTCTCGCATATAACACGTTTCAAGCCTAGAAAGTCCTGAACCCGTGTTATCTCGACGACGGGATCGGCGATTAGACGCTCGCCGGAGACGAAGAGAAATTGCGAGAGCGGAAAGTATTGAAGCCAACGATCGAGGTAACGGGCGTAGACACCGATCTTGAGCGGTGCCCACGTGGTGTCGACGATCTGCGAACCATTGACGAACGCGCGCTCCTCGAACTTCGGTATTTCCGGACGTTTGCTCTTGACCTGGGTGTAGTCCGATATTGCTCGGGTTACAGGGTCGCGAGCCACGACTATCAGCTTTGTACCAGGATTCATGTGCTGCACTCGTCGCGGAGCTTCGGTCGTCACGAAGTACGATGGGGTCTTCTCCATCGTTACCTGACCTTCCAAAGTCGGTGGCATTCTACGCCTATTTCACAAAAAAATCATTCGCATTAAATTGATGTTTTTAAATTGCGTACCCAGAGTCTCCACCAGAGAGCATAATTCTCGAAATGCTAATTGGATGAAGATCAAAATTAAATCGAGCGTTCAACGAATGTTTAAATTGCATTCACACCTGTACCAGTGGAAACCCTTGGCGTAATGATGGTCGAAGAAATGAACCTCCGAGCCGGCGGCCCTTATGCCAGGATGCAGTCTCATGAATTCAAGCAAAGCTCTCGTGCCGCCCTTCTTGACGCCGATTATGAGCGCACTGGGCAACTGCCTCGTGGGTATGAGCCCTTGTTGTCTCAGCATTTTGTATCTCGGCGAAACGTCGATCGGGTCCTTGAGTGTGCGATTGTTCGTCCACAGGGACACGACCTGGACCTTCGTCACCCTCGGCGTTAATTCTCCGACGTCGTCCAACGGTATTACCTCGACTCTGACCTCGTTGGAGATTCGACGAAGGAGATTGTTGTCCGGTGACGACGCGACGAGTCTTATGCGTTGGAGCGAAATCTTGCGCGTCAATCCGCCGAATAAACAGAAACTCTCGTTAAAAACAATCCACAGTAGTAGAACGACGAAACACCCGGCCAGTACGAGCCTCTTCGTCCAGGAAGTCTTGCGCCATTCCATTATCGACGAGTCACCGATCAACACTTTCATATCTTTTTTTTCTTCTTTTCTCGATGCCTCGATTGAAATTTGTTTGAAAAAATATATTTAAAAAAATGTCTTCACTCCAGGTGGACTTCTGTCGAACGTGTTCGATGGAACTGTAAAGAATAACGTTTGATTAACACACCGAAAAAGACTACGACGTACTGTATCGCCGCGAGAACAACTTCTCGCGATCTAACGTCGATTAGTTTGTGTGCAAATGGCTGCTGTGAAGCAATATTTATGTTTACCTACGCGCGACATGCCGCGATGAATCACGATTTAATATATTTAGACGCGAGACACAGTTACATATTTAATCGCAGATAGCCGTGCGGACTATCATTGAGAGCCAATGAAATTTGAAGATTAATAAAAAAATCAAATATCGCTATATATAGCTTAACAGCAATTTTTTATTTATTTTAAGAACAAATTTTGATAATTTTTGGTAGTTACGTATTCAATTACAAAAAGCAGTGAAAACAAGATTGAATCAAGTTCATGAAATTTTGAAAATTAAAAAAACATCAAATATTGCTTCACAGATATTGTTTATTAAGATAAATTTCGATAATTTTGATTTGTCAATCTTCGTCAACTTACCATTTTGGAAGATTTTTTTTCGGAGTATACAGTTTGTTTCGATCGGAAGTAATTTTTGCGATTTTGAAGTTGATTTTTTTACTTCGTAGTTGTCGACTTCAAAATTAGTGAATAGACTAGAGAAAAAAGCGCCCCTTTGATGGGCGGTTAAAGGGCGTCGGACTTGGTGGGATCGATAATACGGGTTACGAAGTGTACGGCGATTAAACGCACTTAAAACTCATATTTGTATCTCGGCCACTCGCGAGAGATTGCGAAGGGATTGTATTGATTATTTCATTTGGATTCGGACACTTTTCTTTCGACGCCTCGATTGCCGGCTTGTCTTCCTCGGGGAGGCGAGCATTTTTTTCTATGATCGACAAAATATACGGAACGCAGATTCGCACGGTAATGTGTGTGTGTGTACGCTTGCGCGAAGAGGAATGCCTTTGCGGCATGGGCTTCGCGGAGATGAAAGCAGCGGATCCAATCTACTGTATCGTTGGAGCTGGAAAGATAACGGGGCCTTCGGCGTCCTCGATTCGGCGCGTACGAAATATCAAAGGGAACGATGATAAAAGTATACCCCATTTTTTCTAAGCAAACTAACGAAAGATCACATTTACATATATATATATATAAAATATATCATATATGTAATATATATTTATATTATATTTATATATAAAAAAATGTTTCAATAGCATGAAAATATAATTCGAAGTTATCTCTATTTCCCTTGCGAAACTTTCTATTTTTTCCAAAAAATAAATGTTTGGCTTCCTTTTCAAATTAACTGGTTTCTTCACTTGGGATCTTTGCATTTTTTTACAATACTCTATAATCTCTGTGAATAAAAATAAATAAATAAAACTTATTAATGCTTACTGTAATTATCGGTAAGGAAGATTTTTCTAGGGCTGGTACATTGATTCAGAATTGTATATTGCGTTTATTATTCGCATCATCGTTCATCCCTTAATTACTATATTTTCGATAATCACATCGAATGTCTCAAGATTTCCTTATTCTCGACTTATCGATACCCGTAACGCAAGAGGCTGCACCAGCGGGCAAATTGCACGCTTCGCGCATCGGAGAATATAATACGTTTGTAATATATTAATTTCGCAACGATTCGTTGCGTAATCGTGCGCGAATTTATGCGCTTATCACAGAATCAATTATAAATTAGGGTCACTGTACGCCGTGGAAAAAAGTCTGTACAGCGCACTGTTCGCGAACGAATTTTTCGTGCAGAGACGTTTCGTTTTCTACACTTCGATCGCACGAACGAAATATCATGGGGAACAGTTCGGGATTCGGGCCGCTACGCACAGGAAAATGTGTGAATGTAAAGGTAAGGAATTAATGGAGCGCACTTATCTTACAACGTCGCTAGGATTCTCGTGAAACCGACACACGCGGCGACGACCGTTTGCCCGATGCCCCAGAACAGAGCGTAAAGCGGCGACATTTGATAATTCGAGCCGCGATAAACGAACGCCACAGTAGCCGAGCTCACAACACCGGATGTCAGCGGCAGCAACAGTCCCATCACGAGGATCAATATAGGAAAAAACCTGTAAAAAAAAAACAAACGAGTTCGATTACTGTCGCTAAATACGAAAAATATTAATCGCAGAGCAAAATTTACCCACTTTCCATATTTGTGCTTGCGCAGAGTTGCAAAACATATCGCGGCCGCTATCGTGTGAACGAACACTGATGAGAACAGTGCCCAGAGAAACATCTGGTACCACATTTCTGTAAAAAATAAATTCAAATAAAATTGGAAATTGTTGACGATAGTTCGAGATTACGGATAACATTTTGTTCCAGGGAGTGCGACAATATCTCGTCTGACTCGAGCGAAATATTATCAAATTATTTTATAATGGTGCGTTTGCACTTTGAGGGCACGGCAGGAATATCGGCAAATTATAGGACAAAATAAAGTGATTGCTGCTAATTTTTTTTCTTTATGGTTAGAAATATAGTTGGATGAACAAGCATCAGGTTGCCGAAACGTTTCACTAATTTTTTTCCAGTAACTTTTTTTTTGTCTGCTCTTCTCGGATTTGACGGATTTGCCTACGAATCCGAACGTGCCTTAAAGCGATGTGAAACCTATTCGCCACTCGGCTGGCGCTCAGTCGGTAACGAAAGCTGCAATCCATTATTTTATAAGTTTAATAAAATTTTCTGTAAAAACCTAAATTATTAGCTTCGGCTCCACTGTCAGATAAAGATGCCAATAATTTGCGTTTAACCCAAAATATTGAAGACCCTTTACGAACATGGGTTACAGTTTGCGTTACCGACTGAGCACAAAGAGTCTATGTTTCACATTGCTTCAGTGCAATAATCAATTAAAGATAATGGACTACATGTTGCTATACATTTATCAGTAAAAATTTACTTGTTTCATATGTTTCTTATAATTATGCAAACTTCCGTTTGTACAATTACTCTGTGTCCAGAACAAAATGCTCAGCTTAGTTTATCCGCCGCAATCTGACGATAATCTGTCTACGTACCAGCGAACGAGCTCAGTGGTACGTGAAGTACTCCCGCCGTGTTTGGATTTCTTTCGACAAGCTTGGGATACGGAGCATCGCTACTTGACGCCGTTACGCTGTTCATTGCCAATGTTTACCTACGCCTCCCAGAGCTTCGGGGCATTCGGCGATGTAGTCTTCGATACACGAATGATGCGTTTTGTCCGAACAGCCTGGCATTTGTGGGGAATGTTTGTCTGAAACAATTTGATTACTTTTTATAGAAAATTATATATATTTTTTTCGTGATCTCAATATTTATAGATAACACATAAACATTGGCCCTTAGGACACGCATGGCAAAGCAAAATGCACAACACTCGAAGGGATTCGTCCAGTCGGTAACGAATACTGCACTCAATACAATTCTGAGACTGCGGAGGAAAAAGAAAATAGTCTTTCCCAATTTTACACTATTTTATTTCTAGCCTGCGGTCTCAAAATTGCGAGTAACGAAAATGCTATACAAGATTCAGTCCTATTTTCATCTTTACAAGTCTCAAGATGTAAAATCAATTTCACGAACAGTGAAAATTATTATGTTTGGTTTTCGTTTAACAACAGTGCGTGAAATACTGCAGGTTGATGTTTAAAGAGCTTTTTGAGATCGTAATATAAGTCCGCTTACCTGCCGTCTATGTTATATCGTGAGCATGATTGCTGCGTCGCATCAAATCGAACGATCTTATTATTATCTCGACCTCCGGCCTACGAAGCACATCACTGTGACTTCCGACATTTCTAAATAATGGAGATACAGAGTAAACGCGGAAACACCGCTAAATCGACTAGCCTGCGACTGCCAAAAGCAGTGCTCCAGAGCAATATCCAACCCCACCGCTGCAGACAACTGTGGATCTCTCACTGTGGCTCGTTCAGAAACTTGCATTCTATAACATAGAACGAGATGGAGTGTTGCGCTGGTGCAAATGTCAGAGAGAGAAGCTAGTTACGCGGGTATGATTTCTGAACGCAGCCCTGCCTTGCACACAAGTTCCTCGTAACAGCTGACGATGGGTGAGTTTCAATATCAGCTGCAAGAGCTCGCAGCGGCTCGCGCGGCTACTCTCAGTTCCCGGTACAGTACTTATCATACGGCCCAAAAAAAAAAAACAGCTGGACGTTCGCCCCTCCTATATTCATCCGATACGACGATAAACAGCCCACAAAAAAAGAAAACAACCTTCCTCTGGAAGGAGCAAAAAGATGTGAACAATTCGATATCTTGACAATATTGTCTGCGACATTTACGACACAAAAAAAAAAACAATGATCCCGATAATACGGGACGTGGAGTACACACTGATATTCACCTCTGCGATGCTCGCTCTGATTGTCGCGCTCTTCGATAGGTCAGTTTGCAGTTAAACCTGTGTTGTTTTTTTTCTTCTTTTTTTATTATTATTCATCTCAATTGTTCACTTGATTTTCGGAACCTATTTTTTCCTATCCGTACTCTTTTTTTGGCTATGCCTGTGTGCAGCGGTTGAGGATGGTTATGACGATCCCTTTTTTTTATTTTTTACTTATTAGAAATATGTTTCTTTGCACGCACAGTACCATCTGGTTCCCAGTCATCGGAACTCTCTACGTCGTCGGAGCGCTGTGGGGTACAAGAATACTGCGTTACACTGGAATTTATCTAAAGTACACCGGCGAGCAATTCACGAAACAGTGGAAGGGCTACGAGTCCTGCAGGGTCTGCAGCGGAGATGCGTGCAACAGGCACAAGCCCAACGCGCACAGTACCCAGGTCAAAGTGCCCAAAGACTTTGACAGTGCGCTGCAGCATGTAATTACCCTTGCTCTTCTTGTGCTGCAAATAATACTCATTTATTGATTTATTTTTTTTTATTTTATTTTGCTGACGGAGTGACTCTTTTAAATAGAACTCAAAGTTGTGAAGCAAAGATGCGAGACATAAAATTTGAATATACAATACTACATAATACATAATGCCAGGTAACATTTTTGTAAAAAAAAAAAATAACATCAAATATATATAAATAAGTGAAAGACCTAATTATAAAAACAGACCTTAGGAAAAGCTAATGAAAAACATAACGAAAACCCTAATGATATTGCTGTGGCTACTTTTCCTTGGGTCTATTCATATCTTAGGATCAGTCTGTTTCGCCTGCATCTTAAATGCTTCAAATGATACACCATGAAAATTTAGCTGAATGTATTGCATTCAAATCTGCATTTAAATCTGTTCTGATAACTGTTCTTTTGTTATCAGAACAAAGGAAATTTATCCCGCGAAAGAATCGGATGTACCATTGGCAATTAAAAAAAAATCCACTAACAGTCAAATAAAAGAACGCATAGCTGAGCACATCTGCATTCAAGATCGCACCTTGCATATGTTCAGATATTCCGTGCCCCGTATTTTCAATTCGCCACGTCTAATTTTTATCTAAAAGAGTTTTTCCGTCAAACAAATTACGAAATACAATTTTTTCTATTTGCAGTTACTAGAGAGATTGTTGCAAACGTACGTCTGCAACTGGTACTCAAACTTCTCGGCCAACGCCTCGTTCGTCCACCAGATACGTCTAGCCATAGGGACTGCTATTCGCAATATATCCGGAAAATTATTGCGCGCCGACACGCCGGAGATAATATTCACGAATCTCATTCCTCTTGCTCTGCAACACGCTAGAGACTGGAGAGCCCTGGCCAATAGGGCCGAGTCTCGCGGCGGTAAACCCGAGGACTACGTGGCCGATTATCTCGCTCACAGAATCCATCCGGCAGCTTTCTCGCGAGAATCCGAATTGAATTATCTTCGAGGTCTCGTCACCGCTCTGCTGCCGCATTTGTTGCCCAGCACTTACATCTCCACGAACAACAGGGTGGGCTGTAATTTTTATTTCCGAAAATGAGTGATAATTAACATTTCCGATTTTAATAATTAATTATTACATAATTTACAATTGAAACGATGAAAGTTGCAACGGCTTCAAATGCCCGCGCCACCAAAGCGTTATAAAATAATTATTCAAGTTTATAATTTATAATTGAGATTATAATAATTGTTTTGCTTGAAGTTAGATTTGGCTTCGACGATCGGTTCGATTGAAATTTTTACTAATGATTGGTGTTGTAAGCAGCCGAAGAAGAAGGACAAATGTTTCTAAGTTAAAGTCAGCTGCAGCAAGGTCAAAACCCCGGATGTCCTTGGATCAAAATATGTGATCTTTTTCATGTATTTTGACCTACCAACATCCGGGGTTTAACATTGGTGCAGACGACTATGCAGAAACATTTGAAATTGTTTACTTTTGTGTCAGTATTATGCGATTTAATTTAATTTATGCGATTTTATGCGATTTAACAACTTTTCAGGTGATAATACGCGAAGTCCTTGCCAATTGGGTTTTGCTGCCGGCCATTGATGCTCTCGCCGATCCGGACAATTTGAATATGCTCGTGGAGCTTTGCACCTATCGCGAACATGAACTGTTGCAAGAAGCGAACAGCGTTAACGTTCCGATTCTGCACTCTTGGATGACGCCGATTCTCACCGTTCAAGGATTGCACGATCCGCTCAAACCCTCGTTGGAGGAAGTTTTGAACGATCCGCCAATGCTGTATCTATTCATGCAGCACATCAAAGAAACCGGACCAGTTAATCTGCTGCAATTCTGCTTGGATATCGGTTAGTGTTATCTCCAAGTATTCGTGTAGCAGAATTTTTTGTATTTCTACATTTTTGTTATCAACAGACGATCTGAGCAAACGAATGCTGAATCCGGAAATGACGACCGAAATCGAAGAAATTTTGTATGTCGATTCTCTGAATATATACTCGACGTATCTCGATCCAGACGGCAGCGACTATCTTCATCTTCCCGCTCATATATCGCAAGGCATGCAAGAAAGTACGTTCGATGTTATTTGCGGTGCATAAAATGACTTAAAAAAAAACCATGACACATTTTTTCGTTCCAATTAGTTCGCGTAACGATAATTTTGTATTATAGTTTTGGAAGGCGGCCCTGGCAAGATCCAGGATCTCAGAACATCGAGGCCTCTGTACCAAGCGCATCAGGAAGCCCATGCGTTGCTCGAAGCAGTTTGCTTGCCGTCTTTTCACCATAGCTACGAGGTATACAATTATAATACGTCAAGTACTCGATACTTCAAGTACTTGTAATATTTTGTACTTTGTACTTAAAGTATTTTTATCGTACTTTGCCCAGCTGTGATGTACATATATTTTTTTATTTGGCTACAGCTCTACAAGTTGTTATGTGGGACGCCAACTTCATCGACCTTTATCAAACCATCCAGTCAGATGAGGCAAGTAGAAATAAGTACATTTTTTTAATCAAGAATCAAGAATAGAGATTCAAATATAGGAATAATTTTCTCTGGTTCGAGTACACAATTTCTCTTTCGAACCAGCAAGTTGTTCAGATTCATTGACTCCAAATTATCCGCGACACATTGTTTTTTAAAATATTTATCATTGACCGATACAATTTTTCAATAGCATGAACAGCGGAGTCGGTGGTCCCGGTGTGGGAGCTCGCCTGAGCAACCAGCTCGGTCGAATTCGCGGTGCCTTGAGAGCGGCCGCTGTGGACGGTGCTCCTTTCCAATCCCAGGACGTATTTCAAGCCGAGGAGGTCGACTGTTCCCCGCGAACTTACAGCGAAGTTAATTTCGACGAGAACAAGTCCCGCGACTTGACGACGTGGCGCGTGACGGTGCCGCACGTCGACGGCGGTGGTCCTCACCCGTTGTACATGGTAGCCGTTCACAGTGTCGCCGAAGACAAATCGTGGACGGTACTGCGAAGGGATCAGGATTTCTACGCCCTTCGAGCGAGGCTCATGGAATTTCACGGCGATCGTGAGCTGAACGATTCTCCTCTGCCTACGCGTAAAAATCCATCGATGGCCTCGAATCGTCAGCGCTATCAAGATTTTCTCCAAAAATTACTCGCAAAGCCGACACTGCGGAGCAGCGAACTGTTGCACGCCTTTCTCACAGCGCCGAATCTGAAGCCATATTTTTCCAACTACAGTACGCCTGACATAGGAATATTGTATCAGAACATGGCGCACAAATTGAGAAAGGAGAAGGGCCAGCATCTCGACAAATTTATGAACACTTTTCTGGCATCTACGAACGTTAAGTCAGAACACGCTGCCGATCTCGGCGTCGAGCCGGCCAACGACCAGAGCCTCAGCGAAACGAGGAAGAAAGGCCGCGATCTCAAGAGTGGCTCGCCCTTCGGCAATAATCTCGATCTTCATTTGCCTAACAATGAGTTTACGAGGGTTCCATCTAAACAGCAGCACGTCAAAGGCGCTTGCTTTTGCATCGCTGAAGCGGGTAAATCTTGCCTCTCACTTAAAATTTATAAGATTTTTTTTCGAATGTGTGAATACGTCAATCGAAATTCGAACCATTGAAAGATTCATTGAACACAGTTATTTAATTCTTTAATTCACAGTTATTTAATTTTCTTCGGTGATCGTTAACATTTACTTGTAAATTAGTTTTGTTGAGAATTTTTCATAATTCTCTGATAGTATAAAATTTTATTTTGCTTGTTAATGAAAACCAGAGCTGGCCAAAATACCAAAAAATTTCTCAAGTAAAAAGTACAAAGTATCACAAGTACTTGAACTATCAAGTACTTTTTGCATTTGAAGTATTCGTCAAGTACTTTTCTCAATTAGGTTCGTCGCGTTAAGCGTTATCTACGTTGTAAAAAAGAAAGGTGCAACGTAATTTGCGCATGGCTTCCTTATTTATCATAATTTTGCGCATAGCGTTCTTTATTAGAAGCTTAGTTGATCGATTTTGGCTTCCTGCTAGATAAAGCTATGCGAAAAATTGAGGAATACATGAGGAAGCCATGTGTAAATTATTTTACATCTGTTTCGTAACATTTCAAAATATATATATTGCGTAAAATTTAAACGTTCAAAATTTACCGCAAAATTTATTGGAAAGAATCGCTAAGTGAAATACTGAAGTACCCGGCACTTCAAGTACTTGCAAGTATCCGGCTCTTCAAGTACTGCCCAGCTCTGATAAAAATTATTGCGATAGTTAACAGCATCTTTGTCACTCAATAGTATGCTTTTCGCCATAATGTCTATATTAAATTCAATCTTTTTTTCGATTACTGATTAGTTGATATTTTTTGCAGTGAACAATCTGCAGGACGGTTCCTTCACGATAGCTCGAGTAGTCTGGCTCATCGCGTCGCTGTCTCGAAATAATTTGGATCCGATTTTGAACAACATCTTGAGAGAGACTCTGATAAAATTGTTGAGCGGTGGTCGCGCGGCGAGTGTCGTGAAGTTGCTGCACAACAATATATTCCGGACGACGAGTCCGAAGGCGCACAGTACCGCTACTTCCAGGGAACGTTACAACAGAGCCAAGGAGGGATTGCACAGTTTGTTGCCCTGGTGGTGTTTCGGTGTTCGTCGAAAATGGCAAAAAATGATGGACGCACTGTTGGATCCGTTGCAAAGTGCGCCGCTCAACAAGCATCTGGCTTACATGCTGTTGGACCAAATTGTTGCAAATCTTTATCCCGAAGTATCGGAATAATAGAAAATGTGCTTGTGTAATTTCTATTATAATTTTTTTTCAATGTTATAATTTTTATACAATGTGATATAATGTCCATACCGTGTGTGTGATAGGGTGTGTACAGTAATTTATTTATACTCAATAGAATGTATATATTGAAGATTATAACTTATAACTACGATTAATCGAACGGACAACGTTGGTTTTTTTTTATTTCGAACCACCTAGAGTTTAATACTTAGAAGCACAGAGCATCTTGAGCAACTACTTTATCTCTTTAAAAAAAACTCAATAAAAACATTAGCTGATTTGTATGACATAATTACAAAGTTTAAATATCCGGTTAAGAATTTCTTTGGTTTCCGCTTCCTCACAGAGGAGGTTTTGCTTTAGAATTTGTCATTCACAAAACGCAGGCACATCAAATTTAGAAAAAAATTCCATCGTAAAAATCGTTGATATATTTATCGTGAAAGACATCGACAATTATTTTTATTGTTTTCATACAAAATCATATACAAGATCCAATCGCCCTGCGACATATCTATTTTTTAGAATTTTTTTTTCGTTACCTTTTCTCGCTATCGTCACCGCGGTTTAATTCGATTTGTATCTGTTCCAGCGTCTTGCCCTTGGTCTCCGGTACGACGAGAGCCACGAAGACAACGCTGACGGCGCATATGATCGAGAATATCCAGAAGGCCCCGAATCTCCCAACGGCGACGGTCACGTCCACGTAACACTTTGTGACGATGAAAGCGACGAGCCTGTTGAAGAGCATTGTGCCGCTCATCGCAACGCCCTTTATCTGCGGCGAGAACAATTCGCTCGCCATCATCACCGGTATCGGTCCGAATCCGAAGGAGGAGAAGACAACGAACCCGCATACGCAAGCAAGGGGCAACCACCTGTATTCGCCCATGGTATTTTCTTTCGCGTCCAGATAGAAATATAATCCGAGAACCATGGTAGTGACGCACATGGCCGTGCCGGACGTCATGAGGAGTGGTCTTCTTCCCCATTTGTCGACGACGAGGCTTCCCAGGAATACAGCAGACGTTTGCATAACGCCGACAACGATCGTCGGCCAAACGACACAGTTGCCGTCGTCATTGGTTAGAATAGCACTAGCGTAGGTGATAATTGCGGTGATACCGCTAAACTGTTGAAAAAACATCAATCCGTATCCGATAATGAGTCCCCGGATGGCGGCTCTGGACCTTATTGCAACGAAGAAGGAAACCTCCTCGCCGTTCTTCACGACTTTCGCTTGGCCCTCCATCTCTTCGGCCAATTCGGTCTCAACATCGTAGTGGGAACCACGGAGCCATATCAGACTCTTCCTGGCGGCATCGACGTTGTTCCGCATGAGATGGTACGTCGGGGTCTCGGGCATAAAGAAGAATATTACGAAAAATATAATCGGCACCGTGGCGGAAATCAGCGAAAGGACGAACATGTCGTCGAACAGGCTCAAAGTGTAGGCGCTGAGGATGCCCATGCAGTAGAGGAGTTCGAAGTACGAACCGAGCCTGCCACGGGTTTCGCGGTCGGCGATTTCGGCCGTGTATATCGGCACGATGACGATGAAAGAGCCGCTGCTCGCGCCGAGGACGAAACGACCGATGATCAGGGTCGCCACGCAGTTCGGCCAGATCACGCAGGCCCATCCGATCGAGTAGGGAACGACGAGGAACAGCATCGTTCTTCTTCGTCCTATGAAGTCGGCGAGCATACCCGCCGGTATGCAGATCGCCGCCGCTCCGAGATTGAACACCGAAGTGATCCAGGAAAATTCGTTTCGTTCAATGATGAACGGGTAACCTGTGAGGTTTATCCCGTCCTCGCCGGCCGGAGAGCTCCAACCTACTACCAGACCCACGGCCAGGGCTCCGATCGTCGCGGCCAGACTGGCGATGTACTGCGGTAACTTGCGAGGAGGACATTTTTTCTCGTGGAGAATTGGCGCTGCGGTTTGGAGTGAACATTTTTTGTCCTGGAAAACCGGGATCGAATCTGGGAGGGGTGGCTCTGGAGATTTGTTGGTCATCCTGGCCGGTCGATCTTTCATCGGGTATCGAACTTGGACACCGATAGCTGCAATTAGATACGATAAAGAGTGGGGGTGAGCGGTCGGGTAATGAGAGATTTAGATTTTAATAAACCTTCGGTGGATCGGAAACAGATCGTTTAACTTCGTTTTCTCACATTCACTCTCATTTTAACTTCGTTTAAAATGAGAAAATAATAATATGACATGAACATTACATGGTCCCGGTCTGATCCGTATAATTTTTTCGGAATCGACCAAAAATAGCTTAACTTCACACTTGTTGGGTCTGAAAATTCGAAAATTAAAAACTTGTGGCATTCGTTTTGAAATATCATGAACCGTGGACATTTCATGGCCCCTAACAATGAGCAAATAAAAAGTCTTCTGACCTTTTTTAAACACTTAATTTTTTAAATAATTTGTGAAACTTTTTGGCATTATTATTATGCAAAATCAAAGGTCTCGACATTACTAATACGGCTGACTTTCTTCAGACGTTTGGCATGTCGCCAAGTACTGAAATTTTGATCGAATCAAACTTTTCGTTGGGAATGCATGTGTGATGCGTTTAAACACTACCTCGGATTTTATCATGATTCCGAGGACGGCTTACCTTTAAGTGGTCTGTACTGAGCGAAACTTTCTCAAGAGTAATCCATTGACGTTCCTCCAGGGTTTTCCACGAAAACTACCCTTTCGTCGTAATAACTTTCACCGAGCGATGACAATCTATCGCGTTTCCAACTCTTGATTCCCTCACTTGGACATAATTCACTTATAAGCACCTGCGGGCTTAAGAGATCGGACCGATCACGCGGCTTGACCGATCTGTGCAAATTATCAATTCCGACGGTTCGCCGATGAAGAATTCGACGATATCATATCGCACTTGAGAAAAAAAAGAGGACGCCGCATAACCATTATCATTTTTCCATCGTTGTTCCACGAGACTCACGGACTGATTTCTTTCGGGATACGGAGATATCTTTTACGATAGATACAATTTGCAAAAGATAATCTTCAATTGAGATTCGGTCGGAGGAATTTTTTTTTTTAAAGGTTTTGTAATTCCCCTGATCGGTGTGTGAAGTTGAGAAAAAAGATTGACTCTCGATGAACACAATATAATTGTCGGAAATTAAATGCAATAGGGTATTTTTAATATCGGACGAAGCGTACAAGATTTAACATCAATAATCTAGGTTCAAGTGTCGAATTCATAAGCACTGGTGAGCCTAAGAGATCCGACCAATCGCGCAGTTTGACCGAATTGTGCAAATGTTCGAATCTGACGATTTCCCAATGAACTAACGAGCGGAACGGCTTTAGCTATATCATATCGCACTTGAGACTAAAAAGAGGACCCCGCGTATATTATCATTTTTCGATCGGTCTTCCACGATACCCCCGGGCTGATTTCCTTCGGGATAAGAAGATATCATTCGTGATAGATACAATTTGCAAAAGATAATCTCCCATTGAACTTTGGTCGGAAGAATTTTTTTTCTTTAAATTCTTGTAATTGGCCTGTGAACTTGACAAAAAAGGTTGACGTTCGATGAACACAATATAATTGACGGAAATTAAAAACGATAACAAGAATAATGCACGTTCGTCACATTCCTTGTGGACATTCAGACGTCCTATTAGGCTCGATCTCATAAAAGTAAACAGTGTCATATCTTTTTTTACATCAAATTTGCATGTTTCTTCCTTTCAGCTGCCTCACAGGAGATTTTTTTTGCTCGTCGATTTTTTTCATTATTACTTTTTTTTTTCTTACACATGATTTTTTTTATCCGACCGAAATTTTTTGATCGAAAGATTCTTTTCAAATTTTTCTAATTTTTGTTTCTTCCTCTTTTTTTGTCGTCAATCCTCGAGTGGTCGCCCAACTCCATCTGTATCTGCCCAAGTTTTAGCCCTTCGTCCCGGGAACGTCACGTTGCTTACGGACCAGACGTAATTTTCTAGAAGAAACAGTCTTACATTTTTTGTAAATGTCACATTTGCACTTTTCTTCCTTCCAGTTTCCTCACAGAAGATTCTTTTCTCGTAGATTTTTTTCATTCTTACTTTATTTCTTAGACATGATTTTTTTTATCCGACCTAAATTTTACATTCAAGCCTTTCAAGATTTTCTAGTTCTTATTTACTCCTAATTTTTTCTCGTCAATCCTCGACTCGCCGCCCAATTCGATCTGTATCTGCTCCAAGCTCTTGCCCTTCGTCTCGGGAACGAAGAGTCCCACGAAAGCAATGCCGATTCCGCTTATGCCCGAGAAGATCCAAAAAGTCCCGTGAGTGCCGACCGCCTCGCGGAGGTCGCCGTAAAACTTAGTAACGACGAAAGCCATCGTCCAGCTGAGGAAGACCGCGCTGCTACCGGCGAGGCCTCTGACCCTGGCCGAAAATATTTCCCCGGTCATCATCCACGGTATCGGCCCAAAGCCGAATTCCATCGAAACGACGAAGCCGCATACGCACACCAGTGGCAGCCACTGAAGGCCGGCGACGGAGCTCTCGTCCTTCCGCAGAAGAAAGAAGTAAATTCCGATCACGAGACTCGTCGAGCACATGACCGTCGCCGAGAAGAGGAGTATCGGCCTTCTTCCCCATTTGTCGACGAGAAGAGTGCTGAGAAACACAGTGACCACTTGTGCAACACCGACGATGACCGTAGGCCATTCGGACGCCTCTCCGATAGCGTCGCCGAGGATGCCACCGCCGTAGAAGATAATGGCATTGATACCGCTCAATTGCTGAAAAAACATCAGCCCGTAAGCGATAAAGAGGCCCCTCAGAGTTGCTCTGGATCTGATAGCCGAGAGGAACGAGACCTCGTCGCCTTTGGCTTCGGCGAGAGAGTTTCCCAGCTCCTCTAATTCGGCCTCGACGTCGTAGGTGGAACCGCGGAGCCAGGTGAGAGTATCTCGCGCAGCATCGACGTCGCCCCTGCTCAGATGGTACGTCGGACTCTCGGGCATGAAGAAGAAGACGCCGAAGAATAGCAGAGGCAAAGTGGCGCATATCGCTGAGAGGACGAACATATCGTTCAGCAGTCCCAGAGCGTAGACCACCAGGATTCCCGTACAGAGAAGCAACTCCAAGTACGAGCGGAGTCTGCCACGAGTTTCAGGGTCGGCGATCTCCGCCGTGTAGATCGGCACGGTGACGCAGAAAGCGCCACCGGCAATGCCGAGCAAGAAGCGACCGATAATCAGGGTCGTCGAGGAATTCGGCCAGATGACGCAGGCCCAGCCAATCGTGAATGGGACGGTGAGGAGCAGCATGGATCTCCTTCGACCAACGAGATCGGCGAGCACACCTATCGGCATGCTGATCGCGGCCGCTCCGAGAGTGAACGATGAACTGATCCAGGAAAATTCAAGGTCGTCTATCTCGAAGGGATAAACGAGATTTGAGCCGTTGTCGCCGGCTGGCGAGGACCAACCGATCACCGTACCGGCGGCCAGGGCGCCGATCGTCGCGGAGAGACCCGCTATGTACTGCGGTAACTTACGAGGTACGGCCTTGGCTTCGGTTCTGTCGTCCGACGAGAAAGCGAACGGTTTGCGTGAGGATGACTTTTTTTCGGACATCTTTTTTGGAAGAACACCTACGATGTAGATAGAAAGATATTCTTCAATAGTTGGGTCGTCTAAAACATTGGTCGTTGGACTCTTTATTTTAGATTTTTTTTTGTTTCTTATAATGATACGATTTTTTTTAAAAAAGAAATAGCTCAAATTTGCTTTTTCTCAAACAAAAAAAATTAGCATAATTGAAAATAGTTTTTATTAACATTAAGATTCATACTTTTCAACGGCCGAGACATTTTTACCGCTTACACCGTCGAGTTTATCAAATCTTGCCCATCTGGATAGATTATTTATCGTTGGTTTGGAAAATTTCGAACGTCCGGTGTCAGAGGCTTCCTCGCGTCGGTCGTCGCTCCGCGATTACAATACTTCACCGATAAGAATAATTCATGGCCGAATTAGCTGCCTACAACAAAAATAAAAAGATAATATTCCGTTTTTTTTTATTTAAAAATAAATAAAAAACTGATTAAAATCAGTTTTTTTTTTAAACGAAACTAGTAAATTCAAAGCGCATGCGCATAGTCTGGCGCGATTACAATACTTCACCGATAAGAATAATTTATGGTCGATTTAACCGATTTTTCAGATTACACTCAACGGAAGCAATCACTGCGAGCAGCCGATAAATCCCAGTACAGATGGTTTGGCCGAAGACTGCGAGAGACTAGTGTCCCTCCGATTGTCCAGCTATCAGACTCGGATCACCCAACTATCAACAGGACTCCCCCCTCCCCTCACCATATTGGATTTTCCGACGATTCAGTTTCCAGAGACGATTTCCACCTGTTGCAAGAATGCACGTTATCAAGCACGTTTCTTTGAACAAACACTCGAAATTCCATTCAACGAAAAGAATACTTATCCACGGTCTTTCTGCAAAGATGCGCTTGAGCATTATGTAATTCTTGGGAATAATGAAATGTTCGGCCGCGGCCCAGATAGAAAAACGTGTCGTCAAACGAGTATCGTACCATTGATACCGCCACTGTTCTGTCGACGTCCCATCATTTTTCTATCTAGGTGTGTACGAACCGACATCTCAACAATATCTTGGCACATTCTTTTAAGGATATTCGTGCATGCGATCGATAATTCGACTCTAATTCCATTGGCCATTGTTGTGCTTATATAATGCAAATTTCGAATTTCCTCCTTGTGTAAAATTCGCTATGATCGCAGTCGGTTTTATCTCTTCTGCTATCGGGCATTTTCGTTTTATACTACTGTAGGCAACAGAGATTCCTCCGAAAGAACTCCGAAAGTCGCGAAATCTCAATCGTGATTATCTGTATTATCGTACAAATACGTCAGTCAAGATAATTATAGTCGTAAATGAATGCCAATTTGAAATTTTAAAAAATAATTTATTCAACATACTTTAAAAAAACAGTTAATTTTTTAACTGAACTGCGCGTGCGCCGGTCTCGGCTGGTCAGTAAGCTGCTGGCTGTGCATGCGTGAGGTAAGGTGCCGTCGGTCCAGCGGAAAAGCTTTATATATCTAAACAACTGCGAGTCGTTCATTGCTCCAAATCGGTGTCAACAGTGAGTAACATCGTGACTTTGTTAATCGTGTTTATCTCGGTATCTTGTGGTGCCGAGATTGAAGCCAATAAAGCGTTTTACCATGGTTTCCCGTCATCACCAACTTCTGGCAAGAATGTCGGTTACTTGCGGTTTCAACGACTTTTGGAGGTACGTAAAATGGCCGTTAACGCGAGGCTCGCTTATCCGTTGCAGAGGGCAATGAAATCGCGCTCCCGATCAACTGATCGAATGTTTTTCCGCGGTCGAGAAATTTATTAACATTCATCGTCCCTCGAATCGTCCGGCATACTTTTAACGACAATCGTGCATGTGTTCGGTGGCGCGAATGAAATATTTATTTTGTAAGTCGTAATTTTTTCTCGTCAGTTACCGGGGTTGCTCGTTTTATACCACCGTAGACAACAAAGGTCTCTCCGAGCTGCTGCTACGTCTGTGCAATCAACTTCATTCCGAAAGTCGCGATACCTCTCAATTATGAAAATCTTTAAAATACGTAAATGAACAATAATGAGGGCCGTAAATGAATAATGATGAGAGCCGTAAAATTTTATTTTAAAAAAGTATCCATACATTGTTACTTGAACGGAAGCAGGGTTTTTAATCACAAAAGTACGCAATAAGAAAATGTTCTTTTTGCAACAACTTATTTTCAAAACGTACACAATTTCGAATTCGGTAAAATTTTCCGATCGGACCATTCCGGCTCGAGTTTTACAAACTAAAGTATAAACTAATATTTTCAATGACATGGGAAACAAAAGGAGAGTTTTGTATATTCAAACCTGCACAAACGAGTTTGTCACCTATCTAACAAAATTATTTTTAGGCGGCTTCGTATCACGACTTTACGAAATTATTTATTACTGTCTATAAGCTTTGAAGCGGACTGTACGTGCGACGCCTGACTGGTCAGTGAGCCGTCGACGGTTGCAAGCGTTGTACGCCTTTGGTAAGGTGCCGGCGTTGCAACAAGAAGCTTCAATCGTCCGAACAATTACGACTCGTTGATTTTTAGAAATCGGTGTCAACGATAAGCAAAATCGTAGTTTTGTGAAACTTGTTAAGTTCACAGAAATAAATTCACTGCGTTTTACCATGGTTTCCCGTCATCGCCAACTTCTGGCAAGAACGCCGGTTTCCTTCAGTTTCGACGAGTTTTCGAGGTACGCAAAATGGCCGCTAGCGCGACGCTCGCTTGCTCGTCGCAGAGGGCGTTGAAATCGCATTTGCTGATCAGCTGACCGGACTTCTCTTCCGCTGACGAAAAATTTCAAAATAGTCGGTCGTCCCTTGGCTCGTCAGGCATATTTTTGAGGATATCCGTTCATGCGATTAGTGCGATGAATTAAACTTTTAATACGCTCGCCTTTATTTAAATCGATACTCCAAATTTTACGAAGGTTCACATTTCGATCGAACGAAAAACAGTGAAAAAAGACAACAAAAAATCAGATTTTAACAATGGATAATCTGTCCGATCTTTTGCCGGTTTATTACTCACGATTGTTTCCATTCTACGACTATTACAAGTGGCTCAGCTACGGAAAACGTGAGTAATAATTTGTATCATTTTCTTTTTCTCTGTTTTTCACCACTCCGTCGATTAAATTAAATTATAACAATTTTCGTTCGTCACAATTTTGCAAAATCCACAGCGGACACTTTCGTGAGAAGAGAATTTTCCTTCACTCTGCACGAAGATGTTTACGTGCGTTACCAATCGTTCAAGGATCAGAAACAATTGGAGTCGGAGATAAAAAGATTAGTTCCGTTCAAAATCGACATCGGCGCTGTATATAATATTAGGTAAGTAAAATTTTTTTATGTGCTCCATTTTTGAATTAGCTCAGGCTAACACAATATTTCACTATTTTTATTTCATAATCATCGTCAGCCCCAGGGAGGAGAAAAAATCTACCAAGTTTCATCCTGTAGAGCGCGAACTTGTTTTTGATATCGACATGACGGACTACGACGAAGTGAGGACCTGCTGCTCCGGTGCGGACATCTGCAACAAATGCTGGAAGTACATGGCAATAGCGTGCAAGATATTGGACGCCGCTCTCAGAGGTATTTTCTTTATCGTTACGTTTAATTTTTTGTCAATGTATTTCATTTTTTGTCACCATAAACCATTTTTATCACTATATTTAATTTTTTATCACTATATTTCATATTTTGGTCACTAGACTTAATGCTTTATGCTACAGTTGTTATTATTTGATGCCCAAAATTCGAAGTTTATTTTCGAGCACAAATACAGTAATGTGTACAGCATTGAGTCTGCTTCGTTTATTTGCATCTCCGTTGTGTTACAGAGGACTTTGGCTTCAATCACATCTTGTGGATATTCTCTGGGCGAAGAGGAATTCACGCGTGGGTCTGCGACTCGCAAGCCAGAGGCCTGGACGCCGCGGTCCGTGGCGCGGTAGCGGAGTATCTGCAGATTCTCGCTGGCGGCGAATTTATGAAGAAAAAAGTTAATTTGCCAGGAGACAAAGTACATCATTCCGTCAGGTATTCGATGAACGAAAAAGTTGTTCGCAAAACATAAATAATCAATGCGCAATAGAAACCAAAGATAAAATCAGAAAGACCGACAGATATAATTTTACCGTGCAATCGTACCGGAAATACGATACGATCGTAATTTATTAATTCAATTGTATTTTTTTCGTCCACATCCTCACAGACGAGCGCTCGACGTGATAAAACCTCGATTCGTCTCGATGTGCGTTGAGGAGCAGAACATGCTTGGAACGGAGGAGGGAATACAAAAATTTCTCGCTCTACTTCCCGACGATGAAGTTCGCGCGGAGGTGAAAAATCTCTTCGACAAGTCGTCGAGCAGCCTCGCGAGATGGGAAACGTTCGTCGACTATCACAACAGCCAATTGCAATCGGTAAATTTTCATTTAAAAAAATAAATAAATGAAATAATAATAATAATAACAATAATTGACAAAAAGTAATATAAAACGTGTGACTTTTAGGGAATGAAAAAATGGCGTATGCATAGAAACCTCGTTGACGAGATAATGCTTCAATACTCCTATCCCCGTTTGGATATTCTCGTCAGCAAAGGAATGAATCATTTGCTCAAATCGCCGTTCTGCGTGCATCCGAAAACCGGAAAAGTTTGCATACCGATAAATCCAAAGACCGTCGACAAGTTCGATCCGCTGAACGTGCCGACGATCAGCGTGCTGATCGACGAGATAAATACGTTCGACGCCAAGGAGGAGGCCGCCCGAGAGGAATACACTCTCACGGCCAAGAGGATAAAGGACTATAAGAAGACCAGTATGAACAAGCCGCTGCATCTCTTTCAGGAGTTCCTGCGGGGACTGGAGGACGCACGAAAGGCCGCAAGGAAACTCACTCAGGCGGAAGTCAGCATGGATTTTTGAAGCTACGATTGTAACAACAACGGAAAGAAAATCTTGTTTTTTTTTATATTCGGTTCTCTTTTTTTAAGCTCTTGTGTATAAGTTTTTAAAAATAAATTATTTCAACTTTTTTTTACATCGAATCATTATTATTTTCTCTAATTTCATATTTGCAACATAATAGCGACGCCGGCGAGGGTCCACTTTGTGGGTTTGTCGCGACTCTTCAAGTTGAAAGTCCAAACGTACGTCGGTCCTCGGGATCTCGTTTTGTACACGGGACACTCGTACATGCTTTTCAAGTCTTGCTTGTCTTGCGTTATTGCTTTTATGTAAATTACCGGCAACTGGGGAAACAGTTCTTTCAGTCGGGAGTCCGCTATCGAACCCGTCGCCGAATCCCATCGCGCCCCTTCCATGTATAAACCGTTGACGTAAGCACCCTCGCGAGGAGGCCCACTGTGGGTGAACACAATTTTTTTCTACATCACTAAATGTTTCATCGCAAAAAATAGAAATTAGTTTTAAAAAAATCGTAATTGTAGGAACACTGTATACGAATTTTCGAAAATCATAAATATTGGATGATAACATTGAGGGGTATGAAAGCAAACTTGACGGTGTTGGTAATTTTTAGATTTTGTAATTTTTTTTCGTAAAAACGTAAATTGCAAGTTTCGCGACGATAACTCGCAAATCAATTTATGTAGATATTAAACAACGCCGTTGCTTCCCGCCAAGTGGCAAAAATAAGTAGACAGTTATTTATACACGTCGCGTGACTGAAATCAGCGTATCGTATTTTCCGTGCTCGAGCGTACAGAAAATATCACAGCTCTGCCGATTCCAGTCACGCGACATATCTGTACGTATAATAATAACGATATATCTGTATGTATTCGAACTGTATGTATATCAGTACATGTATGAAATTTAATATACCGCTTGTGCGTCACAACTTCCAATCAGTTATGTGGGAAGTTTCTCAGTTTTTCTTGCTTAGCGAAGATATCATTTTTTTTATTTGTATGAATTTAGTAATTAATTTCATTAAAATTAATTCAAACTGTATGTGTATCAGTACATCTATGGAATTTAATACACCGTTCATGCGTCACAACTTCCAACAGTCTTGTAGGAAGTTTCTTAGTTTTCTTTCATAGCGAAGATATGGTTTTCTTTTGTTTTGTCTTTTTTTTTATTTGTCTAAAACTTACGTGAAATCTTCTTTCTGTTTTTTAGTAACGTCGCAGTGCAAGCACATTTTGTCGAGAGGCCACTCGTTCTTTCGCGCCGTCTGTTGCATTATCGCCGTAAGGAAGGACTGCGGGTTGAAAAATCCGGCCAGCCATACCGACGACGGAAGCTGGAAACACGGTACGCCGGACGAACGTGAGTAATTAATTCAAATTTATTATATTAAATTATATTAAATAAATAAATAACTATATATATACACGTCAATACTGACATTGAAATCGGCGGTCCAATTTGACAATTCACCGATGCGATTCAGCATATCGGCGAACCAGTTGGTCATGCCGAGACTCGATGGATAAGCGCGTTTTGTCCACGACGGTGGCACCGAATCCATGAACAAATAATTTTGCAGATCTTCCATGTCGGCGTTGATCGTCAACTCGCCCTGAAATTACATTTTTTAACATAAAAATTTATTTAAAAATAACCTACTAGAATGTATTTCGTACCTTCAGACCTAAATCCAGTTCGCGCAACGAGCGCTTCAATTCCCCGCACAGAACATTCATTCTTTCGCACTCTTGAAACGCGACGATCACGAAAGGCGTTCTATCCTCGACCTTGAAGAAACATATTTTCGATTATACAATATATTACGATTGAGCCGATTCAGTGACTATGGACAGTTTGAATTTATAATTTACCGACTTTGATTGTTGGTAAGGTTTTATTTTGTCGTGATTCTCAAATCTTCAAAATAAATAAATAAAAAATTATGAGCAAAACATTTCTATTAATGTTCCGTGTTTATGCGGGTGTGTATGTGCAGTTTGAATTGGTGATGCAATCTTTCACATTTCGCAAACATGTATTTAATATTGATAAAATATTTCACAAAAAATATTATCGAAACCTTTCAAAATCATTTCCGTGCTGTGTGTAGTGACGCTAAGGCATATTTTTTCTTAATTTTTAGAATTAGTTGGAAAAAATAATAATGGCTTAATAATAATTATGGCTTAGTTTATCAATGAAGTAATGATTATCGATTATAAAATTTAGTCGATCGATCAACGAGTCACTAACTTTGCTCATGAGCTCGGGAATGTTGAATTCCTCGGGTAATTTATCGAGAAGGTCCTCTATGACGCCCTTGACCTTTTCCTCCCTCGAGAGAACCACACCGGAGCTTTCTCCCGCGTCCCTCGGCTGCATCTCCAGGATAACTTTGAATAAATTTTCGGCGGTGACCGTGAGGAAGCCTGAAACGTAATACACCCCGATTTTTAGAATTATTCATATATTGATTTTTTTTTCTTTCAATTTTTCTAACCGATTTCCGCGTTCGGATGTAATCCGTAGAGAACCGGACTCTCCGCCGGTAAATAATCGTCGACGTATTTGTGATAAGCCTGATAATCGCTGTTGGGCGGTGCCGCGAAACCCGGAGCCAAATTGAGATCGCCGTCGATGAGCTCGGGCTGGAGATACTCCAGCAAATACGTTCGGCACAATCTTCGATCCCAGTCGTCGGTTATGTGTCCGCCGTACATTATTTCACCGAACAAATAACGCAGATCCTCCCACGGTACCTTCGTGTTGTTCTCCAAATAATTCATCAGAACCGAGACGCTTATCGTCAAATCGCCGACGTTGAAGGGATAAGACTGCAATTGATCAGAGACTCATATGAATTTTAATGCTCGAATTTTTGTTTTTATTATCGCGAGGTACTTCGCGGATTATGGAAAAAAGCAAGGGGGGGGGGGCTGTTAAGAGTGAAAGTGGTTGTATTGCGTTGAATTAAAAAAAACTTCACGGTAAAGTTTGTGTCAAATATTGCCTAACTGATAATTTTTTTTTTATATTAAAGGACGAAATTTTTATTCGATGTTATTTTGATATTGGATAGAATTGTTAATTAAAAATGTTCTTGCAGCTTAAAAAAATAACATTTTGTACCGTAGCTCCTGATGGTATTTTTTTAACTCAAATTTTCATTAGATAATCATTTGCACAAAAATCGTGAAGAATTTTTTGTATTTTTCCCCTCTGTAAACCATCTCGTAGGGAAAACTGTTTTCGAAAGTGAGCCGCGTTGCATCATTTTAGCTGCAGCAATGATACGAATACACGTAATAAAGAAAAAATTATCCCATCGAAGAAACCACATTTCAAGACCAATCCGTCTAATTTTCCGAATTTTTTTTTACCGCGTTTCGTTACTGTTTCGAAATGTTCGAACCCCTATAAAGGGGTTTAACCCTAAACGTTAAGTCTTCATACTGGTAATTACTAAAATATAATTACCACTATAAAGACTTAATTTTTTTTTCAAAATCACATTCATTTCCGAGATTAATAATCAATTTAAAAATTAGTCTATTAAACAACAAAAGGGCGTAACGATTGACATCTTGAGATTGGTATTAAAGACACCCTTTTGTTATTAACGTGAGAGTATTATTTAACAAAAAATGATTTACCCGATTCCATCCTTGAGCCCCGAATTTTCGGCGTTCCGCAACAACAGCGTGATAGTAACACAGAGCGAATAGAATTCCCTTGAATTCGGACTCTTTGCTGCACGAGTCGAGAATTTCCTGATTAAAATTATCTAACGCTTTGCGAATGTTTGCGTGCATACCGGTCGGCGGTTCGTTAGTTATTTTGATAGCGGATTCCAGAATACCCTGAACGAAAGATTTTCCAATTAAATTTCGTTCGAAAGACCTCACGGTTACGATTAATCAATTGTTCAAACTAAAATCACCTGCGGTATTATGGACTCGTGCGGATCGGGACTCGGCTCGGCGCTTATGTACAGACGATAATCCGCGTGTGGATTTTCCGACAATTGTTCCATTTTCTTCTCCATACTGGGCAACCAATTTTTAACGAGATGAACGTTCTGAAGGATGACCCAGTGACCTTCCGAGGCCGCGAGCTCCATCGCCTCCTCGGCCACCGGCTCTTGACCTTGACCCAGCGAGACGTTGTGAAAATTGCGACCGTCGAAGGTGAAACCCAAACGCTTGCCCAATTTTTCCACGTCCTGTACGTTCAATCGTTTACACGCCGTTAATTCATAGATAATCGCTTTTTTTAATTTCTCAAACCATTTTTTTTCGCAATGGCATTCCGTTCGTGCAAAAAGAAAATTCCAATGACGAATATTAAAAAATTGTAGGATGCATATTTTCTTTTCATTAAAAGAAGACATTAAATAAAAATATTGAAGAAAAATGGAACTCCTATAATTTTTTATGTTCAGGTTCAGCGATATTAAAAAAAATATTATCGGAACGGCGTTGCGATCAATCACTGCCAGGTGATTTATCGAATAATTTATCGATACTTCGTTCGTCAATTTGTCGACGTTTTTCTCGATAGTTAATTCGTTAGTAATCCTTTGCGGAGTCGATTAAGTAGTTTGGATTTTCCATACCTTCAGTGGATCGACTCCGGGAGACAGGATAAAAAATACCGGTGTAATCGAGCTCGTTTCCTCGTAAGACTTCTCGAACGCAGGCGATCGAGATTCCGTGAACTTTTCGCCCATCTTTTCCTCCACGAAGCACCTAAAAATCCAAAATAAAACTTCATCAGAGCTTTGAGATTTTTTTATCAATTCACGCCCTCAAAAATATTTGTTACAAAGAGGAGAAAACCCGTGGTTGAAAGACTTCCGCCGATGGGCAATGTATATATGGGGTATTCCATGCCAAGTGGGCCACCCTAATTTTGCGCGGTCTCAAAAAATGTTCATACATTTTTTTTCAGTTGTTCATACTGTCAAAAATGTAAATATCATAACGGAATTTCTGGAAAATTTTGAAGAAATTCAAAATGGTTCCTCTCAACAAAAAAAATTGTATTACTTTATTTTTCTCATAAAATAGTGAAAATTATATGTATATATATATATATTATCGGTGTTACCGAACGGCGTAAGTCATGCGATCGAGTCTCAAGCATCTCATCATGCACAGTCTCTGAAGAGCCGATTTGTTCTTCCATTCTTGCGGAAATTTTTCTCTCTCCGGTGTCTCACATTCGACGAATTTCTTCCACCTCTTCGCCGCGCCCTCGATATCGCGATCCAAATTTCTGAACTCATCGGTACCGCTCAGATACTTTATACCACCCCATCCCGTGTTACTTAGAAAATCCACCGGACTAACGAGATTCGGTGTGTACGGATATCGGAGAAGAAAATCCAGCTCCGACGGTGATATCTCGTTCATTTGCAACAGAATCTGCGAGAATAAAATACAATCCAGTTCATTTTCGTTCTTATTTCGTTCGTTCGTATCGTTCTCAAAGAATGGTGGATTACTTGAAAATAGACGATCAATGAATTTCTTTTCAAATCTATCAATTACGTATTACATTTAAAAAGGTGTTTTTTTTCGTTACTAAGAGGGGATAAAATAATTTAATCGCAGAAATCATCGCACGATTGATCGTTTGTAACAGTGTTTCAACAATGAAAAAAACAAATTATATTCGAACACGGGTATGTTTTTTTACACGGCCAGAACACCCTTACGAACGATCGTCGGATTATTCTTTGAAAAATCTGAATCGCGTGTACCTTTTCGACAATTAACACAAACCAGTTCATATTTTTGAAAATTCATCGCAATCAATGTTTTTCTAGGTTAAGAAGAACTGCTATAATACGAATAACCATCACTATAATAAATCGATGCGTAAAAGTTTGTATAAAAGACTTAAAAAATGTAACTCATTTGACTATTGTGAAACGTTCCAACCTTAATTTATCAACGAAGTCAGCGTTATTCAATTTAAAAAAAAATTACTTTCGTGGTTCATTTTTACCTGAATAGCCATCTGGCAAAGAAATATGAGTTTGTCACTCTCGAAGAGTCCGCGGCTCGTGTAGGTGAAGACAAGATATGTTATGCTGTCTATCAGTAAACCAACGCGTTTTGTTATGTTCTCCGAGGGTTCGGCGAATTTTATAGCGTTTTGAAAAACAGCGCTGAAGGCTTTGAGCGAAAACTGGTAGAGCATGTTTATCTTGTTCAAGTCGTTGAGGATGAAGTACAGGAGGCTCGCCCTCGAGGCGGCGGGACGATACCATTCGCGTGCCTCGTCGATCTTCACCGAGGTTATTCTCGCCTCGACGACCTTAATCTCAATCTCGGCCGCCGTTTTCTTTGTTGTTTCGAGATTAACGACCAGCGCTACGTCACTCAGAACGTTCGGTCCCGCCGATGACAATCTTCGTAACAAAAGAAAATTAACTTCAATTTTATTTACGTAGACAAAATAAACAAAACAAAATTCCATCGCCGAATAACCGATCCGTTGAAATTTGAAGATTTTTTGGTGCAATTTTTCCGAAGTGAAAATCATATTAACGAAGGTGAATTCGACGAGACGCTTGTGGTTAATTTAAAAATGAGTGCCTCAGTTGAATCCCTTAAGGTAGTCTTGCGAATGGTGTTGATTTCGCATAAGCTTCAGAGAATTGAGAGGGAATTGTAAACACTTCTGGATGGTATAAAAATCGGGAAAAAATCAAGCGTATTAAAGATGCCGAAAAGATTAATTTTGCACAGTAATAATTCCAAAATGGTATTTCATGCTCCTAATCAAATTAAAACTAAAAAAAATTATAACATAAAATAAAATAAACCTGTGCAAAAGGTCATCCTCCAAAGTCTTGAGGGTAATCTTGAAGGTATTCTGTTGCTTGGTGAGCTCGGCTTTGGTGGTCTCCAAGTCCGGCCGTTCGGCTTTCACGACGTCGCCCAACAATTGTTCTTCCAAGCCGTCCTTCGTAACCGTGAAATTAATGAGAGTCGTTTGCGCCTGCATCTCGGGCTTGTAATGAGGATTCGCCAATTTCGTTTGAAGTATCAAACGAAATTGTGGATTAAAGTCGACCTCCTTGTCCCCGAGTTTTATTGCACTGCAGCGATGATTCGAAGGATTAAAAAAAAAAAAAAACGAAACAACTTAAAGAAAAATTTTTTACAATAAAATTCAACATCATATTATTATCAACTAACCGTCCCTTTTTAACGAGAACTCTGCCTAAAATAGGATCCAATACAGCGTCCACAGTCTCCATTATATTCTCGATCAAGACGACTTGCCCGTTGGATATCGCGAATTCAATTTGGTCGAGATAATTTCGCTGAGTCAGTCTCAGCACTCTTAATTCGGGTCCGTACTTAACTTTTATCCACTTAACTCCTTGGAGCTGAGGATCGATCATCAGAGGCCAGCGCGACGAATTCGTTAGGATCGTTGCGTTCTCCGCCGACATTCTGTCCGTCGGCAAACCTTTTGACAAAAGAAAAGAAACATTTTTTTCGAATTAATCCAACGAATGCATTTTCATTAATTAATTGAGAATTCTTCACACTTCACATGCATTCCCAAACAAAAGTGTGATTCCAAATTAATTGTGTTTAAAGTAATGAATTTTTTAAAATTAATTTTACATTAATTAATACTTAATTAATTACTTACTTCACTCATTAATAGCGTAAATTAGTAGCGTAAATTAAGTATCTTTCGCAAAAAATACCTTCGTTATTCCACTGAGCTATCTGTGCGTCGTCCGTCAGCAGTGACAACGGATCCAAATCCGGCGTTCTCGGTATCGGCGTGCCCAGTTTGTTGAGAAACGGTATCCAGTGAACGTTTATCAGATCGAGTCGGTACTTTCGGGTGAAACAGCCCACGTACGATATGAACGCAGTTACCAGAAGCACGTCACCGGGAATCGTCACACCGGAAGTCTTCAATCTATCGAATACTCGTCTCTCAATAAATTCGCACCACCAATCCGCGGAATAACAATAATAATAATAAATGAGTTCTCTTTAATTACCGGGTTGTAAATTGTAAATATTCTCGATATTACTTTGACGAAAAGCAATATCCAAATCCGTCCAAATACAACGATGGTGATTTAAATTAGGTAAAATAATTAATTTTCCGATTAATTGGTAATTAATTAAATCTTTGAAGTACGCCGTTGTAGGGACGATATTATAATGATGTTGTGAAATTACCTTTTCATAATTATAATTTTTTAATCATTTTAAATCCGCTCGAGGACACTGTGCGAAAAATTTCAAAACTTAAACGCTGAAATTTCGATCATCAACTCTTTCAACCTCGCAATTATGTCCGACAAATTTTTCAACAATAGTCGTACCATTTTTTTTATAAAAATTTTTGTTTGCTTCATTTAAATGAAAACCGTGATATAAAAAAAATGAATTAAAAGAGATTCCCTTCTCCAGTGCTCTTAAGCAAAAAAAAATCAATCATTTTGTTAATGACGTCTTTCATCTCCGGTAGGTCTTTAAAGGTGTTTCACATTTCATCCGTCCTTCAAAGTTTCAATTAATAATTTATTCAATAACAACTCATAATTTTTTAAATATTTTATAAAAAGAAAAAAAAACTGCAAGTATTTTCTCAACGTCATCTTTCATCTTCGACAGCTCTAAAAAGGTGTTTCGCGTGCACGTACATTCGTTCCTCAAAGGCTCAGTCAATCGAATTATAAATTATAATTACGTTTGCAATTTTTTATAAGTAAAAAAAATATACATATTGTTAATATAATTTTCCAGCGCCCTCGTAGCTCAGAGAAGAAAAACTTACACTTCGACGGTCTCGGCCCAGCGAACTTTTTCCGAGGCCAATCCGTTGACGAGCCTGTTGGCCAGATCGATGGTCATCGCCGTAGCGTCCGCTTCGTCCTGGCATTTCTGCTTTTCCGCCAAGGCAATATTCATCTTCGCCCCGAGAACCTCGAGGACTTTGTGCAACTCCTGAAAGAGGGACAAACATCGTGTCAGAATTTCTATTTAAATCCCCGTGTCTCGCGCTTAATCGAGCTCGGATCTTATGCGCTCACAGTCAAACGGGCTTGAAGAGCGACCAATTTTTCCATCGCCCCTTTGAGCTCGGCGTTCGCCTGGGCCAGTGCCGTTCTGAGTGGTTTCACGCTCTCGTTTATGTAGTGAAATACCATGATGTTCTTGACCCAGCTGCAGAGGCCCGCTGCAGCTTGAGACTTTGAGTAGATGAAGTCAGGCTCGAAGTCTTTGCACGGGGCGAAAGAAGTTTTAATCATTTCACCGTTCAAAGGCGGACTTTAAAGCAAAGGTAGTTACAAAATCACGTTGCAATTTATGAGTTTTCTTATATACATTTAAATTTGTATTTTTTTTTAAATTCTGTTTAATTATAGGTACGCAAGCAGTTTTACCCTTGTCGGTGATGTAGGGCTGAATGGCTTTGACGACGTCGGGGTGAATATTTTCTTTATCGTAATTTCGCAGAGACGATAAAAATGCATCGGCACCCCCCATCATCACCTTGCAGGCCTTCCAGCTTCGATCCTTCGGCACTTTTCCCTTCGGTGAAAATAAGACCAAAACCGCCTGCGCGACCGTCGCAACCGCGTCCGGCGGCGTGCCGAATGACTTCAGCTCCGTCAGATTGTTCTACATTTAAACGGGACGAAAAACAATTGTAACTCGTCATCGAGTGATCATAGATGTAGCGCGCACGGAAAAGTATATCCGAAAAATATATTAAAAACACATATGTATGCCATAAAATATTAATACTCATATATAAGTATTACCAATATATTATTATTTTTATATGTAATTTTTTTTATATATTAGTTAATTTTTCAAGATGTATATTTTCGCGTATATTTTTTTCCGTGCGATAGCTACAATCGTCGTCCGAACTAGTTCTTGAGTGAGAATTGTTAAGTTTGAGCTCGGCTGTAATCCGCGGAAATCTCGTTGCACCTTATTCAAAGTGTCCAAAGCAGCCTCGGCTTGACGAACCGCTGGCTCGGCTCTCGCCAAATCTTCGTCACAGCGCTTCTGTCTCTCGGTAACTCGCTCCTTTATCTCGGCGACTTTGGCCTCCTCCTCGGATGCTTCAAACGCGATTAAAAACAATGGAGGCTACGTACAGACTGTGCTACAGTTTGTACTGCATGGTACACTGCAGCTTGTCGAAAAGTTTCGAGGAGAAAACCCGTCGGGAACGTCGCATTCGTCAACTACCGTCTTACCTATCGCCTTCTCCACTTCCGCCTTTGTATTTTCTGCTCGCACTTCCGACAATATTTTGTCGGCTATGTCGTTCTTCTTCTTCAAATCCACCTCCTGCACCGCCAGAACTGCCTTCAAATCGTCGACCTAAAAATCACGTGGAAGAAAATGTTATTTTAATCACTTTGTACATTTTTTGTGTTGTTTTATTTTTGGGAATGTATTTATGTATTTTGGCATTTCGGCTTTTGAGCTGAAACATGTTGGTAATTTGTTTCCGGTTGAGAGTAAAGAAATTACGCATGGAGAGAAATTGTTTGCAAGAGTTAGTTGTTGGTTATTTTTTTTTATAAAGAATTTTATCAACCTATCGAAAGGATTAGAAAAACCCTTTCAATACAAAATAAAATAAAGCTTGTTCTACCTGTCCGGCGCAGGAGGCGAGTTTCGTCAGCCCGTTCTCCAGTCGTACGACCATTGCTTTCAGATCATAAGTCTTTTCCGCCAAAAGCTTCGAGTAAAGGGCGATCTGTTCGAGAAACGATTTCGGCGTTGTGTAATTGTATCGCTTTTCGTTTTGCAAGTAGGTCTTCGAAGTCTCGTTGACACTTGTGTGCGCGAAGGACATGAACAGCGATACCGATTTTCTATAATTTGCAGGAAGCTCTTCGAGCTCCTAAAATTGAAAATTAAAAAATAAAAATAAATATACAAAAATAAAGTCGTTTCGAATTGCTCGAAAAAAAATGTTCGCAATCCGTATATCGTCTTTGACGACGATGCAACGAGTTTACTTCGAGAAATCTTGATGAAACCGATTCCAGTGCGTCTTGGGGCCAATCCTGAAACCAATTTATCGAGGTGCAATTCACCAACGCCGGAAATTGTCTGGCTCTTTTTCTCAGCGTTGCACCGACGGGTGAGAAGCACAGGACGCACTTCAGGTGCCTCTGTACACGATCGATGAAGAATTTCCAACAATTTTCTTTCGTGTCCATCATACCGGCTTGCTTCACCTGTGCAAGATCGTTTTTTTTTATACGAGATTTAGAAAACACGCTACAGAATCCGATCACTGATGCGATATTTTCTATTTCACACACACACATGGTAAAACAGAAAAGTTTGTACATTTAAATATGCGATGGGTTACCTCGTTTCGCACAGCGTTAACGATATTGTCGACTTCATCGTCAGCGAACAGTTCGGCTATCTCGCCGGAAGCCAGCATGTCGTTTACGACGACGAGGAACCTTTCTTGAGCGACTTGCGAGTCCGTCATTAAAAATGTTATGCCGATGCTTTTTAATCCAGCCTTCAGATACAAAACGGCCAAGTCGGCTCTCAAGTCGTTTATCGAGTAGCCCTTTCGCAACTGAACTTGAAAGACCTGAGATGAAAATAATCAAAAGTAATTTCTCTCGATTTGTAAATAATAATAATAATAATAATACTAATTTTTTTTTCAAAAATGTATCGTTACTTCGAGATTGGAAATAAAAGAGGCGAGACGCGAGAGCGATTGTTTTCCGCTGCCTCCGACACCGACCAGCAGTGCATTTCCCCTCGGAGTCTCGAGGATTCGATTGATTCGACAAACGTGGTACATCGCGTCGTCGAACATCACTAAATTCATTGCTGCGACCTAATAGAAATCAGGATTTAATTTACAACAGATTGAATTTTTGATATATATATATTTTTTTCTTTTATTATCTTTACCAATTCGTTGTAATTGGCCAGAGCGTCGTCCAACAATTTCGCAAGTTGTGGCCACTCCCTTATCGGCATGTACTTGGGCTCTCCCATTCCCTCGGCGAAGTGGCAGTAGATTATCGGCTGTGCGAACACCGGCGTTTCTTCTAATTCCTGAAAGAACAAACGAAATATTGTATTTTTTTTATTCTGAAAAAGTTTAGGTTTTTTTAAATTGAATACACGATTGTATAAGAAAATTTCTCACGGGAATATTTTTTCGAAGTGCTTCGAGCAAAGTGATCTCAAACGCTCGTTTGTCCTCGACGTCGACCAACTTGTCGCAGTACACTCGGGTTGCCTCGTGAACGTACAGACGAATCGCTGCACTGGGCACCGGTATCGTATCGCCATTCGCGAATAAATAACCCTGTTTCAAATTTATTTAAATTTAAAAAATGAATTGTGTAGAAAATAATAATTTTGTTAAATAATAATAATAATTGGGCAAAAAAAAGTAATTGCGCAGAAAATAAATGTGTACAAAAAAAATTTAATAGAAAAATAATTAGTCACCAAAACTCGAGTGAGTAATTACTTGAAATATGTTGGACAAATCTCGCAGATTGAATATGTAATGAAACTTTATGGCGGTCGGTAGGAAGGTGGCTGCGACTTTTTCGTGAAGAAACAGAGCCGCGTCGATTAAAGGCTCCACGAGTTTTTGCACCATCATGCCGATTTTATTTTGGGGATTGGCGAAGTGGCATTGCAATATTTGACTGTATATAGTCACGAGGGCGTCATGGCCCGGGAAACTGCAAAAGAATACTTTTTTTTCTTTTCCTTTTTTTTTTTACAATTTTTTAGCTGGTCGCTTGAAGGTGCGTCGAAAGCTCTCAAAAGATAAAACAGTTTCCTACTATCTGACGTTTCTATTACTGAAGAATTTTGGAGTAAAAAGAATCGCGATTAACTAATTCAAAAATTGAAGAAAAAAAAACGTTTTATCGACTGAGGGACTTTCGAGGTAACTTAGAGAAGTGAATTAACCTTATACCTGACAGCGAATACTGCAAAGTGGCGTTGCAGACGTGGATCAATAGTGAAACTTCCGGCTGTAGGATTCATGCACGATACGTATTGGGTATTGTGAATATCTTTCAAGCTGAGCTTAACTCGGTCGTACCTATCAGAAAAATTAATAAATAATTAGATAAATAGCCAAATAAGAATTCCTGTTAAGGAAACATATCTCGAATACGAGCATGCAACTTAAGCGACCGCTTAAGTTGCATGCTCGGCAACCAAGCCAATTTCGTGCCGAGTTTTACCATCAAAATACGACCGGGTAAGTTGGAGTTTTCCACTACTCGCTTTAGTAGCTGCACTCAAACAGCACACAATATTTTGAAATATCTCTTAAATATATGCAAATAAAATGTTGAAACCTAACTCCAGTCCGGCACATTAAATTTCATAGAATTTTTTTTTTTTTATCGGACTCCCACTTACGAAACGGGCCGATCCAATTTATACGGTCGGTAAAACTTATCTCGATGCAACTTATGCGGTTGTCTACTGTAATTAAAAAAAAGCGATAAAGCCTACCAGTGACTGTAATCCAAATGTTGTCGTATCAGTGTATGAGGTTGCACGGTTCCGTAAGTATCCACTTCCGGCATATTCATGTCGTCGACGAAATAAACCAAGAGCTTCGTGCCAGGCGGACCGTAATTACGTCCGGCTTTTTTCTCCAAATACTTTTCCAGCACTCGCTGCAGCATTTCTGGGACGATAGAGGAGAAGGGGGGGGGGATTATATCCACAGTGAATCGTCAACGCATTTCACCTACATATTACGTGGATTAATTTTTTTCTTTTTTACTTGCCGGAAGTCGTATAAAAGTTGAATGGCACATTCGCGATGTTATAATTATCCGATAGAGAAGCCAATTTTTCGGCTACAATGACGCTCTTTCCGGATCCCGCGCTGCCTACCAACATAACCGGTACTTTTCTTTTCATCAACAGGTCCATAAAGAAACGTAGACGCGAGGTTTCGCCCGTCGGCACGAGAGTCGACTGCGGTAAGTCCCATTTTTGTATTAAAATTAAATTATTTTCACATTGACATTTCGCGATGCGAAAAAAATGAAAATCTTTAAAATTGACGTTTCGACGATGTTATTATAGTTGTAATTTTGTTCACGCCCAATCTGACGATCGAACAGCGATAAATTACTTTTATTTGACGGGCAAAATTTTATTTACTCGTGAATGGGAAAAAAATTTCATGATTGATTTGATTTTTAATTTTATGATGAACAATAATTTACGGCACCGGTTCGGCGAGCACGGGAGGCGCATGAATAATTAATTGGGCGGTTCGATGAGATAAAGTTTTGATACCTGAAGCGGCACGTCCGTGTCGAGCTCGAATTTGTTGACTTTTTCACTCCACGGCAGCATCTTTTTCGTCTCGGTATCGATGAAGTAATTGAATATCGTGCCACCCGAGGGAAACTTTATAGTTTTGAATTCGTTGAGCCACCACTTGCTGAACTCGTTACGCCAATCGATCAATTGGTCTTGAAACATTGCCGAGCCGAATGACCAGATGCAAGCGAATGCGAAATATATTTCGTACCTGAAATGCACGCGTTATTTCTCGACGGGTTCATAAATTCAAGTCGGAACGAAAATTTGGCCCTTCACAAAACACTATTTTAATTTATTATTAATTATTTTATTACCATTGATTTATTATTTACTATTTTATTACCATCGATTTATTATTCACTATTTTATTACTATTGATATATTATTCATTATTTTGTTACCAATAATTTACTATTTGTTGTCAAAAAACGGTAAGGACTTTTATAATCACAGTTTTCTTTTTTATCAAAGAAAGTGTACTTCGGAGCTAATCTATGAATTAAAAAAAAAAGAAATGGACCTCATTTTTTTCGTTCATAAACGAGCACTTTCGGTGTTGGGTCTCGGCCAAATTTTTTATATCGCGCGTAAGTGGTTCAATTTACGATTCTATCACTCACCATTCTTTAGGACATTCGGGCGGAACATTTTCTGGGGTCAGAAAGCAATCCAGCAAATTGCACAACATCTGAAGATGACAAATTTCCGGTATAGGTGTGATTTTCTTAAATTTCGTCTTGGTCGCCTCGAGCAACGTCGGAATGTACTTGTCGAAGAGAATAACTAAATTCGCCCTCTCCGAATTTTCACGAGTCTCTATCCAACTCGTTACGAATCTATAGAATGGAATGTAAAATGAATTATCTATTATTATCATTTTTTTCGTATATATAAAATAACAAAAATCTGAAAGTTTGTCAAAATAAAAAAAGATTCAAATTACTTACGGATTCCAGCCCAAATCTTGGGGATTTATGTAGAGAATTCCAGCCCGCGATACCGTGGCCGGAGTCGCAGTTCTGAGGTCGTTCGTTATCGGAAAATATAACGATTAGACATATTGCCACGTTTTCGCTAAAACGTTTTTCGTGTCGATTGTGCGATTATACCTCAAATTCGAAATCTCAAAGAGCAGCCGCATGTGCTTGGTCAGCGCGATTCTTTCGTTGCTCGCCAGTGTCAATACCTTGTTGTCATCCATAACCGTGTTCAGTGATTCGATCCACATGGGATCTATGTCGCCGTCGAAGACTATCCACTTTGGTCCGTCTCCCGACAAATTCGCTTGGTCACGCATCAATACCGAGAATAAACTAATTTAAAAAATGTCATAAGCTTTTTTAGATTCACTTTTAAAAATTAACTTCTAATTTTGTAGTGGGGGGGGGGGGGGAGGGGGGGTTGAAGGATGTTTTGTTCACCGCGCAAAGAAATTTCTACTCGGGTTTGGCTCGTGAGAAAAACTCACACTCCTCAGAAAAAGTTTTATCGCACTAGTATCGTAATGTACTATATTTTCATAGAACGTTTTGAAAGTATTCGGAAAATATTCTCAATACGTGAAAAAATTTGAGATTATTTTAGATAAGAGGCTCAATAAAAATTTGAAGATATTTTGAGTATGTAACAAAAATATTTGGCAATAGTTTTGTCCAGCCATTCAAAAGACGGGTACTTTAATGAGGTAGCTAGAGCTTTTAATACGGTTTTTTTAAAGGCTCGGATAGCGGATGAACAAGATATTATTTCCGGCTCTCTGTCGTACCCATCTTTCCACTCCCTCGTTGCCGGATTAATAATACCGAACAATTCGTCGTTGGTCACGGCCTTGGGATTGAGATCGTTGTAGTAAGGTTTTCTCTTTTGATTGTAGTAAGTTCTGTTGAGAGTTTTCCAAACTTGGGTCTTTCCGGTTCCGGCCCAGCCGACGATAAAGACCGAGTGACGCACGTTGAACAATTCTTCCAACTGCACGACCTGGAAGAATTTTTTTTTTTTCGATCTTATCGCATGCTCCGTAGAAGTTTGACGATTAAGATCGCACGGAGATCCCGAGCAGGAAACTCATTATCTCGCCGTGTTTATCGACAAAACTAACTTTCAAGACGAAACCGTCCTCGGGCTGCATTTTTAGGTCGATTGCCGCGCCTCTGACCGTTTTCTCAAAATCCATATCTCGCTTTCGCGGTACGTCCAGAGCAGGAAACAAGTCACCTGTATATTTAGACAAAGACAAAAATATATTGTTTTTTATTCAATTTAAAAATATATTTTTTTTTTAAATTGAATATAAAAATAATTTAAAAAGAATTTAATATAAGAATTTTTTTAAATATGATTTTAAAAAAATACGAAAAATAAGAATTTACCGATCAGACCCATAAAGACGGGCACGTCGTCGGTGACAATTTTCGGTGTATTGAAGTCTCGGAGCGCTCTCATTAGGACTTGATCCTCGGGACGGTGGCGATCGCCCCGTTTTAATTTACCGGCCACCACGAGCACCGATTTTATGGCTCTCAGACCCCAGTCGTAGTGATCTTGTTTCGATAAAAGTTCGCGGCAGAGTGTGTAAAGAGTGATAAATTTTCGAGCCAACAAACGAGCCTCCTGGAAGCCTTCGGCGACCAACATTATTTCGCAGATTAGCTCGAAATCGGGCACGACCATTGCGCAAGGTCTGAGGACAAAAAATTCGTCGGTTCGAAAATTACTTAGTTGAAAAAAAAGATTTACAAAAAAAAATGTTGATTTGAACCGATCAACTAAAAGGCGAATTTCCATTACATTTTTCTAGTTGCATTTTTAAAGTTTTTTTTGTATAGTTTTTTGCAAATTTATAGTGAAGTAAGTGGATTCAAAATTTTACGATACCAGTAAAGAATTAAGAATTGTAACCAACTTGGAAAATGGCGGCCAACCTGAACAACGTTTTCAAATTCTCGGGCAATTCGGTCCTTCCGGCGTATCCGGGATTCATGGTGATGAACATTCCTACCGTACCGACGATATTGAGCTCCTCGCCGAAGAATAAAAATGTTTTCTTCCTATTCTTGACACCGTCGAGAACGGACTTGACTTGAACCGCAACGACGGAAAGCACTTCGACCGATATTCTATTAAATTCATCGAAGCATCCCCACGCACCAGTCTGCGCTAGTCCCTTGTAGATACTTGCGCAGGACTGGCCGAACGAAAGTAAGTTCAGTTGGCTGGTGCGCGAAAGACTAATCAAACAAGTGCTACACTTTGACAATCGTTTATGCAGAATGCAAATGCATTTATTAGCACTAACGGAAGTCGGTTTGTATTACTGCATTCATTCTCAATGAAAGAAACTATTGATAACGATGTTTTTGCAAATACATAAATTGACAAATGCAAATTTCTATGACGATACATTTTCATCAAATTTTTTCAAAGAAGAATACAATTCGATCTCAGTTAGTGTCAATAAATTCAAACAATTTTGGATAAACAATTGTAAACATTTTGCACTCATTTACCGCGATAATAGTTATTTGTGCCACACAGTAACAACCTTAAGAGTACGCCGAATGATTGACAATTCGATAATTAGGTGAAATATAAATCCATTACAAATAATTAATTAATTTAATTCTACCCACTTTGTAGTCCATCTGTTCGGAACAGTTGAAAACGTAGACCATTTGACCGAGAGCTCTGCCGAGGTCTTTCGTTGTTTCGGTCTTTCCGGTACCGGCCGGACCCGCCGGTGCACCACCCATTACCAGATGTAACGATTGCGTCAGAGTTATGTAACACCTGTCTGTCAGCGGCGTTATCACCAGACGCGGAACGTTTCCGAGATACTCGTAATCGTAGGCGAAAGATGCGTCGCATATGTTGGCGAAACAGTCGCCCAATTTGTCGTCCCATCTTTTGATGAAACAAAAAAGATAAAACAAAAATGATTAATGGATTTTATTGTCAATTTTTGGAATTCAAAATTACGTTCTTATTTAGCTTTTTAACTTAGAATTCATATACTGTAATTTTAATTGAAATGAATGCGGACATTTTTTAAAAACTTAATCACTTCGAGTGTCTGTAACAAATTTCCATTGCGTGAGCTGAAATTTAACTTTCAACAAATTTATGCCCTAAAATGCAACGAATTCAATGGTTTGAAAGTTCAGCCCATGGAATCGAGTTCATTTAATTTCATGAGCTTAAATTCAACCTCTAGAAAAATTAACCCATTAGAAAAATTAGAAACTTAACCCATGCTATGGAATAAATTCCATTCCATGAGAAATGTCAATCCCTAGGAAATTGGGCCCATAAACTAGTCAGATAAAGGTTTCAGCCGGAAACTTCATACACGGCGAAAATGACGCACCTCCCTCCCTTGTAGCTTAATATACCAATTTCGTACCTGTGTCTCAGCTGCGACTGCCACTGAAAGCTCGACGAATTCTCGGCCTTCATGGATATGAGTTTTCCCACGACGTCCCTGGCGTGCACGTCGATCGTACAAATCGTCATGATCTTCTGACGATCGTTCTCCGTCAATTCACCGCACAGTACGACGATCAGGGCGATAAGCTGACTGATCTGTTTCTTCTGAAAGTCCTTCATTGCGTTTTCGAATCCCTCCTCCAATCTCGCGAAAGCCATGTTTACTTCGGTCGTCCACCAGATCTGCGTGCCGCAAAGAGCCGGCTGCGCCTCGTAATCCAAGATCCACAATTCTCGGGGTTTCTCGTCGTAAGTTCCAACCGCCTGGTTGAAGTGGTACCTCACGGTTCGCCGCATCGCGTCCGTCACCCGGTTCAACCAGACTTCGACCTTTATATTCGATCGAATATAACAAAAATTGCAAGAATCTCATTTTGTTCTTATTTTAACCCCTTCACTGTCAGAAGGGGGGGAAGTTTTGCGCACGCGAAGCGTGCGTAAAACTACCATTTTCGCACCGAGTGTAGTAAAAGCAGTTTTTCGCACTAGTGCGGGAAAAAATACCATATTGCGATTCTACGTATGCGCAGTACTTTTTCCGTGCGCAATGCAAAAAACTGCCTTTTTTCCGCACACTTCACAGGAATGGAAAGCGGGATTTTACGTGAATGCGTTCGGAATATATATATATATATGTAAATATATACATGTTCGAGACGGTGTCTTTACCTTGCCGTTGCAATCGCACGTGCCGTGCATGGTCATCGATTCTCCGTCTTTCGCGATCATGCCGTTAGCGATTTTCGTAGCTTTTCCATTTTCCATCTTCCACCTAAGTTTCGCTACCGAGTCGTAGAGTTTCGAGAGATGTCTGCACACGAGCTCCGGATTGTTCCCGTTGCTCAGAATATCGAGAAGATCCGCTGGAGAAACGAAGTAGAATCGCGGATAGGCCAGTCTCTTGGTTTCTAAATAGTGCGACAATGCCTTCTCGCAGATGTTCAATTGCTTCTGCAAATCTTCCAATCGCTCGAGAAGCTTCGGCTTGTTCGTCGCTTTCACGATGTTTGGCGTTGCCAGCATATCTTTCAGCAAATCCTGCCGTACAAAAAAATTTAATTAATAAAAAATAGATAACAATAATTAATTTAAGAAATACTAATAATTTTAAAAATGATCTCCCGAATAAGCGACTTTCACCTTGAAATCGCGATCTATTTTCTCGAAGCGTTTTGAATCCTCGGGCAATTGGTTTCTGATGTCCTCCGAACCTATGAAGATGCTCTCCAGGTGCATCCAGGCTCTCTGAACCTCAAACCAAACGTTTATCACCGAATCGGCGTTGCTCAATTTCGTCTGCCAATCGGTCACCTCGTCGAGGAAGTAACCGATGAATTTTGAGCTCAGCATGTTTTGCAATTGGACCTAGGAAAATAAAATTCGTTCCATAGTTAGTTTTCCTTACAATCGAATTTAATAATTTTATGTCGAATTATTCGCCAATGTGACCCTGAAGTTATTTGCATGAACCAAACCTCACTCGGGAAAGTTCACTTAGAGAATCAAAATCTACAAGTGAACAATTTTTTTCTTCCCAAAGCAGTGCATTATTTACCGAGACTTGCCAATGAAATTTCATGTCATGCAGATATCTTCAGGTACAATCGGAGTGCATTAGCAAAATAATTCAAATCGCGTTTATATCGTCTAAAACAGGAAAACAAAAACATTGCTTAAATTCATCCCAGTCCAGTGTTTAAATTTAATTTAATTTTTTTTTTTCAATTTCTTAAAAATGTACGTGAATTAAAAGAAATCTGTACCTGATTCTCCTCCAATATTTCTATAGTTTCTTCGTCGATCTTTAAGACATTGAGCTTCGTTCTCTCGTGAATCTCTTTGCCGAATTCCAAGTTGGCCCAAGTGTTGTTGAGCTCTTTGAGGGTCTTCTCCATCGCCATCTCCTTTACCGCCTTATCCACCGTGTTTTTGACTTCCTCCTCGTACTTGTGCAACTGGAGCTTCAGCAGGTCGTCCAACGTCGTTTTATCGTCCATTGTGAATTTCACCTTCAAATATATAAAATCATTTAACATTTTGGCGATAAGAAAAATCATTTCAAAATCAAAAAAGAAAATAATTAAAAAATTGAAAAAATAAGATCGTTTAAAAATTTTTAAAATAAAATGATTTAAAAATTAAATAATAAAAACATTTAAAAGTCAAAAATAAACACCTGCGTTTCTGCCATAAGCTGCTGCCAATGCCTGTCCCGAATGGCAGGATTTTGAAGCTCCGACACTGCTCTCAGTGAAGACATCATGTTTTTCACTTGAGCCTCTATGTATGCGTACAAATCCCAAGCTCTCGTTTCCTTGTCCAGAACTTGAAAAAAAAAATTATAATTTTTTTCAGTTAAAAAAAATGAACAATTGTTTGAAAAAGGAATTATTTTTTTCGCGAAAACAATACTCACGCCTCAACTCTCTAGTCAATTTTTTACACTCTTGATCCATCCCTTCGACGTCAATTTTCTTCCAGACTGTAGTTTTCCACTCGTCCAGGCTAGTCTCGATGATGACGACGTAATCCCAAAGACACTTCAGCATCCTCAACTCTCTTCTCGCCAGTTTAATCTGCTTGAACTCTTGTACCTGCTGCTCGTATATGTTAGCGGTGTCAGCCAAAACTTCCAGCTCGTTCTCGAACACCAAAATTTCATCGTTGATCTTGTCCAATTTTTCGTAAACATTTTGGCAATCGTATCTAAAAAAAAAAAAAAAAACAGTGAAAGATTCATAATAACGTAACTTTGTTCAAATCAATTATAGTCTAAAGTCAAATCAATTTTTTGTTTATTTATTTTTTAATTTTATTTATTCTTTCAAGTACTGACTTGAAGACTTCGCTATTGTGAAAGTTGGCGAGAAACTTTTGTTGTCTGAAGTCGAAGAAGTTGAGCCGTTTTTTGAGTAGATCAATTTGACGAGCCAGCAACGGTGAAACGACCTGTTTCACCTGCGCGGCCAATTTCTTAACGGTCGCCCACAGCTCCGGCAAGTTCACGAGCCAGTTGAAAGTCTCATCGCCAAATTCAACTTGGTAGAGCCTCAGAAGGTCGATTGTGTCCTAAATTTATTTCGACGAATCTCAGCGATTTATAATCAAGAGTAAAATACGCTCTGCAACACGCCGTCAATTTTGTTGTTTTTTGTATTAAACGAAAGCTGAATTTATTGTTACTATAAATTGCGTTCAATGACGGTAAGTTGGAGCGTGACGGAAACGCAGCCGCTGACCTTACATAATTATATTTGGGTATAAAATTTAATATAAAATAATAGAAGTAAAAAAAAATTATAGTATTGTCAATATTTTTTTTACCACTGCTGCTACTATAATTCGGCTTAAAAAAAAAAAAATGAAAAATACCTTGATAGGCTCAAACATATCGTCGATCGCGTACTGCCTGTCCCGGACTTCCTTGAGATAATAAATCGTTTGCAGCAAACCATCGTAATCGTCCTCCAGCACCGGTTGGGTGAAACGATTGTTCGCCGAGTTCAGAAATTCCGAAAGTTTCCTCAAACTAAGTGCAAGCAAAAAGATTCAAAATTGAACTCGTTGGAAAATAAAATAAAATCTTCGATCCTACCTATTGTTCACGCTATCCACGAGATGATTTTTCAAAACGTTCGACCACTTGCAAATCGTATTGAGCAGCGTTTGCTTGAAGGGTTTCGTATCGATTCTCAGCCATCGGAACAAAACTTTCTCGTTTTCAATCTGATCGCATTTTTTGTAAAGATCCAAGAAGTACTCGATCTCTCGCTTGAAATCCGACAGCTCGGGTTTTTTTTCTTTCAAAAATTCGGACAAATTTTCGGGCGCTTGGCCGACCATTTCCTTCTCGTCGTCGGTAAGAGTTCGGGCGTATCGCAGAAACAGATCCAGGTATTCCTGCCTGTCGTCGTTCCAGAGCCAGGCATATTGATCGAAGATCTTGGATCGGGATAAAAAATTTCGTCGTTAATAAACCAATAATAAATTGAATTAAAATGAATAAATTTTATAAAAATTAATACACTTTATTAATATTAACAAATTTTATTAATATTAATAAAATTATTAATAACAATAAATTTTTGTAAAATTGATGATTTTTCTATTAAAAAATGATCTCTTACGATGATGTACTCTTGTGCCTGTACGAGTGCCTGCTTGACTCTGTTGCAGGTCTCCTCGAGCATAAAAATTATTCCTTCCTCCTCTGCGAGATCAATCTTCGATAGGGTTGTAAATCGTTTGTTGAAAACCGAAGATAAAGATTGTGCAGGGTGGATATGGTATGTTCGAGCTCACCCCATAGTTCTCGCGTTCGGTGGCTTTCTCGGGATCGACACGAGGCACTAGGGTACCCATTTTCATCATGTCGAGCATCAATTCCTCGTAGAATATGTAAAAACCGTTCGGATCGTCTATCACGACCGATGGCTCGAAAATAATGTCGGGAATTTCCAAATGTAGCTGAACCTCAAAAAGAGGCCAAATGTTTCCTTCTGGGTCAGTTTCGTCCAGTATGTAACATATACTGTAATGTATAGAAAATTACAAAGAAGGGTTAATAATTGATGAATTCCAGACAAGTAACTTTTACTCGGGGCACATATATTAAAATTTTAAAAAATATCTATTTTTGCAAATTTTGGAATACAGATCGGTGAAAGCGCAACATGGAGCCATATAGTACTTAATTTTTTTTACACAAGTTTTGATCAATTACAAGCGATATGGTGTATTATCTTGACTAAAATGTCATTGGGTTGGCAGATTTTTTTATTTAGTAAAAAAAAACAATCATCGGGAATCTAAATAAATAAAAAAAATGAATGATAAAATGAAAAGAATCTTGAATACACCAACATAGAAAAATATTACAGTTTATATATTTTTAAAAGATTCTTCAAAACAAACTTTTCAAAATGTTTTTTTTGTCTCAACTAACCTCCGATAAATTTACTGTTTCATATTTCCGGAAATTGCGAGGAACCATTGACTATTTGAAACGCTATTATTCACGATTTCGGTTTTTTTTTTGTATAAAAATTACCGAACGAATATTTTTCCTCTATCGACTAAAATTGTGCCTGCGATTAAGAAACCGCGATGATTCAACGTAATTATAAAAAACCTGGTGGAGACGGCTTGAATCAATCCTTGGGACACCAGTTGATCGATATAAGCCAGATAAGGCAGCCACTTGATTCTTCTCGCAGCCTCGAGTTCGGCTTCCTTGGCAGCTTCCTCCGGGTCTTTCGCTATCTCCAACGGTGTCTTTTCAACTTCTGGCTTAGTTACCTTTGCCTTCTCCTCCCCAACTGTTTCGCCCTCCACGCCCTCTTCGAACCCGGCATCCTCCTCGGTTCCCGCAGTTCTTGCGTCATCACAGATAGATTATTAGCGAGAGTCGAGGAACGAGGAGCGAGTTCAAGTTTTGAAGTTTCAAGCTCGTAAATTGTTAAGCTTTTGTTTTTTAATTTGTAAGTTTTCAAATTTTCAAGATTAAAGTTTTCAAAAACAAATTTCACCGTTAAAATAAACGTTACTCCGGTAGAAAATACGTACCTTGACTTGAGAGCGGCCGCTTCTTCGGCCTCGATTTCCGCGCCCTCCGCGTCGACTTTCGCCGAATCTCCTTCCGGTTTCTTTTCCTCGGGTACATCTGAAACATCCAACGATCCAGCAACTCCGAGAAGCTCCTCTCTCGTGTCGTTGACACACATACGAGGCGATGAATAGAAAAAAAAATGCTTGGAAGATATTTAAATCGATCGACCGAGCTAAATTTTTAAAAATGTCTTAAAAAATAAATTTTTTAAAATGAAATTGATCGCCAAATAAATTTTTAAAAATTCAATGATTCGCAAATCAGTTTAAAAAAATTCAATTGATTGCGTAATCGATTTTTATGTATATAAAAAAAAATATTATTTTTTAAAAATCATTCGAGAAAATGGCACGAATTCGAAACCTGGGTCGAGCTCGAACTCGTCTTTGGCGTATTCGGACTCGGGTAGCAAATCGAAGAAGAGCTTGTAGTTCTCTTCGAGTACCCGATTAATCCCGACGCCCGCGGCCTCGATCTCCGAGTACCTCTTCGCGAACCTCTCCTCCCGTTCGCCGATCGCCAGTAAATTTTCATCCTTCAGATCCTTGCGATCGAGTACCGGCATCATCGCCCACTCGTACATCGTCCTCAACATTTTTTCTATGTTCTCCTGGGCGCGGAATATTCGCGAGTGCAACTTCCTCACGAGGTGGAGGAGGCTCTCTATGTACTCGGGTACCTCTGACGAAAGATCACGGTTCAAATTGTTATTCACTTTTTTAGGCGTTAATATTAGGAATGCAATCAACAGTCCACTATATAGTCAACTGGGAATGCAATATTTGTGTAGCGGCAGATATTGCATTCCTGCAACAGCTTCGACGCCTCCCCGAGGATGCAACGTGCAAATTTTACCCGGTGAATCCCAGTTGTAATTCGCTTGGCCATCGTCGATGAGCTTGTCGATCGCTTCGATTTCCTCTCTCAACAATTCCAGCTCTACCGGAGAGCTGTGTTGCCTGATTCTGTTATACCTGAAAGAAATATTCCGTCTTTCGATTGCGATTCTATATGAGAAACCATTTCGATAAGGGAGAGACCAGCGCATTGTTAGCGCGCTCATATAACGTCAGCAAATCAAAGATCTCTGACATTGAAAAAAATTTGGGCGCAAAAAAACGTGTAAGTCTCTTGCGCCAAACGAAAATTGTGGATTTCGTGATGAAGGTTTGAAGTTAAGGTTGAATACCACAATAGTACATCTATCACGTTATACCTCAAATATATATCATAATTATTTAAAATATATGAGTACTGTAATTTTTTCTATATGTGTCGTGCTGTGTCGCTTAACACAGCTTCACTGTTCTCTTATCTGAATTTTCGTTAATCCGAACAAGCTCCGCTTCCAATTGGTTCGCATAGTGATAAAAACAATGATAAAAAATAATGTTTTCCACTATTTTCGTATTTTTAGAAATAACGGAATTTTTTTAATACAAAAGATACTGACCAGTTGATAATGAGATTAAGATTGTACACGCTCTCGAAGAAAAACTGGGTCCTCGCGTAGAGGTCCATCGCCTCCTGTGGCAAATCGGTTCTTTTCATTATCACCATGTAACGAGTCTCGCGCAACAACGCCGTCAGTTGCGGGTCGAAATTCAATTCCAGTGTGCGATCGTCGCGAACCGTTAGAAGAGTCTTCGCGAGATTCGTTGCACAGATCTCCGGCACTTTCTCCGCCCATTCCGTGATTATTTCTTGTTCGGAATTTTCGAGCAGCGCCTGAGATTTTTTTGTTCAATTAATCCGTAATTTTTTTAATGAATTTTTTTTTTCATAAAAAAATACCTGAAGCTCTTCATACTTCGCTGCTATTTCGCGAGCAGACTGACCAGACAATAGAGGATGGTCGACCAATTTTATGCTCTCCATAGGATAATCTATTCTTCGTTTGAGCTTCATCAGGTAGCAGAGCGTGCCGGCGACGGGAGGGAAGTACTGGTCGACGGTCATGTAGCCAGTTTTTTTTCTAGTCTCGAAATTTTTGTCGAACAGACTCTGAAATTAATTGACAACCGGAACAATTATCAACGATCAAATAAAAAAATTGTAATTATATCATTTTTTTACATTCATTTTTTTTTATTTGATCGTACTTTAACATCGTCCAAGTGTTCGTGAATCATTGACAACAGGGTTTCGTAATGGCTGTAAAGTTCTTTGAGTATCGTTGGTCGCAAGGCAATCGGTCCCATTATCCATATCAACTTGAATACACTGTCGATATTGTGACACTCGTGAAATGCCTTGCCAAAAATCGACGCCAATCTTCGGTCGAACTCTTCGACCTGAATCACAATCACAATCACAATCACAATCACAATCACAATCACAATCACAATCACAATCACAATCACAATCACAATCACAATCACAATCACAATCACAATCACAATCACAATCACAATCACAATCACAATCACAATCACAATCACAATCACAATCACAATCACAATCACAATCACAATCACAATCACAATCACAATCACAATCGCAATCGCAATCGCAATCGCAATCGCAATCACAATCACAATCACAATCACAATCACAATTGCATTCGCAATCATACTTGTTAGGACGGTAACATTTATGAAGACATTGGAATTTTTTTAATTAGCCCATGATCATGTACTTTGATTAAAAACTCGTGGAGATCCTTGGTGAACTCAGTGTCCTCGGGCAACAAAACGTCGTACTGGACAGATCCAAACTCATTGTAAGCTTTAACGAATTCCTCGTAGACGTCGTAGGCCATTTGACATAAAACTTTGCCCTTAAGTCCACCCATCTCTATTCTTTCGAGTTTAAAGTACTCTTGTCCAATTTCGAACAATGTCTAAAGTACAGGAGAGCGTCGAATTATTAAATGAAAAAACGTTTACACTTCTTTGTACTAAAACTCTGATGAATTTTTGAAAACAGTAGAAACGCCCGTAAAATCTACGCTTCCAATATCATTTTCCGGCGGCAGAACATTTTTCTTTTGTTTTTTCATTTTTTAGATTATTTATGGTGTCCAGCGGTCCTTGAAGACCTTGGAGTCCTGGAATTGTCCTTGAATTTTGCCTGACCTTGAAAAAGTCCTTGAATGTCCTTAAATTTCGTACCGACTTTTTACTGGACACCATGTTGTTCAATTGTAAATAAAAAAATATTTGCTTAAGCAAAACTGATACCAAAAAAGTGCACGACATAAAAATGATAATTTTGTCTCTCAGAAAATGCACCAATATTTCGAATACCGATAAGCATGACTAGTAATTTTTATCCGGACATAAGTCTCAAAATTCACAAAAGGCTAAAAAAAAAGAATCAATGACAATAAATATGTATCGATACTTGTATTTCTCGGAGTCGTTTCTCGAACTTGACGAGCCGTTCGAATACCAATTTCTGATGAAACGTCCAGAGTATCGGTTCGGCGGGTGGTTTGAAATAATTTTCAATTTTATTTCGAAAGTCTTCGAAAGTGTCTCGAAACGTTTCGGTGATGTTGAGCGCTGCGACGAGGCGTTTGAGATTGTCAGCTATGTCGCCTTGGAAGAGCGAGCCAGGATCGAGATACTTGCTGGCCTGCGTTAAAATCGATTGAGAGCGTCAAACACACCCACACAAACATTCTTATCTCGTCCCGTCGCGAAGCCGACTCGAACGAGGCTGGTTTCGTTTAATACCTGGGAAATAAGAAGATTGGCAACTTGGCCGAGGAGCGTTATGATGCGAGTAGTCGAGCAATAGTACCGGGAGTTTGCCCATGTCAGACATATACAGTGCATCAGTCGTTTAAGTTTCGGCTGAATATCGTTAAACTCCAAACTCTCGATATCCTCGAAGTAAGACTGCAACGGCTTGAGGTACAGACATATGTCGCGCGCCTCGATAACGGCTGCAATAAATGAACAACATTTATCGATCTCGGGACATCGTCGAGAACATGTAAGTTAAACGTACCGATGACTGGACACTTCCCCGTTACCGGACAACTGACGCGCAGCCATAAGTTTGTAACAAATATAATGGCTAAAAGATTGCAGTTACTGTTAAGCTAGTCCTTGCGAATTCACTTCGCATAAGTTTCAAAGAAATGAGAGGGAATTGCAAACACTTATGGATGTTATAAAAATCTGAAAAATCAAGCATATTGAAGGTGCTGAAAAGATTAAGTTGCATAATAATAATTCCAAAATGTTATTAACAAATTGGGGAAAAAAATAGCACCCTTGAGAAAAGTTCATTACAGTTTTCGTTTGTGTTTTGAAAACTCGGATTCGGATGTGTTTTAAAAACTAGAAACTCTAACCTTGAAATTGGTTGGAGCTGTTGTCGAAAATGATCGACGCATGATAGCGTAAACTGGGTTTGAAAATAGGTATCGCTATAAATGTCCGGTCATTGGTACGTTTACCTCACCTCGGTCTGTTATACTAGAGATAAAGTCGTTGACGAACCCGCGACGACGTTTTTAAAGAGCGTCCGTAGACAGGCGAGATACGGACTTTCCGTCATCTCCAGCATCGAGACCATCCTCTTTACTCGAGGATCCCGCATCTGATCGTAAATCGACTCGAGGTTTTTCAGCCTCTGACGCCAAAAATCGAGCTCTGTAATTTATTTGATTAAAATTTTTTTTTATCGATAGACGTTCTAATGAGGAAAAATTTAGCATAATTGACTATTGAACACGTTCTCGATTGCTTGACCCGTTAACTGCAAAGTTTGTCTCGACACTTCCCTATCGCAAAATATGTAAACGATATCAATTTTAGGTATTCAATTTCTAAGATCTAACATCCCAAATAACGGAGGAAAAAAATATATTATCAAGTTCTCGTCGAAATATTTATGTTTCAGATGCATTACCGTTCGTCAAGTTATTTCTACAATATTGTAGATATAAATAGAACAAGATTTCTTCAAAAATAATCGTCTCGATAAAAAAGGGTTTAGAATATTTAGACTGATTGCTGTTCGATAAAAAAAAAGATTTTTTTTGGTTTCAAAAAATAGATCCAAACATAACTTTCACTAAAAAAAAATGTAAGAGAAAATTTATGTGAAGAAATTGTAGATGTGTCTATCATGAAATATTGCAAGTCGGTGGCAAGAAATTAAATCGACTGCAGGTCGTAGTATTCTTTTTTTATGCAGATAATTTCTCTCTCTCTCTCTCTCTCTCTGTCACATTAGCGTAATGAGTCCGTTTCGGTAATTACCGGAGTTCGGGGAAAGATAATTATCATTGGTGTGAGAGCTATCTTCGGTGAGAATCTCATTTATCTGCGTCGCCCACTTAATCACGATCTCCTCGATATTGCTCTTCAATTGGACGTCTAACTGATTGCCCGTAATTTGCTCCGGCATATAGTCAATTTCGAAAATACGTTCGGCTCCCATCGGCATCGGCAACAGAGTTTGGCCGCTCATCTTTCCGCGGACCTGCCGGGTTTCTCTCGTCAAGTTAAGTCAAAGTAATCTAAACGGTAACTCGCGAAATTGAGGCCGTCTCACTGTGTGTACCTGATGTATCGAGCTTCGTATGTCGTAAACGTGCTTCCTCACGTCGTCGCCGACTATCGCTGGCCAACCGACGTGATTGTTCGGGTTCGAGAGAATTGGAACGTAGGCCTTCAAACCAAATTTTACAATCATATTTCTATATTTCTATATTTCTATATTTCTATATTTCTATATTTCTATATTTCTATATTTCTATATTTCTATATTTCTATATTTCTATATTTCTATATTTCTATATTTCTATATTTCTATATTTCTATATTTCTATATTTCTATATTTCTATATTTCCATACTTCCATACTTCTATATTTATAAGCTCTTTTTTTTATAGAAATATGCAAACGTAATTTTTGTACCTCTTCGACCAAAACGGCGAGTTCCTCAATCGGTTTGGGGGCCATGTCACCGGGAATTAACACATGTCTGTAGTTTGTCTCGTCAACCTTGATCGGTTGATTTCGGATGAAGTAGGAAGACTTTATTTTCGCACTGGGCTGAATGCCCAGATAAGGCACGAGAACACCGGACGGCGAAACTTGTAAAACGAGTATTCGTTCCGAAGGCGTGTTGAAAAACTTGACTATCGTTTCCTGAATTTAATTACCGATTGAGAGTGAAAAAAAAGTTCAACTTACAAGTCGATACATTCTGTGCCAACTTGTAAGGTTAGTGCAAAGTTTTTTATTACAGCCATTAAACAAACATGACTATCCTATTTTAATCTAGTCAATTAATTACGAAATTTACTTTGAGCTCTTCGGTGTTCATCATTTTCGTCCATTTGTCCATTTTCAATTTACTCGAACGAATCATATACTGCAAGATAAATTCGAAACGAGGATCCTCCTCCTTTCTCTCTTCTTCCTTCTTATCGCCCATTCTGCCTCCGAGGGTTTGAACCGCCCTCCTATCTCCTCGTAAATATCCGAGAGTTGTATCTTTTTTTATATTTTATCTCTACTCATATGGTGATTTGAGTTTGTGCTCTCGCGATTATTTTGACACATGTCAAAATTGGATGTTCAAACAATTGACGCTGTATTCACAAATCCCGGCAGAAACCCGAAGTTATCGTTATCACCTCTTATCTTAGCTTCCTAGTTCGAATTTCCAAGCATCTTTTATTTACCTTCTCTATCTTGGAACCTTAATCGGATTATCTCGTTTTTGCGAAGGTAGACCATTTGTTTCCGTTCCTCTTTACCCAACCGCAGATCTCTTTTGGAAATCATTTTAACACATCTTGCACGATTTATTTACTGTTTATTTTTTTTTGTCCATATGTATGTTACATTAGTATTATATGCATGTCGCGAAATAATGCATTCGATTTCCGCTGGGAAATTAAAAGTATCTTTACGATTTCGTGCCGCGGCAACATGTGTCGGAAATCCTGGATGAATAATATCGGGGCTCGTAAGATGCACGAGCCTCGGACGAATGCGCGCGTTCTTCCCGGAGCTAATGCACTCCAAAACTATCGTTCAAGTTGAAGGTTTTCTTTGCCTATTTTATGCTGACGGTCTTTATTCACGTCAGCCTTAAACTGGGTCACAGGTAAATCAAATGAGAAATTTTCTTCGTACTTTAACGCCGTTATATATCTTCGACCGCAATCCTCGCCGATGTTGCGCTGCTCTCACGTTACTACGAGCGGGCGTATATTTATCGATTTATGAAGAAAAAAAAACGCGTTATCTTTGGTTTGCTATGTTTCGCCACGACCAACGGTCACAAACACGAGTTAGGGCCTCCCCGTTACCGACCACCACTATATCTCACCCTGCTGGCAAACCGCATTAAGGTGGTTGCCGAGACGGACGAGAGAGGGGCGAGTGCAGCCGCACGCAACGCAACGGTCTGAGGAAACTTGTTTATAGACTTATCTTTGTTTTTTTTTTTTTTTTTTTTTTTTAAGAATCTGTAACCGAAAATCAGAAACTGTCTACAATTTGTATATCGGACAAAAATACTTGAAGCCTTTACACCAGAAAGACCAGTGGATTTTTAACGAATTTTCCTTTTTTATTGCATTAACGTAAACAATGTTTCATAATGTTGGCATTTTGTGATTTCTTTTTGCATTAAAGAAAAATCATTTATAGTCGGAAGGATGCAATAATGCGCTTATAGTTAAAAAAATGTTCGTGCGAGTTCGAGCTAACGGTGCCACATTTAATCCTGGCTGTGAACCGGAAACGAATAACTTATCCATTATAATCTGAGGTAAATTACGCCACGTTGCGCTTGGTCGCTCTTTCGAAGCCAGTAGCCTGCACTTTGTATCCGAAGAACCTCGGTCTTGGCAAATGTTCAATATTTAATCGAAATTAATTAATCGGGAGAATAAAACGGTAGACGTTCGTAACTACTTAATAATCGTATTATCCGGCGTATCCATAGTACATTATAAAATGCTGAGTAAATTTTTCATCCGAAGCGATCATAATTATATCCTCACGAAAGAGCTTGCCGGGAAGAATTTACTAAACCAGAGAATTTAAAGGAAAGACCAAAGTTCTTCGGTTAAAATTGAAATTAACTAATGGTCGAAAATTGTCGTTCTCCTCGTTAGCAATGACGAATTATTATTACCTTCATTAACGAAGAGATAATGAAACGTTGCAGGAAAAGAAATCGCAATCAACCCAGTGCAGTGCTGTTTTCATACACGCACTCTCCATTAAATTTAATATACATCTTTCGTATTCTATTAAATGAACGGTATAGTAAACTTGTTTACGAAGCTCAATTTAATATACCTCCAATTATTCGGACCTCATACTTTGTATATAAAATTTAATTGACACATTTTCACGTAAACATATCACATGCATTAAGAGAACTTTCGGCCAGAAATTTTTCTCGACGTCAATCAAATAAATAATGCAAACTAAATTTTCCATCAAATTAGTACGAAATCACCCTTTCTACTCTCCGTTTAGTAAATTTAACATTTACGAATTACGGTAATTATCGATAAATCGTATGGATATATCATCATCGTTGCGATTAATGAAATATCGTTACGATAATTACCGTAATTTTGAACGTGTTATCGAAGCCCCGAGTACTAATATCCGTACCAATTTCACTAATACGAAATATATAAACCACAAAATATTAAAGGGTATTGTTGACACTCTAGAGCACAAGATTTTTTTAATGCCTTCAATGTTCCTCGATTTCGTAAATAATTCCCCTGAAACATAACTTTTTTTCAAATTAACAAAAAATCTACATATACATATATCCACACATATACACACTATATATCTAATATTTACAATATATATATATATATATACTAGGGGGGCTCGGGCCTCGCACGCTTCGCGCGAGGCCACCCCCCCTCGATTCTTGAACACGGCGGCGGCGGCGGCGGCGGCGAAATCTTTTTATATTATAGAGAGATATATATGTGTTGAACTTTTCAAAACTGCTTTAATTCTCCCCACCCAGAGCGCTCTTAATAAATCATCGGTAGACGAAAGTACACGAGGCGCCATGTGCATCCGGTGAGGCGTTGGCATCAATTCTGTGTCAATTTCCTGGAAACCGGAGAGGCTGTAAGGTACACGGACAGTATTTTGCCTGTGCCCACGCTAGCGGGGGTGTGATCGATTTTCATAATTCTCTCTTCGGTCTACGAGATATCGTATAAAGTGTATTTGTCAAGAGCGACCTCCCCCCCACCTCGCGCCTCTCCGTGGGCCGAGGGTGTGAGCGTGTCCGGTACACTTCGAGCGATCTCCGAGTTTCTCTTCTGCCTCGGTTTTTTCCGTCCTCTCCCGCTGCTTGTCTACCTGCCCGGTTTTCGTGACATTCACGCGTTATCCCCGGACACCTTTGTCCCTTTGACCAGGCCGGGCGGTTGAGGAATGAATAGAACGCTGACGTTCCGGCCTCTCGGGTTGCCCGGCTCTCGTTCGCCGTCCCCTCTGCCGCTTCCCCCTCCACCGAGCGGCCCGGCACGTTCGAGAGCGAACGCGCCGTATGGTGGCGCAGTCTCGCGACTGTGCGCCGCGATCCTTCCCCCCTCCCTCGGTCGCGCCGCCGTTGAAATTCTCTGCCGTCGCCACCCGTCTCTCGCTCGCCGACGAAACTATCAGTGCGAGTCGAACGTTCAACGAGCGAGTATCGCGCGCGTGTGCTTTCTCTCTCCGAGCCGAGAGTATCGAGAGACGCCGGAGCGGGCCTTCCGAGCTTACTATGCGCTCTCGGTCATCGACTAACGATTCGTGTCCTATGTTTGTCTCGAGGAAATAAGACTGTTCTTTTTTTTCCACCGTTAACATTCATGCACATTGCGATCGGGGAGATTGCAGACGCAAGATTTAATTTAAAAAAACAAAAGTAAAACCGGGAGATTTGGATCCGAAAGAAATACATATTATAATCGGTGTCGCCAGTGAGTGTCGTGTTTGCGTCGTGAGAGTGATTTAGTATTCTCCTCGTCGCCTCCTCGCCCTTCGAGAATACCGAGCATTGTATTTTCCTCGAGTTTCGAAGATAACTCGTAGAGAAAAGAAAAAAAAAATCCCACCGCAATCATGGATGTGCCCGTGTGATACATGAATGAAAAGAAAGTGGCCGGAGAGACGCGTTGACGAGTTCCCGCGCCTATCGAGCCGGATACTATTGGATGTACGACGAGGCCGCAACGTAAAAAAAAAAAAAAAAAAAAAAAAAAAATGGCTGTGATATACGGTGCCGTATTAGGATCGTCGTTTCGTGCCGTGGCGCTGGTCTTGTGGATTTTTGTGGTAAATGGTGCGCGGGCATCGTGCCACTGGTCGTCCGACGGAAACGACACGCGTTCGGCGGTGTGTTCGCTGAGGACGTTGGATCCATCGGCGCTCGCGGCTCTTTTTCCGTCCCTCGACGGTGCGTACAAGCTCCTGCTCGGTTGCAGCAACGTACACCAGTTCGAGAGCGTGATATCGGGCGAGAGCTGGCATCGTCTGAGCGGTCTGCACGAGCTGAACATAGACGGCTGCAAGATCCTGCGTATACCCGAGGCGGCGTTTCAGCCGCTCGGTGAACTTAAGAGACTGACACTGCAGACGCTGAACGCGGAGTGGAGCGCGTCGAGAATCCTCGAGCTGGCACCGGAGAGTCTCGCTGGTCTGCGAGAGCTGCAGACGCTGGAGATAATAAACAGCAATTTGAAGAGCCTTCCGAAGAACGTCTTGTGCGGACTGAACAATCTTCAGATCCTGAATCTGACGGGCAACGAATTCGGCGCGATCGAGCAGGTGGGCCTGATAGATTCCCGAGCGAATCGGGCCGATTGTCACGCCGACATAAGAGCGCTGGATCTCTCGAGGAACGAGATAAAGACGCTGCCCGAGGAGAGCCCGCTTTCGGGTCTCAGGCAGCTCCAGGAGCTCTATCTCCAGCGCAATTCGATAAACGACATCGCCAGCGACGCTCTCACCGGCCTGACGAGCCTCCGGGTCTTCAACGTCAGTTACAACAGCCTGGACTCCCTGCCGGAAGCGCTATTCGCCAGCACGAGGGATCTCCGCGAGATACATCTTCAGCACAACGAACTCAGGATCCTGCCTCGAGGCACCTTCACCCGCCTCGAGCAGCTGCTCGTGCTGAATCTCGCGGGGAATCGGCTGGGCAGCGACACTGTCGACGAGACGACTTTCCTGGGTCTCATAAGGCTCATCGTTCTCGATCTGTCCTACAACAGCCTCTCTAAGATCGACGCGAGAATGTTCAAGGATCTCTTCTTCCTTCAGATCCTTGATTTACGCAACAACTCTATAACTCACATCGAGAGCAATTCGTTCCTGCCGCTCTACAATCTGCACACACTGGAGCTATCCGAGAACAGTCTGCACTCGATTGGCGCTCAGATGTTCAACGGTCTGTACGTACTGAATCGCTTGACCCTCTCGGGCAACGCGATCGTCAGCGTCGATCAGCAGGCTTTCAAGAATTGCTCGGATCTGAAAGAGTTGGATCTATCCGGCAACGAGCTCACCGCCGTTCCGGAAGCCCTCAGAGATCTCGCCTTTCTTAAGACCCTCGATCTCGGCGAGAACAAGATAACCGACTTTCACAACGGTTCCTTCAGAAATCTGAACCAGCTGACAGGTCTGAGGCTGATCGGCAACGAGATCGGCAATCTATCGCGCGGCATGCTCTGGGACCTGCCCAAGCTGCAGATACTCAATCTCGCGAGAAACAAAGTTCAGCACGTCGAGAGGGACGCATTCGAGAGAAACACCCATCTCGAGGCGATAAGATTGGACGGTAATTTTCTCTCCGACATAAACGGCATATTCACGAGCATAGCCAGCCTGTTGCTCCTCAATCTGTCCGAGAACCACATCGAGTGGTTCGACTACGCCTTCATACCGAGCAATCTCAAGTGGCTCGACATCCACGGAAACTTCATCGAGAGCCTCGGCAATTACTACGAGATCCGCGACCGAAAGGTCCGCACTCTGGACGCGAGTCACAATCGCATAACCGAACTGACCCCTCTCTCCGTGCCCGACAGCGTCGAACTTCTCTTCATAAACAACAACTACATAAACACCGTTCGAGCGAATTCCTTCACCGGCAAGGTCAATCTGACTAGGGTCGACATGTACGCGAACATGATCGAGACCATGGAGCTGACCTCCCTGCGGCTGACACCCGTGCCGGAGGGTAAATTCCTGCCCGAGTTCTACATCGGTGGCAACCCGTTCAATTGCAACTGCTCGATGGACTGGCTGCCGGTCATAAACAACATGAGCGCCCTGCGCCAGCATCCCCGTGTCATGGATCTCGACAACGCAATGTGCAGGGTTTCCGGTCCCCGCGGCACCGCCATAGTTTCCGCCGCCGTCGCCCGTCCCGAGCAATTCCTCTGCCGCTACGAGGCCCACTGCTTCGCCCTCTGCCACTGCTGCGACTTCGACGCCTGCGACTGCGAGATGACCTGCCCCTCGGACTGCAAGTGCTACCACGACCAGACCTGGAACACCAACGTGGTCGATTGCTCGGGTCTGGGCAGTCAGGAGATACCGCGCAGGATACCCATGGACGCGACCGAGGTCTATCTCGACGGCAACGATCTTCGGGAGCTGCAGAATCACGTCTTCATCGGACGCAAGAACATGCGCGTTCTCTACGTGAACGCGAGTGGTATAGAGTCGATACAGAACCGAACCTTCAACGGCCTCAACAATTTACAGATACTCCATCTCGAGGACAACAAGATAGCGGAGCTGAAGGGCTTCGAGTTCGAGCATTTGTCCCATCTACGGGAATTGTATCTGCAGAACAACATAATAGCGTACATCGGTAACCTCACCCTTCTGCCTTTGAGGTCATTGGAGATACTTAAGCTCAACGGCAATCGTCTGGTGACCTTCTCGGTGTGGCAAGTGACGCTCAACACCCGTCTCGTTGAGTTGTCCCTGGGCGGAAATCCCTGGTCATGCCGCTGCAAGTTCCTTCAGGAATTGTCTTCCTGGGTCTCGGACAACGCTCACAAGGTCATCGACGCATCGGACGTCTGGTGCTACAACAACGAGGCCAGGCCGGCCTATCGCCGTCGTCTCGACGTGAACGAGACCGCCTGCTCGGACTACTTCGCTCAGGGCGGAGTCATCGAGAGCATCATGGTTTCGGACTATCTGCCCATGGTCGCCGCGACCTTGTCCGCAGTTCTCCTGCTGCTCGTCATCGCCGTCCTCGCCTTCATATTCCGCGAGCCGGTTAGAACCTGGGCCTACTCCCGTTACGGCGTCAGATTCTGGTCAAAGGCGACCCCGCCCGACGACAAGGAGCGGCTCTACGACGGTTACGTGTGCTACAGCCCCAAGGACGAGGACTTCGTTCTCCAGTCGCTGGTCGTCGAGCTCGAGCACGGACCGAGCGGTCTCAGACTGTGTCTTCATCATCGAGATCTTCCGTGTCTCAGGGCGGCCGCGCCGGTCGTGCTCGAGGCCGCCGAGGCCTCGAAACGGGTCGTGATTGTTCTCACGAGGAACTTCCTGCAGACCGAGTGGTCGCGGTTCGAGTTTCGGGCCGCCATACACGAGGCCATGAGGAGTCGGAGCGGTCAGCTGGTCGTCGTTCAGGCCGGACCAGTCGGACCCGACGCCGAGGCAGATCCAGAACTCAGGCCCTACCTCAGAACCGCCACTACCTGCCGGTGGGGAGAGAAACGCTTCTGGGAGAGACTCAGATTCGCGATGCCGACCGGCGACGCTCTCAGGCGAAAGTCCTCGTCGCTCTATAGGCGCAACGTCAACACCTACACACTCGAGGGACGACCGGAAAAGGGCACATCCACCTTGCGCGTTCACGGACATATCCAAGGTCATCACAATCATCCGCTGTTCAAGGACGCGCCCGAACTCCTGCAGGCGCCACCCGCCTACTCGAGCACCGCCACCCTGGGCCAGAACAATCTGAGGACCGAGCCCGGCGGCAGGGAGACACCGGTCAGCTCCGCAGCGAGCCCCAGCCCGAGATTGACCATGAATCGGGGCTATCAGGAGGGTCCCATGGACGCCGTCAACGAGAGCAGGAGACCACTCTCCGAGCATATTTACTCTTCCATCGACTCGGACTACTCCACCCTCGAGAGAATCGCCTGGAGACAGCAACAACCGCCCCAACCCGGCCAAGCTTATCTCGTTTGAATTTTTTTTTAATTTGTTTTTTAATTAATTTTTTTTTCTCTTTTTCCGTTAATTTCGAATCTCAAGGAGCAGCATTCCGCCCAACTGAGCGAGAGACTCTATTGTTATTGTGTTAATGAGAGCGACGGTACGCTTCAGTGAACAAGAACGACAAAAAAAACATACTTTGTCCTTGTGTGTGTGTGTGTGTGTTTTACCCAGTTCTTCGCTATACGCCCCGCCCCAAACCTCCACACTCTTTGAACCCTTCGTGCTTCGCCGACGATAAAATGGACTGACACACACGAGAAAAAAAAGTAAAAAAAAAAAATTAATGAGCATAAAGACTTTCGTGATTCTCGATCCGCAGCCCTAAGCATAAAATTAAAGAAAAAAAAAAGATGGTGTCTATTGTAATAGTTGTAAGAACCCGCGAAGTAGACGAGAGATGAAAAAGAGAAACGAAAAAAAATTTTGAATCTCGTTTACTTACAACGTTGGAGCAAATATATATCCGATAAAACGCTTGCGGATTACGGGAGGCTCTTGTGCTGCTGCTAAGCGTTCAGCCCTGTGTATGTTTAGCCGTGTGTCTTTGCCCGGCTATTCGTGCGCTCTTGTTCCCTCTCACGTTTAATGCGCGCCCGTTTCTACGCCGGAAAGACGCGCTCGTTACGCCGAGTCTAGTCAAAGGGATATAAATATATATATATACATATATATTATTATCTTGCCACGTCGGAGAGGAGATAAACGAAACAAAAAAAACAGATAATATTGTGTAATCGCGTTGAGGGATGATTAAAAAAAATTAAGCTAAAAAGAAACATTGTGGAAGAGAGAAGCGGTGCTAGAACGTGAGTTTCACGGTAGCTCGTCGTGGTTGTATCGCTGTTTATCTAAAACACTTATCCATTCGAAAAATCCTTATGCAATGTTGTAAACTTGTGAAAAAAAAAGAACACAAACTTAATTCGGAAAGAGGCTAAACATTGTCCCAAGAGGCACTGACGAATTCTTATTGAGAGATTTTTTTCTTTTTATTTTAATTAAATTCTTTTTTTTCTTTGTCGACTGATTTGTCGACGTTTGTCTGTCGATGATAATTTTGTCGTTCTTTTTTTTGTGAAAATATTGTACGATTAACGAACGATTGAGATGATGATACTTAATCCCTGACGCCCTCCCATATCCCAACCTAATTGTTTTTTGAGCCCTTTGACAAAAGCGTGTTACAGCGAAAGATTGTGTAAACTACCGATGGCCTACTACCTCGCCAGTGACTAACTTAATACTGTTTTACTTAAGTTTGCGCTTAAGAGTAAAGAGGAGAGTAAATAAAAAAAGGTTCCAACGGGATTGCGAAAATATGAAAATTAAAAGAAGAGACATAATTTCCACCCGTTCGAGCAAGGCTGTAAATAATGTTTTTTTTCTTCATAATATGTGAAAAATAACTGTGTAAAAATCGAAATATAATTAGTTTATTAAAGTAAAGAAATAAATGGAAGAGTAACGAGAAAAAAAGATTCAAGAAAGAGTGCGACGTTCAGAAATGCAGTGCTGAAAAACTCAATTTAGGTAGGCAATTTTTTGTAATTTTATATGACTGAGAGACGAGTATGATGGTTGCTGTATGATATGTAAATATGTATCTATAATTCCGCCTCGTGTAAGATATAATCGCCGTTCAAGAAAAAAAAAACAAAAATAAAAACAAAAGTAATGGAATAATTAATGAAAAAAAAACGTAAATCATGACGAAGACTCGATTAAGGAAACTAAAAAATAAAAATAAAACATTCATTGCGCATTATCACGCGTATCCAATACACGTATACCCACACTGTATATTTGCTATACTTCGATAATTTAAATCCTGTGAATAAATTTACGACCTACGTTATCGTTTCAATTCGAAACCTCTGTCTCTTTATTGTATGCGAAGACCTCCTCATGAATCCTTTAAAAATCCCGAAATATCTCGACCCTGTACTTGAATAACACATCGCGAAATATGCATGGGGTATTCCATGTCAAATTCTGAAACTTCATCTATTAAAAAAACAAAAATACTCAGAAACGAGTCAACCGAGGTGACATGAATGTCACCTCTGAATTTCGCGCGTCGATAAGTTTCTCCAACATCGCTAGTGTCCCCCGACATCAACTCAAAACTGAAGCGCTTGATTACAGAGTACCAGCAGTAATAATAATCGATTTATTGACAATATGCCAGACGTAACAATTTTTTGGGACATACCATAAAATAACATAGATTGTCCTGATGTATATCGCCAATTGGCCATCGACCTGAGTCCTTCACTCAACTTGATTATAAAACTAATTATCCCCAACATTTTTTGATTCTACAATTACAGAAATCAATTTTCAAAAAATACATTTTTCCACAAATACTCAGAAACGAATTAACCGAGGTGACATGAAACGCCCCATACACGCAACCATATAGAATACAGCGCTTTTGGAATCCCGGCAGCGTGGCCGGGGGGGGGGGGGGGGGGGAAGAATGACTAAGTAAGAATAAACGTCTTCTGCATGAAGAACGAGTCTCCGCAGACACTTGAGAGCTCCATTCATCGCGAGTATTGTAATGCGAAGAGGTAGGATGAGTTGAGGTAGGGGAAACATCGTATCTTTGGCAGATAATCCACGCGGAGGATAGCAAGGTTAGAGAGACAGCGAGGGGGTTTTTAGTGGTAGTAAAACAGAAGCATATACATTGGCAATGTGAAGAGGGGGGGGGGGGGGGGGTGGGTTCGAATCGATAGCATAGATAGAGTCGGTGTTGGTACGCGGCGATGCGCACCTTCATTATTAAAGTGCTGCCTATATCCCCGTAACAGGGGCTTTTCCACTGATCTTACGTAACCCCCTTGGTGCTCGCTCACAAATAATCGTTCTGCTCTGCAATTTTTTTTTCTCCTTTCTTTCCCTTTCGCGCGAAAAATATGATGAACAGGGTTGCGTTATGAAAGCTCGGACGTTTTTTTTTCTGCCTTTCTCTCCCTCGCACAGACGAGAGGAACCTCTCGCGCGGCCCCGCCGAGACTCCTCGAGATTTATTATATCCGATGAAAGCATCGGTAAGGTGTATGATTTTTTTTTACTCTTGGATTTTTTATTTATTTTTTTTGCAGGGTCAAAAATGAAGAGAAAAAAGATAAATACGTGTATGAGTGCAGAGCTTTTCTCCGCCGCCGTTCGAATATTATCTCGGATGGCTTTTTTTTTTTTGTAAAAGACAAACGTCCCGAGGGAGAGTTATGCAGTCCTGTTGCGGGAGGGCGAAACCTCCACCTCTCGCAGTCTCGTCGACACCGGCGCTAAAATATATACGCAATCGTATTTGTTTCTTTTTTTTCATATTTCGCGAATATTTTTTTTATTCTTGTGATGCAATTTTTTTTTTTTCGGCTCGCGGACAGATTCAATAAAAACATTTTTTTTTCTCGTATATTCACGCTCGTAGAGTCGGTGAGAAAATATTTTTTCAACGACCATTCGAGGCCCCGGCGGGACGGGGGGGGGGGGCGTATGATGTGTGAAAACACACGGCGCGCGATATATATTACTCTCGTCAAGTAGACGCGTCTACTGTCGTATATAATATGATCTATATCGAACCGGCACGGATATGAACACTTGTGTCAGTGAAACGACGAGGGATGCGACGAAGCGGTGGGGGAATTATTGAAATCGTTACGCAACCCCTCCGAGCACACGGCGGCGACGCTATTGTGTACGTGCGGATAAAACAATAAGCCCGAGTACTGTGAAAGCCTTTCACGCCATTTTTTTTTTCATTATTATTTTTATTATCGTCATTATTATTATTTTTATCATTACGACCCATGCACGACGCTCCGTTTGTTTCTTCGAATATCCCGTCTCAATTATCCAAGTCGCAGGGGTGAAAATGACAATTAATCGGAAGGAGGAATTTATTCATATATATATACATGTATTTTTAGCAGTCGTGACTTTGAGGACTTACACTGGGAAAATTTCTATTTCACAACTCATACAAAATCCACATATCGGTTTTCTCTTCGTAATTGTAACTACGAGTTCAATGTGCTTGAAAAAAATCGAAGCTGGAGCGGTGAAACCAATGCATGGGATTTTTTATCCGATAACAAAAAGCCGGAGTACTGTGAAAGCCTTTCGCGCATTTTGGTTTCATTATTATTACTTTATTATCGACATTATTATTGCTGTTATCATTACGACTCGGGCACGACGCTCCGTTAGTTTCTTCGAATATTCCGTCGCAATTATACAAGTCACAGGGGTAAAAATTACTATTGATCGGAAAGAGGAATTTTTATCTATATATATATTCTTTTAGCAGTTATATTAAAATTTATTTGCAGTCGAGAACATTTTTATTTAGCAACTTATAAAAAAATCCACATATTCTCGTCTAATTATAACTACTAGTTCGATACTCTCGAAAAAAAAAAATTGACGGTGAAGTTGTAAAATCGATGCATAGGATTATTTATCCGATAATAATAAGCCCGACTACTGTGAAAGCCTTTCACGCAATTTTTTTTTTTTCATTATTATTATTTTTAATTCTCGTCATTATTATTATTATTATTATCATTATGACTCAGACAGGACGCTCCGATTGTAATATACCGAGAAAAATGGTATCTATCAACTTAAAAAAAAATCCACGTATTGATTTTCTCGTCGTTATTATAACTATGGATTTAACATACTCGAAAAAAAATCGACGCGTCTGCTCCAAAACCACTGCATAGGATTTTATCCGAACAACGTGGATGAAAAACGAGGCGAGGCTATTCTCTCTTTTTCGACAATAACGTCACTCTTAATTACCTTAATTGGAGATCGGAGGGAGTTCTTCTTTCCTTTTGACCCGAATCTTCAGTTAGATTGCGAAGCAGTTTTCGGCTGGTGTTAACTGTGTATCCAAAATGGAAACCACGACGGGCCGTTTCTCTGCGCGAATTCGCGCTGAGAAACTCTTGTCCAGCTATCTTTCGATAACAATAATGTCCGGGCAAAGATAAATAAAAATAATAACTACCATCATCGGCATGAAAATTCGATAATGAAATTGTAAAACCACCGCCTTGTACTTAACTCTTCGTCGTCAAAAAACAATGCGATCAGGATTAAAAAAAAAAAAAAAAAAAATTCTCTCGATAATCACGTCAATCACGATTAGTTCGTTTATACTCGTCGAGGTATTTATATTTCTCGAGCGCGCAGGTTAAGCGGCAAAGTGTCAGCTCGATATAATCATCCTGGCAATGGACAACCTCCAATTAACGAATTGTTTTTTCTCTGTTTTTTTTATATTCGCCTGAACAATTTTTCCAAAATTAATCACGGATTTACAATTTTATGAACACTGTAACTGCGCAACGCAGCGGGGTGATAAAAATATACACAATTACGACCGTATTCGCTCACGAAAAACAAAAACCCGATACCTTTTTCCTGTTTTTTTCCACGTAAATCCTAATTAGTGGATTTCGAACGCGAAAAAAATTATTAATATGTTTCCCCGATTAAACGTCAAGTAAAAAGTACTCCGAGAAAAAAGAGAACCACCATATTCGATTCGGCCTGTAATTTCGACCCGTCCAACTCCGACGACGATTTTACAAAAACAATCTCGCGGTGACGAAATAATTATACGTGACTCGTAAAAAAGTTTGACTAATAAATATAATTATAATTCGTCCTACAAACCTAGCGAACAGGGGACGGGCCATCACCCGTAAAAAAAAAAGATATAAAAAAAAGAAAATAATCATTATACTCAGTGTGACTAGGCGGGTCGTGCCGACAATTATCCCTCGCGCAGAGCGCGTCGTATTCTCGACCCTGTTGAATTAAAGCCGAGCAGGAAGACTCGAGTTAGGACGTAAAAATAAAATAAAATAAAAAACACCTTCAAGATTACGTGTGATAAAAGTGCGTGAACCGAGAGGTGAAAGACACCGTGGCACGTCGAGTGAGTTTGTTTTATATAATTTTTTTTTTTTTTTTTTTTTTTCCGAGGAACGACGTGCCGGTCACACGAATTTTATAGCTCCGTTCGCCAGGACGTTTGTACGCCGCGTGCGGAGAGGCCGAACTGTGTACCCAGTCCGGTACGAGCTGCGGTGACATTCCGTACCGTGGAACGTTTTATTCTTGCGAAACAACCACCAGAGAGACACTCGACGGAAACCGGCGAGAGATGACAGGTGGACCACCTCTGTACCTTCATGAATTACATAAATAAAAGCTAGTTAACATCAGGCGCGGTGCGTCAAGATAAGATCTCTTCTCACGTCCCCGACGCGGCCGCGGAAGAGAAGGAGAGAACTATCTCGGTTTCTGTCGCGCGAGGCCTGACCACTATTTCACCGGCTCGGTTTACCGGGAGAGAAACGTAGAAGCGGCGTGTGTGCGCGTGTTTGTCCGTGCGGATGCAAGTTCCGTGCACGGCCGACCAACTGGACGGACCGGAGTGTGTGCATGTAAAATAGGCGCTCGTGGCACCTTTCATTATTTCGGGTCAGTCGGAAAAAAATATTTTTTATTTTTTATCTACCGATCTGATAAACAGGTGAATTCGTTGGGAGAAGAGAGGAAGGGGGTAATGCGGGTCACGTGAGAAATAACGTAACTTTTATCGATAGACCAATCGGTAAATGATCAACGTGTCGATTGTGCGTACTCGAATCTCGACGGTTCAGTGGATCTGTCGTGTTCTATTTCGTTTCATTTTTTTTTCTTTTTTGTTTTTCAACGTTACTTAATACACTTTTATTTTGGAAAGGTGTTACATGTTATATTGCCTCGAAGCCTTTTTTTAATTGGTTCGATTGCAACTCTACCAATTTAGAAAAATAACACTATTTAAATTAAAAAAAAAAAAAATTTACTACAAAGTGACTTTTTTGGTGAGAACGTTTTCGGGGGATTGATTATGCCTTTTTTTTACACGGACGTTCAAATGTATTTAAACGTAAGTACTCGACTAGTAACTTGAACCTTGTACGATGCATCACTTCCATAAAAAAAAAAAAACAAGTTAGATTGATTAATAAAAGTCCCGCAAAGAACAAAGGCGGGATAATCGCTGAATTCCTTCATGAAATTCACCCACGATATTACTTAAATCCTTTGTTATAGAGGATTGTTCGTATTACTCACCGACCCTCATTACCCCCGCATTTCGCAGTTATCTCACCGGAGTTGTGCGTAATCGCGCGTGACGCTTCGCCGACCTTGCCTCACTCATCGGCGAAGGTTTAACAATTTTTTATCCTCACAGCCGCGATCTCACACGTTATCCGTTCTCATCCCCGGACAGAAGCCACAGCCATGCAGGCGCTTTTTTTTATCAAATTCTTTTTTTCAATCTATTCCATTCCACCTTTCGTAGAGAATAATTTTTTTTTCATAACTTCGTCGTTATTCAGTCCACGATCGAATCGCCGGTAATGACTCTTCGCATATATATATATATATATATATATATATATATATATATATATATATATATATATATATAAGAGCCTACAGATTCGATCCAGATTCGAGAATCCGTGACTCAGCTGTTTCGCCTCGGTATGCTGCATGATATACGGGTCGAAGCTCCTTTCACAATTTTAATACTTATCGGCCCGACGTGCCTCGACGATATTGCTTTTTTTTTCTTCCCTCCATACTCCACTCAGTTCCAATTTTTTTTTTTCTATAATTTTTCCATTTTTATTTTATTACCTTTTTGTCATCCAGTCTACCCGCCGAGAGGGAACTGATGGGCCAGAAATGAAAACGGCTTCGGTTTCGCAGATCCGACTGTGGCGATAATTTTTTTTAACTGCCTCGGTTATTATCGTCTAGGTCTGGCTACACTATCGTGGCAGAAAGCGCTATCGTAGACTGTGTAAGAAGCCGAGGGGCGCGCTTGCCGCAAAAACCCTTTATTCTCATCAGCATATGAGATCTTGGGCGGGGGGGCGAGGAGGGGGGGGGGGGTGAGTGTGGTGCGGCGGAGACTGTTCCAAGTTTGTGAGTAAGCTTCGTGAGTCGTCGGGCACGTGGAGTTCTTAACTTTGCGGTATTCAACGGGAGTAGTTTCACTCCGGCGTGGAGGAAGGAGCGAAGCTGGCGAGGAAGAACGGAGAGTTTGGCCGAAATTGTTGGTTTTTCATCTGCGGGCAGACAGTTGCCGCGTAGCCTGCCTCCTCCTCCGAGGACGAAGAGCGAGTGTGAGTGCGTCCATGTAGTTGCATAACTGCATATTGGCCTATAGCGCTATTTCGCACGGGCAGATATTATTCGGGAAGAGGCGAAAGTGGAGCGAGCCTGGATGGAAGGTGAAATACTCGAAATATGTTTTGCACCGGAAGTCCCTTATTTAATAGAGGCAAACAGTCGTTTGTTATTTATTGCGAAAGTTTCGCGCGAGCCAAGGCGGGGGAGAGGAAACTATTTTGCCATCAGGGCGGCGAAGAGTTGTCACACCCGAATACGCCCGGAATGAGCTTGAGACAATTTAAATTAGATCGGAGGAAGGAGCTGAATTTTATGAGGACTAATGTAATTTTTTGGTGTTTTGACCGATTTTTCTTTTTCTTTTGCAGAATCGTTTTAGTGATGGCTTATTAATTGCATTAGAACATTGTCGACGGGGTGCGGAAATACCTAAAAAGATCTTTCCCCCTAAAGCGTGTTTTTTAAAAAGCCCTTTCAATGCAACATCACACATGCTTGTTTTATTGTTTTATTTTAAAAATAACATAAAAAGGCAATTTTAATCGCTTTCGAAGTAATTGTTTTTGCGAAAAGTTACCACGTGCAACGCGCTCGGGACGAGTTTGAGGCAATTTAAATTACATCGGGGGATGGACCAGAATTTTGAGAGGGAGAATGTAATATTTCAGTGCCGTCAGATTTTTTTTTCAGAATTCTTTCAGTTATGGTTTATCGATTGCATTGGAAAATTGTCAATGGGATGCGGAAAGACTGTCTGCCTTTTAACGGCATAAATGGTAGTTCTACATTCCATTGTTTTGCTTAAAAAAAAGTATAAAAAAACAAATTTAACGTATTTCAAACAGATTGTTTTTGCATATATTTTATTTCCGTCGCTTACAGATTTCGAAAACCTTCAAATAAACACATTACAATTTTCCTTAACAGCCCAGTCGATTTCGCATCGCCCGGAGGCATGTCTATAAATCCTTCAAGAATTTCTTTCACATTCTTTTTTGACCCACAATTTTTTGAAGATAAGCGCAATAATAAGATCCATGTTTGGCGAGGTTTTTCCGAAGATTTAATGCTTCGCTCATCGATCCGATACCGATAAAAAAATCGACGCACAAAATCTCATTTCTCCACCACCTCGACAAAAACGCAATAAAAAAAATATATATTAAAAATTCATTTCCACAGTATTACTTGAGGCTTTATAAATAAATTATTGTCCCGGATCAATTCGTTACAAAATTTATACGTCTTGGCGAAAATGGGTGGTTTCGGTCAATATCGAGCGGGGTCGGAGCTCTCTCCGGTTTCGGCCCCCCGGGGGTGGTTATTATATCCGCATAGCTCTCTCTCCGGCGGGCGCGCGAAGGGCAACGGGGCGATATCAATTGTTATTCCACGCGAGCGATCCGGTGATAAGAAGACGGTCGATGTATTTTTCTCTCGTTGCCGCTGGGATAGACCCTCTCTCTCCCGCCGCGGCAGCTGCTACGATTTTATGCTTATTAAAAAAGTCGATGCCGAACGCGCGGGAGAGGAGCGCGACGGCGGCAGCTGGTGTCGCGTCGCGTGACGAATTCGAGGAGTAGAATAGCTCGATGGGATAATGAAGAGACGTACGGCGACAGATACCGACCTCCAATGTATATATATATATATATATATATATATATATATATATAATATATATATACACATACGTACATAAAACCTACCTGTATATAAGGAAGTGAAACTTCGACGGCTGTATCCGGACCCGATATATATATATATAAGGGTGTTTAAAGATAGGCATTTTTTAAAAATGTCCTCCCATATTTTTAAGTCGACGCTAAACCCGTGCGGCGATCGGCCGAATGTGGGGCAAACAGCGACACGGACATTGAGAGCGAGCGAGAGGAGGCTTAGACTCCCCTTAAAGTACAGATTTCGATCCCAAATTAAACCTCGCGTAAGGCGGTATACTAGCAAAAAATTCTACGATGTGCCGCCATTCGACGTTTTCCCCAACAAATGTGGCACCAAACTTAATTGTCAGCGACTGCCTTTCGCAGGATTTTTTATTGATCAAAATATATAGTTCTACGGGGTGGGAGCTCTACTTTTAGTCATTTTTTTTTGTGTTGAACACAAAAGACTTCGATTTTTAAATTCGTGTATAGAAAACTAAAAATATGCAGTAGGGTGGATTTTGTTGAAATGGATTTTTGAATCGCGAGAGAGGAGAAAGAAAAACTCCTCGATAGATTTCTGTTGGGAATAAAGTTAACGCCGCGATCGTTTTTAGGACTGAGTATTCTCGTTATTCATCGTGCGGATGCAACGATATATATTTTTTTTTCCAGGCCAAGAATCTTTACCGTGAACTATACGAATTTTTGCCCAGAACCGTCGAATCGTCGGTAACGCGAGGCAGTCGGAAGGCAATCGTTCCGGAGAACGCGGAAATTAGTCACAGAAGCCGAAACGCCCGGGGCGAATGCGTGCAAGGTCCGTAGACGGGGGTCATCATCGTCCATGAACGGGGGTCTTGATTCGACGCGGGAGCGTGTACGCCGCCTCGAATCGTCCTGTCGTGCTGCTAGTCGAGCGAGCTCTGAACCTGCATCGTCGGTCGCCCGGTGCGTGTCTCACAAAGGGGAGAAAAACCGAGTTCGCGCTACTTATCGCCGAAAAACTAGCTTTGCTTGGTATTCAATGTAAAAAGAGGGGGGGGGGGGGGGGGTGGTTTCGAGTGAATGAAAGAATGAGAATGTCCAGCCGTGCAGATAGAACACGCGCAAGTCCTATCGATCACTTCGATAACTCACGCAATTTTTACGGTCGTTCTCGAACGAGTCCGCTCCGGGTAGACGCGATCGACGGTACAGACGTTAAGGGGATCAATGCGTCGCGCTGCTCTCCAACGTAACGGACAATATTTGCAGATGCTGAGAAAAAAATATTTTTACCTTTTTTTTTTTGAGGATGTTTTTTTTAATGGATTTGCTCGGGAGGACTCGAGAGGGTTCTTCAGTCATGCCCTTTACCGGTGATCGTTGGGGTGAGATTTGACTGTAGCGAGATCCAAAGCGTGATGATCGCTGGGCAACGGACGACCGGAGTTTCGTACTTGATCGAATGGATAAAAGTATCTTATGCGGTTTTTTATTTTCTATGTATTTTCTATGCGTTCGATGTATTTTTTACAAGTTATTTTGGTTTACTCCAATAATTGATGTATTGGCCGCAAAGAAAAGCAATTTTCGTAACTCGCAACGAAATTTTTATCTTTTAAACACCGAATCGTTTTTATTTTCACACAATAATCATCACGAATTAATTATTTTCAATCTTCATTGATGGAGACTGACTAACAAAACAGTACGAAAATGTGTATTCGATGCATAAAGCCTATGTACCGTGAAACAGTACACAATTAACAGCCCACAAAGTTCGTTCGCCCCGTAACATTAAACAATTGCACGATCGGCTAATAACACGTAACTTATCCATGTGTGCATACATTATATTTGCATACATCGCGTGTACATAAAATCCAAACATTGCAGTACCCAATTTTCAAATAACAACATTTTCACCCTCAAGCCCAATAAACTTTTTTTTAATTTCAATTTTTAAATTTCCGGCTCTTCATACAGAACACACTTGAATCATGCGAATTGCACAATTGCCCAAAGGAATGTAACGCATCCACGAACACACACATTATATATGCATACGTCACGTGTGCTTAAAATCTAAACATTTTAATACGCAATTCTTAAATAACAAAATATTCGCCCCCAAACCCAGTAACCTTTTTCCTTTAAGCTTCGACTTTTCAACTTCCAGCTCTTTACACCCAACATACTTTAATCATACGATACTTTGTATACGCCACCTCGGCGTTAAAAGTCAGTTGAAATGTTAACCGGCTTCGGCCTTACACCTTGTCGAAACACCCCTCCTATTATACAGCATAACCTACTAAGTTTCTACTTCACCGTCCACGTTATTCCGCACTCGACGCTTCACACTCGTCCGTTCGATGAGGAGATAATCGATTAACAACGAAATCACTGATCCGAAAAAAATTTTACCCCTGTTTGTTCAAGACGAGAGGCCGTGGAGCGGGAGAATTCCCGCGGCATTGTCCTCCTCCGATAATGACGACGGTACGGTGTGGGATACGTGCGGATTGAACGAGCGCACGATCCCTCGCCGTTCGACGATCGTAACGCGCTCGTCCCGCGTTTACACGCGACATACACGGTGCGCAGCAACACGCGTGAACTGCTAGGTCAACATTCGCAACGCTTTACCCTCGATATTATTCTAACGTACGTACGCGACGATACACGACCGAACCCGGACTTGGTATTGGTGGAGGTGTATATTGTTATTCGCCCGAGTTCGTTACTCCATAGCGTGACTTATACGAAGCTCGAGTTCATGAATATATATGCTCCACATAAACACGTACCTGCGATCGTCAATTGTCACATCGTCGACGTAATTGACGTAGAAAAAAAAACGAGGTAAATACACATCACGATAAGGTTGTTAAAAATCACAAACATAAAAAAGTGAGGATATGGAGGGAAAAGAATAAAAATGAAAAAAAAAATGAAACTTCGAAGTTACCGATTGCGATATCCCTCTATTCCGAGAAAGAACGTTATATCGCTTCCAATTACGCTCGAGGCTCGGGGCGACGGAATTATATTTATTTTTCCGTGAAATTACGGTGGCTTTTTTGTCTTGCACGCCTACATCGTCGCAATTTAGATTTAAAAAAAGGATAATAATGATGTGGACATTAATGTACGCGAAAATCTCTCTTTTCTTAGAGACGTAACGCTACATTGTCTGCAGTCACGGTCGCGGGTGAGAGATGAAAAAAAAATAATTGTTTCTTGCATAGGGCTAAATTATAAAAAAATCTTCGACTTGTCATTTGTTGTCGTTAAAAGAAGAAAAGAAACGGAGACAAAAATTTTGATGTAACGGTAGCCGAACGATGCTGAGAAAAAAAATCAGATGAAACAGTGACGCATAAAAAAAAAAATCGAAGCTTTATTATTGACCGGGTTATACATAGTTTCGTTGCAGCGTGGTATTCCCCATCCGAGTCAGGGGATATTGCGATGGCTTACACATCAGTTCGACGAGGTCGTGGACGTAATGCGCTTGAGCATTCATAATTCCCGATGATGTAGCGGCAGTTTTATTTATCGTTGTATTTGATCGATAGACCGTGCCTTACATGTGGATTGGTACACGTGCTGGTGCGGCATAGGAGATACGGGTAATGTAGGGTGCCGATCTGACAATAGCGTCAATCGAGTTGAACCACACGATTTTTTTTTTTCTAAAGAATAAAAAGTAAGAGAAATGAAAAATGTAGTTTAATAGATGAAAAAGTTAGGACTACAGTAGAATTGCGAATCGAGTGTGGCGCGATTGATGCTGGGGCAAAGGAAAAAGTAATTGTTTGCACGAGAATTATGTGATGGCGAATGGCGAAACAAATATTGTAAATACCAGAGATAGGATTGAATCGATAGCCGCAAAAATCGGGATGTATTGGACGGATAGAATGAAAGATAGAGGGAGTTCGGACGCACGCATGTACACAATACAGATAGGTGAAAATTCTTTGGACCAGTGCGCGCGCGTCGCAACGTTCGATTTCATGGAAAACGCGTCTCGAAAACGACGAACGAATGCACAGTGTTTTGTTCCCATCAACGGTGGCCCCGCAGATAGCTCCGGAGCTATTCATCACGTGAAACAATGGGTCCTGCGGCCTCGTCGACCAAACTGTGGCTGAGCACGGACCGAACGATACCCGACTTCTCTTTCAACCTCCCGCAAACACGCTACTTCTATCTCTATTTAGATTTTTGTTGGTTTTGTTTTTTACGACAAATTTCGTTATTTTCGAGTGCAGTGTACATGGAGCTCTGCAGGAAATGGATTTCATTCCGGCAAGCCTATTTTTGAGCTCGTGTCAAAGTTTGTCCGTGCACGATATGATTGTTTCGATTTTTTTGACGAACTGATTTGGCATTGCTTCGGGATGCATTCTATCAAAAAGTTGAGTTTAATCGCCATTGATTCAGAACATGTTTTACCGGGCGAGTAGTTTAAAGCATTCAGATGATGAAATGGAAACGAATAACATCAATTTTTCAAATTGTCATGCTGGTGGTTGCAAGATTCGTATTAAAAAATAAACTATCGTGTCAGCGGTGCAAAACTGAACAAAAAATCCCTTACATTTTTTTTTCTAGAGTGCGTAGTTCTCGAGTTACGAGACGATGAAGCTCGCAGCCAACGAGAACGCGCCGCGACGGGTGCGCCATCTGTCGCGCGCGGCCTCATTGGCTGAAAACTTCAACCGCTCATAACTTGAGAACCGTGCATCGTACACACTTGCGTCAAAGGGAAAGTTTGCTCAGTTCGAGTTGCCGAATAAAATTACACTATTTCGAACATCAATTTAGGGACATCATTGTTTTTTTGACGAGAAGAAATGTTGAATTGTCTTCCATTACACTCGAGGCTAAGTAACCCAGTAAATAACGAAAAGTAAATAGCGAAGTAAAAATAAACTACTCTCTCCATCGAAACAGTTATATTTTTATTAACTTTTTAATTGCTCTCTAAATCAAATTCCCAATCTACATCGAGTAAACTTTTAAAAATATTATTTAAAATCATTTCTTGAAGTCGGCTCGTATATGCAGTACAAAAATGTATCTACACTTTTTTTATCATCGTTCCGGCAACTGAGCTTGCCCACGTGACGCGGACCGCCCCCGCATTTGCCTAGATATGCCGTGCAGCGATGCCAATTTCCTTAATACATTACACTCATTTCTCCAATGACTCTGACATTCAGCCTCGCGCGCATTTAGCATGAGCTAAGTACTGAGGGAACGCGAGTCCGAGCTCGGTGTTCGATGCTATTTGTGCGGCGATACGGTAATAAACCGTGCAATAAAATTTCCCATGAATCAGAGGTTTCGCCGTGAAAAAAAAAAAAAAACAAAAAAAACAACAACAACAAAAGTCACACCACCCAACGGCGCAAGATACTCGAGGGATAATAAACTGCGAAACTAAGTAAAATCTACAGTCCTTCCAGTAGTAACCTCCGCGTTTCTATTTGCCTTGATACGATTAAATTCCCCCTGTTCCACTGTGTTTCGCCTACAAAGCTGTAACGGTAATTCGCGATTCCAGTACAGCAGCGAACGGAGAGCCAAACGCCGAGCGGACTTCCGGAAAAACAGGACAAAGTGGTCGTCAAGGTGGCCAGCGAGGTGGCCAGCGAGGGTTGGACACGTCGCGGCTTCTCTCTGTCACGTTAATGTCGCCGTTCGTATATAACAGTTCCTCATCTGTCCCGGGCGCTTACGAGCGAACGAGCACCATAGAGAAAGAGGGAGGACGAGCGCGGCCGTGGGGGGGGGGGGGGGGAAGAGGTGTGCGACCGAGTTCGTTGAACTTGCCCCGCGAGTAGAATGCGACTGACTTTCTGCTCTTTTACCACCTATAACGCGGAGCCGGGGCGAGGGGGGGGACCCAGGTTCTCTTTTCCGAGAGCGCGAATCATCCAGCCGCCAGCCCCGTATGATCCTCGGGCGGATGCTCACGCTTATGCTACGAAAGAAATTCAATTTCCTACGAGATACCCTCTCGAGGGAATTTTCTTGATTCAAAAATTCTCGACCCACGACGGGGACGAGGACGACGATGCTGCGGCTAGGGAGATCGAGGGGGGGAGGAGGGGGGGGGGAAGGTTAAGGATCTAGCGTAGTGATATTTGTCCGATTTCCATGGGACATTAGACGAGTCCAACTTCCACCTCGAGACCCGCGGTAAAAATTTGTTAAATTCAAATAAATCTTTGTACGTTCGATCATCCACGCTTCCCCTCCTCCGCCCGCCTCTCTGGGAACCCGCTCGATCGGTCGGCAAGCTGTGAGACGATTTTATTTGATTTATAGGAACTTGAGATTAATCGATCGAAATGTTTTTACGAGCGAAGTAGGAAAGTAACTGGTGGCAATTTTTTTTTTTTTGTTTGCAGGTTGTAGGTGTTCAGTGTGGGGTTGGAATGAAAGTGAAGTGAAGTGAAGGGTGTAGGCCGAGGCGTGATACTGGTGCACGGATTGGACGCTTTGGTACGTAGTTTTTTTCTTTTTTTCTTGCTATTTAATGCAAGACAGAGTGGTAATTTATTCGAATGCCTTTTTTTTTATTAAATTAAATCTCGGTCGGTAGTGAAAACTGTAAGCGATTTTTTTTATCGGTTCAACTATAAGTGAAAGCTAAAGTGCGTTTAACCGGAAACGTTTGGAAGACGTGAAAAATAGTAATTTGCGATACAAGTGCGGTGAAGCGAACTGCAGAATATGCAGTTTGTACTGGCATATTATGTCGATCAAATTTGTTTTTTACGTACACATAGATTAAGAAATTTCATTGACAAATTTCTCCGTTATTACCCAAGGAATTCTCAGTTTTAATCTACGAGATTCTCAGTTTTATCCATGAAATTCTTAGCCAGATACGCAAAGTTCAGAGGTCTGGAAAAAACTAACCATGTGGGTTGGGTAAAAATTTTCTGTGACCTTTGTGAAAATTTCACATATACAAAAGTTAAGGGAAAGCTCATTTGTATCTCGATCGATGGTAGCGCTGCTCGTAAAGTAACGCTAAGCGTGGGCTGGCCAGAAAACCTGGATCGAGATGTCCCTCCCAGGCTAGAATTCTTTCCTCCACTTTTCCAAATTTGTCGCGGTTGAAATTCGCCTGCTCATTGATTATTCCATATTCAGATATACAATTAATCGTCGCAACCAATCGCGTTACCGAATAACTGTAACTGATCGACCAAAATGCGTCCCGTCAACGAAAATGTTACGGTCAACGGAGTTACGACTACATACACGCCATGAATAAACACAACAGTATAAAAAAAGGGAAGAATGGTCGGTAAGTCAACGTATGTGATATGAGGATAAATGGCATAATACGTCTGTTATACGTTAGCTTACCGGCCTTTGACGGCTTACCGGCTTATAGCCGCTGATAGAAGCAGGGTCAGGGAGACCCTTGCGTGTACACGAAGGTAGCGAAAAAATAAGTATTTACCCCGAGGGTTGATATCAGAGATGTTTGAATAGTTACGGCCTGGAAAACTCTCCCGTCATCGCGGACGAAACTGTGAATGTGTCTGTATGAAGGGCTTAAGTACGCGATTGAAGAAATATTAAAAAAATGGTTATTTTTTGAAATTTTCAAACTATTTCCTAGACATGCATGATCACTTTTTAGGGTCCGAGAAAAACGGATAAGCTTTATCGAGTGAAGGTGAAGATCGATAAGAAACAAAAGGGCGTATCCTACACAATTAAGAATTAAGATCGATGTAGGACACGCCCTTCGGCCTCGCGACAGTCGATAAAAGGGTACAGCAGGCAAAACGGGAACACGGGGCAAAATGGGTTACACCAACATTTTTACAAAAATTCATTACAACGCATCGTCCTTTACTCTTGGGGTAAAATGGATACCCTCAACATGATGGACAGATGGGGCAAAATGGACCACCCGACTCCAGTCAAATAAAAAGATCGTCAGCAACCATGACAACGATAATTTTCATAGGTATTCCATTTTGCCCCAAAACGTAATTTTCCTCGGACACTCGAAGACGGGTGCAATACTTGGATGGGTGACCGCGTTCACCCATCCAAATACCGAACCCTCCTCCCCCCCCCCCCCCTCGCGCCCTCGATTCTTGACACGGCGGCGGCGGCGGCAGCAGCGACAGCGGCAAAATCTTTTTATATTATAGAGAGATATATGCGGCACATATGCGAAGGCTGCAGAGCTCAGCTATGTGGAGGGCAGATCGAGATGGGAGACGTCGAGATATGGGGGAGCGCGCACAGAGACCAGCCGCAGAACCGAACTGTAACGGGGAATCGAATTGCCGTGAAACTGTCGATCCTCCCGAGGCAGTGGTGGTGTCTGTCGGTGGTACTGGCAGCGGTCGCGTCACACGACCGAGACGCGACGGCCAACACGACGACGGCTTCGCCGATTCGCGAAATTGGATGCGTGCACCGCCGGCGTTCCAATCGTATGGAGGCGGACACCTTCGCACATAACGTATACGTATAACGTGCACGTATATCGCTACAGTGCTATGGTGTCCGACTGTGGAAGCCACGAAGTTCCATTCACGCCGAGCGCGGCGGGAGCCTTACGCCTTTCACAGGTTTCGCATTAGGGCACGTAGAGCTTTAGGTCCGTCCGGCGTGACGCGAGACCTCTTCGACTTCTGCTTCAATTTCGAATTTCTGGGGTTTATCAGGCGGGACGTATCGATGAGCGAGCGAGAGGGGCAAAATGGACCGGTTTTTTGCATTCGAAATAAGCCTTTTTTTTAACCCGTGAAAAATTGCGAAAATATACCATTTTGCCCCACAGGCATCTGACCATGCTCCAGCGCCATCGAGCAGATGATTCTCTTTTTTCATCGACAGAAAAAACCAAGAATAATTCATGTCGCGAAGTTTTTTCGAAACTATCGAAAGTAGACCATTTCGCCCCGCACTCGTCTCATCACGCTCGAGCATCATCGTTTGTTCGGCGGGACATGTGGATGGGCGAGCGAGAGGGGCAAAATGGACCGGTTTTTTGCATTCGAAATAAGCCTTTTTTTAACCCGTGAAAAATTGCGAAAATATACCATTTTGCCCCACACGCATCTGACCATGCTCCAGCGCTATCGAGCTGATGGTTCTTTTTTTGAATTTAGCTTCGAATCGAAAAACGTGATTTATTTTTATTTATATTTATTTTATTTATAAACGTACAAATTCATGTCGTGAAATTTATCGAAACGATCGAAAATAGACGATTTCGCCCCCAGTTACTCATCTCACTACGCTTGAGCTTTATCGCTTGTTCGGCTGGATGTATGGATGGGCGAGCGAGAGGGGCAAAACGGGCCGGTTTTCTGCATTCGAAATAAGCCTTTTTTTGTCCCGCAAAAAATTTTCCAAAATAAACCACTGTGCTCCGTAGTTACGCATCTCACCACGCTGGAACGTCACCAAAAAATAGTTATTTATTTTTTCATCGCCAGAGAAAAAAAAAATCGTGTCACCCAATTCATCGAAACCACCAAAAATATACCATTTCCACCACGCTCCAACTTCATCGAGCACACGGCTCTTTTTTTAGGGAATTCTAGCTTTGAACCGAAAAACGTTATTTCTTCATCGACAGAAAAAGAAAATCCTGTCACCAAACTTATCGGAACGGTCCCGAGTCGCGCCGCTCTCGTTTTGTTAGTCCGGCAATTGGCTGCCGCGCGAGAGTCGAACCTGTTCGCTCTTCATTGAGAACTTCAATAGTGCCGAAAACGAAGACCGGAAAAACAGAACAAAAAAAGTACTTTTATCCGGAGTAAGATGAAAAAATAAAAATAAATCGAGCCAACTTGCAGACCTACCAAAATGTCCCCTGCGCATCAATTGTAACAAACTCCGCGATGGGTCCATCGCGTCCTCAGCCGAAGGAGCATCTCTCCCCGTCCGTGGGATCCCCGGGGTATTCGCGAGGATCCCGAGACGTGCCTACAACGCCCCGGTACACTTTGCTCTGCAAACCCCGGACGGAACGTTACGGACTAAACTATATGCGTGTACACAATGCGCGGTGAGAAGCTCTCCGTCGTGGCTCCGGTCGGCTCGTCGCGTGTCACGGGCTCGCTCCGAGTAGTTCCGTGTGCATGAGCGCCGGGACTTAGACAGACCGCTGTCGCACGATGATACCTCTAATGCCGCAGAAAGAGAGACGGAAGTAAATAAAGCGAAGGAGGCCGAGAGGGAGAATGCGCGAAGCGACGACGAAAGGGAAAACGCATAAGCGGTACGTACGTGGCAGGAGGGAGGAAGCGCGTGTGCATAAGAGGGAAAGGAAGCCGTACACACACGGTGGACCCTCAACGGAGTAACGTGTGCATACACTATATATGTATATAGAGAGTTATACCGGCTCCGGGAGAGGCATTAAAAAGCTGGAGGGTCGATGAGCGCGGAAGTCGCCATTTTTACAAATAACACTCGGTACTCCTTCGTGGCTGCTGCGTGTAACACGATACTCTGTATGTAGATTTAGTGCGCACGCGGACGCGTAACAACCACCGGGCCGGGAGCACGTTTCGACGCCCGAGAGTCCGGCTCGACCCTGCCTCGAAACGTTTTTAATATTTTTTTTTTGCATGTGGGACAATCGCTTTTTTCTGGGGAAATGTTTTCGGCGTAGGTTTTAGGTCTTTAAAGGATATTGGGATGGTGACTTTGGGATAAGGAATGAGGAAACGGGTTCGAGGCTGGGAGCGATTGAGGGAAGTTGGGCGGGACGGAGGGAGGGGAGAGACAACTGAAAAATGGAGGAAGTCGTTTTATTCATCTTTCGTAAATTAACTGGTGGAGGTTGCGACGTGTTGAGGCACGGGATTTATTGTGTTGAAAAAAATTGAAGATAAGAATTGGGGATGCGTATCGACACTCAGAGGGTGTAATTAAAATATTGAATTTTTTTATATAGGCATTTAGAAGATCAACGCACTCTGGCGAGGCCGTAGATGTGAGTTTCAAAGTGAAGAATTGTATATTTAGCATGGAATAAAGGTTGGGAAAAATCTGAAAAAATTTTCACGAATATCTCTTAACCATCTGAAAATGTAATAAAAATTTGGGAACATTTTATCGAGTCGTTTAGAAGATTACGCTACCGTAACGAGACACTAGATGTATAGCTACTTCGCTTGAAAGGGTTAACAGTAAAAAAATATGATAAATCACCTTGGAAAAGAGAGGCTTTTCCCCACCGAACAATCCGGGAATCCATGCGAGTCCCACGAGTCATTAATTTATCTCCCGCCCTCTACAAATTTCCCATATTTACAGCAAATTCGCGATACCTAAATGAACCGAAGCCTCCAGCCTCGACCGATAAACCAACTGCGATCGATGATAATTGTTTCAGAGATCGAGCCTCACCAAATCGACCTAACACACCTATCCTCTATCTGTATACTATACACATATGTATATGTGTATATTTTTTTTTTCAAGAGCCACCACACGGCGCTACAAAGTATGGATACGGTTGAAGCTTTTTTCCCAAGAGCCTCACATAGTCGAACATCGCGTTGGCTCCACCGCTACAGTATATTCACATCATATATATATATATATATATATATATATATATATATATATATATATATATATATATACACAATATATATATACATTTTTTTTGTTTTGTCCAGTCGGACGCTTTAATTTTTCTCGTGGGTCGTACGGTTGGTCGCGATACGGGTCGGGTACGACGGGCTTTATAACGGGCCACGGGCTTGTGTATAGCGAGGCACGATAGGCACTATACAACCCGTTCCGTATAGCGCGAAACGTAGCGCCATAGTTCGGCCCGACATTAATGGTAGCAGAAGAGGTGAATGCATGTTGTGCCGCCGCCCGCACACAATATATATATATATATATATATATATATATATATATATATACAGGGAGAGGGAGAGTCCGTTCGACTAACGGCAGGGGTAGACGAATCACCCGTCGCGGATGATTTTCCAGTTGGTTGCGTGAAACCCTCCCGCGTTTTCGGGTGAAAATCTCTCGCCCTTTCCTCCCCTTCGCTCACTATCCTCGCGTTTAATATCCGTACGCCTACGCCGGTGGTTATACACTCGGTGCGTACACCACGCACGTTACGCAGTTACCTACTGGACTGGTGGGTGCGTTACTGCCGGCCCCGCTCGCTGCTGACCGCCAGCGTTAATTTCAAATTCCAGTTTACACGTTTGTGCGTCCGCTAAAGCGATGACTCACCGCACCTGGGGAGGGAGGGGGGGGGGATACGGACAGATACGGCCGCGGCACCCTTGTCATACCTTTCAACGTATTACGGGGCTTTAACTACGGTGTAATGCGATTTCGGGTTCACTATCATTTTCGTCGGGGGTCGCTCTCGTGGTGTCCGAGTCAGGATAATCATGAAGAAATGGATAGGAGTAACTTCCGATGCGTCTGGTATTTCGGTGTTGGCGGATGAGGGGATGTTCGCATAAACGCAGAATTTTTTTTTGTCGTGACAACAAAAGTTCGTTTGCTTAGGTATTTTTGTTGTAACAGCAAAAAAATGTGTGTTTGCAGCAAACTTATTGTCCTCCTAGCAAAAAAAGTTTGGAACGGGAACAAATTTTCTATGTCACGAAGGATTTGGTGTTGCTACAAAGGATTTATACTACAAGCTCAAATAATTAGGAAGTGTTGTAGGAAGCGAGGTATTCCGATGTGCAATGGAGTAAAAACGAGCGACGCGTTACAGAACGCAGGGGTCAGGACCACGATTCTTCGAGTGGTCGAGAGTGCGGTCAAAAAAAAAAAAAAAAAAAAAAAAAAAAAAAAAAAAAAAAAAAAAAACACAAAAGGAGCGAGTTTCAGTTCGGATCGAAAATCAAATTAAATTGTTGTTTTGGAATGTACATGTGATGCATCCTTAATGATTACTCGAATCGCAAGTAATGTCTCACCGATAATGTTCGATGTAGCTTATGGGGCATTTGAATAAAAAAAATGCAAGTTAGAAATAGAGTAGTCGGTAGCGTCTTAGGTTTATAGGTAAGCATAATAGGTAGGTAGGCAGTTCGGTCCCCATTCCAGGTCATCATTCTCACTGCTATAGGTATTTCAAGTATTCGCGCTAATACATTTTTCTTGTTATGAATATTGAACAAATTTTATTTCTGTTATCATAGTTTATGGATTATTAGTTTGTCATTTAATATCGAAAAGTTATTTGATTAAAAAAGGAAGAACGCAAGCAATACGAAATCACTCAGCAGTAACAGCCACGCTGCCGCAGCAAATGACATTTGCTGTCCTAGCAAATGCGGCGGTAACAAATATTTTTTGTTGCCACAACAAATACTTTTGCTGTCACTGTGCTGACATACGATATTTGCTACGGCAGCGTGTGCTGTGCAGTAGTGAACAGAACTTTTCTCTGCGTGTGACCAATAGTTGTCCGCAACTATTTATTAACTTTCGCGCAGGAGTTTCCACGTGGACGTTCGAGACGGAGTTGTCGAAAAATAGTCACCGTACACGTAACTCGTTGGCTTGCATCTCGGTAAAAAATGCAGCGTCGATCCACTGAACAGTTGGTCGACTTTCGACGAAACGACGAAAGACGTGAATGTAATTAATTATTCACGAAAAAAGTATGCCCGGTCGATTTCCATAATTGACAATATCTTCGAGGACTGATGTGTCCATGCCATGACGAGCGTCCGATGAATTGTTAACTTCCCAAGATTCTAAAGTAATCCGAATTCGCGCGGTATTCCCGAATATCGGAAATTCGAAAGAACAAGTAGGTGCATACATTGTGTAAGGGATATTGGCAAATCACATGGTTATTGACTTAAATATTTATCGTTTCCGATATATCCGATTATCAAATTTATCGAAATCCGACGAGCTATCACCATAAAACAAGTGTCCAATCAATGAATCTGCCATTTTGAAGGACTCTCGAGTGTCCCAATTTCGATAAAACACGCGCAAGATAAATAATAAATCAATACATTACAGAAATTTTGTCCTCCTTAATTTCAATATTGATGGATCAATTTTGAGCTTTTTTGACAGATCGAGCACGGAAATGGGGCGATTTTATAATCAAATTTTTTTTAAATGTGGCCCACATTTATTTGTTTTTAATCAATAAAAAGGGAAATTAAAGCAGACACTGTGTCTGCCTTCTACTAGTTTTGAACAAATTATTAACTTTAACTGAAAATGTTCAATTAATAAATCTGCATCTTCATAATTTATGATATTCACCGCAACCGAAGTATCGATTCTCCATGAGAGCTCAACGAATTATTAACCTCCAAAAAAATGTCCAATTAATGAATCTGCAATCTGTAGGGATCTCGAGTGTCCCCATTTCACTAAGACACTCGCAAGATAAATAATAAATACATCTATTATACAAAGTCTATCTCCGTTAATTTCAATATCGACCGATCCGCTTTAAACTTTTTTTGACGGATCGAACGCTCAATCGTGTCTTTTTTATAATTAGTTTTTGAAAAAAAATGCTCAATCTTTTTTAAATCTATAAACAATAAAATTACAACGGGCAACGTGTTTACCTTCTATTAGTTTCGCACGAAGTATTAACACTGAATTTCGCACATAACTCATGGTTGTATTAAATAGCTGTACATAATAAACTGTATTTCCGGTCGCACGATCCGGAATGCAACTTTTCCTCGACCTCCCACCCCTTCCCAATGTGTGGCCAAAGTGTTTCATTTTACCCCGGTCAAAGTGTTTCATTTTACCCCGGTCGAACTGCTTCATTTTACCTTGGCCAAAGTGTTTCATTTTGCCCCAGCTTTCACGATTCGTGAACACGACCACAGCGGCGTTAAAATCTTTCCATATTACAGAAAAATTTATTTTTTCTCCATCAGACTATCTATATCCTACGGTTCGATACAACGCTCCAACATTTCTTACGAGATAATCGCACAAGTTTTTCGCCCCATCCTCCCGGGGGTGTGATACGCAATGAATATCGCACGTAACTCACGGCTGCATTAAATAGCTCTACTTAATAACCTCTATTTCCTGCTGCGCCTCCCTGATCCGGAATGCCTCTTTTCTTCGACGCCCTCCCCTTCCCAACGATGCCTCGGATCGAAGAAAACTATATATACACATACATATAATTTTTTTTCCGCATCCTCGCAATGGGCGTTGACCTACGATACGCTCATGACTCGGCGAGTCGTTGTACTTTATCGATTTGGCATATATTCGCACGAATATAACATATCACTGATCCATATACCTATATATAGACACACACACACACACACACACAGTGCTTACCCACACATGCGTCCGCGCCAATGTAGCAGTCGCAAGCCGGTTGAGCAGCGGCTTGACGCGTGAAACATGTACATTTGTGTGGCAAGATCCACTTAAGTTTAGCCTCATCGGCTAGGATCGTCTCTACAGGTATTGCAGGCGAGCCATTAACGGCTAACGCACCGAAACAATAGAGTAGATTAAAAGTAACGGAGTCGTGCACACACGCGTAATGGTAGTTAGTAAACTGGTACGTCTGGGGACGGTCGGAAGAGAGGGGTGGAGAGGGGGGTACAGTTATAGTCGAGGGACGTTGATGTAAAGCTGACGAGAAAGAAAAAACAATGGGGTGGTTGGGGGGAAAGAAAAAACGAAACGATATAGCGTAGGTGAACGATGCCCACCAAGCTGACAAGCCTTAACGCGCCCGCGGTGCATCACATCGACCGATCCGATTATGATCTCTTTTGCCGCTCCGCGGGGCTCGGGACCGTGCGCTGGCCGCACATGCTCGCTCACGGAGCGCCCGGACTCTCCCGCGATATTTTCTATCGCGCAAAGTTGCCTGTGTAACTCATATACTCGCGCCCGTGCACCTGTAAACTATAAAGCCTCCGGTGTCGGTGCTCGTCGAGTTGATTCTCCGGGCGTATTACGTAGGCTATAGTCGCGGGCTCGGTTTCTGCGATGGGCGAGCGGGCACAACGTGGTCGGCAGGTTGAAGGGCTCGCTTGACGGACGATGTATATTTTTTTTTTTAATTTTTTTTTGTAAATGGTAAAGAGTGAAAAATTTAAGAATTTTTGTGTCCCTGCTGGTCGAGTTGATTCTCCAGGCGTATTGCATAGGAGAGAGCGGGGCAAAATGGGATAGTAGGGCAAAAATTAATTTTCCAATAATGTTTGGATGCCCCATTTTGTCACAACGATAGATACGGATTTTTAAACCAGTTTTGCTCCGCGGGAGAGCATCGCGACCATCCATAAGTTATTGAAAAATTGCGTTTTGTTTCATTATCCAGTTTTGACCCGCTGTGCCATTTTGCCCCGCTCTCCCCTATGCTCTAGTCGCGGGATTGGCTTCTGCGATGGGCTTGCTTGACGGGCGATATAGATTCTAATATTTTTTATTTTTGTAAGTCGTAAAGAGAGAAAATTTTAACAATTTTTATGTCGCTGCTCGTCGAGTTGATTTTTCGGGCGTATTGCGTACGCGAGGGCTCAGTTTCTGCGATGGGCGAGCGGGCATGCGGCTGTCGGCAGATTGAAGGACTCGCTTGAGGTGCGATATCAATTTTATAATTGTTTATTACATTTTTTTTCGAAAATGGTAAAGCGCGAAAATTTTTTTAAATTATGCTTCTTGGCACGAGAACGAAATTTTAGCTGAAGGACAAGTTTTTTTCTTCTCGAAAACATTGCAAAGTTCTTCTTCACTCTTCTCGACGACTCTTCTTGTGCCGCAATTTTCTAGTACTCCAGTAGAGATACTTCCAACTGATCACAAAAATATACATTTTTTCCCCGAAAACCTAAAAAAAAAAGCTTCACAATTAAATCAACATTACTCTCATAAATTAAGTGATCTCTCTCTCTCTTCGAAAAAGAAAAAAAATGTTTCCCTTAAATCTAACCGTCCCTTGATCCTTATCTAGTTGTCAAATTCCGCCCATACGGAGAAAAATAGTTCTGTTTCTCTAACAAAATCTAGATCGTTAATAATTGATTGTTGTGTCAGCAAAAATATTTGGCTGCGACAACAAAATATTTATTGCCACGTCAAAATATTTATCGCCACAGCAAAATATTTTGTTATCCCTATATTAACCATGTACATCAGTCATAGTAAAAAAAATTCTCGTCGTCCCCAACGCCCCCGAAACATCGCCAACGAAAGCGAACTATCAGCCTCCCTGCACTCGTCATGCGAGCACCCGTGCGATTAACGCTCGCCCAAGATCCTTCGACAGCCCCGAAAGACATCGCGTCCGGACGAAATTACCGACCGCTGTAATTCCCGTCGCCCCGACGTGCCAAACGGCCCTGCTCTTCGGCCCTGCCATTTTGGCTTTGCCTTTGACCACGCGAGTTCGGCTCCCGCTTCCCGACAAGCTCGTCCCGCACGCCGGGAAGGAATTGGATCGCCAGTCGCAGTCGAGCAAGGTGGCGTCGAGTAGCTTAAAATACCTTTTGCCGTTGTGCTGCTCTGCAGGCCAAAGCCGCTGTTGTTTCTGCCGCTTCTGCCGCCGCTGCGCGATATCGTGGCCGCCGGGAGTCGCGTGACGGCTGCCATGTTTGCAGAGAGGTTGCGACTCGCCCACCCCCTTAATTCCTTCGTAGCCCCGCCGTTCCTCCGCCCCGGCCTCCGACGTTTCGTACTCTCCGCTTCTATAACTACCACGTACACCTACTATGTATGTCGGAGAAAGAGGCCCGCCACCAACGCGACCACCGTCGACCCTCCGCGCCGTCGAGCGACCGAGCAGCCAACGATCCTCACGCCATCCCGGATAGCCGTCACGCGAACGGTCCGAGTCAGCTCCCTACCCTCGCCCTGTCCTTTGCGGGGGTGTCCGTTCGAGAGGCAACCGCACAGCTATTTCCATTTCCTGCGCGCTTTTATGACGGCGCATCGGACGGCCTTCCCCGCGCTGGTGTCTGCAGGATTTACACACACAGACGGGTTATTGCGGGATAATGGTGGATTACGCGCCTATAGTTTGCGCTTTTTTTTCGGGACGGAAATTATTGGTAGGTAGATCTGAAAATTATTGGATTTTTATTGATTGTTTATGAATTGGTTTTTTTTTTTTATTTGGGACGTTGAGAGGCAGGGGAGACCGGGGCAAAACGGGCAGCTCGACTTCGGGTTGGGCTAAAACTGGCACCGTCATAGCGTTCTTGTAAGCGACTGACTCCAGTTTTCTCACGCGCCTTACATAAGAAAAGGTCGGAAAATAAGTAAAATTCTTCATTAAAAAATATATATATATAAGGGAGATGGTGGCAAAACGGGCACCGAGACTATATATTATAATTTTTCCTTCATTTATTGTTCGTGATATGGCGACGTCTTTTTTTATCAATAATAACACAAGAAAGGGAAAAAATAAACAAAAATTGTAATCAATTTTTTTTTTATTGTTGTATCTCATTGGTAGGGCAAAAGTCGCATGTGTAGTTCAAGGATATCATCCTCATCCGCTCCAGCGCATGATCAGTGGGACTAAGCCTGACAGGTGCTGCACTGAAGCCAACCCTCGATTGATCCGAAATGTAATTCCTTGCAGAATATGCATGGGGCATCTAAATTTTTGATCGATTGTTTAGTCCGCTTGGCTCTTTCCGTACCCCATTCCTTTTCAACACACTCGACACACGCTTCTTTTTAGAGTGTGGCAATAAACCATCACCAACTATCTGTTATCTGGCGGCGGAGGTTCGACAGATTCGATGCGTTGTAATATTATTTCAATTTTCTTTTTGGTATAATAATAATAATTACAGTTAGTTACATTAATGATAATAATTTTTAAAATATTTATTTGTTTCATTTTATTTAAAAAATTCATTTGATATATCGCTCGGCATAATCGATAATCCGACAGGCAAAATATTTTTGTCAACTAATTTTTTTTTAACGACGATAATTTTTTTGCCGCCCCAAATAACGAAACAACACCTTCGCAGATGCGATTATTTCAATAGTAAAACAAGCAAAGAAAACTTTCTGCGAACCCTACCGCGATTGCACTTTCGAGCGGGAAAATTTCCTCGTCGCTTTATATTTCCAATCGCTCAAACTCATCCGGCCTCCCTTTGCTCTCCCGCCAGTCACACACATATATACCTCCACAGCCGACGTGATTCTCGATTCGCGACCCTCACGCGAACTTTGTAACCGAGACGAGTTCGTGCACTTACGATTAATAATTTAGGGTCTTGTTTTCCAAGGGAAGCGCGCAAGTGGCTTCGCGATACTCTCCACTATACACATGTCATATATACATATATATACATATATATACACAAATACATATATATGGCCCTCTCAGTAAGACCGTTTCCTTTCATCCGTCCTCGATCGAGCTCGTCCCTCGTTGACGTTCGTTCTTCCTCGTTTGCTCCGCCGGCGAATTTCCGCGAGGTTTTTCTCTCTTCCCTTTCAATGCCTCAGCCGCACCGTCTCGTTGTCTCTCACTGTACAAAGTTGTACTCCACCTATCCGCCGGCACACACACATCATAATATACACAGCAAAGCAGCGAGGAAACACACAGTGAGCCTCTCAGTGAGAGCCCGACGACGAAATCGTGCTGGAATACCGTCCAGCAGGGGCCCGTAGGAATCTACGTGACGAATGAATTATTCGAAAGTAAACGAGGGTAGGAGCGGATGTGACGCTAGCTGGCTCTAGCGAGATGGAAAGAGTGGAGGCGGAATAAAAAAAGAATAAAAAAAAAATTGAGTCACCCTCTCGCGCCCATAATTGTAGGCGGAGAGGGGGGAGGAAAGCTACAGAGCAGAGCTCCGTCGATCGGAGGTAACGTGAGGAGAGCGCACGTCGGATAAGCGAGATCTCGGGCAAGATGGATAACATAAAGAGTTCAAAATAATTTCGTAAAATGGGAACACGAAGATTTGTAAAAAAAAAAATTTTGTTAAGTAAGTGACAAATTCGTTTGCTCCAGTTTGAGGTAGCGTGCAGATAGGTGTGACTTTGCCAGAAGAGACTCTGGCTTCCGAGGTATTAAAAGCACGGAGGAAGGGAGAGATCGCGGAGAAGCTCTAGATCGTTTTCGACGTATATGTCTATCGAGGTTCGGTAATTCGTGAGCCCCGCGGAGTTCCGTCTGACCATGTCCGCTTACATATGTATGCTCGCGCTCCGTGGATTCTCCGTTCGTAGTTCAACGTCGCATGGCATGTTGAATTCAGTACCGTGCCGTGCACAGTCGTAGATGTGCGGATGTAGGGTCTTGTGGGTAGAAGGGAGATCCGTAAAGCGCCTGCACGGCAACGTACTGTACCGTATGTGGAAGCGACACGTCGCCACAGAGATAGGTATTACATAGATAGAAAGCGACTGATATCGGATATAGTGTGCAGTATTAACTTGCCAAGTCACCGAGGGAGTAAGTCAAGAAATATAACTACCGAGCCAATAGGCAATGAGGACGTACTCCGATATTCAAATATTAATCCTGTGGGAGGATCGGTTTTGGGTGAAATTTGATGTCGGTGGAATTATTTGGGTCATTGGATTAGGCGATCAATGGAAAGGCAAGGGGCAGTCCCGGCGGCGCCGCTTTACCTACCGAGTCGTAATGAGGACGTGGAGTTCTCAATTTAGAGTTGGAATTGGTCTTGTTGAAAAATTTGAAAAAATTTATGAATCTACCTTGAGGTTGAAAAAAAAGTTGTTGCGAAATACGGGGATGGTGGCGATGGGCAAGGAAGATGCGCTCCGATATTCAAAGCGGTTTCGGATGAAATTTGATGCCGAAGGAATTATTCGGGCTCTAATGAGGACGTGTTCTCAATTCAAAGTTGGAATTGTTCTTTCAATGTGGTGGAAGGGAATTTGAAAAAACGTACGGATCTACTTTAAGGTTCAAGAAACCCAAGACGGATGTACTCCGAGATTCAAGGCGATTTCGTATGAAATTTGATGTCGATGGAATCATTTTGGCTCTTGGATTAGGCGATCCAGGGAAACTCAAGAGGAAGTCTCGGTGGTGCAACTTTACGTACCGAATCCTCATAACGGCGTGGAGTTTGCAAGTCAAACTTCGAATTATTCTTTCTGCAATAGAATGAGGTCGAAAAATATCTAAAAAAAAGAATATTCATGGATTTACCTTAAGGTGCAATAATTTTTTTATCGAAATATAATTATAGCAGCGATAGGCAAGGAGGATGTTCTCCGATATTCAAATATTAATCCTGTGGGAGAAGCTATGTCGGAGGAAATTTGATATGTATGGAACTACTTGGGCTTTCGGATTCGACGATCAATGGAAGCTTAAGAGGAAGTCCCGGTGGTGCTTTACCTATCGGGAACTAATGAGGACGTGGAGCTGGCAGCTCGAACTTCGAATTGTTAATTCTGAATAGGCCCTCTTCAAAATAGGTTCAACCCGACCCGTTTTGACCACGGAGGATTAACCCTTAGAGTATCGGCGACTTCCACCCGATCGCACTGACCATGGCTTCTATTAAACGCAAAAACGATACCGATGTCCGTAATAAATTTTCGCCTGCGTTATCAAATAAACAACCCTTCAAGCTACGTCTGTGAATATTTACAGATTTTTTAAACACATTAACTTGTTATTCGAATTATTCGAAGGTTGCATCTTGGCAACTTCCAAGTCCTGAACAAGTATCCGGTACGCGATAGTTTACCTTCGCTTAATCTGCACGTTTAAAAAAAAAGAAACCTTGTAACCCAAATTCCGTACGAACTAGCGAACCAAATCCCAAATGTGGCAAAAATCCTTGCAACCCCAGAGTTTCCGCCAGAGAGCACAAATTCCCCAAAAGCATTGCAATTCTTCCCACAACAAAGTCGCTATCTCTCCGCTCCAAAGTTCAAACAGATTCGCCGAGCAACAGCACAAACATAAAACCCAAAAAAAAAAACTTACTATGTAAAACAAAGAAATCCCCCAAGTAAGCCCGATAACCCTTTCGTCTCGCACAGGAGACTCATAACCACCTCGTTCGAGCGAGTCTACAAAAGTAGCGTCAAAAACATGTGTCGAGTAGTCTCGAGTGTGGCGATTGTGGCTTTAGTGCGTTTCTGCCCCAAGTGCTCAATGGTAATTGTAAGCCCGCCCGACGGTCGCTAAATCCGGTGGTTCTGGAACGCGGAGCAGCCCCGGTGAGGTTCAATTTCCTTCTTTTTTCTCGTCAGCACACACCGGAGGAAGAAAGGTTCTGCGGGGTTTTCTTATCTCGTCGAAAGGTGGGCTCCGCGATCTGTGCGGTTTTAGTGAGGTACGACAGTGCGGTCTCCGATCGTGGAACGAGATTGTTAACTGCGGCGAGGAGATCGACGAGACTTTATTTCTTTCTCCGGGAGTGAAGCCTCCTCTTGACAGAGGAAAACGGATCTTGCAGATGCCCGCCCTCGGACCGTGCACGGATGGCTAATACGACCAGCTGTCTTATTTCCAGCTCACCGTCCCGAGCAACCGAAGACGAAAGTTTCTGGCTACGTACGTGTGGAGCTGTGTAGCGCTGTGTAGCGCGCACTATAGTGAGGTACTCGGTCAAACCCCACCCACCCCCTCCGTCCCGACCCAACTCTTGGTCTTTACTCCGGGGATGCTCTCGCTGCTCCGCAGATCCTGCGCTATCGCCGGATCTCTCTCTCTCGAGTAGATCGCGAGACGCGGCCAGATGTCACCGCAGCCACAATGTACCGTATATCTATCTATCTATCTATCCATCTCCCAGTCCGCAGATTATACAGGCCGATATATATAGGCGACTACACTGCCACTCCGGTCTCGGGTCATGCTAACTGCTGCCAGCTGTACCCGAACTTCCGCGAGCTTCACTTTTGCCGGTTCTTATTCTCTTTCGGTTTCGCAAACTTTTTTCGACCCAGTTTCCGCCGCCCGGGGCTCTCGCCGGGGGAACACGCGGCACGCGGGAAGTTCAACCACGTATTGAATATGGTTTTTGGGGCATGTTGGCGAGGATGTGATTTTTTTTTGGGTTTTTTTTTTTTGACGGTGTGGCAGATCGGAAGGAATTTGGGAGTTTGGAGAGTTTGAGTAAACGTGTGCACTGTTGGTGGGTCATTGATCGAGGGAGTTTGGGAATAAAATTGCGTTCGACGTAGTAACAAATTTTGAGCGTTGGAATTTTGGAAATTTTGGTGTTTTGGGATTTATAAGATTCGGTAAAGGCCTTGTTTATTGACCGACTGAGTCAGACATATCAGAAAAGTGCATTCAGCCTAGTAAAGAAATTTGAGCTAATGGAATTTTTGAGCGTTGTCATTATGGGAATTGTGAGATTTTGAAATTTTGGGCACCTTGTCAGGGCCTGACATAATGTTCTGTAATTTATAAAAGGGGGAATTGTGTAATTAAAATTACTGCGATCTCCGAAGACCTAGAAATAAACAGGGCTATGGTCCAAAGTAAGCGATAACAACTTAGGTATACATTAATTTAAACAATTTCTTTTTCTATCAATTAAATCCCTAAAATTGAATGCATTCAATTTAATTTAATTAATGATTTCTTTTAATTTGATTTATACGTTGAAAGCCTAACGCAAACCGTTGAAAACAATAATAAAAAGTGAAAAACGTTTATCGAACAAAAACGTGCGTGTTCGAAAGCCCATTTACATTGTGTCGAGTATAAAATATCTGTGGGAGGCTCGAGAGTATCGACAGTCAATATCAATGTGACTATCATTCGTCATCATCAGTCAACGATCCCGAGTATTATGCAACGAACATTGCTTATGATTGATACGGTTTTAAGTGACAAAGAATGAAACGTAAAAATTTTTTGTCGCATTTTTTTAATCTCAAAATATAATGAAGTGAGAGACCTGAAATTGTTACAAATAATTATTTTTAAATACGATCTTTATGTTAGTTTCGGACAAATAGATTACTACTGTAAAAAAAATAATAATAATGACTGTGTTAGCAATATAAAAAAAAAAATTGTATCTCATTATTACAGATGATGGGTACGATGTGGATGCACGGGAAGGCAATTTCATCGACAGCAGAAAGGTATTTACCACATTATTGAATTTCAATAGTCTCGCTATATTTTATCCCAGGAATGTAAAAAAATTCCTTGCTAATACGCACTATAGTAAAAGTGGGACATATGCCCCACCCAGAATATATTATTTAAATCAATGTAAAATACACGAACGGGTCATATTCACCATTTTTACCCTAATTTGCCGGACCTCGTGTATATTTTATCGCCGATATTTCGAACTTCTCTCGGGAGTTAATTTTCGGCGACTCAACGCTCTTTAAGGATTAACAAAATCTCATTGATAATAATGTTTATTTATCAGTATATAACCGAGAAATTACCACGAGTAATGAAAAAAATTGTAACTATTGTTAACGTAAGATGTTACAACAAGAGATGCATCGGATAAGCGGTAGAACGACCTCGACCGATTTACCTTCCTCGTGATAAGAAATTCTGTTTTTTCTTACAAAATGGATCGCCTTTGTCGAATTACAAAAGCACCTTCCATCATTAGCTCCTCAACGCCGTGATAGGTCGTTCGAGACTCCAACGTCGTGTACTTTGTCCGTATAATAGCCGGCATCCACCAGACGCTTCGAGAATTAAATCGATGGCCGTGAAGCCGATTAGCCGCCCCGAGAGTTTATGATTAATTATCTTCCGGCTCCCCTGTAGAACAAAAGCAGTGGCATATTCCAAATTGCATGAAACTTCGTGACCCAGCTTCCGATGAATCTTCGCGCATCGTGCATCTCCATCAAAAATGAATAAATCGAAAAATATGCATTTTTTAATTATCGAGTGAATAATTTTTTAAATTTCTTACGATAAAATAAAAAATTTAGTAATTTTAACACTTTCCGAGATAGTTTACGAATTTTTGTTGACAATTTTTTAAGAATTGTCAATCTTTTTTTCAATTAAATTTATAATTTTCAACTCTTAACCCTTCGAAGCACACTGTCGTGTAACTTCGCTGTCCCAATAGAGTCTTTCGATCGATCGTGCCGATGTTCGCTCGGCAACTCAAAAAAAGAAAACCCTCAAAAATCCCACGTTAAAATATTTTCCCGACACCATAACGGATAAAATATAATTTCACCAAAAAGATTCGTGAACCCGATTAAAAAATTATGTACATTAAAAAATATTAAGCTGTTACCGTTAGAGTCGACATTATAATAATGCCGCACATAATGTTGGTCGGGCAATTTCTCGTAAATCCGCTTACGACCCCGCTCGGGCCATGAAATAAAAAAAATATATAAAAAAGGGGTAAAAAAGAGAGAAAAAAAAACGCGAACGTTGTTCCTCGTCGAGATAGGTTGAAACGTGGCGAGAATGATTAAAACACCGGATGAGAGAAAGAGTACAGAAAGGCGTCGCCGAGGGTAAACTATGAAGTGCGAAGTGTGCGCAAGAAGGTAAATTGCGAGACGGTAATCGGACCTAAGCTAAACTAACCAAGTCCCCGTGCTTCCTCTCTCACTCACCTCTCTCCTTCTCTCTCTCTCCCTCTCTGTCCCTACCGGAGCGCGTTTCCACCCCGGTACCATCGTTCTTCTTTTATCATTCTCTCACTCTGCTGGCGTGCAGTCCACCGCAATTCTCTCATTCTTTGCTTTCAGCTTTCAACCCCCGGCGCGGAGAGACCTCGTCGCGTCTTTACCCGTCCTGCTTTCATTGTCCCTCTTTGCATGCCCCGACGACGTCGTCTCCCTCTCGTCACTCTGTCTGGCGCAATGTCCAAAGCGGAAAGTTTCCAACAGATATATTTGCAGGAAGTAGAAGTATCCGATATCCTACCGGTGAACGAGGAGAGAAAATTATGGCGATGAAAGAGGAATTACTTTCTTTTTCTTTTTTTTTTTTAACCTTTTAGATTTATTTTTGTCCACTTATCGGGATAACGAATATTTTATGGTTATATTTGTTCGTTTTATTATTCGGTGACACGAAGAGTGTGGGCTTGAACGGACGCAATTGACGGAAGCCAAAAATACAGAAAATGCTTTCTCATAGAAGAAGCTTCGTGAATAAAGGAACATCACGGGAAAACGACATGGCAATTTCAATTTTCAACTTTTTAATCACGACACTGTGAACTCATTGTGGCGATGAGAAATGGGAGAAACTTCGCAGTCGTTCAATTCAAAGTATTTAAAACTTGAGAATTGCAGATTTCAAGGTGTTATCCCGTAAGGATAAAAACAAAAATAAATAAGAATAAAAACGTAAGAAAAAAAAACGTAAGAATAAAAACAAAAAACACTGTCGAGAATTACCGAAGATTGTTATTATTTTTTCTTCAATTTTATTTTCCGCTTTACAACGTACGCAATACAAAACCAAAAGTGATAATCGATCGAAGTGTCCTATATTAGCTATCGTCACATGATCCAATTTCACAATGCCGTATGAAAAATATAATTTTCCTACGAAGACATTCACTTTGCATAGAAAGTCTCCACACTGTGTTACAAACGCGCGTGTTCCGCCGCCAATTTTCTGAGCACTGGTTTGCAAACTTTGCCGGTCGCCGTGTGAGGCAATTCTTTGACGAAGACGACACCGCCTCGGAGCTGCATGTAAAACGGCAGCGTGTCCGCCACCAATTGTTGAAGTTCGATTTCGGTAACCTATGGTAATGAACGAACAAACAAAACATTTATGCCCAACCATTGATAAATTATTGCATACAGTCCTTGAAGGTGGAGCGCTCACTTTAGCTGTCGGTGTCGTCACCACGAAAGCGATCGGATGTCCATCATCGGCATCGTGGGGAATCGCGACGACCGCCGATTGGACGACCTCGGGATGTGCTTGCAGAACTTTTTCAATCATTCCAGCTGAAACGCGGGTTCCTCTGTACGATATCAACTCCTTGATTCGATCGGTGAAGAAAACGCAGCCCTCTTCGTCGTAGTAAACGAGATCCCCGGTGTGAAACCAGCCTGTGCTCGATACGATTGTAACGTTACTTTTATGATCTACGATTCTGCTCCACGTCCCTGTCTATCGAATTTAGTTACGTTAAATAATTGTGTGACCGGACCGACAGCGGTGGATGCGCGGTTGGCGCACGGCTCTGGTGGTCCCCCAAGTCAAGCTGATTCGTTCGCGGTCAGTACTTGGATGGGTGACCGCTTAGCCGTGCACTAGCTGGCGCATCGACCCTTGAGCGGGAGGCGCTTTCTTCTGAGACTTTGGTGTTTCTGCACTTTACTCAAGTGCAAAAATACCAGTGGCTCAGTCGAATAGGGCCGTCTGTATCGACACGGGTTTTCCGTAGTTTCCCCGTGTCCTCGGCAAATGCGGTACAGTGTAGCTAAGTCGGCTACGGACGCACTGGAAGTTAGGTAGCTTAGCTAAGTGCGGGTAGGGAGTGATAGGGGGGAATCGGGCTGGGGTTCCGTAAAAACCCGACAGGGTATACGGTGGAAAAAAATGGAACAATAATAAAAAAATAAAAAAATAAAAAAATTATTGTGTGACCGTGACATACCTTCGGCATCAATGGCATCCCTGGTGGCCTCAGGATTATTGTAGTAACAGGTCATCATGTAAGGCGACTTGTAGTAAGCCTCACCCGTCTCATTGGGACCCAAGATTCTTCCAGTCTCGGTATCGACGACTTTCATCGAAAAATTCGGTACGATTGTCCCGCAAGAGCCGGACTTTACAACCGTTGTCGGTGCAAGAACCACGCATCCCGCCTCCGAGGCACCTTTTCCGCGATCAATCATAATTAAATTCACTGGTCGCCGAACGCTATTTATCAGTAGATTCTCCTTCTTCAATTATCAGTAAAAATAAGATGGACCGATATTTGCGGGTCGATGGTTATATTCGTACCGTAACACTGGCTGACAATCGTCTGTGGGAATCTCGCGGCCATCGCTTTCTGTGTCTCATCTGTGAACGCACCTCCGAACAAGAGAATTTTTTTCAGCGACGAAATATCGTAGTTCGATATCGCCGGTGATTTTTGAAGTCTGAATGCGCTGCTCGGTCCCACCAGCAGCCAGTTGACCTAATCGACTTATTGGATTATTCGTGAGGAACTTAAATAGTATAAATATTAGAAACAAGCACCGAGTAACGCGTCTTTCGGGCTTAATTCATTTCCAAAAAAAAAAACTATTGAACTTGCCTTGAATCTCTCTATGAGCCGAAAGGTCACTTCCTCACTGAATTCCGGATATATGACTCGCGTTACCGGTTGCAAGACTCCTCTTATCACGTAGTGGACGCAGGTTCCCCCACCGAGAGGCACGAACATCAACGCCGTAACTGGACCAATCGCATCGCACCATTTTTGTATTGGCATACTTCCGATAACCGCTTTGTGCGAGTGCAGAACACCCTTCGGTAGTCCGGTAGATCCGGAGGTGTATACAATCTGAGCTGGATGATCGATGCTAGGTAATTTCGTGCAACGAAACTCAGGCACAAGGTTACCGTCCTGCGAAGCAATGATGTCGTCCAGTGATTCGAAGCCTTCCAACTTTCCCAGGATGACCACTTTCATTTCAACACCGAGCTCTCTAGCGACCTCAACAGCCATACCTGCCGATGTCGCGTCGGCGAACAAGACTTTGGGTCTCGACACAGTGATGAAGTGTCTCGCCAACACTGTAATTCGCAAGGATTCGGTTGCGTGTCATCGGCAGCCCTTCTTTTCCGCGGATTTCTTTTCACCACGGCATCGATCCAACACATTAATTTTTCCACAATCTCTATGTCACAGGCGTGTTTTTTTTCACATTTTTAATGTGCGTTTTCCACGACATTTCGATAGTAGAAGTTTCGGTTAGACACATTGCTTGCCGCGCAAACCGTCTGAGTGCACAAATTTTCCTGCGCAAGTCGATACGCGGCAGTGTCGGGCCAACAAATTTAATTTGTCTACTAACCCGATCGTGTGCACTGCTGTTCGTCAACATTTCTAATGTTAACACTGGTTTTCCACCGCGTCTTGATCGTATAATAGTGTGCAATAATGCACACTATTTGGTGCAGAGACTTAATTCCTCACACCTTGTGTGAGGTTTGTGAAGAAATTAATGTGTTAGCTCGAGATCGTCGCGTATCGAGTTGCGTGGTAAAATTCTTGCGTTTTACCGGTTTGCTCGGCAAGCAATGTGTATAATCGCAATCGAATCGAATCGAAAATGTATGTGCACATTAAAAGCATGAAGGAAAAGCCGCATCTGACGTAGAGTTTGTGGAGAAACGAACGTGGAGATTCGGTGCTGTGGTGAAAAGAATTGTCTGGAAAAGCAAGCCTCTCCGTGTCTTACATGGGATCAAATTAATACCGTAAAAAAAAAAAAAAAAAAATACAAAAAACGTAAATGGTACAAACTCCTCACCTTTGCTGAGTCCGACGTCCGGCCACGGATTGAAAATGGCAGCAATGTACAACGAGGCGAAAACAGGCACGTACATGTCCATTTGAACGTGCGTACAAATGCCTACGACGTCACCGGGCTTGACATCTTGCTTCTTCAACCACATTGCGCATCGAACACTCTTTTCCGTCATTGCGGCGAAGGTCTCCTTCTTTCCGGTGCTACCGTCCACCTGTGAGTTGTATTAATATCCATGCTCTTTAAAATTGACTCCACCTTATCGAATGCAAGTTTCGTTCCTTCGTAGTAAAATATAAAACTTGCCTGTCCAACGAATTCTGGTTGTGCCATGAAGCATTCGAGCATCCATTCACCGAGATTGGTGTGCTTCGTCGCGGGTGGTTTCACAGCGCCTTTTAGAACTCCGTTTTCTATCGTGTACTCTCCTGAGCCCTAAAAACGTCGTGAGAATGGGTATACACTGTAAAAAATGTCGGTAAATATAATATACCGAACAGGGTGAAATTTACGAATTCTGTATATGAATTTTATATTAATATACTTTTGCTGAAAATTCGAGAATAATATATGAATTGCACGATATCGAGGTTTGAAAATTACAATACGTGTATATTAATTTGACCACTAATGGATCGGTGCATGAAAATAAATATATAGTTCCGTGAATTTCATATTTGAATTCTAATATAATATTTATTTGTGGGTTAATCGTAATATTTAATTTCTTGAGATTTCAACCACTGGAATTAAATTGACAAAATTCTAAAAAAAATGTTTAGCAAATAATTTCCGATGTAGTTATAGGAGATTTTAATTTAAAAATTTTACAAGTTATGAATAGCTAGTCGGGTTTATGGGTAGGCATAACGGTTAGGTAGGCAGTTCAATCCCCATCCCGTTCTTCTCGTTGCTAATAGGTAGTTCGATTATTCGTAATCATATTTTTTTTTCATCAATATTTTTATTTTTTAAATTTCTATTCTCATAGTGTATGTATTATAAGTGTTTTATATGTGTTCCACCTGTACGGGGTAATTCCCCTTTTACACCCCCCCCCCCCCCCGGACTGCGTGCGCAAACAACTTACCCCCCTACTGTGTCGCATTCGTACAAGGGCACAGGGAAACTGCGAAAAACCGGGCCATACACAAACAGCGCTTTCCCCAGAGATTGGCGTTTCTACAGGGTAATCACTAATCTCCGAGAAAATTGCCTCACGCCCCACGATTCGATGCGCAAGAAAAGTGCGTGATTTTCACCGAGTATGAGGTTTGCTGCCCGGCCGAAGTGAGGTCAGTACTCGAACGAGGTTAAAATCTGCTTCTCCCACTTTTTTCCATCGGTGTTAAAAAATGGCCATATTTCCATGCCTGCAACGGGGATTAAAAGTGGCTGATTCTTCACGAGCGGACACTTTCCACTCCGTTTGCAGGCATGAAATGGGGCCTTTTCAGCGTAGTCGGAAAAAGTTATTCACTCACCTTGTAATTATAAGTTGAATCACACGACATCTTTCTGTCCTCGAGTTAAAGTGACAATGCAGCGATGATCGTTAAATGAGACAGGTCTGAGTTATTCTTCGTTTTTTATCAATTCCTATGCTGATTATGTACCTTATCTTTCTTTTCGTCAAGATATGTCAATTGTCAATAAGATAATGGTCGCTTCGAACGTCGACATGAGGCGAAATTTTTTTGCAGTGTTTCGCAAATCATAAATATAAGACATTTATTATAATATAAGATATTTATGATTTGCAAAGAAAAAAGCAGGACTCACACTTCGATTGTCATTCGAAGCATGATAAAACTACTGTATTCGAATACAGTATTCCTAACATTATCGATGCAAGCTCACATTTTTAAAAATATATATTTGCATTTATCGTAACGGGAATTATATAACATTCGAATTTAAGATAAAAATTATATACTTCGCGTTATTTTTCTTTTTTTGTAAGTTTGACGATGTCTGCGGAGTAAATGAGGACGATCCCGACAGGTCTCGGGCGTTGACGCGCAGGGCAATGTTCATATGATAAGAGCATCTTTCTTGTACGACTACACCACTGCATTTAATATGGGCTACGTTGGTTAGCTTTATACACCGGTCGAGATTGGTTTACACAACGAGTTAATAATCCTTGCGACTCATAAACGGTCTTTTGTAAGTGACTAAGCTCGTTTTTTTTTGGTTTCGTCGACAAAAATTCCTTAATCGTTTTTAATTAACAAATAAATTAACATTTTTTTAAATCATCCGGTCATAAGAGAATAAAATATTATAATCAATGATCCGTTCAAATTTCAATTCCACCGGACGAGTAAATTCTGAGATACGATGTCCATTATTAATTGTTAATAAGTCCGTAGCTAATTGATATTTTTCAATAACCAAAAACTCAAACTACATAACACTTTTTTACTAACTGTGTATAAAAACCCGACCATGTTACCAATACCCACGTTAAAAAAAATGTTGAAAATCGACCTGTTTTTTTGGACCAAATCTTTTTGCAAGTTCCTTAACGCATTTTTTTACTCCAAAAATCTAATACCTCCTTTAACATTTTAAATTCCATTGATATCGCTAACAGTTTCATCGTGTAAGCCATTCAACGACACGATTACATCCGCACAAGTACGCATCCTATAATTCGATCTCTCCTTCGAGGTTAGAAAATGACCCGAATAAATGAAAAATGTGGATTCGTTAAAATTCGTATAATCCAAAGGTGTCGCATTTCGATGCATTCAATTTATTTCCCCCCGGCAGGGAGCGTGATTTTAGTTTGCATGCATTCGTAGCGTGCAACATCGACTAATCGTGCGTCGTTTCGTTCCTTCTTTCTTGCCGGTATGCCGTTGGCCGGCGGTACTTTTACCTTTTTATCTTTTTTTCCACGACTGCCGGAGAGCTGGCTTTTTTTATGGGTTTTGAGTTGGAGGGTTCGGAGCTCTCGTATTCGTAGGTTGTAAACCTATATATATATATATATATGGGAGTAACTCTCGGCTCTTCAGTGGCGCATTTCGTTTAAAATTACACACCGTCCGCCGGGCGAGGAGGCTGACTTCGGGTTGGCAAAAATCGAAAAGCGTGCGGCCCGCCACTCTCCCTGGCGCGCACCGAGCGAGCTTTCTACGACGGGTGTGTATTATATACACACATGGATATTTCCGACCACCCCACCCAATATAGGTATTGCATACGAAAACGGTGGGCGCTTGTTAGTTCGTTCGCTTTTGAACTTCAATCGAGGCAAATAATTTGCGTCCGTCGAGAGAGGCGGAGAGGGGGGAAGAGGGGGGGGGGGAGACCCGTCGAAAACGTCTTCTCGTCTCACCGATGGGCGAGCATTCGGCACTGGGACTATTGGCGAGTTCCGAAACGAGAGGCAGTTAATTATTTTTCGTACCTAACTGTCGAGTACTGTTTTTATTTTATTTTTTTGTAATTTTAATTTTGATATATCTTGGGCAAACTTGAGGGGGTTAAATTGCGTCTCCAATGGTACTCGGCGAATCGAAACATTAAGTTTCGATCAAACTGTCGTTAGCTGTATTGTGATATTCCGGATCGTAAAATTTGAGCTTTTTATTATCGTTAAGAATTTTTTCTTCCGAGCAAAGTGTTCGCAAACACTGTCGATTAGCCTGAATCGGTCGGTTGATTGGTTGGCAAGGTGCGTGATCTCACCTACTTACCCTTTCGGCTCCGGTCATTCAGTCGAGTACTCAATCTCATGCAACAGCTCGATAAAACTTTACCGTACTTGTACATCCGTCCATTCGAGAATCTTTCAATTTTCTAAAATATATATATATATTTTTTATTCTTAAAAATTGGTAGATTCATTTTAATTTTCCAGCGATTTTTGTTCCGCCTCTTCAAGGTGCAGCAATGGGTGCAAGAGGGCAAATAGCCGGTGCAAAGTGGACCATTTTTAACGGATTTTGAGGGACACAAAATAAAAAAAATCATAGAATTTTAAAGAATTTTCACCCTCTCTTCAACAATAATTTTTCCAATTTTTCACCTCTACTAACCTTTTTGACTCCGTTCTTTCTAACGAGTACCCCATCTCATGAACGGTTCGACAAAACTATATCGAGTTTCCCCATGTTTCACGGTGTCCAGCGGTCCTTGAAGTCCTTGGAGTCCTGGAATTGTCCTTGAATTTTGTCTGACCTTGAAAAAGTCCTGGAAAGTCCTTGAATTTCACCTTATGTCCTCGAATTTTTATTCCCCGAAAATTTGAGTTTGTTTCAAAATCTATATTTAGTTTAGTAAATATTTTTGTACTTTATTAAAAACGAACTGACACGTATTTCGATGTATCTGTGAACTTTCCACTGGTCGACAGCGCGTGCAAAACGGTCCGTTCGTACGAATTTTTCAGACACATAACAAGAAATCTTAACAAAAAAAAAATAAATAAAAAATAAATCTCACCCATAAGGCAAAAAAAAAAATTCCGATTTTTCACCTCGGAGGCGCTAATCGCGTCGTGCATCGATTACTCGACACCCGCAGCTCCAGCTTACACAGCTCCCTCATTGATATCTGGACGATCAGAACAGAGCTGCCATAGGAAAACAGCCCGGGCATTAATGACGTGCACTCTACAGTTACCGGCTCGAATATCAACGGAGCTCACTCCTTCACCAAAGAAAACCATCTTCTCGGTCATCTCGATTAAAATGTGCTGCTCCGACCCGATCCCATAGTTTATTATGTCTATATACGATCCGCAACAAATTGCGATATTCTCCTTCTACGGCTATCCCCACCGGCATCCGCGGGCACATACCGATTGAGATGTTCAACAAAAGATATGGTCAGTGTGAAAGTGAACGCTGGATACAGAATCTCCGAAACGAGAAACGAAATCAGATAAAAGGTGTGCTATATAGTATTATATCCTCTTGCGAAGATTTCTCGGCCCTCGGTTTCTCTCGTTGCCCCGGCGAACTAATTCGAAGAATCTACCGTATATAACAGCCCACACTATATATATATATATATATATATATATATATATATATATATATATATATATATATATATATATGTATATATATATATATGTATATGTGCAGGTTAAACGAAGCTTGCCGCAGTATTTGGTAGCGACGGCGGCAGGCAGCGGCACTGATTTTATGTGCCGGGTTGGGTAACGCCCTTACGAGGGTCGACGCGTAAGAGCCTACCTCTCGCTCCGCTGTACTCTCGTATTTCGCCTTCTCTCACGCCGGACCGAAAATACGGGTGGGTACGTTTCGCGGGGTGTGAGAGTAAATGGAGAAAACCGGGCCCGTGACAATATCCAGACGTAGGTCTTTTTATGAGAATATATTAGCTCTCGGTATCGAATCGATATTCCTTCTCTCTCCCGGCATCCCTCCAGTTCGGTCCCTCCTCCGGGCGAGAGCCGGAACACCCGTACATACGTATAGGAAATACACCACCCAGTGTCACCCCTTCCTCAGGCTCTTTCTCCTCTCTTCTCGGGAATCTACATACTGTTTGCTTGTTTCTAGAAAAAAATAAATAAAAATGAAATAAAAAAATGTCAACACCTTGCGCTGTATCCGGCGCATTTTGCTGGATCGATAGAGACCGTATAAAAAAGTCTGATTTACTCGGCACTCTTTTATCACCCCTTCTCGTCTAGTTTTCTTATATTCTTCTATTTCTTTTATTTTATTTCTATTCTCTTATTTTCTATTTATTTGTATTCTCTTATTTTTTAATTTTATTTATATTCTTTTATTTTTTATATTATTTGTATATGTATTTTTTTTTACATCAAACATCGAATGCTTTGTTCACTCGACACTTCCTTTTTTTTTAATTGACTTCGTCACTTTGCCGCGAAGGAGAAAAATGCGTTTCTATGGTTTCATCGACACTCTTCCGTCCGTCGGTCGTTCTCCATCTCGCGACCGTGCAATCGAATTTTTATCGTTATTTTCAGGCGCACGCTCGTCCCTCCGGAGAGCCGGAGGAAACACCTGCCTCCAGATACGGTATATCCGAGTTCACGGGAAGCGGCGAGGAGACGGAATTATCGGCTTTTGTACACACGACACGGTCAGCCCCGACGGGACACGAAAAATTCGGGGACCGACGAGCACAGTATTTTTCTAGGCAGCTTTTAGTCTAGCGCGCGTACCCTCGGTTAATGGACTGGTGCTCCAACCATGCATTGCGATGAGGAAACCGAATTTATTTTTTCTAAATCATTTCGGGTAAAATAAATCACACGGAGTTGAGCATTTTTTTTATTGGTTAATATTTCCAGATAGTGCACCAGATTGTGTTTTTTATATCTCGAGATCCCGTGTCGTAACAAGCAATAAATCGGATAGGATTTTCAATTATTTCTTTTTACCGATAACGAAAATAATAACCCGCCTCAAAAAAAGAAAATGACTTTCCACAGATCAGAAATATGAGAATAATTTGTTTGCAATCAAATACATATAAATTGGAAAATGTAACTATATAACTCGGAGTATTTTGTAACGATGAAGAATCGATCCCGAAAAACGATAAGAAAAATTACACAATTATCGGCGAATCCGCATTGGCCGTTCTCATCGCGGCTGTCAAATCTCCTCGAAGGATTAATCGCTAAAACGTTCGTACACGAGTCCCGTTAGAAAAAGTTTTGTGCCTCGCACCTGACGCCTCGTCAACCTCCCGAAGTGTCAGAGTTGCGCGTGCGTCGGTCAAAACGACACGTCCTTTCGGTTCGCGCTCCGACGGAGTCGTGTTTTACATAAAATTGCACGTAAATTATCGCGAAATCCAACGAGAATAAACCTCTCTGTCGGAACGATTATTTATCCACCGTTTATTATTTTCATTACCCGTCACAGTGCGACGTGCGGCATGAAACAACGCTGCTCGTGTAAGGTCGTACAGTTGCGATGTCTTGGCCGGCTAAAAGATCTTATCCAGCTAATGAACATCATAGTTTGGCCGGCTAAGCCGTCTTAGCCGTCTAAGATAGTTTGGCTGGCTAAAAATTGGCCGCGGCTTAGCCAGCTAAGATCGTTCGGCTGGCTAAAAATTAGCCGCATTTTAGCCGGCTAATCTGCGGCTAACTTTTAGCCGGCCAAGCGATCTTACCCGGCTAAGTCACGGCTAATGTTTAGCCGGTCAAACCATCTTAGCCGACTAAGACGACTTAGCCGGCCAAACTATAATGCCCATTAGCCGGTTAAGATTTTTTAGTCCATTAACCGGATAAGATTTTTTAGCCGGCTAAGATTTTTTTAGTCCATTAACCGGATAAGACTTTTTAGCCGGCTAAGACGGCTCAACTGTACAGCCCTACGCCCGCGCTGGCCCACATATATAGTACCGCATTTACCCAGGCCGAATAATACTACCGGGCTCTAATCTAAATTGCTAAGATATACCGTACTGATCCATTTTTATTATAAACAGTGGTTACTTGGACGGAGCAACGTCGGACGTGTACGTGCCCCGCGTATTATACACCCCGATGGTGTTGCACGCCGTGCGTGCCGCTTCTCGCACTGGTAATTCCTCACTGTCTTCCATCCCATTTGCGTTCCTCGCGTTGCGTGAGAGAGGCTTCGGCTCGACGGATTTGATGCCGTTCTCACCTGGAAAATGGTGCGAACTTAACTTCCTCCCGCCGCCTACTATTCCGACCCAAACCTCCTCTTCCCCCCCCCCCCCACCCTGCCGCTCACCCCTTTCTGTTGTATTATTATACCTCGGCTCCTTCGCCTTTACTCCTTACCGTCTCACCGCGGGCTGTCGCCTTTTCAGCATGCAATCCTTATCCACTCCGGCTGCTCGGAACTCCTTGGAAATACGAAAAAAAATATCACAAAATACGGAGGTGGAAGAACGATCAGAAAAATTTCTTTGCGTGACGTGCTAATTTCCTGCTTAAGTTTTCTACGTGGATTTTTTTTAGTAACAAATATGTTTTTCTTGTGTTTATTTTTTAGCGAGGGAATTACGTATCGTGCTCGATGTAGATGGAGCTTGGATGGAATCGATCTGCACAATTCTGTGCACAATTTTTTGGGCGTTTTTGTAAGTTGTGAGACAGTCACATTTTTTTAGCAAATTTGATAGTGTTATGATTTTTTTGAATTGGGTTGTCGAGGGGCGTAATTGACAGAACTAAAAAAAATACGAACGCATATGCAGCATATTCATAAATGAAATTTTGTATTAAATTTATTTAAATTTAGATTTCATGAGTATTTTAATTTTTTTTTTCTTCAAATATCATAATAAACCGTCCAATCTGAGAAATCTTCGATATCCCTGACGGAAATTATGGAGTATTTGTCGTATCAGTAAGCTTATCAGTACTTTTTTTTCAAACATTTGATTGACTATAAAATTACCTTATCGAGGGCCGTCTTTGAAAGAACTAAAAAAATACATATAAATTCATATCTAGCATGTTGATAAAAGAACTTTCGCATAGAATGTCCCCAAGATAGAAGAGTTCAGGTTCCATGAGATTAAAATTTGTTATTCAAATATCACAATAGACCATCCAACCCGAGGAATCTTAATATCTCTGGCGACAAAATCTGCGTCGTCGCCTTCCAAAATTTTATCCGAATACATCTAGCTCAGATCTGACGCGGCCGCGCGCAAGCCCCAAACAATTCTCTTTTCGCCATTTTCGATAACTTGCCCCAGTTACGCAGCCGTACGCAACACGTGAGACACTTCCCCGCGCTCAAATTCCTCCGTTCGACAGCACCGTGTAATTTTCTCCCCCGCTCGCCCGCCGATCTTCTCTGTTCGCGTTCAACCGATCGTCATTGGGATTCGTTCAATCGAGGGCCGCGCATTGCGTCGGCTGGGCATGTACCGATGCACAGAGTTCCGCGAGGCAATACGAGATGTACAGAGCGGAGCCGTCGAGGACTCATCAAATCGCAATCTCCGTTGAATTCGCCTCGGCTTCGATATTGAACGGGCGGAAAGGGAAGAACAGTGAGAGATGCGGAGAGAGCGTGTTATTGGTGTACGGTGCAGGCGGAGAGGAGCATCGAAAATTGGAAGTTGCACGCGCGCGGGCGGAAGGGAAGGGTTGGGGCGAAGTCTGGTAAACGACGATGACGCAAAGAGCTTACCGGTCGGCGGGTTGGGTGTTCGGGATGGTGCGGGCTAGTGTGGAAGGGTGCGCAAAACTTGCTGGTTGCCGCGAGCGAACTCGCGAGAACGGCAGTATGTCGATAGTTAAACGCGACCCCGCGCCCCCGGAAAATTCTAATTCCAATCCGGTAAATAGGCAAATTGGATGAAATGGAATTCCTGGTTAAATACTCTACCGTTTCATGCATTTGTAGGAAGTGGCAGTCAGGCGGTAGTTGCACTGTTTTAGTGCCGGGGGCTTGTGCGGAGAGAGGGATCTGTCGGTGTGTCGGAAACCGAGGAATTGATCGACCTTATCTAACGGCAGACTGGCTCGAGTCTCATTTGCAGGGTGCTTATTAAACGCTCCTGAGTACGTGGACCGTATCAATTACCTTCGCCCTACTCGGGTTATTGATTATCGCCATGTATATAGATATATATGAGCGCCCATGTTAGATATGGGATATATTTATGGGGCATCCCATACCGATTCGACCTACGTCGGACCCTCGACCTCTTCAATTCGGTTGGTAATTTTTTATAATATTGTTCTTACTCTAAAAATGACTTCAAATTTTTTTACAATTTTTTGTATTTTTTATTTGCATCAATTACAATTTTTTAAAGTGAATGTATTTTTAGCCGGAATTAAAATTTTTGAAAATTCTGTATTTGATATGAAAATGGCCCATATATATATGTACACACACACACTTCCGGCTGACACCTCGATCCCTTAGAACTGTCATTCAAAGTTCTATACATTTCCGCCTTTAGTTGTGTTTATGCAGGTACGTAGTGCAGGTAATTGCACACAATGGCCTTGGCCGTTGTATTTTTTTTTGTACCGAATTTCCACGTTATCTTCGTAGCGTCGATACGTTCATTTGAGCATTTTTCTATTTTTATTTTCATTTTTTATGATTCTTCCAAATCGCCATATCAATTAAAACTTTTACCATCGATTTAACTAGTTTAATCGTACCTTAACATGTTCCACAAAAACCAATCTCCGAAAGCAAGTAAAAACAAAACAAAAAATAAAAAAAGAGTGCATCAACTGCAATTTTCAATTGCATTTTCAAACACTTTAATCCCGCGCCACGCGCTAATGATTATTTTTTTGCAACGACATTCCGCTCCGAAATTGTCGCGAATCTCTTGCCCGGAACATTCGACGGAGTGGAAAGTCGCAGCGCGCGGTGCATAGAATTTGCTTCGTTAAATGTTAAAGCACTCGTGAAAATTAAATGATGTAGCAAACTGAGACTTTCTTAGGGAGATAAGCGCGTTACGTAGCGACAACAGCATGTGGAACCTCCGGAGGATGGTGTACGAGCGGCCGCAGAGAGAGAAAACCTCCGTACGAGATGGTTTCTGTTCTAATTTAGCAAGTTACCCCTGCACGATGTCACGAACCCAATCTCACCACCTTGCAGCATCTCGACGTGACCCAGTTTTCGTCTTTCTCTCACTATCTCACCTACCCCTCCCCCCCCCTCCTCCCCCCTCCCTTCCCCTCTCGTTGCTGTACCCTGCGATATTCCCCGTGTCGCACAAAACAGTCGGGACCGAAATATATTGCGCGGTGCACGTGCACAACGCTCGGTGCACGCGTCGCTCATCACCCGACGGGCCAAGGACGTGTTGTATGACGAGCATTCCAATTTTTTTTTTCTTCAGCTCGATGGAACAAAAGAATACGAAGGAGCGCGTGGCCGTCCCGAGTCAGGTTAGACTCATTAAAATTTAACCCCACGAAGACCGCACATATTTTTCTTGCCCCGCCCCCCCCCCATCCACCCCTTTAAGAAGGCGCGCACGCGTCTGGTCCGAGACGGCGTCTTCATTGTTGCGCCGCGTCGCTCTGAATGAATATTTTTTCGCTTGTTTGCCAGTGAAATCGATACGGCAGGATGCGAGCAATATTTCCATTGAGCCGCCGGACCGATTTAATAAGTGGTATAAAAATTACGGGCCTCACAATCGGATCTGACTTGAAATATGATTTGAAAAAAAGGGACACGGAAATATGAGACCCGGGTCTGCGGAGCCGTGTGTGGTCCTTTGTGGTCGTACAACCAAAGAAATTTATGCTACCGAATTGTATTCGGCTACTTCTTGCGAGAACGACAGTTATTGTTTTCAGTTGTAAGTGCAACTATTGCAATGATATATAACTATTTTTGATTAAGGCAATAATAATAATAATAATAATAATAATAATAATAATAATAATAATAATAATAATAATAATAATAATAATAATAATAATAATAATAATAATAATAATAATAATAATAATAATAATATCGTAGTACGTGATACTATCTAATAAAATGCGTGTGTGTTATTGAACGAAATACCTTTTTTTTAAACCGAGAATTAGAGTTTCTTATATGCGACTTTAACTATGGCTTACAGAACTTTTCCAACTTTACACACTGCTAACTATTGAAATACAAAAAAAAAAACAATACATTTTGATATGTTCTGTAAAAATCGCTTATGAATGTAATGTTCTTTTCAAAATTCTTGAATTAACTCAACGAGTTAAACTGGGATATTCACATCTCGATTTGACCGATCAATAGTGCTCCAGATGCAAGATGCTAAAATAAATATGTCGCACCGAGACGAACGAGGGATCAACCCGGGAATTGTCAGCTCTGAATTCGCAAATTAACGCTCCTCGAGACATTGTCGTCTCACCCACTGAAAGAACAGAAATAAGCCGACACAATGTCGCTGTCTGTACCGACGAAACCTCCCCTAAGAGGCCCACGTTATTCCTGTGCATCCTCAAAAATAATTGTGTATTCAGTCGTTCGTCAACTTTACTCACTCTCGGTCCTCCGGCACCTCGTCGGTGTCTATTCAAAGCCCCGGTATAAATAATTAGGGCGTCGAACGGAAATATGCGAAGCTTCGTTCCCCGTTCATCTCAGAATATCTGAACAGAATGCTTCGCGATTTACGTCACCACCTATGTTTTATTTTTAGCTTTGTTTTTATTTTTATTCACTTATATCTCAAGACCTTCAGAGTCTACAATACTTTTGCCGGTATATTTATGCCTTTTTTGAAAATTTTCAACTCTTCAATTAAGAAAACAAAATTCTTTTTCATCACTCGGTGCGAAAATGGCCACTTTTCCGCCCGCTTAGCGTGCGTAAAACCGCAATTTTCGCACCTTGTGATGAAAAATTTCATGCATCACTCGTGCGAAACACTTTCTCTAACTCGTGTGATTACAGCACTCGCCTTCGGCTCGTGGTGCAAACTCGCACTCGTTGGAAAAACGTTTTTCGCCCTCGTGGAGTAATGTACTATTTATTTTATTTTTCCTTTTGTTCTCAGAATATTTTATTTTTATTCTTATTTTATTCTCAGTACATATCAGAATACCTAAACGGAATGCTTCGCGATTTTCCGTCACCAATGTTTTTTTATTTCCAGCTTTGTTTTTATTTTTATTCGCTTATATCCCCAGGCCTCCAGAGTCTGCGACACTTGAGCCGGTATATTTATGCCTTTTTTCTTATTTTCATCTCTTCGATTTTTTTTCTTTTATTCTCTCACCTCCACCGAGCAGAGACAAGGAAATGCTTTCACTCTTTCTCTCTTTTCGCTCCCTCTGTCGAGCTTCGAGAAAAGTTGTGAGCCGGAGGTTCTCCGCCCGCGGCGGACTGTCTCGGGCTGGTTCGCACGTGCGGGCCGATAGCAAACCCTCCGCATCCGCACGGAGTGCCCGGAAATGCGAGGAAATATCAGAAATATTCCGCTGATGGAGATATCGAAATAGAAGTGTGTAATACTTTCTCGGCGGCGGGGGCGGGGGGGGGGGGGGGGGGAGTTGCCCGATATATATGGGGCATTTCGACCTACCATTTCGACCTGGGGGTAACCCTTTGGATTGGAGCCGTGAATTTTTTATATCACCGAACTAACTCTCAAAAGCACTCAGATTTTTTATTAGATTTTTTAAAATTGTTTATAAGTATTTATGATAAAAAAAATGAACTTATTGATCGCAACAATTTTTTAATTTGGAAAAATTCTGAGGAACTTTGTTTCAAACGTAGACAATTTTAAGTTTTGACCTGGAGTGAGCCAGCGTCAACTTCAATTTTTTTCCATTTTTTTTTTTTTTTTTTTGAAAAACTGTAACAAGAATTAGAAGCGAAAATCAATCGTGTTTCTTTTTTAACTAATAGTACTTTGCGATACTCGGACGGAAAAGCGGTCTTTCGACAAAGGTTGTGAAGTTGGCTGCACGAGCCGGATCGAGAGCTACTCGAGCAACAAACGTCACTCGGCTTCGCCTCGTGCCGTTTGTAGCTCGAGAGGAGGCCTGTAAAGTGCGTGCGGGAAAATAGTGATAGTGCCAGATAAGTGTGCGCGAAAGTAACTGGAGTGTTAAAAAAGTGTGCGCAAAATTAACTAGAGTGTGAAAAAAGTGTGCAAAAAAAAGTAACTAGCTTGTAAAATAGTATCTACAGCAGTTTTCGCGCATCCTCTGCTAGAAAGCGCCACTTTCGCCATACTTTACTGGCACGAAAAGCGGGACTTTTCGTGCACGTGTTACAAAAAATAAAATAAAAAACGCTTCGAAAAAAATCTTTAAAAACTCCCAAAAATGCAGTGTTACGTAAAAAAATGGCCAAGCGAATACTCATAATCGACTGATTTTTCCTTCTAATTATTTCACTGTTATATTTTCGAAGAAAATTCGAAAACCAAAGATGAAGACGCGCCACATCCGCCTCAAATCCCAAAAAATTTTACATACTCCACAAAAACCTTCAGAATTTTTTGCGCTTTCATATCGTGCCGACCAACGAGTTAATTTTCTGAATCACAAATAATAACAAACAATTAACAAAAAAATCGAACAGAAAAATCCGCCTGCTTTTGAGAGTCACTTCAGTAGCGTAAAAAATCACGGGCCCGATCCAAGCCGCGAAGGGTTGGACCCAGTTCGAAATTGTAGAGAATGCCCCGTACGAGTGTGCGCAAGCCCGGGTCGGAAGAGCCCGGGGATGATGCAGCGACCGAGAGAAACGCTTCGCCGAGTGTGAAGTGCCCCGTAAGAAAACACGGAAAGAATAATTCCACGCTTCGACGGAAATACCGTGAGTACGCGCGAGGGAAGCGAAACTCTCGCATCGTTCGCGGGTTTCTCTTTCCCCGCTCCGTGTCTCGCTCGTGCGTGCGAGAGAGCGAGCCGATGAGATGCGCAATGAACATGTGGGATAAATCTGCTTGCCCGCTCGCTCGCTTGCTTGGATCGTTGGCTCTACGGGGGCTGTTCGAGCAAGTTCCTGTTGGTCCCGCCATGTAGGGCACACTCTGGGTTCTCTGCGGTCTGGGCGTCGGCCACCAACGCCAGCGGTCCAGGGATTGCCGCTGACCGCAGTTAAAATGTGTTATGTACAAGTGTCGGATACATATGTACTTACTCGAGTATCGCACTCCCGTAGAGCAACGACGGGACAAAGTGGGACGGGGGCTCTGCTGGGGCTCAGGCCGCGGAATATACCGAAGGCATTCCACATCAGGCGAACCGGCGACTCGGCGTCGCGACGATTTTTCCGCGTGCCGCTCGGCGGGCACGGAACGAGCATAAATTTCGCGGACGAATTGGGGATGGACGAGTGGCGGGGAAAATTTATATTTTCTTTGTGTTTCTTTTTTTGTTTGTTTTGTTTTGTTCTTTTAGGAAAATTCTTTTTTTTTTTTACGAAAGAAAAATCAACGGTTAAGGAGGTCAGAACGCTTCGCGGTAGTCAAACGAGTGCTAGGTTTTTAAAGTTTTACAGTTGATTAGAGTGGATGGTTATTTGCATTAGAGCACATGTCCTTAACGTAGAAAAACATTGATTGCATCGGTGTATAAACAATCTATAGGAAAATTGGAATTGGGTGGATGGAGGCCAAAAATTGCCTTTTTTAATTTGAGCCAATACTGCTCATTACAGTCCTCGGAAACGTCAGGTGGTTCTATTTTTTAATTTTTATTTTCGACGACTCGGATAAAAAATTAAAAGTGAAGAATGTTCGGTCTTTTTATTTGGGATCGAGCGTGCGTGTGATTGTAAGATCTAAAATACTTTGTAAGTTCGGCAATATTATTGGATACGCTGAATCACTCTATAGTAAATACCAGCGACTCGCCGTAGTGGCGATTTTTATTTCAGATTGAGTGTGCGTGCGATTGTAAAAATGTAAAATAAATTGTAAGTTCGTCAATATTATTGGACACTCGGAATTATTTTCCAATAAGTAAATACGATCAATTGTTGACACTCCGTGAAAATAGGTCGCTCTGACGCGGAATGTCTAGGTAGGTTCATCTTTATAACTATGTATCGTAGAATAAAGTGTACGACACACACACCCATCCGTCTGTGTGACGATACACACAGATGTAAATAGTGTATAGTTCACATGCGATTTACTGAATACCCGGAGCTTATCCCACACCGGCCAGGATTTTCTCCGCTTCGTGACACTAACTCTCTTTTTACCTCGAACTCTCTAGCCTCTGTGTATCTTCCTTCTCACCCCCTTTACTTTCTATCGCGTGGACGACGGCTTTATTAAGCTTTTCCAAGCTGTACATCCAATGAAATAGAATTACATAGTAATATACAAATTTATATGGTACGTGTTCTCGAAACATTGGATTCCATTGTAAATTCGATGAAACTGTTAATAAAAAGAAGCTATGGCCGGAAGAAGAAGGGGGGTTATATTTACCTCCTATATGTGTATAATATTATTATGTTAAATATCTACACTATGACAAAGCTCATGTCGATTGGACACTCACACGGAACTCACACGGAACTCACACAAATACAACATAACGCGCTAGTATATTACATAATTTTTCTTCAAGAATTGTATAATGTTTAATATAATAATATGGAATAATATAAATACAATAAATAATTTTATATTATTTACTATATTATGGTGAGAGTGTTGAATATGGCCCAGCCTGATACGTATATCAATGATATCTTAACCGGGTCATATAGTAAGCACGTTTACCCTGTATAATACATATATAATATATATTTATAATAATCGCTGATTTGACCGAGAGACGAACTACGAGGTGAATCTTCCGCTCTATCGGAAGTACTATCTGGCACTTCTGTATATATATGTATATATGTACAGTGCTCGGTTCTCTTATGAAATATTTAAATGAAAACCATTATCTTCCGTTGCTCCTTCGCCGCTTTCACCTCACTCGCGACGCCATTTACGTGAAAGACCGCGTCCGCCTCTCAACCGCGGAAACGCCTCGGCGTAATATAAATCAGGAATTAACATATCGGTCGTGCACTTCTATGAATATTAATAAATAATAATTATTAGGTTGGTTCTACGCTCGTCGAGCTTTGAGGGTTTATCGTTCGCACGGATAGTTTGCGATGTTTGTAGGGACTCGAGCTTTTGTGCTTTTGCGAGTCGTATTTTAGGGGTTGTTTTTTTTCGATTCGAGCTTCGAAATTTTTTTTGTTTTAATCCCCGAATAAAAAAAAAGAAAAAAATAAAGATTCTCTCACTGAGGCACGAAGCCCGTTGGACGCAAAACAGTATGCAGAATTAATTTTGTCAAGTTATATCAGCGTATCTTTGAAATTGTTAATTAATATTTTTATTAACGATTTCCGTAATTTAATTTTATAAAATCGATCAGTTTTTTTTTTCTATACACCGAGACCTCGTATTATGGCCATTTTCAATGGATTTCCGGTGTCAATACGTTAAATCGTGTAGCGTCAATAAAAGAATAGAAGTCTGGTCCACGTCTGGCGCAGATACCGAATGAGTGCAACTCTCCAACTTAAACAATAGACGCATTTTCTATAGTAAAAAACAAATACTCTAGCAGTTAAATATGAAAACTCGAGCTAAAGTTAAATACAATGAGAATAAATTTTTATGGAGAACCATTGATCCGTATAGAAAAGAAAATGTCCGTCAATCCATACTCAATGATAAATTTAAAAAATAGACAAATAAATAATATTAACAATAAATATTACAACGCCTTAACGCGAAATTCTACGAGTGTGCAGCGATAAAAGTAACATGTGATGTCTGCACGGTCAAGGAAATAAATATTTCTCTGCCCAGACTCCCATGGACTCTACTAAAGAAACTTCCTTTTTTCCAAGTTCCAACGTCACGCACGCTACTCTGTTATTCTTACGTGCCCCGGCACGCAAAATTCTTTAACTTTAGCTAGATTTTTCATGGTTGATTGCAGAAAAATCGAGCCAAAGTTAAACAATTTGTATGAAAAATAGATTGATCAATAAAAAAAAAGAATTCCATCGATTCATTATCAACAATACCTTAAATAAATAGATAAATAAATAATGTAAAAAGTAAACTTTATAACGCCTTCACGAGAAATTCTACGAGTGTGCAGCGAAAAACGCAACGCGCCACGTCTTCACTGCTAAGTTAATAAATGTTTCTCTGGCCTCGCTTCCGTCGACTCCACTTCAGAAACTTCTTTTATTTTTTTCATTTATTTTTCTCAAGTCCCAACCTCACGCACGCCACTCTCTATAGACGCGTGTTTAATATCCCACCAGTTATTGTTACGTGCCGGGACTCGGAGTCGTTATTTTCTGCGGCCAAGATCAACGAGCCCAACAAGGCTCTCGCTGCGTTATCGGTGGTTCCAGGTGAGCATTATTAACCCACCTCGATGAGCCTAAAAAAAAGTACGGGAAATAACGGAGTTTGGCGCTCGCCAGTTCGGGCGCAGAAATGACGCCCCGTACTGTAATCAACGCTTTATCATTCGCTCGGCCTAAGTCTCGCGGGCTCTGCCACTTGGCAATCCTCTGGCTCGCCTCCTCACTCTTTCTCTCGTATTATATCTGGCTCGCTTTACCTCACTCGCCACTGTAAAAAATATATACGCTCGGTAAGTATTTCCTAGTACCTACCCTTCTCGCGGAGCTCGCTCTGGAAGAAATATTTAATAGACGTGCTCGGCTCCGGTAATTGCAGTTCTTACACAAGTTGTAACAAGTGTGGCTTCACCTGGTCTCGCTGTATGGGCCACGATACCGACCGCGGCCTCTCCCAGCTCCCCCTCCGTTCGTCTCTCTCTCTTTCTCCTCTCTCTCATCCGCTCCTTCGCAAAAATGACACTATCGGCCTCGCTCTTTTCTCCCAACCTGCGTCCACTCCCGGCACAGACGTTTCACCGTTTAACTTCGGAAACTTGGCCGGTCTGCGCGCTGCCCTCGCGAAAATATGTAATACACCGGATTGAATCTGGGCGTTTGCCGCAAACGAGCTCGCGCGAATCGACTGCGAACGCTATTATCGTGGCGCGGTGCGAACAAACATCGCGACCTGCTCGTTTCGACGGAAATTTTATGCAGCTTTTATTTTTATTATTATTTTTTTTTCTTTTAATATTAGACTTTTTTGACGTTGAAAAATTTAGACCGTTTTGGCACAATGATTATTTTTATAGTAATCGTTTGAGCTGGTTTATTTGGAAGGCTATGATTTATTACGTTGGACGTCGGATAGAAATTTTTCCGGTTTCGGTGCCGGAGATGGAATTTTATGAACAGACATGGGATACATTAAAAAATAATCATTTTAATAACGATTTGGCAATTAAAAAAATTTATTGTCGTAATTGGCGCTGCCTTTGTGGAAACATGTAAAACACCGGATTGACTCTGTGTATTTGCCGCAAACAAGCTCTCGCGAATCAAGTGCGAAAGCTATTATCGTACCGCGAATGTAACAACCGTTGCGCCCGGCTCTTTTCGACGGAAATTTTAAGCGGAGCTTATTTATTTATTTTTTTTGGTTTTGTTACATAGTTTTATTGTTGAGAAATTGCATCGTTAAGCACAATTATTTTTTACGATAATCGCCAGCCGTTTTATTTGTAACGGTATGATTTATTACGTTGGATGTCAAATAGAATTTTTCCCGTTTCAGTGCCAGATATGGAATTTAAAAAAGAGAAAAGTTATACATTTTTTCACTTTTTGCTTTTTTAACGATTTGGCAATTTTTGAAAATATTTTATTCCCGGTTTAGTGTTCATAATTTTCTCCTGCAGAGCGTGCTTAGCAATATTTTGGGGATTGTTGTAACCAAAAATAATATTTATTTTCTTATCGATCAACCGAAGAAAAATCTTTCTTGAAGGACAAAAAAATTCGATCGGAAATAAATATGTTTTTGTTTGTCCGGCAACAATAAAAAAAATAGTAAAAAATTGTTTTTATAAAAAACAATTAGAAAATTAATTACCGTCCTTGGAGAACAAAAACAATGAAGTAAACAATGAAGTAAATTTATATTCGAATAATGGTTCAAGAATGAATTTTCTGTGATAAAAATGTCACGAAATTCGTCGCGAATAGACATTGCTTTACTTTGTCCAGCTATTGGCAGTGATTACTGCCCGACGCTCTTTACTCGAGTCCCCTATTCACCCTGTATATTTAAAACAATTGAAACTGTTGTTCACCGTTGTACGGGGTTGCGGAGGTCATAAAGGCTTTACGAGAGTTTGAAAAGTTGCGCGTAACTCGCTCCTTCCCTTGCCTCTCTCTCCCTATCACAATGAAATACTAGTACGGCGCTGCAATCCAAAAAGCACCGAGCTCGGTACCGGTTCTTGTTGGCAATTAGTTCGAAGTTTTGAAACTTCTCACCCTTTTGCCTTAAACAAAATTATTAAATTTATTATGCTCCTTCGTAGAGAATAATTTTATAATTCTGTTCACGGAGGCGTTAGCAATACATTTTTTTTCGAATGCGAAGATTTCTCTATCGCGACTATGCGCTATGAAAATTCCAATTTTCAACTTTTTTCAACATCAACGTCTTGTTAAACTTTCAAGCGAAACTGAAATTAAATTTTCAAACAAGCAAAAAAATGAATATGTTTTTTTTTCATCTCGAAAAAAAAAAATTGCATGAAATTTAAAAAATTCAAAATCACACAAAAAATTAAAACGGTTCGACCGATTTTCGTGATATTTTAATGGGATCATCGGGTCTCCATATTCCATCTGTGTACGTGTTTTTAGCCCGATAGCTAAACAATTGCGAGCGCTACAGTGCGTACAGACATTTCCGAAGAAATTAAAAATGGCCTACAAAAAAAACAACTGAACATTTTTGGATGAAATTTTGCAGAAACATTGACTATTAATCATACATGCTGTGTGCGAAATTTCAGCCTGATCGGTCGAGGCATTCCCGAGATGTAGCGATTTGAATTTTTCGCGTCTGATTCACACACACATATATCCGGACATTTTTTCTAAATGTGATTTTTCGATGTTTTGGAACATTCTGAACACGTTTTCATTAAAATCTCGCATTTTTTTTTTTTCACCATAACAAAGCTTCCTCTATCCGGAAGGAAAATCAATTAAATATCCTGGAGCTACAAAAAGATGATAATCCAATGCTATTTCCGTCGTATCCGTCGTATATGGCTCATAAAAAAATTAACCGAATTATTTAAATTTAGCTTCATAATTAAATTTTCAACGCCATTGGCCGACCTCGAGTATGATCGTTCGAGCTTTTTCGAAAGCGTCGTCGAGGCAGTATACGAATTGAATTTAAATTAATTAATAAGTCGGCCCCGGTCCACAGATATTCCGAAGAACAACTCGGTTCCTCAAATTATCAGTTAATGTATCTCGATGAATATCATATCGAGGAACAGTTTCCCGATTCGGGCGTAGGGCCCGAATATTTCAGTAACGTATCGCGATATTACAATACAAAATGTTTCATTTCTCGATGTCAAAAATGTATGGTTACATGTGTGGATAATCAATTGCCCAAAGGGCTTCGAAAATTGACCCAAAAGTGAATGAATTTTTCAAAACGCAAATCACACGATTCGACGTGCAACATTGTACCAATATTGCAGATATCTCCAATAATTCGTTAAAATTTAATGAACACCGATTCGAATTTGTCGATAAAAAATAAATCTTTCACCTTCGTTAATTCCATTGAACTCGAGTGAAGTAAAAGTAATTCGAGTTTCAACATTCTGTATCTGCAACAACAGAATATATTCTTCGAATTCGAACGACGCAAAGAAGTGTCCACCCGGTGATTGTCGCGCACATTGTCGGGTGTAGCGACGCGAGTGTCAAGACAACTGGTGGATGATTAAATTCCCCTGATAGGTGTAACAGAATCGTTTGCTCGGCCAGGGCCCGAGTAACGGCGAGTGCATCGAACATTTTCTATTTGCATTTCACGTCGTAGAAAACCAGTACCCGGCGGCGATTGAGTGTCCCGATACCGTGAGAAAAGAGTCCCCGTTCTCCGAACACCCAGTATATATCGGGCGTGGTCACGCGTTTCCCACTCATGCAATCGCAGTAAATCCAAGGTTCACCGGGCTCCGAGAGCTCCTTTCGCGAAAGTATGGACACCGCATGGTTTCTATACTCTCGCTACGGCGGAGTAATAGTGCTGTACTGCATGGCTACAGATTCCTCGCACACTCTTACATGCCCCCCTCCCCTCCCCTCCCCCCCCCCCCCCCAAAGTGTACGTCTATTCCTGCACTCGTGTACGAGGCATTCCGTATCAAGTTGACCACCGGATTTTCCGTCGTGAATTTTTTTTCCTTCCGTTCACCTCTTTTTCACACTGATGGAGAAACTTTCCGGTACTTTTTTTTTTGGTAAGCCGGAGATACGTACGGATGGAGGGACAAAAAATTATGTTTTGTTTTTATGGAAAGAAACTGTTTTCAGTGCATAAAATCGAAGCTGCAAATGTCCCGCTGTATTTGTGCATAAAAAGGCGAGCAGATTCATGTTCAGCGCACAAAAATACGTTGGAATACGCCGCAGTTACTTTTATAAACGAGGAAAAATTTTTCATACCAACAAAAAATAATTTATCAAAAATTTCCAAAGCTTGATTTTTCGCGTTTTTCAACGTCCTCAAACGGCACGATAAAACGATTCTAAAACTTCGAACAAGGCCCTATCTTGTGTATTTTTTTCCGTAGAATACGATGGGGACCCCGGATTTTCCGTAGCTCCATTGGGAGCCGAGATATCGACCTTTGAAAATCACGAAAATCGACGTTTTTCCAAAAGTGGCTCAAAACGTGAAAATTCGTTGTTCAATCGATTTTTTTTGTTTCACGACTATATTCCACGTATTTTCCATTTAAATCCCAAAAGCACGATTTCTTGTGCAGAAAATCGACATTTTCAATGTCTCACTGCACTTTAAGCCCAAAAAGGCCAGCGGATTCGTGTTCAGCGGGAAAAAATTCTTTCAAGATAAAATCGAAAACAGTTATTTCACGACAAAATCCAAAACAATTCTTCCCAGACAAAATCCAAAACAATTCTTCCCACATAAAATCCAAAATCCCTACAAAACGATTTTCTTACCGCGCCTGGCCGAGACATTCCACTTGACACGGAATGCCTCGTGTATAAACGTATACGGTACAACGTGGCTATAGTTATAGCTCGGGGCCGAGTGTATATCTTCTATATCGTCAGCATGCAAGCTCCGCAGCAGCTCCGCTAGCGTAGAGCATTCGCTTCGAGTGCATTCTGCACTGCACGCCCGGCTTCTCTCGTCATCTCGTACTTAATCCCGTCGTCCCAACACACTCCCACGTTACCGCCCCCCCCCCTTCTCCTCCTCCCTTCATCTCGTCCCGTTTCACTGCTAGTGATCCAAGCCAGGAGAGAGAATCCTTCGCAACTTCCTGAGATAATTGTTGTCTGTTCGCTGATCGCACGCTCCTTGAATATTTTATTGTCGCGCGCGGGCGGACGTACCATTATATATACGCGCACACAGTGAGAGGAAATCCCCAGAGTGCTGTGCGAGCGGATCCGTACAACGCCGGTACAGTCATCGGCCGCGGAGCAGTCATTGCCAGCCTCCCCATTGACTCTTGCCGGATAAAATAGGACCGTGGCTTTTTCACAAAAATTGTTGACAATTTTCCCAAAATTAATATACTAAATTGTACATCTATTAGTTAATTATGATTAATATATTATTATTATTTCTATTATTATGCATTCTTTAATGCACAAAAAATTGATATATTAATTTCGATTTACAACATCGAGGTGAAATTTTTTGTCCGGTGTGTCGGACACGCCTGAACAACTTGATTTAGCGTACCGCGCACTATTTTTTTTCCGTGCCTGCTTACTCGGTTTTCATATTTAAGCTTCCGGTATATGCACAAAAAATTCCACACACGATTCACAAATTTTCGTAAAGAATTTATTTTTATTTTTATTTTTGTTTTTATTTTGTGCGTACAATATCATTCCATATTTTCTTAAATTGCCAAACCACTGTGCAAGGTGTTTACTTTACACCGGAGAGGCACAGTTCGTCCGGATACGAAAGCGTGCATGCTCCAGCTGCAGAAGCGGGCTTCACGTCCGTCCGTCGCTTCTGTATTCTCGTCGTCAGTTTGAAGCGAAGTGTATTTATCTCTCCATCTTTTCCTCATGAATTTTTTTTCTCTTACCCACTTCCCAATATCACTTCCGTTATGGGTCTCGCACGGTCCGGGCTCGGAGCGCCTCTTCCTCGTTCCTTCTCGCGTCGCATCCCACCAGTCGGCAAGACAACGCGTTTACTTCACTTCTTCGCTTATTTGTCCCTTTTCTAAATCAAATAAATAACTTGTATTTTTAATTTTTTTTTTTATATTTTTTCTTCCTACAGGTGAAAAACAAAAGAGTAAAAAAGATCTGTATAGCGGACTCTGCACCAGCCCTTTTTTCATAAAAAAATTTGTCCAAGACGTTTCAAGAGAGGGGGAGAAGTGGGGCAAAACGGACCGGTCGCCTTCAATCGAGGTGTGACCTTTTTTAGGTCCGAGAAACAATTTTCAAGGACGGTCCGTCTTGCCCCACTCTACCTTACATATCGGACCGCTTGTATCTCTATGTACAATATACATAATGTTGTGTTGTGTAGCTGCATCAGAGTCGTAAAACGAGACACGTCTGTCAGACCGCTCGAACGGAAGTTACCGCAACCCCACGAGTTCGCGAGTATTCGAGTGCAACCTTGCAGAATGCGCAGGGCTCTCTCGCAGTACATGCAGTAAAGTGCGTATAGCATTTTTTTTTATTTTCATTTTTTTTCCTCTCTTTCCCTTTGTCCTTTTTCTTACGGCTTTGGTCTTCACGCTTCGTAAATGACAAAGCCACAATTTGCATTCGTCGGTGCGGTGTTGATGCGATTTTTTTATGATGATTATTATTATTTTTTTTTTACTGGACGACTACCGAGGACCGCGCTGGGATATTACGGAGGTATAATGTGTGCCTGTCGCGCATAGCGCATATCGATAATACTCGCGTCGGGTAACGAGGGTAAATGAGTTTTGCGGTTACGAGACTTTTGTAACGCTATACACCCGCCTCACCCGCGCACACCTCCGCGCTAAATGCACCGGCGGACTGCAGGTGAAAATGCAGACACGAGGAATCGCTAGGTGTGTGGGTGTGTGTTTTTTTTCCACGAAGAGGTGTCGGCTTCTGCGGTTTCATTGTTTTGTGTCTCTTGCCAAGCATAACGCAGCTATCTAGAGTTCCTGCACTTATAGTGTTGTTTTTTTTTTTTTTTTTTTTATAACAACGGAGACGCAATTCTTTGGCCACTTCCGACGAATTTATCTGCGATCGTGTATACGTTCAGTAATGACAGAGTGGCAATGCAGCGAGCAGACGGGCGATCGTGGGTTTCGACATGGATGTGGGTGATGAGGGCCTGATAAAGACGGAAAGTATATATGGGAGATATATTGAGTAACGGGGGCAATATGGCCCACGTCGAGTCGCATGACAATTAATTATATATGTATATAATCAACTAAACTAAACTTGAATCAGCTAAAGATTCGGGCAGGGATGTTCTAATAAATGTTTTGTTGGTGCAGCTAAAAGATCTTATTAGTTCAACATTCTTTTCGATTATTTCATCAAAATATTTTTGAGGCATTCAAATGACCCGTTTATCTCAAAACCCTTTTTTCAAACTCCTCACAAATGTCCAACTTTGAACCCAATTTCGTGTCCCGCGACCGTGAAAACCGAACCGGAAGGAAAAATTCATTTCGTCCCGACCTCGGATCGATGCGGTTTATCGAACGACCCGAATTACCCGCCGATCCCGATTATCCTTCGCAGTCCCGAGAACGCGTTTCCGATCAAGAATGCACGGTAATAGTATTTCTTATTTTTCCCATTCTTCTTGGCTCACTCGTGCTCGGCCGTTGAATACTTTGCTACTTCTTGCTCTCTTCGCCTTTCTCTTTCTTGCTCTATCGCCCGGTCGTCCGCGGCTCAGCGCGATCCGCTCGGGGGCCCCGAGAGCACGGCCTGTGTTCGACGTTCTTGTTCGTGTTCTGGGCTCGTTCGGGCCCCGGGAGAATCGACGGACTGGGGCGCAGGCTGTATGCAGCGGTACCGCTTCTATACGGAGAAACGCGCAGCCGGTAGGCAGGGCGGGGCCCGTGTTATCCATCCATCTCAGGGCCGTTTGCCATTCCCCATTCTACGCCGTTCACCGTATTCGCGAGATGAAGGGAGAGAGAGAGGACGAAGGGGGGGGGGGGAGGTCGTACCGACTATTAACCTCTGCGGGAGGGTTGAATTCAGCGGAGGGAAAACGTCTCCCCCGGGAGACATTAATTCTCTTCTTCTATTTTCAAACGCTACCCGAGCCCCGGACCTTCGAACACAGATGTCCAGACGGTCCTCGCGATATACCGAAAATAGATATACACGTACTCTTACCGGTAATAATTAATTGCAAATCGAAATACTGTGCTGCATGGTCCGACTCATTATATCGGGGCGGGAAATACGCGCGATTCGTCCCTTCGCACCCTCCCATTGAGTGAGGGTGGTAGACTTGAAATTATTTTCATCCATTTGGCATTGAGGGAAGATTTTATTTGATTTCTTGTAATTTGTGGAAATCAATTAAATTTTTATTTTCTTCCATAGTCGCGGTAATAAGTCTCGCTGGCTGGTTGATATGACTCGGTGATGGAGGAGTAAGTCGCTGAAAAGAATTTTATTTTGATGAATATCATTTTTCGATAGGTCGCGTATGTTTCAGTGATTTCAGTATTTTTCTTCTCACGGTGTGATTCTCAAGACCCTGTGAAAATAAATAGGTGTCGTGTTGCGGGTAGGGATTCGATTTTCGGTTCGAAGGTTGATAAAAAAATTGGGCCCGAAACTACCGACAATGTAAATATAATTTTCAAGATACATATCTGAAGTCTCAAACTGCAAAGACTCCAAATATCCTGCGATGACAAATAATTATGTCTGAAGAAAAAAAAAACGTTCATTCCTTCCGAGAAATAAAAGCCCGTTTCCGCCGGTAAAACACATTTAACAATCTGTCTGCAGATTTGCCCGCAACTTTTTAAATTTCGCCTTCGTCTCGCTTTCATCCTCTTTCAACGTTTCTCATAAAAAACATCGACACCCGACTACTTTTCATGCACTCCGAACCCCATGGTCCGGAAACATTTCACGGTATAACTTTTGTCGTCGGCGAGATGAGAGATATCGTTGGCACGGCGCGAGGTGGATTTTCTTCGGTCCTCGAAACACACACACATCCGACTAAGGAATGAGAAACGCTAGGACGGTCGCCGATACTCTTTCCGAAGTTAGTTCGTAAGTCACTTTGCATCCATCCGAGTGCTGTAACAATGTTTGAAAAAAGTTTCACTATATTACCCACCGGTAGCTTCTTTATTCCATCACAGTGATCGCATCGACGAAAAAAATAAATAAAAACATCCGAATTATGTACATCGTATTTCATTTCTGTCTCAGCAGAACTTGTTACTTTGCATAAGACTTACCAAATACATATATATGAACACATAAAATTCTTAATGAAAAATTTAAATATACATATATTATATTATACTTCATATAGATTGTATGACTTGTGGTTCTATCGGCTCGCGCGCTCGCAGTATGTGTGTGAGTATCCGTGAGGATCTGTGAAAATCTGAGACAACCTGTATTTATCGGTAAGTATCGGTGTGAGTGTCCAATATGCATGAACTTTATTATTATTATTTTTTTTGTTTTTATTTATTTACTCGACGGATTTCTCTTGTTACTACCAGTTTGCAATAAATCCTGATTTAGAACTCAGAATAATACATATCATAATTTTAATACATATCAAATTAAGCTGAAGTTACCAAAAACCCCGGACATTAAAAAAAATTCAACTGATTGAAAGCAACAGCTAGGTTATGCACGGTTCGCGTAACAGCTAATGATATGACAATTTGACAATTATTATGTAGATAATAATCTGAATATTAAAATTTTTTAAAATTAAAATGTCTTTAATCATATATCTATCTCTACATTGTACTATGCATATATAATACAATATACCTATACTATATCGAGTGTAATGGGCAGTTTGAATTTTTTCCTCCGCGTTCTCGCGCAGACGGGATCCCGTGCATTACAGTCAATAACAGTTGCGAGAAGATGGTATACAGCATCGATGGGTTACCTACTTTGAATCATCGGATCACCGGCAATGAATCGTCCGGACTCGGGCGGCAACACCCATCGCCATACACCGAGCGCTCCCCGTGTAGATCGAGGATACGAAAGGCAACGAGACTCTTTCGTCCGGCCTGCGCGAACTAGGCGTGTACACGTCCCCGCCGCAACACTGTATATACAATAGCTAGTTTCGTGTTATCTGATAAAGCCCGGTATACGCGACGGGATGTGGAAGATAAAACCGAAGAGCCCAACGGCCGGTACGTGATCATAAGTACATAGACGTATAAGTATGTACTTCGAGCGTTGCGCCTCCTCGTATATCAGACGTTAGCGATTTTAAAGGGATACGTAAAGGGATAACGGGTTCCATTTCGACGGATTTTCCTCACATTTCGAGCAGGCAACATCACTGAGATCCGTTCGTTACTCCCGGGGCTCAACGGGCGCTTATTTTCTTTAAAATAGTGGCGCAGGCGTTAAATCGCGACATGTGAACGATGCGTAGTTGTTAAAAAAATAAGTATCTACTTCGAGCTTGTCGTACGAAGCTGACTCCCTTCGACCTCTCGAATTTGACGAAGGGTACCTAAAGAGGCCTCTTTAACCTTTCGGCTTACGCCCCCGTTTCCTCGCCGGTAAAGAAGGCTATTTTCTTGCCATAAAAAACAAGAAATATCTCTGAGAAATTTTGGATCTCGCTGTTGTATCCAAGTGGATACAAGAGCAATTAAAATCTATATTTAGGCAATAAATATTCAAAATTTTGAACTGTCTCCATGTGAAAGGCGTGGGATCTTTCGCATGGAGACAGTTTCAAATGTTTCGCTCTAGTTTCACAGACGAACGAAACACACATCGACTGCAGTGTCTTCGAGACTTACTGCAGATATCTCGTCTATCGAGTCACGATTCAGGCTGCGGCAATAAAATTGAGAATTTAATTTAAAAAAAAAGTAATAAATTTTTTTTTTTTTTTTATCATTGATCGTATATTCCGACATTGTCCTATATCACCCTTCCGGAGGTCTTAACTTCACCGAAGGGTGCCAAAGATACCCTTCGAGATATCCGTTAATGTCGTTTTTCTAATGTGGAACCGCCATTGCAACAATATTTAAACTCGCACAGGATATTTCTCGAGTGTTCCCACTTCGTTTGGCCCACAGTAGTATTCACTATTAACGAACGTATGAGTGCTGCGTTCTGCGTTGCCTCGGGAGATCTTCTTTCTGAAAAGCTCTCTGACTCTCCCGGTTTTACCTCATTTCCGTTCGTAACTTTCCATCTTCATCTCTCTCTCTCTTGTCTCTCGTGCTCTTCCCTGCCCTCTTTCCGTCGCTCGTCCACGAGCTCTAGACTTTAATGCGCCATGTGGCTACTTCTTTTTTTTTTTTGTCTTTTTTTTTTTGTTGAAAAAGCAATCTGGTGACTTGCGCTCCGCTCGGAGCCGCGACTACGCGCCGCCACGGCACTATGTTTGACTCTGATGATGAAGAACCCTGTTGAAAAAAACATTATCCGTGGAACAGCACGAACTTGTACCGGCACACACGGACATACGTTTCGATGAAAGAGAACGAGATTTAACGATATCACGTACCGGCTATATCTGTGTATAAACCGCGTGCGGCGTTCTGCATCAAAACGATCGAATGATTATTATTATTATTTTTTTTTATATATTTTTTTCGTCAGAATTCTTATCCGTCTGGCGAGGAGAGACGATGAAGTGTACAACGTGTTATTAAGGTTTTTGCTTCCTCATAGAGGAAGCTTTGTTTTGGTGAAAAAAAAATTCCAGATTTTAATGAAAACGTGTTCACAATGTGCCAAAACATCGAAAAACCACATTTAGAAAACATTTCCGTATGTGGAAGTCAAAAATACAGACAATGCTTCCTCTTAGAAGAAACGTAGTGTATAAAAGAACATTATGAGAAAGCGATATGGGAATTTCACATTTTTAACTCGTATGAGAAAGCGTTATGAAAATTTTAATTTTCAAATTTTCAAATATAATGTACATGTTTTTGAGTTTTGAAAAAAAAATTGATAAAAATAAACAATTTTGTTCCGGCATGCCCGGTAACGTAAAGTTTCGATATTTCGGAGCAATACAAATTCGACGGAGCGTGCACGATGGATTAAGGGAGTGAATACTTCGACTGATGAGGGTATCGCGCGAGATTAGCGTCACCCTTTGAGGTCGCTGCGGCCTCAGCGGGAAAGCTTCATTTTCGTTGTAGTTTGCAATCTGGGAAGAAAAAAAAACCGAAAAAATTGAGAAAAAAAAGTTGGCACTTGAGCCTCTCACGTCGAGAGCCATTACGAACGCTCCTTGTGTCGCCGGAGAAAGATAGAAGGAGAGAGGGAGAGTTGCCGCGACGCGGCGATAGTTTCTTTGAAACTCATACAGCCTCCTACGACCGCCAGCTGGAGAAGCTCCCTCATTCAATTTTTAAAGACACTCTATTCGCACTATGAACGAAAATTCTTGTACCTCCTAAAGTATGCGCGTTACGTTACGTTCGGTTTCCGGTCGTCAGGAAATTTCTATCGTGTCGTTTGTCGTAGCGAATTTGTTAAACTGGACGTCGCGCCGTTGCATCTCCAGTATTCGTAATAGCATTTTTCAAGGTCCATTTGCAAATAAACCTTAATTTCATGAAGCGGAAAAAAGGACCAAATTCCGATAACATGTTCTGTCCGTAAAAGGTGCAACGCAATTTTTTCGAATTTTTCCGTGTATTGGATCTAGCAGAGAAGGGCAACTATGTATACGTGCAGATTTAAGTTGAAGACGAAATTTGAGGGAAGCGTCAATAACAGGTTTCAATTGGAAACGATGTTCTTAATTAGACAAGTACTGATTTAGATTGTTTCCAGACTGAGTGATTAAATAATTATCGCATTGATATCCAATCGCAAAGCGTCTCATGCGCTCTCGATAAAAATAGAAAGCTTCAGTTTCCGAGACCATATTAGAGAAATCCGAACGGGCGTTAAGGATTGATGAAAATCTGTACTTTAAATAAACAATTTCTCGATAAAATTTAGCTTTACCCGTTACCCTACTTATCAACGACGATTTACAAATGTACATTCATTTAATGAAAATGAAAAATGCAAAACTCAATAAAAATAGGAAGCTCCAGTTCCCGAGACGCTATTAGAATAATAATCCGGAAAGACGTCAAGGATTGGTGAAAATCTTTACTTTGAATAAATATTTTCTCGATAAATTTAGCTTTCACTGAACCATTTCCACCTAACTTTGGGCTATTTTAATAAGCAATTAAACGAGCGAGGACTAGCCGTCTAGTCCTCGCTCTCGCTAAGAATAAAAGCACCAAACTATGTCAGACCAGATAAATAGTAACTAAGTCGATGACGTTTTAAAATAAATATCGCCAAACCCCGCATTGAATTTATCGGAGCGAAATCTCGAAATGCATATCGCTTACATTCGATCGTACCGATATTATTGCAAACAACAAAATTTTCATTTCAGAAACGACAATGCCTCGACGAAGTCAGCGCTTCGACTGGTCTTCGGTTTCCCGAGGTGAGTCAAAGATTAAAATTTTTCTTTAAAAAATGTTTAAAAAAATAAATATAAACGAAAAACATCTCACGATAGAACGAAAAATCGTGATACAATATTTCAAGTAATTAAAATCTTTTGTCCCAAAATATTGAATTTCGAGGTTGCGACCTTCCCCCATCCCTGCGCCAGGCGAAAGTAGTCGACCGTCCCTTCGTCCGGCACTCGTCATGCTCTAACTTTTGTTCTTCGCAATGTCAGATGAGAAAATCCCATTAGCAGACGTAGCAGGGAGGCGAGAGAGTCCGGATGGGGGTGCGATAGAATGAGAAACATCGTTCTCTCGCATCGTCGGAAGCGGAGCGGGTTGCGGAGCGGGCAGGGCGAGGGCAGATCGGATGGAAGCGGCGGGTTCCATCATCGTCGCCGCGAGAGTGCGAATCTTGCGCACGAGTTTCCCCCAACAAGTCGGGGCGAGACAAAGAAACGCAGTTCAGTTTTCTTGCAGACTTTCACTTGACGTTTCGCACGCTCGAATTTATACTTCGTCTCTTTTGTCGCGAGGGGGAGATCGGGGAGCGAGAGGTCGGGAGGAAGTGAATGCAAGAGGGAAACTGGAAACGTCAGGACGTTTCAATTAGCCTTGCGTCGGAGAGTATCTCCCTTTCGGACGAGAATTCGCGAAAAATATGTCTGTTAGATTCGGAACTGCGAAGAAAGCCAACGAGAGACTTTCACTTTCATCCTGCGCGTAGACGTCAGAGCGGAGAATTCTTCGCTCACTCGAGAGTAATTCGAAATTCTCTTGTCAAAAGAGACGCCCCACGTCCTCGAGCTCATGTAGGATAATTCATAGCGATATGAGCGGTCGGGTGATATGGCCGGTCGGATGATATGACTACTCAGGTGATATTGCTTGGTGGATGATATGAGATATGACTACTCAGGTGATATTGCTTGGTGGATGATATGACTGGCCAGGTGATATGACCTCTGTCGGATGATATGACTGGCCAGGTGATATGGCTTGCAGGCTTATACGACTGCCCGAGTAGACGTTTTCCAGCGTTACATCGGACCCTGATAAGGCCTTATCAGGCCCTTGTCAGGCCTTATCAGGACCCTCCCAGGGCCCTATGTAAGGCTGGAAAAATTTTACTCGGGTGGTCAGGTGATATGCCCTGTCGGATGGTATGACTGGTCAGGTGATATTGCTTGGCGGATGATACGACTGGTCACAAGTAATATGGCCTGTCGGGTGATATGACCGGTACGATTATACGACTGATTGGGTGATATGATCCTTATTGCCAGGTCAATACAACAATTCTTTGATGCCGCAAATATTCATTAATGTCAACACGACCAATTCACGGTGTAATATTTGTCGAATTTTCTGCACTTATGTAATCAGTTGCCGATCAATCATTTTCTCGTTTTAACGCACTTCTCATGTTAGATGGTAAAAAAAAATCCACGCTCATATCATTCGCCATCGCCCTGCCGGCTTCCCTCTTATATCATCTCTTACACACCGATGTGCGTAGCACTCGATTAAGCCGTCCGTCGAGAAATGTTGTTTTTTTCGCTTCGATGTCCGCGCTGATGGTAGCCAGACACTCGTTCATCTCTTTCATACGAGGAACGAGACGCGCTCTCGTTCCCAAGCGCACAGTAATCACAGCCTCATCGCTCCTCGGGGCTTCCGATCGCGAGAAAACTCGCTCTCATTTTAATAGTTCTTTATTTTTGTTTTTTCGTATTATTTTCACAAAAAAAAAAAAAAAACAAAAAAAAAATCACGAAAATCTTATCACCGTACTGAATTTCATTCCATTCGATCGCACAATGGGGACAGAACCGAGTGGGACATTTATCGCGTGAATGCCGGAGATATACACGATCCCATGCGTGGACTCGAGACCGATTCGGTACAACACGATTGCCCGCGATCGTCTTGATGGCGATCGTCTCGATGGCCCTAGCGAAACGATCGGGCACTAGCTAGTTTATCACCCGTTCGTTCGCTCGTCGATTATGGCCTGGCTCGTATACGTGTGTTTACGCGAACTCTCGTATGGGTGCATTCTATATTGACGGTACCCGCGGTATGCTGCGATGGAAATTGCGGTGCAGCTGCCGGGTAATATGCGGGGAGCTCGTACGCTCCTACTGTATTGGTATTTAGAGTGACAAACCCGGAGGCATAATAAACAGCGAGATTTAGTGTAACTACTAAACGGGCGCACGGTAATTCCATTGTTTATTGTGTTGGAGAGCGGCTACCCCGGATCGAGTTAGTTTAACAATGAGTAAAGGAAAGTGTCTTTCTTCCGTGGGTCTTTTTTTTTTTTTTTTGGGTCGCAGCTACGTTTCTCGACACCGCAGGACTCTATTGCGGAAAGGCGAGAGGAAACATGGCTATTGTTAGGGAACTCTTGCAGTTAATTGACGTTGGGATGCAAATTTCTCTTTTTCTTTGCGTTATTGCTATATCTAGATGTGTGCGACGTTTCTTTTTTCGATTGTTGCGTTTTTGTTTTTTTTTTTACGATTTTATTTCGGGGCTATCGTCGCTGACGGCGGACTCGTAAAATTTATTTTTATTTGATTTTCTGTAAAAAAATAAACGAGCTCGCATCAAACGCCGTCTCGTTTAAGCTCCGATTAAAACGATGGCTTTTTTCCCCCTATGAGGGCTTGAGCTTCTCGTTCCAATAAATCATTGCTTCCTTACGAGGACACCACGCCCAGAAAAAAATATTTACTCGCCCACCCGACTGAATTTGTGCTTTGATAAATAAATCTTTTTTTGCGGGCAAAATTTTTTATATTAATACATTTAATATAGGTAACAAGTCATTCTGCAGTCGATAAATTGCAAAGCTCCTTTCTCAAGGCCGACATTTTACGCTCGTCTTCCAGCCAGAATATTTCTTCTAAAAAAAAAAATGAAAAAATTTAACAAATTTTCCATTCGCCTACGTCGCAATCTAATGTATTTTCTGTTTCGAAATTATCGTTTGTCCCGATAGCATTTTCTTCTCAACATTGTTGTAAAAATTTAATTGTTAACAATGAACTGTCAAACATGTGAGAGACTTCGCCTCCTTCTTCTCCCTTCCCCTTCCCTCCGTAATTAATTTATGTGTTATGCACATACACTACGACCTCCAGTTCATTCACAGCGGCGAGACCGGCTCCGCATCACACCTACAATATTCGAGGTTGCGCAAGCCCCGCCCATACTAACTGTCGAGCATGGCCCGCAGCTTTCTGCACCGATCGATATACGCTCCGTGGTGGGGACTGCTGCGGATATCGAGGGTAACAAACTCGAGGTCCTAGTTTACATAAATATTTACATACAAACACACACCCATGCGTCCCTACATCGACACACGTCCGTGCAACCGTGTCGAAAATTATATAGGAATAAATGTCTACACAAATTTCATGAGAATTTTTTTATAGTACATACAATTTTTTTTTTTTATATTGTATGCTGTGATTTTTTTTACGCCTAAAGTTAACGATTCCTCGGAAGAGGAAGGCGTACCTTCCTCCACCCAGAAAATTTCTTCTCACCTGAAAAAGGAAAAAAAAAATCTAACAAATTTTTCACTCGCCCACATCGCAATCCTCCAGGGCCGGGCGCCGTCCATTCATTCACTTTTTCAAAATGATCGGTTGTCCCGATGCCCTTAACGATGACGTTTCCTTCTCAACATAGTTGTAAAAATTTAATTGATAACAATTAACCGCCAAACATGTGAGAGATTTGCCCTCCCCCTCTCCCCTCCTAATTACTATCTGTCTCGCGCACATACATAAATATCTACATAAAAAAAAACGTACCCACGCTTCCCCACATCGACGCGCGTCCGTGCGCCCGTGTCCGAAATTACAGGAATATAAATGTACACACGTAGCTCCTCGTTGCTTCGGTCGTTGCTCGTTCGCCGTCCTGAGGAGCGGGCCTCGCGCGCGCCGGAGATGAGGATGCTGGTCGGGGCGTTGCCGCGAGCCGGGCACGAATTAATGCGCTCATGCCAAGATGGTGGTCGGTCTGCGGCCCGCTGCGATACACTTACCCATATAGACGACTATCTCAGCCCCGGCGTTTCTCGCCGCATGAAGTAGCATAGTGGCACGCGGTAGGAATTTCAATAGAGCAAGAATGAGAACCGGTTCGTCTTGCTCGAGAATATAGTGTGTGTGTATCTCGGTCCACCTTCCGCGCGACTCGAGGCCCGCCGGGCGAAGGAGGAAGGACGAGGAGGAAGGAAGAGGAGGAAGAAGAGCACGGTCGCGCCCGAGGGGAGAGACGGAGAGGGCGAACCCTCCAGGCAAAGCCGCTGCTCTCCCGCACGCAGCCATACGCGAACTTAACACATTCACACTCGATCGCCCTCCACACTTTCGCACGACTTCTTCACACCTCCGACTAATTAAAAGAACCGTCCTCGCACCGTCGGAGACTTTTTTTTTCAATTCTTTTTTTCTCTTTTTAGTTTATTTTATTTTATTTTATTTTTTTTATATTTCTTTCATTCTGTATAACCTTTTCTCGGTATATCTCGTTCGGGGCTCGAAACTTGCCTCTTTCCTCGAGGCTGAAAGAAACTCCTGTGTGTGTTCTGTGTCTGTGTAGGTGTCTATGGACGATGCGACTCGGCGGAGCATTCTCGCTCGCGGAGCCACCTTGTTTATGCGGCGCTCGCCGCCCGTAACGACCGAATCTTATTTTTAATATTTTTGCGTTTCGAACGGTAATGGAGCTAGCGCCGAGCAGGGCCGATCGTATAAATATGTCTGGCGCGTCCGGCCAGGCGCGGTGGCCACGCTCTGTACCAATATTCAACTGTAACGAGCCAACTTGCAACCTGTTTTCGCTCCTCGAGTCGGTTAAAAAAATATATATTTATGTTTATGCGTAGGCGCATGTGCGCTCGTGAACACTGGCGGGCCGCGGACGTTGCGATACAGTACGTTATGATTTCTTTCGAATTTCGAATAATCCTATTACTGTGGGTAAGGCTGCATCTTTTTTTTTTTTTTTTTCTAATGTGAATTAATATGCGAGCATGAGTCAGGCGATTCTGCGAGCGGGGAGTTCGGGGCGGGAACTGCTTTATTTATCTTTATGGCGTAGTTGCTAATTATGATATTCTGGCGAGTTAGAGTAATTCGGGAATGGATGGGAGAGCGGCAGGCAACTTTTATCTCTACTAACGCGTTGTAAGTACTTTATCCTTTAAGGCTGTGAGAAAAATGTACTTCGGCTCAGTCGGTAACAAAAAGGGTAATATATTTATTTTTTTCTTTGGGGCGCTAAACTTCTCCGAGATGAACCACATTATCGCGGTTTGTTCGACCGTGGATGACGAGGACGCTAATAATTTGCGTTTTACCCGCTATGTCGAGGAACCGTGAAAAAAATTAATTACTTTCCTTGTTACCGACCGAGTGTGTCAGAGCGGTCAGTTGTTTTATCTCTACTGACACGTTACAAGAACTTTATTGTTTAAGCTAGTCCTTGCACACAGTGTTCATTTCGTATAAGTTTCAGAGAAATGAGAGTTTTCGGATTTTTTAATTCGCTTTGAATTTTTTAAATATGGGCAAAATGTGTAGAAAGTCACAAAATTCAAAATGTTTATCCGAACAACACAGCGAACGTATGTAAGTCGATAATGGCTAATGATGCAACTTTATTTTAACTAGTTACAATGGCATTTGGTACAATTTGCTTAATTGTTAAATAGTGTGAACTAGAATGTCAGATATTTTTTTTCATTAATAGTGCAATGAAAAATATGTAGTTACAATTAGAATGTATATTTTATTCAAAGAAAAAAAAAATCGTTACTACAAATAAATAATGCATTTATTTCAACTACAACATGGCATAAGATACAAATAAATACACTAAGTAAATAGTAAATATGTGGTTAAATAAAAAATTGTAATTGATACAAGTACAATGCTAATAGGTAGATATACAAACATAATTTATTTGTACGAAATAAATTTTATTTGGTACAAAGAAATCTTTTCTCTGGGTCTGAAGCCTGCAATTATATTACGTCCACCTCAGCGTCAAATACATGGTATTAAATATCACTCTGGATCATACATAGCTGGCTACCGTGTACTGCCCGTTTATTCGAAAGGTTCATTCTACTGTGTGTTTATTCGTGTATTATGGACCCTCCGGGAAATGAACTATTTAACTTCAGGCAATTAAACGGGAGCGAAGTGTGTACAAAAATAAAAAAAAGAAGAAAAAACGCACAAATTTATTCGAGTGTTATGACGATACATGCATGTGTATCCTGTGCAAATATATTATATACATAGACATACATATAAATACGCACATACAGATATACCGCCAGATATGCAGATAGCCGGAGGAGCAGTTTGGCAGAGACTACGGTGAGAGTTGTGCAAACTGTTTAATTAGGATCAGGGATATGTATATATATATATGCATAAACATCGCATAGATACAGGTGTTCTTCGCCGGCGTACGTTTATGGGACCATAGAGTTCGCGTTGAATATTTATTTGCCTCGGTGAGTTTTTCGAGTAAATTCATGAAAATTGTCGCTGTACGATGCGTTTCGGATGAGGATGTTATAATTCGGTTTGAATTATGAAGTACAGAAATACGCTCAAATCAACAATGATTCGAGCCGCAATACGAGAACTGGTCTTTTTTAATTAGCATATTTTCGATACAGCCGGAGTTTTCCTATTGCCAGAGTCACTCGATTTTCGAAAATAATTTTTTGGCAAATTTCTCATCTTGCGATTAACAGCTTGCCCATTTTACCCCGCTCTCCCCCGGCTGTGCGACGAGGCCTTTGCAAATCTATAATCAATCGCGTTAGATATTTGTAGCGAATTTAATGGCCCCCGATCGATCTCCATCGGCGTCGAGATGAACCATGCGATATTCAATCACTTTGGAGAGGGCGACGATATCGCTCCGTACGATCCATCAATGCTCATTGGCACTGCCGTAACAGCCTCGCCTCTCCGATCCTCCTCAACCGAATTCCGACTGGGGAAGAACTCATCCTCCCGCTTGATTCTCCGTCGTTCCCTTTCCGGCACTCCTTCCCTCGCTCACGATACTTTGCGATAAATCGAAAGTTTGATGTGCAACGAGGCTTTTTTTTCTCTTCAGACGCAACGAGGCGGTGAGAACTTCACTACGATAGCTGCTCAGTGAGTCATTAGAGTGACGATTATAAACCGGATTAAACTTCAGATCTTCACGAGTTTTACTTCGGAAGTTTATCGCACTTTTCAATTTTTGTGAGGCAGTACTTTCGAAAAGTTGAACAACTGTACGATTTTACTTACCGATAGACGAGGAACGCAGACCGGCTTTGGACCGATTTTTTTTTTCCTCGGGCCATCAAGGCATCTCATATCTCGAGGGCGATATTTGAGAAAAAATATATCGATGCGATCAAAGAGAGAAGTTTTATCAGCAAAAATTGGCCAGCGATCGAGTATCCTTTACAGCAAGCTACTGCGATCGGTACCTAAAACTGTAATTAATTTTTATCAACGGTACTGGTAACTGAAACTGTAATTGATTTTTATACGCTTTTTGTACTTTACCGCACGCTACTCCAACTTTACGCACGCGTACCATACTTTACACACGCGTCTCGTACTTTACGCACGCGTTTCGTACTTTACCGCACGCTTTTCGTACTTTACGCTTGCTGTACAGCGCCACAATCAGCAGGCACGGAGCAGCCCTTCTCCCGCATTCGTTACAGAAAATACCGTGCGATACCAGTGCAATGTAATGAACATCCGACACGGACTCTGAAGCAAGTCGCAGCGCGCATATAAAGTTCGCTTTACCGCACTTGTATCGCAAATCACTATTATCAAGCAAACAACAGGAAGCAAATTGTTTCACGAAGCTCAGTCGACATCCGCTTCGTGTAACAATTCGCTTCCTATCACAGATGGTCCACACCGTTAAAAATTATTACAGTTTTTATCAATAACATTACACATTTTACACTTTAATTACAGCTCTTATTACCGCCCCAGCACAGGCGTTATTTCCTTGCATCGCCAAATATTCCGCCTCTCCCCGGTGCGAGAAACTCTCTTTCGCGATACCTCACAATCTAAACAGCACAGATTTACAGATGAATCTCCCATCCAATCGCGATAAACACCTCACAATCTAAACAGCACAGATTTACAGATGAATCTCCCATACGATCTACGATCCACATTTTCACTGTCCCCCGTCAAAGCCGCGCCCAGAATTCATCGAGTTTCTTTTTTCTCCCCGAGGGCTATCAAGAACAAGAGAAGGAAAGATAAGAAGAACCGAAAGGAAGTGCGTGATCCCAATGTACGCAAGACACACACATACACTATATAATGTACAACTCGCAACACCCAAAGTTCCAAAAAAAAAACACGTATCGAATGCGTTTGGATACGTATGTCCTATGGTGATTAACATATCTTAATTGCAGGTGTTTCACCCTCGCCGATCGTTTCGTTCTTATATCCTTCGAAACCGATCGTCGGGACATTCCATTCCGTCTTCCCCCTTATCCGCCGCGTCGTCTCGTTCGCCTCTTTTGCGTTCTTTATCCCCCTCATCCTGCTCTTCTTATTTCACGTCGTTCCCGTCGTCGTCGTCGTCGTCGTCGTCGAGCGCTCGGGGGGCAAGGGAGAGGAATTGGCGGCGAACGGACGGAGCGCCCACGGCCTGGAAGAACCAGGCCCCCGATAATTGCCCTTCCTTCTCTCCACAAAGAGGGAGCCCTCATTACGCCAACTTGTCACAGATTGCTGATATGTAGATAGTCGCTTGCTCCGCTTTTGCCTCTCGAATCCCCCCCTCCCTCCATTCTCTGTACATATATATATACATATATATATGCAAATTCTCTTAGCCCGTCCTTTATCTCAACCCCCCGCTCGGAAGTTCTCTCCGTACCTCTCGATGTCGATTCATCCAATGGCTATCGCGAAAGCACGTTTTTTTTTTATACATATATTATTTTTTACCGTTGGGTAATGACGGGTGATATGGCTGCGGTTTTTTTTTCCGACGAGGGATTTGAGAGTGCGATTCGTTAATGCCGAGTCTTTTAACCTAAGCAGCTATAACAGCTTCGTGCGGTTATTAATGAGGTATTGATCGATTCGAGCATTAACGAAGGAGAGACTAGAAAAGGTGATAATAAATTTCACATAGATTACTGGTTGGCTTTTTACGGGGCCGATCGGCTGAATTCGATGTGGCGAATTGTTTGTAAGGGCGTTGAGAAAAATTTGCGATTAGCAACATCACTCCGTGATATTGCTGAAGTCGGATCTGCGTGTGATATGGCCAATAGCAAGGAATTCATGAGTTGAGTCTTCAGCATTTACAAAAAAAAGATCGACGTTTTCGTATGATGTTCCGAGGAAAATAGTGTTGTATTGGTTATATCACCAGGATAACGCGGGTGATATCGCCAATAGGAATCTTCGAAACGGAAATCCGCTCCTGCTGCGATCTCACCGTTCGCAAACTAGAAACCACCTCAAAAAAATTGTATTTGTCTTGCAAGATGTCACAATTGGCCATATCACCCGGCCGGGCATATCACCCTGAGTTGTCTCGTACGGAACAAGTGCGTCGCTCATCGCGCTTACATGTTCATGGTATGCCTGCTACAGGACGTCAGGCTATTTCGGTGTATACAGTTGTAGGTTGAACATCCATGTATACAGGTATATGGATGTACCGAGAGAAGTTTTGCGCAAGTGTATCACCGTAGGTAGAACTTGTGCGGTACAAGGCGAAACTGGCCGTACGATACACGAGCGTGTTGCTGAGCACGCAAGGTATCTCTTCTGTATAAGCATAGAGCTCGAGATGGGGCCTCACCGCGCAGCTGCGTTGACCTCGGTCTCGATCTCGCACCGCGATCGCGACATTGCCCTTTCAGCGTTGCACTTGCACGACGACTGACATACGTAGGCAGATAGGTTGGCACTGTTCCGGTGTTACTATAACTGTAAGACGAGCGGCCGGAGAGATCGTTCATAATATCGCTGTGTGGGATTACCGTAGCCTCCGCACGTACTTCTCACACCTCGCTTCCCGTCACTCGTACATGGGATTTTAGTCGCCACTCAGAGATCATTCCGGACCTTTGGGGCATTGGATTTGGTCAATTTTTTTATTGAGACGTCATTTTGGAGAATTTCCTGAGAGTTTGAATTGTTGTTGTTGGTTATCTTGGAATGATGGGAGAATGAGGTGGTTGGGAAGAAAAAGGCAAACGTTGAAATGATCAATTTTCACGTTATTTTGTTGCAATTTAATTTCATCGGAGATCGTTCTGTTAGAAAGCATTTTTCGTTAATTTTTGGCGTTTTCGCAGAGAGAAAACTTTTTTTTAACAAATCAATAAAGACATGTAACAGAATATATATTTTTTTTTAATCGAATATACAGTAAGTCTGCGAACCGTGCGACATTTTCTTTTTTTTACTTTTTGATGATTCATTTGTCTGTAGATCGATTTATGAGGCTTTAGCTCGGTAGACAGTCGTCTCCTCAAATCTACATCATCTTGAAAGAAATTTAAATATATAGTTTTTATGCCAACCGCTATATGAGTTATTGGCAAATTCGGTGTCAAAGGTATCAATTCAAATTCGGTACTTTATCAATTAATACTAACGAAATCTTCCACCATAAGCATCCAAAACCAGTGATCCATTTACTTTCTCCCAATTTACATCCAGTCGACACAATTGGACTTTTCCGAACAAAAACCTAAAAAATCCTTACGATCTCGATAGCCCGAGGTCCAAAGTCCTCACCTATATGCCTGTACCCCTTCAACGATCGTTCCACTCTAACCCATCCTACGATAATGTTCCCGAGAACCTTTTCTTACCCCATCTATTTCTCTCCAAACGCATTCGACCCCATCTACGTGCAAATCGGTTAATATCCCTCGATTTCCTTGCTTATCGCGACGCAGTTGAGAGCATAAGAATGTACTTAATGTTCTCTCATAAAAACAAACATTCCACCATGACGATCCAAAATTCAGTGATCCATTTACTTCCCCCAATTTACATCCAGTCGGCACAATTGGACTTCCCCGACCAAAAAAAAAAAAAAACTAAAAAATCCTCACGATCTCGATAGAGCAATGTCTAAGGTGATCTCGATAGACCGAGACCCGACGTACTCACCTATGTGCTTGTACCCATTCAACGATCTTTCCACTCCAACCCATCGATACGATAATGTTCCCAAGAACCCTTTCATATCCCATCTATTTCTCTCCAAACGCATTTCACTCCATCTACGTGCAAATCGTTTAATATCCCTCGATTTCCTTGCTTATCGCGACGCAGTCGAGCGCATAAGCATGTGCGTAATGTTCGCTCATAAAAACAAACGAACATTTAAACGAGCCACTCGACCGGCGATCCCGCGAGATGCTCTCTCTCACCGAGGCAGTCGTGCACACACAGCAACCCCGCCTATCTGTGAGGTATGACGAGTTCGAGGGATCCCGCGGCGAATTGATTCTTTATAAACCAACATCGACGAGGAACGCGTTCGTCCGGCAGGTCGTTCGGTCGCTCCGTCGTATACGCGGAGAGAAAAAGTAAAAATAAAAAAGTAAAAAAAAAACCACCAAATCGTAAAAAAAAAAAGTCTCGTTGATCCGAGCCCTACCCACGCGTTCCACTCCTGCCGCTGATGCAAATGAACCGCGCAGCCTCTCTCGCTCTCGCGGTCCAGCCCCGGGGTGCGGAGACCCGGAGAGAAGATAGATCCGACGGGAACGATTGGGGAATCGCCAAGAGGCGCGACACGATATTGAGACTCGCCCGAGCATCTTTTCGGCTGATCGCCGATTTCGATTTAACATTTTTATGTTACTCGTACGTATAACTTCCCGTTGGCTCTGCGTACCTATATAACGATGGTATAATGTTATACGCGCCGGCGAGAGAGTTTCTTGGACTGGGAAGCGAGATAGTATGATGACCACGATCAACGTTTCGCGTTTTGGTACGGAGAGCCCGGCAATCGGGCGAGAGCGTCACCCTTTTCGTATAGCGTTTGCGTAGTGTGCGTATGTATGTATGTATAGGTGAGTGTGGCGGTGCTTCGTGGAGCACCCGTTCGACTATCAGGAGCAAGATTTAGAAGAGCCATTATATGGTATACGGACGGCACTTATTCGGATCTACACTCCGAACGGGCGCCGCGGCTCCGAGCCCGCTGCTGCATCTCGCCTCTCGTTCGTCGTAATCGAATTTTTATCAGTTCTGTGGGCGAGGCATCGATTTACGATTAAACACGCGACGAGACCCACCGATATTCTCTGTATGTGTGGAGAGGGATTCCTTTTTTTCTTTTTTTTTTTTTTTTTTTTTTTTTCCATGAGTGTGAGTGTGTAAGCAAAGTCCTCGTAGAAGTATATTCTTAGAATTGCGGGGATACTTGTGTGTCGAGTGTGTCGATCATGAATGTTGAGAGGGACGCGCGCGGTGTTGGTGAGACGGGAAATATGAATCGTTTCGGGCCGCGCCGCGTCGGAGGGCGACAATAAAAATTGAATGCGAAATAAATTTGGGCAATGTCTTTTAGGTTGTTTTCTGTGGCTTATTAAATTTCGTCTGACTTAGGGATCGTCGGAGATAATGAAACAGGGTAAATTTGTTGCGTGAGAGTTGGACTTTAAAAAACAAGGTATTAGTTTGGAATAAAAATGTCGAAAAAAATTCTCGATCGGATGTAGTAATTTTCTGATGATTTTCGTTTGACTTAGGAATTTACGGAGATAATGAAACAAGGTAAAGTTGTTGCATGAGAGTTAGAATTTGAAAAAAAACAAGGTATTAGTTTGGAAAAAAAATGTCGAAAAAATTCTCGATCGGATGTAGTAACTTTCTGATGATGCAGTAAAAATTTCGTGACGCTTTGTACGAGCGTTCGAAAGATACGGCGCTTTAACGACGCTGCGGACGGCGTTATAATGCGCTCTAAAATGTTAAACCGGAGAACCGGGTATTACATGGGAAAAAAATGTTGGGAGAAATTTGAAAAAATTCTCAGGCAATGGTGTCGATCTGCCGAAGGTGTCGTGAAAATTCCGTTGTGATCCGTCGAGCCCTTTGAAGTATAAAATCAAAAGATGGAGTATTCAAAACCTTGAATAAATGAATAATTTCTGATAAGCGTGGTTCATATTGCCCCCGCGATATCTTGCATTACTCACACATCCACATACTCAACCATCGAGCGTTCAATAAATCCCCCCTTGTTTATCTGTTCTGATACACAAAGTCCCGCGGCGATTGACAATTGAATTAGCTTCTAATAACGGTAATCGTTCTCGCCGCTCAGCGATAGGAATTATTCCCACTGACACATCCCATGACTCATTTAAAATAAACATGTATCGAATTTTCAATATAATCATGTCATAACCATAACCGTCGTCCGGACTCCTCCCCGTCCCAATACCGCACTCTAACGAATTAGAATCCACAGAACCCGCGTCCCGTCTAGGGCTGTACAGACACGCCGGCCTAGCCGGCTAATATATCTTGTCCGGCTAATGGATTTTATAGTTTGGCCGGCTAAGCCGTCTTAGTCGGCAAAACTATTTTAGCCGGCTAATCCGTTTTCGCCGGGCAAGCTATTTTAGCCGGTCAAATGCATAAAATCGTGCATAACTTTGTGCATAAAATCGAGCCCCTCAATGTCGCATTGTACTTTAGTCCAACAAGGCCGCTGGATTCGTGTTCAGCGGGCGAAAATACTTCGCAATACATTGCAGGTAACATTAAAAAAAATAAAATAAAAATTCGTCATAAAATCCCAAGATTGTATTGGCTTAGCCGGCTAATATAGCTTGGCCGGCTAAAACGGCCAGTTAAACGTTTTAGCCGGCTAAAACGGCTAAAAGGCCAGCTAAAATAGTTTACCCGGTTAAGACGGCTTAGTCGGTCAAACTATAAAACCCATTAGCCGGATAAGATAGTTTAGCCTATCTGTGCAGCCCTAGTCCCGTCCCCGATGACGAAACGTGTTTAGATACCCACCATACCACGGAAAACAGCGGTGCACGATGAAACTGTCAATCGATAACGTATTACCTCGGTACAGTGTTATAGCCCATCTACTCCTCTCGTTCTGAGGGTTTCCTGCGGTTGCACGGGCTAATTGTCACCGCAAAGCTTTCTCTCCCCCTCGTCGCCGAGAATATACAGCACGTATTATTTTTCCTACACACGTACGTCTATCTATGTCACATGTATACATAAGAGGGGGGTAAAATGAACCAGTGTTGTTCATTTAAGATGAAACTTTTTATACCTCGCACCAAAAATTTGTTATGTGTTATGTTTGTTCCGTTCGTTAATTTTTCCCGGTGTTCCGTCTTGCCCCCTTTTCCCTGCCTGCATGCGCCCTCTTCGAGAGCCTTCCCTTCACGGCGCATGACTTTTCACCAATCTATACGAAGCTTAAAGGGTTCCGGTGGCGGACAGCTCGACGAGTATCGGTGAACGTGACGGTAAAACATACACACGCATCCGCGCATACATGTATGTTTCTGCGGATAGCCGGGTACGAACGCAAAGATGAACAGCAGCAGGGCGAGGAGGCGACTCCGAGGCAAAGGGCTCGAGCGATCCGGAGCGCGGCGGTCCGCGCTCGCTTAATTGCCTCAATCCATCATTACCCCCACCACTTCACTCCGGGCGATCTCTTTACTTCTCCATACACATACACACCACACACACGCACATATACATAGATATATATGTTCTATATATTTAGTTCCATATATATATATATATATATATATACATATATATATACGCGCTCCGCCGCGTCTCGGCGACGCGGACTGTTGACCGTCGTTCCTTTGCCCGCGAGACGCGCGATACAGTCCGCTGAGACAAAGCTGATTGCGAGAGAGAACTTCCTTCGCCCATACAATCCCCCCGACTATTTCTCACATTCTCCCTTCCCGCCAATGTGTCGGATTTTTTTTTCTCCGACAATTTTGTTGCGTTTAGGAATTATTTAATGCGACGTTAAATCTTTTCGCGAGTCGTGGATTAATGATTGTTCCTGGAAGGATTTTTGGGTGCGGGAAGTTCTATTGTTCGGCGTTCGCTGAGGAGGGAGCGAAATTCATTGGGAAAGGACGAGGAAAGAGGCGAGAGGGAGAAAGGGTTGAGAGGGGGGGAGCGGCGATCAAAGAGGCGGGAGGGAACTCGTCCGCGTAGGGTATGCTATAACTTATGCGACTGTCGCGGTCCTTTGTGTCGCTCGGACCTCCGGACCGCATGAGAGTTCCCAACAGGTCGGATGCTGGGCTCTCACTTCGTTCCGCTCGCTCTCGGCTCGATCCTCCTCGTCCCGCACTCTTGAACTCGAAACGAGAATATCGGAGGCTCCCCGCGCCACTCCTGTAACGCCGCGTGTATAGCGAAGAGAGCGTCGTTCGGGATAAACCAATCCGCCAAGTGCAATTTAATATAATCGAGCGTGTCGACGAGCCGAGGATTTATTCGAATCGCGTTATTATTCGCCTCCGCGGCTGCCTCGCAGCGAGCCGCCGACTCCCCGGTCATATCGGTATTAGACGCTCGATGCAATCGGAGGTACTCGGGGATGAATACAATACAGCTTTACAGTGATCATTTTATTATTATTATTTCATCATAATTTGATATTTTATTTATTGACGGATTATTCCTTTTACCGTTTTGTCAAAATTGAACGTAAAAAAAGATTTGTATATTTGACAAACATTTTTTGTCCACAAACGTCCACAATTATTTTGTTGGTAATTTTACAAAAAAAAAAAATTCTCGAAATTGACAGAAATTTTTGTTAAATCGAGGCGATTTTTTTGTAAAATTGACGAGAGAAGAATTGTGGACGTTTGTGGATAAGAATCGTTGGTACATATTTTACTGTGTAGTTTGTTATCAGATGTGTTCCCTTCTGGCTGCAAAAAAAAAATACAAAATTAAATAATTATATTTGTTACAAATGAACAAATCAGGTGAATTATCTTGGATGAAATTAGTTACAGAGTAGATAAAAATATGTATACAGAAATATAGAAGAATATGGAATTATGGGAGCTTCTCCTTCAGCAGTCGACGGCGTAGCCATCGACAGACTATTCGTACTTTAGTATAATAATTTTATTATCATAATTTCGCACCCCTAAAACAACACTTCAACATCTCTTATGGGATTACCATACAAATTGTTACCCTGTTGTACTAGGCGTGCGATTTTATCATAACAATTTTATTATAATTGTGTAATAATAACTCTGTAACAATAATGTTGGCATAATAATTTAATAATAATTTAATTTGAGTTCAGTGACGTTCGAGTCTCCTCGAATTTCTTAAAACAAAAAAGAAAAAAAAAGTGTCATCCCACATAAACGACGAAGATAAAAATGCATCAAGACGATTTTTATTTCCCCCCCAACTGGTTCTCGTCGGAACGACGAGCGACCGGACGACTCGCTACGAAGTTGTTAAAAAACGTAGCGTCTCACTATTTTTTTTTTTTTTGGGAATCTACTTTATTTTATTTCGTACGCATGCATAGCTGACAGTGAGGACACGCGGGCTCGACGGTGCCAACGAGAGTTATTCATTGTGACGCGAAAGCTCGGAACTCGCTAATTAGGCGGGCGGAGGTGCGTGCGAACCCATTATATTCTCGACGTATCGTTTGTAATCCGTGCGAACGGCCTCGGTTAACGGTAAAGAATGAAGGTTTTTCTTCTCCGTTTTTTTTTCACCGTCCCAGGAGAGCGAGCGAGACTGGGAGGAGTTCTGCTCGGCCTCGTTGCGCGCACATAATACATAGTCGTATCCGCGATAGATTCTGAGGAGCAGCCAAACGGAGCAGGCGGAGGTTCGCGATATCGTCGCTGTACTAATCCACTACATTACTGCACCGGACCTCGACAAACTAGTTTGCACGCCCGGTCATTATTTGGTCTTATTAAATTGTCCCGCGAAAATACCGGAGCTCGGCGAGATAGGCGCGCGGTGAGGGCTGTGGCAATCCCGGGGAATCTACGTGCCCGATGCAACGCCGAGAAACGGGAACGAGGCGGTCTCTCGATACAGTCTGTACCATACAAACCCCCCCCCCCCCCACCCCCCTCGCCCGCAGCATCCTGTATAAATTCTCAGCGCTAATACTTTCTCGAGACGAGTTTCCAGAGCTGGGAGAGGCCGATGCATAGAGCGCGAGCGCGCTCGTTGACCCGCCCGGGCTGCAGTTCCGTACCGCGGATAACTGATATTTCTACTTCTCGCAATTCACTTAGCAGTAATGTCAGCATATTTTTTTATTTTTTTATTTTTTTATTTATTTATTTTAATTTCGTCGAGCGTGAAACAATGATTTCGATTTAAGGAGATTCGGGCCAAAAACGCGATTCTATGGTGATGGCCGAAATTTTGAATGGCTGAAATTTGGGAAGACCAATATTTAGAAATGTCATCATTGCGAATATTGGAGATGTATTGAATAATGAGTGAAAATATTGAATAGTGAATAATTCAATATTCGAAAATTGTATTTCCGATCGACAAGGTGAACGGCTCAATTACAGTCCGTTAATCACATTATCTACGAGAAAAAATTCTATCTATGCCCGGCATACTCGACATTTTTTTGTTACATTTTTTATATTGTGCATCATGTAATTGAATGTGTTCTTTTTTTATCCATTTTATCAATTTTTTATCTATATTTACTACGGAAAAATGCATCTCAAAAAAAAAATGGTCAATGCAGTCTACACAATAAATGCTCCCCGAATAGTTGTTAGATAAAAAAAAAATGCTCGCAAAAAGGTTGAATTTTCGTTTCCCTCCAAAGATAAAAATTATGCTCCGCGCCTCGCCTTTGTCGGAACCCATTTGCTCCGGGTTTGTTTCGCCGGTGCGTTCCGCTCCGAGCCTGAATGTCAGTCATCGGATGCCATCGGAGGAAACACGCCGGCGCGAGGGACACGAGTGGACAAACATAGGAGCCCTTTTCCCGCTCCATTATACGCTCAGCGTGCGTCGTTAAACGATCGGACGTCTATTGACAGTCGATATGTAAACGCATCGAGGCCCTCGACGAGAGCCGCGCGCCCGCTCTCCTACGACGCGTACCTTCATCGAGTACGCGATACCATAATGGCGCCCTCAAACCGTCCGTTGCGAAAAACCCGTGCGGCAGCTCTTTCGCCCGCCACGCACCACACGCTAAATCCATTTAATATACGTATCGAACTCATGCGGCCATAAATGACGAAGCTCTTCTGTTCCCTCCTGCGAACACGCCCGCGATCGTATTATATTTTACTCGAGCAGGTGTCGTCACACGTATGCACATCGTGCACAACGACGGCCCGACCGAGAGCCTTCGTTTCGTGTGTCGCTGTGCGCGGCGCGCATGTGTGCGCACCTCGCACGTTACGTCTGTGCATGTGTGTGCGCGTGTGCGCTGTAAAGCACACGGAACACAACGTGCCCCGTGAATCCCGCTGCAATATGGCCTGGGTGGTCGTGGTCCGCGGGTCGTTTCCAGAGTTACAATGCCGGCCGAGGGAACTGCCGAGCGAGTAGAAACCAGGAAATAATGGGAAGGTATAAAGACAAGTGGCACACCGGGATGCAATTCTCGTGGTCATATAATTACGTTCTCGGCGGACAATGTGCCAGACGCTATGTCCTTCTTTCTCTAACCGCAAGGCCGACCAGTGGCTGCAGACACATTTTCTAGAATTATATGTACTGCGAGGGTGTGTACAATGCCCCTTCCGACGTCCCCCCCACCCCTTCCGCTGGCCGATCGTCGCACCGTTTCCAACTGGGTTAACACACTTGTTCGCGCTGTGAACGAGAAATAAAAAAATTTCGAGATCGTTTTCTGAGATATGTTTTAGGGATGAAACTTGGATTCCAGGCGGAGAAATTTGAGCCTCGAGGACGCGGCTCGATGATGGTGAGAAAAGGTTTTGTTTTGAAGGGTTAAAAAAAATTGTATAAAAAATGTCCGGTATCGAATTCACAAACTTCACGTACCCTCAGTGGTGGCGCTAGAGAACCATATTGCCCGATCGAAATTTGCCATACGGCTGGGTAATTCTTCCGAGATCCTTCTCTCAGTAGGACTGTATTATTTTAATAGATTTTTATAAAAAATTTAAAAATTTATATTTATATTTATATATATTTATATTTATATTTGAAAATTTATTTTTGAATATATAGATAGATTTTTAAAAAATGTGGTGGTGAAAGAAAATCGAACTCTCCCTACAATATTTATATTCGGGTCTGCCGATTCGTTTTTGCATGATTGTACCAACGTTACGAAATCTCGGCTGCAGGGCATTCGTGGGACGGTTGTTTTTAATTGAAAAATAAAATAAATCACGTTTATCCGCTCGAAATCTTTGATCTCTGAAGAACTTCGATATAAAAAATAAATAATGAAAAAAAAAAGTTTTCCATTGGGTAGAAAATTAAAACGCGAGCAAATATTTGTCGCAACGCTTCTCGCCCGGGGAGTTACAAATTCGCTGTGCTGAACAGATATATTTTTTCTTTCTATTTTATCTTTCAAATCATCCTTCGAGCGCTATGTATAAAGTATTAAAAATAAAAGGGTCTGTACCTTGATCAAATACGTGCTCGGTCCGGCAAAACCTAGTGTATGTCGGGAGCACGTGCTCTGTATCGAATCGGAAAGGTTTTAGGCCCCTGGCGAATCGCGCACGAGCGATCAAAAGCGAACGACGACGACGACGACGACGGGAAGGTTCCCCGGCGGAGTCCACGTAGAGCATCGGGTGCAGTAAATCTCGTTGACTTCGCGATTCTCGTTTCATACTCTCTCTCTATACCCCTAACCCCGTATATGCCCTCAACGAAATCAGACTTAATTTATCGCGTCGATTTATGCGCAAACTTTTTAATCACCGTCGCGTGAGCCCCCGTGTGCCACCGCGTAGCGTCGGACGAGTTCCCGTGTGTACTTTTTTTTTTTTTCTCTTCTTCACCGCACTATAATGCGAAGCCCGCAACGAAGTCGTCCGCCCAACGCTCACTACTGTATCCGTGCAATTATTATTATTTGTCAGTATTTCAATCTTAACTGTACGTCATTTTTTTTATCAGTTTGCATTTTTCAAATTATTATTTATTTATTTTATTTTATTTTTATTTTTCAACGGGAATAACCCTTTTACAAGATATATAATGTGTTTAGACGTAAGAAAAATTAGAAAAGGCTTAATTTATCACATTGTTACAAGGTTTTACATATCACAGGCGTATAAATTAAACACCTAAAATTTGAAACACACCTGTTTAAATTAAACAGGTGTGTAGATTATATTAATACTTCCGTTCGATGTTTATAGAGTTGGTTACGACGAACATTTAAAGGTTTTTTTTTATGGTAAACCTTCGGTTTTCATTGTTTAAAAAATCATGGCCATATCACCCCGGCTTGTCCTATCCGGAGAATAATTTAACACGACTTTATTCCTCGAATTTGATACATCAGCCACCGGTGTAGATAAACCATCGTTCGAGGTAACAAAAATCCTGTCCCAGCGAAAGGGTTCAATTACGCTGCGACAGTGTACGAGAGATAAAAAAAAAGAAAAAAATTAATAAGGAAAAATATCCTTTCGAAGGAATTAAATTGAATCGTTTCGCAGTTATTGTGACTACGGTTGTGAACCTGCTGACACGATTCGACGATCGTCGACCGGTCGTGTACGTTATCGAATGAATTTCCTCGTACTTCGGGTTATCATATCGCGCGTGCCTCGCGTTACACGCCGACCGCGGTATTGGCTTGTGGTTCCCTCACGTACGGAGCGTTACAAACGCGTGGACACACGTAAGTGTGGGAAGAACGCAGGTACAGGGGCTCTAATCATTGCGGCGCATATTCGTCGGGTCGTTGAGCCAGAGAGTGGAAGAGCGTGCGCGCCCAGCTGAAAGCCGCGAATATTTCGCTCACCGCGCCCGCGGGCGCGCACGCCGCTCGCTCGGGTATGCCAAGTTCCTAATCTCCGGCTTGCAAGCGCAGCGGGCGGCGGCGCAGAGAGCGAGAGAGACTGCTGAACGGACTGTATAGAGCGACGGCGGGAAAGGGTGTGCCCCGCATTAGTCGAGCGAATTCAACCGACTTGCCGAGTGTGCCTGAGTGGAATATGGAATATCGGTATAACTCTATCGTGTATATATATTATATAATGCAATATGTATATGCACATATATGACACATAAAACGCGGTTCCGTTGATTATATGTTCCCAGAATCGTCGCGGATATGTGACACAGTATTAAAGGTAAAAGAAATTACTTTGCATTATATATATATATATATATATATATATATATATATATATATATATATATATATATTTGGGACACTCCCTATCATTTCGAGCTGAATCCTGATTTAAGTAAAAAAAAACTCTTTGGAAAATCATTTAAAAATTATAACCTGGAATTAACTAATTTTTTCTTCTAATTTTTTTTCACTGTTTTTTTTCGAAAAACAAATAAAAAAAATTGAAGGTGAGACCGCTTCACTCCAACTCAATACTTAACATTTTTTACGTATGACGCAAGATTTTTCAGCATTTTTGCAGGTTTTTTAAGTTGCGGCGATCAATAAGTTTATTTTCTCAGTAATAAATAAGTATAAACAATTTTTTTTTTATTTTATGAAAGATCTGAGTGCTTTTGCGAGTCATAAATCGCGGGCCGAATCCAAGATGTGAATGATTACGCTCAGGTCGAAATTTTAAGGAATGCCGTACATATATGACATATAAAAGTGGTTCCGTTGATTATATGTTTATAGAATGGTCGCAAATGTGTGAGATCGTATTAAATAATGGCACTTTGCATTCGAAAAAATGAGTTTTAATTATAGGCGGAGGAGATGCTGCTCGAGATCGGCGACCAGACGCCCGGTCGGCATACTCGGTCAATGGTTTTTTCGAGTGTGCGTGTGAAACGAACTTCAATTAATTGACGCTTCGGGCCAGCTGTCGTGCAGACCTCGAAAATGTATTTTTATCAATTTGGTCATACGTTCGTTATTTTTCGTGCTGGCGGATGGTCACGGAAAAACCGGAAATCCCGGAAATGTCGGGGTATCAAGAGAAAAATAAATGTCGTCGGAAAAAATCGGGAGAAGGTGAGGGGATTTTCCGATCCGTCAGGAAAATGAGTTATCATACGGAAAATAATGTGGCCGTCCCAAAAATAGAGGAAACGAAATGCGAAGAATACATTTTTTCTTTCTCTTACACTAGGAATTTCCAGCAACTTTTTAAAACTCGCCTAAAAAAAATGAATGAAGTTATCAATTGGTCAGGGAATGGTTGATGATATAAAAGAATTAAAGTGATCTAAGGATCAAGTTTCAAGACATTAGTTCGAATTTACGATCCCTTTTTATACGATCTAATAAATACGATACGATTTAATAAAAATAAAAAAAAAATGTCGTGGATTATATTTCCAACTAACGAATGCAATTTTCGCAGACGGATAGGTTCGATGAGTTCAGCGGAAAAAAAAATTTCGTGGATTATATTTTCAACTAACGAACGCCATGTTCGCAGACGGATAGGTTCGATGAGTTTAACGGGTTAGAAAAAAAATCCACAAAATTTCGAGCCTAAAAAGCTCGTTCGCTTCAGAGCCGTTGCCACGCGACGCGGTCCCGCGGCAATTTTTTTAAATCGTCCCGTACGGTACATTTTCGGTATGGAACGAGTAGCGCTGATGCACCGTGTGCTCGTCGGCCGACCTGTAAGAGGAGGGCCGTTGTAAAAAGTTAACAGGCTGCGCGGGAACGAAATCGAGAGTCCCGAAAGCGCGAGTGGGCCCTCAAAGAGTATCGGTGAGATCGAGCACACTCTCGGCCCTCCGTCTCTCGCATCGTACCGTATGTATTTTACGGTGTATATAAACGGGCAGAAGCGTAGATACCGGGCGCCGCACGGAACCTCAACCGAATCGCTCCGATTTATTTGTTACAATAAAAATAAAGGGATCCTCTCACCCGACCATCAATCACAACAAAACGTACGAGCGACGAGACATTCGCGGGACGAGAGAGCGCCCCGAGAGGGATTGCGGGGAGTCTGCGGGCTGCAGAGGCGCACACACGCGTGCAGAGACACCGACGCACACGCGGAATCGAAAGGGAACGAACTAAAGAGGAGACGGAAAAGCTAAAGAGGGAGCGAGAGATTTATTGATTTAGGAACTGAAGAACCGAAACCAAACTTCGACAACCTCGCGTAATATTATCCAAATTGAAGGTTGTCCGACGACTGTCGTGGCTTTGATAAAAAAAAATGTAATCGTATTCGATCTATGGACAAGTATTCTCGATGTTGTGATGGTTGTAATGGTTTGGGAGGCTGTCGGGCATATTCGACGAACATATATTAACAATTAATTAGCGGAATTCGAGGGATAGACCTAATGCAAGAAAGTCGAAATTCAAACGAAAATAGCATTTGTTATTCGTCAAGGATTCAGCACTGCGGTAAATTTGATCATCGTGGATTTTGAGACATCGATACACCTGTTGATTTTGTCCAGCGAGAAGTTTCGGGTGCGGATGTAAACGAAACATCGAAAATTTTACTGTCAATAGCGCGATTAATCCTTTCGCCGTGTCACAAATCTTTCAAATAAATTATTTGTGTAAATAAATATTTTTTTAAAATTCACGGAAAATGTGTGCTCGGAATTTGTATGCGCCCTGTTTTGTATATTTTACAACAGGTTTTGAAAATGAAAATAACATTTACATTCATTGTATATTTATTTTTTGAATTTGATGGACGCTTGCGTTTCATACATAACAAAAAATACAACCCTCACCGCAGTGAAATATTTTTGCAGTCATAAAAAGAAATGTTTTATTCTCTCTGATGATTTCAGGTGGGGTGCCGTTTATCAACGAGCGGACAACGATTGCGTCAACAAACAATAAGGTATTTAGTTCACAAATTAAATTTTCAAGTATCATACAGAAATCGAACCAATCGAACCGATCGAACCGATCGAACCGATCGAACCGATCGAACCGATCGAACCGATCGAACCGATCGAACCGATTGAACTTTTATTTATTTATTTGTTGAATATACCGGACATGCCCATTTTACAGTTATATACAATACAATAGTGAGAAAGTCTAGCGTATGGTGGAGAAGAATATATACATATATATCAATGCGTAAAGATATGAAGTAGGGATACGTTTTGGCTCACGGATAGAACTTATAGAACTTATAGAACTAATCAAACTTATCGAACCCATCGAACGTCCCTCTGCAGACATGGCGTTCGTTAGTTCGACAAAAAAAGTATATTTTTTTCCGTCGTCCCTACTTGGTTGCGTTCAAGATGCTCTCAAGGTAGCCGGGTGTTCAAAAAACCTGAAGAAAAAAAAAAACTAAGCGACACGGGAGCAAAGCCTGCTGCAGAGGGTCCGTCCGTCGTACACGCATATTGCGACCCGCATAGGGACGAAAAGAGAGCTAAACGTTCGCCCGACTTATTTCTTATCGCAAGAGAATCGCTCGTTACTAGGCACTTTACGGCCGACATTTTGGTCCCGTCCGTTTCTTACATTTCCGCCGGTGAGCGAGACATAGAACTAGGGAGATCGAGAGGTAGCAAAGGGTACAGAAAGGGTGCACCGCGGGCGGGTTTTAGCGAGTAAAAAAAAAATGAAGGTCCACCGCCGAATTAATTTGGCAGCAGTGATGCGCATAGTTTCGTGTTCGTTATACACGGAGAGACGGAGTGGACCGATTGAACATTATGTCCATTTTTTTTTAGAACGACGAGAACGAAGATTGATGCAGAAGTCCGGACGCATCGAAAATCCCGAGTCTCATGGCTGACGGGAGAGCAAAAAGCTTTAGGCCCTCTCTTCCTCTCTCCCGCGGAAGCTGGGCCCGGCTCCCCTCGCGGCCCATCCGAGCGCACCCTCCTTTTCCCTCTTTCAGCCCCCGTTTCGTCTCCTGTCCTCACTTACTCAACCGTATTTGCCACAACGACGAGTGGAAAGTATCGAACCAACCACCCGGTTTGCGGTCTTTGCTCTACTCTCTCCGACTCCCTTTCTACCTCTCCCTCTCCCTTTCCGCCCCTCTCTCTGACTGTATCTCGTTCTTACCGCACTCCTGTACAAACGATTGACCCGCTTTTCAATTACTACATACTCGCGCATGTCCGTACACCTTTCGTCACTGACCGCCGGAACGACACGTTACGTCGGGTAACTACGGACTCTCGGTACGTCGCTTGTTTTCATGTCAGACGGTTTTTTTTAGCGGCACTCTGTATTTTACATTTTTTGAAAATGTATATATATCTCTTATATTGATTATAATATGTATAATATCAGTGTAAAAAAGGAACGGGTTTAAGATTTTTTTTTCATTTTGCTTCCTCATGGAGGAGAAGCTTCGTTTTGGTGAAAGTTTTTTGTTCAGGATTTCAATGAAACGTATTCAGAATGTTCCAAAACATCGAAAAATCACATTTGGAAAAAAATGTTACTTGTCGGAAGTTTCATAGCATTTTCTCATTATGTTCCTTTATTCGCGAAGCTTCCTCTACGAGGAAGCCAAAATGCAGAAAATTCTTTCTCACAGAAGAAGTCTTTCAACGTTAAAAAGTTAGGAGATAACAAATATTAGTTTGTTTAATATTTGTTAATTGAAAATCTTTTCCTTATCTGAAATGAAATATCAAATCTTGACGTGGAGCCAAACTTCTGACGAGCTGGGACTTTTAATTGATTTTTTAACTGTCGCTCTTTTCATGGGACATTAAGGTTTTTTTACATTCGAAATTGACGAGGATCGGTATGAAGCAACAATTTGTAAATAATATTCAGGTCCTTTTTCCGGCAATAATAATGCATAATAGAATTTAATGATATTTTATACTCCGAATATGATGCAATCGGGTCGGATAAATTATTGATCGGGGTCAGAGGCCAGTTGCATTTTCATCGTTATCGGTGCAGCTTACTTAGCATTAAAAAAAAATATCGGAGTAACAAAGCGCTCGTGACGATTTTTTATTTTCGAAGCCACGACAGATATCGGCTTCGAAAAATGTGGGTCACATTCCGATATTCTCGAATGCAGCGGGTCAGTTTTTTTATCGGCGCGAATAATGCAGCGATCGTTTTACATTTCACGCTACCGGAACGCCGTTCTACTTTTTTTCATTGTATAGCAAAAAAAAATTCTATCCCGAAAAATCGGCTTAATCAATTTTTCATGACATCGTTAGCCGCGAAAAATTATTGATCGCCGCATTATTATTCACCGTGTAAATCGCAAATTGCACGTAGGGAATTATTAAAAATCCTTGTCACGTACGGCAATCAACAATAATGAGTGTAAATTAACGAATTCTTTAAATGTAACCCTCTCGGTGCTGAATTCGTCCCTCCAGAGCGCAACGAGATCTTAGTAAAACGTTACTGCCGAGTAATATTCGGGTTCAATTTTTCTTTTAATTAAAATTCAATTCGGCCCATTAGCTGCATTCGGGATGCATGCACATCAGCGAAATTACGGAAAAAAATTAATCCGTGAAAACTTGGCGTTGACGTTGCAAACTATGATCCAATTTGCTAATTGATATCCTTAATAATTAATAAAAACATCATCTCTCGATAGATTACGAAATAATACGAATAATTAATGTTGCGAAAATCCTCGGGCAAAAGCGGCGAGCGCGAGTGATTGACGTAATGTAATTATAATTACGTAGACTCGTGTCTCTCATGGAAATAGCGTAACGATATGCGGTAGCCTCCGTCAAGTTGTATGCAGGTATAACCGCGCGATAGGATAACTGGAACGCCGATGTCCGCGCTCTCGTTTGGTGCTTTGTTTCTGTCACCTTTTAGCGAATATTGCTAGGGTGTCCAGAATACGCACACGCACGGAGACACGTGTGTGCCGTCTGTGATGGTCACGTTTTACCAACAATCATTGCGCGCCACGTACTTGCACCGACTCTAGTCAACTATGTAGCTTGGACAGTCCACCTAATACGTACGTGTATAGAAATGTGCAAAGCTATTTCAGCAGCTACGCGACTTACGTGTTTCGTACTGTTTTCCAGGTGAGCACACCGACACACGCACACACGCGTGTTGCCGTGCAATCCGAAACCTTAGACTCTATTGAAACAGAAACAACAAATTAGTTCAACTTTGTACGAAAAATTAATAATTTGGGGCAATTAGGGGAAAGTTTCACTTACACCCTTACTTCACCACTTTTGTCCTACTTCTCTCCCAGCCTGATAACGCAGATAAAGTAACGTTTGCAGTAAATGCAACGACATTCGGCCGATCTGTATTTCTGTTTGTATTCGATCTTGAAATTGTCATGTGAAGGTGTGGCACAATTTTTTTTTTTTTTTTTGACGTCTGCAAAACTACATTGCAAGAATGAAATCGGTGATTTTGAGGACACTCTTGCCCAAAACACGTTTCTCTTCGGTAGCACAAAACTTCTCTAGTTCGTCGAGAAAGGTACCTCAAATTTTCGCAATTTTTCATATTCCTTTTTTTCAATCGTGCAATTTTGTGCGACATTTTCCGTAACTTTTTTTTTTCTCGAGGCTATAAAGATGTGACGGCGCGGAGGGCATGCGTGTCAAAATCAAAAGAATTTCAGTACAGTAAAAAAAAAAATCCAAACGCAACGGTCAATAGATTAAAGAGAACTTTTTTTCGAATAACTTCATTCCCTCGCATCTCGTTGTAAATATGACGAAAAATGCGTCAGCGATGCCTCGCGTTAATTGCACAAAAAATGGTTTGTTAAAGTTTCCGCGCGTTCGTCTGTCCGGAGAACGGAAAACCCCGGCGAGCAGTGAGACAAAGCACGATTTTATTTTATTTTGGGAATCAAGCTTGAATGAAACAAATCCCTTTTACCGGCGAATGCACTTCTGGACTCACGCCTCCCAACTTCGTTTTTGCAATACAAGCTCGGAGAGGAAAAAAATTGAGGGAGAAGATAAAGTTGAAAAAAAAAAAATTATCCTCGATACACATATACACAGAAAGTGCAGCGAAGCGTGGATTCCGTGAGCTCCGCAAGGGGTCGATCAGAGATGATCCCTTCCCTCACTTCGACTCTCGTTACACCTCTCATTCGTCCCTCCGAACTCTTCTCCCCCCCCCCCCCCCCCCTCATTGCTACCGCCGCTGCGGCAATGCATTCATCCAACGATTCGCGAAGGTACTTGATATCGCAATCTATACTCGAATGCTACTCGACTCTGATTTGCAGCCGTCCGTGTGCGAATAGCGTGGAGATATATAGATATATATATATATATATATATATATATATATATATATATATAGGTATGCTGCGTGCATGTGTACATATGTATATGTATTAAATTCATATGCACAGCCTTTTCGAGGCTCGTATCATTGAACTTTGATGGATATCGAAAGCCGAGCCACTGTAGGGCCAGCGATAGGAACGACGGCATTTAATTGATCGTGAGTACACAAGAGGAACGGGGCATCAATCGATGAGCCGATAGCCTGAAGATGCTTTAACGCTTGCACCATTTCGTCGGGTCTCCGCTGCGTATGACGTCGAGGATTATTGGGATTGATTAAAATTTTTTTTTTTTACATATATATTTATTTTAACTGCATTGCCGATTTTGTACTGAAGTACAGAAGAGCGAGGCTCTAAAAATTGCACTCCAAACGGTCCATGCTATTCGATCATTTGTGAGTGAGCCTCTCATTCGGAGGGTCAACAAAACCTTCCGATAATGATAATAATAATAAATGTTGATGCAATCATTATATTTGTCAATATCAGTTTGCTAGAAGATACATTTTTTTCTGCTAAGTATGTGAATCGGTTTTTTAGGGTTTATTTCGAGCACAGTTGTATGGCCCACCTGCTTTATCGATCCCGTTGACGTTGAGGTTGAAAAAAGTTGAACATTGAAATTTTCATATCGCTTTGTCACAATGTTCCTTTATTTGTGAAGCTTCCTCTTTGAGGGAGCGAAAAATACAGAAAAGGCTTTTCCGTAGAAGAAGCTTCGCAAATAAAGGAATATTGTGAGAAAGCGATATGAAAATTTCAATTGTTCACTTTTATGAGGAAGCGATATGAAAGTTTCAATTTTCGAATTTTGTCAGGAAGCGATATGATAATTTCAATTTTTTAATTTTTTTCCGCCAGTGATTCTTTTCCTGCGCGACGAGATTAATATCGGATGATCGTGAACGGCGAAGGGTTATTATAGTATTCCAAACGGGCGAATGAAAAACTGCGAAATTTTTTGGCACCTTCAGCGGGTCGATAAGCCGGCTGGAGAATTTTTTCACATTTTTTTCCGAGCCTTCTCTTGCGGAGCAGTTCGTGCTCCGAGCTATTTCCATTGTGTCGTTAACATTGTCAAATCCCTGCGACGCTCTCAGTCGGTCAGTGGGTACATCGATGAAAAATGTATTTTCACACATTTTTTTTCAACCCCATTTCCAAGATACACGCTGTTCCAGGCCTCGACAAGATGTTCGATCCGCGCAGCGCCGCACTCCCGAGAGTTCGACCTTCCACACGAACGCATCGCGGCTACACGGGACGAATATCGAATTTTCCCGAAAAATCATCTGCGCCTCCACGCTTCTCCCAAATACCACGCATTCCTCTCTTCGCTCTCGCTTCACGAACTTAAAACAATTGGACTCCGATGACTTTTCTCCTCGGGTTCCAATTCTCTTATAGACCCCTTGATTCCTCCAAACAGGATCAAAAAATTCTGTCCCAATGTCGTATCGACAATGCCTAGAAATAGAATAGTGCCAACAAAAAAAATGTCCCCTACATATACGATGTGACGTTTTTTTAAATTTAAATATCGATTATCGTGTGTCCGCCCTCGTTGACCCGTCGTCGCAACGCGGAATATATTTCGACCTTTGAATTTTAAAAGCCCCCTCCCCTTTGCAGTCCCGAACGTTTTATTGATCATGCTTCCAGCACTGGCTATTTCACGTTCAATCTGCTTCAGGTGTAGCGTGACGCAGGAGCCCGGGGTTATTGTCGGGGCCCAAAGCGTCAATTTGTGACCTCACACAACGATCCCCGAACCCTGTCAATATTATGCCCATTAGCTTTCAGCGAATTGTATTATACGCGACTGCCGCGGTGGTACGTTGTACTGTATGCGGAATAATATAGACTATTGTTCAACATTCCGCAATATGCATCCGTTCTCTCATGACCAACGGAAATTCGTCTGTTAATGGCTCCGTGTCGATGCATTATTATTAATTGATGTATAGTTCTTTCGGGCATAAATATATGCACGTATATCTATATAAATTATATTTACGAACATATAATAAATATGTACACATATACACACATAAATATATGCATATACTCACACACAAATATATATAATGGGTGTATCGTACACGCGATGTATTAATCGAAAGAGGACTAATGAGTAGACTGATATATCGCTCACGTTTGTGAAACGATATCGATATCCTCATTGATGCTGTTCGTTCATTAAATACGTTTATGACGTATCGGATGTTTTATAAAAAAAGGGTATAAAAAGCGATAATGTGACAAGCCAATCAAAATTGATACACTGAGAGAAGGATCTCGTAAAAATTACTATATCGTTTGAGAGATATTACCATTGCAATTACCAGTGCAATTTTGAAAATTCGGTTTTCATAGCATATGGCATGGAATCTTCGAATTTCGAGATCCATTTTATATGCTATAAAAACGGAAATTCCGAAATTATAGTCCATGGAATAGAATTTCGGATTTTCGAAATCGGATGTTTGTCCCCCCCTACGTCGAGGGGGGGGGGGGGGGGGCAAACATCAAAACCACCAAATCCACAATTAAAAAATATATATACATAGATATACGTATATATAAATACATGTATATAATAATGTGTACATTTTAAACGTGACGTATATTGTTCATGTTTGTGAAACGATATCGATATTCCAATTGACGCTGTTGGCTCATTATCTCATGAAATACGTTTATGACCTATTGGAGGTTTTATATAAAAACGGGGTTGACAAGCGGTCATGTGACAAGTCAATCGAAAGTTATATTTGCTCGATTGCATAATTCGACCGCGAGCCACTCGGCGTTTGTGTGGGACGAGCAAGAATTCAAACCGCATCGAGGATATAAAAGTGCGTCGCTAACGACTACAATACCTAGACGTTTCTCGCTCGGGCATTACGCAGGTTATTGTACAATGAAAAGTGATATAGCGCTGGCGCGTATATAACGCCGACAGCTCGCCCGTACAAGCGCGGTGAAAGTGTTCTAGTTTGTTCATTGGTTCCTCGGGGCCATTAGACACCGGCATACAACTGCACAATCTCGACGGAATTACCATTGTCGAGGGCGCCGAGAAACACCGAAGATTAAAGTTAATGGAGGCTGTTGGCGCAGTCGGACTAATTGATCGTGTAATGAGGAATAAGGATTTTTTTTATAGACGATCTCTCGTCGACCTGTCGGACAAGAGGGAGCGTTAATTAAAGAGCAATAATTAGTGACTTTTTTGGTAATGTGAAGGCTCGATTACAGCCAGGTCGGGAAGGACAGAAAACATTTTTACCGAGCTCGACGAACGCACGGAGCTCGAATCACTCCCTGGATAGACCGGCGAGAAAAATATTTGTGAGAACGAATTTTTTTTTTTTTTTTTAACAATCCATTCTGATTGCGTGGGGGAAATTTCGATCCCGGCTAAAACGAGAACCGTAGGTCCATATGGCATGAAATGGCATGAAGGGCTGTGAAATTTGGGCAATTTTTCATGAGATTGAGAAATACGAATTTTAAGTTCGAACGTTCTTACTTCGATAAGAAAATTATTTTTTAAATGCCTAAAATGATCGGCTGCAAGAGGTAAAGGGATATCCGACGGATTTTAGCTTAATCGAACCCTTTCCAGTCAATAACGGCGAGTGGGAATTTTTTTCGCGTTCGACCACTTGAAATAATCTGCAAATATTTAGAGGTTCAGCCTCTCAATTGTTTATAGCCAATTAGTTCTTTTAAAAAATGTAAAAAATAATAAAATTTTGCCGGCCTCCAATTCGATAGCGGAAGAATTTGCCCCACTTCTCGCTCAAGACATTATCAAACTTAAACTTTTTTTTTCATTTTTAATCCCTCATTGCAACTCCATCGGTGTTTCTCATCGGGCCGAGTGTACATCCGCGTCGTAATTTACTCGTTATGTGCGGCAATGTTTTAATATTATGCACCCTCGCGGTGCATGCAAATATTAAATACAGTTTCGCTACCGCGCATCACGTCACACCCGGCGAATGCCCTCACGGTCGTGTTGAACATTTGTAATTAAAAAAGTTGCGTCATTTTGATTGTAATTTTTTTCTCACCATCCTTTCGACAACGCGCTCTGACCGTTGAGTTTTCGATGTTTGTAGTGCTCTTGACGTTGAAGCGACGCGCAATATTAGCGCCCGCACCGTTTCGCACAGGTTACAACGGCCTTTAACGCTGCAAGGTCCAAACTCATCGTTTGAAATTCATAACGCTGCAAACATCCAGAAACGCAGCCATAGGTATATCCGAGTTATCGAGCCGTTCTATTTACATATGTATCTCCCCAAACGTTACAAGAGTCTGGGTCGACTTGCAAATAGAATTTGCACTCGGAGGAAAGTGAGTTTCGGACAGGTTTAATATGGTCCGTGTCCGACGGATGTACATTGTTGTTTGCAGTGCGCGTCTACACATGCATCTGCCGTTGCGATGGAGGCGAAAACCAGAGCAACAAACCCTCGCGGCGATGAGCCGTGGTTAAGACAATGTCGAACTGACTCGGTCGGTAATGAAAACTGTAATCAATTTTTTTTTCATTCCAAAGATCTTTAACGTTTCGAGGCGAGCGCGAATCATCGAAGTCTTCGTCCTACAGTTGAGCGGACGCTTGTAATTCGATTTACTTGGAAAACTTTAGCAGCCTTGAAAAATAAAAACGATAATAAAGGAAATCGACTACAGTTTGTCTTACCGACCGGGTAGGCGCGTGGGCAGCAATTTTCACATCGCCACAAGGGTCCCGATAATAATTGTAATGATACCTGTAAACCTACACCGTTTTATGCGTTTCCGGTCGGGTAGCGTTGAAAAAGAAAAAGGAAAATACACGAACGATGTTGCGGCTCGCTCACTATTAATTTGCGAAATATCCGCACCAGAGGCGATACATGCATGAATCCAGTATTGAAAATAACGGGAAACCTCGTCGAAGTGCGGCGAAGCGGCGAAGGCGTTGCCAGCAGACTCTAGGTGTATTAGACATCGGAGTTGGAACTATAAACCGACGCCTCGACGGTACCTCGAGGCTTCGCGCTGAATTCACGCACACGTAATAGAGGAAGTGAAGTTTATGCGCCAACTTTTTACACCAAGGTAGAACCCGACGGTTTAACGCTGGCTGGCGCAGAACCGAGCCGGGCTCCTCCAACTCGCACTCGTGGGAAACTCCGCTCCGCTCTAGTTATTGCTGCAATTTAACGTTTCGAAGGTATACGACGTAACTCGTGAACTTATTGACGCGAACGAATTGAGAAACGTTTGATTATTACTTCGCAGCCGGGAGAGGGGATATTGCGTGTCGCACTGTTGGCGTTCCTAAAATATACTTTGCCAATGACGTTTCTCGAGGAAATATTGGAAAGGCGGTTTGTTTTTTATACCACTTTGCGGAGCTTTCTGGCTCTAGCCGTGCGAAACTTTTATTAATCGAATACGTAATAGTGGATTCAAAAAAATCGCCAAGGATAGGCGGGCGTGCTTCGGTCCAAATAAATATTGGCATATCGAAAGCAAGCATTGCGGGCTGATATTTTTACTTCCGACTGCCCGCTAGGGCAGAAAGACTGGAGTTATGCGTGTCACTGCGATCCGCCGGCTCGGCGACTCTTCGCAAGTGCCTAGGATCGTCGGAACGGCGAGGAATCACATAACAGATTTTGGTATACTAAAACGTTATAGCTTGATCTATGTTTGTGACTATACATTTGTGAGCGGAGGTATGAAGTCACGGTAATAAACCATAATTAGAGAAATCCAGTTAAAAGTTCGCGGTGACGTATTGAAAAATCCCGTCGGCGAACCTCACTTTTACGTACAATCGCAAGTGATGCCGCATACTTCACGTTGCTGCCGAGATAGTGCCGAGTTTCCAATGCCCCATGAGAAGCCCGGAATCGTATTTATTTATAATCGTAGCGTGTTTTGTACGGGCTTTTCTTACGTTATCAGTGTTTAGTGCGTGATCACTCTGTGAAAAAATGTATGCGATGCCGGGTCTATTATTTTAATAATAACGAGTAATCTAATATTTTTAAAATAATAACGACTAATTTGCAGTCGGGAGTTTTTGAAAATGTTTAATTTTATATATTTTTAAAAAATTAATTACTATCGATATCTGGCTCGGATGAGCCTTGATTACGTTACAGTGGTTTATTTGATGAAAATTGAGGTTATTGGAATATTTTTCGACTCGAAATATTTTGGTCGCAATTATTGGATAGTAAAATGATTCGATGTAATAACTACTTCGAGGTCTCTCTCGGTTTCCTTTTTCCAACCGGGGCTCAAATTTATGTCCTGCCTGGGAATTTGATTTTAAATAAAACAAATTAGGACTCATTAATATATGATTGTATGCAGCTCTTTATGCAGGGACGAATATTGATTTTTTTCGTCAGTACCATAAAGTTTTATTTCTGTCGGTAGAACTTCGATATGACCGCAAGTCGTGAGGATATTAATACGAAACCATGAAACGAGATATTTTCAATTCGAGAGTACTAAAAAAAATAATTAATTTTAAGGCCGAATCTCAGCGATAGTCAACAATCAATAATTTCCTTTTTTGTCGATGCATTCAGCGAAAAGATTCCCGTGACAAAGAATTAAGCTCCAATCGCGAAACCAATTTAAATAACAGACGAACCTCATTCGCTAGGCGATTCGATAAATCTGCATCTAAGGAACTATTTTATCATTTATCGTTAAAAAAAGAATAATCGAGTTTGCCGACCGACAAACTGCGCCAACGTAGACTCACTAGGCCACCTCCGGATTTATTATTCTCCGTCTATCAGTTTATTTAAATTTTCGTGTGTGGCGACTTTCCGACCTGCTAAACAAAAATACCCACTGCATCGCGATAAACTCAAGTGGTCGATAACCTCCCGATACTTTAAATTCAATTAAAAAAAGTAAGCCAGCTACCACCTCCATTTTCTACCTTTCCATCTTCCAACTTTCCATTTTTCCACCTTACCATTTTCCATGTTTACATCTTTTCCCCATTACCATTTTCCATCTTTACATTGTTCCACCTTTCCATTTTTCCACCTTACCATTTTCCATCTTTACATCTTTCCACCTTACCATTTTCCATCTTGACATCTTTTCCCCATTACCATTTTCCATCTTGACATCTTTTCACCTTTCCATTTTACACCTTTCCATTTTCCATCTTCCCATCTTTCCGCCATTCCGCAAAGACACTCTTCCAACCCATACAAACTCCCGGCTGCAAATCGCCTCGATCAGGCTCCCAAGTGCATCATCCTCTTTGACACGTGTCACGTGACAAAAAAGAAATTAACCGCCGCCTGAGCATAAAAAAAAAAAAAACTCAATGAGACGTTGGAAAAAAGAAAGTCGTTTCTCGCGTCATTTTTCATCATTAGATTACCATCATACGAGGCCTCTGCTTTTTGCTCGTTGCTTTACGACCGTCGTGTACCTACTTGCTGCGAGGCGTATATATATCGCCCCCGGTGCATCACCGTGCTATGGGTGGCGAATCGAGCCACTGCAGCGTGAGGCTATTATCCGTCGATGCTCCGTCCGCGTCCGTGAATGTGTGAGATCACATGTTCGTTCCGACTCCATAGAGATCGGCCGTGCGTCGTAGTGCTCGATCGGTTTTAACGTGTTGGAGACTCCCCCGTCGAGCCGGAGCGCGACCGATCGAACGGATGCCCCGGCAATGACAATATCGCTAACGAGCGATTCGGAGTCTCTCCCTCGCCATTCTTTCTCTATCGCTCACGCATCCTCCGCCTACCTCGGTCACTGACTCCACCGGCTCGGTTAATCGTACGGTGAAAAAAATAACCCACTTCTTCCTCCTCCCCTCACCCTTTGGCCTTTCACGAGCACTTCGCCGAGCTACTCGATGTCGTGGATCAAATAAAAATCGCGGCACGCGCCGACCCCACCGCACGGTAATGACACGCGTATCTCGGGTCGAGACTCAGGCAGGTGTGTTACGCAGTATTCAGCCGGACGACGGCACCGAGTTGCATCCGCGGCGCAATGTTTGTCATCTGTTATTGTTATTTGTTTTTTGTTTTTTTTTTATATTTTTCATCTAAATTATCAGGCGTTTCGTGTGGGACGTCAGGTAAATGTGACAGCATAATGAGCAAAGGAATATCTGCATATGCAAAAGTATGAATGGCGCTGGCAGAAAGTAGGAAAAAACAAGAATAAAAAAAATGTATCTCGAAGATTTATGCTTGGAGTTAATTATTAAAATTATTTAAATACTGATTGACTTTTTTCTCTTTGCTTATGAAAATGTTGTTACTATCTGTGGTTTAAGCCCATTGTACGGTAATGACACACTTATATCTCGGGCCGAGGCTAGGGCAGGTGCGTTACACAGTATTTAGCCGGACGACGCACCGAGATGCATCTGCGGCGCAATGTTTGTCATCTATTATTGTTATTTTTTTATATTATTATTTTTTGCATATTTTTCCTCCGGACTATCGGGAGTTTCATGTGGGGCATCCGGGAAATTTGATAGCATAACGCGTAGAGAAATATCAGCGTATGCAAAAGTATGAACGGGTCGGGAAAAGGAAGAAAAAAAAACAAGCATTTTTCTATTTTTTTTTTGGTTGAAGATTTTTTTCTGGATTTTCATGAAAATGTGATCAGAATGTTTCAAAACCAAAAATACCAGAATGCTTTCTCATACAACAAACTACGCGAACGAGAGGATATCACGAGGAAGCCATATGAAAATTTCACTACAACTTTTTCTTTAATCCCCGATATTTATTTCTGGAGTTAATTCTACCTTGAATTATACACGTGCATTATCGTACTTAAGTGCTCTTAGAAAGTATTTTCTTCCCGCTTACCAAAATATTGTCGCCATCTGCGATTCAAGCTCCTGAAAAAAAAACATGAAAAAAAAAACTAAGCTTTCGCGTCGATAATGCCACTCTCCGGAGTAGCGACGCATCCGGCATTCAGCGACATCTTCCATCACGCCTCCCTCTTCGTCCCTCCTCCCGAACACACAATCGAATATATTCGAATATTTTAGCGTGATCGACGTCGGTATATCGATGACGTCCCATTAATATCGCCGTTCGAGTACGTGCTAAAATTTATCGTGCAGAAAAAAAAATGAAAAAACAAGTCCAAACCAAACAACCACTAAAAAAAGAAAAAAAGAAATGTCACGCCAGAGAGAGCGAGAGAACCCGAGGGACAGCGGGAGACAAAGGAGTCCCAGCGAAGGGACGGAAGAGCTTGGCGAAAGGGAAGGAAGCAGTCGCCCCGGCAGGGTCTGGCTGGTCTCGGAAAGCGGGAAAGAGAGACGGATTCAAAGCCCGGATCGCAAATGTTAACGCCGGAATGTCACGCGAACCGCGCCAGCGGCTTATACACATTCGGGATTCGCTCATAGGCGGCCCGGTTAGCGCACGTAGGCGAGGAGCGAGAGTCTCGCTGTTCCGCGCTATCGGTGCGTTCTGCGCTACACCGAATCCGGCTCTTTGCCCTCGCTCCTGCGCTACCGTAGCTCAAACTATTCGAGGCTCGCTCGTTCAAAGAGAGAAAGACTTCTGGACTGCGTACCTATAGAGGGGCGATAAATCTCCGGGTCGCTATCCGAATCCTTTTATATTACCGAGCCCGCCTACCTTTTATTATATCACTCGTAGCTCAACGAGTTATATTCCCCCTCGGCCGCCGAGTAGCTGCCTAAATATTTGAGAGTCCCCGACGGTTCCGACTGTACGACGACCAAAAGGTAAAATTCTCGAGGTGTATATACGATGATCTACGGGAGTCGCGACGAGGTGGGCGGGTGGGGGGGGGGGGGTGAAAGGGGTGGCTCCGCGATTCTGGCCTCGCGAACGCGACGGTGGCCTCTAAGCATGAATTTCCGCCGATAAAGCTTATCGGCAGCGCAGTCCCCCGTTCGTGACTTCCTCGGAATCTGCGATCTACGCGTCCCCCTTCTGCTCTTTTCTCTCTCCCTCCTACCCGTTCGCTCGACGTCTTTCGAGCCTTATTCCGGCTCATTTTCCACCTTCGTACCTTCACCGACGGCACCGTGTGTAATTCTTTATTGATTAAGGCACTCGGATTCCCTGGGATTTTTAGTCGACACTCGCCGGACGACGAGCCGCTTTTTAACAGTCGCATAGCCGAGTTACGTGAGTCGCACCTACTAATATTCGCGGTAAACGGGCACTTAAGGATATCTCGGTGTATACATCTCGAATGGGATGATTTAGTATGTGTTTAGCTTTTTTTTTCGACGATATCGTGTCGCTGGAATAGCGAAGGAGAGAATTGAATTTGTTGAGGTTTAAATGAATATTTGGTTTGTTCCTTTTTGTTTTAAAGGAACTGTTGACTGAAATAATTGTTTTGTAGCCTGTAAGAAATGTTCGTACACTTAACGAACATTTCTAGTCAATGATTCTTCTTCTTGTAAAGATTACCTTTTTTCATATAAAAATTACAATTCGTTCACAAAATAAAAAACGATATTATCGCCAAAAAAGGAATTGTTGGGTTTGATACTTTTTTTACCATCTTTTTTTTTATTGTCTACTGCCTTACATCTGGTCTTCCAAGACTCACATCCAGAGTCCAGCCGAATGCAGTATAACTCTATCATACTTAACGGAGTATCAAAAGTTTCAAAAGTAAAAAAAAAAAAAATAACGGCTGAAAGGTCAAAACTTTTTCCGATCCGTCTTCATCTCATCCGAAGAGATTCTCCGTTAAGTTAAGACCCTCCAACTATCGACAAAGTATGCATCACAATCCCGCCAGGCAGTCATCGTTCATGATTGAGCAAGTGTCCGGATTTATCAGCTTCCGTGTTATATAATCCCGATAATGTCGCGGCGAAACATTACTCGTCGCTCGGGCGCAATTTTGCGCGATGAACCGTGCCGATTTCGTAAGTCTTCCTCCGTCCATCGTGTCGTGGTGTTACGAGCTCGTTGCAGCCCCTTCGGTTCCTCTACTCGTCGCCGCTCCCGGGGGCTCGTGATCGGATAATATCATCAAGCGATATCGCGAGAATTCGAAGTGACTGACGTACAAAAGCTTAAACCCCCCGCTCCATTCTCCTGTCCCTTCAGTCAATGCTAATAGCACGTCATTGAAACCATCACGAGACTACGAGCGAGCGAGAACGAACAAACAAACGTTTCGAATTGGGAAGACGAAGACGGAGCGGTGGGTGAAATGGGGTGGGAGAGAGCCACAGTGAGTTTGAGCAAGTAGACATCACCGGAGACTAAGCCATAGGGTAGAATGTCCGCAGAATTTGCGGATGTACAGTGAAAACTCGGTTATCTGCATCTGGTCTTTTACTTGCGCTAGCACGGACGGCATGAGCGGCGTACACGAAGGACCTCTCCATGAGCCGCGAGAGAGGTGCGATCGTTAGGCAAGGAACCAATGAAGGCCGCCCCTGGTATGAATGTCGGACCGTTACATCAAGTCCTGACAAGTTCCGGAAAAGGCCCGTCAAGACCGACAAGTAAAATTCCTACCAGGGAAGTGCTTGCGCCCCAATCCTTGCTTTTCGGCCTTCAGGTGCAAAGAGCTTCCCTCATAGATATTTCGGAGCGTCAGACCGGGACCCTATCAGGGCCTTCGTCAAGCCTTTTCCGGAGGTGATCAGTGCTGACATATCGCTTTCAAAATGACTAAGAGGGGTGTCGTTTCATCGGCTGGAGGCCTATGAGTCGGCTGTCAGAAGCGGAGTGAATTTCGACCACGCGGTCCACTATGGGACTTGAAACTGTAGCGCATATCCGAATGGAACGGAGAGCTGTCCCTCGCCGCATATAGAGTCTGAACGCCGAGAACCGCGGCGTGCACGATTCGTGTGAACGATATCACGTGTTCGCACGTAAATCGGACGGACGGGGGAGGCCGCGAGGCTTCCCATATATCCATTGGGCGTAGGCGGGAATCTCACAGTCGAAAACTGACAGTGCAGCGATAGGTATACAGTAGGATATGTATCGTTTAGGGCCTCCAGGGCCGCGGGCGCAAGTTTGGTACGTGTTAACTCGTGGCAGGGTGTGAGTTAAGTGCACGTATCTGACGGTATCGCACTCTCTCCTACCGATCCCTTAACCGTTCGGAGTTCCACGCCATGACATGGAGAAACAGTAACGTGCGTACCGTGCTAACTAGACGCGCGGAGAGGTGCTAACCGGACGTTTCGATGATCCGTCCGTTTATCTATATTTAACGAGGGTGGGGTGAACGAACCTGTGGTCAAACGGTTATCGATTCGATCCAAGGGTTTCAGCCCGGAAAGAGAAACCGGTCTTTCCCGTTGCCAGGCAGTTTAAAATGTTCAGCCTTTCCGGTTGTACTTTTAGGACACATCTCTGGGTGAACTTTCTGATCGTACTCGTCGTTGGCGTGAAGTTGTTGCGAACATAATAGGGTATGAGTGATATTTGGAAATCAGCTCTTGAGGAGCTTTCAGCGCTCGTTGTGCTCGTGGCTGATGATTGGGCTTCAGTTCAGGCTTACCACGTAGGTTTTGCTAGCGAGCTGTCTCTCACTTACCACTTCAATGGTTTGACAGTCACACAGAAAAATTCCACTGCAATTAGTAGTTTGTTTGAAACATTATTGTGTTTTCGGACAGACGGACGGATGGACGAATAGATAGATGGACGGACGGATCGATGGCCGGATGGACGGATGGACGGATGGACGGATGGACGGATGGACGGATGGACGGATGGACGGATGGACGGATGGACGGATGGACGGATGGACGGATGGACGGATGGACGGATGGACGGATGGACGGATGGACGGATGGACGGATGGACGGATGGACGGATGGACGGATGGACGGATGGACGGATGGACGGATGGACGGATGGACGGATGGACGGATGGACGGATGGACGGATGGACGGATGGACGGATGGACGGATGGACGGATGGACGGATGGACGGATGGACGGATGGACGGATGGACGGATGGACGGATGGACGGATGGACGGATGGACGGATGGACGGATGGACGGATGGACGGATGGACGGATGGACGGATGGACGGATGGACGGATGGACGGATGGACGGATGGACGGATGGACGGATGGACGGATGGACGGATGGACGGATGGACGGATGGACGGATGGACGGATGGACGGATGGACGGATGGACGGATGGACGGATGGACGGATGGACGGATGGACGGATGGACGGATGGACGGATGGACGGATGGACGGATGGACGGATGGACGGATGGACGGATGGACGGATGGACGGATGGACGGATGGACGGATGGACGGATGGACGGATGGACGGATGGACGGATGGACGGATGGACGGATGGACGGATGGACGGATGGACGGATGGACGGATGGACGGATGGACGGATGGACGGATGGACGGATGGACGGATGGACGGACGGACGGACGGACGGACGGACGGACGGACGGACGGATGAACGGACGGATGAACGGACGGACGGACGGACGGACGGACGGATGAACGGACGGGCAAAAATTAGAATACGCTTTTTCGATCAACATGGACTGTGATTCTCTTCGCATAGATTTTTGTTGGTTTAAATCGAAACTTTACTTTATAACTAATAAGGTTTTCTGTCAAATGCACTCCGGTATACGTTTACCCTCTTCTAAATGCATGTCGCATGTTTGAGACTCTGAAACGGTTCATACTTGTTCAAAGAGCTCATTTTGTGCTGCGCGTTATGTCGGAAACTAGCCTCCGACCTTCTGCCCGGAAACAACCACCGGACCTTGCGCGTCCAAAATGAATAGGAAATGAAAGACTTTTTGCAACACGGGAACCAACTTTGGTCGCGAATGTCCGAGTACCGCTGAATAGCGGAGAGGCAAATTCAAGCCCACCTCTTTAGCATCCACCGCCGCGCGTCCTCCGCGCATCCTTCTGCAGACGAAAGGAAGAGGAGCGTCAGCCGCAGCAGCGGTAGCTGCAACAGCACAAGGGAATGTGAAATAAGATAAAATAAACGAGTGAACGCATACGAGTGAAGTTGAGCAAGTGAGGGGGGCGCCCGTGACGCGGAGCGTGTACAGCGAGGAAGCAGAAGAAGGATAAAGCTTAAGCGGCGGTCAGAGGAGGAGACAGAGCGGGCTTCACCGAGGCCGGATTCTCTCTAGTACGTCTGTCCGACTGTCGTCCCGTATGTCACTCGTAAAAGTAAAACCCTTGCTAAAGGAAAAAGCCGCCATGTAATTAAGGCGCCCCCGAGCGATTCACTGTTTGCCCTGCCGCCTATATGTGTCACTGTCACGCAACCCGAGTCTGCCTGTCTCATACATCGGTGGGGCCCCGCCGGTTCAACTCTCCCCGGAACGAGGCCCGCATGTTCTCCACCATGCGACTTACGTACTCGCGCACATATACGTTGCCGCGCGTTAGGTAGGTTCAACGGTGAAGAAGCATCGGGAGCAGCGGCTCGGCAAGCTCTTCTTCTTCGTCCTCTTCGACCTCGACTACGACGACGAGGACGGCGACGAGGGACCAAGAGGAAGAACCGAGGAGCGAGCTAACGAACGAGCTCTCGTTACCTTCCCGCTAGCCATTCACGGCTGCTCCTCCGCCTCTTCGTCTCTTTGCACGGAATTTCTCAAACCTCCCCCCGATTATTCGGTTCGAAACGTTAACGTGACTCACGACGACCGCGACGACGACGGCGACGACGACGACCGCTGCGACTACCGGCGAACCAATACGAACGGCTCTCGCGATATTCCCTCGTTAATACAATTACCGTCACGCACTGTCGCCACAGCAGTGCCAGCCGGCAGATCGCGAGCGACAAACACACGGCGTGCAGGTGAATAATACACGCGCGGGACTATTGTTAATTTAAGTACTGGAGTCAAACGGTGTAAGCCGGAGAAACGAAAGCGCGTCCGAGGTTTACGGCGCCAATCGGCTTAAACGTGCGGTCGGAAAGATAAATTGCTTTTATAAATAGTTTGGGAAGGTATAATAATTTTCGGGATTAAGTTCGACTTTTGATTGTGATCGAAAGTCGCAAGTTTGAACTGATAATTTCACAGTGGGAAAACGGCATCTAGGGTGAATTTAACCATGCGCAATGGAACCTTAGCCTACTGAGTTCTCACCCGGCGAGGAACTGGTGCTTGTCGGTGTGCAATGTTCAAACGGTTGGAATATTCATGAAATGGGAAATAAAGTTGGAAAATCGGGAAAAAGTTCTTTATTTAAACACTTCGAAGAATTTACACACTTTTTTCAATATTTTTTCAATCATTTACGGTACGATACGTTCCGCAATATGTATACATATTAGCAATCGATAATTATTAATAATTCCACCGAATTTTCTTTCCGCGCCCTCAAAGAAATGACGTTTTGAGATCGCACATTAAATTTCCTTCATAATTCTCCAAACCACATTTTGTTACTAAACGAAAAGCTTAAAGTCTCCCGATCGGCGCACGATTGCGTTTCTCGTTAAGACCCCGTACGTGACCGCCCTCAAATTCGAGCCCGCGACCTCAAATTCCAGCTCCGAATCGATCGTCCAAAAATGCTCTTCTCGTATCCTCCCCAAAAAAGATTTCTTCGCTGCCGTCTTCCGTCTCGCCATCGTAGCTCGATCAGTGTTGTACACGTAGTTATAGCGACCAATCCCCATAATCCCTTCGACTCCGTCTGATATTCTTCACACGTACAACCCTTCGGCGCACGTGGCCGGCCCTCCCCCTTTTATTTCGTTTTTCCCTCCACACCCGCCCAGTATAGATCAAGTTCTTCGCTGATGTTGGGCCTCTCTCTACGCATCTTTCGTTAATGGCGATACGTGGCGCGCGAAACTGGCGTGAAGGGAAAGTCGAAGAAAAGTGCGAAGAAGGAGCCCGCTGTCTCCATTCCGATCCCTCCGACGAAGATTCGATAGGGGGGTAGCTCGTGATGATGGAAGTTGAAGTAAATAGCCGCAGCCGATATGGGACCGGTTGTACACGAGCGGAGCTCAAGGTATAAGATACGGGTTTCGGATCCACAAACGGGGCGTCTCGTCGTTCGCGTCCTCGTCGTCGTCGTCGTCTTCGCCGGTGCGGGTCTGCAGGGGTTGTTCGTAGCGCAGGATATATCCAGTCGGAAACTTTCTCGCCCCGCTCGTACCACCCCTCCTATCTCCCTCTCGAAGGTCCCCTGCGAAGAAGCTGCGAAAAGCATCTGTAGCGTCCTGGGACAAACTTTATAAAGAATATCGGATCAAACGTGGGTATTAAATCACCCTCGAGGGGTAGAGAGAGAGTCTCGTCTCTTGGCTCGGCTCTACCAAACGTTCGCCGGTACCAAACCCTTGGTCTAGCGTCGCCGCTCCGTATATACATGTATAGCCACTTCGGTATCTCATCCTCGTTCTCCCGGCGCATCGGCTTGGCTGGTTACCTTTGGCAGAGCCTCGTCCCGAGCCGGATCGTCGAGAGGAGCGCCGGTGCGACTGGAAAAGGAGGCGGAATTGGGAACGGGGAATCCCCCGCCCTTGTCCGTCCGACCCCACTCCCATTTCGCTCCTCTACGTGTGCAGCATTCCGAAACCTCATCTGTTATTTGTCATCCGACTTCCAGCCGGTAACTATACGCTAACTCGATCAGCCGACTAAACTAACCCAACTACTTCTTCCGGTAATCGAACCGGCGTTTCACGACTCCGTGATATAGAGGGAGGCGAGAGCGCGGCTCCGCGCTATCGGTGGTATCCCCTGCTATGGATACACGGATGGGTTCTTCGGCCATATACATAACGCCCCCGTAGCTTCGGATAGGACCAAGCCGAAGAGAACCGTGACCGAGTAAGTTTGTGGCGGATGTATGTACAGGACTCTGGTCGCGAAAAGAGCTTCCACCGACTGCGATTCAGCGCACGCACCTTTTTTATTCTATTTCCAATTGCGTGTACCAAACCCAGAGGCCCCGTAAGAGGTTCCTCCACGTTCAAAGTTCGTTACTCGCTTTACACCCTCTCCGTGTGCCGATGCCAGCGAGACTTCACTCTCCGTGGGGCTCATCCAAACCGCATCACGATCCCCCGGACTACATTCGCGATCCGCCAATCGCATTCGCATTTATTTTGCTCGGGGAATCCCCGGCAATTTTGTCTTATTGCGTTCGTGTTTTGTGTTCTTCTTTTATTGTTTACTTTCTTTTTTCTTTCTTGCCAACCCTGTTTGTTTTTGTTTCCCTAGATTGAATTAAATTTGCGCTCGATGAAGGAAGACGTGCGGGATGGAGTGAATGGAAAGAGATTGGGCAAAAGTTGGTTAGTTTATCGAGGATCCGATGGCATTGATAGCACTGGCGGGTTGTAGTTGCGAGGGAATCTTTCGATGAGGGAAGGATTCGTGCAGGACAGTAAGACGACAGTTGATTGTGTTTTCTTTCGTTTCTGTTGAGAACCCGAGAATGCTTCTGTGAATTTCAAATTCCACGTGTACGGATGTTCGATAAAAATCTGGTACGACCGAAAGATGACAACTCGATGGACGAAGGAGAATTGATGTTCAATTTGCAAATGGACAGTTCAGCTCCCTTCTGTATTTCGCGTAGTGAATTTTCATATTAATGAGCAAGATCTACATTCTCCCATTACACTTCAGAAAAATTGGATAAAAAATGTTCCTTTCCGAATACTGATATAACGCAGCCTCTCGGTAAAATCATCGTCGTTAGATTTTACTTTCCGTACTACAGACATGATTCTCAAAAACCTAAAAAAATGTAAATCTTCGGCAGAGAAGTGGGACGATGCAGGCGGATGAAGGCGCTCTCTCTCCTACGCCAAAAACGCAGGTGTAAAGAATAATTAAGGGGAAAAGAACAATTTTTACCAATTCTTAGCAAAAACTAAAAAAAAGTCCCAACTGAACTCAGTTCTATTTAGTCCGACTCTCCCCTGTCCCGATTTCCAGGCCTCGAAATCGAGTTCTTCCTCAATGATCTTCGTTAGTACAAATCTGATCATATAATGACGCGAATCTTTCGGATGAGTGGGCAAGGAAACCCTGTAAATATGATCAAAGGACTCACGACGATCTAGCACTTACAACCAACAGTTGTTGCAATCTAATAATTCAACGCCGGATATATTTTACACGAGGACAATGGGTATCTCCTCTCCCGGTGTCAAAGGGCATCGGTAATCACGGTCCTGACCCTTCACCTATCCCGAATCGTACAAACCAAGAAAATTGCCTGGTACGCCATATGTGACACAGGGTTGCGTTTGAACCGGTGTATTCAAGCCCGAAAAGCCCCGAGCCTCATCCCTCGACTTTCCATTCATTCATGATTTTGCCTTTAGCGAAAATTCGAATCTCGTTCCCCAAATGCGTTCGTATTGTTGTCGCTGAATGTTAATACCTGGTCTAAGGGTGTGCTGACCCACGAACGGGCGGAGTCAAGTGTCGTCGTGGATATGAGCCCGTTCCCTGTCATCCCCCGTATGCATACACGCTGTATGCCGAATTTTCATGAATTATACTGGAATAACCGTTCGCGAATAGGGAAGGAAGCCGAGGGGCAGCGGTAGGATTTGGGGAATCTCGTCATAAATCAATACGCGTTGGCCATCGTCGCGGATGATGCCGCTGTTGCTAGTGCTGTTGCTCTATAGCAGAGACCCGATGTCCTGTAGCCGGCTATAGAACGTCCATCCGTCAGTCTATTCCGTTGTCGGGCACCCACGGACGTACCTCGCAGGACACGTTGGGCCGTGATTGGCACTGTTATTAGTTATTGGCATGGTTACATCCAGCTCGGTTCGGGGTCTCTCGAATGCTGCATAGCTATGTCGAAATTTCAAAACCTCCGTCCAACCTCCCTTATCGCGATGACACAATTTTCCGTCCATTATTCCCAATAGCTATCGCCGACAGGACACCCTTCCCTTTATAATAAACATTTGTGGCTTTAGATATTAATGCACATTTTTAGCAGCAACATTTTTTTAGTAACATTTTTTTTTTTTTTTTTTTTTTTAAGAGAGAGAAAAGAAACTTAATCGTGAACTTTCGGATTATTGTTGCAAGCTAAGAAAGAGACTAATTCATGTTTCTTACGCGAAAGCGGCTCGTAGATCCCGTTAATTTCCTTGGCCCAAATTTAGGAGCATTAAATCGGCACCCGCTAAAGCTCTTCGGAGCCTTATCAGACCCCGATAACGATATTCTACCGCGATTCACATCAGGAAACAATACCTTATACCAAATGTCGAGCAACGATCCTACCGTTTTTCTTCGAGTTAGGTCGTAAAAAGAACCCTCCTACATTACCGTTCAAATTTCAGATCGAATCGAAAACAAGCCAAGGTTCTGAATTTCGCCCTCAGCCGCGATTGCCAACGAGTGTCAAGCTGCCAACGACCCAGCCATTATGGCACTGCAGTATCTGGCATAGAATTCGGTCCCCGCTATGTTCATCCCGGTCAGGGATGTTTCCCCGTTTTTCGGCGCTATAGGGCGGCAAGGGGGACGGTTTGCGACGCGGTGTTCCCCTTGAACGGGCGATAGACTTTTGCCTCGACGCATGTCACCCTTCGGCTGTCGCATCCCCGTGAAGCCTCTCTGCCCGAAACACACACAATCGCTCGTTAAGATAAGAGGCCCGCCCTTTTATTGCTTGATTGCCGTGGCAAAGAAGAGACGAACGATTCACTGATTTCGAACGTTACTGTCACAGCCAAACGGGGTGTCGTACGGTTTTTCGTGCCGTTTCCCTCGATTTCACTGTCTCACTGACATTATCGTACGTGCAATTGATCGACATTACCGGCGCACGCCGGCGTCCGTCGCGCAGAATAGCCTGACTTCTTTGTGAAGGCGAACGACCAGTGCGTAGGCGATCCATGGGGGGTTGCGGGGGGGTGCGGGGCAGACAAGCCTGCACGCCAGTGACACTCTTGCACCGTTACGGATAGAGGCGCGAGATTGTGTTTCACTGTTACCGATACAATATACCGTGTAAGCCGCTAACACTAGAAATTCAACCTACCAGATCGGTACGCTTCGACGTCGACTGTGCCCGACACGCTCAACGATAGTTAAACGATACGCATTCGGAATCCCCGCTCGTTCGCATCCTGCTGTTGACACTATCGGACTGGCTTCGCTCTGCGATTTGTCTCCCCGTTTCTGTTGTACACGATCCATGGGATGTCGTGTACGCAGTGGAGATAATGCGCAGCGAGATACGGGCCAATGCTGGGTAATACAACGGCTTGGTTCAATGTTGACGATAAACGTTACGTTCGATATAGAAAACTCGCCAAATTTGATCCGCGAGTCACTCGTGGCGGTAACGATGGATATCTGCGATTGACCGTGTTACTCATCCATCTTGATCGCTATGAATGATTGAAGTGGATTTGTCTGGACAGGCATCGGTAGTTATAAGAAAAGTAGAATCTTTTCTTACATCCGCTATCATTCGGTGGAGTAGATGAGCAAAGACTATTTTGAAAAATGCGTAAAATATTTTTCGATTGACCATAGGGTGAATCAGCCGATGAATGGGCACTTTCCGTAAGAGCACGGGTATAGAAAAACGTTTTTGCGCTGGCTTTTACGTGTGCTTAACTTTCCATTGACTGGCCGGTCTGCCCTATCACCCGGGCGTTTCGGGTGGCATGCGCTGAGTTTTTGGCCGGATGCTGCTCGGCCTAAAAATCGGGCCGATCCGGCTGGAATGTCGCTGTTGGCTGGTGAACTCGAGCATCTCGAAACGGCTCGATCATCTCGCCGTGCAATGATTGGCCGTATCACCCGACCAGACGTGTCACCCCGAATTACCCTACTGTACACAGTGTGTGCAGCTGGACATTGTTCGAAATCGGCTGAGAGCACTCGAACAGCTTCAACAGTCCCAACAAACGCGTTATACATGCCGAATGGCATTTTTCATTAACGCGATTCACCGCTACGATGGCTCTGGTGTGCTTTTATCAAAAGTGATTTAAATTTTGTAACAAAGGATGAAAAAAATAATAATAATAAAAAATGTACAAATGTGAGAATCGGTATCGAAGCATTGTAGTCAACGACGGAAAATGTTTTTATGCAGTGAACGCGGTAACGTAGCAACAATGTGACATCGATGCAACTGGAAATAAAAGGTAAGATAACCAGAGTGTTAACATTGAATTACATGCCAGTCGCCGTTCCTGACTCAGAAATACAACACTGTTATATTATTGTTTTATATTGTTGTTGTTTAAGGATGTAACACGCAATTTTTTATTTAAAACACATTTATCGCTAATTCCATCCTTGGATCAGCATTTTTATTGGTGAAAAGCGAATTTACTCGACAGATGGGAACTAATACATCTCAGAAAAATTATTAGTTTGCGTACCGTCGGCGGGATGGGAACCGAGGACCCTCGGACTTTGTAGACAGCGACCGTACCTATTCGGCTATGTTGGACCCGAGAATATAATTTTGGAAAATTGTTTGCACGCCTCAGACGCATTACCTTCGGATCATGATTGATGTGTAGACTTTAATTTTGGGCATCAAATATTGGTCGATTGGCCCTTTAACAATAATAAGGAAGCCAGTCATTATTTGTTTGATATAACATATCGTTATAAGCATGTTATGCACCTGTTACGAAGCCGAGTTTTGTAAGCATAACTTCACCACACTTAGTAACATTAAGATTGCCTGCAGATTAGTAATGGTTATAAACATTTTATGTAAACGTTACAGAATCCGGTCACAATATTGTAATGTGACCGGATGATAATTACATTACCGTAATAATTACATTATACGCTATTAACATTACCTGATTATTATAAAATTTGCACTAACATTGTCACAAGTATCTTATGTTATGGTTACATATAATTTGTATACATAACCATAAAGTTACACACCGACATATACAGTTTCATGGTCTGCTTATAAGAATTGATACATCACATGTAACTTCCACGTTAGATTGTCGTCACAAAACATCCTCACTGAGTAGGCTCTCTCTCTCTCTCTCTCGATCGTAGGAAATTTTACTGAGTAACCAATACGGGAGATTTAGAGTTTACATGATTATCGTCCTTTCGATAAATGAGTTGTACATATATCTATCTGCGCTTGTGTGTGGCGCGATGGTATTAATTTATTAGTATCGATCCAGCCTGCGGAGCGAAGTGTGTGCAGCGTGCGGTTGCCGGTTATTGCCACGCCAGATTGCGCAAGGAACACAACGCTGCACACTGTAGCTATACAGAATGGCTGTATCCGTGTGGCGTGTGTGTTTATTGTGAATGGGTATAATACGAACTACCTACGTGGAATAATTCACGGTAAGCATTAATGTCGTATAAACCGGGGAGTAAAGCACTTCCCGCAACTACGGCGGAACTTTGGTACACACAGCGATCTATTATCGATCGATTATCACTTATGGTCATCGTTGTCGTTCCCGCTACCGGTGTAAGTACCGATGAATCGGCGACCCACTGAATGTACGACTTTGTAACACATGGCGCCCGAAAACGAACTATAACATCCGGCGAGGAACGAACAACATTTGGCGACGTGGCGATAACTTTGCGTGTTATTTCAATCTTGTTTGTTTTTTTTTTTTTTTTTTCTCCGCTCTTAAGAGAAGTCTGCGGATTCGCGAGGGAGCGGAGATTTTGTGGATCTTACGGAAGATTTGCGATATATATATATTTTTTTATATGTTTATCGTAAAAGGTCGAGGAATTTTGGGGAAGGCAATGTTTGGTCGGACAACAATTCGCGATCAACGATTCAGTGGTTATTTTAAACTTCGAAGCGTGATCTCGGGTAAAGCATGAAAGCATGAAACAAAAATTTGTTATGAAAAATGGGTGAATATGATTTTATTTTTCTCCATCGCGAGAAAGCTGTTGCAGATGAAAAAAGAGATTGAATTTATGAATTTTTCTTTCCAGAAGAAATTGAACAGTGGTAAATATGTGTATCGCTGATTAATCGAGAATGAGTCAAATCCGACAACAGCTTGGACCCAAAATCAAACGAAATATCGATAATCGTATACTGTACAAAAATTCGTATGAAATTTAATGTACTGATTCTAGAATAACTTTTCTTTTAATGATACACTTTAACTTTTCTATAAAAGTACTTTCAATCCAATAATTTGCTTTAATATCACTGTAAAAGTTCATTAATTTTCATCACAGTTGTACGCCGAATTTAATTTACCAGTTTTTGCATAATAACTTCCAGTCGGGTGCATCAAATTTATAATTTTTCCGGCATCTCAGTAGATAATTTCCGGCACCTCAGTAGCTCGCCGAACCCTCAAAACGATGACTCTCCGCCTCCGTCGATAGTCTCGGAAAAATGTCGTGACACGGATTCGTTTGCTATCGAAGCTACCGACTCGATATCGCAACAGCTATTGCTAAAGCAAACATCGATAGGGTCGTTTACCTTGCGCGGCCTCTCCTCAAACGAGCGTCGATGTCGTAGCGATGAAAAATGCACGACCGGTCGTATAGATTTTTATCCACCTGTACACACATCAATAGGGGTAACCTACGTGTCCCGGGGCATGTAAAACGCCGATGAAGCAACTGCGCATAAGTGGATGTGTGTACTAAAATGCAATGCAGGCTCGTGCTTTGAAGGCGGATGATTAGGCAATCTCGCCCCATTCCAGGGTCGCGACGAGCAGCACTTGATTTATGACGTCGGGTGTGAGCGAACGAGTCCCTCGCACTCTCTGTCTTTCCTCCCGTCCTCTCGTAAAACCATCTGCGTTATATCTGCCCGGTCCACGGGCGCGTACGTACGTAGTACGCTCGTCCGTTCCTCTCTTTTTCGGCCCGGTAACTCGAGTCTCCGCGACGATGACAGTCCTCCTTCTTTCCTTGAAAACATCTCGCACCCTACTTAACGACCCGAGGAAACATCACCAGAAGCAGAAGCAGCGGAGCGCGCCAAAGCGACGAAGATGAGATGTCGCGCCTCTCTGCGCTCGCTACTGTTTTCCTGGACCCGGAGAGACACCGGATATTTCTGGTAGTGCCTTTTGCCTTCGAAACGCGAAGAAAAAAAATAACGCATCACATGCAACGGCGGCGTCTCTTTCACATCTGCTTCCCGTCGGCAATAACGGAGATATACCGACGCCCCATGCGCAATGCCAAAGCGGTCCATGCAGAAAAGATCCACATGTCCGAAACAAAAAAATATTGGATATCTGCTTTTAACGAAAATTCTAAAGATGGTTCGGAGTTGCCAGGGAAAAAACGCGAAGAAAAACTTAGATTTGGGTTTTTCTTTTTTTTTTTTTAATGTTGGATCGAAGATTTTTTTTGCATTTAAGAAATAGTGGTTTTGGGGAAGTTGGAACGGCTTAAATTAATATTGCAGTTCTATTTTTATCGGAACTGGGTCAGACAGTCGGCGGAAGTGTCTGAAAAAAGATACTTCAAAAGCGCTTTTGGAAATGTGCATTTTTTTTCTAGGATTAACTATGCGAGAAAAAATCTGAAATAATTTTTCAATGTTCTGAATATTGCGAGCTGATGAGTAAAAAAATATATACGAGTACTCGCTTTTCCGTTTCGTGAAAACGCGGCTGCGTCACTTGACACGGAAAGCTCAAAAGTTCTATTAATCGTTCCGTCCAATTAATTTTTAATAACTCTTATTTTTTTCACGGTCGAACTGACGTACATTGAAACCCGACATTTATCGGCTGGAGCGTTTGCGGTGGGCCCAAAGGTTGGAAAACAGTCTCTGAATTCCTGTCCGTGGACGTGTTCGTCGCTCAAATGATATAATCCTGTAAAATTCGACGGTCCGGCGCACCCCACATAAATGGAATCCAGTTTGCACACTCTCCTATACACGTACGTGTATATAGCTATAGTGTTAAACGCGCGGAGCCGGAATTCCTCGTACCCGCAACCTGCGAAATCTGTTACCTCTACAAATACGTATCACCGTTATTATATTCGCGGTTATTTAATTTCTGCGTAATTTTTTTCTTTTTTCGTTCATTGTCTTTTTAGCTTCAAATTGTACATTCACCGTACGTAGTACAGATTTGTCGCGGTGTGGCGAGCGAAAATCCACTGGTCTTTAGGCTTCAACCAATTGTGTGGGCAAAAGAACGAACGAAACTTACCGGTTGAATTTTTAAACATATGTGTTCGCTTGTTTTTTTTTCCTTTTTTTGTCGTTCATTCAAACTTTTTCATAACCCGTGTCGTGTCATTCTATTCTGTTTGGATTTCCGTTCGCACGTATTTCGCGACGGCTTTAAATGCGATTTAAGTGCGAAACGGTCTGTGCATGTGTAAATGCGCGGAGGAACTGCTTCGCAGTAAAATTTTATTTCACAGGGTGTGAAAAAGAGGGTTTTACGCACGCAAAACCATAATTTTCTCACCAAGTCACATAATAACTTTTTCCCAAAATGTTTGTTAGATTCTTCACTCGAAAAAGACGTTACACTGTTGCGAATGCGGTAAAACTCCAGGCGAGGTCAAAAGTCGTCAACGCTTCAGGACTTAGCGACCCAGAAGAGCGTCTCGATCTTTGAATAATTCTCGTTTCACGGCCCCAGTTTGGCAGGGGTATTTCGTCGGGTATTTCCGTCTCGGGCATGAACGCCGCGAAACATTGAAAATTGTCAACCGTAGCGACGGCTCGTAAAGTACAGAAAGGGGTGACGAGACGCGACGTCCCATCGAGTGTTCCAGTGTTCGTCTGCCCCGTACCACACGTCTCAGGGAACTTCGCCGGGCGAGTTACCGGGCGAATATCGATGATTCTCGAAATAATGGTCTTTTCCTTTCGCGAGCGTCTATCGCGTCTATATCGAGATATCGTCGAATGTTAATGGCGTTGAAGGAACGACCGACGAGGACGTTTGCGTCTTTGTCCGCTGTACAGGTGTTTCGGAGCTGAGCGAGCGAAACTTTTTGCCGAGTAGGAAGACACACAGGCAAGAGATAAAGACGGAGCGAGTGTGCGAAGTCGGGCTGTATGGGTATCACTTATGCATGAAAGGTCGAGAAACTTTGAAGATTTACGAGCTCGCGGGACCCCTCACCGACCGAAAAGGCCTCCATCGCAACATCCGCGCCCACCGAGCCACTCCGAGGTTTCCAGTAATTTTCCAAAAGCGTTTAACCGTTATCTCGACGAGGAGAAACCCGCGGCTCTCGGGGCGCGTCTCGTTATCTTTTCTCAACTATTTCGCCTACGTTCGCGGGACACCTCTGGTGCGAGATTCATACATATATGTATCTCAGTAAAATATGGATATTAGTGCGGTGTATTCGGGATTACTGGTGCGCGGCTGGACTGGCAAGTTAAATAATTCGAGGAGACCGGAGCGCGGTTTTTACGGCGAGCCGATGAATCATCGGAAAGAAACGTCTCGCGATCTTTGCGAGGATGCAAAAATGAGATAAAATATAAATAATTAATGGCGCGTCCGCGACTCGTTTTGAGATTTCCGTTTCTTGGGGGCCTGCGAAAGTGATAAAATGTAAACTGAACTGAAACATGAAGTTAAAACAATTTTTCCAACCGGAAAACGAACACACCAGTACAAAAAGAAAAGCGAATCAGTGGGCTTGGAGATTTGGGTCGATGGTCCATTGGCAAGAGAAATATATAATGTAAATAATCTTGTAAATTTATCAATGCCCGCACGACGCAAAATATTGTCAATATATACAATTACTACTACTACTTGGTAAAAATATAGATCGTTTTGCCCCACTCTCCTCCAATGATTTTGAAGCGACGAAATCATTGAAAATAACAATTTTGTTTTGTTGTGTTTGGTTTTTGGTTCTACCATATAATAAATCGCCTTTCCTGTTTTCTTCATAAGCGATAAGTTAACACATGAAGACCTACTTACTTATTTAATTTACTTTGGTACGAAAAGTTAACAGTCTCGGTGGGAATAGGGAAGGCGATTTTTACCGACTGCGATATGCCCTAAAAGAGCGATTTTTCTATTTATCGCGGAAATCAAATCTAATAGGACCTTGCAAACTATCACCATTCTGCTCGGATTTCCCATTAAAAGTGTGAATTCCAGACTACTCATTTTAGTTTCCCCACCTCATGATCTCCGTCCACGGTCAAGAGAGGAAGTTCATCCGGTGGTCTCGACGACAGCTCGACTCCTCCTCATATTTAAGTAAACACACCCTAATATCATATATTTCCTTCAAACCATTCGCTGAAATCTACCGTATGTCTCTCGACACACGCTATAACGAATTACACTCCACTGTATCCGATTACCCGTCTATTATTAACCATACACATACAATTACACCGCAACGACAGGGACGAGTCCCGATGCGCGTAACGTGAAAATCGTTTGTTTGGTCTCTGTGACACCCGTTTTATTTTTAATTTATAATTTCGTTTTTCTTAATTTTTTTTTCCAACTTAAATTTATACGAGACCCCAGCAACGACACGAACGCGTTACTCCGCGGGCATCTCGAATATTGTAGTACACATATATTATTAGCTCGCGTGGTCGTTTTCCCGTGCTCGGGACTGCGCGGCTTGTGTTTCTCCCTGCGTGTGTAAGAAACTCGGAGACCGGGCGAGCTCCGATACGAAAGAAATGTATTAAAATTTCCATGAAGTGAACGTTTAGGGGTCTCTCTGTGTGCTCGACGAAACGAGGTAGAAGTTAGCGTATTGTCGCGTGGATCGTTGCCGGAGCGAGGGCGCGCACGGGGTTAAACTCCGGTCCCCGCGTCGCGCGCTCCGACGATTGATAACGGGGCAAGTTGGACGGCCGTTCCCGAGATCTACGCTACGTGTTGGTGTTGGAAGTGTAAAATTCATATGTACGTGTACGTAGAGTGGCAATCGGTGGTAGCGGAAAGTGGAGTCCGCGGCGAGCAGTAGCACAGCACCGGAGTGTATATGTGGCTGGAGAGAAAACTGCGGGAGTCGAGGCGCGCATGCTGCGTGACCTGTCACCGTGAGCCTTGCTGGATTTATAAGCGGACGCCGAGTTATCGCATATTTACCCGAACTACCCGGCCAACACACACGCCCGCGCGCGCGGGCACACACGCACACCCCTTTACCCTTTTCCTTACCCTCTTTTAAACCTGCTGCACCACTCCCCTGCGATGACAGCCTGCGCAATGTTGGCCGCGGGCTAGGGCGCATGTAGACTGACCGACGCCAGAATGATATCACGTGGTACGACTCTCCCGAGGTCCTGGGCAGCGTCCGGTCCTCGAGGTATAAGGCAAAGATTAAATTAAAATTTCATGAATATATATATATATATATATATATATATACTTTTTAGGTATTTAGGTTTTTAAGTATATTGTGGTAGTTTGCCAATTAGAATAACGGTTTGGAGGATATTCATTGTTACGTATGATGGGAACCATTTAAATTTTTGTTTTTGCGAGGATACTGCCGTTTTTCGCTTATTTGGCGCACTTTTTTGAATATATCTTGATAGATAGGGATCGCAGAGGAAAAAGTTTGGGAAAAATGTTGTAGATATCAATGTTGTGCATGTTTTATGTCTTTTTCATTTTTGCGATACAAATGACGGTTTTCGAGTTGTAGTTGTTTTTGGGTTTGGCCGGGATGAGACGATCCCTTGGTTTTGACGTAGTTTCCTTGTTTTATATTTTCTGAAATATCTAATAAATGGCTATCGTAAGCGAAAAAAGTTTTAAACAAATGTTGTAGATCTCTACAGCCTGTCCCTTTTATGTCCTGTGCGTGTCTTCGATACGCCTTGTATTTTTCGAGATATGACCACTTTTGTGTCAAAACCGATACAAAATGTTGGCGAATTTCTTTTCCATTGAGAAAAATTAAAGATCCACAAAGTAAAGATCCTACAATAAATATCTCCGCCGTAAAATGCTTCACCCTCGGTAAACTGTGGAGAACGGAAGTCCACGAAATTTTTTTTTAATTCCTAAATACGATGCGATATCGTCGCGGCGTGTGGCAGCGTGACGACAGCGGAGAGAAGGTACGAGGACGTGAACGGGTGACGTCGACCTTGTCGAGGTCGAACAAGCATATTGCTGAAATTCAAGTATTTTTTGTCGTCCTTTCGCGCAACTCGTTCTTTTACCATCGAGCAGTTCAGTAACGGTACACACTACACGCCATAATATATATATATACATATATATACACACAGCACATCGTAATAAACGAACACGACAAGATTCAGGGAACCGGGCAGCGATGTTTTTACGTTTTCTTTATCCTTTTTTTTTGTTATTTACTTTTTTCTATCCTCCGCTCTCACGCTATAAAATCCTCACAAATATTTTAGAGAGAACCCGTAAGGTTTTAGTGACTCGCATAGCAGCTTTTACGGGCTAAGCTACATCTTCGCTGGTACACGAAAGTCTCGTTTTCCCTGTAGGTTACCGTCGAGGGCTACATACAAATGTACATATATACATGTGTATATACTTGTATATACACAGGGTATATAGGCTCACTGAAGAGGCAAGAGGGTAAGTGGTCGGGAAGATAATTCGTCAGCGACCTGTCTCGACCATTTCCGCCAGAAGCCGGACATTCCTCACGAGTTCGGCTTCGTCCTACCGGGTGGATAGGGAACAAGAGGGACGGAAGGTATAGAGCAAGAACTTCACTATACGCGGCACATACCAACGAGCGTAGCCGCTGAATATATATTCCATCCGTGCACGGTATACACCACCGAATATACGTGTATCGTTTCACGAGCCAAAGATTTATAGCCTGTATCGAGATTCGGTTATCAGCAGGAAACTTTTAACGGAATAACTCAGAGGCCAGCGTCGTATATCAATATGCATACTTCAATGGATAGGTGTGTTGTACCTGGTACTCGCTATCCACACGCCCCTCGGTATTTCCAACTAACTGCTATAAAAAAAATAAGTAAAAATAAAACGGAACCTTTGTAACTTCTTTTCTTCGTTTCTTCACCCAAAAATATACTTAACGAAACGATAAAGAGCGTCTGCCCCCTCCTCGACCAAGAACATTATGGACACAAAAAACAAGGTTCTTTAGACGGTAAAAGAACACATTCGACAAATATTTCTTACTCATAAACCACGACAATTTGTTTCTTGGCAATTTTTTGAATATTTTTTATGCCATTTTACAAGTTTTTTTAAGACAAAAAAACGGTTTATTGACCGCAAGGAAGAAATGTAATTAACAAAAAACAAATGTCGGAGCTTCGTGAGCGAAAAATATTTGTTAAACGTAGGAGAGAGCGGGGTAAAATTTATGTTGTCTGTATATAAGTTTATAATGCCTACAAACGTGCTTCTATCTATTTCGGCGCGGGTTAAAATTTTTTTATGGATTCCGGAATAATAATTCAGTCAAAAAACGTAAAATACCATCTCGCATTAACTTTGCTAAATTGTGTAAATACTCGATTCCGAAGGAAGAGATTTTATTGAACACGAATAACGGTACTAAAAGGGAAATTCTTTTTTTTACCTACTCCATGCGAAAAAAAGGACACGAGTCGCCAGCTGCACTTGTCGAATTCGGTTACGAGATAATTAAGGCATTTTTTTCGAATATGAAAGGCTATTAACGATACGCTACACGGAAAGCCACGGCGTTTATTAATTTCGTCGAGGGATTATTGGAATATAATTCATAGCTGTCGAGCCTGTTCGTGGTGTTCCTGCCTTTGGCGGTTCGCGAAGGATATGGAATTAAAACGAATTTACTTTGGAGCAGAAGCTTCGGAAGGCAATATAAATATAGCTTCGGCGGAAGCACTAAATATAATTCAAGAGAGTGTTTTCCGGTTAGGAAAATTTACCGTTAAAACCCTTCGCCAGATAATCCGCCAAATAGCAAAAACCCAAGTGACAACTCACTGTGCGATTCAGACGAGGTTCTTTTTTCGTACATTTTCGTAACACTCCGCATTATAATATTGTATTATCAGATCGTCACTCAACAGCTAATCTCGCACCCGACATTTTTATCGGAATATGAAAATACTTACCACCGAGCACTTTAACATTTTTCAAATATATGTGATTCATAGGCGAGTTCCTACCGTGCAGCACGTCCGATTCACGCTGATTTAACCGAGCTCGGAAATCCTCAGTTTCTTTTTCCATTTTTTTTTTTTTTTTTCGCCGTCACATTTTATATTATCCAATCGATATATCGGGAAAGTGTGCCGGAGCGCTGGGATATTCGAGATCGTGCGGGAGAAAAACGATGTCGAGGAGTGATAAGATTTGAAGTTCGGACGATCAATGAATCCCGCGCGGATTCGGGCTAAGTGATACCTTGAGAAATATTGATTTTATTACGAGTATATATGTGCGCCCTATATACCAGATATGAGTTTCATGGCGGCGACGTAGCGTGCGAAGGAAACCTGTAACTCGCTGATCGCTAATACATAAGTGAGATAGAAACTTTCTCATTATTTATCAGATTAGTGTAAGCCCGGCTTGGTTCCGCAACCGTATTTTTCTCTATAAACTGTAATGTACTGCTACTTTTTACGCTGTAATAGCTACCGGTTAGGAAAGCTCGTTTTTTCCATAATACAAATGGGAAACGTAGTGAAGTAGTTCCATAAACCGGAAATTTAGTTCAACGTGAACGCCGGGGGTTCTAAAAAATAGGATAAAAATTATCCTTCGCTCTTAAATTCGTATTTTTAAACCGATTTGAGCAAAAAAGTTTGTTTCTTCTTCGACATGTAATAACTCTGACATTAAACATAAAAAAAAATAATGTTATCGAAGTATTATTTACAGAACTGCATCGAATCCGTATATCAACTTGCAACAATTCCAATATTACGATTAATTTTTTGTCGAATAATATCACGAGAGGTCAAAAAAGGGACAATCTTAAAAATCCGTTAATCCCCATTGATATCTAAAAGATCGAGTTGTAATTTTGATAAAAAAAAAGATTCTTTATTAAAAACATATTTTAGTGATAAATTTAACATTCATTCTAAATTAATATTGTATCATATCGTAATTTACGATGATATTCTAAGATACTAATGCCTACATGGAAAGAAAACAATTTTAACACACATTTATTAACATATAAATTGGTACGTCGGTAGTTTAGATATTATAATATTTTCTTCAATAAAATTCTGAAAAAAATAAAATTTTCCCGAAGTGGGCCAACACTCTACCAGCGTAAAACTCGAGGACGGAGGAATTCGCAATCTCTCGAAAGGGTCGCCGATAAGTCGACAGTAGCCGCAGTTGAACAACTACGTTTTTCTCCGACTTCGACCGCTGCAATAAAATTTCAATTTCAAATCGTAGCTCTCGCCGGTTTTACCTCGGGCAGAAACCCCTCTATAACTATAATCGTCGTCACCTCGACGATTTATTTTATTTTTCCACACATTAACAGAGCGAAGTACAGAACGAGCTTTGCGTAATTGCTTGATAAAGTCACCGGGAAATGAATTGCCTCACCCCGGTACAGAACCTCCGTTTGCGGAAAATCGCCGCGGACGTTAACTTCAAAGCGGAATAACAATTCTTCGTGATAAAACAAATTGCAGTTTCCGTCTCAGAGGTTGATACGAAAGTGAGTGCAAACAAAACTTAACCGTAGGGTTCCCCGCGCGGGGCCCGCTGTAAGAAAAAGAGGCGCTAAGGAGTAGAAAAAATAACTGCTGCCCAACTCAGGTTGAGCGTGAAAAAATATACCAACCTTGCGCAAATAGCTAAAAAATTGTGAGTTCTAGAGCGCGAACCGACATTTTTTAAGAAATTTAAAACGGCCTACAAAAAAAAACAACTGAACATTTTTCAATGAAATTTTGCAGAAACATTGCCTATTAACCATACATACTGTGTGTGAAATTTCAGCTTGATTGGCCGAGATATTCTCGAGTTATAACGGTTTGAATTTTTCGCGTCTGATTCACACACACACACATACATCCGGACATTTTTTCTAAATGTGATTTTTCGACATTTTGGAATATACTGAACATGTGTTCATTAAAATCTCGGATTTTTTTTTACCAACACAAAGCTTCCTCTACGAGGAAGCAAAAAAAGGCGACAAGCGCGGAAAATCTTCCGCGTCAAAGGACGACTGGTTTCTTTCGGGTCGGAGGATCTGCCGAGTGGCCTGCGCTGCATCCACTACGCGTAACATCTTTTGATGTACGATGTCAGTATACAGTAGTGTTGGTGTGTACCGCACAGAATTGTCGAGCGGTCATTCGCGAGGGTGCGCGCATATCCTGCACAGACGCGACGAGAGCCTTTCATATTATCCTTGCTGGCTCCTGGCTGGATTACTCTCGTGGTTCGTCTTTCGTTACTCCATTATTCTTCCGGGTCCTCATCCTCGCCCGCCGCACCTCTCTCGAGACTCGACCCTAAAAAGTACTTGCCGCTTCGAGCGAGTACGCCTCCGCGTATACCGTACACACTTTCCTCCCCTCAACAATTTCGTTTCTATGGAGTATGGCAAAGAAAGCTAAGAATGAAAGAAAAGGAAGAATGCTTTTTCTAATTTTTCGGTCGCCTTCTCTCGTCTTCCTCGCGGCGTTTAAAGTTTGTTTTATGAATTGAGAGTGCGGTCACGATCGCGCTGGTGAGAACAACGTAGCGAACGGCACGTACCATTTCCTCCGGGTTTCTGCATCCACAATAATCATCCATTATCTTCACCGATCGTTGTTGACTTTGGATTCTCAGAAGTCAATCTACTTTCGCGATTCGATCAATATATAAATTCGATCAATATATGAAATCGATCAATATATGAAATCGATCAATATATGAAATCGATCAATATATGAAAACGATCAATATATGAAATCGATCAATATATGAAATCGATCAATATATGAAATCGATCAATATATGAAATCGATCAATATATGAAATCGATCAATATATGAAATCGATCAATATATGAAATCGATCAATATATGAAATCGATCAATATATGAAATCGATCAATATATGAAATCGATCAATATATGAAATCGATCAATATATCCATTCGATCAATATATCGATTCGAAAGAATTTATTCGAGCAAAATTTGATGCTGTGTCACGCAGACGTTGAATTCATGGGGGCTCGAGAGTGGAGTTAGTATGGTCCGTATAGAATCGTCGAGCGGTCATTCGCGAGGGTGCGCGCATATCCTGCACAGAAGCGACCCTCTTATATCATCTTTGCTTGCTCCTGGCTAGGCTACTCTCGTGGTTCGTCTTTCGTTATACCCTTATTCTTTCGGGCCCTCATCCGCGCGCACCGTACCTCTCTCGAGACTCGACCCAAAAAAGTACTTGCGGCTTCGAGCGAGTACGCCCCCGCGTATACCGTACACAATTTCCTCCCCTCAACAATTTCGTTTCTATGGAGTGTAGTAAAGAAAGCCAAGAATAAAAAAAAGGAGAATGCTTCTTCTTATTTTTCAGTCGCCATCTCTCGTTCTCCTCGCGGCGTGTAAAGTTTATTTTTCTCTTCTTTATTTTCACTTCTGCAAGAATATTTACCCGGCGGAGTGGCCGGTCGTTGTCTCCATTTGCCGCTGGATTAAAAACGGAAGAAGCGCTATGAATTATTTAACTATCGCGCCGATATCACCCGAGAATATTTCAACGCGCGGGGGTGTCTCGTAATTCCAGGGTTTATTATTCAAGTGTTCATCAATTTTTAGGAAGTAGTTCTCGATGTTGGGTGTATCGACAACTTATTTGAGATTTTTGTAATGCGTATTTCAACCGGAAGGGAGTCAATTTTTTTTACGAAAAACCATCTTCCGACAAAAAAAAATGCGTGAACACGAAATGCAGGTTTTCGAATGAACTCTTCAGTGACATTTTTTCAAATTTTCTCGAAGGCAATTCTTGCCAGTCTTCATAATTTCATCATTGGACCATTCTTTTAATGCAATGTCTGTAAAAAATCTACGGTAACGAGTCACGGTTTGATTTTGCGGAGTAAAGGTCATTTTTAAAACAGCTATAGCAGATTTCACACTTGCCATCCAATCCAAGTTTCCTTGATTGAAGCGTGCGCATGCGAAACATTGTTATGCACTTTTTTCATGCTTTCCGCGCCCACCGATTCGGGTAAAATTTCGTTTCCACTGACTCCTCTCCAACAAACCCCGACTCAACGAATTTCGATCAATGCTTGCATTTCCGAGAAACGAAAGTGCCCCATTGTCTGTCCAATTAGTTTCCCTTTTTTAAATTTCGGTCCTACCGATTTTTCCTCCAATCATCCGCAGAGTGTCCGTCCACGCGTCAGAAGAGTACAAAATAATTGACGCAACAGTTCGTAGTGGCCTATAAAAACAAAATGACCCTGGAACATGAAAATGCCTCGTATATATTTCAGTGATTTGCCCCGATACAGTTGCGCTATTCGGGTACGGCCTGTCGGATCGATAATTGGGTTGATGTTTTCCGAAACAACGACCTGGAGACTGTTACAGAGAAGCGGACGGAGATAGCAGGAATTTTTTTTTTTAATACTCTAGCACTCCGCGAGGGTTCATTATACCTCGTTGCGTCTTTTATTCCCCCTAATTGCTTTATGACGCGCTGTTACGTGTCCCTCCCCCTTCGGTTCTCCGTCCCGCTGCGGCCATACACCGATACCCTTCCCATCGAGCCCTCGGCCGCCGTACGAGCGAGACCTCACCAACGAACCCACACTCGGACGCATTCTAATACCACCATTGTAGTGTTCCGCTATAACCACACGAAATCATACCGTATTGTACTGCGACTCGCGCTCGTGCCAGCCTCTGTACGTCGGATTCACGGACACGGAGACGAGCCCGCACACACTCTACCGTCACCCTCGTCATTCCCCAGGAGGCCTGAGTTTCGGGGAGTTAATTGCGCCGTCGGAATTTCGTTGGCAAATTATTCTTTCATGCCTCCGGAGAGAATGTATTACCTTGTCTCTCCCCAGCCTCTATAATATTCACTGTGCACTCCCGCTGTAGCGTTTTCCCGCGCCCTCTTTGTACACACGGAAAACTCTCGGCTTCGCGCGACTATTATACGCCCGTAAGTCGCGGGGGTTGCTTATGGTTTTATACGGGAATTGCCGAAACGTTGTTTTTCTTTTAAACGAGTCAGGGAGCGTATTTGTGGATTTGGAGATTGCTCGGCATTTGTTGTAATCAAGCTGCTTCGCACTGTTGAGAGGTGTATCGGAGGGAATGGCTGAGATCCGTAGATCCTTTGCGTTTATTATCTTCTTGGATTGTAGGGAGCTTTTTTGTTTTAAAAAGCGACGTGAAAAAAGTTAAGACATGACTTTGAGACGTAGGGAGATTCAGAGTTTCTTTTTGTGACGTTACTTCCGGATTGAAAATATCGGTTTTGTAGAGCTGGTCTAATAACTCCACTTCGCCAACAAAGTTTTTCAGAAATATTGTCGAGCTTCCGGTTAGTTACTCAAATCATAGTCCAAAATTTTTGTAGTAGGCTCGATCTTCACATGTGAGTGATAATCAAAGTGCGATCTTCACGCACATCTCAAAATCAAAGTGCGATCTTCACGCACACCTCAAAATCAAAGTGTGATCTTCACGCACACCCGAAGAATCGAAACTTCGATTTACATCCTTACGATCAAACTCTACGATCTCCGAATTGACCCGAGGAATCAAAGAAAATTCCCGCATCACTCTTCGGCATTGAGATGAAACGATATCCCTCTCATAATAAAAAAGGTCTCTGAATCATAAAAAAAAAAAGCTCCGAAGACCGAGAGAGACGAGGCAGAAATTAACGGCCAACGTATCGTCGCGTCACCGTGACTCACGTAGAGGAAACCACCACTTGTTCTCTCGTTCGGGGGTTCCCTCCTCGTCTCGGCGAAAACTCAATTCAGGACAATTTATTACGAGTGAAACAGCAGAGAGGGAGAGAGAGAGAGATTCGTAAGAGGGATCCGCCCGGCATCCACGGAAGTGACTCCGCACGACGGGACGGCGTCGGGTCCTCGCGAGAGGCGTGTGGCGAAGATGTATGCCGTTCGCGAGAGTAGAGGAACGTCATCGATGCCGGGAATCTCGCACGCGCGAGCGCGCTTCATCGTACCGCGCCTCCCGCGATTAAACAATTAAGAACACCGCGACGGGGAACGAGCGAGGACGAAGAGGAGGAGGAGGAAGACCCGAGGAGGAAGATGAGTCTGGCCGCGGTGCTTTCACCGGAGGCTGTACGGAGACCCGCGCATGCGGGACGTATGCGCGTGTTCGGCGGAAGAGGCGCACAAAGAACGGCGCGATTTGTCAGACTCCGGTTAGCCCATCCTCGTACAAATAACGCGCGAAGCAGATTACTCGTGCACCGTACATACGGAGTGTATATGAGCAGGGCTGTGTACACGCTCGCACGTGCACACATGCTACAGGGTTAGTCGGGGCGCGCCGTTCTGGAGCGGCTATCGCGAGGCTGCGCGAACCGCGCGATCATTCATTTGATGTACGCGCACACACATGCTCGTGCCGCTCGGCGTTATCCTGGACGGTGTTACAAAACGATATAGCATCATCCATCTGCATAATAATAAAGTAGGCGTCGATCCCGCGCCCACCGGATCTGGCGCCGAGAGAGGCTTTCGGCGTCATTCCGAAAAGTTGTTCCAATGATTATTCACCCACAATCATTTTATCGTGATTTCGTTCGATCGTACTCGTGTGATTCTCATGTTTCTGTGTTTGCGTTTGCGAATTCGGAGCGAGGTATGTACACACTCGTCGCAGTTACAGCGTGTACGATGGGGTTATGTCGCAGTAACGAAATACGATTAATGACGTTGGTAAATTTGTACGGGAAGAGGCGGCCAGGGATATTGTTAATTTTCACGGGTAAACGTGTACGAGTGGTAAATTGTCATTGACGCTCGAAAAATTCTGCGGAGCCTGGTATTCACGTTACGTTCGTCTCGATGCTGCACATTTGTACGTGACTTGTTGAATTTCATTGGGTTGATGTAAACGAGTGATTGGCGTTGATTCCTCAGAATTTTTCATTAATTTTTTTACTAAAGCCTAATTTCATTTATCCGATTTGTGAGATCTTGAAAGATTTTATGATACACATTACAAGAAACACGTTATAAGAAATTTTTTACAGTGAACTTAATGTCGATTGGACACACACGGATACTCACAGATACTCACGGATACTCGCAGGTACTCGCAGGTACTCGCAGGTACTCAGACATATTCACAGACTCTGTACTCTAAATATCATACATACATACATGGCGAGCATATTAAAAAATTCCGCTCCCGATTCTTCCCCGATACCACCATAACTATGCGAATCCGTGTTCCCTCCATGATTCTCGATCGCAAATGACAAAGCATCACCCGAAAATATCAATGCCAGAGTGGCAAAGTGCAAACGGCCATTCTGGCCCGTTAACGTTGACATACGTATGGCGGAGCTCTCGGTGCCCGCATGCTTATCGTCCGAGCCGGCAACAAGGCACGTTACAGATGGATCTATCTCCATGTATTACATATTCTCCGAAAGCCCCGGCCGCAAGTGCATCCGTGAGTGGCCAGCGCTGCCCGTCCCTGCAATACCGCCGCTCTACGAGGCCGCACATCATGCGATGATTCTCCACTACGTGCGTATTCCATGTGTCCTCCGGAGCCGTGCGTGTGAATCAATGTGCCCTCACATGCGCGTAAACCCTGCTGCATCGTTAACGGAGAGCCGGTGCAGCGGCAAGCCGCTCGATCGCCGCTGTGGCACTGTCCCTTGTGGAGAAGAGGTCATTACCAACGACGCTCGCTCCATCCGACACTCGCTCCATCGGACACTCGCTCCCTCCCCGATCCTCGCTCCTTCTCTCCTGCCTTCACCCCGGTTGCATCATCGACGTGACCAAGCCGCAGGGATTAAAACCGGGTAATACGAGAGAAACTGGACGAGAGAGAGAGGGAGAGGAAGCCGGAGACGCCCTCAGAGTTCATCGGGTCCGAGGCGGATAGAAGCACCAAAGTACATACGGAGCTGGATATATAGATTGAGGTGGCCCGGGCAGCATACACGCGCAAGTTTATGTCTCAATTATAATGGTCTCGAACGTAATAACAATAAATGTCACATATATATTGGGCGGTCTGGAGGAGGAGGTGGTGGCGCGGGGGGAGGCAGAGAAGAGGAACCAGCGCGGCGAGGTGGGAGAGAAGGGCAGTTTGGGCTCCTCCACGCTTCCACCGGGTGGAATCTTGTTTGCCTTAAACGAACTTCACCGCCGCAATTAACCGACGGGAATGAGCCGACACTATAGCTCCGGAGCTCGGGAGTGACACGCCTGAAGAGCCTCGTCCTCTCTCTCTCCGTTCCGTGTGAATGCCGTAATGCAATTTCGGTTCATTCCCGCGGCTCGCTCGCGCCTCCTCATCATCGTCTTGCGGCATTTTTCCGACTCGCTCCGTTTCGGACTGGTACGAACGGCCACGTCGTTCCGGGCCGCGCCCGGAACGAGCTGGACGAGGAACGCGCTGGACGAGCTGGTTCACAGACGGGACCGGCGTTACGGGCTGGTAGACGAGATTCGCATCACCTGCTGTGCAATCGCCAACACTCTCCGTGGACACGGCGGAACACGAAGCGGAGCGACGGTGTGCGCGCGAACGTGTGTCCGCGAGTATGTGGATGCTCTTCGGAGCTCCTCGTGCGAACAACTTGACGGGACATACCGCGGTGGTGGTTCGATACGCGCGCGGGAAGCATCGACGAGTCGTTAATCATTGTTCGGAAGGCTAGGCGGTTTACGATGACGGGGGCAATTATAGCGAGAGCGAGATTGGACGGACGGAAAGAAGTCCAATAGCTCGGGGGCTTTTTAGGAGGTGGCTTCGGGCGGACGGATCTTTCGGATGTTTATTGGGCGGGTTTTTCTGTTTACATAATTCGACTAATAAAGAGTCATTTGTCTGCGACTGGCCTTCGAGAGTTTGATCGAGGTTTTTGTTCTTGTTGCTTATTTTTTCGAATTTTTTTTGCTAGTTTTTGGGTACGGAAAGTCGTTAATCATGGTTCGATGACGGCGGCGCTTGTGATTAAGGCGTAGAGAGGTACGCCCGTGGTATAGAAACTGTGGAGGGCTTTGCGCGGTCTTTTTTATCGAGGTCTGTTTATACTTTGTTATAAAAACGAAAATAAAAAGAAAAGGACAAAGGGAATAATGTGTGTATGAGGATAGAGTTGCGAGTTAACAAAGGTTCCTTTGAATTAAAAACGGGTTGTCGACGATACTTGGTGTATAAAGGCAAAGGAACGGTGGAGGGTGATCGCAATAACGAGTAGGTATAAAGCTGTACTTTACGACGCAATTAAAAAAAAATAAAAAAATTAACAAAACATAACGGAATATTTCTTATTACACGACTCAGCAGAGCGCAGTTGCGGATAGTTGAAATATTATATCTTTTCAACAATTCAATGGAAATATTACCTAACTTTTACACCCTTACAGTGTTACTCAGCAAACAAAGAGCTTGTACAATTGACATATTACATTTCTTTCTTCTTCATTTTACAATTTTTTTTCAATGTCAACGTACAGCTGAACAACATTTCGAAGTAATGGCACCGCTTTGCAACTCTTTGCAATACGATCTCTCTGGGAATCCGCAGAAAACACTCAGCTTGGTTATTCCCGATTCGGGAATAACCAAACTGAAGGACGTCTCAATGGCTTATTGGCCCACCCCAAGGCATTATAATATACAACAAAAAAAAGAAAAAAAAATAGAACTAGTATTGTAAGGGAGATCAATAAATGTCTTTTACTACTGCTACTACTGTCAACGAACCATCACAATTTTTCAGCCGAGCGCTCAGCGATGAATATTTTACGCGGATTCTTTGAGCTTTTTTTTCTCATCGTGATTTCTTTTCTAGACAGTCAAACAGTAATCCGTCGTCAAAAAAAAAAAAAAAAAATTGCAATTACGAACGCGCCGCTTCGGCCTCTAATCGATTTGCTTCTTCGCGCTCTCTCGCAAATCGAATTTCTTCGCCACTATCGCTACACGATCGGGTCCCTCCCTGCATTATGGCAATTTTTTCCCCAACGAGCGATGGCTTTACATCCCATGTGGTTACTCTTTACAGCGTTAATATTAATGAAATCATGTTGCTCCCTTCCATCGAGCGTATCCCACGCGTTACCGAGCTCTCAGCCAAGTCAGATCTCATTGAAGTTCGATTCGCTCCATGCTCCACGAGAGCTTCGGGCCCCTTTACCATCTCCCAGCGAACTCACCCTCCTTCTGTCTCTTCTCTCTCGGTCTATCTCTCCGCAACAGATCGATTTCCACAAAGCAGCGCTTCTAGCTGTTCTGTCATTCACAGCCACCCCCTTGCGTACCTCGGAGCGTTGCGATTCCACCCGATTCCATCCGTGAGTCACGTTTGTCTCTTATCTGTAACGAATTCTCGATCGAGCACGTGCGTACTGGACCACCCGACGGATGGATGGAAATGTTAACGCGCACGAGCGCGGACGCAAAAACACGCGCATGCGCGTTGCGTGTGTTTGTGGGCGCCGCGACGAATCCCTTTCCGGGATAATAGGAAACGTATATATGCACATATATTTTATATGTGTATATATATATACACTTTTATATGTATATATGTACCTCTATATCGCGTATACGTACAATAGTCGCTGGAGAGTATTTCTCCCGTGCGATATAGAGAACGAGATGCGTGACTCACGCACGTTATGCGTAGACTATGCGGCGCCTACATAAATACGAAATAGCGAAACGACTATTTATTCGCGCCCGTGCCAAACAGTTTGCGCCGTATCGGGCGGTCAGCACGGAGAATTGCATTCGCAAAATAAACTAAAGAATTGAAACCATTCGGAGCTGTGCTTGTGTGCGTATGGTAACTCGCGACGCGTCTGTATGTTTTCGAATTTGGAGGGTTGCGGCGATGATGTTGTACACAACGGGACGCGCAACGCGGTTTTTTTCACCTCGTCATTCGGCGGTCGGGACGTTAAACAACGCTGCCTAACCGATCTGCCTTTACATATCGACCGGATACATAAGCACACGTGGGTACAGGATCGTCCAGATTAAATAATCACATCGCGGAAAAATAGATAGATTAATAGATATGATTCTACCGATCTATACATACAAAATATTTTTGTAGTCGCACGAATCGGCGTATATTTACCACACGTATTGCAACATTTACTATTTAAATTGTGATGGTTGATACGAAAACATATTCATATTATAGAAAGATTGAAAAAATCTTTCCATCTATTTCGGAGTATTCGGAGTGATCCCGAGTAATGATATCGATTCTGATAAAATCGTTATTGCTATAATCTACATAATAATAAAGTGTATCTCGGACACTCATACCGACGATTCTCACAGATACTCACAGAACCGAGCCGACATAACCGCTATCAATAATAACATATATTATTGTTATTGAAAAATAATTACCGATTTTTGTTTATTTTCCTTAGACGATGTATTTTACACAGATACGAAAAATAATTTTCGTTTTTTTTTTTTTTGTAACATTGCACAATAGATTGTGAATTCGAATAGCAATTTGACCCCTGTCTCTCGTCTATGTGGCCCGTTCGATATTTATTCTGAATCAGTCTGTATATACAGTGTCCACAATGTAAGTACATACTACGTCACGTTCGCTTACAAACTCTGGGCGTATACGAGAAACGAGGCCGAGAACGACGACGGCGTGTGTGTGAGTGTGCAGGCCTATTGCCGCTTCTGGCCCGCGCCCAATCCGATAAACCTTTTTACGGCCACGGCGACAAAAAACTTTCTTCGCCTCCCCGGTCGCTCTAATGATGGTCTTCGCGCAGTCGGTGACGAATCCTCAATTGGACCGATTTTTTTTTTTTTTTCTCTTCCCCATCTTTCTCGCTCGCTTCGCTCCCTCCTTCCTCCCTCGCAGCCGGGTTGTCCGGTCGACGTGGTGCCCGACGCCCGAACCCGAAGAGGAGAGACTCGGGACATCGGGCGTCCAACCGACGAACGGACCGAGAGGAGATCTCGCTCGGTACTCGGAAAGACCCTGGCATTCGAACATCGCGGCCGGTCTCTTCTTAACGCTCCACTGAGAATACTGTATAACGCGGTGAGCGCGCTCGGCGGACATGCCCGGAGAACCCGGGAGTCTAGCGAACGGTACTTGCTCGCTCGTTGTGCAATGGAATTATTACCGTGGAATTTCTGGGCTAGGAGCCCTCGTGTTTCCTCGAGCGCAGACTCTCGTGCTATTACCGTGCGAGAACTATGAACGCCAGATACTCGTATTATACGGATTTGTTTTATATGGGGCCACTCCGCTTATTATATCATAAACGTATGAAAATTTATCCACGCTCGGATGCCCCGAATCGATCCCCGACACGGTGCGATAATAGTTGAACTCATGCGATCATTATTCCGCTATGAATTATAAATACAACCGTATCGGCGTGCGAATCTCGGTCTTTCTATCTTACTCTATTTTTTATGAAGCAAGATTGCGTGGAAGGGATCAATTATTCCTTTCTAATAACAATGATTAATGTATGGCGAAGTTTCCATGACGGGCATGCCGCGTGGAACAGAAATAATTTTTTTTTTTTTTTTAATCATGTCAATAGAAGTTGAATATATTATCAATCGCAGAGTGACGGACTATTCAGTGCTCGTGTCGAAATCCCTTCTGGCTTCTGGATCTTATATATATTTTAGAAAACTGGGTGTTCGTTTGTATGTTCGCCCCATCCGCTCCCCCGCAGCTTTCGGTGAAGTTGACATTATTTTAGTAATGTAATCTCTTATATATTTTGGGAAGTTGTTTACTTGTTTGATTCTTGGCCCTAGTTATTCCAGAAATTCGTCACGTCCGGTTTGGAAATATGATTTTTAGACTCGAAGTGCCGTCACTTCTGGTTTGAAAATCACATTTCTCGACCGCAAGTTACGCTTCCACGAGTGTTCTGATGGTTTTTTTTTAATCTTGCGTTTCCCCATTGTGTCTCGGTGTCCCTTGTCGTGTATTTTTGATACCTGTTCGCCGTACCCTGACCATTCTGAACCCTCTGCCAGTCGAAACGCCGGAAACCGTACAGGGAGCCGCGGGTTGGAGTATAATGGTCTTACTGCTCTCAGGGAGGAGATCATGACCACCGCATGGTCTATCATCCCTATCGACCCTATCATCTTAAATTTTCATGCATCTTCAATTTCCGTTCAAAGATCGTCTCTCGAGGTACAGAAACCTCGAGAGACGATGATGTGAAATCGAGCGTTGCAGACAATTGATGAGTATCGAAAATCAACTCACCTTTGTACGTTCTTATCTGAACGAAAAAGGTATTACGAACACCGTCCAGAAGAACCTATGTTTACGAAATTATCAAAAACATACAACACTTTTGCCCTTCCGATTGGTTTCGCATTTTTTTATTTTTTTACATCATTTTTTCTCCTAATGAGAAATTTTATTGTACACTGTCCGTCATTAATGCCTGGTTTTACTAGTTTTTCTATGTTGTTGGATATCTTGCTCTATGTTTTAAGGAGGTTTGTGCGCTTCACAACTGATCAAGTGGGTGCTACATTTTTAAAGTCATTTATACAATTTTTTAAGCAACTATTGATTATAGTGGATGGTCCTTATCCTAGAAAAACACTAATTATAATGGATTTGCAAAAATATTAACTGGCTTGTGCTTATTTTCGAAACGGTACATATTTGTTTTTTCAAAGTTTTTTCAAACAATAATCAATTGAGCAAAAACTGCGGATTTTCCTTTCAAAAAACTGTAGAACGAATATGTAGCTTTTCGAAAGTAAATACAAATCTGTTACTATTTTTGCAAATCAATTGCAATCAATGTTTTCATTCAGGTTAAGAACATCTGCTCTAATACAAGAATAACCCACTATAATCAATAGATGCGTAAAAGTTTATATAAACAACTTCAAAAATGTAGCACTCATTTGACTAGTTTAAGGCGCTCCCATTTCCTGAATGAGATGAAAGATATCCAGCAAGACGCCTAGCAAGACTGGACGTCTTGCTGGTTGATTGGTGGCCGGATGGCTTGATTGATATCTCCGATATTGATATCTTCGATACTGACGTCCAGTAAAACCGGACATTAATGAACGACCGTGTACATTGAATGAAGTTGATTGAATCTTTTATACCGGGGAGAGCATCGTCGACGTTTGAGACTATTCCTTAATGAAATTCGGGGCCTGACAAGGTAGATTAGGTGCCATTAACCAGGTGGATTAGTCACCATGGCCCGAGTGGCGGGCGTCACTCCGTTCCTCTACTGTCATGTACACTCTTCTTTCACCGTCGTTGGGACAACTCGATGTGTGCGCAGCGATGAAACAAGAACGAGGGAAAGAAGATTGAAATCTCCGGTGTGTGCATCCGTGTGGATGCCATCAGCGTTCGAGAGATCCCGCACCACCATCGCGACTGTCTTCATCTCGCGTATAATTGTTTAATTGGGCAATTTATCTGTAGCTACTAATTAAACAGGAAGGACTGCCAGATCTGTGCGACTGGACCGTGCATGGTTGTAGATTACGAAACCCACACATGAAGGAGAGAAGCCCAGTGTGGAGTGACGTTAAAGGGGTCGAGCGGAGATTGGCCGTCCTCGAGGGTTACGAGGCTTTGACCTCTTTGTGTCATGGACCTCTCGGAAACTCGAGACTCGAAAAACAACTTTGTCGGAGAGGACAACACAGCGACATGCATGTCCGTACTATGAGATCCCTCGGCGATCTTGACTCATTAATTACCCAGATTCGCCGGGAAATTCAGAGGATTCTGTAGTTTTGCATGTGATAATGACGAAAGCCGAGATTTTTCTCGCACGGGTGACTCGGAAAATGTGGAAAGGAGGAAAACTCGGACAAATCGCTATGAATGACATGGTCTTGTTATTCCAGGCGCGCGGTAACCGAGATGTTGGTGGATAATGAAGTTCAGCAGGTAGTCCGATCTTTTCAGAGAATAAAACTTGCACGGTACGCGAAAGGTGGAGTGATTTTTCGTTACAGAAATGTTTAACTACCTGAAGGATTTTCGTGTCATTACGCCTTATCGTGTTGCCGCAATTTTCACGGTGATTCTTCTTTAATTGAATTCGCTGAACGCAGAGTATATCGTGCAATTTATTTATAAATAAAACAAAGTGTTACGGACAGAGTTGAAAGTCCACCTGTGATGGACGGTCATCCGCGACATAGATGGGATATGCTGATTGACTTATCATAGGGTTCAAACAAGCACCGACCCAAAACTAATCTGACTCAAACGCTTCGATGCAAATGTGCTTTTCTCGCATATGGCTACACGGATCAAGAAAGATCCTAACGATCGAAACGTTGCACCCTTATAGCAATTTTAGAACACCACATCAGGTCTTGATAAGGCCTCATTAGAATCGAAAGTTCTAAAATGTTCACCATGGCAGATACACTCGTATGCGAGTGCCCAATCAGGATAATACGGACTACAAGTTGCCACCACGGGTAAAACATAGTTTTTTTTACTGCATTGGGAAACACGCGCATAGAAGTACGGTCTACCATCTCATCAATTGGCTGAGTCGAGTTCGTTGCAGAGCCAGGCCTTTCTCATGCCCACGCACTCGTATTACCATACGTGACTTGTTTCCGCGGATATTAAAAATTCACAGGCCCACATGCCTAACTACATATGTCTAAGATAGAGCGTAACTCGATACCGCGTATTGCCACGAAAGGGGAATTGAGATCAATGACTCAAAAGGGGGCGTGCGACTTTTGATTCTCACCGAATAACGCAGAGGCGTGGATACGTGTGCTATTTTATTACCATCCCTGTTCACATAGACATACATATATGTATATATATAAGTATCCATGGGATATAATATATGCCTACTTGCGTGTATACCAGATCTCGTTTCCGCCCACCTTTTCTCTCGGGCTCGTTATATGGCAGCGAGGATCGTGCGGAAGGACGCGTGGGTCGAAAACTAGAATTCAATAAATCTTTAATTTTATTGGAGAAATTTATAGTATCCCTGTATTAACGGCACACAGGATTCTTTTATTCGATATTTTTTATTTATTTTTCGCACAACGATGCTCGCTTCGTATCGCATGTGGGATATGGTTTTTTTTTTTTATTTTTATTCATTACCACTCGCCTTCCGTGTGACTCGAAGACTGTAATGTCTTAACTAATCCGATTGAGTCGATCGACGCGGGGTCATCGACTGCTCGCCGAGCTGCGAGGTTTCGTGTGTCGCGAGTTCGTCAAATGTATTCATATATTCCTACGTGGAATTAAAGTATGCTCGAAACTATTTTTTCAATATACTAAATATGGATGTCAAATACATATGTATTTTAGTTATATTGAATATGTATTTTAATTGTATGCAATATATGCGGCAAATACATTCAGAATATGTACGCTTTCGTACAAAATGTCTTTATATATTTTTAATATATTTTTTGCTATATTTCAAATCTACACAATAATATAGTTCATCTTGATTGGTCACTTACGCGGACACTCAAGCGGACACTGCGACCGCAGGAATCCACATAACCGCTAGTGTACTTTATTTCCAGATTAGTTGTAGGTGCCCTGACGGAAATCGAAATCCTTATTTCGATTTCCGTCAGGGCACCTACAACTCATCTGGAAATAACACTACCAACAAAATCAGAAAGATACAATCTTACGATCTACTACTCCCGATGTCTTGAGATGTATTTTATGATTTACTTTCCGCTCATTAAAATCTGCTGTACCTCTTTTGCTCATCTCAACGGCTCCGACGTTATCTCGGTCCATTAGCTTGAAGAGGACCGCGAGTCGGTAGTGCTGCTGAAGATAATTTATCACTCGGCCCCGCGCGTAGCGAGACGGCGCAGCCCGAACAGCCACCGGAGTGTCGCAGGACCATTATCCTCCGGGTGTGAACCTTCTTACTCTTATATACCGGGAGAAAAGAGAAAAGATGAAAAATTCTCGTCGCGTCCCGAATGTATATCTTTAGAATGGTACATTAGGCCATTTCACTGATGTCGGCCACTATCAACGACGTCTAAATACCTGCCGTATTATACATTTGAAAAGTACTTTACATGAATGATAATGGTAATAACACTCGTTTGGAACACGTGGCTCAGTCGTTTCCGGGATAAAGCTGGAAACGTAAAAGCGGCTTCCGTAACAAATTCTCGATATTTTTATGCAGATATGAAATTTTAACGGTGTTGTAATTTTTTTTTTCTGTGTTAAAAATTGATTACATTTTTTTATACCAACCGGGCCTGGGCTGGATGGGAAGAAGGGATTTCACAAAGTCTCGAATCTTAAATATCGATCCGATCCGATCGCAGCTGATCGCCGATGCCGGGAACTCCGGACATCCTTGCCGACATATAGAGCGTAGACGAACAGTGGAAGGACGAAGATTTCGAGGACCAAGCGGCAGTGGACCGAAATTTCAGAAATGCCAAATCAACGTTCCGAATTATCGTCTTCGGACTGCAACGCCGTTTGGCTCTTTGCCGAATAAGCTTCACCGGCTTTGAAATTTCGAATATCGAAGGGATTGCGAGAAATTCGGCTTTCATATGGGAATACCCAATACCCAATACCCGCAAGCGAATTTTACTAGGGTCCTTGATATTTTTTTTCAGTGCGCAAAGTATAAAAAGCTCCTGCCTGATAATTCCAAGTTGGAAGTAAAATTTGAACGGTGCGGTCTTATGTTTTCCCGTTTTCCATACGTTCATAAGTGGAACGAGGGTTTTGGGTCAATTTTCCTATCACAAATCTCATTGCTCATTTGTGGTATACAACGAGAGTTTGTTAGCTACGCTGGGGACACTGCAAACCCAATTAAAATCCACATGCTGCGCTTGAATGATGCTGCGATTTGAACCGTAGAAGCCGCATCCATGCACGCCGCAACCGGCTCTGTAAGGGTCAGTTATCAAAGCGTTTTGTTCCCTTTGACATACTGTACACTCTGCGTTCTCTCTGTGTATTTCTCATTCTCCATCGTTCGTCGACCGCCGCGATTGGATAATTCGTTTTTGGAATTAAACAAGGATTTTAACATGTTTTCAGCATTTTTATTATTCAGCGATATTGCTACCGCGACATCAATAAATCATTTGAAACGGTCAGCCACTCATCTCTTTAAAAACAGTAGGGCATCGTATACGTCAAACCGATTTCAACCAAAACTCATCTCCGCCAAAAAGTAATTAGACTCCAGAAACACTATGTATATGAATCTGTAAGTGAATCTGTATCGTCGGTTAAGAATCTCACAATCTGCGATTTTAAACCGGAAGTGACGTTTCCCCTAGATGACGTTACTTTCGGTTTTAAAATCCCATGATTCAGTCGGAAGTGACGTCATCTAGGGCGAATGTTAGGAAATTATGGAATAGGAAATTTCGAATATCAAGGATGCAACAGACCCGCACATGTCGATCGGAAATATCGATTCTCAAGGGCAGTACCAATGTTGACATCTGCGGTTTGAAACCAACATTTTTACACTGAAAGTCACATCCGGTAAAAAACGGAGAAATATTTTTTTTCCACAAAGATGCTTCGGAACTGAAGGTCCAACACCTTGCGGCATTGTCGGTTGTCAATTTGCCTTGTCCGTTTATCCCGGCTGGTACAATTCACGGCGCATCGGCAATTTGATTTTAGCAGCTGCACATAATCAGGTTTTGAGAGGCCAAAAATAGTCAACAGTGTCGTGTTGTCGTGAATTTTGATAACAGTATGCCTTCATTGCCAACGACGACGACGACGGTAATCAACGTTGTATTTGCGTCATACCTATATAGTATTCTCGGCGAACTATGGAGAGTTTATACGTCTTCTCCCGAGGCCATACCGCGCTTAAACGCCAGTGATAACCCGGCGACAGAATTATTAAACAAGGCTTTCGAGTTCTAAGCCTGCCAAGCTCAAGCACTCCCTCAGACAGTCAAGTTCAGTGGATAAAGCCCCACTCGAGCGACTTGCAGACTTTCGCTGAGTTTCAATCCCATATCAAAAGCATATTGAGCGAGTTTCGCGAATTTTAAAAGAGTTCAATAGCTTCAGCCGATCGTCGATGCACGAAGCTTGCCACTCGAGTAAAGTTTGAAATTAGCTTTTTTTCACCATGGGCATTCGCGTCAGAATCATCGAAACTTGACGGCTCGCTGGTCGGCCGCTCGAGTCAAGTGGGATTGTTCGAGCCGAATAAACGCGAATAATAAACGTTGGGCCGAGCAGTAAAAAAAATGTTGTCCTTGTTATTCTAATTAAAACTCCGTGAAATTGATGTTTATGACACTGCTGCTCTATTTCTGTAAAAAGGGATACATTAAAAAATAATATGTAAACGAAAATACACACAGAACAAATTGAATCATATCTGATCAGAAAAAAAGTAAATCAAATCTGATCAGAAATGGTTAATAAATGACACAGATGAATTATTATTGTACATGGATATTACTGAATTTAGGATTATTATTATCACAGATAGAGGAGACGGTCGCCGGATGCTTAGAAGCCGCAAATTCCGAAACCTCCGACCAACACAAACATTTGCCGCAAGCCCGGAGTGTCGCGATCGAGTCCGAATGCCTGAAATAGCCCCGCTGCTCCGTCGTAGCTATTTCGAAGGGTTAAACGCTTAAACCATGACGAAAATGACGTGCAATGGAAATAAACAAAATTCCCACCACAATCTTCCCTTAAAAATCCGCCTGCAGTGAGATTAGCTTGTGCGAAAAAAATGAACCCACATCCTCGGAGCAGCGTGGAGCACAAACTCTACATAACGCTGATTACATCAAATTTTTTACCCTTAGCTACTTCGTTCACCCCCACGGAAATATGATATTTCAATTTTCCGCAAGTCTCAGCATGATTTTCGTACATAAACCCGAATAACGAAGCTACGATTAACCAAATCCTGGTAACGAGAATTTACCGAGGCAAAACCACTCCTGTAATGAGTATGTAAGCCCCGCTCTCACCTCCCGCCAACACCACCCTCAAAAGTATTACCCCTAGTCTCTTTTCGGTAGATGATAAAAAAAAACCTCAGAAAAAAAAATAAAAAAAAATGTTGATTCACTCTCGAGAAGCATTGCCATAGCAGTTTGTTTTGGTTTTTCGCGTGACCAAAATACGTTGAAACGCAACGGGGGTCGGGAGGAGGCTTGTGTGGGGATCGCTCGTTCGTTTCATCCCCGGCAGGAGGGCGACTCTCTGGTGGAGAGGTTTAATTACAATCGGTGCTGGATACACAGCTGTGTTGTGTATTTATAGTATACATGTATGCGAGATGCACGGTAGAGGATTGGAGAGGCTTAAAAAAATAAAATAAAAAAAGTATGGAGGGGAAAGTTAGGCCGCGTGCAGGCTGACGTTTCGGCAGAGCAAGTGGGGTTGGAGGGGGCAGCTTCAGCAGGGAATTGACTAACTCGATGCAGGAGATATCGACCCTCGAGAACCCTTTATAGTATTCCGATATCGTTCATCCCTTTTATTCCGGTATCGACGCGGCCGAGAGCGAGGAGAAAAAAAAACGCGAAGCGAAGGGTCTTGAAACACTGATGAAACAGATGCGAGAGTCGGAACTCAAGCTCGTGCCCGGAAGAGGAGGAAGGATCTGTCTCGGATAGAAAAACTCCTCCAACTCCGAGGAAGATGGAGCGGGGGCGGAATCAAGATGAGAAAAGCCCACGGTCTTGTTGTGCCAAGGAGACGTAACTTTTTTTTCTACCCTATGAGAAAAAGAGAGGGAGACGAGACTCCTTACGAACATAATAAAGAGAGAAGGAAATGACAGCTGGATACGTAGAGACGCATGCGCGGATGATTCCTTTATATGGGTCTATATTTATATCTATATCTATATCGATATCGATATTTTTACCTATATGGCATGTCAGAAAATTGTAGGTTTGTTTGTTTGTTTATTTGTATATTTCTCCATTCGGTAAATTTTACCGTGTGCCCGATAGAGCACACGGCGCGATCCGGAAGTCTCATTTTTCGACCGGAAGTGATTGGAAGTGACGGAAATACCCCATGTAGGTTTTGCCAATGGAACGGACGCGGCCGATGGTCGGGCTGGTGTTGGCGTGGCGATTGTCGAATCCCCAATGCTCGGCGAAGGTTCGGCCAAGTATTGGCTCACCAATGGTTGGTTTGACAATTTGCGGCCAATGCTCGGCCGCGTTCGGCCAATGCTCCCTTCATGATTGGGCGAAGCTCGCATGCCAATGTAGGCAACATCGATGACAAGCTTCGCCCAACCATTGGCCACAGCCGATCACCCTACATGGGACCTCACTTCCGGTCTGAAATTTTTCACTTTTTGACCGGCAGCGAGGTATTTCCGGTATGACGGAACGTATTTCAGGCAAATCACCGGAAATTTATATTGTCGGTTTCTAAATTAATGGCTCGGGCGCGAAGTTGCCGAGCCGCAATAACCTGCCAGTTTATATATATACTACATACGTCCATATATATACCATATGATAGGAGCTTATGCGGCAAATCCGAGGCCGCAGACGCAAGACACGTTCTAAAGCTCAAACGTCAACTGGTTCCCCTCCGAGGGGGACGAGGAGACGAATTCGAATGGTATTTCGTGCAGTAGTTACGCGTGTCATCGCGGACTATTTGTTAAATCGTTTCGAAGATACCCTTGAGGGGAGGGCCTTCTGGATTTGACAAAAATTTCGTGTCGGACTAGTTCGAGATGTAAGCCGGGAATATAAATTATTGACGTCAACCTTCTTTTTTTATTTTTTATTTATGGTTTTTTTTTGTATTTTTTTATTCAAGCACAGAGGGAAAAAAATGTAGTCATGACAGCAAAAGCGCGTTTGCTGGGTTCTTTTTGTTGTAACAGCAAAAAAAAAAAATTGTATTTGCAGCAAACGTATGCAATTTTTCTTTTTGGATCCGGAAAGTTGTGAAACGAGAAAATAAAAAAGAATTCCAATTTCGAATTTCTCGTAGGTGTCTTTGTGGCGGCTGGAGAGCGCGTTCTTTTTCTCGAGCTTCGATCTTTTCGAACGGTGGACCCGTCGAGTCCGCGCCGCGGGACGGCAATTGTTTATCACGTCGTATCCTACGGCGACCCGCTGCGTAAATTAATACCTCCTCTCTTTTTGTCCGTGCCATCGCGAGTCTCGTATTCCTTCCGCACCGCTCTCCCCGCTTCATTGTATTTTTCATTCTTTTCTTAATCGATTTCACGCGAAAACCTACGGAATTTCGAGCCGGAATCGTCTCGCACGTGAGAATGCCGAAGATAAATTATTGTTTAACGTACAGATGTGATGAACATCGAGGGACAGACGCGCGATGAAAGTTACGGCGGAGAAAAATACGAAAAATGATCCACCGGAAATATAAGGCAATCGTTAGAATGAAAACGTGGATCAGATTTTTTATTTTATTTTTTTTTATCGAGAAGAACGATCGGCAATTTTTAAAATATTTTTCTTCATCGATCGCTTTAGTACTTTGCTATATGTTTTTAAACCGCGATTTGCGACACCCCAAAATATTTATTTGAGCCGAATTAATCTCATTTCATTCAACAAGTTTTATTTAAAAACAAGCATTTTTTTATCGGCGTGGCTCAACAACAACGTTTGCTGGAATAATAAACATTTTAACAGAAACAGAAGAAATTTTTATTTTTTGATAAAAAAAAATATATATATAACATTTGATAAGAAGAAATCATTGATTTCGGCGCTGTCGACTGTCCTTGAATAAATTTTCGGGTTGTGATATATAAGTATTCAAAACTGATACGATATCATATTTCTCGGTGTGGCCCAATGGATGCGAGAGGACAAAATTTATAGTCGTTGAATGATTTTTTTTTTTCATTACGAGGCAGGAAATATATCTTCGGGGGTGGGATGGATTCAGGAGTTTTTCGTCAAGGAATCACGGATAGCGGGAGGTAAAGCAAACGATCGAACATCGACGAGGACCTGTCGCCGGCAGAATTCCCAACAATGTGTAAAGGCTGCCGTATAATAGGAATGTCGTTCTCCTCGTCGTCGTCGTCGTCGTTGTTGCCGCCGGGAGGAAGTTCGGACAAGAGACGACTTGACTCCGCAGCCCTCACATTTCCGCGAGGGTTGATATTCGACGGAAGAAGCGGGAGCCAAGCCGGAGCTCGAACCCCAATCGTACAATTCAGTACGGTATGTATATAAAGGGGCGGATGAAGGAAATTCAGCGAAAGAGGAATTCGAGCTCGTATCTGCAGTATTTCGCGATAAGACACGAACATTGGAGCGAGCTACACGTTTATTGTACTTTGAATTTGGTCTTGCCCTCCATCGATTCGACGCGGTCCTTAGCCACGCGCTAATACCGAGCGAAGCCTTCTTCGTCGTGACGATAATCGAAGCTCGTCAAATTCCTCCCGCATCGCGGCTGAGAACGAAAACTCGATCGACCAAAAATAATAGAGATCAAAATTTGAATGGAAATTTATGGAAATTGCTCCAAGCGAGTCCGGTCTACGATCTGGAGGGCGCAGACCAGACTCACTTGGCGCAACTGTCGTCATTTTGCATAACATTTTATATCCTTATTATTTTATGAACAATTTTTTATATTTATTAGAACAACTGCGAGCACTTCGCGCGCAGGTCATCTAGTATGTGTACAAGGTCATCAGACTTCCGGTTTGAAAATATCATTTTTAGACCGGAAGTGACGAGACTTAGTGGAAATGTCACGTCTGGTTTAAAAGTCTACACTGAGAGAATGATCTAGTAAATATGACTATATCGCTTGAGACATATTACCATAGCACATAGTAGTAGGAAACTGGGGCGCCACCTACGGTAGGAAGTATCGGATTTATAAGAATTTTTCGTAGATATAATGGTAAAATTTTTTGGAAAATTTCTAGTAGCCTACTACTATGTGCTATGGTAATTTTTCTTAGATGATCGGTACTTTTTACTACATCCTTCTCTCAGTGTATTTTTAAAACCGCCTGTGATGTTTCCTCTCAGATGACATTACTTCCGGTCGAAAAATGACAGAAGCCGGTGAATTTAACAACATAGGGTAATTGACTTAGAAACGACATCGAGATTAATAAAAACAAATAAATGGCATAAAGTCGGGCGCAAAGTCACGATGTTTCGATTATCAATCACAGGCTTTAGTATGCATAACCACAAATGGTTTATAAAAAAAGAAATGTTTTCTTGCTTAACTATTAGATAAAAAGATAAAGTCGGTAAAGCCTTACAACCTTACAGCGTCGTCTATAGTAATAAGATTCGTATACATGGTGTTCCTCCTGTCTAGTTACTTTCTGGCAGAAATTATTTTTCGCAAAAATTAATTTGTTGTAAACGATACGATACCATTTTAATAAGGTAGGAGCCGCGTACAATGTAACAGCCCTTCAAGCTGAAGAGCTAGATAGGGAAAATTTCTCGCCAATTAAACTTAGCCGTCTCAAAGTAGAGCTGATGGCGACGTCTAAAGTTCATAAACGGCATCTTCATGGTTTTCGATAATCTTGTAACTTTTCGAATAAGATCAACTTTAGCGAAATTCAGTTTAGCGAAGATTATACTCTACCGTCTGCTCGCTTAAACAACAACAATGTAAAACTCGCATTATACGATATATTTTTTATCGCAAATTCGGCACTTTCGAAATTTCGATCAAATATCGCGTTACTAACCAACTTGTTAGGGGAGGAATCGTTTCATCAGTAAATGTTCATATCTACTACCGAATAAAAATTTTCAAACATTTAACGACGGTCTCAGATGGTTCGTTCGTTCGAAAAAAAATTTCAAATTTATTTATCAAATGTTTGTTTTCACCCTATATTTAGTGTCCCAAAATCTCGCGAAAAATTTAGTTGATGAACATTTTTTTCATCCCGTAATAACTTACTTCAGTAGTTTCCTTGTACGAAAATTAGTTTATCCGAAGACGCAGTGATAAAAGGAGACAGATGAAGGGACGAAAAACAATAACAAAAAAGAAATCCGTTGATTCGGTCGCGCCGGGAGAGCATCACGTACGGTTTCGGAATAGTTCGACGAACCGTGCGGTTACGCTTTTCGTTTCGAATACTAGTTAACGGCTGTACAAGTGGTACTTTCTGCACGAGTTACGGAAGCACGGATAGTTCGAAACGTTGGTGAAATTGGTCTCGCCAACAGTACGAGGTACACGAGAGGAAAACGAGAGAACGTACGGAATATCCAGTAGCCGCAGACGGTTACGTACACCTGATGTCGATTGGCCTGATTTGCGTTTGTCACATGATCGATCATCGGCCCCGGCAGTGCCGATTCAACCACACACACGGGCTTGCTCCCCCCCCCCCCCCCCACTGATCGAGCTATAGCGAGCTTGTCTCGATACTGCCTTGAACAACATAACCCCCATACCCTTCCAAGAACAATATCCGTCGGATATCGTCTATCAAACGGGCCTTGTTCGTGTTTGTCGGAAAGTTCAAGGGGCATTAAACTGTTGAGTTTAATACCCGGTGAATTACGATACGGTGACGATACCGTGCTTCGCGGCTCAATATCGGTTGCAAACTCTCCATCTTGCATGGTTTCCACGTTTACTGTTATCAAATATCGTTGACGCCGTGATCCTTAATGATCTTACATTGATCTTGGACAGTCTTCGCTTCCTCGGAGAAGGATCTACGTTTAAGTAAAAAATCGAGATTTTAGTGTCTTTGTAGTTAAAGTAGACTGAAAAATCGAGAAATGTGATTTTTACGTGGCGTTCGGATGCGTGCGTTCGCGCGTTCCACTAGAGCGGTCAGATTGGGGCCGAATTTGAGATTTGATGCAATTTTGAATTTAAAAAAGACTGTTGTATGTCTAACTTGCGTAAATTTTGAGTTATCGTCCTAAAACTGTACACGAATAGAATATTTTGGTCAGGCATTTGATATTGCATTTGCTCATCAATCTATCCAAGCGGTCAGATTTTATGGTATTTTGATTTTTTTTTTTGAAAAATTCGCAACGATCTGATTCGAGTAAACATGGAGGTATCGAGCTTAAATTTGATACGCGATCCGATCTACGATCCGATCAATGAATATGGCTTCGCCATATTTACCGTGCTCGGAACGAGTCAAAGAGATTCCAAAACGATACGTATGATCTTTCTGGACTAACGATAACTGTAATTATAGTGACTATTTTCCCGAAACGTGTACAAACTTACGAGAGACTCGACTGTACTGTCAATAAAGCACCGATATTATATCAACCGCAACGATATGCAATCGGTTTGTATCTCGGATCTATCCATATTGTCTCTGGGCAATCAAACACTCGGCGATTCGTTTAACCCGCTCAAATATTTATCGATGAAAAGCAGCGCACGGTGTAAAAGGTTTTGCAATTTAATTCGAACAATGCGCGTACTTTTGTCACTGACCTGCCGATTTTACACGATATTGTGTATGATTTTTAATGAAAAATCGTGACGTACGAGAATTTTATTTCGGCATCGAAGTGGAAAATTATTGGAAACGTGCTATGCGCCAATGGATACGGTACGGTTCGAGTGTACGCAAATGATACCTTCGGTCTACAGTCGAAGTTTCTTGAATGCGGATATATTTGCGGCACAGGTGTATATGTTTAGAGTACGAGATCACCAGTTCCACATCGCCACTCGTACCTCGCTCGAACGAGCGTGCACGCTCCAATGCGGTGATCCAGAGCAGAGATGTATAGGAAGCATAGATCCAACCATCCAACCGGGAGTAGCACAGGCATCCACGGCAGCAATGCTGGTTTCTGACTATCCGGGAATTCTAGATGCGCCAAAGTACCCTCGGAAGCGATCAGTGCCCCCGGGGAAACGCGTTGTACCGTTGTTTCCTCAAATTGCCGGGAGTCGCTCGTTGAAAGGGATAAACGAAACAAAAAAACATCATTGACGTCGTCAGGGAGTCTCGTTAATGGACGCTGACTTTGAAGTAAAATTCCACCAAAAAAAAAGCGAACAAATGTGGGGCTATAGTGATTATGGACTTTATCATTTTCCTGATTTTTTGGGCAATCAGGATCTGTAAAACTCCGGAGCTATTGAATCGTCTCCAATTGAATTCAATCTTTACGCTGATAATTCCAAGGATACCCTTTTACCAGAATTTTTTTTTCACATTTTCCATCAGCCTGTAAAACCTCGATAAAACGGTTTACGCTGAAGAGCGCGTCAGGGCACCTAAAGAAGATATCTGGCGACTCGAGACATCAACTTCAACCCGAGAAAAAATGTCTCGTAGAAATCACTTTACGGTGATCGCAATATCTGAAACGATGTACACGCTTGGAGTTTGTTAGATTTTTATCAAACGTTACGAGTACTTTAGCAAACTCTCCAGTCAGTGAAACCAGTTTCCTCAATCTTTCTCTCGGAGTACGGTAGAACCAAGTTGAATCCTCGTGTTCACCGTGTATGCGATGATAGGTTTACGTTTTTGTCCTCCGAGTCCGGAACGGAACGAGAAAGAGGGACGAGAAGACGGGTTAGAGGGCGCGCGGAGTTACATAGAATTGTTGAGGTTGGTGGGTGTCCGCTATCGCACGTAAAGGGTGGAAATTGCGGAGGCAGCAAGCTGTCGCGATGTCGTAGCGCATGGCGTAGTAGTATAAAAGTGGTTGCATCTCGAAATGCGTTCCCTCGATCGCATTGCAAGCACGTAGGGGGCGGTAGGTGGGGGTTGAACGTGAATCAAGCAACGGGTTGTTTCTCACGTACGACGAGGCGTCTACGCGGTCTCACCGAAACCGCAACTCGACTGTGTCTTGTCACCCTTCTATGCTCCTATAGGTGCTGTCGGGATGCTGCGAGGCCAGGCCATAGATATAGATAGTTATGTGAATACTCACGCGACACACACAACTCAAGTTTCTATCTCTGTGTTCGTCATGTACCCTTGTGCACCCTCGCATCGCGCCCTCGTTTTCCCCAAATTGGGATGCTGCGTCACCGTCGAGTCGCTACATTTCTCTCCATACAACTAGCGTTCTGACACCAGAAATTGGGATAGCGCGGTATGATATATTTCGCAGCTAAATTAATCTACAGGATTGCGGATTAGCCGAGGATAGTTTCATTACAACCGGGTTACAAGAGACCCGAGCTCCTGTATTCCGCGGCAAAGGAGAGTAAATCTGAAGAGCCGAGAGCGTCGTGTATTCGGCAAGAGATGCGTAAACGTCTGTTTTTTAATGTTTTTTTTTATCGGCATAAAAGTATTTTACAAAAAAACGCGTGGGTTCGATTGTTCGCAACGTTGTTGTATCCATATGTATGATTTCTTAAAATTGCCTAAAAATATGCAAAGTTAGAGTTTTGAAAAATAGAAAATATTAAAGATGTGATATTGAAAAAAATTAGAGTCCTGCAATTTGTTATATTTGAACTTGTTTTTTTTTCTGCATGATCAGAAAACCGTTACAAACAATCAACCGCATGGAATTTTTAATACGATATTTTTACTCGTAAGACAAAACGTTTTCCTGGGGTGAAACCGTCGAAGCTACCCTTTAAGGTTTTCACGCAGTGTATTCAATCCCAGAGGAACGCGCGTTTTGTTCCGGTGAAGATGGAGCGTATAACTTCTACAGCCTGCTATTGTTCCACGATTCCGTATTTGTGAAGTGTTAACTTACCGTAAAATCAATTTCGGTCATGGACCTCTTAGCACGCTCAACATCGTGAATCAAAGAAATACCTGTAATTTCCAAAGCGGCTCTGAATTCTTATCAGTCTCTTTCTTTATGTTATTTGTTATCTAAATTACGTCATTTATTATATCATTTTCTCTCTATACATATTTTCTAAAATAGTAACAATCAATCTTAATAATAGTAATAATTCTATAATAAATATCGATATATCGACTTGATTCTTCTAACACCCAAACAAGTCATTCAGAGTATTCTTAGGTGCCATTTTGCATTTCCTTTCCGCACTTTTGCTGACGTCAACCCGAAACTGTCGAGTGAAACAGGACGAGGCGGTATTCCCGTTACCGGACGTTAAAAAATAAGCTGAATATAACCAGCCAGCTGTAAAAATTAGCAAAACGAGCTTTTGACGACGTTATATCTTGTTATTCGTCGCACTCTTCCCGCACCCGAGTTTACAAGAGTCTTCAATTATCCAGCTACGCAAAAAAAAAATGTATAGCTTTATCTGAAATTGCATTATAAGGCACAACCAACCGTCGGCTAATTATTTATGACATCTTCTCTGTATTTTCTTCGCAGAGTGTTGTATTCGTGTGGTACAAGATGAGAGAATTTTTCAACATTATCCCATGGGGTACTAGCTGCAGGCGTCACTCCCCCGCACTCTTTCTCTGCACCCTCCACAAAGAGCTCTGAAAGTAATTGTGCTTTGGCTTTGTGCCTCCGCTTCTGTACCTTACCTCTCGCTCTTGCTTCATATAAGCCTGCGCTCTACTCTACATTATTCACTCAATATACACGGGATTTCAGGTGGAACAATGGAGATTCCGTTTCGGGTGGAGCACATGTTATACACGTTATGCATGTATCCCATACCTCGGTAGAAATTATATTGCTGAAATTCATTCTACCGTTTGACCTACTTCCTAATAAATTATTTTACCCCGGAGCGAGCTGGATAGAGATTCTATTTTAAGTGATCCGCGAAAGCTAATGAGCTCGGATACGTCCATTATAGACTCCTGCACTGGACGATCTCAGTGCCTCATCCAATTGGACAAAGTGGGGCAAAAAAGCTTTCGAAGGCGACGAAACAAAAATCGTCCTCTTCAGACCAGCTACTTTTTTTTTAGCTCTTACAACATTCTTAATGACCATCTGCAATGACGTCGAACCGCAAAGAAGCTCGTGGTTTAACAGCTCCTCCAATGGACCATTGAATCGAACTTAAGACCGAGCCAACGTTTCCAAACCCTCACCATTCCCGTTCTCTCTTTCCCCTCTGGCTCATCCTGCGCCAACGTCATTCTGGCCTCCGTGCCGAGTCAGCAATACCATTCTATCCTCCCTTATCACACCACCGGGAAATTGCCAAACGGACGTACGTGGCCACGCGGACTTTTCATCATCAATACAATAGGGCCATTAACCTGACGATTTAATTGCGAAATTCACTGCGGATACGGATCAGGACTGAGGAAAGGTGCGGAGTCGGAAGTTGAACCGAAAAGAATGAATGTGTCGAAGGAAATTCGGATTGTCTCTGGAGTTACTGTCCAGATCGAATATCTGTGGTTTGAACAATTATTTTTGGGTCTGGAAGTCAAACTGGCTGATACCCAATTTTTTTTATTCTTATGGAAGGCTCGAGGTTCAACGCGTCACTCACTGTACAAAAGTTATCGAAAAACTCTACAATAGAAAATTAAAAAAAAAATTGATTTGCTATATTCTCCTAACACTGGAAAATCGTCTGGAAAAAATAGAGGCACAGTCACATCTCTACCAGTCATACAAAATATATGTGTATGACTGGTAGAGATGTAAATGTGTTCCGGTAGATAGTGGTATGTGTAGAATGTGTTCCGATAGATAAAGGTATTCGGGAAGTGACATTTTCTGTTAGTGTATTGAGTGGTGGTGTGAGTGGTGTGAGTGGAGATACAAATATGTCCCTCAAACAGAAGATCCATTTGTGGGAAAAAAATTGATCTTTCGGAATTTACGTATTGACAAAAATACTGTTAATGATTTTCTTTCTCGGAAATGAAATCTCTTTTTTAACACTACATTTTCCGAGATTTAAGCGTCACAAAAAAATTGCTCCTACATCGCGTAACTAAAATCAGTTTGATTCGATTGAGTTTGTTGTTCTGCCTCAACCTTTTGCCCGAACAATCAAATTAATTTTTCACCTGTGTCATGTTACAATGCAGATTTGGATCAACGTGTAACGGACTCAGAGATAAACTCGAGGACAAATGCAATTGAATTAATCACAGTTGACGAAACAATGCCTCCAGTGGAACTCGCGGAATTGGTAACGCATTGTTCATTGAGCTTCTCCCGTTACGATTGACATCATTCTAACGCGGCAAGCGTACCTCGTAACTCTGTCTCTCTAGTCTGCCGGCAGCGCGTTCGGCAGACGGTTCGCCATGGAAATGCATGGCATGTAAATAGCACGCACCGAATGATGCGCAATAGGAAAGCCACCCCGTCCTCCCCCCAGTTGTCGCCGCGCTGGGAATTCTGGCCGTTGAAAGTATTCAATCGATACGGCTTTGATGGAGCTGGAAATGCTTGCGAATGACTATATTGCTCTGTGAATGACAGCCAGTAGAGTGGTGAAGCTCGAATCTGCCCAACAGGCAGTCGCGATGCTTTTATACTAAAGCGCGTTTCGATGAGCGGACGAGACAATAAGACTCTGCAGACGCGCCAAGTGTGTCTGTTCATTCAAACTCATTCACAGAGACAGAGACAGAGAACGAGAGAGCGAGAGAGCGAGAGAGCGAAAGAGGGGTAGCGGTCGACGATTGAATTTTTTGCCGTTCAATGCTTTACTTCGCGAACGTGATCGACGTTGGGAGAATCGCGGCAGCCGTCGGGGAAAGCGACGCTCAAAACGGCCTAAAATTTGTTTAAATTCGAAAACAAACAATTTTACACAATTGCTTTGTCAATAGTAATGGTTTTTAAAGGTGGCGAAAAACAGACTATTTTTAACCGACAGCGATAGGTGTTAAGCAGTATTACTCGCGGTCAGTACTTGGATGGGTGACCACAGCCGTGCGCTGACTGGCACATCGAATCGTGGAGCGGGAGAACATTTTCTCGGAGATTGGTGATTATCCCTTAGGAACACCAATCTCTGGTGAAAGAGACGTCTTTGTACAGCCAGGTTTCTACAGTTTCCCTGCACCTTTATGTGAATGCGACACGGTAAGGGGTTGAGTTGGCTGCAGATGCAATCCAGGAAGAGCGTGGGTAAAAAGAGAAGGACCCCGTACAGATAGAACACATAACAATAAAAAAAACAAACTATTTTTACAAATTTTTTTTTGGCACATGAAAACATTCGTAAAGATAGTTTTCCCTAGTCATTAGTTACCTTTACAGTAGAATCTCAATTATCTAAACCTTGAGCATCTGAACCGTCACTTATCCGAACAATCACTCTGTTTATCAGGACGATCAGTTATCCGAACGTTACCGCGAAACATTATACTGAACTAATCAATAAAGGAATATGATTAGTATTCTCGGATCGTTTGATCATCGTAATTATGGATTGAAAAAAAAAGAAAAAATGACATTAATCTACATACCAAAGGAGCCCAAAGCCCCGCGGTAGCAGCGAAGGCAGGCAGGAGAGTTTCGTCAATAAAGATCCGAATGTACAACCGGCCCGGTACGACCCACTGCTACTTGTAATCGAATCCCCGTGCGGCCCTTCCGTTCACTCCCGTTCTCCCGCTCGAAATTGAATTAATGAAGAGTAGACTTCTCCGTGCGGAACGGGATCCACTCGCGATAAGCAAATATACCGGATTAATTTGTTGGCTAGCCTATACCACCCCCCCCCCCCCGCCGCACCCCACCATCACGTTCAACTACTACGTGTTTCGTATATTTGGAAACGCAACGCTTTCATTGCTACCAACCTCTTGCGTACCATTCTGTATTCCGTCCTCCGTCGAAAGGCGAGATGGAATCTCGTTGAATAGACACGCTCTGCGAAACCCCAAGGTTTCCGACACCCCGACGTAAACTTCAACTTCGACAACCCTCGTGCCCATTGTACTATTTCCACCGTTCACTTTCTTATACCGCAGTTCAACTTATATTTTTCTCTTGGCATTCCCCCCCCCCTCCCTCGCCTTCTTCCATCCCCCGCCATCCCATCGTCGGTCGATGGGTATCAAAAGGAATTTTCTTGACTCGAGCGTATTGGAAAATTGGATGATAGGAAGGCTCCAGACATTTGAAAAAGAACTGCTGGTACCGTCAGCGATAACAAATTGCAACGGTGAAAAATGTTACATTGCGAATACAAATACTGTGGTACGTACAGTATATTGACTCTATCTGTATACTGCTTAAAAATCGATGTAGTTAAATTGAACTGCGGGAAAAGCGAGCGTCTTGTCAGGGTTGAGGTTGATATGGGATGAGTGCGGTGTCGAACGCGTAGAAAGATAAAAACAAGCGTAGGAGGAATGATGAAGAAAAGGGGAATTGGGGGAGGAGAAAAAGTCGCAGACGAAGAAACCGTCTGTGGCCGTGGCATACAAGGAAAGTATAGTATAACAAGCGAAGGTAGAGGGAAATAAGAGAAAGCGTCTGAAAGATAGACAGAAAGGTCGAAAGGATGAGGGGGCGAGGACCGAACCAATCGACGAAATTAAGGATTCTGGAGCAGGAGCCTCGTGATCCAATTATGGCCGGCATTGTCTTCTGAAACTACTAAAGCCCCTTATCTCACTCAGGTTGCCACTACCCTCCCGTTACCATCCTTTTAGCCAGCCAACTCCGCCCACCCTTTCGTCTCCTCTCCTGACGTCCTTCACCGTCACAAGATCCAAACGCCCCTTCCCGTTCTTCGGCAATCTTTTCATCCTCCTTCGCAATTCGTCAGAGCTGTATGAGGAAAGGGACAGACGGTTACCTTTTTTTTTGGCGCTTCGCGAGAGACCACAAACGATTTTGTTTTCTCGACGGACCGTGTTCGACCCGCGGAATCAGTGACACGTGCTTCGAGGATCCTCATGGCTGCAAAGCTTCCGATAGTACTAGAAATGAGGATTTTATCGAGGCCCAGTATTGCGAAAACCATACCTCTCTTTCATTCAGTTCTCCTCAAATAGGGTCAATATTGGCCTCTCAAGAAAAAGCCAATATCTGACGATGGACATTGTTTTATCACTTTCCGTTGGATGGATTTTGCGCACCGATGATTATAGACTGCAGGAACATTGCACCATGCCATACCTATAAACTCGCTGAAGATAAGTCCATTTCAAGCTACGGTGGAGAGAAATATGGATTATTGAATACTCCAGTCAATAATAGAGTGGATTGCATTGGAAAAGCTCGTTCGGTAGCGGAGTTACTCAGCGGAAGTTTCATATTGGCAGTGACGTTCGAAGTGCCAGCTACGGAAGTGATCAATGATTTAGGTGTGTGGCGTACCGTGCAGTATTTCGAAGCCACTGTCGAAAGTCCCAGTATCGGCTGTTCGAATTAGTTAGATAAAAAGGCCGAACTTTTGTGATCGTAGATACAATTGCAGGAACCTCGGGTACTTTGGATGCTGAGTTGGAATTACTGCTCCTATCACCCGACCATTATTGGTTTTTCAAATAATTGTGACCGCATAGTCGAGGTTGATCGCTCGCGTACGGGTAAATGTTTGCCAAGAGGAAACCACATTGCCTGTTTCTAGCCACATATGGATGTTGTAATCAATTTTTTTCTATACTATCAAACAAATTAATCTCTGAGTCATCTCCATTAATGTTTCCAGATGTTCTGTTACTAAGTGTTTGACGATTGCGGCGTAGCAAGTTCTGGGTTCTCTCTGGAGTTGGTAATAAATAGTGTGGCAATTTGTCTATTCATTACACATCCCATTATTCGTAGTTGACTCCATCAGTCTTCCAGAAGAGTGCGACAAAATTTTCGCTTACATAATTTGGCTTTAGGTCACAGTTCTTCGCGATGCATTGTCTATATTCCGTCAACATCCTTCCCATCATTTTCCGCTCGTATTACTACCCTACACATCAATTATCCCGATCTTGTCCATGGATCCAGTGTATGTCGCAAGCTCCATAGAAACTTGCTTCCAACACCCATCCTCGCCGGAACCTCTCCAGGATATTAATTGCCAACTTGCACGAAGTTTAAAACATTAATCAACGAGCTTAGGACCATCATGGCTATATCCACTTGGTTACGGATCAAAATGACAAGAACTTTGCTCGCCTACCATTTTCTCCCAGAAGCGCTTCAAATCTGAAGCCTGTATCATTAACCGATTCGCTTACCATCGCGAGGATGCATCGCAACCGCGACGTCAAACATTTGTCCAATACACACACAGGGATAAAAGCGTAGCTCTTCGGGAATCAATTGAACTCGTCGGCAGATGCGGGTTGCAATGGAATACGGTGAAAGGGAAAGGGATAAAGGGAAGTCAGCTCACTCTCTTCCGCCCTCCCGCTCTCGTCTTTCGTTCCCCTCCACCCCGCCTCCCTTCACGCATGACGTCAGAGAGTGCAGAATTGGAGCCCGCAACCCACAGGCCGACCTGGATCCACCGGTAAAACAGACCTTGTAGATATACCGGTTGAAACTTCGAGTAGCAGTAGAATCCTGTACAATCGTACATGGACCAAGCTCTCATCTGCCCTCCCACATCCTCTGCGGTCATGGCGGTACAGCATCTCAGAGACGTATGTCCTACATCACCCTCTCGATTCGCTCCCATTTTGCGGATCGAACGCTCGGTCGCACGTGAGCGATCTCGATGACTGGTGCTCGCGGCCCGGCACTTTTACTTCTCGGCTGGTTTTCGCTCCATGGAACTGGCCTGCATGTCGACGGCGGTGCCGGAGCCGGGGGCGCATCGACCGAGCCTTGGCCTCACCCTTTCGTTTCCCCTTACTCGTCCTTCCCACCGCTTTCCGACGGCCCTCGCTTCTCCTCCACCTCCTGCACACCCTCCCGTCCTTCGTCTCAGCTCTCCCGCGCTCTCTCCCTCTCTTGATATCGCGAAGCTTGTTATCGTTCGATAATCGACACGAGACACGTACCGGGCTCGGGGCACGTCGCAGGAAACTGAATTACCAACTGCAGCATGATTTAATAATGGCCATCCCCCATGATATATCGAGGCTATTTGGCTCGCGCTCAAGCGAGAACGGAGCGAGGAAGAAGACGAGTACCGGGAGCCGAGACTGTGCAATGTGTTACTATATCCTTCACGCGAGCGTCCTCAGCAGCAGAAGCAGTCGCGACCCTTTCCTCTCCATCGAAACTCCCTTGGTCCGGGTTTCCGTCTCGCTTTGCGATCCTTCGAGGGGGCCGCGCAGGGGGCACGCGGCCCTTGAAAACTCCCGGGGGAATCCTTCACATCGAACCGACCATGAGGTTCCCCCGACCCACGGATTGGAGAGGAACTTGATTTATATCTCGCCACCGAACCCGCCGTGTACCTACTCATGAACGCATCTTTAATACACCCTGTTTTACCAACCCTAGGAGTAGGCACGTGAGTCTGGTGGACCTAAAGTATTTTGCTTCTGGTTGTAACGATTGTCACACTATTTGGGTAATCGACTTGGCATCTCATAAAACATTTCACTGAAATCCTGTCATATCGAATTCACTCTGAAAAGCCGCAACGTATTCATTTCCGGGAATGTAGAATCGGTGCAGGGAGGAGCGCACCAAGCATGGATAAAAACGTTTCAGGAAAAATTGGCGAAACAATTCGTTCTGGGGTTTCCGGTTGAATCCGCTCTCTCCTTAGTCCAGGGTTAACATTATTGTTGCCTTTGCGGAACAAAACGTTGAATATCTCACGGGAAGTTTTTCCGTGGAGGAGGTTCTTATCTTCAGCTCGCCAGTCGGTGGCTCATTAATGCGGTTATATATATTATTGCGGGGTATTTAGGCAGGCCGGAATATATTATCCGTTTGGTTTATTTGGGAGACAGAGATTCCGGAGGGGGAAGGTATGGTAACGCATGAGTAATTGCGCATACATATTGCAACGTATTTGCTCGGCGAAATGAGCATATACTCGGAAATGAGGCCGCGCAGATCTGCTGACGGGTTCGAAGTATTCATTTCAACGTATACGTAGAGCAATTGGAAGTTCATGGGAAATTTTAGACCTGGCGGATCTTTTTGTTGACCTCAAATAGGTAAAATTTACCATTTTCTGCAGGTCTGATTGGTAGACTCAATGGGTTGCGCTACGTTTGAATTTGAGTGTAGTGAAAGCGTGCAAGGGTCCTTTGATTTTATACGGAACGTCAAACAACTTTGCATGCCAAGTATCACGGAACGGAAAGTAACCTTCGAGATGGTCTGGCATACCTGTATCGCGAATTGAGTAAACGTTGATATTTACTCATTACTGGTTCAACGCAAGGCCCATGCTTCACGATGCATTGCGGAAGAGCTGAAAGCATCATTTTATGGCCCCTGTGAAAATTTCACATAGCGTTAGTGGTGATGCTGGTGTGTCATGTTGGCTGATTAAAATTTACCCTTCTATCAATGCACACAGCAAAAGATGTTTTTACCGTTTACAATAATTGTTTGTCCGCAAACGTTCCCAATTTAAAAAATATATATATCTGCGATCAAACCGTTTGCTTCGAGTTTTAGAAAAAAATGTACAGAAGAAATTGTCAATGACACGACTAACGGCGGATCAATGTTCGGTATGACAAACGACTTATCGTCAGAGTAAAATTTCAGCGTCGGTAGTTAAAAAAATGATCGAAAATCCTTGAAGGACTGCTCGAACATGTTTCGAACCGCGCGACCAGAATTTTGTTCCTTCTTTTATTTTCACCGACGACGGGCAGTAGTTAGCGATAACACTTTGTAACTAATACGAACCCTTAATCTCCAATGCATCGATGCCCCGGTGCGATTCGTTGCCGCGCACGTATACACTTAACGGGCAACAAGCTCGGTAATTGAATTCGCTGGTCACGATAAAGATTATCCTCGGTAACAAGGGTCAGATCGGAAGAAGATCGGCGAGCCGATTCAATGCACCCGGCCCGTTATCTTCCTTCCTACTTCGCTCTCGCCCCGACAACCGACACAATCTCTTTTTCTCTACCTGGTATATGATGCATGTACATCCACATCCTTTTCGATCCTCTACATCGTATATCTCGCGTTTACTGTTAATTCGCACCACGTCCGGAAAAAAACGCAAAAAAATAAAAGGTAAAACAAAAAAAAAAGGTGTAGAGTAATTCGCACGTGGTTTCCTCATTTATTACAATTTTGCGCATGGTCTTTTCTATGAGAAAGTTTGCTGATCGACTTTGCTTCCTCACAGAGGAAGCTATGCGCAACATTGTAATAAATCCAAAATACAATTAATTGCCTTGCACCTTTTCCCGTAGTTTAAAAAATGTCCATGTCTCAAAAATGTTAAACCATCAAATTTATTGCAGGAAATCACAAACTGAAGTTTGCAAATTTCGTCGTTTTGAGGCAACTCTTAAACTATTCGTCACCGCTGATTACAAAACTGTTACTCATTTCACTCTCAGCGTCACATTCCGTGCAGAAACGCCTGTAGGGCCGAAAATATAAATTTTCGACGTTTCAGACTATAAAATTTCGACGTTTCAGACTAGTAAAAGTACTCTGCCATTAAAATCTCGGATTTTTTTTAAAACGAAAACATAGCTTCCTCTTTGAGGAAGCAAAAAATGAACGAAACCGCATAAAGCAGCCAATGCTTCGAGGGGAGGGATGGGTCCCGTGTGGCCGATCGTTTTGCTGAAAGGGGACAAATTGATCGTGGGCGGAACACACATACGCGAACCGAAAAATATTCCGTTCGCCAAAGACTTTGCCGAAAGCAAAGAAATGTCGGAACGGGACCGGGGAGATGGAAGAGCGAGCCGGTGCATTTTTAAAGAAGAGAAGCGGGGGATACGTGTCCTCGTTGCTCCGAGCGTTACGCACGAGCTGAGCCGGTATTGCGGCAACGGCTGGGCATGAGTTTTTTATGAGATCCCCGCAGTACCGCCACTGTAAAATAGATAGCCGAACGTCTGTATTCCTGTTTGTCCTTTGGTGTGTGTGGCCCCCGCGCGCTACTGAGCGAGGGTGCGCTGAGTTGTGCGGGCTTGTCCAAAGTGACGGGAAAATAGCCCCACGTGTGTGTCCATACGTCATACGACGTACGTGGCACCAGACCAACACCGCCACGGCATACACACGCATTATTAGTCACGCCGTACCGTACACTCGGGCTTTTCGTACGGACACCTCAGTTTTTTTCCCTTCTTTTCCTCAATGCAGGCAGAGGTGTACAGTGGCAGCTCGCTTAAGTTTCAATGTTTTCCCTTGTGCTCTTCCGATTCGCGGTGGGTGAGGCAAATTGGGAACTATAGACTATCCATCGTGCCAATTATTCTGCGGTTTATGGAAAAAAAAACCTGAAAATCGGAGAAAATTTAGTGGAAATTTTATTTTTCAAAAAATTGAAAAAGCATCAAAACTCAGACGCGTTGACCTGTTCTTACCGAATACAACAGGTACAGTTGTTTGATGGTAGTCTACTTTTGTAGAAAGTTTCAGCCCGATACCTCAAAATTTGCGAAAGCCAGAAAGCGAAGACACTTTGTTCGAAAAATGCAAAATCTCATAAGATGTAAACGAATATCTCAATTATTGCGTGAATTGCAACAAACAGCGGCACCTAACTGCTCTACTTGCGTGCCAAATTTCAATTCTACTGACAAAGCCGTTCTTAAGTTAGAGACAATTTAATTTTACATAGACACATCATCCAGCCACAAATTTTTTGTCGAATGTGATTTTCCGACGATTTGGAACATCCTGAACACGTTTACATGAAAATCTCGAAAAAAAAATATGCGAATGCCTCATTTCTTCTTCACCCCTCGATCCTCAACACCGACGCGACGACGAAAGTGTCCTGCACGTGTATTTTTATCGAAACTTTGCTCGTAATGACTTCAGATCATTAGTTTTTCAAACGGCGAAAACAATTTCGAATTTTAACTATTGCACGAACTATAAACATCCCCCCCGCCAACCCCTCGTCACTTGACATAAATGGTGCCGACACAGCCTGACGCGGAGCGCCTCGGATGTACGATGGAACGAACAATTAATAACTTGCCCAGAGTTAAAATTGTTCGTGCGTACCGAGTGCATTCATTCAAAGGCAGAGCACGCGACAACTTCTCTCTTAATTAGCGTAGTTTCGAAATCTACTTTTTCCTCCAAGCGATCCGGGGCGCCTTTCTCATAAGCGGCGACTCTGGGCGAGGCATCGAAAAGCTCGAGGAAATATTGCTCGTATAAGGCGGAGGTGAGGACGTCGGGGAGGTCGGAGGGAAGCGCGAACGAAGAATACACAGAGGGTCGTGGATGGGAGTGGTGGTGGGGGGGGGGGGGGGGGGTGAGAGGGTGCGGGGGTGTCGAGAATCGAGGGGCGAGGAAGAAATGACGCGTTCGCCCGGCGGATGAGTAAGAGCGAGCGGGACGGAGGAGGCGAATCGGGAGAAAAGAACGAGGGCGACCGGTGGAAAGAGTGTAGGTCGGGGAACAATGAGAACGATTTTACGAAACTCTCGGGGAAAGGCAGCCGCAGGCGGAAAAATATTTGCCGAAGGGTAGGCGCGATTCTGAGCGACGACGAGCAATCGTTCGCCGGGGTTCGCCCCCTCCAGGCTCAATAAACTTCCCCGTCATAACGTCACATAAGCGAGGACACGGACTCTCTCCTGGATCCCTTCGTTGTCGGCTACTGGTTGCGACTTCCGTCGAACAATTTTCGTCCTTCACTCGGCGATACACATGTGTAGGGTATCTCTCACGCTAGGGGTAAATTTCTATTATATTTCATAACGTCGATTGTAGCATCGTTCGTAGGTTCTGAAAGTTTGACTTCTCGATCTTCGATACTTAAGAAGGGTTCTTCCTTCCATAAAAAAAAAATGAATCCATAAAGCATATTTCTAGTGAGAAAAAAAATTACGAAATATGCATGCTTTTCTTTACACATCTGCTGTGGCCCTCTTGAGGTGATTTTGGTCAAGCTCCGTTGCCTTCAGCGTACGACGTTAGAACACGGAATGTTGAATATTTTATATAATTTTCTTGGCACATTTTCACGGTCGTTAATTAAATTCGTACAAAAAATTTGGTAAAGAAAATAAACTTGGTAGAGCCTGGGTAAGAAACTGAGCACTCGACGGGGCTTGCTAAAAGCATGGCTGAAAGAGGATCATATTCCATATTCCAACCCGTATTATTGCATAGAATATACAAACTCAACCTTACGCAAGCAATTATTTTAATGAGAACTTTTTCCACAGAATAATTCGTATTTGTTTTCATTACTTTTTGCATTTTCGTTACATCAAAATATTTGTTTATACAGGAAAAAAAAGTCCTTCGATTCAATCCAAAACCTACCCTACCAAACGATTGGCTGTGCGATTTAACCCTAATTTTTCCAATTGTGACCAAGCCCTCGATCCTCGGAGTTCTCCTCGGCTCTGACCATAAATATTGATACAGGATCTATGCCTGTCTGGAGAATCGCGTTATATCGTTGCTTCCGCGCCGCTACCGGTCCTCCCGGTTGGCGCTGATTCCGAAATCCCTCTGCGCGTGCAGAGTCGGAGATGTACGTATCTACTCCACGATACAATAGTTATTCCCTTGGTGTACCTATTCGCCACTCCAAAGTATAATTTGTGGTTCCCATTATATGTCTCCTTACCCTATCCACCCGAGGTTAAACTACAAGGAGGGGGACGGGGTTGGATGCTCTGATGTAACGCTGTTGGCCGAGGTAGTATGTTCGAGTAGAGTAAGAGGAAGCGGGACGGTATATGGAATAAGGATGAGAGAGGAATGAGGGAACACGGGAGTGAGCTAGGAGCTAGGGTAATTAACGACGCCTTGCGACTTCGCCAACTTCGGAACAAGTACATGGGAGAAACCAGCCCCCTGTATATATATAGACACTGTATCTATTCTGTATATATAACAAGAGCCCCTTGGGCCTTGGGCTCCGTCCCACTGCTATATATACTCTTCAGCTTCTCTGTAACACAAGTTCCAACCCCTCGGCGTACCTAAATGAAACTAAAACGCCTTGCGAACGTGTCCGTTAACTTGACAAAACCAGTTTAGTGTCCACAAAGAGGGTATGTGAATTATAGGGAACCTCTAACGAGCCAAGCACCTCCCGCCTCTCTTCCACTATCTTTTGTGTATCTTCGTACAATTTTAATACTTTTTGTTAAAAAAAAATAGAACGAGTGAGACTGAATTAGGTAGGGCTTAGTGCATAGGGGAGGTATTTGAAATGTTGATGTGGCGAAGCTGCACACGAAGTCATTCGATGTTTCGTCGATTGGAGGTATTGCAGGCAAATAAAAATGATTTTCTTTTTCTCTGCCGGAAAAAGTTTACTTCGTGTGCAGCTTCGATTTGTATCGTTTCGTGTAAATAGGGTCAACGAAAAATCGTACTCGAGTTTTATAGCACGATGTTGACTGTGACGCCGGAGAGCTGAGCGGATGTCGGTTTTGTCGTACCTGTGATTTGCCCGATATCGATGCAGGCGACTGTGAAAATAACTCGGAAAAACTGGGTGTCGAAATGCGTTGAAAATTCTGGTGAATTCGGCGCTGAGCTCACTTCAGCCTTCGTGAAGCAGAGCGTTCTATACGAGAGCTCAACGAAATGGAAAACTGCGTATTATTTTGGAAACTGGTTGGAAAAATTAAAAAAAAAAAAAATTCTCGAACTAAAGTATCGACCATCTAAAAATGTGGTGTAAATTGGGTAAATGATATTGACTATACGATATATAGTATTGAGTATTGATCTACAATAACCGGCGACATTTGTACGAAGTCGAACATCTATAAGTCGTCTTGAATTTTTTTTTTTTTTTATGTCGAATGCAAGTATCAACCCTCTCGAACTGCGCTACAAATTACGTAATGATTCATCAGGGGCTTTGAAAGATACAGCGCTTTAATGAGAGGCCATATTTATTTCCTATACACTGTATACATAATTTAACGCTAATTGATCAAAGATTGAATCTTCAGTTTCAGCAGCGTCGCAAAGCGAATTATAAGACAAGCTTTTCTATCGGAGGTACAGAACAGCACAGCTTTTATCAACTCGTTTGACCCACTTTTGTTCAGTTCCGGAAGTAAAGAAAATTCTCGTAATCCATTATTTGCATGAAAGAACAGGAAGCAACGATAGATAAATAAATTCGGCTATCATATATCCCATGAATATTGAAATAATATGCCGTAGAGGTCGAGCTTTTATTTTTGAAAGTAATAAAAAAACAAAAATTATGGATTCATTGGGCGCGAAAATTTAATACGCTTCGGTAAATCCTCTGTGTTCTCGTATTACCGATATATCACACGCAAATGGGGCAAAAATATCGCAGTTACGGTACTTTTATTAAAGCGCTGAAATAACGAATGAACATTATCGTAATATTACCCTGAAAAATTCTGTAACGATGAGGGAGGACATTAGTTTCACCCGTTGCTGTGCATTAAAAATAAAAATTGGATATTTCGCGTTAATGCGAAACAAGCCAGTATTATTACCGACAATAATATCAGACCTGCGTTCGCGAGAAAAATAGAGCTTTACCCCATTTTAGCATACCAAAGCTTTATGAAGAATAATTTTGTATATTTCTTTTAGTACATGGGAGGAGAATGGATAATGCACCTTTAACAAATGTATATTTTTTAATAATACACTACATACGCGGGGCAAAATAGGCTACGCCAAAATGCAAGAAAAATGCATTTGAACAATCGAAACGATTAGAGTATATAATCGTTTCGATTAAGCTTAAAAATTATATATAAATATAATTTTTTCATTGCTTTAATTAATAAATGGCGAAGGAATTCTGTTGAAATCTGGGGATGCTCTTAACTGTCTGAGCATTGGTTCCGTTATCTTAACCCATTTAGCCCCGAAAAGCAGTTTTTACCGGTCCTCGGAGTAATTATTGGTAATTTACTTTATGTCACTAAACAGGCCATTATTTCTCAGTCAGCGGGTTTCGACCCGGTCTTCCTCACACTGCAGTCCGAGCTTTAATTTCACAGATCCCACCACGTGGAGGTCACCGCGCTGGACTCTCGGGAGAATAATGCATACGGCATTATGCATTATGTTTACATTATGAACACTTGTCTTTCCATTAGTAATTTTAGAAGTAATTATTTCCAGCTTAACATCGGATCAGTGTCGAAATTAGTACGACCGCACATCCTCGGCACTCCGCAACAGACTAACTTCCGTTCAGCGGATCGTTCGGCTATACAATTCCCTCCGTCCCAGCAGGGTTTGGAACTCGTTGAGAAAATAAAATGTGATCATTTGAATTATATGATGATCTATTAAAATTAGAAAATTAATGTAATTAAGTTGCCAATATTCACATTATCGAGAGCCAATCCATGAACGAATGTAATGCAACTTTGAGATTTCAAAAACCTCATAACGCATCAGGTTTTTATAATAAACAAAAACTAAAGTATATATTTGGAAGAAAGTGTCGCGGATCGTATCATGTATCTTGCAAAAATTCGTTTTTGTCTCGAAGAAACTTATTTATTATTTTTTTCTAGGCCGAGTATAACTACTTAATCAGCAACGTAGTGCTGTTGACATCGATCTATATCGATCAGCGGTATCCATACCGATCAACCACCATCCAAATCGTCGGGATAATCTTATTTCGAATTTCGAAACTCATTCCTCTGTAAGTTAATTGAAACAAACAAAAAACCCAAATAGGGTCTGCACTGCCCGGGAGCCTTTACGACACGCAACCATAGACCTGTTCGCCCGCACCAACCTTCGATCGATAACCGAAATGGGCCATAGTTTTGAGCTAGGTATACTTTTTTACGTAAGAATCATCTAATACCCTCGTAACTTATGTATAGCAAATATATATATATATATATTTATATATATATATATAGAGTGGCGTGCTCGGCGAGCCACCAGCGATGAACCCAAAATTGGCATCCTCCAAGAAGATCATTACTGAGCTAACGGTGTCTCTATGGAGGAATATCCCATGAGCCTAGGAAGCAGCGAAGCCCCGAGGGATCGAGAGCGCGTCTCGCGCCCGGCGACGTTCCTTGAACTCGTTTCTCGGTGAAAACCCGTTACCAATCTCATCTCGATTCGGCTCGCTCACGTAGCCGGGCGGGTGTCCCCCCCTCTCGTATCCGCTTCACCGAGGCTCTCTTCACATGCGCTCGCTATGTACTACCCACTGCACAGAGAAACGACGGGGGAGAGCACTGGTCTTATGGTAGAGTACACGGAATACGTGCAGGAAACTCTCCTCGAGGTATTCGTTCTCCCCTTCTTGCTCCATCTTTCCCTCTCAGTGGCTCGGCCGTGCGATAGGGAAAGGGGGCGTCGGAAGTGGGCCTCGGGAATCGCAATAATGAGAGGAGGAATAAAGCCACGTCGATTCGTCTTGACGCTTCTCGACCAGCAGGCAAAAGTAATTATCAGCTCTTGGACGTGAATTTATAAAAAAAAAAAAGAGTGGAAAGAAGTTTCGCCGTGAGGCAGGAGAGAGCCCGGCAATCGCGAAGTAGCAACCTTATATCTCGAGCCCGCAACTCTGTTGCTATATAGCCATAACCCTCCCCGCTACTATTACCACGGCGATTGCTACAGCTCGAAACCGCCCAGAGCCCCGAAGAGTGTTCTGGCCGGAGAGTGTTCTCTGCAATCAACCGAGTTCGCCAACGGGAGCTCATTCGTTGTCTTGAAAATATCATCTGAATGACACTGCAAACATTCCTCGGTAGCTTATCGCTCCCGCTTGTTTTTGTTCAAACAGCGTTGCTATGCTTTTCCGCAATTTCGCGATGAACTCCCGACCTCGCGGGACGCCCGGGACTCCTCTCGCAACTCGTTCTTAACCGACGAACATTATTTACTTCCACTCGGCGAGTACAATGAGCTTTTGCCGTTCTTCGAACAATCGTTGGATTTGAGGAGAAAAAATTACACTTATATTTTTGCGATTTTTGATGCGTCAAGTCCAAAAAGTACTTCATACTTTGTACTTTGTACTTGGAGTATTTTTTGGTACTTTACCCAGTTATGATTTTTGTAAATATCTTTTTTTTTTCAATGCCAATTTCGTTAAATTCCTAACGTTCAATGTTATATTCTCCGCATCGCATTTATCCTTCTATATTTTTCACGCTGAAGCTCGCCCGTCCCCGTTAATTTGCAAATTAAATTCTCCGGATCGTTCATCCGTTCAGCAAAACGCGCCGCCCCTTCGCAAAACTCATACAAGTTTGACAGTTCTTGTCACTTCCATTCGTTTCGGAGTGGTCGCGCTTCGCGACCTCCTCCCTCTTGCCTTTCGCAGCCCATCGTCAGACTCTCGTTCTGACAGAGCGAATGTACGAAACAGTTGAATACCCGACGATATTCAAAGGAGTGAAATGCAGAGGATGGGCCGGGTCAGAGAAAAAGGGAGGTATTCCGCCGTAGCCGATGAAAAAGAAAAAAAAACGACAAGAAAGAAAGATTCCCGAATATTGTTCCGGAGTTTGAAGAGAAGAGAAGCCCGAAGAACTTATTCAAGCTAAATTATCTCCGCGGGCTACGATTCCTCAAGGCATAGCGGCGCGATCGATCTACATCCTTTGTTTGCTAAAAAAAAAAAAAAAAAAAAAAATCGCGAATAAAGAAAGAAATAAAGAGCAGAAGTGAAATAAAAAGAACAGTGAAAAGTCACTCAAAAGTAGATGGAGGTTCTTTTAGTGCTGGTTGGGCCGTTATTAAAAGAGGTTCGATCATTCCTTGATACACCGTAGCGAATAATAATAATAATAATACCAATAATAATAATAATAGCTATAATAATAATAATAATAATAACTGCTTGTATAGATCTGTTGAACAGACGTATACGATATACGGCAAGATGTGGGCGATTGAGGGGACATGATGTTCGGTGATACGAGTCGGAACCTCTTTTTAAATAGAAAACCGATATATGTGTGATGTACCCTCGAGCGGAGTATTCAGAGAGCCTACCATGTATAGGCTGATATGTTGCTGATCCGGGCCGAAGATTGATGAGAAATTCCATGACCGAACGAATTTCATCCCATTGACGCGCGGACGAACGAGAAGCGAAGGGGAACATTGGGATGAATTGATAGCCTACTGCGAGAAGTAGTCCGGAATACCGTGTGTCCACTTTCCACCCTTGATACCAATCTACGGCCAGGACGCTGCACTCCAATAAGTTTAATTACACTAATTGTTTGCCGAGATGAACAGGTCAATGATTCTGTGTACGGTTCCGCCGTCGGAGCGGTCGATCGAGGGAGACAATTAAACCTGTACGAGTAATAGTGCGGCGAACGGTACGAAAAGTCTCATTTTGGTCGGGGAAACAAACTTCGGGAAACGATTGCACGGAACTCTCCGATTGGAGCGGAATTTCGGAAGCTTTCAGATAGTCCTCTGATGAAATTTACGGCTTTCCCGTTGATAGATACTTTTTTTTTTGCAGTACCTTGGGAAGATTTTCTGCTTCTAAGGCTGATGCATATATCAGACATTCTCTGTCAACTCAGCCACTTCTTCTCGATCCTCTCAGATCTATTCCATAATTGGCCATATTTTAGTATTGCTTGAAAGTAGCGTTTGAGCATTTTTTTTCGTGCAAAGCGACACCTTCCATTTTTCTGCCAATTTTTCAGGATATTTGAAGATGTGTGAAGAACCTACAAAAAAATTGGCAAGGTGGAACTTCTCATTATCCCTTTCAAGATATGTGAATAAAAAAAAACGCATCTGCCTGAAAGCATCCTCGTATTCTGATGGAATTTCGAGTAAAATTACTGATTTCCAGAGCTGGGCAAAGTACTTGAAGTACCAAGTACTTAAAGTCTTATGTACTTTATGCCTTATCAAGTCCTCGGTACTATAAGTACTTAGAGTACTTTAAATTCTTATGAAGTATCTCGCCGAATGACAGGATTTTCATAATTTTGTGAATCATCATTCGCAATTGCCAAGAATCCGTGTAACGAAGACCATAATTCTTCGGTGAATTCTCGGCAAGATATTTGCCGTACGTCGTGCAGCTTATTTACACGAAAGTGTGCCTCGTTCCATCCAAGCAATGTTCACAATTTTGACTCCATTCCCTCAAATGAGATACGTTATTAACATTATTACATCAGTTTCAACGGAAGCCCATTTCGTATCTTCCGATGAACATTAAGGTCTCCCGGTATGGAATGTGTGTTCCTATCGGGTGCACGTTTCCTCGCAAACTTCCGCATAAATTTCTCCTCCACAAACTATCGTCAGTACTATCGTGTGTGCCAAAGTGCATACGTACACAGGCGTTACTATAACCACTTACAGCCTCGGAGTCTATACATGCAACTGCACGGGCACAAAACGGTAATGCCTGTGAGCTCCAACGATCCACGAACTTCTAAATAATTCATGCAACTACGAAAATATTCCGTTGGATAAATTCTTTATTGTAACGATGTTCGATATCGGTCTTTCCATTCGAAGTTAACTCGCTCTCTCTTCGTCCCTCCGTCTCCCTCTCTGTCCTTACAGAATTTGTGACAAGCCCGTTTCTTCTTTTGTCATTGATGAACCTCCGATTTGACCTCAATCGTTGCCCTCACCCTCGATCATTGAAGCGATGAGTTATTCGCAGCATCCGCGTTATACACCGGAAAACATTCCGGGCACGTGTGATGCATTCTCATGTAAAATTTCTCAAATGCCCAATTCACGTAAATGTGCTATTATTTTATTTTATTTTTTTGCAAATTGGAGGAAAGTTGCTGATGGCTAAGTAGACGAAAAGAGAGCGATCGAAAACATTAAATCAATCAATAAAGCAGTAAAGAGTTTCACGGTAGTATTAAAAAAATAAAAATAATTAAAAAAACAACCTTAATCCCAGCCGTTCAAAGAGCATGATGGAAGGTTGGGCTACAGTTGGTTTTTCCCAACACAACTCAATTTTCGACTCGGAGCCTGGTACCACGCAGCCGACGAATAGCATTAGTATTGGTTCCGAAAAAAAAATAAAACCAAAAATCAACTTCCGTAATGTCGGATCTAGAGTTGCTTTGGTGCACCAGTCGGTTTCGTCGGAGTCCGTCGTAGAAAAACAACCACAATGCACGATCGTGGTGGACCGCGAGGACAACATACGGATGACTAAAAAAAGACCATTCAAAAACAGTTCTCATCGATCACAATTATTTACACCGCCAGTTGCTCGCCAAAGGTGCCCGGCCAACTTTATCTCCTCAAGGAACAGCCGTCAAGCAGACAGTGGGTATCCTCGCGGATAAAAATAGAAAACACCGAAAGCAATGAAATGTGTCGTGCAAAGGTGGTATATAGATTCAGCCGAGAGACAGGGAAGAGAGTAGCGCCGGTAGAATGTTTCCCCGGCCCCACGGAAACCTGCTAATGAATTATAAAGTTGTAGCTCCTGGGAGAGATGCGCTGCGGCGGATAGATAGGACTTGTTTATTGTTACGTCAGCGGCAGCGTACCAGCGAAGCAACAGCACAGCAGCAACACCACCGCAACCCCCAACACCACTACCAGAACCAGGTAGTGCGATACAGTGGGTGTTGCCCGGGGGCGATGTGAGATACACACGGAGGTACATCGAAGGTATATTATACCTGCTATTATACGACATATAACATCGGCGCGGGTGCTAAGCTTTCGTGGCGGTTTTGCTGTTGCTCCTCGATTTCCTCCGCCCTGTCCGACTAATAAACGAATGGGTTTTCCATGTCGCCCGAGAGCTGCTATCCGCCTCCGGGCAAAAGATCGCTAATTACTTGCACTGATACTTCATTGATTAATACCATAGCGGCACCTTTGTCCCTCCCGCACCGCGCCAGCGCCACACCTCCTACAACTTGCCGGAGCTTTTGAGACTTGTCAAAATAAACCGCGACCCATCTTGTATACCCAACGTCTCCTCATCTGCGCAGGACCCATTGTACAGTCTGTTTGTACAGATATTTGTGTTGTCTCTCGGAGACGACGCCTCTGTAGCTGGGGTTTCTCATCGCTCGTCTCTGACGTCTCTCCGCAATTCTCCTTTTGAGGTTCCATGCCTCTCTCGGTTTACCTCCACTGTGTATAACTACCAGTTGGCGTACGTGTATGTCTCTCCTCCTATCCGTCCCTATTTCCCTACCGTTTTCCTAACGTATCCTCATCGCCGCAGTACAAACACATTAGCGGTTTCTCGCCACGGGTAAAAGCTGTGTGCAGCAGAATTACCACAAACACAGGAGGGATAAGCATAAGCATAAGCGAACCTCTGTATCTCGGCTTCAACCATCTTTCTCCTTAACATCGTAACCTCTCACTGTATATTATGTAGAATCGCCTTGAGGGAATGCACCAAGTCTACGGTCATTTCGTCGTGTGTAGAACTTCGCTGCAAACATCCCTGGTGGTCGCTCAGAAGTTTGCCGTGTGTAAACTTCAGTAGTGTGTCGTACCGGTGTGCGGGTATGTGTGTGTGTGTGTGTTGTATCTGTGTGGGTGTGTGTACAGTAACCAGGACGAAATAAGCCCGGGGCGCAACTGCCTATCGACCTGTAAAATTAGTTTTGCGCCTACGGCATACCCGCGCCCTCCCCCTGCCATCACTTCTGTTTCCTCTATCCGGAGAGTTCACAGGGTTGACCGTACTACTCTGCAGCGTACTTTGAAGGGGCCCCCCTGAGCGTCGGGGGAAGTGAGGGGTTCGTCGGGCGCACCCTGAGACAAACGTGGTGGTCGGTGTACTCTGTTCGCCCTCGAAACTGCACACTGAATATTTTATTCGCCCGGAAAGCTGGTGCTGCTACTGCCGTCGCCGACGCCGGTGCTGCTGGGGCTGCGAGGAACTTGGACTGCATCCCGGAAACGAAAAAGACATTGGGACACGCACCAGCGAGAAAAGCTCCGGACCCGACCAAGCGATCAATAGGGTAGCGCCCTCAGGGAAAAGCACGAGCGACTGGTCTGTGCAATTGGTTAATCACTAATGGCGGCGCGCAGTTACCGCCGAGACAATTGTACCGACAATTCGAAATGGAGTACTCGCTACCGTGATAAGAATTGCTATCGCGAAAAGCGTTCGGTTCTTGTAACAAATCGCTACCGTTTGGTCAGGACGATGGCGAATCTGCTGGAAATACTCGCCAGCACAGATGCGCGCTGAACTTTTATTCCGGTATTTTGCAATTGATCGGTGATGCCAACCTATTCATTCACCCGTCGACCTATAACCCAACACTGTGACGGGTTGGCATCACTTCGGGAAATGTTCAGGAGCTTCCGAAAAAAATCGAATCATACCCGAGTAGAAATTTTCGAGCATTACATCGGGCCCTTAAAGGGTCCTGATAAGGCCGTATCAGGCCCTGGCCAGGCCTCCTCAGGACCCTAGAAGGGCCCGATGTAACGCTCCGAAATTTCTACTCGGGTACGGATAGAAAGGATCAACCTGTTGGAACCATGCCGGGCTCCAGACAACTAAGCTGGTTGCAGTGACCAATTCGTTAAAGTTGCTGTCAAAATTCAAGGACAATTCCAGGACTTCAACGACTTCAATGACCGCTGGACACCATGATTGAAAGTTTATTATCTCTCTTAAGAACCGAATTTATGAGTTTCAAGTTAAAACTTGAAAGTTTAGCTTTAAATGTTTATGTTTTCAAGAAAAATAATAATTGGTTTGATAATTATTATTATTTGTAAAAACTTGAAAAACTTGATAGTCATCGATCTTTCTCAAAAAGATCGATGACTCTGGATGTTTCCGGCTGGCCGAAGCAAATATCGACAAGTATTAAACGATACCAATGATTGGAACAATACTTCCGATTTTGCTTCGTTACCCTCTATTTTCAAACACTCTCGCGAATTCTCTCCGAAAATTATGCTTGCATAAACCAGCTATACAAGCGTAATATGCAAACGCGAAAATCGTTTAGCATATACCAGCGATGATAGACGATAATTATACATTCCTCGTTTGGACCTACATTCCCGCTTGTGTAAATACACAGAGAACATTTTATCACTCCGAAATACGAGATCATGCAGTACGAATTCCATAGAATTTGCATTTTACCCCTCACCGCTATAAACTCAGCTTTTCCCAAATCGTCTGTCCCAACGATCTCATTTCGTTGTTTAAATATCGTTGACCTATCGGAATTTTAATTTTCGTTAGGAAAAAAAAGTAATTACGTCCATTATATGATAATATTTCGATATCATTCTATATTTATCATTTCGCCAAAGAAATTACCTCGGATTAAAAAAAAAACGTGTCAATTTCCGATCGTCTTGAGTGCATTAAAAATTTACTCGCTCACTGCCCGTCCTATTTCATAGCGTATCTCTTTAGAACGCTCGGTCGATAATAAAATTTTCGTATATCCGTCGAGTGTCAATATCATTGACCTATCAAAATTTCAACATTATTTAAAAAAAGGAAAAAAGTTATTACGTTCATTATAAGCTAATAGTTCGATATCATCCGATATTTATTATTTCGCCAAAGAAATAACTCCGGATAAAAAATAATCGTGTAAATTCCCGATCGTATCGAGCGCACAGAAAATTAACCCGCGCGCCGTTCATCCCGTTTCATAGCTTACCTCTTGAGAATGCTCGTTCGATAACAAAATTTTCGTACATCCGTCGAGTGTCTCTATCGTTGACCTATCGGAATTTCAACATTCGTAGAAAAAAGAAAAAAAGTTATTACTCCCATTACACGCTAACAGTTCGATATCATCCGATATTTATTATTCCGCCAAAGTAATAACCACGGATAAAAAATAATCGTGTAAATTCCCGATCGTCGCGAGTGCCCAGAAAATTGACCCGCACACCACCCACCGCGCTTCATGGCGTATCTCTCGAGAACGCTCGTTCGATAACAGAATTTTCGTACATCCGTCGAGTGTCTAAGTTTCGCTGGAACTTGTCGGTAGAACGCGAACGAAGCGTCGACTCCTTTAATCATCTCGGAGGCTGGCGAAACCAGTCCAACTCTAATAACCAGTAATCGAGGCGGGAGTGAAACAGTAGTAGTTTCAGTTCAACGGGCAAAGCACGATGGGATGCAGGAGGAACGGATGGAAGTCGGAATCCAGTCGGTCGCACCTGCGTACGTCCTAACCGAGTGTTCGACAATGCTTTAAATCTGAAATTGCTTTTCTCGGAAGAGCATTCAAATACACGGACGTTAAGATCCGCAGGACTATCCGCTGTCGGGAGTGAACCGAATGGGATTTAAGAACCGGCGGTTCGCTTCATGCGGAGCAGGATAATATTACACACCGACCGTGCGAGTTTCGTTCTCAATTTCTCTCGGGCTCCCCTCTCGCTCCGATCTTCGCGTGTCCATTCCGCAGCGACGAGAAATCATTAACCCGTGTCTTGTTCGAAGGTTCACCTAGACGACTATACCTAGACTTGCCCCTTCGGTCCGCGATGGGGTGGCGAGGGAAGAAAGAAAAAAAAATACACTCGGATGGAATGGAATCGTATACACTCGCGGGAGACCTTCATTCCGATCCAAGAATGAGCCTTCACCGTCCGACCTGCTCGAACTCTCACGTTTCAGATTAAAATTAACTCGGGCGAGTCGTCCCGATTGGATTCCTGCAGGAACCTTCACGTGTGCGATGCCTGACGTGAGATGTGCGAATTGTATCCAACGTATGCATGGATCGTTCATTAACGGAATATAGTCCATGGATGCACGTAGCGTGGCAATGATGTGCCGATTCGATCACATGTCTCGGCTAATCACACGGCAGATACACATATTATTTATGAGACCTCATTCCCACTTGATGAGTGGGACGGATGAAGAAAAGAAAAAGGAATTGTCTTAATGATGTGGGATTACGTAATTTCAAAATGTAATTATGAATCGGAATTCGCATGTGTCATAAAAACTACGTACTTCAGATTAATATTGCAAAGGCGATAAATAATCGGTATAGAGCCTTGAATGTGATCAGCTTATTTTTTCAGACAATATATATATACACTAGGATTTCCGATGTTCTTACTCAGAATAGGGACATAGAATTTTATATTTTGTACAGCTTCTGTAAGACCTCAAGATCTTACCCTGTGAAGAGAAAAGTGGTCCGAAGCTTTCTTTGCAGGCAATGATTTTTTTTTTTTTGCTTTGCCAGTCGCGGTTTGTGGTGTGGATTCTTATGGTGTTTTGCACTCGTTCTCCTCCAAAATGTTGGGTTTTTCTTCGCTTCCTATAAACCTGCATGTGTGAGAGAAGTCTTATAAAGATGAAACTGGTCCCAAATTTTTGGGCACCGAACGTTCCGTACTTCATCCGCGTAAAATTTTCCGTATATAAGAATAGACACATATCTATCAAAGTAGGTATTGCTTGGCGTATGAGACGATGCAAGATCAGCAGAATGTAGGATTCCTCTTTTATTTTCCCTCATCTCTCGTGCCCGGACGTTAAACGGCGACGAAGGGCTTCTTCGGACGGCGAAAGAGGAATTTTAGTGGGGGCAAAATATAGGGCATTTATATTAATAGTCGCGCGAAACGTCGGCCCTTTAAAACCCCTCTGCGAATTCCTCGCTCTGTCTCGTCCTCTTCTCGCCCAGCGATCACTCCTCTATATCTCGTCTCCTCTCTGCATACGTAATAGGGATGTTCAGGCTTGTTTAGGCGGTTGCTTTCGCCATTTACGGTTCCACTTGTTCCGAGCGAATGGCGAATCGCTCGAGTCAACCCACGAACAAGGATGAGGAAGACGCTCGCAGAGAGAACGACGAGAGGAAGGTTCCGAGGATGGAGGAAGCGAACGCAGACGAAGCGGTTGCAGGACCTGGAGTTGCCAAAGTTCGACGGTATCTCTGCGGAAGAGAATTCTCCCCGCGAGATGAACGGAGAAGAGCGGGACTATGAGAGATGGAGAAAGAGGTATACATAGAAGCGGTGCGGTAGGCGAAGAAGGTCGAGATGGGGTCCATTAAATGATCCCTATAATTACAGTCGGAGTCAGGGATTCCCATTACTCGCAGTCTCCCTCTGGATTACGAGTCGTGGGATTAGCGTTTACTGCCGTCGTGCAAAAATCAACCACCGCCACCGTCGACATCCAACGGCGGTCCAACGACCGCAGCATCAGCGACGTTTTCTCTGCGGATCCGAAACGGCTCTCGCTTCCTGGCCGACCCACCCCATGCGGTTTCATTTCGGTTCAACTAGCTTCTTTGGTTTCTGGCTCATATTTTCGTGCCTGAGACCGCTGAGGTGTCCTCGTGACTCCGCGGATCTGTGCAGCGATTTGAGTAACATCAACCGCAAATACTACGTCATCCGCTCTTGGGAATGACCATAATGAAGTTATGCAAATTATGCCATGGGTTTGAGAATTTTAGGAATTTGTGTTATTTTTTTTTTGGGGTAATCTTGAGAAAGGGTGGTCTAGAGGAGGGATGTTGTTGGTTGTAGAGGCAATCGCGATCCCCCACGACGAAAATCCGGACAATGCCGGTCAAAAGAAATTCCGAACTCTGTCATCGGGGATAGGAAGTTGGTCGTGGCGAATGGGGTAGACAGGCGGGATGAGCTGGCGGTGGTGGCTGAAAGCGAAGCTGAATGCGGGATAGCCCGAGGCCGCTGGGGAAATAGCTGCTAATAAATCGATTTTCCTTAAGCGCGTTATTGCCGAAACAAATAAAATCATTGTCTTAACGAGGAACTGACAGAAGGCACAGCGCGCCGTAGCTGGCTGCACGAAGAAACTAGATCAGCGTTTGCGGAATCGAATCATATGGCAATATCTGCAGTTTCGCCAGACGACCCCTTCGTTGACTATCAGCCATCCGGGACCTCGCTCGCTCGACTCTCGAGGCGAAATGGAAAGAGATACGCGCAGTTCACTCGATACGCTCCCTTCGTCCAATCGTCAGAGGGATGAAGGGAGCGTATGATAGGGAGGAAGTATGATAGGGAGGAATTGATGGGGTCCGCGTCTCGAGTTACGCGGCTGACACGCTCATCGAGTGGGTGCATAAACAGCTGACTTTTTTTTTGGGAAAAATATTGCATTACGGTAAATCAATTTACCAATAATTCAGAAGTGTAGCGAAATCAATGTGAAAAATATTGATGCAGCGAATTATTATTGGGAGCTGATGGAAGTGATTCTCTCCTCTGAAGGAGCGGAAGAGCGGCGACCGCCGATTTCCAGCGAAAAAAGGTTTGTTCTTTATCGATACTAAAAAAAAATCTTGTCAAAAGTTGTGTACGACTGATCGTTGTGACAATGTAAAAAAATCCCCAGGTGCAATTACAAAATCGTGTAGAAGTTTTGTAAAAAAATACGATGTATAAAAAAATAATATTGAACTCATCTTACAATATGTTATATTCGAAGCTGGACACTTTTTCGCTTGATTAGAACTAAATATTTTTTTTTACTGATAAGCACAAATAAAACAAGTTTTTTGCAGTGAAAGTTTGGATTCTTCGTCGCTCTTAAGCTAACGATAAGAGACATTCGCCCTTAACTGGCGTTACTCCAGTATTTTTTGAGCATTACTTTCTGGCTTTTTTATCGACCAATTTTTTTGTCGGGTTATTTTTATTTTTTTCAATAAAATCTTACATTTTTCTTATATACTCGTTTTTACATTCCATCCGCCGTTCAAGCGAAGTGAAGGTATTAATAAAATTCCCATTAAATCGGGAGGCTCTGCATACAAGAAAGAGGTGAAAGTAAAGAGGCCCAAGCCGTTTGTTTCTTGATAGACCTCGAGGCTCGCGGGAGCATTTTGGCGAAAAGTTGAACGACACGGATGGAGAATCTCTTGCGTACCCTGGACGTCGCCGAATTTTGTGCACGTCGTGTCGGGGAAGCGCGTTGCTCCGTTTAATATTATTCATAGCCAGTCCTCGGCACTTGAATTCGCCCGCTCGTTAAAGCAAATATCTGGCGTCACACCAAATTAAAAAGTCATTTAAATGCGTACGAAATAACTGGGTCTAAAATCCTGTGTACGATAATGAAAGTTTAAAATAAATAAAGGCGCTCGTTCGCCGAAAGTGTAATGACAAGATTACGGGGTGGAATTAAACCACTGGGAACAGAGGAACGAAAGGACCAGACAACGTTATTATGGAAACGTTAAAGTAATTTTGGGTTTCGCATCTTTCAATACCACGTATTCGAGAGTCCCTCGCAGAACGAAGACTCGTGCTGTACCGTAGGTGGTCATTTAACGTCTCTGGTGAATAGAGACACGAAAAATTCCTAATTTTATGCTATTTTTTGCATTTTTCGATAAATTTCGACGTATTCGTCGGGTACACGATATACGGTAGATTCGAATCACGTCAGAGTCATTGAATTATCGGGGTTCGTTTTTTTCGAAATTTTGCGAACGCGAACATTTTTCGTCGTGCACGCGCACTTGTGCCGACAAAAATAAGATTAAGATTTAAAGATATTAAGATTTGAAAATATTAAGATGTTAACATTTAAGATATTGAGATTTTAAGATTTTTAGATTTGTTTTAACTATTCGAATATATTCGAGTATATATTTTTGTACTATACGAACAAGTGCTACTATTCTGTTTGATAAAACAGAAAAATAGCACTTATTCGTATTTAGATGTCAGCCCGTATTACACAGCAAAAAAAAGGTTTGTACATTTGACAAAACATTTTTCATCATAAAGCTTGGTAACTTTGTTTTTATTAATAAACCATTTTTCGTCTGACCGAATCGTGTTTTAAGCTGTACAGAATTGCAAAACACAGATGAACTATTTATTTTTGTTTTATTTGACTCTCTCCTTAGTTAAAATAAAAACCCCTCGACTCTTGAATAATTGTCTTCCATCGCTCTAGCATTCGTATCGAGTCATCGATCGTTTCGAAAAATTCTATTTCCTTCAATTGTTAATTGACAAAAAAAGGAAATACACACACACACATGTTGAATTTTTATAATTTCTTTGCATATGATCAAAAAATGGTCTTTCGTTGCCGACCAATGCTTTCGCATGAGTGATAACTTGAGCAAGAGGAAGACGAAAAAATTAAGTCGCACAGTGGTGGGAACAGGATGCACGTACTTTTGTCGCGGCGAGCATCAAACGGACGACGCTCATCAGTCTCCGAAGAGGACATCCTACCGTTGCCCAAATTAAAAGATCCTCGTCCTCCGGTCCGAAACCGGTGTACAAGAGCGACCGTATCGTTAGGAAAATTAGGCAGTGTCGGATAGAGAGAGGCGCGAGCCGCGTGAGCCAAGAGTTTTTAGCTGGGGATCACAATATCCCGGAAAGGATGTCTGTAATTTGGTAGATTTGAAAATAATCGCTCTCGGAAGATGGCACTGCAATTTCCCGTTGGCCCGGAGAGCCCGGCGAGAGTTCTTGCAGAGCCGTCGGGCAAAAGGGGGTCATCGGGAGCGCCGAAGACCGAAATTAAATTTCGCTTTTGCTCCGTCCCGATAATCCCCGACCATTTTCGCCCTACGCATTCATTGGAAGAAACGATAATTTCACAGAACCGAGCGCCGACGCGCTGCCCCGGGATAAAACGACACCGACCACCCTCTACTTATATCGAACGCCTTTTGTTTCTCGGTGGAATCGGGAAAGAAATAAAAGAAGGCCGGACAATTGATAACGACGAGTTTCTATTAATTCGCTATTCCCTCCTCCCTCGGGCCCGGCCACAGCTGTCTCCAGTGTCAATTTTCGAGTCAACAGGTGCCTCCTATCGTCGTTAATCCCGGGTTAGAGCCGGACCAGGTGGACGATTTATCGTTACATTCACCTCTTCCGGAAACTCCGTTATTTGAGCTCAAATGAGATCCGAAGTGCTACCGAAATCAATGTAAACATTACTTTTTTATAGCTTTTAATCTACGTGTAAAAAAAAGGTGTTGCCGACCGATCTTGATGCGAAATTAAGATTCCCGTCACTCTGATCTTCTCCAATCTAGTTGTATTTCATAAATATGCGACGCCAAATTTTCGTTGTTTCTATTGGCCTTTGAGGCGATGTCACATCCCTTCTTACCGAACAACTCGCGTCCGGTCGTTAACAGAAACTGTAATTATTTTTTTTTTCCACTTGTTTTAACCCGTAATGGTACGAACCATTATTGGTTAAAAGCGAATGCTTGCATGACGCGGATATCAACTCAACTTCATGTACATTGAGAGAAGCGTCTGCTGGAAATTAGCATAAATCACGTAATAACCGACAGAACTTTTAGGTAAAACTCGTGCGGGAAAATAGCGAGAGTGCCAGGTAAGTGTGCGCGAAAGTAACTAGAGTGTTTAAAAAGTGTGCGCAAAAGTAACTAGAGTGTTTAAAAAGTGTGCGCAAAAGTAATTAGAGTGTGAAAAAAGTGTGCAAAAAAGTAACTAGCGTGTAAAATAGTATCTACAGCAGTTTTCGCGCATCCTCTGCTAGAAAGCCTCACTTTCGCCACTCTTTACAGGCACGAAAAGCGGGACTTATCGTGCACGTGTTACAATAAAGAGAGTCCTGACTCGGGTGAAGATTACACTCGTCAAGAACTCCCTTTCTGCGTCCTTGCCATACAAATAACTATTTACTGTATAGCTGGTCGTGGCGGTGATGTACCATGTTGTCTGGTCGAAATTTATCACATGACTTGGTAGATTCTCCGAGATCCTCTGCTCAGTGTAGGAATTCGCTTTTGAACGTCCAGGGTCAGCGTTGTAGAAAAAAGTAATTACAGTTTTTGTAACTAACCGCGGTAAATTCGCGCGCTCTTAACGCTATATTTCGTCATTATTTGTATCGAGTTGGCTGCAGGTTGATTAAGTGAGCGAATAGAGTGGCACGTTGGAAAGAGACCAGAAACTGTGACTGAAACTCCGCGACGCCGACGCGACTGCCTCAGTGCATCAGCCGGATGCTGAGTACTTTTATCGGGGGAACGCTTTCGTTAAGGCCGTGGAGCTTAACGGTGGTATTTAACCGTCCGTGGCGAAAACTTTATTGCCGCCGTGTAATCAGTGACGACAGGAGTTTAACATTCGCCCTAATTCCGAATGCAAGTCACACAGCGATTGCGCTTGGATCTCTCGATACAGGTTGAACATACGTAACATATAGAGCGTATAGTTTTACATATTAATGGAAAAATATCCGTTTTCTCGTAGATGCGAGATCCGAGACCCGAGACATCGCGAGCTGTGTGGGTTCCATTAAGCCGTTCCGGAGATAAAAACTAATTGCATCCTACGAGAAAAAGAGAGCTCGACGGCCGGAGAGGTAAAGATGGGGACGCAGAGGGAGAGAGCAGAGCGATGCGTCGCGGGATGTAACGAGGAAGTCGGGTTTGAGAAAATCATGAATAAAGAAGTCGGACGAGAGAGCAAAAGGGAGGGCAGAGAGCGAGTCTCTGACATTCCGAACGAAGAAGGCCGACCAACGTACCTGCCTTATATACATATATTATATATATATATATATATACACATTTATACATGTAAAGATATATACATATATACACAGCAACACAATACTTTGCTTCACGTCGGTAAGACAATGGTGCAAATGTTAGGGCGGTGTCGGCGAGGCCATGAACGTGCAGACATTGTTTCACGCAACTTTAAACCGAGACCGATTCGTTCGAGGGTCAGGCAAAAACGAAAAGAAAGAAAAGAACAAAGAGTTATATTCACGAAAATGAGCGTGTAAGCGAGAGAAGAAAAGCCCACATATTTGTCTTTCGCCCAGAGGAGAAAAATTAAAAATTGTAAAAAAAAACAAATTCGAAACACTCAATTGGCTTCTGTGGTTTAATAAACGATGAAAAATTAATCGACAATAAAAATGTGTGTCCGCATGGCAACCGGTACATCGCTCGAAGCAGGAGCGACACCGGTTATTCTATTTTCATTTTTATCTATTGTTCACCGAACCAATAACGCGATTGCCATTCACGATGTTTTTCCTCCCGTGTGCTCGATTGAACAGCAATAAAAATTGTTTACCTCTCCAGGAAAATTGTTCTTTTGTTCCTTGATTGCAGTTATTGTGTCGACCCGTAGGAGGGATATTGGCTCGAAATTGCCGAAATCCATTGGTACTATGCGCGTTTCTTTTTTCACCGCTATTCCTGCTTTTGGCACTTCTCGTTCGAATCCGGTGTTGAACTGAAATATGACTTTTGTTACAAATCCTTTCTGCCTATATTACATCGGCCCTTAGGGGAGATATGACAGGACTCAATATTTTTTACCTATCTATAAATATAATTTTAATTACCGATCTATCAGGAGCGGTCAAATATACATATATTTTTAAATTTAACAAATAATTTCTATGATTTAATCAAATTAATTTCGGTCCGAATTACAAATCAAGAAATTATTATCAGCGTTTGTTTTGTCGATTTAATCGGGCGGTTAATGCACGGTGATTTATTGAGGCGTGAGTATTATTGGTTTCGACTTGGTTTTTTTTTTTGCCATGTGGTCGACAGGGTTGAGAACCCCGTCCGGATTGCTCTGGACAAACGGCCGAGTCGGGGGTTGCGGAGACCGCCCTCTCCGCAACGTGTATACGCGTAATGAAAACCACCATGATCTTCATCACACCCCCGACCCCCGCCCGTGGAAACCGCTAGTGTAGCTCGGTCGTCTTGCCTCGCTACACATACCTAACGTCAGGAGACGCGACGGGGTAGATATACCGGCGGCCTCTCCGAGAGGCAACCAAATACAGTGCTCGATTATTTACGGGACGCCGCGAATTTCTAACCGAGACTGTCTACCTCGAATCAGACGGGTAAATCATCATCTCAATATTTACTACGCTCTCACTCAGCGTGCCGGTTATTAAGTTTCTCAAAATGTGTTATCAATAATAAAATTAATAAAAATATTGAACATCAGTAGCGAGAGGAAAAAAAAATTGAAACACGAAGCCTCCTAAAAATTAATAGCAATAACAACGCGCCTGGAGTTGAACATGTCCCGATGGACAAAAAGTAATTTCAAGGTTTGTAAAATGCAATGCTTTTAGTCGCGTACAAAAACGTCGTGTGTTCTCCTCGAAGAAAAGCAGATAAAGTATGTTTCGGCCTCGTGTCCGCATTGTACGTCCGACCAACATAAGCCGAACCGAATAACCGATCGTCTCGTCGTACATCGTTCCGTCGAACCGAGAATGAACGAGAAAGGATACCGCTTGCATATCCCAATGAATCGTTCGTACGAAATGTGTACCCTTCGAAACAGTACAGACAACTAACATAAATATACATACGCGTTATAACGTCCGCAAGACGTGGGACGTCCGGCACACGCCCTCCCCTAAATGCAAATTCTTCAATCTCGAGATCCGCTCGGGAATAACAAATTATTTATTCAATTCGAAATAATCACAGACGTCTATTATATTATGCGGTGTATATATGCAATGAGCGAGTCTTTGTTTTTCCTTTTATTTTTTGTTGTTGTTATTATTATTATTATTATTTTCATCCGAGAAGAATAGATAAGTACGATACGGGGGAATATAAAAGAGATGAGAGATTACCGTATACACGTATGTTCGTTTAGTATGAGCTAAGTATATAGTATCGGGCACATATCGTTCTGCGTCGCATATACAGGTATATGCATCGACACGGGCTTGTGGAGATCGAGTCAAGTCGAGCGGAACCGATCCGGCCGAACGCATCGAAGAACCTCCGCGCGATCTACCGATCGATCTATCGGTACTGTACGTTCGGAGATAGAGGTACATATTACATGCATAGAAGGCACCGCGCGGCGAGTAGAGCCTTCGGGACTCACCGTCGAACAAGAATCGTGGCTGGATATCTCAGCCACTGGAGGGATAAATCGGAGTGATCGGACTCGTTGCAGCGATACAGTGATTGGCAGATAGAGATTAGAGCGGAAAATCACTGGCTACGAGTGACCATAATTTTCTTCCTCTCTTCTACACTCCATATCGGATTCAGTGTTGTGTGCGAAAATCGACAATTTCGACCAGACATCGCTTTTCGATATCGGTATGAAGGAGTCAAAAAAAAATAGAACAAAACATTCGAGCATCGCACTCGAGACTCAAAGTCGAACAGAAACTTCCCTTGCAATTTTTTTCTAACGTGCACGGTTCGCGAGATACGAGCGGTTGAAGCTTCCGACCAATCGGGATGGGCGCGGCCAGGCGCGCCATCTGTCGCGGCGGTCCCCATTGGTTGAAAACTTCAACCGCTCGTAACTCGATAACCGCGCAACGCACAGAAAAATTGTAAAGGGAACATTTGTTCAGCTTTGCACCGACAGTACATTCCCGTAGACGCTTCAGACTAAAATTCTCTTAATCACACATTTTGCCACAAGTAAGAATTAACTCCGCGAATTCCTGAATCTCCCAGAGTCTCGCGCGCAATTTTTTGTTTACTTCTTTTACCCAAAATGTTTTGCGCCGAGGCGGATTCGTGAAGCCTCGAACCATGCCTCTTCGCTCACGAGTCCCTTTCACGACAATTCGTAATGCCTCATTGTATCGGCTCGAATAATCGGTATCGCGGCTCGCCGGACAATACGACGGGGCCAATGACTGTATTGTTTTTCCAGCGACAATAGCGACGAGAGCCAGAGGCCGCCGCCGCGTCTCGTCGTACGCCGAGAGGGCTGACTTAGAGGTTCGTCCAACCTTGAGGCTCGAACCTTGAGCATAGATCGTGTGTGCGCAAGGCGAGCGAGTGAACACGATGTCGAGCCCCGCGAGTCTTGAGCCACGAGCACCGGGCCGAGTCAGCCGCGCCGCTCTTTCTTTATCCTTGCATTTATCTCTTTCCCTCTCAGCGTCGAGCCAATAAGTCCACCCAAGTTCATTGCGCTCGAAGACGCGCCCAAGAACGACTTTTATCCCGCTCGGCGACTCGCCGCGAGAGCAGAGCAAGAGCAGCGCGCTGCAAACACCCGACGTAAGGCCGATCTCAGCCCGCAGGTACGACGCGAGGACGACGCCCGAGATGCGTGCATTTATCCGAGCTTTGCTCTTCTCCTCGTCTCGTTCGCTCGCTCTCGTTACCATTCGGAGCGAGAAGATCCTGATGATTTCTCGTTGTTCCCGAAGACAGCCGAGGGCGGGCAACGCACCGGCGACAGCACGCGCTCACGGCAATGAAGGCGATTACTCAGTGTGCGCCAACGAGAAAAGTAACTTCTTTTATTAATTCGATTATTTTTTTTATTCTTCTCTGCAGGCGGGTTTATAATAATGTGGAGAATAAAAGCGCTAGTTTCGCGTTTATGAATGAAAATGAAACCGTCGAACAGGGAGATAGAGTAAAAATGATTAGAGAGACTGGAAATGAAATTTGCACGATCCTTCATAATTTTTTGCTTTCTCATCTTCGTGAATTGCTTTTACCGTTGCGTCCTTATGCGATAGTGGTTTTCCTGAGTGTGGGATGTCTGATCAAGATGAAAATGAACATTCGCATATATGTTTTATTTAGAGAAAAAAATTAGATCCCTGATCCCTTTTTCTTTCGGAAAGGAGTAGCGTCGAATCGATGGCAAAAAAACTCTGTTCTTTCAGCCAGAAGCACTAAACAGCCCCAAATATTCCAAACTTACTCTGGTCCATATTCGTATTTTTCAAAAGTCTGTACGTTCCCATCTTTTTCTGACTCTGGTCCATATTCATACAATGCTTCAGTGTGAATCTAACGCCGGAACCAACTCAATACGGCCAGAAACATCTACGATCTGGCAGACATTTTTTAGCGTTACATCGGACCCTGACAGGACCTAGTCTGGTCCCGATGTAACGCTGAAGAAATGGCAGCAGGCTATGTAGAAAGAAACCAACTTCATAAAGAAGATACAAATCCAGGTCTACATTCGGAAAAAAGCTGTACTGGCCCAAAGTCAATATTTTCACGGGTCGATCTTCCACTACCAAGCTCAAACATTTTTTTATGACCAATCTCGACACATCCTCCACACTCCAAAAATCCATATCCATAACTTCGACGAACCACTCCCAGAAATACCCAAATTTGCTCAAAGCACATAAACGTCGAATAAAAAAATAAATGACATCGACCCATCGAAAATTCGACTCTATCGTTGATGGCTCTATTGAAAAAAAATCTCGCCCCGCGCCGGCTCGAATGTAAATTAATGATATAATAAAGATCGACTGATAAAGATAATGTATTACAGTCGTCTCCGGCTATCCGTAAGCATATGGCACGGCACGCGACTCACACTCGCGGCTCCCCCCGCAGTCATCATCGTCATCGTGCCACTTTGAAGACCCCCCCTCGTCTCCTTCCTTCGCCCGTCTCTCCATTCCGAATGCCGCCGTCTCGTTAATCGGCATCGCTGATGCGGCGATTTCGTAATCGGTCTCGGGCGACTCTCTTATGAACGGGGCACCAACTCTCTTCGTCTGTCGCGCTCTCGCGGAGTCGATTGAACTAGGAAGAGAAGAGCGAGGCGAGACGAGTCGAACCGGTTCGCCCGCGTAATCGGCTTCGAGGAGTCTCGATCGGGTCTCGATCGGGTCTCCGCCGGGCGAGAGCCGCATTGCTACTCTTGAACTTGACACCGAGCGTCATTAGGCGAGATACGGTATATCTGTATCGATAGCATATGCAAAAATCGAGCCGAGGGAAGCAACGAACCCGAGGAGACATTGCGAAACTGCCTCTCGTCCAACGAGCGGAGTCGCCCGCTCCGCGACGGCGACGACGAGGGCGAACCGACGAATAATAGAAATTTTCATAAGGCAAATATCTTCGAGATTGAAATTCCGTCGGGAATAGTGTAGTAGTTGGGTTGAATAGTTTGATAAAATATCAGGAGCGCATTCCGCGCCGAGCGGACCAAGCGACTTTCACACCGAAATTGATTCACGTATATATATATTTTTTATTTTATTAAGCGATTCCTCCATATAGTGGAAAAATTATTGCATTTTTTTTACCTTGAGGTTGGTCGATAAACATCGGAAATTGTTGGAATTTTTATTTTTTTTTAATATAAATAATATGTAAGAATTGTCAATGTACGACGTCTCGGCGGATAAAACGTATCCTTAATATCTTTTGATGAAATTGATGTAGAAAAAAAAAATCTTCGAGAACTGTGCTAGCTAATATCGGTGAAAATTATGATACGATTATGATGCGTGTTTACAATATGCGGAAAGAATGGATTGATGAAAGCTCGGCGGTTCGCTCCAAATGGAATACCCCATACTTATTATATACGTATATATAAATATATATTACATACACGCAACCTGCTGCTGCTGTAGCTGAACATATCGAGTATCCACCGTTTTATAAAAAATGTTTAATTTTTTATCCGTGCACAGACGATTTTTGCTGTCCGTTTGATCGTTGAACGGACAGCAAAAAAGAAAGAAAAAAAAGAAGTTATTTGTTTTTGGCTTGCTCGCGCAGACCTACGGAAATTAATGATTATTTACAATTTGCCTTTGAAGCGATCATTCGATAACGATTGCAGTAGTTAACGCGCATCCGTTCGTGTCATGTTTTCAGGGTGTGTGTGCGGTATATTGGAAAATGTGGTATAGTGAAAAATGCGGCGAACGGCTTGCATCACAGTTATCTGGCTTTTCCGACTGTTTTTTTTTTTTTCATTCTCTGTCTGTGGTTGTCTTTCTCTTTCAGTCTCTCGAGGGAGCGGGACGTGCAACGGTGAAAAATGCTCGAAACGTAATTGAATGGAGGGGCCCGGCCAGCCGGGTAGCCCTTGTCGTACTTTCGAGAGAGATCATAGCTACGACCAGCCGGACGACTCGTTGGTATTTCCGAAATTAAACGAGAGAAATGTACATGCCGCTATATGTTCCTCCAAACGCCTCCTTCCCCTATTTTTCTACAGCGCACTCTACTCTATGAGTCTTTTGTATAATTCGAACGACGTTGACTAAACGATCTGTTTATACCAATTGGAGACAGCAGTCAGTGTCAAAGATGTTATTAATATTTGTCGTATTTCCTAGTGCCAGCAATGGAAGACCAGAGAACATTTTTTTCTTCCTTCATTCTTTTTTACGATAAATTCGAGGGATTAAAGTTCTGGCGTTCTGTTGTAAAAAATAGTCTGTCTGGTTCAATAAAAAAACGGCGCAATAAATAATCCTGAATACAATTTTTTATCCTCTTTTTGAGCCAATCAAAAAGGTAAATATCTCGTATTTACTCGAGGCGCTTATGATTTCATATGCGAGTGCTTAACGGCCAATTATTCCGTTGACGGACTAATTGGCCATTAATAGTTATGTTCCAATGATGGACTAATTAGCTCTTCTTGTTCGAGGTATTAGGCACCGGCTTTACATCGGTCTCAATACTATTTATTGAGTAAATATTATCTCGCAGACAGTAAATGCCGTTGGAATAGACGAGCCTGATACCAGTCAAGGCTGATTGACGTTGCCGTCGGCTGAATTTGAGGTGTTATCGTATTTCTGCTATCAAATATACTGCGAATCCACATATATCTGTATACCTGTATACATGCGCATGCGTGAAATGCTCATCGCTCGAGACAGGTCGTCCTCAACTTTCTGACACGTGCCTGCCCCATCGGTATTTATATTTCCGATTTTCAACCGATTCTCCGTTTGAGTTTTTTTTTTCTTTTTTTTTTTTTTTTTATCGACCACCCGCTTTTTTACTTCGGTTGCCGCCTCGTTGCACCGTAGTCCGTCGTGGCTGGCGCCGGTAATAAACGAACAAGAAGATCCACAAATGAATACCTCGGATGGAATCCGGGGTATACAGAAATTCTATTCCATAGAGTGTTATAAACAAAACATCAGTTCGTTCCATCGCTTTTGGCTCGCTTTCCACTCCATTGCCGAAGCCATATTTTCGTCATTATTATTATTATTATTATTATTATCGCGAATTACTACACACTCGTACTTATTTGTATGAAATATATCACTATACATACATACTCCCGTGTATGTTGAGAGAAATGTAAAAGCTACGATAATTGATCGTTCAAATTGGTAGGCATCAAGCACCGCACGTATGTATGATATTTGTGCGGTATGCACGAGCGAACTGTGCTGCTTTCATTGGTAGATGAATGTGCAGTGGAAATTCGGTGTTTCTAAAGCATGGCAGTATTACTTTCCTTTTTTTTACCGGCGTGTTAGACATCGATGAAAATAATGACTCCAGGTGTAAAATAAAAATCCGTCCTTGATTGATCTGTAATAGGTCACTTAGCATGGTTTTTCTAATAAAGTGCAGAGCATGAGAGGAGACTCCATTATAGGTGATCGTTTGAAAGTTACATCCAAAGTGTCACGGGATGCAGAAGAAGTTTACTAAACGTAACAGCGTATCAAAACTTTAGGCAAGTACAGCGGAAGCCTATTACACTTAACGGGGTATTAAAAGTCTGGTCAGACACAGCAGAAGTCCATAATGCACAGCAGCAAATTATGATAAGTCTGCTTTAATTAAGCAAAAGTATGTATGCAAAGTATTTCATTTCTAAGAGTGAAAATAACGTAAGTAAATCCAGCGAAAATATTATACGTCCCAAAGTTGCCCAATGTACAGTTGAACCTGAAAAAGTATCATCATATATTATTGTTTGTTCACTGTCTAGACAAATCTCGCATAAATCGATTATACATTAAAGTTCATCCAGCGTCTAGTTCGTTGCACCAAGATTATACAATAGCAACGTGGCGCACATCAGTTTGTACGTTAAGTGAAGTAGGTCGAGCCCGTTTAATTATTAGCGGTGGATGTACCGGATTAAAAGCGGTGCGAAGCAACGATTGCTAAAGATACTTAGCGACACTGCCAGACACCGACAAATATATTTTACATAAAGATTTTTAGCCAGATTTCAATATGCAATATACTTTTAATGCATTTCACTGGACGGTGAACATATATCATAGTCTGTATCACAGAGTTTTGTCCCATTTACTTACTTTCTTGTCAGCAGACATAAAATATATCGCTGCTGCAGTAGATCAGATTTTTTTAACCCCGCCACAATTATTACGCTTTTCCTCTACATAACCAGACTTGTGGATGTGAGTTTTGAAAGTCTGCCAGGATCTTCATGTAGATCATTTTGGATAGATCACGCTGATTTGCCTATCACAGATCGAACCAGGCCCATTTTTTTCCACACGAATCTAAACATCTTTCAAACTGCAAAAACTTGCCACCAGGATTTTCGACTGATGTGATAACTTTTGGTCTAAATCAAACACCTAAACACCCTTAGTTTTTTGCAGTTCTGTCCGGAATCAATAGAACAGAATCCTCCGAGATTTCCAACTTCAGGTAACCTCGATTACAACATCAGTAGCCGCAGTTAACTTACTGAAAGTTCGCCTGTACGTTTAATTGTCCATGCGCCAGGCAACTGGGGCGATCGAACAGGAGTGGAGACGGTATAAGCGGCATCCAACCCGCGATACAGTTTACATTATCATGTACATATTATGTGGAAGAGACGTAAGAAGAGCGGAGGGTCGGGACAAATTGGTACGGCGCACACAGCACAGAAATAAAAGAAAAGAGAGAGGGAGGGAGAGATGGAAGGATAGAGAGGGAGGGAGAGAAAAAAAATCATCCGTTATGTATACATCTGTTTCGACCGAGTCCGGAGTGAGTATGCATGCGCGATGGTTTGCGCGGGCATCGCGGCAGTCACGAATCGGAGCGTATCCGCATAATAATCTTATGGCTACTTCTAGCCAACTTATTCGCTTTTGCTCTGGTGTCTTGATACAAGGGTGAGATACAAGAGTCACGATAATTCATCGCGAAACGACCGCCCGCGGACGTTTATCTTTCGCGTGTAGGGTAAATAGCCTTCCCTCCTCTCCTCGTATCTATCTCTCGAGGGCCTCCACGTACCTCTTGCAACGCTCGGAGACTCCTTACCCGAGTGGAGTCATGTATGTTGTGCACACACAAGCTCCCGCTCCTCGGGGCGCTCTCCTCGTCGCTATAAACGCTGGATCGCTACTTCGCCATCTCCCGTGTCGCAGAATGAACGGAAAATCTTACTTGGAAATTTCGTGCCGCGATGAGGGAGAGAGTCTGAAGCGCTATGCGAGAGTCATCGTACCGAATTTGTTCGCAAGAATATAGATTACTCGTGTGCGATACCCTCGCCGAGGTTTCCTTTATCAGTCACGATGCGATTCTCTGGCCTCCCGAGAGGGTACGATTGTTCAATGCACGAGAGACTAGCGCCAGTCGCCAAAACCGGTCGAGTTGTCCCTTTGGGCAACCAACTGCCTGACTTAGTTGCATGGACCGTTGCGCCAAAAACTCGCCGAGAAAGATCGCTGCTGCGGACCTCCAAGAGAGTAAACTTTGGGCAGGATTTGTCATAGAAGTTTCTGTTTCGCGAATGGAAATGATTTTTGTGCAAATTTGTCATGGTTCATATGAAAATTTCTGAATTCTGGCAATATGCAATATACGCGATAAGGTTTAGGTTTGTTAGGTATCAAAAACTGTTCCGTGATATGTATTCTCAATAAATTCACTACAGCTACTACTGCTACTCTCTGAAGTCCAAATGTACGGATATCCGACAATCTTGGTTTGGCAGGACTAAGTCTCTTGTAGCCTAAGCGGAATATTGGACGTCATCGATACAGGAGCCCAGTGTTGGATCCTGAGTAGCGTGCTCGTGCCGAAATTGAATTGTGCCAGCTTGAGCCCTAATAAACGGGTCCTCGAAACGCCAGGGTTTCATTGAGGTGGCATTATGTGGTCCGCGGACGAAATCCCGTAATGGATAAAGGCCTCAGTGCCAGGAGAAAATATACGGGTAGTTGGCTCGCTGGAGGCTCGCACTCCCGAGGCTTTTAGGTCGGAGGCACAAGGTGGCGGTGCTTGGCGACCAAAACGCAGTGGCAGCAGCAGCAGCTTGCTGGTTACGAGAGTGAAAAGGATATAAAGCCACACCAGCATGTACACATGGCAGGATAGACCGTAGATAGTCTCATATCCAAGCCAACTGCAAGCGCTCGCGATGCTAGTTGGCGAGGGATGAGGGCAGGAGAGGGGTCAAAGTGGTAGCGCTAAACTATGTTGTGCTCGTCAACAAGGCGCGCCTGCATGCCAACAACCACTGGAATCTTTATTAGTGTCAAGGGGCCCCTTGAAAAATGTCCCGCCCGCTCGCTGCCAGTTCACCGTAGGTTACTCCTCGGTCCGCTCGGTTATACAGCGAAGATCTTGAACCACGAGAGAGTGGTCGTGCACCTTAAGGCCGAGCGAAGAGCCCGGGGACTCCCCGCCGTTTCCTGTGCAGTCAAATGACATCTGCGGCCCCACGCCGCCCGCCCGCCGGTGGACAGCTAGATACGACCGACCGACCACCCCATTCGTGCTCGGAAAGCTTGGCTGGGTTACCTAGACACCGGAGCCCGTGCCCCTCGTGTAACAGACACAACGATCGCAAACGGGCCATGGACGGAGAGAAAGAAGAGTCTCCTCTCATCCTTCCCAGACCAACATTGCCAGGAGCAACTCGCAGCGCTGCAGGTTAATAATTGCCTGGCATTGTGCCGGCGAGATATCGCAATAATCTGGGCGAGGGTAGGACACCAAAGCCACCACTGACGGGGACACGAGGGGGAGAGGCAGAGGCGGTTGTGGTAGAGAACCCAGCAGCGACGCAGAGGAGATACTCTTTTGGTATCTCTCCTGGTGCGCCCTTTCTCTGTTTCTTGCTTGATCTCTTTTTATAAATCCTTTTTTTCTCTTTCCATTTCCTTCCATCCTCATCCTCATCCTCCTCCTCCTGGCCCTCCTACTCAGCTTTCTTCGGCTTATTTCTGACTGTCCGGAATCCCCTTGGCTCTCATTCCTTGTTCCTCTTCTCTGCTATGCTCCCAACCTCCCCCTTCACAACCAAGCCGGATCTTATGGCACCAGCGCGCGGAGGTAGACTCCGTTCTCGCACTATGTTGCTTTTTTTTTGCTGCCATTCCGTCTCTCCTACGTTTCTTCACGGTTCCCCTTGGCAAGTCTATGCTTCTTCCGCGCATTGAGCTTCACCAACTTCGCTTCTGTCGCCTAGTTCTTCCTAGCATCGACCCGCCCGGTGTACCATCGTCTGATCTTCTTCTTCTTCTTCTTCCGCTGAATCTTCTTTGATCCAACGTTCTTCAGCCCGCCATCTGTTTGTCTCTTTGGTGGGCTTTTTTGTCCACGTTCACGCGTGAACATGTGTGCGAGGATTGTCCGCCGCTCGCACACCGAGGTGAAGGATGGAAACTTGGCGTCCGAGCCACTAAATCGCGTTACTGCGTCCCTAAGACGAGATAAGAAAAGTTTGAAATTCCAAGAAATCTTTAAGCTAATCGAATCGACGACCGCCAACCGTGGCTCCTCCCGGCTATGTCTGGATAACCACTGGTGCCTTCCATAGTTTCAGCGTCTATAATTCATGTTTTTCGGGACGTCCCTCGGGGACGGGTCCGCCCGCATCACAGATCACCAACGCGAAGGAGTCGAACTCTATGTCTCTGTATGTAATGGTACCGAGGAGAGTTATTTTTATCACGAAGCCCATGAACATTATCAGATTTAGTTTCACCGGGGAAACTGTGTTTCCGATAAGAATTTCGTGCGATCCCGGTACGAATCATATTTATAGAGGCGAACGATTAGTCATGACCGAGTAGGTCGCAGGTGCGGTTTTCGATGATGCAGGTGTTACCTTGCGCTGGCTCGACCTGTTCGATCGGTACCGGAGAGCTTTTCGTTTGAGGTATAATACCAACTGCTCCGAGATATGTCACAAGTTGAAACGTAATCGGTTGATCGGTTCACGATAAATATATCACGCATCACATATGTAGCTGGTATCGGCCGATGGCTGGGTTTATATAGGTATACAGGAGTACTTAGCTTGATTCTTCAATCGCCCGGACGGAATTCCCAAGGAATGTCCAAAGGGCTGATCTCGTTCGGTGACTGGCGACATATTTGAGGGAGGATGACGTTCCTGAGCTCGCGGAGAGATATTAGGTCCCTGCATGACGTCGTCTGACCGACGGATACCCGAGTCACGTCCTTATTGCTTCTTCCACCGCACACTCGTCCTACCATCGCCGAGAGCCCACCGACCAACAGTAACATCGTGATACGAGCCATTACTCCGGACCATTCCCCTGCTACGTAGCATGCCGAAGAACATTTTGCTCGACCTCGCCGAAAGACCAGATGCATCTATTACGACGAGACAAAAACGTGTCTCGTTCTGGTAGCAATTTGCGGCATTGAATAATTACGTGGGGTTGGAAAGTTTTATTCTTATAAATTGCGGCAAGGGCTGACGGATAGGGATGTCGCAATGGAATGTGTAGGAGTGACCAGAGATAGGAAATTGGGGAGAATTTGTGGATTTTTAAAAATGTTTGCACGCAGATGGAAACGGTCTGCCGATATGTTCGAAATTCTATGATGATTATTCATATGATAAGAGTTATAAAATATTCGAACGTAAAATAAAAAAAATTATCCCTCAATGATAACAAGATTAAGTTTTTTGGGTGTGGATTTTATTACAAGTTGATCCTGCTAGGAAAATATTGATTGGGAATATCGAACGATGTAATTATCCGAAATATTTCGGATAACGGCCTTTTTTATGTCTGCACAGTGACACGATTTTTTTTCAGGTATCGACGAATTTCTTTCCTGCCATCTTCCGTGAACATTTTTAAAAAATTTCCGACCGTAATTTCTCAAAATACAGCGTACACAAATTCACATTTCGCGATGGTACAACTATTCCTATAAAAAATCACTGAAAGTCGATGAATTATTAAAACCAATGAACCGAGGCGCACGGACCAGCAACGAATTATTTATAAAATGATGAATGATGATATTAATCTCTCTATTTTTGACGCCTGTCGCTTCAAACCGACTCCTTGAGAGAGGGTTGTTTTTGGACTCTGTCCCAGCTCAAGTTTTGTGTGCAGTAAAGCGTTTTAATTAATTTTAAATCTATCACGATGATTCCTCAGTTAAATATTTTGGTCCTCGTACGTCGCGAATTGGACGATAAATGGATATAGGCACGTGTTCTCGAGGTATTTGGCGAGTCCGCTTATTCGGTTCTCTCGATCCTAGCTTCGCTCTCGGGAGGGGGGTAATTCGAGCGGGCTGTATACGGGGGCTCATCGAGTTCGAGCGTTGTCTAAATCTCCTAGGATCGCGCCTTAGTCTGGGACAGGTCGCCTAAGCTTCCCCACTGCTACCTAACATAGCACTCGTCTAATCTGACGTGTGACATGACAGATCCGCCGTATTACCCGGTACAAGGCGCACAAATTGATTTTAATTTCATCCCGGTATACCCGCCGAGAGAGCCCTGGAGAGCTCCGGCTGATTCGCGCCAGCAACCAGCTAGCCACCAGCAAAATTGGTACATGCGAACAAGCATCAACGACAAATGAACATCCCGACCGCTATAGACACGGGATCGGTCGATAACAGACGAACCTCTTTACCGGCAAAATATTCCATCCACTTCGGTCTCGCCGGCCACCTGGCAAACATAACTGCTCCTTCATCTCGTTTTTCTTCATATACATATATATAATGTTAATAAATAATATATATTAAAAAATAAATAACGAACATTATATTTAATATTTTATATTTTGTACGAATTCACCGTCTAGATATTCAATAGCATTTTCCGTTCAAAAATGACAGCAGTTTGTTCTATCTAATATGTAAATAATTAATTACAGTAAATTATATTTATTATTCACACATCGAAGTCCTCCCAATTTTGTTTACCATCTGTCCATCGTACCCCGCTAAAAATATCTCGAATAACAAATTCCACGAACATAACGATGAGATTTTTCGAAATCTATAAAGTATTATCCTCCGAAGTAAAAATATTTTTTCTCTCCGCCCATTGTATTCCAAGAGTGCCGAAATCGATAGATAGGACATACTACATACTCATATACACGCAAAGGTGTGTATATATAAAATATAAATGTATTTATACATATATATATATATATATATATGTCTTTACCGAGAATAGCTGAGGTATGAGAGACGAGTAGTGAAAGAAAGATGAATAATTTCAGCGAGGAGATGCAATATTTATACTTCCGACATAGCTCGAATTTCCGGGAAAAAATATTCTTCCTCGCGATTCTCGTATATAACTGTATCGCTCGTTCGTTAATGATAACGAATTTACGAACGAAAATGTGTAGCGAGACCGAACACCGAGACGGCTTTTTAAAAATGTTCCTTTAATTTTTTCTTATCTCTCTATCTTTCTCCTCGCTCTTGAAGATTACCGGGCCGACACTTTCTCCATTTTGATTAGCAAGTGAGAAAGAAGTTGAGGACGGCCTCTGGCGCGGGCCTGGCTCTTCGGGCGTAATGGCTCGATTTATATTCAGACTCGTGGCTAATAGCTGCAGAAATTAGCAGGTGGGTGTAGACAGCTCTCCGATTCTCTCGCGAGATCGCATTCCACTCGCTCGCGATCCCGAATATCTTCGGATGATTCGGACACTCCGCTCACGAGGGCCTTTATCAACTGTCTTGTTTCGTGAGTCATAGCTGCGCCTGAATATCTCTCATGGCATCCGACACGTTTGGCTACCATGAGGAAGATTATTAATTTTTTGACCGTTGGAGTTTGTGAATATACGCATATTATTATTATTATTATTATTATTATTATTATTATTTATCGATACGAATAATATTAATTATTAATATCGACTGAAAATAAAAAATAAAATACAAACTATTGAATATAATTGTAATAGGCTTTTGTCTCCTGAATGTATTAGAAAAACGATGAAGAAAACAAAAATTACCGCTTAAATGAATCCTTTCATTGTATATCAAATAATCCTGATCGTTGTATAAACAAAAGTCATGGAGAGTCAGTCGGTTCTTGGGCAGTCGATGCTTTACACGTATTACGATTATTCGAGATTTTATAATAAAGATTCCGTTTATTCTTATCTACAATTTGTTACCAAACATTAATCCTGCATATCTGTGCAGAGCTTGTTAAAACTGTTTGCGAGCGTACCTTCGACAAATGTTATTATTAAAAATGGCCCGGTACGCTCGAACTATTGGTCAATTGTTATGGCGAAAAAAAAGTTTGATAATTGTATTGAATTATTGTTTTCAGTTTTTTCATATAAAATTTAGTAGGACGATACATTCCTCGATTTCCATGCAATGGTCACAAACTTTATTTTTGACATGTGTGCGAAAAAATTCGATGGACGTTCGCCGGTAGATTTACTAATACACACATATCGATTTTCCTTTTAATTAATAGCCAATCTTCAATTCCCTTATTCTTACTCGTCCAACTAAAAATAATAGGCCGAACGATGCCAGATGCGATAAAATAAAAATAGTCCGACCGACTACGCGCACCACCTGGAATCTCCGTTCCAACAATAAACGCCCGGATATATTTACCCCAATGTTGATCGAATTTCTTACACTTTGATCAATGTCAATTTTTCTTCTATTTCCAGCCCGGATTATCCACGAAGCGGCTAAAGGTCAGGCGTGCTATTCCCGGGGATTCTCAAAATAATAATCTCACTCGATGCATCTTTTTTTCACAATATCCTTTCACGTGCGATAGGAACGTCTATTCGGAGGCTCACGTGGGCGCGGGTTTTTTTTTCTCCCATCGTTTGCCCCGCATTCATAAATTCCACCCTGGTGTGCCGATTACATGTACCCACGTCCTGTAGGAAGTCCTACCAGGTTTCGTGATATCCCATGAAATAAACAGGATTCAGGAGCGAAGAGGATGTGCCTTGAGTAATCCGCGCCAATTCATTGTCAACGCTCCAATTCCGATTATTACACTTCACGACGGTCACTTTTTTGTTCTCTTTTTTTATGATTACGATGTTTTTTTTATTTTGCTCTATTCATTCCCTCCCCGTCGGATTGCCCTGGCCGATTGCGACTGTGCTTCTCACCTTCGTACCTGAACTCTCGAAAAGACAGCCGGAAGGGATCTTTTCTTTATATCCTGCAGTGGCTTAGATCCTCTTCCTTTTTTTTGCTCTTCCTTTCTCGTCGTAGCAGCAGCGGCAGACACGTACACATGCACACACCCGGGCGCACATTTCTTCGCGAAGAGTTATATTTCACTCTGGATGCGGATAAAACGTGTGTGAAGTTCGGTGGGAAATGTCGGAAAGAAGATAAATGAGTCAGGTGGATGAGCGCGCTGCTCTGTTTGCCTGCCAGAACGTATTATTATACGAAGCCCTGCGACGAGACTGACTTTCGACTGACTTTATTGTCTTTTTTTTCTTACTTTATGTTTTATTTTTATTTTTGATGGGAATTAAAAAAATGATCACTCCTTAGTAATTTTTACTCCGGACTGCCCGCTAGGGCAAAAAGACGGGAGTTATGCGTTTCACTGCGATCCGCCGGCTCGGCGACTTTTCGCAAGTGCCTAGGATCGTCGGAACGGCAAAGAATTATATTTATTTGAAAAGAAACAAAAAAAAAATGTCTAATTTATAGCGTCTTAAAATTCTGTTATTTGAAAAATGTTTTTGTAGGAACACAGTTGCGTTCTCTATTAATCCCCAACCAACTGATTTTCAAATGATCACCAATAACGCGCGCAGCGAATTACCAAAAAAAAAAAAAATGTTTTCATCTCGACCAAATCTCCCATACAAGTCACGAACGTAAAGCTGATCTTTCCGTCTCCAAAACCAAATCAAAGTGATCATTCCAAGTTCCCCCCAGGAGACTGCACAACCCGTGGGTCCTTCACCCCAGTGTCTGCCACTGGTGGTCACATTGTTATTTGCCGCAGCGTCATACAAACAATTACGTTACGACAATTATCGTTATTATTGCGGCCGTAGCACTCGGTCTGGTTAGTTGTAGGCCATCGTTTACACGCGGCCGTACCACTCACAGTAGGGAGTGTGTCAAGCTCTGAGCACAGCGGTATAAGTACCGACAGCATCCTCCACCAGCGAGGCCGGGATCTGTACAACGCGCTTGGATATGCCCCGGTTATATCTACTTGTTATATTCCCCTAGTATATTGCAGCATGTACGAAAGAGCCTGAATCCTCTTGGCCGAATGGCGGATGCTCGTTGGGCTTGGTTGACGGAGTGATCCGGAGGGCTCGCTGCAAGGCGCTTGAACGGACGGAGATGGGAAGATGAAGAAAAACCAAGTAGAAAAAGGACCAAAAAGCCGGTCGACCAAAAATAAGAAGAAGAACCAGAAGAAGAAGAGGAAGACGACGAAGAAGAGGAAGAAAAGAATGAGGAGAAGAAGAAGAAGAGGATGAAGAAGAAAGGGTGCTCCCGGGATGAGAGTCGAATCCCGACATGTCCAGGCAATGTCCCCCGCTGCGAGACACACGTAATGACCGGCCCGATCTTATCAAGTCCGGAGACCAGGCTTCCTCGCCATTGTACACTTATCTCGACTGCCTCGCGCTCGGCCAGCTCACTGTCTTGAGCCGGGACGGAGAACGAAAATTGTGGCCGGTCCGAGGATGAGGCAGGGAGAGGGCAGGAATGAAAGAGGGTACCACCCTTGATCCTGTCCTCTTCCTCCAGGCTGGACGACGACCAAGTGGACGCAGCGGAGGACGACGACGACGACGACGTCGACGACCTACCGTGCTTCTCGCAATCCCATCTAACATCTCGTACGGCGTGCTCTCTACCTACGCCAGGTATATACTCCGCTCTGTCAGTGAATTGCGGCTGGAATGGCTGCCCAACCGCCAAGCTGGACGGATCCCAAGGATCCGGCGACTCCGGCCCGGGAACAATTCGCGTGGAGCGTGTCTTCTCTACTTTGTCGATTGAGCTCCTGCTGTTGGGATCTTGTGAAGTCTAGTTGGACGCCGGCTAAAGGATGACGCGGTTACTGTCGCACCGTGGTGCACACGCGTGCTCACTGATAGTGGTCCAGATATGTGATCGCTAGTAACAATTCACGCCTTATGTGAGTATGTGAAGAGGAGCATTGCTGGAATGAAATCGGAATTAAGCGTTGGGGTGGTCGTGGCGAAGGAATCATGAATTGAGGCGACAAAAAAAAGCTGATACGCTGGTAGAAATTGTAGAGCTTTGCTTTGAGTAAAATAGGTAAAATACGTAGATTTTTTTGTCCCCAAACGGCCGCGGTTATTTTCGTGGTAAATTGACAGAAAAAAAACGGTTTTTTTGACAAAAAAAATGTTTGTTAATTTTGCAAATGTTTTTTTTGTAAAATTCACAACGAAAGAATCGTGAACGTTTGTATAATAAAAAATTGTGTACAAATATTCTTTATTTACTCGTGTACGGTTTCCTCAATCTTTGACATCCTTCTCATATCTCTTTCGCATACTTAGTTAACCTCAACTGAACTTAGATTTAAATTTACGTCTGACAAAAAAAAACAAAGTTTGTCAAAAGTACATATTTTTTCACTGTGTACATCGCGTATATTTTCGTGCGAAAATACGGAGATAAACGAAATTTGTCGCTGACAGCGAGGAAAAAAAATTCTGGAGCAAAATGTTTAATCCTTTAATGGTGGAATCTCAGCGGGACGTGTCTAGCCTACCAAAGTGGGAGAAATTGCACGGCATGCGAAAACGCCTTTCACGTTAGACTTAATTCCAGCTATAACAACATTACCAGCGTCAAACAAAAAATCGAAATTTCATAATAAGGTAGTCCGTCCCGTTTTGCATTAGTATGCTATGCTTCATACATAATGTCGCCGTTTATTTCGTGCGAGAGATACGCGCCGGAGTGGAGATTATCCGTAGATCCCGCAGGAGGACGATCTTAATTATGGAGAGAAAAAGCGCTCTTAAGGTATACCCGTCACGGAATATGGGGTGCGCAGGATAGCTCGATTATCTCTGAGCAGTAGTCGCGCGGAGCCAACAGTTAAGCGAATTAGAGTAGGGGGGGGGGGGGGAGACATCACTGAGGAAACTTTGTGAATCGAGGTCTAATCGGCTATCCCATGGGGCGGGATGGGGGAGGTGATTTTCAAGAACGCAATCCTTCTGCTCTGCTCTATCCCGGGGACATATTCACCGACTCAGCATTTTATAGGATCCGGTATACAATTTTCAATGACTATGCCGATAAATACCTAACTTGGTGGAATAATATATCCTCGGCATCCTCATACTTTATTCAGTAAAGTAAAAAAACGCGATATTCGCACTTCACGCCTCCGGGTTTGCATGATACTTGTGGGACCTCCGGTAGGTAGTCGCAGAGAAAGCGAAGAGCGGAGAAGATGAAGAAGATGAAGAAGATGAAGAAGATGAAGAAGATGAAGAAGATGAAGAAGATGAAGAAGATGAAGAAGATGAAGAAGATGAAGAAGATGAAGAAGATGAAGAAGATGAAGAAGATGAAGAAGACGAAGAAGATGAAGCAGATGAAGAAGATGAAGAAGATGAAGAAGATGAAGAAGACGAAGAAGATGAAGAAGACGAAGAAGACGAAGAAGACGAAGAAGACGAAGAAGATGAAGAAGATGAAGAAGATGAAGAAGATGAAGAAGATGAAGAAGATGAAGAAGACGAAGAAGACGAAGAAGATGAAGAAGATGAAGAAGATGAAGAAGATGTAGAAGATGAAGATGAAAAAATGAAGAACATGAAGAACATGAGAAGGAGACGAAAACGATGTACAAGATGGAAAAGATGAAACCGATAAAGAAGATGAAGAAGAAAAAGAAGACGCAGTGAAGGTGGAAGACAGATCGTTAACTGGTCCGGGAGGACCGGGGTTCCCGTAAGCGTCTCAAGGACAACTCGACATCTCTCGTAGGGTATGGAGAGCTCGCAGGCTCGCAGCTTCCCGGAGGCTCCTGCAGCGCGCGGCGTCGTTGCACTGCTCCTGACTTCGCATTTACGTAGATATCTCGGTGAATGCGCGAGTGCTTCGCTATACTGGGAAGTAGGTAGGAAGATATACCCAACGTACAGGCTACGTACAACGTAGTGGTCCCCACACGCCCGGTGCACTACTCCGAATGCGACAGGCTTCATGAATATTAATGCAAGTCGCACGGATTTGAAACTTGGGCGAGGACGAGCGGAAGCTCAGCGGTAAGTGAAAGAGTGGGGAGGGACAGAGGAGAGGGCACCGGTTAGCGGAGAGAGCGAAAGCATATATAGATTTAGCCACTGGTTTAATTCCGACTAAAAGCGTTTGTTTTACGTGTTCCAACTGAGAACTGCGGAAAGGGCAACCGCTGTTACGGCTTTTGGTCCGACCGTGGGTACGGATCGTGAGACTGGGATGAACCCACCGCGATATCCACGATCGCGGATAACATGTAACGTGCGTGGGCAACTACCGAATTTTCGGGAATGGACGAACTTTGAGTTATACTTTGATCGGCTCATCGATATTCCCATTCTGGATCCACAGATTGGGTAGAAATTATGAACATGGTCCGCTAGGATTATCACGTAAATCAATAATATATAGACGGGGCCATATTCGCCAGTCTTACTCTGTGTTGATGCACAAACGGGAGATTATGTCCCGCTGATCCAGAAATCTGAACGGCCGCGCGCCAATCTATCCTGCGGTTCTGAAAGGCCAGTGCCGAGCATCGGAATAGCGGCAGTGAAGTCCAAGCCTGTTGGAGGGGCACAAGAGGAATTCATGATAGGACACTCAAACTAGCGCCCTACCTGGCTCAACGGAAGCATCCACAAGGAAATTGTATAGGCATAGGGAAAGGTGGTGAACATGGATTGATTTGTGTATCATTGATTTCTTGGCAAATTAAGGTTTGTCATAAAATGAGTGAAATTTCTTTTTCCCAGTATGATTTAAGATAAAAATAATTTCTATCGAAATAGTGGGTACATGAAGAGGGTCAAAATGTTACACTGTATTTTTCTCAGTTTTCCAATGAAATTTCTGCACGCATCCGTCTAAAGTGCCACGCTCTAGAGAGGACTCGATAAGTGAATGCAAATAAATAGAAGACTCACGAATGGGTTATCCAGAGTTAAAGAAAATGCAAAATATATTTTTACGAAATTAACATCGCTATCAAAACAACCGCCGTCACAGTTTCCCCAGTTAACTGGCCGGTACGTCTAGTTCGCAACATCCTCGCATAAATGGTCTTTATCTCTCGTAACGATAATTTCTTACGGCGTTGGAAACGAAAGAGTTTCCGCGGGAGCGCATAACGCTCCTCGGGAACTTCATTAAACGGAGTGTAGTCGTAAGGATGATTTAAAAAGTTTTCTTGCGTCCGTATAATCGAATGCGCGAACGTATTATTCTGATCATAATAGTTTTAATGGGATATCTCTGGTTCGTTACCGTCCTGGCTCGTTATCCCGTAATGGTGTGCCTGCACTCTATTTTTCTTTTCCATTTTTTTTTTTTTTTTCGCCGTTCCATTCTCCAAACACAGGCGCACCAACTGTCGACTTTATACCCGAGGGAGTCCATATACAAATTTTCAGGACGCGTAAGAGCGGGTAAATGCCGGAACATAAGGTTCGCATGATCTGCAAGTAAGATGCCACGACATCGTAGAGGAAATCGATGTGGACGTCGTGCCCGTCGTCAACTACGACGACGATGGGGACGACGACGTCAACAGTGAATAATCTCCGTTCACATCCAAACTCTACGGCGTTAGCCTGATGCATGTTACGCTCAACTTTGAATAACGGATCATTTTCGTTTATGCGAGGGTATCATCCGACTCCGGAGGACGCATCTCGAAGTATAATTTAGCATCGTCGTACAGAGTCGATGTTTTTATCCATCAAATTAGTTTTCGTACTCCTTAATGAATTCAATTAATTCGATTGATCGAGAATAATGATAATAGTGATTGTTACAAATATATTTTATTTGTGTAATATATTTCTATAGTTATATCATATTTTTATAATTTTAGATTCCTCACTTTCGGTTCCCCAATATCTTTCTCCGCCCCGAAACTGCCCAAAAATGTAATGCACCGAAGGAACAATGCGCGGCAATTGACGCAGGAACACTTTTGTCGTGACTCGCTATTGGAAATCTGCCTTGTATCTTCGGTGCATTACATAGACGGATAGACAGATAATTTATTGTTTATTAAGAGTGCACCCTTGCAACAAGAGACCGCGTTGCACTTTCAATGAGCAATAATTTGTCTACGTATCTACCAATCTTACGCCCGAAAGCTGCAAGACAGATTTATAATGGCTCGTCACGACAAAAGCTGTATCTGCGTCAATTGTGGCCTAACGATATTAAAGGTGAACCGAGCTATAGGCGACAAGTACACACGAAAATAGAATGTCTACTTTGGGTACACTTCGAGTCTATATCTGTAGAGCGGTCGGCGGACTATAGGACGCAAAGGCTTGGAGTTCCGACACGAGAATAGAGGAATCAATATGTCCCGGCCGACTGGTGTCCCCGAACCCTTATTTCACGCTAGGTGGAGGCGAAATTGGCGGCTAATTACCAGCAAGTAATTAGTGGAGACGTTAGTTTGCTTTTGTGTCACTGGCTGTTGGCCGCCTCCCGCGCCTCGCTTCTCTCGGTCCCTCCCTCTCTGTATACAGACTCTCTTTGCCGGTAGTGGAAGCCTGTTTCGACGCTTGAGTTCGATTCTGCTGGGCTCGGTCCTCATCAACTCTCGCAATACGTGAAACAGAGGAAGCAGCTCGAGTTTCTCTACCCCGGTGTGACCCACCCCCGCAAACACATTTCCACTCTGCCTCACTTCGCGCCTCCGCCCTGCTTCCTCTCATCTCTCGACACACTACCCTCGCCCCTCCCTCTCCACCCTCATCCCTTACCCTTACGCTCCTCATCCTACTCAACATAGCGGAACTCTCGCTTAGCGCAAAACTAGAACTCGAACTTACACGGATTTCCTATTATCTCTGTTTCGTGATTAAAGTTCGTGACAACTTGTTTCCCCTTGTACTACATCGAACTACACTACCGTTCTTTGTACAATTATCATTTTACCTGGCAGCTATTTACCAATGGCCGATCATAGATTTAACGGTGGGTTTATGTGGAAAATTTATTGTTAATGTTAGGGCATGGATTTTCAATTTTTTTTAATATTATTTATGACGATAAGATAAATTTTGTGAACTCTGAGGACTTTTCGAGACTGCGATTTATTTTATTAAAAAAATATTGATAATAACTCACCGTAAAGGCTTTGAAATCGCAAGAGATAATGTTGAGAGGTATTCTTAAAAATCATTGATCTGAGCAATGTTGCGAGCGTAAAATCAATATGTGCGGTTCTACTCATCGTATCATTAATGCAAACAAGCAAATCGAATTCCCCAACGCCGAGCGAATTCGACGGTTGGAGCCGATAACGTTTCGGTTCCCGCTCTCGTAACCCGAAAGTATCCAGTTGGTTCGGAATATTGGAAGGGAGTTTTTCGCATTATTAAAAAAAAAAATTTATTTGATTTATTTTTTTTCTCCGGCACAAAAGTTCGACTTCGGCGGCTCGAAAGTCGTGACCGAGCATATAAGTTCCGGCCCAGGAGGAATCCCACACGTGCATATGCATATGTGTGAGCCGAGGCGACGCCGAATGAATGAAACTTCGGAACGATAAGAAAGAGAAAATGAAAAGAGTGAAAGATCGAGGAGGGCGAGGAACGGGATAGTACAATCAAATAAGAACAGGACGTACAGTCACAGAGCTGTCGTGTTCCAGAAGAATGGGACAATCGCCGAGAGCCGTATCCAGCCGTGAATAAATAGTTCCGCCATGGTTTATTTATTCTATTGTAAATCTCGTCGCGTTTCAAAGTTCACATTTAAACAAAAATTTGTATCTCAATGAAGATAAAAAACGAACGAAAAATTACGAACTCAATTAACACGACAGTATGCACAGATTGCATAAAAATTTATGAGCTGCCCACAATGACGAGCCGGGCATGCATGGGAATACAATTTATCCGGTGCGGATGAATAAAAAATTGTCTTTTCGCATTAAGGGCTTTCTTACACTACAGTAGAATTTCGATTTTTTTTTTCTAATAGTTTATAGTCAAGAATAGTTATATGTTAAGAATATTCTGTTACATTTTTGTGCAGAAATACAACCAATTATGAAAGTGAGAGACCGTTATGTGAAAAGTTGCGGAGCACTCGAGCTGCGGCTTGGCCGAACTTTAAACGTGTTTTTCTCAAAACGTGATCTTCAAGATCGGTGATTTTCAAAACCCTGATATCTCAAAAATGACTTGATGGATTTGTATTAAAATTTGTACTGATAAACTTCAACAGTCTTTATCCTGCGAGGGTCTCATGTTTTTAAAAAATCATAAAAAAATTATTCAAAGTGTTGAACAATTGGTAAAAATCGACTTTTTCAAATGGCCGCTATTTTTACCCATTTTTTTATTTACTAAATGTTGTTTACTATATGCTCCTTCCACTATAAAAAAATGTAATCGAGAAAGCCGATATTTACGGAGATAAAAAATCCCGAAACATGCATGCGTTCTTACTCATTTATTGTGGCGTAAGCCCTTAAATGGTAAACAAACAATGTAAAAAAAATCATATTTAAATTCACAAATGATAAATAAATCAATTAATTATCATCGAATTTGCCATGAGGGACCCGTAGCAGTTGTATGGTGTGTATTATTCACAAGCAATTACGATTCGAAGTTGGGCCAGCCCTGCTCGATAAACCTGGTTGGTAGAATCCGATACCACGGCTAAGTACAGAACACGGAGTACAGTGTAACGCGAGATTGTGTGCCCGGCGTCGTGGCAAGCGTCGCGACGTCTCCAAAGTTAAACAAGACGCTCGGGCGCATGACTGTTTCCGACGCGTCAATAATTGTTCTTGTGCACCGGTGCAGTCCCCAAAGTTCGACGCGCATATGCACAAGTATCTAATCGGTAGTACAAACGTTGATAAACCCGACCGCCGCTCACGTGACGGGACGCGATCCCTCCACGTGCCCATTGAATTTCAATACCGATCGAGTTTCGCGTAATTAACTCCACGATAATTCAATTGATATTCATAACACGGACAACTTTGATGGGTGACGATATTGCGCGAGTTAATGCCAGATATATTATGCAATTTCCCAGTGTAAACCTTAACGGGTACACTCGGTATTGAGGTAAATTTAATTTAAAAAATCGGAAATCAATTATCTTTTGGTTTCTCATAGAGGAAGTTTTGTATCGGTATTTTCCATTTAAATCTCAAAAACACGATTTTTTAAGTAGGAAATCGACATTTTCAATGGCTCATTGCACTTTAGGCCCAAAAAGGCCAGCGGATTCGTGTTCAGCGGAAAAAAATATGCCGAAATACGGGGCGGTTTATTTTTAAAAAAACCAAACAAAAATTGTCAAACATTTCCAAGGCTGCGATTGATTGATTGAAAAAGGGAAAAACGAATTTTTTGACCTCAGTGAATGGACGATTAAAAAATTATGAGATAATTAATTTCTTTAGTAGAATTTAGTTGAAACGATACAATTGTCAAACTACTGGCCATTTATTGATAGATTAGTGATAGACGAAATTAATTACCAATTGATAAAAAATAAATAAAAAATTCCAGATGAGCTCATTTTGTAATCGGCATCTGGTTAAACCTGCAAAAATTGCAAGCCTTTTATTTGTAAACAAACCGTTTTCTTATGATTTTTTTAGAGAATGTATACATTCAAAAAAAATATTAATTTGCTTCCGAAAAATATTTTACATTTTCGACGACAGGCCAAAATCGTTGTATCTTTTCCCCGGGCGTTCGACAGACCCAATTCGAGCGCAGCGGGGATAAACGCTTCATCCCCGAAGCCGCTGGAACGGCGGGGAGGAGGAGGACGGGGAAGGGGCTGAAACGGAGAAAGGAAGGACTAGGTAAAGTAAGACGTGTACCTAATACTATCGAGAGACATTCCCGACGAAGTGGAAGAGCGCCGTGGCGAATGTAATGCAACTGTTCGACACGCTTCGCAAATAAGGAGGGATGAGTTCTGAGTGCCGAGAGTCTGAGCTCCGGTACCCGTGGCCGACCTCGAAATTGGGGATGAGCCGCGGGTTTTCGCGAATTGAGGTCGAAGACAGCTTGGAAAAGTTGTCAGCGACGGCAAGAATCACAGACAGTCGTTTTGCACCGTCGAACCGTTGTGCGAGAGAGGAGAGAGAGAAAAGGAGAAAAAGAGAGAGCATCTACGACCCCGAATAATTTACAATCCTTGACCCATTTTCCGTCGCTGCACGTAAAGTGCCTCTCCGCATGCCTTATAGTGCAGACAGAGATCCCATCGGCAAACAACTCACTGTACAATGCTAAACTAAGCTATACTTAACAAAAAAATTAATTATATCGTAGTGTAACGCATACATTGTCGCACGTTGTGCAAAGAATCCTCTCCACGTACCAAGTACCCCTTATTTTTACGCCAGACGTAACTGAACACGGTGAGAGGCGCGCTTCTGCATTTTTATTGTTATTTTTTCTCTTCTTTTCTCTCAACCTCGAACAGATCGCATTGTTATGAAGCCGGAGTGAAGTTGGCGGGAAAGGTTATGTAAAAATATGTTGAATTTCCGTGAATTCCTTGGTAATACACCATTGGTAGAAAGAGGCAGAGAGCTGAAAAAGAAATATGGAGAAGGAAGGCAAGGAGGAAAAATGTAAAAGCGATGGGTCGCAAATTGTTTCAAGCTCGAAAATCCACCGTAATGTCAATAAAACGCATTTTTGTTAGTAAAGAAAAAAATATTTTTCAGTAATTATTAAAATTGTGACGAAGAGAATGACACGGCGTTTATTACACTACTAATCATCGGCGATAAAAATGACTGACAAATGCGTGTGAAATGTTATCGCAGGCAAAATCGTAGAATTTTTGAAGTCTGTTGATAAGTAATGAAAAAAAAATGTCGTGCCAAATGTACAGTTTACAGCTCTTTAAAATTGAATTTGATCGTTTAAAGAAATGGGTCTTCGAATTTTATCCAATCGAATGTTTCTGATTCATTATCAAGCGGTGTTTAAATTTTATTAATTCGTCTTTTCCGCCTGACTTTTGTTCCGCGACTTCGGTGATTTGTGTAAGAAAATAGAGGAATGAATATTAATGAAGACTCCGCTTCACGAAAGTGCGACGCGTCTAATCAGTCTATTCTCTTCCCGAGTGCTACTAACTTCTGCACTTGCATTCACTCGCCTGTATACATACACCTAGCGAGAAAGTAGGATTCGCAATAGAATAATAGGGATGAGCCGAGTAAGTACTCGGCGAAATGCAATCAAGACGAAACTCTCGGTGGGAAGCTGAAAACCCGATTGCATTTAAGAGGATATGCAAGAATAATGAATGGTGTATATATAGAATGTGATAGCGGTGAATACGGACCACCCATTTTTGTATGGCTTTTCCGGACTAAATCGGATCCGCTATATTCACCACTCGTACCCTGGACGGCAGACTTTAAATGAAAAATGACGTAATGTATATCTTTCATTAATGGATGCCTGGCTAGGAGTCTTCTTCGGAAGATAAGTGCAACAGCCTCAAAGAGCCTTTTTACTTAAACCATTCTCGAAGATGTTTTCCGGGAAATTCGGACGACGTTACCTTGCGAAGACTTTTATTTTTTTAAATCATCTTCATACTTTTTTAGAATATAATGTATATCTGTGATCATTATTTTTTTTGTAATTTTTCAATAGTTTTTGCATGGGGAGTATTTAAAAAAAAATTTAATCTATCCTTAACTCGTCGCAAAATCTTTATCTGTTCTGCCGAAAATACCACATTTTACGGAACCGCTATGAATTCTTTCAGATTTTTTGGTTTCACCTAAATTGTAAATTTTTTTCATAACCACAATCAAAGTTTTAAGGTCAAAGATCGACAAATTGCAGTTCCTAGTTGGAAGACAAGTCAAGTAAAAAAAAAAGAAATCTCCTAAGACTGTAGGATTTTCCTCTCCATCGAAGCCGACCTTGGTCGGTACAAAAAAGCTGCAATTAACTTTTTTAATCGACGCCAGCATGTACCGTCAAAATGAAAGTCTCGTCGAAAGCTTAAATGACATCCGTTGCTGCCGAGACTTTTCAAATCACCGTAAATGCCACCGTCCGTTAAAAAAGTTAATTACAGTTTTCATTACCGACACCGTATTTCTCACATGCTTCTGAGGTTCATAAAATTGTCGAGCGAAGATAAATCATTCCTTGCATGTTGCGATCGAAAAATCTACGCTGTATTTGTACTTGTATTTTGATTTATTTAATAACAAGCCCAACAGGAATACTCCCATTAATAGGGCTTAGAGATGTACGACGTAATGACTAGGAAATGGTAAATGTTATAATATAAATGTAGCTTTAAAATATGTAGTACTCCATCGAGTACAAATTTTATCTCGCACGGTAAAAATAAATTTCGTAAAATCGGAATACGAACTTGCGTAAAAATAATTTTGTTACATACGTGACAAACTCGTTTGTTCAGGTTTGAATATACAAACCTGTTCTTCTATTCCCTACGCCATTAACAATTTTCCTTTGCACCTTTATTTGTAATAATAGTACCGGATGTTATGATCGGAAAATTAACGAATAAAAAATTGTGAACGTTTGTCGACAACAACTTGTTGTAAAAAGTACAAACTTTTTTTCTGTACAGAGACCGTGCATTTATTATCGCCACGAGCTCTAAGAGTAAATGTTTTCCGGCGTAAATTCCCCGTGAATTACGCAACTTCCTTGAAATTAAAATTCTTTCGAAAGTGCCAACGCAAAACTGATCCCCCGCTGTCCCCGTTGAATAATGTTTTCACGCTTCGAGTGTTCGAAGCACTCAGGTTAAAGCGTGCCACTTTAATTACCAGTTGAATGGAAGGAAGGTCGGAACGAAGCTAGAGAAATTGTGACAGAATTTGAGGGTAGTCGTAGGTCGTAGTTGAATGCATACGACTCGTCTGCCTGCTGACCCACTTCCTTCGTTCGGCCGAACCATTAACCCCCTGCCGTCCGGGACGTTCCCTGCCTCGCAACGATTTACGATGGGTTTGGCCAAATATGCCGGCATTGTCGGTCGAAGCGTGGCAGTGGGTCACGTCGCGGACTTGCCAGGCTCGTTCGAAAACGAAAGGCTCCGGCGCACTGCTGAACGACACCCCACGAAGAGGGCGCACTTGCGTGCCTAATTTCGGCAGCTAATAAATACATTTCTCTTCCCGACGTCGACGGATCACTAAAACGAGGCTTTACTGACAATTGCTGCTAAAGGCGGAAGCACGAACAGCGGCATGAGTCTCGCACGTTGTTACCCGAAGGGTGTGTTTCTCTGACATTGCGAAAATGAAAAGAAGTAGCGAGTCGACCAGGCGTAAGGGTGGAGCAGGGTGGAACAGGACTTTGGGGCAAAATCGACCAGTTTCTCTTTGAGATGAAACTTTTTTTTAAGGAAAAATTTGATAAAATAGTTCATTTTAGGCCGAGCGTCAGTTCTGCCCGACGCTACTCCAATCACTGGAAAATTGTGATTAAAAGCATTTTCGGTAGTTTCAGGATAGGACGTTTTTGACCAAATGTGATAATAAAGGCATTTTTGGTCATTGCACTTAATTTCCGACAAGAACGTAATAGTACATTACTCCACGAGGGCGAAAAACGTTTTTCGCACGAGGGATGTACGAAATTTTTTATCACAAGGTTCGAAAATGGCGGTTTTACGCACGCGAAGCCGGCGGAAAAGTGGCCATTTCCGCACCGAGTGATGAAAACATATTTTCACCCACTTTTGCTGATTTTTTTCATCTTTCAATATTGGAGCATTGTTCTAGGACACTTGTCGCAATTTTTTTTGCGGGGCGCACCGACAGAGATATTTTCACATCGCAAAAAAGAAAAAAAAGGAATCGTGGTCTGACGTTCCCTCGAGCCAACATAAGTTATACATACCCCCTCAGGAAGCGTAAAATGTTTTCGTATTTTTTTTTTGTAATTTTTTTTTTCCTCACCAAGGAAGAAAGTCCCCGCCGGGTAGTAGCGGCGGGGAGGAGAAGGGAAGGATTGCACTTTCTCTCGAATTGCGCTCACGGTAGGGAACTTTTACCTACCCGCTCAGAAGGGTGGAGCGTGGTGTCGGGACGTCGAGAGGACGACGACTTACCGCGGCTACCCGTGGCAAGTACCGGGCGCGTGGTACAAGTACATTCGTGGAGTGCGGCGACGACGAAACAGTAAGGATTTATGGTGTCTACGACGGGATTTACTTTACGACAGGAGGAAGGCAGTAGCCGGAGAGCGAAGGGAGGGAAAGCGTTCGGTAGCGCGTGAGACTTTCGCGGTCCTTCCGGACGGTGTATGGTAGGTTTGTAGGTAGATTGCTGACAAACGTACCTTCGGTGGTCGATGCTGCGTCGAGCAACCTTCGTCACGGGGTTCGCAGTATAACTCGAACTGTATGGCACTGGGTCATACCGGTAGCAGGATCGGGAAACCGGAAGAGCCGAGAGAAAGCGGCACGGGCCTGGGAGGAGGTCGGTCATGGAAGATATGTTTATGAGGAGATTAAATTAGGCGAGAGTAATTTATTGCTCGTCAACCGGGCCTGGAGGGCGAGTATGGAGATTCGCGTTCGATCCTCGTACCTCCGGATTTTATGATCCCATGGGAGGTGAAGGAGGAATCTTTGGAAAATTTGAAATTTCTTGGCTAAATTGTCGCCGAGTTAGCGCAGACTTTTCTTCCCTCGAGTCAACGCGGAATCGACAGCATCTGAGTTGAAATTGGTGAACATTCTTCCGGTGGAATTTTTCTAAAAATGTGCTGGAGCTGGAAGTATTGATTCTTGAGATATTTTTCGTTATACGCTCGGTCGGGCCTCATTTAAAAAATAAAAAATTAACCCCAGAAAGACACCCATGAGTCTAAGAGTTTGCAGGATCCGTCATTGTTATACCGCAGTTCACAGCCGTTCGGCAGACAACCTGTTCACATTCTGCCGTACTGATTTCACTACGAACTAGATAAAAAATATTACTTCTGAACCAAGCAATACCTCGAAGAGACAGGGTTGCGAAACACGGCATAATCTTCTACGATATTTTTTTCGAATTTTCGAATTTTACCGAGAATTCAATCTGGGAACGCCCGAAATGGGGTAAACGTATCGGCAGCCTGACATCCATAAGAAATTCAATTTTCGTCATTATTAGGCACTCCCTTCGTCCAGGTAGCGGGTCGTTTACCTTACAAAAATCCCTAAAGTATCTTCACCCCTAACGTATCTTTGACCCAGAAGTATCTTTATTCCTAAAATATCTTTTCCTCGATGAGTAACAGCTCGTTTAAAAAGCTCAAACAGATAACGATTAAACGGACAGAAAATTCTTTTTTTGCGCCCTCGAATTTCTTATGCAACGGTTTTCTCGTATTCGAGGGTGTCGCCGTCCACTCGAACGTCGCTATGCTCGATATCGCTGTAACAAATGACATTATTCCGTTGAATCGGCTGTTCGGTTAGGCCATCCCGAGTCTGAAATCTGAATAAATATCGGAAATAGAATTTATATTATTCCTCGAGTATAATGCCGAATCGGGCGGGAGGAACGGAGAAAGAACGGCTTGAAAATAAAAATCGAGCGTTTCGGCTTTGCGATAGTCTCCTCCGCAGCTGGTATTTTCTGAAGGGGCTCAGAGCTCGGAACAGAGGCAGCAGGTAGTCGACGGTAGCACACTGTCCGTGAGAGTTATCCCGGACAACGACGGGAAAAACCTGCGGGATTCGTAGTCAGAGAGAACTCTCGAGAGCTATAATACTATTCGTCCTCGTTTTCCTCTCGTCGTCGCGTATAAAATCCTCTCCTCTCTCTCTCCCGCTGACCGTATCTCGCCGTCGATAAAAGTCTGTCGGCAACCGAACGATCCATGCTATACCTATACCGCCTTTGAGAATAAGCTTTTCTCTGTTTACCTAGACGATCCCAATAATGTCGTTAAAATTCTCCGGGTCCCGGGGATGTTCGTGGAGCCGTGTACGCACGGGACAGCTTCGAAAATATTGGTTCTACCTTTTGTATGATTTTCCTCTTCTCGTACATCTTTTTATTTTTTACTTTATTTTTTTTCAATTTTTTTACTCATTTTTTTTACCTTTTTTTTATTCGCAACGGCTCCAGCCGATCCGCCTATATTCACTTGCAGCCGAACCCGACGGCCCCGTTTTGCCAATTAAAATTGAATTATTTTCCAGATTTAATTAATTCGAAAAATTTACGGTTATCAGAGGTAAAATAAAATGTAAAATATGTGTCGTGTGGTACCGGTGCGCGGTATGGAGTGGCTCGGTGAAAAAATTTTCTACGACATTGTCGTCGAAAAGAGATACTCCCGGAGGGCTATCGATGCGACAAAAACATGGAACGACCCTCGTCAAAAACACCAGAGGCACCCTTATATACACCCATACATGTATATTATTATTTGTGTAAATACATTCAGACCGGTAATCAATAATGTCATGGAGCAAAAGGTTAAAATGCGCCGCCGGGTCATCAATAAAATGGACTATCGCCATGTACTCGAAAGTAGCGTACTATACAATAGAGAGATACATTTTTCATCCAGACCTTTGGTGCATGCAATACCTTTGAAAGGGGAGACAAATAAAACATATTCTACCTTGGATAACAAGTTGGGGAAATTTAATTGCCAAAGGACAACACATAAAATGTGTATTTTCATTAAGCTCTTTAAAAGATACAGAATTTCAACGAACCAGCACGAAAACAACAAATAAATATGAAAATCGCGATTTTCACAAAGCTTCCTCGTTCAATCTACTTTTGTGTACAAAGCTTCCATGCAAAATCATTTTCCGCGATTATCTGGCTTCCCGATAGAGGAAGCTTTATCGGTAAATGAAAGTAATTGCCTTTAGATTTTTCAATTTTTATTGTATTATGTAAAATATCGTTTTGAAATATTCAGTAATTTTTCGCGTCAGAATGAAAATACTCATTACTCGTTTCCGTTAAAATCCATTAAAATCTCCAAATTTTTTTTCCACGAAAACAAAGCTTCCTCCACGAGGAAGCAAAATTGCAAAGCCAGGAGCGACTTCAAGAGACGCTGTAGCGTCGCGACGCCAACTACATTGCATTACATAGTATGAGCATTCAATTCACGTATCATGACGATTTATGAATTATATTGATTCCATATATTTATGAATGTATATTTGTTTCACAAATTCACGAATTTATTGCATTACACACAACGATACACTACTGGTTTCTCGGAGTTTCGAAGTGCGTGCGAAATCACCGAACGAATTTTTTTTTTTATATTCCTGGCTCGTCGAGTCCGTCTGGCCGCGTATATTCGTCGCTCGAGAGGAAACCCGCTCCGGTATTCCCGTCGTGGGAAATAAATATAAGAGATTGAAAGCTATACTGCTGCTTCTGATTTCCGGTGAGACCGTCCGTGAAACGCGGACGACAGGATAAAGATGTCTTTCTTAAGTCCCCGTCGGTTCCCGGACAGTCTGGGCGACCATCCTGGACCCCGGAACACAGTACCGTACAGGTATAGCGTATACAAGACTACATATATTTGTCTATGAGAACGAGTAAGAGATTCATCCCCCCCGGGATGAAAAATGGAGATTTTCACGAATATAAAGATCTCGCCGCTAGACAGCATCCAGTTTAGGCGCCGCAACTGCCACGAGTCCGTGTGTCCATACAGATCGATCGGAAAGAGCCCGGGGTCTCCTTTCGCCTGTTTTCCGATGCGTCCCTGCACCCTCAGGATTAGACGCCTGACGTACTCCGAACCGGCGAATAAACACTAAATTACTTTGTACAGATCTCTCCAGCGCCTACGTATTCCTCTCCTCTCGCTACCCCATCGCGACAATTGTCCCTCGCCCTGTCTCGCTTAAGATCCTGAACAAACAAGTGAACAGTATATTTTTATCCCGTTCCTCTCTTCTCGTTTTCTCCGCCTCTCGTCCACGAGAGTTTAAGCGCCGGGCGTGACAATATGACGAAGCGCGTTTCATCCAAGCTGAGTAAATACTAAAAATCCCGATGTCCATTCCTCGCGACTCGATGCCACGGTTCGATGTGTTTTCGACGGTGGAGGGAGAGCGGGAGATGCGATGCTGGATGCATCGCGAACGATGGGACATGAATGTTACGTTGCCGGTAGAGAGGATTGCACAGATAAAAATTAGGATTCGAGTGCTCTGAGCGGAGTACTTTTTTTTGGATCTTTGGACTATGCTGTACGGAATGAAACGGTGGACGTTAAGCCGGTGGGAAAGCACAGCCAGCGAGCCGGCTTGACGACGATGACCTGGAACCGTGGCACGCGCACGAGCCCTCGTAGTTTGAAGGAAGACAAAATACCTGAGGCTAGGGCACCTTCGGCTGGCAAACAAAACGCCCACGGACATCCTCTCAGACGGACTGTGCCTCGACGACGATGCGTCTTTCGTGTTCTTGTTGAACACACTGTGTTCTTGTTCGTCAATAATTTATGAGTTTTCAGACGATTTTTTTTCACCATTATTTGCCTCGGTCAAATGTCGAAGGTATTTTTATAGGAAAATACTATGTAAATTTATTTCGATATTTTAATTTTTTACTTGTTGATATATTCATATATCACTTATTATTTGTTATTCATTTATTTCCAGATCCTGGAATTCATTTATTTCCAGATCCAGATCCAGATATTCTCGAGTTATAACGATTTGCATTTGTCACGTCTGATTCACATACACACACACAGTGACGCACCCACGCACGCACGCATACATCCGGCCATTTGTTGTAAATGTGATTTTTCGATGTTTTGGAACATTTGGAACACGTTTTCATTAAAACCTCAAAAAAAAAAATTCACCAAAACAAAGCTTCCTCTATGAGGAAAATTGATTTTTGCTCATTGATTGATCGATTGATTTTGGGGAACATTTTTCCTGAAAATGGCTAGAGCCGACCAGAACCTCGTGTGGTGCTAGGGTTAAAAATCCACCCGTGCCGGTTATGAGCTGGCCATTATTTGCCCCTGCTCCCCTGAGCGCAGTACAAGGCAGTATGGAGAAATGCATTGTCGACTATCGAGGCGAGGGGAGGTTCGAGGGGAGGCCGAGGAACACAATCCTCCACTCGACCTCAAATTTAATTCGCTTTAACAGGAGTTCGGTTCCGACCTGTTCGTCGGACGGTGGGGTGGAGAAGGGGGTGGAAGTGAGACAGAGATACAGCGAGGAAGCCAACATATTCTCCATTTAGACTTTCGAGTCTCGGGAGCAATCAGCGCTATGCGCTTACATCCATAATTGGCAGTTCGGGGAATCGGTTGCGGGACACACTTCTGCTCACCCCTTTATTCTCCCCTCCTCTCCCCTCCAATTTCGATTCGTCTGCCACTCCCGTATATGCGCAAGTGTCGAATTGCAATGGAAGTGCTTTCAAGAGCATCCGAGTAACTCGACACAGTTGGAACGAGAATGAGAAATACTGAAGCTGTATTCACACGGGCCCAAAAAATGAACCCTTGAACCACCAGCATTTTTGCTTGTAACACTGCTCAGACATCTTTTTCCGAGCATAAAATTACAAAAATATCTCAATAAAAACCTAAAAACAAAGTCACCTGAATTGTTGAATGATCTACAGCAGGCGTATCGAACTACGGCGCTGCGAAGATGCTGTGCAGGTTCAAAGTTTATCCATCCAGTTATTCGAAAGCTGGCGCACCTTCACCAGTAACGACGTACGAAGACATAATCCAAGAGGCAATAATAATCGCCAAGGAAAAGCACGATGAAAGCTCCAATACCTAGCTGAAGATGACTGCGAATCGCCAACATCCGATGTGAACACACCCTGAAGAGTATTTCCCTCCTCGATTGCGCTCGATCCAGCGAATACCTAACGACGCGGAGGAGAGCAGCCGAAGGTGGCGAGGGAACGTAGCCGAAGATGGGTCTCAGACCAGACGGATGAAAGGGAAAATAAGACGGTGCGAATTTGCGGCCTCGGCCGTGGAGGGATCCGTCTAAGGAGAAGAGAGATTCCGGTGTTTCGCCGTGGTACGTTGAGAGGAACGTCTGCGTATTCGATGGGACCGCGCGAGGCGTTCGCCGCGTTGCATCTCGACGACGGTGACGCAAAAGAAGAAAGACAGCCGCGCGAAGTGCCGAGAGAACCGGGAGACACCTTGCAGAAGAAAGAAGCGGGCTTCGGAGGCGAAGAAGAAGAAGAAGAAGCGCCCGGTGACACGGACAGATTCAGCGCATACCACCGATTGTTTCTCCTCTCGTCGAGTGGGAACAATGGTATATCCGCCTACTGAGAGGATAGCGCGAGAGGAAGGGTCGGAGGGATTACGAGAGATTCGACCGAGAGCCCGTGACTGTTGGCGGTGACGCCGTGAGCTCTTCGGGATGAGAGCTCCGGCAGCACGAATCTGGCCAACAGCCGACACCGATAGAATGGAAGCTCCAAGCGGCCTCATCGTTCCCTCCGCGGAGGCTAATGCGTCGAGGACATGCGTGTTAATTACCGCAGCCTCTACCTTCGTAGAACGCTTCGACGTTACCACGAATCTAGACACGTGAAGGGAGCGAGATGGAAAGCCTCCGGAAGGGCGCTCGCGAGCGGGGCGTCAAGCGGGAAAGGACCGCTCGCCGAGGTGTCGGATACCACTGTTGTGCGGCGATAGAGGATGACGGAGATAATGAAAGCGAACAGACGATGGAGGAGAACGGGGAGCGGAGTCATGGGACGCTTTGGCAACCGCACTGAGACCAACTGGATGCTTCCGAGCGGTGTGTTATAGACACGCTGTTGGCAGCGGCACACTGCACCCGAGAGTACGTTGTACCTACATACGGCGACTAGCTTTTCCCACTGACGGTAGTTATTCCCGGGTGTTCTCCGTTCCCCGCTGCATCCCGTATCTGGACTGGAAGCACGAGCTCCCGAGGAAACTCGTGTCACTGAGCGCAACACGTTCGCATGATGGCGCGAATGACAGGTTGACGGATTGCGACGTGGGAATTAGAAAAAAAAAAAGAACATATGTATATACAGGGAAATGAGGTGAATGACCCAGTTACTGAAGAAGTAGATTTTTATCGCAATTAATAAATGTCGGGTGGAATAATTGATGCTGGTGGTGCGAGTTAATAACAATTATCGTAATTAACACCTTTCGTCAACTCTCGGCTCATTACTCATTTCTTAAGCCCTGTGGAAATAATAATGCAGCATATATTCATTTTTCTTTAACCGATGTTTTCACGGTATAATCTTAGTAGGAGTAGTTAGTGCGTTTATTAAGATATAGTTACAAAGTGTAGGAATAGAACATTTGTATACAGAACGAGTGATTTAGAGGGTGACGTATACAATCGTGACATAAAATGCCAACGAGCCATCACCGAGGTCCTTCAGCTCGAGTTTTTCTTATTCTGTGTTGGTTATTCTTATTTGGGCTTATGTAACATTGTCATTGGTCACAGACAAACATTGTCAATAAATACATTTACTACTACTACTTATTCTTATTTAAACGGTATGGAATATTAGCTTTATTGTAATTCTTCCAACTACATTCTGTCTAAGATTTCGCATGTTGCGTGTGCGGGCAATTTGTGTCTAGGGGTGGTTTCCGGTACTCGTCGTATGCACAGTGGTTGGTTAGATTATACATAATTACAGTAGAACATGGCTTATCCGACCTCCGATCAAACGAGCCTCCGCGTTATCCGAGCCACCCAACTCATCAGTCTTACGCGTTAACCGAGGTGTAGCTTCGGATGATACGGAAAACTCGGATAAACCGGATGAAGCAACAATGCCAACGCACGGAATAGTCAGTAACCGTTATTTTCATCGATTAATCTATTGTGTATGACGTACCAGCATATGTTATATAGAAATGGAGATAGTAACTTGCCATACTTCTGGCTCTGGGGTGAATGCCGGGGATTTGTGTTCAGGTCGATTCTAACCTTCAGCGTGCAATTTCCAAGGAAATTTTTAACAATGCGTAGAAGGTACCGTAGACACTTGAGCATATCTAGTCTGACCAGATTAATCTTGCTGATCCTCATGACGATAAAGTGCACGAGACCGGACCACCACACCTGGGCTCACGACTTAATCCGATGTCGACAACTTATGTCACGCTCCACCGAATATCGGACAGTTCCTTAATTATTGATCGTTTCTCCATACAGAGCTCAATTCAGTCACAATCCAGATTTAGTTTCTCATCGGAAAGCGATCACAACGTCAATCGCCTTATTGCCTTCCATGCACGAGCCGTGGCCGTTGTTTTTTTTTTTCGGTATCGTTCAAATTTCAAGTGCTCCAAATCCGTAATGTGTTTAGGTGCGATACTTAAAAATTGTTTTAACAGTCTATAAAATCTGTTGGTGGGTGGTTGGCACACATGTGTATATAAATAGGTATACACTGCCATACACCGGCAGCACATTTTTATCTCGCTCTATTCAGCTCGGCATGTTCCATTTCCCTTCATTTTCAGGGCACATACGACGTTATAGGTACACCGGTGTACAATGTACGGCAGTATACAGCCCGGGGGCTCGCACGTACGACAATCGATTTCTCGTCGAGTCCGGATCTTGGCGGTGAGCTTGTGGCCCGCGCTCGCGCTATCGCGCACATTCCTTTATATACTCTTGGTTCCCTCGCGACACGAGGACCGAGCTTCCCCTCCCCCTGCCCGGCTCTTCGTCCTTCCAGAATATACACACAACCGGGTACACAACACACGTATTATATATTCACTGCGAACCAGTAAAGGCCTCGCGCAGACCCGAAAAATCACGGACAAACCACCGGAGGAAGACACGAAGCCGCTACCGGATTTCGCAGTCACGCCATTTGACAGCGGCTAGATTGCTTCTCGCAGCCAGTCGAACCGCAAAAAGTTATGAATACCGGTTCAGATCCATTCAGCAAGGTACTATATACCTATAGCCCCGGCATCTACGGTAGATCAGAAACGACGAGGGGGCTTTGGAAAGATTACCCAGCGAAAAGTACGACAAGCCGGCGAGCCGCATCCACCTAACTCAAGCAACAGCAGCAGCAGCAGCAGCTATGGATATGAGGAAAAGAAGTAGAGAGAACGATGAATGAAGTGAGGAAGAAGAACGAAGGGGGAGAGCAGGAAGTTCGCACAGACCTGCTGCTGTTAAAAGCGTACGAGAGAGAGAGAGCCCAGCATGTGGACGCGGTGACATTCTCTCTATGGGTTCTCGAGTGCTCCGATTGTCCCCGGGTACGACGTCGACGGTCCTTCTTCTTCCTTGGTCGCTGGATCCTGAACGTAAGAGGGGAAACTGATCGCGGCCGCGGCCCTTTAGCCGCTACACCAGAAGGGCCTGCTGCCACTGATGTGTCCCTCACGGAGACGTCCGCGCATACATCGTTCGAGGACATCGTGCATTCACATGAATCTATCCGACAAGCAAGGTGATCCAAAATGAGGAAAAAAACTAGGAAGAAGGTGGAAGATGGAAGTGGAAGATAAGCGCTGTCGAGGAAGCGAGAGAAAGACGGTAACGCCAAGAGGCGGAAAGGCCAGGTCGCTTGCTCAGAGGACCTGAAGACTCCGGGGTGTAGGTGATAGGCAGCGATCGCGTTGGCCATTTTTGGCATTACTGGGATGATCCATTTTCACCTGGGAGTTCCATACAAGCTATCTCCAGCGGGGAGAGCCAGGACTACTTGTTGCAGAGTTTGCGCTACTGCAGGCTTGCTACGAAGAGCAGCAATGTCTGGGGGTGTCGGAGTTTTTTATGGACGCGGATAAAGAGCACCTTCTCATATGTGCCAAAGACCAAGTTGGTTCCTCGTTTCACGATAGAGATACAAGATGGGATCTAATACTCAAAATGCGTTGTAGATCGAAGTGACTCCATCTGGTATATGGATGTCTTCGGAGGTAGGGGAGAGCGGGGCAAAATGAGACTGTGGGGCAAAACGGGATAAGTGGACAAAACGCAATTTTCCAATAACTTTTAGATAGTGGCGGTGATGGTAAGTGGGGAAAAACGGTGTTGAAAATCCGGATGTATCGTTGGGACAAAGTGGAGAATCTAAAAATTATTGGCAAATTTTACCCCTGGTATCTTATTTTGCCCTGCTCTCCCCTACATATGTTGCCGAAACTCGCCACCAGAGTACGCACCCTGCTTTCTACATCCAATGCGCGCACATGCGCATACATTTAACGCCGCTATACGTACCGCAGGAGACAAGAAGGCCCCTACCGGTACCACGTGCCCCAAAAGAAAAAAAAAAAAAGAAGAAACGAAAAGCCCCCGCAACGTACAAGAAGATGGATGCGGAAGATAGCGCGATCGAGAAAGTGAGAGACAGGTACTCGAGGAAGGACGGAAAGTGTGTAACGGAACGAAAAAAAGGCGCTGGATGGGTATAGACCGTGTCACCGGGAACGGCAGCGCGCTCGTTGTGTAGTACGTTAGTCCCGATGGCATGGGCCGTTTCTACACTGATGTTACACACACGTTACACGCCTCCCTCTGCTTCCCCGTACAGAGAGGTATACTCGGTGAAGGGAAACGTCGGTGGTGCGAGCAAGAGGAGCGATCGAGGGTAAAACGACGAAGGTGAAACGGTGGAGCGGAGCGGGAAGGAGCGCAGATGCGGATGAGATAGTCTGGAGCGAAGGCGAACCGAGATACAGAAGACATAATGCGGACAGGACGACGTGAGATGCGGTGACGATAGGGACTCCCGCTTCCTCTATATCGCGTTCCTGTCGCTTTGCCTTTTCCCCCCTACCATCTTGCTCCGGCACAAAGAGCCGCGTTAGGTACACCAGTTTCTCCATTTCGATGATGACGGAGACGGCGAACGGTGAAACGCACAGAGGAAACCGATTGGGATTTCCTTCACACTGTACCGGAAGAGACCACTTGGGCGAAGAATGGGAATTGATCGAGATTCCCCATTGTCCTGCGGTGCACCGAACAATCGTCGTCACACCCCCCCTCCCCCTTTCAGGGCGTTCTTTTGCCACACCCGTTTAATGTGGAGGTCTTGTGGTGTTTTCGTTTCGTTCCATAAAATGCAACACGAAACGTTTCGTAACAGTCGGCACGGATCATATTCTCGTAGAATATGAGTTGAGGTTTGATACAGGATACTTAGGAATTGAAGCAACAGGTTGAATGTTTAGTGGACCTAAAGACCCTGAGACACCATGTCGGACATGTATGGATGACTGAGGTCCGAATCAGATGAACTTAACGCTGTTCACCATTGGACCTTACCTATATTTCGAAGAAGCTTGAGCTCGTGTCTTTATTGGGGTTTCGAGTCTTTAAGACCAAAACTTTATGGGCTACGATGACGTGGCAAGTAGGCGGGGTGGCAATCCCTGGAAGGGTCGTACCGACTCATAATGCCTGGTGGGCCATCACCGAATTTCTCCTGCGCACAGATTACCGTATGAAATGTGGACGTGATCACCGACCCAGGTCCTCCGAATGAAGACTACACAGGAGGTCGCTGTAAAACCATCATCTTTATCCGACTCGAAACTCGAAGGGTTAATCCACGAATCCACAATCGCGATCTCTGAATCACAATAGAAAAACTCCACGATCTGGCGTGATGTGTCAGAATGGAACTCCGGGAAAGTTTATGATAGCAGTTCCCTGGAGTAATGCGTCAGGATCCAAGCTCACTCACGCCCGACGGCGATGTCTCCTTCTTCGCGGAGAGGAGAAAAAAAAACGTTAAGAGGAATGAGGAAGAAGAGGAGAAGAAGAGCGGGTCTAATACACGCGGGCATAGGTAATGGGCCCTGGACTGGACACAGAATTCGAGATACGTCCAGAGATAACCGACCTTTCTCGCTGTAGACAGTCTCGTGTTGCATTCGGGTCTGCTGGGGCTTGAAAAGAAAGCGAGACTAGTTTGTGGCTCGGGCCCCGGTACAGTTGAAACGATGGTGGGAGCATTATCCTGAAGCGGCCACTAAGATCATCTCTGATGGCTCCCCGGCCGAGGATTAAAAATGAATGTTCGACCCTATGCTCCCATGTCTCAACTGTGCGCCATACATGCTCGTTGGTAGTGGGAGCTATGTATTTTCCGATGGTGTTTAAGTAAAAGGGCTTATCGTTGCGGTATCTTGGCACTTATCGGATCCCGATCTTCGCATTAAGCAAGAGGAAGAGGACTCCCTTTCTCCATCTGTGTCCCGGGGCCTACCGCCGCGCGACCAACAGCACCACCACCATCACCACCACCACCACCACCGATCGTACGATCGCCCGTAGATATTCCCGGACGATAGTACGAAATGCAGGTAGACAAGCGACGCTTCGTCATATGTCCCTCAGGAATGCCGAGCCGGCTCGCGGTGTCGGACGAGGATGAAAATCGAGATAGTGGGACGACACGGGAGGATGGAAGGTGGATGTACGAGGAGGATCATCGGCAAGCATCTACGGCGGTAATTCAGACCTTCCATGCATACGGCCTCATCCCCGGTGGACCTCGCCACTCCATTCCTCGGTCCGATTATTCCCATCGGAAACGCATTCGTCTGTGACAAACGCCCAATTCTCTGGCGGCTGCAGCTGCGAGGCAGCAGCCTCTGCCATCCTGATCGAAGTGCCCGCCGGAAGCTCGATTGTTAATGCCATCGGTATTGAAGGAGACTCTGAGAGAACCGGGATTAATTGTTTGCTCGAATTAAACAGGCTAGAGAATGTTTGATGGAGGAACGCAGTTTCGGAAATTTTGCCGTCAACAAGTTCAAGCTCAAGGAGTGAATTTAACGGGACTGGACTGCGAATCGGAGAGTACACGAAAAGGTTTCTGATGCTGAAACAACTTATTTTCACAAGTTTTGTGGCTTGAGGTGTTTAATGGATTCTAAGAATCCATTTATAATAGCAATATGTGATCCAGTTTAATTTTTTTCGGTCCCTTCTATTTTCACGACAAAAATTGTGAAACGACCTTCGTCACGTTTTTTTTGCGTTTAAAATGGTCCAAAATATCAAACTTTTCGGCGAAAATATATTCAATATACAACAAATATATATTTCCTCATACTTCACATGCACTATTATTCTATGTGGGCCACAGGAAGTCGTAAAGCGTTATCCTTCCAATCCCCTCTATTCGATATTACCTGTATCTAATAACATAATTCGATGCAACATGTATAAGTAAAATATACCGAAACAACGGAAGTTAAACGAAGAATGTTTTGGGATAACGAAGTTGGTCAAAGAAAGCGGGCAACTTTTACCGAAGTATCTCTATCCCATCTTTCGGCGAAACTGTATCCAGGCGCTTCGCAACAATCCCGCCAGGGGATGCCACACTCCGGTCGTCCGAAACTTTTCGGCGAACACGTAGGCGTTCCGTCGTAGTTGTATGAACGTGAAATTTCGTGAGTGTATACGCTGGACGTACGGACGACGCGGAGGAGAGCGGTGTGTCGCAACAGGGGAACCCCCGCTTGCATCCGAGGGGTGTGACGTCTTTTTATCCGAACAGCTGCTTCTCCGGCTACATAATGAAAAGCTATAAAGAAGTTGGACCACATAGGGTATGCGCGTGCTGTGACGCGCCTACCGAGTACAAACACCGATGCGAACGCACGAGCAGGATAAATCGGTAAAGCAAGATTAATGGAGTACTTACGAGTCCCCACCGGGAAGGAACGTGAAATTCAACGGTAATCCGTGGATAGTGACAGAGACATCGGGGCCCACGGGATTAGCATCTTCCAGAAACGTGGAAATGAACATTCCGTGTCATCCCCGGCCGTCTTCTTGGTTATAGAGACATTTTATTTTCGGCTTCGTGTCCGAACGATATCGTCCGAATCTTACGACAGGTTTGAAAGTCAAAATTATGATCATCAATATGTTAATCGAATCGTAAAATCCATGAGAAATTTAAGCACGACGACGCATTCACACGTCGTGATGATTTGTTTTGGTAAAAAGCAATAAAAATCTTGTACAGGACTATTTTTCAATGGATTGATTTATTGTTTAGAGAAATGTTTCTACATTTATTATTATTACTAATGGTTGTGTTGGCTCGCTCGCTCGCAGTATCTATGCGAGTGTCTGTAATTATCAGTGAGTGTCCGTGAGTGTCTGTGAGTGCCTGAGAGTATTTGTGATCATCCGCGGTATCTGTGCGTATCTGTAATTCTCTGAGAGGAACCGAGTGAGGATCTGTGAGTATTGCTGGGAGTGTCCAATCCACATGAACTTTATTATTATGTAGATTATAATTAACAGGCCGTATGATTTTTAACAAACTTTTCTTGTTCGCAAACGCCCATCTTTTTTCTTGTTTTTAATTTTAGATTTCTTCTTACACAAAAAAATGGTAAAATTGATGTTAAGAAATTGGTGGAACTTTGTGGACGACCTTTATAAAATGTAACCATCGTCAAACGTACGAACATTATTATTTGCAGTGAATTTTATTTCATTGCCGTGATTAAAGTTCGAATCGATCGAGCCGCGATCGTCAAGCGAATGACCGTGAGGTAAGAGCCATAAATACGTCGAGCTATGCGGGATACGGTATAACTCTATCAGTTTATTTGTAAGCGTATAAAGTGGCTCCGGTTGTCTCGTAAAAAATAATCCGCCCTAACAAACTGGTATACGCCCCGAGAGTCACAAAGACGCCTTCGGATCGTTAGGGCGTAATTTATCTGTACACTAGTTAGCCTCCTCTCTTCGTTCCTGGATATCTCTCGTCCTCCGACTCGAAGACGACGAGGAGGAAGGAAGAAGAAGGGCGACGCTACATTCAACCGCCGCGCGGCCGCGCCCTGCTCTCGTATACTATATACGCACCCTCAAATTATTATTTATAGTTGAAACGATATTTACGAGCTTCCTCATCAACGACACACTGAATTTAAATGACGCGGCCGAGAATACATGAATTTCTCACGACACCCCCAAGGCCCCGCCATGAATACCGAAGACCTACGAGTGTTGATACAAAAATGATACTCGTAATTAAGGCAATTGTGGCGCAAGCACGGGAGGGACCACTTCGTGGCCGCTTCGTTAAAGAAGAATTGAGCGATTAGTCAAAACGACGAGGCGAATTGGAAAATTTGTTTTGCATTTTTTTTTTTTTTTTTTTAGCGGTGTAACCGATATTAATTATGTTATACTTTGAACGAATAATTTGTGGTCAACGCGAAAAACAGATCAGTGACTGTAGATTTATCCGAAATTACCTGCATTTAAATCATCACGCACCGAGCGCAGCTCCGCGTAATTAAATTTTTTAGGTCCATTTTTCTGGGAAGGATTTGTCGGATTCCGCTTAATAAGACTCTTTTTTTTCTTTTTTTTTACGATCCTGTATAAAAATATTGATTATATCATCGGTTGATCCGTTAACCGATGAAAAAGTTAAATTAACGTTTCCCGCACAAACGTGCGGGAATGAAATGTCCAATTCGAGTTGGCGTTTTGACGATTCGCTCGGTTCTCATAGAACGTGACTATACTGGCTGCAGTCACATGAATTTCAATTTCGTTCCGATTCATCATCGTCGCCCTATATAAAAATTATCCCGCCGATGACCGCATCCGCGTTCCGTTGTGGCCGAACCCAAGCCGATTACTCCAATTTCGATAATTAATCGATCACCCAATTATCTTTGCTCCTCCATCAAACCGCCTGAGTCCCGTGTGTATTACGCCGCAAATTAATTCGCGGAAACCGTGTGATTCGTTCCGAAGTATTCTACTGTCATCCTAAACTTTCGGCTGGTAAGAATATGAAGGAAAATAAATTTAAAAAAATTACAAAAAACAAAGAATCTCTCCCGCGGGATAAAGCGTGCTGTCATAGTGTCGCGGAACTTCGGAGGGACACACGGAACGTCGGGAAGAGCCGCGCGAACAAAGGAGCAAGAAAGCCGCGACGCGTGCGAGACGCGGCCGTTGCTGCTCTGTCGGCAAACGTGAGGCCCTCCGTCCGGACCATTTATTGTGTAATTTAGCTTCTCGCTAACATTCTTGTCCTCCCGGCGAGTCCCTGATATACGACCACCCGAATGTCTACCTGCCGGCTTCTGGTGGTGCCATCGCCGTTCCTGGTGCCTTTTGCTGCCCGTCGTCTTTTCGCCTTCGGCGGCCTCTCGAACCTGTGTATACACCGTGTTGGCATCCGACAGCGTGTACGGCGATCGCAAAGGTGCAGATAACTGTATCGACCTCATTAGTCGGGATTTTCTGAATCGGCTCCGATCTCTCATATATACGGGGACTTGTGCAAGGCCTCACCTTAGCGTCGTTTTTTTTTCTTTTTTTTTTATGGTATAATCGATTTTTTGACCAAAGGGACAATCAAACGATTTTTCATTTTATGCACAATTTGACTTTTTGTTAATTCTTTTTCTTGCGATCGATTCTTCCAATTTATGGGTTCGTGTTTTGGAGAAAATATTCACTAGAAGTGCCATCATTGTCCACACGGAAAATCGGTTTTTAGGACAATCGAAAAATCAACTTTATGAAGAAAGAAATTGTTAACTTGCAGAAATTTATTCTCTAAGTAAACTTCCCCGAGCGAAGTTTTATTATAAATTGATGAAATTTAGTCTCATGCAGATATCTTCAGGGCAATCATAAACATTTATAAAAAAAAAAAAAAAATTCTCTTGAAGTTTACGTTTTAAGACCTATTAAGGGTGAAATAAAAATGGCGGAATGCAAGCAACGCGTTTGATGATGCTTACATATATGACGGCATCATAATTTCGTCGGAAATTATAAGCTCGATTAAGGATGAAATCAAACCACCGGAGTGCGAGCAACACGCTCGGCGAAGCTCGCATGCCTGGGTTATAATTTAATTGGAAATTGTAAGTTTGAGAAGACACGCCGGTGTAGAAGCTTCGACCTCGGCGGGAGGTGGGCGGCACTCCCACAACGGAAATTAAAAAATTAACGTAAATACATCAACGTAACTTTTATATAAATTTAACAAAGATTTGTCATTTTTAATGCCCAATTTTTTATGATTTTTTGGTATAGCGTAAATTTTGTTATCTGTTAATTTTTATGTATTAATGAAAATGATTTAATCGGCCGCATGCAATTTATATTTATTATTTTATTTTTAACGTTTTCTCAAATTATTTACCAGACGCTTTCGCGACAATTCTCGTTACACATAAATGCTATCGGGCTGTCGCAGACGCTTCAACTTTGCGGAACCGGGGCACTCGAAAAAATATTATCGCATTCTAATTAGAGGTCGTGCTAAAAGGAGAATTTTGTTGAAATTCGTATTATCGTTTGCTGGAAATTATTCGCTGACCCGCTGTGCATTTCATGCCAGACGGATGGCACCAGTCTATGCCAAAAATACACGCTCATTTAACTTGCCATCCGCGCTATGTACATGGACACAAATCCAATGAAGAAAAAATGCTTTTAGCAACCACCTATGCTTTACATTCATGTTTATTTTTACTTTATATTTGCATGTACGGGTCAATGCTTGAAATTAATATTTTCAAATAAGTATATTATAATACATTCATTTAAATTTTATTATAATACATTAATGGGGGAAAATGCATCAATTTCTGGTAACAACAAAACTCGTCGAATTTTTTTTGTCCTTGGTAACAACAAAACTGGGTCGGAAATCCCCCGGAATTCATTGTTCAAAACTCTATTCCGATCATGTGAAAATAATGTCAGGCTCGAATATAAAAAATTTTATAACATCATTTTTTGTTTTTGTTTTTTGTTTTAGAACAATAGAACAAACAAAATTTTTTAATGGAATTTCGAGTTTTTAAATATATGCAACTAGGGGAAATTGTAGCACGATCAGAGCTACAAGCACCCTTATGTAAAAATTTAAGTATTATGAATACCATGAATATCCGGATATTATGATTGTATCAAGTATTTTATTTTTATTTTTGTGTATCTACATAAGTATGTTACATTGAAGTGAAATAATAAAATAATCTAATTATTCCACGATGTATTGTCGAACAATCCTGCGCTCTATTGTTTGTTCAAAGATTATAATGGGCGAAGCGATCAGTCTCTGTTATGCTCGATCTCTGATATACTCGTCGAGAGTTCTCCACCCCATAATACCCATGAATAAGCATTGAAAATCGGATAATATGTAATGCTCCCGATGATGCACACAATGGCGGTATTTGCGTTCGCTGTATCGATCGCGTTATCCATCGGAAGCTCGAAGGTACATTAAGCGTAAAACCATTTTCTATTTTCAGATATGATTGAAATAATGTGCTGGAGTTCACTCGGAAACAGAAGTCCTATTAAAGAATGCAAAAAAGTCATCATATAAAAGCGAGGAATAACTTTGATACAATTATTTTTGGCACTTTAAACGATCGACTGAAAAGTCCATATGTCTTTTTTTCTCAGTGCACACACACACACACACACACACACACACACACACACACACACACACACACACACACACACACACACACACACACACACACACACACACACACACACACACACACACACACACACACACACACACACACACACACACACACACACACACACACACACACACGCACACGCACTCACATCCAAATATTCTTTCCAAATAAGATTTTCCTGTGTTTTGGAAAATTCTGAACACGTTTTCATTGAAATCTCGACATTTCTTTCTTTTCGTGAAAACAAAGCTTCCTATATGAGGGAGCAAAAAGGACGAAAAAAATACAAGAAATTAAATGTACATTGCATTATCGAAAGCGAAATCGTGAAAAAGTTAGCAGTTGCCGATTTCATGATTGACTTTAAATTCACGCCGAACACAGCGAAGTTAACGTAATCATCCGCCGGCGACGATAACCATTTCACGGTCTGACTTTCTCCGGATGAGACAAAAAAAGGGCTTAGGAAAAAAAAGTCTCAGCATCGCGCTGCTTAGGGTCTCACATTTATCACAGCCAAAGTAACGACACATTGGCACGGTTAATTAAACAAAAGTCTCGGGGGCATATTCCTCCGCCGACGTGCCCTCTCGCGAGCGTCCCTGCGGTGTTTTTACTTACTGCATACGCGCGCTTTTCCTTCTGGCCTCTCGTTTTACTCGAACGTAATTACGTGGCGTTTCATCCGAGTCAAGGAGCCGAGGACGATGTGAGACGCAGGAGCGGGAAGCCTGCGGTGTATGAAATACCCGGTCGTCGTTTGGTGCCCCAACGAGAAGTCGGACGAAGAGGAGGACGACCGAGAAGAAGAAAAAGAAGAAGACTAGGAGGGGAAAAAAAATAAAAATAAAAGATGCTGGTAAGAAAAACTAAACGAGAAGGAATGAAGAGTCGTAAGAAGTTCCCGGAGACTTTCGACGGGTACGTCGTCGAGCGAAACACGTGTCTCACGCTTCCGACACATGGATCGAAATATCGTCTAGCCGGGGGCACGACGCCCGGCACGTGTGGCCTCATCTCCCGGCACTGAACAAGCGTTAGGCACGAAAGAGTGCTTCGAATTAGTGCGGGCGCGATACTAATGGGGTCGTTTGTTAATAAGAACTAATTTCATCGCGACACGTCCACCCCGGAATTTCAATGTGGTTTATGGATATAAATAACAACGGACGGATGCCCGACACACGAATGTAATAAATTATATTTATCTCGTTTTAAATATACACAAATTTTATTCGTGCGTTACGATTTTAACTCCTGCGACGGAACTACTGGCATTCGAGATCCGAGGTCGTTACCAAAATATGGTCAGATCTGAAAAAAAAGATATTATACTTAAATAATTTACCATATTTACAATAGTATTAATAATAATAATTATTATTATTCGAATACATTTTGAGCTGTCTGAGGCGGTTTTTTCCACCTAGCGTATAGTCGTCCGATAGGCTTTTCTATTGCAAGATCTTTACAGTTAGCCCGTCGATAAGTTCTGGATTAGATTTTTACGTCGATGATTTAGGGTGTATTTTTTTTGTCGATTATTTAATCGAAAATTGAATGGCATGCGGCATTCAGCTATTCACCCAAAGCGTAGACGCAATATTCGAGCCTGTTTCAGTTAATTATCAACGCAGGCAATGACCTAAGGGCTTCCCTCGAAGTTTATCATAAAATATTTATAATAATAATAATAGTTATTATTCGAATAAATGTTGAGGTGCGTAACACGGTTTTTCACATCTGGCGTAAAATCGTTCTACAGGCTTTTCTATTGCGGAATGCTTACGGTTAACTTGTCGATAAATTCTGGATTCGATTTTTACGTCGACCATTTTGAGTGTATTTTTTTTGCCGATTATTTAATCGAAAAATGAATGGCATGCGGCTTTCGGCTAGTCACCGAAAGCGTAGACGCAATATTCGAGCCTAAGTCAGTTAATTATTAACGCAGGTAATCACGTGACGGATCCCCTTGAGGTCGCCGCTCGTGATGACGTTTCAAATCGAGCCAACGTGGTACACACACGTTCGGGCTCCTCGGAGCTCGCCGCGCGCTGACACGAATGAAACACACAGGTCCACGTCCGTGTTAAAACTCATACGATTTCATCTGTTCGGAACGCGTGAAGGCACGTGACGAACTTACCACTGCCGTCGAAACTAGTTCGTTCGCCTCTCCATTCTCGTTATTACTACCAGCGATTAGTTCTACTACGCCGCGGACAAATAGGATATATACCACTCCACGTCGTTCCTCGCGAGGTAATTAGAAAGATGTGGGGAACGATGGAAATTACACTCTATGTGGGTTGATGGGCTATGGTCTGCCGTCGCGGCGATTAACTGTTTCTAATGTGGAACTATATCGGTGGTCACAGATGAAAACTATACCGAGCAAAGTATTTAGATTTGTCTGGAATCAAAAGAATATTTTGTCGATTAATGGTAGATTCATTGATTTCCATGGGCTGTTCAATTTTTACTGCTTTTTAAAAAAAGGTTTGAAAAAAATGAATTCAGAAGCAGATCACAGGGAAAGGAATAAAATGGAATTTTTTTTATCGGATATTTTTTTATTTCACCCGTTCTTGCATAATTTTGTACAGAACTTCTGTATATATTACACGTCTAGGGTTGAAGAAACGGGAAAGGAGTAATTTTCCATTATAAGTAAGAACGAGAACATTTTCTTCATCATCCAAATATCAGAGAAATTTTCGAAAAGCACATTTTCGTTATGTTTTTCACTCAAACACTAAAAACACCTGCGCCACTCAGTCAATCGTGGATCCTTCGTTTCCCCGTCCAATAGCCTTTTATACCTTATCGATGGAGAGTACACGGCGTACGCTCTCCGGTCGCGTACTCTAACGCGATTTTCTGCCGTTGCATTCCGCAAATTGATTGATTATCACGTCGACGTGCCATTTGACGAGTCATACGTACACGCCTCGGAATCCGGAGCAACAGGATCGCACCAGGTTTTCATCCTGGTCGTCCACCGCATTTCCTCTATACATCCGGGGCGTTTCACATTGCTCCTTCGAAGAGGTCGAAGCGCTTCACTGTAGTCAAATGAGTGCAACATTGTTAAACTCGTTTATACAAGCTTTAACGCATCCATCGATTATAGTGGATGGTCATTTGTATTACAACATGCGTCATTAATGTGTAAAAACATTAATTCCAATGGATTTACAAAAACATTAACTGGTCTTTCGTTTTGAAAGAAAAACCAGTAATTTTTGCTCGTTTTCGATGTATTACGGTTCATTCTCTGCCTTGAAACTTCCTCTACGAATTCACAGATATTCGATAGTATGTCCCGCGCTCCAACCTCCTTAATCTTCAAAAACGTAATCTCCTCCTCAAGCGTGCCGAATCAATATCTCCTTCGTTATACCCATTCCACATAAGCTCCGTTATCGTACATCATTATCCACAACCGACTGTGGCAAAGCACGTGACAGAGTTACGCGGTATGATTATACAAAAATAAAATAAAACATAAAAAAAAAAATTAAAAGGCTCAAATTCGAGGACCTGCAGTAAGCCAAATAATCCCGACGAGAAACTCTCGCAGCGCCCGGCGACCCGGACGCATTCTTTCCTGCGTATTTCTTTGCCTTTCCGAGGCGCGCGCATGCGCGGAAGCTGCGCTCCCGACGAGAGCGTCGCCGCGTGTGACATTCTTTGATGTACAACTTTGCCCCGCGTAATGAACTTCTTATCCGCGGTTTTGCCGAAGCCGCGAACGAAGAGTGGGAACGCCCGGACACGAAACGAAGAAAACGGGAGCGAACGCGAGAGAGAGAGCAGCGCGAGTGGAGGAGGCGAGGGAAGAACGAAAGAAACGATGATCCCTGAGTGGCGGGTGGCTTTGCGTCATTTGGGAATTCACCGTCGACCGGTCTCCTCTATCTCCGTGCAAACGGCGAAAGAAAAGAAGAAAAAAAAAGAAAGAAAAAAAATATATATGGAAAGAGCGAATGGCATGAGGGAAAGAGCGGGCCCGCGTCGCCGGTCAAAGATTGCAGCTTTCCTGAACTAATTGGAGACTGAATGGGGCCCACGCGAGGCAAAGTCGGCTCCCTTGTGAGCCGCGCGAGCGAGCCTAGACTCTCGGTGTCCCTCGAAGAATGTCGCTTAGACGAGAGTGAGGAACGCGAGCCGCGGTGTGCCACGGAAGAGCCCAAGCCGGCCCACGTCGAACCGGGCTCTTTCCGATTTGTTACACGCGAGAGTCTCTGCAAAGATGGAAATAATGCGTCGCATCGAGGTCGCTCTCTCGCCGAGAGGCGCGGGGTTCGCGGGCCCCGATATACCTGCCGTGCGAAGATTCTTCGGAAGGGAACGTGCCTTTGGAATATTTGGGCCCGTTGAAGGGTAACGAATTTCATCGACGGTGGAATAATGTGCACTGTGTGGCTCGATTCCATTGTGGCTTTTATTGCATAAAAGCCATAGGGGGGGGCGATTTTGAGAATATTCGACGGTGCGGTAGATCCTTTGAAAAAATAGCTTTTTTAGCTCCTCCGTGTACGAATGACGTCGATTACGTAGCATTTGTTGTTAAATCGACCACTTTTTGAGGCGCGGTAAGTTTTTCTCAGAAAATAACATTTAATCTACAAAAGTGAAATAATAAAAAAAAAAACCAAATGCTGAGGTTTGAGGATTTACGCGCGCATCGCGCCATCGCTGCTAGATTAAATAGATAAAACAAAAAAACTGGAGAAAATAAATAAATTGTTATTCTGAGAACTTGCAATTTCTCGTTTCGGTACGTAGGAACTAAAACAGAAGTGAAACCGCGACTAGATATATTTCTGGAAACACTGTACGAGACCACAGCGAGGAGATACAGCTACGGCTACAGCTGCAATGTTGACCACAGATTTATTTTCTCTCCCTCTGGTGCTGTAACGGTACCGTAGCGTTCGGAGACCCCGAATTTCTTAATAAGGCGCGCAGGAGCTTTGTTTGCACTTCTCCACTGGGTCAATATTGCACGGCCAGCCCGGGCGCCACGTTTCGGTACAAACGCAACTTCGAAAGAGTCGAGAATGGTTATATTTGCCGCGAACACATATATGCCCATCTACCCACTGTGTCGTATAAAAAGGCAAGTGGACTCCGTGAAGTGACCGGGGAAAAGGGGCTTTGAGGAACGGGCACTCAATCGCGCTCTGTAAATAATCTCGTTTTTCGTCCAGCGAGGCCATTTTGTTAATTTTTTTTTATTTATCATATTTATTTTTCACAAAATTCGGAGGCAATGTCGATGAAATATACTGTCCGAGTCACAATGAAAATAGGCTCGATTGAAACGAATAAAAAAAGAATTAACGACTTCGATGAGTATATCGGTTGGAAATTATTTATTTGGCTCAAATAGATTTATATTGTAATTCAAATGAATCCATTTATTGGAATTTCTTGTAAATTTAAATAAATTAAAAAGACAATTAATATATCGTTTTTTAGGACGCACGGACACATGACTTTTCGATATTGCTCCGAACCACTCGAATCAACCGCGTTAACGGAGCATAAGGACGAACTCTCGCTCTTGCCGTATACATGTTTCGTCCTTCCCACTGCTTGGGCTTGTTTCCCGACCTATACGATAACTGTTACATCGAGTGTTGCCAACGTTTAATGAACAACAGACCGCCTACACAACACTCGAGATATCTGGCGCAGCCGGCCCCGCACCACTTGTGGAGCGGCGCATACACATTAAAGCTCTGATAAGTGCTACCCGTAAGGTCGTAACATACTAACCCACAAGCATAGGATATATATATATATACGCATATACATACACTATACTATAATATAGCGTAGATATGGTCTTTGAATTTCAACTGATACGATCTACGGCGGAGGGAAACTTCTATGAATAGCCCGATAAAATCTTTAATACCCTCCGAAATGGATTACCAAAGTTCACGGATATTTTAATTAGCGATAATTGTTCCGTCCCATATTTGGTTTTATCGGATTTTACGTTCCCCCTCCTGCCGGTCAGCGGAGCCATTTGCATCCAACATGCACGACGGAGGATAAATCGAAGCTCGAGTCCTTATTAATTTTAATGCCTTTTTTTAACGATCGCAATATTTAATGATGATAAGACCCATTTAATTTTTTTTTTTACATCCTCTTCTGAAGAATTACATTTTCTACATTATCTGCAAGACGGAAACTTATCGTTACAATATCGATCAGACTCGGAGGCGGCGTCGACTTCCGAGCTCCGCAGAGCTCGGCGCAGCACACGACGAACTAATTAATGAGGTGAAAGATAGATAATCTATTTTAACGTTGAGCCCTGAATTTTTTATACTGCGCATGTCGTCAGCTCCTCGTACTCTTCGTGATTGCAGAGTTTTCGTACAGATCTTCCGCCCGATAGTTGAAATTGTATAAATTCGGGTACTCATTTATAGTCGGGGCAAAAGTAGCTTCGTTTCATTCAATTGCTCCTTCCTCGACAAAATTTCAAGAGGAAATGACCTACTATATCTCGAGGGTTCTTTTTATCCCTTAAAATTTTATTTTTAATTTTCACATGACGACAATTGAACAATAATAATTATGAGAATCCGAACTTTTACCGAAGTACCAATGATAATATTTGTCGAAGGTAACTTTTTATTTATCAGCCATTTTACCATATTTATTATCGATCGGATAAAAACACGACCATAACCCCGAAGTCAACAAACCTCCGAGTATGTCTTAATAAGAACAGGATATTCCAAGTCAGAAAAAAAAAATTGCGCACTCTTCCCCGCCGACAGACTACAGTATGCCATTTACTAATTTAAGGCATTCCACTTGCCGAAAAAAAAAAAACTTACCGATCCCTCGTAACATGGGATGTAGGTATTATTTCCCTGGCTAATAAAGGATGCACGAGTGTTCCACTAAGCGGAAAAATCCCTACAGTAATCTCATGACATTCGTCAAAAGTCACGAGGACGGCGTCAAAACTGCGAGTGCTCCTAGACAGAAATGTGTCATTCCACTTGACGAAAAAGCTCGCGCACTCTGCCCACTCTCCTCATCATCGCTGCCTGCCTTTTTTATGTTTCCGTTGAATTTCAGCGTTATTCTTGTCGTCCCTCGATTCGATTCCCGGCGCATCGCTGCATCGCGTATACCCTGGAAGTCTCAATGGAACACCTTAACGAGGTCGCGATGCACTCTCTTTGGGAATACTTCGAGAGCAAGCTAAGCTTGTTGCCTGCTTCTGCGAGTCGATGAATAAAATCCGGCGGAACCACTCCCGTCGCTCTCTGTCTTTCATCGTCTGCCGTCTCTGCTCTTTTACTTTGGCCGTCTATATCCTCCGACCCTCCGCGGCATCCTCCAGCCTTCCTTGCACCCTTCCGGCGTCTTTCCCTCCGAGTTTGCCTTAGCCAACATAGGTCGAGTGTTTGTTGAGACTTGTGTACCGAAGCTCACGTACACAGAGGGTGGCTTACTCTATGGCCAGGAGAGGTCCTACGAACCCTGAGCCGATACGAATGCGCACGCGCGTTCTCACGGCAAGGCAAATTAACGAAGAACAGGTAAAGGCGCCTACTGTATATATATTTATACCGTACGGCTTCTGTCGTCTTGACGCGGATGCTGCCTGCTACCAGCTCAGCATAATGTGTCTCGCTACAGGTCCGTTCCACTTAAGCGTTAAATTAAAAACTATAATAATAATTAAAAAATAGGCAGAACGACTTTCCAGCGAAGGCATTGCATTTAAGTAATAGCTTCGGTGCGTTCGGATGAATTTCGTAACGTTGTTGCGAGGCGGAGGAAAACAAAATGTATCGGAATATTTATGCTGTATAGAGATTGATGATCGTTTTTTGAAATTACAGTGAACACTGGCAAAAAATAATGTAGTTCGTGTAACCGGAGGAAAAGTAAAAAAATTACCGATAATTTTTCTGTGCCATAGTTACCGATTTTTTTGAACGATTCTCCGCTGCCAAAAGAGTGATTCGGAGTTTGCGAACTGGCGAACTCCGGGTGTTCTTTGGAAAAACCGTACTTCTGTTGTCGGTGTCGTTTTCACATTAAAAACACAATTTCGAAAAATATCCGATCATTCTTCGGCGTCGTGCGATAATGGGGAGTTATCGTGGAACTATTCGAATGTAATAACCACGGAAACCTTTTAAATTTCCCAATTTCTTTCTAAGTCTCTTCTCTTTTTCCCGTCCAGCGAATCCCGAGCGAAGACCTTGCATCCAGGGCAAATTATCTTTTCGCCGCGAACCCCGAAAAATCCTCGATAATTATACGTTCCCTCGGTGCAGCTCTCACGGGAGGAAGTGATTCGTCAACGTTCCCGACATTGCTAGTCTCGCTGCAGGTTGCACTCTATTTCGTCCGAGAACCGGCAATTTTCAACCGTACGAACCTCTCGTCCTTTCCGGTGCAACAAGAACACTAACACTACATTATGAATCTCTTTTCCCTGCGCCGTAGACACGCAGAGCATGAAAGGATCGAAAAATATCCAAATACCCAATACCCAAAGAATTGTCAAGACGATTCAACTGCGTTTAGCTATTTAAGGATCTCCCAATTAATGGTAATAATGCTTTCTAATTTCACCATAGGAGACTTCGCGCTGAGATCGCCACATCTTTGCCTGACGTCATCAACACGCCAAAAATGGAAAGAAACAGAGATACGCAACGTAAAAAAAATGCCAAGACGATTGGACGGCTTTTGGGTATTTGGCTATCTCACAGTGAACTATAATAATGCTTTTTAATTTCACCCTGGGAGGCATCGTGCCGCGATCGCCACATCTGTGCATCCGCCCCGCGTGAAATCTCGACGGGGTGGGCTTTTCCTTCTTCTTCATCACCGTCCCAAAGTCAGCAGCCTGAGCAACGCCTAGTAACTGCCCTCTCGGCGAAATTCAAAAGCCTCCACCGCAGCCCCTCGATGTTTCCTCGCTCCCTCACACTCAGTGACACTATTTGTCACCTGATGACCGTTTCCAGAATGATTCACTTGTGTGTGGTCTTGCATCTGGCGGCTAGACTCCATACAGGAGTCAAATCAGCCATGGGAGGCTGCTTCTGTATAGACTTCTTCATGACACACGGTCAAAAAGAAATAAAGAACGAAGAAAATAACAGTCTTGTACTCAAATTCCTCCCCTCGCATGCTCCCGTTTCTTTATAAGCCGAAAGAGAACTCGGCGGAGCCGAACCAAAAGTCATTTCGGTATTCCGCCGCCTGTGTGCGTTGGTCTTTGTGCAAATGGGCGAGGTGGGCACCAGCGTGGCAGATATGCCCCACGGGCCCACGCCGCGTTCGCCATATTGCAAAGACACAAGCACAGTGTACTTCCCTTCCCTGACCCGCCCATCCAGCGGCTCCTTCACTCTGCGGCGTGTATCTCGTTTTTCCGTACTCCCGTTTTTTTTCCTCCCTCAGGCATCTTTCCTTTCGCGTGTAACGCGGCAAAGCAGCCTGGATTTCGCGACGTCGACACGGTCTTTTGTCTTCCGTAAGGATAGTGAGAAAGGAAGATAGCCGCGGAGTGTCTCTTCCCGAAAGCTCCGCGCGAAATGGGTAACGTGATAAGAGGAATGGCGGAGAAACGGATCTGTTTACATTCCGAACTTCCTATCACGTTTCCCATTTCGTTATTGTATATTAAGGATATTTGGGACAAAAATGTGGGGAGGGCGCATCGACCAACCCGTCGGTCGATCCGCGAGAGGGAAACTTGGCCGGCGAATTGGTGGCCAGCAAGAGAAACATTTATTGTCCATTTTACAAAAATATTTGTTCATTTTACTAATATTTTGTGCTAAATTAACAACAATAACTTTCCATTTACAATTATACAAAAATTAAATTTTATATAAAGTACATTTTCGATTTGCACTCCCATAAGGAATGAAAAATAGTTCGCTCGGTCTATAATTTGCTGAATGTTGAACTTCGAACTTGATTAGATAACGGATGAAACGGTTTACAAAATCCTTGCAATAAAATTTTTCACAGCGTAGTATGAATCGTGGTATTCGATTTGGCAAACAAAAAAGATCGACCTCTTTACTGAACCATGAAACAAATAAAACATATGGTCCGTTGACATTATATTTATTTCATATTTACCCAGTGAAAATATCGTTTAGCGAGGGTGAAATGCAATGAAAACGGTAGGGATAAATGATACCCCGATGGTTGAAACACGATTCGAATTATTCGCGTTTGGCTTGGCTACTACTGGGACGTCAGAATGTTCGATAACACGGGGCACGTGCAACAGCCACGGATTTTCAACTATTCCGGATCCGTTCATCGTGCTTCGCCGAAACTCGTGCCCAATCCCTCTCGCTACATCATGCTCACACAGTCTATCAGTGGTGATGCAACTCTGTATGAAAAAGTAACGGAGTTTCCTGCCATACACGAGAAATTTTTAATGCTCGATCACACGTTATGGGACATGATTTATCTGTGAAACTCGGAGGGGAGAGGAAGTTTGTAACAAGCCCAGTGTAACACGCCTATCAATATCGATCTATCCCACCCAATTTTCACAAACATCTGTGCGTTCGGCCAATTTTTAGGTCACTCGCGGGACACTCCACATCGAGTAATCCACCCCCGAGCGGAGTGTCAAAATATTTTTTATTTTTGATAAAGCCATTATTGGCGTGAAAAATATCGAAAAACTATTCGCAATTTTTGCTTCACATAATCCGGAAATAAATACCGTAAGTGACTCGTATACTATTATCTGTTGCAAAACCAACGATGGTACAAAAATAAAAAATAAAAATCACAAACATAAAAATCATGTTTTTGAATGCGCTTATTAATATATTTTTTTTCAATCTGACCGTTTCCAAATCGTCCATTATGCCAAAATAGCATAATTGATGATTGGCGTGGAATTTCATTTACAACATTTAACGTGCGTGAATGATTGTACGAGTATCCGTGGGAGTGCTGTCATTATTTTTCAGTAGCTGTGTGTGCAACTGGGGGTATCGGTGTGACAATCCAATCGATATGAACTTTATTACCATGTAGATAGTAAAGTATACAATATTGCATGCTACACACTGGTCGATACGAGTATTTAAAAAATACCTCGTCACGTGGAAGCCGCACGTTCATGCGGACTATAATCCATGATCGATTTTTTCGAGAAATGTATTACGTCAATTCCGATAAATATACGTATTCATATATACCTATGATTTAAATCCACGAGGACATATTGGCTGCGTATGTGCAGGGATGATATGTCCCTCAGGAATTAGAGGAACATTGCTTTTACTTTGTGGGATTTATTGCGCTAAATCCTCTGTTCAGTGTACATTCAACTCATCGTGCATGCACCATTCTCCTCTTTAATTTGTAACGTAATCCTCCATCCCTTTCGGTATTTATTAATATTACTGAATTACGTATACAGTATTTGCTTTAGTACCTTTTTTAATCAAATTTTGTCGATTTTGTTATTAATTAATAATTTATTAGTTATTCATTTTGTTAATTTTAATAAAGGTTTAAAATAGTTGAAGGAGAGAAGCCGAAACATCGAAATTTGTTAGGGCGAGTAGCGTAATTCACGCGCCGTCAAGAGTCGAGTAAATCGGGGATGGTCGGCGAGCAGAAAGGGGATTTCTCGTCACGTAATTCGGAGATGCGCGAGAACTTTCGCAGTACTTCGACTACGTCATCGGAACGAATTCTGATACGAGATGGCATAAATCGTACCGAAAGTTGTTAACTCGGTCGGAACTGACGTTCCATTGAATCATAAATTTCGCAACGAAATCTAGCGAAAATTAATTGAAAGTGAAGATTAAATGGATTATTAAAATTACTCGCATTTTAATTATCGGTTTCTCTTTAGAACGAAGTATTAACAGAAGGAATAAAACCATGTCGCGATATCCTTTGAAATAATCGGAGAGTATTGCGGCTTCAGTGGTTAGCTGTTACGCGAGACTTAAACCGGAAGCTGCTCATGCGGAATTTCGGTCGTCCGAGAATCGAAAAAAAAAATGAATTGTTTCTGCCAATCACGGATGTTCGGCTTGGCGATAGGCCAAACTTGTTATCGGATCCGTGTTCGGCATGAAAAAACAGAACTATTGCGTTGACAATTGTTTTTGGAAACGTTGCATTTTTACACATAAAATTTTACTCCTATTTCGCAGTTTCTTCACGTTTTTTATTGTTCAGCAACGGTCCGTAGGAACGATTGTAAAACTCGACGAAGCACCCTATCTTATGTATTTTTTTCTTGCTAATCATTAATTTACCATTCATTTAACTGCTCGCTTAATCTGTATGGAAACACAGTTGAAGAATGGTTTATCTAAAAAGCAACATTTAATTGTCATCTTTTTATTTGATTTTTTTTTTGTTTTCAAATACTGCAGTCAGAGGAACTTCCGTTGGCATTATTTCGCGTATTGGAGCTTTCCCAATAGAAGAACTGGGAAAACGGCTATTCGGATTAATCAGTTTTCAGAGAATTTTTTTATTTTTTCTTTTTACGAATATCCTATCGAAACCGATAGCATAGATGAAACGTGGTTAAAGTACTTTTTCGGTATACGCTGAATAAAAGCACGCGTCGATGGATTAATATGCGTGTAAAGCGATTCCGCCGCATTTCGATGCGCGCGGTACGTCATACGTAGAGATGTGGGTCACGGACGATAGAATTTCGTGAAATTCTGTCTATGACACACTCTATTTAATGCGTCATACATGCACAAGGGGATTTCGATACGTCGTACTCGGCGGTCATATTTTCAATGCACGGAACGACCGAAGGATTTTTTTTATACACGATTTTAATGTTGACATACTCGGTATTGCCCGAACTTGACAGGTAATCACCGGGTTCGCCGAAAAAAATCGTCCTGAATAAAAATAATAATTCAAACGACAAAAATGATCAAAATTTTCTAAAAAAATTCACCGGGTCAACTTAAGGTAGTCCGAGCAGTAAAGTCCCGCTCCCGGTAAGCAAACTGCTCTATGAATTTTTGAAATAATTTTTCTCATCCCTTCTCCCGCCGAACACATAACTTTGAGGAGGCAACGGGAGCAAAAGAGCCCGACCTACATCGACGTCGAGGGTACGCTAGCTGTAATAACCGACGCTTAACCATCGTCGCTAAAATTCACCATACAAAATTAACATTGTCAGTCAATAGAGTAGGAAAATTCGATACTTGGCTCCGCCCGAAACATCGCGCTGCACCGTCCCGATAATGGATAAGCATCGAATAACCCGTTATCGACGTCAGTCTATCTTCGGCGGTATCGCAAAGTGTGTTTCTTTGGTAATGAGATTTTCCCGGCGTTATCAGAAAATCTCCAAGGTGTATGTGCGCAATCTACCCGCCCATCTGTACCCCAGGTAATAATAATAGTGCTATGCACCCGTTGGAATAATCGATTTTGCCGGCGTCGAACAATAGCAGCCGAGGCTGAAGACCGAAGTCGCGCCGGTACCGAGCCGGCGCCCGTGAGAGGGTTGCACAGTGCGGCAAGTGGCTCTTCATTTACCTATGGGTAATAGGTCTCGTGAGGCTTATGGAAGGTGCTCGCCCTGCCGCGATACCTTATACATACTCCCGTAATACTTCCACAGCCGAGCGAGCCCAAAGGAGCTCCCGTTGCTCCTTCAGCTTCCGCCGTTCCGGGAGGATCGAGCTTCTTGCGCCGGGCAAATAATAGACAAAGTAAGAAAGGCGTGTTTGTTTAGGATCTCCCGCGGTCCCGATTCAATCTCCTGTTTAATTTGGCGTTCTCGGGACTTCTGTGACGCGACATCTCTCATAGTTGGGCATTACGGTTCGTACTTACAGGGGGTTCCGCACTGAGAAAACTCACTGTGCAATAGCGTACAGTCGGAGAACCCATCGTTCTACGACTGTACGCTTTTTACTCCGCTAGGGTAGGAAAACATCGCATCACTTTTTTTAGTGCGAGGGCCGTGTCGCGTAGCGTAACTCTCTCGCGTTCCCGTAAAGTATTTGTAACGAGAGACCATTCTTTCTTTCCGTTGCGTCGGAACGAAGTGCAGCAGTTAAATGTGCACCGTAGACGGGGATCGAGGCGCGATTGAAAGTAAAATCAATGTTGACACTCGGATGAGGGAAATGGAAACTATTTTCCCGGCTGTCATTGCCCATTCGAAAGGAGCTTTCGTGGATTGCGTGGGCATCGCCGCACCGGTCGTGAACGACTGCGGTGGCGAGAGAAACGACGGATCTCATCCGAAGAGACATTCGACGGGGTGTTTCGTGATGGGAAGATTTTTTGTCTGTGCTATCAAAGATTACAAAATCCTGGGACTCTTTGTAGTGTAGGGGAGAGCGAGGCAGGGTGTGGGAGTTTGATATTTATTTTATTAAAAAAATAAACATCCAACGGGAACGTTAAAAATTTAAGCAGCGGTGAGGAGAAAGTGGAGTATGATGTGCGGGCTTTTTTTCTTTCTCAACGGAACGCTCCGCTTGCGTTGAGAAGGATTCACAGGACCCTTTCGACGAGTGGTATTCACATTTTTGTCCCTTCGACAAGAAGTATTCACAGTTTTGTCGCTTTCGTCGTAATGGTCGAAACCTTTTGAACAAATTTGAGACATTATTGTAAATAAAAGTAATGAGATTACTGAGGCATCAGTAATTCGAATGAAGACCGAGAAGGTAAATACTGTATCAGACAAATGGGGAACCACTGGTGTCTCTGCCTACACAGTTACATATCCGTGGCAACCTTTTACGAGATAAAATTAAGTTGCCGATTTTTTTTCATTTCTTTGCCACAACGCCCAGGCCTCCTACCTTGACAAGTATAACTAAACGATCAAATTTTTACCGACTAAATCTCGGCAAATCTTTACCCAACTTCGGTATACACTTTGCGTATCGTGATGTTCGTCTAACGAGAACCCAAAAAGAAAGAATAATCTACAAAAATTCACGCAGCGGCCTAAAAGTGCAGTTTCATCGATGAAATTAATAACAAAATTCATTGTAAATATTCACGCCATGAGGTAAAAATGCCATGGAAAGTTACAACTCGTCCCAAGTAGTACGTAAATCAACGACCACTTTTATCCTAGTTGCGAATTGCAACAGCATGGGCGATAGTGAAATACCTCCACTGATAATCCATCAGCAGTATCGCTTTACCGGAAGACCGGAAGGACCGGCCTCTCGCCTCGCATGCCACCACCCGATCCAAATTACATTCCCACTCATAGTTAAAACCATCCACTGTCGCCATCAAAAATTTACATAGTTCCCATTCTCCCCTTCCAAAACCAAGAGCAATAGTCCTCTCCACTGCCGGTTTCTCCGCTTCTCGTCGCCTTCATTAACGTCTATAACCGGATCCGGCATGTGCTTTTCGTGAATGCAACTAATATATAGTGGTAAAATCTGGGTTGGTTTGATCCTCTCTCATCCCCGCGTTCCACCCCCTCTCGTAATTTCATCTCGCTTCCCATACAGAGTATTCCGAACCTCCCGTCCCTCCGACGAAATTTCACACGTGCCACATTGCATCATGACTCGCATATTAAACGTTCCTACATTTACTCCGTCGGTGGATGGTTTATTCACGACGTGAAAAAAAAAATAACAATAATAATAATAATAATACAAAAAAAAAAAAATGAAATTATCGCGAATGCGTGCACTGCTACGTGTGTTACACATCCACGAGTAAGGGTTGGGAGCGCCAAGTCGGCGTAACCTGCTCGCATATCCCACTTGAAATTGTCGGTGTGCCTTCGAGCGTGTCTGTCTGTCTGTCTGTCTGTACGTGGCCAGATGGGTGACTGGCAAGCGCGTACGTCGCTTGAAAGGGTTGGAAATAAAATGAATCCGGTATTCGTATCACGTCCCCTGGATTCCGAAATGGTGTGAGACGGTGGCAAAGGGATAGATGTGGATTTTACGATGTTCGAGGGAGAACGCAGCCAAACCACCATGGTTCGCCCCTTCCATATCTGCCGAACGCCTCTGGGTTAGTACCCGGCAACGGGAGACAGTCGCGAGTGCCTCGGCAACGTATCAAAGAACGCTCTTTGCCGAGCGTTTGCTGATGCTGCGATGCTTTGGCTCGCGCCACTGGCTCCTGCTCCTGCCATTTCTGCCGCAGACGCCAGGGAGAGAGATAAAGAGAAAAGATAAAGAAATGGCGGGGGCGGCTGGGCGGACAGGAGCCTCCCTAGCACCGTCGCCGACGGCGATCTTCCATTCGCCATATCGCAGTTATTGCGCGTCACACGTTATGAAATTCGGTGCGGCTGGAAATCGAAAAGATCCTCGACTGTATATGGATTTTATACCGCTACTTTTCTTCCACTTTCGACAGACTATCCCCCCCACCTCTCCCCCGCAGGATACCCGCTGATGGCGGTGAAAATTTCGCGTTACGAGCGGTAAAGATGGCCGACGTCGGCCGGTCCGGATATATCGAATTTTTGGGAAAAAATTGGGCGGTGCGATAACTGTTTTTTATTTATTTATTTTTTTGTGGAGGTCAAGCTGTTTATAAATTTGGGGAGATGTTTGAGAGCTGCTTTTTGGTTGAATGTCGGTTCGAGTTAACGAGCGAAACATTTGTATTGTTGGGTGGAAGTTGGTCCAATACGACATTATTGATGTACCCCGACTTTTCATACATGAGCGATAATATTTTAACAGTATTTCAATGATATGTCAATAATATTTCAATAAAATGTTGACATAATAAAAATTTATTTTAATAATTTGCTTTCACTGAAAAAAATTCACTTGCGGGCTGCCGAAGAAAAAATGTTTGTTCCAATTCTACTTTCAATCCATACAATTCCATATGGTATTGAAACAACGACGGGAAGACCGTAAAGGTGACATGTTATCCTTTCAAGCCGGTATGTAATTGTACGAATTGAAAGTAGAATCGAAAAAAAATTTCATTGGCAGCCTGCAAAGAAATTTTACTTCAATCATTGATATTTTCTTTCAGTGTAATTGAGAACAGATAATTAATCTGTTTTCTTATTTTTCCAGACTGACCCCTTCAACGTTACGGCGACGTCAGTACGTTTATCGTCTTTACCTCCGATCGAAGTGATTTCAGTATGGAGCAAGTACCGTCCCGAAAGTGTCAGCGTTTAGACAAAACGATATACTCACCTGTCGCTGCGAAACCGTCGGGAGCGAGCTAAATTACCACCTACATTTCAGATTTAGGTTTACGTTAAACGATTCTCAAGCCTTCTGGGAATCGTGCATTTGCGAAGTTGGCGCGGATAACGTACGTGTATCCATTATGCAAGGAATTGAGAGATATGTCAATACTCACGACGTGACAATTACGGAGTTCCGAGAGCCAGTGTAAAGTTTGTAACTAGGGCGCATGGCCTCCGAACAGCGGGAGGGAAGGTTCTTTTAGCAGCGCGTCACGAACAAGAGGAGAAACACTCAAGGTAACACGGTGGTGCAGTAAATTCCTGTCCTTGACCGATTTTCGCCTACGCTTTGGGTCAGTAATTCCTATCCGATACTTCCCTCCGTACCCGCGCTCTCGCCCACGGTACGCACAATAAATCATCAGTGAGATTTCTTACTAGGCGACGATAAAAAAAAAAAAACGAAAAAAAATTCTTCACTTTTACGACGACGGTCGGATTACGGTCAAGCAAGAAGCTACCGCGAGAGTTATACGACAGTGTCGTTGGTACCTCGTTGCCTGCGGTACCTGCGACGCTTATTTTTTTATCTATTTCTTTTTTCGACATCAAATTTTCCGAGACCGAAAGATCGTCGCTCGATCGTAAATCCTTTGACCGCTCGGACACGTTTTTTTTTAATAATCCCGACGGATCTTCGTGTACTCTCGTACGTATCTTTAATGCATACTCTGTTTCTTATGAATAAAGAAATACCTCTCGCGACTAAGATCAGATGGTACCTTCGATGTGTGTGTGTTTTTTTTTTTTAATTATCTGCTATGACAGAGATTTTAGGGTCGAATTTTAAGACGTTAGTTTGAATGTCTTGAATTTTGAGACGTTGTTAGACGTTTGAACGTTGAGCTCGCTCTTTCTCGAATTTAAGATTGGAGTGTGCACCAAACTTCATTGTTTTGTTTGAAAAAATATATATATTTTTTATACTCGTTCAAACAAACATATTATAGCATGGTTAAATATTTGTTGAATTACTGTTGGAACTAAGATCTTATTTTCGAAGGATGATTTTTTGTTTCGATGATTGCACGAAAATTCAAAGTGTCTCTCGAAATTAAGGTCGTCTCTACAGGTCGTATCCTCAATGTTTATTAGAAAAAAAAAAAAAAAAAAAGAATCGTAATCTGCTAATATAAGTCTCGTCATTGATTGCAGCATGGGCATCAAATGCGACGTGTGTCTTGCCGTTTCCTCGTGCATTTAAAAGTAAATCTTCTCGAAACTGTCGTTAGCTCAGACGGGGACGGGTCGCTCGGCCGGAGCTCAATATGGTAGATAGTCAAACGGATAGGCAAGAAACGTCGTTTTTTTTTCTTCTTTCAGGTATACCGTTGTATACGACTTTTTATTATACGGTAGGTACACGGGGGGTGACGCGAGCTCGTAGGCACTGTGGGAATCCTTCCTTCGGCACTAAAGGGCAACAATAGAAGGAACGCGGGAGCGGAGCGAGAGGAGAGACGGCGATTCCGAACGTCTCACAAACGGAGCAGTGGGCTTGAGTGGGTCGCAAACAAAAATACAAAGAAACCCAAAAATATGTCAAACCGGTCAGCGTCCTATCCGCCCCTACCCTCCGGCGCACATCGTTCTATAGGGTGTTCGGATAATGGTAAAGGACCTCTTCTTGTGCACGTTACAGGAGCGAGCCTTCGATACGTCGCACGTAAGCCCGGTGTTGCTTTCTCAATTCCGCAGCGTGAATGAACAACCGATCGTCCCGTACGACTTGATCAGCGGAGGCGTGTGTTTTGGGATGAAAAATTTGTTGACTCTCCGCAGCCTTTTAATTCTATAGAATTTTTTTTTTTTGTCAATGGCAACAACTGCTCTTCGAGTCACGAGGATTCGGCATCGAAATCGTATGAATCGGTGTTCGGCTTTTGTCGATGTATTTGCGTAGCCGCATTTCGACGACGAAATTAAATCGTTTTCGGTGGAAAAAAGTCGGAAAGGATCGTCGGAAAAAGAACTCGGGATAAAAATGAATGGATTTTTTCCAAATCAGTTATTTCAAAATAGTTTCTTTAATGTAGTGTTTTTTTTTATTTATGTAAAACCTTTTTCGAAAATTGTTTATCAATGTTGAACGAGAGAGAATTAAAAGATTCGTTGATCGATTGACGATTGTTTGCCGAAGTTCCTGAAATTTTGGGTACCCGGCATACTGTGTGTTGCGGGTAAATACTCGTAATATCTATTTAGATTTAATTCGGCAAATTGATTGACCGTCAAATATTGATGATTCGATCGTGTATCCCGGCTAGTTTCTCTTGCAGAAGATCAGATGACCGGCATTTAATTAAATTTCGAGTGCACACTCAAAGTTGGAACTGGAGTTGGAAGTGGCGGAGGCGCGTCGATCGAGCGTTCGGAGATCTCGGGATTGAAAAGGGTCGGAGAGGACGCGAGAACGTTCGGTATTTTAAGGACACCGTGTGTATGGCCTGGAGTAAAATTGTCCCCTGGCAGGGACGACGGAGGAGGAGAAGGAGGAAGAAGAAAAAAAGAACTCGTCGTGGGATTTGAATGAAGGACAAGGGACAATCAATTCAGGGGATTGATCGTATCTTGGAGGCACCTTTAGATTCCGCGATAGTATGACGAGCTAAGGTGCACAAGGACCGGCATTGTTGTTGTTCAAGCGGTTTCGTTGATTACAACGAAGCCAGCGTGAGACTCGTGCATAGTCGTTGGGCGGCCGATTTTGCATACCGACAAATCGACAATTTTTCTTTGAATTTTTTATTTGGGTAAAATTAAAAAAAAGAAGAATCATCGTTATGACAAAAAAATTAAGGTGGTATTAATATTGCAAGTCGGAGAAAAATCGCTTCGGCCGGTTAGCAGGTTACTTAGGTTGTGTAAGCGGTGAGACAGAAATTACGTAAAAATTTACCCAATAATGATTTTGTGAAAAAGTAGGTTTGAATACATTTTTCATGAGATTTTTCCGGTCGAAACGGCTCAGCAGGCTCGATCCAGCAGCGAAGAGATGTACTATTTACTGTTGTAGACGATTTCCGCCATAAACATCGCATGGTAAGCTGTTCGGCATCGGATTTTGGGCCTTATGACTGGCAAGGATCGTCGTCGACCGATTCCTCCGGTGGTAATAATTGCGCTGCCATACCGACTGAAGGTAAGTCCCGAGAGCGACTAGGATTTCAGGCGGCAATCGATAGGAGGAATCGTTTAGTCTCGCAACACACTTCGCAGATGATAACAATGAAACCATCATTTGATTGTGTCAATGTACGTGAACATAAAAAAATGGACGAGGAAAACTCTGTTGTAGGAAAATTCTATAATGGCTTGATAAGAAGCGAGAGCTTAACCCCTTCAGTGTCAGAAAAACATATTTTCCTATACGCTCGGGCCCTTATAGGTGCGCCTGACAGTGAAGGCGCCCCTTAATAAGAAGAGAGAGTTTAATAAAAAGAAAAAGCCTAATAAAAAGAAAAAGCTTAATAAGAAGAGATAATTGTAGATATATTTTGGGCCCTACGACAGGTAAGTAACGTCGTACATCGATTTCTCCGGTGGTAATAGTTGCGCTGCCATACCGACGGAAGGTAAGTCCCGAGAGCAGCTAAGATTTCAGGCGATGATCGATAGGAGGAATCGTTTACTCTCGTAACACACTTAAATTTAGAAATTCAGAAACCAATGAAGTGATCGTCAACGGTTAATCGACGGACTAAAAAACCTCTATTCCCGATAGATTTAATTTCACAAATTTTTAGAATCGTAGGGACATGTCCGAAAAAAGAGGTTTGAAATTCGGAAACGAATGAGCGCGTGTTACCGTTTCTGGGTTGAACGTCGAAATAAAAAGTAAAAAAAAAACCCTCGACAAGAGAAATCGGAAATCTCACAAAGGCGGCAGACCTCCCTTCGCCACCGCATTGAACGCCCAAAAACTGCCTCATTCAGTAAAAACTTGAAAGCAACCATCCACAAGTCATAAACGTGGAACCACCATCGTTTAAAAAAAAATCGACCATCCCTCCCAGAACACCGATTCCACAGCAAAAAAACAAATGCACAAATAGCGACGCATTAACCCGAGCTGGTCCATCCATATACTTTTCAAATGAAGATTTACTGTTCCGCAAATGGAGCTGTATAATCGAGCCTTCCATGAAAATCTATGCGTCGGACTGGCCCGTGCGCGGGATCTGTATGAATATGAACAGCGTGGTAACTACGAATAGCGTAGGGGAGATATTCGGGTGGATCAGTGCCGTTTCCTATTGCGTATTACACACACTGTGCGTGCATGTGTCTGTGTGCGAGAACCTGTGTTGGAGCCTACACGAAGCGCGCAGCATACGGAAAGCCCCGACCGCCCGCTCTATCCATCTAAATAACGGTCTGCACCGTGGCATAAATAAGACCGGTTGGTTAATAATCTTATTTAGCTAACGGAGTAATCGCAATTTGCTTAAATCTCGCAACCCTATTCCACCTCCTGCCACGTCGGCCGCCCCTCAAAGCCACCCCTTAACAGCGCGTACCTCTCACTCCCACCGTAGCCTCCCGGTTAGCCCACCCAACTCCCCCGAACCACCCTTTGCCGACCTCCATGCAGCCCTGCTTCTGCCTCAGGGCGATTAATGAATTTATGGGAGCTTGTTGGGACGCTACGTTCGCTTTACCGCAGGATTCGAAGCCTCCGGCTATAAACTAGACTTGCCAACCCGTGAATCTAACCACCGGTTTGAAACTTCAGGAGTACCTACCGCCTGCTACGTATACGTACCGCGCAACTAGCCCCGTGCCGCTATCCTACGACGGTCAGAGTGATAGCTAAGTCGTGAGCAATTTCACTACGTTGCCAGGAGGGTTTACTGTCCAAAGGGGTTGCGAACCGGAAGCTGAGCGCCTTGACTTTTTGAACTTGACTCAATATCGTATCGATCTCGAGGGGGAGCCTTATCGTGCCTCCGGTTCTCGTTGTAGGAATGTATACGGCATTATAGACTGGCTGTTAATGTTAACGCTCAATGTCGACGTTTGCATGAAAATGCGGTTCGATGTGTCCGTTTATCTCGTGTGTTATCACATCCGCTGGGAACGAATGGCCCCGAATGTCCTGCCGTCTTGAGATAAAGCGACTGGGGCGCAGGGGCGGGGGGTGAGGACGTTTCGTTCGGTAGTTTCCCCGCAACGAGAAACGAAAGAAATAACCCTCCTGTACATGGAATAGCTGCGAAGTTGGATCTTTCGGTAATTACTGATCGAAAGATTTCGCTGTAAATGGTACGAGATAAAAAGCTTGACTAACGCGATATCTCAGCCCGCACGGCTGTCTAGGCGGATAGGTGGGCGTCGCGGCGGTGCACTTCGAGCACCCTCTAATCATTAAGGGTAGCGATTTAAAAGATTCGCGGGGTGGAGGGTTAAAAAGGAAACTTCCAGGAAGCTAAAGAGCCATTGGGAGGGAACACTTTTCTGTTTAGGTAATATACGGCAGCCCGCACATCCGCACGGCGGAAGTACTAAAAGGGTCAGCATACTTTTCAGAAGATTCCAACGGCCGTCGGAGATAATCGGAAACGATAGCTTTTAGTCAAGGGAATACCTTTGCCGAAAGACGCGGATACCGATGACGCTGCCTCTTGCAGTCCAGCGACTATGACTCAACGAAATTCTTATAAAAATTGTATGAGCATAAAAAATGGCAATACATATGATTGCAAAAGGACTTTTCAATAGGTCTTACTATTACAGCACGAAAAATTCATGAAAATTCATTTTTTAATACCAGTATAACGAATCTTCCGTCTTAATGTGAAGAATTCGGATTAGGTCTCAGTAGCGGCCTGAAATGATTTTCATCCCAATTTCGCTGAAATATTGAAAAATCGCCTATTATTGGCCAATGACCATTATAATCCCGTGCGCATGCGCAGTACTGTTTCATTACTCCCCAGGGTGTAATAGGATTCACTACTCCCTCTAGAAGCCCTATTACTCCTGGGTAAGTAATGGTCATTGCCGAACATGACGATTCTGCAACACAATAAATGTGGTTACTTTAATGAAGGTGGAAAAAAAGTATTGTGTACTGTTTCACCTCGTGTGATTTCTGCCTTCGCTTCGTTCGCGCAGCGAACTCCCGTGCAGCACAATACACTATTAAAGCAGTACATCCGATCCTGACAAGTCCTTGACGCAGACTTATCGGGGCCTGACGTAACGCTCTAAAATTTCTACCAGGTCTCGAAAATCTCTACCAGAGTTCGAAACCGCCGCGTTATTCATGATTCCAACTCCGCAACAGAATAACAAATGTACCGATCACTAATTCCAAAGTTCCTAGGCCAATAACCCAGTATTATCCAAACATAATATAAATCCGACAAATTCATCTTCGGGTTTTATAATTTTTTTTTTTTTTTTCTACGAACTTGTTACTCTACATGTATATTAATCTGTACCAATTTGTCTCTGGAGTTTCGAACTGGAGGTTAAAATGCGTGCGGCGACTCTATGGAAACAGAGAGGTGAACCGAACTTTTAATGATTCCACGAGTTCATATACACCGGGGGTATCGGGCGAGCTTATATGCGAATGTGAACAATTCGCTCTCCCGCTGGCTTGTTGCCGTTGGATAGTTCGTCTGGTCGTTCCAGTCGGTGATGCCGTATATACGGCACATAGGGAGAGTAGGTGGTAGGTTGTGACAGTTGGGGAAAACGCGCGACTCCGCGACACGAAAGGACATAAATAACCAGGAGAACGAACCCATCGGCGGAGTGTGTGCTCGGGTTTTCGAAGCGCCACCAGAGCCACCGGTACGAGGACACCGGAGAGCGGAGTGTGTGCGATACGTGCCAGGATATCGATTGTGCGAAAGCAAACTGTGTCACCGTGGTTTATGCAAAGCGCACCGTTACCCGTACAATCTCCGTCCATCCCACCTGTCCTCCCCTCGCGAACTGCTATCGTTTGGCAAGTCAACAATGCAACCGAACTTCGTTGATGCAGCATACACCTGATCGACCCTTCAGTCAAATGAGGGGAACCGATAGCGAATGAAAAATCGATCAAAAATTTTCCAGGTAAAAAAAAACACAATTGCAAAATTTCGCAGTTTTTACGTGTCGGCTTTTTCATTCTCTGCGCCAATCCTGCCGGGTGGACACATTTCATTACGGCAATGTATCGTGGAAGTTACATGTAATCTTTCAATTGTTATCTGCAGGTTATAGTTATGTATAAAAAATTAAACCGTTACATAACATACTTGTAACAATGCTAGTGCAATTTTCGTGATACTCATGTTATGTCGCGTGGTAACTTTGAGCCAAGTTCGAACCTCCGCTTCACGTTGAAAATAAGATCCTTTTAATGCTTACAATAAACATAAGGTGAGGATCTTTTGGCTCTTTTATCCCGCACCTTCAAGTCGTATATTTTCGGTTCCTAACACTGGCTACGGACCTACGAAGGCAACTTTGTTGACGAATGGGTGGCTACAATTTTATGATTTTTTATTTTACATTTTTGATAGTTTACGGCCAGTGTTTCGAACCGGAAATATACGCGTCGAAGGCTACAGGTACCAACAATTTTGATTCTTTTTTTACGTTTTGACAGGTCCAAAGCCCGTGTTTCGAACCGGAAGCATGCGAGCGGAAGGCTTGTAGTTGCAAAAATTCTGATTTTTTTTTTCACCGTTTTGAAGAGTGCAAATCCGCCCTTTCAAACCGAAAATATACGGGCTGAGGCCACAAATACCAAAGAGGTCGATTTTTAAATTTATTTTTCGTGTTCAATAAAAGTTTTCAAGCGCACAAACCGTCGCCGCGTCCATCCATCAGAAATGTTCGATAAGCTATGCGACAAACGGTGGGACGTTTCGTGAAAAACTTTAATAACCGTTCGTATCGTCAAAGACCCGCGCAGGATTAAAACCAGGAAAAAGGATCACGAGAGTTCAAACTGACTCCGGCGCACCGCATCTGTTTACGGAGAATATTCTCGCGTACTCTCACGAATCTAAGCCCGTATTCCATTTCACGTCGAGGTGCAATTCCCAAACGTTGCAGTATTCGAGTCTCCGAGAAGCGCATCAGAGAGCACGCATGGTCGGAACGTCGACTATGCATTCCGCGATACGTGCAATCCTGGCTGGTTCTCGTCGTCGCATACCTCTAGTACGTATCTCAACCAGCCGAGCTATTGCCACTCCGATTCTGAATAGCACAAACTGCAACAAGTACAAATCGAGCTTCTCCCATATAATATCTCTTGCCGTACTAAACGTTCGGAGTTATGTATAAAATAGCACTGAAATAAAAAGTTGCGCAGGAAACATGCGCGTGAAAAAAATATATAATATGGTAGAACCTCGATTATCCGGGTTGCATACAATGTATGTAGACAAACAATGTATGTAAAAAAACTTGTGTGGTCCGCAAAGGGATAGGTATAGGATAAGCCTATTACAAACTTAACGACTAATGTATAAAAGTATATTAAGAATAAAAAAGTTGACTGAAGAAAAAAATAAATAAAGAAAGCTTGGCACGGTTAAACCGCCGCGCGGTTGTTTCGCACCCGGTTAATCGAGGTTCTACTGTATATATTTTCAGGATTTCTCGTGTAAACCAATGTCCTGTTATTTACAACTGTGTACTCCATAATTTACATAGAGCTTTATTCTCTTTTTCACTTTTTTATTATTATTTTTTACTTTTTCCTCGAGACTTAACAGTCGGTTGAAGTGTTCCATAAAATTGCGGTGCACCGAGCGTGTGAAAAATGTAAGTTGGGAAAAATTGTGAACAATAATATCCTGAAATAACAAAGATTTTTGCTCTCGTGGCTGTTCGGTGTCGATCGAAGGGTCGTTCTTCGAAGCGGGACATCAGGCTATAACACTCGCTCGGAGGCTAACAAAAGAAAAATAGGTGAAGATGATGGACAGCGGATAAGGAATTACCGTGGATACGACCGGTGGAGATAAGAGACACGCGAGAAAAATTGTACCTTTCGAAAGTGTGATGCCAGGGGAAAAATCAATATCTCGATCGGTCCCAATAGCATCGGTTCTCGTGCTCCATTATACATATGGTATGCACAGTGGTAATAGCCGGGTATATCCGTGCAAGGAACATCCGCGATGTAGTCCCAGTACGACGTGGAAATATAATCGTCGGTGTCTGATACGTACGGTTCCATTCTGTTCTATGCGTCTACACGCATAAATTTATGTACACCGACAGTGGGTTGTACAGTTCGAAACATTCCACACACAGTTCGAGGCATTCCATAACGCCGAATCTCTGTCATGCACGATTTTCTTTTTGTTTTTTTCATCTGATAAATCACGATATACGAATCACGAGATATTCGGAAAAGATTATGGAAAAAAAACTGAGGAGGTTAAAATGTTATATATTTATTTCGGCCACAAAGGGTTTCAGAGAGGGTTACGATAATTCTGGAAAAATTACATCAGCAGGGGAAGTCAAAAAACTCGATTTTGTGTTTCTAGGGTTTTTTGTACGATCGGTAAATATACGCTTTATTGGTTTGATTTTTTAGGGTAGACAGAGAATATGTTAAAGAAAATTTATGAAGTATATATAACAATTATATTAGCAATTATATATAACAAATGCAATTATAGTTTAACCAATTAAATATTTTTTAACGGCGACTATTTGCGCAGGCGTTCCTTAGGGAATTAGTCCATTTAGCAGATATAACTATATTCTTTTCTCCGTCTATATTTTAAGTTCTTACTTTCTTTTTTTACCATTGACATCGTCCGAATCAATAACATTGTTCATTTTATATTTGGTACATTTATTTCCAGCAAAACCCGCGAGATAAAATAAAAATCTCCCACGACATTTCAGAAATACAAATATATTTTTGGCACTGCGCTCAAACGGAATGACCCTACTTGATATGGAAAACCTTCCTACACGCGATGCCATTTTAAAAAACTCGTTCTTTTTAAGCTTTTGCCTGCGCACTCTACCACCATTATTTCCGAAACTAGTAACGTTCATTACCCTCTATATCTCTCCTCAAAAAAGGCCAAGAGTGCACGGTACATTGTTTCTCTTTACAGTAAGTGAGCGCAAGCCCAAAACGGAAACAAAACAAAAAAAAATACCTGCACCTATTTTCGTCAGAATTCGCACACAACGACGGTAGCGAAAATATCTGCCGTTGTTCCATGGACGAGCATTAAAAGCCAAGCTTTTCGTGATTACAGACCTTTTTGTTTTTCCTCTCGTCGTTGTTGTTTCTTTTTTTATCCTTATTCGCCTGAAAGAAAAAACCTTTAACAACACCGAAAAAAACCAACAAAAATCCCAGCAGAGCTTAGAAAGTTCCGTACGTTTCAACTGGTCATTGACGCTTGCGACGCACACGAGTCAACGGACCTAGACGTCTCTGGCGATGTATCGGGATCCGCCGTCTCGTCGCGGAGTTTCGCGAGGCTCAAAAACTTCTTTTGTTTTTCCTTCCAATGAACAGCGAAATCCTAGGCTCTGTACGTACGGTGAAAGGACTTTGATACTCCGCGAAGCGATAATGTATCGACTAGTCTGGATGCGGTGTACGCGTTACGTATATACGTGTTCACATCCTCAGCTAACCGGTAATGCCTTGGCGATTCACATGCAGCTTGCCGCATCGTCGAATATCGAAATCCTTCCGAGCGCATATTCTCCACCAGACGAGCCAAGTTGTTGCCGGCGGTTGTGCACCTGAAAGTTCGAATTTACAGTGGGTAACCTTTCGGCTATACCGGGAGTTACCGGGAGTTGACAACAGGTGCTCCCTTACCCGTTGTATTCACACCAATCGACACAACTATTGCGGACTGCGTCAGGCAGATCGTTACAATAACTATCCGACGGTGCAGTTACTAATGCATCCGCCGAACCGCATGCATAACTGTTCCGCTGCAGGGCAAGGCTTGCATCCGAATGGACCTCGCTCCAGACATGGCCACCGACGTTTCGCTAAATGCTCGCCAACGCTCTCAGACGGGATCGAGGGTAAGATTACTCGGTTGGATTAATCTATGATTTACTGTTAAAACCCTGAGGGCTGTAACTGTACTGTTACACTAAAAGAATTGTAAAATTGACGGGAGAAAAATTGTAAAATTGACAACTAAAAAGTGGTGCCCATTCACGGACGAGAACGACTATTAATACTTTGCAGACGTATTATGTGCTTCTGATCAAAATAAAAAATGCCACTCGAATTCTACAAAGTAAAAAACATTTACACTTTGAACAAACATTTCTTGTGCGAGGAGGTCTTGAATTATTTTTCTTGTAAATTTCACAATCTTTTTACGTTCATCGATGAACCGCGCCTTTGATTAAAGAGAAAATATTAAAATTAACAAGGGAACGATTAAAAAAAAAAACAATTACCAAAAAAAAAAGATGGTGGCCATTCGCGGACAAGGAACGCTCGTTAAATGTACAAACAGTCTTTGACGTGTATGCTTTGAGAAGCCGTTTGTGTGTCGTTGAATGCGAATTCAGTGCTAACAATGCTCACAATATGGAAACTTCGTGGATGGTGAGTCACTCGGAACGTAATCGAAGGTGACGGAGGGGGCGCTCGGTGTATAATTTCCAATGCCCTTTGACTCCGCAAGCCTTTAATCTCACGGTATAATTAGGGAGGTTGACGACGTTACGCCTCGGAGTAAAGTGTCTCCTTGTACTCTAGATTATTACCAAGCGCCACGGTTGGCGGCTACCAGGATGATGAATAAACTATAAGACTATACATGATGAATGATATATATATATATATATCATTCATGTGCGTACATAGACTTTGTCAAAGTAGTATCAAATATTTAAATCCCACCTACATTCACCGAAAATCCATACTGTGAACCCATATATATTTATATAAACATAAATACACACACACGCACATCTATATATACCAAAAATAGTGCTATGTCATATTCAAGAAAATTTTCAATGCTAAATTAAGGGACCTGTCATTGGTACCCTCAAGAACAGACATCCGACATACCGCGCATTAATCTACAGAAGTCCGCCGCGCGCAGCCTGTCTCGCTAAAATCCTCACGTCACTGAACATTATTCTACGAATTTCCATATAGATTATAAATATGCAAAGCTTAATTACAGGGCACGAAGTAAAAGTAGTCATTTGAATTTACAAAAAAAAATAATAATGATAATAAAAAGTAAAAAATGGGACAGCTCCGTACCATCAAGTGATGTACAATGCAACAGTGGGATTGAATTTCAGCGTGGGGTCGGTGGAGATCGGTCGGCGAAAAACGTCAGAAACAAATCAATCGGTGCAGCGAACGCGATGCATGCGACCGGATAATTTTTATCGGAATCATCTCCAACGTCGACGAACCGTTGCGTGCGAAACGGAGGTCGAAGAAAAAAGGGATAAAAAAAATACAAAAAAAAAAATTGATAAAAGAATTCCAACAAGAATATCCACTCTCGGGAGCATTGAGATATTTAATCAGAGGTCGCGTAATTAACGCAATGGACTCGTAATGGGTGCTGGCCATTATACCGACTGCGTGACTAAATTTCTTTTATTTCCGAGCACTCGTAAACAAACATTAAAAACAATCTCTCCCCTTGAACAATTTTTTTTACGGCCGGCGGGACCTTTACGGGGTCTGAATAAATCGAGGAAAGAAATAACTCCTACGACCTTATATCGGTTTAATTTTAAATAATTTTAAATTAAATAGCGCATTGAGTAAATAATTCCTCGTAGGTGCGTCGCGATCGTTCGCGAGCGGTTCACCCACCAACGAGCACTGAACAACACTTGGTATACTCCGAACGCCGCACAAATTATATCGCTTATGGCGCACTTTTAAGAAAAAAAAGACACTTGAGAAACAAAAAAGAACGGCGTAATAATAATATAACGAGGGTTTTATAAAATAGTGAGCATTACAATTGCGAACAATTTGCTAACGCCGGCTTTCCTTTATTACCCCACGCCACACCCCTCGTTAAACACTTTCATTCGGCCATTCACTTTTTCACGTCAAAGGAATATTTTTATTACGTAAAGTTTACGAAATTAGTACTTTTTCGATGATTTCTTGTGCGCAAAAATTTTTTTGTGAGGTACGATGGTAACATTTTTTTTACTACATTCTTACTAATGTTCACATTTTGTTACATAACTAGTAGCAAATTACGCGGCGCATTTTTTTTTTCAAAATTCAGCGACCAGCAATGAAACGTGATAAATTTTTCAGATATAGTTATTCAGCTATTAGGCAGTTCTTTAATCATTTATTTTTTTGTTCTTCTCACACTCAGTATTTGCTAGTTATAAAATTTCAAACGGATCGTTTAATAACAAAATAGGTACCGTTAAAAAATAGTTTAAAGTCACCAACGGAGCAGAAAGACATGCATTGCGAACATTCGTGTTATCGCTACGAGCTAACGGAATCAACGCAGCACCAATACAGAGTTCCGCACGTGAAATGCTGAATAAATATTCATCAATAAATTTCACAATAATAATATTTTTAATATATATAAAATTCACGATAATAATCCTCACCTACCGATAATGCTCTTCGCCCATATTACCCATCAATTCCAACGCCGATAAATCAGAAGCGTATAATCCACATAATTCATCGGACGAAGTCCCAGCTGGCAACGATATTTGTTCGATTCGAATCGGATGATTTTTATCAAATTTTAAAAGGATAAAAAATAAATAAAAATTCCCCGAACTCAATCGAATCTTCTAGCCATATTCATAATTTCATCGCTCGAGGTAACTCTTCATATGATGACCAACAAAAAAAAGCTGAAAACTGAAATTTTCATATCGCTTGAGGAAGCGTTATGAAAATGTCATCTTTACATTTTTTTCCAACATCAACATCGTATTTACCTTCCAGCCAAAACTGCTGGCCGACTGATTTTTAGCCTAAAAAACATACGTCCAGACATTTTTTCTAAATGTGATTTTTCGATATTTTGGAACATTCTGAACACGCTTTCCTTAAAAACTCGATAATTTTTTTTTCACCATAACAAAGCTTCCTCTGTGAGGAAGCAAAAAAAAATGCATATTTTTTCCAAACTCGCTCCCGAGTGGGAAGGCCAACCGGAAGTTCGATTTTGTTTTGCATATGAAGTGTATAATAGCAACGAGTGGAGGGTGAGTGTTTCAGTGAGACGTCAAGACGGGCCATCGAGGGCAGGGTGGTCCAGAGAGAAGGACGAAGAGCCGGAGGGTGAGCTTTGCGGGTGGTTCCGGGCATGGAGTCACAGCGGGAGCGCGGTGGGGGAACCCTCACCCGCGGACGGGGAGCGCGAGGGTAGTGAGAGGGTTGGGGTTGACGGTGCGCGCTTCCCCGTCGGGGGAGACACGCCCTGCAGGTCGATACCGGAACCAACGCATCCATCGGTATCCTGTCGCTGGTGCTTCGCTATGCTGCCCTCCCTCTCCCTCCTCTCTCCCTTCGTCTCTTCGCCCCTATATTCACCACCCTTTACGCATCTCTCTTCCGTTCCGCTCCCCCCCCCCCCATCCTTCGCCCCTCTCTCGCGTGCTCTGGCAGTTCGATGTTGCTTCCCCTCTTGTCGCGCACTTCCGCGCGACTCTCTTCGTGACGTTCCCGTTCATGCCCAACTACAATTTCTTTCCCTTTCATCCCCTTTCATTCCCCTCCATCTCACCCCCGCCCCCGAACGAAACGAGCAGAAGATGAGAGCTCTCTCCTCGCTCGCGTCGCAGCTGGCTTTACAAATTACTGAAACGCCGCCGCGGAGAGCACCGTTCGAGCATCTCTCGCTTATTAACTTGCGATATTCTTTCAGATATAAGGGCGATTAAGAGCGGTATGGGGAGGTTCCAATGTTATTGAGCATGGCAATCGGGAGAAAAGACGCTTCCACCTCGAGCGATCCTCGTTTGCGAGGAATTTAAAAAAGTGGCCGAGATGATCACACATTTCTCTGTAAGTGGTTCGCTAATTCGATACTATCGACGAGTTACTTCCAATGTTTTTTAACACACCGGAAGGGTGGCCTAATTTTTTTTAATCCAAAACCGACGTTAATGAAAAAGAAATGTAGGGAGATCAAATTTAGTTTTTTTAATTAACTTTTTGATAAAAAAATTTCGAGATTGTTAATCAAAGGATTTTTTTTGTTTTTTGCTTCCTCGTAGAGGAAGCTCTCTTTTGGTGAAATTAAAATTTCGAGGGTTTAATGAAAACGTGTTCAGAATGTTCCAATACGTCGAGAAATCATATTTAGAAAAAATTTCTGGAGAATGCCTCGACCGATCAAGCGGAAATTTCACGCGCTGTATGTGTGGTTAATAGTCAATGTTTCTTTTCGAAATTCCATGAAAACATGTGTAGTTGTTTTTTTCATGTACACGATTTTTAATTTATTCAAAAATGTTCTTTCAAGCTCTAGCGTTGCCAATTTTTTATATTTTTTCATTTTTTCGTCGCAACGACTTATTCGGTACGGAGTATGCGCCGTACAGCGATGTAACCCAGTAGTGACCTGTGGTACTCAAATAGCGACGATTTAACGGTAATTCCTTGTCTTCGCGATGCGATATAAGGCGGGTAAAAATATAATATCGGAACATGTGGTTCGACGGTCACCGGGAAAATTTCGCCGCACGTTTGTAGAAATAAGAATAATGCATGAATATTTTATTGCTCGGGAAGGAGCGAGGAATTTTGGACGAGCGTGACTTGGCGCAGGAATATCCTCGGAGGGAATGTGGATAAAATAATTATGAGGGATAACGGAGAGAGGTAGGGTTGTAACTGGGCCATGAAACTCCACGAGTCTGTCTCCAACGATTACGACGGTGAAAAATTTCGCTGGACGTTTATAGAATTACCAACTTCATCCGTTTATTGAAAGAAAAAGAGGAAAGGAAAACTGAAAAGAAAAAAAAAAGAAAAACCCGTTAATTTTCGCTACGTAGGTTGTGGAAGAAACTCTTCGGGCTTTCATTCAAAATAGATAGTAGTCGTGACTCGAGTCAACATTTACTCGCCGCTACTGCATTACCCATCCGCCTACTTCGGACATTGATCAGAAAACTTCTACCTCGTCCGGAATGGCTAATGCCTACCCGGAGCATTTTAATTACTCGAGCGGCAGAATGCGATTAAAGGAAAGGAACTGTGAGCGCAATGTAGAGGAAACGAAGGGACAAGGGAGCCAGCGAAGCGAATGGAAACATTCAGAAGTCCCTCTCCGGCTCACGAGCTATACGCCACTTTCCGGAGATAGAAACTAATGCACAGGGTGTGAGGAGGGGAAACTCTCTTCGCAGTGCAATAAGGGCCAGAAATTCTGCTCGGCGAACATCTCGACCAGACCATCCATTAGAGCAAGCCCAATTTAACAATTATCATTCTCGAATTATTATAGTAATATTAACTCGCGTCAATACTGCGACGAACATCTGTTCGATCGAACTGTTGTAGCTCTTTAAAGCCTTGGCCTCGTGATATATATTTGTGATTTTTTTTATCGAAATCCATCGAACTTTAAAATTCTCATTTTTTATAATTTGATTAGTCATGGCAATTTTTTTGGCATCGGGGATTTGCGGGTCGAAACGAGCGGCTGCGAAAGTCGCGTCAGCTTGAGGGTACCAAAATGGCGACTGGATTTTCGATGTCGTCAAAGAACTTTTAATACGCAACATCGTTTCTAGGTACACCGTCAATTGTCATCAAAATATTTGACCACTTTTACCATAGTCGCCATTTTCGTACCCTCAACCCGGTACGGACTTCGCAGCCGAGTCCAAAGAAATTGCCATGCCTGATCAAATTATGAAAAATGAAAATTTCTAACTTCCATGGATTTCAATAAAACTTTAGCTTTATGGAACTGAAACACAAATGAGACCGAGAAATTTCATTATTACTTAACATCCGATTTGTAACTGGTTAGCCCTACTCGGCAACAACAATTATTTAGAAAAAGTTCTTCAAAATGCATGTGACTCCGAATCTTGTTCTTCTTGTTTTTAACTTTTTTTTCCTTTCTCTCGAAACGTCGACAATGAGAGAGCGATATAAAACGTACGAGAGCAGGTAAACTATCGTAACACAGTGGGGTAAAACTCGAAGGTTTTTCGTGCGCCATTTGGAGCGGTAGTGCTCGATCGATTTACCCCGGAAATACACTCTCGCGAGTGGCAAAACTTCAAGCGCACCGCCTATATATAACACACAACACACACACACACACACACACACACACACACACACACACACACACACACACACACACACACACACACACACACACACACACACACACACACACACACACACACACACACACACACACACACACACACACACACACACACACACACAGCGAGTAAAACGCGACTCCACTCCCACGTTGCAATTTGCGCCTATTCAGCTATAACCGAAAAGACGTGAATACAAGTTTTTTAAAGTGAACTGTGGCAGTGACAGTACAATGTATAAAGCTTGTTCCCGACGAGCCGCTCGTCATACCCTCCGGCGGGACGCAGTTTGAGAAAAAAAAATAGTATAAAAATGTTAAAATCCCCCACCCAAACCCACACATAAATATTTCTCCGTGTTCCTACCGGTGATTATCCAATGTATTTTCGTCGACGCCCACTTTTACGCCGATTCCCTTTTATTTGCCTTCTCGCGATATCGAATTTCTGCAGAAAATAACTGTGCACGTGGGGTGTACACAACGGTGCGCGGCTTTACCAGCCTGTCAGTTTCGACTAACGAGTTTACGCGAGAAGTTTGCTCCGCAACGTCTCGTGCCAGCTGGATTGATTCGTTTGAGTGAAGCCCTGGAGATTCGAGCAAATTGTAACGATTCTAGTATCTAAAAAAAAAAAGAAGAAGGAAAAAGAACTATCGTTACCTGGACTGTATCTGGGACCAATAAAAAATAAAATAAAAATAAAAGTTCGCCATCAGCGTCGGACGTCTAATCGTGTAAGATGGTCATTAGAGGAGGGAACTTGCCGCTGCCGCCGCGGCTTTACCAGCCGAGATATCCTCAGTTCGGCTTTTAAAAAGTTCTACCGGTACACTTTGTACAACGTTCTCTAGATAAGTCTCGTGGCGCACAGCTCGATCTCTCCGGGGGTTTCCTGGCTTTGTAATACGTACTGTAACTATACTGCTACTTTCTATAGGTATATGGGTATGTGTATATATATATACATTAATCGAGCTCGGAACTCTAGAGGAAGTCGCATTTGTATTTTAACTCCAAAGTTTCGCACCTCAAGAGCGGAGCACTGCGGCTTTCGCAATAAAAAAAAAAGAAAAAAAAGGTGTGTAAGAATTGTTGGACCCACGAGGGGCGCGACGTGGGAGGTTTCACGGATATCGCATCGATCTATCGATTCGAATTTCGCTATATTATATCATGGTAAACTATCCAGTGTTTATATATACATATATATGTAAAACATATTTCGTATGCATTGAAATATGACTGTGTATCACCGGACCATTTATTCGCACGTGTGTCACGCAGTCGGCGCTATCGCATTCTCACCATATATCTGTATATGTATATGCACATATATATATTTTTTTTTTCAACCTTTCGCAAACGTTGATATATACATTTCGTTGATATGAATTGAGTGGAGTGTCGACGTCGGAGGAAAGAGGTTCGGGACGGCGGGGAGGGGGGGGGGGGGTTGGAAAGAATGGAGGAAAAAAAGGAAAACCTATAATGCAAGAGGGCGAAAATAAAAGGCGCTCGAGCCGCATACCGTGAACGAGACAAAATAAAAATATTGTGTATAACATGGTACGTATTCCGTCGAGTATGTAGAATGCGAGACATCCTGAGGTTCGAATCGTTCAGAGACCCGACGGTTTTTCTCGCGAACACATGCGCGAAGCTGGCAAACGCGTCCTCTCACACATTCATGGGTTCTTTTGTGAATCCTTGAAACGAGATACTCGTTGTAAATGGAGGTGGGACCGGAGCTCCCTGAAGTAACCATCCCTTCTGGACTCCGCATTCCTCTTATATTCCTTAAAGTAGTGTAGTACAGTCGGGACTCACGGCAGGTGAGCTCTTCGCGAAAATCTTTCGAGGAAAATCCACGAATAATGCGCTCGAGCGATTCTCCAACATTCAGTTTTTGAAGACTATCTGATTTAATTACAAATCTTTAAGCATCCTATTAGGTGAAACTTGCAAATCGAAGATGCAGGTAGGTTATGAAAAAAATGGAATGGTCGACATTTGGCTATGTTAAAACAATGAAGTTACGATAATAAGGATCTGGTAACCAATTTTTTGTCATATTTTTAGAAAATCAAAGACTTTAGGAGTCAAACTTCAAACATTTTTTATTCGTTGTCGAACGAATTTAATAAAATAGAAACAAGAAATATGGCAGTAGAAAAACACTCATAATAATAATACTAGGATCTTGATCGAAAGTCTCATTTTTTTTTAGAAAAACACCCAGAAAACCGATTGATTAAAATCAAATAAATTTCGATTTTGAAATGACGTTTACTAAGATAAAATAAATGTTTACTTGCCTTAACAGAATCCTTATTAGATTCAACTAAAAGCTATTCATTACTCTCAGTAAAAAAATGTATCCAAAGTGGCTATTTATTCATTTGTAGATAAAAATAAATGCTGTAAGCTGTGTACCTCGATCGAAATGTAGTTGTACAATGAGTGCTCGAAAAACGAACTTCGAGATTGGTTATGCGTTATGAGTACAATTAATGTTGGTCTGCGACGTAATTAGTGAAATCAAGCGTCGATAATGGATCTGTGCTTACTTAATAATAACACATTGCTTGTAGATAACACATCGACACATCGACACATTGTTTGTCGATAATACAAATGACTTAATAAAAAAAAAATTCATTTCTGCGTCATTCACATATCACATTATTCCCATACGATCACGAGCGACAGGTCTGCTGCGAAATAAATGAAAAATATATTGTGCACAAATATCTGTTTATTAGATCCAAATAAACATTATTAAATAATAATAAGAAGAATACCATCAAACGAATAAATATATTAGAAATTAATGAACACTCTATTAGATTATGAAAGAAATAAGCATTTTTCTTCGTCCTTAATAAATTTTCTTCGATTGGCATCAACTTTTTTCTGGGTGCAACCAATGGACTTCACACTTAGAGCGAGAATGCTATCAATGATTTCTTTAACTCATAAATATGGCTTCTTATTCCCTCCTAAGAGTCTTATTACAATAAAATCAGCTGGATTCTTCGGTAAGTTCGATACCGCATGGAATATCTTGAAACATGGTTCTACAAATCAGTGATCTTCGTATTTAAAAAAAGAGATTGTAGATGTCCAGTCTTAGATCTTACTTGTTTATTTGCATTAGAATTTTCATTTAACATTTTGCAACTGAAGAATTCACTTCTCAGTTTCTACGGAACATCGCAGACACCTGTTATTCTTTCCTCTTCACCGTGATTTCAATTTATTTTTATTATTTTTTGTAGCTCCTCAGTCCAGTTAACTTTCACCTAAATTAAAGCATTATTATCTCTTCGCTCTCAAACAATATCACTTACTTCGAAACTTCCTCTCGTATCTCGAATTCCCCTAATATACTGAACTATGTTGTTTCGCCTCCCGAGAGCCGGATTCCTCTGTCCGTGTTTCTTAACTTTCGGGACATTCTACTGTACATACGTGCGTACCAACTTGCGGCTGGAAATGTCGGATTTCGCTGCTCATATTCCCAGTGAATATATAAATATCGCGAGTGCGTCTCACGTACACTGTTGTGCAGTTCACAACGCTGTGAAATATCCATGATATACAGGCATACATTCCGTGCATATACTTATCCCAGCTCTACAAGGTGAAGTGTGCACGTCTGGTAAAACCGGGATAAGACTTGTGGGGTGTAGGATATTCCAGTGTGCCAGCCGAGCTCGTAATTAGGACTGTGGCGTTGTCGGTGGCGGGTGTGCTGTTGGGTGCTAGGTAGAAAATTTACACGAGTCAGGCTTGTGGAAAACCCTTTGGTCGAAAAACACGAGAGAGGGAGAGAGAGAGAGAGAAACGAAAGAGCAGAGGCGAGGTGAGAGTGCACACGCCTGATACGGCAGGAGTGGATGACCTGAAATCCGGCCTCTCTGCGACCGCTTTTGCCGTCGGCGCTAATAGCTATACCTACAAACAGTTCTACCTCCGGAGCTCTCAGCCCCCACTTCCACGAGGACAACTGAGAGAAGTCGTGAATTTAGTGCGCGCAATACGGACTTATCCCTGAAGTGCATGCTCGAAACATTCGATGAACGTGAAACCCTAGGCGCCCTTACAATGCACCACCAGCAGCAGCGACGAGTCGTCCAAGAGAATTGGAGAAGCGCCGGACGGAAACACTGGCTTCCCTATCCAGCAGCGGCGGAGACCCTCCAGCAACAGCAACGGAGATGAATCCGCTTATTACCTTGATACACGTAGCCGGCGAAGGAGAGTATCGGGATGACGACGATGACGAGGACAACGATGAGGCCAAGTGGCCATCTACCATGCTTGAGCGATGATTGGTCAGCTCGTTTATGCGTACACGGTGAGGGGACGTTACAAATCATATCTCGATCAGGCTTTACGCTCTCCACTGGTGTACGACCCGGGTGTTCCCATCATCCGAGCTTCCGCGCAAGGGCTTCGGAATTGACTCGATCACTGTACCATCTACCGCTTGCCTTTGGGCATTCATTACGCGGTTTCCAATCGACTCTGTTGGCAGCTGATCCCTTTGACATCGGTACGCGCAGGTGTGACGCTTTTTCAAATAGACGAAGGCCGGAGAGATTTGTCCCCCTTGTCGATACTCTGGCGCTTCTGTCCCGTCCGCTTTTCGGAATAAACCCCCTGGAAACTAATTCCTGTGGTGGCTTCGATGAGATTTGAGTGTCATATCGTTGCTGCACAACTAACCTAATCCATAGCCTCTATTCAGAGTACCCTAAAATTAGGCCGCAGGTAGTAAGAGGTTTGAATTAAGTACAAAGTCGGAATGTTTTTCATGAGTGTCATAGTTTTGGAGTTTCACTGAAAACTTTTGGAGTTTCACTGAAATGAGTGGAGTGTATATGAGTGAAATAGTTTTGGACTCATCGGACGAACAGGTCAAGTTCGTCCAATGAGGTCTTTCTGTCGACTCACACGCCACAGACAATAAACCTTAACGTACCAGCGCTGCTTTTGTGTAACGGTCGACCATTTAATTACTGACGCCGCCACGGATGGCGTGCGCGGTCGATTGAACAGCACTAGAAGTAGAATGCTACTCCGTCGCGAGCGCTCCGAGCGATCGCGTCATTAACTAATCAACCGTCGCCAACCGACGGAATTTTAACTGCCTGTAACTCGAAAACTATGCACTCTATTTAATTTTGCCAACGGACTAATTTACTCACCTTTGAACACTGAATGCGAGTATCGTTTTCTTTTGGACACCGATTCTGAGACATCATATATTTTCCACGCGCCTAATTCCACGCTTTCAAGGCATTCGTCCAAAGTGTTACATCAGACATTTTTTTTTTCCAACGAATCAAAGCACGGACGCTCAGTTTTTTTTCCTTCAGAATAACGCTGGTTAGCTCGGCGATGGGGTGTTCTAGCTTTGAGCGACCGCGAGAGAGCCAACAGCCGAGAAAAGAACACGGGGATTGCTCGTTGCGGCAGGTCCTCATGTTGCGCTGTAAAAACGGAAAAAGAGAGGGTTGCTTTTCTCGCAGCTGTATGTATAAAGGTATACATACACATACATCCAGCGCAACGGGGAAGGAAAGATAAAAGGCATTGCCGGTCGGACGGTCAGATGTTCCAAGCTCTGACTGGCAAAGGGGCGCCCAGTCAGGGAGCGCTCTAGAAGGAGTTATGCCGAGTTAAAGAAGCGAAAACGTTTCGCTGAAGAGAAAGAGAATTGGGCGCCTTTCGGAGTTTCCGTTCGGTGGTGAGCCAAATGTATATACTATATCTACCTACTTCATCAGATTTCTTTCTTTTTTTTGTACTTTCTTATACTTTGCTAATTTTCTTTTTCTTTTTTTTACGAAACCGAGCAAGGCTACCATGTGCCAAAGCGCAGTGCGAAACTTGCATACTCTACTAACGATTATGCATATATATATAGTGCGCTACTATAGAGCAAGTGTGGCCAGAGTTTCGCTGGCCACCTAATGTATGTATAGATATACGAACGATGGAATTACAGCGACGGCGTTAATCGGATAACTTTCTAACGAACCTCTTTCACTATCGGCGCTGCAGTCCTCGCTGTCATTCCTTCTATACCCCTCCCCCCTTCCGGGTTCATCCTCTCTCAATTTCTGCATGGAACACCGTCGATCTATACTTCGCCGTGCATATATCTCTTGATGCTTGACTCAACTCGCTAAACGCTCCATCTCATCCCAGCTATTCGCATCAGCGGTGTACGTACCTCTCTTATACTATGTACTGTACTGTATGTGCTTTGTACATGTATATATGTACAAGCATTAAGCTCGCTCCGTGATAGAGGCACATCGCATCGATTCTCCAAAGCTCCGGCGAAATTCTCGAGTGCCCGAGCCTCCCTCCATGAAAATAAGGACAGGCTCGGAGTGTGGAGAAGCGCAGTGATTGGCCACTTAAGGTAGCTCTGTCGATACGCCGGAGTCATAGACATCAGCGTTTATATGTCATAAAAAATGTATTATATGTATTAAATTGTCTGTATCAATAATATTATAAAATTCATAGCGCTTCCTCATATAGTTGAAAATTGATATTTTCATATCGCTTTCTCCTAAAAGTTGGGAATTGAAATAGTCATATTGTTTTCTGCTGATATTCCTTTATTCGCAAAGTTTCTTCTATGAGAAAGCATTTTTTGTATTTTTGGCTTCCGGGGTATTTCCGCGATGCCATCGGAAAGCAAAGAAATCGTGACGTGAAAAATTCTTACACTCTTACATGAAATTCTGAGATCAAAGGTGCAATACGACCTCGGTGATTGTTCATAAAAGAGATCCGAATTCGTAACACGTGTCTCACTAACAGCGAAAGGGTTGGACGAGTCCCAGGTTCGTTCTTAGAATGAAATGATTGATAATTTCATCCGGGTCTGGGAGAAGGCTAGAATGGTGCTAATCACTGTGCGGTAATCGCTAGATTCGTAAACACCCCTCTCAATGCGCGTGACGGTGCAGAAGGTCGAATGGGAGAACACGTAGCCGAATAATACGAATTGCGAGCAATCCTTCGAGAGCTAATATGTCGGTACATTGAAGAGCGATTATAAGAAGAGGAGGAAATCTGGTGTGCCTTGAAGCGATATAATAGAGACAGAGGAAGATGGAACGATTAAGTGAAGGGGAGTGAGACAGAAAATGCGGCTACGTAGCTATGGGGTGGATAGAAAGAGAGAGGGTTGCGCGCGGAATTCCGGCGAACCTGCTCCCGGCAAGTTTACTATGAAGGGGATGCGAACTTTGGGCATTAATTCCGAAACATCGGCCAGCCCAGTAAGCAAGCGAGAGGAGAGGGTAAAGTAAGCAGGCGTGTTTGGATTCACGACTGGGATTTTACTAACAAAAAGTCTTCAGAACTGAGGGGCTGCTTGTGGGGTGGGGAAGAGGAGGAAATGGTGAGAAGCTTCTCGCCAGCAACGCGTTGAACTTGTCCCACCTTCCACACTGTGTATATTCCGATGGGAGGGTCGAGCCAAATAGGGGCGGGGAGGGGGGGGGCGAAGGGTTAATCGCGTTGGACGCAGCAGATGAGGCTTTTCCTTAATAACAAACATCTGGCAGAATTTCCTTAGCGTTTGTTTTCGAGGATTTGCAGCAGAGTTAATTGAAATGGGTAAACACAAAAGGTTGTTCAGGTGAACACTTTACTTTGCCCGACGCTTATTCTTCGCATTTCTATAACTTATTCGGTAGCCGCGTCGTGACCTTTCCTCTTATTGTGCCTCTAATTAATTATTCTTATTTATAGGCATTTCTTAGATACTTCTTATTGTATTCTCACGGAATTCATTATTCCTACTTACTGTGAAAAATAAGAAGGTATTTGGAATCACTCCGGATAAGAGATATCAAATTTCTATCAATTTGTGTCCCCTTGCAGTGAGCGGCGAGCACGTACAATTATTTTCTCTTATAAATAGAATTGCTATGTATCGATTTCCCGATTCAATCCTGCGCGCTGTTCGATATAATTAGGGCTTTGTAGCCGCATTTTGGAGATTGTAAATACCGATATAAAAGTAACCGGAGCTGACATTTTGTAGGGTAAAAAGTAATTCGTATTTTACGATTATGACCCTCATTTGCCGATCGTTTTATATACTCTCTTGCGAAGTTCGAATCGAACTCTCGTCACTCTTTATAAAACCTGCCAATCTATCTAACATCCCGTCGAAAGTAGAACATATTGATGGTTTCATCGTGATTCGGACTGTCGCACAATAAAGTCGGGATCCGTGTGGAGAGCCCGAAAACGATTCAAAATGAACGAATCCATTGGAAACAGTGATAGGGAGCGACCGTATAGCGAAGATAGTGCGGACCTACCTAGAGTGCGAAGAGCGAAAAGGGGGTTGTTTTAGTGAGTACTGATCGCTTCGGGTGAAATGTCGCGGCAACCCATTTATTTGTCACCGGGGAGGCAGGGATGGACGGGCCAGGAGTCTGAGATTTAAGATCGCGTGGGACACGAGCAAGCTGCTATTAAATGGCAGCGGGAACGTTTGAAGGGAGGTGGGTCGTGTTGCTCCACAGGGGTGATCCTGGCTCTTCTCTACAACCCAGAGCGATGCCCTCCACCCTATATACATAGCATACTCTTACCGCTACTCTCATTTTCCCTCTGCCCATGACACCCTCCCAGCTCTCAGCCTCATTGCTCCTTTCTTATTTTGTCGTTCGTGTATTTTTTTTATTCCCTCCCTTCTTCCTCGACACGCACGACCAGAACTTTCCGCACTTGTCGTTGAAAGCCAAACGGGCGTTTCGCATCGCGCAACACAACGTTGGTGCACGATAGGCTCGCGAGGATGTGAACTTTTTCTCCGTAGTCACATGCACGGACGATCGAGCATTCGAGTTATACCCGTGGGGTGCCCGCCTATAGGAGGACATAAGCAGGCCCAGTGGGTGGGCCCAGTGGAGGACCTAAAAACTACTCTTTTCCATATCCCCGTCTCTCTTAGACCAACCGTCTTGCATGGACCAAATAGCAGTTCCAGCCGACACCTACCATCGACAGAAGACTCCTCTCGTCTGCCTTTCCACATACGTCTCGACCGTTGCCAAGTTACGTTGGGCGGAAAGGATGTCGAACCCACGTCGACGACCAACGGAGAAGAAGCTGTCGATGAGAGGGTTCTCTGTAGAAAAGTCAGAAGTTTCCCTTGCGCGGCTATTGTTGCGTCGGATCGGCGGTATGAGGACTTTGGCGCCAGGACGAAAGACTCACCCGACGGCGTCACCAACCAACATCCAGGCGTACGAGAATGCGACGATGGCGACGACACGTTTACCGCCTCCTTCAGCGATAAGCCCCGCAGTGAGGAAAGTAAAGGAGGGTTATCGTCCATCCATGTTGCCGGGATAAGCCTGAATTTGAATAAATCGTCGTTCACTCGGCTTCTTTACTCGCGTGAGCTCGTCCCCAACGGCGTCATTTAGCCTCGTAGTAGGAAAGTGCACACGAGGCGAACCCTGCCGAACACCCCTGCGCGGTAACTCCGTGCGGAACGAGCGCCCGATACACGACCCCGAAGAGCTTTCCACAATTGGATTAGGTAAGGACGATGATGTAGGAGCTTCGGAAGCTTGGGGTTGGGTGGGACACCAACGCCCGGTGGGTACGGCTCTTATGCCATCGGATAGGTGTTTTCGGGAAGAACATATATAGTCCAAACACCGTACCATCCTGGGATGGTCATACGGTTGACGGTGTACTCTCGACCTCTGTCCCGGTCTGCTGGTGCTTGAGATACGCCGGGGAAAATCGTAAACCAAAGGATTTTCGTGGTGTTCTCAACGACCCGTTGGACATGTTTTACTCTCTTTCGCCTCCACGGGAGACGATGAAGGGGCATGAGGAAGAGTAGCAAGGTCCTTATTTTCTTGCCTTATACCAATGAAGAGAGGACTGAAGCCGAGCTCTGATGCTCGCTTTCACGCTCGTAACGGCAAGAGAGGGTCGTTTGTCCTCTGGCCCGGACATCACGCCTTCGCCGTTGCCGGTACTCCGTAACCATGCCTGTGATCCGGCGACCCTATGTCGCGAACCAAATTGTATCAGGATTTCCGATTTCCTCCGCCAACGGCGAGGCTTCGGTTACTCTTGGGAGGGGGGGGGGGGATAGCCCTAGGAATTTCGATTAGATATGCGGGGATGCGTACGGGATGCACTAAAGGGCTGGTTTGTGCACCGCGTGGTGTAGAGTTGATCCTTTGTGGATGTTGTAGCGTCCAGGATTATGCAGAGTCCATATCACACACCGAAGCAATATTCCAATCGTATCGGGTTGCAGGTGTAGAGATATGATATGCACTTGGAAAGCCCCGAGCGAAAAGGTGAATGGGTGGGTACAGCAAGGGACAACGACATACTCGTCGAGGATTCGCAAATGGCATCGGGCCATTCTAATGCACCGTGGATATTGGATGTGTATCCCGCTGTTGCGAATATCGCCGCCGTGGCCCATCTCCATGCTTGAATATAGGGTATTGTATTACCGAAACGAGAACTATCCTCTCGGAAACCGGGGAGGGCGGGCTTACGTTTTTATCGAACGCAAGTGTCCGTAGGGAGAGACTGGAAAATTTTACATCATATTGCAACGTACATTTTACTGGATCTGTTGAGTTTTCCTTTTCTTCTTCATGATTCCACTGATGTGGTACTTTCGTTGCTTTTGCTTCCAGTTCTTTTGTCAATGTAAAAACGTCTTTAAGGAAACTTCCTAGTGAAAAGTGTTCTCGTAAAGTGTTATACACGGCGGTAAGTCGGCTGTGGGGTAAAGTGGCCAAAAGTATTCTGAAGAAAACCCTCACGAAGATTTCCCCGTGTAAGATTGTTTATTGAGTACACGCAGAGTCGGATCCACTGGTTTCTATCCGCTGCCGGGCGGTAGCGGCGAAAAGCAGTGGCACTATTTTTATTTATTTTGTTCTCGGAATGGATAGTGACATTCGGAATGGTGGGAAGGGTAAGGAATTCCTGGCATTACTTCGCAAGGAAAGAGGCGGCGATAGAGTGAGGCGAGGAAGGGGAGAGTGTCTAGATTAGCGGTTCGGCAAGCAACCTAGGCGAACACATATAATTCAGGAAAAGACTCTTCTGGCTCCGACACCGAGAGTTCCGAGACGGTCGGGGCGGCGGAGGGTGGAAGCTGTTTAAAATGCGTCGCTGGCCACCGCCGCCGGGAGCGGGGTGGGAAGACTGGAAGGAAGGAAGAAATGGACGAGCCATGGTGGCTCGTTCTCACTCTCTACTACAAACACATACGTGCTATGCAGAATATTCCTCTCCTCGGGAGTCGGCAATGCCTGCTGGGAGATTGCAGGGATAAAGGACGCGGAGCAAGACGAAGAATAGAAATAAGGAAGATGGCCGAAGACACCGGAGGAGTGGAGAGACCGTGAGGATAACCACGACGGGCGACGACGAGGACGACGACGACGAGGAGGAAGATACAATCCTCGTATACAAACGAGTTGCGAGGCTTGGCGCCGACTAGACAGAAACCCGTTGAGACGGATGAGTCGCGGAGCAAAGTGGAGTAAGGAGGGTTGCGCTGCCCGCACGTTGCTTGGCAATGCGATGAGGCGGAGGAACAGCGTCCCGGTCGGCAGGACACACACTCCTACCAAAGCGAACGAAACGAAACGGAAGGGAACGGTCTCGCTCGCTGTTGTCGGGCTTTCCTCCCGCCGCTGGCTCGGACAATTCGTCCAGCCGAGGGAGGATGAGTACACCCCGTGAGACGGGGCTTTCTAACTTCATCTTGATTATATATGTATCGCAGCTTCCGGAGGGTGCGTACACTGGTCCGTTAGCTTCATGGGCTTCGTTCCCACTTTCTCTCATTCTCTTCGTGGATCAGACTGCTCTTCTTCCTCGGACCAACCTCTTCAGCCTGAAAACTCTTTTCTTTCCGCTTTTCTGTGCTCCCTTGTAGTTCACTGTTTTATGTCTTGTTCCTTTTTTGCCGTACACATTGCGAGGAAGCTCGTCTCTTCTGGTTCCTTGGTTTTTCTCCTTTTGCACTTACTTGTCTTCAATTGCATCGTTCTTTTTCGCTTCCCGGGGTATTGTTTAACGTGGCACCTTTATTGCAACGATTAATCCACAATGGAGATGGAGAGAGGGGGAAAAAAAAGACGAACTGCGACAGCGAAGATTGTCGAGAGATGTTAACTTACGGCTCTATGCAGTTTGTATTATGGAGTCTGCACGGCTCCACGCCCCTCTCGTTATCTCGTCGTCGCTCGATCTGATAAAGCGCGAGCCTGGCGTACCGCGTGGCGTGGAAATTATTCAGGATGATTAAGTGCGTGCGGATTGCGATAGTAGAGTCAACGTTGTTATCAAATAAAAGTTTTAAAAAAAAAGGTAAAAAGAAAATAACAACACATGCGTGTCTCGACCACGAGTGAGACAGTGCAGATATAACGAGAGCATGCGTGATCCATTTTTATCGTATCGCAATGGTATTGTACTTTATCATTATTATGACGGGCTACGTTCAGCACCAGTCGGCAAAGTACTATGCGGGGGATGAAAAAAAAGGTTCTACAGTAGAAAAAGTGTATGTGATATATATTGACCAACTTGTACTTTTCTCCAGTTTTCTGAAGGGAAAAAATAAAATAAATTATTCAAGCCATTCCGGAGAACCCTCCACGTGTATCTTCGTATTTACAAATGAAGGATAATCAAAATCCAAGCTCTCCACGCAGTCCCGATCTCGAGGGACGAGAATACTCCAAAAAGGTACATTGGTGTGTGTAATATATATAGTATATATACGTACCCGTATATGTATAGGTATATATATATATATACACCTTAGGTCGAGTCTATTATAGTATATGCTAGTACACTATGTATACATATGCGTGATTGTTATTGAGCACCCTCGAGAGGATAGTTCTCGCTTCTTCTTTCGGCTAACAGCCCTCGAACGCCATCAACCGGGGAGCCCGGACTTCTTTATTTCACCCTCGGCGCAGCTCATTCGACAATATCGCATTCAGGAGAATGCGAGATGTGGCGAAAATCGAGGTCGAACTATTTCAAGAGAAATAGTTCGACCTCAATTTTTGCGACAATTCACTCCATCATCCGGTGACCCGGAGAAAGAAATTATATCTTGCGGCGAAGGATGTAGGCCGGAGGTGAGATACCAATTATTTCAGCGAGTACGACGTACGTCGATGCACTTATGTGAATATGAATATGATGATAATCACGCATGTACACAACGTCGAGCAGCGACGATTTGACACAGGTACGTGCATGAAGTACCGTGGAGATCCTTAAATAATATACCACGAGTTCGCTGTATAGGCATTGGCTTATATGCCAATGCCTTATTACACGACCTTATTACACGCCCAAGCGGAATGAGGAAATTGCAACTTATATAATCTTCAGATATAATATCTAACAATTCCGGTCTTCTCATTGAGATCTCGGCAGGCAGCGTCAAGTATGCTTCATCATTTTCGATTGAACATAAGAGTGGGATCTGCGAGATGATTTTTCGATATGTCACCTCGAGCTTGTAACGGGTTCGCTTCAATTATGGTTTATTCCCCTCAGTTCCATACCTCCGCTAACAAATGTATCTCCACAAACATCAATCAGGTTATGAAGCGTTAGTATACCAAAATCTGTTAAGTCATTTTTTGCCGTTTCAACATTTACTGGCCCTTGCGGAAACATAACTCCTCTCTTATTACCCTAACGGGCAGTCGGGAATAAAAAAAAAGACTTTCACTCGTCAATCCAGAATAAGACCCCACCCGTTCCGTCCTCGAATTTTTCGACCATCGTCTATCTATGACCAACCCAGGTATTCTCTACTTCCTTCTTTGCTTGGTTACACAATCTTGCATTCACCTCGAGTCCCCGTCTCGTGAAAGGTATCGAAGCGATGAAGAGAAAGAAGAAAGAACCATCAGGCGGAGAAGCAATCTCCGAAGGGCGCTACAACTCGGGCTCCACCGAGCGTAGGGCGAGGATAGTGGGTACCCACCCACGATCGAAAGGGTCACCTCCTGTCGCTCTCCTTCGACCGCAGCCAGAGCGTTGGCTGTGTGTATCTCGTATAGCGAAATCGCGAGGGAAGGCACATCAGAGATCTCCTCAGATCAATGCCGAACAAAGCTTGCGGTCGCCGGAGAGGGTTGCAAAAACCATCCTGTGGGATTTAGGTCGAAAGAGGATGGTCTCGCCGTGTGAGCCGGAGGGGAAATCATAGGTGTCGGAACGGGCTCCCGGACAATGATGCGAATCCCTCGGGTATAAGGCCTACCGCTATATATATAGGTATAGAAAGAAACGTGTCGCTATATAAGTGTCTGCCCTCCCCTATACCGGAGCCGTCGCACCTAAGGAAAAGGTGATGGATGTTGCAGACAGAGATTGCTCAATAAGACCATGAAGACTGACGAGTTTCTGATGACATCAAAAAAATTACTTCGGCTGTCCCTGTCCTACGCATCCGTCTCTCTCGCCGTCTCTCCATCGAAAATCTTATCATCAGAAATCCCATCGACGATATAGAACAACTCGAGGGCTCACCGAGATCCTTGCGTTATCGCGCTCACCCTCCGGCGACGGGAAATGTACTTTATTCGGCTCCTTTATTACGGCGCGCCATAAATCGAAGATCATTCGGACTGAATTATTAATAAGTCTCGCGACGCTACAGATAACTCATGGTTTACGAGAAATAAAAGTCTATGTTTAAGTGTGCGAGCCGCGTATCTCTTAATTTCGGAAAATAATTTTAGAGGCTCGTATATAAATTACGAAAACAAAATTATTCATTGATTCGGCAAAAAAGAGAAAATCGTATTAGTTTTAAATGTTTTCTGAATTTTCTGTCTACTTGGCAGTTGTATAGGTGGGGTTATAGATAAGCTGTAAAAAGAAACGAACAAAAACTGTTTAGTGCGACAAATATTACGGAGTTTTTGTTTCGGGTTCTATTGGGAAGGTGGCACAGCCGCTGAAGCTCCGCGTTCGCACGAAGAGAGTATGGAAAAGTGAAGGAAAATTGCGGGTTGAGGAAAATTGGTTTTTACCTAAACCGGAAGTTGTTCGAAATTGCCGGTCAATTTGCGCGCCCCACGATGCGACTACTGGTGCTCATCGGGCGATAGCTAGAAGTGAAAATATATATTGCGCATATGTATGTTTATTTCTTCACGAGTAGAAGGTGGGAAAAAAAGTGAGGAAAAAAATGGCATAGAATACGTGGCACGAGTTTACGCGTGGACGGTAACGCTCGATCGCGCGCGCGCGCCACTTCCATTCTCTCGCCTTTCTGTGTTTGAATTAGATCAGCCTATGAAATATAGGATTTCGGGGAGACGAAGGAACGTAATATAGGCACCATTATGGATTTTACGACACGCATGGCGAGACGCACGCTAGCACGTATCCGGGCGGCAGGGCTCTCCACTATAGTGGGGCCCCGGATCGCTTTGCCCCTAGCACGAAGTTGCTCACATATACATGCATTATGCAAATATATTACACGCTCGTGTTCTCCTCACCGAGAAAAAGCTGGATTCTTGAAAAATGTGTTCAGCACATATAGGGCCTCAAATAAATTACTTTATTTTTTTTATTTTTCCTCCACGACACGGGAGCAATGTCGGAGGGAATCTTTTCTTACTTTTTTTTTTCTTGCTTTCCCCCGGGAAAACGTAGATTCGAGAACATTTCTAGCGGTGATTCACGTACTCCTGTCGAGAGGGACAGTTTGTCAAAATCGCAAAAATCGCCTACGCTGACGTAGATATTTTTTTTCCCGAACCGTGCTTTTTTCTAACTCATGAGAAGGGTATCGAAAATACGAAAAAACTGGTATGTTAGCGTTCAGCGTATTAAAAACATTAGAAATACTTTATTTAATAATGTACTCAAATTTTACTATAAAAGTACTTTAATTTTTATATTTTATTTTAATTTCTTTGTAAAAGTATATTAATTTTTCATCACAATTGTACACTAAATTTAATGTACCAGCTTTTACATAAAAACTTTCAGTCCGATACATAATATTTACAATTTTTTACAGTGTGAGCAAACGATTTCATGATTCTTCAAAGCATGCGCCTCCGTAAATGATAACCCCGACGGTAATCATCATTTGTCATTTTTCCGAAGAGCGCACGCATGTGAAAGAAATTCGGATGAAAACACTCCGACATTCGTTCCAACGTGTGTACAAAGCGAGGAAACACAGTAGGAGAGATTGTACGATTCTACCCTCACTTTTTCAGCAGATTGGGTGCGCCCTTTACCGTACCGGATAGTCCGCATGTTCGGAGAATCGCGTCAGGAGAGACCAGGAGGAGTCAAGAATCGGACACTTGTCAGATCCCTCGCGACGCTCTTTCTTTCGTTCTCTTCGCGAATCGTTTGTCACGCCTCGAAGACTATCATCCGGTAACAGCAGGCAGGACACGTGGCGCGAAAGAACAGTGGCGCGGCATCGAGAAGGAGCGTGGATTGGTAGTGGACATTTGTCACCGATCCATCACTATACGCGACGAGGGGGATAACGAAGACTCCTTTTTTTCTCCCTTTCTCGGCGCGCAACCCTCCCTTTGTTTCCCTGTCTGCTGCTTCGCTGCCGTCTGAAAGCAAGGAAAAAAAGCACAAGAAGGCCGAAGAGGGAAACGTAATTTCGCTACCGTTCGCCGATAAGATAGCATCTTAACGAAACTCTACCGGGGCGACTTATCGCCCGATACCCCTGGGGTGAGCGGCTCCGATATATGCATTTCAGATTTCGATTACATGCACCCTTACCAATCATTCGATAGTGCGTGTCGCATATATAGAACTAGATTTACAACGTTAGAGTCTATATCTCGTTCTCATCGTTATTCCAGTACCAAATTTGTAGTTTGCCTTGTATGATTTTTTTTTTCATGCCTGTGAATTTTGGAAACATTCCAGTTCTCAAACCTGCCCTTGTAATAGTACTTCCGAATATATACGAAAATCCATTTGTTACTGAGGTAGCGAAAATGATGAATAAATCAATATCATTAATTGTTAAAAAACAATATTAATTACAGTTATATAATTAATTATTTCATCCTTTTTGAAGTTACTTTTCAACTTTTATTAATCGGTTTATCGTTTATCATGGGTTTTTTTTACAATTTTTGTTTACTTAGGACTAATTGCTTTTAAACAATTACAATTACAAGTTCTTCTTTGCAATCGAAACTTTATGCAAATTGCATATCTAGAGACCGCTTACATTACAGAGAACATTTTAGCGAATCATTATTTAATCATGTTTGTGAAAATAGAACGTATATACCAAAAGGTTGAATATTATTTCGCAATTTTCAAGCGAAATTTTCCGAAACATCTAAAACGTAAACATTTCTTTTACATTCATGCATACCAATGAATCGAGCATTTGTCGTCTGCATAAATGTATAAGAGGCTCTTCCAGAGGCTTCGATTCCTGAGTGGCGAAACTGAGCACACTACAACAAGGTATTCAAGGAATCTGAGTTATTTATCAAATTGAGTCCGAGAAGATGAGAAATAACGGAGCAGAGTTTCGTAGGACGTTAGAAACGTGAAAAGAAGAGTTTATAGGAGATATACGGTAACAACAAGTGCAGCCCTATATATACTGCAGGAGTTCGCCGAGGTAGAAGCGCAAATGCATTTAGTATTGGATCGTGATCCGATTCGCTCCTGAAATATTTACTACACACTTTACATGAAACCCCAGTCGCCTACTACTACCGGTCGCCCTTTACAATATCTTTATACACCAGGGACCATTAAACCTCTTTCCCGTTAGGGAGAGAAAATTGCACGATCCGATCTTCCATTTCTATCTTTTATATGGAATTTTCATGCAAAGAACGGGATCTTCTCCTGCGAGCGAAAAGACAATTTCTTAGGATGAAGTTTCGTCCTTCGACTTTGCTTTGTTATAGTATATCCGCGTTCGTATATGTTCCCTTGAATTCCTTACAAATTGAAATAATAATGCCGCCACGAATTTAAAAAATAATAAAAAATTGGTATAATGCAATACTTATTGAAATCTCGAAAGTATTTTCGTTTCTCATTTTGAAATCCATCTTTGCTCGCATTTTTTTTCCTTTAAATTGTATCCCTACTTAATCCTTTATTCGAAGGGCAGCCTCTTCAGTGAGAATTATTTTTTTCACTTTGCCAGTATGATTGTTGAAACTTATCGACGTGACGAAGTCCGTCGGCACTGCTATATAGGATAAAATAATGTAGTGTATAAACTCTTTCCATCTGCGACTAATTAAAAGCATAAAAAACAATGCGTTATCGAATCAACGATTGTAATTCAACATTGCTGGTTTTTCGTTAACCGGGAGAACGCCTGCTCTACTTTTTATTAATTTTCCACGAACACACGCACTCACGCACATGAACGCGGGGATACGATGTGTGAAATATTTGCTTTCGCACGAAGTCTTTTTCTCCAACCACTCACTCCCCTCGGTGCACCGTTTTGCGTATCCGCAAAATACATATTATTTTTGCCAATTGTACTGCGAGTTTCGTTCGTTCTCGCCGGGCTGCTGGCGCGGTCGCTCGCGGGTTTCTCATATTCATAATTTCTGTGTTTACGCCCGTAACGTGGCAGGCACATTCAACAATTATTATCGTTAATCGTTATAGCGCTACGAATTAAAGCTAAAGAATATATATGTGCACAATATTTTTCTTCGTCGTTCCGAAACTGTGATAAAGGTTCGTTCGAGAACCACCATTCAGGAAGAAGTTCCTTAACCAATTTTGACTTCTGGAAAAAATGACGAAGTAATGTGCATATTGATTATCAGCCCCTTTATTCGTTGATATTTTGAGTCACTTTTTTTTACCAAAATGGACCTCCCTTCATAAGGAAGAGAAATTAAGATTTTTTATGCTGTTGAAGACGAAATGGATTGGACAGAATGGAAGTAACTTGTCAATCGTGGTACGATGACGATATAGTAAACAGTATAAAAATTCAAAGCACTAAAGACTGTTCACATACGGAATCCATACTCAACAACCTTCCAATCTTCAAACTTCAATGAACGGTCGTTTGATATAAACAATGGGCGCAAAATAACTTTTGAAACATCGTAGATTCAACTTGAAGTCAAATCTCCGTCGGCTTCAAAACAAAAAATTGATTAAAACTACCCGTATTATTGTTGAAATCATAATAAGGCAAGGTTTAGGTACGGAGTTCCTCCGTACCTAAAGAGTTCCGGTTTCACCGGACTCGCCGGAGGAGCCGGACCGGTATCGGTTGAATCGTAACGAATGAAAAGTATGGACACAATAGAATACACATTGATATCAATTTTCGCAATTACTTAAATTAACTATTATAGTTGTAAATCGTAAACATTTTCGTTTGATTTCGACGTCACCCAGTAGGACTTCCCGGAAAGGGCGACTTGTATTTCAGCTAGGGTTTTTCCCTTCGTCTCCGGCTGAATGAAATGAAGAATCAGCACGTAGAGGTAGGTGATTATTGCCACTGTCCAAAATGAGTATTGATCTCCGGCTGCACTCGCGATAACCTATTAAATAACATGTGCATTAAAAAACAAATTCACGTTACTTTTCTAATGTAAAAACGTCTTTGGCAGGAATTTTACGGGAAATGCATCCAAAAAAGGCGTTACTCAGGATACGAAACCATCCCCTATCGGAGATGTTTTCATACCCAATTATTTAGTGACTAATCCAGTTGATCAACTAACTTTTAGTTTCTAATCTTGCCACACACCTGCCAGAACTTCGTGACCATGAGTCCCGAGGTACAGAAGAATAGAGTTTTTATCGTCATTCCCATAACTCGCATTTCAGACGAATAACATTCGCCAGCGAATACCGCGGCTACCGAGGCCATACCGGTCGAATACGAAATTGCGAAAAGCAAGATGACAAGAATCGGCAGAGGCTCCCACCCGTCCATACTGAGGCCGACGTATTGAAGGTGAAAGTAAACTCCCATGAGTGTCATTAGAGTCGCGCAAATCAATCCGGCTCCGGTGTACAGCTTTTTACGTCCAGAAACATCTATCAGAGCACTGCCGACAATCGTGAAAAACAATTCACACAAGCCCAGAAGTATCGAGACGTGTTTGGCTGGTATTATTGTCACGGATCTCTCGAACAACAATTCGGCGTAATTGTTCATGGCTTGTATTCCGGTAAATTGCTGGCCTGTGTTCAGAAAATGAATGGTGTTGACGTGACCGTTGTAAAGGGTAATAATTCTTCCGATAAGGTAAGATAACGAACAGTGGGACGGTTTCATTTTCATTATTTTCCACCTCTAGCATACCGTTCTTATGCAATTTTTTTGTTATTCGGGGGAAAGAAGAATTTACGGTTAACCGTTCGAAGCATAGTCGCGTTTATGCACTGCTTCGCTAAGATATTGTTTTATTTTTAAAACGATACCAATTTTTTACACTTGCAGAGGGTCGATGACTGAGTTAACATTTGTTTTCCAAATTTTTCCAACCTCTGTTCCATAGTAATATCTTATTTTCCACTCTGTTTTATCTTACCGTCCCAAGAAACATAAAAATAAACAACAAAAATAAGTCAATTGTAAAAAAAGAAAAGAATGAATCAAGTGAAACTGTCCCAAAGTTGCTCGGTGGCACATTTCACCTCGTCTTAAAAAAAGAATATAAACTCATTTTATCAACACAAACCGGTAGTCAGCAAGATAACGATCAATATGGCCTTTCGATTCTCGACCCTCGAAAGGGTTCGCTTAAGCTTGTCCCACATGGAGATGTTGGACTTGAAAGATATCGTGTCTGTTGCGACGAAATGAAGTATCTCTTCGTACTCCCGACCGATGTCATTGGTCCGACGCAATCGTCGAAGGCAATTCCTCGATTTTTCGTGATCACCCCGTTTCGCGTACCAGAATGGTGTTTCGGGCGCGAGGGTAAAGAAAATGATTAAATAGACGATAGAGATGCCAATGTAGATACCGGCCGTTAACGTGATCGAAAGATAAGGACCAATGGCGAAGCTCAGCACCAATCCCAGATGAACACTCACGCTACAACTGGCACACAATCGCCCGCGTATCCTCGACGGCGCCAGTTCGGCTATGTAAGACTCCGACTGATCGCAGCACATACCTACCATGCATCCCAAGATAAAACGTCCTATCAAAAGCTCCTGAAATTAAAAAAATACTGACCATAAAACTTCATCACATTAAACCCGTACGCAGATTTTTGAAATCTAAGTTTGAATTCAGAAATTACTTTTGACCAATGAATTTTGAACACGTACCCAATAGCTGGACGCAACTGCGATAATGATCCATCCAGCGAGACAGGGCACGACACCGACGAGCAGCGTTAGCCTGACACCGAATCTACTGGCTACGAATAACGAGGCTATACCGCCGGTGAAGAATCCGGCATAGGGAATACCAGCGACCCAAGCACCTTCGTCATATGTCAGTGGTATAGACGAGTTCGCCGACTGCAACTGAGGAAGCACCGACTGCGGCCATCCCATAACAACACCGCCAATAACGAAGTTAATATCCGCTGAAACATGGAACGATCTGATCTGATTCTGCAGTATTTATTATTCGTGAAACGGACATATTGGCTTGTACTGAAGCCCCCTCCCTCTCCCCACGCCGCCTCTCCCATTTTTAATGTGCCACAATGAAAACTTTACGGTTGGATACCCCATGTTTTTAATCAACATTATATCATTTCAACTCATACATCGCAATCTTCGGCTCCGTATTTAAGCGCGAGCGCGAAAAATGTTTACAACGAAATGGATCTGTAAACAAAAAGCAGAGCCCAAAATAAATTTGAAAAAACAAATTATCGTGAGATAAATGTACCAATTTTTGCTTCCTCATAGAGGAAGCTTTGTAATGGTGAAGACAATTTTTTTTCGAGATTGTAATGAAAACGTGTTCAGAATGTTCCAAAACATCGAAAAATCACATTTAGAAAAATGTCCGGATGTATGTGTGTATGTGTGTGTGTCTGTGAGAATCAGACTCGAAAAATTCAAATGGCTATATCGCAGGAACACCTCCACCGATCGGGCTGAAATTTTGCACACAGCTTGTGTGGTTAATAGTCAAAATTTCGTACAAAAATGTTCAGTTGTTTTTTTTTTGTACGCCATTTTTAATTTCTTCGAAAATGTATGTCGTGCTAAAAATGCGTACACAGATAGAATATTATCACCCGATGATTCCATTAAAATTTCACAAAAATCGGTCGAACCGTTTAATTTTATGCCATTTTCAATTTTTTAAATTTCATGATTTTTTTTTTAGACACATTTTTTTCGTATCAAATATTCATCTACGAATAAAATAAGTGTCAGATTCGTAATCAGCGTGAAAAAATACATAGAATTACACTTTTGGAGCGACAACTAACGAAAAGGTTTACCGGACATTGGCATAGCCAAAATTGCAAAAATGAGTGATTTTTGGTCTTTTTTGAAAGAGCGATTTCTTTGCTTCCCGATGAATACTCTATGATACTCTATGTATTTTTTCGCCTCGAGTACGGGTTCGAATACAGATGGTGTATTTTTTCGCACTAAACCTGAGTCGGCCAGCAGTTTTGCTTAAAAGTTAAATACGACGTTGATATTGAAAAAGCTGAAAATTGACATTTTCATATCGCTTCCTCATAAACGTTGAAAGTTGAACGTTGAAAGCTGAAAGTTAAAATTTTTAGATCACTTTCTCATAATGGCCCTTTATTCGCAAAGCTTCCTCTATTAGGAAGCCAAAAATACAGTAAGTGCTTTCTCATAGAAGGAGCTTTGCGAATAAAGGGTCATTATGAGAAAGAGATATAAAAATTTCAACTTTCAGATTTCAACGTTCAACTTTCAACGTTTATGAAGAAGCGATATGAAAATGTCAATTTTTTTGTTTTGTTTCAGGCCAACCATATGGGCCAAATTGTGTACACCGTTCGATCACACACGAGGGACAACATCGGACGCAAAGTTACATGCCTCACAGAAATATGGATATTTTTTGATAAAATTTTGTACACATATTGTTCAAGGTGTATATAAGTACATATGAACAAGTATCAATATCACATTTGTAGTTTTTTTTAGGAATTACTTCCCCAATAAATTAGTCTTTTCGACGTTGGCCACAGTAGAGTCACCCCTTAAATTTTATGTGACAAACGAACGTCAAAAAATTCAAAAAATATTATCAGTATCTCTCAAACTTACCAACAAATGCAATAACATACAGTAAATAATTGTTGCCGGTTCCCCGAGAGTGATACATCGGACCGATTACCAACAATGTTCGCACTAAACTGACAGTATAGCTCTTCGAATTTATCTATTTAAACTTTAATTAGTCTGCATGACTAATGCATGTACCTGGGGTTTAGCGAAGATAACCGGTAAGCTGGCAGCACTTATTCCACAACTCTTTGCGTAAGAACATTGTACTTATCGCGAAACTGCAAGTGTAACTCTTCGCTATGAAACAAATATCGTCGAGCTGACATTTGTGAATCCACAATCAGCAGCTTTATTGAGTGCTAATCATAATCTTATCGCCCCATCGTCATTCGTATAGATAAAAACTATCATATATAAAAATCGAATCGAATTTTCTGAACCCCATAATTTTTGTACATTCTCGAGTGTCATGTCGCAGATGATTTACCAATTCAACCGCCTGATCGCTGACGATTGCGAATTCTCGTGAAAATTCGCTCTTAAAGTGTTTTTATTTTGTACGATTTTAATTTGCTTCGCAATTGCCCGACATAGAATTGTCATATTATTATAGCGTGATGGAGACATAAGCAGTGTGCCAGGGATAAGCATTATGCTCCCATATTGGCGTCTGGATGCTCAAAACAAGTGCGAAAGCTCAAAACAAGTACCCGCTGTCATCGCACATTCCATATTCCGCGATCACGGATGTGATAAAATTGACATATTACCGTAACGTGATGTGGGTGTAAGGTCATGAGCTTGACTACGTCCCTATATCGGCGTCTGGGAGCTCGGAACAAGCCGGAAAACTAACACGGAGAGCGGAGACCGAGAGTGAGTGGTGGATACAATTAGGTCGTATAACAAATTGGTACGGCAAGGACAGGACGAAACCTTGATCCTTCAGCAGACGGTATAATTACTCACAGGATATACATACATCATTAACTCCGTTGATGTTGCATCGTAGACCGTGTACGGGGTCGTACGAATGGACACGTCCGTTTTGGACCGCCAGACGTTTTCGATTGCGCGGATAATTAAATTCAATTGAAATAAACTACCTTAGCGTATGGGCGCGAGGCGCCCCATCGGGCAGTTCTGGAGGTCGACAAATAACAAATATTGTCGAGGTTTATTAGCGGCTTTATCAAACGCTAATCATAATCTTATCGTTTCATCATCATTCGTATAGATAAAAATAAATAAAGTAATTACAATACAAAATAGTCGAAAATGTTGAGTTGAGAATCGAGGCATCGGCTGTTGACGATGCCTCGATTCTCGGCCAATGTGTACCGAGTCGATAACGTCGAAAGGCTCAAATGTATCTTCCACGTCAGGGGCTTTCCGAAGTCGGAGCCCTTTCCGATATTTCCTGATTAGATTCTACTCCGAACGATGCCTCGTTCGTTCGTTGGATAACTTTAACTATTATACCGAACTATTTCCGTCGGGGATTCTCGGCACAGAGGCTCGTGAACGGCACACTCTAATAACACGAGAGAATTGCACCGACGGGAGATACACGTATATATACCACCTACGTCGATATGCCACGATGTGTTCGCCTCGAAACGACCATAAAATAGATAAGTTCCCCTGGCACCCAGAAATCTCCGTCTCTTCTCCAAACAAGTATGTCTAATAACGATCATTTCGATCATAACGCATTCGATAATTTTTTCATGGTCAATGCTACGCATATTTGCTCAATTATGGTTCATTTATCATGACCCTGAAGCATGAGATCAAATTTCCTTTTAAATTCCTAAAGCACTGCTTGAGGAATTAAAAAAATTGTTCACTTGTAAAATTATATTCTCTAAGTGAACTTCCTCGCGGGAAGTTTTTGCGATGCAGAACACAGCCGTTATGACGTGATCAAATTTAATCTTATGCAGATGTTTTCAGGGTGATCATTTATCGCATTAACTTCTTGAGCCATGATGACTCTTTTTTCACTTCTATATACTTCACTTTATGCAGAACTGCTGCTGAACACGAAATATCTTTTAAGACACGAGTCTAACACTTTCACAACCTCCTCAGATTTTCTGTACGCATTTTTTTGCGAAATCTTTTTTCACTCCTTCGTCCACGCCCCAATTTGATAACTCTAAAAAAATAAATATATCGTAGAGTCAAATTCCAACGTTGAATCAATTATTTCCAAACAATTTTAAAATTTCAAAATTCTCATTCTGTACGCTCGACATTATTAAAGCTGTCAACGTCGCATACAATTTCCGCTTGTGTCGCAAGTAGGTCACGAGCCGGCGTTCACAAGGAGGTGTTTGCATAACAGACGACGATTTTTTTTTCTCTCTTTTTTTGTGTCCCTCGAAAAAGCTCCCGTAATTTCGAGCTCTGAGGGCTTCCTCTTTGTCAACCTATTTTATACCCCATGTCGCTTCTATATACAGTAATTCTCTCATTCTCATGCATCCCAGTGACTCCTTTCAGCGAATTTATTTCTCATGCATCCATATTGGCTCCTTTACAAGCTCACTCCGAAACCTTCGTTTCACTCTCGCAACGGTCCCCTCCCCCCTCCCCCTCCCCCTCCCCACCCCTTCCCCATCCCTCGTCTATCCTTCGCAAAGTGAATGTTAATAATGCTTTCGACTGCTGCCGATATTGCGATCCTCCCAAACATACCTATTAGCATCTCGAATTCCCGGTTAAGTTGTAGTACGCGCACCCCCCCCCCCCCTTCCCGATTCATGCTCAAATTTCCCGGGACCGCACATTTACCCGTGTTAATTAAGATATAAATTTTTCTTTTTTTTTTCCACACATTTTTATTTTCTATTCGCCTTTTGTCAGCCAAATATTGTCGGGCCTATCAAACGTCTGTTTGTCCTATCCAAACCGACTTCGTTGGACGATCAAATAGCAAAGCGTTTTCGACTCTATATACCTGTTCGTTGGGTCAATACTACCTGTGCGCTCGGCTAGGACCCGCGGCCTCCGACGAGCTTTCATAAGATAAATCAGCAGCGCGGAGTCCCTAATACGTACCAGGGTAAACATTATCCCGGCAAACCGCGGTTTACCCTCGACTGTCTCATTAGCTTCCGCCGACTCTTCTTTTTTACTTCGTTTCCTTCTTTTTCCCCTCATTTTCTCGCTTCATCGTTTTTTTTTTTTTTCTATCCGCCGCTCTCATTCTTTCTTTCCTTCCCTGTCTCTCATTCTTTTAATCTATCCTCTCTCCGTCTGCAATTTCCGGTGAGCGAGGAAGCTCAGTTTCATTCAGCCACGTCCGTCGACCAACAGCTATGCGCGCCTCGATAAGTTCCTTCTCGTACACTCAAACGGGAATTATATTACTAACGGGGTTTAATTTTTTTTTTTAACTTAATTTTTTTTCCCGGAGATTTTTCCACGCTCGACTGTCGTCACGCTGCACCGAGAGTCAAACGAAATTACACGGAACGATATTTTTTCAACCCAATGTCGAGACCCAATTTTTTTTTTTTTTTTTTTTTTTTCCAGAAACGTTCCTCCAATATCGGCGGCACGTCCGTCCACGTGTAACTCGGATGGACCTTTTTTTTCATTAAGCTAGTTGAAGATATTCCTTCCCTCATCCTCGTTCCCTGGAATCAACTGTGAGAGACCCCGCGGAATTTTTTTCATCCCGTAATTTCTTCTTTCGTCTTTTAATCTTTTCCTAGTCGTTGGATGGACGGAGCGGGGGGGGGGGAGGAGGAGGGCAATCTCTTCTTCCACTCGTACTCTCTTTTTATCAGTCGCCATGGGATTTCTTCCGGCGCGCCCCAAACGCATAGACATTATAACCCGGGTTCTCGTGAATTTGGGCCGTTATGAAAATCGGATAGGCGAACGAGTCTCGCGGGAAGAACACTCCAGGCTCGCGTCTATTGCAACTAGTCTCTAGCCGGTGGTTCGTAGTCGGACGTTCACTCCCGTTCGTTCGAGCGAGTCGGGCCCGAAGCAGCTTCCATTAAATAATACTCGACGGTGCATCAAGACAAACAGCGCTGCAGAGGCCACCGTCTTTTTACGAACAGCTGTAAACTTTCCCATCGTTACTCATTCTCCGCCTCAGAGACGATAATGAATCCCGTGTATACGCTAATACGAAAGACTAATAATAATAAGCGGCCGGGGTTATCCGCCTCGTTGATCTTATTAAATTCAAACGAAAATACACCCTCCCGGGGCACCAATATCTCGAGAAAATTTCCATGCTTATTTTCGGAATTGTACGAGGCTTTACCGTCGGTCGGTAAAACCGCGCGATCGTAGATAAATTGCGCGCCCTCGGAGCGGATGGTCCGGGCGACATGGGGAGCGGAAGTTCTAAATCGGTATCTTTTTAACGGATCAATTAGACGGTGAATTTTTTTATATAACCTCGAAGTATTAACGGGTTGTTGAGATTGTTTTTTAATTATGGTGCGAGCAAGAACTGGAATTTTTATTTCTGTAATCTAGCTTTAATCTGCAATTTAGTACTGCACGTTGCTTATTGCAGCAGTAGCGGTACTTGTCATTAATGCTGATGAGGTACCTTTAGCCGATTTCATATATTTTTGAACGTTACATATGACAATTGATTCGAAACCAATGAATGTGTCAAGCTTTTTTGCACCAAAGATGTTTTGGGGCAATTTCATAAACATTTGGATGTTAAAGATAACACGGATAGGACAGGTTAAGGAGGGAAGACGGCAAAACGCGATTGAAGCCATACCGAGGACTAATACAAATCGAACAAAATCGATATAGACCAAGTTTGGTGTTTAACGGTTTATATTAGAGAATTTATGATTAAAAACAACATTTAGTACATCTTTTACTAAAATGATATTCGAAAAAATTGGGCTTACCGAACATTTCAATGAGAATTCTGTAATTAATATCGGCTACCATTCTGCTGACGGCGATCACGCTCTGTACCAATATGGCAATACTATGAATTCGGGACCACTGTTTTATTGATTATGACAAGCCATTGGGGACCGGCAGTTTGCAAGCGTATACACATGCGTTAAATTTGTGAGAATTAATAATTCGTAAATTTATTATTGATAGTGAAATTGTAGTGAATAAACTTTCCGTTTAAATACACATGGGCTATTATGTAGAATGTATTATAAAGTGTAAGTAGCTTATGTTCGAGCGCCGCAAATTTTTCGATCTGAATATATAAAAGATTCCAAATAATCCTATCAGGTAGTGTCACACATATGTAAAATAATACTTTGTTACCATCATTATTTTTTTTTTAATCTTAAATAGTAATACTTCAAAATTGTCATAATAGAACTGTCATTTAATTAGCGAATATGTAAGTACTTATTACTACCCAAATTCAAGCGCTTTTCGAATAAGGTAGTTGCAGTTAGTGGTCGAAATAACATCGTGGATTGTCAGTTTATCGGCTGACTGTGAAAAATGTCGAAAAGTTGATCCTAAAAATACACCCAAGAGTCTCCCTCGCATCCAAGCAGTTTCGAATGTCGATGGTATTTTTTTCTATTTTTCCCCCGGAGTTGGAATTAAACCGCATTCTCGTATTATTTTCGGACAAAAATGTTAATGGATCGTTTGATACATGTGACAATCTACAGTATGGATTTTTGTTCGAATGTTAGCATTCTCGGTATCGTGAAGAAAAAAAAAAGTCAAACTTCAAGCGGTCCCGGAAAGTGTGTTTGTACATAAATAGAATGTATCATCGGTTGTCAACAGACGACAAAGAATGTCGAAAAGTGAATTGTAAAAATACACCTTGGGGTCACTCGAACCCAAGCAGTATCGAGTGTGGAACTTAACTGTTTTTTTTCCGTCAAAGGTTTAATTATTTTCGAACGAAAATGCTAATGAATTATTTGATGCATGTGTCAAGTTGTCTTCGTAATATTTTCCAGTAATCTGTAATTTCGAAAAAGAAGCATCTTCACCAGCAGCATTTGAAAACACCTTTCGGAGAACACGTATAGAGAGCTTTACGAAAAATTTACTTTTATTGCGTACATATATTTTGTTTGTTTCCACTATTAAAAAAAATTGTCAATTGACTGTTCCGAACTGGACATTTTTATGTAAAAACTGGTACATTAAATTCAATGTACCAGTTTTACCTTGAAAGCTTCCAGTTCGGTACATTCAATATCATAAGAATTTTATTTTACAGAGTCCACTTGACATATAATGACCACGCATTCCTCGCCTTCGAGTCCGGGCGATCCTAGACTCAATGAGTAAAAAAATCCACCAACGACCGTCAGTCGAAAACTCGATAATCCGCCGGTTCAACGAAAACTTTTCATCCGGCAAAAAACCACGTATGAATGGATATCCTCGCTAGCCCGAGAAAAGTTTTCCTTGATATCAAAGCCCCTAAACCATCTTGAGAGATAAACTTTCCTGATTTCCCGCTAAATTCGTGCCCTGGCAATTGCCTTTTGAGTTCACCGTATGGTTTTTTTCCCTCGTATTCATCGCCAACTTGCTAATGAGCTCCATCCATGCCACACGATATTTTCACTCTACCAAAAATCCCGTAGGCTCCTTGGATAGCCAGCGCTAGGTCTGGTCACAGATGCCGGACTTACCTTTCGTGCTTCTAACTTCGCCTTCTGTATCTATGTACCTCTCAAGCCCGTTTGCCGTCTACCCATACGTTACTCCATCCATCTTTATCTCTCCATGCCGAACCATTCCCAGGCTGCCCCCTCTCCGTGTCACTCAGCTGTGGGTCCGCTAAAGTGCACGTACCAGTTTGAACGTGACGCGACGCCGAATTATGGAAAATTCATGCAAAACCTACAACTCGATAACGCACTCGGCCGTCGGTATGTTCCCGCCGTTTCCTCCCTCGTTCAGCCAGCAGCGGTCCAATTCACATTGCCGGCGTGAGTGCCGGGCCCGCAACCCGGCGCCGGCCCTATATACGAAATTTGATATTTGCAGCGTTTATACGTGCAATTTGTCACCAAGCAATTCTATTTATAGTGGTAGGCCGGTGAAATTCGCCGCCTCCGCGTGCCGCGCCTTCTCCTATCCAGCTCGGCCATAAAATTGCATCTCCCCTCCTGCATCCGATTTATCCGCGGGAGCGCTGCGAGATGAAAATACAGCGTCGGCCGGCTACCGGCCGGCGACGCCGGGCCGGTCTCATCTCCCGATTGCGTGCTATCGCGCTCGGAAGGAAAAATAAAGGAAGCGGCATAGAAATAGTTTGACAAGCGGGGCTGGCCTGTAAGCCGCGAACCGAAGGGTGAGCAACGAACCAAAGGGAAAAACCCTCGGCAGAAACGACCGTCGAGAGATTCCTCGAAGATTAATGCCCGCGATTGGCGTATGAGTCATGGACCACCCTGCGACCGATTGTACGGGTCGTTGCGTTCGATCGACTTTCGCCAACTGCACGGGTTCCCGGCTTTTCCGTCACTACTGTTGACAATCATACGCTTTTGCTATTCCGGCCGGAGGGAATGATCCACGGGTAGGAAGCGACGTACGAAAGACTCTTACGATCGGACGTAATCAACGTAATGCTCGTGTTCCATCATACTAATACGACGCATGGATGAGGTAGTGGATGAAACGTTGAAGAGCTGGATCGTGAGCCATCCAGCTCTTCGACGACCGAGTAGGATCGGAGTCGTCGGGCCATACTGTGGTTCGTACTTAAGTTCGGATTTTATTCGATGCTCAAGTTCGTACCTAAGTTTAGATTTTATTCAATACTCAAGTTCGTACTGAAGTTCGAATTTAATTCAATTCCCAAGTTCGTACTTAAGGTCGGAATTTATTCAATGCTCAAGTTCGTATTCAAGTTCGGAACAAACTTAAACGGAACAAACTTTCATTACGGGATGTAGAGAAGTCGTGTCGACAGCGCAAATGTGAAAATAAATCAATTAAATTGGAATTTAAAAAATAATTAAAGCACATCCTCCCTAAAGTTTCAGCCGTTCTGGTCAAACTTTACTTTTTGCATATTATAAAGAGACCCGTACAGACGGCGCTAATACAGTTGGAAACTATGCTGCAAAAATCGTCGTACGAATAATAAATGTGTAATAATAAATTTGTCACTGTCATAAAACTTTACCCCCTCGGATCGACTTTGCTCGTTTCGAGGATAGTTCCATCAATTGTCCGAACTTGTATCGAGATTTTCCTATTTGGATTGTCGACCCGACTAGTCCGCGCTGCCGAATGCACCTAAATCAGATGGAGAACGAGGTCTCCCGTAGGATTGTATTAGTAATCGGCGGTACAGCGGCCAATTGGTATCTTGTGTCGTAAACTAGATACATTAATTCCCAGCATAAGTACCGATAATACGAACCCTCGCCGTCGGCGAACCGTTTGATTAAACTGCCACTAAATCCAGTCCATGTCAAACAGTCATTCGTTATCTCGGTGGCCGAGGGTGAACACATTTGGGGTTTGGGGAAAACTGTACTACCGAAAGCCTTGACTAACGTGAACCACTTTCACGATACCCTAACCAGTAGACACCGATGAAAATCTTTCTACGCTAGATCCAACAAAAGTTTTTCGGGGGGTTGATCATCTTATATATATATATATATATATATATATATATATATATATATATAATGCTCATTGTAATTTCAAATTTGGTCGACTGGATGGAATTTGTCGAGAATATATTCGACATCCCGGTCGGATGAGATTGGAAAGTCTAGACTATTTTTTTATGGAAGATTTTTCGGAGCGATCAACTTTGAGTACGATAGTCGTTGCGAAACTCGAGTGTCTCATAATTTCTGATAAAGGCGTCACGCTCGACCTGGGCACCGGGAAGATTTATCGAAAGACCTCCCGTTGATTAATTAAAGGCTGGAGAGCGTGGCCCGCGAAGGAGGGATGGATAGAGATACAAAAAAAACCCAAGTGTCACAATGTTGATTAAATTTATGATGCCCGGATAATTTATCGCTCCTTGGCTCGATACATAATTTGTTTTGATCGCTGAAAGTCTGTGGAAATGTTTCGATTGAAAGTCAGTCGAACAATTTTTTTTTACCGGCGGTCGGAAATTTTATAGAGGAAAATAATTTTTTTCAATTATAAATAAAATGTATTTATTTGTTTGGTGATTTGGCACACGAAAAGACAAATTCCGAAAATATGTGTTGATTGATTACTTGTCGCAGCTCAGAATAAAAATGTCCAATTGTTTCCGACACCAGAAAACGACAGATGAAATGGAAGCTGGGCAGGACCGGTGAACAATCGATCGTGTACCAAATTAACTTAGCGTTCAATAATAGCGCTGCAACCGTGCGCAATGCTTGCGGAGCGAGGACACTAAATTTCATTCGGGAATAATAAAATCGCGATAGTGTCCAGAGAATTAACATGTCGACAAAACGCGGCAATATTAATTCAATTCGGGTTGAAACTTTCGTACAACGAATTAAAAATTTAGAGGATATCTCGGCGGATTTTGTTTTTCGTTTTTTTTTTTAGCGAACGGGACTGAACTCACCGTAGCTCTGGTGTCCGCACTCTCACGGGGTAACGGACGAGAAATATTTTTCGTTGGTGGAGCTCGTTGAAAATAAAAAAAGTGAATATTGCCGAAAAAAAAGTTTACCTTGTGAAAATTGTAATTATCGAAAATACGAAAGCTAATGGAGCATGGGAAATAATTACATCTGTATATTAAGTCGCCTTTATTTTCGATGGTTAACAAGTTGTTCTGGGTCGCGCTCTCGTAACACACTCGAGTCAGAGCAGTACAATTAATTCTCTATTGCGACGCGTCAGAAAAACCATTGCCGTTCCAATTTGGATTTAAAGTTTTTGGTTAATTAAATTTATTGCCCTATTGAAAAACGTAATTTCAGTATAGTTGAAAAATAATTGGCAAAAATATTTTGTTATATTTTAAAATCCTCAAAGGGATATAATTATTCGGGGATGTCAAACAATTTTGGTCATATTTTGTTGAGCCGTGTGAAGGACATTCAGCGAGGAACATCAGTTAAGATAATGCACTTTAAATGGCTAAAAGGGCTACAACGACTTTACATTATTTGATGGTTTTTTATCATTAACCCTCAACATTTTCTTTAGCTTATCACAGACTCTCGTTGTGAGTGTCTGTGACAAATTTCTATTGCGTGAGCTAAAATTGAACGACTAGAAAATTTAGTCCATAGAATGGATCAAATTCCAGTCTATGGGCTAAATTGTCTAATAGTTTAATTCCATCTAATATTTTTATTATTGTTGCATTTGAAATCATGGAATGAAAATAATCCATTATCTGGCTTACATTTTTTAATGGTTGAATTCTCGCCCATGAAAAGGAATTTATTCCGCTCACTCTCAATGTTTGTTAGTGTCGGTGAGCGTCGATGTTTACGAGAGCGTGCGCCAGAACAACCGCCAGTATTTACAATACTGTAGAAAAAAAATTAATTCAACAATGTCTGCGATAAAGGCAATTTTATCGTTCCATTCCGCAAATAAATTGCATTGTTTTTTCTCCGACACCAATATTGCGTATGCATTTAGTCCCGACGACGGCAATCGATATTTTTTATTATTATTGGTACCGTTGCTATCGGTATTATGCATCGTACTCCACAATGGTCCAAACAACCGCAATGGTCGATGAATGCTCACAGAGGAAATTCATTCTGAATTGAGTTGATTGGAAGTGTGCTCGGCGATACCAGTGAAGTTAATCACGTGTAAAACATATTGCTACTCTCCGCGGAGGGTTATAATCATTCCGACGGTTGTTCGCTGGCAAATTGAATCTGTTTATTTTGATGTGTTGCACGATTTCCGGTCCATGGGCTTTTAGTCACTTCAGCCGTGGCTTATCGGGCGGTTTTAGAGTTTTACCGAGAAACTCTTCGATAACGCGCCGGTGCCATAAACTAGACAGCTTTACCTCGTTGACGTATCGGAGTTAACTTGTTCGATGGTAAATTATTTGATTTCCACGGAGTTGTTCGCCACCAGAGTTACGTATATATTGCGAGACGATAAAGTGGATTACGGAGATGCCCTCTTATTCTGGCGGATCAGCGCACTTGGACAGATCGGAAGGTCCTCCCGTTGGAGGCAGGCTCGATGTAAGCTTGATGGATTTCTCGGCTCCTTCGTGAATGTTACTCACGAGTCTAACACGCTGCCGAATCGCTAAGCTGCAAACGTGCCACGGCTTTTGGAAAATTGTCTGCGTAAGTAATGGCGCGTTAGGAAGATCGATTAGCCTCGTCTCGTTCCATGGCGAGCGATGAATGTCGTACTCGTCAAATTAGATCGAAATTGCGAGCTTAAAAATTGACTTTGTCACTCAAAATTTGCAGAATTGTGTGTTTATCGTTCATCTTATAAGAAAATAGTAAACGTAGCTTCGATATCCAACCTAAGCCGCAAATGATATATTGAAGGGAAATTGTTGATTCAGCGAGGAGTCGCATCAAGAGACGATTCATTATTTTTTTTAATCTAAAATAAAAGTCGAGTAGAAAAAAATAAATCTCCGACTGGAAAAAATTGGTAGTCCACAAAGCATAATATTTCTTATTTGCGTTTGTGGCATTTTCAGGGTGGAACGTGTGACAAAAATGATTCCGTCGATTATTGGACGAATGATTTTTTTTTCATCCCGGTATTTTTTTTAAAGAAAAACTTTAATCGAGACTCCACTCTCGGTCTCAATTTTTTTCTTCCTATAACGTCCAGCAAAGAGCGGGATTTTAATTAGATAAATTCAAGGATCCCGTCGCAACCACATGCTCAGCAACAAAGTTGGTATCCGGCAAAAGTGCTTGTAAATCATTTGCATTGAGATCCGTAGCCGTTACCGCGGTGTATAAATCTGTGGTTGGCGAGAATGCGATTCGTCGACGCAAGTAAGTCGAGCGCGAAGCTACGAATTGGTAAATGAGGTAGAGAAGGGAAGACGATAGAGAGAAAGAGGAACACGTAACGGAACTGGATGGTACGATAGTACGAAGGCCCGTTCGGCGTTGCAACGTATCTCTCTATAGGTACCCAACTTTTTGATAGAGAACCTTGCCAAATGGCCTCCCTAATCATTTAATCTTTTCCGTCGCGGTTAACGCTTCTTCCGAGTCGATACTGCAATTTATGGGCTTCCCTGTGCCTGAAAAGTTTCGTCCCACGCTCTCTCGCCTATCGGGAGCTTTGATGTCTGCGGAGACCACCCGGAGTCCTCCCCGAGACGGTGAGGCCGCGCGAGAGAGGGATGATATCGAACTACCCTAGCAGCTCCCTCTCTATCGCGAAACACGGCACTTCGATTCGAGCTAGTCCATGTGAAAGAGACTCCGAGATAGTATTTTATTATTTTTACCTTCTCATAACGGAAGCTTTATTTTCATAAATAAAGGAATTTCAACATTTTTGTGTCGGTATTGAAGACGTTCCAATACGTCGAAAATTCTTATTTAGAAAAAATTTTTAGATCTATTGTATGTTTAAATTTTATGCCATTTTGATTTTTTGTTTGTTTTATGGAAAGTTGACACTTTACTTAAGAACCAATCTTCCGGATAAGGTGTATATCTATCAAGTAAATTAAATTGGAGTTGCGTTGGCAGTGCGGAAAAACTACGGAGGATGTAAACGCAAAACGACGACTAATAAAAACATTTTGTAGGGCATTTTTTTAGAGACCATATTGCGAAAATGATAGCGAAATTTTGGGTACTCAGACAGCGATATGTTTGCTTCCCGATTAAATCACGAAAAATGCTATATCATTTTTTATGACAAAAAATACATGGGATGATATATATAACGATTTTTTTAAATTGATAAAGGAATTTTTCGTACAATTTTGCACTCATTGAATTTTTGGGTAAAAAACGAAATTTTCAAAAATGGTTCCGGAGCACATATGTAATTCCATGTATTTTTTCGCGCCAAACACAAGTCCGAATTAAGTTTTCGTCGTGTAAAGGTTTAAAAGTTTTATTTTATTTGCAAAAGGACAAACACGATGAAATACGAACGTCCCATCATTGCGGATAATTAAACTCGACGAAACTGTATGTAATTTTCTTTCAAAGCTGAAAATTGAATTTACCATTGGTTCCTTCTAATTTTCTTTCATTCACGAAGCTTCCTCGATGAGGAAGCCAGAAAATGGCGGAGCATGCTTTCAGAAGAAAATAAAATGATCAGAAAACGATGTGAAAATTTCCATATTTAGTTTTTTTTTTTCTTACACGCATCCCTCAAAGCAAAGGAAATTTTTTTCATGGCTTTTCCTCCGCGCCGACTATATGGTCAATAATAATGGATAATACATCGTCAACGAGAAGAGGTCAATGCCGCTTGCCTGCTGCTTTTTGTATTGGAGCTTTCCGACGTAACGTGGCTTTCGACGGAGGAAAAGTGAGGAGGTATAATAAACGAAGTAACGTCGTTGGTGGCGCCGGTGACGTTGCGGTTATTTTAATTAACAGCAGCAGCAAGCCCTTACAGAGCAAAGCGAAATCCCCTACCCTTCTCGGGTAGAGCTTTGCCCCTCGCGCTTTCAGCCGCGATCTCTAACCCACCCCTAGTACACTTGATCGGAGCTGACTTCGCAAACGCCTCTATATATAAGTACACCACGCCTCGTTGTGACGCACGCCTCATTGAACGCGAAAAACAGAATTTCGGGGCTCGTTGGACAGTTTCGCTCTCTAAAAGTCTCTCACTGCATAGGACTGTCGGACCGTTCGCTATTACGGCAGTCGAACGTCAAATGCAATTTTTACACTCGAGAGGCATTTTTTGTCGAAAAGCTGTTACCGGCAATGCATGGGCAAAACCGTTTTTCTATTCTGGTAAAACCCTTTTCAACGAAATTGAGTCATCGAGTGGGATTTTCGAGCGCAATGCTTGATCTTCGATGACCGTGTTTTAATTTTATCATTTAAAAGTTATCTTTTTGTCATTTTCACGTTAGTATAATTTTGTCATTTTAACGTTATTATAATTTTATACGGAAACGTCTAACGCCTTTTTTTTTTGTATTCTCGGAAAATTGTTAAAAGTTTGGCAGTCCGAAAACTGAATATGGAATACGGAAAATGTTGTAGACTTACCTCAGAGTGTTATTTCCTTGAAGGCACTGAAACTAATTAATCCTCGTCTTAAAGATCTTCCCAAGAGCTGAAAAACAATCACTCTCCTCATCGTCAAAGTCTTTAAGATGTTTCTTTTGAAATCCATTATTAAATAACAGAATACCTAAAGAACCCATTACATCAACGAAAGCATTTAACTTGTGTTAAACTGAAGCTGTAAATATAAATTTGCGATTACGTAGAAAGTTATCTTCTTACTGAACGTCATAAAAATTTTAATGTTTCTATTGTTGTTATTGACAGAAAAATGTATAAAAAAGAAATGTAAATACGTTATTTTATTTGAAATAATGTCGTTCTATAATATTTCGAATGACACCATTTTTGGCACATTTGTAAACCCCTCTGAATTTTCGCATTTCATTTGTCGATATCGAGGCTCCGAAGATGATTTGTCGGAAAGGCAATGCCAAGCGAACAAACTACGGAATCAGTAGCACAGATCTTAATCCGACAGACACGCATCGGGAACGATGCCAAGGCGTTATCAAAGATTGTTCGGGAATGCTCCCACCCCGACTGTTGCACTATGATTTTATGGTTACAGCCATACCAATCGCTTCTGACGTCGTCGGTCTCGTCTATCGTTGATAGACTATCTCTCTATCAATTTACCGGCAGCACGTGTGTCTGCATAAGTTTGAGGAAAATTATTAGCGGCCTTATTTCAGTTTTCCGTGCAATAAACGCTACACATTAAAGATTGACGTCAATCGACTCTCCACATTTAATTATAAAAGGTGCACCGACGCAATTTTCATAAACTGGAATTATCATTACGCGAAATTCGTTCTTACAAAATGACTCTTCCTTTGTGCAAAAGCTAATCAACTCGGATGCTGCAGAATAAAAAGAAAAAAATTCTTTTATCACTTTTTCACCGTACTCTTAATGTAATAACATTTTTTGTCTTGAAAAATTCTCGTCGTCCAAGTATAAGTTCGTTTAAACATTTTCTTCTTTTTCTGTTTTTTTTTTTTTTTTGCTTTAACTTGATGAAAGGGAATTCAGCTAGTTGCACATCATAGATACGAATTCCCAAAGCTTCATGATCTTTGACCCTTCTTTATGCCTCTCAGGCTTTTACACGATCTGCTCCTTTTTTTCTCCTCTTTTCTCCGGCAATAGACCCATTCCACTCTCGAGCTTCGTTTCCTTTTTATTCCAAGTGAAAGCATTCGATATCGCTATGACGCTCTCTCATCGTGACTCAAAGTTTTCCTCAACTACGGCAAATCCAAGGCTGACTCTTTAGCTTGAAACCATCCGACTATCTCTGACCGGGGTCCCTTTTGCCCCCGTTCACTTACTTTTCGCTTTGATCACGCTCTCTCTCCTCTCTATCTCTCTTGCTCCCTTGAAAGCCCAACCGTTGCCCCCTCTACCTGATCTCTCTTTGCTACTCCGATGTGTATCCCAGGTGATTTTCAATTATTACTGATTCATTAGCCCGTCGTGCATAGAGGATGCCGCTCGTCAGAGGCCGACCAGATATACCTTGCGCTCACATGAATCACGGATTACACTTAACGAGGCAGACAATAATTATAAATACACGTTTCAAAGAGTCAAAGGCGACCTACCGGCCTAACAAGAGCCAATTAAAAATCATATTCGAATCATCTGACAACAACTAAATCTCTCCGTTTCTATGGAGCAACATTTTTTACCCCATGATTATTAACATTAATGTTAAGAATATTTTATTAGCATCAATAATAATTTTACAAACGATAATAACGTAAAAATACAATAAAGTAATAATATTATATTAATGTTTAATATTAACGATATTCGATTACGCAATTTCATGATTAAATATCGGAAACAGTTTTAACGTACCGCGGTCGCTCCAGTGATTATCGACCGATAGACTGAAAAAGCAAATTTAACGCTCTCGGCACTTTCGAGTGGGACGATAAAGCGAGCGCCCTTTCGTTGCGCGATACGAGTCTCGCCATCTATCGGTGGGATGCGCGATTACGATGTCGAGCTTTCGACAGCGCGCGGCAGATGGCGCTCCCGTGCGATTCGTGTCGCATGCTCGTATGCTCTTCGAGTTCGTTGCAATAACGAGCCCGAGGACCGCGGCTCTCGCAGTATCGTGTGAATGTTTGTAATTCTAGCCCCGTCGGAGCCTCGTACTTCTCGTTGAAAGTCCAATTACTATTTACCATTACAATCGTGCGAACTGCCCTTACGGTTGACACACGAGCGGCAGAGGAGGGGGGGGGGGGCTTCCCCCCCCCTGTACAGAGGCGATCTCGCCTGTAGGGCCTTAACGTGAAATGCTAATTATATGAATTCATGAATTACATAGCCCGCAAGCCCGATATTGTTCCATACCGATCACGAATACCAATTCGACGGTACATTACGCGGAACTCGCTCGCCCTACGCCGCCCGGTCTGCCCGACAATTGCAATTACAATTTCCCCAATACCCCCTTTTTTATCTTTTTTTTTCCCCGAGCCAACATTTTTTTTTTTTTTTTTTTTTTTTTTTTTTTTTGATGATTAGCGAAAAGAGAACGGGAATCGTAGATCTCCGCGACAGTAGTCACGGAAGTGTCACTCTCATTGCTAGGTCGAAGCCGGGAGTCACGCAGGAGCCTAACAGTGGTCACGGAACTAGGCGCGCGGGCGGAGCGTGGAGAGCGAAAAATCGAGCGGAGCCGAGTAGATACAGCATGCATCGCTAGGTGCACGGACCGCGATCTATTTATCGCGGAATGAGATACGTCCATGAGAAACTTCTGTAAATTAAGTCACGAAGGGAGGAAGCTTCGGAAAGGCGAGGGCCTCGAAGCGCGGCGATGGAAATGCCGAGGGGGAGGGGGGGGGGGGTTTCCGAGGGGGTGGTTTCCAGCTGGCCGGGAAAAGGGCCAGGGATCATTAGTCCGACATGCTAATCCCGAGTATATCATTAGAGTCGAGGAAAGTGACAGTGATGACTCTGCGGGCCTTCTCCCGCTCTTACGCCTCGAGCCCTAATCAATCAAGTAATCCTCCGGTGAGCCCGCGAACTCGATGAGCTGTTCTTTCGCGAAGTTGAAGAGGGCGGGGGTTGAAAAAATAAACATGCTAGTTGCTCGGCATGGAAGAAAAATATCCGATAAATTACGACGTCGGAAGCGTGCTCGAGAGGATGAAAGAATGTTATCGGCAGGATTAAAAAGAAAAAAAATTGAAAATAAAAAAGATTTACTGAGTTATTTGAAAGTGAGTCGTTAACGGGGTAAAGTTTGAGGGATAAAGGCCTGGGCTCGAGGCTGATGCAGCATGACTTTGGACTTTATTGGCGAGAACATAAATTCTCGGTTTTCAAGATTGAATTTGGTTGACGAGTTAATTATCGAATGGGATCTCGGGAATTTTGTAACAGAGATAAATAAATGTTTATTTTAAGTGAATCAATATTACGAATCAATATTTACGAATGAATAATACCAATATTTATTTAAATGAATAAATACAGTATATGAGAAATTCCATCCAGTTTCGAACAGTCGAAAACGCGACCCTTTCCAAAAAAGTTGTAATTTCACCACAATTCATGATTATTTACAAGGGGTTTAAAAAAAAAAAATTCAGAATTTTGGATCCTATTTTTTTTTGTGATATCGAAAAATTGACATTTTTTTTAAACCCCTATATCTTAAAAACGATTAGTCGTACAAACCCTGGATATTTTCGTCTTCACCTCGACCACTCGTCGTTTCGCCCAAAAGTTAATTCGCGCTAATTCGTCATGTCATTCATCGGAGTGAATTAAAAATTACGCCGGTCCACCGAGAAGAACCTCGGGGCCACGTTCCGAAGCCCTTTATTCTCCTCCTCTGCTTCTATCAAACCCGGTACTCGAAAGGTGCTTACAAGCCCGAGCTCCGCCGAACAATGGAAAATGACGCATTCCACAATTTCCTGCACATTCTTCTCCGATCCAGCAAACCATTCCAGGAAGCGTTAAACGTATCAACGTCCTTTTCCACTAGGCTCGAGTTTCGCTCTCCGGTAATCACTGAATCGCGAATGTCTTCAGAATCTCGTACCGCCGTACAGCGTGAAGGCTTTCTTTCCGCTGGTTCTCAGAAAAAGAAAGAAAAAACGACAATTTTTCTCGTCCCCTCTAGACGAGAGATTACGTACGTAGATTAGATAAAGCGTGTTCTCGGCCGGCGGTCTTGCGCCGCATTGCTCCGAGATTAATAACGTCGCCCTGAGCGAATTAATTAAAAAATATCTTCCCTCATCTCCTATGAGAGTGCCTCGATAACAATTGAATTACCGATTCTTCTCCGGAACCAGCTTACCGGCAACCTTTTATCTAAGGTCGGTAAAAGAAAAGTCGATAACACGCCGGGGGCTCAATAAAGCCCGACGATGTGTTGTGCAAGTTCGTTCAATAGACAGGCTGTTTTGTAGCGCATATCACAGTGCCGGATGCGAAAGGGCTTTTTCGACGGGATCAAAAGGGCCCCGGCGGCTGGGCGGGGGGGGGGGGGGGGGAGGAGGCTAATCCGCACGAGCGGAACTTCGTGTTCGTACGTTAAATTAAATAATAGATATATTTTAGCCAGGCCGAAGAAGTTAGTTACCCGTGTATGCAGGTGTGTGTGTGTGCTACGTTAGAGGATTCATATAGAAAGGTGGTGCACTATTGTTTGAGCACGGTAATCCTATGCGGTGAGATGAAAGGACCGCGGAGGGTTGAAAAGCATAGGCATTCCCAGTGGCGGCTAATGTAATTAAACGGCTCGAAGGTTCTCTCCCTTTGCCCGCTACCCTCTCTGAGGGACCCTCAAACTGGCCGTGGCTCGGCCGAGCCACGAACACCGGGCAACCCTCCGGGCCATTGCCGTATCCACTTCTCCACCTCAGACGGCGAGCTAATGTGGGCAAAAAACCAACATCTCTTTCCTGGTTATCTCGTGATTCCGTTGCTGCCCCTGCGCCGAGGCCACTCACTCGGATGAGCCCGTGTTTCGTTCCCGGAGGAAAAACACTCGGGTGTTATTCAATTTTTCGCAGCACCGGGGAAGCACTCGACTGATCGTGTGACCGGATGGCGGTTCGGTAGAAAACTCGGAAAGAGGGACGTTTAGGATCGAATTTTAAGATGTCAGTTCGAAGTGAAGGTCGCTCTTGAGAGCGAACTTAAGATCGATGATTGGCGCGCACTTCAATGCGTGCTTAAGATTTATCTTAAGTTCGAACTTGATTTCGTGCTTAAGTTTGATTCTAAGTTCGAAGTTAAGTCTGAACTTAAATTTGATCTTAAGTTCGAACTCAAGTTCAAATTTAAGATCAAGCTCAAACGAGTTCAAACTTGAGAACAAACTCAAGATCAAACTTCGAAATTAAGATAGATCTTAAGTACGCAATGAAGTTCGAGCAAAACTTTGATATTAAGTCCGATCTTGAATTCTAACTAAGGTCTTAAAATTCGACCCTTAGAATGAGGCAGTTGGAAGATTCCGTGGCGGTAAAACAGTTATCGATCGGTGATACGCGCTGTTTGGGATTTCGTGGTGTCGTCATTGAAAACATTTATGAAAACACCCCCACGATCTGTGATAGACGATAGCCAAGGTACCTGCTTGAGTTTCGATGATGATAGGAGAACAGAATTTGTCGTGGGAAAGAAAGTGGACTGGAAAGAAAATCGTCGATGAGAGTTATCGATGGATCCTTCCGGAGCAGTTTTTTTAATGGTGTTTTTGCGATATCGTCAGGATTTTGCACGCACAGGCTATTTCTTTACATTGTCTGAGGCGAGGCAATGTCGTTTTACACGGTGCTATTGGGGAAGTTTGAATGCGACGTGGTTCTTCGAAGACAGATACCTGTTTTACCGACAAAGGACTTTACGATCAGCTTCGGAGCGAAGTTTTATAGATTTTAAAAATCGACGAGGCAAGTCCTCATCGCGAGTGGATAAGTAAATTCTAATCGCATAAATTGTGAGACATTGTCCCTCAAGGGCAGCCTTCGTTGATGGCCGAAGGATTTTACACTCCACTATGTAAGATGATACGAATAACATTTTTTTTTTTTAATTGTCGTAGAATTTTTTTTTTAATTCGGACTAGTTCAACCCTCTTGGTACACTTATGTATTTAATACGGAAAAACGGTACTCCAGACCAGCAAGGTAATGCGTCGTGCACAAATGTTCTCTTTTCAACCGTAGAGCCCTTGTTCTGCAAACCATATATACCATATAACCATATTATTTCGCTCTCTCAACCTCTTTGGAAATTTTTTTTGCCGAATCGTTTAACGATGCGGGATACCAAACGAACGTTGTAACTTTTTCAGCGGCTAATAAAGATTAAACATCGAGGAAAAATTGCGGAACATTTTAATACCGAACTCGTGCGCCACCCTCTATTTCAGTCACACGTGCACTCGCAACCCTCTCTTCGTCGCTGCGTTACTTTGTCAAAAGTAGATATTTTTTGGCTTCTTTGTAGTGCAATCGATACGACGGAATCTGACCAATACTTCTCTCAAGGTTCCGCAGAGATTTAATGAGTAATGTTAACATAACAGACTCCGAAAGTTAAAAACCGTTCCGTGTGGAAACACTTACGCTCCATAAAATAACCCACGGTACTGCGCTATTCCTACTCGAAATTTAAATATAAAAAAACATACAATGCCAATTAAACGTAGGAAAGGACGGGAATTGCGCGACCAATAGTGCGGCGTAAAAGACACCCCAAGTTTCAGGATTTCACCGCACGGCTTCAGTCCGTATAACTTTCAGGGTCCACGCGAGTGTGAAACCAGTCTTTGCTTTGAGCAGACGGCTGCACCGCGACAACCTTAACACACCGCAATTCTATAATTGCTCGTCTGCGGGCTTTTCGACTTTGTTGGTTTCACCGGCTCTCGGGAGCCTGATGAAATTACTCCGAGTGAGAATTTAGCCAACAACATAAATTGAAAAAAAACGTGCAAAGTCATTTGGCCAATTGCTTCCTCGTGTTGTTTTACGGTTTTGCGCACGACTTCCTTTGTGACAAACTTTATTTTCCGATTTTGGCTTCCTCGTAGGGAAAGCTATAATTAAAATACAATTTTCAAAAAAAATAATAATAATAAAAGTCCATTATATAATTTACGCAAGCTAGAGCTACCACAGACATTTTTCAAAAATTCCGGAATCGGCCAAAATCTCGAAATGAGCCTCAATCTCGAAATGAGCCTCAATCTTCAAGCAAATGACACCGAAGGAAGAGATGTGACCACTATGCCAATGTACAAAATTTCAACCCGCTATCTTAAGCCGTTTCCGAGTTACAGTTACGCTAAACGATGCAAGCTGTCGATGCACGATGTCCACACGCACATACATACACACATCCGGACGCCAGCTAAAAATCACATATCTAGTACGGTGACATTAAAATTGCGAAAAATTATTTTTTCATGAAAACATTGCTTCCTCGATGAAGAAGCGAATACAATAAAAAATGAAATAAAATAAAATGAACTATTATAAAATTCGTACTATCACAGTTTGGCGAGTTTGAACAATGTGTATGACGTAGGAATGGGTCTCGGCAGAACAATGCGTGATTCCAGCGCGGCATTGACCGCCGCTGAGGTCCCCCCGTGCAGCTTACGCATGAATGGCTCCCGTATGACATTCGAGTATGTAAAATCGAAGAGGGGTTGATATTCCCTCCGTTTTCTCTCTCCGCGTGTGTCCACATATCGTGAATATTTTTTAACTTTAATTACGATGGGCAACGAGCGTTTTGCGACGTAATTGATGCCGCAGGGACCGCGGGTTTTCTGCCGTTGCCACCCCCTCCCCCGCCCGTATCCCCTGCTCCGAGCACCCCCTGCGCGACCGAGCCATCGTCGGAACGCTCCTATACATCCCCTTTGATATCCCTTTGTCCGTGAACAATTAATTGTCCGTGTACGGGAGCAGCAATGTTTTCACGGTACACATAAATATTTTCACTCCGTTAACCTTTGACGGCAAAGTTATTCCTCCGACGCCCCACCCCCACCCCCCCCCCCTGCCGCCCCGGCTCACCGATACCATGAAGCTACTGTCTTTCGTCTCCCGAATATTTTCACTACCCCACGTCTCGATCTTATCCCTTCGACGTTGCATTAATACAGGGAAATATATAACGAATTCCTGTTAAAAAAAAAATGAAAATAAAAAGCAGCGTTCGTAGACAAATTTTCTACGAAACTCTTGAGGAATTTTTGAAGGACTGATATGGGTGGTTGTTGTTAAAAAAACGCAAATTATGCAGATGGATTTATGTAAATTTAATGTTTATGAGTTCAAGGTAAATTTGATTCGCCCTTATAATAGAGGCGAGGCGTATTTTACCACCCTAGTTCCCTATTTTATGACTGCGACGTTACATTAACACAGAGAAATATATAACGGGTTGTAGCAAAAAAAATTAAATGAAATCAAATTAAACAGCATCTATAGTAAGTAAATTTACTCCGAAACTTTTGAGTAATTGAGTAAAAAAAAACCAACAAACAAACAAACTTAATAGACGAATGTACTTCGAAACTCGCGAGTAATTTCTGGTGGAAATATAAAAACCACAAAACAGTTCAAGGAATATTTTATTTGTCCCTAAGAATAGGGGTGTTATGAGTTTTACAGGAGCGTAAGCGATGTTTTGCTCGGAGATTTTCGCAACTATGGGGCGGAAGCTTCTGAAAGGAACAATGTTTGAACGATGTAATACCGCGGGATGACGTGTCATAAATTTCCCACAAAGTATCGACTCGACGGTGCTTCCCGACTTCTTTTACAGTCCCCACCCCTTCCCCTGTATGCGTGCACTATAATAACGTACCTCTATAAAAAACACATGAACGTATCGGAAAAAACAAGCGTGAGTGTTCCGTTTTAATTCAATATAGTTCCAAGTCCGCGTCGTCGTCGCCAAAAAAAAAAAAAAAACCCTCGTTGTCTTTAAGCAGCGGAAACGTTTTCTCCCCTTCCGTAGATATGCGCGAGTATAAAAAGTGTATGCAGGAATACGAAGAGACTTCTATTACTTTATTACTCGAGGTCGTAGCCCTTGGTTCGCCGTCTCCCTAGGCGGGGACTTTTTTTTATGCCAGTCTTAAATCGTCTTTACGATACCGCGTTATAGTCGAGTGGGAACGTGAGCATTTATAATGGCGAATACGTGTTCAGTGGGGGGCCAGACACTCGAGGAATATGACGATTATACAATCTCACATTATTACAGCGATTCACATTCGCGTTATCATTACGGTGGAGGAAATTTTATCTGAAGTAGTCCCGGGTGTACGTATACGCGGAGATATTATTTTTCCATCCGATCAATATCACACGTTGATTACGAATGTCTCCGTCGTCGAAAATGCGATGGATTTGTTCATCTGGGTCATCCAAATTTTCGCGATAGACGATAAGTCGTGATTTGTAAAATTGATCACCTGTCTTGAATCTAACAATTACGGACGATAATGGGAATATTCCGCTGCATGGAGAGCTCGGGTAATCCGTCCGAGGGCTCTGGTGATGTCAAAATCACCGACAATATTGAACTTGGTGTGAGATAAAAAAATAAAAATAAAAACTTCGGTATAGGAAAATCTCGTTTTAGAATTTTCGTTTCTGCACACACGTGAACACCGTTCAAAGTGAGTAACGATATATCGGTCGGGCGAGTTCAAAAGGGCCGCGGGAATGCACGGGAGCCCTTTCATTGTTAGAGAATAGATATTACCGTGAGAGTCGGGTTGGAAAAATGTTTCGAAAAATTTGCGATATAAATTGAAAAAAAAATCTCGAAGTTACGTTCGAGATTTTTTTCAATTTATATCGCAAATTTTATTATTACCGACACTTTAAAGGCGCCAAAGAAATGTAGTCATTATTAATCGAGTTGTGAACATGATGAAGTGAAGAAAACATGATGAAGTCATGTACAAATTACTTTGCACGATTTTGTTTCCTCATAGAGGAAGCTTTGTTTTGGTGAAAAATAATAATTTTCGAGATTTTTGGGGAAACAGTTCACCGTTATCTTGTTTTGTTGTCCTTCGGGACGGGCAAGCTTTATGAAAAACTCGTGATCTACATACGCCACGTGCCTACTGATGACCTCACAGTGCTCTGTACCGTGTAAATGTCACACTAAACATACTTTATCTCGGCCACAAGCGGTTGATATAATTTTTATGTATGTTCAGTCGTGTGGAAAATAATGGTAATGGATAATTTGTCTATTCTATGAAATACGCGCTTAGTGAGACAAAAATAGTATAAGTACACGTATCGGAGGTCCCAAGGCATTAGTCGTCTGCGGTTATTCTCTCCACTGATCAGGCTTCACAATGTGAGTACAATTGGCACTATACTTCAGGTGCTAATTTGCGAATTATACGTTTATCTATGCGTAAAGTCGGTAGTATATCCGTGATGAGCGTCAGAAGTTTCGCAACGACAACTAATGAAAAAATGTATGTGGCCTTTTTAATATTTGCATATTTTAAAAATTAATGATTTTGTTTATTTTCAAACTGGGACATTTTTTCTTTCCGATGGTATCGCGGAAAATTCATATTGCTTATCATTTACCTACTTTATTTACGGTAATAAATACACAAGATGATGTATATGACTGTATTGAAAAAGCTAAATAACAGGGTATCATTTTAATTTTTTTAGGAAAAAGTTGAAGAATCCAAATAATGTGTTAGATACAAAAATTTCGATTCTCATCCGTTCAATTTTTTCGAAAATGTTCACTTTTTGTGTCATGATGAAATGCCTTAGTGGATAAAAAAACCCTCATTGATTTTTTCAACGATCCTGACCTTACAAAATCGAAGTCATATTCACAAACGAAGAATCGACTGAAAATCGTCGCAACCCGTTAAAGAAATTGACTGCAGTTTTTATTACGGCCTGGGCACGTTTCGTTATTGGTTTGCAGCTCGATTCAATGGGGCGATCGACAATGGTCTGTGAACTCCTGTTGTTCGCCAGTTTCGTCGTTCTGGTTAAGGTATAAAAAAATTCTTTCACATTTTTTAAAATAAGACTTGTGACATCTAATTTTTATAATAGTCCTTAGTGATACGAGTGCGCTAAAGCGAACATTATACCTAGGCTGTTACGTGATATGACCCTGTGGTACGACTGCGGCGAGTGCGACCCACTTCACAGACTTCGTATAATGTTCGCATTAGAATCGCGTAATATTTTTAGGAACAGGAGCGGGACAAGTGCTCCTTCTCGTGCCTGCCGAGGGTGTATCGTAAAAGCGGGTGAGAAGTACGACTGAACCGTGTGAAAAGTAAAATCGGGTCGATGTGCGCATGCGCCGTGTACTTACAGCAGGCCTTGCTGTAAAGTGCCACTTACGGCACTCTGGCAGGCACGAGAAGCATCACTTGTTATGCACGCGTTACAAAAACATAATTTTTCAGATTCCCGAGATCTCTTCCAAGGTCACTACTACAATTGCGAGGGTACTGTACATTTTGTTTCTTCATCTCTCGTTGCCTCAAATTTTTAGCAGACATCCGAATTGTTTTTTTACATATATTGTTTAATTTATCGCAGCCACGGTACGCGAAGGATGGATTTTTGGCGGGAGAGGACACTCCCGTTTGGTTGGCCCACGCTAAATATCCGCATGACGCTGCTTATAAAAGGGTAAGGTAATCATTTTTGCTTCCTCGTAGAGGAAGCTTTGTTTTGGAAAAAAAAAATATTCGAGATTTTTAAGAAAACGTGTTCAGAATGTTCCAAATCACATTGACGTTCGAAAAGATGAAAATTGACATTCTCACTTCCTTATAAAAGTTCAACATTTTTATTTTCATATGGCTTCCTCCTAAAAGTTGAAAATTGAAATTTCCATATCGTTCATAATGTTCCTTTATTCACGAAGCTTTCTCTATGAGGAAGCCAAAAATACAGAAAATGTTTTCTCATAGACGAAGCTTTACGAATAAAAACATTATTAGAAAGGGATATGAATATTTCAATTTTCAACTTTTATGAGGAGGCGATATGAAAATGTCAATTTTCTACTTTTTTTTCTCTCAAGGCATCGGATATTGGACTAAAATTCGAATTTTCATTGTTTTCAGATTGTTTCCGAAAAGCCTATCGTACTGAGGTCGGTACAACGTTGGAAAGAAATGGGCAGTTTTCCGATCAGAGTTGTACGAAGCGTCGATAATAGCGAAAATTTCGTAAGTATAAAAAGAAATTTGAAACCATTTTTTTAAATATAAATTCCATCGCCAAGTTCCGCCGCAAGGATGCTTTGTAAAAACAACATAAAGACAAAATAACATACGCCAAAATAATACACGGTCCAATGGATTTGCCAAATTGTGTTTTTTTTTTTTTTTTTGTGGATTATAACGATGTATTATTTTCACGCGTGTCATTTTTGTAATGTGTTATATCGGCGTGTGCCATTTGAAATGTTTTATGCTGACGTGTGAACGTACATGTGATTGCGATCCTAAAGATGTTAATTTTTATATAACAGACTAGACTGGAAGAAGTTGAAGCGCTGTGGGATGCCAGAGAAGACAGTTTTTATTCTTCGAGCCCGGTTGACAAGCGAAGCACCGCCGACAATGACGTTCTTTATCCGTCCATTCTCATTGTGATGAGTTACACCGTTGTTAATCCGTCAGCTGACAGGCGAGTATTGTCGAAAGAACCGTCGTTGTGGGTGAAAATTGATAAATCCTCTGGTGCAAAAGTCTGGAGTGGATGCGAATTTTTCGCTACAAGCAGGTCATCGAAAAAAGGGATGAAAATTGAGAAACAACTTCAGTGATGGACATGACGCCTGAATTGTATTAGATTTGTCGCACTCGACCCTGCCGACGACCCTTAATTCGTTTTCATCCATCCACGTCGCGTAACTGGATTCGACAAATGACAAACTTCCTTCAATGCCTGTATTTTTTTCTTTTTCCGAACAGAAAGTTTTGGTGGCTCGACGAACTCGTACTTTATGCTCTAGCTTATTGGGGTACCATCGACAATGCCCTGAGAAACATTCAAAATCCAAGAGTATCGCTTCGCATCGCTGGTATTGTTATTAATGAAGTAAGCACATTGAATCTCGGTACAGGCGGTTCGATCGTACGCGGCACCTGAACGTTCTGACGCATTTTTTTTTTTTTTTTTTTTTTGCGCAGCGTCGAGACTCTTCTCCGTACTTGGACTGGAACCGAGGCGAAGATACATTCGTCAAAGCGTTGCCCCTGATGATGGACCATTGGAGATCGGTGGCGAAGAAAAACCCGGATTTCCCAGTCGGCTCGTACGACATCGTAGCCCACATGACAGAGTAATAAAACAATTATTATTTCTTTTTATTGACATCGAAGAAAGTTCATATTCTTCGACATATTTTATGATTAATCTTGGATTTATTATTCGAAAAAAACATTCTTTTCAAAATTTGTTTAAAAAAAAAACTCAATAAAATTGTCGGATATAATATCACCATATAAATAACCAATGACATCGAAAATATGTCTGTGGTGTTTTACGATTTTCAGCATATTCCCGTGGCTCGGCATTGGTGAATTTTCGGACGAAGAATCAAAGAAGAAGGCGATTCTCGGTAATAATTTGTATTAAAATATTATTGACGATCAATAATAAATTAAATACATTGTTATATTTATATTATGTAATATAGTATATTATTTGATGTTAATATCATTTTATATTAATTTTTAAGATTTTAATATTATTTTTAATAAAATAACAAATGTGTTTCTTTTTAGCTGTTAGTTCGCAGGGACCACCCTGCAATATGCCGGATAAAATAGCCGGTCTTATAGTGTACGACGATTTAGCCTTCAACGGATTAGACAGGACCATCGGGCAAATGATCAAAGTGTTTGTACAAAACGATCGAGTAATTAGCGTGTTTAGTTCGATTTTTTAAATTAATTTTGTTATGACGTGTCCATCAGACTTGGAGGCAATGAGCAGTTACCGAAAGTCCACGGATCGCCCCGTGTAAATTGGACCACAGAGACTTTGGATTCCATCTCCGACGCTCTCAAAAAGTATGGATTTTTTTTTCGAAATCTAGTCGAGCAAAAAATTCGGTTTCGCGGAATTTTTGTGCCAAAGAACAAATTTAATCGTGCAAACACAACGGAAATAAAAATTATACCGGCTTTCGAGCTTTTTCGAATGTCATTTTTTGTACAAACAGTTACCGATCTCGTTCCAGTGCGGCGTGCATGTCGGCACCGAAAGAACACCATCCACCCGGAGCCCCGATCGCGCCGATTTTCGCGGGAGAGGTCATGCCAAGTAAACAACAATGCCAGGTGTTAGGCTACAGTGAGCTGGCGTGGTCCTGCTGGAACTCAGGACTCGTAAGTCGTTTATCCTACCATCATTTTGGATGTTTTCCAAAATTCAAAAACTTCGCGGCTATTTTGAGAAAATTATATTAGACGTAAAAAAAATTAAGATAGGACGAAAGTTCTGCGATTCCAAAACAGTGATCTGTTTTTGTGACGGAATGATTGGTTCAAGAGAATCGTTCTATTTCTGTCCGTTTCTAAGCCCCTTTTTGTTTCATTTAGCCTAACAAACGCACGAGCTGCCAGTCCTTGTTCTGCTCGGATCATCAATATCAGAGCGAAACCTGCTCCCAAGTAGGATTACCGCTAGATGGCACCTTTTGTAATGACGAGAATACGAAGGTGAGTCTCCGCTGACATTGAGGTTATTTCCACTGACTCAAGGGCGGAACGGCGCCCAAAGTCTTTTTGTTCGTGATAGGTTACCCTCACGAATTTTTTGGAAATAATAATGATCCTCTTTTGTTGCAGATATGCTTGGACGGAGAGTGTGTAGACAAGGTATGTGCGACGTTATGTCCATAGCCTTCAGGGGATGCTCGACTTGTTTTTAAATTCCTTACATACCTTTTTTACCGACGGAACTAGGCGATTTCGTAGGTTCCACTTAGAAATATTAATTGCTACGTATATGCTTCAAATCGTATATTGATATAAACGTATTGACGTACAGTCGAATTTTCATTAACAATGTACAAGGATTTGAGACAATCGAATATTATAGTTTGCGGAAAAAACATGAACGTAGTGTCATGATTGACGCACCGGTGCCGCCACATCGTGCTCTACACTACATTATCAGGGCCGAGGCTGACTTCCACGCAGTTCTCGGAGTCCAGGTCGACTTCTACGCAGTTCTCGAAGTCTTTTGCCGATTGAACGAAAATTGCCGATCAGCGGGCCAGTATTGACGTAACGATATTAATGCCCTATCCCTCGGCCAATGTTCGGCCGAGTATTGGTTTTCCCAATCATTGGTTTGTCGATTTGAGGCCAATGTTCGACCAAGCACTGACTCGCCCAATGTTGGTTTGTCGATTCGAGGCCAATGTTCGGCCGAGCATGAATTTACCAAGCATTCGTCCGCCGATATTACGCCAATGTTTGGTTGAATATCGATTCACGAACCGTCTGTGCATTGACGCATGAACTTGCGAACCATTGGCCTGCTGATTTTAGGCCAATGTTCAGCCGAATATCGGCTCGCCAATCGTCGGTTTGCCGACGTGACGCTAACATTGCGCCATCAACCAGCAGGTTTCACCGCTAGGTGCCGCCAACCCGAGTTATTTCTCACAAGCGAAAGTGTATCCGAGCGCCATATAAGAGCATGCGAAACGACGGATTCTTTAATTCTCGCAAAAGATGCATTTTATTGATTTTTTATTATATAAGAAAACAGTGCGGTGTGGGTAGTGTGATTGTATATTTTTCCTTTAATCTTATTAACTTCCGAGTTTGTCCGAGTTTCACGTGTAGAGCGATGGGTCATGTTTGGGATCACGACGATGATCGATATGTCGCTGGACTCGGTAAGTTTTTTAACCTCCTTTTGCAAGCTTTTTCATACAACTTTTGAAAATTTTTGAGGAATCGACGAGGATTTTGCGGCCGGCCGAGACTGTCGATCGACTGAGCCAGGCTTGGCGCCGGAGCGAGAGGACTTCGAACCTGTCGAGAGGTGACATCAGTCCAAACCCTCGCCCGAGATCGAGAAGATGCAGTTCTTCTTTAAGGCCTACCAGCAGTTCTCGCACCAGACCTGACCTACCACTGCCAGGATGAGAGTGCTGAGCGCTGGCACTACTTCAGCGAGACCGACCAGCGAAAGCCGGATTTTCTCCCGTACGAGATCGGAAATTTCATAATATGATTACAAAACGGAAACGCGAGACTCACAATCGGGCGAATCTCATCGTTGTCGAAGAGGAAAATTCACCAAGGTGTTCCGGTCTCCGAGACTCCGAGACTCGAGCCCAGGTAAGCCCCTTCACCAGCCTCCACGAAGTAGGAGGACGAGAAGTTGGCGCGTCTCATCGCCCCATTGTGGCTCTGCTTCAGGGAAAAATGCCAGGACCTCACCATTCTCTCGGAAGTGTTCAAGGACAAAGCGGCCATTGTTCTCACCCCCGTCACCAATGAACTGAAGAAAGTGAGACAACAGATGGAATCCATCAACAAGAGAACACGGTTAAATAATTCTTGCGTTATTTATCTATTTTTTTTATTTTTTTCTGTATTTTGACATGAAAATAGCACACTCTTGTGCGGGTTTTAAAATTGGGGAAAAGGTTTCGAAAAAAACTATATACACTTACAGTAGCTATGTGCACTTGTCTGATCGATCGAAGTTCGCGATTACCGCGGTATTACTCACGTTAGAACTATTCAATAAGATATCGAAAAATAAATATTAAAACAAATAGACTTATCTCGTTCAAGGTTACACTTATGGTTAAGGCAAACACCTGCCCACATTGGCTTCGTTTTTATCGTCATATATGTCGAAGATGTACACACTTGTCTAAAGTACGTTCGATCGTAGTGTCGTCGTACCTATCATAAAAGTCCAGGAAACGTGTGTAATAAGTAATCAAGAAAAGCCTATTATGTGGACATCGACGATCTTTAAAAAAAATCAACACCGTATCTACGTTGATGACAACTGTAAGCTTGTGATGATGAAAAATCAAAAACTTTGCGACACTCGTATTAAAAAAAATAATCACAATTGTTACGTATGCATATAAACATATATCGGGAGTTACCCACATGTAGATATTATATGTGGAAGCAATAAAAATGTTCTGACCTCTCTTCGCTGACGCTTCAACGTGATACACGGAAGCAGCAAATCAGATGTCTGCTTTAATTACGTAAGCTCGGTCTCTGTACTTGGCAAGTAATTGAATGGAGAACTATAGTGGAACGACGGACGCAAGGAGCGAGATAGAGTGAGACAGAGAGAGAACGAGAGGCCGAGAGAGAGGGAGAGAGAGAGAGAGATGTTTCCGAGAGATTAAACGCGACTGTAACATTTCCTTGAGAAGTCCCGGAAGTGCTATGACTGGCAAATTGCAGTCCCCTGAACCTCGTGCATTCCGGTGCTGCATTTTCACCGTACAGTCACAGATATACCTCCGGCAATGCAGCATACTGCGGATATCGTTCATTTTTAATACCGAAATCGAGCTACTGAAATTCGTTAAACTTTTTAACGAATGTTTTTGACGATTAGTCGAGGGGATTTAATTATCTCGAGGGTGAAAACGAAACATGGTTTTTTCAACCGGAGACAAAATCGAGTAAAAACACTTTTGTCGCTCGTCGGATTGAACCCTCAAAGAAAAAGGCTAAAAGCGATGAAAATTTATGTCACGAAATAATTATTGCACGGTCGTGTACAATTTAAAAATAAATTGATAATCTCGAGCAGACTCTTTGAGAATATCACACAAATTTGGTAATCTTTTACTGAGACGTGTAGAAGATACGGTGCTTTCAGTGAAATTCACGATACGCATTATTTTTTCAAAGGAAAAAAATATTACTGCGGAAGTTTTTTTCGAAAAAGATAATGAAATTTCAAATTTCAATAATACATGTTTCTCCCGCTATCGAACATATTTGTATGACGAAAAATAAGTGGTTCTTCGGCACTTAACATTTTCGGAAATGTGCAAGTTTTGCTGATGGTATGACTTTAATTTTAGCATCGACGAGACTGCAGTAGCAATGAATTTTAGATGCAAATAAACGGATACAATTTGTCGAAATAGCGGTAGACTCGCCCACCACCCTTCTTAATTCGTCCCTGGACGGGTGAGACTGCAGCCAGCAGTATTGATTTCAACTAACCGGCAATGGAAAAGTTTCGCGCAACATGCCGCTCAGACTAAACTGCAATACGCACCGACGAAAAGCTGACGCGTCAAAAATCACACCGAATATATCGTCGTGTATATCTGTATATTGTGTTACGCATATCGTGTCACTACGTGCGCTTATTCATTGATTACATTGTCTTGCGAAAAAAAAACGCGCCTTCGAAAACATCGAAATTTCGTTACAAGTTGAGAAAAAAAAGTTTCACAGGTGCGAATTTTGCGAATTCGGTGAAAATCGGTAATGACTTAAATTTACTTATAAACTGGATCGCCGGGACTTCAAGTTCTTATTCGTAACACGTTTCAAGCTACAAATTTTATTCCCGACACGTTTCACCGTAAACGTATATACACATAGGTAAATGTAAGTTATACACCGCGGTATAGATATATTTAAACCAGCGACGGGCGGCAGTGTATACTTGTATGTATTTTGAGATCTTACATCTCGGCTGTAAATCACGGGACACCCTCTACAACTTTTACAATGTGTATCTTTAAAATGAAAAAAAAAATGCTGTTTTGGAAAAAAAATGCCTTAGTAGCCTTTTAGATAAAAATATTTCATTGCTGTATCATGGTTGAAGATTTTTTTCAACAAGTCGAAGTTGAAGAAAACTGTAGCACACGCACTGTGGACACGCTCGCAAGAGTCGAGGGTCTCTTTTATTGCACGTTCATAAAAGGGTGGTAACAATAATATCCCGAGATCGTGCTGATAGTTTTAACGGTAACGACTCTTTGCGACGCCATTTATTATTTTTCGTATCAAAGTTCATTATTCAATAAACGTTGCAATACAATATTTCCATGCAGCAATTATATCTTGCGAATCGATAATATTATTTCAGTAATTACCCTTGTGCGCCGATTGGATAGATTTTGGCCTGGTGATTAATTAGATAATTGAAATGAAGTACTTACAATTATGTAATTACAATTAGGTAATTAGGTCATCAAAATTTAACAAACGAACAACAATTATTTTTTATATACCCCTGACCGTAGAATTTTACATGGACATGAACGCCCCTTGTTTTCCTTCCAACCCAAGCTCGGTCGGTAACGAAAAGTGTAAATAATTTTTTTCATGGATGTTAACAATTTCCGGTTACAAGCAAGTTCTTACACGAAGCGGATATCGAGTCGGGTTCATGTAAGAATTTGCTTTTGATCGTAAATTATCAGTATGGTTAAGACAAAGTTGATTACAGTTTTCATTACCGACTGCTGTATTTTATATCATCTCAATACTCTCGTGATCGAAACTCGGGTGAAGTATCGATGAGTGAGCAGAATGAGGTACGCGTTTACGGTAATGTCCGAGAGGTGGGTGAACGGGGGTTATTCGCTGAGCGCCCAAGACGTACTCACAGCGTGTAATAAATAATGACGTCGATAACGCCGAACGATTTAAAAGACACGGGGCCGTAGCAGATAAAGAAACCCATCGTAGTGTTGGTTACAGGGCTTGCAAGCGCGGAAAAAATTAAACACCATTCGGTTGTATGCTGGACTATCGTCGTGCGAGGTCAGTTCGGACACGCGACGCTACCGCGTTACCTCTTGTATAAATTATCTTTGGCTTCAATAACGATAGTATATTTACAATGTTTTAAATACATGAGTAATATGACGTTACAAACAATATACAGTTGACATGCGGCTTACAGGATATTCTTACATAATACAGGATGCTTGCCAGATGTTCTTGATATACAAAAACGACTATACGCCGAGAGGATTCATTGTCAGTGTAAGTTCTGCGAACAACGATAATACGGACGGGTAAAGATGACGCATACGCGGAAAATATTTTCCAGTTAACTTCGTTAATGACGGCCAATGAGCTCGTCAACTCGTACCATCCTCCCGCGTGGCATTAGAGTGTAACTTATTTCCTCCCAGCCTGTTGCTATAATATTTTTATCGATTCGAGCCATTCGCCAGTTGAATTACCGGCCAATTCAATCTGTATTTGTTCCAGAGTCTTGCATTTGGTTTCGGGAACTACGAAGAACACAAATATCACGCTCAAGCTGCAAATAAAGGAAAAAATCCAAAACATTTTTTCGGGGCCGATTTCTTCCTTGACTTGAGCGTAAAACTTCGTAACGACAAATATCAGCAACCAATTAAAGAGGGATACGCTACTTGCAGCGATACCCTTGACCTGCGGTGAAAACAATTCGCCGACCATCATCCCCGGTATAGGATCGAATCCAATGGAAACGAAAATATTAAATCCGCAGACGCATGCAAGGGGCACCCAGGTGAAGTTATCCATGGAAACGTCATTCTTATTTAAGTAAAAACTAATTCCGAGAACGAAGGTCGCTAGACACATACCCGTGCCGGAGATCATCAGCAGTATTCTTCTACCCCATTTGTCGATTATAATTGTCAGCAAAGTTAAGCCAGTGACTTGCGTCATGGCTGTAATAATCGGAAACCAGTCGGCATAGTCGCCGATTGCGTCTTTGAAGACGCTACTGGTGTAAAAGATAAAGACATCGACACCGCTGAATGTTTGAAAAAACATGAGGCCATAACCGATAAGCAGACCCATTATTGCCGCTCGCGACCTGATAGCGACGAAAAATGAAACGTTTTTGCGTTCAGTTTCGGCCAGGGCATACCGTTTCTCCGCCAGTTCACTCTCAACATCGTAATTTGGCCCTCGAAGCCAAATCAGAGTCTCCCGGGCCGCTTTCACGTTACCTTTCATCAGATGGTACGTTGGAGTTTCGGGCATGAAGAAGAACACAGCGAAGAATATAAGAGGCACGCTGGCGGAAATCAGTGACTGCAGAAACATATTATCAAGCAGTGCCATAGTGTACGCACTGAGAATACCCGTCGCAAAAAGCAATTCGTAGTAGGAACCGAGTCTTCCGCGAGTCTCACTGTCTGCTATCTCGGCAGTGTACATCGGGGCAGTTACGATGAAGGCACCACCTCCGATACCGAGAACGAAACGGCCGAATATCAGAGTAGCGACAGAATTTGGCCAGATCACACAGGCCCAGCCAATGGTGAACGGAACGGTGAGCATCAGCATTGCTCTTCTGCGACCTATCAGGTCGGTCATTGCACCGATTGGAATGGAAATAGCGGCAGCACCGAGATTGAAGATCGAGCTGACCCACGAAAAATTATTCGAATCAATCTCGAAAGGATAGACAAGATTAACGCCGTCAACACCGGCGGGCGATGTCCAACCGAAAATCAAACCGGTAGCGAGCGCACCGAGATTGACGGACAGAGCCGCGATATACTGTGGTAATTTCGAGCGACGAACTGATATTGCCCGGTATATTTTAAGCTTCTTTTTCGCCATCTTGTACACCGTCACCAGTCACACACGTCAATTACCACATTACTTCAGTTGCAGACTACCTGCAATTAAAAAATAATTCAATTAGACAATAATTATTAAATCGATCCACTTTGATGTAAGAGATTAAAAATAGGCATTTACTGACCACTCATTACTTTGCGTCAAGGGAGCTCGCCTGGTCGGTTTGTATGTCGTCGAGACAATACAGCAATTACGTTTTACAGCGCGTCGAAGTTGAAGTCAAAGCCGAAACAGTAATACAACCGGGCAATTAAAAGTGCTACCACGTTCTGCGCGGGTAACAGCCGGCGTTTCGTTATCGGGTCGAGTATTGAAATTGTCGTGTATATGCAAAACACAAGGAGAAGTAGCTTATGTATAACGTATGTATGTGTCACACGGTGAACACTCAAATACGATTCTCATACTGCAAGTAGGCAATCTTAAATTTCTTAACGTCCCACAGTTAATAAAAAATCGGAATTTTTTTATATACAGATCTGAATGTCGAGAACCATTATAGAGACAAGAGGCTTCTGACAGTCAGTCGCTATATCGGACGACCGTCTTTTATAATAATAATATTAATAATAATAATAGGTACTTAGATTAATAATAATATATATGTTTACAATTTTTGACAAAATAAACGTCATATAATATTACAAATGATTCAGAGTTTGTGTACTGGTCACGGTACATAGTATAGTATAGTATAGGCTTTATTGTTGGAATGATTGTGCGACGAGAATATTAAATGACACTAATAGTTCTCTGAACGAGGCTAATATGATCCAGGAAATGTGAATAATCAGACCTTTTCCATTGCAACTAATTCATGCATACACGACAAATGTTTCTCAGTTTGCTCGTTCGGTGATTGCAAGAGTTCAACCATTTCAAGAGAACGCGCTAATTGCAGCACGTGTCTCTTGAACTTGTTGAGAAATAATTCGTCGTCTGCCGCGAATCTCGGAATCCGCAATCTCACCCGAGTACATTGGAATGGTTACCCCGAATGCACCACCCATCACCGCGACTACGAAGCGACCGAATATTAGAGTCGTGAACGAATTTGGCCAGATGACACAGGCCCAGCCAATGATGAACGGAATGATGAGCATCAGCATTGCTCTTCTTCGACCTACTAGGTTGGTCGCTGCACCGATTGGGAGGGCAATAGCCGCAGCCCCGACATTGTAGATCGAGCTAACCCACGAAAAATTATTCGAATCAATACCGAAAGGATAGACAAGATTAACGCCGTCAACACCGGCGGGCGATGTCCAACCCACAATCAAACCGTTACCGAGCGCTCCGAGATAGACGGACGGGGAAATACTTATAATCACTACTTCCATGTATACGCGGCAAATGTTTCTCAGTTGCTCGCCCAGTGATGGCAATGAGGTCACATACGATCCTCTCGCACGACAGAAGAGTCTAATTTGTGTCTAGTTGGATTGTCTTTGGCGGAACCGCCGGCTAACTCTATCTGTATCTGTTCCAGGGTTTTGCCCTTTGTCTCAGGTACCATAAAGTATACGAATATCACGGCCACCCCGCAGATGACGGAGAACATCCAAAACGTGCGGTCAGAGCCGATTTCCTTCTTAACTTCAACATAAAACTTGGTAACGACGAAAGACAACAACCAGTTCAAAAGACACGCGCTGCTCGCAGCGACGCCCTTTATCTGGGGCGAAAACAATTCGCCAACCATCATCCACGGAATCGGATTGAATCCAATAGCAATGAAGATGTTGAAGCTGCAGATACATACTAATGGCAACCAGCTGAAGTTCCCCATGGGAGTACCATTCTTGTCCAAGTAGAAGTAAAACCCGAAAATAAGAGTCGACAGACACATAACTATGCCGGAGATCATCAGCAGTAATCTTCTACCCCATCTGTCGATTACGAAAGTGAAGAGGAACACTGCTGTGATTTGCATAACAGCCATAACGATAGTCGACCAGTCGGCATCGTAGCCGATGGCGTCTTTGAAGATGGTACTAGCGTAGAAGATAATGCCATCGATACCGCTGAATTTTTGGAAGAACATGAGCCCATAAGCGATGAAGAGACCCTTCAAAGCGACCCGTGACTTGATCGCGGTGAAAAATGAAACTTTATTGCGCTTAGCTTCAGCTTGAGCATCTCGCTGTTCCGCTAGTTCAGAATCGACATCGTAATGTGGCCCTCGAAGCCAGATCAGAGTCTCACGCGCCGTTTGGTCGTTCCCTTTCATCAGATAGTACGTCGGTGTTTCGGGCATGAAGAAGAACACAGCGCAGAATATTAGAGGTACGGAGGCCGAAATCAGTGACAGCCAAAACATGTTGTGGAGCAATCCCAGTGCGTAGGCGAACAGAATACCCGCAGCGAAAAATAATTCAGCGTAGCCACCGAGTCTACCGCGATTCTCGGGATCCGCAATCTCGCCCGTGTACATCGGGATGGTTACGCCGAATGCACCGCCGCTCACGCCGAGAATGAAACGACCGAATATTAGAGTAGTGACCGAATTCGGCCAGATCACGCAGGCCCAGCCAATGGTGAATGGAACGGTGAGAATCAGCATCGCTCTTCTTCGACCTATTAGGTCGGCAAGCATACCTATCGGTATGCAGATAACGGCAGCCCCGACACTGAATATCGAAGTGACCCAGGAAAATTCATTGGGATCAATCTTGAAGGGGTAAGAGAGATTAGCGCCGTCCTCACCTGCCGGTGAGCTCCAACCGAATACCAAACCCGCGGCCAGTGACCCGAGCGTAGCGGACATAGCCGCCAAATACTGCGGTAGCTTGTAAGGACGAGCATTGTTTTCATTCGCACCGGACTCCACTATTTCTTGAGTTACTTCGAGATTATTTTCACTCATTTTGTCGCGCAGTTCGTCGATCACACGCTGTAACTAAGAGTATTTGCCTGCAATTAAATAAAAGGGATCGTTGTTAAATTTGCATGTCAGCCGGCGTCAAGAGAGTGGAACTCGGACTGATATACGGAAAAATGTATTCTCTTGCAAATTATGAACTTTGGCTTACCTTTGATGCTGAATTCGAATTCACTGAACTTCTAGGTCGATTCATTGGTGTTCATAATTTGCCCGGTATATCTGGAGTTAGTTCCTTTCTATACGGCTTCACGGATAATCCTACCATTCATCATAGGGTCGGTCACTACAATTTGTATGTAATAGTTAACTGACTAAGTTAATCACTTCGAGACTCTATCTATCCACATCCTAGCGTTCAACCAACCATAATACACCCGGGAAAAAAGATAAATTGTTGTCATATACGTAATGGTTGTATACAGTGTGTCCAAGTGGTTACCATGCTGTTTTCATTCCAAACCGGTCAGGGCCCGGCTTCTCGCCAGCGCGCAGTTTCAACACGGTGCCTACAGCTCTCTGGAACTTTTCAAAGTTCCTGCTATCGAAATTTACCGGCATTTCTAGACAATGAAATTAGAAAGTTACGCAACGGTGGAAACAAGGTATTCCGCCCCTCTCTGGGTTTTATTTCCGTCTAGAAATTTCTTTCTTTTTATCTTTTTCTTCCAATAAAAAAAATGTCAGTACAAATATGAAAAAGTTACTTCAAACAAAAACCCATCGTTTGAACCAATTTATGGATGTTCCTAGTCAGATAATATCCAATCATTTTTTCCCGGGAAACTTCTGGCACTATACTTTCTCCTACTTCCAATTCGGTTTTACTCGCCTTATACTTTCCTGTAATGTGGTCGCGGTTGCGTCTCTCCAGCGCCGTCACAGATCAAAATTATGTCAACGAGCAAGTGTATGTATTATCGCGGCTGAGTCAACAAGAAAGTATATATTTTGTTTTCGCGCGTGTTGATTATGAAACGAAAATTTAATCGAGATTGCCGATCGCGATCGGCTTGTGCGGCAGTAGTCTGCGACGTTCCACCCAAGACTGTTCATTAACGGCGATGCAACTCGATACGATCATCTACCCGTGACTCATCTGGTAAATCCAGTCCCGAGCCGCATCCGCGGTGTCGGTAATGCTGTGACTTTCCGCAAATTCCGGTAATCATTTTGCACAAAACTACTCCCGTCCTCATAGAGTTGACGCGAGCTGTGTGTTGACGTGACACGATCCATTTGCGTCAACGTTTTAACTTCAACTGCAAAACAGGGTGACCCCCATTACCCCAATAGTGTGGGCAATGATGGTCATCGCCACGTTTATTCCACGTCGAATGTAACGCGTTAACGTTGATAGCACTGCCTCAGGCTTCACCGGAACGCTCTCGCGACCGAGAGATGAAGCACAGCACTCTCACAGTTCAAACACACTAGTATTACCAAGATTCCTACATGAGTATACAGTAATGAATCGCTAACCGTGCAAACTTTATGTGCTATTGGGTATTTTTTCTTTTACCTCGATGCAACGTTTTTAATATTATCAGGTATTATATTAGATATAATATAATATTATTATATACTATCTTATAATATTTTATAAATTTATCCTATAAATTGTAATCTTCGAGGACTTTGCAAAATTTAATCGTGAAGATACAATTTTTTAGAATATGTTACATAACAATCTAATAAGAACAAAGTATTTACAAGTAGTAGTAGTAGTTGTAGTGAGTTTATTATCAATGCATAAGATGTAATAGTTTTTTTTTTTTTTTTATACGTAACAAACTTTTCTCTTTCCACATATATTTGGATATTGCCAATTGGCCATCGAACATGGTCCTTCAGGCCAGTATTAAACATTTTTGAGAAAAAATACATAACATAATATTGTAGCCCATTTAACACATAGCTTTATAAAATATGATTTGTGTATAGTTCAATTGTCGTTGACGGAACAGCCGAATAATTGTATCTGGATTTGTTTCAGGGTTTTGCCCTTTGTCTCGGGTACCATAAAGTATACGAATCTCACGGCCAACCCGCAGATGACGGAGAACATCAAAAACGTTCTGTCAGAGCAAATTTCCTTCTTAACTTCAACATAAAACTTAGTAACGACGAAGAACAACAACCAGTTCAACAGGCACGCGCAACAAGCAGTGCGTGTTTCTTGAACTGGTTGAAAAATTATTCCACGAGTCTGCTGCTAATCTCCGGATCAGCAATGCCAACCGTGTACATCGGTATAGTTACCCCGAATGCACCGCCGCTCACCCCGGGTATGAAACGACCGAATATTAGAGGCGTGACCGAATTTGGCCAGATCACACAGGCCGAGCCAATGGCGAAAGGAACAGTGAGAATCAGCAACGCTCTTCCTCGGCCTATTAGGCCGGTGAACATACTTGTGGGTATGCACATATCGGCAGCCTCGAAAATGAATATCCAAGTGACCCAGGAAAATTTATTGGAATCAACCTTCAAGGCGTGCGAGACATCAGCGCTGCCTTTACCTGCCGGTGAACTTCACCGGTGAGCGAACGGGGTTATTCCTCCCGCGAGACGTTAGAGTCTATCTTGCATCCTCTTGACCTGACGCTACAATATTTTTTTAGGGACTTCAGCCATTTGCCAGCGGAATAGCCGGCTAGTTCAATCTGTATTTGTTCGAGAGTCTTGCACTTGGTCTCGGGAACCAAAAAGAACACGAATATCACGCTCAAGCCGCAGAGAAAGGAAAAAATCCAAAAGGTTTTGTCGGGGCCGATTGCCTCCTTGACTTGACCGTAAAACTTTGTAACGACGAATATCAGCAGCCAGCTTGAGAAGCACACACTGCTAGCAGCGATACCCTTGACCTGGGGTGAAAACAATTCGCCGACCATCATCCCCGGAATAGGATCGAATCCGATGGAAACGAAAATATTGAATCCGCAGATGCATGCAAGTGGCAGCCAGGTGAAGTTGCCCATGGACGTGCCATTCCTATCCAAGTAAAAATGAATTCCGAGAACGAGGTTCGTCAGACACATACCCATGCCTGATATCATCAACAGTATTCTTCTACCCCATTTGTCGATGACGATTGTCAGCAAAAACAAGCCAGTGACTTGCATCGCAGCTGTAACGATCGGGAACCACTCAGCATCCTTGCCGATTGCGTCCTTGAAGATACTACTGGCATAAAAGATAATGACATCGACACCGCTGAATGTTTGAAAAAACATGAGGCCAAAACCGATAAGGAGACCTACTATCGCGGCCCGCGACCTGATAGCGACGAAAAATGAAACTTTGTTGCGTTCAGCTTCAGCTAGGGCATTCCGTTTCTCCGCCAGTTCGCTCTCCACATCGTAATGTGGGCCTCGAAGCCAAATCAGAGTTTTGCGAGCCGCTTCCACGTTACCTTTCATCAGATGGTATGTCGGAGTTTCAGGCATGAAGAAGAACACGGTGAAGAATATAAGAGGCACGCTGGCGGAAAGCAGTGACTGCAGAAACATATTCTTGAGCAGTGCCAAAATGTAAGCAATGAGGATACCCGTGAAAAAAAGCAATTCGAAGTAGGAACCGAGTCTTCCGCGTGTCTCACTGTCTGCAATCTCGGCAGTGTACATCGGGGCAGTTACGACGAAAGCACCACCGCCGACACCGAGTACGAAACGACCGAATATCAGAGTCGTGACCGAATTTGGCCAGATCACACAGGCCCAGCCAATGATAAACGGAATGGTGAGCATCAGCATTGCTCTTCTTCGACCTATCAGGTCGGTCATTGCACCGATTGGAATGGAAATAGCGGCAGCCCCCAGATTGTAGATCGAGCTGACCCACGAAAAATTATTCGAATCAATATCGAAAGAATAGTCAAGATTAGACCCGTTAGCACCGGCGGGCGATGTCCAACCGAAAATCAAACCGGTACCAAGCGCTCCGAGATTGACGGACAGAGCCGCGATATACTGTGGTAATTGCGAAGGACGAACTTCGCTTTTATTGCTATGAGACACGGATATTTCCTGAGATATTTTAAGCTTCTTTTTCGTCATCTTGTTCACCGTCGCCAGTCGCACACATCAGTGATTACCTGCAATTAAAAGATAACTCGATTTGTCGACAATTATTAAATCGATCCACTTTGACGTAGGGAGGATAAAATCAGGATTTTACTGATCCATGATCACTTTCTGTTAATCCAAGCTAGGCGGGTCGGTCTGTATGCCGCCGAAGTTAAAGTGTAAGTCGGAGGCTAAATAGTAACAACTGTGCAATTAAAAGTGCTGCCATGTGGTGGGCGAGTAACTTTTAATTCAACAATTTGATCAACAATTTAATATAATTAATTGTAAAAAAAAACATTATTCTTATAATTATTTCACCCTCTTTGAAGTTACTTTCGCTTACCCCGATGGTGAATTCGAATTAGCTGATCTTCCAGATCGATTTGTTGGTGTTTATAATGTGACCAGCATACCTGGAGTTAGTTCTTCTCTATACAGCTGCACGGATAATCCTACCATTGATCATACCGTCGGTCACTAAAATTTGTAATTAATCGTTAACTGGTTATCACTTCGAGACTAAGTTAATCACTCTGTCGTCTATTCACCAACCGAAACGTTCACCCAACCATAATCCACCCGGGAACAAAAACATAATTTCTGGTCATATACTTAATGCTTGTATACCAATTCAAACGAATAAATATTTACCGCGCTCAAGCCAGTGTGTCCAAGTTCTTACCGTACTGTTTTCATACCCAAACGATCAAGGTCCGGGTTCCCGCCAACGCGTAGTTTCAACACGTTGCCAACAGCTCTCTGGAACTTCTTAAGGTTCCTGCTAGCGAAATTTATCGGCGCTACTAGACAATAAAATTAGAAAGTTATGAAACGGTGGAAACCAGATATTCTGCCCCTCTCCGGGTTCTATTTCCGTGTAGTAGTTTCTTTTTTTTTTCTACCTTTTTCTTCCAATATTCCGATACAAATATGAAAAAGTTACTTCAACCAAAAACCCATCATTTGAACGAATTTATGAATTTTCCCAGTCAGATCATATCCAATCATTTTTTTCCGGGAAACTTCTGGTACTATACTTTCTCCTAATACTTCCACTTTGTTTTTCCTCGCCTTATATTTTCCCGTAGTGTGCTCGTGATTGCGTCTGTTCCATGGCGTCTCAGATTAAAATGATGTCAATGAATACGTGTATGGCTCATCACAGCCGAGTCAACAAGAAAATGAACATTTTGTTTTCGCGCGGGTTGATTATAAAACGAAACTGTAATCAAGATTTCTGATCGCCATCGGCCTGTGCAGCCGCAGTCTGCGACGTTCCAACCAAGACTGTTTTGGTAAATCCAGTCCTGAGCTGTATCCGTGGTGTGGGTAATGCTGTAACTCTCCGCAAGTTCCAGTCAGGGATGAGCACATTTGAATGCAAAAGTATTTAAATGCAATATTAAAATACTGAATGGTTTTCCACTTATTATCTTGTCGAGTTCAAGTAACAAATGGTTTTACATTGCTCGTTTATTGTGCGGTCGAATAAAAAATTGTACTTTATTGGTAATTTAGTCTTCCAATAAAAAAGGAATAATTTTTCATTCATTATTTGAACTCAAATACATAACGAGTAGAAAATCATTCGTTATTTCAACTTAACAAGGTAACGAGTAGAAAACCGTCATATAATTTATTAATTTCTCGACAAAACTCCCGTCCTTATGGAGTTGCCGCAAACTGACTGTGTGCTGATATAACACCAGCTTTTGATACATGATGGTATGGTATATTAGATATTAGACTTGCCTGAGAGGTGATGGTATTATTAACTGATGGTTTCCGACGACCCGAGGCTTCAACGGCGAACTTATGCTGATAACTCATGCTGAATACTGCTGATGAGTTTGCTTTTTTTTTCGTCGCGTCTTTTGTTCTGGAGAATTACCGCTAATTTTGTTTGAACAATTGAAATTTGAACAACTCAGCGTGTGCAATATTAAAGACGTCTTTCAACTGTTCATAGACCTCTGCTTCTTCAATCTTCAGTGCATTCGAATTCTGGACTAAAATAAAATCAAACAAGATTTTATTTTATATTTATGAGGTAATTCCATAGGCAAAAATAAATATACGGGCTGAAGGAACTCGGTCAATGCCTCATTCGCCTAAAGGAAAAAAAAATCATACATGTATACATGGTATGACCGAACTATGTATTACCGAGGCTAAAGGGCATTTACTACTACTATTAATAATAATAAAGATAACTTTGAACAATTTTCCTCCGAGTCGGAGAATTGTTGAACCTAATATGTTGTCCGGTGCACAAAACACGAGACCAACCACTTTCGCCTGGAGGTCATTGAACTCCGGTTTCAGACGTATGCAATCTTTCCGCAGGCTTATAGGCTTATAGCTCTTTTCGCCATTGAATTCGATAATAAATCATGTTTCGTCTTGCGGAATCGAATATATACTTTCTCCCGGGCGTCCGGATTGAAAAATCAACAACGCATATTTCACGAGGGAAGAACTCGAGTCTCCTACGTTTGATCTCGCAAAATCGTATGTTACGTGCAGGCCGATGAGTCGCAATACCGTCGCACGTGTTGCATCTTCCAAATTCTTGGCAAGGATTCAGCACGAGCAACAGCCCCATTCGTTCGTACCAAACGATTGGAATCAAAAACGAAGAAAAAAAAATCGGCACAATTTTACCGGATTGGCAGGGGCCTGTGTAGTAAATAAAAGTTGGCGCTTATCATATTTCAGAGGCGTTGTTAATCGAATGAAGAGGAATGTATCCGCGCGCTTCCCGGGCTCCCAGCGGACTTATTTGATAACGCTTATCTATGAGAGGTGGGCGCGACACCCAATAAACAGCGTCAATGTAACGCAGTCCGTGTTGAGTGAGCAACCGAGAGATAAATTGAATCTAAAAAATGTTCAAAACCGGCTCGACGAAAACGAGCGTAATTGGAATGTCTTGAACTTCGAGCGGCGACATAATGTTCTCAACGCGTGCCTTAAAACACAGCGCTGCTAATCGGCAATCACTGTAATTCCAGTGAACTATTAAACGCTCTTTTGCAACTTACTTATCGAGAGATAAAAAAAATTTAATAGAACATTATTATTATTTGTTATCTGGAAGAAGACTGATACGTCGTATGTCGTGTGGATCGTTCGTGTGATGTTAGGATAGGAAGCCCGGATGTTTTCATCAAACGCGACGAACCCTCTGACGTGCCCCCAGACGCGACTGCTTTTAATCGGAGAGAAAAATAAAATCTTCACTGACTTTTGACTCCGTAGTTCGTAGAGGAGAATAATCGTTTGGTATGTTGCTACTTTTTTTAGATGAAGGAGAGGAATTTCTGTAAATTGTTGCCGTAAACGTTGTAATATTTTCCAGTTAATGCAATTTGTGGAATTATTATTCGTATTAAAAAAAAATTGTACAACACAAATTGGATATCGGAAAGAAAATATTAACTGGGAAAAATCATTGACATTTTTGTTCACGTGTGGAACGTGACAGGAGTATAGGTTGTATATAGCTGTAATAAATAGCTGTCATAGGAAATTGAAACCGAATCTTGAGGTCTTCGGTAAGTAGTAACGGGCGATCAGGCTGGTCAGTTGACCACAAGGCCGGGCATATTACTCATTGCATAATATTCCTTGCATTAATACCGTTAAAAAGGAGAGCATTCAATTTGCATCTTTTGCAAATTAACGTCGATAAGATTGGACAACGAATTATGTAAAATTGCTTAATTCGTGCAGGCAACATAAAATTCATGAAAACCATTATCGAGGCTTTTTGAATGGACATCAGAAATTATAACATTTTTATATATATTGTTTCCATTTCACATGCCACTTGTAAAATAATTAAATTGCTTTTAGACCTAACGAACGAAGTTGTGGTTATCTTATCGTGCCCCGTCGGGATTATTCAGGCGATTATGTACAGCCACAACTTACATAGCAGCAGGCCTTTTGTAATGCAAAAAAGTCTATATTTTACATGCTAAAAGGCTATACTGTGTAGTTTTCATAATTTATTGTGAACGCGAGTATAAATAGCTGAACAGACCCAATATGTTAGCTCATCGACCACTATTCACCAATTTTTTTTTTCTACGTGCCAAATTCGACGTTCGTTGTCTGCTGTGCACTGAATGATAATCAGTTGTAAACCATACTCGTGAAAAATTCAAGGTTCCGTACTCGAAAGACGCACGTCCGCGCGTCCTCGCGAGATTGATCCTTGTTTTGGCTGGGACTATTCGACGAATCGGTGCAAAATTCATGACGTTCGTTGTGCTGCATTAAAACTGAAATGTATACAGCAAACACGTATACATATATGTTTACCTTGGACTAGCGCTGCTGTGTACGTGTATAGCTACGTGTGTTACCGCCGTCGGTAAAATCGTTCGAACCGATCCGCATGCCGAGCACGCAAGGTCACAAACGATCTACGAGAGTTCAAGTACTTCCTGGGGATTTCCGCAAGCTGTTCACATATCGTGTATCGCGTGGCGCCCGGTCTAACCGTGGCCCCGAAGAATCATCATTGTTGCAACACGGCAACAGGATATCATGTAGGATATTATAAAGGTGCAATATAATTTAGTTTTTTCCACCGTCGTCGATGCAGCGACTATAAATCATTGGATAAAAGTAGAGCCCGGAGAACGCGCATATCGCGCTCGGTGCTTCGGTTCAATTGATCGAGGCGATCGATACGATCGATACGATCGAAGACAAAAAAGAGAGAAAAATATTTCAGATATCGAGGGTTATCAGAGGCGGAATATTGAACGATGGTGCGCGTAAACAAAATCCCATCGTGTATGTCTGAGGACAGTCGTGTTACGGGGATGTTATTAAATATGGTGTCAACGGGTCATCAAAACGACGCGAGGAGGACAAGTTCGATTCTTCAATTCAGCGCCTTTTCTGTGTCAAAGTCACGCCAGACTTTTATATTATTTTTTGAAGTTTTATTTTATTTTTAAATATCCGGGAAGGAGAAATCTCTGAGATACGAATTCGAATCGTAAAGACACTGACTTTTATTCAATGAACGTCGATTCAGCATTGACCTTGGAAGATGCGTTTGGTTTTCCAAGTGACCTTGGCACGCGAGATGACGTGATCTTTTTTTAGATACGAGCGCGCGGAAATTTATGTAAACAATTGGGAATGCAATACAGGGATTGAACGTGTTGCCTGCATTTATTCAGATTTTTATCAGACGAGACCGTCGCGCAAGTTTTCGAGCTCGTCGATAAGTATCTTTTACTACTACTATTTTTTTTTTTTTTTGTTACCGATGCACACTTGAGCAGCATTCTGCGGACCATTCGGTCTCATTTCCTTCTGAGTCTTTATCGTTTATATTTGTGTTTATCTTCTGTAGGACATCAAAAATATACCCGGTGAAAAGAAAACTGGTCCGAAGCTTCCTTCGCAAGCGATGATTTTTTCGCTTCACGGTAACCACATAAAAATAACTGCACAATTTTTAATGAAATCTTGATTAAACATTGACTATTAACCACACATATCATGTGCGAAAATTCAGCTTGGTCTATCGCGGCTATTTCGAGTTATGGCCGCTTAAATTTTTCGCGCCTGATTCATTCATACACACATGTGCGCGCGCACACACACATAGACACGCGCGGGCGTGCGCATACACGGATCCAGTCATTTTTTTCTAAATACGATTGTTCGATATTTTGGAACACTGTAAACACATTTTCATTAAAATCTCAAAATTTTTTTTTTTTTCACTAAAACAAAGTTTCCTCTATGAGAAAGCAAAAGGGCGTAAAAAAAGAAAGAAATGACTTACGATAGGAAATTTTCTTGTGAAAATTAGTGAGATGAAGAAAAAAAATTGGGCTTAAAACACGGAGCTAAACGTTTTGGAAACAGATTTGAAACGATGGAAATTACGCATTTTTAACCAATGAGCATATCTCAAATTTGAAATTTTCTTGACCCTCTCGTGACCCAAGCGGCCGAGGCATATGAGTGTGAAAAGAGGGACGATGGGCGGCTGGGTGGGGGGAGGCATGTGGTAATCCGTAAGACGTAAGTGAAAGGCGTGATTCGCCGAGTTTGCATAACAGCCGGGCAGTGGCGCGAAGTTGGAAGAGGGGCACGATTAAAAGATTGCTAATCAGTAATCAGTTATCAATGAAGCGACAAATTAATTTCGTAAAGCTCAAATTCCACTTAAGTCCAAAGTCGACAATAAAATACTTCAAATGTGTTATCCGAAACTACGAACAATATGTTTTTCCACACGATAATATGAAAGAGAGAAAAATACACACACACGGACACAATTGAAAATCTAGTGTGTTCCGAAGCGACACTCGCGAATCGTACGTAAGTTTAACGCGCACGATGCCGCATTGGAATCGCGGGGTCATTCGGGTCGGAATATCAAAGACTGATAGCTTCATTTTCCTCGACAGCCTTTCCAAACAGAACGACTTTCGATCGACTTTCGACTAACGAGAATTCTGTCCAATGTTTTCACGAAATATAAACATGTAAAAGTTAAAATAAAAAAAATGTTTAAAGTAACATTTTTTTTAAGTAAGTCAATTAAAAAAAAAATTAACTACAATAAAATCTGTTATTAAAATTAAAAAAATGTAATTCAAATATATTTTTTGTTTCACAATTGGAAGAATGAAATTGCACTTGCTCTGCCGCTAGTGCAGAGACGTTAAGGTCAATGTATCGTCGCGACGCTAATTCATGGCCACCCTCGTTTAAAAACGCCAAGTCCGTCGTCGACCCGGGGTTCGTCACTTCGCTCGAACTTCTTCCGTACGGCCTTATTCAGAACCGGAAGTACATGTGTTCGATACAATCTGACGCGCGGGACAAGGCCGCGGAAAACCACCGTCGAGTGAGGTCGCGCTTGCGCGGTTACTTTAAACGTTTCCTTCAATCCGTCGTAAAGGCGTTCCGAAGTGCCGCACGCAAATTTTATATCCATCCTCGTCCGACACGTGAATCCGTGCGAACACAGCTAATGAAGCCTCGCTCGGTTCCGGCATTGAAAAACTTCATGCACATCACTCTTATCTGTGTAGCGTTCACAGTCGCCCGCTTCTTTAAGTTTATTCATCATTAAAATGTATGAAGAAAGCAATAAATAAAGCGGTATTCCGATATCGAGCTACGATTGTTTCTTAAGAAGTGTCCGCTTACAGGACAAATGTTGTGCGGTTGGAAAGTCGGACACGAAGTAAGGAAACAAAATAAAATCGTATACAAGTTGTGCAGAATTCGCATATGTAATCACTCTTATCGCAACAAACATAACCGTACCTCGCTTCAACAAAACTATAATAATTAAAAAAGATAAAAAATGGAAATTTTCATATCGCTTTCTCATAATAGTTGAAAATTGAAATTGTCATATCGTTTTCTCATGATGTTCCATTATTCGCAAAGCTTCTTCTATGAGAAAGCATTTTCTGTATTTTTGGCTTCCTCATTAAAACCTCGAAATTTTTTTTTTCAGCATAACAAAGCTTCCTCTATGAGGAAGCAACATCATAAGAATTGCAAAATACGATAATTAATGAATTTGATATGATATGATAATGAATATGATTACGATATGTTATGACACCTTAATGTGATAAAAGAAAAATAATAATTTGATAGAAACTGGTAATAATTTTCTCAGTTTTAATTGATTCGCAGCCGGATAGGTGCGGACTTTTCCTGCTCAATGAAATCCGACATCCGTCATAGTGCATCCACTAACGCATCCCGTCTGCCCGATCGATCATCGATCGCACTTATCACAGTTACATATTTTTCGATGAATTCATGCACTTGCGCGAGTTCTAACGTCATAGCGTTTTCTTTTCTTTTTTTTCGTGACGTCATCGGTTTCATGAAATTCATTCGGAATGTCCCACGTCAGCCAATCGTAAATAAACATCTGATAAATTGTTAGTGGAGAAGAAATAAATAAGTTATGAAAGGCCTCGCTTCATTGTATGTGTAGAAACGTTCAAAGACTAAATAATTCACGATCTATCGGTCGAACACACTCGTTCATCTTTGTCTCAGGTTTTCAAATGTATTTTTGACAAATTTGTCAAATTCGTTAAAAATTTGTTTCCCTTTTATTTATCGAGGAATTCTATCGATTAAATGCAAATGCATGCATCCATGTGCATCCATCCGTGGGGATGCAAATGAAAACATTTCCATGACCACGGACATTTTTTCCCGACTTCACTAATAAAATTTGTTGGTTCAACAAGAATTTCGTTACCGTAACTAATTTATCTACTTAATATAGCAAAAACAAACTATTTTGATGCGGCAATAAATTTTTTGTATTGGCGGCGAATGTATATATTTTTTTAATGCCGCAACAATAAATTATTAGATGATCTCATTTTTGTTAGAACCACAAAACCGTTTTTCCCCTTTTGTTAATCTGCTATCCACAGCAATATTACGACGGCGGAACATTATCGAGACGAACTAAGGTGTTCGATTTTACCAGGAAAAATACCATCAATTTTTCATCGTCATACTCATCTAATACACCGAAATATTCATCTGATACACGTCATTAACTACACAAGAACAATAGGCTAAAAAATCGCTTAAACAGCTCCAATTGTTCGGGTCATTTAACTCGATTTGGATCGCTCATTGCAACGCGAACGCGTCGATGCTCTCGGTAGTAATTTGTAATTTCTTCCGGTAGTGTCGATTATCTTCAAGGACTCCTCGTTTGTCGTCTTTACTGTTATCCCACCTTATTTTTCCAATGCAATCCCCTCCAGTCGTACAGTTTGTAGGTCTTTCTCGATCCTTACCCTGAGAGAAGGATCTCATAGTAATAACCATAAATCTGGTAAAAACCGAAATAACTTTCAGGTATGTGAGAACTGCATCGACATCCTGACAAACATTCGTATTAAACTTAACACATTGTGCTAGAAAATATGGTACTTTTCGCTATCGCAGATATCACCTGAATGGCCCGTAATTTTTGCTAGAATATGTGTTCTTCTTACTAGAAAATATAGTTATCGGTGGCGTCACGATCGACAACCGTTTTTTCTTGAAGCCTGCCTGTGGAAAAAAATGCTTGAACGTCTATTAACAATTATATAAAATAGCACGAAAAAATTTGATAGACGAAATTCTTGGTACGCCAGCTTACTCGATTTTTATTTTTCGATACGAGCTCGCGGAAATGTATGTAAAAAAAATGGGGGATGCACCTCCTCCGCCTGGCCCACGTTTTGTAGGCCTTTCTCGACCCGTATCAATGAATGTGAAAACAAATGCAACATTGGCGGCAATCCGGTCACGTGGATTGATATGAACTCTGCAATGGCAATCTACATTGATGACAATGGTTATAGAACACATTGCACTTGAATTCATATTTTTTTTCAACAAACGTAAGTCTAAATGTCCTTGAATTTAATCGCAGCTGACTATACACGTGTGCCAGTCATTGACATGTTAATTGAAATTCATAAGCCGTCAGCAAATTCCATTGTCCCCGATAAGCATCCGATTCCCGAATCAATTTTTTTTTAGTTAAATTTCAAATGGACGTAATTTTTTTAGTTAAATTTTAAATGAACGCAATTTTTTTTGTTAAATTTTAAATGGACGTGATTTTATTTTTTATGACTGTACATTAAATTTGAATATTAAATTTACATTTTTTTCTCCCGTTTGTTTTTTTATACTTTCACTGCATGCCTTCGCCCAAAACTGTGTGGAACTGAATTGGTCGACCGCCGATGTTCGAGCAGATTCGTCCTATACAGGAACGACTCTCGTTCCTCATTCCCGATACGGCATGTCTGATTTCCTCGCGTTAAACTTGATTTTCCAGCTTGTGCGAATTCGATTATCCTATTTGGCTTTAAACGCGCGCAACAGAGGCATCACATATCGACTGTGGAATGCAGTTCGAATTGTATATCTATTGTAATACGAAGAACCACCGTGTGTGTGTATGCATATGTCCATGACCAACATAAATAGCCGATATGAATAGCGAATTTTAACGAGGATACCCTCAAGATTTTCCATTGAAATAAACGGTGAAATAATCCCTCGCAATACCCCCAATTACATCGAGACAATACATTTTTTTTTAATCCATCAAGATTAACAATGCGCAACCATAATGGAGTATTATGTAGTCATCATTTCATATAAATTAATTCTATTTGAACAAATTCAGTTGAATGGAATAGTTTCTACAGATATACAGACCTTTCCGACATCGACACATCGACATTGATTAAAAAAAATCCCTCGACGACTATCATATAACAGTCATTTAAGCCGTAAGAGGATTATTACATTATCGATAATCACCGTCGAAGGTCTGGCAGATAAAATTCTGACGTATAGACGCTGGAAACTATATATCAACTATATAATCGTTGCGTTTATCCGCATCCAATCTATGAACCAACATTCCATCGGAACAGCTGCCCGATCGCATCTGTTGGATTCCCGCGAGTCATGTTAAAATTCACGCTCACGGATCGTCATCGCCGCTAACAATATTATTACTCCGAAATATCCTGTAATAATACCGGAAGCTTGTAATCGTCGCACGAATTAGGTACGACAATTAAAACAAATTAATGTATACGAACACGCTAGCGGTTACGTTAGCTCACGTGTTATGCGAGTATGCGAGTATATGCGAGTATGGGTGAGTATGAGCGAGTATGTCGAGTATGTGCAAATTTGTGTATGTCTAAGTATGTCGGAGTATGTGTGAGTTTGTGTGGGTATCTGTGAATATCTGTGGGTATTTGTGAGTATCTGTGAATGCCTTTGAAAGTATCTGTGAGTATCCGTGTGGATATCTGCGTGTACCTGTGAGTATCTATGAGTATCGGTGTGAGTGTCCAGAAGACATGAACTTTATTATTATGTAGATATATCATGCATACTGCCAAGAACCAAGGAGGCGTATGGCACGCCGTTTAACGTGCAAAAACGACGTGAGATACGCCCTATCGTTTCTCATCAGTCTATACATGTACGAATATGTATACAATGAGTCCAGCGACAAAAACAACATTAACCTCGTTTTCGCGTTTTTTTTATTCAGAACGACCTTGGGCGCGCCAACTTCCGCACCTGTGACCGTGCCAATGGTCGGACCTCGGGTATTCTCCGACAGATCGTTGATAAACAAGTGTCACAAGTTTTCTATGTCATATTGTTGTAATCGCAGTGATCGTGCAATGCCAAGGCCGCGTAATCTATCAAGTCGGTTAATCCGCGCGGCGATCGTCCACCCACTTTCCACTTCCCGCGATTACCTGACAGGTTGATCGCGCCGTGTTTGCTGTAAATTTAATGGTTTTCCGCATCATGCTGCAGGGAAAATAAAAACATCGGGGAGAAAAATTTCATTCTTCACGGATTAAATTTTGTCGATCTTACGCTGGGCCGAATTAATTGACTAATTAATTGAGTAATTCGCAGCCCCGACAAGACCACCGGAAACGGAATTGTTCGAGAAGAAAAGGCATTATCTCGGAAAATTTGCATTCGCGGAAAATTTTTACTCATTATGAATAACAAGTTTTAATCGTCAAATGAAATTATGTTTATATCTTGAGGTGTTTAAATATTCATAGAGATGTTTTGTTCTTAATTTCATGACCTTTCTTCGCGTCGCGTTCTCATGGGACGCTGAGAGGCGAGAGAAGTTTACTACGGGCTGCTTTCTTTCCTGCGTTAACTTTTTTTTGGAGCAGGCACGCATGGGCTGGCTGCACTGATAGAAAATAAATGTTCAAAATAAAGAATTTTTTTTTCATCCATTGGCTATTATATATTATTATTACATGCATTAAATATTATAACTACATATCAAACAGGATCCAAAAAAGATTATCTCACACAAGACATCTCGGTACGCGAATTAAAAAAAAATGTAATTAAATCAACCGATCTTTCCGGCATCGAGTGACGGAACCAGTTGTGCCGTTTCATAATAATTTTCGACGAGCCCCGGAGAGTTCATTAAGTCGAATTACCGTCGATCTACTGTACTGTGAGTTTGTATTCGTCTGTTGTTATTATTGCGTCAGGAATTCCATCGTCCAACGTCATTTAATGTACGAACGACGCGAATCTTTTTGAACAAGTTTTCCCGCATCGCAGTACGCGCTGATGGGGGGAAAAAAAAGTCTCGATAACCCGGCGAGGGTATACGAATCGTGAATCGAGCAGGGCACGTTGTACGTATTCAAACATACGGTTTAATCTCTGTCTGTTTTGTATTTTTCCACGCCACTCTGTGGGCAGAGCTGCGTGTGGGCTCGCGATATAGACGCGGACGCACTCCGTACGTGCCTCCAATTTCGATTGAAGTTTTCCGATAATTACGGAATACGAGAGACAAAGAGAAAAGAGGGGGGGGGGGGTGCGCTGCGGCAGATGATAGGACATCAATATTGCCGCATAGTTTTACCTTCCAACTTCAAACACTTGCCAGCGGCGTCACTTACCCAACTTGCCCGACATTTCTATTGAAATTTCAATGCGAGACCGTTCGGATCTTCGCGATTGATGTCTTATCGATCTTATCGCGGATCGAAAAACATGCGCCAGAAAAAAATTGGTGATTGACGTTAAGAAGGCTCGGATAGCTGAAAATTGTCTTATCACAATCTCATATGTATACGACCGTGGGTCGAGTATGTGTTTGTGAAAATAAAGGTCGTTGCTGGCGAAGAAATTTTTATTTCATTTTTTTTTTTAATTTCTACGACCATTTTTAATTGATAATGTTTGGGAGGGATTCTGAAGTAAGCGGTAGTCGGACTTTACATTCATACTCGTTGCCAATGTTTTCTTTTTTTTTATTATTTTTGAATTTGTAATGAATGCGATATTTCTTTATGAGAAGAAGATAACATTTATTTGTTAGTACGCAATTTCATTTGCGAATCGAATTTTTCTTTCAATGGCAATTGAATTTCAATTGCTGATTGAATTTGATTTTTTTGTCATATCTCCACGAGCATTTTCAATTGTTATCATTTGGCTGTAATTCTGAAAGAACTGATTGCATTTAATACTCGTCTCCATCTTGATTTATTTTTTGTCATTGAAACATTGTTTTTGCATCTTTTTTAAAATAAAACTTTTAATTTAATTTTTATTAAATTAATTTCTTTTTCGGTAATTGAAAAAAAAAATCATTTTTTCGAACTGTCTTAAGGAGGACATACCTGGTTGTGAGGGGGTTGGTCGGCGCGCGTCCGTCGCGGTATTACGTCGAATTACGAAGCATTAATTCGAGGGTCTCTCGTGTCCGAGCAAGTGCATTCCAGGGAGGCGCGGACCGATTCGCAAACAATAAAAACACTCCCCGTTTTATGCGAGGAATGACGACGGACGTGCCCCTCTTTGTCGGTCAGCAATGAGCGAGTCGATATTCCGCCGGCACGAGCGAAGCGCTGACGTTCGAGAGCTTAGTCGAAATCGATCAGCCCCCAAGATTGTTCGCGGGAAGAAAGGGAGGAAGCGTGTACTTGTTGAAAACGAGCAAAAATATTAATAATTATTCCCGCAACATCGATTGTGCACCTGTCGTGGGACTCCACGTCGAACTTCGAGACGGCGACGATCGCGAGATAAATCGGAAAAATCGTTTTCTTCGGATAACGCGATTTACCGATCTTATCACGGCGCGAAGCAGCGATAAGGCAAAAGAACGCGAGCGACGGAACGAAGAGGAGAAGAATATTTTTTGAAAAACGGCGTCGTAAAAAATTCCACTGCGTCGCTGAGCCGCCGAAAAAATTGGACTTTTCCGACTCTATCAACTCAAGGTATGATCAATTTTCAATTGAATTAAAAAAAAAAATGTACCGATAAGCGGTTACGTCGTTTCAAGAAATGGTAATATTCAAAGTATGGTAATTCAATGGTAGTTCCAAGAATGGTAATAAAAAAAATTCGCCGAGAAATTTGGAAAAATGTACGGGCGAAGCTACCGAATAACTGAGCGCGATGTGGAAATTGCGTAACGCTTAAAGAATCGACATTGTGTGTCGAACGTCGATTTTTTCATTAATAATGTCGAATATCTTTGTCGATGAACATACCAGGTAGCGAACCACACAGATAACGATTTTTTTGTTAGTGAGAATCGAGCATTTCAAGTGAACCTATCTTTTTCCGGAGACAAAAAAAAATCGAATCTTATCAAAGTTCTTCGGCTACCTATCGCACCTTATGTGTGTACTCTTGTGTTTTTTTCATTACTCTTCGCACTCTCCGATTCTTAGAACACAATGTGAAGTGCTCACATTTCTTTTATTCATCATTTATATACATATGTTTTTTCTGATTTAACGTCGAATATCAAAATATTTTTTCAACTTATATATCGACAACCGCTAATCGAAACAACGCAACTCACGATAGTAATCAGAAAGCCCGTATCTTATGGCGGACTCCTACGGTGACATGGGTTTTCCAATTGCAATAATGAGTCAGCCTATTTCCATTAAGGACAATCGATATTGCTTCAGAAATCAATTGACGATGCAATTAATATCTATTTAATGACAACATTCGCAGAAATGACTTTACTTCAATCGCGCTCGCGTAGAGAAAAAATGGCCCATTTAATTGAAGGCAATATTTTTTTTAAGAATCAAACGAAGTTTCTTCCTCTGCAGTAAACCCCAAATTCGACGATAAAACCCAATCGACTAATATTTTCGGGGCTCGCAGAGCCAATAATTTTTTTATAATAAAAATTTCGTTGCAAGTCATCGACAGTAAAATGGCAATAAAAATTTCTGTTATAATGCGAGCACAATTTTCCAGTCATAAACTTCGTAAAAACAGTAGAAAACAACACCAACCGAAGAAGTAATATCTGTTCGATGTAAGGCCATGAGAATCCTATTTTACCGGGCGACTGTTAATACCTTGGGCGATACTAAATGAGATTTTCACGCGTCCATCCATCGGCTACGATAGTCCCAATTCGCTTTCAGCTGAAATATTATTACCCAGAATGTAAGGAAGCTGATTCAGAGCGCGCCACTGATGCTATCTCGCACTCCGTAGTGTTTCACATGCTCTTAAGGTAACCCTTGCGAATAGTGTTCATCTCGCATAAGTTTCAGAGAAATGAGCGGGAATCGCAAACACTTCTCGATGCTATAAAAATCTGAAAAAAATCAAGCGTATTAAAGATGCTGAAAAGATTAATTATGACTATTTAAAAATATTTTGAAGCCTTTTGTTGTTCTTTTTCAACGCTTCAGCGTCTCAGTAATGAGATTATCCGAGTGTCGAGCCTAAGTCTCGTCGATCGTACGAGAGAGCGATGGGATTACATGAGTGTCGAGACGAGTGAGTTTTCTCGATCTCGAATCTCGAGAGATCTCTCTCCTTTGGCGCTGCCGGGATTGACCGAGTTAAATCCCGATCGGCGGCCAGAGGCGATAACGCGATGTACCAGAATTGCACGACCGGGCGGTCATCATTCGCTTCCCTCGTTATCGAAAGACTCGGCGATGATATCCGAGTTCGATATCTCCCGCACGGGGAGGAGAAACCGATCGGAGCATGTACTCTCAGCCGGGGCCACTCTCGGTGTAGTAGGTCCGGATTCCCCTACGTTATCCTCCCCGCCTCTACTCGAACGTACTCACGGTGTAATAACGCCGGTAGTGGGAGAATTCGCTCCGGATTTAAAAGCCTCGGAGTCGCTGAAGTAAGTGCCAGTTTCTTTACCCTGACAAAGTGCGCTCATCAGTAAAAATTCTTTGCGGATACCGAAGAGACGGGGAACTTAAACAAAAAAAATTTACTCGCATACGTTCTGTGTAGGTGTTGTTGTTTGTTTTTTTTTTCGTTAATTGCATTAAATGTCGACGTGACGAAAAAGTGTTGAGCTCATAATCGTCAATGTCTTAGCCATCGTCCCTCGATTCGATCCTTCCTTCCTCGAGGGCGAACCTCTTATAACGTGCGGATTAAAAGGGGGTGAACGCCGATTTTTGTTGTGAAATCGAGGGATAGAGATCGAAATAAAAAATCGGTTTTGATCGGATTTTTTTGTCCTCGTCGCGGCTGTTGAAAGGAACTTTTCTAACGACCTTTCTTCCTCGGATTTCTGCAATTTTGGGACCGCGTGGTTAGACTTTTGAAAAAAAATAATAATTGTAATATGTATAGTAATAGTGATATGTATAATAGTAATTATATAAATAGTAGTAGTAATATATATAATAATAGTTTTGAAAGAAGTTTCAGTTCTACCATTGTGGAATCAGAGCGATCGCGTTTTCGTCCGTTTTTTTTTGTTTTTCTTTGAAACGCATGTCGAAACCTTTTTTTCTTTATAGCAGATTTCATCAATTTTCATAATTTCTTCAAAAACATAATAATAACAGTTGTAAAAAAAGTTTCAGTTCTACGATATTGGGATCGAAGTGGCCGCACGTTCGTCCGAAGGTTAAAACATTTTAAGTACTAAAATACAAACACAAATATTTTTAAAAAATTCGTTTCGGTTTTTAATCTTTTCCGAAGCATTTGTACGAAATTCCAAAATAAAAACGCAATAAATTTGTATCTTTGTCCGTTTTTGCAATAACATTAGAAAGAGTGTTGATTCTCGTTTAAAAGCTGAAAACACTTTAAAAAAAAATGATACCCGATAATAGTGAAAAACCAGCGAGTTCGGGGCATTTATCATTCATCGGAAACAAACGGTTTAAATCGATTTTCCATTTAACATTCCACCGTGAATTTCCGCTCGTTTAACTTCTTCGCCCCGTCCGTGCGGTTTCCCTCCAGCCCTTTAACCTTCCTACACGGTTCGTCATTGTACCTTCGCCATACCTTCGAGCATTCCGAACTCGTCAGTGCGCTGCGAATATTGGATATTTATATAGCGGCTCCGAATCCCGCGCGATCTCTCCGTTATCACGCGATCTGCCCGTCCTCGATAGCCCGACGGCGCGCATTCCCGGAGCAGACCATAAGGTCGACCGCGCGGAGTTTCAACGTTGATCCGGATTGAAAATCGCATTAAAAAAAAACCCTGATAAAAAATTTAGCAATTTCCGCATGAGGGATGAGATTAGTGTGGCGCAGGAACGCGGTGTTGCGCACGGAACGTGATAACGCGAGACGAACAATATAAGTCACGCTCGCTCGTTTTACGTTAAACTGCGCACTTGCGCTTCGTAACTAAAAATTAAGAAATGTGCGTTTGAGGCACCGAAAGATTTTTTAAAAATATTTTTAGACTTTTTTTTGGCAAAGGAAAAATCGAGGGGCGAAAATAAAGCAAATTATTCAGGGGTTGTCCGGGAAGGTAAATGGAAGTGTTTAGTGGGAACGTGTGGCGAATGTTGAAGCGGACCGCGTGCCAAAACAACGATTAAGTAGGCAATACCTACGTTTGGCCCCGATAAAGTTTTCTCGTCACTGTGACCGGATAACCACAGATGCTCTACATATACATATATACTTATATGTATTTGCACATAGATATAGGTACGGCTTCCCCGGGCGCTCCAGATGCCCGCTGTATCTGTCGCTCGTACATTTCCGACGTTGCGAAGGTAGAAACTCCCCGGTCTGTAAAAACTCGAAAGCTCGCGCACGCCGATGCGAGGCGAAGCGGAATTGTTTATGTGTGAACGCCTTGGAGGAATGCCGAATGGAATGCAATTAAGTCGGGACGATAATTGCAAATTTAAATATGGAAGATCAATCAGCGAGAAGTTGTTATCGCGGGTTTGCATAATAGCCGAGTGGTGGAAACTACCGAATGCTGGCTTCTCTCGGCGGTCCGATGGAACTCTGGACAAATTTCGAAGATAGCTTCGGAGATTCAATTGTTTTTTTTGTGTTTTGTTTTTTTGTTTTTAATTCAAATTTTTGGTTTTTCTGATTCGGGTCAACTGCAATACAGTGTTTTTCACTTTGGTCGATGCGAATTAGCGGCTTCTCCTTCGCTACCTTCGGGATTTCTCTCGAGAGACCTTTTTCTGTGAAATGTTTCGCGAAGCCTCTCCAAAGAACGGACCCACCGATTTCGGACAGAATAAACGTATAAACATGTTTTTTTCTTCAAAATGATCAATATTTATGTTGCCATTTTTTTATTTTTGTTTTCTTAATTTATTTTCATTGCAACATAGTGTTTTCACTTTAGTCGATGTATTGAAAGCTTGTCGATGGCCTTTTTTGTGAAATTTTAAAATAATCTCGAACAAAACAAATATTTAGCCATTCTTTTTGTAGTCCTCTTCGATTTTCTCAATTTATTTTCCCTCATCGATAAATAGTGTCTCTTCAATCGTGTACAAATTGCTGAAAAATTAGGTACACCGAAAAATCCGCTTGACCGAACTTTCTAATTTCTTTTTCTCTAAAACAAGAAAAAAGAAAAACCGCGATCCCGGACTAAAAATAAATTTAACATTCGATCGACATTGAGTCCATAAATTTCCGGTTCGGTGGCGCAAGAGGAAAGACCGAAGGATTAAAAAATCTACGGACGAGGATAAAATTGAGAAGTTTTTTTTAATCGAATATAATCCATTTACGTCGTTAATTGACAAATCATCGATGTACAATCGAGCCGATAAAACTGGTTCCTCGGATCGTCGATTTTCAAGATCAATCGGGACTCGATGACAGCTCGGAAACGGCATTCGTGCATGCATAATCGACCGCGATGAAGTTGCAGCCGATTATTGTTAGACACGATAAATTCCTCGGGAAAACGATGTTAAATGTTCCTGCTCGTTAGGTCGTCGTGCGATCCTCAGCGTCAGCCGAGGCGTGTTTATTTCTCTTCACTCCGTCAACGGCAATTAGCGCCCCGTCAGGCGAGACTCATGCATCGACATTAACCGCGAAACACCTGCAAGAGACGAATATTCTTCAGAATTTCCATATACGGTTATTAATAATTGAAGATCTTCATCGTGAACTATTTATAAATTCATTGCGAGGGCGTTCCATATAGAGATGACGAAACAAGCGCTCTTTACCTAACGGAGTGATATCTTTAATTTCGCCTCAAGTAAGGTTAAAAAAAAACGAGAACAATGGATCATCCGACAAGGCCTCGTGAGCGAGTTTCTCAGTTACCATCAATATTTGCTTAGAGATTAAAATAATAAAAGATATGGTTTTTATTGCACCTAATAACGACGATTTATCTTCTCCCGTGACTGTTGGAGATCCATTTATGTAGATTTTCAATTTAAATAATTCATAAATGTAAGTCAAACGTTAAAGGTGTTGTAAAGAAAATAATAACAGAAAGATTTTCTTTTAAAAAAATTAAATTAACATTAAATAATAATAAACTTTTGAATAAATAATATTACGATTAAAACATTAAAAACAAGTAATAAAAAAGATTTTTAAACATGTAATAAACATTTTTTAATAATTAAAGAAATAGTAAAATAGTGTATTGAGATACTAGTTCGTAAGAGCTGACTTTCGGCGAATATTGGGAAGTGGCCGCACGTGCCGGATCGAGCGCTTCAAAGGCACGATGCGAAGCCGAGTGCTGTTGTAGCGCGAGAGAAGGTCAGTACGGCCACTTCACAACCGCTGTCGGGAGTCCGCTTTTACGTACAAGTATCGCATACTATTTTATGTAACGAATGCAGGAGAAGCGCCACTCCGTGCCTGCTGATTGTGGCGCTGCGAGCAGCGTGCAATAATTTCCAGAAATCGCACGCAAAAGTAAATCGCACGCAAAGAAGCCGAACTGCACATGCGCGGGGAATTAACACTCATGATTTCAAAGCGCCACTTACGCCACTCTCGTCAGGCACGCAAAGTAGCGCTTTTCATGCACAAGTTACATAAAAAAAAATTAATGAATAGTACAAACAAAAATTTAATAAATAATTTTGAAAAAATGTGGTTATAGTAGAATAATAAAAGACTATTGAGACAGCGATAAAATGCAACTGTCCAGTGTATGTTCCGATCAATCGGTGAACCAGGAAACTCCCTCGCGTTTGCTCTTATGCTTTTTAATCGATCGCGGTAGGACGACGACTACGACGACCGGGTTGACCTACTTTCCGATCGAAAATTCTGCCGAAGTGTCTAGCACTGTTTGTTCTCACGTGACGTTCTCCAAACCACTCCTGCGTTAACCATGTTCAAACATGAGCTTCACTCGATCTCGCCACTATATACGTACTTGATACACACCGGTAGCTATATATATATATATATACGAACGAAGTAATTACATTTTATCTTCGACTTGGGCGAAATAACCTTTCTCGGGATCTTTATAGGTAACGACTAAAAGAAGATGAACTTTTGTCGAGACGCTGGCCGCTTGAGCGTTTGTTGACCTTTTTCGTATTCTCGTACATTACAGGTCGATAGGCGTTTGTTGGAATAAAAAAATTAAAACGATGAGAAACGGTCTGACGGACGATAATGTGACGAGATCGTCAGATAAATTCAACCCGATTGGATAGTTGCATCGAGCTCGATGAAGTCCGTCGGCGACCTTGCGGCGTCGATTTAACCTTCTAAAAGTCACAACACCCGAAACCGTACCGAACCGGGACTAGTCCGGTCTTTCGACAAACGTCCGATCTTCCGAAAAACGTCCGATCATTAAGATCGTTCCGTCAAACGCAAAGAAAAAAAATCAGACGTCCCGTGATATATTTTAGTGTTCAAAGTACTCATCGGCTCCTGAAAAAAAAATATATATATTAGCAGCTCATCCGAAACGCCTCGTTCGATTTAACAAACCCATTACCGAATTCTCGAATCATTCTACATAAAAAAGGAAAAAAAAAATCTTCGTAGAGGTGTAACAACTGGGCGATGTTACCCGCGGAACTTCCTCCTCTTTATCCCCGAGGCTCGCCCTCTTCCGGTTATTTCTTTGACGATCGGTTTCACGAAAATTCCTTACGCAAGACTCGGCACGGCGACTCTTGTACCGCAATGTTGACATTGATTACGCAATAATATTTTGATGACGGTAATTTCATAATACCATACTGCACGTCGGCCTCGTCGCGTCCCTCAAACAACGTACAATCGAATGATCTGCACGGCTATTGTCATTGGCTCGGAGTGGACATTATCGAACTGGCGAATAAATAAACGGACAATTTCAACCGCGTACAAGAATCCTCAAGGTCATTATTATTTTTTTTTCTTTCCGCGTTGAACTGCGTACGCGGCAAGTTTTCGCGTTACACTTGACTGATACCGTTTCGCGAGGAAAGTGTAAATACGTCAGGAGGTCGAATTATCGTCGAGAAAACGTGCGCGCAGCACGACGCACGTGAAGTCAAATTCCGACGAAATAACGACGCTGCGCCGGAACGTCCGGATTGTTGAAGCATCGTTCGAGTCGGCTTTATCGTTGGATTACACAATAGCTGGTCAGTTGCGCCTCGATATTCGTATTCGTCTTGTTGATGTGAATCGGAGATGGCGACTAACAAAGACCGGGTGACCGGAAACGTACTTTTAAATTCCCACGGGTCTTTCACAGTGCTAATGTACGACGAGGAATCGCGTCATCAGGAATGCAAAGTGATTGTGGAGAAAAAAAAGTCACGTGTTCTGTGAACGATATAAATAGCCGAGAATGTAATTTTATATTTTTTTGGGTCGAATTATAATCGATACGGGCTATCGCGATCGTACATGAATTTGTAGAGAGACTGTCCAAGTCTCTCTACAAAGGTAGAATAATTTTCCATTCGAAAGGAATTCATTCATTTATGATCCCGTGACTCAGGACGATGCTGATAGGGTATCGCAAAGCTGGCGACAATGCGCGCTAAACGTGCTGTTAAGGGAAGGTTAAGCACGTATGAGTGCGAGAGAGACAGTTGCATTTTTCGAATCAATGTCATTTAAAATCGGCTTACGTTTCAGATCAAACGGAAGCATCATCGGACGGGGTATTAAATTGTACATCCGCTAATGCTTTGCTTTTTTCCGAAAAGTCTACGGTTTCTGAATCGCATTTATTACAGATTTTCGTTACTGACTGAGTCTTTCACATGTCCTTGAGGCGAGGTGAAACAGACCCATTCGGTAACAAAAACTGTAATGATTGGAATTCGGAGATGGTAGAGACTTCGCGAAATAGCAAAGTGTTACTTAGGGGATGTAGAATTCAATACCGCATCCGACGATACTTCGCTTTTGATCCAAATGTCAAACATTTTTTAAATGCCATTGATTCGAAAAATACGGCTATCTTTCTTGCACTCATCTCATGTGGTGAAACATATAATCTTTCGAGTACGTAACACATAATCTTTCGAGTACGTTAGAAAAGATTCGTTAATTGTTTCCGCGAGATATTTATTGTACAAGTCGGACGCGATTGTGCCGCTGCCCCCTCCCGCATTAGTGCACTGTTGTGTCCATGCCGTGGGGTTTCGCATGTACGTTTACGGATCGCAGCCTTTAGTGTGCCTTTTGCCACTGTGGCTGTGTGATGCTGCTGTAGTAACATCAGCGGTCAGCAGACACTGTACTTAAATAATTCGTCCCGTCCGGAATTTGTTTTCGCGAAGTTCGACACAAGATCCATCGTCGATCAGTGATCTTTGATGCCCTTATCGTTTTGTTATCGAGTAACGAATTAAATAAATTCGATCGTTACGAAAGACGATCGTTCATTTCGATCGCAACAATGGACGAGGATATAACAGCGATGGAAGGTTCGAGTCAAAGTCTGTCGAGCGTTCGTAGATTTTTTATTATTTATCATTGAATTTTGTTCACTTGTACATTGTCCGTTGACCAAAGGCACAACTGCGCACCTCACTTACGTTGAGGTTAATCGCTTATCTTGCGTTCCGTATGGATTCTGACTGTGTTTACTTTTGTTGGAACAAAGCTGACGATACTGAGTGAGCGCTCTGAACCGTGTGCGAGCGTCATTGGCTAAGCCCGCCGAAGGAAGCGATCCCATACGTCGACACAACTCGAGCCCAACTTCAGGCTCGTTGCAACCTTCGATTCACACTTGCGCGTAAACTCGCGGATATTTTATTTTGTACGATTGGTGCGGCTGCTGAGGGGAAAACACGTGGCGCGATAATTTAAATTCCTTTTTCGTGCCTTCACGTGTGAACATGTTTCTTTAAAATAAAAACTCCGACAGACCAAGGTCTTCCAGGGTTAACACTTACCATATCGCGTGACGGAAATCTTCGTGGCTCTTACGCAACAAAACATGTTCCCATTTTACTCTTTTAATGTATGACGAATAATAATTATTTAAGATAATGTTTATTCATCAAAATAATTAATTAAGAAAATAATTATTTAGGAAAATAGTTACTTAGGAAAATAATTGTTTGAGAAAATAATTACTTAGGAAACTAATTGTTTGTGCAAATATTTATTTATCAAAATAATTATTTTAAAAATGCAATTTAACGATAATTATTTAACCTTTTTTTCAGACGACGGAATCGACGCCCCTGCTGAGAGCATCCAGGTCCATCATGGTGGAGAAAAATATCGGAATATCTCAGCAGACGCTGGTATCGAATTCCGGTGAGAATGGTAATCGACCAAGAAAGTTGCCGCAATACATTGCCGGTCTTGCCTCGACGCTGGGTGCGTTGGCTGCGGGTATGGTGCTCGGTTGGACCTCGCCAGCCGGTGAGGACGGAATGGAACTGAACAAGAACGGGGTCTACAGTTTCACACTGGACAGCGTAGGATTCTCCTGGGTCAGTTCGATCTTCAATCTCGGAGCGGCGACAATCTGCATTCCGATCGGTGTCCTCTCGGACATGATCGGCAGAAGAACGGCTATGCTCATGCTGACAGTTCCGTTCACGATCGGCTGGGCGTGTGTGATATGGCCGGATTCGTTGGCGACTCTCATAGCGGGCCGTTACATTCTCGGTATAAGCGGCGGGGCTTTCTGCGTAACCGCGCCGATGTACACGGCCGAGATAGCCGACAGCGAGACGCGCGGCAGGCTCGGATCTTACTTCCAGCTGTTACTGACAGTCGGTATCCTCTTGGCCTACATACTGGGCTCCATATCTTCGATCAGCATGATGACTCTGTCTTTAATATCAGCAACGATACCAATAATATTCTTCGCCGTATTCTTCTTCATGCCCGAAACGCCGACGTACTATCTGATGAAGGGCAACATCGAAATGGCCCGAAAGACCCTCGCTTGGCTTCGAGGACCCCACTACGACGTCGAGCCTGAACTGCAGGAGCAGAGGGAGGCTCTCGCCGAGGCGAAACGAAATCAAATTTCATTCTTCATTGCGATCAAATCAAAAGCAGCGGTCAAAGGTCTCATAATTGCTTTCGGACTGATGTTCTTTCAGCAACTGAGCGGCGTCAACGCCATTATCTTCTACGCCGGTGGTATATTCAAAGAGGCGACCGGGGACGACGCCGATTGGCCAACGATAGTGGTCGGTGCCATGCAGGTCCTCGCTGTCTTCGTCAGCACCCTTGTCGTCGACAGACTGGGCCGAAGACTTCTTCTGCTCGTGTCCAGCACCGCGATGTGCCTCACCACCCTCGTTCTCGGCGTCTACTTCTACATGGACAAGTTTGGACCGTCCATGGGCAACGTTCGATGGTTACCGTTGGTCTGCATATGCGGATTCATCATACTCTTCTCGCTAGGCTTCGGACCAATACCATGGATGATGATGGGCGAAATATTTTCGCCACAGATTAAAGGCGTCGCCGGCAGCAGCGCGTGTCTCTTCAATTGGCTTATGGCATTCGTCGTTACGAAATTTTACGTCGACGTGAAGGACGTAATTGGACCGTACGGAACCTTTTGGATATTCTCTGTGATCTGCGCGTTGGCTGTGGTATTCGTGTTCTTCGTCGTGCCAGAGACGAAGGGGAAGACCCTGGATCAGATACAGATTGAGCTGGGCGGCGATTCGGCACCGAGCCAACAACCGGCTAACAAGACTTAAGACGGAGGCTCCCATGACACCGATGAGAGTAGGATTGATATTTTTGTAAATCAATCGCATCGTGACACACCCGCCGAATATTCGACGACACACTTAGATAATATGAAGCATCAAACACCGTCATTGTCATTATTTTTTTAGTTAGTTTAGGAGAGTTATTTTTTATTTTTAACTTCCGTTTCCTTGATTTCAATGTAAGACTGATTCTTTTATAAATCAAGCACTAGTCCGTAAGAAATTTGTTGACTATCAATTATTTATAATGTTTATTATATCGATGGCCCGACGACGGAAGGGCATGTTGGCTATGCTTGTACACAGTCTGTGTGCGGCGTTATGGAATTATAGTCGTCGATACTATATGTATTTTATTCAGAGTGTAAATATATATGTTAAATAGAAGATTTATGGAGTTTTCTTTTTTATGCGCATTAAGCGTTTGTTCGAGTTTATTTTTGTTACTCAAACTAGGATGAAGATAACTTCGTGCGAGGTAATGACCAGGTCTTTGGGTGTGTTCTTTTATTTGAGAAAGAGGGACAAAATGTATTACGCGGAAGAATCGGATGCATCGTTGGGAATTTAAAAAACCAGTAGTAGTGCAGTTACAAATAAAATAACGCGTAGCTGAACAGATCTGCAATCAAGAACGCACTCTTTTATTCTGTCGGGATTTGATGTTCGTTTTTACCCGTAAGGCACGAACTATTTTGAAATAATCTGTCGACATATTTCAGAAAAATACTTAATCTTTTACCACATCTGAAATATTTTTGAAACCTAGTGATAACATGTTTTTAAATATTTTTAATTTAAAGATGCATCGAATTATTTCTACGAATGTTTCCGTGTTTATCCAAGCGCTTATATGCAAATTGGACTGATGATTCAATCTTTCACGTTTCGCTAAAATGTTTAAAAACCATTTTTGCGAAATATAGAGTGCGAACACCCTTTTTTCAAAAAAATAAAATATCTTATAAAATCTGAATGAATGTCTCAATTATTGCGCAAATTGTAACAAACAGAGGCATCTAACTGCTCTACTTGTGTACCAAATTTCAACCCGGCGATTAATAAAGCCGTTCTTGAGTTATAGGCGATTAAATTTTGCAGGCCTGACACACACACATCCATCCAGAGATTTTTTTCTAAATGTGATTTTCCGATGTCTTAGAACATTCTGAACACGTTTACGACTATTTTACATACCTAATTAATGACTATTTTACATACCTTGAATGGCGTTAATGACTATTTTACATACCTTGAAAGCTCGTCGAAACTGAAGATAACCGCCAATCTTGCCAGCAGTTGGTGACAACGGGAAAGTAACAAATCAAAAGGCCACAATGTTACGCATCGTTGACACCGATCTCATTAGTTTTAATTTGAGTATTTGTACGGTAATAAAGATTATCATAACTGAGATGTTGCGGTTTCCGGAGTAAGTTGACTAATAGAGACAGTAGCAGATCGGAAGGACCTTTGTTACCTACGGTAGTATGAAACGGAAAACAGCGATAACTAACGAGGAAAAATAGTGAAAAATGCCTCGTTTCATAAAAATTAAATCGATAAACATACAAGTCAAAGTTCATTGCCGCTATTGTGCAAGGAAGGAGGAAATTTCATCGGGATTATATCATCGCGATGACAATCAAATTAATGTCGCCATAACCGTTTATCTCTATACGCTACAATACTACAGATCGATAAGAATCATTTCTCGATATAGTACCGTCCAAATAACCAGTCCAGTTGGCAATCTTGGGTTTCGACTTTCGATGCTTCGAACTGAAAGGACGGCACAGTGTTTGTAAGCTAAAAAGTTCTAGCCTGTAATGTGTAAAGCTGTTGGAACTGTTGCGATAATCAATAATTGGAGTGATTCCAGGATCTAGAAATTGCCCATCGATATACGTCGCTGCGTGTCAACGATGGCGTCCCTGTTGAAAAACTCGAAATATTTCAAGGTCACGAAGGTACTTGGCGTTCATTCGTATCGAATAAACACTGCAACGTCGACAAGTCTGCAAGATTGATTGGTATCGAAAAACCGGAAGTAGCTTTCTTTAATTCGAAGGCGAAGGCGATGCGCATGCCGAGACGATCGAAATATGAACTTTAATGTTTATCCAGTCGCGACTCAATTTTGTTTTTTCAGTTATAAGAAAAATGTAACGTTATATATTGTCGTTACAAGTTAACAATCTTTGACTCGTTACAACAGTCCGTCAAAATGCAAAAAAAAATTATAATGCACAAACAGTCCGATCAAAGAATAAAATAAAAATTGGAGCTAAAATTATACTGTTAATATGTTAAACTCGTCCGAAAAGCATGTTTTGTTATAACGAGAATTTAAACTAAAAATCAAATTTTATTTACGCACGCGTGTAAAACAACATATACTTTGTACGAATTTGCGGACGCGAATATTCTTTCTTTCGCGCAAATTTGTTGTATACTGTAAATATCGTGAAACAAAATACTGTAAACAGGATGCAATAGCTTTTCATACTGAAAAAAGTCGATATATTCCTCGCCGTTTACAGTTTCTTTTTTGATTTAGATCAACGGAGGAACATACCGATCTACCGTCTTCGCGGAGCAGAAACGATCCAGGTGTTATTTCCGTACTGCAATATTTTCCGAAGTTCCAAGTTTCCAGTGTAAACGACGTGCTAACCTCATTCCTTTCTTCCTTTTACTATTATCCTCGTAAAAATGCCAAATAAACTTCAGCGTATTTGTGCAGAAAAAAACGTATCGAAACAAAATTATAAAACGTCGATAAACGATATGGCGAACGAAAATTAAAAAAAAATTTTTTTACAGAGTCAACGTCGCAAGCTCGAACGACCCGGAGGAGTACGAATACATTCAGAGAAGCCGTTTGCCAACGATGCACTTTCAAGCCTCTATGCCCCGTTTGCCTATTCCAAAACTCGAGGACTCGTGTAAAAAATATCTCCGAGCTCAGCAGCCGATATTGAGCGAGAAAGAGTTCGGCGAGACTTCCTCCCGGGTTTCGGAATTTCTTGCCAATGACGGTCCACAGTTGCAGAAACGGCTCGTCGATCGGGACTCCCGTAACAAACACACGAGCTACATAAGCGAGCCGTGGTTCGACATGTACCTGAAGGATCGAAAACCACTGCCCATAAACTATAATCCTTTGCTAATTTTCAATCCAGAATCGAATCCCCAGTACGAAAATCAATTAGTGAAAGCAACGAATCTCGTTGTCTCTTCGGCCAGATTCATGAAGTCTCTAAGAGCCGGAATTTTGGAACCGGAAATCTATCATATGAATCCGAAGAAATCGGACACGGATTTCTTCCGGACTTTCACGGGAATTTTGCCGTCGAGCCTTTCCTGGTACGGAGCCTACCTCTTCAAGGTAATTCGACACTTCACTGCACACAGAAAAATTGATTAATTACATTGTTGCATTGATTAATCGGCGATACCTTCTTTTAGCTGTACCTACGATGCGGATGTTCGTATTAAGTTTTTTTTTGCTATGCAATCGAGTAAACTATATCGCAGTGGAAATTGAGAATTTTCCACATTAACTTCTATTAAAAAAATATCTGTTTAAAAATTTTCTTCACTCAAGTCACAACATATCTCGTAAAATTGAATCGACAATCATCAATTTTACATTTTCATTTCGAGTAAACTGTTCGTTTGAAATTCTAACATTCGAAAATTCAAAAAAAATATATATATATATGTTGAACGAAAAATCTCTACAATCAACGAATTATTATTTCAGGCGTTTCCGCTGGACATGTCACAGTATTCGCATCTATTCGGCACCGCGCGAATACCGGAAATAGGAAAGGACCGAATAATCCAGAATAAACAAAGTCGTCACGTTGTGGCAATGCGACGAGGTCATTTTTATTCCTTCGATATATTGAACGATAAAGGAAACGTCAGACCAGCGAGGGAAATCGCATCGTGCATCAAGGAGATTCTCGACGACACGAGAGAGCCCAATCAGTGTCCGGTCGGTGCCTTCACCACCACCGATCGCGACGAGTGGGCGGAAAATCGTCGCCACTTGCTGAAACTCGGAAACGAACGAGTCCTCGAGACGATCGATTCGGCCGCTTTCGTTTTAATATTCGACGGTGAAAATGTTGCCGATAGTAATCACAAAGCACTGAAACTGTTTCTCCACGGAAGTAGCGAGAATAGGTGGTTCGACAAATCCTTCTCCCTTATCGTCGCGGGCGACGGTCTTGCCGGACTCAATTTCGAACACTCCTGGGGAGATGGGGTTGCCGTACTTCGATATTTTCAAGTAGGACATTTTTTTTCTCCAAAAATTATAATTGCTGTCTGTCTTGGAAGGTCAGTGGGAAGAAAGCAATTTCTTCGTTGGTTATTTTTAATCATATTTTAATTTCTCTTGCAGTTAAATTAACCCTTTCGTAGGCTTCTCGTAGTTAACGATTGTGTGGTATTTGCAGGAAAAATATCTTTTATGCCGATCAATCTAGTTTCCATTGAATCTCTTTCAGTATTTCATGGTTCGATTGTAAAAAAATGTTTACCAAACTTTTGATACTAACAAGAAAAAGAAGATAATTTATTTCTTCCCAGTGAGCGAGAATTCATCGATTCATTAGCAGGAAAAAGTTCTATCCAAGTTCGTCCGATTCATAGCAGTTAAAAAAATAATGAAAACATTTTCTCTCTTCAGGAGATAAAAAAGGATATCGAGAAGCAGCCGAGATTCCATCCCGAGGAAATTTCGAGTCTTCCGACAAGCTCCTCCTCGTTGGAAAGACTAAATTTTCTGGTCGACCCAACGTTGAAGGATAAAATTGACCGGGCTGTCAGACAGTATGACGAATGGATAGAGCGACTGAGTCTGGATTGGATGATCTACGACGATTTGGGGAGAGTGGAATGCAAAAAATTCGGTGTCAGTCCGGACGCTTTGATGCAAGTGGCTTTCCAATTGGCCCTCTACAAATTGGAGGGCCGTTCGGTCGCCACTTACGAGTCCTGCAGCACCGCGGCTTTCAAACACGGTCGTACGGAAACCGTCAGATCTTGTACCAACGAGACAAAGGCACTATGTTCCGCTATCGTCGGACGAGGCACGTCCGGAATTTCGACTTCGGAATTGAAAAAATTGATGCTGGCGTGCAGCGTTGCACATGGAAATCTTATCAAGGAAGCTGCCATGGGTGAGTTCGTGCATAACGAGATTCGATAGTATATAAAGGTAGTCCGTGCGGGTCAGTAAAGTCAATCGAGCACGCAAATTTCAAAAATCGTTCGTACGCGTCTTTCAGGAGAAATTTTTGCAAACTTAGCTGGATCGAAATGAAAGAATTTCTACTTTATGTACAAAAAAAAAAGAAAAATGTGCGGCAATGACGCACATTTTTTATTACGCGAATAGATGCACGGACATTCATCGTTCCTCACGATTGATCGTTCCTCACGATTGATCGTTCCTCACGATTGATCGTTCCTCACGATTGATCGTTCCTCACGATTGATCGTTCCTCACGATTGATCGTTCCTCACGATTGATCGTTCCTCACGATTGATCGTTCCTCACGATCGAAAGAAAATTGCAAATTGGACTTCTCAAAAATTGCCTCAAAATATGCCCGTCGACTTATTGGCGTGCACTTTTAGTTGAATTCACCGTATTTTTTTTTATCAACGTTTAAAAAGGGTACAAACCATGTTTGAAATCGTGGCATATGATTGACTTGAGTTTATCGTATGAATCACGGTAAAAATTCACAGACGTACCTTGAAGTCTCGTTTTTTTAGTAACGCCGCAGAAAGTTTATTACGAGCATCTGTATCGTTTTTGTGCTCAAAAGAACGGATGGTCGTTTGCTCTCGGCAAAAATTCCCCCGTCCTTGAAGGGTTATCGTTCTTGTCACCGTTTCAGGTCATGGATTCGATCGGCACCTGTTCGCACTTAGAAATATGTGGGAAAGCTCGGAAAATTCGGGACCCACACCTTCGATATTCAAAGATCCAGCGTACGCCAAATTGAATCATAATATATTGTCTACTTCTACACTGTCGAGTCCCCAACTTAAAGCAGGAGGATTCGGGCCCACAGTTCCGGATGGCTACGGAATTGGGTAACCTGAGACGAAATATTTATCTACCTAGTTCTTGTACAAGTTACGGCTAAATACTATCGCAGCTTCAATTTTTCTTCTAGATACAGGATCGAGGAACATAGTCTTGGCACAGTCGTCACGAGCTACAAAAAACATCGCGACGCCAAGGAATACATCAACGGTTTAAGATCGGCGGTCCACGATATTCACGAAATTCTCAAATCTAGTTGAAGTATTTTCCTTTGCAGACTCTAATTGTTAACTACGTATACACATATGTGTGTATGTGTGTTTATATATACATTGATATATTTTTTATACTCTGCTTACATCTGTTGAACTAACAAGTGTCTAGCTTAAAGTATCCGAGGCCCGAGAGCCTGCCCCGTGCCTTAAACATTCATTCCCTCCCACCGCTAATCATCGATAATATATATATAACTTCTTCGACTAGGCTAATGGAATTTACGGAAATAAAGATTAGTACGATGATGGAAGATAGCCCCGATATTATTTTGTTTAACGTACTTCAACAGTGTCCGATCAACCTTATCCACCCGACGATACTAACATTGAGTTAAGCTGCAACCACATACGCTTCAATTGCTGTTCAATTGCATAGAACAGTTATATTAAATCAAACTGTTATATTAAATTTGACATACAAATTTAAATTGATGCTCCATGTGGTAAACACATGTTTAATGAATCGATTGTTGAACTTTCGATCGTCTTTGTATATTAATATTTATATTTCTGAGGATGTAGGCATCTGCGACAATTGCTAAGAACTTGATGAAAAATGTTCGACGGTTGAACTTTTCTGAGCATAAAATTTGTTGCTCAACATTTTTCCTTATTTTTGTGAAGAAAAATCGACGAAAAATGGGGATGCGCCTTAACCCAATGTTTTCCTTGACAGGTAGGTTTTAACTATCTCTGAGCATGATTGATGTCGACTAGCGAATAGCGTAATCTCGAACAGAACGTAGCTTTGGTCACGTCTTCTATTTATGTACACATTCGTTTGTTTTTTTATTCCTTATACGTATTATATATATAACATTATACTGATATCTCGTTACTTGGAAATTTCATTCGGCAAAGAATAATAATGATTCTGACCATACTGTGTTAACGTACATCGCGGAATATTTTTTGTTTGCTATTGGAAATAGGATCGAGAGTTTTTCCAATACATGCGGAGCCAATTTTTTTTTTTGTTTTCACTGTGTAATAAGCTCGAACCAATCGATTAATGAAGTGCGCGGTGAGCCCGGTTACTCGCAACCATTTTCCACGGTCAGATTTGTAAGGCTCCATAACGATAAGAAACATGGCGGTTTTACGCTTAAAGATTACCTGATGCTTTATGAGTCGTCTCCCATTTTGACCTTGGAAGTCTGCAACAGAAAACGACAGGTCAGTAAAAAAAAATTACAAACTAAATGCATATCTTTCAGTGAATCGGATTCAATAATGAGTAAAAATTATTTTTACAAATTAAAAAAAATAATTAGATGTTTCTTTTAATTTTTTCCTATTTTCTACGTTCGGTCGGTATAAATGTAAACTTATATAGGAGTAGCGATTTGTTGAGAAATAATTCTAAAAGAAATTAGATTCACACTAATCTATGGTATCGTTGTTGAAAGGAGACCTAAAAATTTTTGTGAAATCGTAATCTCACCATGTAGATGCCGACGATTAATCCGAAGAGACCGATAGCCGATCCGAAAATCTCAACAATGAGAATTTTGACGAAAAGAGCGGAATTCGCTGCATCGGACAGTGCAGCACCGGAACCAACGATCCCGACGGCGATGCCGCAGAATAGATTGACTAGGCCTACAGCCAGCCCAGCACCGAACATGAGATATCCAGCGAGCCAATTCTGATTCCTCGCGTCCGTGTGTTCATGAACGACGGACCATTTGAACTCCTCGAGCATTCCGGACAGTACGATCGCCGTTATGAGGCCGTAGATGGCTACGGCTTCGCAGAAAATTACCGATATCAAATTTTTCGTCTTGATTCTCGGCGCTTTTACTCCGGCGCCAATGATCGACACGCCTGTTGTATGGATACCGCTGAAAAAAAAATCCATTAGAAATACATCGATTTTTTAGAGCCTACGAAAAACCTAAAAAATTTTTACTTTTAGAGCTACTATATGATTAATCTATTTAGAGATTTCATTGTATCGAAATAAGCGCAATTATTCCTTTTTAAACGGACTTACATTTTTTTTAACTGTTACTATAAAAATGTTCCCTCTTTTCTCTTTATCGTCAAGCCTTTCTTAAAAAATGTACAGCAATGTATTCTGTTGTCCTCATATTAAGCAGACAATGATTAGTTACAGCAACAAAATTATCGTGCTACTATAAAAATTTGTTTCTACGTCCCGAACTATAAATTTCCTTGATAAATCAGTCTTGCACATCCAAATTTTTTGACTATGTAAATCCCACTTCACAATTTCACCAATTGATAAAAATGTTGAATTAAAACAACCAGTTTAACATTTTATGCTTCCGTTTGATATACGTACAGAGCGGCGCCTACTACAGACAGAGCAACGGCCAGTCCGATGCCCAGAGTGCACCACATGTACGGCGAGGTGTTTTCCAAGAACCTTGAAAAAACACGCATGGAATTAGCGGACGTACATGTAAAAAGAAAAAGTGTCCTGTGTTATTTTTTATTCTTACCATCCTACGCTGACGCGTTCTCCCTTCCCGGTGAATACATGATACAGCACTGAAAAAACCAACAAATCACTATAAGAGACTGCAGGCAGCTGCATAGTGAAGTGCAGAAAAACATCAAAATTTCATCCACTTCGAGCCTAGCGCAATTTTTTTTCGCTCATCGATGAATTACATCAAATGAGATGATCGAAAAAGAAGACTGCTAAATATATTACCCAGAACGGTGATAGTCGCGGACGCAGTGCCGGCGAAAGTGGCCCCCAATATGTATCTCATCGCGTCACTTTTTCTTGTCGCTGCAATTAATTTTCAACGAAATCCTTGACGGCTCGATCTCCTGAAATCGGAACACGACAGTTTAGAGGCGCGCAGGAACGCGGAGACACACACACACGCCCCTTCAGTGCTCGAATTTTCAACACGATAATCCTCAACAGAGTTATCGATCAGATTGGGTCAAACGTGCGTTCTTACTGAATCCGTGAGTATCGGGATGCACGGTGAAGAAGTTTATTTCGTGCCGAAAGTGTACGCTACGGTGTGCTACGGTGCTCGGAGATTGAGCGTAGACGAGGAAGAATCGTTCACACCCGTAGTGTTGTCATGTGACGAGCGCAGGACGCAGCAGCAGACCACAGACAGAACACACTTTCGGGGTCAGGTGGAAATCTACATTGGTTTTCATTGGTTCTCCGGTGCGTCGAGGAATTGGATGCGCGCGCAGGTCCGTGTCAGCTCCGGCAAGTTTCTGCTGGAACGTTAAGGGCATGTGTTACGTGTGTGTAGATGCTCCGACGGTAACAAATCGCATTTCGTATTTTCTCCGATAAGGTTGATCTGACGCGGTCGGTAATGAAAACTGTAATGAACTTTTTTCAAGGGTGCTCATTTTTTTGAGGAAAAAGCAAATTCGAGCTGGATGCGCACGGTAATTTCGCATCCGGCCCGAATTAATTTTTTTCTCAAAAAAATTAGCACCATTGAATAAAGTTAATTTGAAAATTGCAACTATCTCTCTCGCACGCACACCTGTTTCACTTCCCTTTAAAGTGATGCGAAGCAGCGCTGCCGGTAACAAAAACTGTACCGCATGCCATTTTGAAATCGCAGTCCGCCGAGGAAAAAGAAATTCCTTTGGTTTTTTTTTTTTTTTTTTAGTGCGCGTGTGTTTAGTGTCAATCTGGAAAAAATGTGTATCTCAGTTTCGCTGAGATACATATATACATTCGTGCATAGTGAGTGGTTCTGGTTTTTACGTAAACGAAAGCGATTATCGACCTAAATGTTATTTCGTACGTCGCGCGCGATATGCATATTTTCATTTTTTTTTATAAATGTTTTATAAATGAGTTGGTAACCTGAGACCGATGGAAATCTACGTTGGCCACCATTGGTTCTTCGGAACATCCAGGAAGTGAATGCGCGCGCAGCTCCGTGCCAGCTTCGGCAAGTTCCCACTCGGCTGTTAAACTTAAAACTCGTAGGATAAGTGAGGCGAGTGTCAGTAGGGCTACGCCAGTGCTTGCAAAGATGTCGGTTGAATTCTCTTCCGAAACGCTGTGCCTTTTACCGCGTAATATAAGTATTCTAGTAGTGTAGCGATTACGAATAGTAACCTCTCTCGCTGTGTGCACGCGTGTTTGCGTCGGTGTGCGCGGTTAAATAATAGAGTTGGTAATCGGGTTATGTGAGAAATAAAACGCGCACCGCTGTTAGATTGTTTACTCATCGATGCCGGGCACGAACGCCGCTGGACGACCGAAAGGTACGACCTCTTACTTTTACAGTCTTGCGAATATCCTAACTCGATTACGCTCAGAGTTCGGGCTACGTAATTTTCGAGTCTCGGCGTATATTGTGTATGCTTGTGAAAACGGAACAAAAAAATTTGCATGTCCCGACGGGTTCACTGCAGACCCTGTACATACAAACGCTTTATCTATTTTTTCTACTTCGTTCATTTCTCTTTTTCAACTGGTCAACATATTTTAGCCCTCTGTTTGACGTGGAACGCATTCATGATTACATCGACTCAATCTCAGCATATTTTAACCCCTAGCTGATGAAATGGAATTTCTGCCGAATTGTCCAGAGACTGTGATCCCTCCCCCCCCCCCCCCCCTCCTCCCAAGCCCGTCGCGCCGCAGTATTTGTAACAAAGCCGAACATCTTGATTGCCGATAAAACTTTAAAGATTTCTTCGTCGTGTGTTACGTTACATTTTATTATTTTGTTGATATATTTTTTTAAATATCAATGCTTAAAAAAAACTTTTTCGCCATACTTAAGTCGTCTCTCTTGGGATTTTCTGCATTATCATTACTCTGGCACATTTGTTATGGCCATGCGAAAGATGTACCACGTGACATACGAGAGCGTGGGAGAAAGATGCATTTTCCGAATCAATGTCATTTAAAACCAATTGACGTTTCGGATAAAACGGAACCATCATCGGACGCGGTATTAAATTGTATTATTGTATATCTGCTAATGCTTTGCTCTTTCACGAAAAGTCTACGGTGTCTGAATCGCATCCGTTACAGATTTTGGTTACCGACTGAGTCGCTTCACACGTCCTTAAAAAAAAGTTACTTCCAACGACATTACCGACACCCCGGTTTTACCTTTGTGCACGGTAAAGCAGATTCGCAGATTTAATAAATGTTTTTAAAACATTTAAAAAAATATGTTTTTGTCCGCTCATAAATTTAACATTGCAATGATTCAGAAATTAACATTTCAGCGGAATGTGAAAGACTGCATCACCAATCCAAATTGCATTACACACGCGCATAAATACGGGTAATTAGTAGAAATATTTCGGTGAAACATGAAATAAAAAATATTTTTTAAATGATTTCAAAATATTTCGTGCTATTTGGGTATCCGGGTAGTTAATTTTACAATTTTTATTGTGTCAACAAAACGTATCATTAACAAACAAAAGACCGTAAAATAACATGAAATACAAAGACCTGAACCTTTGAGGACAATGAATGTTTGCCGAATGCCGAAAGATTTTTTCTACCGTTCAACAAAAAAAATTATGAACGCTTTACTTCGCGAATTTTTCGGGCGGCCCTGCGCATGCGCATAGCTCGCGCAATTTTTTCCCCGTCTATCGGCGACAATCGAACGATGAATGAAGCTTCCCTCGATCACTGCGAGTTCGCAACGCGAAGAGTTTCGTTGTGTATCTATCGTCGATATTAAGTCATTGATTTATTACCGAATGAGTTGCGCACCACCGAAATTTTCAATGCGTCGCACGTAAAGTCCGGATTCGGCGGTGTACCTCACAGTGACGAAATGTCGGACGAAATAAAGTGGACAAAACGTAATAGTACGCCCCGTTCGATCGCATTGGTATGCAAGAGGTCGAAGTTAAATTTTTGACTCCCGAAAGCGCGAGAGTGGGGGCAATTATATTTATATAAGAAGCCTCACGACTTTCGCAAATGTTCAGTCATTATTTTTCTCCACGGGCGAGAGGGAGAGCGACAAAAACTGCACGAGAATGATTAAGGTAAATATTATTTCATTCTTACACGAAACGATAAATTAATTCTCTTTGGAAGACACTTAATTTTCTCTCTCATGCGATAGCAATTAGAGCCGTTTATTTACTTAACTGCTATAGTGATTTCGCCTCGCACAAAAACAAAACAAAAAAAGTTGGAACAAATTTAATTAAAAGTTTGTTTTTCTAGTTTTATTTATTTATTTTTAGTTCGCTGCTTTTTTACATTTCTATTAAAACACTCTTTTCTTTCGGTTTCATTGTTCTATTTGTTTTTAATCAGTGAACATTTCGTTTCGACGTTGTGTAGACAATTGTTATAGCGGCGTTGCTCGGCATAGTCGCGGCCGAGCTCGAATCGTATCGACCGAGGGGATGGCGTCCGGCTGGTCCGACCTTCGAGCCGGGTCACAGCGATCGTCTGCAAACTTACGGCAGTCCGCCCCCCTCGCAGTCGTACGGATCTCCTGTGAATAGGCCAGCTTACCCTAAACCCCCTACGACCGTGAGCGAACCGACGACGACGACTACGGAGAGGATCGAGGTAGCCACAACGACAACACCCAGAAGCAGAGAACCCACCACGAGTCCCAATATTCCGGATCAAGACTACGAATCGAATCCGGCACTGGCTATAGCAAACTCCTTCGCTTTCAACCGACCGGTTTACGTTTACAATACCTTCCCGTCATATCAGGGTCTGACGTTCTTGAAATGAACATTTTAAGATTTCGACTGTCAATTATTTAAGCAATTTGTAATGAATTTTATGGTAATAAATTAATCGGTGCTGAAAAATATAGCGATTTGAATCGATTTTGGTTTTCTCGAAGAATTGTCGAAAAAACTGTTTTAGATAAAATAATGTGAAGCCTTTCATCTTCGGCAAAAAGTGTCCCCTTTGTGACTGATCGACTCGAGCATATTTTATTATTTCCTTTCTATGTCACAAGCTTTGTGTTCACTGTATCAAGACTCTAAGCCGATTACTTCCGGCCGAGGGACCTTTTGTCGAGATCAGAGTGCGACGTCTTCTTTTGCCCGTGGGCATAATAAGGACGCTTGTAATGATTTTTTTTCTACACCTTCAAAGGAATCGTTCTCAAAGATTTCTCGGCGGATTTTTTTGTTTTTTCATTTTTTCTTTTCAATTTTTCGCGAAGGGTGAAATAAAATGTAGTTTCTTAATTACCATATTTTAATCGAAATTGAAGTCATACTTAATTGCTCATACCTGAATTGCAATCGTTGGGCGCAATGACTGAGAAATTTTGGGTACCATAAGAAACTTTATTACTTTGCAAAGTGTTAACTAATCAAGTGTTGCCCGCATTACTGTTTTTTTCATTTATTTTTTTTCTTTCATCATAAAAATCATTTCACATTGATGCAGGCGACAGACATTCCCAATAGTAAAAATTAATGATATATCAAGTCGTTATTCTTTTTATTCGCGTCAGCGTTGCGGGAAACGCTCGCGTGATTGGTGACGAGTTGTATATTCCGTAATAAAATCCTGCGGTAATCCTTTGGATTTCAGAGGTAGTCGAATATTTTCCTCGTGCGTTTTTTATGATCGATCACTCGACGAATTATAGACGATGAAGTTTCATCAGTTTGGCGGCTGAGACATGTCGAGCAATTGCGTCGTGTTATAACCGATGTTCTGATATCTCACGGGATAAGCCAGCAGATTGCCTCTGTCCCATGTGTATAACTCCTGAAAATCAATTAAGAAAATAAATCCCAAAAATCAATAAAAAAAAAATAAAAAAAAAATCAATTAAGAAAAATCTCAAAAATCAATTTAAAAAAAATAAATAAAAAAAATCAATTAAGAAAAATCTCAAAAATCAATTGGAAAAATAATTCATGACATTTGTTGTCATGGCCGAGCAAAATCGTTACACACCTTAGTTTTGTGACTGTATCGTACCATGGTGGTCTTGCGATAAGGATTCGAGAATGACAGGCTAACATCGAGACTCGTGCTTTTGTACAGATCCAGAGCCAATCTGAAATCGAAGAGTCGATAATTGACTCGTAATTACGTAAATGAAAAAAGAATGATTAAAAATTTTTTAAAATGATTTTACATACCGTATTCTCATTTCCGTGTCCGTGACATTGTGCACGGCGTACAGGACACCGCAGGCGATGAACATTTCGCCGAATTTGTGATTGTCTATGCTTATGTTCCAGGCTCGTTGAGCTTTCATGTAAACCGCGTCGACTTTCATTACCACCGTGTAGTTCGACGGTAATCCGTAAATCACCCATAGTCCTGCGAGAATAATCGTGATGCTTAGGAACAATGAAAAACAATCATGTTTCGAGTGGGTAACGACTATAAATTTTGAAAATGTTTTTTATGTTATTTTTTTTTACTTCATTTTTTACCATTAATATTTACTGGTATACTCCGAAAGATTACTAAATTCGTCCGGCAATATCAATTTTTCAAAGATACTGTGCTGAAAAATGTTCACGGTTCAAAATGTAACTGTTCGATCATTACCGGAGAGAGCAATAATTTTGTTCCGTTTCTTCTTTTCCGTTTCTTTTTAAATCTTACTTTTTACGATTTCGAAAATTCATAGTCGTCTCATCGATGAAGATAGATATATAAAAATTTAAAAAATACCATTTTCATCGACCTCAAAGTCGACGTAGCTGTAGTTATGATCCGGCGAGTACAAGTAATTTTCATTGTTGACCGACAAACCCGGTAATCGTAACTCCACGTGATTATTCAACGGATTCGGATCTCTCAGTGCGGCTTGAAGATCGAATCGAACGATGGACGATCGATTGTCGGGGTTGTAGAAAAATGATCCATTGTAAACGACGTGCCCGTTACCCTGAACAAAACAAAATAAAATAAAAAATAAATCATTCAAAACAAACATTTAGAATATTTCGTGTACCTCGATACAGTAAAACCCCGTTTATCCGAGGCGTTGTGGGAAGAGCGTAGGTCGGACGAGTGAAATCTGGGATAACATACTCAATACAAACTTGTACTACTATTATATAATAATAATAAAAAAAAAAAAAATAACATACCACTTCATATAAAAATTGACTTTATTAGTTAATTTAGTAATTTTTTCAATATTTTAAATATTTGCAGCTCGCAATATAAAGACGCAGCAAACTTGTACAAGTTTAAGCGCGTATGCAAAAAAAAGTAGCCTTTACGGACTACTCAGCAGGGTGTTGCTCGTTTATCCTTTTTATCCGAGTTTTCCGTGTTATCAAAGCCTGCACCTCGATTAACGCGGAGGGCTCGGATGAGTTGGGTGCTTTAGGTAACGCGGGGGCTCGGTCGATCAAAGGCTGGATGAGCGAGGTTCTACTGTATATAAACGTTTACTGATTAATCCACCCATGCGTTGAAGTCGATCGATCAATTAAACGCCCATTCGGATGACACGCGTAAAAATACTCATATTTTTTTTTGTCTGTACAGATTCAACGATAATCCGCTTTCGACGTTTGTATATAAAAAATGTATTGAACTCACCTTGAATGGGTACGGCAAACGAATGTTGCGTATATAGCCTTTCTTGAAATCCTCTCTGTTTTTGTACTCGAAAATGTACGAGGTGTTGATCTGTCGGGTGACCCACAGTTTGTCGGCAGCCGCCTCGCTTCTCGGCGACGAATCGTACATCCAGCAACCGTGCGGGTCGTCCATCGACCCTTTGAAAACCGGCTTCCCCACCGCCTCCAATACACCTTCTGCGAAATGAAAAAAAAACAATTTTAGATTTTTATTTTATTTTTTATTTAATAAAATTACTTTTGTTTTTCTGAAGACATTTCTAATCAGAGATATCGGCTAATTGATTTCCCGCGAAATTTTTGCGAGACTTCCGTCTTACGGAAGGGATGGTACAATTTTTGTTATTACTTAATTTTTAATTTTTTTTTTCGTTTTTTTTTTGTTTTTTTTTTATATTTGATTTAAAAAACAAACCGGCAAGTCGCAGAGGCAATCCGGCGAAGAGGATGTCGGCAGCGAGCGGTTTGACATCAAAGCTACCGCCGTAGTCGGAAAAGCCACACTTTATGTGGGGACAGTCGTCGCAGTTCTGTTGCGGCGGGCAAAGTTCGTCCAAATCAACTTTGGGCGGCGCCCGAGCACCGTAAGCTACGCCTTGCTGATTCTCGTGATTAACGAAATTCAACTTTTTCTTTCCATCTGCGGACGTGCCAAAGATAAATCGGACATGTGGCTAATCGAGTGGAATAAATACAATTAATACTATGGGCAAAGGTTTTTTTTTTTTTTTTTTTACCATCGATCATCAGGCTTCCCTTCGTCATGTCGACAATGTTCTTCGCGTTGCAGTGATAAATTCCAATGTCCTGCTGACTTATCCTCGTCACGTTCAATCGCATTTTGAACTGAAATTCATTTTTTTTATTTATTTTTTTTTTTATATTTTTTAACGTATGCTGTAAAATTTTATCAACGAATTTTTCGTTTGAGAATTCTAGTGTGTGTAATATACCTTGTATATGTCCCTTCTGTCGTATATATCCATTCGATACTCGGACGAAGTCTCGAGAAGTCGACCGTCCTCGCGCTCCCACCATGTGAGAGGCTCCGGAAAGGCCTCGACGTCGCACTCGAGTGTCGCAGATCCGTGATTCTGCCCTCGAACTTTAGGCTGACGAATTCGTATGAAAGGCGCGACTGCAACGTGTTTTCAATACTAAAGCCCACTTCGACTTTCGAGTTTCGTATAAATGTGAAATTATCCAAATAGTAATAAAAAAAAATCTTTTTTTTTTATGGACTAGATTTAAAGTGCGATGCGGTAGAGCGGGGCACGATGATTTCAGGCGTCTAAAAAGATTTAAAAAAATTTATTACCATTTTTTAAAATAAAAATTTGTATACAATTATTCTGGGTCCAGTAAAGAGAGGAATTTCGTATAAATTCGAAATTTTTTAAATGGTAAAAAAATATAGATTTTTTGAGGATGGACTGGTTTTAGGATACGAGTGCGATGCGGCAGAGTGGGAAATAATTATTTCGCTTGTGTAAAAAGAGCTTTAAAATTGATTACCATTTTTGTTAATTAATCATTTTTCGTATAATTATTCTAGGTCCAATGAAGGACAATGCAGATGGGGACATCGGTCAAGCTCGGGAGGATTGCTAAAGGAGTGGAAAAAACGGCCAAGGTATGCGCTATTATCTTCGGAACAATAGGACAGCATAATAGTAAAAAAAAAAAAAATTTGATGTCTGCTAATGAAAGGGTTGAATTATCCGCTTGGCAATATTTTTCCTGCATCTCCGTTCCTGCAGTCCACAGTAACTGGCGACTCGTATTTATGGAGTAAGTATAATAGAAAAGTAATGGAAGAGGGGAGCGAACAAAAGGGCGAAATTAAAAGTTCGCATCCGCCCGGCAATATTTTTCTCCGCATTTGCGTTTTCCATATAGAGTCACGAAGAAATCGCGGCGCTGCGTAGTCTGTTATCGATGGGGCGGAGTGGAGTATAAAAGAGTAGCAGCGATATTTTCCATCCTACGATCGCCGCTGCAGGCGCCCTTACACTGGCACTCGCACATAAACTCCTCATACGAATACACCCTCGCGCACGCCACAACCTCCACGGCTACGGTGGAAAATTGTAATTAAAGTGTTAATCCGATGGAAAGTAAATAACACATATTTTTCACTCGTATAATTGCGAGTGCTTTTGCTTTACTAATTTTAGTATGGAATTTTAAGTCTCCGGAGAAAAATAACCACTTGCGCAAGGGTTTGAAGTTTTTCGGAAGTCAAACGACACGAAGAAGGATTATCGAAATTTTAACTTTCATGCATAACGTCGTGCGAGCATTTTTTTTTTAATTTATCTATTTTTTTCATGCACTTATTTCTGTCATTTTTTATCAATTTTTTTTCATTTTACTGAGATCTTTCGTGCCGGAGGTTCGAAATTTTCGATAAAAGTTTTGTCCACACGAGAAAAATTGGAGTAAATTTTGCCACCCTACCTTCGATTGTCCATTCCGTTCCAATCTATTCTATTATATCCCATTCCATTCCATTATATTAGCTTCTGTCCAAGTTAATTGTATTTAATAAAGCTTCCTATGCAGTGAAGGCATTTGCTTCACTTGAATACTCACACTGCAACTCCAGCCGAATCACGTGAGTATCCAAATTTGAACAATCATACACACTGTACTGCGAGAATTTTAAATCTTTTGTTTATTATTCTTTTCCATGCAGTTATTCAATTTTGAATGTTAGACATTTTCGAGAAACATTTTGCCCATACGAGGAAAATGGTAGTAAATGTTGTCACCCTATCTTTGCCCCCCCACTCCGTTCCATTCTATTCTAATCTACTCTATTCTATTTCATCCCATTATATTTCGGGCAGAACCCAAGTTAATTATATTTGGTAAAGCGACCCATGCAGCGAAGGCATTTGTTTCACTTGAATACTCACACTACACCTCCAGCCGGATCAAATTTTAACAATCATACATACTGTCCTGCGAGGATTTTCAATCGTTTCTTTATTATTCTTTTCCATGCACTTACTCAATTTTGAATGTTAGACATTTTCGAGAAACATTTTGCCCATACGAGGAAAATGGTAGTAAATTTTGTCACCCTATCTTTGCCCATCCACTCAGTTCCATTCTATTCTAATCTACTCTATTCTATTCCACCCCATTATATTCCGGGCAGAACCCAAGTTAATTATATTTGGTAAAGCGTCCCATGCAGCGAAGGCATTTGTTTCACTTGAATACTCACACTGCACCTCGAGCCGGATCTTGTGAGTAGCTCTTGGCGGCACCCCGTTGTCAGCGATACAGATATACTCGCCCAAATGTTCTCTATTAACCGCGGTGATGTTGAGCGTGTGACCAATTACCGAGGACGCTGCTCAAACAGTCGCAGTAATTATACGAAACGCACATTGCCCACCTCGGCCTGTTGCGGTGATAATTAAATTTGTAATGAAATATTTGTCGAGCTTAAAATCTCCGGTTAAATACACTGAAAATCATTAACAATTTAATGAATTTTCGAAGACCACCGAAGCTCAGCTAAACGGAATTGAGTCGATTAAAAATTCACTGTTAAACCGTTCGAGTGAAAGCCGGAACGGCGCCACGATGGACATTCGAATGCGGTAATGCAAAAAGTATGTTACTCTCGAACCGATGTTTAATTTCCACTTTGCTGCCGTGTAAAATAGAATAAACGCCGACGATAATCCGCATCGATCGTCCGTGGTGAAACATGGCTTATATTTTTTTTAGCACGGCGATGAATGAATGAATAAATAAAAAATAAATAAATGGATACATTTAATTACGCGAGAAAATTGATAAATGTGAAATAGTATCAAAGCAAATTGAATTTCATATCTACTGTGACACTGCTTTTGTGTTCGGTGTGCTGTAAATCAATTTTTTTTAAATTTACCCAATCTCGAACAAAAGAACATATTTGGGTATTGTTTTGTTATTTTCAGATTAAAATTGTATTGTCTCAGAAATTATACATGTGTCTGCTGTCGAATCATATTAAATTCTTTGCTTGTCCATAATGGTCCGTAAACACCGAGCAAAAAAAAATTGTAAAAATGCTTGTAGTTTACGAACGGAACTTATTCCTTATTCGTTTATGGTTCGGAAAAAATTATATGCGGAAAAAAGCCATCGAAAAAAGGCCGATAGAAAAAAAAAACCGCGGAAAAACGGGCCGGGGCAAAAAGGGCCGATATAAAAAAAATCCGCAGAACAATAATCCGTAGTTTTTTTTTAACGCCATAAAATTGTTTCTTCAGATGTTCATAAATCTGGAGAAAAACCGCCACTTTATTTCACATTTCCGGTTTTTTTCCGAGGAGTTTATTTTTCGGGGCTTCTTCCCGGGATTCTTCCTGATATTCATCTTCGGTAAGAAAAACAGGATGCGAGGCCGTTTTTCGCTCAGCCTTTTTTTCCACCACCTTTTTTCCGCGGCCATTTTTTGCATCGGCATTTTTTTTCAGGCCTTTTTTCCGGGAATCGGAAAAAACGGTTTTGTGAAATTGGTTTTAAATTGAACCAAATAAATGAGTACGTTCGTTTTTGGCACAGCTTCGTTAAATTACAGGGCTTCGAGACTAGACGTGACTAAAAAAAAGTTCCCAAGCAAACGGGTCGAATTATTGTCTCATCACTAGTCTCTCGTTCAATTACCGTCATGTTAATCGAGGATCGAACCCAGTCGACATATCTCTTCCAATTGAACGGAATACCATCGACCATTACTGTCTTCGTCACAATCGTCGTTGACTATTCGGTCGCAATTCGGTTACGTCGGTCGTATGGTCGACATGGGCTCAGTGTCATTACCCGTCAAGTCTCCACTGTAAGCCGCTTGCCGCGCGGTCGCGTAACACACTGACAGAGGAGCCACTAAAGGGAGATTTGACGAGATTACGGAATACCCTACCAAACGGCATCAACTACATTTCCGGCTTGCTAGTCGCGCTTCGCGTGCTCATCGAGTGTGCAATTGGAAATTGAAAAATAGATACATAACCCATTTCGACGGTAAAATGTACCCTTTAAAGTAGCCTTGTGCATTTCCAGAGAAATGAGATAGAATTGCACACTTCTCGATGATATAAAAATTTGAAAAAAATCGTGCATATTAAAAGTACTGAAAATATTAATTTGGCATAATAATAATTCCAAAATGTTATCATCAAATTGATGAAAAATAAAATTTGTTCAACAAATCTCCCGGAAACGTAACTTTTTTTTATGAAAATGATTCGTTCATTTTTCTGAATAAGTATGGATTTTTTTAGATTTTTAAATTCATGTGGAATTCTGTGACTTTCTACAGATTTTTAGCATATAAAAACAAATTCAAAGCGAATTTTAAAATCTGAAAAAATTCATGCGTATTCAGAAAAATGAACGAATCATTTTCGTTTAAAAAAAAGTTAGGTTTCCGGGAGATTTGTTGAACAAATTTTATTTTTCATCCATTTGGTAATAACATTTTGCAATTATTATTATACCAAATTAATCTTTATATGTAAATTATCTTTATAATAATATTAATAATCTTGATAAATACCGTGCCAAGAGCCCATTGGTATCGCGGAGCCGCCAGTTTTCGCCCACGAAATCGTCGGCTGGGGATTCCCACTGGCAACGCATCGCAGACGCACGTTCGCGCCCTCGACAACGGCGATCAATCCGCTCGGACGTCCGTCGCCTGCGACATTTGCAAATTGACACTCCCTCGTTAATCTTCAATCCTCAATTACACTTTAGTTTTAGTACCAAATGTGCAAAGAAACGAAAACATTTCAAAAATAAACAACGATAGTGGTGCAATATCAAGAAAGGCTGACAGTAAATTGGGTTTTTCGTTTTTTAGGAACATTTTATAAACACCCTGCCAAAAAAAGTTCATTTTTTTCCACCAACACAAAGCTCGACTGTGAGCAAGCAAAAATGGACTAAGATCTTTCGAATACTCCATTTTTTCCGGTCGAAATGGAATTCCCTTCACATCTAAGAATTTCAGATTTTTTTTTTTACAAAGCGTCATAAAATTGGATTTGATCTCGGATTCGATAACTCGTCGATGCTGTACGATGCATTATTCAGTTATCTATTGATACGATACCAAGACGTACCCAGGATCGAAGGTGGAATTAGCAATTCGTTCGCTTTGGTGTCGTTCCTTTTGGTTTTCCACGCTGAGATCCCGGGGATTCCGGGTTTGCCGTCCTGTCCCGGGGTCCCGGGATTCCCAGGGCGCCCCACCGGACCTGCGAGGTGAGACAGCATTTGATGTGCGTATAACTCGCCGAAACCGCAGACTCTCCCGAACCATTTCGCTCCCTGATTATTTCGAGTTTAAGCAGCCGCGAGGTGGATATTTAAGTAAATGGATAAAACGCTCTCATAAAATTCTCCCCCTTGCTTTATAACGTATAATTTATGAGGTTTTTATCCTCCGTGCGTCGCTGTGCTTAATTGGGCAATTATTATTATTTGTTTTATGTGGGAAAAAATTGACGAAAAGGAAGAACGAAAATAAAAAACCGCTGCTCTTATGATGGAAATAAGAGGTTCAATTTTTTTTTTTTTTTTTTTTTTAGGATAAAAAATAAAATTAGTTATATAGTTCAATGAAATTTCGAAAAATTAATTTCCGAGACTCCCCGGTGTTTTATCGGCCATCGCCGTACCCGGTAATAGTTTACTGAAAATAAAAAAAATTCAATCGATCGACACAATTTAATATTAGAACTCGTTAACGATACTCCTTGGTAAATTGAATTTTTGAAACTCATCAGAAGTTATGAGGTGATCGCGAATCTGTTTATGGATCGTTCGATAGTTCGAAGAGAAAGAAATTTTTGAAATACGAAAAAAATAAGTTTCTCTCCGAGCAGATTCGAGTTCCGATAACGAGCTTCCGATACAATTCATCCGGTCGCTCGACAATCCTGGCGAAGGAAATTTCATCGGGTCGGCGAGATGTTCTCGCACTCCGCGGAGCGTCGTCGAAGGGTTTCAATGGGTTAGTTAAGGAGTCATTATCTCCGAGTCACTCCGGGTTTAATAAGGCGCAGAATCTTGATTAGTCCCGAGGCGTTGGCAGTCTCTCCGCAAGATCGTGTGAAGTACTAGTTAAACGCATTGTTCCACACTTGGGAAATTACGGCGCATCGATCGATAGTGAATTTGACGATGAAATTGTATGCGACGAGCTCACGATACATTTCAACGATACAAAAAAAAACACAATTTCGATCGAGTACACTGTAAAAAAAATTTGTAAATTTAATCTATCGGACTATAAATTTTTATGCAAAAACTTGTACACTAAATTTAATGGGCAATTGTGATGATAAATTTACGTAATTTTACAGTGAAGTTTGAAATTAATTATTGGAATTAGTGTAAACCTGTATAGAAAAATTAATGTAATTTATTAAAAGCAAAGTGTTTCTTAATCTTTATTAAAAATATATTATTATAAACAATATACTGTACCTTATTTATTATGTCAGCTTCTGCGTAAAAACTTCTAGTACAAGTACATTAAATTTCGTACGATTATTTGTTTACAGTGTACACAATCTCGATCGTGTACCCTTAAGGAGGGTCGAGCGCGAGGCTCGGAGGGGATAACCTCGGTGGCGCGCAAGGTGTGGGGCAGGTCGTGTGCGAGTCGGAGATCCGCCATGCGGCCTCTCGCTCGCACGTGCCAAGCGTGTCGAGATAAAGCCACAAAGTTCCATGTAATTGCTTATTGTTAACTAACGGTGAAGAACAAGTGCGTACATTTTTGTACAAAGCTTGCTGACAATATTCTTTACAACTTTCAATAATTTGTTTGCAAAGTGTCCACATGAAGTCCCCTCGAAACATTAAAATTCATCGCTTATTTTTCAATCTGCCATAAGAATCAATGTTAAATGGTGCAAAATAAAAAAAAAATTAAAATCTCAAAAACGGTGAAGAAGAACGTATTCAAACTTTGAAGTTACCCTTAGACAGTTCATATCAATGTGTAAAAAAAAATCAGCATATTTTTCTTGATGACTGTAACACTCGACCCTCCTTAAAGAAAATGGTAAATTGAATCTATCGGACTGGAAGTTTTTATGCAAAAAGTGGTGCACTAAATTTAATGTACAATTGTGATGAATTGTTAATGTTAATGATTAAAAGCAAAGTATTTATTAAGTCTTATTAACAGTATATTATTAAGAATAATATACTGTAAATTATTTTCTCATCATAATCGTACATAAAATTTAATATGTCAGTTCATGCATAAAAACTTCCAGAACAAGTACATTGAAATTCGTACTATTGTTAGTTTACAGTGTATGGAGTTGAATCCCTCCGCAGGATCGTGCGAGGTAGTTTAACGCACTGTTTCACGCTTGGGAAATTACAGCGCACAGATCAATAGCGAATTTGCCGGCGGAATTTTATGTGACCAGTTTGCGAAAATATTTACGATGCAAAAAAAAACTTCGAAATCGTGGCAAGACAATCACGTTCGAGTAATTTTTATGAGCAATATTTTTTAGATCAGGAATGGGGAATATGGACCGGTCCGTATATAATTGTTTTACGTTTGAATGAAGTTGGATCATATTCAAAATGCTTGCCTTAAATGACAAAAAAAAATTATTTTCGGGATTTTGATGAATAATTTAATGACGCAAGAAATTATCGCTTGCCTACCTTGGGGTCCCATCGGGCCCACGGGACCGGATGCTCCCCTCAGACCACGTTTTCCTGAAACACAAATACACACGAAATTGCTCGCAAATTTACTTGATACATACAGTATGAAAAAAAAAGTTATGGAAAAAAATGGATCATAAATGCACAAGCTTAGTCCAGAATAGTAGAATACCAAAATTGCTTTTTAGTGTTACTTTTTAGTGTTTAGTGTTACTTTTTTTTAGTGTTTCTCTATGACTGAAGTTTCGAAAGTGTCCTGAATTCGCCCTTGTTGCACGAAGGTGCGTTATAGCTTGTAGAACATTTTTCAAAAATGAGTACAATTTTTTAGAATTCCGTCGATAAACACACCGGCACCTTTTACCGACTTTATTTGGGAGTAACAATCGTACAAGTATCGCGTGCCTAAAATCAGAAGGACGTATTTCATAAACTTGTTTACAAAAAAAAATACGCCCTTCTGGTTCTAGCCGCGCGATGTAGAACGGAATATATTTTATTTTTTTACTGAATATTTGCCTACATATCGGAATGGACTTTAATGCAATTACGCCGAAAAGCCTTGCAGCAAGGTTTTTCCATCTGACAATTTCGTATTGCATCCCCGAGCGAGAGTCGTTGTTTCCCTGCTAAATTTTTTGTAGACACATCAAACGAACATACAACTTTTCCAAAGGCTATTCGAAAAAAAGAAAACTTATGCTGCAATTTTAATCGTGATGATGGAAAAATTACATAGATATACAGATTTACATAAACATATTTTTATAGCCCGAGAAAAAGGTGCAATTCGCTACATCGTTAAAGTTTGGTTGTTCATACATAACAATTTCTTAATTAAGAATTATAATCGCAAATAGAGATGAAACAGACCTAATTCGTAAGTACAGTCTGAAACCTCAATCTCTCCACGATGCGGGAATCATTTTCAATGCAAAGCTCGCGAATCCCGCAAAGATACTTTGTGTATAACAGGCATTTCTCCGCGAAATGGTAAATCACATATTTCGCGCGGCCCGAGGGTACGCCCGAGGGGGATTTCGCATACCTGAATATTCGATGCACTCGACGGCTTCGGGAACTGCCGCGTCACTCGCGTTATGAATTTCAAATTGACTGAAAAATCTTGATCCTTCCCTATATATGGAATCCTTCACTCTACGAAATATAAATGTATATACGAATATATATACGGATGTATATACATGTATATATGTATATAAAGGCTGTCATACACGTTACGTCGATTAAGTCGAAAAAAAAAGTTTCTCTGAATTCCAGAATGGCATCGTATAAAAATTACGTAAAAATGTAAGAAACGAAAAGTCGGATAAAATTATTAAAGCCAAAAAATAAATTAGACAAATTTCCGAATCGTTGCTGGAGCATAATTTTCATTTTCGTTACGATATTCCTCTGCTGAAAAAATAATAATAACAATTATGAAACAAAATTCTCGAAATATCGAATTCTTTGCAAATGGCCAATACACTCCGCTCGGCTCAGTGCCAAAAAATTGTTTTGTCGGACACCCGAAAATACACGCGCTTCCGCTGTACAGAAAATCTTTTTGCGATTCTTCCACTTTCACACGAAATAATTGCACAGCTCAATGAAAAATTACTTCGATGCTAAATTAACAAAAAAATTTATTTCAATGCCAAAATTTACAAAGAATAAATTATTTTAATCGCAAAATTTACTTTAAAAATTAAAAAATTTATTTTAATCGCAAAGTTTACTTTAAAAATTAAAAATTAATTTTAATGCCAAAATTAACAAAAAAAAAAAAAGGAAGAAAATTCCCAACCTCCGATGGACTTCAGTCTGAGAAACTTGTTAGTATTAATTAGTGTCGACGACGCGTGAGATAAATGCGTCGAATCTAGTGTAGACACTTGGAGCGTTTTGCCTACCATCGGTGCCGTTTCTGCCGGGTCTGCCGGGTGTCCCGTCGAGTCCGGGTGTTCCGTCTAATCCAGGTAGGCCGTCGAGACCGCTTCGTCCTGGAACACCGTCGAGGCCCGGTTCCCCCGGAATGCCGTCTCTGCCGTCCAAGCCCGGCGATCCGGTGTCTCCCTTTGGTCCGCGTTCGCCCGGATAGCCCGGCATACCCGGAGGACCTTCCGGTCCGACTGGTCCGGTGAGTCCTGGCAAGCCCCTGTCGCCGGTGGGACCCTGAGGACCTTCGACACCCGGTAGACCTGCTGGACAATATTCCGTCGACTTCCGGCACAACGCGTCCATCGCGTCGAACTATAAGCAAACATACTCGAACATTGCGTCAACACTCGGTGCTATCAACCCCTTTGGCGGATACAACGGGCTGTGGGGATTCACGCGGACCCCCAGGTGCTCGACCATCCGCGCATATTTCAGGCACCATTCGCAGTGGCACACTTGACTGCGCGGATATGCACGTCGGACGGAAATCGGGGAACGTAGACCCAGAAAAATTATTTATTTGACGGGCGCACCGCAAATAAATATTTATTTCGTTTAAATCAATATTTATTTGGTTTGAATAAGTATTTATTTGGTTTAAATAAATATTTATTTGGTTCGAATAAGTATTTATTTGGTTTGAACAAGTATTTATTTGATTTGAATAAATATTTGTCGAGCTGAAGGACTCCGGTCGATGGCTCATTGGCATTTTTGTTATTTTGTTACATTGAATGAGTTACTATATGTTTATAAACGCTGTTGTGTATCGTCGATGTTTATAACTAAATGTCAATAAATTCACGTAATACTACTACTGCTAAATGTTTATTTGCGGGCGCAAGTCAAATGAATGATTTTATTTTAGGTGTAAGGGGGGTAAACAATATTTGAGAAGTAAGTGGAGAAATGTAAGTTTGCAGATCATTCGAGAAGACAAAAAGAAACTGCCGAGGTAGAAGTAAAAAAAAATATCTATAACTCGCATCGATTGGTAATTTAGGTTTGGTAATCTATAAAAATTGAACATTTTTTTTATTTTTTGGGCACCTTTGGATAAAAATGCATTCTTTTTCTCGTTGATATCATCATAAACCATCAATTTTAAGATCGTTCGTTGATTAAAAAATATATATATTAGTTTTATTTATTATGCCTATTGCGTAATAAAAAAAAAATAACGTCCGAAAAAAAAATGCACAGAATTTATCATTTCTGTGAACTAAGACTTTTGGAAAGAATATTTTTCTATGGCATCAAAGAGCGTAAACCTCAAGGCAATTCTATATTTTTTCAAACTGCTCCGACCATTTTTTTTTTTTTATTATTCAAACTCTATGAAAGCAGCGAAATGCATGAATGCACGTCGATGCCAAAGGTGAATCTCGTGAGCATGAAAGATTCAAATGTATCTAGCTCGGGGTGGGGGGAGGGGGGAGAGGGGGGGAAAGGGTCGATGTTAAGAACTTTTCATCGATAAACTGACCGGAACACGCGTGTCGGCTGTCAACCAGACCCAACTGGTATCTCCATTCGGCGCCGCCGGGGCTTGCGTGTCACCGGAAGTATCGTCCGAAGACGTTGTAAGTTTCTTGGAATCCTTGAGTAACTCCTTTATGTCGCCGATCTGGAATAAAAGAACATGGAATGCATTTTTTTTTATGTGCTTCCCGTAATATTCTGTTGTCGACAATGTCGTCGATCTTTGGTTCCCGCACAACAAAATACTACTGCGATCCCAACGAAATGATAGTAATAATAGCCACTGGCAATATTTTACTTTTTCAGTAATTTATTATAGTTTTGGCCGCGACCCAAATAGAAAATATCAAACCATTATGCATACAACCGACACCAAACGCGATAAGGTAAATCGGCCAATTTGTGACCCCGACGGCACATTTTTGTCTGCTGTACATTCGCATTTCGTAGTAAAATCAATTAGATTACTGGCAAATTCAAAAGCTTCAAATGTCGGTTATTTTGGCGACACACGTCGTTTTTAAATTGAATGTTTAGTAATTAAATTCATCCGCGAAATAGTAATTAGTAATTAAATTCATCCACGAAAATGTTTCTCAGTTGCCGATTTCAAAATTTGTTTGCCGAATCGAAAGAAATCATATAATCATCATTACAGTGAAAAAAAAAAACCTTGTCTCGTCGATCTTTTCATGCCCGCCGCTCGGCCAGATTCTCCGAGTCAGATTTATGAATTTCAAACAATATCCCTCCTCTGTAATATTTCCATTGCTAATCTCTCGCCGAGTCTCCGCGAGCCCAGGATGAGACTGGCTGCGCGCCACCTTTTGTTCTTTTACCTGGAAGCCATCACGCCTCTGTGCATTCAACGGATAGACTTTAAATTTGATTCACGATGCTCGGTTCGCACGCGAGATTCCTTCAATTCCCCCTTTAAACTACCACAGTTCAGCGATCGCCCATCCCATAAACCCTCCAAATAGGTCGAAGAACAAACAACCTTATTCTCACATAGTCGAGAGAAAAATATCGATACACTTTGGGAAACGTTATCTGAGTGGAAACTCAAAGCTTGATGGCTTGACCGTTCGCACAGGGTCTCACCATAGAAACCCTGTTTCATTACAGAGAATGGCCTAAATCTAAAAATCTAAAAATCTAAAAATCTAAAAATCTAAAAATCTAAAAATCTAAAAATCTAAAAATCTAAAAATCTAAAAATCTAAAAATCTAAAAATCTAAAAATCTAAAAATCTAAAAATCTAAAAATCTAAAAATCTAAAAATCTAAAAATCTAAAAATCTAAAAATCTAAAAATCTAAAAATCTAAAAATCTAAAAATCTAAAAATCTAAAAATCTAAAAATCTAAAAATCTAAAGATCTAAAGATCTAAAAATCTAAAAATCTAAAAATCTAAAAATCTAAAAATCCAAACATCCAAAAATCTGTGAATAGACTTCAAATTTCATTCACTATGCTCGGTTCGCACGCGAGATTCCTCCAATCCCCCCTTCAAAGTACCGCAGTTCAGACATCGCCCATCTACGACCCGTAAGCCCTCTCGATGGGTCGAGGAACAAACAACCTTATTTTCACATAGTCGAGACAAAAATGCCGATACACGTTGGGAAACGTTGTCTGAGTGGAATCTCGAAGCTTGATAGCCCGATCGTTCGCACCGGGTCTCATCGCCCGGGAACTATCCCTATCCGGAGCTGATGCTCTCTCCTCCTTGCGAGCAACCCGGAGTCACTCTGGAGGACGCCCAGCGGGGCATCAAGCCTCTGTCGCTTGCCCTCTTCATTTCCGGGCGTCAGCAGTATGACGAGCACTTCGCGATATAATCTCCAAGCGTTTATATACACACATACATATAGATATGTGTACACCGTATGCGTATATACATGTATACATGCATCTATAACAACGTTCATGTACGGCGAGACAAACCGGTGCCTCGTTACTCCGGCTCGTACAATTCTCGGGACAACGCGAAGCAATCTCTAAACGCTCTACTAAACATCGTCCGAATTCTTTTATTTTTTATGTTGTCCGCTGTGAGATAAAAACAAATAAAAAGACAAGTGGCAATAAAAATCGTGTCTAAACTGACGACGATTAATTGCACGACTCGCGATCGGAGGCGAAAGAAAAATTGCTGCGTATAGACTTTTTTTTTTTTTTCATGATCGGATGAAAAAGAGAGAGTGAAGTTTAACCTCGGCGCTAGAAACGGCAGGCGCTTGCATTCCAACTTTTTAAATCTAGTTCCCAGGTTGACGTGTGCTTTAATATTCTTCGACGATATCGAAGTTTAATAACCCTTACCACGCGCGAATATATATGAAAATTTATTTGAGATTATGAGAGTGTGACGGGAAACCCCGACGAGGAAAAATATTGACCCGAGCTCGTGATGCGACGGCGCGGATCGCTTACGTTACGATGTCGAATTGTCAATTACGGAGGAGCGTTAGTCTCGTAATTTAATGTAAATATATATTTTTTTTACATAGAAATAAAATTTGAAATTTCAGACTAATTCCGTTTACTGACTTCGAGCATTATTTTTTTTTGCTTGACGCGACCTTCAAGATGGTGAATTTATTTTTTTATAGACGAAAAAGGACAGAAAACTCGAAATTTGCATCTGCTTCCGGTTTTGTCGGGGAATCTGTGTTTAAAAGTTGCTTTTCTCCCCTTCGCTGGCATCGACGCATTAGCGCGCCAGGACGCTCTACGCGTCGACCCGTTTCTGTCACCGAATTGGTTGCTAATGAGATTTTGAGAATACCACATCGAGCATGGATTTTTTTTCTGTTTCTGCCCACTTATAGTATTTTCGGTGTAAGACAAACATTACTTATTGGTTCGTAATACTTGTATATACTGTTGTCCATATAAGAAAAAAACTTCAATTTTACTGTAAAAGTACATTAATTTTTCATCGCAAGTGTACATTACATTTAGTCTACAAATTATTGCATAAAAACTTTCCGTCCGGTAAATTAAATTTACAATTATCTTCAACATTTTGTTTATCATTCATAATAATTTTTTTTTATGCTTTACATAAAAAAATATAAAACACACACACACACACACACACACACACACACACACACACACACACACACACACACACACACACACACACACACACATATGCACGGCATTGAGGAATGGGACCGGAATTTAGTGAAATGTTGCTTGTAGCATGAGAAATGGTTTACCCTGAACATATCCGGTACGGAATTGTCCTCGGCGGCGGGAAGTGCGCTGCTCCGTTTTCGGCGCGTCACGGCGCCGTTCATATTCGTCGATTCGTTGCACCTCTCGCCTTCAACCGCGCGTATGTGAAACTCCAATTTTGACACGTACGCGTACAGATAGACGAAGGTAACAAACTGCACGACGAACTGCGACAACACCAAATAGATCAAGAGTTTTGTTTGCAGCTGAGTGCCCGTGGCTTTCGCCACAGGGCTCGTTGTCCCAGTCATAGCCGCGTCGTTTTCACTCCTATCATCCGAACGACGGACGCTTGGCCACAATTATTTTCGTTGATTTTTTAGACCACTTTTTCAAACTTTTTATTTTTCCAATTGAAAAAAAATGTCTCTAGACTTCGAAAACATTTATCGGATCAATAGATTTTTTGTTTCTTCTTTTTCCTCCGATTTGTATTATCTAAATGATAGCGAAGAATTTTTTGTCTCTTTATTCACCGATTAATCGATTAAGTTACGGAAGAAAAACGTAGATTTTTTTTATTTAATATTTTGTGTGTAATTCTTGAAAAAATTAAGTTTCTTTTTCAGTTTGGATGTCGATGATATTCATTGTTTTAATTATTTCTTGCTCCCATTCGTTTTACCTAAGAAACAGTAGAATCATTTTAACCCTTTATAAATGAGACCGCCCGAAACCGTACCGAAACGGGACTACCGAACGCGGAGTGGGGGCCACGCGTTTGTAGAAACGCGTGGTCCATGGCTAAATATTCTTATATGATTTTTTTTTTTTCACGCTCCGTAAATATTGTGATTTAGCCGATTGAGGATTAAGAAGGAATCGGTCGATCAAATGATTTTTCCAAGCCTCTCTACTTACTTTCAGTAAACTACTTACTTTCATAGATAGGATAGATTTTCATATAGATTTAAGAAAAAATGATTAGTTATTGGAAAGCGTGAAACTAATTTAATATAAACAAAACTGATATCATTTTCTGATCCACCCAATTTGCGTCAATTTTTGCAGATGCGATCAGTCTCGTTTACTCCATCTAAGCAAGGACACTGGATGACTCGGGGTGGTCGGAGGCTGTCAGTGTCAACCGCAAGATTACTCCGACGATCGACGGACCCACTCGGTCATACGCAAGTGCGACTGCAATTTTGTCATAGACGACGAAGCATGTGTACCAATTTTAGTGTCACATCTGAACGGGTATTACGCTTTTCTGCACCCGGATATTGAGAACTGTCTCATATATTCCTCTACTAGGCTGTCAAGTCTGTCAACTCTTTGAAAGATTTTTCTACGAGATGTATTTTGAGAGGCTGAACTATTTTTTTTCAAATATTCCAAATAATGACAAAAGTCACTACTAAAAATTCGCAGCACCGACAGATAACGAAGTTTCATTGAAATACAGAGAACAAACATTTTGTTTAAACCCCGGGAATCCATGAAGGGCGAAAGATACAAATATTATCGATTAAAGTCCACCGACGCAGAAAAAAAAAAATTAATTACAAAAATAATTGATAAATCGTACGTGTTCGAAACAGTCGCGCTGATCCGGGGTTACTAAATTTTCTGCTCGCCATCCGTAAGCCGGCGGCTACGCATGTTTTAACCCGGCACGGTATAAATTATAACTCGATGATCGTAAAATATTCGCACCACAAGCAGATTAATCCTATTCTATTTACGCAGTATCGTGAAAATTGCAGTAATGAGTAAAACTGCCGATCGCTCTAAAATCGCCGCAAAATCGAGTCAAACTTTATTTCTCTCAGAAAAACAATTACTATATACATATAATGTAAATAATATTATATAAACATTATATAAATAATATTACATAAATATTATAATGTAAAATAAATAATTATATCCCGTAAAAAAGTTGCCGCCAAGACCGATAATCGTCGTTATTAAAAGGGCCTTTCAATCCCTCTAAAAAGCATTCGCAGTTCAAAGCCCCTCCTGGAGCTTTAAAAAGATGCCTCGGTATTTAAAGAATGTACGGGAATAATAAGAGTAGATGGAGTATTATTGAAAGTGGCGGAGCGGAGGAGTACCAAATGCAGTGCATTGGTATAAAATATACCCGTCGGTCCAGATTAGGAGGGGAGGTCGGAAAAAGCACGGAGTACACGGGAAATCCATTACTTTTTTTTTTTTTTTTTCGTCACAAGCACGACGTACTCCGCAAGATACGCTCCCTCAGTTATCGGCGTACGTTTCAAGGCTTTAATCGCCAAATGGGTTGACGTTGATTTCTCAACTCCCCTTCGGGCTTCCTCCTTCCCTCTCACGCGCTTTACCGATCTCCCGGTCTTTCTATATGTATACGCGGATGTGGATAGGCAACGAGAAAGTTCCAAGTTTTAAGTCCATTGTTGAGTACGGGGCAGCTTATCCTAACGAAACGCGCTCCGACATCCAGTGGAACAAAGTGCCGGCACAAAGTTGGCTATACTAGTAGTTAACACTCGGCGACATCGCTGCGATACGTCTGCAGGAAATTTCAAAGTTTCCGCATACATTTCAGGGAGCGTCTGACCCGATTTTTTCACGAAGAGACTCCCGGTGAAGTATCGCGAGGTCCGGTTTTTCTCTATTAGGAGCATGTCAAATACCACGGTCGGTAATGGAAACTGTAATTACTTTTTTTATTGCGCAGACTACCAATTACTGAATACATTTTTTTATGTTAAGATGATTTCAATTCCGGTTCATGTAAGTATTTGTTTTTTGTTGTAGATTGTCAGCGCTATTTAAAGAAATTAATTAGTTTTTATTAACGATCGCAATCGGTATTGAAAATTGTAATCAATTTTTTTTAACTATGCAGACTATCGATCATTAAATAAAAATGCTTACATTGAGCGGATGTCAATCCAGCTTCATGTAACAATTTGCTTTTCGTCGTAAATGGTCAGCGTCATTAAAAAAATCAATTACAGTTTTTATTACCGACCGCGGACTTAAGGTTATTATTTTTATACAAGCTGTATAAAGATATCAATTTTTTACCGACCGCGGTATTTCACACTTTCCAATTACAAAAAAAATGCTGTGGCCGACTCGTCTCTTGATTCTTCAAAAATGGTTTTGGAGAGTGCGCGAGCCGGCCGATAATCGTGATAATCGGAGCCGATCGTATAACCGGAACTAACGCAGTCGATACGACAATAACCGGTCGTTAACCGGTCGTTAAAAGATCCCGTAATATCGTTTCGTCGTGGAAACATTTGCCCGGGTCATTTAATTAAAGTTCTAACGTTTATTAGTTTAACTTAATGGACTCATCTGCCCTCTCTCTTAAGTGCGGAGAGATTCCGTGATTTTAGAGTAAATTCGTCGTGGAAAAGCTCTCGCCTGTATCAATGTTTTTTCATCGATAAAAAGTTTCACGAAGTTTGCCCGGTTGCGAATATAGATATACAGCGGCGTCGTCGGATGGACGAGATTGGGATGAAACTGTGGCGAACGGGGAATTGTCTACCCGAAAGTATATTATTATTATCCCAATTACCGAATCTCACCGAAACTGTGAACGAATGGCAAAATGCGTAAAAACATGGCAACCCCGAGTTCAGAGAACAAAGTTGGAACACATCCGGCTCAGATAACTCGTTACCTCAGGCTTGTGTTTGAAGAAGTAATAGGAGAAAAGTTTGAACGCCGACACGTAACCAATAAGGTTTTACCGAATTTGTTTTTTTTTTTTTCAACTTGAGAGAATTTATTAAGGTTTGATAACAAATATCATCGTCGAAAGGCTAGAAGTTCAAACAATGTTATTTAGATTTTTTTCATTTGTGAAAAGTAGTTTTTTTTTTGCACATTCTGGAGAAGTTTTGTCAACGCCTCGATAGCAAATCTCAAACAACGTTGTATCGATGTTTTTTAGTAAGACAAAAAATTGTCACAATTTTTCTTATCGTATGTTAGATCTTTTATCAAGTATGATAATTTTGGTTAGAATTGTAAGCAAAAGAAACTTAAATACTTGCGTTTTTAATATTTAAAAAATCCAGAATCGAGCAACGAAATCATAATCAAGTACGAATAGGCTGTGCGAAGTAGAGCTAAGCTTAAATAAGTTTAAAATAAGGTATTTAATTTAAATAAAAGGAAAGTTTAAAAATGTTTAATAATTTTAATAATTTATAATGAAACAAAGTCAGATTTGATGAAATGTTATCCGTTGATATAAATGAAATATTTATTTATTTTTTCACTGTTTTTCTATTGAAATTGATAGATCTAGATAGTTGTAAGACACATTCTCTATTTGAATTCTGGTCAATGATAAATCCGTTAATAAACAAATGATACAAAAAAAAATTCACTCAATAGCCAAAAGTTTTCTCGGTTCTTAAAATCAATGGACAGAAAGGCGTATAAATGTAGCTTGTAGGTGCCCTTTTCACTCTGGGTCATCGATATCGATTTTTATATTTATAATGTCGAATGAACTGAAACATGCTTAGATTTTTTAAAAAATGTAAAAAAAAAATTCTCGCAAGTATGATATAATTAGTAGAGAATAAAAAATAAAAAGAATTTGACTCGCCGACGTAGAAGCGGTATATTTTCGTTTTACGAAACCAGCGCCAAAGGGATCTTAAAGCGCGTAGAGAATGTCATACGCATCGGAACGAACGTGTCTATCGCCTTTATATTTGAATTAGAAAACCATAGGAGCGAAGAAACTCGCCGACGCGTGATAATAATTCTCTTACGCCCGCAATTTTAGTACACTTCTCAACAATAGGCATAAGTGCTTGCTAGTTAACCCCATGTCCCAGCGGGGATCGATGGATCAAGAGGTTTACGTCACCACTTTAAGCGCCCCAAAGTCAAAGAGAACTCTGAACCAAAATTCTCGCCGTTTCTTTCCACCATGAAACAAAAAAAATTCAAAAAACTAAAAAGAAAATTCGAAAAATTATTTTTATTCCTTTTTTTTAACTAAAAATAAAAACGTATCTAAAATTCTCGTATTTGGCGGGAAAAATCTTATTTCTGTTACTTTTTTTTCACACAAACCCGTTGAAATTAACACAACGAGTCAAGGACCGTATTGCGAAACTTTCTCCGAGCTTTCGATCATAATTATGCAGATCCGTACTCGGCACTAATCTTGAGAAATTACCCTCCGAAGTTACACACTGACTGGGTAGTCGCGTGGCTCGGGATCGACTGGAATTCCACGGGGAAATCCTTTTAATTTCACGCACGTTAATCTTCACCGGTGGAAACGAGCCGAGCCTTTTAATTTAACCGAAAAACGGAATAATCGTAAAAACCGCGCGGGAGAGACTTCAGCGCCGCGGAATTTCGAAGCTTTTGTACGTGCGTCGATGATACGGTATGAGGAAAAAGAGGGTTTCGCCTCGGTTCCACGAACGAGTTCACCGAACGGCGTCCGCGAAGGGACTATTCACGAAACGACGCTCGCTCTAAGTCGCCCGCGTCGCAATGCATGTGTTCGCCTATATATATATATATTCACTCCGAAAAGAGCGCTTGCGCGCACACCAATCTCTACGCACGCACTTTACGTGCATGCGTGTATGTACGGATATCATACAGTATAGACCACATATGTGTATATGTGTTGTACAAGGCATTCGATGTCAGACGATCCACGAAAATTCTGCACACTCAATATTAATCATTTGTGTGTGAAAATGATCCAAAAATCGAATATCTAAATTTAAGGAAAAAATAAAATCTTGATTCTTATCGAAACTCACTGATAAATTGTTAAGATTATTTTAGAGAAAAGATTCTCAAACGGTTCACTGAAAAAACGTGAGTTCTATGGCCATGTGCGGTTTTCTGCACGTTCGATGATTTTCGAACGAAAAACCAAAATAAAATAACTTTTTACACCTATTTCGTGGGTTATGGTATGGGCTATGAAAAATCTTAAGTAATTTGTCGATATTCCTGATGTAAAGAATTTCGTTCGAACAATTTAAAAACACTGCATAACATTTTAAATAACACTTTATAATATTTCGAATAATAATACTTTATAATATTTTCAATAATAACACTTTACAATATTTTGAATAATAATACTGTATACTATTTCAAATGATAACCCTTTGTCATATTATTTAATATTGACACTTTACAATATTATTTGATAACAACACTTCTTGACGCCCCGGGAAACTGGGGTGGCCCACTCGACGTGGAATGCCTCGTATATAGACATGCGCTTGAGGAGCTTTCGCCGAAATCGCGTATACGCTCCAAAAGAAAGTGTTGAAGCGCGTTTACTATGAATGGTACTCTCAAACAGGTTTCGTCTCACCTACTTTCACCCTATTCTCTAAACCAAACTGAACCTTAGACGCTCGCAGCCCTCGGTTTGCCCAAGGCTACTCGCCGGCTTAAACTTTGTAGGTACTTTACACGACGGTGCTGCAGCGCGTCCCTATTGCAACTACATCATTTGAGCAAAATGTTTCCTTTTATGAATACACCGTTACAGGTATATATATAGATAACGCTCTTTCGATCTTTTAAATTCCGACGAGTCCCTTAATGAAGAGACTCGAGAGACATTTGAAGCCCTATCCAAACATATGACCGGCAGATGCTTTTATGAAAGTGTATATTAAAAAAAAAAAAAAAATTACGGCAAGAAAAAAAATAAACCAAAAAATAATCCTGAATTTCATTATTCGAAGTGACTCACGTAGGTCAACATCATTAAATTAGTGGTGGCAAAAAATTTGATGAAAATTCTTACCTCGGCACTTTTGAATTAGAAAAAATTTTCAACTGGTGTATCGAAATAATATATTGAATCCACTCTTTGGTTTTTTCTTTAATTCAAATTTTTACTTTTATTCAATATTTGCCCCTCGTTGCGTCAAATATCGATAACAAATCTTCCCCTATTTTTTATTGGAATGTCGTGTAGCAAACAATAATTTCGATTCCATTTTCTTTTTTTTTTTATGCAAATTTTTATTTTTACTCAATATTTGTCCGTCGACGGGTCAAACTTTGATATCGAAACACTGTACTTTCGTGTTGAATATTTTCTTTTTTTTTTGTGTCGACACTATATTGTTAGCTAAAAAAAGTGATTTTTTTTGTTTGCAGTCGACCCGTGTGTATCTTCTAGTTAACCGGCGAAAACTGTTTCAGTTTTAAGCTCCCGCGCATGATATCCAGACAGCGGTCTGTGAACAGATTCGGCTCGGTGGGATATTCTTTTGTCTCGTAACCAGCAAGCTCTCCACCGTTTGCGCGAGAGGATTTTTTAATCCGAGCGAAATTGGTAAGCCCGCGTGCGCGCTAGTGCGCGAGAAATATCACGGTTCGTATGATTAACTTACCGAAATTCTTTGACGACTCTGGCATCGCAGCTTCGAAACAGTAAAACTCTACACACGACCATTGCAATTTTCGGTCCCGAATAAAATCATACCATTCAGGGTAAATTTATTGAAATGTACCAAAATATCACGACAAAACATCACAATGTGATATATAAAAATATCATTGATATTCCTTAATTTCTTTAATCTCACAATCTCATCGATCAACTTGCTTTTTCGCTGCCCTATCAATTGACTGCCCGATGTCGAATTGAACCCTCTAAAGCGGCTTCCCCTGTAAAAAAAATCAACGTTCAACTCCCCGACGAAAACATCTATTCGACAAATGAAGTAAATGAAAAAAAAATCTTATCAATCACCAAAAAAAAAACGAAATCCGTACATTGACAAAGAGATATTATGTTCTACTGTAACAAAAAGTTCTCGAGCGGATCGTCTAACGTTTCCCCTTTGAGAATGATTTTTTATCAGTTTACAATCATTATTGTTGCTTCTACTATGTTATTTTTTCTTAGTGTATAAATCGTCGAAAAAAAAAAGATCCGTATCAATCATCAAAAAAAAAAAATACCCGAATAAACGCCTCAAACTCTCCAATGAAATTGGCAGCGATTGAGAGCCGAACTTTTTCATTAATCCACTCCGATAAACGGACGCTAACGGAATCGATGTAAAAGGGATACAAAATGAGGTGACGGCAAGCTCCGAGCATTCAACGAAGAATCTATAGAACGCGCGTACGTGCGTGTGTGCGTCGACTGGTATAGAGCGTGCTGCCTATCCTCCCAGACAAAAGCTGCCGGATATACTCAACTGGCACAACAGCTTGCCAGCACCTTGTTATAATGTACAAAGGATGTGTTTCGTATAGATGGTCCGTACACGTATACATAGCGCCACGTGAATAACACACATCCACGCGCAAGCGCACACGTGTGTATTCTAAATTGATACGTGTATACTACATGTGCATTAACACCCTCAGTATCAGACGAGCGAAGAGCTTCAGGTTGTTGACGCGCCTCAAAACTCGCCACGCGGTTTTTCAGGGAATGTATATATATGTATATGTATGTATGTACATGTATATGTACGTATGTACATGTATATGTATGAATGTACATGTATATGTGTGCATATTGTATCGAATCTGCTGTACGCAGTAGTGATGCCGGCCCGTAAAATGTCCGTCACGAGGCGATCAACAAAAGACTAAGGCATGCACGTAAAAAATCTCGCTTGCGAAGTGAAGTGTTGTCAATTTGAGTGTTTTTAATCTTATATTATTTACATATGGAGTAAAACTAACTTATCGTCTAATGTAACACCTAAATATTTGGCCGTTCTTTTTGGTACCACACATACATTATTTACAAGGAAGGAGGGAATATTTTCTTTTCTCCTTTTCCTACTAAACAGAAACAGCTCTGTTTTTGCTTCGTTAATTTTAATCTTCTAGAGATTAAAATGGTTTAGGATACGTTCGATGTGTTTTTGGACGTGATTTTGGGCAAGTCCTTTATTTCAGGAGCTCGAATACACTGCTGTTGCATCAGCAAAAAGCGCGATTTCGGTATTGGGAGTGGTGGGTACGTCGTTTATGTAGTAGGGAGACCCTCAGGATAGGATGGGTAGAGCCTTTATAGCGGTCGGCGACCACTTCGCTTGCGCGAAGCGCTCCGCCAGCGCGCCATCTCGCGGAAAGCGGCAAGACCCAACCTGGGGGCAGAGCGCCCGTTAAAATATATACATATATATATTACCGTAATTTATCTGCTTGTCGCACCAGTCAAATACCAATCGTTAAAATGACCGTCATCTTACATTCGAAAAAGAAACTCAAAAAAAAAGAAAAGATCTCGCAAGACCCTAATTTTACCGGTAATTTTGTAGTCATAAAAGAGTGCATTTTTAATCCCTACACTTGCGAATGTTGGAGTGGTCGGTCGTCGGGTCGAATGAATTAGGATGCACACGTGACCGAGGACTTAACGATCGGTGATTTTCACTCGATTCGATTTCGTCCTGACTCCAATTGGAATTCAGCGATAACGTCCGCGACGTTGGGCTGATACTGACGTCGAATTGGTTCGGATGTCTCCGAGCAACAGAATCTGCACCGAGGGTGGGGGATTGCGATTACGTATTATAGTCAATACAGAACGCCAGTATACCGAGAGGCTCTGTGCAACGCTCCCTCTCTCTCCCTCTCTATATAGTTTATTATTATTATTTCGTCTCCGATGTAGACCGTAGGGTTCACGAACAAATGGAGGGTGGATAGAGTGGGCTTAGCGATCACAATACAACGACGAGAAGAGGATCTTCTATGGCGAAGATGCCTACTTCGGTGAAGCATCTGCAAGCGAGCGCCGTATATTTCTTACTTCATTATGAGTTTATGTGGGTCGTCGGGGCGATTGTTTTATTGCAAATAGAAGGGATTTAATGGCCCGGAAGGATACAAAGTCTTTGCAACAAAGCAGAAATAGACATCAGATTTCTTGGGAGGGTTGAAGTTTTTCTTGTTAATAATAAACTCTAAACGGCATAAAGTTAGCTGTTATTTGAGATTTTTTTCCCTCTTTTTTACTTCATCTGCCGTGTTTACCGGTTTGGTATTTTTTTTTATTGCTATTTTTATTATTGTTCTTATATGACACTTAAAGCTTTCTATTTCACCTATATTTTGCTAATTAATTTCGCATTCTTTGGGATCGGAGTGTTTCGCTCGAGGGTCAGATTATATTTCCCACACAGCGCGAACACTACATATTTTGTAGATTACTTCGCTCCGGACGAGTTATAATTTAACGCAAACGTTAAATGAACTTCAACGTTATTCCGCGCGAATTCGACGAAACAAATTTTACCAGAATATCCATCGTCAAGCCAACGAATAATTCATTAATACCTATGCATAAATACCCGTACATGCATCACTCGGTTACGGGGGGAGTCGTTCGGTAATCGATAGAAGACAATAGACGACCCGGGAGAGTCGAGTTGATTTCAAGAGAGGTTTGCCGGAAAGCGGGTATGCAAAAATTTATCTGCGAAATACATAGTGACGGAATGCACCCGGCACAAGCACCGAGTACGCGAGTACATTCCACGAGTTTCTGCATACGAGCCGGTGAGCTTGAAATATTACAATTGTCATGAAAATATTTTTTTTACGATTTTCTTTTCTTCTCTTTTCGTACCTGGAGTAGAATTTATTTAACTCTAACATTCAATTAACTTAAAATTACACTGGATTAAGCGAACCGTTATTTTTATATTCTTTTAAAGATTTTTTTCTGCATTCTTATGTAATACACTTTACTGAATGCTCCTGTAATATCTGAGTTTTATGATGGGAGATTCATAAAAATAAAAAGAAAGTCGATCGAATAATTCGTTCGATAATCCCTAAAAAAAGTTGGTAATACATTACGATACACGCGCATTATAATAAATTCGAGCGAGTTTCTTTAAAATAAAGTATCTGCAATTTAAAAGTTAAAAGAAATAATAATAATTCCTTCTCAGTTCATCCTATTTCTGACAACTAATTTTTCATATGTTTTCCTGCTACATCTGTGTTTCATGATCGGGGATTAAAAAAAACAAGAAAGTCGATAATCCTTAAACAAAACAAAAAAAAATTTGTCGAAACTTACGATGCACGTTCACGTAACACACGCGACACAATAGATTCGACCATGCTTCTTAAATAAATAAAAAATAAAGTATCTATAAAAAAAAAAAATTCAAACGTTCCGCATAACAGATATATTAACAATCGCCTTATCGCGAGTAAAATAATTCCTTTTCACTCCACCCTCTTTCCGACAACTAATTTTTCTTATTTTCCCCTCCAACATACACAAATATATATACATACATATTTTTAAGAATACATAGCTGACTATTAGTCGACGCACACGATACAAGTCGATACAAGATCGATCCTGACGTAGAACAGTCTTGATCGGACCTCCATAATAAACAAACCTTTGACAATTCGTCTTCGAGATATTTAGCTGCCATTATACATAATAATATCCGCCCCAAAACCTAATACGCGCGTTATTCATTCGCTCAGTCGTAACAATATATACGCACACATGCACACATGTATATGTGAATCTCAGTTTTATGATGAGAAAATAATAATAATAAAGTAAGCGTAGCACGCTCGAAATGTCGTGTGAAGAGAAAAATAACTCCGGCAACTACTACAGCGGTTTGATAAGGTATGAAGTATGAGCGCTGAATGTGACAGGGTGCCGGCGTCGACGTAGGACGTGGATAAAGGGCGTGAAAGAGACAGGGGGAAGGGGAGAGGTGGTCCGTGAGCGGCGCGCGAGAGGCTACAGCGGACGAGAGCGAGACCGCGCCGAGATACACAGCTCACGCTGGACTCCACTTGAATAGCGTGTTGAATACTCGCCGGTGACGAGAGGGCGGAAGGTATATGAATCCTATCACGTTAGTTACCATAGCTAAGGATGACACGTGTTGGCGACGGATGGCTTCCCCACGGAAAGTTACGGAAAGTCTCTGTGTGCGGAGAGCGAACGAAGATGAGAACCGTCCACGCGGGCCGAACAAACGTAGCGTCCGGGCTGTTATACGCAAGAGAGCGAAAAAAAAAATCGCGCGCGTCCAGTCCGCACGGTCGTTGCGATCTGGTTGCTCACTCGGCTTTAATTTCTCGACATAAAATGGGCTATTCAAATACTCGAGTACGCGCATACTCGGTAAAAACTCCGGGGAAAATATGCGATATCGCGTACAGAGAGCGGAACAAACGTTATTTGCATTTCGATCCACCTTTCGAGACAGTATGTAGATTTAGTTCTGGCACGCAGAGGAGTTGTCGCTGCGAGCGCTCTTTGTGTCTCTATGGGCATTTTTTTTTGTTATAGCTTGAGGCGATTCGACTTTGGTTGGAAACGAAAACTGTAATCAGAGCTGGAGGGCACTAAAGGACATATATATAGTACTTATTTGATACTTTAATTCCGAGACCTTAAAGTAAGTGTGTACTTTAAGTAATGCCATTCTTACGAGTACTTAAGGTAGATTTGTACTTTGAATACTGTGTAATGCAATTTTTTATTTTTATTGTTTAACTATGTAATCTATTATTATTGTCGGCAAAATATTATTCACTCGATAGGCGAGAAGCAATGAATGTTCAGAGTTCAAGATACATTTTGAATACAAGGCAAAAATTAATGTGAAGAGACATGACAATTAACAGTCCGCACTACCGCTGCGATCTGGTTACTTACTTGGCTTTAATTTCGCGACATAAAATGGGCTATTCAAATACTCGAGTACGTGCGTACTCGGTACAAACTCCGGGGAAAATATGCGATATCGCGTACAGAGAGCGGAACAAACGTTATTTGCATTTCGATCCACCTTTCGACACAGTATGTAGATTTAGTTCTGGCACGTAGAGGAGTTGTCCCTGCGAGCGCTCTTTGTATCTCTATGGACATTTTTTTTTGTTATAGCTTGAGGTGAGTCGACTTTGGTTGGAAACGAAAACTGTAATCAGAGCTGGAGGGTACTTAAAGTACATATATAGTACTTATTTGATACTTTAATTCCGAGACTTTAAAATAAGTGTGTACTTTAAGTACTTTAAGTGGAATGTACTTTAAATATTTGGTTTACGTACTTTGCTCCACTCTGACTGTAATTGTTTGTTTTAACGGGTAACAAGTATTTTCGGTTAAATACGAAATCTCACGTGAAGCGGATATCCATTCGAGGTGGTGCGAGGTTTTTTCTTTCGAACGTAAATCATCGGTATTGTTATGAAAAATGTATTAGACATTTTTATTACCAACCGCTGTATGTCGCATACTCCGGCTTTTAGTACCGGTAACTTTTATGTGAATATTTTCAAAAGAACAATGTAAAGGACTTTTTTTAAGAGGGTGCGGGGAGAGGGAATTTATCAGTTTTTTTAATCAACTTTTATCACTCCGCGCATTATCAATTTATCAACTTTTATCGCTCCGCGGATCAAGCCTATATACGATGTTAAATTTTTCCTCTAGCTGTGAGTATTTCGCCAATTTTACTCCTGTCTCAATATTCGATATGAAAATTCGCGCCGGAAGCGAAAAAAATATTATATTCGTTTCTTGCAAAGTGCGAAGTTTCCGACGTCTGATGGATGCGATGATGTAGTTAAGGAATCTTCCGGCTTCGTTAAGTTACAGGAGCTTTCAGCGTTATGGCCGGCAAGGACGCATTTAGTATAAATAATTTAGTGAATATAGAAGTTAGCTAACGTCCCCAATGGGGAAAGGCCGTGGTCACAGTTTGCAAAAAAAAAAAAAAAAACGAAGTATACGAGGAGTCGACTTTATATCTGACGGATTTTGCAACGTTACTTTAGAATTTTATTTTTTTTAATTTTATTCTTCAAAAAATGAATTTACCACTTGTAAACGCAGATATGCAAAAAAAATACGCAAGCTCAGAGGGAGAAGGTATTTTGTGAAGAAAGAGACATCATAGACCATATATTTCACGTATTTTTTTCCGCAGATCTCGAATATAATAATTTGTATCTAATTTTCGGGAATATAAAACATTCAAGGACATTAGGTGAAATTCAAGGACATTCCAGGACTTTTTCAAGGTTAGGCAAAATTCGAGGACAATTCCAGCATTCCAAGGACTCCAAGGACAGCTGGACACCATCGTAAAAGGCCGAATAAATCTACCACTAATGAACAAGCTCATGTAACAATTGTACTTTCGAGCGTAAATTGTCAAAATGGATAAAAAAAATTTAATTACATTTTTTAATTACCGACCGTGGCTATTCACATCGCTTTAACACGGCGTTAAGTATTCTCGCAAATATATATATATATATATGTTCATTCCGTTTAAAACTTTGTATCAGTGCTCCGATTACCTTAGCTCGGCGTTTGCCGTCTCGGTCCGGAATCTTCCATCGAATAGCATTTTCTCTCAAAGGGCGCGTCCAATTTATTTTCATCCATCTATCGAAATTGATAATCCGGCGAGCATGAAAGAAAGGCCAACACGAGTGATCGACAAACTTTAATAATTTCCCCTGTAAATCGAGGCACTCGAAACGTCAAAGTTTTAATAGAATTTTCATCGAGTGGTATGAACGAACGAATAAATCATATCCGATTAATTTTAAAAACCATCTATTGTCGTTGCAACAAATAATTCCGTATCATTGGTAATACCAGAAAGCTCGACATAAATTCATGAATATGTAACTCGTCAATTTAACCTCTCCAAATTGGACACAACACTTGTCCAATATAGATTAAAGCTTTCGATAATTAAATACAATTTTCGTAAAATACGTGACACGATCAAACGGACGAGTTCAATTAATTTCGAACGAACGATTGAAATCCATCGATGTGAGAAGCAAAAGCTTTGATGTTTCGATGATAAATAAACTACGTGACGTTCCGTACGATAACAGTTTCGGTCACGTGTACGCCAAGCCACAACGATCGACGAGGATTAAAGTCTTACAGAGATAAATAGAGACCGAGTATCAGTGTAGAGGTTTCCCAGAGAGAGTTCCTATTTCACGGTCAGTTGATATCGGTTGATATCACAAATATCGGCTGCATCGTTGCCTGTTTCATACACATTTCGTCCGCGTACCTTCTGTGCCGCTCCCGCCCTCCCGCGGCCGCTGCCGCAAGCCTTTATAATTTTCCGATGGCAGCAGCGAAACGTCTGCGACGGGCGCTCGGCACACCGTAAAAGCTCGTTTTACAGTTCCGTTCGGCATCGATTTCCCATTTCAATTCCAAGACCGAGGCGGTCCCTCGTGCTTCCGAGTTAACCATTGAAAAGAGAGTTTCGACTTTTTCCGAGTAACGTGAGGGACAAGATCCCTATCGAGATTACCTGCCAAGAAGAATCACTGTCGCTGTTCTCGAGCTTAACCCCGAACCTTTCTACTCTCCGAGCCTCCGCTCTCTTTCCTTCTCGCCGTTTCTCTCCCTACCTCTCTGTCTCTCCCTCCTTCTCTGTGCCTCGTTCATAGAGATGGATAGGCAACTTGGTGGATAATGATTACAGTTTGAAATATACCCCGTGGTTTGTACTAATGAATGTCTCGCTGTCTTGCAGCACGACTGCTGCAATATCGAGACTCGTTATAAATTTGTATTAGTCAGCTGCGTTCGATACCACATTATATTTTACATTCATTTATCTCCGTCTCCAGGTATTATTAAGAGCATGTGAAGCACACTTTCGTGGTGTGTTTCGCTCCACCGCGAGTGCGAATAACATTATCTCTCTCGCCCCCGTGGCGCAGGCACTTAAGAGCATGTGAAACATACGGGGTGCGATGGAGGTAGCATCAGTGGCGCTCTCGTCGGAGCGAGGGAGACACTCTGTACGTGTTCCACATGCTCTTAACAGCATATGCAATATCAGGGTCGGTAATCAAAACTGCAATCGACTTTTTTCACTAGTGGTTACACGCAGCATGCGAAACATATAGAGTGCGTTGAAGGCAGCATCAGTGGCGCTCTCGTCGGAGCGAGAGAGAGACACGCTGAGAATGTGTTTCACATCCTCTTAACAGCATATGCAATATCAGGGTCGGTAATCAAAACTGTAATCGACTTTTTTCACTAGTGGTTACATGGATGATCAAATGAAAAGTCTCATCGAAAAAGGATATCGTGTCAGCTTTCGATGAGACTTTTCTTTTATCCGTGCAAGCCAGAACCAATGAAAAAAGTTGATTGGCTTAAAGCGGCGGTTTCGCATACTCTTAAGAGGAGGTAAAATTCACGTGACCGCACTACGAAAGGGAGAGAGATACCGTTATTGGCGTTTGCAGTGTAGTGAGAGACAAAGCACGAGGGAGTGTTTCACATAGCATTAAGGTGGGCCGAACGATCAGTATAACTTCAAAATATTTTCAATCAATTTTTCCCCGAAACGGTGTTCTAAAATAATAAACGAATTGCGGGGCTCACTGCGTTAATCAAATACACAGTGAGGCGCGCAATTCGTTTTTTATTTTATAGAATCGTTTCGGAGAAAAATTGATTCAACGTTTTTACTCTGTCTCTCCCGCACTCATACGTGTTCAGCCTCCCCTTAAGGCAATGAGAAACCCCTCTCCGGGTGTTTCCCAATCTCTCCGACGTGAGCGCAAATAATACCTCTTCCACACTAGATAAACTTTCACATGCCCCTAAGAAAAGTGATGCTTACACGTACGCCACACGTAATTGACAGACGCGTGCAGCGATAATACGCTTTTCTCCTTGGATGTTTAACGTCTCCGAACGGCATTAATTATTATCTTTTTTTACCGACCGTGGTATTTCACAATGGATCAAGATAATGTGGCGCACCCTGCCGCCCATTCGACCTGCGGTCCGTTGGTAACAAAAAAAAAACAGTAATGAATGTCGTTTGGCGACTGCAGATATCTGAGGAAAAAGAAAATTGCCGTTCAGCGCGTCCGGCAATTCTCCGGTAAAAGACGATTTTCTTTTTACTTAAACGTCGACAGTCCTGAAACGGCATACATTACAGTTTTTGTTACCGATGGTGGTATGTCACGTGCTCTTAGGGACATGTGAAACCCCGTCGAGTGTGAGACTGATTGCATCAATTAAGGTAGACTTTGCGAAGTGTTCAGTTCGCATAAGTTTCAGAGAAATGAGAGAGAATTGCAAACCCTTCGCGATGGTACAAAAATCTGAAAAAATCAAGCGTATTAAAGGTGCTGAAAAGATTAATTTTGCATAATAACATTTTCAAAATGTTATTAAAAAATTTATGAAAAATAAATTTGTTCAACAAATCTCCCGGAAACATAACTTTTTAAAAATAAAAATTATTCGATCATTTTTCTGAATATGTATGAATTTTTTCAGATTTTTAAATTCACTTTTAATTTTGTAATTTTCTACACATTTTTCCCATATAAAAAAAAATCCAAAAGTTATTGACATTCCCTCTTATTTCTGTGAAACTTATGCGAAGTGAACAATATTCGCAAGCACTACCTTAATGGTGTCTACTGCCACGGACCGATGATATTACATGCCGAAGACATTTTTTTACGGGGTTTTTAGTTTATATTTAGCACAATATAAATATCGTTCCGATCGAGGTTTGTCTTCGTCTTTAAAGCCACCTCCCCCGCATGCATGAATTTCTTCCTACATTTTCTATTTTTATTGGGGCGTCCAACACCGCTTACTGTCTCCTCCCTCCCTCAACAGTATCCGCTCCGATAATTCGAATATATACGGAAATAGGACCCCGAGCACTCACAGTGGGGATCGTTAGTCTCTAGGAGCGAAAAAAAAATGGGACGATCGAGATTCTCGTCAGTTCGTCGCGGCGGGAACTAAAAATTGTCCAGTCGAAGTTTTTTTTCACATTTGAATAATTCAGTTATAGTGGCAGAAAACTACTTCGTCATTTATTACCGCAATGTAAGACAGTTATTTATATATATAACTTGCAAGCTTGAAAAATAAACACTTTCGTCTTTCTGCGCTGCACAAAAATTCTGTTCTATTTCTTCTTCATAAATTGTTGATTTCAACAAGTTGCACGCCTCTACTCGGTCGGTCCTCGGTAATTCTTGATATTCACCGAGATGTAGGCTGGAATTGCGACCCAACCGGCAGCCATGACGAGTCCGTGAACGACCTTCTCCTGAAATAGGAATTGGAAAACAAAAATTAAAGTTAATAAGCCGATAATCAATCCGAGTTTTATAGGGACGATAGTTCAACGCTAAATATTGACGGGCATTTTTTAGGGGAATTTTTATAATCGCATCGGTATGTTCAGTAAATTTCCCAGACTTTCGTTCAATCATTATTGGTCATGCAAACAATTTCAACGATCGGCATTTTCTTTTTTCGCTTAAAAATTGCAATAAATGCAATTTTGCGATAAACGCAGTTAAAAAATGGTTTTCGTATGTGTGCATTGAATGCGTTGTGGGTTTCCGCGTACAAACAAATAGTGCAAAAAATGTGTAAACAATTTTTTCTCACAACGTTGTACTACACGGTTGATGTAGTACAACGTAGAAAAAATTAATTTTAATAGATCGATAATCAACCCTCCGAGTTTTGTCGGGACAACAGATTGGCGCTAAATAAAGATTGCCGGCGGTTTTTGGAGTAGAAATTATTCTCATTTCTATGTATTTCATGCGGTGTGAGCTTCCGGCTGATCGAGCTGACTCAATAAAATTAAAAAAGCCAATTTCAATATTAAAAAAATAGCCCAAAAAATTAACAAACAAATATTTTGTGCAACGTGCACGATAAACTGTAAAAAAAAAAGATTCTAAATTTAATGTACAATTTTGATGAAAAGTTAATATACTTTTTCATTGAAATTAAAGTATTTTTATAATAAAATTAAAGTAAATGATTAAAAGTAATGTATTTACAATATTTTCAATACACTGTACATTCATTTTTCATCACAATTACACACCAAATTTAATATACCAGTTTTTGCATAAAAACTTCCAGCCCAGTACATTACATTTCATACGAATTGTTTTTACCGTGTAAAAACACTGTGCCAAAAAAAAGTAACACCATCAAACGAGCGCCTCGAAAAACACGGCAAAATGAAATATTCCCGAGCGAAGCGAGTACAGCAATACGAGTGCGAGAGGGATAGAGAAACAATGGCAACGACCGCGCATCGTCACATTCGTTTTTTCGTACTGCATATATTTATTGTTTAAATTCAATGCTTGCCGCACAGCGACGTCGGTTGCAATTTTAACGATGTCGCTGCGCTCGACTGGAGCAAAGTTCGTAAATTGATAAGCGATCGATAGCGCACGTGACGCCTCAATCGAGGTTACATAACGATTTAATTATTATTATTGTCTGACTTTAACAAGATTGCTTTAACGAGAATATATATCGATGGACTTACCGTGAAAGGAATGCGTACACGAGGCGGCGTGCTCTTGCCGTACGATCTGGCGAGAGATCGATTCACCGATCTCGCAGCGGCGAGCTTGGTAAGGAGTTTCCCGGCGTGTATCATCCTCGGCTTCTTACGATTTACTGAGCGAACGAACGAAACAACGCGCAGCGCTATGGCAGATGTGCGTACAAAGTAGATCCCAAGGTCAGCTGCTTTCGCTGGTACGGCGAACCTAATCGATCCCCGCCCCGCCTTTGTCGCCGCTGTTGGGGAACGCTACGCGATTTTTTTCCACGTTTCTTATCGCTCCCTCGGTTAGTCTACGCACGGATATCGTTCCGGGTGCGTGCGTCCCGGATTGTTATTTTGGTAATACTGCGCGCAACTTCGGAGAGTCTTTCCGAGCGCGAAGCCAGCGGGTCTAACAGGTATACGGCTTCGCGCCTGATGGGATCGACCACGTCGGCGTTTCTCGGGACAGGCAAATACACAATCGGCCGAGATATTTACATTTCGTTATTCTCGTTTCAGGCCCGGAAGGTTGGTACGGAGCGGTTTAACGACGCGAAGGATCGCATCCGGACTCGAATGCGCTTGAGCACGTTTCGAGGTAAGTCGTAGCTTTCTACGTTTCTACAAACTTTTTTTTTCGGTGATAGATAATTGATACTGCTGTGCAGAGCGTAATGGCCGGACGAGAGTTTTTGTACATGTCGAACAAGAAAAGTTGTCCACCCGCGGTCGATCCGTGAACTTTGGTGTCTCGAATGCGGTGCACAAAATTATTTACCAAAAAATAGTTCATGAAAAAAAGTGTACGTACGGTGATCGTGATATATATTTTTTTTACCGAAAATTAGTTTCGGCATCTTCGTTGCTGTAGACTGTGAGCGACTAGTGAATTGAATTTTAAAAAACATGATTTTTTTTTTTGCCGTCGAAAATTGAGTGATTGATTTTGGGTAACGATTAATTTAGGTGTATATGTAATTTTTACGAAAATTTGACTGTCCAAAAAACATCGTGTAAGAACTGCAGAATAGAATTGATGTGTAAAAGATTGAAGAAATGTAATATTATTATATTTAATTGATACAAAAAAAACTGACTCAGCAGTCTCTTCTATGTGAATTATGAATAACGAGTAAAAAAAATCTTTGTTCATGTGAAAAAAGAATCAATTTGCTTAATTAATTTTTCGATATATCTATTGGAATTTGGAGGAACCTCTGCCGATCGATTGAGAAAAGATCAAAGTAAAGCTTTGTTTTGGTTTATTATGTCCGCATTCTCGATTTCATGATACTATGCGAAATGTCATCTTATCCAATGTGTATAATAAATTTTCTACAAAATTCAACTAGCCAGACTTGCGTACATCAGCTTGACAGAATAATTATTGACGATAGTTCTTGATGTTGACGGCGATGTAGGCTGGCACAGCCGTAAAACCAATCAACATTGCCACTCCATGAGCCACTTTTTCCTAGAATATAACAATCCATAATTAATTAAATGTCGCAGTTGACAAAACACGAAAAAAAAAATTGGCATTTTATTGCAAGCATAGAACAGCATTGAGCGAAAGCTTCAGCATAAAGAGATTTTTACAAAATGCTCTTCATTGTTCTTTTATGTTCATTTATGTGCTTTTATGTTCATTTGTATTCATTTATGCTCTTTTATGTTCATTTATGATCATTTATATTCTTTTATGTTCATTTGTATTCATTTATGCTCTTTTATGTTCATTTAGGATCAATTATGTTCTTTTATGTTTTTTCATTATTTACGTTTATAGTTGCCCCTTTTAATTCTTAATTTCTTCAGTTTCAAAAGCTTTTCAAACACTTCATCCACAATTATCGAACAGTTTCAATTTAGCGCGATAACGTAAACGAATACAATTATTGACTCAAGTTCTAACAAAAACAATTTTTAATATTTGTGTGTTTTCATCTATGCAGTTCTGTTGCCCAGGCCCGTGAAAGTTCGTCAGAGTGCCGATAATTCTAACGCTCGCTCGTGCGGCATCCGCGAGGTTATCCACTGCCTCCGCGTTAGAAAAAAAATTATTCGTCCGTATCGTTCGAGCTCGATCGAATTACAGAAAACATTCCTCGAAACGAAGCTTCGAATGAACGAAAGTACATAATTGATAATACGATTAATACTGACGTTCGATTTTCTCTTTCCGTGCATATTACATAATGATTTATGTCTGTGACAAAAACTGCATTTTCTTACAGGGAAGGATATCCTGACCCTTGGCGGCGTGGCGACGTGTGTTCTCCTGGGAATAACGAATCGTCCAGTCGCCTGGCCGATCCTGATCACTTGCTGGGCAGCGAACATCTTCGAATTCCGTTAGTTCGAGGGAATTTGACGATCACACGAGAGCCGAATTACGTCGAGCCTCGAACGATTGCACAAACCTTTCTGCGTGCTCTGAGCAAGCCGGGTGCGACGAAAATTCGTCGCTACAGCTGCACCACCGATGTCCCCGAGTCAGTCGCGCGTCTAACGATTCGTGATGATAAAAAGAACAACTCGGTAAAGGCTCGTGTCGAAAATTTTATTTTTTTACGTTATATGTACGATATTTTAACGCTGCCTTTGTAATTTATTGTTGTCAGTTGCAGCAAAGGAACGTTGCTTTGATCAGCGCGCACAGCTTCGCCGCTCCTCCGTAGGACACGCCAATCGGTGTATCGGATTTTTATGTCATATATATATATTATACATACGTGTCCAACGTGTGTGCCGTAGGTCAGAGTGCACAGTCTTCTTGATACGAGAAGGCTCGGGCATATTTGACGGGCATGTTCTCGAAGCTGGAAAACGTGTTTGGGTGAAGCACACGAAAAATTCAGTGAAGGAACAAATTCGAACGCACGATCGTCAATCATCGTCCAATGCATCTACCCTACACCTTGTTTTTTATTTTCAGGACTGCGATACACGATAATCGCTGTGATAAAAATAAATAAAGAAAAAAGAATTAAAACATTAAATCGTCGACTTGTTCTTTTGCAGAAATGTTTGTCCTACAACTTGTTTTTATTATTGGGAGAATAATAATAAAAGAAAAAAATGAACATGGAATAGCCGACTTGTTGTTTTGATCGAAGATCCGTCTCCTCGATCGCGAGATACGATCAACTTTCTTGTACGAAAATGTCTTGCAACGTCTACAAGAACACCCGCTCAAAAGAAGAGCCGAGCAAATTCTAATCTTGCGATTAATCTTACCATAATATTTACCTTAATATAATCCTAACATAATATTAAATCGATGAGAGAAACACAATTCTCATACCCTGCATTAGCGTAACTGTAAAAGCATAATCGGACGAAAGTTTAGTCAGCGAATGTAAACAATAGAGAATACTCTGTTTAGCAGCTTAACTGGAACGAACTTTCCTTCGCGATGAATTTATGAGTATGTACAAATTATGCAACACGTACAGTTACACAGACGCCTGCAGCGTATCCCCGTACATTTTTCTTATCTCCAAGTCAATTGAAAAATCAATGGCATAATTTTCGACGACCATTCGTCGATAACACTAAATTGCCGTGTAGCGTAAGTCATCACAAATCCCTCAGCGATAAAGCGCCGATTGATTTTTTTTATCCACCCCTTGATTTCCATCCCTTGATGCAACGATAGAAAACGTTTTCTATCGTTCATAATTGTTTTCGAAATCTATAATGCACTTTCTCGTGCGGAGCAGTGCAGGCTTCGTGGATGCACGTTGGGTGCCGTGACGTTGAGTGTCCCCTCTCTTGCGGCGTGCCGCGCACACAAACGCGCGCCTACACACACACACACACACGTGGAAGTAAGGTATAGTGTGTACTAAAGTATACTAAATACGCTTGAGCGGCTGCCGCGATGGACTTCGACGACTCTTCTACGGCCCAGACTTAACCTTTTCATTTTGTTTCCACGCTCGCAAAGATCACGATAAAAAGTTTCGCGGCGTTAAAATGTCCACCGCTAAATGATAAGGAGCTATGGCTGCCGCAGCGATCCATCCTATTTCGCAATTTTCGAATGTGCATCACCAAGCGCTCGCGCGCAAGCTCGACGGACCTTTCGACACAAACACACACACACACACACACAAGTCAACAGAGTGAAAGCACACATAGGGATAATACTGCTGTTCCTCTCGATGTGACTTCCTCGTATAAGTTAAAATGACAAGTTTGCCAAAGTGCTTCGAAGAAAGTGGATGAGACAGCGTCGTAACAAGGAAATTCTACGAGCGAGATGGTTGATCGCAATGACTTTGGGATCGTCGAGACAGCGTTGAAAAAATTGCACCATCAGGATTTATCTGGCTTTCGCGATGCATTCGAATGTAAACATGGCCGACAGCGTGTTGTTGAACGAGTGTTTGTGTATGCCTAAAACCAAGTGCTCCGATAGGAAGTCATAATAATCGAGAAAAAAATATGCTCACTAAGGACCCAGGTAAACGAAAGGATGAATTATTGGCAAAAAAAAAATGCTCGCCAGCCGCGCGAGGCACGAATGTATTTTCGGGACACGCTCGTTCGTCAATGAAACTTATCGTTTGTGTCGGATAATGAAAATTTCAAGATTTTTGCCCTCCCATTGTTTTTTTTTTTCGTTATTGAGGTCGAGTCTGCGAGCCTCGGCGCGTAGGACAATGTTTTGATCCTCGAAACGCTAATGTTTGTACGAGTTACGAGTGCGTTATTCGCGACAGATCGTCGACGATTTCACCGCGGAAAACAGCTGGATTATCTCAATGTTCAGCTGGCCGACGACGTTGACTCGCAACACTCTATCGAAATTTTTGTTGCTGCAACTAAGTTCGTTGGAAAAAAGAATATATGTATATATACACATATATATATCACCGTTTCTTCAATAATATTTCGCGTCTTCGGCGGGAATTATCACTTTCACAGTGTTCGCTGATACCGAGCTTGAAATTCAGATTTTTAAATATTTTTTTACAACTCCTTAAAAAACTTACAAAATTTCCCAATGTTAAGTTTTTTATTGGTTTCGTGGCAGAAAAAGACTGGCTTGGCATTTTGACAATTTTTTTTTAATTTCTTCAAGCGTAACTGGGCAATTTTTAGGGTATCATGAAAGTATGACCTACTTTGAGTTTGCGTCGTCGAACGACGCATACTTGCTTGGCTCCGGCGATACGGTATAGACTATTTGTTCGCGGAGATGGCATTGGAGAGATAAACATGGTTTAACATTTATTTTTTATTTTTTGGTTTAATACATTTTAGGCTGGTGTCTGGGGGAGCGATGAACGTATTCCGGATCCTGATCCCGTGTGCGTTGCAGCCGAGCGAAGACAGCGAAGAAACGGGTGGCACTTGGAGAAGCGGAGGGGGTTGCTGGTCGCTTGGACGAGGACAACAAGATGATTCGCATATGACCCATAGAATGGGAGCATCCGCTTCTACAAACTTTCCTGCCAGCGGCGGAGATCCCGTTCAGGCTGCGAGACTCTCCTCCTCTGGCAATGTCGATCAATTCGGCATCATTGTTCGGTACACTTTGCTTATTTATATATATTTTTATTTTTATGGCCTCCTTACAGACGCCTAGAGGAAGATATTCGAAAATTAAGGTGGTTTGTAAGGTACAGGATAGAAGCAAAATAGGTGGAAACTTACGGCTGCTAAGAGCCATAAGTGAGATAGCTAAAAATTTACATAAGTCAAAGCGACGGATATTATTTGCAAAAATTCAATATTGCATTGAACCCAAAATCGAGGTTCAATTTTCGTGCAAAGTTACGCTGTATGAACCCAATAAAGAGACACATACATATAGATGCCAGTAGAATTCTGACTTCTCGACGTTTTAGACTATTTTCAGTATTCTGACGGTAAAAACCTCGATTTTTTAATTATTAAAATAGGTTTTTTTGTTGCAATAACATGACTTTCTCTGAAGCAGAAAGTATCTTTCAACGCAAGCGGCAAATGCAACGTTTGAAATTCTAAACTGGAACAGAAGCATTATTATAAATTTATTGGAATCTTCAAAGTTCATTTTCTACAGACCAAAAAAAACTGTATGGCTTGTGACCTAGAGTAGATTTTTCGGCTATTGCATTAAAATTCGTTGATGTAACACATGTAAGCCATGACCACTTTAACGCTGTTAAGGTAATTTTCAATAGACATCGATTCATCGTTTTTATTAAAGTCGTCCGAGTCGCTGAAACAAAAGGACAATTTAGTTGTAAGTTTAGTTGATATCAAACAACGATTTTATAGTCACCTCAGAGGAAGAATGAGTGAACTAGTTTGAGGACAAATTGCTTTTACGATTGAAACGGCGGGCAGCGAATATCCGTCGCAGACGTACAATGGATCTATGCCGTAAACCTATATTGCAGACAAAAACACACATTTTTGCCGCTTATTATATAAATTCTATCGGGCAATTTGTCAATTTTTTAAAATTTTATTTGAGAAGACTTTATGCAAAGAACGTTTAAAGATTCTTCAAGAAACTAATAATCTTTCAACTTAAAAGTATTTCCCGTATATACTTTCTTTTCACCAACAAATTATATACCTGTTAATTAATGCAATGACTATTTTTTTTATAGATATAATATTTCATCGATGACCGACGAAATCGACATTTTTACCAGTTTCATAGCGCAGGCTGCCGCATCGTAGTGCAAACTCGTCGGATCTTCCTTCCACGGATCGATAGCCATGTCCATCCGTAGTTCGAAGTTGTTCACACTTTTGTACTGACTCCACGTCTTTTTCACGTAATTCTCAACGTGAATCTGTGTGTCGCGTGCCGTCTGCTCGGGTACCAATCTTATCGAAAATTTTGCCACCGTTCTACAATTATCCATAGCACATTGATGAACGAGTTATATCAAAGTGCCAGGAAAAAAAGTGAACGCACCGTCGAGCTTCCGATCAACAACTGACCGAATTTCTACCTGCAAGAAATCGTCGCGAGATTCTTGGGATCCGAATAATCCGTACTCGTCTCGAATCCGTGAACACTGATGCAGGGTAGCCGAGTTTTATGAACAGCGATACGGGAAGCGTTTTCCTTGTGTCTCAACCGTCTGACACCTACTTTTTTTTTAATTTCATTTATATTCGGTTGAACTTTGTCGATAACTTCTTTCTCTAGCAGCGACAGTGGAGCTGCGTCTCTCACAACCTGCAGTATTTTTTTTGTTTGTTTTTGGTTTTATTACTTATCGCTTAATATAGTTCTGGCCGTTTGACCCCCCACCGACGAGTTTTACGCCGCTCCAGAAACTTCACGGAGCTCGATTAACATCGAAATACGATGGATTTTTTTAATTCGCAACCTCGTATATCCTGGAGTATGATTTCTTTGAAGCCACAGATTTTTTTTTAGCAGATTCCGTATCATTATTATCAATAAAACGGTCCAATACTGTTTGCTTCCGGCGATACAAAATTCGGTCGTGTGCGAAGGGTTAATAATTGAGATAAAAAGAAATATATATCTAAAATTAATTACGTTCGGTACGGCGAGTTTGTCGTACTTGTCCATCAGTCTGGAAACTATACGAGTAGCGTCGATGAGAGGCTGGTCGAAAGCACCTCCGTACTTTTCGCTATCGATATCCTTTTCTCCGCACGTGATATCCAAGGAAAAATGACAAACGCCCCGATAGCCGTACCGCAAACACGGACCATCGTTAATCTTTTTGTCAACAGTGAAGCACATGTAGTCGACGTCATGGAAAAAGTTTTTGTTCCTATCGACGATTTCGCCCAACGTGGGACTGTGAGATTCCGCGCTCCCTTCGACGATGAATTTTACATTGACCGGTATTTCAGACTTTGTAGCCGCGTAGATTTTTAATGCGTTGAACCAACAAAATAACGGCCCTTTGCTCCTCGAGACACCGCGACCGTACATTCGTTCATTCTTTATTGTCAGGTCGAAGCTGTCCGGGCTGGAATCCTCTTCAATATTCATGGATGCAGTATCTGCTCGAAAAAATTAATTATTGCATTTACATCGTACCGAACATAATTTATTTGTTTTGGCTATTTCGATCCGCAATTTGTTTTTCGCCTTGAAGCCCAAAAATTAGGTCCCATTTGTATCCCATTTCTTATCCCGTTTCTTATCCCATTTGCATTGCTTACAGAAAATTTTTGAGAACCTGGAAGAAATAGCTTCGCTGAGAACGAAAAGGTTAAGAAACGTAATTTTACCAACCGACATGTCCATAGACACATATGGTTTTTAATTCCTCGTCGATGAACAATGTTCCGAACAAGATAGGAGGATAATCACTGCTTCCTCCTCTCGCAGAATGGTTGCCGTAAATCAATTCTGTTTTCGCTCCCAAATCGTCCATTTTCGACTGACAAAGTTTCAGCTGAAAGAACACTTATTGTCAAAGCCGCGGTCATGAAATTAGATGTCATCTTTGGCAAGTCTTTATCAACACACTTCATTAGAAATTAAAAATTGTTTGCTTGGAGAATAAAATTCTACAAGTAAACAATTTTTTTTTCTTACTAAAGCAGCGCTTGGACAAAGACTTCCCAAGGATGAAATTTGATGTAATGCAGGATATCTTCAGGCTCATAAAAAAATATTGCGATCTTGTGTACATTACCATTTTCGTAACGTCAGGAAAGTGTTCCTCACGCGACAGGGATGGAATCGCGACGGCCTCTTTCAGGGTATCAATCATGCTCGTCCGATTTTTATCCACGTATTTGTACAGCTCCGGTAGTTTGTATCTCGGAAGATTATGTTTATCCGTAAAGTCTGCCATGTTGCGAGTTAATTGATAATTCGATCAATCAATAACATCCGTCAACATAAATTGGATTGCTTTTGCACACGTCGAATGTTATTATCGTTGACGCTCGATCACTTTTTTATCGTTTTGTTTTTATTTTTATTACAGGGAAAGAAAGAAAAGGGTGACCGGTTTCGCGACGCTGCGAAAAAAGTTCATAAGAAGACGCCGTTCGTCGAAAGCCTGCGACCACGGCCGAGTAATCAGGGAACTTGTGTCAACTTGGAGTCCTTTAGAGGCCGGAGCACTTCTCGAAGAATACGAGGCTTTGGCTGCCCTTAAGGATTTACACGTTCAAGCGGAACTGGCTAGACCACCCGCAACGACTTTCAAGCAGGATCTCTCGACATTGTACGACTACAAATACTGCACCGATGTCGATCTCGTTTATCGTGGAGCGTGCTTCCCAGTTCACAGGGCGCTACTCTCAGCCCGATGTCCTTACTTTAGAGAATTGTTGTCGGGATGTCCAGGTACGTTGTCCCCCCTTTTTCATGGTGTCCAGCGGACCTTGAAGTCCTTGGAGTCCTGGAATGGTCCGTGAATTTTGCCTGACCTTGAATTTTTTATTTCCCCGGAAATTTGAGTTTGTTTTAAAATGCATATTTAGTTTAGTAAATATTTTTGTCCTTTTCAAAAAACGAACCTTGACTTTTTAAAAAACGAACTTGATCACGAATATTCGTTTTTTAAAAAACGAATATTCGTGATCAAGTGGCCCCTAGGGGGGGGGGGGGAGGGGGGGGGGGGTCCCGCCAGATCCCTTTGATTTTTTTTTTAAAGGTGTGTGACTACCTTAATAATTTTCCATCCCTGATCGGTAATGAAATTAATAGTGTTCGTTTTTCTTATCTAGGTTACGGCGCTCGAATATGCCTGGATCTGAGGACGCCGAGCTTGGAGGTTCAGATGTTTTCCGCACTGCTACGTTATCTCTACACCGGTGACATTTGCCCTCACGACACGTCACTCGACACGAATCTCTTGCGGCGTCTCGGCGAGGAATTAGGAACTCCGAATCTTCTTGAGCACGATCTGAGATATCTTTTGGACACCGGCGATTACGCGGACGCCGCGCTGGTATTCACGTCGGATAGTGATTACCAGAGGCCTGACAGCGGTAGTTCCGAGTATGGTTTTCGTCCGAAACTGGAGTTACCTTGTCACAAGTCTATACTGTCCGCGCGATCGCCGTTCTTCCGTAATTTGATACAGCGACGAACCAGATCAGGCGAGGATCACACGGAGAGAGCTCTTCACATACCAACTAGGATAGTTTTAGACGAGTGCGTTATACCGAAGAGATACGCGAGGGTATTGCTGCATGCAGTTTATCTCGACACTGTGGACTTGTCACTCATACTGCGAGGCAGCGGGTGTGGAAATAGCGCGGGAAGCCTCGGCGAGGTTAATATCATCATTCGAAATTAGTATATCCCGCCACAAGGGAGGAAAGTGCGTCTTGTCGCCGAGTGTGAAGTTTGATGCTCGAGCGAAGCGAGGGCAGAAATTCGCACGAGGTGAAAAGGCACTTCCTCCCGAGTGGCATACGCTATTTTTTTCTCGACTATGCTAAAAAGTGGCCACATTTCTATGCCTGCAAAAAGGATGGAAAGTGTTCGATTCTTGACGAGCTGGAGGAAAAGTAATTTAGTGAGAGGAAAAGTGACATTTTTCCTCCTGCTAAATCACTTCGCCTCCCGCTATATCACTTTTTCTCCCGCTCGTCAACAATTGGGCACTTTCCACCCCCGTTGCAGGCATAAAATAGAAAAAATAGTATATTATGCTACATGGGAGGGAAGTGAGTGATTTTCATCGAATGCGAAGTTTTGCTGCATGATGCGAAGCGGGGGCAGAAATCACACGTGGTGAAAATGCGCTCCCTTCTGTGGAGCACATGATACTTTATTTCCCACTTCGTTAAAATAACCACATTTCTTGCGTCGGAGAATCGTCACATTCGCCAATGACTATTACTCACCCGGTAGTAACAGGGCTTCCAGAGAGAGTAACGAGGCCTATTACTTCCTAGGAAGCAATGAAATAGTACTGCGTATGCGCACAGGTTTATCATAATCAATGGTCAATAATACGCGATTTTCCGTCCATATTGCAAGCAAGCAATGTGGTGTATTTTAGCTCAGTCGGGAAAAAAAAACTTTCGTATTTCAATTCGCTCGTCAGGCTATATAATAATCGGCATGAATTTTCAATCATGCAAATATGATCTTTTTTATCGATGTCAGGTTCAAGCTCTGACGCACACGGGACGCATGAGACCAAGCCCTCTCGAAGAAGCTATGGAGCTTTATCAAATCGGAAGATTTCTCGAACTCGACATACTCTCCCAAGGCTGCGAAGATCTCATACTCGAGTGGCTAACACAAGATTCACTGGCAACGGTTTTGCGGTAAAACTTCATTATATTTCGTCGATGTATTTTTATCGACACGATAAAGAGTCGAGTGTATGAGCATACTGAATGTGATACTATGTAAGGTCATACTGAAAGTCGAGAGGTTAACTCAAGATTCACTGCCGACCGTTTGACGGTAAAACTTCGTGATATTTTGTCGATGTAATTTTATCGACAAATCTTTAAGTCACGTCGTAACGATCGCTTGTGTTTTATCAGTTGCATAATTTTTTATTTCTCGATACTATCATTCAAACTTTGTTGCTTGACATTGTCTAGCGATTAGCCTTTACCACTGTTTACTCATATTTTTTCGCATGAAGCATTTTTTAACGAATAATAAATGCAAGCCAATAAATTTTTCTACGCAGGTGGGCGAGCCAGCCGCACGGATCGGCCTGGGTTCACAGACAGGCGTTGCATTTTCTTCGGGAAGAATTTCAATCCGTCGTCACTTCGCCGATACTTCATCAATTGGATCACACGCACATGAGCAACGTGTTGCAAAGTCATTTTCTTCAAGCCAGCGAGCTCGAAGTACTCCAGGCAGTTCTGAAGTGGGGAGAACAGGAACTCGTCCGTCGTATGGAGGATCGTGAACCTAATTTGTTGAGTCACACGGTTCATTCAGTCACACGGAAAGGTGTGAAGAAGAGAGATCTCAGCGACATTGAACTGCGCGAGATTCTGAGCGAACTTTTGCCGCTTGTACGAATCGATCATGTCCTACCCGCCAGCAGCGAAATATTAGCTCAAGTATGGAATTGAATTATCCATGCTTTAGATCGCTTTACATAACGACGAAACCCAGTTGATTAATCGAACGATTTGTTTTTTTCTCTTAGGCTATCAGAAGAGGCCTCGTGTCGACGCCACCGAGTCATATGATTGGCGACGAACGAGAGAATTTAAGAATAAACGCATGGATACGCGGAGGCAAGAGGAATGGCCTATTCGTACGGCCTCGATTATTTATGCCTTATTACGAAGAGATTAAGGTACTTCTATCGCTGAAATATAATAAATTTATAGACGATCGTGTTCAATTTGCTTTAAAACATCAATGAAAATCTTTTTTTTTACAAGTTGAACACGACCGTCTATAAATTCCGTTAAATTTTATTTTTCTTATTCGATTTCCGTCGTTACAGGCTCTAGTCGAAGAACAATTGGTTCAAGAAACGGAACTAGTGAGATTACGAAGGGCGCGATACATTCCCGATATTCCTGATACTCTTTACATGGTCGACGAGAAGCCAAGGTCAATGGGAGCGGTTGGCGTCGACGTACTATCTGCAGCACTTCCAGGTAAACCAAGCTCAATGTTTAATATAGTCCTCAAGCCCAAATTAAAGACCACTGGGAATTAAGTTATTTATTAGTTTGCGATTGTGAAGTTTTTCCGGTGATGAAGAAAAAAAAAAGTCATTTTTCTAGTAATTATGTAAAAGCTACAATTCAGAGAAAAACTATCTTGTTTATTGTCATCACAGGATAATACAACTTTACGAATGAATTAAAAAAATGAATGAAAAAGATGATGTTAAATCGCTACTCAGATATTATTGCGTTTGATTTAGTACCGGACTCGGCCACGATGTCGGCGATGCTGAAGCGGGAACAGAAGTTACGACAATCACCAAGTTGCCAAAGGGCTGTGAGTTTGCCGCTCTCGTCGAGGCACGAGATTAACAAACAAGTCAGATTACGCGTCGTCCGAGAGTTCAATTTGCCCGATGCTGTTGCCGATCTCCTCGAGGTGAGTCACATCGTCTACATTTCTTTATAATCATTTACATACGGAATAAAAAAAAATATGTATAATTGCATAATTACATAATTAATTTAATATGTATAATTAATGTACATTGAATTTGCTGCACCGCAGCTTTGTCTTGGTCAAACTTAGTATAACAATTAGTATTTGTTATAATTATTTTAACATACGATTTAATAGAGATAATTATTGTCGTCATGTATCTTCAATATTTCTCTAACCAGCTCAGCTGTATTTCAGACCGTTTTTTATCTCCCCACATAAACATCTGAATTTTCGATCTGTCATGCAAAAAATTACTCTTAACATACGTAACAACTGAAATGATTATTTTTTAACTATATTAAAAAAAAATTATTGTCCGGAGGGAAATAAGCCACAAAAGTGGTATTTTTGTTCAATTTCGGTATGATTGCATTCTGTCGAGTACGATTTTTCTTGTACATCGGATCGACCGAATATTGTTATCTTTCGTAACTCGAAAACGTTTGTTGTTCACAACAATGAAAACATTCTTGACACTCCAGCCGGTGAAAACAAAATATTTCAATTATCATTCACTCTCCGTTCGTACAGGATACACAAATAATGTTCCTACCATAATTATCATTTGTGCGTTCCTACAGACGCCTTGGCTCATAATTCATCTTGAATGTCTCTAAAAAAAAAAGTCTCTTAAATTCCAGGTGTGAGTGTTACTTTCTCAGCCATCCGCGTTTCTCGAAGAACTGCACGGTGTGCAGCAAGTTCTGTCGATAAATTTCGCCCCCGGCTATCGACAGGAAGTTCTCTTTGCTTTGAATGTCTTCCATTTTCGGTGCGGCACCGGGTTTCGATTTTATCACCTGTATCATCATCAGGCACTGTCCAAATTTTATCGGTGCAAATTTGTTCAACTGTTCGATCAGATCTTTCTTCTTAAACTCGCTCGTCTCAACTTTCAGGATTTTCAGAGTCTCGACGAAAGCCTCGTAGTACGAGTTCACCAGATCATCGAAGTGATTCTCGATGACTTCTCTCGTCAGACTGGATATGAGGAAGAAAATGAGATCCTTGACGCCGTTGTCGTAGAAGCACAGTTGAAAATCGACGATCTTCATATCGAGGGGGTTGCCCTCCTCGTCATTCTTGAACATCATGTTGTTCACCCAAAAGTCGTTGTGCACCAATGTCGTCCATGCGTCCACGGACACCGGCTTGGCCTCGACTTGGGCAATGTAGTCCAGTGTCTTGTCGACACTGTCCAGATACGGCGAAGCTTCCGGTATTTTCCTCAAATCGGCGAGAGCCTTGCCCACCATGTCCGTTACGCAATTCGCAGCCGTTTCGTTGGCAGGCTGAGCGAGAGCGGGCAGGACTAACTCTTCGAAGATCTTCGGCTTTTTGGTCCTCATAGCGATCGGTATGGCGTGCAATTTTGCCAGCTGCTTAACAGCGACATCGGCTTGTTTCTTATTGAGCCCGCCGAGTCGATCGACCGTCTTGTAGCCGGCGAAATTCAAATTTTGCAACAGTATCGTGGCTTGGTCGTCGAATCTATTGGGATCGGCGAGTCCGAGCCTTCCGCCGTAGTATTGGGCTCCGAGCCATGTTTCTTCGGGCCTCGTTATACCGTTCTCTCGCAGCACCGCCAAAAAAGCCGGCGTAAGGTCTCTGTAGAATTGCAATTCCTTATCAAAGGTGAACGGGCTGTTGAACAATTCTTGCAGATAGGTCGAAGGCGGCGGCAGTTTAGCGACGAGATTCAACGTCTCTGGCCTCGAATCGAGAACCACCTCGACGTTCACCGACAGTATCAGACTGCCGAAATTTTCACCGGGGTCGGTCAAATTTTTCCAATCCACGTTAGTCAGCGTTACGTCCTGGCCGAGACTCTGCCGAAGGATCTCGAGCAAATTCTTTATCGGCACGGAACTCTGCATCTTGTCTGCAACGGTAACAAAAAAACACCATTATGTTAGACGCGCAATTATTTAGCCACGCGCGAACAAAATCGCGTGACGCATTGTACGTGCAGCGGATTTGAATATCTGTTCGGTGTGTCGCGAAGTTAGAATCATCTGCATACTAGATGCGCACTCATTTATATTTTTTATTTTTTTATGACACTGTTGTGAATTCGTAGGCAGTTTTGCAACGTCGAGCTCCGACTCGCGCTAATTGTTTTTTTTTCTTTTCATTCTACTAAAAATGTAGTATTCTTGGCCGACAAGGAAGAAGAAAAGATAGCGGAATATAACTGGTGCAGATGAATATTACAATTTTTAATTTTCTTTCATTCATTTTTTTTTCTTGCGATACTTTTATCGTGAACCCGTAACCAGTTTTGCAACGTCGAACGTACCAGTTTTTCACGTGCTTTGTAATCATGGAAAAAAATGTTTTGTTGGTTGAACAAGGAAAGATACTAGAGTCGAGCTGGTGTGGATGAATGCAGTTTTACATTACAATTTTTAATTTTCTTATCGCAAGATGAATAATTTTGGCTTTTGGCGCGCACCGAGGCGCGAGCTGTATCAGTAGATGAAAAAAAAGAAAAAAAAATGACCGTCAACTCTAGTCAATGAAATTGATTACCACTCCTTTGCAGCCTGACCAAGGTCGAGTGCGTCGAGTAGCGCTGCGTGCCGAGTTCCTTATTAGTGTGCAAAAATTCTGGCGAGCACCAGTTACGATAACTGTGCAGTCGCAATAGTTTGATCAATAATGCCTAGCGGTATTTTTTAGCGTACTGTTGTCAGGCAGTTTTCGATAGGGATATGCGTAAAAATGTCTACGAATTAAGAAAAAAAATCGGATTGACGTACGTGTATTTAGGCAGAAAATATTTACCTTCAGTAAACGCAAAAAATTTCTGAACCATCTAAATTTTCGATTGATCCAATTTGTCACGAAAAATATTCTGATTCTCTGAATTTTTTTATACTTCGATTTATCCGCTCAATGTAGAGCTGGCGACATAATCTATCATACAACAGACTCATTGGTTGGGACAAAATTTGATTTAGAATTTCTAAATCCGCTAATCAAAATTTGCACACCACCCGGGAAACCTCGATGTGTTCGACGAAGTAGCGGTCAAATCACCTTGACCTGCCTCACCGTTTTCTCCATCCGGGAAACATGCATGCAAATAAAATTTGCACATTATCGTCTCGTTCTTGTACGTCATTGACAAATTATCTTCTGTGAGGCATGCAACATATAATGAGTGCAATCATTCATCAAATAGACACGTTGAAAAATAATAAGTAATCAAGGTGCAAAATAGCTTTATACTTTAAAAAAATTATCGTTTTTTTTTCTTCTTCTCGTCACAACACATACGATTGGAATATTGGCAGGTGTCTAATAAAAAAGGTGTCCACTGCACTAAACCCGCGCTGTTGTGTGACACGATGGTGGACCTACTCTAGAAATAGCTTCGCTGAATTTCCCGTGCGCGTAATTATAGACCGCGAGAAACATGACTCGTTGAGCGCTTAGAATTCCGTCCGGCTCGTTGTTTCAGTCCCGTCTTCGCGTAACAATTCGCCATTCGGATGTTACTTAACAATTACAAAATATCGAAGTTCGCAAACTATTCGAGAGGAAGAGGCACGGTATTGGACGTCTTGTTAATTTTTTTTGTTAAATTCCGTTACTTTTGCCGCATATTCTATTCATATTTTTATTTTCATCTCATGTTACTTTCGTTTTATATTCTTTTCATATTTTTATTTTCATCTCATGTTACTTTCGTTTTATATTCTTTTCATATTTTTTATTTGTAAACAATTGCTGCGCTGGTGGTTACGACTATGTCGTCGTTTTGTACCTTGTGGGAGGACGGTGTTCTTAGGGAGCTTATTAGGCCCTAGAACGTGGAATAAAGAAATCTATGTATGTATTATGTAAATTTGAAGCATCAGTCATATCTAATAACCAGACCTTCAAACAAGTACTCGCTTCCGCGTTCAATCGCCTCGGATTATTCGTTTCGAGTCCTTATGTTACGCAACATGCCGGTTGCATTGTGTCGGCGAGTGTACAGGGGACACACGTGGAGACATGTATTATTGTATGCGGCTCCAGTGCCTGACCGACCGTACCGGTCGGCGATCGACAGCCTGCATAATTTACGTTGTTTCGATGCGAATTAAACTGCGCCTCAACGAAGGATGGCTTTACGCGGGAAAAATTAATTTTAACTATGGACTCTTTATCTCATGAAGGAAACCGAACTTGGTAGTACTTTTATACCGTTTGTCTTCTTTCGCAAAAAAAATACTATTTACGTAAAAAAAAAATCCGAAAAAGCCGGCATACAAAAAATTGGTACTCCAAAAAAGGCACCTTTTTCAATTGTTTATTATTTACTATTAGCATTGACGTGATAAAAATCTACTTTTAGGATCTACGAGAAATTGTTGAAAAAAAACCGCTTTCAGATTTGTTATTATAACGTCGAGAATCCGTGGAAAAATCAATTTTTACGATGTCACATTAACTCGAGCGCTATCGAGCGAGGAAACGATTATTTTTTTATATTTGCTTAACGAAATGCAACTACACTTAATATCTTCAATTAAATTCAATTGCGCTGTCCTCGCGTCTGGTAATCCGTCCGTATTAACTCATCGCTGTCGTCGGCCCGCCGTACATCGTAAGCGGCTCGTCTTTATGCGCACCACAATGAAAAGCTTAACGGCTGCAATTACAAATCTAGGACAATATCGAGTATAATAAATACAGAAGAAGGCGAAAAAATGCAACGTCCCCGATAAGTTAAAGCGATAACTTCTAATCGTAATAACCACCCACTTGTGATAGCAGATGTTTTCTGCAACCGTTCGACTGTACTTCCAAAGCGCGTTTGCAGAGCCAATAATTATTACGATTTTATAAATATATTTTTTTTATGTGGCGTATATTCGACCTATTTTTGGGGTGATTATAAATCGTTCGTTCGAATATTCGAACAACAGTGACTTACCAAGATTATTATTTTTTTTTTCAGTCAACGCTTATCGCAAAGATAATATTTTCATAGAAGCCGCAAAGAGTCGAACAACACGCGAATTAGAAACCGCCGAGCCGAAGTGTACGCGAACTTCGGATTGTGTCAAGTCGGCGCAACGGAGCAATGACAACTGAACACCGCTTGACTTTGACCCTTATTCTCCCTCTTATACCGACACATGCGAATCCCCACCGTTTTAACAGCGTCCGAATTGAATGCAACGAGCGAGTCGAAACTTATAATACTTAATCCCCAAATTATTTATATGCGTCGCAGATTTTTTTTTATTGCCAACAATTTTATAATTTTTTTGGCCCCATTAAAAGATTTTCAATGATCGAAGAAAAAAAGTTTTTTTTTTTATTCTTGATGAAATTATTTTTATTTTATTTGTTCATTAATGATGCGACGTTCAAAGTTAATCAGACCAATTTTTTTTTCAATAATTTTTTGTTCAATAATTGAACAATTTTTTAGCCCAATTAAAAGATTGTGAACGATCGAAAATTTTCTTTTTTTTAATTCTTGATGAATTTTTGTTCATCAATAAGGCAATGTTGAAAATTTATTGGGCCAATTCTTTATTGTCAATAATTGAACAATTTTTTAGCGCCATAGAAAGATTGTAAGTCATCGAAGAAAAAACAATCTTTTTTAATTCTTTATGAAATTGTAATTTCTTTTTTCATCCATGAGGCGATGTTGAATGTTAATCGGGCCAATTAATTGTATTGTCAATAATTGAACTATCAAAGATTGCTCCATTAAAAGATTGTCAAAGACGAAAAAACAAGATTTAAAAAAATTCAAGACCAAATTATTTACTTTGATTTTTTTTTAAATTAATGCGGCCATGTCGAAAATGAATCGGGCCAATTTTTACGAATTTCTTACCTCGATCACAGATTATTACACTTAGATGTGTAGTTGTAGTAGATCAAAGCGACACGAGCTTTCCTGTGGCCCGTGAAGGAATAACCGTTAAGGCAGGTCGTCGGATATAAAGCGTGTCGATTTTGCTACGCTGTAGCGGACGAATGACGAGTGCAGTTTGCTCTGGGTACTTAGCCGTTCTTATCTCTGCTATTCCTCGCAACTGACCGTCCCTGAGTTTTTGAGCCGTAGGTTATCGTTGATTCTTGCGTATATTGTCAAACGAGAATATAGGACCGGACGATTACTCAACGATTTAGATGCATTTAGTGCCTCACCATTACGTTCACGAATGTGCTCCAATTTTCACGTGAAAATACTTACTTATTTCATTCATCCGATTATTATCGGATTTATCGGATGATAAAAATTAAATTCGAAAATTACCTTCACGCTGGTTTTTTTTCTTCTGTGAAAAAAAATGTATGTTGATAAATTTTTTCTTCAATTCAATCAATTTTTTTCACGACGCAGAAACTTTAACTGTGTGAAATAACATCTGTTGTTATTGAATTAACATTTTTTATTTTTGCTTTTTTATGTATAGAACATCGTTAAACTTATTTTATTTTTTCAACAAATTTCACACTGCTAATTCGTTCCTGTTATTTACTTTGCATGAGGTAACGTTCAGCTATTAAAAAAAAAGCGAAACAATAAAAACCAGCACTCTCCTCGACGTCGTGCGAAAACAACGTAAATTGGCGTTCGGGCTTCTCGGGTCAATCGCGTTAAATATCAATTGAATCTCATAAAAATTGCAGCCGCTAAGTGAAAGGTGCAGTTTTCAGTGAAGAGCAAAACGAGGAATAAGATATCAATTGACGTAGCACGTGAAAAAAATATATTTATATATTTTTTCGGATACCCTTTTTCAATAGATTTCGATTGGACTAATCTGATCGATTATATTTCTGTTCTCGATAGATCGAGGTTATTCAGTAACTTTTTTTTTCTAAATCAGGAACTGATAAACAAGACTGCACTGTCGCGTAGACAAGAATCTACTGACCGCTCCACGATACGGTCTTAGAATCTCGTACCAAATTGCCGTGTAGTCTCAGATATCGCGCGAAAACAACCAGAAGGCCGTATCTTAAACGCTTGTATACAGACGATACGCCCTTCTGATTGCAGTCACGCTATAAATATCAGATAAATATAGGTATAGGAAACATGGAATTTGTCTCAATGAGGGATTTGAAATCTTTGAAATGTAAGACGCTAATATTTATCGAAATTTTATATCTTATTGAATTTTATTTTTATTGCCTGGAGCTTTAAAAAAAAACCGATTCAAAGTCATTACTCTAAAATACCACTTCGTCCAAAGTTTTTTTCCACATTCTATTTTTAATTAATTATTTTTCGTTTTTTTTTTTTTTACAGAATGCAGCATGTTACAATCTAGGTGAGCAAGACGAGAACGTGACTGGTATGGAGGCGGTTAGTACGGGAAGCATAAACATGAACAGCGGTGCTCCGGCTGCACCGATGGGATACGGCCGAAACATGACATTTCCCCGGCAGAGTGCACCGTATGCTCTGAGACACGAGCTCCCAGCAATTGTTACAGAAGGAGAGAATTATAGACTTCCCGGAGAGGTATTTATCGTCGTTCCTCACTGCCAGCGTTTATCTTCGTTGCATCTCAGTAGCAACTTAAAAATGCAATTGCTATTTTTTATGCATATTTTAATTTTTTTTCAATCTCTTTCAGCAGCCAGAGAACAACGTGTGCGGGGACGGTCACTTGTCGGGAATAATGCCCGACGTGGCTATGGCCACAGCGTCGTTCGGTGCTCTCCAATTGGTAGAGCAGCAGGAGTTGGAGCTGGATCTCGGCGATGGAACTTCACACCTTCTCCAGCACGGCCCTGTCTCGATCGGGACCGTCGGTCCTCGTCATCCACTCTTTCCGCATCAACGGCAGAGACACTTTCCGGGACCTCCACCACCGCCCTACATGTATCATCGTTCGAGCTCCGGATTACCAAGGTTCATTTGAGCAAGTTACACTAGACGCGTGAGCCGATTAGCACGCAAACGTCGTCTCGTAAACGAACGACCGATCAGCTGCCTGCCTATTTACTACAGTACTTTCGCGAAACTTTGAGCGAAGTTAATGTAAAAAAATAAGATGCGGAGGTAATAGTTATCGACGTATGGAAAAGTCGTTTTTTTTTTCTAGCGGAAATATATTTGAAATTTGAGAGTTGTAGGAGCTCGTCACACTCATTTCTTTGGTACTGGTTTTCTGCCTCCGGAAAGTGAGAAAAAAGTTTGTAAATAGCATCTCTCTATTTCATGCTGAATATATTTTTTTCATTGATTCGATATCCGCAAAAATTGCCAAGGAACCAGGGAAAAGTACTTAACGAAAGATAGATCTTTACTAAAACCGATCGATAATTTTTGTTATACAAGTTCTTCACGTATGCAGTAAAAACATTGGATTTGGATCGCTAGGAGATGAAATTTTATACGATTTTGATTACGTTCGCGGCTCGACAAAGATGTTTACTTGCTTTCTCGCCTTTTGCAGGTAAATAATGAGTGCCAGGAGAGCGTTATGTGCACAAACCTCAACGACTTTCAAAATTCACAAAGATTTTATCTTTGATATTGAAAATTTGTATCCAGGATGCTGTTGATCGGTCGTTCAATGAAAAAGAACTGCGACGAGCTCGCCAAGAAGGGATAGCCCAATGATCGCCGTTGAGTGAATGTATACGAGTCTTTAATCCGCCTCTTTGGTACGATCGAATCGCAATTTTATTGCGATCGTGGACCAAAGTCGCTCTACGTAATCTCGGACGCTATCTCTGCTCTTATCCAATATATCTTCCTTGCGTTTGCGTTATTACTTTAAGTATAAAAAAAAGAAAAAAAAATACATAGTTTTTCGTGTGATGCACCGTTAAACTAATTCGGTACTGAGGGGTAAATCTCGTGTGATCAAAGACATATACGTATGGCTTACGATTTAAAGAAAGAATCCCATCGAATCAACCACTTAGACACAAAAAGCATAATTATTATTGCAATATTAAAAAATAAGAAATAAAAACAAAACAAATCATTAATTGATTTATTCGTCCATACGAATTATATTTATTGAAATAAAGACGGATTGTTTTTCCCCTAGACGCAGGATATCGGGCAGTGAGGAGCTTATTGTTAGCCAAGCACGAGGCGTAATTCATATTGGACCAATGTAACTACTGTCAGTTTAAAGTAGCCAACTGTAGATCGTATTAATGTTAATGCACGCACATTTAAGATATTCTAGGAGTTTATTAAAATGAAAAAAAAAGATACATTAGGCAGGATGTTCCGAAGGTCGCTCACCCGAGCTTAATTTTCGTCGCTCCGGAAACACACAGAGACAAGCACGTAGTTATTATTACTTTTTTATACTCATTGCGTATCACGATGTATTTATTTCGCAGTTAATTTTTGACGTACAAAAGCGTGGCCCGCACTGATATGAAATATGAGTGATCAAACGCATGTTTTTCTACGGTTTTGATGCGGTCGAGTTTCACCCTTCGACGTCTCGGCGACGAATTCCTCGGACAAATGATTGCGGGTCAATTTTTTCGAGTATTTCTCAGCCGATATAACGAGTTCGATGCTCGGGTGTACGACTCTCGGAATATAGCAGTATATAAAATGCTTGGAGAAAAATAGCTTACCCGAGTAGCAAAGTCGTAGCTCTCTAATGGAAATGGAAAAAAAGAAGTAATATGTAGACTAAAATATGTACCTGTTTGCGGCAATATTCTGAAATAAGCGGTTTCCCATGCTTCTTACCATTGTTTTTTTTTTTGGTCGCAGTGAGATTCTTTTTTTATGTACTAACAACCAAAATTTTATAATTTCGAAAAGAAAGTTTGCTAAACTGTTTTTTTTTAACAAATCAAGTATATTTGGATTTGAGCTGCGCTGAATCACACCAACTCAAATTTTCATTGTCCGAACAGATAAAATTTGAGATAGCGAGTTCTCAGCGTAATATTGACTGCGATTCCGCCCAGCTCAGATATTGCGAAATATCTTTTTATGTACCTCTTTTTCTCACACAAAAAGTTCGTCGAATTTTAAACGTTCTTGTTTGGGTTATTCCGAGCGTGTTCAACGAGTTGCACATGCGAACACAATTGTTTTGAGAATTTTGTGGAAAAATGAGCGAAATGTCGATACTTCGGTGTTATAAAGTTTGTCGGAAATTTAGACAACTAGCGAGTTACACGTACAACGCTTACATTTTTTTTTCAAACTTGTTTAGCGATACATTTTTACCAATCAATAGTTCGTCAAAAGTTGCGACAGTGTTGTTAAAAAAATCGTCAGACCACCACGACGGAACGCGATCACAAGAAAGTGTTGCATTCTGCTTTCAATTAATTCCTTAAACACACGAAAGATAAATTATCCGAAATTCTCATAGAAAAATGAATCAACACCGGAGTGTAATGTCAGGAATGCCGGGTGTAAATGAGAATGTAGAAAACGTTGTCACATAACGGCGCTAAGCCGTGAGACCGGATGCAGATAAGCTGCAGGTTCTACGAACTAAAACGCGGCGGAAAAATGAAGCCGCCGCGAAAAATAATATTGGTGAGAAGAGGCTGGGGCCGTTACAGGAGTGATCGCGTTCAATCGTGACAAATCGAAAAGAAACATCTCTGAAAATTAATAATCGTAAAAACGTTCCGTCGGATTATTGTTTTGCGCAGTTTTCAATTATGTAAAAAGAAATACTAGAAAATACCTTCGAGATATTAAAGATATAAAAATTTGAAATTTTAATTCACCTGCGTCACAGCGCTGCCCAGCATTTTCACTGCTCGGTTTATTAAAGAATCAAGTTTGTTTTCTATAATTCTCTACAATTCTCTGTGTACCGCTGTCTCCTGTGATGTTTCCTTGTTGAAGCTTTGATACGCAGAAAAAGACTTCAAAACAATGAAATATCCACGATCGCCGCAGCACGAATTCCAACGACAAACTTTCTTCTTCTTTTATCTACCGTTTACACTGCCATTACTGTAGAGAAAGAAAAAAAAGAAAGATATAAAAATGCGCAAAATTTCTTGATAAGAGGAAACCACGAATTGTAACTGAATCAGAAAAAGAACAACAAAAATAAAATGAAGAATCTTGTAAATAGTTTAGCCCTACGATAATGAAGATCTGTTGCCAATATTCGAATGTATATAGGAAGTTAATGCGTCAACGGAAAAGTGGGCTCCAAGCTCGTTTTTTCGTATTATAGAAGAAAAAAAAATATAGTCGTTTAAATCGATCGGAGTATCCAATCTCCCTCAGACTAGTGCTCTTTTGCGATACTACTTACGATTTAAAAAAATCTAGTTTCCGTTTTGATCGAAGATAAAAAAAAAGTTACACGAATCGCCCTATTACCTTTTATTATTGTTAATCAAACCAGCAATTTATCGTTTATCATCGTTTTTTTATATATACAATTAGCGCTGAGTCTGAACCATCAACGGACAAGTTGAAGTGCTTCCTTTTTACAACTGCCATTCTAATCTGTGGATATATATATACATATATGCCTGTACACCGATTATAAATTTGCAACGACATTAGCACCGTAGATATGTAAGCATTATATTATTCAGCAGTAATTCGAGCGCGAACGGTCTGCGATGAATTAAAAAAGACTTAATTTTCGCGTTTTCATTTTTATTTAACTTTTTGGTTTCGTTTCGTCATCAACAGCGTTCATGTTAGATCAATTTGCAGTGGAAAGTAAAAAAAAAAAAAATTGGCAATGGCGACGAGAGTCGTGTTAGTCAAAAGAAAATGATTTCGTAAACGTCAATACCATCGGTATCACATGTATGCACGCAGATCATAATAATCGTCTATAAAAACGTGGGATGTATAATGTAAAGCGATATTATTTAAACTAGTTCCTAGCTACATAAACTCTACGAATCGTCCTGTTTAGGGTTGTTAAACTCAATCAATTGCATCGACAACGTATGTTTGTTGTATATATAGCCCAATTGTTCAATTTTTGATTGAAATGCAAAGAAAAATGAAGAGAATAAAAAATTGTAAAGCTCATTAGCGAAGTTGAAGAGAGAAATAAAAAAAAAGGAACGAGAAAAGTGGCTGGACAGCGGTTTCGAAGCCCTTGTTAATTTTGTGATATCAATCAGGCCGTTGTTTGCCGTAGAATTTTTTCAGGAGTAAACAAAAATTGATCAAACGATTAATAGTGATTAATACTTCAGTAGGCATACACATTAATCGCGGTGAAAGCAGAAAAAACAAAAAAAATTGGATTGAGCGTGACTGGAATATATACGTGATGTAGTTTCTTGTTTGTATGATGACGAAAGAAGTGTGTATGTATATGTATATATATATATATTTATATATATATAATAGTAAATATGATTATTGCATTCTAATGTCGATTTAACTTACGATATACTTATTATTAGATATATATGGATTATGAATTAAAAATAAACAAATCGAGTTAACGATAATGTATGTCCATTTGGTTTATTTAAATTATTAGTATCCTATTGTTTGTACCTAATATTCTAGACCGAATAAACATGAAATTCAATTGAAGTGATCGTGTCAATTGCGTACACACTATACGTTATTTTACGTTGTTGCGTAAGCTGTAGAAACTTCGGAGGAATAAATACGAATATTAATTTTTAATCATTGTTTAAGTCATTTTAATTTATTTTCGTACGAAGCAGTTTATTTGTGACAGCTGTTTTTCCATAAAATTATTAATCGTTAATATTTATTTGAAAAATTTACAGCGTTAGAACATGGATCATGGTTCATTCGGCGAAGTGGAAGAAGGGGATATTGCTGTGAGCTTTAAAGAGGATATTTTTTTTCTATCGATTGATCGATCGATTGAGAGAAGACATTAATTTTCTTTGCAGTGTGGTTTTGATATCAGCAACCTCACGAAGTCCGTTCGATAATTCCGTTCCTTCGTGCGTTCGGTAAGTTAGGGAGCTGCGAAGTTTCTGAGAAGCGACCGGCGTCGCGCGCATGCGCGTCAGGTCGAACTGCGGCGCACGGAAAATGCGCGGCATAATCCTGCATGGGTGCAATGTTCGTCTGCCAGTTATCTTGACAGCGGGAACGATCAGCAGAGTCGGCGCTTGACACTGGTGTCCACTTGAGCCGACGAGAACACACTCGAGGAGCCGGACAGCTGAGCTCTTAGCATTCAGGAGGTGAGTTAGAGCGACAAAGATCGAACAAATATAATTTTCTCTCATAGTCGCGACTCAGCCCCGATCTTGCTGTTTACACAAATATCTTTCTAACATTCGATTCCGGCACGCATCTTTTTCTTTTCGCACACTATGATTGATATTAGTAAATATACTACACCGATCTCAAAACGTACTGCGCGTGGTGCCACGTTAATGTAGTGCTGTAATTCGATTGATATTTAAATAATTCATCGGCTGTCAATACTGCAATTATCATGCGAAGCGGAGCCGAAAATATCCGGACGATCAGTGCGCAATATATTGCCATAAAAACCATGCGGTTACACGCTACGCATGCATATATATATTTCGTTGGATGACATAACTCGTGTAATGAAAAATCCTAACAAAATTTAACACGTGATTATAACGTGCCAATACATAAAAAATTAAAAGTCGAACTAAAAAATTTACGGGTAAACAGAAAATTTGAAAATATTCATTCGGGTGTAGAGTATTCTTTCATGATGATAGTTACTTGTGAACCGTCGCGGCGATCTTCCAGGAGCCTCTTTTTGTGGACAGTGCATTGCCGCAATTACACAAACATTCGATCATGCCTGTCTCAGAATTCCTATCTTTGACTACAATTGTTGAACGTACTCAAACATTTATCAGCAAAAAGAAAGTATGATTTTGGGGACAATCTTGACATGCATTGATCTCCACTTTACAGCTATCAATTTATACATGTCCTATAAAGGTTCTAAGTATGCAATTAAATCTGATGCAAGATGAATAAATTACATTTTTTTTAAATACAAATATATATATAATCTCGCATTTTTTATGATTTTCAGTATGCGTCTTGTCCGGATTTGGCTGTAAAGATATAAAACCAGACCATGGCCACAGATCTTCCTATCCCAGAATTGCTCTCTTTGGCTACAATTTTGGAGCCTAGGCAAACATTTTTCAGCAAAAATAAGTTATGATTTGCGAGATTATCCTGAGCTACATTAATCATTACGTCGATGAATTTATACATGTGGTATGCGTGTTGAATCTAATGCGAGATGGAAAAATGATGCAATTTTTTTTGTAAATATACATAAAATCTCGAATTTGTATGGTTTTCAGTATGTACGTCGTTTCGATTTCACTGTGAAGATATAAGTCGAGAGCTTATCCGAAGATGTTTCTGACACTCTTCTACATGATGGCAACATGGATGCAGGCATGGAGGCTCACTTCTCTGAAGGCTCGCCTCGCAGCAGCTCTCGCAGGGCCAGAGTCTGCACGTCCTACGATCATGTTTTATACGAAACCTACACAGGAACCAAAAATAGGTAGTTAATTCTTGAAATTCTCACAGTCTACGGAATAACAATAATATAAACATTTCTTGCAGATGAGGGAAACAAAAGTTTAAGCAGAAGCGAGAGCAGGGATGGGCTGAGCTCTCGTCTGTGCGGCAATCAGACAGTGGCTATACTTGGAGATCTACTCTGGTGTCACGGAGACAAGAGACTATGCATCATCTATCCGCAGGTACCCATTTTTGAGTATCATTTTTATATCTACAATAAAAAAACCATTTTTGCTTCCTCATAAAAAAAGCTATGTTTTCGTAAAGAATTTTTTTTTGAGATTTCAGAGTCAGAGTACTTAAAATAGTCTGAACCGTCAAGAAATGTTATTTTTACCTGGTGCCCCGATGCATGCGTGTGTGTGTGTGTGTGTGTGTGTGTGTGTGGGACAGACTTGCATCGTTTAAAACGACTATAACTCGAAAACGGTTTGAGGTAGCCAGTTGAAATTTTGTCCACTATTGAAGCTTCTTCTATGAGGAAGCCAAAAATACAGAAAATGCTTTCTCACAGAAGAAGCTTCGCGAATAAAGGAACATTGTGACAAAGCCATATGAAAATTTCAATTTGCAACTTTTTTTTGTTGTTTGTTTTTGCCGATAATTGAATTGATGCATGTGGAATACTGCGGTCGGTAAGGAAAATCGTCTTCCCGGTTTTCTCCGAGAATATTAATATTTCGAACAGAGGCGAATTAATTTAGCACACGTCAATCGAGTGCAAAAATTTAATCCTCTTTCGTCGGAAATATCGAGGGTGTCGGAGATAATTGGGAAAGCGATTCGTCACCGACCGAGCGAGTGTTTCGCATCGCCTTGACGATTAAAATTTGTTTTCAGCAAAAAATCGATGTCGTCGGATGGCTCGTTTTCCCGAGAGGAAAATCGCAGTTCCCACTGTACGTCCAGAGCGGCCGAGCGGCTTCGTTGAACGATAATACAAAAATGCATGTGCTGATAGAGGCAGACGTCGAAAGTTATCATCCGCTGGCTTACGCGAAGGCAACAAGGGTTGATACATCTATTTTTATAATAATTAACTTTATCGACAAACAAAAAACAACTATTTTTCCACACATATTTCATTAAAGTCACACGCATGTTTGAAAACTATAGCTCGAGGATTATGGCAAAATTATAACGTGGACGATAGATAAGGATTTCGCGGCGATAATCGAAACCGATTTGGATCATATGACTAAACTGTCTATCGCTTTGATGTACGGAAAATGTTTCATCAACAATGGATTGTTGCTTACACGTGTTGAATGTGAGTTTTATAATTATAGTTCTATAAACAATACCTTCTTACCGAAACAAAAACGTAATAATACATAACAAGCAAATTTGAACTATTGAAAAATATTGCAGCGATCGCCGTTACTGGAAAGCCGTGTGTCTACAACTGCGATGAATTCGTTCGACTTCACCACGATAAGAGTGAGTTCAGTTTTGATATATGCTACTATTGGTGGTTTGTGTTTTAAAATGTATGACACTATTTGCATTGCTAATTGACTTCTTCTACGCAGAACTCATTGGAAAGGAGCAGTGGGACGCGCACATAAAGACAATGAAAGTTTTTAGCAGTGCGGCTCGACACGTTGCCCAGCAGGGTGTCTCGTTGGAAATAGAGGAATTACCTGGTGTCGTCATATCGCCGGGAAATCAACCGATCACGTTACACATACCGACAATACTAGAAATAAAAATTCCTCTCGAAACTGCAGGTAATTTTTCGTTTCCCCCCCGATTTTCATGAAGATGGGTGAGGAAAATATTTCAACGAACGTAGACGTGCGCATACGCATTTGTTTTTTTTTTTTTTAAGGTGAAAAATCTCCGCGCGACTCGACAGGGCCATCGACGCCACCGCCAACCCCGTCGTCCTTGAGCGCTCTGGAAAACGAGACCGCGTCGAGAATCTCACAAAAATTAAGTCAATTAGCAGATCAACACTCGGCAGAATCCTTGTTCGCGTCAGCGCCGTCGTTGGACAGTCCAAGCACGTCGTGCACCGCGGATCTCAACGAACCTCTGAAATTAGCTACGCCCGACGCTGCGAAAGATTTCCAAGATTCGTTTTTATTCGAAACTCCGAGGGCTGTTGAAAAAATGTCTTCTACCGCCGACGTCACGAAAACTTCGCTGCGCATGTTCTCTACGCGTACATCGCAGTAAGAAATACTTAGTCATATTTTAAGCTTTAGAGCCTGTTTCGGCTTTTGCGATACATTAAACATTGGGTCGGCGGATATGAAAATGCTGCTTACTTTTGTGTTTATAAGAGTCTTTTTTCCAAAAATGTACAAATCATCCCGCATAGATTCTGCCGGTCCGTATTCACAAGACTTAATTTTTAGAACGATAATGCAAAAAGGTCCTAACGATCTGTTCCACTTTTATTATTCAACGTATCAATGTTACTTGATTATTGTTGCAGTTTTTCACCATCGAAGAAGCCACCGGCGAACTTCAGCAGTTCCGTCAAACCTCCGAACGTACTAATCTATGCGGACAGCACGGTAGCCAGCGACAACATCAAGGATGTTCTCGGCCTTACACTCAACAAAGACAAGTATATTTTTCTAAAAATCGTCTCCAAAAGGAAGAAAAATCATTTCCAGAAAATCAAAATTTAATAGGAACACTGCCGACAGGTACACCATTTACACGCTGACTTCCGAAGACGCCCGCAGGGACATCTGGATAGACCAAACAGTGCTGGTGATAGTTTGCGGTAACGTCGGTGCTGAAATTTCCGGTCAGCTCGTCGAGTACATGGTTCAAGGGGGTCAACTTTTAGCCCTTTGCTCCGATACGCTCCACACATTACTGCCGTCATTCAAAACCGCCGAAGTACGCGAACACGAGCTAGTTCGTTTCTCGTACGGAAAATGGAAGCACGTTCAGATGATGCATCATATTTTTTGTTACCAAGCCTCGCCTTCGAAATCTCGCTTTTCCCAGGACCAGGAAGATTCCCGGTGAGTCGATAATGGGTCTCGATAGTAAAAAAAAATTAATAAATACATAAAAATAATAAATAAAATAAATATAAATAATAGATAAAAAAATGGTTTTCATATATCGTGTATATTTGTAGAACAACGGCTCCGCACACTCCAGTCACGGCGGACGTGCGGGACAGAACCGGAAAGTCGCACACGTTTCACGTCAAAGTTCTCGGCACCGAAGAGACCTGGCACACACCGAGTATACTTCTAGCGAATCTCCCAGAGAGCGGTGGTAAAGCGATTTTTTCACAAATTCATCTGGAAGCTGATCCGTCGCAGTACGAATTCGAAGAGTCGAAATTCAACGCTCTTAAACAGAGCAACGCGACGCGATTGGAAATATTTAGTGACTTGCTCAGTACGCATTTTGGATTGGACGTGAATACGGGACCGAAGGAATTGCCGAAATACAGTCCGGGATATTTTCTCGGAAGACACGAGGTAAATTGTCTGCAATGGAGATGATATAGAATAATTTTTCATTGTCATATAATCATGCAAGCAGCGACGCGCGAAATATAATTTTCTTTCTTACATTCATTTTCCCTGATAAAACTGCTTTGTCTATTTCTCTTTACAAATAACCATGCACTATGATCAATACATGCGTAACAGCTTGTATAAACAACTTAAAAAATGTAATACTCATTTCACTAGTGTGAAGAGCTCCAACTTCCTTAAAGAGATTGGACAAATTCAAGTCAGAAACCTACATTTTTCAAATTTTTCGGGTCTTCAGGTCTTCTGCCAAATTCAGGTCTTCTGCCAAAATGGCATAAAAGCTTATCTTTTGCCCCATTGATACGCCCTTGTTATTTCAGGCCATCGATATTTCTTTACACGACCCTCTCTAATGATCGCCTTAAAGCTCGTAAGAAAATAACATCCGTGTCTCGCATTTTAATTCTGCAAACTTTAGCGATCATGCATTATGTATTATTTAGCTGAAGTTAGAAATGCTGGATCGGCTGAAAAATAAGATGAAGCCGAACGACATTTACAAAAATTGGAAAATGGAACTTCAATTCTGCGGTAGAACGACCACGCCAATGCCCGCGAGTGCGTCGCTCTTGCCAATAATGGTACACCAGTGTCCTGATAATTTTTCCACCGTAGAATATTTCGAGGTAAGAAACAGTCCCGTTAGAATTCTTATGTTTTATTTTTTATTTTTCGACTTTTCGCGACCAGATAAATCAGCACCGATGGTTTTTTTTCGTAGAATTTAAAGTCGAAAGAGTTAGGACGACTTGTCGTGTACGCGGATGTTATGACGTCGTCGATGAACGTCGTAGCGGGTTGTCAATTGCATCACGGCTTAGCCGTTATTCCGAGACAACAGACGGCGGGACAAGGTGAGATATTTTGTTCCGGCTTTTTAATAAATATTATTTTTATCTTTTTTTATTCTCGACCAAGCAGCAGAGACCCTTCGATAACTGGGAGATCCTTTTGATTTCTTTTTAATTATAGGACGAAATAAAAACATGTGGCTTAGTCCGATGGGCTGCGCTATGTTCACAATGCAATTGCACATCGATTTGAATTCCGAGCTTGGTGCTCGCCTGTCGATCATTCAACACCTCACCACGGTTGCTGTGGTCTCCGCCGTCAAATCTATACCTGGCTACGAGGTTCGAATTTTCTAACGGTGTACCGACTATTTCTCTCCGAGGAAATATCTATCAAATCTTGTTCCTTCGAGCCACGAAAGAATTCGCTGGATTGATGTCAGGATCTGTGCGAATAACTCACGTTCAGGCAGAAAAAAATATTTTCTTCTTTTTAATGCAATTTTTGACAAAAATAACTCAACTCTGAGGCAACAAATTTTCTCACGGAAATAGAAAATCATTTAAATTATTCGAAAATACCGGAGTTTTGCGAATGATGTTCATTAGCTTATTCTGTGAAGCCTGGATAGTTATTCATTGTCCAAGCACACGTCGCGAATTTTTATTTAATTTTTTGAGGAATTGCGATTTTTTTTAAACGTATTTCGACGAAAATTCGTCACCGACTGTTTTGCAGAACATCGACCTCAGACTCAAATGGCCTAATGACATATACGCGGGGAGTGCAACGAAAATTGGCGGGCTTATTGTATCATCGCTAGTTGAATCGTCCATAGCTATCTGCAACATCGGTAGTACACATACCATCAAATTTTAACATTTGAACCTACCGTAGAGAATTTCATGCTTAACGACAAACGATCGTTCAACAATTTGTTTCAGGACTGGGTGTGAATCTATCGAACAGCGTTCCTACGTGTTGCATCAATGACGTTATAGCCAAGTACAATGAACAGAAGGGTGTAAAATTGCCGAAACTCTCTTACGAACGATTTTTGGCACTCGTGTTTACCGAGCTTGAAAATCTATTGCTTACAGTGCAGGGCGGAAATATGGCTCATTTTTTTGAGCTTTATTACAACTATTGGATGCACACGTGAGTATTACTGTCAATTATTTCAAGTCACAGACAGGACATACACTAGGGCCTCGATTTCGTTGACAGCGGCGGGACCGGCTCCGCATCACACTTAACAAAATCGAGGTTGCGCACGCCCCGCCCATACTAATTATCGAGCATAACCCATAGCATGCTGCGCCAATCGATATTCGCTCCGTGGTGAAGAGTGTTGAAGAAATCGAGGGCACAAAAGTCGAGGTCCTAGTGTACTTTGATGCAAGCTACGCAAAATAAAAACAGGGATTAAAAAAAAATCTGTTGTACAAGGTTTTGCAGCAGTACCAAAATTAATTAAGCTATATTTGATAGAGTCAAAGTTGTTTCCTTGAAATATTGTTTTCCTTTGAATGTTGTTTTTCATTGAACGTTCTTTTCCTTTGATTGATGGTTTCCTTTAAATATTGTTTTTCTTTCAGGGACGCGGAAATAACTGTTACGTCGGCAGAGGGAACGCTACAAGAGGTTCAGGTCCTTGGCATCGACACGTACGGTTTCTTGGAGGTACAAGGAAAAAGTGGCAACGTATTTACCGTTCACCCTGACGATAACAGCTTCGACATGCTCAAAGGATTGATAGCTCCAATCAAGAAATCATAATCTCCATGATTGTCACACTGGAGAACTGTGTGGTGTTGAATTCATTTCCTTATAATTTGCGGCCGCGGGTAACCGGTCCATTCGAACAAGAGTTACATATTTATTTTTTTACCCTCGAAAAATAATAATTTAAAGAGGAGATATTTTTTTCTTCCATTTATCTCGCAAAATGAAAAATAAATTCCGATAACTTTTGCCGATATATAAAATTCAACTACACTCTCTCAGTGTAAAAATCCTATGAGACTTATTAACAAATTAAAAAAAAAAACATTGTACAAATATTCAACGACTAGTTCCACGTCGTACACGCGTAGTACGGATATTTTTTTCATTTCTCTTTTTTTTTACTTTTATTAACCAATGATGTGAACGTTGCTGTGAAGGGATGCTGCCAGTAATTAATCGTACCAAATATTTTTGTCAGCGCTCGTAAAGTACTTTGAAATCAATCACCGAATGCCACGAAAGCCGTACAAGAAATTTCACTTCGTTAATTTGTCATCGACCAAACGAATAACGAAATTAAAGTTATTTTCGCTCGATTAACTATTTCGGCTACGGTGTCTCATTGTCCAAAAAAAAAAAAAATGAAACGTCACTCATAAGTACGTTTACAGGTGCAATTTTAAGATGAGCATTAAGTAATCTCGAGAAGTACGAAGAATTGTGTGAAACGTTAGTAATATAAGCTAATTTTTCGTTTTGACCGTATAGAACGTTGATTATACTGTTGCAAAGAGTTCTCAGCGATAACAGTACACAATTGTGCAGCGGGAATAGTCTGTTCGTTCGTTTGTAAGACGATAGATCGATACAATATTTGTTTATATAAATGGAATTATCAGCCGAAAAATGATATCGTTTATTTGACGTAAGAAGAAATTCGCTGATCTGAAACAACATTGCAATATGTTTTGTTAAAAAAAAAAAATGTTAACTGAGCTTGAAGCCCTTGCACTGATGGTCTGAGAAACGTGGTAGTGACGTTTGACCCGTCGACTCCTTAAGGAGGAGCCATGAAAAAGATTTATGTATTTTGATATACGTAGATCTGAATAACTTCCATCGGCGTCGCAAAATTGTTAGAGGAAAGTAGATCAAACTCGACTTAGATAGATATCAAAGCTAGGAAAAAAATTATCATGCGTTGATTCATGCACAGGCCTAGACGTGCGATGCTAAAATTTATTCGTCATTACCTCAATGTTTCAATAATCCCGATTGATATAGTATATATCATAGTATGTTATAATTGATATGATTACGTAACGTTGCAGCTGACGACAGGATAAACGTAAAATTTCCTTCCATAATCGCTCTACCCGTCATACCGATGTTATCAATTTGACATTATATAAAATGCATGATGTACGGATGCTACATTATATATGTGTACCTAAAAAATTTGTACCGTGCAAGTGTAAAATTGTCGAATTATCTTCGTTAAAAAAGGGTATTGATCTCGCCTTTGTCGCGTAAAAAACATGGAAGAATCACTTTAAAACATTGAATGTTGCTGATGAAATTATATTATTGAATTGTTATCTATTTGCTGTTTTTTAATCCTGCTGATTATCATCCTTATTCATCAACCAATTGCATACCAATGTTTTTTTTTGTTCTCCAAAAGGAAACCGACATATCCTCCAATATTTTTTCATTTGAGCTAACAATATGTTCGCTTTTAAAAATCGTTATTAATGCAAATTAAAAGAAAGAAATCAAAAAAAAAAATTTAGTGATTTTTGGAGTTAGAATAATATAAAAAATCACCGACCACATTCGAGAATGCGAGGGTCAGACCTGGGTCTAATCAATATGGAATGCACCGTATAGAATTTCTTAAGCTGTAGACAAAACTTTTTCTCTTTCAGAAAGAAATCAATGTGAAGGAAAAGTACATATTTTATTATTCGAGACAAAAGGCATGCCGATCTAAATCACCAGGTAACTCAACATCGGGAGTGCAACTCGATTGTTTTTATTCCGTACCTCAACAAGTAATTGCAAACGCGATAGTTAAATTCAATTTTGCACAATAGATACGTTTCTTCTCTCCGCAACACGATGTACGATACAGACTACACAGCTTTGGAGCATCCTATCAATGATCGGGTTTCGGCACGGGAGTCGGTACGTCAGGGTCGTCGGGCTGTAGTTCGCGATCGTGCGGCCAAATGGTCGGCTTGTCGATGTTGATAGCCTCTTCCGGATACGCCTCTGCGAAATCTTCCATGGTCATTTGATCGAATGGAATCATTGCCTTCAATTTGTCCCCTTCTGCTTGGTACTCGGCAATACGTTGCTTAGATTCTTCCAGGAATCTTGAGACATGATCCATCTGAAAACAGGTAATAAAGAACAGTCAATAAATAAGGTTGAATAATCGTTTAAAATAAAGTCACCAGTAACTCACCACTTCTTTCTCCTGAGCTTCGATTTTTGCCGTGTAATTATCAGCTGGATACGGGACGTTCAGAGAATCATATTCCTTCTGAAATTTATCCACCATTCCAGAAATAGGAATCTGCTTTTTGTACGTGGCCCAGTCAAGCTTCAACGGTGCATCCGGCAACGACGACATGCTGCGCAATTGTGCAAGTACATTTATTTATTTATTCATTTGGTTTACCGGTTAAATCAGTTTCCTTACATACAACAATAAAAAATAAATCAGTAAACAGTAAAAGTTTTACAATTCGAATAACATCACCAGATCGCATCTTGATATAAAACTAGATAAAATATATTTCAGTATTTTATTGAGACATATTCGTCAGTTTTTCTTGTACAAACAAGAGAAAGGCAGTTGTTAATTATCAGGCTCAGATTTCCAATACTGTTTACTCCCATGGTTTAAACTCTGAAAAATCGTTGGGTACTCAGAATTTTCAATATAAAATCTCTGCATGGGTTGCGACTAATTGTAAATCATTTTTCTTTTTTAATTTTTTTTTTCTGAAACCCACTTTTTTTTTGCAAAAGTGGGAACATTTTTTTTTCGAATCCGATGTCATCAATGCCGAAGCGAAGAGGTTGAAAAAACATTTGAACGGCAAGACTTTGACAATGTAGAGCACGACATGGATATTTTTCTTTTCACCTTGACGAACTTATCGTCGGAACAGACGAAATTATATAATTATTATAAGATAGAGAGGCTAGGGAGCTACGAACCGTTGAAGATATCCGTCCGATCTGGATTTCAATGCGACGTACATGGCTTTCTCGGATTCGGGAAGCCTCTCGGCAATAGCCGCCCAATTTATCCCTTTGAGCGCTCGTCGAGACATTTTTGCGAATAAAACGTCGAAGCGGACGACTGAACCCGTGTAATATGGCTCGCCGACGACGAACAATCGCCCGGTCTCCCGATGGAAGTGGCAACGTGAACGGTGCCTCACTTTGGCTGATCGATAATCGATTTATTTCGATTCGATAATATCCATATTCAAAACATCATCATAAAAAATTATAATTGTCATCTCAATCGGTAAGGTATCAATGGGCGCATAACTAACAATCCCGAACATGCATGAAAATCATTTCCGCCTCTCTTGCATGTACGCTTTGTCCGGTCACTGGGACGTGTGATCATCGATGACGATTCCGAAGTCGTTGAGATTTTTAAACTTGACTGTATACTTTTCTTAATCTTCGATACATGGATCATTTTTGCAAAATATACCCTACGAATGGCATGCATATTTAATTTTACTAATATTGCATGTGATTTAAGACAGCTGTGTGATGAATTTTTTTACATCACCCAGATAGAAAAATGACTGAGAAAAATGAATGATACCCGTTTGACGGCACGTTTTTCTATCTGGGCACATTTTGGACTCCGAATAAATAGTTGATCCTACTTAATCAGAACAATATTAATTTTGTAGTACTTTTATAATATTCTTTGACTGATTAATTAATTGATAAAAAAAATTAAAACGCGAATGATAACGAAGTCAGCGAGAGAGATAAATTGCTTTGAAATTAAGCTGGACTGTTAAAAAGTTCACCAAATTTATGACGGAAAAAAAACGAAAAAGACGGTCAAATCCCAACTAGTTAGATGTTTTTCGCTGTTTCGACCATATTTGTGACTTCGAACAAAAACGGCTATCATGCCACAACAAACACTTTCCGAAATAAAAAAAGGACGTATAATTGACGATAATTTTTCGGTCAATTGACGCTTGCGAAAAATGACCGTCACGGCGCATCTCTAGATCGGATTGAGCGAGAGAAGTTTCCATGGGTCGCCTCGTCCTCGGCCGATATCCCGAGAAAATCAGTTCTCGTGGATGCCCGCAGATACAGAGAGAGAGAGAGAGAGAGCAGTTGCAACAACCGAATGATAACAGAGCCGCAACATGCGTGAACGCGCGTTAACAGCGTATCAGCGATGGCGCGGCGGGGTGGGACGGTTACAGAGAGAGAACATTTTTAACGTCGTGCGCGTCGCATCGCGCGCGTCGCAGCGCAAGTGAATGGGGCAAACGGTGTTGCGGACGGTTATACATGCATGTGTACATACAAAGTATAAAAAGGTGGGGGCGAACAACGTGCGAATCGATCGATAAAATACAAGTGAGCCCAGAGAGTATGGCTCTCGGGAAGGGATTTCTCAGCAAGGGCGGAGAGTGGGTGGTGGTTGGGCGGTGGACATCATAAAGAGGATAGGATAATATCTATCGGTGCCCGTGGCGTCTATGACACAGTATAATCGTACTTAACACCCGGGCCGCTTTAATAAACGTTCAATCCGCATACAACGATGTAGTTATGCCGAAAAAAAGTACGAGAAATGTGAGAGATCAGAGAATTGAAAGAAAAAGGCTCGACGGGTGCAGAACGAGCTCGGAAGTTATCGTGAAACAATTTCGTAGCATTCATATCAATGTCAAAAACGCCAAGAGGTGGTTTTACGTGAAAAAACGTTTGTCACTAGTTACGGACGATGAGCTCGCCGCGTATCTTCTCGATCTCGCTGAACCTATCGTCAGGTAAATGATATATATATGTATATATATTTTTTTTTACATCCGTCTCGTAACTTTTTATTTTCGTAACGAGTGTCAATGTTTCTCGGATCGTCGAAACGGTCATTCCGTCAGATTGAACGCATGGTGAAACTGTCACCCCCTCGGGAGGGGGCTCCCCCCTCCGACTGTCAACGAGTTTTCAATTCGCCATCTTACTCGTGTTTATAGATAACATATATACGTAGATCGCATTGGAAAAACGTGCTGTGCGCGCGTGGGCTACGTGCGTGTCAGTGTTGACAGGACGAGAGATCGTCGTAGGATTACGTTTGTTTATATCGCGCGATCGATAACCGAACGCCCATGTAAATCGAATACATTTTTATTATCGACGAAAAAAATTCTTGTGTAACATTTTTTTTCTAATTTTATTTATTTAAAAAATTTTTTTTGATAAAAATATTTTCACCGATTTATGGTTCTTTTTTTGTAATCAAAAGTTACATATTTGTTTACACACGATTTGTAATTTTTTTTTTTGTACCTAAATGATAATCACACTTTGAACGTTGTCAAATTTCATTCAATAATGTATGCTCGATTAGTCCACAATTTTTTTTATATATTTGTCTATTAACGACTGCATTTTTTGTTTTGTCGCGCAGGCCAAGTGGAAAGTGTGCAAGCAATTTTCCTACATATTTATAAGTTCTTTTCAATGTTATGAAAAAACAATTTGTCAAAAATGAATATGACAAAAATGATTAACGGCCGTTAATTTTTGTTTTTCATCCCCCAGTCGAGATGGAAAGTGCGCAAGCCCCGAGGACTGGAAGACGGATCAGGACAAGGAAAACGATCTGGAGGTTTTCAAGGTCGACGAGAAGGAGTTGCTCAACGGCGAGGAGCCTCTTCGTCGTAGTCCGAGAAAGCAATGCATTCCAGTCACGCCGGAGGCTCTCGCGCCCTCCTCGGACTCTGCGCAATCGGAGCAGCTGCGTCAGCTGGAAGTCTCTGCCGTCGAGGCCCAGCCTCACGAGAGACGTCGATCGAGGGTCAAGCATCACAAGACGAGAGCCAAGCATCACAAGGACAAGCGCAGCAAGAGAAAACATTCCAAGAACGCCGCCGAGGCAAAGAATGTAACGTCGTCCGACACGGAGAGGGGTGACTTTTCGCCGGTCGAATCGGAGCCGACGGAGGCCGAGACGATCCCGAAAAATCACAAGACAAGTTTCGCCACCGTGTCGAACTTAATCGTCGAACGGTTGTCGATAAAGGAACGGGACGTTCGTTCGCTTTCCTGCGAAGCCGAGAACTGCAGCACGGTGCTTGCGGAGAATTTCGACAAGACGAAAAACGACGCGGCGATCTCGACGTCGGGAGAGACGAGCACGAATTTCACTGACAAGCGGGACAAGCAAAGATCGTCCCAGGGCATCAAAAGATCGCCGTACGAGGAATCGAATCGTAACGTCGAGGCTTCCGCGGAAGTATGCGACGATGTTTACAGCATCACCCAGAGTCGCGAGAGGGACGAGTTCGAGGAGAATTTCAACGCGAAACACAGCATCGCTGCGGCGAACGAGCGAGACGAGAAAGATGTTTTACCGGTCGAGATGCAGAGGAAAAAGACGAACGATGAAAAGAGGCCGAAGAAGAAGCGCAAGCATCCCAAACAGGAGTCGTCGCAGATGGAAGATCAAGGCTGCGACTCGACCAGCGTCGTCGCTAAGGAGACCCTCCATAAGCGGCACAAAAAGAAGCACAAACACGCGACCGAGCACAAAACCAAGAGAAATCACGACGTTCGCAAGGCGCCTCACGATGGAAAAGTCGCAGTCTCGGAGAGCGCGGAATTGGACGAGGTGATTCGGGATGTTTCCGCGGCCGCTGTACCGGGCAGCGTTTCACAAACGGTGACCGAAGTCGAAGGGATCGTCACGGAGCCGCAGAGGCTCGCTATAAAGATAAAACTTTGTCAGGACTGCAACGAGCGTCACATAGAAGACGCTTGTCCTCTGGTGTCGACGGAGTACGCTATCGTCGACGCGGTCGTTTACAAGGACTGGCTGAACGTTCACAAGCACAATCCCGAAGTGCTGAAAGCGATGGCCTCGGAAGACCCGATGTCCGAGGGCTACGCTGTATCGAACGACGATGCCTTCGAGTCGGACGAGGAATCGGCGAGCGGCGAACAGTACAAAAATAAAACCAAAGTCGAAAGCGAGGACAAACAATTGCACGTGAACGAGGATCGGCCGCTTTACGCGAGGGAATCATTGCCTGACTGTTTCGAACTGAGGATAACAAATCCCGAGCACGGCATCGGAATTTACGCAAGACGATCGCTGCCGATGTACGCCAAGTTGGGACCGCTCGTCGGTGATCCCGTCAAGGAAATGGATATACCGGATGATTTTTCGATGCGACACATCTGGGAGGTAAACATTGTTGACGATTGTCTAGCGTAAGGTGGAATATTGGATACTACATGTTTTATGGACTATGTAAAAACATGGTGCCAAATTTTTGGCATTATTACTATAGACAAACATAAATTATTCAATATTCCTCGACGAAGCTATTCTTAATGGTCTGTATATTAAAAAAAAAAAAAAATAATACACTATGATTTTCAGATAGACGACGACGGTAAAACATCGTACATAAGCACAACGAATCCACTGAAGAGTAATTGGATTCGATACATGAGACCGGCCGACAGCAAGGACGAGAGAACCGTCGCAGTTGTGACGAAACGTGGTGAATTGCATCTAGTTACTACACAGAACATTACGACAGGAATGGAGCTCACGTACTGGGCCGACTCGCAGTCTTCCACGTGGACCCGAAAAAATAAAATAGACAAAACAAGTGAGCGCCTATTCTATTTGCTCTATTCGCCGTAAAGATTGTAAGTTGCTTCGCGAAATTTAAGGTAATCCTTGCGGTACAGTCAAGTCAATCGAGTACCCAAATTTCAACAATGTTTTGTATATATTTTAAATTTTTTATGATAGTCCATTTTTTATGATAGTCCATGCGGACTATCATAAAAACCAATGTAATGGAAAACCTCATTTCTTGTAACTTATTTTCGATCGGTAAATCGTTTCGATTATCGAAACGTTGACGAAACTTTTTATTAACGTTGTTTTCATTACTCGCAGATTGCGGTGGTTGTAATTTAAATTTCACGCATCCGATATATTATCGTCTTCATTGCTGTATCTTTCACGACACGAATTATAGTCTGACGATAAGAAAATATCACTGCAAGGTAAGAATACCAACGCTTTCGTTTTGAACCTCAAATTTTTTCTAAAAAATGTATAAACCTATTTTTTTAAATAAGACTTATAAATTTATAAACGTGAATTTATAATCCTAAAATGTATAAACTGTTTACTTTTCAAGATATGCGGTGCCGCGGTTTTAGGAAAGGATAATATAATGAAGCACGCAGCCGAATTGCACGGAGGTCGGGGCGCTTATCAGTGCCAGTATTGCAGAAAATTCTTTCTCCGTTTGAATTATCTCGAGATGCATCGAACATACGGTTGCTCCCAAAATCCTCAACGATCGAGGCCACTATGCGATTTTTGTGGTCGTAAATTTTGTCAGCCCCAAAAGTTGAAAGTACACATCAAACGAATGCACAGCGGTGAGTTCAGATTCACGTTAAAATTAAGGCAATTTATTCGTAGCCAAGATCGCTTATTAACGAATAAAATGTTTAAAAATTACAGATATGTCCGAGGTTCTCAGGGAATTCCAGTGTAAATTGTGTCTCAAATTGCTCGGTTCGAGAGCCGCGCTTCAGCGTCATATGAAGGAAGTTCATCACAAGGATGTCGTCGCTGCTGCGACGTGCGATCGTTGCGGTAAAATGTTTCAGAACAAGAGCAATTTGAAGATTCATATGCTGACGCACAGCGGTGTGAAACCTTTCAAGTCCGTAGGAATGCCACACAGTTTTACAATTTGCAATCGAAATTTCATGGCTGTACAGACGAATCGGTAACACGTACGAATTCACAGGTGTAAAGAAAACGATTGCAAAGCTGCCTTCACGACGAAACAATGCCTGCAGTTTCATTACAAGAAGGTTCACGGACTGTCGGAGGAAATGATGCCGAAGATTGAGAGATCGGTGGCGTATACCTTCGACGCGTACAGCGGTGGTCTCGTAGAGGATATCGACAGAGGAAAGACACAGAGATCCGGCCGAAGAGGCTCACAGGTGATTAACAGTGATGCAAATTTTCGTATCAACAACTAAAATTTTCGCAATACGTCGATTTGAGGCTATTTTTAAACTAATCTTCACTTTTTTTAAATGAAAAATATCCATAAAAAAATGTTATACAAAAAAAAAGGAAAAGGTCCTTCGCGTATTTTATGGATTTAAAAAAAAGTAAAAAAATATCACGTTACAATTGTACTTCTTGAAAATTTTTGACCGATAATCGTATATTGATAGAAACAGAATGTCATGCTACTGATCGAGTACCCGTAATGCGAACGAGTACACAAAAGTTACTTGTAACTTGAAATCCTAAAAAAAGTACTTGAAGTACCAAACGCGTGCCCGGCATTTCAAGTACTGCCCAGCACTCTCATAAATATCTTATTGATAATTCTCGATCATAACGGAATAATTTATCTAACCACAGCAGGACAACAGCAACAGTCTGCTCTCTATGGACGACTGCAGCTCGGAGCACAGTTCCCGCGCCGATGTGTCGATGAGTTCCTTCCATGCGACGATAAACGATTTCGAAACCGGTGTCGTCAGTGCCTCCCGCTGCGACTCGGATCGCGAGACTCAAGACCGTGATCATCAAGAGTCCGAGATCCAGAAGCACGAGATACCAGATGGCGACGTCGAGGAATCTCCGCCGTCGCCTCCACCACCACCTCCTCCACCTCACCAAGAAATGCAAATCCCCTCGGCGTCCGACTCCCCCCTCGAGAGTATCCGACCCTCGCCCGAGGTCGATTTTTACGGCACCTCTCGCTTGCAGAGCAAAGGCTCGAAAAAATGGATGGGCGAGTACAATCCCCCGAACGATGCCGACCTGATCGTCCAGCAGCCTCAACATTCGATGGCTCCGAGCCGGCCCGACGTCTACGAGTTCGATGATAAAAAAGACGACATCCGAAACGATCCCGTCTCTGCCACCCAGGCTATGATGAACGACAGCAAGCTCGGCCTGAACATCTATCGCCGCCCGGAGAGCACGAACGCCAGTCTGCTCGTCGAGGCCGCCCTCGACGCGGCCGAGCGAGACATCGGCGCCGTTTCCAGTCCCATTCTCGACGACAACGACCGCGATGGAAATCTGTACTCGATATCCAGCCAGTTGCAGTCGCCGTTGCCCTCGCGATCCTCGGAGAGCCATCTCGATTCCTACATCCAACAGCAGGACGACCTCATGTCCCCAGGAGGAACACCCGACGGTCGAAAGACACCTCCGTCGCACGTCCAAATTGATTATCATCTTCATCGACCCGTCGAATACATTAATTCACCGAGGACTCACAGCATGGAGCAGTATCTTCCTCAGGACGAACTTCCCCGCGTCTCATCGCCCGGCGGTTACATTCACATGCCCCAGGAGGATTTGACCTCACCCTCGGCGACCCCGAATCCCAATCGCTATCCGGAGATTCATCATCATCACCATCATCATCATCATCAAGTGCCGACCGACAATCTGTCGAGCGACGAGGGCGACTCGGTCGCACAAAACTTGAGTCTCTCCGTCAAAGAAAAATCTCTTCAGCTCGATCTATCGACCTCCTACAAGTACGACGGTCTCGACAGCGAGTTCTGTCGCGAGAGAACCAACTTCGATCCAATCGTTCTTAACAGCGGCGAGTTGCAGGGCCTCGACATGTCGGCCAGAGGCTTCCATCACGGATTGGGATCGCAGATACCGAACAGCCGTTATCATCATCACTTGTACGAGATAACCGAGCGGCAGAGCGTCGATCTAAGCCGAACGAGCGGATATTCCATGTCGCCGCCGCCGGCTTATCCTCACAGCGAAGTTTTGAGGATCGTCAGCTTGGACCTCACACCCGGTCACAGCGTCGATCTGAGCCTGTCGAGGGGTCATCATTTGCATGGAAACGGCACGAGGGTCATCACGAGCCCCCAACCGGCGGGCTCGACCGCTTCGCACGTCGTGCCCGACACGATAGAGGGACGAATATTGTCGCCACCGCCGCCTTCGATACCGGGATACAACGCCACTTATCCCGTAAGCCCGGCACCGTATCATCCACCGAGACCCGGTTATCATCATTATTCCGGGTACTATTGAAGGATTTCGTTTTCGCGCTGATGGGAATTTTCTTTTTTTATCTCGAAATCGATTTTTTTTAAATACTCTTGCATTTTATAGTAATTGTCCACAGACACAAAACTCGGATTATGCTTAAAGCACAAATCGATAGATATTACGATTATAGATTGTCGATTGATTATCAAGCCACTCCATCGGAGTAGTCGATGCCGTTGATGGGTTTACGTTCGTGGAAAGCTTTTCTTTCACTGGTTTCATTATCTCAAAGATTATAATGTTAGAGCCGTTCGAAATTTAAAGAAAAGTTAATGATACGCAGTTACGGCGTAGGAACTCGGAAGTCTTGTGTTAAATTCTTCAGTTTTTGGGTCGAAGTTTGTATACGCGAAACACCAGATTACCTACTCGAGCGAGAAACAACGTTTATCCGCGAATCGCAGGAATAATATTCCGTAGCTCGGCGAATCGCTCGGCGACTATAATCTTTATTTTTATTTTTATTTTTTTGAGTGAAAAATGGGATGTTGCAGTAAAGATCTGTTCGATTGGTCGCGAACTTGATGTTCGCTGGTACTCGATGCAATGTTCGGTGATAATGCGTCGGAGAAAATTGTTATTTAGGATCTAGGGTATTTTCTTCTATAACGATTCTAAAACATTGTTCTCGAAAAAAGGAGTATTATTTATCGAACTGAAAACAAAAATATATCACCTAAACCGTTAAGTGATTTTCGATCGTGGGAACGAGCCCCAATAGTCGCGGAAGCACTTGTTCAATTCGAAGTATGCACAGTACGATTATTATGTAAAAAAAAACTCATCTAGCTGCCAACTAATATACATAATCGTTTATAAACGATAAAGTATAAAGGAAATCTATTCGGAAGTTCATTGATTACACACGCATATGAATGCCTAAATTCCAAGTGTGTATTATTTTACATGTTTGTAAGTGAAAAAAATCTAATTTTTACGTTGATTCTAGTCATTGAGCAAAAAACGTTCTAAGCATAATTTTTATTTCTATATTAAAGAAAACGACTCTCGTTTAGTTTAAGCTGCTTGTACAACGTTACGAAACGTTATAATTTTTTTAACGGTATATATTGTCAGTATTTGAGAACACTTTCGATCTATTACTATCGTCGAACAAAACCTTCGAAACAAAAAACGAAAAAACGGAATAGTTTCGATCTATTTTTCAATTTTTTATGTTCTCTTTTTCTTTAAATCGCCGAATTCGGAACAAAAGTTCGTGGGAGTTACAAAAAAAATTGAGGCAGCTACGGAGGTTTTCGGTATTTAAATAATGTTGGCTTCAAATTAATTTTTGGAATTTTTCCATAGATCGCTCGTATTGCGTGCGTTACTGAAATTCCGTACCGAAGCTTCTCGGCGAAAGGCTCTTGCATGAAAAAATCAATATTTTGCCTTAATCTTATTATAGCTCATAACAGTTCGCCATAATTTATAAATAACTTATAGATAACCAAAGATCTAAAAACATTGTAAATCCCGTGCCAAACTGTACGAGGGACGTCGACTCTAAGATTAATATTACTATTAATAATTATAGAAATTTCAGGCCCCCTTCCCAACCTTGAGTCTCAAACTATTGCGTCATATTGATATATCCGTAAATTGTTAAATTAAGGGGATATACATAATTCTTATTTTTCAATACGAAATAGTTGATACGAGTGTAAATACACGTCTCGAGTAATTTAAAACAAAACAAAAAAAATGTATTCCATTCGAACTTTATAGTTTTAGCGATGTAGAAATAATGATAAATATTGAAGGTTGAATTTCCGTAGGATGTCTCGTTAAAACATAATTTGATTGTCGAATACATTAAAGTAGAAATCGTATAAATATTGTTCTTTGCTGTAACTATTATCGGTAATTCATTAACAATGCAGTTTTACCGTTAATTACTACGAGATTACTTGTCTTATGTCGTTACTGCTCCGCTGAACACGAATAATCAAAACAAAAAGAAGTTGTAGCTTTCAAACAACGCAAAAAAAAACTAAAAATCTAATCGGTCGTGTATCCCACATTTAACGTATTACAAGCGTCTGAACGACGCAATTTTTCCACCCTGGTAACTCGTATCTAAAAGAAAAAGGAACTTATGATAAAAAAAAAGGAAAGAAAAAAAAAGTAAACAAATTTTGTCTGAAAATATTTTTGAGTACAAAAAAAATCGTGGCCCGATATACCTTTGTATCCGGTTTATTAAGCTAAGACAAATTATTAGAGCCCAGCAATACAATAAAGATGACCAAAACAGTATTAACACCGTTATGAATGATCATTTCGTTCGCGGAATCGAGTTTAATGTGTATCTCAGTAAAATTTCATTTCTGAACGACTACGAATATTTTGCAACAATCGTTATTGAATCACAAACGATCGTTCGATCGTTAAGAACCGGTTGATCCGGAAGTAGGGCAAGAGGAATTTTTAGAGGGTCAGCCAGGGTCAGCGATGTTCGTGAATTCCACAATCCCCGGTCATTACGACAATACCAACAGAGTTTTGCATTGTATCGACTTTCCCCGTGCAACTCTCCTACGACACGAAAGTGCCAGCTGTCCTCGTAAAGAGCTCTGCACGATTCCAGATAAAAAAAATTGGATATAAGAGTTACGACACATCGAAACGGCTCAGCGATTGGTCCAAGTGTACCAGCATTTTCTTCCTCGCCAGTCGTTCGATTGCCGAAGATTAAAAAAAAAAAAAAAAAACAGTCACTCATTGGCTGATCTTCCGTATCGCGTATCTGGGGATTTTTCCTTCCGGAGAAAAAATCCCCTGCTCGCGACGTTCTAACTAGGAAATAATGACCCGCAACTTTTACACCCAGAAAATCGACGAAACTTTGTTCTCGAGCGTAGCGCGGAAAAATATCCCGATCGCTGCGGAACCTCGCGAAGTGTCTAACGAATAGATGAAAAAAAATAACATCGACAATGCATAAATAAACAATACTAATTTGCAGGTAGATCCGTGCACGCCATCGTCGTCGCGTATGCTGAAAAATTTCGACCAATCGGAGCCCTCGCAGTTTCACCGATAGTGATGAGACGAGCTATTCGATTGGCGGCGATGTTGGCGTCGTTTTGAAATCGTCCCCGATCGACCAACGATAATCGTCATAAGACACAAAGCGTTGTTTGCCGTCGCGCCGCCATATTGTACGAGTAGCGCGGGTCACTAGCGCGTGTATGGGCTTTTCGGAAGCAATTTTATCAGTGTAATAGTTGGCGTGAAGTCGTCGCGATTGTTATATTAAAGTGGCAAATGATGGATCTTGGAAAATTGAAGGTCGTAGAGTTACGTGGCGAGTTGTCGAAGCGTGGCCTGGACACCAAGGGCAACAAACCCGTCCTCATCGAACGGCTTAGAAAGGCGTTGGACCAAGAGACCGAAGACCGTAAGTTTTTCCGGCTTTGTTAATCAACAAAACAGCCCGACCAACCACTGCGACCCCGGTCGACGTAACGCCGTCCAAACCGCCACTGTGCATTCTCACGATTCACTTATCGGTTGGGACAAATGAAGAGACAAATAAAAAACACCAACACCGCACTCGCTATCGTACACTTGTCGAATCCGAGTGTTTTTTTTATCGCTCAAGGACTGTGTCGTATGGATTGTACTCTCGTGGATGCTCCGTTCGCGGAACGTTTCGTTTCTCGTTGGTTTTGGAGTCTCTCGGATCGAACTACCTTCGTTTTACAAACGATAATGTGTGCACGGTTTGTTTATAAGCTGCACAGACGCACCGAACGAACTATGAAAATCTCATCTTACCGCCACATCGAAGCTTCTCTTTGCTTCGAATGCTGTAAACTTTTATGCTTGGCTTCCACCAAACGTTTTGTTCCTCATTGCTTCTCGAGTCTCTCGGATCGAACTAAATTTGTTTGCGTACAAAAATGCTTGCACTGTTTGTTTATTAGCTTCGCAGGGACACATCAAACACTCGAAAATTTCATCCTGCGGCGGTGTCGAAACTTTTCTTTGCTCCTAATGCCACAAACTTTCGCACTGGGTTTTTGCCTAACATTTTCCTTGCCAGAATGCTCGGAACCTTAATCGTAGAGACGAATCAAAGATCTTTGTTGCTACGTTCAAAAACTTTTATCCTAATTTCACTCTCAATATTAATCTATATAATTATATCTCAAAGTTTTTTGTTGCTACAAATGAAAAAATAATGAGAGAAATAAAATAAAAATGTTTCTCTTTATGATACTAAAAATTTCAATTTCAGCGTCGCCAGAAGAGAAAGCTACGCCCATCGACTCGCCCGAGGAAAATGTCGGTGAAGGGGCACAGAAAGAATCGAGGGAACGAACTCCGGAGCCTGCGACTCCCAACAAAACGTCCGGAAGATCATCGAGAAGCGCTTCGGCGACGACTCCGACAAAAATAACTCCGGCGAGGGGTAGTCCAAAAATAATGCTTACGCCGCTGTCCGAGAAACAAATATCCCCGTCGAAATCGCCGATCACGGAAAAATCGCCGATCGTCGAGAAATCGCCGACCACAGAGAAAACGCCGATAACGGAGAAAACGGAAAAGACATCGCCGCTAAAGAAAGAAGCGCCTCCCGACGATGCGAAGGAACCGGCGAAGGAGAACGAAGAGGCGACGTTAGAGGGTGAATCGCCAGAGCGGATGGAAACATCGAACGAGGTTTCCCAGCCGGAGAGCAAAGGGCCGGAGGCGGCGGACGAGGTTCGGTCTGAGCATGAACCGGAAAGCGAGGAATTAGCGGAGGAGAAAGAGGAAGAAGAAAGGGAGGAAGAAAAGGAGCCGGAGAACGAGCAGAACGTTGCCGCAGCGTCGGAAAAGGAGGACGAGAGCTCGTCGATTATTCCGAGCGAATCGTTGGAGGCGAACGACGAAGCTCGGGAGACGTCGAACGAAGAGAAGGACGACGAGAAGGACGACGAGGAACCGGAGGGAGAATCGAACACCGAAGCGGACTCGAAGACTCAAGAAATCGACGAGGAGAAATTATTGCGGGACGAAATAATGGAGGAGGACAATGAGGAAGAGAAATTGTCGTCCGAAGCGATGGATGTAAAAACTGAGAACGACGGGGAGGAGAGCGTCGCGAAAACGGAGGACGACACGGTCGAAGATTCCGTTGCCGACGAGACTACCGAGGACAAAGCTGAGGTTGAGATTAAACACGAGACTGACGAGAAGCCAGTCGTCGACGAGGCGCTGCAGCAAAACGAACAGGTATTAGAGTCGTTGAACTCCGATTCACGATACTTCGGAATGCGCGACGTATACTTATTCGATTATTATAATTAATTCATTTTTCTTAACGTTCGGTAATTAATAGGGATTACATTATTTTTATTTCAATAATGAGAGTACGTTATTAAATCGTTTCAGTTCGTGTCCAGGGGAAAAATAAAGTGAAAAAATATAAGAAGCACCATGTCGCGTCACTCATATGGGTGCATGTGCGTGTAGAGGCATACAATATATGTAATTGCGATTATAGTCACGCGATATCTTTTAATTATAGTATTACCATTTTTATCATAATTTATACCGTAATTTCACAACATTTTTCTTTTTGTTTTGTTATCTTGTATCGGGAAAAAAAATCTAGGGTGAAGAAACTGATCTATCGTCTATCTATCTATTTTCATTAGTATCAACCGGATTGTTGTTATTTTAGTGAAATTTTCGTCGCTCATGATTCCCACGACCTATATATTTTGCAGCCGGAGGTTGAGATGAAAGAGGTGAAAGAAGAGCCGGAGGAGGATTCGGAGCGGGATACGAAAGATCGGGACAGAAAGGATCGCAAAGACCGGAAACGGAAGAGATCGTCGAGTCCGCAAGAGGAACGACACAGGTCGCCACAGCCGAGTCACACCGACGACGAACCTGATCTCGAAGACGCCGTAGTTGTCTTGTCCTGGTGTAAGTTAGTCGATTCTACGGTCGGGGATGACTTGATGACATGAACCTCGCCAAGGGTCTCTAGATAACTGATCTTGCCCCTAACGCATTTCTAGTCACTGGCACATATTTATACATATTTTTCTTTTTGAGTACATATTTTTTTGCTGTTGGCAATATCTGATTTCTCGACAGACGAAAAAATCGAATTGAATTGTTATTAACGATGTATTTAATTTTCCAGACGATTCCGACTTGAACCTCATAATCAACAGGGACAGCTTCGTATCGGCGACGGCGATGCACAACGACGGTTTCGGCTACATATGGGCCGGTGCCCGAGCGACCTTCGGCTTCACGGAGGGAAAAGTTTACTACGAGGCCAAGATAACCGAATGCTGCGAGATAAATTTGGAAAACGAACAGGCGCCGCACGTACTGAGAGTCGGCTGGTCGGTTCAAGGAACCTCGATGCAATTGGGCGAAGAGCCGCTGACTTACGGCTTCGGCGGAACCGGAAAAATATCGTCAGCAAATAAATTCACCGACTACGGAACGCCGTACGGCAAAGACGACGTGGTTGGCTGCTACCTCGACCTATCTGGTGAGAGCGAGGCTGTGATATCGTACACTGTAAACGGCAAAGACATGGGCACCGCGTTCACAGTAAAAAAATCCGAACTCGACGGCAGACCTCTGTTTCCTCACGTGCTCACGAAGAATTGCACTTTCGAGTGCAACTTCGGCCAGGAGAAACCGTGGTGCGAAGAGATTTTGGAAGGCTACGTACCCGTCGGAGCTGTGGATCTGAAAGATCGCGTCAGCGGACCTCGCAGGCCGGAGAAGAGAGAGGAATGCGAAATGATTATGATGTGCGGCTTACCTTCGGCCGGTAAAACTTTCTGGGCTACCAAATACGCCGAGGACAATCGTGACAAAATGTACAACATCTTGGGAACCAATAGTCTTATCGAAAAAATGAAGGTGCGTCGTTTGGGGTTATTTAGGTTTAGACGATAACGAAAAATAGGATTTTCGTTATGATCTTGAAGATATCGGCATGACATCAAATTTCGCCTTTGGCAAGTCTCTATCGATGCACTGCTTTAGTAAAAAAAAAAAATTGTTCACTTGTAGAATTTTATTCTCTGAGCGAACTTTCCCGAGCGAAGTTTGCGCGATGCAAAACGCAGTGGTTATAACTCGATGAAATTTAGTCTCGTGCAGATATCTTCAGGATCATTTTTTTTGGTTTGGTTCGTTGTTAGAAGCCTTGTGCGCGGAGGATCCATTGTCATTATGGCTTTTTCTCAGGTTATAGGACTACCACGCAGACGAAATTATCCCGGACGCTGGGAAGTTCTTATAGACAAGTGTACCAGATGTCTCAACAAACTTTTGGACATGGCATCTTCGAGAAGACGCAATTATATTTTAGATCAAGTGAGAGACTCGTCTTTTTATTTACAATCGATCGTGAAAAAAAAAAAAAAAAATCGCGTCTCATGTATAACGAGTCTGACGATGAATTTATTTTTGCACAGACAAACGTGTATCCATCGGCGCAGAGACGTAAGATGAGAAATTTCTACGGCTATCAGCGTCGAGCTGTAGTTATAGTACCGACTGACGAAGAGTACAAATCGCGGGCTGCCAAACGTTCGGCCAACGAAGGCGAGATCGCTCCCGAAAATGCGGTCCTAGAGATGAAAGGTTCGTACCGAAATTCAATCTGTTATCTCGTTCAATTTCACGGACTGATGTGCGAAGATTATTCATAAATAAAAAAAAAATAACATGGAAAAAGAAGAATTAATGTAATTTTCATCATTCCGAAATTAAAAGATCGAGTCTAATGTTTTTTTTTCTTTTTTTCTAACGCTGATTTCGTTATTTGCAGCAAATTTCAGTGCCCCGGTGATCGGCGAGTCGTTCGACACCGTCGAGTATGTGGAATTGCCGGAGGACGAGGCGAAAAAGTTGATAGAGAAATATAATAAGGAAGGCAAAGACGCCGGTTTCGGGCAGCAGCAAGCAAACAAACGACCGCGCTTCGAGAGAAGCGATAATCACCGGGAAAGTCGAGACAGTCGGCAGAACAGTCGAGACAGCAGAGACAGCAGAGACAGCAGGGATCACAGAGATCGAAGAAACAATTGTAAATATGAGATACAAAAAAAAAAATTCTTAAAACAGAAATTAAGCCCATCGTAATTATTGGCCGGTTCACAAATTATAATTGTTTTTTATTTTTATTTATTTTTTCTTCAAATAGATGCAGACAGAAATCGCAATTCTACGTGGCGCGGCGGCAGCAGTAACAGCGGAGGTGGGGGTGGAGGTGGAGGTGGCTGGAGAGACAGACAACCAAGGCCTGCAGGTCACATAAGACACGGAGGTGGTAACAGCAGTGGAGGAGGTGGCTACGGCGGTCCGTCCAGTGGAGGTGGAGGAGGCTGGCGCGGTCGTGGCGGACTCGGCGGACCCCCGTCTTCGTACAGGCCCGTTAATGATAGACGAGTCGCCGTACACGACAGAAGAACATCGGGGAGCGATCGAAATCGCTCGGTCTCCACGCGACAAGGCGGCTGGGGCCCGATGAAGTGAGAAAAATAATTATTGAAAACGCCTATGTTTTATCCGACCCGAAAAATAGATATCTCCTGATGACACATTTACATCTCTACCGCTCACAACTCTACCAGAAAACATCTCTCCCCAAATATCTCTACCGTATTACAACTAGCAAAATCTCTACCACTGAAGAAAAAAACTCTCCCGGAATTTAAATAAAACTCTACTGGAAATTTATTTCAAGTCTGGTAGAGTTTTATTTAAATTCCAGCAGATTTTTATATCAATTCGGGGAGAGGTTTTTTCTTTAGTGGTAGAGACTTTGGAGAGTTCTAATGTGTTAGAGTTGTGAATGGTAGAGATATAAATGGGCCCTCCTGATGAGTTATTTTTGTAACTCGACGAATTACGAATTGTTTTTCATTAAGCAAAAAAAAATCAAAATTTTAATAATACCGTAATTTTTTTTTTTATTTCAGCAGTTACCAGAGTTCACAACAATCGAGCGGTTGGGGCGGAAGTCAGAGTGGCAATTGGTCGGGCAGTGGGTCGCAACAGCAAGGAAGTTGGGGAGGTCAACAGGCCTGGGGTCAACCGCAACAACAGCAGCAGCAACAGCAGCAATGGGGAAATTGGAAAGGTTACGGTCAAGGAAACTACAGTCAACCGAGTTACAGTCAACAACAACAGAGCTATGGTAACGGAAACTGGGGCAGTTGGAATCAACAGTATTACAATCAGTATTGGGGACAGCAGCAGCAGCAGCAGACCGGTCAAGCATCCGCAGCTGGTAGCCAAGCTGTAAGCAAACATTAATCCACCCCCAAGTAAATGTTGACGAGAGTGGAACAGAAAGTAAGGTATTAATGCCCAAATAATTTATTCCTTGTTATCATGATGTTTCATTTTCTATTTCGAGTTTCAAGGAAACGTCGTTGTTGTACTTGGACATCGTTCATAAATTAAAAAAAAATTTCGAGCATTCATTTGTGTTTCACGCTGTTGCAACATCCAACGACTAGTCTCAGTGGATATAAGCAACTGCTTACTAGCAAATAACTCTCATTCATTCCATACATTTTTTTAATGGCATAGACTAGTGCGTGTTAATTTAACAAATTTTTGCAAATAAATGCACTCAGAGAAACTGGAAGATGGAAGAAGCTAGCAATGAGCCTCACATTATATACCTGCAGCATTCATGTGTAGCATAGAGAATTGGTCCTGTCGTACCTCACTTTCTGACTCTCTTTTTCCGTCTGTTCATCAAGAAACACAAAAATGTATAGATTTTCCTTCGTGTTCACATCAGAGGTGGGCAGTACTTGAAGTGCTGGATACTTGTTTGCTACTTCAAGTACTTGCTGTACTTGAAATACAGAAGTACTTTTTAGTACCGCAAATACTTTTTTAAGCGGTTTCAAGTACCAAGGGCAAGAACTTTTTAAGTATACGCTCGCATTACAGTTACTCGATGAGTAGCATTATGTCCCGTTTCTATTAATATACGATTATCTGTCTAAAGTTTTCAATAAGTGTAATCTTAAGGAGAATTTATTTTTTCAAAATTATTCACAAAAAAAATTCCTTTTTTAAATACGAGAAGGGTACCGAAAGGACACTATTTTTAAATGAAAAAAGTAAATAATAACTTAAAGTAAAGAATGGATTAAAAATTGCCTCAAAACGTCAGTTAGCGATTTTTACATTGAAGAAGCCATGTGCAAATTACTTCGCACTTGTTTGTTTAAGAGCAGATAACGCTTAACGCTACGAACCCAATTGCGAAAAGTACTTGAGAAATACTTCAAGTACCAAAAATACTTGATTCTTCCGGAACTTGTGATACTTGGTATTTTATACTTGAAGTATTTTTTGGTATTTTGCCCAGCTCTGATTCACATACATACCACAGAGATACCCAATTCAACATTTTTTTTTTCTCGATATTTTGATGTATAAAAGGCATTATATACCAAGTGGATCGTCAATCAACATTCGCGACTATTTTTCTGCGTAGTGTCGAACAAAAGACATTCTGTTCAAGATAGAGAAAAATGCCGAAATCTGCCGTTGAAAAGTTTTGGAGTACATTTTTATTATGTCGTACGTAAAACAAAAACACAATCTGTATAAATTCTTTTTTTTCACCATAGGTGATTTTTCAGTTAAAGCTCATAAACATGTTCAGATTTGAAATTGAAAAAATTATAATAAATACTCGTTGTTTTATTTTCGAAAACGGAGAGACGTCAACAGTTGTTCGCGCGTTAATAGGTTTCTCCTCTCGATATAAAATGCCTTGTAATTCGGATTAATCTCTAAAAGGAAAATATCTGCTTCACCCTAAAACCGTTGCAATATTAACTCGTTCTCTGTTACAGTCGCACGCAGCGGGCAGTACAACAGCTGGAAATTCAACGCCAAGCACAGGGTCGACGTATAGCAGTTACTCATCAGGCTGGCAAGGTTACACGCCATCGTACAGCTTTCCCGCCGAGAGTTCTAACACAAACGCCCAGCAACAAAAGTAGGAATAATGAATGATTAATTTTTACTTACAATCGAGAGATAATAACATTATCACAATCACTGGTTCACCATCTCTACGTTTAATCTTCTGACACTAATGTTCAGTGTTTCGTTCGTGTCTTTTCTTTTATGGAATTTTTTTTTCTTAATATCGATGTACAGTCGATAGAAACTCGCATCGGTAATATGCGAACGACGTAATGTGAACCAAAACAAAAAAAACAAATCCTGCATGGAGTCTACGAATTGTTTGTTTGTATAATCGAGTCTTTGACTACTCACAGCAGTGGATTGACGTTGAATCCAGTGGTAAAAAAGAAAAAACAAAGACGAAGGAATAGAGCTGTAATTAATCACATTTTATAAGGAAACAAAAAAAACTTCTTTAGCAATCGAATATCTAATGATGGGTCTACTATCCTATGGGCATCGAAAAACAAAACAACACAAATTTAAATAAATCGACAAAAAAAAAAGAATAAAGCATACTGCAGATTGAGATTTTCGAATCGTTATTGCCTTTGTGTTGGAGAGTCAACGCTATTCCTGACATCTAACAAATTCATGACAAGTTGTGTAAATATGTACAGATTTTTCCCAGGTTTTAAAAAAATGCGAGAAAAACAAAATATCACTCCGTCGATCTGTACCGCAATGGTCGCGCGCGTTTATTAGTGAAAAAAAAAAAAAACGAACGTGCCGTCGTCGTTGAGACCGTTCGAGGATCGATTGTTCGGTTACTCCCATTTTTATTCGCGTGGGCAAGAACAGTTTTGTTTTTTTTACGCATTTTTTTGTGTATTTGCTGAATATACAAGGTTCCTGTAGAGAAAAAAAATCACAGCGAGACGACGTATCATTCCTTCGAAAGATCAACAATATTTCGACGTAAATAATTATTTTTATCCATCTTTACGACGGATGCGTAACGTGCGTGGCAATGACAACGATCGGGTCGAATCAACAATTTTTCATGCATGATTCTCTCGCGAGGCAGTTCGAAGCTTCTGAACAATCCTCAATATTGTATTCTTTCGAACTTTTATTGATGTACCGAAACGTCGATATGCGATAGATTAAAAGAAGTAATGGAAAAAGAGAAAAGAAAATCGTACCGTCAGTTTTGAACGATACTGTAAAATTTTCTGCTATAAAAAAACCAACATTTGGACGTTTTTACGGAGTTGTTTCGAAGGTGCGTAACGTTGCTTCGCTCTCGACTCGAGCTACATCGCGCAAGTGACAAAATCGACGCTTTCTTTCAGGGCTCATTAACACAAGACGATTCCATCGTTGATCCTGCATACTCGAACGTTTTATTTCTTTTGTTGCCACATTCCTCTCAGTGTAAAGTTCCGTTCAAACATTTGCATGTACAAAAAAAAACTATAAATTTATGTAACGACGAAATAAAAATTGAAAAAAAAACATTGGCATGTATTGTCCGTGACTTCGTAACTTCGTGAATAGAATACAAATGCAATAAATACCTTGAACATTGGAAAGAGGTATTTTATTTATTTTTCTCTCGTTGAAGACATAAAAAATAATTCATTGAATGCGCAACCTTCGCACCGCTATGCATCGCCCGCCTCTGTGTAGTCGACTGACTTTTCGTAGCGTGATAAATGTAGAATACATTTATGTTGAAAAAAAAATGTTAACAATTTAAAAGAACTGCATTGATGCGACGTCATTAGATATTAATTTTTATTATTTTAATATGGGGAAAGGAAGAAGACAACAGCACTAAAAGATAATGTTTGAACGGTTCGACGGCGCTTCGACGCTTCAGCGACTGTCCTTACCAAGGCAAAAAAACACAAATATTATTAAGTAACTGCGTGTAACTGAATTACGAACGTGTTGATCAGCGCGTTTGTAATATTTATCAAGAATGAAAATTATGCACCCATAGCCTAAAAATTGTATATTGAATAAGTACGTGTGTAAAAAAAAAAGATTATGTTAGAAGGGATTAATAATTCGAGTGGATATGAAGTGTTATAGGCTAATAACGATGACTATGGTCTCGACAAATTTTTATGACCCGCGAATTGCGAAAAAAAATCGTCTTGTAATCGATAACGATCGTTGTGCTATAATTTCCACTTCACCCGCGACATATTGTACAGCGTCTTGCGAGATTTGCACTTAAAACTTATCATTTTAGTTTACTTCTTTTTTTCGTCCTCGTTTTTCCGAGGCGTTTCGCAAATGATATTTAAATAGTTAAGTGCGAATACCATGAGAAAAACACAAAAGTGTGTGAGACGTCAGAAGGTGAAATAAATTAATATGCTAAGGGACGAATAAATACGACATATTTTTTAAGAAAGTGAAACAAGAAAGCAAAGGGAAAAAAAATAATTCAAATTAAACGTAACACACACTATCTGTAATGATATATATATATATATAAAGTTTAGCGAAGTTCAGCGTTTTCTCGGGGGGTTCATTGATTATAGAAAGTCAAAGACCACATTCCCTGTGTGGCCGAGTATCTTCGTACATCCTCAAAAAACGAGTGCATTGAATATATAAACATATATATTCTATAAATTCATTTGTTGATAAAAATAAAATATAAAAAAAAATAATGTACAAACCTATTCATAAAATAAAAAATGTCTTGTATGATATGTTTTCGTTTTCGTTCAAAATTTGTTTTTTTTCTCATATCCGTAAAATTAATTTACGAACATGCGTTTAGCTTTTCGTGTAACTTTACCTTCCCCTGACAATTTAAGTAAATATACGAGAATTGTCTCGTTGAGAGTCTGAAAGAGAGGACAATGACAATAATAGTTTCGTGCGAGAGATCGATGAGTATAAAAAACAGTAGCGGTTATGCTGGCTCGCCCGCTCGCAGTATCTGTGTGAGCATCTGTATGTATCCGTGTGAGCGTCTGCAAGTATCTGTGAGTACTGTGAGTATCTGTGAATGTTTGTGCGAGTATGAGTGTGTCTTTGAAGATCTGCGGTTATCCGTGTGAGTATCTTTGAGTATCTGCAAGTATCCGTGTGAGTATCTTTAAGTATCTGCAAGTATCCGTGTGAGTATTTTTGAGTATCTGCAAGTATCATTGAGTAGCTGCAGGTATCCGTATGAGTATCTTTGAGTATCTGCAAGTAACCGTATAAGTATCTATGAGTATTTGTGAGTGTGTGTGAGTATCTGTGAGTATCGGCGTGAGTGTCCAATCTACATGAACTTTATTTACTATTACGTAGATAATACTCACCACGATCAACGACGGTAGTTTCAAGCGCAGTAAGTTGAAAGCCGTAAGATCTACGACGTGATTATGAAAATACAGTGCCGTTTCCAACCAAATCTACGAACGTTGGTCAAGCATATAAATTTATCCATCTCGTTGACGAAAAAAATCAATTAAATCCTGTCGATGAAGTAATTACCTCGTTTGCCGATGAATACGTGGGTGTCCGTCGTTCTTTCATGGCCTGATACCCGGTACGACTTGACTAAAATTACCAATAAATTCAGCATACAAACCCGCGTAATTTATTTGCACCGATTTTTTTTTTTTTTTTATTCTGATAATTCGATACCCATATAGATTCCGTGCCACGTGGGTAAATTAATCTTACCTCTTTGGATACCTTGTCGCACAGGACGAAGAAGCACACTAGACGGATTAGCTTCAAAGATGGAACGTTGAATTTCGAGTAAATCGCAACAGTGTCGATGAGAGCTTCGAGAATCCATGGCATTATGATAGCGTCGTAAATACCGTGGAACTTATTAGCCATGTCGTACAGAGTAGCGTGAAGAATTTTCACTTGGTGAAGAGCGAATGATTCTCGTTGATGAATATTGGCCGAAAGTAATTTAGGCACAAGAGTGTTGTTAAGGTGACGAAATCGATCGTAGAGAAGATACATCATTAGGCAAAGATTGAAAACCATGTAGCATTCCCAGACCTCGTAGATGAGTTTGAAAACTCGCCATGCCACGGGCAATGTCTCTGTACAAACGAGATGGCGAATTCGTGTAGCTATGACGATAAATTCCACAATAAGGTTCATCCAAATTATCAAAAATTCGCTTTTTTTTCTGTGCCCCAGCATTTCAACTTTTTCATCGTATCTCTCGGCTTTCCGGAAAAACTAAAAAGTTACAAACTTTTATTATATTTATTATATTAGTATTTTTAATTATATCATATAATAAACCGATTTTTGGGAGAGGAATTCTTTATAAAACTCGACGTTACTAACGGCTATCATTGAACTTTGCTTAAAAGTTCCGATGAACAAGGCAGCGAAAACGGACAAACATGACAAGTAAGCTTTAAAAAATGTCAATTGCTTTTCCGACATGAATTTCCGCATTAAGGTTTCCCTCGACAAATCGTCCGTTGAGTTTTCGCTAAATTTGTACGTAATTGCACCGCCGACGATCGCAGTGACGACAACTCTTGTACGATGAAGATAACTCCCGGATGGTTCGAGACGTCCCGTCGCGATTTTACATCCCGTGAGACCGAATACTACGGAGATTATGAAAAATGGCTTTAGACGCCGAAACAATTGGCTCGTCATTTTATTCGACAGCTTTCTTTTTTATCGTTAGCTGTTTATTCGAGAGTTCTTGTGCATGACAATGAACAAGTAACGACTGTCGAGTTTTCATGTTCACGGAACACAATCTATTTAATTTTCTCATTACATTGAGTGCATCATCGATCGAACGGATAATTACGTTCACTAACATAATTACGTTGTTAGTTCAATACGTGGAGAATATATATAAAGGGTGCTCGAAAACGGTGCAAATTAATGTACAGTAATGTCTCTTAACGGGAGCGATTAAATTCCGGGGGGGGGGGGGGGGGGGGGGGGGGTTCATAGGGAAAATCCAAAAAACGGCAGAAAACATTAAAAAAATATTTTCAATCTTTCACCGAGACAGAAAAAGGTGTCGTCAAATGGATATCGCTATCAAAATATTCCAACGAAACATTTCTAAAGTATTTCAGAAATATACTTAATCTTTCATGCATTTGGCATATTTCGGTCACGGTGATAAATATTTTGAAAGCGAGTATTAGTAGATGCGTACTAAAAGTAGATAACTTTGCGCCTGTCTTCTATGAGCGCGTCAGTTCAGTGCGCGTCCTGGGTTCGTTATGGGCGTCATGGCTGGCGAATCTTCTTCTTCCTGTGGATTGAATGGCAGTGCCCAAGTTTCATAACAGCTTGCGAATGTGGCTTGAGTTTCCAACGCACAATCCGCCCCCACACATTGTCTTACATCACCTGACGCTTTGGAGCCAATGGGGTGTTTCGTACCAACACCTTGTAACGGTTTACCCATCCTGCATTATTTCGAAGTCGTATCCGCAGCTATCCGTTGTTGGCGTTCGCACGAAAATAAACGATTAGTCGATATTCCCGAAAACTACGGAATGCCTGGAGGCATAAATCCAAGCATAAAATTACGAGGAAGAAGAAGCTATACGAAAAATGACTCATCAGGAACAATATAAAAGAAGATCGGCAGGCTTCAGAAATGCGAACGACGGTCGCCTTGCACGTGCAGTACGACATGAGGAGCAAAGAAGACTCAACCGGGCGGAAAATGTCGCGAGACATCGCGCGTTTGCCGAAGATGCCGAAAGAGGTGTGTATTTACATGGTTCGGTATGATCGTCCTTTATACATATATCTCTGTGCCAGACATCTCAAATCGTTGACAAATCGTCACTACAATAATAAAGAAGCTTGTCGGAACTATCGGATGAAAGCTCTATTTTACGCATGAAACATCCCCGTCCGATATCAGTTGTAAGAATATGCATCGGATAGAAATTCTGGTCTGTATTTAACGCAATCAAGCTTTTTTACTTTCAGAATGGTAGCTGCATTACGAAATAAGCCTCTGCCAAAACTCTATTGTGTAAAAACTTTACGCTTGTAGGCAGTCAGCATTTTGCTCCGATATCAATCGCAAAGAGCAGCAAATAGAAATGCTGTTTCATATTTAACGCAACAAAACTCTCTCAGATAAAAGCTCTATCCTTGTACGCAGTCAGCATCCCGCTCTGATATCAGTCTCAACAATCAGCAAATAGAAATGCTTTTCCATATTTAACGCAATCAAAATCTCTGAGATAAAAGCTCTACTCTTCTACGCAGTCAGCATTTTGCTCCGATATCAGTTGCAAGAAGCAGCAAATAGAAATGCTGTTGTATGTATTTAACCCAATCAAAAGCTCTACTCTTGTACGCAGTCGGCACTTTGCTTCGATATCAGTTGCAAGGAGCAGCAAATCAAAATGTTGTTTTGTACTTAACGCAGTCAAACTTTCTCACATAAAAGCTCTACTCTTGTACATAGTCAGCATCCCCCTCCGATATTAGTTGTAAGGAGCAGCAAATTGAAATGCTGTTCTACGTGCAATTCAACTTAACTTTTTCTCTTTTACAGAAGCTCTATCCAGCCGACAGGCTGATCCAGGTGCGAGGCTACGCAAATGGAAGGAGGAGCAGAGACTGAAAAAGAAGATTGAAGAACAAAAAAAGAAACCAATTTTCAAAGTTGGTATTGTACATCACAAAATCTATTCGCCTCCCTTCAGCGACAGATTTACGAAAAAAACACAGTCGGTTAATCCAAAGAAAGTAAAGAGAGTCTTGACCAAATCGTTTGCCCCGCCCAATTACGCATTCACAGTTCCAAGCGGCGTCATCGAAATACCCTTGTTCGGTCGAATCGCAGGCGCTTCGCCGAACGGCGCGGAGTGGGCGCAAGTGATGAAGGGTCGATTGGAGTGGTCAACGGCCGTTGTGCGGTTGAGTCAAACACCGTCGGCGCCGGCAACCAATCGGGATTCATCGTCAGATTTCCGTACTTGTTCATCTTCAAAAAACGAAAGTACCGAGGAAGCGAACGTCAAGGGCAAATCATCGAGCGAAGTTGCCGATTTCGTTGATCGTCAAGTCGCTCAAGTTCTCGACGTGCGAACCGCAACATCTCGTTCAGGCCTTCCGGTTTTCTCATTTTCGCCCTGCGTGTTAACGAGTCATGGAAAGGACGGCGCCCGTAAAGATCCGGGGAACAGAACGAGGATTCGAGCCTCGTCGGCAAACGAAATTTCGCTGAATGCAAAAACAAAAAAATTCCAGAAGTTCTCCGGTAGCGGATCCTGTTCGCCGAAATCATCGCGTAAAGTCGACTTCAACGACAACGTACTGTTGGAGGACGTCCCGGCTGCCAAGGTTGCTCAGGCATTGATAAATAGTAACAAAGATCTCGAGCGAGCTCGCGCGCGCACATTTAGCTACGATTCGAACGATAATTTTGTCGAGCCTCACGATACTATGAGGAACGTCACTGTACGAACCATTAAAAAACGGCTTGACTTCGAGAACGAGTCTTTCGACGAATGCGAGAATACGAATATCGGTGCATCGGCAGCGACGCTCGCAGGCGTGCCGGAATCAACGGTGATTCCTAATGTCATCGTCACGATACCGACACCGATGAAGACTGCGTCGAAACACAATCGTAGTAACGTGCTTAAAGTACGAACACCTCTGAATCGGAAATGACGCTCGCAGCCGCGCTCGAATCAACCTAATATTGTCCTCACGATATGGAAATCGGTTAAAAAAAACGATGAAGAAGACTCCGTCGAAACACAATCGGAGTAACGAGCTCGAAGTACAAACACCGCTGAGTCGGCAGCGATGCTCGCATTCATGCCGGAATCGACGGTGATTCCTAATATTGTCGTCACGATAACTTCCCGATATCCTCGGCAGCGACCAAGAAAACGAGGATCGCGACGAAAAATTAGTCGACTTTAGTGGTTTGCAAAGAAAATAAAATATTAATCAGAGCTGAGCAAATACACTAAGTACTTGAAGTACGTATTGAAGTATCAAGAATGGATTGAGTGGCCACTGGTCAGAATTTCAGCAATTTAGTTCTGCCAGTACTCAAAAACTACCTAGCGCTCAGTACTTCAAGAACTTAGCGCATTTGCCCAGCTCTGATATTAATTTGATAATTTTATAAACTCGACTGTTTTTTATATTTAACATTTTTTTATACAAAAGAAGGTATTCTCAATATTTATTTATTTAATATTTATTTATTTATTTATTTCAACGGGAAAACTCCATTTACAAAGAAAATAAAATGTAGTCTATTAGATTTAATGTAAATAGTATATACAGTAACATTCTAGAGAGATTTTTTTATGTGTTCATCGCGCCCAGTGCTTATCACAGATCATAAATAGCATATCGCAGATCATAATTTTCACGTCATACAAATCACAGAGATAGCGCACATTGAACGATAGTTTAACATTCTTCGGCTTCTCGTCTGTTTGAACTCTCTTATTGAAATATTGGCACAAAGATTTTACAAACTAGTCTTTTACATACAAAAAAATATCTGATCCTCTAATTTTGTACCGTAATTATAAACAAAGAATACCACTACGAAGACTGTGTATGAAATGTCAAATAGTGAATGATTGACTGAAACGAAGGAAAAAACCTTTTACAAAGAAAATAAATAAAATAAAGCATAGGTCATTAGATTGAATGTAAATAGTATTATACTCCCTTATTGAAATATTAACGCAAAGATTTAATAAACAAACATTTTTTTATATATAAAAAATGTCTACTCTTCTAATTAACGATGGAACATAAAATTATATCTTCGCGATTTTCTACAGCTCGGACATCGAGTGGCGAAAATATCAGCTGGAATAATTTCTCTGGCGTCATTCGAGAGCGCAAACTCAATTCGTTGATTGGAGTTCGCTTGGCGATTCTGCAAGCAATCCAGTACGATTCCGGGATTTCCAAGACCGCGTCATAAGAAATCGTTCCCACGACGAACGGCGCTGTAGAATTTTGTTGCGCATCGACTGATCTCCACTTGCGTGACTTCGCTGTCGATTTTCGGGGAACACAAAGAACCGATCTTTCTCAGAACTGATTATATACGAGTGAATAATTAAAATACCAAGTCTATTTCATTCACGTAACTAAAGAATTATGTGAAAGTATCCTTAGCAACGCGTTTGGAGTAAGTCCCGAATGCATGTTACGTGCGTATAGATGCTCCGATGGTAACAAATCGCTTTCCTTATCTTCTCCGAGATCGTTGATGCGTCGACTAAAGGCAAATTAGGTTCTCGCAAGTCAATAGATAGAAGCATTAAAACCTAATTTGCTTTTTGTCGTCAGCTCAACCGTATCGAAGAACATACGGAAGGCGATTTGTTACCGACTGAGTCCGTACCATGCCCTTAAGAGCATGTGAAACACTATGAAGTGCGAGAGAGATAGCATCAGTAGCGCTCTCTCGGCGGAGCGAGAGAGACACGCTGAGAATGTTATTCACATGCTCTTAAGGGGAAGTGAAATATCGCGGTCGGTAATGAAAACTGTAATGAACTTTTCTCAAGGGTGCTAATTGCAACTATCTCTTTCACACTCATGGCCCCGTCACGTGACTTTCACTTCCCCTTAAGATGATGGGGTATAATAACCTCGTGCCTAATCGGTAACAAAAACTGCGCTGCATGCCGTTTTCAGACCGCAGACCGCCGAGGAAAAAGAAAATTGTTTCCCTGCGTCCGCCGATTTCCCAGGGAAAGACAATTTTTATTTTTGCAACTCATGCATGAAAAGTGCCAGTTTATGTGCGGGCCGGCCGCGACAAAAGTGGCATTTTTCGAGTCGGCGTTAAATAATTACTCTAAGCGTGTCGTAATGAATATTTACGACACGCTTCGAGTATTTATGCAACGCGTCAAGACGCTGCCGCGTCTCTCGATCATGCTTCTCACGCCTATGAAAGGTTTTCAATGCCGAAATATAAAACTCGATGAGTGGTTGTAGTCTGTAACGTATATTTATGTTCATTAGAAATTAATACAGTATAATTTGTATATAATTCATCACTAAAATTAGTAATTTTTTTCTTGTTTTTCATCGACTGATAAAACGAAAAAGCCGTAACATCGGGTTTAAAGTTTTTGTTGCAATGGCGGAAAGCTACGTAAAAGCCTGGATTTCTATGTCGGTCTCAGTGTTACAACTTACTGGTGACTTTCAATACAAAGCGCCAAACATAAAAATTCATTGTAGCGTGTGTGTTTGTATGTGTGTATGTGAGAGTTATCTTTGTATATCTTCGCGATCGTAACGCTAATACAGATAAGGAATTATAAATGGCAAAAAGTTACATATAATAAATTAATATTTCAGGTATACAACTAAGCAGAGTGGATATGACTACCACTTAAACGCGATACTAAGAGCATATTTTTATTATACGCTTATTTTTCGTTTTTAATAAAAAAAAAAAGAAAAGCCGATCAACGGTGTCAGAAATAAAAGATTCCAACTTAGGGATGCTGATTTTGTGAATTCTAAATAGAATAGCCACAGTGTAAATGTATCCGTACGAAAAAAATCATATCGTAGTTAAAAACAAAAGAAAAAAAATGATAAAAAAAAGAACAAACAAAAAATTTCAAAATCTAAGTCGGGGGAGCTATGATACAAGTGCTGCTTTCTCAAAGTCACGAAACTTCTAATAAATATAATAAGGTAATTAAAAAGTATATTCATTAATCCCTCGTCGAGGCAGATTGCCGAACGCATAAAGCAAAAAATTCTCAATGAGTGCCCGGCGCGTTTACGTATAATATTAATTAATAAATATGCATATCTGGGCTTACTCGTATTTACAGTTAAAAATTGTAATTTTTTGTTTGTCATTTTTTTTCAGTTAGCACATCGTACATGATTGTTAATATAAAAGAATAATAATCATAATAATTTAAATATTATCTGAATAAGGTTCGCTGATCATTTTTTGTTTAGTATGCTACTTTACAGTTACGGTATACCAATATAACACCGGGGGCATTGGGGGGCAGGGGGGGGGGAAGGGGGAGGTTATTAAAAATATAATATTCCCTTTGTGCAACAAAGCTCTAATCGCGACGACTCGCGAGATAATTTATAATTTGTACAATCAACTTTCTGGACACACAACAACGTTTTGGTCTGATAAAAATTAAGAAATAATTTACAAACAACTCTGTACACGTTTACAGTTAATTATTTAACGAAATGGAGGGGCCGTGCTTCGCGGCCGAATTCCGAAAATATCATTTTTTTTCTTCTTTTTCTTTTTCATCTTTTTTGTTTCATCAACGAGTCTCGAGGTATGAATTTGATTTTATCTTTAGCCGCGTGTCAAAACTGATGTTCGGACAGAATTATTATTTATTTTTTTCCATTAACTAATTGTACGAGAAAGGCGCAATATTTTCTCGGGACGTGAAACGATTGAACACTTTACGCAATAGCTCGAAGCGTGTCGAGTTTTTTTTTTAAATCAATTTGTTTTTTTCTGTCGACGCCGATAATCCAAGGCTCGAAGAACGTATCGTCTGTCTTTATAATACAACTGGTATGCCCTTGTGGCCTTAATTAAAGCATCGACTTCGTTTAATCGCGATAAAATTACATTTTAACCCGCCCTGAGAAAATATCGTGTCTATAAACATCTGGTAAAAGCTATAAGCTGAATGGACGGGATGTTTGGAAAAACCTAGTTATCATGTCGCGTAACTAAAAGCTAAAGGCCAGCGATAATGGCTTATGCTTCTCCGTTATATGTATAATTATTTTTATAAAAGTGACGCTGTTTTTTATCATCCATGTTTGCACACAGTCGACATGCCTTTGTAGCGCCGTCGATTCGTCGATATTATATCAATTAATAGGATTTTTCAGAAATCAAATAATGCTGATTTCGGTGTGAAGATCAGAGATGTGCGAGCATTGAATGACCGTTGACATTTAATTTCATTACAATAGAGTGTTTAAACCTTTCGCGATCCTAACGATCTACTCTCGTCGAGGCATTGTGCGTATGTGTTGCAAACTCGGCGACGCACGCCAGTCACCTACGTCAGTCAAGCATGCGCGCCCCACACTTTTTCTCACACCGATAAACTTGGTGAAAGGGTTGAATACATTATCGAACGGAAAGCACCGTTTAATTTTCAACTTTCATTCGATGCTTCCACATATCTCTGTCAACGAGTCGTGGGTCGTCTCCGTTTCCCTGTGCTCATACACAGAGAATACGCCCTTTAGCCTTAAGCCACTCGACATGTTACGTACACAACTAACGTACTTAAAATTAATATAATTTATCATAAAACGTAATGATACTGACCACCAAAAAAAAAAAAAAACAGAAACTCCGCTAGTTTTTGGCCTCTCGCGCGTACATTTTACGAATGTACGGGGAGACGACAACGAGAGCGGAATTTTCAACAACTGGTGCTAATCATGTAGACTCTGATCAGGCCGTGATACTTAAAGGATATATATAAACACACCTGTGAGCGGCTGCAACATTCCTCAAACGCAGCTCGTTATTGTAGGGAAGAAAACGTGTGGGAGTCATTATTTTTTGTGAGAAAGGCTCATCACCGAACACGGGCACTATTTACATCTGAGAAGTCCGAAAGCCCGTTGATTTTTATGTTTTTGTGTTGTTTTTTTTTCTTAGTTTTTCTTTGTTTTTTTTTCACTCGAGTCAAGGCGATATTTTAAAAAATCGTCCGAGTGACAAAGGGCACAGTCGTGTCTTGATCATTCGTTGTACGACCGAGATTATCGATCCCGAATGTTCATTGCAAAAATTACGTGGAAGGCGTGCGTTTAGTATGCGGTGCAGTGTCACCGACGACGCGTTATCCACTGTCACGGATTTTGGGCGCCTATCCTCTTGCGATTTCTTCGATTACGATCGAGAAGGAACGACAGATCGAGAGGATCCTTCTTATTCGGCATTCTCTGAAGCAAATTTACGAGAATGTTGTTCAGCCTCTTGCGCTGATCTTCCTTCTGTAAAATTACAATAAATTTGTTAGCCGAATTGCTGTTTATATAAAATTTGTTTGAATCTTTTAAAAATTGCTTTTTGTTCTTTACATTGACCTGTGCGCAGGACACGGCAAACGTCGAGACGACGGGGTTGTCGCACGATCTACGGCGCGTTCTGTTGCTGAACGTTTTTGTCTGCTCCTTGCCATTTACTTTGGTCGTTTCGGTTCCTTCAGTCTGGGGATTAGCTTCGGGCTCTTGATGCGTTACTTTTTTCTTATCCTTGGTCACTTTGGTGCTGCCACTCTCAATACCGTCTAGACTGTGCGGCTGCATGGAGTAAAATGCATTTGGAAAATATAGAATTAGAGTTGACAGAAGAGAGTTAACGGAACAGAGTTAACGGAAAGGAGTTAACGGAACAGAGTTAACGGAACGGAGTTGAAGGGAATGGAGTTGAATCAATAGAGTTAACAGAATTTTTGTTGTTCATATTTAATACGGCGGATAGTTTACCAAATAAGTCCTGTAGTGTTTGATTCGCTCGGGAAATACTTCGAAGGCGTAGGGTTTGACGCACACCTGATGGCGAGCACGGGCCACTTTGGTGAAGAGCCTCGCGGCCCTGTCGACTCGGTACTCGCAAACGTACGTATGCTCCGGTGTTGAACCGACCGGACGACCTGCGTTAACAAATTGATTCCGTTATAATTAAAATGTGATCTGTGCAATGCCTACTTCATTATTACTTTCTAGCGGAGCTGGACAAAGTACGAAATACAAAGTACAAAGTATCACAAGTACTTGAAGCATCAAGTATTTTTTGTATTTGAATTTTTTGCAGTTGCGTTCGTAGGGTTAAGCGTTGTCTAGACTTTAAAAAAAAGTGCAACGTAACTTGCACATGGCTTCCTCGTTATAGAAATCGCTAAGAGAAATTTTTCTAAAAAAAAATCTATTCTTCACATTTTTCAATAAAAAATGTAAAAAAAATGAAACGGGTTCCTTGTCGTTTTTTAAATGAAATTTTATATTAACAGAAACAGGATATCATGCTTTTCATCGAGTATCCGTAATGCGAGCGTGTACTCAAACAGTACTTGTACTTGGTACTTCAAATCATGATAAAAGTACTTGAAGTACTAAAAAGTGCTTGTACACGTTAAGTATTGCCCAACTCTGCTTTCTAGGCAAATCAGTATCGACAAGCACTGCTAATATCAATGGAATTTATGCAACTTCATGCAAGTAGTCTTCACTGAAAGCCATTAATGATGTCTTTGATCAGTTACGATAAAAATGTTGCCTGCCTTTGCAGTAGGTATTCGGATCGAGGACCCAGCACCGTTCGGCCACAAGATCGCAAGGAACAGCCTCGTAAAGGGGTGCGCAGACGACCTCGTTCTCGTAAAATTTCCTCGTTGGCTCGTGATATGTTTCGTGCGGCCGGAGATAATGATGACCAAATACGAACCGTTCGCCCCTGCAACAATCGAATCGTTGAGTAAACATTCTTTTTAAAATCTCGGAAAAGTTTGATTAAAGAAAGAAAAAAAACATGAACATCTTACTCCGAATTTTTCCAAAGCCGTTCGATTCTGAATATATCCATTTCCTCGTAATCCGGCTTTTGTATAGTCTTGTATGTATGTTTCTCCGGTGTATCGCGAAGAACGTAAACAGTGTCACCCTGTCGCAGCTGCAATTCGCCGCGCAACAGTGTGACGAACTGCTTCTTCCCTTCCTCCTCCTCCTCGCCCTCGAGAGGAATTTCCAGATCGACCTCCCGCGGCTGACATCTCTCGCAGAGATAGGATTCCGCACTCGTGTCGGCTTTCACGCAGTCGCAATGCTGCCAAACGAGACAACGCTCGCACTGGATCATCAGTCCTTCGTCCCTGAAAATTTCGATGATAAACGCAAGTTAATTTTTTTTGCTAAAATATTATACTGTTGTGAGCTAAAAACAAAAATAAAATCTGATTACCTGTGGAGTCCACAAATGCATCGGATAACGTCTTCCTCGCCGGCGGTCAAACCCTGAGGCGGCAAGAAACCCTGAGCCGGCGGTGAGCCCGTCGCCTCCGTAATGGCGTCGATGAAATCTGCCTTGCTGCCCAGATAAAGCTTTCTCAGTCGCGCTGCGGCTATTCCAATTTCGGAAGTTCTACCGAAGAATTTGACGTTGTTATCGAAAAGCTTTATCATATCCTGATCGAATTGCTCCGCTGACTTGTAATGCCCCGTCCCGACAGCCTGATCTATCATCGTCAGATCTATTGGATCCAAAACTTTCTCGTAATACTCCGGTAGCTTTCGCTTCGGGGGTAAAGCGATGAAGGGCGTGCAGAGCAATTGATGATTCTCGTCGTTAGCGCTGGCTACTACACTGTACAAATCTTTCAGCACCTGTAAAAAGGAAAAGAAGTTTGTAATGTTATCAAAAATGAAACACTTCAATTCGCGCATCAATGGTAACGTCTACAATTCCGAATTAATCAAGTTATTAATTTCTCATTAACTGGAAGCACTTTTGCTTCTAATTAATTGTAACAAGAAGAAATTTGTAGCTTGAAACAATAAAATTGACTGGAAACAACCTAGTTTCACTTTTACCAAACTCGCTTTAACTTAAGGTCGTGTGAAACGGGCATGGAGAGATAGCGAACCAATTGTTCTCTAAATTTTTTTCCAAGGTGAGTGATATTTCGACAAAATTGGCTCGATAACAAATTAGGTTTTCGTAGTATATAGACAGAAGCACGAAAACCTAATTTACTTTTGTCCAAAATATTAAGGTAGAACTAAAGATCAATATAACCTTAAAATATTTTGAATCCATTTTCCTCCGAAACGGTTTTTCATTTTATACAATTGATTCGGAGAAAAATCGATCCAAAATTTTGACGACGTCTCTCTCGCACTCATACGTGTTTGGCCTCTCTGAGAAACTAGGGAAGCTGATTTAAACTCGGTTCGCTTATTATAACGTTACAAAAAAAAATCCTCACTTTAGCCAGCTTTGCAGTCTTATTAACTTCCGGATCGTCTTGGGCCTGAGCGAGTCTTCGTGTGCGCACGGTGCGGCAAGTAACGTTGTTCAGTGCCGTCAGCTGCGAATAAAATGCATCCGACTGTGTCTTCGAATCTCCGATAGTTTTTTCCTTGACCGCTTGTACAGTCTTCTCTTTGTTTTTTCCTGTATTCGTTTGCACATGGTTGCTGACGAGAGATTTTAGACGCCGAACTTTTTCCAAATTTCTCAAGAGGAAACAGTGATGCTGCTGAGCGAAGCAACGTTGCTGGTGGGACATCGGCTTTATCGACGGAGTGTGAACCATTGTGGAATCGCCGATCTTGCGCGTTTTGCACAATCCTTTCGTGTTCGACGATTGGACGATGTTAGATTTCCGAACGTTCTTGCGCGGACGACCCACTGATCTTCTTTCGGGATTTTCCACTTGCGACGGCGTTATCGCCAATGATCTAGCCACCCTCTGGCTCTTTCCACCTAATAACATCGAGATAAATTAATTAATGGATCAGTTTTTATCGACTGGTGACACAGACAAATTCTACGAGATCGCAGAGTCGAGTTGACTGTATTTACCCTTGTATTGCACATTCCAAGCGTAAAAAAAAACAGCGGAAAAAGTCTTCAACTGTGCAAATTTTAGTCAAGGATTATTTTAGTAATCTTATTTCAGTAATGGACTATTTTAGTCATCCTGAACTGGATTTCGTTTTAGAAATACATGCAAAGTAGATCGTATAGAGTTCTATTAAATAGTCACACGTGTAGTACGGAATAGTAAGAGATAAATTAATTAATCGATGATGAATTTTACGAGATCAAACAGTCCAACATGCGGGCTCTACACTTGTTTTGCCCCTCCTAAACGTTAATAAACCGTGGATAAAATCCTGAACTGGACAATTTTTAGTGAATAATCATTTCAGGACTATTTTAGTCATCCGGAATTGGATTTCATTTTAAAAATACCTGCAAAGCGCATCGTATAAGTTTGTTGTACGAAATAGCCAGGCAATCAACGTACCGATAACGCCCCTGCAACCTTCGCTGCCGCATCTGCACTGCTGACCCTCAGAGGGATTAAACAGAGCGAAGTTGTAATCGTACGTCAACTCTTCTCCGGGCTTGATATTCCTCGACGCGAAGAGTGCCATTCGCGGCAAGCCGTGAACGCTCCACTTCTGCATCTCGCAATTTGGCTCGCAGGAGTGATTTACGAAACGTCCGTCACCGCCCATGCGATGTCCGTCGATTACCAAACCGCCGTCGAGATGAAGACAGTAGTGATGTGTATCGTTGGCGTACCTGAAAACACGCAATTTCGACTACATTAACAAAAATTTCAAAAAAGATTACTTTCTAATTTAAAACATGATATATGATGAAGCAAAATACAAAAAAGTGCTATACAAATAATACAGAGGCTTGAGCTTTTCACGTAAGATCACAATGCTGAAGCCTCATTATTTGGTTAAATTTTTAACAAAACGTTTTCAGTCATAAAAATTGTACGGCGGTTTTGAACTTTGATTTTAAATTTTACGGATTAGTATTTTCCTTCTGACGCGAGTTTCCGTATAAAATATTCAGTTAAGTTCTTTACCAAGATTCTCTGAAAGAAAATTACGGTCTATTATAATTTTCATGCAATAAATCTGAATCTGAAATGGACAAGATACCTCGTAGCCATTCGCGCTTTGAATTCGCGTTCCGAAACGACTTCGCCGACGTATTCGAGAATGAAATCGCCAATTTTAATGGAATCCTTGGTTCTCACACCCCATCCCTTGCAGTCAGTCATGAATCGCTGAAGCCCCGGCGACCACTCGTGTCTCTGTATTTTCTGATTCTCACACTTTTCACCGCACGGACAAAATTGCGGCGAACATTCGCTGAAGACCATGCGATTTATGCAATCATCCCCGCATCCACTTTCCGGCTTGCACTCGCAGGCCTGCGCCTCGTAAAGCGTCGTCGGTTTTACGTCGAAGTAGATGTTCGTTCGGATTTTTCTGAAACACGCAATACGTACATTATTGTAATAAAAAGATGAATAATTATTGGAACAAAATTGAAACAGAGAACTCGTAGACGGGGCTGCGATAGGCAGCCTAAAAGTAGCAATTGAATGATTACGAGAAGCTGCGGAAGCGACTATAACGCAATTTCTTTCATGAATACATCGTAAATGAATCAATTGATCTATACACCCTATACACCCTAATATATATACCTGTAATTCCACGACGGCACCAAATCCCTTCCGGGGAGTCTCGAGTGCGTGTGGAGCCACCAGAGATCGTAAGGCAGCTGAAAGTGAATTTTCCTCTGTCTCAAAAATTTTCCGCAATGATAGGGTGGCGGTAGCAATCCGTGCGGATGCTCCGCTGGATCGTAGATCATCTTGCTCTTCCCCGATGCGCTGTCGGAGCTCGAGACCTTTCTGGGCTCGTCCTCCTTGTAATAATCCGAGAACAAACCGGCTTGAAGATAACGCTTTTTCCATCTCGGCTGTTTTCGCTTTCCCGCCGAGCCCAACGGTTTACCGATCTCCGGCTCGTCGCTCGCCACGTCGCTGCTCGGCAAAGCGTCGCTCTCGGTGTCGTATCCCGCGTTTCTCAATCTCTTTATGTTCCTCAGCGTCAGATTACATGGGCTCGTCGAGCCTCTCCTTCGCTTGTGATTATTGTTCAGACATCCGGAAATCTCGAGCTTGACGCTCGCGTCCGAGCTCGCCCTGTCCAATTTTTTCACGTTCTCCACGCTCAGCTCGCCGATCCTCTGGCTCTGATTGTAACGCTCCAGGGACTCCTCCAGCGTCGCGTTCTCGTCGTACATCCTCGAATCCTGAATCTTTTCGAACTTTACAGGACACAACTTGTCGCAGGGCCGACTGCCGTCGCACTCAACCAGGTCCTTGCGCACCCTCAATTTTCCGCTGCAAGCGTGCGACACGTCGCCGCAATAGCTCTGACCAGCCTCGACGTGCTCGATCAAGCCGCAATCCTCGAAATCCTTGTAAACCATCGCATTTTCAACTTTCTCGTCGTCGCTCTCTTTCATCGCCGGTTCCTTGACTATCGGAAGTACCTCCTGTATCTCACTGTCCAGCAGTATCGATTTTTCCTCGTTAGAAATTTCAACGTCCACGACGCTCGAGCGTTCCACGACCTCCGTTCTTCTTATCAGCTTCAATTCCACGGAGTCCTCGTTGTTGCTCGGAATTTCAGATTTCTTCTTCTTCTTCTTCTTCAACGTAGGAAAACCGGTGCGGTTTATCGGCTTTCTGCGACGTATCTTCTTCTTCGTGAGAATCGAAGCCGCCAGTTGATTCACCGGATTCGGTACGTTTAGTATAACGTCTGCTCTCTTCTCTTTTTTCTCCGGCGCGCTGATCTTCGTTAACGGTGGCTTCGTGTCGCAGAGATCGACGTTCGATTTGTCATTCTCACCCTCGATCTTCGGAGTGTCGCTAGCGTCCGATTTTTCCGTGTCCGCGGCCGTTTTGTCGATCTTCACCTTCTCCGACTTCTCCGCGTGCACCTTTGGACTCTTCTCGCCGGCGTTGTTGTCGGACTTTTCGCTCTTGTCGCCGACGCTGTGACTCTCCGAGGCCAACTTCGTAACGGTAACGCGAAGATCCTTGACGATCTTCTTCTTTCGTCTCGGTTGAATTTCGAGTCTGTTGGGAGGTTTCTCGTCGGCGGAGTCGCAGCTCTCGCTCGCCGGCGTCTCGATAGCGGCGATCTCGGCGTCCCTGTGCCGTTTCTTCGGCGTAACTGGAACGATTTCCTTCTGGCTCGAGTTACACTGACTCTCCGTATACCTCGTTATCGTCGCCTCGATAGCCTCCTCTATGTGATTCTCGGTCGAATTTGATTCGTTTGCGTTCACCTCGTTTCCGCTCGCGCTCGAGCTCTGCGAGCTATGCGGACTCGAGACGTGGTAGTGTCGCTTCTTGAGCGGTAGCCTCTGCTCGTTGGAGTTCGAGTTGCTGCTGCTGTTCAGACTGCTCTTCGTGTCGCCGTTCGCAGGAATCTTCTCCTTCTTCAGGCGTCTCTTCAGCTTCTGATCCTCGCTCGCGCTCATGTCGCCGCCCTTGCGCTTCTTTATCATCTTCTTCACGCGAAATATCTGCGGCAATTCCGGATGAGCGACGCTCGCGTTGTTTCGACCGAGGCTGCACGAGCGCGAGAACTCGTCGATCAGCTTCTCCAGCTCCTCGGTGACGCTCGGGTTTATCTTTATCGGTTCCTTCGGAGGAATTACGACTCGTCGACGGTGCTTGTGATGGTGATGCTTGTGCCGATGATTGCTCGAGGGCTGAACGGACTTCTCGTACTTGTAGGACTCCACGTCTATGCTCTCAGACTTCATCGGACTAACGACCGGCAGGGAAATCACGGTCTGCACACCGACACCGTTCGTCTCCAATTCGCTCGCAGACTTTTTGCTGCTCTTGTTTTCCTTCAGCACACGCCTCGGACCCACCGGCGGCGGACATTTCTTTCCACCCGTGGATTTCTTGCTCGGCACCGAGGCGGGCTCCAGTCTGTTCTCCTTCGAGCTCTTTCTGCCGCTGCTGCTGCTCCTCTCCTCGTGAGCCGGTTGCTCGCGACGACCGGACTTTTGCACGCTCGGCGAGGCGGTCTTGTTAACCGGGGCGAGCTTCTCGGATCGAGATTTCTTGACTATCTGTTCGACGATCGGCTTCGTCTCCTTCGTAAATGACTTCTTCGAGGACGGCTTGCTCGAAGATTTCTCCTGTCTCTCCGGACTCTTGCGAACTTCGGGACATGGTTTTTCTTCGGGCTCAACGGGAGTCTCGAGATTCGTGCTCTGTGTAGATTTTTTGTTCTTGAATTTTTTGTTCTTACTCGCAATTGCGTTCGTGTTGCTGTTCTGAACGGTAGTTTTGGACTCTAGGTTGCTGTTTTTCGATGGTTTTGCGTCGGTCTCGCTCTTTCGAGATTTTGGATTTGGCGTGTCGTTTCGCTCGATCTTTTCGATCTTCTCGACGACCTCGGGCCTGAGTCGGGGCCTGCCCGGACCTCGAGGCTGTGTGGACACCATCTTCGCGGGTCTGCCGGGCTTTCGCTTCGGTGGATACAAAACCCGATCGACGTTCACCGCTGGCTTTGGAGCGACTGTTTGCAGCGGCGATTGCGCAGCCACCGGAGGGCTCGCCGGACTTATCGCCAAGTGCAGAGGGCTGTTGTCCACCGATTGGATGCCTGAATCGGGCGATACGTTCGATAAACAAGCGTACTCCGGATCTGTAGCTTTTTTAACCAACTTGCTACGCCGCTTACGGGGTTCCGATAGCAGGGCCGTCTTTTCGGCGAATTGCTGCAGCAGTGTCGAGCTGTAAACCGGCACGGGATTCTGATCGGCCGTCTCGCTGGAGTCCGAGTCGGCGCCCAGGGACATTCGCTCGATGGCTTTCGAGACCAAACGGCCGCTCTCAGAATCCTCGAAACCGTCGAACGGAGCATCCTCGTGCTCCTGATCCGGCAATATCGCCGCGAGATCCTCTTGGTTTATCTCCTGCAGCGGCTGCTGCTGCGACGGCGGCGCCGCCGGCGGAGCCGTCGCCGGAGGCGTAACCGGAGCGGGCTGCACGGAAGCCTCTTGAGAATTCGGAACACTCGGCCCTGCCGATGAATCCGAATCGTCAGTGGTATATTCTCCGCTCTAAAAAAAAAATATATGTTTAAAATATGGATTTAGTCGAAGATTACGAATGAATTATCGGGGATTAGGTACGAATTGTGCGAATCTCTCACCTTCGCGCTACTATTCGCCGCCTTCGATTTTCTCGTCCCGACTCTCCGAGGTTTCTCACTCTTCGACTTGTCGATTTCCTCTTTCTTCTGAGCCTTCATACTGATTTTCAGCTTGAGCGAACCCTGAATTGGACGAGAAGGGATTCATGAAAACATACATTAGGTACTAATTAATTAGAATTTTAAACGACGATTTCGAAACTCGTTCGATGTCGTCTCTCGAACAAGCAAATGTTTCTCGTACAATATGAATGATTACTGCTTTTAAATTTTTTTTTATATAAAATTTTTTTACTAGTGTAGAAGTTGCGAACTGCTTTGTAATATGAACTCTTCCTAATGCCAATGTTACGTTTGGCCGATATATCAATATCGCCCTGTAAATGGGATATTCCCATGAATATAAAAATAAATAAATAAATAAATTATAAATGCATTAGTTCGATATAAAATACAATAGAACTAACCTGCTCGAAATTAGTTTCCCTTATTGAGAAGGTTTGCTCGCTGTTTTCCGAAGAACAGTCGGTATTCGATCCCGTCTCTGCACACTCGTCCTCGGCGCTGCTCTCATTGTCGGATTCTGAATCGGAGTAAGAGCAGCTGCCCTCGGTTCCACCGGAACTGTCCTCATCGGAGTCGGAATCTTCCTCAGAATCGACTGAATCGGTATCTAACGTTTAGAATAATTATTGGAGCGTGCCACTTATTTATTTCCTTTTAGTCCTTCACGTACGGGATTCGACCGCGATCCTCGCTCAGCGAGCACGTACATTGCGCGGTATAAAAATCGCAATATCTCAAAAAATATTGAAGATATCGAAATTTGGAAAATTTTTCTCTATCTGATATTATATTTGTCTAAAATAATATTTTCATCGTCAAGTTATAGTTCGCTATTGTTATTCGAAACAACGACGCCAGGCTCTCGTACGTGAAGGGTCAACTTTAGGACAAACGCGACAGAAATCGCTAGATTATTACCATTTCGACCAGTCGCCGGATCCCAGCTACCCCCGCCCTTTATCGCATCCATATCAACGGTCGAAGGTAATTCTCTCTCGGGCTCCTCATCGTTCTCGTCCCAATTCCAATTTTGGAGCTCTAATTCCGATGGATGATGGACAACGGCATTCCATCCCGAATCACCGGACATTTTTCCGCTTGTCAGACATCCACGTCGTTCGAGCTTATAAACATTCCTTGGGATTTTTCCTATCCGTAGGTTCCATCTATTTCGAACCTTTTGGAGTACAATTTTTCCTCATCCTGCAACACAAAATTAATACAATTCAAAATACAAGGAAAGTTCCTTCGAAAAATATCTAAGAAATTAATTCGCTATTACATGGAAAAGTGAATTTACTTTCGTATTTCCTAGCTCGGTAAATTTCCCTACTCTGTTTTAATCAAAGTTGGAAAGTGCGTGTAAAAAACTAAGTTTTACAGATCTCAAACGATGCCTCGAAGCATGAATAAGCTTCCAAAAATGTGAATTCTCGTACTGTATAAAATTTCCCTGTGCAACGGGATACATTTTTCTCTGCACGAGTGAATACATGCAAAATATGTTATCGGCATCGTAAACAAATTATCGAAGCGTTACATGCGTCCCTATAAATTCTTTGTTCCGTTTCAAAAAGTTTAAAAAAAATTGCCATAAATGTTCCGATTTGTCTTCGATACATCGACTACGTCGAATACAACAAAACTGGCTGTCAGGGACTGCATCTGACGCTCCAGAAAGTAGAATACCATGAGAAGCACCAAAGCTGGAACGGAATCAGACCAGATGGGTGTGCCTTGTTGCGTTATTTACAAACAATCGTTAGATAGCCAATCAATCTAACTGCATCGACAAATTAATACAGTCGTCCGAGTTGCGGAAAAACTAAATACACTAAAAGTTTACATTTCAAAGTATAAACAAAATTGATGAATCACTTTTAAAAAATCTGCTTCTTTTCGATACATCGACCATCTAGAGTAAAATGAAACTGGCCTTCAGGCAATGCATCTGACGCTCCAAAAAGTTGGCTACGATTCGGAGCACCTTAGACCAAAATTGGATCAGAGTCAGCTCAGAGGAGCGCAATTTACAACCACCTGCCGATCGGTCCAATTGCATCAACAATTAACAGTCGTCCGAGTTGCGAAAGAACGAATCTCACCAAAAATCAATGTTACCAAATTTCATCGTCGATATGATGAGAGAGAGTTTGTTTGCAACATGCGAAGAAAACACTGCCGAGAGGACACCCACAGCGAATACAATGAAAGTGGCTCTTAGGAATTGCGCCCGATGCTCCAGAAAGTGGAATGTGATGCAAAGCCCCAACCAAAACTGGGCCAGAGTCGAACCGCAACTGGCCCGGAGTCGGGCCAGAGTATCGTGCCATTGTCGCCTTATTTACATCCGAATCACCTGACGTTCGGTCCGACTGTATCGACAAATTAACGTATGTAGAGTTGCAAAATTTCTTGTCTTTAGTTTCTTTTGTTACGCGCAGAGAAAACTCCATCAAGTGGACGCCCAGAGCGAATACAGTGAAACTGGCTCAGGCATTGCGCCCGGCGCTCCAGAAAGTGGAATACGATGCGAAGCACCTTCGACCAAAACTGAACCGGAGTCGGGCCAGAGGAGCGTGCTATCGTCGCGTTATTTACAATCGAACCTGCCGATCGGTCCGACTGCATCGACAAATTAACGCAATCGTCCGAGTTGCGAAAAAAAAAAAACTAACCGCACTAAAAACGAGCGCCGCAAAATTTCTTCCGTTGAGTTTGGTTCATTACGCGCAGAGAAAACACCTCCAAGAGGACACCCAAAGTAGCGGCGGAGCTGCGGAGATTCCATGTTAATAGCCAGGTTAACAAAAATTTCAAACGAGCGTCGCAGTTGCTCGACGTTGAGTTACAAGATTCCCCGAACAACCGAACGACATCGAGGTACGTCGAGCGGTTGATCGTCGTAAATAAGTTGCGAAAATTCGTCTACCTCACATATTTCAGCCGTGATTCGCCGTTAACATTGACAACACACAACTGATAAGAAAATCGTGCATTAACGGTGGCCGGACAGCTGTTTATCGGGGGTAAGCAGATGTACCAGGTGCATCGAACGAATTGGCGCGAAAAATTAATCGCTCCGATAAGCTCGCGAGCGTCGAGCGAGCCACGGAACGGACGACGAGGCGCTCGTCGAATTTTCTCTCGTCGAACGGACGACGACGCTCGTTCGTAACGTCTCGTACGCGCCACTGATAAACCCGATTAGAAAGTTTTTCACGATGTTTACTTCTCTCTTGCCCCCCTGTGCGTGGTCACAAAATGGCGTTGCAACGAAAACGAATCAGAGACGTTTATCGAATGGAACGTAAAAAAAAAAAAAAAAACACACACCGCGATCACACAAACACGGGAGGAACTCTTTGCTGTCCGAGGCACGGCTCGCAAGGCTCGTCGACGGTGATTCTTTTAAGTTTTGACTCGACCTTTTTTTTACATCGGGTAAACATCGAGATTCACATCTTTTTTTTTACCAATCCACACATATATGTCGCACGCACACGGCGTCTCACGTTTCTCGGTCATTGCTTTACTGACTCCGCACATCGGTGACTAATTGAACGTCTCCTTGCTCTTGCCCCATCGATAATGAAGAAAGATTGGGATGAAGTTTAAAAAAAAAAAAAATTATTTTATTTTATAATTTTTTTTTTTTTGCGAATAAAAGGTTCGACAATTGTCTCTCTGGGGGTTCGATGCGTTCGGATGCATTTTTTGTGTCTCGAGAGCCGTGCGCTTATCAGCCGGATCGAGAGAAATGTGTGGTTGCGGAGAACGTTATCGGATTGAGAGCCAATACGCACATGCGTGCGCATATATACAGATATACTCCGGCGAATTACATGTGTACTCGTTTAAGCCTCTATAACTGAAGCGCCAGTTATTGTGCGTATGCTCCTCGGCGTTGAGCGTGTATATATGGACATTGTTAATAAAATATTAAATATTCTTATCGTGTGTCGTAACATTGATAAATGTTGTACAACCGAATTACATTCTTATAGAATCATCGATGTTAGATCGCCGTTGTTTTTATTTTTTATTTTTCGCGTTGATAAGTTATCGATGCGCAGATATCATTGACGTAATATCGTTACAGATTCTTTTTTTCTTATACCAGAAAACTCCGCAGGCGTTAAATTGCCCAAATATTATGTTGCGTTAATTTAATACGAAATGCGGGCCTATTTTTCTTCTCATTAATAAATTATCAATACGCACATACAATCGACGCAACATAGTTAGGGATTCTTTTTTTCATTGACCAGAGACTCCGCAGGCATTGAAGTGCCTAAATATTATCTCGCTTAAAAAAAAACGATTGAATCAAAAAGTTAACACCTAAAAATCCAAAGAGTTTGAAACTCGCGCCAAAGCTTCGCGAAACGGCCGTCGCGAGCGCTGCGATCGACCGCGCACAGCTTCGCGCCGCGCAGTTTCGTGTCTTCGTAGTTTCGTCCGACCACGGCCGCAGAGCAGGAGTAGAAATTCCGAGTCGGCAATATGGCCGGCCAGATGTGCAGCAGTAGGGTGGTGTCACAGTGGTGTTAGTGCCGTTATTATTTATGTCGAATTATCGCAAGTCCTGTCCGAACCTCGCGTGTTTTCATGGGCTCAGTGAGATACTGTGCAGGAGCAGAAATTCGGTTTGCATGAGGGCATAGCACTCACCCCCCAGCCCAGCAAACATGAGGTAAGTGTACCAAAAAAAAAACCCACTTCCTCCCTCGCCAGTAACACGGCTTCGTTACTCGAAGGATTTTTCTTCGTACGTTTTTTTTTCGTTTTTTTTTTTAATCGTTTCATTGCTTTTCCCAACATCGATCATTGTTTATAGTGACGGCGAGAGCGTCGCGACGAAGCATTATCCCGGCACGAACTCTCGTGCCTTTGTCAATATAATTCGACTGATTGTTCGGCGTGAAATAATGGGCAGGGGTCGCGGATTGTTAACACAGTCGGCAGGGGGGCGGGAAGGCGTTTTTCTCGGGAATTGACTCGGACAGTATCGCAACGAGGCATGGCTGGGTAACGATTTTTTTTTTTTTTTTACAAAATTATTATTCGTCCTCGCATTGCGTCCTGCGAACCTACCCGATTCCCGTTACACCTCGGTGAAACATTCTTTCGTCTCGGGATTGTCCCATTGTTTGCAAATCTCCTCGATTACTTTTTCGGCACTGGTCTACGTACATTTTGCGATAGAACATTTTTTTACGCTCCTCCGAGTGTGTCACTCGTGCAACGGTGAAACTCCGCTGTTTTTTTTTTTTTTTTTTTTTTTTTTTTAAGGTGTCTTCGATTTCGTTGCCTTTCGCAGACGATTACAAAAAAGCTTTCGTGTTATTGTCGATCCCTCTCGTTTGTTTGCGACGAGAGTCTTCGAGAGAATTCTCCACCGTCGATCCTTTGTTTTCGTTCGTGCGAAACGTCGCAGTGGCGAAGGAAAATCTGGCTTAGTTCGATTGTAACTAAAAATTTACAGTGACTCGAGGTAAATGTCAATTTAGTGAGAGCCGAGAAGTGCGCATGATTTTATCTCGCGCGTGAATCGGTCGAGTGGCTTACACTCGTTTCCGGACGAAAAAATAAAACTTCTTTTTTTGGCAAAATATTATCTCGTGCGGTTTACGTCGATAAGGATTTGTCATCGGGCGAGGATAAGTCGGGAGCGTGTTGGCCGAGTGAAATTTGCTATCCGCGCCGGGAGGACGGGCAATCGTCGCTCTGGGGGTCCGTGGGGATTCATACTTTTATTCCTTGACTGTTCGGCCCCTAATCCCCCTCCCCCTCACCCCACCTCTTAAAATACCCCGAGTGCTCCACGCGCAGTCACACGCTTATACACCCGGTATCGAGGGTGAATGCGGTGCAACTAGACGCTCACGCCCTACAGTAGATCTTCGCTCGATATTGCAGCGGCGAGGCAATATCGAGCATTTTTATTGTCCGGTGGTGCACCGATGAGGCTTACAAATTTATGGAAAACAGCTTTAAAATATTTTATCACAGGAGAATAGCATTTGTTTACATATTCACGATGATGGAACAGACTAGCCGGTTGAGGCAGTCCTTGCGAATAGTGTTCACTTGATATGAGTTTCAGAGATACGAGAGGGAATTGCAAACACTTCCGAATGGTATAAAAATCTTTGAAATATCAAGCGTATTAAAGGTGCTGAAAAGATTAATTTTTCACAATTCCTTCTCATTTCTTTAATCTTATGCGAAGTGAACACTATTCACAAGGACCAGCTTAAGGAGTCTTTATAGTCCTTTATAGAAACTTGTACGCATCTATTGATTATAGCGGATGGTTATTTGCATTACAGCAGATGTTCTTCATGCAGAAAAACATTAATTGCAATGGATTTGCAGACATCAACTGATTCGTGCTAATCTTAAAAAAGGTACATTTTCGTTCAGTTTTTTCAAAGAATAATCCATCATTTCCGCTCGATTTTGATGTATTATGGCTCATTCTTTTTCTTGGAAGAAGCTCTTCGAATTCACCGTCTAGATATTCGATACTATTTTCCGTTTAAAGATGGCAGCCTTTTGTTTATCCATCGGCGAAATTCCTTCGTAAACAAACGACTGTAATTTTCACACGGAAAATACTATCGAATATCTAGACGGTCAATTTGTAGAGCCTCTTTCAACGAAGAGAATGAGCCGTAGTACATCAAACCTAGCAAAAATGACGAATTATTCTTTGGAAAATCTGAGCGAATTCGTACCTTTTCGAAAATTAACACAAACCAGTTAATATTTTTGCGAATCCATTGCAATCAATGTTTTTCTAGGACATATGCTGTGATGCAAATAATCATCCGCTGTAATCAATATATGCGTAAAAGTTTGTGTAAACGACTTTAAAAATGTAGCACTCGTTTGACTAGCGCGAAGCGCTCCAACCTCCTTAAGCCGCCCGAAACTTCGTTCTACTTGCCGCATGAGTAAAAATTCCATGAACTGTTTTTCGTTAAAAATAGAAACTCGCCACAGACTGCGATACACTCATCTTGTCCCGGGATTTTTTCGGTTTCTTAAGAGAATATACGGTTTACCCTACGGTTTACCTATATCTGTTACGATGGGCGAATTAACAGATACACAAATACATGTTTGAAGAAAAATGTACGCGAATTTAATATAAAAAATATTACAAATTATTGCGTTTGACGCTTTACTTTCATTTTTTTCATAGTTTACCGGTTGGCCCGAAAATATTAAGCACATGAATAGGAGCTTCTAGTTTGTTGCTCAATATTTATTGTTGCACCGTGGTATATTTTTGTTTATGAATTGAAACGTTAATATATAGTTTAGCATTAATCCTAATTTTTTTTATTTATGTTTTACAGACCAATTTATCTATATTCATATTTCAAATGTAATATCAACAATGTATAACAAATTGCCGCGTTTAAACTTTACTTCAATTTTTTGATGGTTTACACGACAGTTAAAAAAAAAATTGAACAAACTAACGGGAGTTTGTAGTTGGCCAATATTTATTGTTACACGGTCGTCAATTTTTATTTACGAAATACAACCTTAAAATAGAGTTATCCTTGTTTCAACTTTACGCAAAAAAAAAAAATATTTTGACGAAAATACCACATTCGGCGTGAAATTTTGTATTTTCGTCTTCTGAACTCTTATTAAATTCAACAACCGTCTGCAACAATGTAGAACCCTCGATCAAAGTATATCGGTCGATAATTTCAGTCCCGTAATGAATCATGAAAAAAAAAATCGCGAAAGTTCATTTACAGACCACTTTCACCATATCCATATCTCGGACCAAGTGAAAACGATATCAAACACGTAATATAGCGCACGCTTAGCCAGACTGCGTGCCCGTAATCTATCCTCCGATAATCTTCGGCCGAACGCTTAGACACCATTCTCCGGATTGATTTGTCATTAACGCAACGGCAGCGAGTAATTTTAGCTCACGGAATTTCCACGAACGTTACTCATGCGAGAAACAATTTTTTTGTACTCTATAATCTTTTTTTTTTATTTCATTTCTAATACCGAACTGCGCGAAGCAAAGTTATCGATTTTCGTGCAGCATCGCGTGTACTCCTAGATTTCCACACGCCACAGGAGACAAAGTCTTACCGCAGGCCCTGAACAAGGTCTGCGATGAGTAGTCCTGATAAACGTCTCGCGATCGCTTTGAACACCTGCCCGTTACTGTCGCTCTGAGCGTTGAGATACGTGCGACGACTGCGACGAGTTTTCTGCAATTCTTATACAGCGACACACGGCTTTTCACTTTGTCACATACCCACGTTGGTATTCAGGAAAAAAAAAAAAAAACAACAAAAAAGTAACGATCGTGGACACTGTAAAAATATGACCCTGAAGATAGCTACATCAGACAAAATTCAATCTTTAGCACGGCATAACTCCCTTACTTTTCATCGTAGACTTTTCTATGGGCTCATTAAAAAAATTACTAGGTTGTTATTAAAAAATAAATTTCTCCGGTTATTTGTAGTCGATTAATTGTGAAATATGGTAATTTTTAATTATCGTCATATCGCGTGCCTCGGCCACTTTTATGCCATTTATTTTAGTCACGCCGTATAAATTATAAGAACACGCTCAATAATAATTCTTTAATTAACTCTTGATGGAATAGGATTAGGAAAGGCGGGCAAATAAAGTCGACACGAGACACTGTGGATCGTGCAACGGATGTATATTGAGTAGAAGAGATTATAAATTACATGCATCAAAGTTTTAATGCATTTTCAATAATTCTTTTTTGCCGATCTAGCGCAAAATTGTTGCACATCGGTCGTGTCAATTAGCAAAATGATTACGATGAAAATGAATCGTCAATTACGGGTCTAACCCGAAAATTAAACAAAAATATAGAATGTATAATAAACGACCACAGATAAAATTAATTAATTTGCCAATAAAGCAATATAAAAATAAATCATTGAAGATTTCCTGGTCGATCCAATTTACTATCACGTAATTAATCGAGCGATAATTAATTCCTTCAACAGGCATACGAAAAGCAGATGAACTGAATTCGAGATTGAATTCCATTATCGCAGAGACAATAAAATACAGACGACTCTCGGGTTTTATTAACAGTAGAAATTTCCTATAATTTTCCTCCGACGTTTGCTTTCTCCCGGGAATTTTTGCAGATTTTCCCAAAAGTGCAGTTTTGCATATAAAAATGGTCTACCGATAACCCATGATCGACTGACTTCTTTCGTATAATTTTTTTCACTGTTTCGGTCGAAATAAAAATTGGATAAAAAATAGAATATGTCACGCCGCCCACTTCGGCTTAAATCTTTAAAAATTTTATATATCAAGCGAGACTTTTCAGAATTTTTTCAAATTTTTTAATCGTAACGATCAATAAGTTCATTCTTTTAATGATAAATAATTATAAACAATTTTTAAAAATTTAATAAAACAATCTGCGTGCTTTTAAAGTTGGTTCAGTCATATAAAAAATCGTAGGTCTAATCGAAGATATGAAGGGTTAGACCCAGGTCGAAATGGTAGGGAATGTATATATCGGGGTTGTCGTGAGCAAGCGTTGCAAAAAAAAAGTTGAAGACGAGCGAGGGTGAAGACTTTCGGTGTGCCCGGGTCAGCTTACCACCCCACTCAATTAACCATATGCTCCTGCAGCATGCAATAATATCGGATGACTCAAGGTAAAGCCATACGAAATTAACAGGCGGCACCATGCCGATCACGAATACTCGAAGCTTTTCCCCCATCTTGCATGTAGTTAAAAAAAATAGGGATCATCAGTCGATAATAGTCCCCTTGTGTACAACTTTTTAGCCCGATAGGTCAAAAATTGTATAAGCTAGCGTGCATACAGACTTTTTTTTAGTAAAGTTCAATACTGCCTAAATTTTGTATGACGAAAAAGCATTTTGCTAAATGTAACCAAACATTGATTAAACTCTCTATCTACCTTAGAAATTTCAGCTTGATCGCTCAAGTCGTTCTCAACTTATAAGAGTTTCAATTTTTGGGCTCTCACACACACACGCGCATTTTTTTCTGAATATGATTTTCTGATATTTTGGAACATTCTGAACACGTTTTCATTAAAATCTCGAATATTTTTTTTTATTCATGAAAACAAAGCTTCCTTTATGAGGAAGCAACGACATTTTAATAATATCTTTTTGCATTCAATTTTTTTACGTGAACAAGATTCGAGGACAAAAAAGTTTTTAAAAGTGGGTCAGGACATTCGGAGCCTCGGACAATAGTTCCGGCGGAATTGCAGCTTCATTCAAATTAATACGAACGTTCTATGCAAGTATACAAAACAAAAAAATACGGCTTTCGTGCTAAGGCGACTCTGGGTGTATATAGTGCGAATAGCGAAATGTAGCTCTCGGAAAAGGTAACCGAATACATCTTCAGGCCGAGCCGCGTATAAGGTGACCTGGGACACATACGCTCCAACGAACGCTGGCGAGGCCTTGCTTTTGCACAGGGCGCCTAGTTTCGCGTAGTCCCCTCCCCCTTCCCCCTCCAACCTCCCCCTCTTCAGCCCATCGACCCTCGCAAACACAGGGCTTTCCTAACGTTCATCTCGGCATTTGCCGACATTCGCTGCATATATGCTATGTTTATATATGCTGTGTTTTCCTTTATGACTTTCAGACGGTCGCTTTATTAATTCTGCTCCGGGTTTTTTTTTCTTTCTTTTTTTTCGCCTCTCCGTGTAAACTCGTGGTTTTATTTTTATGTCCAGTGACGACGGCGAGTTATGTTTTTTTTTTGTTTTTGTTCTTTTGCAAAAGGGTTTTTGTAGGGGTGTTTTTTTTAATATGACGATGAATAATGTAATTCTTTAAAAATCAAAATAAATAAGCAAAGTAATCGAATGAGGAATAAAAACGTTAGAAATAGTAAAATTCGGTTTACAAGTTTTTAAGGGAGAGGGATAATTCGGCTGTGTTTGGAAGAGCTCGACGCGTGTTTCGAAAAGGAAAGAAATTGATATAAAAAATTATATTAAAAATTTGACAGTTTTCAAAATTATCAACGAGGATTTATTTAGACGATTTTTATGAACAATGGCTCGTGTTGTTAAAATTGCTACGCTACAAAATCAAATTCTCTACAAAATTACCCATTGTTGACTGAAATTCAGATAGGATTCACCTGAAAATTGTCCTCCTTTTGTCTAGACAATATTTTTTATTTATGCGCAGCAATTCTGGGCGGTAAAGTTCCGCTGTAATTCTTATCGGTTGCTCCAATTTCTCGAATGCCAGAGTGCGGAAGTTACGATATCGCGCCACATCCTACGTCGATCGAAGCGAAATCTATTCGCGGGGAGTTAATTACTTTTTAAAGTCCGTTCGGTGGTTTGATCGCGGAAGTTGTACAGTAATTGACACGGAGTGTGAATATTATCAATCGTTTAAATGTATGCTTTTTTTTGCTATGCAGCGCTTATTAAAAAACCGGTGTTGCATCTATTAAGAATAATTGCGTTACCATTCCGTACAGTTCCCTCCTTAAGGTAGTCCTTGCGAATAATGTTCACTCTGCATGAGTTTCAGAGAAATGAGAGGGAATTGCAAACACAACAATTTTTTTTGAAAAATCCCAAATAATGCACCTGAAAATACCCGAAAAAGGCGACTCTATCTATAAGATTAATTAGCTCCGAAGAATAATAATAATAAAAAAAAACACGCACATTTTTTCCCACAATTCCAAACCGCGAGTTTTACTATAATATAGTCAATCTACATGATATTAATCAATCGCGAGTAATAGCTTGTTATCGAAACATAGAATTTCAGTCCTATTCCTACCTTTTTTTAGAGACAATGGTTCTTATCAAGATTTACGAGGAAACAATGCTTCTAAAATTAAGCGATTAGAAAAAAAAACTTCAAAGAGGTTCCAAGTAAAGTTTTGTAATTAAAGTAATTAAGGTTCAATTTAACTGTCCCTACAATGATACACGAGATAATTGGGCCGTTCAGTGACACGAGATCGTAAAGTTTTTCATCCTGTTTCTATATCGCTGTACGAAACATTATCTCATTGTCACACATACCAGGATGGCTTGTTGGACTGGAAGTTCAGATTATCGTTAAGTCCAATTTATCTCGGAGCTTTCGCGCGCGTTAGGTAGCCGCACTAGCGTGGGTACGTTCTCGATCGACGGCCATCGTAATAATCTGACCACCTCTCTGTTCGCGTAATTTACAACGATTGTAGTTTATTCGCATCAACGATCGGAGTCGTAAAATGACTGAAAATATGTGAAAATAATTTTTACGGATGCCGCAAACAAGCTCTACGATGAATCAGTCCAATTATCAACGAAAATTACAGAAGACGTTTGTAAATTTCTGCGAAACAAGCGACATTATCCCATTAGAGAAAGCATTCCCAGCATTTCCAATTTGCAAGATCCATTAAAATTAGCGAGCCAACAAACTGGCCAATAAATAATTTGGCGCGTGACTGTCCTGCGGATATAATACTTTTTCGTTTCAAATTATAACAATCGAATTTCGTTGAAAGATTATCGATCGATTATCGATTGAGTAACGATTACGATTACATTTTCCATGAAAAAAAATTGATTCTCGTTGTTAATTTTTCCGTATTGAAAGGCACAGCAAAAAAAATCGTTCAAAAATGTAGCTGGAATTTATGTAATTTATTTTGGACACGCAAAAAACATGATTAGATTGACGAAAATCCGCGGTGACTTACGTTCAAAGCTGTTTTTTGTTTGGTACGAGCAAATAATTGTTTTGCTAAACGATGATTTACTTCAATCGATTCAAAATTTGTCGAATCAAACATTTTTTTTTGTACCAATCAAATTACATCTTCGAACGTCTTGGTTTAATCCAACCATTTATTTTTCTCAGTGTCTCAACTCGTAAAATGAATTCGAATATATTTTAGTATTTTATTCAACTAGTCTGCATAGCTCGACTTACCATTTTTGTTTGTTTTTGTTTTTCAATAAATCCCGCTGAATAGATCGTCAACTAAAGAAAACTAAATTTCAAGCCGCAATCTTCGTGGTTTCGTGCATATTTACAAATTTATTTCTTCGCTTCATCAATTAACCCATATATTAAATTTTTTATTTGTTGAACAGCGAAGTGAGCGTATCATCAGCCCGTGCATCGGTGATGGTCTACGACGACGTGAACAAGAAATGGATACCGAGCGGCACATCGTCGGGTCTCTCCAAGGTCCAACTGTACCATCACCTCGTCAACAACACTTACCGCGTAGTAGGAAGAAAATTGCAGGATCACGAGATTGTGATTAATTGTGCGATTCTAAAGGGACTAAAGTACAATCAGGCTACGGGGACATTCCATCAATGGCGGGACAACAAACAGGTGTACGGCCTCAATTTTTCGAGTAAGGACGACGCCGATGCTTTCGCCAGGTCGATGCTGCAGGCTCTCGACGTGAGTTGAACTTTTATTTTATTTTTTTCCCCTCCCCGTTAACGCAATCATACAAATAACCTTTTTCTTTCGACACTCGAAAATTAATCGTACATCACGTTCGTGAAAATCGAGATCTTCCACTTTTGTGTGTAGATTTTTTACTTTTGCCTGTACGAAGTTCCTATGAAAAATTATTTGACTTTTTGTACAACACCGGGAAAAAAAATTATTCGCTCCAATCTTCAATTACCGATAAATCTGGGCACATTTTTATTTTCGTTCATTTTTCTACAAACTTTGAATGTCCGGACCGAGGGCGCACGCTGTTACGAGGGAGAATAAATTCAATACTCGTGCGAAAAACTTTTTCTGAACTCGTGTGATTGCAACACTTACCTTCGGCTCGTCCTGCAAACACACACTCGTTATAATAGTTGTTTGTATGGCAAGGGCGTAGAACGGGAGGGAGTTCTTGACGAGTGGGAAAATGCCGCACAAAGCCGAAGGCGAGTGCGGCATTTTCTCACTCGTCAAGGCATTTCACAGGAACGGAAAGCGGGATTTTACGTGTATGCGTTAGAAAAAAAGTTTTATCGTATTAATATCGTAATGAACTGTTCCGTGACTATTTGGCATCCTCATAAAGGAAGCTATATCGGCAACAGAAAAATATAAGCAAATACATGGCTATTCGAAAATACACAAAATCACTAATTTTGGAAATATTCATTACACAGATTACCTATAAAAAACAGCAGTTATTTGTCGTTTCGGGGCCATGTCTGATGTATTTTTTTCCCACCGATCAGGAATCCGTCACTCATTTTACTCTTGGCTCATTATTACCGAGTAATATTACTTTTTCATAAAAAGAAAGAAAAACATTGCAAATCGCATTTAAACGGTTCAATCGATCCTCGCCAAATTAAATATGGATCATCGATCGATAGCAGTTCCTTTGTGTACATCTTTGTGGCCGAATAGCTCAAACATGCCCGATGGCTTCCCCTCCCACCGATAACTCACTCAATTGTACAAATTACCTTCTTTTTCGACACTCGTAAATTAATCGTCCGTTACGTCCGCGCCAGTTCTAAAAGTTCCGAAGGACTGAATGTTGAAGAAAAAAAAAGAAGATACCACTATAGTTTAGCTGCGAATTCACTCTAATTGGTCTCCGTCATCGTTAATTAACCGTTTGGGTTACCCTCGTGTAGGTGCTGAGCAATGGAAGCAACATATCACGCAGTCTGGGTCCGTCGGTCACACCAGCAACGCAACAGCAACCCGCTTATCCTCAGCAGCAGCCGCAACAGCAGTCGCAACAACCGCCGTTGCAGCAACCTCCTCAAATGAATCCACAGTACGACGAGGATATGGGATACAGGTGGGTCACGATTCGCAACAAAAACTAACAAAAATAATATTAAAAAATAAAAAGAAAGAAACAAACAACCGGGGATAGAAAATCGCTGAAAAAAAAAACCAAGTTAACACTCGCAACATTAACGTCCCGTTACTAAAGTGGATCAAAGGACACCCGGAAAATAAAATTATTCGCTCGAATCTTCAATTACCGATAAATTGGGCACATTATTATTTTCTTTCGTTTCTCTGCAAACTTTGTCCAGACCGAGGGCGCAGGCTCTTGCGAGAGAGAATAAATTCAACACTCTTTTCTCATCCAGCTCGTCGTAGAGAGTCTTGTAATTGTTGTTCTTTTTTAATCGCGCTCCGACGACTAGAAGAATTCGTATGGTTGTCCAGTGTAAGTAGCTCGAAGGATCGCTGAATCCGGACACCTGGGTGCACGTGACGTATTCATCGTGACATGTGTTCTCCCATAATTTCATTCGTGTTGGTATTTTTTTTTCTTCTTTTTTTTTGCATATGAAGAAAAAAATCACAAGAATCATCTCCGTTGAAATTAACGTTATCGGATACGGGGTTTGCGAGCCATCGCGTCGTCGGTTCTGCACTTGATACCGGTTGATTGAATTTGCCTCGTGGATCGTTCCAGTCAAGGTCAGGCTCAGGTCCAAGACATTAGCACGATGGGAGCTATATCGCGGGTCTCGTTGTCGCTTGGCCGTCTAACTGCGAGAGGGTCTGCACCCTCCTCCGTGCCCCCGACCCCAAGCCCCAACCACAACCACCCATCTATTAGTAACGGTACCACCACCGTCATACAGGTGGGCTGCACACCCTGTACGCGCGGTTCACCGGCTGATACCCCTATGAGGTGACTTCTCGATCTCTAATATTAAAAAAAAAAAAAAAAAAAAAAAAAACAATGATGACGGCCGCGATTTTATAAGCGTTGTCATTGTCTTTTCTGTTATTTATTTTTTTTATTCATTTTTTTCCTCAATTCTAACGGTGGCGTGAGAAGGAGAGCTTTGATTAACAAAAAATACAAAACAAACGGGTATGCGAAATACCTCGCGATGCATGCCGTTCGATGACGGATTTTTATAGATTAGAATTTTCGTCGAGGCGCGAGAAGCGAGATTTGAAAATCTGTCCAGGCTCGCTGTATTTGGATTTACGGCACTGGGGGCGGATTTACTTTTACGAAACTCTGCCGTCGCGACTATTCACAGAAGTTTCCCTCGTGAAGATTTGTGTACCTTTCACATGTAATCGCGATAAATACGAGTCAGAAAAAATGTCCCTGGTTCATGCCGGAAGGGTCGTATCGTAGTCATATCTTATCGTTTATATTTGTACACATACGGCTGATATACACATGGTTCGAAGCACAGCGGCGCTACTCTACTGCGACGTTGAAATACCTTGTCTTTTGAATTTATCGATGAAACGTTATGAATTTGTGACATTTTCGAGGAAACTGACATGCTAGACCGAGATTTTTTTCTTAGTTCACTTGCTGTTTACCAAGAAATTTGGTGTGTTTCATGAAAAAAGGCATGCTTCAAAGGATCAAACCATGGCAATTTATTCGTCAATATTGTTACAGTTCATTCGACAGTGCAAGTCTTATTATTATTATGACCGACCCTCTTTAAGCTCATTAAAAAAAATAATTAATTATACCTTTTAATTGAAAAAAAAACTTTCAAAAGCCACTTCTGTGAAAAGTCGAGAAGCGAAGAGTTTGTATTGTCAGCCTCGTAACGTTTCGTCATTGCTGCGAAGGATAATCTCGGTCGAAACTCTTGAAACAGATGGTTGCGCGAAAAAAGAGCGGAGTTGGTGTGAGCAAAAAAAAAACGTATTTTAGAGAAGAAGAAAAAAAGCTTATTCACACGCCTTCGGTGCTTACGTTCTGGTCTGCGAAAAATCGCGATGTTTAACGTGCGTACTTTATACACTGTAACATATGAAATATCGAGCGATCGTACGCGTACTGCAGAATTGTGCAGTAAAATATAGTATCGTTAATCGTAAAAACAACGTGATTTATACTAATGCGTAACCACCTTAGCGATAGCCGCTTTACGTGATCGAGGGTAAGTATGACGTCCCTACCCGAGGCAATGTAACGGCTCGTTTACATCTCTACCACTCACAACTCTACTAAAAACAATTCTGCCAAAAAAGAAAGCTCTAAGAACTCTACCTCATAACAACTCTATAATATTAGAACTCTACCAAAATCTCTATCAGAAAGCCAAAAAGCTCTACCGGAATGGAAATAAAAATCTACCAGAATTACATTAAAGCTCTACCGGAATACAAGTCTACCGGCTAGCCTTGTATTCCGACAGAGTTTTATTTGAAGTTCGGTAGAGTTTTATTTTGATTCTGGTAGAGTCTTTTTACTTTCTGGTAGAGATTTTGGTACAGCTCTAACACGGTAGGGTTGTAATATGGTAGAGATGTTTTCTGGTAGAGTTGTGAGTGGTAGAGATGTAATTGTGCTAATGTAACATCTCGTCTCTGTATGCACCGCAGATTTAGCAAAGTTTTTTTTTGTCAGTGGAATGCGAATAGAAAATCATCCCTCGAGTTTCGGCGAATTATACATAATAAAGTTTCCAAGACATCGATATTGGATTTTTTTTTCATTCTCAATGCGACAGTCAAAGTTCGGACAAAAATTGTTCGTTCGAGATACCAATCGCTAAGGTGGTTCACACGAAATTTCATCATTCTTTATAGGTAGCTGGTTCCTAGAGGTATAACACACATTTTACTTTAATACGTTAGTCTAGCTGGCTGACTAATCCTGCTTTGCATTATCGATAAAAAAATGACCTATGTCCACACAAATTGAGAAACGCGTATGTCGATGAAATTCAAACATTTATCAATTCTTTGTAGGACCATGACCAGAGAAGACGTGGCGATAATTCAGGAGCGCAGGATGTCACAGCAAAACCAAGGTAAGACAATCGTCGTTAGAAGCAAAGATTGGCAAGAAGTTTTTTTTTAATTATTAAACTGACAGGATTCTTGGGGTAAAAATACGCACTATAAGTGCATATTTGGTACTTGGTGGGGTCTGTAAAGCCTTTTTTTGTGGTGGTTCATGTCATAAGAAAATGAAAAAGAAAGCATGACAAAGGTGAAATTGCAGTTTTTCTAGTCAAATTGAAGGGTCCATCTTTTTCGTCGTCTGATTAACTGTACTGTACCTAATACCTTATTTTTTACTACGCACCTAATACATTATTTTTTTAATTGCTCTACACCTAATACATTTTTTTAACTGCTCGGCAAATTGTTACCAAATTTTTCAGATATCCTCAGAGAATTTATACTTCGTTTTTAGATTTTTTTTTCGAATTTCCCAAAGAAATATCATTCATAACATATGAAAATGTATCTAAAGTCTTTTTTATCCTCCTCAGCCACGAACGGTCCGAGCGCAATATCCCCGAGCTGTCCGCCGGCGTCGGGCTCAGCATCTGCGTCGCAGCAATCGTCGGGCCATCACAGAACGTCCTCAGCGCCTCCGGCACCGCAGCCCCAGCCGCCCCCGATGCAGCCTGGTGCGATGATAATACCAGCTGCTCCGCAAATGTCGGTAGTCGGTCCACCGGTGCCGCCTCCACAACCTCCAGCAGCGCCGCCGGCACCACCGTGCCCGCCGTCGATGATGAATTTCAACACTCCCGTGCCACCCCCAATGATGACTCAGTACGCACAACAAACGACATCCCAATCGAGTATCCCAAATCAGTCGCAATCCCAGCCCATTTACGGTACCAATCAGGCAAACGCGTACGCGCCGAATCCCGTTCAGGCTAATCAGTATCCCGTCAATTCGAGTCAGGTTCTTCAATACGCCGGCGGTAATAATCATAACAGTATTTACGGTATGAACGGTCAGAGCAGTGCCTACAGTCAGTCGGTGCTAGTTAGTCAGCCAAGTCAGAATAGTCAGTACGCGAGCAACAGCTCGCAGTACGGCGGTAGTCAGTACGGTAGTAGCAGTTCGATTAATCAGTACGCTCAGGGTCAATCCCAGTACGGTGTCCCGGGACAGCCTCAACAGGGCCAATACGGCAGCAATGTTCAGAACAATGTTAACAATTCCGTGAACCCTTACGGCAGCCCGTCGAACACGGTTAATCAATATGGCACAGTCGGCACCGCGGCCAATGCTAATGCTTACAATCCCATCAGCAGCAGTGGCCCCCCACCACCCCCGATGGGACCACCGGGTGGTCCCGCTGCTCCACCTCCACCTCCACCCCCGCCCGCTCCCAACGCTAACAACAACAGCGCCATACCCAACGCCCCAATAATGGGTCCAGGGATGCTCAGCGCCGCGGACAATCCACCAGACATGAATTCATTGGCGGCCGCTCTACAGGCTGCGAGATTGAAGAAGAAACAGGTTAATACTTTTTCGGTTGAAAAACAAAATAATTAACCCTTGGGGTCCATAACTCCATAGGTGTGCATCTGACGTCAACTTTCTATGGCGTTTTAGTAAATTAATGATACACTGTAAAAACAATCTTTTTGAAAATTAACGAACGGTATTGGAGGCTTTTTTACATAAACAGTTTCTGAAATGTCAAACACATGTGTGCTGCAATTTTAGAGTCAAATTTTTATTTTCCAACAAAAAATCATTAATGTTCAATTCGTATAAGTAATGTAAGTAAATTTCTAGTTCCAGTACCTTAAATGTACTACTTATTTACACAGTGTAGATAATTAAATTAATGTTTTATCAATTAATTAATTTAAAAAAGATTAAACCTTAGTGGGCGCACCTCTGTAGGTGCCACGCAACTGAGGGTTAATCTTCTTTTTATTAATCGTGAATTCAATATTCATTTAATGTATCATTAATTTTCAGAGTCGAATATCTTGAATATGTCGGTAATTATGCACCGTACGGAAAAAAATGGTTGAGACACTTATTGCAGTGAATTGATCAAACTTTGAGCCCGCACTCACAGATTAAAAAAAAACCTTTTTGCTTAAAGTTGACGTAGGTGAAAAATGATGGCGTCAAAATGACCCCTAATGCACACTAAGAGTTGATTATAAGAGTTTTCGAATCGATGGAATGGTGGATGGATGGAGCGAATTGAAATTGTTTTGTTTGTTTGTTTGTTTGATCGCACGATAGCAATCGCAACCGGTGGAGAACAGTGGATCCAGTACGAGCAGCAGTGGAAGTGGCGGGGGTGGCGGCAATTATGGAACATTGGGACGCGGCGGTGGCGGCGGTATGGCGTCAATGATGGACGAAATGGCTAAGACATTGGCACGACGACGCGCCGCCGTCGAAAAGAAACAGCCCGAACAACCACCGGTATATATATTTATTATCTACATAGTTATTGCCATTAGATTTCGAAACCAGTTCTCTTTCTCCCCATATACCCTCTTCGGATTTTTTATGGTGTCCAGCGGTCCTTGAAGTCCTTCGAGTCCTGGAACTGTCTTTGAAATTGACCAATCCTTGAAAAAGTCCTAGAATGTCCTTGAATTTCACCTAATGTTCTTGAATGTTCTATATCCATGCCATGTCCATAGAGTAAACCGGCCAATGAATAGACGAAAAAGCCAATGAACAGACGTTTTTTATGCACGCGCTCTTATGGAAAGTGTCCATTCATTGGCCCTGTCCGTTCATTAGCTGGTTTACCCTATGTGTGTATGTGTGACTGATTCGAAAAATGAGCGAAAAATTCAAACCACTATAACTCCAGAATTTCACACACAGCAGATGTGGTTAATAGTTAATCTTTCTTCAAAATGTTATTTAAAAACTTTCAGTTTTTTTTTGTTTTGTATGTGATTTTTAATTTTCTGTATTAAATATTAATTTATGAATAAAATAAGTGGTAGATTCTTTGATCAGCGTGGAAAAATACATTAAAGATAGTCCCTGAGCGACGAGTAACGGAAAGAGTTTATCGGGAATTTTTATACCTAATGTTGCAAAAATTTGTGATTTTGTGTATTTTTTTATATATCGATTATAAATATGATTACATTTGCCGTAGGAACCGGAAAGTTCGCCGGACAAGAAGTGGGATAAAAGCAATTCGTCGAACAATAAGTTTTCGAACGGTGCCGAATCCCCAAAATCGGCTCGGAAGAGGTTCGGCTCCGCCTCGGAGGACACACTTCTCAAAGTTAACGGTGTCGGTGACGGATCATCATTTTCTGCTCAAGAGATGGAGGCCTTCAAAGCTGAAATAATAAAGGAAGTCCGGAAAGAGTTTCAGAAGATGAAGCTGGAATTAGTTGACGGTAATTATTATTATTATTTTTGTTTGTTACAAAACCATTTCTCTCCGCACTTTATTTATCTTGTGCGAAACGAAAATTGATTTTCTTTTATTCATTTTACTTTCAGCCTTGAAAGGAGAACTGAAAAATGGGTGAAGGCGAGTATAAAACTACACTGATAAGTGATGAAAGAGGATTAACAAAAAAGATCAGCGAAAAGAGAGATTTGACTAGATAGCTCAACCGCAGCATCATCGACAGCCACATACAGGTTTTTATTACATATTTGCGAATACAATTGTAGTAAAAAAAAATATTCGTGTATATCAGGCATTTGTGTGTAAGTCCGTCAGTCTAGTTTAGTATTTTAAGTAAGCTTAACCCCTCCGTTGCCTACTGCATATTATTATAATTATTATTATTACCATTATTATTATCCGTTAACCCTCGAGGCACCGCTTAGGATCAATTGAGAGCAGACTTCACCAACATTTAGGGTGTTTTTTTTTCTTCTTTTTTTCGTAAGTCGGCGCACAATTTTGTAAAATCGCGGAAGTCCTTTATTTCTCACAAACTCCGAACGCACAAACCATCGATGCTGCATTTAATATTCAATTAATTAATCTAAGTCAAACGGACAAATTTTTACGAACAAAAATCTAAGAGCGAGCCAAATATCTTATTTTAAAAAAAATATCTTGGGAGTATTATAGGAGATTAGGGAAGAAACGTTTATATTTATTACCACTCAATTGATCCTACGCTCCTGAATCGGTCGTCGGTCGGTCGAGCGAGAATTTTGGGAAGAGTTCGTCCCTTCGGTTAAAAAAGAAAAAATAATTTTCAGTTTGTGGAAAAATGTTCTACTCCGAGTCGCGTTAGACATTTTCGACACCGTGGCAACTCGAACAGTTGAAAGTAAAAAAAAAAACACAAAACAACCAAAAATATGGGACGCGTTAGCAACTTTCACATATCGCAATCATTCCAATGAATAACGAGTTTACGCCCAAGCTCTTGTACTGATAACTAATTCCGGGCATTTTTGCATTTAATTAATATCTGACGACTATTCGATCGATCATACTCGGCGTCCTGTTGCGCTATTTTTTACCCAGTTTCGAGGGAGAAAACAAAATGATGATTGAGTTATCACGATGTTGGTCAAGGGTATTCGGAGATTTTTTTCCACATCACGAAATTGTAAAGTCGCATCAATCAAATCTGTCGGATTTTTTTTTTTTTTTTTTTTTAATAACAACGCGGCGAACTAAAAAAAAGTATCTTTTTGATCAGTTTTTGAACGGAGGGCTTAAACCAGACTTACTCGATAAGCGATGATCTCTGAATAACATTTTAGCTTCTAAAGAAAAATAATAAAAAATTGTGATTTTTTATACACTCGAAAACTTGAAAAATTGTACGTAGTATACGTACGCTATTTATAATTCTCATTTGTGAAATCGCGAAGAGAAGGATAATAAAATAGAAGGTACAGACGAGCGGACAACGCCGATATGCGACGATTAATGACGATTCGCGGAGTTGAAACTAAAATACCGTTCAATAAAAGCGTGCTAAACAATGCGCAACTAATTTCAGTCGACTCGATTGTTATAGAATTAGAGTTCATAGTTTCATTCGCTGTCTATACGTTCGTCTCGCGATCTATGATAACGAAAAAAACAATAATTAAACAAAAAAAAGATAATTATTTGCTTCACGAATCCCGTAGTTAGAATTTACAAAAAAAAAAGTCATCGTCCTGTCGATCGAAGCGCGTTATTTAAATCGCACAGAAAACAATAATGAGAAAAATACCATGGATTATACAATCAGGAGTTAGTGGAAATAAAACTTATTGTAATCCGTAAGTGAAGAAAAAACTCCATTCATCGGTGTCGTTGCCGACGTACAAGATTTTCAAAGGCTGATCGTAAACTTTAACATGACTCAATGCGCCGCATAAATGATCTTCGTAATCTTTGACGTTTCGTATCAATCGTTTTTGTCGGAAACAACCCAAATTTGCACGGACATATCTTTTTAAGTGCAGTTTAAGGTGATGCCGAAATCGTTCGGAGGTGAAACTGTTACCTTCGACAAGACAGTCATATTATTAATTATTTTAGACAAAATAAAAAACAAACAGCGACTTTGACTTTCGATTAAAAACAGATACTATTGATACGAATTCGTAATAAAAAAGGAGAATAGTATTCTCTGATTTAACAACTTGTCGAATTTTTGTTCGATGGCGTCTGGAATGAGCTAATTAAACACTAATTAAGTGCAAAGATTAGGTTTTGGAACTCTCAAATGATTCACATAATTTAAATACTAAATTTAAATTATAAAAAAAAATGTTAACTATCGCCGAATAAGAGTTGTCCATTTCTGCAGATAAATATGTTTATCTCCACGGCAGAAATCGTCGTGATACGGCAATCATACTAAATGAATTAAGATGCGAAACGACAAAGTTTACCCAGCAGGTCAGGGCTTTTAAGGAAGATAAACAAATACTCTTCTTCAATCTATTGCTATCGACCTAGGAGCTTTATCAGGATGGTATATTCGTATGTATATATTATATATATATACACACTTTCGTTCTGATATCAAAAGAGCTCACGAATTAGAATTTCTCCTGTATGCAAAATGAGAGACTGCGTATAAAAAAGTTAAAACAAAAACGATCTATGGTAATTCGCGATGAGCAAAAAAAAACAACGCAGTTTAAGTTCAGCGTCATACAGGCGAGTGTTCGCACACTTGAACTCGGAACCCCTCGTTTTTTAAATGTATTTTATACGCCCCTTTTGTAAATATAATTCTTATATCTTCCAGTATAATATATTTATTTTTCATTTTTCTACAATGCACAAGACATTCATTTCGTACGAAGCATTTTTCGCATTTATAGAACGATACGAAGAAGGCGCAAATTGTCATAATCATTTGTGAAGGTCCGTGAAAAGCCCTTTATCTCCTCTTTTAATGTATTTTTATCGCTATAGACATATTTACTGCTGAATTGACTGCTGATTCATTTAGTTTTTTTTAGCATATGTTTTTAGGTATTTTTTTAGAATTCACTCTATATAAATCAATCATGAACGTGATACAAGTTATTTTTTTCTCGAACGAAATACATTCTGCTAGTTTTGTGTTCCGCATTGATTTTTGCTTTTTTCATATTTTTTTGAGTAATTGAGAGCACTTCAGTATTAACCCATTTTTTTTTCTTACGTGTTCAATTTTTATTCGGCACAAATTTCACTTTTGATATTACAAATGAGGTTGCAAAAAAAAAAAAAAAACGATCTAATAACAAAATATTGAGATTTCGAAAAGAAACTATCGAAACCGCCGAGTTATCCGAGAATCGAATCAAATTTAATGCCAATACGTGAAGCTTCGATGATCTCTTTACTTCGGCTCGCGGGCCTTTTCTTTCGTATGAATTTGCAAGAGATTAGTAAATAAATCGTCGATTCGCAAGCGAATCAATGCCGGACCATGTGAAAGATTTTACTCTAAGAACGCATTTAAACTTTGTCACTTATAATTTAATCAGAAAACAGATAAACAAACCAATTTTTAAAAATAAAAAAAAAATAAAACTAGAAACTTAGAACGATCGCTAGGTGTGTTCGTTAAAATTAAATTCACTAAGGGAGAACTACTCGACGCGTGTATAGCATAAAGTTGACACGATGCATAAACCCGCCGTCACATCGCATAACACTTAAGTGTGTAATAATGCTGGAGATATATAGTAACCGAGGCCATTATAATATCTTGTACTGTAACAATGAATTATCCAATTTCTCAACCGGCGACACGAGTATTTTCTTCGATCTGCAAAGTTCGACAAAAAGATGGAATAATAATAATAATAATAATAATTCCGATCTTGTCGATGGAAGAAACCTTGAATGGACTCCTGTTGACGGTTGCGAAAGCAATGTTTAAAGAAACAAACAAATATTATAAAATATTTTATAATCCTCGAAGAGAAAAAAAAATGAGATTGTCGTCGATTGAACGATCGAATGGTCAGGCTACGGTTTTTTAAATGTAGAGATTATATGCAGAGACGGGTGATACGAGCCGATCGAATACGTTATTAAAATACAACCAGTTCACTCTCTTAATGTACGAATATATGAAATTTAGCTGCACAATCAGGGCATATTACGTTTGATATACGAGTGTGAGCTAAAAAATATAGTTAAAAAATGCTACAAATTGTATATTAAATTTAATTTGTCGCTTTATGAACGAAGACTTCGTATATTTTACACGAATTTTCACACACAAATCTTACAAATTTTTCCAGTTTTTTTTTTCTCGATATATTGGGACTCCATTAATTCAAAGTTATTTGACACAATTGACGAAGATGAAAATTCGTTTCTCGTGTGCTTTAAATTGCTAGACCAAAAAGAAAGTTGAATTCACCGGGTAAACCAATTAGCGTTGATTGTAAAATTTCGTGTGTGCGTCGTAGGGTAATTTTGTATTTTTGTACTCATTGATTCAACGAAACTCATCGGCTTTAGTGATACGCTATATCCCAATGGGTAGAAGTTAAAAACTCGATTCTATCTGCTGTGGCTGCTCATAATTCTTCAAATATCAGGCATTGGACACGGGGTCGCCGATACAGGCTGTGATCGAATTCGTAGCATGATTTAACACTTATGAGTTTCGCAGTTCAAACTTCACGCAGTTAATTTAAAAAAATAAAAAACAAAATATTTTTTAATTAAAAAGAAGTAAAATCGGCAAACGACTCGTAGACGCCCGTCTCACCGAAGGATCTGTGTTGAAACTTTTTCGAAATAAAATCGGCGACTGCATTGTCAGCGAGAAAGAAAAAAAAAACGAAAAGCGATTCCACCACCTAAACTATTACAGCTAATATAATTCTGTGAATCGATTTAAACAAACCAAAACAAAAAAAAATATCAATTAGAATCTCTCATAGTATTACGCAAGGTAGACTTTTGGTTCGTATAATTTTTTTTCCTCACCGCTGAATGTCACGTCAATTGTTTTCTTTCATTAAGAGAAAAGAAACGAGTGCATGCACGTATGTGTGTATGTAAGAGAGTGTGTTGAAAAAAAGATCATGACCACGAGTCATTTGGGTTGTCGATCGTTGGTATTTTTTTTCTTTAGTATTCATAAACCCGAGGCCTGATTTCTCATGTTCCATATATTTCCGCCCGCAATAAATACGTTAAAGCGATGAAGGAAGAACAATTTACCGAGTAATATTGTTGATTCGTGTTGGATTATAATAAGGGATCGTTTTTTTGTAACTAAAGAGAAAGAAGATAAAAAGAAATGAACTGGTAAATAAGTCAGTAAAACACGTACATACCTATAAATATGATTGAGATTGGGGAAGTGATTTGACAACGCCACATAGTATTTGAAAAAAAAAACATAAAAATACATAAATAAAAAAAAACAAAAAAAACCTAGACGATAAGTAATGTAAAAGTACTTTGTATCGATACGTTTTAAATTATGAATATAAACGAAATAGATGATAAAGAAGAAAAAAAAAAGAACGACAAGGACGTTGCGGGATAATACGACTAGTTCATTTCATAAACGTATCTTGAAAATATTTGTATGTAAATGAATGACAAAAAAATAAAAAAGTATCATGTGTATCTGTACACATTTCTATGGAATATTTTATTATTGATTTTTATAAAAAATTATTTTTATTTTTACACATCGATTTTTTTTGCGCTTGAAAACGTGTTCTCGAGCGTACCGAAGCTTCACCTCGGCTATGTGTTCTGATTGATAAATGCATTCCCCTCTAGAGTATAAGGTGCCGCGCGACTTCTGGACTTGTGTCACGGCAGTGCCGGCTCCAGCGAATCATTTCTATAAATAGATCTTTAGCAACCTTTGCGAATGAAAGAAAAAGAGAGAAAAAACTATAGCGATTACACGGATAAGCAATGAGGTAAGCAGGCTTGATATTCTGCAGCAGACTGGAGTTATAAGTAGAGACAAGTCGAATATTTCGCATAATTTAGCCCGAAGGATAATTTTGGACGTTTTACAACTTTAGTCATGCCGTAGTTTTTTTTTTGCATTTCTTCAATATTTCCTATTTATAAAATGGTCAATATGATTTGAAAATTTTGTTATAAAACAGATGTTGATAAATTCTGATTGCTGGTCATTCTCGTTGGAGGTCAGCCCTCCAGGAATGTCATCAATTGTAGAATATTCAACTGATCCTATCCGACGATCTAAAGCGAAAATAAATTTTTATTCGACACTCCCAAAAACCTAATTAAAATCTTCATAAATAACGTGTTAACAGAAAAAATAAATAAAAGTTCGTTACTGAAAAATCACTTTCAATACTAGAAGATAATTTTTTTTTTGTTTCTTACGCTCCGGAACGGCATAGCTTTGAGGATGCATCACACGTACATTCCCAACCAAAAGTTTAAATCGATTAAAATTTCGACACTTTGCCACATACCAGAAATGTGAAAAAAAAAATCAGCTGTATTAGTGTTTAACCGCGCCTAGAAAAGTACCTTCGATAATCGGCGAAATCGCGTATATAAGGCCTTAATTTCTCAGCCGAGCAATTACTCACGTATTCAAAATTTATTTTCGTTACTCTACTAGTCTCTTAGTTTAGTGGGTTATGGACTCAACCTTCCAGTCCAGTCCTTCCACCTTTATGCTTACGCCTAATGTACTTACGGTGGAAAAAAAAAAAATTAGAAACTCTTTCGAAACTCTATAGAGGAAAAACACTACATTGTTAGCGTGTTCGTATGACGCTGGAGAATCAAAGATCGTTAAAAAAAATTTGGCTGCGAAAAAACGTATAACTCTCTCGCCCCAAACGAAAATTGTGGATTTCGTGATGAAGAAGGTTTGAAGATACCGTTGAATATCGATAATGCATGTATCACGATATTCCTCCTCATTATTAAAAATATATGGATACTGTAAATTTTTCGATATGTATCGTACGATATCGCTTAACACAGCTTCACTGTTCCATTATCCGAATTTTCATTAATCCGAACGAGCTCTCGTTCCAATTGGTTCGGATAATCGAGGTTCTACTGTACTTTCAATCGAAGACCTCACAATTTTATTGAACAAAAAAAAAAAATTTATGTACGCAAGACAAGGGTAAGATCGGTTTGTTTGTTTTCTTCTAACTATTTCCAGCGTTTCTCGTTCCCGGTTAACGAGCCGCTCGGCTAAACGAGAGTGGAGTAGTGGGTGCGCATCGGATCGATAAGAGTCGACGACGGGGCGCCCGCTCGGGCATGCTGACTTCTACGAGATCTCGCGCAGCGGTACCGCTCAAAGAGGATATCCACGGCGAGAGAGAGAACGAGAGTGGGGAACACTGCGTGAAAGGAGTGACGGGGGTGTATAGAAGGGGGACTCGGACTACACGTCGCCGGCGTGGCGGCATTACGCTTGGTGCTTTAATCGAAAACCTCAGAGCACCGCGGACTGCGGCACATGGACGTTCTGAATCCTAATTTCCAATTTTTTAAAAATTTCAACCCTCACGTTACAACAACGTGAGGATTAATCGGGAATTTTCAAAAATTGCCATACTAAATTTTACTCCATAAACACATTTGTTGCAGGTGTTTCCCCACCCTGCTCTGTGGACTATAAATAAAAAAAAGCAAGATGACGTTTTCCGAAGTCTCCTAATATGACTCGTTTGAGAACGAAGCTAGTGTATTAATTACGTGGTAATTCAACGTTCCAGAATTGAGAGGTGTTTTGTGCGTCGGCGACGCCGAGTTACGCAGGCTAAAAATCATATCGGGTCACGATAATTTATTCGAACCTGACGCATCTGCGATAGGAGAGGGACCCACTGTCGTATTGTTTATGCGTCCTGCGGCCTTTATTAATCGAGGCACGCAGAAAATTCGGTCAACGGAGTTGGTGAGTTTTTAAAGCTTCTCTTTTTTTTTTACTAATAATACATTTCTTTTTATTAGTACGATTCGTTTTCATCTTATTCATAGACGTGTTAAAAAAAGATTGCTAAGTAAATATTATTGGAGCACGCATTTGGAGCATGCGACTAAAAACTTCACTTTAAAGACCTTTGAGACTTTCAACTTGGACGCTTTTGTTCGACTTGATTTTTTAAACGATTTTTTTACAACATGTTAATCTCGGAACTTCAGAGTTGCACGAAATTAAGATAACTACGCTCGGAATTATAATAGTTTTCAATGATGAACGCGCCACGAAGATGATTTATAAAGATTATGAGAGAGAAAAAAATATCTAAGGTCAACACTCCTTCGAAAATTAATGAGTTATTAGCAGCCTTCAGACACGAGTGACTTGCACTGTAAAAACGGCACACCTTAAATTTCGAAACACATGAGAATTTTATTTTTTATTTTAAATCTATGGATTAATTGTTTGCATAATTAAAGAAAATGTGCATCTCGTCTTTGGTGAAAAATTTGTCAACAGATTCCGATTTAAGTTACCCCTAACGAGATAACGGCTTGATGTGGAAAATTTAATCTTGCATTGTTATTATTATTTCCGGTGACGGTAATTGATATTGGTAATTCGTTGACTTCGTGAAAAACGTATACGACAGTTTTTGATTAATTATTTTTAGATTGTGCCATGTGGAATTAATTTGCAAATTCATACGACTAATCGCGCTCGGAGCACTTTTGCTAATCACTTTCTTGTGTGTGAGAGGGCATTGTCGGACGAATCGTTGGCTTACGTGGATCGTCGAACCGTGTCTGTGACTGGAGGTCGAAGAGAAAATGTAAAAAAAAATCATTACATTTTATTTTTACCGAGTGATAATATTTCTTTATGATTCGTGTTTGCAGGCAACAATAACGCCGGACGTCAAAACCTTGAGGAACGACGCTCGACGCACGTGTCGGTGAGCGAGAGTCACGGATTTGGCGCGCCGGATCTGGTACGCTGCGTTTCTATACGGAATTCCTAATGCCATGTGCCAGTGACATTAGCTGCGACACGTAATCGTTATGCTGATGTGAAGGAAAAAAAAGTTACGAATTTCCATGAGGAGCGGCTTAGCGGGACTGGGGCAGACGTGCGACCTTTAAAGCTTTACACGTATAGTGTAACACGGAAACACACATAGTTTTTTTTTTCGAAACAACACTGTTTGCAGTTTTTGTTTATTAAATCCATTATGTGGATAAACTACACGTTTTTTGTATACAATTCTGGATTTAGTCTTCCCTCAGTGTTCAAAGCATTCTAAAAACAAAATTGTTTGTATTGACCTGTTCAACACGTTTGAACAATGTTTCAATTAATTTTTTCTGACGACAGTGTCAAAAGAATTGTCGTTTCGCATTTTTTTCAGACTTATATTTCAATTTTAAAAATAAATTGAAGTAAAAAAAAATATTTTGGATTTCAGATAGCCCGAGGATGTCATCGCCACTTCAATGTTCATTTTGCGAACGCGCGAGTTGATAAGCTTCCTCGCCGTCGCGTAAATATCCCCGCCGTCTCAGCACTGTAAATATCTCCACCGCAGAGGAAACGAAACACCGTTGTTTTCGTTAAAAATCGAACTAGACTTGCACGCAAAAAAAAAAAAATACAAAAAAAGAAAGAAAAAAGGAAACGAAGACACAACGACGCTTCCATCCATCGAAGAAGACCGGAAGGTCCGGGGTCTTTCGTGTTGCCGCCGTTATCGTCGACGGCCGGTACAGGAGACCGCCAGGGTGTATTCAAAGTGTATTAATAGTACAGGGAGCAGAAGTGGGAGACGGCTCGCGCGGTGGAAATAGAAAAGAATGTTTTGGGAATCCAATTGGACTTGGTTGGCAGAACGATGGGGCAATATGGCCGACTTGGCCGAGCGGGTGGACGATCTGATATGCAGTTTCGATTCGACTGGTGACACGACGATGGATACACTATCGATGCTGATATTCGGCTGGATGCTGTTCGGTCTCGTTGTACTCTGCGTCGGTAAATTTGTTTACAATCGTTTCGTATTCAACGATGCCGGAGCACGAGAAACGACCGGCGGTGGAACAACGACGACGACGACGACGAGCAGCGGCACGAGCAGCGCAGCGGCGACGAAGGATCACGGATTTCACGTCGGTGAGAGTGTCGTTGGTGCCGGTAGTGTGGCCAGTAAATTGTTGGCCAACGAAAAGCCCATAAGGGTGATGATGGCGAAAAGTGCTTCGATGGGCATCGGAGGCGGAGGCGGGGCCGGGGGTGGCTTCGCCGGGGGTGGCAACAGCGGAGCCGGAATTCTCATGTCGTCATCGATGAGCTCACCGGGAGGATACGTGCCGCCGACCCCACCGACACGCAAACGACTTACGAGAAAAACTTCCGGTCCGCTGATCAGTCCGGCAAGGAGCACGAGATCCTTGCATCTGCCGTCGGCGACCGGAGCCGATGCCGAAGCTGTGCGTTGGGTTAACGAGCTCGTCGCTTGGCTCCATTCCGATCTCGTCATTCTCAACGAACTACTGGCGACCTGGGTCGTGTCGCTCAACGACTTCGTCACCAACTCCGTCGAGGAGGTAAGAAAAAAAGACAATCGTTCGGGGGAGAGCGCTCGTTACGTAGGTGAAGAAGGAAGGATTTTTTTTTCTGAGATTTTGAGAAGCTTCTCGGGACTGGTCTGGTCGATGTGACCTGTTTGTCGCTCGGACTTGGATGTGTTGTGCCCAAGACGCAAATACATTAGCTAGAGGACGGTACTGCATATTCACTGGGGGGAATTGTGATTAATAAAGTAATGGGTATGGCGGACGAGTTATGTAGGAATGTTTTGGATGACGAGCTTAAAAAATTAGGTTTTTTCATTACTTCTATTTTTTCGCTGTTGGTGATTCTTTTCTTTTTGCGCAACTGCTGCTGTGTTATATTCGAAGAGAAATGTAGCGTTTTGTCCCTTGTGTGCATCAGCTCACGATTATTTTATGGGGAATTATTATTATTTTTTTTTTAAGTGAATCATAAAATAATTTTCACTCACGCTGCGTAATTTTTTTGACGGGATCTCTGTGTGGGATAGATTAGATTGAGGGGTTAAAGCATACAAACGCAGGATTGTGTATTGCGAGGGAGTATAAATAACCGGCTCGCCGCGGAAGAGTCTATCGTTTCGTACTTTTTTTTTATTCGCAGTATCTTTAGCTTGTAATGTCGTTCGTTAGTTTCTTCTAGTAGATAACCCGATGAACGATAAGGCGGCCAGTGCTTCCGTCTTCTTTGGAAAAATGAATTGTAGTCTCGGAAACTTATTTTCGGCGCAAGCCGCTCGATCATAAAATTTATTGAATTAACGGAGAAATTTGGAATTTGTAAAAAAAAAAAAAGAAAAAAAGTGACCACGAAACAGACAGCAGATAAAATTGTAAACGCTAAAACAGCTCCTAGTTTCATTTTCTTTAAAAAAATATCTCACTCATGAATCTCCTTAGTAAATTTCTCATCGTAGACTACTTAATTTATCCGAGAATGAATAAAATGCGATTCAATTTGATACAATTTGCTCTCAATTAAATTATTGATGAAGCGATACTTTGAAGAAAACAAAATTTAATGGATATATGAATTGATGACTTGCAGTGGACAAAATCACATCGCGTCAAACAAGCTAAGATTATACTACATGCGCGGACTTACATCACAGAATTGAATATGTACGCGCAATGTCAGTCGAACGTCGTCCGAACGAAAAATGACTTTGGCAATAACAACGGTATTCGGTCGAGACGAGCGATTGACTTGTTGGACGTAAAATGCTCAGTCGATTTTTCAATACATTTCTCGTCAAGCTATACCGTCATATTACGCAAAATATATTCTTATATATACTGCATATACACTTATATATATATATATATATATATATATATATATATATATATATTATCGCTGAGAGGATATAAAGAGTACAATACCGTGTAGGTGGCTCAGCTATAAATACACACTCCATACATGACATCGAGCGTTTTATCAGGAGAGTCCTGCGAACCGTGACCAATATCAAAATCTCATTATGAATAATGAACTCTTCCATCCATCCTTGAATGAAGTTACTTCGTATGCAACGCTGCACAATTGTCTTTGTGGGATGGGTTTACACAACGATATCAATTTCAAACGCATCGAACACACGTGCACACATCTCCGGCTCTAAGTAAAAAATACAGGCGTTTATGGCCGTGAGCACGAACATGAATGTAAACTTAACTTCAAACTTAAGTTCACACTTGATTTCATATTTGAGTTTAAATTTGATTTGATACTTAAGCTTAAATTTGATTTGATACTTAAGATTAAATTTAATTTGATACTTAACTTTCAATTTGATTTCATACTTAAGTTTCAATTCGATTTCATACTCGTTTAAATTTGATTTCAGATTTAAGTTTGTGACGGAAAATTTATTCTCTGCAATTAAAAAACGTAATTCAGCGTTTAGCCGGTATCCTCGAATTTTATTCCAATGAAAAGTATCTATGGCGTGAAAATTCTTCAGCAATTATCGACAGTGAACATTGCTCCATGGAGGCATAAATTATCGTTCAATTATCGATGCGTCGCGCGCTGTTCGCGATGTTCATCGTCTTTGACGTCTCGCATATTCGCACCGTCTTCGTCTTGGACGTTTCACGCCAGTGGGCGGAATGCGTATTTTTTTTCTTTCTTTTTTTTTTGCCTGATGCATCGAGTTCGACTGCCGAGGAGTCTGCAACCTACTTTCCGGGACGAAAACTCGTACGCACCGACAGTGACTGAATTAAACGCACTAAAAAAAAAAATCTCAAATTTTTTTTCCACTGTCCGAGGGACACTAAAAACATGTTGTCTGGACGATTTATACAAGCCATTGTTTTATGGCTATATAGAAGGTAAAAGAGGCCGATGTATTTATAGGAAAATTTCCTCGGCAAAACCGACTTTTGGCACGGAATTGAATGGAACGAACGAAGAGTTGAATAATCGTTCGTTAACTCGTTTCGATGGAGCTTGGAGAATTTTTTTTATTTTCATTTTTTTTTAGCGGTTCGTAGTACGATCGATGTTTTTATCGGAATGAAAAGAGAGACGGCGAGTCGGTGTAATATGAGGTCACGCCGGTTACGTCGACGAACGAGAGAGGAGTGAAATATTTCGTCACAACCTGTCAACGGCCTTGCTTCGTACCAAAGCTGACGTCATACTGTCAAAAATAACGTCTCGTTCCACGCGGACCCGCACGCTCCTCCGCATTTCTTGCCTCTTACCGATCAGACCGGAATCCTATTACTACCTTTCGCAGAACACCAACAATCTCGCAGAAAAAAGTAAATGTAAGCGAAAACTATCGAAAAACCTGTCAAGATTTCAAGCTAAATCTCCGAAAACTTCAATGTTAAAATATCGGACTCCAATAACATTTTTAAAAATTCGTACAATTTCGGGCCCGCAAAACAGTTCTTAGATGAGGAAAAAAAACATTATGGAATTCTCAAAGATTATTACTTCGTGGTAAATCAATTTTTATTGAAAAAATTAATAGAACGATAAACAAAAAAGTGTTAAGCACAAAACATAAAATGGATAAAAATAATTAAAATAATTGTAGAATTAAATTGTAGTCGGATAAGAAACGGCTATAATTATCGATAAGCGATCGCCCGAGAGAAGCATACATTTCTCATTCTTGATTCGAAACCTGAATTGCAATGTGTTGGAATATTTGTGGTTTATTCTTGACACCATTCCCACGACTGGAGGCAATGGCCAATTCGGACGGCGCCGCTAAATTGCTGCCTCATGCTCAACAATCCTACAGATACTGAAAGACAATCTAATCTTTGATGCGTTTTTGTTTCGAGGAAACAAAAATCTTGTTTGTTTAATAGCTCAAATATTAAAGGTTTACTACAGTCAATTTTTAACATTTTGACTACTACAAAATATAAAAATTTACTACAAAAAAATATGAAACGTACCAAAAAATAAAAAATGTACTATATTAATTGTTTAAGTAATGTAGCTACCATACAAACAACAATCGACGCTATAGATGAATTAATGAAGTCGAAACTAATAAACGTGATTGTAGTTCAAGGTCCCAATTGACGCCTTGAAAGACTGGAAGGCAATAATTCAATCTTTGATGAGTCTTTTTTCCAGGAAAAAAATCGTGTTTTCTTTGTAGCTCAAATATTAAGTGTTTGCTATAGTACATTTTTTACATTTCGGCTACTATAAGATATAAAAAATCGACTATATTAAAATATAAAAAGTACCAAAATATTAAAAAATTACTATAGACATTTTTTTAATAATTTATTTTCCATACAAACGACAATCGACGTTGTAGACGAACTAATAAAGTCGAAACTAACAAAAGTGACTGAAGTTCAAGGTGCCAATTGACGCATGTCTATGCTCGATTGAATTACATATCATGATTGCTCCTCGTCGAAGTCGGTCGGACGCCGAGCATGGTTTAATTTCACAGCCAAGAATTCGTGCCTCAATGCATATTTTCTTCTTACTTGCATTGAACGAGCTTACTAAGCGAGCAGAGTTTTATCAGTGACCTTGAATTTTTACTATGGTCAGAACATCGCGAGCTGTTATCAGCTGAAACGAATTCGGAAGTGAGTCATTCTGCCGTCCTCTTATTATTTACCTAACGCATATTGCGATAATGAAGCACGTTAGAGTTGTGAGCTCGTAGTAAATACGAACAGCATCTGAATTCTTATAAATGGTAAAGAAGGTAAACATTCCAGTTCACGTGTTATGGCTTTCCGATTTTTCATAAATATGTAATTTTTTTTTTCATTCAACTCTTTGAAAATTCGGAGCAAAGTATTAACTTGGAAAAAAGTTTGACTTCCTTTTTTTATTATTATTTTGTGACGGGAATGCGATCGTGGAGTTCATAGACCCGTACTAATTATTTAACGTGTTTTATTTCAGCATGGGGTCGGTGTGGAATTCGTACGCGTCCTGCCGGAAACACATCCGCCAGTTTTGTCCAATATCTTCTGCGAGTGCGACACAAAAGATGATGTCGTAAGTATCGATCGTAATCAACTATTTAATAGTAACATTTGAAAAAAAAATAATTCCATTAAAAAAAATGAAAAGTCTCATTGAAATCAATGCAAAAATAACAGTACAGGAACAAAAATATTTTGTACTAGCAGGTGAAAAAAAAAACACTTTCCCAAATATATGTCATACACGTATTTATCAACCTCTATAACGCTGGTCTGCGCTAGAAAGAAGCACCATCCATGCTTTTCTACATAGCAAAAAAAAAATATATATAATTGACTAAATTTGCCAAACGCATTATTTTTTCAATAACTTATAATCGCATTTTAAGTCGTATTTTTTTATCGGTCGAAAAGCGCCGAAAAAATGTTATTATAGGTAATTTAGCCTTAGATATGTAAATTATATATTATTAATTTTGTTAACATACTATTTAAACAACTTTTAGCCATGCTTATTTTTCTGCTTTATGGGTTGCATACACAGCCGACATGCAGAGTAATCAATATCCGGTATCAGACGAGAAGCTCTCAGTCTACTTGCAATCACCAATCGCGCATCGATTAATAGCAGCACTTTGTCCGATTACTATCGATTACACGACCAGCCTCAACGATATTTAATTAACTTCCAGACAATAACTTGCGACTGCGAGGCGACTCCGGCTCTGCAGCTGAAGGCATTTCGCCAGAAAGGTGATAAGGTTGAGGTCAGCCACTATCGTGTAAACGTCAATCGTTTCCGGGCCAGACTCAATGTCGTCTGCATCACGGAGAAGCTGCTGGTCGATTTAAAATGCGACGGTTGGCCAGAGGTATGTCGATATTTTTATTTGTTTAAATTTCCGATTCAACCGGAAGTTCATTATTCTAATGAAGAGTGATGAAATTTCTTTTATTTTATTTTTTAGATATTTCGATGTATTTATAAAAAATGTTCAACTCAATCAGAAATTCACTTTCCTAATGCGGATGAAATTTAATTTTAATTTTATTTTTTTTCCCAGGTTAAAATTTCGCTCGCTACGGTGGGTACGATAAAAAAAGACCTCGACGAAAGTCAGCTTCAGGAAGTTGTTACTGAAATTGTCGTCGGTGCTTTGAGGGGCACGAACGTTCATCTAAATCTCTCCCAGTATCCGACGTGTCCACGACTATGGCGAGAACCACCGCCTCAGCCCGGGCGCTCGTTACCACTGCATTACGACAGTATGGTAGGCAACTTGTCGAAAACAACAACGATGCAAATAATTCCAAGATCAAAATGAAGCAATGCTCATTTTAATCTTTCGTTAAAAACAACAAGCAAATTTTTTTATTTTCCTTTCTTCAATAATATTCAATTGATTAGAAATTAATAATTAATGGTCCCGATAGACGATTTTGACAATCGTGTTTCTATTTGATATTTTGATTAACTGAGTGTGAAAACGTGGCCTTCATCGTTTTGAGGCAAAAAAGAACCTGTTTTCTCGGCAATACAAAACGGAGTCGAAAATTGACCACGATTTGTTTATCGTAATGGTGTTGTGGTAACGTAAAAAAATCGCCAAGTCCAGATTAAAAAAATTTTATCAGCAGTTCCATTTTTTTAAGGTAGACAATATTTTTAAAAAATAATAACAATATAAAAAAATATATAAATCTCACAATTTTTTGTATTCTGACCTGAGAATTTTCTCGCAAGGTCATAACGCAGGTACAAGGGAAAAATACATCACGTTCTTTTTAGCCTAAAAAATCGATGATAGTCCTGCTCGAAGTCGTCTAAATTTAGAGCTCATGATTTTCAATATTTCACAAAAAATATTGACGTATCAATTGACTTGTTCTAGAAACCAAAGATATATTTTTCCCTGTCGCATCTTGACCCTCCCGTTCAATTTGCTTGTAGTCACATTCAATGCAACAACCTCATCAACGTCTTCAGGTTCATTCCTCAGCGTCGACGATTCACCAGTACGCCCCCGGCGAAAGACGTTTGCTCGTAAAAGTCGTAAAGGCCGCAGACCTGGGTGGACAAGAGGGCTCCAGAGAACCTTACTGCGTCGTCGAGCTGGACGAGCCACCGCAGAAGAATCAAACGTCGATAAAGAAGGACACTTGTAATCCCGTTTGGGAGGAAGCTTTTCTGTTGTAAGACATCCGATGAAGATCATCGGCGTATATTTTTCGTGTGATTGTAGAACAAAAAAGTCTACGAATTAATGTGACCTTCGTGTTTCAGCGACATCAGCCACAATACGTCGGAGGTGCTTCTGGAAATTTACGATCACGTTAACAAGAGCCAAAGATTTTTGGGTCTCGGTATCGTCGGCGTGGAGGAGCTTCTTGCCAACCCGAGTCAAAGACAGATTATTCCCCTCCAGGCTCGACCGTACGAACCAGACGAAGTCACTGGAACTCTCACAGTGGAGGTGAAACTTAGTTTTCAAATCTAGTTCACGACCGAGAATAAAACGGATATTTGCCTTTCGGAACAGTGAAGATTCATTCTAACCGATCTTGCATGAATTTTATTATTACAAAACGTTTGTTTTGGGCAGACTTTATTTCTTAATAAAGTCTAAACGAATTGAATGTGGGTCGAGTGAATAGTATGCTGCGTTAAGTAAAGGGAATATTTTGGTACTTAGCAACTGTGATTTTGATAAGTTTGCAAAAATGTATTGAAGTACTTTATTTTTCATCTCAATTCATTAAATATTTTTCAAAAATAAGTAACTTTTTTTTACAAGGATTAATCGATCATGTTTTATTTTTCAGTTTTTGTTCATCGAAGGTGCCGAAGTACCGCAGATCGGCACGAAACCTTTCAAAGTAAAGGAATCTATAAAGCCGGTATCGCCGACACGTACATACAGCCCAACGAATCTACTCAGCAATAGTAGCCTAAACTACAACAACGGTAACAGCACTCTTATCTTGTACGACTCTACCAGTCAGTCTGCCGGCGGTAACTACCGATTGTTTTTTATCTGGAACGTATTTATACCCTGCGTGAACCTTTAGTTTCGTAGGGCACGTTCCTCGTTGTATCGGATTGAAGAAACGCTTTTTCTTAATGCGAATCAGCATTTGCGAACAGATTTTATTCTAGATTCATCGACCCGAAAGAGATGAAACAAATAATGAAAAATTTGCCGTGTTTGGACCTTTGATTTTCATATGGCCGGGCATCATGTAGCCTTCCCAATGTATCATCTGCCGTTCGAGATTGTTCGTTAATTCTCGGTTAGCACAGTTGAAACCTCGCGGTTTTGTATTTAAATTGTGTAGTTGGTATTAATCCCTTTGGACACTGTCTCGGATGGCAAATTTTGTTGGCAGCATGAATTATCTCATTCCCAAAGCTTGACGATTTATTATGAAATTTTGAAAATTGCGATGTCGAAAATCGCCTCGCCTATTGGAGTACAAATTTCCATTGCCTGTGAGCACTTTTGTACACTATAGGTAAACCCATAGAGAGACCTCGTTACCGTTTTACCTGCGCATAGCTCGAAGGAGTCCAGTGAGGTCAAAACTACTTAATTTAATTCTCGAATATTAAATCTCAATCTGTAAAATAGATTACTGGCATCAATATTTTACGTTCAAAAGTATACTTCTTAAGGGATTGTTCTTCAGTGCTCATCCCTCTAATTGTGCATACCAAAAAACTTTGTTTTTCCACTTTAAAAATGCGTTTGTAAGCGTTGCAGTCCGTCATAAAATTGAGCAAAATCAATTCATAATCCTAGCATCTTTTGTTGCAAAAAATTGAAAATTGAAAATTCAAAAAAGATGTTTGTTATGAACGAAATAAGATCTGAGGAACGGCGAAATAGTGCTTTGAATGCCTCGCAAAGTAGCCAAGAAGTTTAAAATTGAGAATGCTTCTTTGAACTGACCAGAGAAGCTAAAAGTCCAGTCTAAAAAAAACCGCGTAAAATATTTTATTATAGAATACGCACTACCAGAGAAACATTCGAGATTTAAATTTCGTTATTTTTACCTAACGACTCTTTCGAATCTCAGAATTATTCAAAAAATGGGGCTTTATTTATTTTGCAGATTTTCTAACGAACGGCAATACTGACGAATCGCCTTATCGAACTGGACAGACGAACGGCAACAAAGGCACTCTCATTGTGCACAGCCAACAGAGGGTAAGCTATGCTCGATAATTTTTTTTTACGGATTTCTCGTTTTTTCGACACGCTTGGTCACGAATGTTTCGTCCCAATAACATAGCTCCCTTTAACGTTTGTTCTTTGCTTTCATTTTTTTCAGCAATCGGAGCGGCAAATAGTTAAGGTAATATATTATTTTTTTATGAAAAAAATATCAGAAATGAAGTTGCGTTCGAATTTGCAAGAAAAATTGTCCTTCAATGAGAACCGTATCAAATGTCGACGACGGCCATGTCCCAGATACCTCGGCGAGTCTGCAATGCGGCATTTCCCTTCGATACTTCGCACATTTAGGTCTCCTCGTCGTTACACGACGAAGTGGATTCACATAAAATTTATTACATCGTAAAGTCGGCGGGGATGAAAGTTCGGCTGGCACGATCGAGGCAAATGACACGAATTTGGACGATAGCAATTACACAGCTCCAACATGCTTATACAGCTTGAATTTCACATAAAAAATATTTCATGACTGAGAGCACAGTCTCAGGTTTTTTTTTTAGTTCTTAAAACATTTTTGTTATAGTGTCAGTAGTATGAAATCGAGTTATGCCTGGTCCTGTTTCGAGAATAACATTCCTTGAATGCTGTTTGTGTGTTTACTAAATTCAATAGGTCGCCCTATCCGACAAGGGGAGCTGGCAGGAAATTTCACCAGAGGTAACTATTTTATTTTCTTTTTATTTCATTTACGATTTATTGCTCAAGAGTGTTTTTATGTTACATGGCAAAGTTTTTATTTATATTAAATCAATATATATTGAATTATATGCATACTAATTTACAATTACATTTATATTATCTCGAAATAGTTATTTATATTTTTTATTGCAATCGGCATTGCGTATTATATTCTAATACCTTCATTTTCAGCATGGCAACAGAGACACGAGCGCTACTTCGGGTCCGGAGAGCACTCCCAACTCTTCAAATTCTGAGAGTATGAGAGGTAAAAACTCCACAGACGAACAGATTGCAACTGGATCCATTTTTTTGTAATCGACGAATCATATTTGATGCGTCGTCATATTTGTCAACAGAACGGGGAAGAACGAGGAGGAAACGACGAGACTTTTTTGGAACTATAAAGCGGCGCCTTGGACGGTCAAAAACGAGAAGTCGTTCCGTCGGTCCCGAAGGTGACACGAATCACGAGGAAACACACTCGAGATCAATATCCGCGGACAGAGCTCGAGATCCGGGATCCAGTAAGTTTGGATTTAAGGATTGAATCAATCGCGATTTTAAGGAAGTTGGAGCGCTTCATCCTACTCAAATGAGTACATTTTTAAAGTCGTTTATACAAACTGTTACTTTACTCGGTGCGAAAAAGCCAGTTTTACGCACGCTTCGCGTGGATAAACCTCCCCTTTTCATACCTTTTGAAGAAAAAGTCGGTACGATGCTCGTGTGAAAAACTTTTTCTGAGTTCGTGTGATTGCAACACTGGCTTTCGGCTTGTTCTGCAAAATCGCACGTGGCAGAAACAGTTTTGTCGCACTAGTATCGTACGAAATTTTACTGCACAAGCATGGTGTCCAGTGGTCCTTGAAGTCCTTGGAGTCCTGGAATTGTCCTCGAATTTCACCTTATGTCCTTAAATTTTTATTTCCCCGAAAATTTCTCAAAATGCTGAAATTCAACCTTGAATCTAATAGAAAAAATATTCATACAATCTACGAACCCTATTTTGTGCCTACACTTTATCGCTCACTAACGACACACCTACAACATAATCGGTAAGTTTGATCATCGAAAATTTTTAAGATTTTGCGGTAGAGATATTAGCTTTTTTAATTGCAATTAATATGAAAGTATCATTGGATAGATTCACGCACTGAAATTGTATTTTAATTATAAACCCTTTGAATGTTCTTATTTGGACTTTTTTTGTCTAGCATACATTATATAATACAAAAATATATTTTGCATTCTACAATGATGAGCGCTGCGATTTAGTTTATGCAGACTTGCTTTGAACAATACAGGCCTTATGGATGATATTCAATTCATTTGCTTTTCTATTAAAGTGTTCCTACGAAATGTTAAAAATGCCATGTTAAAATTTGTTTCAGCACTGCTCTCTGTACCAGGAAAGGAAGAGCACTCTAGGAGATCGAGTCTGAGCGAGGCTTCGGCAATAAGTGGCACATCAACTAGGACATACATCAACGAGGCTTCCACCTTGGTGTTAGAAACTTTAGAAAATGGAATAAAAAAGTAAGTTCGATATGTTTTCTACTAAAAAAAATAAAAGTAAAAAAGAAGATTAAATAATTACGATTAATTTTCATTTTTTTTTTGATCGTTTCAGACATTACCTCGTGCCGCTGTCTCTCGCACAGAAGAGCAAGTGGCGAAAAAAGGGCACAAAACTTCATATATTCAACGACCACACGTTCATTGCGAAACACATGTCTGGGTACGATTTATTTTTTGACTCTCGTTTCACGTCCGAAAATAATAATAAAAAATAATAATCCCGCTCGAGATGATAATCGAATGGTTTCAATGTAATTGCAGAGGTACGGTCTGCGAGGTGTGTAAAAGGACTTTAGCCCGAAGATTGGGAAAGCAGGGATACGAGTGTAGAGACTGCTTGATGAAATGCCACAAGCATTGTCACGTCAAAGTCGAATCGATGTGCTCGACGTCCACGATTCAAAGCATCGAGCTGTAAGTATTTGTCTCTATGAATTTTATTCTTACGAGTTTTTTTCCTTCATAAAACAACGATTCACGCGGCAATAATATGAATGGCCGCCTGGACGAAATTCGTATTTGTAATACTTGTGTTGTAACTTCGAACTTTGATGTTTCACGAGAAACCGCCGATATACCAAAAGACCTGAGGTCAGAATTACAACGAAAAGAAAAAAATTAGAACTCCGGAAAGTAACTCCAAAATCACTCGAAAATGAGATTTTTCTTAAAAACTGACTTTCGGTAAATTGCTGGCAATATTGCAATATCTTTCGGTTCTCCATCAATGTAGGAAATTTGAAACAGTCCACTTAACACAAAATTACGATATTAAGTCAATTTTCGGCGCGGGCGTATTTTTTTTTTTTTTTTGTACCCGTTCCTTCGGCTCCGAAGGGACCAAAAATTGTACGGACGATTTTCTATAGCGAATCAGTCGGTTTCTCTTGAAATGCAAAATAAAAATTTCTCAGAAACATTTAAATTTAACGCCTGTTTCTTTCGACTACTCTCGAAAAGGTCCCTACTACCGGTACTGAGCGAATAAGATAGGTAAGCTTACGACGAAGAAACGTCAGGTTGCTGCTGATAAAAAAGCATGTAAATTCGACCTTCGAAAGTAGAACGGCATAGTGCATATCGCCTGATTAGAATCGTGAGGGCGTGTCTCTTATATAGCTTATAAAAAAATAAGTTTTTGTGAATTTTGTCACGCGATATGTTCCGACAGTCTTTCTTGACTCTGCATATTGATTTTACTGATGCGTGCTCCTCCCTGATCTCACGAACAGTTGCTATTGGCAATGAAAAAATATACTGCAACTCGATTGAAATTTATGATTTATGATTTTATCAATCAATTTATTAAAAAAGAACTTTTTACCCACCAATAAATTTCCCCGGATGTTACTAGACTGACGTCGTTTTATTGAAGAGTTTAAAATTCAAATAATAATTGACAAAACTTTTCTGTATCAATAAATCATTTTGCCTCATGGAATAAAATTCTCGATATAATATAAAACAAAAATTCCACCGCTTAATTTTTACATCAGCCTTGCAGACAATAATACTTGATTGACGCAGCACGTTGCTAAAATCCCATGAAAAAAAAAAAATGTATCGACGATTAAATAATCGCTCTTCCAATAAATTTTGTGACCCAGAACCCGAAGTACAAAATATTAATAAGAATGCATTTTGCTTGCGCACGAAATTCTTTATTATAGAGCTCTTTCCCTAAAAAAATAAATAAACTTCCGACTATGCTACGCTTCTCTCGCTTCCCGCCGACTTAATTTGCGTTGAAACGAAATACGTACGAAAAAGCAGTGCAAGATTAAAGATTGTATTGTTTCGACTAACACACTGTTATCGTGTGAATAATCGACTCGTTATTTATCGGAGAATTTTTTGTGACGTCATTTTTTTTTCAGGACCTGCATCAAGACTCCGTTGCTCGAGCGAAAATTTTCGACCCGAAGATGCTAGCGATTAACGCATCGCTCAACGCGCCGCTTAGTCGAGCGAATGCTTCGTCGAGGAGCTTTCTGACCATTGAATCATTTTTATTAATTGCCCTCCCTTTCATTCAACCCCGCGGAACGGGCACTCGCGCAGAGTAAACGTACGCGTCGTTGTGCGAATGGGACGCGCGATCAATAACACTTTTTGCAAGTGCAGTACAACGAACACATCTGAGAAATACGACATATATTTTCTCTCGGGTGATGATAACTTATCGTTGTCTCGGCTATTTTATTATATTGACAATATAGTATAAATATGGTAATAACAACGACTAGAACTTCCACAGCATTTGCAGAGTCCACTTGACTGAAATACTATATTATGTGTGTTTAAGCCTCTAACGGTCACTGGATAGAAACAACCATTTCGTTGCTATTTATTATCAAATTTTTGCGAAAAAAAAACTCTTACGTTGAATACCTAGAGATGGTTACTGATGGATAAAAGAATCCATTTTTTATTTTTTATTGTTCTATTTATTTATAAATTCTAGATGAATGCACTGACCGTCAAAGGCTTAACAATACCCGCGAATATTGGCGCAAAGATAGGATTGTGAAAAAAGAAGCAATCAGGAGGCGAGGCTGTTGTACAGCGGAGAAATTTAAGCTGAAAGCTAGAGAATTTATTAATAACGCACAAGACTATGTGGTCGAAGGTGAGATTTTTTTCTAAAGATCTTTTAACAAACCTTCTAATCTTTCCAACTTTGTACGTTGATTTTTTGTTTATCCCAAAAACGTTACCGTAAAATTCGAAAGCGAGGTCCGTTCGAATCAGATACACTTTTTCTTCTGAATGAAAGCTCGTGGCCTCGAGTTATTGATTTTATTATTAGCTTTATTACAAAAAAAATATTACTCTTTTCGTCCCACCTTTCTCTACTGTAACTCGGAATTGATATGGCTTCCGAGAAACACTCTCTAGATTCTTTTTCTATTGAAAATGTCAGTTATAGGGATAATGCGAACGATGGACAGTTGATCTTCCATTACATACTTCCAATTGAGGAGAATTGCGCAATTCGGACTAAAAAAACCAGCAACACAGGTCGAATTTCTTTTTATTAATAATTCACGTTCAATCCACAGTAAAGTGCTGATTTTTTTCGATGCTCCTAAGTAGTAGTCGCGAGTGCAGAATAAAAAAAGATCTGACCAGCAGTTGAGCTACACGAGTTGAGATTCGTCGAAATTGTATTATTAAAGAACCTAGCACTCTTGTAAAAATTTGGCGTTAATGCCATACGTTTCTACTTGCAAATATCGAAGTTCGTTCAAATTAATGCTGGATACTTACATGGCATAACATTTTTTTCCATAATAAATCATTTTAGATTAGGACGTTTGAGGTCCCGATTTGATCAGTTTGTATTGTTTTATTTTTCACAAACATATTGCGCATCTCCGCGTCCACATGTTACACCAACACACTGTTCTCGGATCGTCCAAATTGATTCGAATACTTCCGGTAAAGTTGCCGGTAAATCATCGACCTCGATGAGGTCGGATGTAATCAGAAGTCTCTTTCTAAATAACGTTTCTCTATTAAAAAATATATCGGCGGATAGTCGAAGCAATAATCGTAATGTACGGAAAACTGATCGAGATATTATGCCAAGTATAATTATCATTAATAATTTTCTGCCATATTCTCCGAGTCGTCAAAACTTTATTTCTTGCAAACGAAACTATATATATAATTGAATTGGACTTAGCGTATAGTTGCAGTATAGCTTGGAAAAAAAAACTCAACGGCAGACAATCAATGGAAATATCCTCGAAAAGATATTAGTTTATGTTACTCGCGCGTGTGTGCGGGCAGTTCGAAGTCGCAATAATGTTTGGCACAACGACGAAGGTCACGACTGGTTGATAATCGTTGACTGTAAATCGAATTTATCAATGAAAATATTTCGACTTTTTAATATATTCAACGAAAGTTAGCGGGTGATTTTTTTTCCTCCGAATACTGTTATTTTCATTGTTACCGCCGATGCTGCTGGCCTCGTCGAACGTTATAACTATTACAAATACGACTATAACCGTCCTTTTAAGGTTTTATTATTCGAATAACTGAGGCGAATTAATGCCATTTGCTATTATTTATTTGTACACTCACGCATTGTATGATTTTTTTTCGATACTATTTCTAATACATTCTCGCCCATCATTGTATTAGGATATCTCATCGTCTGACCTAGTCTACCTCCCTCTATTTTCGAGTGTGGGAATATTTGCGAAATTTTAGAAAAAAACCGCGTTAAAATTATTTCTCTCATCTCGTAAAATAATATTAACGATAAATACCGCTTAGATCGGTCACAATCACAAGCACAAACAATCATCGCACAACATTTATACGTGTCAAGGAAGATATTCGTGTAGCGAATATTTCTGTTAACACTGTTACCTCTAATAAGGGATGAGCAAACATAGAATTACGTTCTACATTTGAATGCTTTTCTACTCCAAAAAGTATGACAATTGCGTGTTTGACTAATTTTTAAGAGCATGTGCAATACCGCGGTCGGTAATAAAAGCTGTAATCAACTTTTCTCATGGATTCTGATGAGACTTTTCTGTTGACCGTACTTGCGAAAACCCATGAGAAAAGAAGTTTTTCATATGGTCTCACCGGAAAGTGAAATATCGCGGTCGGTAATGAAAACTGTAATAAACTTTTCTCAAGGGTGCTAATTATTTAAGGAAAAAGCAAATTCGAGCCCGATGCGTATGGAAATTTCGCATCCGGCCCGAATTCATTTTTTTCTCTAAAAAAATAGCACCATTGAATAAAGTTAATTTGAAAATTGCAACTATCTCTCTTGCACCCGCAGCTGTTTCACTTTCCTTAAGTTAGGACAGCGTAATTGAACACCGTTTCGCGTGGAGAAGCATCAAAATTTAAACTATCTCACGACAGTTGCTCATCCCAGCCTCTGACATTGCGATATTGTCTTATCGAACGTACAGACCGAGGGCAGAACTCGTTTTCCCAAGAGAAATAATGTGTTCACTCACGCTCGTCAATAGACATAGGCCACTGATAAGCAATTTCGTCTTCGCTAAAAACTGATGATATATTAATTATAAATAATATAATATAACGGCCTCATGAGGAGCAAGCTCTCGTAACTTATATAATCGTCACTTTTTAACGACGCGATAAAAAAAAATTACTATAGAAAAAAAAATGATTCAAAATAAAATGCTGCACGCGAAACAAACTTAAGATAATAATGATCACTTTACACGGGCTGTGAATGGTAGACGGACATATATTGTGGGGCGAAATGAAAACGTGAGACGACGGACTTCAATAAATCTCTATTAGAATCAGGCACGAAATCTCTTCCGAGTTTCTCGGAGGCACACATTTTATAACGTACAAAAAAAATATTCTGCGTCAATTAAAGTTTCTACGTATTACTTTTTCGCAATAGATCGAACATCGATGAGAAAATCAAATTCTCTGCCGTTTACGACGGAGAACACTCTCCCCGAGCTCCGCGTTATCTTCATTACGTCTCGTATTCTCGTTGAAACTTTTAGTGTCGTAGATAGTCGGAAATAAACTGACGCCAAGGAAAATCGGAAATACCGACGCAAAGGAAAATCAGAAATCTGTCCAGGCATGTACGCTTTTCAAAATACGATAGAGCTTCCTTCGCATCGGCGACGAGTTTACACCGGTGATATAAACACGAGGCACCTATAAAATGCACGTTTAAGGTTGAGCATCTCTCGTAGATTTCCCATGTTCTAACGACGCGAACCGAACGAATAATAAAAGTAAGAGTTTATGTAGCTCGACGAAAAAAACCAAAACAAACAAAAAACAAGATTCAGGTGCCTATATGAGGTGTTATTGTTATATACAGTACGATATATCATACGTTTCACATATTTATGTAGATGCTCTATTTATTGACGGTATCCGCGAATGTACTGCAAATGCTAACAAATATTTTAATCAATCATCGAACTTGCGACAATGTTAATTATATATACGGCGTATATATGATGATACACGTACGTGTTGAAGAAAAAAAAATGACGAGTCGGTTATGACGCACGTTTATTGCAAATGATGATGATAATGTTTATTATACAAACAGCAATGATTAATGCATTGTTAATGAAGGAAAAGCACATTATGATCGCCTGCACTGTTTAAACATGTACATTTCTGATAAAAATTATAAAAAAAGAGAAAAAAAATGAAAAACATGCCACGTTTTACGATTATTTATTAACTTTTGTCTCCATTGTAGTTTATTATTTAAAACGTTTACCACAAATAAAGATGATGATTAGGGAAATTGAATGAAAATTTAGTATAAAAATAAATGACAAATCTATTAAAATTCACTGATAAAAAAATCTAAAGGCAAAACAGTTGGTTATGTAAAAAACTTCCGAGGGTAAAGCAGTTATCTGTGCGGCGACACATCACCGGTTGCCGGCTATTCTTCCCGCGGAATTTTTTCCAACCATAACTTTATGAGTTCGTACTTTTGTCTCGCCCACGAATGCCAAATTTATTTTTCGATAGCAACACTGCAAAAAAAATTCCTATGGAATTTAATGTACCAGCACTGGAAGTTTTATATGCATACACTGGGATATTAAATTTCATATACCATTATGATTAAAAATTAACATACATACATTATATATAAAACTTCAGCAATACTTCAAATTAATAATTCACTTTAATTTCACTATAAAAGTTCTTTAATTTCACTCTAAAAACCCATTAATCTTTTATGACAATTGTACATAAAATTGAATGTGCCACTTTTTGCATAAAAACTTCCAGTTGCGGTACATTAAGTTTATAATTTTTTTGAACAGAAAGATCTTAAACGACGCTATTCTTCCATAGCAGGAAACTGTTTTATCATCGTAGGATAGAGTGTGACTTCCCGTTGGCAAAAATCGATCTAAATCGATCAAACGGAGCTTGCTCTTAAGTGAATACGAATAAAGTTGATAAGAAATGAGGTGGATAGGCATTTGTCGCTATGGGAAAGAGAGTACGTGAGTAATTTTTCCGACATGACTCTAGAAGCCCGATAATAATGGTACAACAAAGCGGGACGGGAGAGACCGATCAGGCCAACGAGGGAGCGAGCAACAATGCCCATCAGCAAGCCATTATGGTATTACGGTAGGGTGAACCGTCAAATTACTGGATTGATCGATACCACGTATGCCGCGTGCTCGCCGATGTCTGGGCTCGATTCCTGGTTCGGCTTAGTTGGCTTAGCCGGGCAACCGGTGCAGCCGCACAATTTTCCCGACTCCGGCCTCTTCCACCACCGTAATCGGTGGCAAAAAGGGTTAAAAAGAAAATGGTGGATACTTGACGCCCTTGCCCCACCTGTGCCGACTTCACGTGCACAACCCGCTCGGGCTCTGCCACTCAGGAGCGTACGATATAATGAGGCAAGAACATTCTTTTACATCTCGCTATTCTTTCACATTTAACTTGCAAATTTCAACAGTATGTTCCCAATTTGTTTTTTAATTAATTTTAGACATACCGAGTTTATGTCGAATAAAATTTTGTTTTGCTCTCTTGGGAAATACAATTAATTGGGTAAAAAATTACAATTTCGAAGAGAGTTAAACTGGAGTTCGATAGCGGATTTATTTTTACTCTTTTCGAAGCATTCGTTGATAAAATAAATGAATCAATTCGGCTTCCGAAGAAAGTAAAAAATAAATCTGTTAAAAATCAGACTGTGATATGATCGTTTGACGTGCTATATTTTTATATGTGAATCGTAGTTAATAATCTTCAATACCATAATCATAAAAAAATGGTACATTATGGTTTTTTCGTTTTCTACGATATTGTTTAAAATTTTGAAAATAGCGCCGAGAATGTTATAAAATGTGTGTCTACCATCTCATAAAAGTACCGTAAAAACTTGAACTTAAACGGCAAGGTAAATTCCCATCGCTTTTCCAGTGGGTTAATAAATTCATTCGAAAATGTTTTACTTCCACATCTTTTTGCGCACCAAGCCCGAAAGGGTAAAACAAAAATAGTTGCGTGTTTTAAAAATAAGAAATAAGTGCACGGTATGTATGCAGCATTCATGCATCAGTTTAAGTTCCTCGTTAAGCTTTTATAATGCCTATAATGACATGAAAATAATATCCGAGCTCCGAGGGATTAATGATCCCGGGTATACGTGGTGCAAACCCTTTATCAACCTTCACTGGTTCGGGGCGGCGCTCGGAAGAGCAACACCCATTCAACAGATTCCCCCATCTAGAAAGGCTACTAAACAGGTATGTGCTACGAACTCACGAGTTCGCGAGGTACTACTAGTGTATTACAGTGAAAGGACCGCGAACACGCTGCCCGGTCGTCGTTCAGACTCTTAAGGGGGGGAGTGTAGGTAATCGAGATGGAAACGCCTAGCCGTTAACATTGGCGAATCGGAGCTCGAGAAAAAGCACTGCCTGTGTTGCGTTCAAACAGCGATATTGTATCGGCGAGGATAGATCGCCGAGCGGCTGCGAGGTTTCAAACTGGAGTTTCGTCCATCCGAGAGAGGATCATCTATCGCGTGTATCTTGAATCGCTTACCTAGAACAAAAATAAAAATTGGATCCATAATCTTTTTTTATTAAAAAAAAAATTTATCCTGCGGCAAAAATGTTGGGAATAAAAATTTCGGAGCAAAGATTCGATAAGAATTTTGTTTCCTTTTTCATTGACAATTGTGAATTTTTCCCTCGAAGTTATTGCTACTTAGAATTTTCTATGGGAAATTTGGAGCAAGACATTCGCCTGAAAAATATGTGCCGTAACTTTTTCGTTCAGAGAAAGGAATATGGATTTTTTTTTCCGACGATAATACCCAAGTAAAAACGTTACATTTAACCCTTGACTATTAATATGCGGTTCGCGAAGCACAGCTCATTTTCATAAATTCTTACTATCAAGTACCTTAATCATTGTAATTAGGGTCAATTAATTTTAATTGATATTTCCGCATTTCTTACTCGTCCCTGAATAAAAGTTCTTGTTTTGTAATATATATTATTTTTCTTCTTTTCTTTTTGCTCCAGTATGCAAATTGTAATATGCATTTCTTACTTATACATGAATAAAGTTTCTTGCCTTTCGATGTCAATTCTTTTTTTCATTTTTTATGCTCCAGGTAATGTAACCTCGATAGTTACATTAAAAAATGTAATTGTCACTGAGACAAATATTTATACTGCAGCGAGTTATTGAAAGTTTCGATTCAACGCCGTGCGAACGAACGCCAGCCCAGAGAAAAGGTCTTCAATTGCTTGAGGAAAAATGTCGAAGACTACTGGCTGGCGAAGTTGGCCACTTTAGCATTGCCGTTAACATGTTCGCGTATACACTATCATCAGTGGTTCGCACAGAGAGCGCATATAATACGGCAACTATCAGCAAAGGGATTGCGTCTATACGTAACCCTATCCATTCATACTTTATTCAGTTCCTCAACTTACCCTGTCATTTTCGTTCCTAGCCCGAGTCCATTACATTTTTACGAAGGGTTACCAACTCTCCCGGCAACGAGCCGCAATTGGGCTCGTGTATCCATTATATCTCATGATTTTCCACGAGTTTCTCCGCTCCATGTACGCATACTAGAAACAAAAAGAATAAAAAAATATATACGACATTCTGTGTTATATATTTTTTAAATGTAACTTCTTAAATACAAAAAATACTAGTAGAAATAATAATAATATTATTAATAATAAACAAATCCATTTTGGCTTTCAGCGGCAGGATTGTATGCGAAATTCGCAAACGTAATTATGCACAATCGCTCTTAAGGTAATTGGCCAGTCGTTGTACAGTAAAAAATAATTGTACGTTTAACAAGCATTTCTCCGCAAAGGGCCAAGATTTATTTTCTTTATCGGAAAAATGAATTTTGCTCTAAAAAAAATTTAATAAGACATACATGGTAGATGTTTTTGGGCAAAACAGGGTTGTTAAATGTAATACGTATCCATTCATACTTTATTCAGTTCCTGAACTTACCCTGTAATTTTCGTTCCTCGCTCCGAGTCCCTTACGTTTTTACGAAGGGTTACGAACTCTCCCGGCAACGAGACACAATTGAGCTCGTTTACCCTTTATATCTCATGATTTTCCACGAGTTTCTCCACTCCGTGTACGAATTCTAAAAACAAAAAGAAGAAAAAAATATATACACCATTTCACGTGATTTATTTTTATAAATGTAACTTCCTGACATGGAACAATTTTACCACGTCCGATTGATAAATATTATAAATGCGAGTAGAAATAATAATAATAATAACAAACAAATCCATTTTGTCTATCAGCGGCGCGATTATATGCAGAAATCCACAAATCTAATTACGCACATTCGCTGTTAAGCTGATTGGACACAATTGTTGTATTACAGTAAAAAATATTTGTACGCGTAACAATTAATTGACCGCAAAGGACCTAAATTAATTGTCTTCATCGAAAAATTAAATTCTTAAATAAAAAATAAAAAAATTAATTAAGAAAACAAAATTGTGAATATTTGTTGACAAGTCATGTTTGTTATGTGTAGAGAGCTTAATTCGTACAGATAAAACTATCAGTGGTAGTAAAATTATCTTGTCATCTCGACGAGGAATACCTATCGTGTCGTGACTCTCGACCTCCGGTAATTTTACACCCCGCGCAAACACACGACTCGCGTCGTTTAAAAGCATCAACGTAGAAAAATCAACGCGCATGAAAGATCTACGAAGAAGCATTTAGAAACAATATTCGTTCATCAATCTTCATTTGCGTTTTTCTTTACGGATTGCATCCTGTTTAATTCATAGAACAACATAATTAATTAGTATCACGATTATATTACGAAACGTTGAGTTATTCATGAATGTGAAACGCATCGGAGTGCATTCTCGAGGAATTCTTTATGTTCCTGAGCGACGTTCAAGATAAACCGCCGCCTCGGCGACGGCAAACGTTAAAACGCGACTCTTGCGCTATTCGAGTACGAGCGACGGAAACGCTACCGGAAGTCTGCACAGAAGAAATAATCTCCGAGTGGTTGAGCTTTTGCTTTCCTCTGACTTTACGTCCCTCGAATATTCCCTTCTGGCAATCATATTCAGTCAAATGGAAGACGGCCATGAAAACAATCCTCACTACATACGTTGACTTTTGTCAAATGGTCCGTAAGAGTTTGAAACTTTTAACGTTTCTCGTTAAAAAAAGCTCGCATGTGACGACTCGGCCAACTTTCGAGACCTCATTTTGCCGGTCGACTCGTGATTTAATATTAATGTATATACATATTTTACTTTTTTTAAATTTATGTTACTATTTGCCCCGATTTGCTAACAAAATTATTTATCTAGAAAAAATAGTTTATTTCAGTAAAATGTGATATTTCAAACCTTTTGGCTTCTGAACATGATAGCACATTAAATGAGTCAAAGAAACGAAACAAAATATACACCTGCTCAACGTTGGTAACAGAACATGTGTAACTGACTTTTAAAAATGGATAATATATTTTTATAATTTTTAAAAATAGAAATTTGTCAACGAAAATGATCTTAAGAGACTATCAATAACAAAAAATAATAGCAAACACTTTTAAAAACTGAAAACATATATTTATATTTTTAAGAAATAAATATTTGTAAAAAAATTACCCATACTTTAATCGTTGTTGAAAAAAAAAATCCGATTCACCGGCCTTCATTTACGAGCCGGTGAATCGGAGAAATATTTATTTCAGCCAAGGAAATATATAGCGTTCGAAAAATTGCGATGGCAATTGCAAATGACATCGCAAATCACATGAGTCAACAAATTAAAATAAAACGAAATATACAGCCATTTAACTTCGGTCGTGGGACATTTATCCCGGACGTAAAAAAATTTATAACATTTCTATAATACTGTATTTTTCAATAAACATTTTCCAACAAAAGAGACCCATAGTTTAATCGGTGTTGTAAAAAAAACCTTACGATTCATCGGCTTTCATTTACGAGCGGTGAGTCGGAGAAATATTTATTTCAGACACGAAAATATATGCCGGACCGAAAAATCGCGATAGGAATGGCAAATGAACTTGTACTCGTTTAGATCGAAGCAGTAGCGCCACGCAGTCGTGTAAACTCATTAATAATGAAACATTAATTATGTCCGATGTGTAATTAAAACTGACAAATGATACAGATAATAATAAAGTATGTTTACTATTAACGAGCGAGAAAATACAAAGATTAAATATGTCGGCTCGATAATAATCTTCTGTATTGGATAAAACAGTAATTGCAGGATATTAAGACGAGCCTCTTTCGAGCGTTGGGAGCTCCGCTACGCGCGCGCATCAATAAACTACTGCAACATACCTATGTAACGCACTTTAACAGAATTAGTAATGCCTGCGCGTATATATGGCCAGTGCGCTATTATTCGTTCCGCATAAACGAAGAGCATACGGTCAGGTGAAACATGTGCTAACACTTCGAGAACGAAGGTACACGATAAATTTACCCTCCGGATGACTAAGGGGATACTTCGAAATCAAATATTTTCCCGAGACCCATAATGCATGACCTTGCGACACTAAAAATTATTTTAATTAATCGATGTAAGCTTCTTTTTATATAATTGTATATCACCAAGGTAAACAAATTAATGACGTTTAATCCCAAAGTCAGTTTTGTTAATTGCTAGATGTTTAAAAATTGATTCTCAGTTATGCATATCCGGAAAAATAGCCACATAGTAAAAATGTTCTTATTACGATGAAAAGTTTGAATTCCAGTGAATTAAAAAAATATCGAAATGGGTTTTTGTGGACGATTAATTTTTTGCGTGTACAAACACGACCAATTTAAAACACGCGGTTTTTAACTTGAACCGCAATATCAAATTAGGCGGCATTCTGTAATTCCACATAAATGCAGAGCATACGGGCAGGTGAAGCATGTGTACTTCGAGAAAGAAGGTTCTTAATAAATTGAACCGTCGGATGACTATGGGGATACTTCGAAATAAATGTAATTGCGACACTAATAATTATTGTAATAAATCGACTGAAGTTTTGTTGATTGCTACATGTTCAAAAATAAAAATCTCATGGAAAAGAATTAAAAATTATTCTCAGTCATTCTTATCCGGAAAAATAGACACATTGTTAAAATTTTCTTATCACCATCAAAAGATTTAATTCCCTCAAATTTTTTAAATTGTTATTAAAAAAAATCGAAATGGTTTCTTGACAATGATTTATTGTTTTTTACGTATACAATAACGCCCGTTTTAAAAAAGGTTTGTAGCTCGGACTGCAATATAAAATTAGACGGTCTTCAGTAATTCGAGATAAGAAAAAAAAATCGGAAAAAATGTCTGGACGGTCGCCGAAGGAGAGAATTGACCGGTGAAGTTCGCCCGGCGGTGTGACTTCTGGAAAGTCGATTATTCGCGAACCGGTAATCGCCATAGGTAGCCGAGAGATGAAGAGTAATACGATTCTCTCGCTGGCAGTATTGTGTTGCTGCGGTGTGTCTCGGGGTGTACGAGAATCGCTCGAGGAGTATCTAATTTTTCTCATGAGTAGCGCAATAATTTGCCTCGCGTTTACGATCGGCAGCGGTTCTCTCGTTGGCCCATTGAGGAGGTAACCGAGACGGTTCGTCTCATTGGACGAGAGGGACACACGTTACGCGCTCGTGGTTGTTGCTGATCGTAAAAAATCGCATTTACAGAGTCGCACGCTCGGCCCGACGCGAAACTCCCAACGCGCAAGAGAAAACGGCAACTTCGCTATTAAAAGGCACGGCGGCGGCAGCGGCAGCACCGTTTTTACGATCACGCCGTGCGGTTTAACTGCTAAGTAACGATAATTGATATCGCACCGTATCTGAGTTTGTTGCACGGCGAACGAGAGACAAGAGAGTCGGAAACTTGTTTATGTACCGCCATCGCCGAGACTAAACATTCCCCGAGCGACGTGCAACGTCCTTACGGTATTAGACACAGCCGCATGTGCCGTGCAACGGTTTGCAACTGATGTGCGTGTGCGGACCGCGGACGCATTATTCGGCACGGTTTTTCATCCTCGTAGAACTCAGTCGAATAGAGTTGTCCATATGCAATATATATTCTTTTGGCATATATTTGCAAATATATATGCGAAATCTATCCACGGAAAATATATTAATTCCATATGAACGCCATAAAGTTCGATATGACGATCATATTTTGCAAACATTTTCCTTTCCGTGTGGGAAAGGTACAGAAAAAAAATTAAAATTGTGTACCCACAATTTTTCATTTTTCAACTTCCGCACTGAGAAAATTTACGTTTGATTATTCTACTGTTGGGTATATTTGTGATTTTTACACCGTACGAATTCGACGCCATCGCGATAAAGGAACAAAAGTATTATGACGTATCGCTCGTTTGCAAATTAGACGTAGAGCAAATTGTGCGCGATTTATTCATCGGGGCCGCGCGATTGTGCAATCGGGCACTACCGAGGAAATCAATAACCGGGCACAGTGTCCTCGTCCTTAAGCAATGAACGATCAAAAAAGAGAAAAGAACTTTGGCAGTCGCTCGGCTCCAATTTTTTTCTCTCGTCAAGTGCTCATGATAGCATTGTTAGAACAATGTGACGAGTGATCAGATATAATCGGCTCGTATGGCTTGTGCAGCTTATATGCTCCGCTGTGAGACTCGCTCGGAGTCTTTTTTCCCGAAGTCACGCGATCCTAATTACGAAGTCGCATTGTCGATCTGCCGTACATTCGGCAGTGGCGGACAGTCCGAAAAGTGTCCAAAAAGAAAAAAGAAAAGAATCCCACGAAGTTTGGCCGTCGAGTTTGGGTCTAAAGACCGCGAGACCAAGTCGAGGACGGATCGAAAGAACCAAAGCGGTCAGCTTGGGCTGAAAAATGAAGAAAATAAATATAAAAAACTGTGGAAGGACGGAACGCAATATCTATTAAATTATTCACAGCCAGTTACCAGCTCGTCAGACGGTCCCGCCTCTTCGTCCGTTTTTTTACCGGTGGTAGCCTCTTTCACTCGACAGCTCGACAGAGTCCTTTCTTCGTCGGCGACGAAACTCTTCGCCCTCGCGTGCCCCATTACAGCAGCAATCCCCGACTCGCCAACAATCAACGCGACATAATATGTCGCGATTTTTTTTGTTTTCTCGAAGAAATTGCGAATCATTTATCGTTGATTTAGTTGACAATTCGTTGAAAATTTGTGCCTGTTCATCTGCAAAAGAAAAACGTAACAAATTATTGTGACGATGATAGATAACTTCCGGTTGCGCGATGTTACGGGAGACAGAGAAAAACGCCAAGGTGCGCGATGGAATAATGGGAGGATAACATTTAGATTTTTTAAGCCTTCACCTACGTAGAACTTTTTTTTCTTCGATAACAAATCGCGGTGATTTATTTTTTCTCCAACTATATGAAGAACTGTATGAAAAACTATACGAAAAACGAATTTGGACGGTAAGTATTTTTTCGTGGCTTTAATGAAACTAGACTTCGAGAAACCTCACGATTTTTCTCCGTCTCAATTTTTTCCAATGTTTTAATGCAATTGCGCGCGTGCGCATAATGGGACGATGAAATTTCGTCTTTTTAAACCTTCACCTACTTCAAACTTTTTTTCTCCGATAACAAATCGCGGTGAATTCTTTTTCCTACAAAGACGGTATGAATTTTTGTAACCAAAGGTGCAAAGCTCGAATATTCGGCATGGGAAAACGCCGCGACCGAATCGGTCCCAACACAATTTATATAAAGTGTTCGAAACGTCGTAACCGCGATGAAAAGATTATACGACGCGGCCACAGATATTCGATTCGGTTATAGAAGTTAACGCCATTCGATCGTGGCACACGGCTTCGGCAATCGAATCTGGTCGCTACAAAAGACTTTGACAGAGGGGCGAAGGCGCGATATCCTTTTTGTCGGTATAGAGCTCCGCGAAGCGTGGAAACGGGAGCTATCTCGGTAGCTTCTCGCCTCTCGATCACTAATTCGATGCTCGGACACGAGATTAAAAAAAAAAAAAAAGTGTCGAAGACTCGTTCGTTTTGCTTTGGATGGAATAGAAGTGTAGCCTCGGTTGCGTGGGAGCCCGATAACTATCCCGGTGGTCCGTTCACCCATGATCGAGCTGCGGCGCTCCCTCAAGTCCAACAGGAACTAAAACGAATTTCTCGCGTATCTCTTCTGCTATCCTCGATCCCATTCACGCCCAAATTTACGTGACAATATTTCATTTAAGACTGTAAAAAAAAAAATTCGCACGAAATATTAATGTAATGGTGCTGAAAGTTTTCATGCATAAACTGGTATATTAAGTTTCGTGTACAGTTTTGATAAATAATTAATGTATAGTATATTTAAAACTTTAAGAATCCTTCACTTTTCATTATGTACTTTGAATTCACTCTTAAAGTTCATTAATTTTTTATCACAATTATGCATTAAATTTAAAGAACCAGTTTTTGATTAAGAGCTTCCAGTTCGGTGCATTAAATGTACACTTTTTTTAACAGTGAGTAAAAAAATTCGTGTGAAATGTTGTAATGCACAGGTGCTGGAAGGGTTTCTTAAACTGGTATTTAAATTTCACCTTCGATTGTGATATAAAATTAACTTGCAGTATATTAGAAACTTTATAAAAAATTTATTTTAAATATTTTACTTCAATTTTACTATAAAAGTACTTTGATTCCAATAATTTACTTTGATTTCACTCCAAAAGTCTAGTCTAAAAGTCAATTTTTCATCACAATTGTACATTCAATTTTATGTATTAGTTTTCGCATAAAAACGTCCAATTTGATGCATTAAATATACAATTTCTGTTAACAGTGATTATCCTATAGTAAAGTCTCTCTTTTTAAATATAAGATAGAGCAGTTTTTCAAATCAGTCACAGAATCATAATTTCAAAGATTCTTAATATCCCCCGAATCTTATATATTTTATAACACTAGAATTAATTGACCGCCGTAATTGTTTTTTTTTACTTCAGACAAATGAAACGAATCTGCGTCTCATTTGTTCCTAGCTCGGTACACACGATACCGAAACTCGGCTCGAAAATAACAACAAAAAGTTTCCCCCACCCTACTGTATAAACAATCGGCGGACGAGAAAAAAAAATCTGATATAAAAAACCATTCTATTGAATTAGTTCTATCCATAAAATTCCCCCGTCTTCTAAGATCCATTGATGATAGGCTGTGTGAAAAATCGATACGATACCTATTAGACTTTAATTGATTCTTCGATGATAAAACTTCTCTCAAAAGAGCGAGAAAAAAAATATCTATCGAAGTCCGTTTTGTGTCCGCGGGCATGAGCGTCTCAGCACAACATTTCCCCCCCCCCCCCTCGCCACACCGGCCCGAGTTTCCTCGCCGGTCGGGGCTCTCCGACGCGTTCCGTTCAATTCGCGTGACAAGCCGAACAATAAGCTTCCATCTCGGCGGCACTGATGCGCCCGATACGCCATCAACGCCTTAAACATGGAACGAAACTACCGTGGACCACCGTCATCGAGGCATCGGCTACTTTCTCGTGTCTCCCAAGCAGGTAGACGAATGTCCCGAGACCGCCACGAGAGCGTTATATCCGACGGGACGATGCACGTCGGTTGTACCTCGTTACGAATTAACCCGCATCCGTGTACAACTGCGCACACTTGTATCGTCCGATCCGAGGAACGTCCGCAATTTTTTGTTTTCAACCAATCTAACCTCCGAGTCGCCGCTGCCACACTCGTAAGTATACTTTAACGAAGATTATTTATCGTTATTATTATTTCACTTTGTTTTCATTTCTGCGTTAATAATTCAATTGCGACGAATTCGCAGGACGATGTAAGTGGCTCGCTGTGACTCTGATTGTCGCCTCATAGTTGTCCCCGGTAGGGACGAGATTGACTCGACGAAGTCTCTGCCGACCCATGCGCTCTGGCGACTTATATTTCAAGCTCAAATTGCCGCGCTCGTTCGAACGAGACAGCGTGTTATAAACGTAATAGAAGAAGAGCGCGGGCGAACGCGGGGAGGTGAATATAACGCTGCCGGTGCTGCTGCCGCCGCCGTGGCCGCTGGAGAGCCGGCGATGGTGATGGCCGTTGTTCATTTAGCGATTCGCCACGCGCCCGAGTGGGACGCCTCCGGCGTAGGGCTTCTTCGTTCCCGATGTATCCTTGCCTTGTATACCTTTGTGTGTATAAATTCTTATATACCTTGGGTGGTGTATTGTTTCATGTATGTATATACGAGTATATATATATGCATGTGAATGTATTTAAAGTATGTTTGGAGGGACGCCATGATGGGTGCTATACTCGTCGGAAGGAAGGGGGGAGCTAGCATCGTTACCCATGGTTGCTTGTGTATACAGGAAAAGCTGTGGTAAACGCATTGCAAGACGTTTGTTGTGTTTTGCGGACAGGCTGAGCTCTCGTAAGTCGAAATCTTGGGACCGAGAGTTTGCTCGAGAGAAGAAGGCAAGGTAGATCTCGACTGGAACCACTTTGAGGAACGCTGATATGTCCAGCGGTCTTTGAAGTTCTTGAAGTCCTGGAACTTCACTTGCATTTTACCTGTGCTTGAAAAAGTACTGAAATGTCCTTGGATTTCACCTAATGTCCTTCAGTTTTTTATTTCCCGGCGAATTTGAGTCTTTTTCAAAATGTAGGGAAGAGCGGGGCAAAATTGGGCAGCGGGGCAAAACGGGACAGTGCGGTAAAACGTAATTTTTGTACTGCTATTTTTCAAATAGTGTTTAAGAATTCGCTGAAGCACTCGACGCTCACCGGACGGACGGAGTACGCGTCAACTCTTCGAAAAAGAACAACTTTTAACACGGGATACCCGCAAGGATTTAAACTAAATGAAGCTTTATGGAACTTAAATTGGGTCTGCAAAAAATCGGATGGGAACTGAAATTCAGAGGCAAGCCATTGTGCCGGTCAACGTCGGAGGGATTTAACTTGCGGGAGATTTGACTGTAGATCGAGTACCGGACTTCAATGAGTCTCGGAGCTCGGGGAAAAAATTAATTACCACTATCGGAGTCGCCCCGGGTGGTTATACGTTCAATTCGAGACACCTTTCATTCCGATGCGATTCTCCTCACGGTGCCCGAGGCTTGCTGTATATATGTATATATATATATACGTACACATATGCACATATATGTAGGCCATATACATACGGGATTTATATCGCAGTGTTACTTTGCAGATGGAATCGGAAGGACGAACAATAAGCGCGGGCGTTTACTCGGCTCGTAAAGTGTTTGGAGTTGTGCGTATGCTTGAGTAGCGTCGGGAGCGTGCGGCGGGGCACACGCGCCGCGTGCCGCCACACGGGAAAGCCGGGAATCGACTCCGGACATCGGTACGTATATCGTCCATGCATATCTGCACATATCTATGTACAAATATCCATAGATGTATGGATATTTGGCATATAGTGTAGCGTAAAATTGACATCCGGCGTGTATTCAATTAACTTCACCGTTAAAGTCAATAAGCTTATTTTTTATTTCCTACTAATGTTACGATGTAATTTCAAGCACCGTTAATAATTCATCTCCCATTTACAAATGATGGAATTTGTTATTATACCGTCGGATGTTAATGAACTTTTTAGCTTTATCTTTCATCGCGTGATTTTATTCATACGAAAAACTGAGACAAGAATTATATATTTTTTTTACTTCTTAGTCCATCTTTTCCTCCACCTTGTCTCTGTTTCTATTTCCATTCAATTTACTCATTCAAGAATCCCGAATTCATTTGATCAATTTTTCGAATTTTCTCACTTGGTCAAGGATATAAAATATTTTTTGCCTCAGTGGGATAATATTTAATATAGATTTACGTGTAATATATTTCCGCCTCCACAAGACAGTTGATAATTGTTTTATCATTACGATTATTATTTTATTATACGAGGGTGACGCAGATAATAGAATCCCTAATTGAAGAATCGTCGACTAATGTTTGTTTAATTACAGAATCGACTTTTGATGAAGTTGCAATATCAGTGGAGATTCTTGATACACGCGAGTGCTGTATGCATGAGAAGCTGCCCCGGACGAGGCTGTATCGGGAAACGGATATAAGACTGTGCACGTCGTCAGAGAAGAACGCATTGTTCGGGAATGGACGAAGCGAAGCGACTTCCGTTCGCTTCTTCGGCCTAACGAGCTCCGAGCGCGAAGCGATTCACACCACACTTTTTTTTAATCTTTCTCTACATCCTACTCCACAAAGTCGCTCTGCAAAGCTACCTTGGAGGATCGGGATGGAACAAAGTGAAAAATATTGTAGAGACCACCGGGGAGGTCGGTAGCTCGTGTCCGAATTTTTTTGCGCACTAGGGAGACGACGGACCAATCTGGGTTTTTACCAAACCGGCGTGAGAGGCAAAGCACGGTGAAACATCGACCGTTGCATCGAGTCGTACCAAACACTACAATTTTTAGCTACGATTCGAATCCCATTTTTTATTACTTATATTTTTGAATTTAAATTACGCCGAAAACTTTGGGGCGTATTTTGATTCCAAAAGATCGCGATAGAAAAGAATCTGAAGAACTCCGCGTTATCTACAATTTTTAGAAAATAAAAAAATGAATATATGACGATTGACAATTGATCTGGTAATTTTAAATGAAAAAGTTTTTTAAACAAACATAGAAAAAATAGAGATTCGGCTGACGAGACTTAGCGCTTGAGGTACGTGTAAAGCTCAGAATACACAAAGTATACATCGAGAGGAGTCGAAAAGATTAAGAGGCTTAAGGTAGTCCTTATGAATAGTGTGCACTTCTCATAAGTTTCAGAGAAATAAGAGGTAATTGCAAGTCCTTCTCGATCGTATAAAAATCTGAAAAAAATCACGCATATTGTAGGTGCTGGAAATATTTATTTTCCATAATCCTCCTTCCCTTCGTTTCTCTAAAACTTATGCAAAGTAAACACTATTGGCAAGGACTACCTTAAGGGGATGTGCTCAGTCGTTTCGAGGATAGGATTTCAGATTGCGTTGAGAAAACTGTTGAACAAGCGGAAATTCTCAGGAAGATTACTCAGCCTCTTTACGGTCCGGTTATCGCGGGCGTTCCCGCTAATTACAAAAATTGGCGATCAGTCGAGGCTAATGGTCGAGCCCGGTAGCGCGCGCGAGAGAGGACAGAAAAACGCGCTCCGAGTTTTTCTCGACTCGCCGGGAGAGAGAGAGCTGACGCTCGGAGGTGCCGAGGGAACCTCGCGGTATTCAATAATTTCGTCACGGATACGCTCGTGGCGGAACCGTAGTCGATGGGCCACAGCGTATCGCGATCGACTCTTCTGTAACAGCTTCGCTTATTTTTGCCCTTCCGCCGACGAACCGACACCGAGCCTGAGATATCGCGCGCGTGCTTCAACGGGATAAACTGTGAATAATTCGATTTCACTCCCACTCGTGAGATGAACGACTCGGCTATATGCTTCGACTAGTCGGCAGTCTTGTTCCCACAACCCTTTCGTTAATACGCAATTTTTTGCCTGATTGTTTTAAGCATTTTTTTTGTCCTCAAGAAATAACTCGCCTGATCGTGAATTAACGAATAATTCGGCAAATAAATAATCTTACGAAATGGGTCAATGTTTCTAAACATTGTTTGCAACTATTATTTATACGCCATCGTGTAGATGAAGTGAAATAAGTTCCATAGGTTTTTCGTCTATTTTTTTTGTATCAGAATAGCTACATTTTGATAAGTGCATTTATTGATATAATTAACGCACATCTGTATAAGAGTCCACAATAACGGTGTGGCCGTTTTGTGGCCTTTTTGGAGGTAATTTGAGCCCTCGATGAATATAATGTTTTTATCGTATGACTGTTGGTAGCCCATCGCGGTATTTGATTGTTAGCTCCGTTTCACCTGCTCTCTTGCGGTTCTCGAGCTCCTCGCGCGCGTGTTTCAGAAGATCCTCTTGAATTAGAACTTCATTGCGTGCTTCAGATCTATCTTAAGTTACAACTTAATATCAAATCTCAGTTAAAAAGTCATTTCGAGCTTAAGTTTTATTTTAGGATCGAACTCAAATTACGATTGAATTTGAGATCAGACTTAAGTTCAAACTTAAGATCATAGTTCGATATTCAGGTAGAACTTAAGATAGATCTTAAGCACACCATGAAGTTCGGGTAAAACTCCAATCTTAAGTTCAATCTAAAGGACCGATCTAAGTGAACTTTCCCGAACTATTTTGCGCGATGCAAAACACAGCCGCTATAATTTAATGAAATTCGGTCTCATGCAGATATCTTCGGGTTGATGATTCGCGCACAGTGTAGACCAATTCTCCCCGGCGCGGTCGATAAATGAGCGAATAAATATTTGGCTTCGATATTCTTCGAAAAATCACTTTGCCATTATGGCAAAGTGATTTTTGACTTTCCCGAAGTCCGACTTTTGGACGAGTGTGCGTTTAAATGGTACACACCGCACGCACGAATACAGGCATGTGACTCGCTCACAGTGTAGACCCAACACTTACTCCGCGCGGTCGAGAAATAAATTAATAAGCGGACGAATTAATTACGTCGAAGCACGTAGAGGTAGGAGAGCGAGAGAGCTCGTGACCGTTCGCTGTATATACTCGTGGAACGATTAAGGCCTACCCTAATCAACGGGATAAGGATCTGAATGCGGGTTACCTACCGTCGGTCTTAGTATGTATCGCGTATTTGCATTTATCGTGTACATACGCCGCATGCGGGCAACCCGAGAGTCACCGCCGCCTTGCTCGATCATCAGCCGTTTCCCCGAGCGTTCGTTTCGTTGCTGCGGTCAGTCCTTCGAGTTTATACACAGAAACATACTCGGCATATACATATATGTATACATACACGATACGCCGTGTACCCAAGGAGCGCACCGGGTAACTAATTTAATGGCACCAAACATGCACATTATTTGCATAATTACACAGCTCGATGAGCACTCGTTTCTATTTTCTTGGAGCTCAGACACGCTGCATATGTACCGTGAGTTTTTAGCGATTCGACGTGTAATTCGCTCACCCGATTGTACGGAAATCCCGACTATTACGCGCGGTATTGTGTCGGATGATATGCATATTTTTTTTTTATTATTGTATCAATTATTAAGGTATCGTAATATATTTATTTAGACCGTAATTTTAGGCACTAGAATTTCCCAATCTGGAGAGTTGAAATCTTTTTCTTATTTATAAGCTTTATATCAATAGATGTATTATCGTCGGAAGAGAAAAAGTTCACGTGTCAACAACAGTGAAGTATTTTGCATCGCACGATTCTCCATTCCAGTTAAAATTGTATTACGCTCCTTCGTACACGATGTTTTTTTTTCTCGAAATAACGCCTGCCGATAGATTCGCAAGTGCGCAGATATTCTGCGCACCGGTCTACAAGACGCCCGATGCAGGACGCCGGTGGAGCGTGTATGTATTTACAGTACGAAGAAAAAAAAGGTGAGAGGATCTGTGACGGTTCATTGGCATTCTTAACCAGCTGAGCGCAGCGAATCGGCCCCTCCGATGAATTAAGCGACTAAACTGTATCTAATTTCCCGTGGCAATGTTCTCTACCTACCGCACCGTTCTAGGATCTCCACTGTCGATATATCTTAAAGCATCTCCCGCTTTAAACCCGGCTACGGTTATAGTTCGATATTGTAGATAATGTAAAACCGAGGCAAGGGTGCAGCGATATTCAATTTTTTTTTCTCTTATGGTCTAAGCTTTTGTACGCAATATTATATTATATTGTACAGATGAGCATAATATAAGCTCGGGGTTTTCTCGTCGTTGTTGGCAAACTATGGCCGTAGCGGACTCGCAACATTCTGCACGCTTCGTAACACGGCTATTTAACTTCGGGACCTTCCTGCTTCATGTCACTAATGGACGCGATGCCTCCCCCCTCCCCCTCGGCCCCTGAACAGCCCCCCGGCGTGCGATGCCTTCTTGTCTTGTGCTATAAAGACGCGTGATAAATATCTACCGTGTATACTACGCCGCACGCTATTCTCTTCGCTCTACGTCGAGTATTCTTTCGGACAAAAGCCTCGCTCTTCCTACACGCCGCTGCATGGAAACGGTCATTGCGACGATGGCGCCTTCTGATTCCAGGAGAGTGTAAAATTAATTGAAAAATTTGTCGACGACTTCGATGCTAATGTACGATCGGTTATCGTCAATATGCATCGTGGGATTAAAATTAGTAGGCGAGCATGTTTTTCCAGTGTGCAGATACACGGGGTCGAAATTTTTATAACGGATGTTTTTCGCATAGGATGGTATAGTGTATTATAACGTTGGATTAGATCGGATAGTTTATGAACGAAAATGTCCAAGCGAGATGGGAGACGTAAAAGGCGATGTGAAAGGGGGAAGGTGAACTAAACTCACCGATGGGTTCGATGTCAGCGATCGGATACCCATGTTTGTATAAATATTATCTGTCGTTTCGGACACAATTCTTAAACGACCACTGATACGAGAATTCACCTCACCGCGAATAAGAGAACATAGTTTCAATAAAAAAAATCCTAGGGCGAATATCATAGTTATCTCTACAAAGGATGCAGCGTCACGAGTAGATACGAATCACTCCCTTGCCTCAATTTGACTGAACTAAAAAAATGTTTCCATATTAATTCCTTCCCTTAAAAATGGTCCAACGATGTAAGGTCCGTTTCCGGTATCACCGAGTCCGTATCGGCGAGCGAACGACGAGATCGTCGCTGTAGGTGCATATTGTAAAGTCTCAAGCTCCACCGAACCCACCCGTATCTGTATACATCTTACGCACAGCCTCGCGAGTGTATCAAAGAGTGTATCGACGTGTAGGTCGAGCCCGTCGTGCGGACCGAGCGAGCTGGGTCTCGTTACTCAGAAAGGAAGAGGAGGGCAGCCCGCGCGCATCCGAGTCTCGCGGGAGCGCCTTGGCTCGCTTAATGCCAGTAATCAGGCCTGTAAAGCAGTAATGTTTATACTGCAGTCCGAACGGGCGTCCATACGCGTATGCATACACTCGCGCGTATCGTACGCTTCCCCGAGTAACGTCGACGTGGTTGTACGCGACCAGCGTCGATGTGTTTACGCCGCGTTGCCCGCGCCGCTCCATGCCGACCGCTCGCTCGAAGGTTCCGTTCTCGTCGCGCGGGGGGGCGCGCGCGTATACTTACAGGCGGGCTAGCTACGCGTAGGCGGTTCTAGCTCATGTGACGTTCACTGCACAAACGCTCATGATTTGCGTAGACTCTCGGATACACAATAATCTCACCCTACGCATGCGCGCGTGTGTGCGCGTTGCTCGAACGTCTTTTTTTTCTCTACTGCGGACCCCGCAGAGGAGGGAACGGATTAAATTTCAGACCGCGATATCCGGGAGGAAGTTTTCTTTTTTTCTTCTATTTATTTTTATTATTGTTATTATTTTTTTGTTCTTTCTTTCTGAGGTGGAATCGGGAAAGTTCCCGCACTCGTGTCATCAAAAATTTCTCATGACACTGGGACTCTCGTCAGTTGAAGCGCAGTCTCTAAATAGCAGATCCAGAAGCGATCATTACGAATGGCATGCGGACTTCTGTTTCTCTCAGCACGCTCGGAGCTGCACTCGAACAATGGGGTATGTAAAAAAATGTGAGGAAAAAAAAATTGGAAGTGGAGGCTGAAATGATGGAGCGGGGGTTTTTTTTTCTCTACGGTCGCGTAATGAGTATGAGTTGGACGGGAATTCTTGGGGAATTGACGGTGCTGATGGGAAAGGCGTATGGGGCGTTCGAACGAGCGTAGAACGGAACGGCGCACGCTCGTTTCGGAGATTTTCTATGAATAAATATTTTGGTGTCGACGATCGCTGCGGCACAGAAAAAACATATAACGGATGGAAAAGATTGGAGAATTTTTTTACGGAGGGGAAAGTTGGAAGTTAGGAAATTAATAATCAGTTAGTAGATTCTTAGTGAAATCATAAAATGGAACGAATTCGAATCGTCGCTACACTTTGAGATAAGCAATTTTTAATTAGCAAATAATATTGCAACTGAAATATGTACATCAATTAATGTTCATGGGTTTGAAATAATACAGCGGTTGAGGATAAACATTATTTTTCATTGGATTTTCATATATATATATATATATATATATAAATATAATAATTACCGGGGTTGTAGAAAAAAGTTTTCCGTAATATTTTTTTATTAATAATTTAATAAAGAAATATTTTAGAGTTGGGCGAAATTAGGTGCCGAGGTGAAAATCTTGAGATTGACGATCGCTGCTGCACAGAAAAAATATATAAAGTGAGAAAAAAGATTAGACATTTTTTGACAGGGGAGAAAGTCAACAATAAAAAAATAAACAATCAATTAGTAGATTCTTAATAAAGTCATAAAATGGATTCAATTCGAGTCATCGTCAAACTTGGAGAAAAAAATTAAAATTTCACAAATAATATTGCAATTGAAAAATGCATAACAATTAATGTTCATGGATTTGAAGTAATATAGCAGTTAAGATAAAAAAAATCAATTTTCATCTGATTTTCATATATGAATATAAAAATTACCGGGGGTTAAAAAAAAGAACTTTTCCGTAATACATATATATACATATTTCCGTCATTTCATATCGGTGAAAATTAGTAGTGAAAAAATAATAACGATATTATCCACGCGATTAAGTATGATTGCGAATGTTTGACGTAGTAAATGCAGAGCATAAACAGCAGGTCTTATTGCTTTATCCTGTGTACATTGCTCGTCGAACCGCCACACGATTCGCGTGACTATTAACACATATCGGAATAGAGATACACGAGCTATGATGCTTTTTTCTCACATAAATTGCACGTGTCATGTGTCAGTAATAAGTTGATCCATTTGACAGATATGTCATAGGCATAATCATATGAACGCAGGACAACGTTACTTCGACAGTTCACGTTGTTGTAATGCATGTGCCATGATATATATTTAAATTGGAGCGCAAGTGAAGAATTGTGCTGTTTGCAATTCTTTTTTTTTACTTCGACAGTTCACGGTTTTCCAATGGATTTGTCGTAATATACATTTATTTTAATCGATGCACGAGTAATGGACTGGGCTGTTTACAATTTTTTTTACTTGAAGGGTCCACGGAGTTACTACAATGCATCTGCCGTAATATGTATTTCAATCGGAGCACAAGTGTTTTTTTTCCATTTTACTTTCGATGAAGCCATATAATCAATAGTATAAAGACAAGCCCTATAACTAGATGAGTAAATTCCTTTTTCTTTAATTCAAACCTATTCCATGGTGTGCATGAACTATCGTTGATTTTTTGACAACTAAAAAATTATTGCTTTGAGATTACCGAGTACTTCCCCTTTTCCAATCCTCTCAAATTTTTTCTTTCATCACATCAAACTACCCCAATAAATATTTATATCCACATAATTCCACTTATTCAGTAAAATGAAGCTGGAAGCCTATAAAACCTTCTCTCCTCCAAGTCTACTATCACGATATCTTACACCGATATCCCAGAAGTGCGGTAGAAAAAATTGCATAAACAAAACTCCCTACAAAAAAAAAACTTTTCCGCACGCCCAACAGCAGAAGTTTGTTTCCTCCCCCCTGAAACTTATATCAAAACTAATACCAGTATTCTAATGAAAGATATTGCCGCAAATGCGATGCGTAACTGCAAAAGTTTGCACACACGCTGCATAATTTACATGCATAACATATATCTATATATAACGCACAGTAGTGCAAGTTCCACTGTATCGTAAGTTGGGCCTTTCAGCATCGGGACTTTCCCACAGAATCGACATGTACCCGAAGCCCCGTGCGTACATAAACTCGGTAGCGCGCGATCCTCGAGTTCTTCCCATAAGCATTAAGGGGGTACGTTCGAGAAGCGACCGACAACGTGAGAGAGAATAGCGCCGGGTTAAGAAGCAGAGTTGCGCGCGATGGCGGTAAAGAAAGAAATATAGAGAGGCGAGTGACGGTATCGCGGAGGCGGGAATCGCGGTAAAGAGGGGGGGGCAGGGAGGGGGGGGGTAATGCGCTATTCCGCGCACATCAATTAAGCTTCCGCGTTCAACGTTGCTCTAATAAGTGGGCTCTCGCCGTGGAACTCGCAATTTTCCGGAAACCCACGCGAAATAACTCGGCGCATTTGCCTCGCGCATGCGCGAGGGAGCGAAGAACGGGGCGCTACGTCTTCTCGGCCGCTGTACGCGGTACGGTATATATATATATATATGTATATATATATATGTATATATATATATATATATATATATATAAACTGCACGCGTAAGTTGCCGTACTTTTATATGTACGACAAGCCGCGCGTGCAGTATTTTTCCCAACGCATGCAAAACGACGAGGCAGATTTCCGTCAACGGTACGCCATTTTGTTTCTTAGCCGGACAAACTATACGTGCGCGTTGATAAACACGTTGCACAGAGCGCGTAACCGCCAAGCCGGAAATTTCTTATACTCCGGCGGTGCACGCCCCATATTTTCAATGCTTTGGCATTTATTAGCTGCAACATTGTATTACACGAGGGAAAGATTTCTAAATAAAGGGGAGGGGGCGGATCGTTGATCATAGAGAAGACGTTTTTCAATGCTTTGGCATTTATTAGCCGCAACATTGTATTACACGAGGAAAAGATTTCTAAATAAAGGGGAGGGGGCGGATCGTTGATCATAGAGAAGATGTCCGGTAACGGTCTTGACTGAACTTCAATTATTAGGCGAATGGAAATAATGTAGGAAGTCGTTACGCCCGGATATGCATACACATATGCACACATGTGTATACATGTATATATGTACATATGTATATGTATATTGATCGATGGGTACGCGGATCACGAGACCGGAGAGGAACCGCGTAACTCGGCCCGTTTACGTCGTTCGGATGATACTACACATATGTATATGTGTATGTATGTATATGTGTATTGATCGATGGGTACGCGGATCACGAGACCGGAGAGGAACCGCGTAACTCGGCCCGTTTACGTCGTTCGGATGATACTATACCATCTCGTACATTTGCAACATTTCCTGAAACCACGGACGACGCTGCGGATCCTCTGAGAACCGACAATTTCTTTTGCCATCCGATCGTCGCATACACCGTAAGCTGCGTACTCGTTCATGCCCGACAAGACCGCGATCCGGTCTACATCGTGGTCGCTACATTGAAACATTTCCTCGAATTTCATGCGCGGCTGTACTCGGTATCATTATTTCTAATTCTCGGGGAAATAATTGCACGTCGGGTGGGGAGTCTTTTGCAACATTGTATACGCACGATCGGGGGGGGGGGGGGGGAGGGAGGGGTAAGTATATGTATTAATGGATCGATTCCACAAGGGCGGATGAGCTGCGTGCGAGCATAGCGTATACGTATGTCCTGGCGTTATGAGGTCGATATGACCGCACTTACGGAAATGGGGAAAGATTAGTGGAGGTGCCTAGAAAAAAAAAACAACGGTTATTTTTTTTTTTTGCATCTTTCGGAAGTTTTTTTTTACGATTTGATAAAAGATGATTGATTTTAATTGTAATTCATAGGGTGTGGGCTGGGTTAACGAAATCAGAATGAATTCGATTTACTGTATTCTTATTGGGGTCAGATTTTATGAGGTAAACGATTGGGGTGCAGCGTTCTGTCGGCTGGTACGAGAAGATACTTCAATATGTTCGAGCTTAATTAAATGTATTCGAAATGATTTCAACATATTAAAATATACTCAAAAAATGTTGAAAATAGTTGAAAATGTGGGAACATATTAAAACATATCTGAAAACGTTTGAACTCATTGAAACATACTTGAAGATATTAGAACATTCTTGAATACATCCGCACAAACTTGAACATACAGTAAAACCCCGATTAACCCTGGTCGGATAGACCGAGAAGCGGATTAACCGTGCGTCTTCCGACTTTCTTTTTTTTTTGTGCGCGGGGCAAACTAAAGTCACCGAGTACTTCAAAAAAAGGCTACCTTACTTATTAATGAAAACAAATATCCAAAGTTTACATTCTAGTTCACACTATTCAACCATTACAGTAGAAGCTTTACCAACTGTCATTGTAACTAATCAAAATTAAGTTGTATGATTAGCCATTATTGACTTACATACTTTCGCTGTCGCCGTCGCCGGCGCCGTCGCTGTCGCCGTCGCCGTCGCCGTCGCTGTCTAGTTCGGATCAACCGGGATTTCGATTATCCGGTGACTCTTCCGTCCCGAGCATTCCGGTTAATCGGGGTTCTACTTTACTAAATTTTCGATAGAATTGATATGCGATCAAAAAAATTCAGTTCGCTCGATTGAACGAGCGCACACGCCTCATCCGTCCGTCTTTCCCGAATTCTCGTCGGCCAGCCTTTACGCACCTTCGCGGAGTTCCGGCGTTCGTCGACGACATGCATGGGACCCGGTTAATGGCGGAGGGCACACGCGACAGAGCTCTACCCTATATAATGAGTATACCGGTGTATGAGGCACCGGCCAGTACTATTGACAGAGGAGTCGGCAAAATGCCAGATGCGCAATGAAACGGATTGGAAGTCTCGGACAAAGGTGACCACATCCTCGCCGCACGTAATCTTATTGTCATCGGATAGCTTTCCGCACGTCAGCTTGTATTTTTTTTTTTTTTTTTTTTTTTTTTTTCAAGCGCAACAAACGCTCTCTCGGACTCCGCACCCCCGGTGTCGTCGTCCTCGTCAGACAATGCACCCGATGCAAAAGATCTACCGCTTCGTCGCCGGAAACGCTCGGTGTCTCGGCGCTCTTCAATGTCCCTTCGATTCACGACACGCTCGACCACTTCCGACTAAATTACGCCAATATCTATCCTTGGCGTCTTAGCCACACTCGAGATAAAAGATTTGAAAAAACGATACACATATATATGTATATGTGTACCTGGTGGGAATGACACAGGAGCCGAGCTGCCCGACGCTCTGCCATTACTGGCCCTGTGTGGCGATCTCACTACGGTAAATAAATAAATATATATATATATATATATATATTAAAATATGAGAAATAAAAAATAATTGGGCAATCGGCATTCTTCTCGAATTTCTGGGAAAGCTTTGCGTCTTCGGATCGTGGGGGATAAAAAAAAATTGGGTGAACAATAGAAAATATTTTTCGGGCGATCGTGACCAAAGACGTTAGAGGAGCCTACTGAGGTGGAGGCTGGGTTTGAATTTGGAGAGTTCTTAAATTGTTGTGTGCACGCATATCCGCGATGCATAATGCGATAGGGGTGCGGAAGTTATCGTGGAAGTCCGTTCCAGCTGCGATCCTCTCACAGGCTTTTCGTGTGGTGAAGTAACGAGGATGAATGGATGATTCCCAATGTTTCTCTGTTACACAAATAATCTCTGCTGGCATTCCCTTTTCTTGCGGTGATGGTTAATTTTCAATTGTGATTTTTTCAAAGGACACGCATGATTTCGCGTCCCTGCAAAGGCTGTAGGACCGTTTGGGGATTCGTCGAGTTATTACTTCTTTTTGTTTTGTGGGAAGCCGCTTGACACGTTTTACCGAAAAAATTCACGGAGATTCGACGTTCAGTCAATAATATACAAGACCCAAGAATTGTCTAAATTTTACTAGGCAGTTGTAGTGCCGAAATAATTTTTTTAATTTTATTCACAAGTGTTGGGTTTCTGAAGTCAAAGCTTGATAAAATTGTTGATTCAGAGAATTACTAAGACACGTTTTTTGTCCAATATAATAAATTCAAAAGAAATATCTGACGTTGAAGAATCAAACGTTCAGCGAAAAATATTAATTATTCAGTCATAAATATGTCAGCTTAAGTTATACGTGTGTTTTTTTTAAAGTTCATTTATATTTTAGGCCCCGAACATTGGGGCAGTTTATACAGTTAAAAATTATTGTTTATACAATTATTATTTATAGTTACTGTTTATACGTATTGTTTATGCAACCGACAGTGAAGTCGATTAGTAGTAAAGCCATTTACCATCGTGACGCAAAAATACTATTGTTCGTTCGAAATTTTACCAAATAAAAGTAAGATACAACCTGCTCGATCGGTACCTCGAAGAGTAAATGATATTTGCTTGTACGCGTATGAATACATATCTCCGATTGCCGACTGTTATTCGGCGATTCTTCCAATCACTGACACGCAACGAGAAACACCTTTTCGCTTCTTTCACGCGAAACTATATATTCAATAATGCGTTTACGAGTTTCTAAAAAAAATTATAAGACGAAGCACAATGCCCTCTCGGCACTTTACTCCGAAAATTGTTCATCGATTTAATTTTACTTCGCTTCCGGAACTTAACCGATCATTTGGTTCGCATACGCCGGTTAAACAGGTGTCATAATCGTTGAAAAAAAAAATCATTTTCTCCATGAAACACCGAGAACAACACTTAAATACAGAACTTTGAAAATATAATCGCATATTGTTAGGTCGATTCATTTGGAAATTTAACAAAAAATAACAACGACAACGAGAACACACTGTGTTCGTTGCGTGTGAATGATTGGTCGTGAATAATGCTTCGCACCGTTCGCGGATGAAGAAACTGCGCCGCCCCGGGAGGATTGCGATACTGACAATACGAATTCATACTTTTGTTAGTCTCTTTTATTATACTCTTCGAATTCACGCGAGAGATTTCTACCACCATTGTGGAACAGTGAGAGCATGGAAGTACGCTCTACATTTCTAGCTGTACAGAGTGCAAGTCAACTCTCCAATATGGAGATTAAATTGCTTTCGAAACCGTTTTGGTATGAAATTGAAAAACAAAAACAAAAAAATGAATAAACATTATTGTGTTATCGAAGTCTAAATTGAAAAAAATAAGTACATTACTTTAAAAGTTAAAGTAATTTTTTTCTATTCTTTCAAAGATTGAAAAGAAAAACCGGAAGTGCTTGATCGAAATTCATTGGATTAATTAACGACGACCGCAATAAGCGACGCCCACGGAAGAAATATTTCTCTGAATTGCATAGATAATTTGTTCAGTGTTTCGTTTCGTCAGCCGATGCAGAAATACGTTTTATGTTATGCAAACAATTTCCTTAAAACCGAACGAGTATTATCAGAACATTAGCACAAGAATGAAGAATAAAAGGTCAGATAGATTCAGGAGGGTTAAGAATAATTACGATTAGAAGGGTTAAAAAAATAATTGTGATTAGAATGGTTAAGAATAGTTGCGAAGAATAATTGATCTTAAATTACCGAATGATTGTTAAAATTTATCTTAAAAGTCATGTTACCACCGATTCTCATTACCTAGTACGATTCCACGATGATTACAACTTGTTCGCAAGGAATCGATAAATTATAAAAATTGACCGATCGGAATGTGGCCCAGTGAGGTGCTTACGTACAGTGTAAGCTACCGCGGGGCATTAGTGTAAGTACTATAAGTACGGCTAATACATTGTAATACTCGTACTTATATCGCTCACACATACGTCAAGTTAATCTCCGTATACGGACGAAGGTTTACAATAGCCGTCTCTCGGCTGCGGGGATTTCGCAGGGTGTAGCAGAGGCGGGCATCGCGCTGCAGTAGTTGCCTATACGCCGACCTACATCGGTGTAAGAGACTCTCGGTCGGGAGAGCGAGAGAGAATAAGCGAGAAACATCCGAGTCTTGCCCGGGGCTTCTCCTGGCACACCGTAGACTCAAAGTCGGCCATAAACGACCGAAACGTTAATTTATAGCTCACCGGCCGCAATGCCCGGTAATCTAATTAGTTTAACGACCGATAAAACATTCTTCGGCTTTTTACCTATATCGAGCGCAATAATACGACTTTTTTTTGTACCCGCGGCGAATCATCCGAGATCGTTATAAACATATAATTACATTATTGGACAGCCCGACGGTCCGAGAATCTCGAATTGGATGTAAAAGAAATCCTATAAAGCGTAGCCTAGGCAAACAGAACAAATATTTTTATACACATTGTTTCGTTTTATGCCTTTTTTTGTCTAATTAATTGAATACTAATTTGACGAGGCTTCGATGTGAAGAAAATTGTTTCATAGTTTGCAAGTTGGATGAATATTTTATATATTTAAAAATTGTCTTTTCAACCCTAGAACTCATTTATAATTTTGTATACCCTCTAACTCATCACTGGGGTACATATGTACCCCACGCGTTTCTTCGATGTACAAGGCTCGATTATCGAAGTGAATGTTATTTCGTACATCGCGCCCTATCGCGACATATTTTCATTTTTTTTTATGAATGTCTCAACACAACCTGGAAATGTCCTGGAAATTTTCCTTGGATGTCCTTAAATTTCGATTTTTTACTGGACACCATGAATACCCACAATCGTCAAGATATTTCCATTACTGGAGTATCGACCCGAGACAACGCGAGTACCCGGAGGAGGATGAGCCAGCACGAGATACGAGGGAGAGGTGTGAAGGACCGATTTCGAAGGTGTAAAATATAAAGGACGGCCCCCCAGGTGGTTGACTGACGGTCACTAATCGCGGCCAGGGCGGAAAACAAGCGCGATGAGTTGCCGGTTCCTCGATCCTCGGAATGATCTACCTGCGAGAGACCAAATGGAATCAGCAACAGGGGGTAAAAGCGTCCCGAAAAAATTTCTCAAACTCCTCGCAATGTAACTTTCTATGGGCACCAGCCGCGCTGTAGGTGTATCATCAGTTAAACTTTAATTTTTCAACCCAGAAAAACTCCTCTTCTACCCTCCGCTCTCCAAACAACAAAAACTGTAGCGCACATTCGGCATTCACAATGGAGATGAAGCGAAACAAAAAAAAAAAGGAAAATTCGAAGAACGAAGCAACCCGAAACTTTCACCGCGAAATAAAAATGACTCACGCGGTAAGAAAGGGTCGGTAGATTTAACAAACATTTCTTGACTACCAAAGGCTACCTTTTTTTTCGTCGATCTTAAATTCAATTTTTTAGATCCATGTAACATGAATCGGTGACAAAAAACTGACATTTTCGCACCGAGTGTAATAATATTGCATAACGATACTAGTGCGAAAAGACTTTTTCTGATGAGTGTGAGTTCGCGGTGCGAGCCAAGCGGGCAAGTGTTGCAACCGCACGAGTAGAGAAAACGTTTCTCGCACCAGTATCGTCAAAAAATGTATTTCACAAGGTTCCAAAATAATGTTAAGGTGCGCTAAACATCAATTTTCCTACCGTCTGAAAAAATGCCAATTTCATACATTTCCAAAAAAAAAAAAAAAAAACCCGTTACCTACAAATACAAAAACTTCACTGATGCACTCGCACCGCGATCCGTGGGCCTAAAAACACAGTGTATCCTCAGCAACGCTACACGTCTCGTGGAAGGTTCGGCTCCCTGCCTCGTTGAGCGGGAGCGAGGATTATTAAAATATAATGGGCCTCCAAAACTAACTTCAGCGATGCCGGGCTATTTCCGGAAAATACATCGTTGCAACTCCCGTAGGGTCGGCTCGTCGATGAGCGCACACGTGTGCGCAAACACCTACATCGAGACGACCGCACGGTGTTTCGATGATAATCCAGCGGAGCAGTCGACAGGCCGCAGCGATGAGCACATACGGCGGGGACCGAACGGTTTAATACTTATTGCTGTCGGCATTGGTGGTGCAGAGGCGGCGGCTGCAGCCAAACGCCGCCCGCGAGATTTAGAAATAATTAATGTAAATTACAGTGGTTCGAGCTACTGGTTATGCAGATGCCGGCTCCCCCCCTGGCCCCGCTCTATCTCGATGACTCGATGGATCCTACTCGTGCTGTTTGTGTATACAGAGAGATCCGTTCGTAAGGTACACAAGCGAGGAAAGCGCGCGCGGTGTTGAATAGCCGAGGAGCTCTCCGGTCGGAAACCATGCGACGGTCGAGGACTTGTCGTGCCCCTCGGCCCCCCCGTCTTCGTACCGCGGCCGCATTAAACCGCCCGGGGCGGCCTTGCACTGAGCGTTTAATACGCACACGATATTCCAACATGGAAGCGTGCCCTGGATGGATATTTTATACAGAGTAATACGCAAATAATACAATTTCTGTACGGCAATCCCGGGCCATTGCGACTGCGCAAAGTAGAGTTTAAAACATCTTATTTAAATTATTAATTGCTTTATTCCGGAGCGTAGTTAAAAACTACCTGTTTGATCATGAAAAAAAAAAAAAAACGAAAAAAAATTATATTTTTGTATATCGGAAAGTTTCGATTGCTGAGCAGTTTTTGTAAGATTAAAACTAGGCGTTTGAATTTTGAAAAACAAAAAGAATCGAAGATGTCAGATAATATGACATAAATTTGGGCCAGTGGGTTTAACGGTCATAAAACTGCAACCACAAAAAACTCAAAATACCGGTTGTCTGAGAGAAAAAAATAACAAATTCTTATTTACGTGGCCCGAAAAATTTCTCTCCGAGTTTCTTTCACTGTAGGCTTAACAACCATAAAGAAATAAAATAAAAATCATAATCCAATGCAGTTTTTATAACCGACCGTGGTATCTCACATAGTCTTAAGTGATTCGAATACGAATGATGATGTTCGCGAGCGGTTGTTAGCCATCGCGGTAATAGAGGTGCAACATAGTGTACAAGTGGTAACGCCGGTCTGCGGATTGGTCCGCGTCGTGTTTTCCCATCCCGAGGCCGGAGTCAGTCATACCGCGGCGCGGAGGGTAATGTAAGAGCAACTGCGCTCGGTACCGTAGTTAATAACGCCGGAAAGGAGTCACTGCGCTTCGCAGCGACCGTACGACGGGTAGGAAGGAATAAATGACCGTAGAAACGGCCAGGATTCGATTCTCGGCTGTTCGAGTAGTTACAGAAGTAGTGGCGCAGCCACCGAGCCACGGTAGCTCTTTATCTTCTGCCGTTTCCTAATGGCGACAGACTCGGCGGCGAGAGGAATCGTCCTCGGGGGAAAAACTGAAATGGTGCTGGTGGTGTGCCCAAGCTCCTCGGGCAAACGCAAACGCAAAAGATCGAGCACAAGATCGAGCACAAGATCGAGCACAAGATCGAGCACAAGATCGAGCACAAGATCGAGCACAAGATCGAGCACAAGATCGAGCACAAGATCGAGCACAAGATCGAGCACAAGATCGAGCACAAGACCGAGCACAAGATCGAGCAAAAGATCGAGCACAAGATCGAGCACAAGATCGAGCACAAGATCGAGCACAAGATCGAGCACAAGATCGAGCACAAGATCGAGCACAAGATCGAGCACAAGATCGAGCACAAGATCGAGCACAAGATCGAGCACAAGACCGAGCACAAGATCGAGCAAAAGATCGAGCAAAAGATCGAGCACAAGATCGAGCACAAGATCGAGCACAAGATCGAGCACAAGATCGAGCACAAGATCGAGCACAAGATCGAGCACAAGATCGAGCACAAGATCGAGCACAAGATCGAGCACAAGATCGAGCACAAGACCGAGCACAAGATCGAGCACAAGATCGAGCACAAGATCGAGCACAAGATCGAGCACAAGATCGAGCACAAGATCGAGCACAAGATCGAGCACAAGATCGAGCACAATATCGAGCACAAGACCGAGCACAAGATCGAGCACAAGATCGAGCACAAGATCGAGCGCAAGATCGAGCACAAGACCGAGCACAAGATCGAGCACAAGATCGAGCGCAAGATCGAGCACAAGATCGAGCACAAGATCGAGCACAAGATCGAGCACAAGATCGAGCAAAAGATCGAGCACAAGATCGAGCACAAGATCAACCGTCGACTCACGATGTCGAGAACGCATCGACGTTGTAATAAGTACAAAATTATAATTCATAAGTTATATCCGCATCTGCTTAATGCGGTGGCTGCTCGCAGCATGTAGTCGTTAAGTTTCACATACAGGTTTATATATGTATAAGAAAAAAAAATCGTATAATTGTCTAATTTGACTAATTTTTACGGTATTGTCAGTAAGCGGTCAATTTTATCGAGCAGGAAACTGCAAAAGTGTGTCTGCCGAGATATTGGATACTTTTCTACGTCGCGCGACGTGCCACCGGTATGGAAACGACAGTCCCGAAGCGATCTCCAGTCGTAACCGGGTAATATACGAGGAGAAAGATACGCGCTCGATAAACATAGTACCGCTAGCGCGGAGATGACTGCCCGGATGGGAAGACGGTTTAACGATTTTTTTTTTTAAAGCGGTTCGATTTTCGAGGATTTTTTTCTACAAATAGGAGAAAATTTATTTTTGTTTACAAAATAATGTGTTTTTCTAGTTTTTGTTGTCAGTGTAAAAAATGTTGCGAACAGTTAAACGTAAACCAATATAGAAAAATGCCCGAGCGGACGCTCGTGTATCTAGCGGGCCTGTAAAATTGAAACCTCGTTGGCTCAAAAACATCTTTTAATCCATCAAACCAAAATTTTATTGCCGCGAGCGACGGGTTTAATACAAATTTGCCAAATTAGATTGTCGACACATTGCCCAAGACGGTCAGTCTTGGGCAATGTACCCTTAATATATCGCGTGACCAAGAAAACCAGGATTTTACATGCTTATGAATAGTAAATACGTCCTACTGATTTTAGTCACGTGATGTACATATTTTGTTCATTTTTGCTTCCTCACAGAAAAAAAATCGTTTTTTCTTTTTTAAGTTAAAAATCGAAATTTTCATATTGCTTTCTCACAATGTTACTTTATTCGCAAAGCTTTTTCCATGAGAAAGCATTTTCTGTATTCTCTTCCTCATAGAGAAAGCTTCGCGCGTAAAGAAATATCATGAAAATGCGATAAGAAAATTTCAATACTCAACTTTTTTAGATGAAAATTATTCCGTCCGTAATATTCAGCCTTTGATTTTTTAGTAACCAATAAAGAACGAAACATTAATCGTTTGCTTATGCACAAATAGTCGCAATCGAAGAATTAACACCCCCCCCCCCTCTAAATGACTCCGGAATTGAAACTTTTATTTAATTAAAATTTCGCCCGACGAAAACGCACGAGGAGCTTTTGCCCCAGAGGGGGATTCCCCCACGAAATCCGGGAGTGCTAGCGGACGCGCTAGACGTTGCGGCAAGGAAATATTCGACAGAAATATGAGAGAGAGGAAGGGAGAGAAAGATGGTCGGGCGAAGGGCGGGGAACGGCGAGGAGCGAGAGCTAGAGTCTACCGACCGTGTGGCTCGGAGAGAGCTCCGGACTATCCTATAATTACGAGTAACTCAGCCACATTTGCGTTGATCCGACACCTTAAAGATAGCATTTAGCGGCCCCTTTCATCTCCGCGGCAAACAAACCAATTTATACCGTAGGCCGCTTTGTGCCCGGTCGATGGGCGTGCCCCGAACTACGAGAGTCCGAGGGAGCGAGAGATAACGGAGAGTCAGCCGGGTCCATCTTCTATCCACCGTCTATAAGCTAGCATACATAGCTCATATGCTATTCCTCACACATATCTCTTTCCACGACCTTTCTCTTTCTTTCTATGTGTAACTTTTTATTTTTTTTTTATATACATATATATATATATATATATATTTTTTTTTCGAACGGTAACCCCGACTATCCGACCTTCTTCAAAACAGCGAAGCTTATATGTATATTCCCGAAATTCACGACTCCTCCCCGTGTCTCATCCGCTTCCACACAAATTCCATTGCGAGTCATCGGATGTCGAACCGCATCTACGGATACGACAATTTGTCGTGGAATCGAGGACACTGCGAAACTTTTATTCCGTTAGAAATTCTTTCGTTTAATGCGGTTGCCAACTGTCGCGAGTTTGACGGTCCTCCGCCTCGAGGAGACGACCAACTGACGCACGGCGTTGTCTTTTTCTTCGTTCAACTGCTTTCTCATGGCACGACGATATATGAATAGCTTTCGTGTGACGTGTGCAGTTGAATAGGGGAGAGCGGGGCGAAACGGGACGGTGAGGCAAAACGCAATTTTCCAATAAACTTTTAGATAGTGGCGATAGTGGTGCGTGGGGCAAAACGGGGTTGAAAATCCGGACGTATCGTTGGGACAAAATGGGGCATCCAAAAATTATTGGAAAATTGAGTTTTGCTCTCACTGTCCCGTTTTGCCGCACTGTCCTATTTTGCCCCGCTCTCCACTACAACTTCGAGGCGAGCGAATTCGTTTTGAAACACTGCGAAGCTTCGTTCTACAAACTCTAAGGCCATGCGAAGACGCTTCGAGGGTAAAACAGAGGCCTGTAAAGGAATAAAGGTCTTATCTGTCTTTGGGCGGCAGTGAAATCGAAATATAAATTCTTACTCAGTAAAATTCTTCAAGAGAAGATACATTGGACGTCGTTCTGAATTTCGAAACCCAGACAACGTGTGAACAAAACAATGACAATACTCATTTATTCAAACGGCTCTCTAAGACGTCACTAAATGCCAATGAAATCCCCAGAGTCTCGGTCGCGTCGAGTACCGAAATGATTTTTTCCTATTTTTTTCCCCAACCTTTCTTCGCAGATACAATACGTTGGTTTTATCGGCGGGCTGCAAGGAGGCTGCAAGAACTTGAGGGCCTCTTCGCCGCAGAATATAACCGCGCGCGTCATGTTCGACCATTAAATCGTGTATACAGTGCGCGATAGACTTACGGCGGATCTCTCGACACCACAAGCGCAAAACACTTACACTTTTGTGAGAAAGGGGGCCACCCCGCATTTAAGCAAAGTGGCACGTACACGAGGCGCGTTCGGGGTCTCTCAGGGCTGCAGGGGCCGCAAGCCAGTTTGGACACGGCGGCCTCCGACGCCGGACCCAAACTCAAAGCTCTCGGTGTAATCTCGTTGAATGAGAGAATACAGAATACCGGCACCGGTTCACCGTGTATTCGATGCTCTTTCACACTTGCTCGCCCCACGACGCAACGCCCGAAAATACGTGCACATACACGCGGACGAAATAAGAGGAACGAGAATAACGAGGGGGCAAGGAAACCGCGGCATTGAAATCACACGCCTCATGCGTATGTGCGTGAGACACACTTCCTGTATTTATACACGCGAAACCTGTATTTTGCACGACGTTTTCGTCATTCACGCTCGAGATTTACGGAGGCAAGTGCGTGTAACGACGGACCGCCGTTTATTTATTATAAAATCAGTAAACCCGGGTCCCGAGCTATTATCGGCGGGCTTTGTCGTATGAAGTTGGATCGTCCTGATACAGGTGATGGCATAAAGTTGGATTTTTACAAATTAGTTCGGGCACATTTTTCTAACCACTTCGGATCGCGGGTTTGGAAACTGTGTAAGTAATTTGTGTTTTGGGTACTGCGATAGTTGAGTTTGATGTTGGTTTCCGGAGCTTGGCGAAATACCAAAAAATACTTCAGGTAAAAAGTATCACAAGTACTTGAACTATCAAGAAATGTTTACAGTTCATACAATTTAAACGATCAAATTTACATATTTTATTTTTAAAAATGGCTCACTAAAATTCCCGTAATTTGTCGTTTTGAGGCTATTCTTAATCTATTTACTTTTTTCATGAAAAAAACCATAAAAAACCTCATACAAAAAAAAAAAGAAGTAGGGAACATTCTCGTTTTTCTTTATAGATAAAAAAAAATGTTTCAAAATGAATTCTCGTTTAAATTCTACTTCTTCAAAAGTTTAGACAGACAAATCATCGCAGACAGATTTCGTAAAAAGAAGTACTCGAAGTACAAAAAAGTACCAGCCTTACTTAAAGTACGTACTTGAAGTACAAACCATCTACCCGCAACTTCAAGGACCACCGAGCTCTGTTGGTTTCACCCCTAAAAAAAAGAGCTACATTCTACCGACGATTTAACAAACGCCTGGCATTCAGTCGATGATCTCAACGGTCCGCGCATCGGCACCTCGGCCTTACCCGGCCGTTACAATGTGGCTCTCCACCGTAACTTCTTCTTCGTCTCTCCCCCCATTTATCTCATGCATCCTTGCGGAGAAAGTTTCCCCTCGAACTTGGAAAAATTTCTTCGTAAACCAACCAGCAGCCTTGCACCGGCTTGAATTACACGGCAATATAAGTTTCAATCGCTCGACCCTTTTTGTCCAGCGAATTGCCAGTCCCTCCCCTCCGACCCGCTTTTCTTATCGAGCCTTCCGGAAAATTCACGCTCCTCGCTTCTCTTCCACTCCCCGTTCTCAACGACTCTCCCGCCGATTCGCGACGAAGAGCCTTGCTTTCCACGCTTTTTCGAACGCCCCTTTTCAATGGTTCCTCGCGCCCGCGCCTGCGCGCTCGCGCCCGCGCCTGCGCGCTCGCGCCCGCGCCTGCGCGCTCGCGCCCGCGCCTGCGCGCCCGCGCGGCCGAGCACGCGCGCATGCGCCGCTGCTATCGAGGCTCCTCTCGCGCGGCCGCTCGAAAAGCCGAGATCCGCCGATAGTCCTCGGCTCCTTCTCTCATCCCGCGAAGATCTGCCCGTGAGGCACTTCTGAACGAGGAAACAACTATAACGCCTCGCGGATTGTCGAACGAGGACGGAAGATCCAAAGTGGAGAAAAAGGGGTATACGGAGAGAGGGAGCTCTCCCGCTCGTTCGCGTCTCTCGCGCGAGGTCGGACTTTAACGGCCGAACGAGCCGTCGGCTTCGCGCCCGGACCATTCTTTCTTCTTCGCCGACGCTACCCATCTTCGAGAAACTCTCTCCCTCCCTCGCGCGCGCATCGCCGAGACCGGGAAGAGGTAAGCCCGGTTTACGATGCCCGCGGAATCCTTGAAATATCTTTCGAGCCGGAGCCCCGCTCTCTCTCTCTATGTATGCGCTTGTGTATGTGTTTGCAAGCCCGGAGAGCTCAACTCTTCGCGCAGCATTCGCACGGACCGCGTGCTCATCTTTCCCCTTCGTTCTATCGACGAACTCTCCTATCCCGAGCGCCACAGTTCGGACGTATATAGGGCGGTCGTTAAGCCCCCTCCCCTCCCCCACCCCTCCCCCTCCCCTCCCCCACCCCTCCCCACCCCTTCCCCTCTCTTCATCCTATCCGGCAATCGAGCGCAGGTAAGTGCGAAAGGAGCGCGAGGATGGACTATCGAGAAAGAGTGTCTGTGTGTGTAAAGGGGGGGCCAGTGCGGGAAAGTGGCGGTGAAGATGCTTTCTTGTGTGTGTGTGTGTGTGTGTGTGGGTTTGTAGGTGTGAGGATTGTCGGACATGGGTATGGGTGTGCCATGGATAAGCCGCTGACATCACAGCCGGGAAGAGTCGATTCCGCGAGATTGGCGCTAACTACCTACTGTAGTCACATTGAAATAACGTGCCGCTGATTTTCCGGAGATAGAAGGGGCACCGATCGGTGGAACGAAAATGAAGGGATGTGTTGAGGCGATCGTCACGCAGCGGATCGGGAGAAGACCGGTGAAATTCAATTAGTGGTGGGTTTTTTTTTTGTCGGCGGAGAATTAGATTTGAAATTGTGTGCAAGGTTTGTACTTTTTTTTTGGTAATTTTTTTTTTTTTTTCTATGGTCGTTGTTGATATGAGAATTGGTGTGGAAGTTAATTTTATATTTAGTTAATTATCGATGATAAGTTAATGTAATTAATTGTCGTTAAAATAAATTTCTATGAATTCTCGATAATGCGAATCGTAATTCGCAATAATCGGATATAAAGATCATAATCACAAATTATAAATTTTCCGAGGCTCCAACTGAGATCTTCATTGTTGATGTAGGAAACGGTCTGTAAGTTAATTTTATGTTTATTCAATTATCGATAACGATTAAAATAAATAAATTTTTATGAATTCTCGATAACGCGAATCGTAATTTGCAGTAATTGAACGGATCATAAATTCGAGTAATAAATTTCCCATTAAAATTTATGATTTGAATGGCAAGTGATAAATTTTCCGAGGCTCCGTTGAGAGTGCGCCTTCGCCGCGATCGCAGCGCCATCCCAGCGGCGACGGGAGGCAAAATTGGGATACACTGATTCGATGAAACCGTTACGGTTACAACAGAACGCCGGTCGTCGATGCCTCCGCTGCCAAAGAGCAACGATCCGTCAAGCTTTTCCTCAACCCGGTAATACCAACGTCCGTTGAGCCTCCGGTCTTACGCAGCTAACGAACACGATATACAATGTTAAAACGACGAAGGATGTGTAGCGGAGGAGAGATTAGTCGAGCTCGGGTGAGGCGAGTAGTAATGCGAATGAGCATTTAAAACGTTACGCATCGCCGACCGGAGGCAGATACGCGTATATTCCAACATCACATGTCTACCACCCATTGGCCGACTCTCAACGCTCGTTAAACACAAGATTTCCAACTCTCCCTGTATGACAAGACTCGGCGATAGATGGATCGACTGTCCACAATTTTATTTATTTATTTTTCACCGCAATGTCACCTTGAACAGAAAATTAAAACTGTTAGCAAATCCGCTTTTTAGGCTGGCTAATTGATATTTAGTATTGATTAGCATTAGTATTGATGACCTCGCGTGCTAATTAATTACGCTTCGTCCACATCCGGCCGCCGTACTGTTGACTCTTCAACGGTCACTGGAACGATTGACGTATATTTTGCTTGCAATCGTCAAATCTTTGCGGAAAGAAATTAATTTTATTAAATTATTTTATAAGATACAAATATTGAGACATTAAGATATTGAGATATGTATCGTATGAAAAAATTTTATGATGTGTAGTATCTTGTATGTAAAACAGTCTTTTATCCCTGAATAAATACCCGAGAATTACAATTTAGAGAGAACCTATTTACACATACATGTCCCAATAATTGGCGCCGATTGACTCGCCGATCAGCTCGGCTTGGCAATAAAGTATATGATATATGCCATAAAAATGAAATGAAAAAGAAACAGAAATAAAAAATCAAAAAGATGTGATCAAATAACGCAAGGATTAAACACTAAAAATTTGTTGATCCCTGCGTTATTTTCTAACATTTTTGTAACCTTTTATTTCCATGCTTCCTTGATTTTTGGTATTTAGGCAGTTACTCATCCAAGTTTGTCGATACCGAAAATTGGAAAAAATTAAGTACCGCAGCGAACTAAACGATAAAACATTTCAACTCCTTGCACAGTTTTACAGCAACATTTTTTTTTAGGCCCATGCTTTCTTGACATTTGTTGCTTACGCAAGTTGCTCATCCAATTTCGTCGTTAGCCAAGTTGTTACGTGGTCAATACCGTGTATATATCAATTTTCCAACGCCGCAATAATTTCAACAACATTGACGCATGTGTACACGCTGAATACAAGCGTGACGTGCGTTATTATGACTCGCCAAGAAAACCGTAGCGGAGTCGTTAAAACGAAACTCTATATTAGTATAATGAAAGATATGCGATGCCGGAGCGTGTTTCACCGTTCGGATATACATACATATATATATATATATATATATATATATATATAAATATATATATTCATATATATATCTATACATCCCCCATCAGTCGGGCGTTTCACAGCGCAGTACGAAAGAGCGGGTTGATTCGTCGGCAGAGGCTTACCGTCTTGACCGAACGACGTAATACATATGTATGCGTATATGAATATTGAATGTAGAACCGATGGTTATGCGTGTTTTGCGGATCTTCGCTACATACCGGGCCGTCGTCGAGGACGCTCGTGACGGCTCACACGAGTTTCCCCGCGAATATGTCAGCACTTTTTTTTAATTTTTTTTTTTTTATTGACGCCCTTAGTTGCACCCTCTGGCTTGTTCGGAGGTCGAAAAATTATACCGGGAAGACGAGAGCCACCAGAAAGGAAGAAAGGAAGAAAGAACGAAAGGAAGAAAGAGGGGTGGGTTTTCGGTACCCCGTCGAGATGGCACAGGTGTAACGTGTCATTAGCGAGGGCGACCCCCCCCCCGCCGCAGAACAAACAGATTGTTCGGGGTGTTGTGCCCGGCATGCCTCCTACACCTAACACCTACTGCAGCTACCCGCAGCCCCACAAAAGCCACCACAGTACAAAAGAATGCCGACTAATTCGAAAGAGATCGCTTCCACTTCACGAACATTTTTTGGGGGAGGGACTATGAATTTTGAAAATTTGTGAGACTCGTTGGATTCATTTTTTTTTCTGATTGGATTTTACCTCTAAAAAGAGGGCACCGTGGTGAAATTTTTTTTTGCGCCCTTTGGACGGCTCTCAGCAGGGTGAATCTCAAGAATCGAATCTCCGAATTGTCTGCGCTATGAGATCAATTTTTTTTGGGATTTTTTTTCTTTTTATAAATTTATATTTGGAACAAATATGTTAGAGCAGAAGCAGCAGGCTAACGATTGTCTTTCGTGGATATTTTGACGCGTTCGCGTATCGTTAATCAAGAGACTTGTTGGTTCTGCTGGTCCTTCCTTTAGACTTTAAGGATGTGCGGGCCAAAATCGCGGGAGGAGAGCGCGTTAGTCAGTGTGCGAGTTAGAAACGCACACAGAGCAAGCGCGAGACGGAGGTAGGGTATTTCGTTTATTGAATTTATCTCAGAAACAAAACGGTGAATCTTCTTGAAATTTGGACACAATTTGTCTGATAGTATGCTCTTCCCTCTGGTAGGTTTTTTTTTTATTGGAATCTAACTGAAATCGGCGGAGAAAAATTGACAGACATTGTTGTAAAATGGACAAGATTTTTTTGTAAAATTAACATGCAAAGAATTGTGGACGTTTGTGGACAAGAAACGTTTTACTGTGTAACTCTTAGAACAAATTTTATAAAAATTGTTTGCGAAACTTGTAAAAAAAAGTGCCCAAAAAAATTCTTTGCGGTATTCAAAAAATCTTTGCGGGAAATCGAAAAATATACTTGCGGGAGGAAAAAAAATCTGAGATTTAACCGACCATTTTCCATGTCCATGTCTGTGCCCGCAGACAGCTTCATTAATGGTACTTACGTGTAAAATATATTTGCGCTGTGTATTTATCGTCTGTGAGATATATTCTGTCCACATGAAGTGTGTACACATTATAATCTGTACACGATGTTACCACGCAACAGATAATATCTAGTTCACACAAACGATCTCTCATACTTTATGCTTATGAAGTCCGTAGCGGGAAAAATCCCCCCTCGTCCGCCACGGATATATAATACACATAATGCCATACCCACGCACTCCCTCCGTCCATCGGATGTGAGTAAAACGTTTCGGAATATTCATTCCCGAGCGCGTTAGTGACCTGCAACAATGTCTCTCGTTCCCTCACGCAAGATCTTTTCATTAATAAAAACAACACGCTGACAGCGCAATTAAACTATAAAAAAATAAAATAAATGAATAGAAAAAATTTAAAAATCATTTTGAATTTATTCACGGATAAACACCACCGCGCAATTGCATAATCCTGAATAATAACAAAAGTTGCCTCGTATCGCGCCAAAAAAAACCTGCCCATCGACCGGACTTTTAATTTTTCTAGCCACATTATAATTTCCAATAATTAAACAAAACATAGTAAAACGCCGTTGCCGAGAATTACGTGTTCACAGGTTACGCTTTCGTGCCGTCCCCCGTGGCCGATTCCTTAGTCCATAATGCTTTTTAATAGAAGATCATGCATCGGAGAGTGAGAGTCAATTTCTCTTGGCCGCAAGCGGTATCGTTTGATGTACTTGTTATCACGCCTTGTAACACATTCGCCCGATTATTGTGTTTCTTTTTCTCAATTTTTTTTATTGCCCTCCCAATTATGAATTCGCTCTGTATTTACCATTTTCATACACGATGTCTTATTACCGTTCGGCACTTCATACAGAATCTAGGAGTGTGTATCTCACTTTTGTCCGCTAAGGCCGACGGCCGTCGGAGTTGTGGGATAGAAGTCGTGTAGTACCGGTTGATGCGGTGCTGCAGGAAGTCTCATTAAAGTCGAGCTATACTTGATATCGATTTACGAATAACCTCGTGCGATTATAAGTAATGCCCGGTGGAATATATCGATTGCCGGCATTTACTAGTTTCTCAACTGGACGTACTCGGCGGATGATTAAATGGGAGTGTAACGACCGTTTTACCGCTTTTCCACGAGCATACACAGAAATAAGGAATCATGAGAGATACTCTTCGATGCTCTCTCACGTCGCGGATATTCCGTTGATTACGGAACGTTGGGTCAATGCATGGCTGGCGGGGAATTCTCGTAAAAGTTCTATCGCTGGGCATCGAGACTGATAAAAAAAAGTCCACCTGAACCAACTAAGATCCGGGCGGGGACTTTCAAATAAATATTTAGCTGGTCGGACAAAATATTTTAATGACTCTAAATATTTTTGTGAAATCACCCAACAAATTGTGGGACTAACCAATTTTTTTTTAGCCGTACGACAAAATATTTAGTTGCAGGTCCCTGCCCGAATCTTGTGTACGTTTGTGGAAAAAAAGGTTGTTAAACGTTCAAATTTTCTTTTTTACTGTGAATAGGTTTTTTACTGAAAATGAAATCTTACATCCGACTATCGGATAATCGTCTGGCTGAGCCAGCATATACATAATCCGGTCCCAAGCCTTTTCGAGACCTCGAAAAAGAAAAAAACCGAATTTCAAAACCCGCGCTAGAATTTAACAACGAACCAACCGAAGGATTTCAGCTCTCAATGAATTCTCGGAAAAAAAATTTAATCAAAAAAGTTCAACGAACCGCGGCCGGAGTTCGACGAATTTTTCGATTAAATTTTGTTTTCTCGGGCGAATTTTGTGAATTTCCGTAAATACCGCGATCGAGCACGAAAGTTTTATACGGCGCGTGACCGGCTTACCGGCGAGGTGCTGGTAAAAATGCAGTTGCGGTGAAATTTCGCTCTCCCCTAATTCATCGCGGCGGCTCGGCCGTGGCTGAACTGCCGTGCCTCGCTTCCTCGGCTCTCTGCCCGGCGTTCCCTCCTCTTCTCGCTCCTCTTCGTGGTTCATCGCGTGAACCTAATATCTCCGAGATACAACCGCCGCGTCGGAGCTCTGTCCACGAAATCGGGCGCCTATGGGCGAACAGACTGATGTTTAGGTTGTTTGACTTGGCGGCCCGAGAGCGCTCTGTAATTATCTCGCCTGGCATGTAACTGCCTCTGCCTGTGCCCAGCTGTATTACTATCCGATCCCGAAAAGACCCGCGGACGTTCGAGCAACGCGATATTCCAAAAATTTTACTAACCGTCCGGCAAAACTACACGAGCCAGCACGCTTCTCCGTATACATGGAGACGGATAGAGGATCGCGTTGCACGAGCGGATAGACCGACGTCGGTAGCCGAACGAAGAAGCAGCGTTGGAATGTTGAAGAAACAAAAAAAAAATAATAATAAAAATCGAAAGAAAAAATGTAGACACTCCGTGAGTCGATAGGAATTCAGTCTCAGCAGCTCACATCTCGGGCCGTCAATCGTCGCATCGGTAGAGTCGGCGAACTTTATGGCTCGGCCATTAAACGACGAAATGTTAACCCTTCGAAGCCGCGATAGCTGATCCCTAGTTTGCTGATAAGGGAACCTTGAAAGGGCGCGATAAATACATTTACAAAATTTGTGAGATTCTTCGGGGCACTTTAGGAGATAAGGGAGGTTTGGCCAACCGACAATTTAGTCACTTTAGATTGTGTACGTTGGCGCATGTAGACTGCGTGTGTGCGCTGCGCTTAAGCATGTAGCGTTGTATTTTTTTTTGTTTGGATTCTTACTTTATTTTATTGTACTTTTGTTGTGGTTTTCATATTTTTGTTTGGTGAGTTGTGGCTAATGAATGTGGCTATGAACCTTTTTTTTTGTTTTATAAATATTTTTTTTTAATAAGAACTAATGTTTTTTATTATTTCGTAATCGATTTTACAGAGCCGATTGCATGCATTAGCGTCTCGTCAAATCTCTCCGGCAAGCGTTCGCGGGCCACTGTTTGTATATTTCTCGACAATATATCACCGTTCGGTCGTTCACACGCGACCAATTATACTTCGATCATGCAGTCCATTGATCTTCCTTATTTACCCGACGGCATCGGTCAGCCGCAACTAAACTGCAATTTTCTTTTCACTTCTGTCCGCAATTCTATGGAAATAAAAAAAAAATATTATGCGAAAAATCAAAAAAATTTTAAATAAAAATACAATTTTAAATGTTAAAAAAGTACCATTTTAGAATAATTGACCGACACCATCGGTCCGCCGCCACTAAACGGCTTTCTTCTTTCCACTTTCATCCTCAATTCGAAGACAACAAAATATTAACAATTAAAAAAAATTAGAGATTAACATTTTTTAATTAGAAGTAAAAAAAAATGTTATTAGAAATTTAAACAAATGTTAATCAATTATTTTGATTGAAAAGGAACGATGGTTTGAAATTTGAAAGGAAAGCATCGACGTACTTTGTCGAGGAGCCGCGAGTGGCAAGAAATAAGACGGAGCGGGTGTAAGTTTCGAGGATCCCAGTTTATTTTATTCGAAAGACAAACCGCGTCTTACCGAGTTAATCCGTTCGGGCTGTAGTCCCGTGGCGGTCGTTAGTCTTTGGTAAAGATCTGATAATTCACGCTTAACCCACTCGTATCGATCGTATATATCGCTGCAGCTAGAGTTTGTAGCGGGTAACAGGTGCAACCGGGGTTACAAAGCTCCCGAGTGCCGGCCGGCCCGTGCATACATACTTACGTGCATACGTACAGCGCTCGTCCATTACTAGCCGGTAGGCCGTGCGCTACGAGGTACGCTCGAGCGGAGAGCAGTAAATAGTTTGCATGCACGAAAGCATCGGCGAGGGCGATTTTCAACGTTCACGAGAACACCGCTTCGAGTTTATAAAGTAAATCTAACCCACACTAAATGAATTTATATTCACACGAAAAATCCACAATCAAACGGCCCGTCGGGACGAGCCTGCGCGGCGAAAATATCGCGCTATACCGAAAATTACTTTATCCTCGTTTCACACGAAATCTCAGAATTTTTGTAATAAACACCTGGTTCGTCGAGTTTTTAGTTTTTTTTTTGAAAGTACGAAAAAAAATGGTATATTTATCAAATGAAAATATACACCTCTACGATACTTTATCTTTTTTTTAGTTCAATTGGTCCGCTGCAGTTTGGGGCGGGATCGAATTAGTCAACGAATATTGAATGAATTAAGACATGACACGCGTACAAGAAATTAATATTTCGTGAAAGATTTTTCGATTTTTCTAATTTTCGTAAGACTTTTCGATTTTTCTAATTTTTCTTTATTTGCTTACAATTTCATACTTTTTTGTTTACAATTTCATATTTTTCAGTAAGCTTTTCGATACGGAATCTTTTTTTATTTGTAAGTTTGATTGAGCCAGCGTGGTTAAAAACTTGATCAGCTTTACGAGGCAGTAAAAATCGTCGGGACGGTCAACGAACGAGAGAGAGTATAACATGTGCGATCAAGCGTCAAAGCATCCGACGTATCCTCGACCGGGAATTACGATGGAGGTAATACGCCTCCTCGCGGAGTGTGTACGTATAGGCATGGGCTCGGAGTCACGGTGAAATGATAAACCGCACGGTCGACGAGCAATGGAAGATCCGAGCCAATAGGTAGGCCTGGCGGCAAGTACAACATAACAGGCACGTCGTTTCTCGGCTATGCGTCTACGTTCACGCGTAATACGCGTGTGCGTACTATATTATTGGCGGAAAAGTGCATGTCCGCGCGCAATCCTTTATACGACGTGGTTCCCGGCCCTGGGACCGTGTATCATCTCGAATCTATCGTATGTCTCTACTTTGCCAACTATCTCTTTCGAGTATCATATCACGGAACTGCATGTGTGTCTTCGTGTGTGCGTGTAGTAATGTATGCTGTGATGAAGTATGCTCCATGCAACGGAACATATAAATATGCAGGCGGGCACGCTGAAAGAGCCTGTATGACCTTATCGGACCAGTCCGAAGCAGTCCGAGCTTGTGCAATCTTTACTCAGCGCAGAGATTTCTGGATATCTTCACTCTCCGACTACTACAGCGGAGATAAACTTAAGGTATTTATGAACGAAGAGGGTTTTTTTCCACCGATGTCGAGGTTGGACTACTGCGCATCAGTGCGAAGCAGTCCGAGCTTGTGCAGTTTTTACTCAGCGCAAAGATTTTTGGGTAGGTTTAGGCTCGAACTGCCACAGGGGAGATCAACTTCATGTATTTATGAAAAGAGAGATCTTTTTTTTTAATGTATGGTCTTTGGACTGTTTCGCATCGGTCCGAAGCAGTCTAAGCTTGTGCAGTCTTTACTCAGCGCAAAGATTTGTGGATGTCTTTACTCTCGAACTACCACAGGGGAGATCAACTTCATGTATTTATGAAAAGAGAGGTCTTTTTTTTTAAATATGTGGACGTTGGACTACTTCGCATAAGTCCGACGTGGTTATAGTTTAGATAATCTTGACATACCGTGAACTTTTCCGGGCATGTAGCATCGAAAATCTATAGGACAGATAAACTTCGTGTACTCATATAATAGAAAGATTTTTTTTTACTATTCGGACGTTGAACTACTGTGTACCAGTTTGAAGTGGTTACAGTTTAGATATGTAATCTTGACCTGCGACTAATTTTCCCGGGTGTGGGCATTCAAACTTGTGAAGGGAAACTTGCCGAAATATATTTATCTAAAGAAAAATCACGGAACTACATGTTCCGTGACTAGTACAAAAGATTTTTGTACTAGTCACACGTTAAAACAACTTTGCACTACTCCGAACTGGTTATAGTTTGGATATTGTTTGCTCCCAGCGAAGTTTATTAGTTCCCTTTATCTTTGAACATGTGCAGGGAATATGAGCTTCATAAATTTATGTAAAACGAAGAATGTTTCTAAACCATATGGACGTTAAAACAACGTTGAACCAGTCTGCACTAGTCGTACTTTGCATGTTCTTTGCTCGCAGCAATGCTTAATCAATTGCCTTCATCCCTGAACAAGTGGAGGCGCGTGAAGCTTCGCACATTGTACGCAACAATCTCCAAACAACTTCGCATCGATTCCAACTAGTTTGTCTTACTCGCAGATAATAAAAAATCTTCCGATGACCCTCACTATTCTTCCTTAAAAAAAAACCTCCCCACACTCCCCACAAAGTTGAAACAGCCTTAATCATTAAGTCCCAACGACAAGTCGAAACGACTCCCAACTTAATCGTGTCACCCTCCAACAACTCCCCACCAAAAACCACACACACATCCCAACAAACCCCCCCATAACTTGCCCTCGCGACTGTACCGTCGCGTAATTGAAACGTCGATATCCTCCTCACAATAAAAAGAATTAAAAAATTGACCAGTACCTCCGAGTATCGTAAATTGACCCGATCTATTCTAAAAAAAAATAAATAAAAAAGAGCAAAACCACACATCGAAGAGCCAAAGTTTTATGACGAATACAGTATACGCGGACAGACGGCCCTTAGGTCGGCACGATCATCGGGAGGTTCGCACGCGAGCGCGAAAAGCTCTCATATAAGTATGGAAAAAAAAAAGAAGATACTATAGAGCCTACAACATGCTATATATAGGGTTACCCACTATACTGGCAGTGGTTAGAGTCTCTTTTCTGGCTCCTCTTCCCTCAAACTCCACACATAGTTACGTGTTTATGTTGTGGTATATAATACGTGTACGAGGAGTCGGCAGATATACGATCGGGTCCAGGAGAGGATCAGAGGTGGTGGCGGCTGCTGAGGCTAATCACAGGCGGCCGAGCTCCCCGCCAATTAATACCACCGCCGGCAACACCTCGGCCAGAGAGAAAACCCCATACTACTTTGCAGCTTCAGCATGCACCCAGCAAACACCACCGTGCCTTCTTCGCATCTTCTCCTCGGCTTCCTCGCCACCTTTCCTACACGTTCACTCCGAGCGTCGTGTCTCGCGCGGCGGAGATGCGGGCATACACACTGTTGGGGTGTCCCAACCGCACCGCGGTCTGCCAGCGTCTTCGAGAGCGACCTCGATGAATACCACAGATTTCGACAGTCTGCGAGAAGTAGCCGCGAGTCTGTACCGACGAACCGAACTCTCTTCTCTTTTTACACCTACACGGCAGCTTGATTCTTACGACTTCGGGCTTCGTCGACGACGATCCGGAAAAAATTCTGGACTTTTTGTCTACTTGGGGAAATTAGGTTGTTTTGGTGTCGATTGATGTCGAGGAGGAAAGTTATTAGTTTGGTCCGTGTCATTCTGGCATGGATAATTGGAGGAACTTTTGTTTATTTGTTTGTTTATCTATTTATTTAGTTTGGGATTTAAATACATGTTCAATGTTTTTTTCCCTGTTAAAAATCGAAATATCTGAATGACCCCGAAGAGAACAAAAAAAAACCTCCAACGATGAAGACTTTTTTGAATCACCGATTCGGGATTCGTTGAACGGCGGGAATTACAGAAGTGAGGGTTTCTTTGAGAATAGTTATTTTTATTTGTTTATCGTTATTGTCCACCGCTTCTCAAAGCTACTGCCTTATAGCGGGTCGGCGCGGTTGATGCGTAATTACTAAGCCCTCATTTATTTTATGTCCATTTCTGTTTTTTTTCGTCAGTCCCCCGCATTTTTGCGGCTGCAGCCGACTTCCCCCCTGTATCGCATTCGTCTTAGTCTTACAACTAAAGGCGTAGGGAAACTGCAGAAAACCTATCCCTCAGATTCGCTTTACGGCACCGGAGCTACGTCCAGTTTCGCCGACAACGTAAACATGGACTACAGCTTGTATATACTTGTGGCACACACGAACAAGTACGCGTGTCCCTCAAGTATATATCAGGAGCTACGTCCCGCTCATATTTTTATTTCTCGTCGAAACGACGGCGCCGGGAATCGAACCCTCGACCTACCGATGCTCTGGTTTAGAGACGAGCACGCTAGCCACTGGTCCAACCCACCGGGTTTTTTGAGAATGGTTTGCAGTGGAAAATAATAGTTAATAAAAACATGAGATTTTTCGAATTTTTTTGTGCTGGCGATCGTCAGTTGTTTGACTCAGAATTCGTTAATGGTCTCGTTCTCGGTGTACTGCATTCTATTTTCGAAACGGTCGACGCAGCACAGTCCGTTGGCTGGTCGTAATAATGGGCATCGGTAACGATATATCGACAACCATTGTGACGGCGAGGGAGGGTTGCGAAAGTTATAGCAGTGAGGGGGTGAGCCGACAGCCGGACCGTACAACCCTTCGTGCGGGAACCTAACGAAGGGGGGATTTATTGTAACTTCTCGATGGCCACTTAACCCTTTATCCTATACGTTACTGCTATCGCCCTGGCGATAGAAACTCGCACACGTGTATCGCGGCAAAAACCGTTTTACCTCTATTCAATCCATTCCATCGTCGCGCTGATAAACAAATGCAGTTGAATCAACTAAAGATTCGGGCAGGGACGTGCAAATAAATATTTAGTTAGTCGAATGAAATATTTTAATGCCTCAATAATATTTTGGTAATTAATCCAAAAAATTTTTCAACCGACCAATCTTTTAGCGGTACCAATGAAGTATTTGTTTGAAGGTCGCTGCTCGAATTTTTGATTGACTCAACCGAGTTTTTTATCAGTAGGTAACGAGAGTAAATGATGAATGCAAGTCCTTCCAGCTCGGAAGTGAGTAAAAAATTGAATTAAAAAAGTGAAAAAATTGAATAACCTGAAAAAGGCTGCATTTCTTAAACAACTTGACTAAACTTTGTGAAATTTATATCACAACTTCGGAAAGTTGGTACTCTTGGTCGGACATTTTTTTCAATTTTTTTCATATTACCTAAACGTTGTTCTTTTTTTTTCCGGAAAGGAAATCGAATCCAATCGGATCGTTTTTATTAAAATCATACCTAACTTCTGTCCGTATCATCAACCCAACTTGATTTAAAACAAATATTCACAATACAGGAAATCTGCACATTTCAGTTTTCTTTTGATTCATTTTTTTCGAGTCGGTAAATCGAAATAAAAAAAATTGAATAAAAAATCAAAGGTACGGTAAGGCTTGTAATTTTCGATCGACCGAAATAGCAAGAAGTTGGAAAACCGCGATTAACGTCCGATCAGCGCCTATCTCCCCAAATATATATATCATGAATTTTAATGACAAAAAAATATATATATATATATATATATCGAATTCATGAAATTCGCTATTAGCGTCACAACCCCAACAATATTCCATCTTAACCGTAAAAAAAATATAATAATAATAATAATAAAAAAAAATTCAAAAATCCCATTATATCAAAAGCGCGTGCGCTATGCTCTGCGTGAAGAATCGCGATCGATTCGTCGGAGCAATACTATTCGATAGAATCTCGCTCGTCGATCGAGCTTAGGATCAGATCGCGCGGACGAGATTACGAGGGACGTTTCGAACCGGTAACACCGAGCGATCGTTCAGGGGAGTAAGGGGAAGAAGAGAGGGGGGAGGGGGGCAGCGGGGTGTGAGAAAGAGGTCGGAGAGAGAGAGCGAGAGAGAAAGAGGGCCGCGAGGATACTCCAGCGACGGGGGGAGGGGAGGGGGAGGGGGGGGGGGGGTATATAGAGGAAGATCCGAAGGTGTTTTCGGGGCGTGGCGAGAGCGCATGATTACCGCGAGGATCGGTCAGAGCGGTGAGAGTTCAAAGCATCAAAGAGCGTCCCGACCAGCGAGAAATTGCTCAGAATTCATCTGTCCGTAGAGCCTCGCGGTGCCTCGGCCTTGTTAGAAGAGCATGCTGTATATCGAGAAGCTAATATACCGTAAACGTCTCGTTCGATCTCTCGCGAGGTAGGTGGGTAGAGGTTTTACCTCTTCTGCCTATGTGTATATGTATATATTACATATACACACGCGCACACACATATACATACATACACACATACATACATACATAGATGCATACATACATACATACATACATACATACATACATACATACATACATACATACATACATACATACATACATACATACATACACACATACATACATACATACATACATACATATGTACATACGTACATACGTAGATACATATATGCACACATGCACTATAAATATACACATGTATTCATGTAATATTTATGTGTGTGTATATCGGTATATCGTGCATACGGGGACTTGACGCAGCCCGCTCAGGCGTTGCGCTCATCCTTAACTGGCTTGATGCACGAGCTCGTTTATGCCGGAGAGAAGCTCGCCGAGCAGGTGAGGATGGATCGGGAGCAACACTATCGACATCGAAGTTCTTCTCCGTTCCACAATACGCCTTTACGTCGATTGAATAAATTGCTCTTGAAATATATACTACTATATGCGAACGCGAATGCGAACGTTATTTTGTTCCGCGTTCCCCATTACCGCGGATATTGTTCGTGCGCGCAGAGCGGGAGGGTAGGAGAGACGTGCGAGAGACGAAGGGGCGCGCCTCGGTGTAGATTCCGAGGGAAGAATTTTTTTTTCGGGAATTCTCCGCGATGTCTTTATGCCAATGAAAAAAAGTAAGGTTTTGGTCGACTGAGGTCGGGTCAAGTTGTCGGGGAGGAAAAAATGCAAGTTTACCAATTCATGACGGGGTTGCCATTACGTTTCGAAGGGTAGAACATTTATTTTCCGGCAAATAACATATCTTAGGTTTTTTTTTATCCCGTACAAAATGATAGGTAACTCGCTCTCTCCGAGGGCCGATGATTATTTAGATACCCAGAGTCATATCCAATATGGTATTCCTTTAAAAAAAATACTATATGTCAACTTCAACCCTTTCTCGTGTAATGGAAAGGCATAAAAAGCACGAATATAAAACATTAAAAATAAATCGATGTATTCGATTTTTTTAAATAATGCCGGTAATTATTTAAACACCGTAAGTCCCATCGAATACAGTATTCATTTAAAAAAAAGAAAGACTGTTTCAACTTCAATCCTTTCTCGCGTAATGCAAAGGCATAAAAAGCACGAATGTAAAGCTTGAAAAATAAATTTGTGTATTCGATTTTTGAAAACAATGCCGGTAATTACTTGGATACCGTGAGTCGTATCGGATACAGTATTTTTTTTTTTATAAAAAAAAAAATTCATTTCAAATCTTTTTCCTGTTATGCAAAAACATGGAAACGTAAATGTGAAGCATGAGAAAAAATATTGCAAATGGCAAAGTAATAGCGCCTCATGTGCCGTGCGCATTATCCACAATGGTGGGAAACGTCAACGGGTTGTCATCGTATAGCGTTACAGACGTCCCAGTCGACTAATGGTAGATGTATTATGAATAAGATAAGGGCGAAGAAGAAGAGGGTCGCCGCAGTCGCGTTATATTGGCCGATGTTATCGTGTGCAGTAGTGGTAATCGCACACCTTTACGCGCGCAAACTTTAAAATATGTTATGCGTATGTAAATCCACGTGCTGGGTCGGAGGCAATCGGTAGTCGCGAGACACGAGACAGCTTTGACGACGGAAAACGATGGCAAGGAACGTGTTCCATTAGTGTCGCACCTAGATGATACGAAATTACCAACATTCCTAATTCACCGTCAGTTTTCTTTCTCACGCTTACTTATATTGCAATTAAAAAAAATCTACGCTCTTTTTTTTCCAACGCTCGATACATTTTTTTCAAGTGGATATTTATTGGATAATTTTGCTTCTTCATAGAGAAAGCTTTGTTTTCGTAAAAAAAAAAAAAATTCTGAGATTTTAATGAAAACATGTTCAGAATATTCCAAAACGTCGGAAATTCATATTTAGAAAAAATGTCCGGATGTATGTTTGATTTATAATGAGAGAAACGCAAAGCAGGTAGTTTAGTGTAATTTTTGGTTGTTGTTATTTTGAGGTTCCACTAAGATTCTCGAAAATAGGCCGTTGTCAGGAAAATGCTGGACCGAAAATGTTAGGGATTTTATATATATTCGGAAAAGCAGGGTTGTATCAATTGTTGAAATTTTCGGACCGTCGATGCGAAGTTTGGCGGATCGTCCGCAGAATAGGTCAGCTCAATGAGTTCTGGTCAAAGGGCCGTCGTCATGGTAGCCCAGGGTGGCGACTGTGAGAGAAATCCTGAAATTTCCATGGAATTTTAAAAACACCGTTAAAAACGACACAGATTGCAATTCTCTAAACCACTGTACTTGTGAAAGCAGTAAAGCCCACAAAATTACAGCAAAAAAGTTGTCGCTCACGAGTAACTTAACATAATTGACAAGGCCCAAATACAGTGTCAGAATAAAATATACTGCGTGCGGTCCACCTCTTTTTACTCTTATTCCGCAAAGCCTAATGAGGAGAACTCTGTTTAAGAGCATTTACAAAAGTAACACCTCTCCGAGACCACAACACGACCAAAAGTCGTCGAAGGCGTGGTACACCTTTTTTTTGTTGACGAGGCCCTCCCATACAGAAACTCGCTTTTCAGCGTTGTGTCCATATGTGTATAACACGCCCGAGCTATAACCATTCGCAGTCCCACAAGCAGCCGTTAATGGTTTTATAAATTAGTTCGGTCGGCACCGGGGGACACGAATTCGCTGGAATCATCGCTCATCCCGGTGAAGAGCTTCTGCCTTCCGGCAATCAGCGTGTGTCCATATACGCCGAGTACCTCCTGAGCGAATCATAGGTGCATCCGTGCATTTATATAGACTTCCATTAACACACTCCGCAGTGACAAATTCGTTCAATAATATTAATTTACCAAAATAGCGGAATTTATCGGAATAAAAATTATTAAAAATTATTTTTAAAACATTTTTCTGATTGCCGGCATGAAAATTATTCGTAGAAAAAAATACCAACCTTTTGGTACTTGCATATTCCTAGCGTTTTCTTAAAAAAAAAAATCCGTGGACATTCGAATCCCGATAGTGTAGTCACGTTACATCAAAGTTCCCACTTCGGTATTTCACTTTAGGATTCGGTATTTTCATGTTACGACCGGCACTTCCGGTCCTAAAATGACATTTACAAAATGGAAGTGACTTACTTCCGGTATGACGTCACTTCTGGTCGAAAAAATAGGATTTTCAAACCTGAAGCGACGTATTCCCGCTAAAACGTCACTTCCGGTCGAAAAAACTAAACTTCAAAATCACCGTAAAAAACGAAAAAAAAACTCATTTCTCAGCACGACCGTTTGAAAAAAGCATCTCAGGGCGCCAGAGCATCGAGCAAGGGTGCAAAGAAGAACGCGACGATATCTCGCGCCCCCGAGGTAAAAACGCATGCTAAGCGAAAGGCTGAACGAGCTCTCCCTCTCCGCCCTCCCCCCTGTCCTTCGTAGGATTATTATGCCATGTATATATACATAATTCCGGATGGCTTTGTTCCACCACTTTATTCATAGCCGCGGCGCGCGAGACGTAGCGGGTCGTGAAGGAAGGGGTAATTAAAACTGACTCCTTCGGTGAATCCGCACCGAGGCCCAATTAATAACTCGCTCCTATAGCCTCTCCCCCCGCTGCCGTACACAGCCATAAGGATACTCACACATCCGTGCAGTCCTATAGTGAAACCATAGCCAGAAACCGTGCGCCATTCTTCACAGTAGATTTATGATATCGGCGTTAGCGGCGGCATTTACCAAGAGTTTTGGCTACGGATAATAAAAGAGTGCTGGAAGCGATGCTGCCGGATGGGAGAGAGGAGAGGAGGAGAACGGAGACGAAGGACAAGAGTGATGGACGGTGGCCGATCAGCGCCGTCAAAATAATGATCAACGTAAATAATGAGGCTTGTTATACCAGAGCCGTCTCTCGCTCGCCATCCCCCGTTTGCATCGCGCATTCACTCCGATCAACTATAATGCACCGGATCCCGCACTAAAGTCTTCCCGTCCTCAGGACGATCAACGGCTGACAACACTGATTCGAACAACGATTTGCCTCTTGGAGTCTCCGCTCATTTGTACGGGCTGATGTTCATTCCTGCGGGAATATTGGAGCGGTCTTCGTTCGATCATCGTGCCGAGGAGGATGAGGAAAGTCTCTGAGGAGCTGCGCGTTTTGAGGCGGGTCGTTATTTTTGAAAATTTCGTTCCCAAAATGAGGAGCGCTCGCGAATTTTAGATGAGGATGTCGATATAGTGGATTTGTAAATTGGACGATTATTTTAGGAATTTGGTAGGGACGTGCATGATCCGATGGAAAGTTTTCTCGTGCTGTAGTCTAAAGTACTTAACGGGATTGAAGAAGATAACAAAAGCGATTGGTTACCGACTCGGTGCGGAGACTGGGGATGAGAGGTTTTAAGATAGCTATAGTGGATGTGCGGATTGGACAATTATTCTACGACTTTGGATTATTTTGCTCGAAATTTTTTGAATCATCGGATTTTATTAAATTATCTATGTAACAGTTTTGGGGATTTTTGCGGGGAGCCGCTGCGCTGATACATCGTCCAATATACCCGTGGCGAATGGAGCCGATATTTCAGATACGTGACCGGAAGGCCGAAGGATACGCGTGGGGACGAGATACGTGATTTCATATTTTATACTATTTTTATTTACCGAAAACGCAGAAACTTTCAATATAACATTATGAGAAGTCAATACGTTACGAGAACTTTCAATAACATTATGAGAAGTCTGCACATGACGAGTTAAAATCTTGAGGTTCAAAGTGCAGCGCGACAAACGGACGCTCCTGTACACTCAAGTGTTACGGTTTTCCTGAACCAATAATATTTTTATTTGCCTCATGTCGCCACACACACAAACTATTATCAGGATAACAAAAAACAAAAAAAAAATGCGAGAAACGATATTTATATTTATTCATCCGCAATCGAGGAAGCGATTAATCATCGACAACACAGTCCGACATCCTCATGCTCAGAATAACGTACAATCGTAAATAGGAAAAAATTCAACGAAATTTAATTTAAAAAATTACAATTCTTCGAATTTCTCTTATCCGCTATATTATAGCTGACAAGAAACATTCGAATAATTAAAATTAATAATAACTTAACGCCCCGCCGTAAAAAAAAATACCGTACATCACGAGGTTGCCGTGAGAGTTGAATAAAAGTAGTACACCGCGGTTATGCGCGCACCGGATGCGATGATATTAGTGTAAAGACTCGTAACTCGTAACTCGGTGCAACTGGTTAAATTCATCCTTGGGACGTACACAATCCCCCCTCGGTTCTCAAAGTAACGTCGTGCAGAAAAATTATTCGACGATTATCAATTTAATACGATTGTATCAGACGCTCACCCTCGAGTCGGTCGGTATAGTGTATCTACTTTATAATAACGTCGGACCAATCGAGCCAACGAGATGGAGTGTATACGTATACGCGCCTCTCTCCCTATATCTGATTTCATACACGCTCCTTTATTACTCCCCCCCCCCCCCCCCGCGCCAAAGTATCTCCGGCATTATTACAGGCATCCTCCTGTTAAAGATCGTTATCGGATTTACATTATCTTCCCAAATTGGCCGGATAATCTCGCGCGGCTAAATCGTTATAAGCCGAACGCGAAATATAACTTTTAAAAAAGTGAAAATAATAATCGGCCTGACTTTTGAAAAGTTACCGGCAGCTAGGGCTTTCGTATTGTTTTTACAAATCAGCGGTTATCCGCGGATTGCTCCTGGGGTGCGGAGAGTAGCTTGGTGTTGATACTAGGTGGAAGTACATCCGGCGATTATTCTCAGGAATGGAAGCCTTTTTTTAGGGACGTAAGGTGTATAGACGAAAAATCATTTGCTTTGATAGTAAGATTGGCGTAGGTTTATTGAAACTCAACTTCAGATTACGCACTCCTTTCGTACGTTTTTCTCACATATTGTCAGGAATGGAAGCCTTTTTTTAGGGACGTAAGGTGTATAGGCGAAAAATCGTTTGCTTTAATGGTAAGATAACGGTAGGTTTATTGAAACTCAACTTCAGATTACGTGCTCCGTTCGTACTTTTTTCTCACCTCGCATTTCGCATCCTTTTTCCCCTCAAAAAAATGGTTCTAGTTGAAAAGTTTTCAGGGTTAAGTTGAGGTATTATTAAAATTAGACATTAAAACATGATGTACATTAAAAGTGAATAAGTTGATCATTCACTATATCCAATTATTCATAAAAGCTTCAGAAATGGTTCTAATCGCGTGTTGCATCCTCTACACAAATAAAAATAATAATCCCGCTGACTTTTGAAAAGTTACGGGCAGCTTGGCCTTCCGTATTGTTTTTACGAATCAGCGGTTATCCACGGATTGCTCTGGGGTGCGGAGAGTAGCTTTTTGCCCCAGTTGGAAATTCAAAAATTACCCAAATGTGTAAATGGTTCCCGAATACCTCTCAAAACGTATCACACCTAAAAGTGTGAACTTTTTTTGAACCACGGTAACTCTCAAAATCAATTAATTGTCGAACATTTGGCATTCAGAAAACTTTTTTTTATACCTACCTCAAGAATGTTCTCTAGTTATTTAGTAACTCATATCAACATTGCCAACTACTCCTGTCTGCGGTGCTGAAATTGCAGCCAGTCTCTCGCTTTTGTTACATCAATTTAATCGATCATCCCTATCCACACATTACAACAATACATACAAATAATTTGAACAATTTTAAATTTAATTAAAAAATCCATCCCGAGTTCATCCACGGAGCAGCGGCATGATTTTCCATTTAGTCATGATATTCGTGCCCGGACCTCGACCTGTTTCTTTTTAACCCTGCCACGGTAGTTTGGCGAAGCGATGTTTTGCCCTTTCGTGTCGAATTTGTCGTCACGGCTGTCGAGCACGGTGGCGGCAAGGGAGAATCGTGAATCGGAAGAGCGAGAGACTCTTTGGTGCTCCTCCGTGCGAGGGGTACGTGTGTGACGTTGTATTACGGCTGCACGGTACAGTGTTACGTGCGAGTAACCCCTCCTCCGTTCTTGCCATCCTCGAAGAATACATATTACAAGGGGGGCGCGCACTCCATTATACACGAATTACAAGCGCGTTTGGGGATTACATTGTACGATGCGAAACGCTCGCGCATGCGACACGGCCGTCTATACACGAACCCCCGTGGAAATCTATCTCCGAATGTGTAGTTTCTCGCGGGCATATGCGCCAACAAACCCTCCCCCTTTGGATGACCGCGACGAATCGCCCGCTGAATCGCTCGGTTATATTTAAAATAAATTGTGCGTGCGGGGCAATGCGCGGCGTCGATCGATTGCCGCTGCGTAACGCGTTGCCGAAAAATGAGCGTGGCGATATTTCTCATGGCGCTGGAAACTCTCGACTACAAAACGGGTCGGCAGTTGCGACGCTATGGGAATCGAAATATCGGTGGGTTTTCCATTTTTTTTTATTTTAAGTTAAGATTGGGAAAAGGGTTGTACAATTAACTTTTTTATCTAAAAATTGTCGCAGTATGTCCGCACTACTTCGTTTGTTTACTGGATTTTTTAAAATCTTGCGGGAGCTTTTCGGGTCCGAGCATTTTAGAGTTTTCAGTTTTTTTTACTTTAGTTCATGTTGGAAGGAAGAAAAATTTCATATTATTTTTGTGCAAAAACGCCATTCGATCGAATCGAAAGATCGGTAACGTTTTCTATTCTCTTTTTTTTTACATTGGGGAAAGGATTATTTAGTTGGATTATTCAGTACGCATGACAATGTGTGTCAGAATTTTTTCTCAATTTTCCGATTCCCGATAACATTGATAAAAAAAAATACCCGCCTGAGCGAAAAGACTTCAACGTATCCGAATAAGCTGGAATCTACAGTGTCCGCCACAAATTTCAATGACTAAATCACATATTACCAAAATTCATACGAACTCGTGAAAAATTGAATAATTTCTCATTGAAATGATTTCCACTATTTTCTCTCAGTGTTTCATTTTTTATTTCTACATACAAAAAGCTTCAAACATCCTAGCAAGTGCCAATAACAGAAGAATAGGGTGCTTAAAATTCCAAAATGAATGCATGATGCAAGACTACGAAATTGATATATAATCGAAAATGTAATGTAATCTTGCTATTTTCCTCGCAGTATGCAAGATTTCATCGACGGTCCGGCGTTAAGAGTGTTGCGGGACGCGTTGATTGAATATCCCGAAGAGCCAATGCGTATAGCCGCAGCTTCCAGCAAACGGTCGTCTCGCATAGCGCGGTGAAACGTATCCGCACCTCTGGGCGTAGGAGCTTGCAAACCGCGACGAAAAGCCATACTACGGCGTACACAAAGGGCACATTAGCCGAGGCCATAAAAGTAAAATAGCTATAGCCTCGATTCTCTTCTTCTCTCCTCTCCTGCCTCTCTCTTTCACGGATATAACGAATCCCTCGTGCGAGAGTTTCTGGCCGAGCGAACGTTTTGGTTAGTGCCCTCGCCATCTATACACACACACACATATATATATATACATATATATATATATACACACACACACGTATGTTTCGCACTATTAAAAGTCTGTCTCTGTGTGCTCTCGGAATAGCGAGAGAGTCTACTTAGCGAGTGTGTCGAATCCGCAGACGACGTATGCTTACCTATGTATGTATGTATACTATATATATATATATATGTATATACACTTGCAAACTTTGCGAACACTACAGTACGACGCCAACAAGAACGTTGGAACGCACCTTTATCGCCCGCCATTACGAGGTGAACGATGACGGCCATTTTGTGAGAGCCTCCGCTCGGGACGCGAGGCAGCAATCAAACACGAGAGTCTCAGTTGCAACTCGCGGTCGCCGTGCCGACTCAGAGTTCATCGTTTATGCGAGGAGAATCGTTTTAAGTCAATGTTGTTCTGATTATACGTGGCTTTAATGACTGTACTCTCAATATCGAATCAGTCAAGCGGTAAACTAGCGTACTTAAACAAAACATCGATGCCATCGATTTATCGTGTTTTTTTCCATCTTTTTCATAATAATTATTATACAATTTATTATCATGGCATAATTATAAATAGTTTATCATTTATTATATAACTGTTTCGGATTTTTGCCAGTGCAGATCACAAAAAGGCTCCAACTTTGATTTCAATACCGTCACCGCTATTCTCGTCGGATGTCTTAGCGAGGAAAGAATTCAATGTAAAAAAAATTAAGTCCGCCCCGGCTTCGTCCTGCCGGAAGTATAAGCGCGTGCATGACCAAGCTTTTTTTCCCCTCGACCTGTGCGGTATCTTTTTATTGTTTCTCCGTGAGAGAGCTGTTAATAATTCGGTGCGGGCCGCGTCGCGCTAAGAGGATAAGCTTGTCTCGTCGAGGACCCGTGACCCAACCCCTCGACGCTCTCGTTTGGTCCTCGTCGTGGTGCAGCCTTTAGCCCGCCCGCTACCCGAGAAAGTGCGGTGTTTGCAGAATTCATTGAATCATTGCCATTCCCGGTGGCACGCGCTCTCTGCTACCCGAGCGAGCACCCCGGCCGCCCCTTCCCCTCCCCCTTCTCTCCCTCATCTCGTGCCCGGCAATTTTTCAATTGTTATTCCTCCACGAGAGGAACAAGTGAATAATGCCCACGCGAATTCTGGAAGCTGCGGAGGGTGGAATCGCCCGGTTCTCATCGTGCCGCTACTACCGACTAGTATTATGGCATATACTCGCGTATAGAGAAGAACCGGGAAAAACGGAGCACTTGAAAAATTAATGGAAATTAGGCGAAATGTGTAATTTATTTATATATTTTTAAGACCGGATGAGTCGTTTTTCTTAAGTCATGACGAACCCTTGTATAAGACTAGACAAGTCGTTTTTAAGGCGCAACGAGCCCTATAAAAGACCAGGTGATTCCTTTTTTAACAGGTTGAATTTTTGTGTTTTTTTTTTAACGTAAGCGAGTCTTTTTTTAAGACACAATGAGTTTTTTTTACTGACCAGATGAATGATTTTTTTTTTTTAAGATGAAAACGAGTATTTTTAATATAGGACGAGTTCTTTTTTAAGAACTCGTCACTCGGAGTTAATTTTGCTTTCTCATGGAGGAAGTTTTGTTTTTACAATGGGCCATTTTGCCTCCCTACCCTCCGCGCGTATAGACCATGCTGCGGTAAAAGTAGAGGGTGAGCTCTGCCGGATGACGAGCGTTATTATTTCAGTTCTGCCGGCGGCGAGCTAGAATCGGCAGCGTTTTCAATTATACCACGATAAATTGATCTTTATTGGCTGTCCGCTGTCTACTCTCGATGGTAGCAGCGGATAGATCAGTTTGACTAATTGATCTGTACATTAATTACACACTTTGGAGTCTCCACTTATTAAACCATATATATATATAATATATATCTAGAGTGTACGTTTCTCTGCCAGACTTCCAGATCAAGATAGATGGATCCATACGTCAGTAATACACCGATTTACTCGTTACCGAGGTATTACATGAAACATCATATTTTAATTTTTTTTTCCCTCTGTTATAGGATAATTGGTCGATAATCGCTTCGAGGATACGAGATAAGCCATGTTTTAGAGGATAGGTTCCTTTTGCGTAATTATGGGAGAGAAAGGACTTGATTTTGCAACACTTTGTTCGAAGCAGTGTTTATGCAGGAAAATCTAGAACGCAACATTTTTTAGCATACCGAGTTTCGAACGCTACGTTAAATTCTATACTTTCACATCGGTAATAGAAATTGCAAAATTAATTATGCAGGATTAATTTTAACTGATAATGTAAAGAAAAAATTCTGCATCGAGTCATCAAAGAAGTTATCGCTAGAGTGGCTTCTTTCAAACAATTCCGATGTAGAAAATATTCTAATACCACCAGCATAAAGCAATCTGAAAACAATTACCGAGGTACCTTAGAGTGTAATTTCCTTGACGGCTTAAAAAAATTAAAACCATCCACTTCGTCCTTGTAGCTAAAACATGACACAGCACTTTATTCGCGACAAAAAGTTTCCCGTTCGGAACATTTGCATAAACGTAACGATATCAACATCAAATCTATACAATAATAAAGTTCCTGGCGATTGGACTCTCACACCGATGCTCATCGATACTCACACAGGTACTCACATCAGCATAAAAATAATTTAGTAAAATCGGAATAAGAGTTTTCGTAAAAATAATTTTCTGTAACACGTGCACGAAAAGCGGTGCTTTTCATGGCAGTTTTGCGGGCCGAAAGTGGCTTTCGGCCCGCAATTTCGAAGCGAAGGTGCATCGCGCATGCGCAGTTCGCGATTGGTTCACTTTCGTCCCAAGGGAGGAAAAGTTATAAGCACACTTTTCACTGTTCGTCCCGCAAAACTACCGTTCAAAGCTATTCATGCACTCGTTGCAAAAAGTATGATGTGAAACGATAGGCGAATTGGCAATTGCGACTCGTGTCATTGCCGCCCTCGCTTCGCGCGGGCAGCAAACCTCATACTCGTTGCAGTCGCAAACTTTCGGCCATTGTTGCACAATATACTATTGTTAAATAAGTGACAAATTCGTTTCTTCAGGATTCAATATATCACAATATACAAACCTGCCCTTTTATTTCCCGTGTCATTAACAATTTTTGCTCTGTAAAACTAGGGACGGATGGTACGATCGGGAAATTACCAAATAAAAAATTGTGTACGATTATGGATAAGTAAACTAGTAAAAAGTAAAAAGTACAACCGGGCGCGGGGCAAGTGGACGGGAGTTAATACAACATCACCTTAACAGGGCTAAACCGGAAATGAATTTCCAACGAAGGCTTACCCGCGCGCACAACAGGTATCGATACAGCTATTGACCACCCAACGTCGCTCACGATCAGCAACATAAAACCTCCAACAAAATGTTACTCCATCGTACCAATGGCAATGGCACTTTCGTGTTACCACTTTGGCAACGTCGACAATTCATTGTATTGTATTTACTTTTTACGTTTTACGTTATTTCCAATCAGCATCACAGCGAAGGGATTATTAGATGCAAGAGGCTCCTCGCCGCGGCCTCACGTATTCGCGTAAGCGTGAAGAAACACAAACTCGTTCGACGATCTCTCGTGTCTGCGTTATACATATTATAACTATGTAGTATAATTTGCCTCGGTTCAACGGCCCGTGAGGAAACCGACTATTTTCATTTCCGTTATTGAAAATGCCGGAGGGAAAAGGAAATAAAATTGTGGATGAAGTCAGCGAGCATGCGAGTTTCACGCGATATATATACACGTATATATGCAGGCCTCCAGAGAGTGCAATTTCTCAGGCAAACTGGAAATCTCGGTACGGGCGTTTCTACTTTGTATTCATGCTCCGACCCCTGCCCCTCACTTACATCTCTCTCTCTCTCTCTCTCTCTCTCTCTCTTTCTATATATATATATGTATATATATATAAAATATCTCTCTATATATAATATCTCCTATATATAAATATATATATATATAAATATATATATATAGAATATGGCGGAGGGCCATATATGCAAGCGAAATGTAATGTCCCGGCTCGTTGCATCCCGGAAAGCCGTGTATATCTGTATACGGACACCGATGTACATATTCGGAGTCAGCTCTCGGTTCGACGCATCTATCCCTTAACCCGCGCAACGAGCCCAACCCCGCGGACAAACCAACCATCCCCCGTAATTTCCCCCTCGGGTTCGGCGTTACGAATCTCCGTAGGTAATATTCCCGTGCCATTAACCGCGAACATGTGTAGGGAGTAAATAATCGACTCTTTCGACGGACCCCCTTAAACTGTCTCCCTTTTCTCGCGGTGGTTAAAACGTCGCCTCGGTCCAAGTTGAAACAGATTTGGTGGGTCGTAAATGTTACGAGGGGAGTCCCATGATTTTCGACTCTTAAAAGTTCCGGACGAAAAATTTTTTCGGGGTAATACGGTATTTGAAATATCGGATAAAAAATGTATTTTTTGGAATTTATTTGACACTCTGGAGCGGACCATCTGGAAAGGGTTCTCTTGACGCGGTCAACTTTAGACGACTCGATGAAAAATTAATAATTTCGTACGGCATGCACGGTTAACACAAATGCATCTGAGCTTTTTTTGAAAATTGACCGTTCAAGTATTGCAAAGTTTAACCCGTTGAAACGCTGTAGCTTGTCGCTATATCTCATAAGGGTACAAGCATTTTTAATTACGCGATTAAATGCTTTAAACATTATACAGCATATGTGTGTTAATATAACTTTTGCCATTTTTTTAATTTTCAATTTTCAATTTTTTCCCTGTAAACATGCATTCGTCGAAGAGTTAAATAATTTATTTACCGTTCAACCTTCGACTGCAACAGTACACCGTTTATGCTGATTTTTCTTCGGTACTCCCCTTCCATTAAATAAATTAAATTTAATAAGCAGCCCCCTATATTTTTATTTGCATACCGATTACTCGACTATTTTTTTATTTTCAAAATTTTCAACCCGAACATACAACTACGTATACTATACGCGATCGCGTCTAATGGCCCCCAACCTACTGGCTATCCCAACAAAGATAAATAAGATATATATAGATATACATGAGCAATAATAATTTTATCTCCGCGACAAATAGCTCAAATCGTTTCTACGACTCTCCGCGTTGATTTTTCCCTCGTACGTTGTGGCTTTGCATGATTTATGGCTACGTCGATTAATCAGCGCAATAGCACGTGCGAGCCGGCAATTTATTCTTTGTTCCCGGTTCTGGCCCAGCAGCTTGACTCGTCGGTAATTCCAATAATAGAAGTACGTCTATAAACTGTACATACTATACGTACGAACCTCACCGCTGCTACAGTTCGACGTACAAATCTGAGACTATATTGCGCATGATCGCCGATTGCAAAAACGGCGAGCTCGCGAAAACAGTGAATAGAGCGAATACGCAACCCGTAACGACAAAACAAGTTTTGCGGTCTCGGCTATAGCCGGCTCTCATACACTCGTAAATGTTGAAGTTATAGACAGGTTAAGCCGTCCAGCCTCGGTCGGAATCGACAGAGGCAATCGGTTCGTTGACCGTGACCCGATCGAATTTTTGTTACAATCAAAATACAATCTTATCGAGCCGTAAACCAAATCTATAATATTAAGCACGCAAGCCTCACGACAAACGGCGTGAAAACAAATTTTTCCACCCTTACAATTTATCAACAATTAAAATTTAGTAGCCAACACCATACAGTCACAGAATAAAAGGGTGTTCCGTGGGTGTTCGGCGAGTGTTCCGTGAGTGTTTCGTGAGTGTTCCGTGAATGTTATGTGAGCGTACGATTGTACAGTAAGTGTGTATCCTTGAGTGCGCCTGTGTGAGGGAAAGGGATAGTTGACCGACAGACGGACAGACAGCCAAAGAGGCGACAAAAATCAGACTCCCACTCATACATACAGACATTAAGAGACCCTCAAAAACAATTGACATTCCCGCGAGCTCGAGTCTCGAAGACTCAATTTTCCTCAGGACAACGTGAGCCATGTGTGATCAGTCCTCATTGCGCAACCGAGTGGAGCAGAATTTCTTATCGGGCCGAAGACCGTCGGTAATGACGGCGTTATATAGGATCGGAGTTAAGTAGAAAGTCTTTGGCGATCCGTGGAGGGATCGAACGAGGGAGGAAGAGAAAAAGGGCGAAAGGTCGGAGGTACGAGGTAGTTGTGCCGGGGCCCTTTGGCACTGGCGAGTGATTTATAGAGACCGCCTTTGTGCTCTCGCTGGTTGTCTTGGGCCTCCGGTCGGCGCGACCACATTCTCGTTCGGGCGAGAACGAGCGCCTCGGCGATGAGAAAGGGCAGAGGAACGAGCGAGAAAATCATATCCGAGTGCGAAAGAAGAAATATCAGAGGAAGACGGGGCAGAGAGAGGAATGAGGAAAGGAAGACGCTGCGGCGTCGGGAACGGCAGACAACGCGGCAGGCGATGTTGCACCTCCAGACAGCGTGGCTCTACGTGGCCACAGGTGCGCGCTTTCTCTCCCGCGCCTTCATCCTCATACCGTTCACGCTGACTCGAGCTAAACCCTCTCTCCACCACTCATCCTCATCCTCCTCATTCTCTGCATTCTCCCCCGCGCCCCCTCCCCCTTGACCCGTGTCTTCGGTCCCTAAAACCCATTACTTTTTCGCCGAGCCCAAATCACTCCGCCATGCACAACTCTTCTCATCCGCTCTATCTCGCGCCCTCCATTTCCACTGTGCAGCGTTTTTACGCGTACCGGCGAGTAAGCATCTCGCGCCCCGGAAGACCCAAGGGGGCTGTGAAATAGACACGAAATAATAGGAAAATTGTAAATAGTCTTGTGTTATTTTTTAATTTTGTTTTACCGTCAATTAAATTAGATTTTTCTTTTTGTTTGGAATAGAATACAATTTTTTTTTAATAGGTAAGACCCTTGGCGGCCGTGAAATTGAAGTGAAAAGAAATGGGAAGTGATAGATTATCGTCTTTTTTTCTTAACGATTGTACGATTCTTCGGGACACGAGTATGTTAGTTTTTTTTTTTTAATTAGGAATAATAGGTATAGAGGCGTGACGGTCATTTTTTTTCAAGCGTCAATTGACCGTGTTTTTTATTCCAGAAAATAGTTGTTGTGTCATGACCGTCATTATCGTTGGGGGGCACAAATATGGTCAAATCGGCGAAAAACATCCATCTAATTGGGATTTGACAGTCATTTTCTTTTTTGTTCACAAATTTGGTCAACTCTTTTAGCAGTCCGGGTTGATTTGAAACGAATTTTTCTCCCTCGTCGATTTCGTAATCATTTTTTATTTTCATTTGATATCAATGGATTCATCAATGAAACAATATTATAGAATGCCTACAATATTAATTTACTTTTCCATTTAACGGTTTGATATTTTTCCCCCGAAAAATTAAATAACACATCCCCAATCCTGGATGTAAAATGCAGGAGCGTGTGAATAAATTCCCAATCCACGATGCGCTCCTGGTACGTCCTCATCAAGTGTCGAGATCGTTGCTTCGACTTTCCAGAGCCGCCCCGGTTTTCCCAACATTATTCTCACTTCAGCTCGACGCTCAACACCGCCGCGCTCATGTTTCTCTCCTCCCTCACGAATAATACTATATAATACCGGCAACAAAAGGAGCGTTAAACCATTGGGTCTGTAGCTAATTTTTTTTCTTTCCTCTCTCCTCTATTTCTCGTTCGGTTTCGCGGCAGCATCTCGACCGAGGAGGAATTCCATCCGTCAGCCGAGGCTTGTGCTACGCCGTGTTAGTTATAGTTATAGCTGCAGTCCTCCTCACCTATACATACACTACATGCATACGCAAGGCTAAGTCCGAGAATCAAAAGTGCGTAACTCCGGTACCTAAACAGAACCCTAACACCCTTACGCCCTTACGACCTTACGCCCTTTTGATTCCCACCAATCGATACAGAAGCCAGCTATAGATATACACCGTATACATACGCAAGACTAAGGCCAAGAATCAAAAGGGCGTAACTCACGTACTTAAACATAAGCCTTACGCCCTTTTGATTCCCACGGATCGATACGCAAGCCAGATACACACTATACATAGACAATATCAAGACCAGGAATCAAAAGAGCGTAACTCACGTTCTTAAACATAAGCCTTACGCCCTTTTGATTCCCACCGGTCGACATACAACCTAGCTATAGATACACCCTTTATACATACGCAAGACCAAGGCCAAGTACTAAAAGGGCTTAACTCGTGTAGTTAAGCATAACGCCCTTTTGACTCTAACCTGTCGATATGCAACCATAGCTATAGAAATACACTACATACATACATAAGGATAAAGACAAGAATCAAAAGGGCTCAACTCGTGTACTTAAACGTAACCCTTACGATCTTTTGATCCTCACCCGTTGATGTACAACTTACAAGTATAGATGAACACTACATACATGCATACGGCCAAATCCGAGGATCAAAAGGGCTTAGTTCCTCTGCTTAAGCATAGCCCTTACGCCCTTTTTATTTCGGTCGACATTCAACCTACAGTATAACTGCCATAAGCTATAGCTAGCCAGCGCCCTACAGAATCCCTACGTTAAGTAGGGATGGACCCTGTTCGGTGCTCCCGCTGCCTGGTTAGAAGGTCGTGCAGCATCCATCCTGGAGCCTTTGCCCCGCATCTTTGGCGCGGGGCGGGGTAAAGGGGTAGCGCGAAGGAAGCTGCTATGAGGAAAGAAAGCGAGAGAACCTCCTTCGCCGGAGTGCCGGAGAGAGAGAAAAAAAAATTCAAAGTCGGACGGTGCTAGCTCGCTCTTATCCCGAGAGACTCTCAGGTGTTGATGATCAGACAGTGCAACCCGAAGCGGCAGCAACATCAGCAACGACTATGGGTCTCTCTTCTCTCCGCGTAGCGCAGCCACCGCGTCTCCCTCGCCGCGCCGGCTCACGGCGGTTTACGGTCGGGATGCCTTTCATCTTTTTCATCTCTGTCTCGCAACACCCCGCAGCCTTCATCGACGCTCATTCGGCCATCCTCTCTCGCGCGCCTCCTGTGAAACTCCTCGCCTCTCTTACACCGGTCCTCTATCGAGAGGCCGTAGACACCTCGAGCGCTCCTTCGACCAAATTCTAACCGTGCGCCGAACAAATTACTACACGACTATTATAGCGGATACCTAGCCGGGCGAGGTAGGGATGCGAGACCGGTGTCGCTGGGTTTTTGCGCATGTGCTGGGAGACTAGGAGAGGATTTTTGGAAACCGGAATGTCTCGGGATTGAAGCTGAGCTTGTTGGCTCGATGCGATTTTGACGATTTTTTTAAAGGGAATTCGCAATTGGGAGAAAATTGGGGCTGATACGCTGATGTTTATCGTGTAAGTAGGTAAATACATTTATCGCGAGGATAAAATTGGGACGACGAATTTGGAAGACGTATTTGAGAGATGTATTTGGAATTCGTATTCGGAAGACGTGTTTGGAAGACGTAGAATTGGAAAGGCGAAGAGAAAACTGTGCATGAGCATACAATGCACGCCTTTTTGAGTTTAGGAGGCACGTATATTTAGCTATTCTTGGACAGGCTGATTTATTGAGGCTATTACGATTTTGTTATAGGTGATAAAGATGATCTCCTGACATGCGTCATAAGGTGAATTTGGCAATCTTTATACGCTGAATATTTTTTCCCTAGCTATTCCTATTTAAATAGTAAAAATTACCATACCAATCATTTAATTTTCCCCGTTCATTTTCCATAACTTATACTGTACATAGTATGAGTCATAGAAAACTATCTAAACAAGAATACCTGGCACATCAATATTTGTAATACAAAGATTACCAAAATGTTTCCATCTATTTTGTCACCGTGCCTTCCTCCCCATTTCTTCTTATCGCCTTGCGGTACCGACAAAAAGCTCGTTATCGTGTAAACGAGAAACAAACAGATATATATATATTTTTTACATTCCCTTCAAAGATTCCTTTACACTCTGGTAGAATTGTCTGTAACACTATCGAATTAAGTACGTTACAAGTTGCTCGCATAATAAAAACCCGAAGCTTCACATGCACCATCGGCCGGAGAAGAGCCCGCAGTACATAAACTTTCGATTCTGAAAAAAAGAAAAAAAAAATATATATATATATATATATATATATATATACACACACACACACACACACACATGTATATATCGATACTCTGATGGCCGTAGTTAGAGTATTGTAGTATAGTCGCGGGATTGTGTAGAGGAGCCCGCGCGAGTGAGCAAATTGGTACCCGGACTGCGCGATTATTCATGCCATTACGGGATGTGTAGCCTTTGCTTTGCAACAGGCCGAAGCGGGATGGATCTTAACGAGCCTCCGAGCGCATCAGTATCCCTGGTTACCACCGTGGATATCGCCGGGAGAGGAAGAGAGCGAGTAACACAACCGGGAGAAGGATTATGGGAGGCGTACGAGAAATCTCTCGCGGTTCTTCACTCGGCTACCTATCTCCGTCGACTCTGTATATACTGACCGGACGAGGAGAAAGAGAAAAGAGGGTAGTACCTACTACCTATATAATTCATTTATGCATTGTGCCGTATTACCATCACCATGCCGAACCGGCACGGTAACAATGGCCGGCACGCACAATGGTCCATTTTCATTTGAAACACGGACTCACGCGACTCTACTGTACACCCGCTATTTCTTATTCGCCGCTGGGCTCTGTACGTTTTTAAATTTCTCGGTTATATGTATATATTTTTGTATATAGGCAATTTATATATATGTATATATATATGTGTATGTATATATGTATGTATGTATGTATATGCGCTGCACAGTTTTCTGGATTCGCGTGAGCGACGGTGTACCGCGAGCTACGAAACGTTCAGGAGAATGATTAAGGTGCCGGCGGGTCGAAACGATGTAAATTGAATATTTGGAATCTTACGCGGGAGCTAAAACAAGAAATTATCGCCGGCTTTTTGCAGACATTTTTTTTATTTGATTTTTTTTTGTTTTATTTTATCGTTTTTTTTTTAGGTTTTATTGGATTGATTGACCCGGGAATGGGAGATTTTTGTATCGGGAAAGGTTGAGGAGAATGAATGAGGCGCCGGCGGGTCGAAACGATGTAAATCGAATATTTTGAATGTTCCGCGGGAGCTGAAACAAGAAACTGTCGACGGACTGAGAAACTTTTTGTAGATTCTTTTTTAAATCTTTTGCTTCCTTATAGAGGAAGCTTTTCTTTAAGTTCATTATTTAATCGTGTTTTTTAGGTTGCTTTGGATGAATTAGTTTGGGAATACGAGATTTTTGTATGGGTAGATCACGGGGAAAGAAAATAGTTGGGACAACAAGAATTTTGTTACCATAACTGATTTACCTGCTTAACACAGGGACAGCAAAATATTTTGCTGTGGCAACAAATATTTTTGCTATCATAAAAATAAATTATTAACGATCTACATTTTCTTAGAGAAACCGAACTATTTCGACGAAATAGTTCAGTTTCTCTCAAAACGGTCTCAAAACGGTCGACGAAATTAATTTTTTTACATTTTATTTTTAGTTTCATACTTTTGCAATTCACACCGATTCCACGAGTTCGTTCAGTCGTATAATTTATGTTTACCTATTCGTTATCACAAGACTCCTATCACAGTGCTATATATAATATTTATAACGGTGCTATATATAATACTTACGTGTTGAAAGAATAAGAAACGTGACGAGCGTGACTCATCGCAAAAGCGCATTGATGTCAGCGGCCTGGTTGGTCTGTAAATATCTTTTATGCTCTGAAACTTTTATCCTATACTATATGTAAGACGCATTCCCTGTATACATAGGATATATTTCCTATCGCTTACGAGTTCCGCTCTTACGTACTAGTCAGCTTATAAACGTCTCGTTAAAAAAATAAAAATAAAAAAAAGAATGCAATTGAGTTCGGTATCCGCTGAAAGCCGTGAGTCCATACGCTTCTGAGCGTAATAAATTATTTCCACTGTATATCGAGCCGTGACTAGCCGTCGCTGCGACTCGACACAACAGAGTCGATGTCCACATTTCCCTTTTGAATTTTACCCGGAAAAAATGAAATATTTTTTTTTTATTTTAATTATTTTATTATTATTTTCCGATCGTTTTCATTTTTGCGATTTTGTCGATCCTAGCCGAAACTAAAATATTTTTGGAGCCCTGAATTCGGCGTTCGGTTACTTTGCCGGAAAACAATATTTTTCAGCTTGTCTGTACGGAAATCGATACTTCAGAATGTAAGCAAATTGTATGCCGAATGAAAGCAAAATGTATGCCAAAAATTACAGGCTCGTGGAGCTCAAGGCATGTCGGCTCCAATAGATTAGGAGTTTTCTAGAGTTAAAATGCATGAAGGTAAAAAAAGAGGGGAGAAAGATACAAGAAAAAAAGGTCTCAACGTCGAAAAAGCACGACGATAAAAATCAATAATAATTACACGTGGTATCGATCTTCGAAAACTTGGCAGAAACAACTAAACCTTTCCACTACTCTACGTGTATATATAAAACTTTTGCGTCGAGCGTTTTACCGACGCAGCTTCGTAATTAAATTTTTATTTTTGGTTTTGCAGCGACACATAGAAGAAAAAAAATTGGAGAAACACTTACGTTCATCCATGCAGTAAAAATAAATCCATGTTTCGTAATAATATTGTTAAACAAGTAACAAATCTGCTCGTTAGTTCGCGATTTAAAAACAGTCTGTCATGCACCGACTTGGCGTTCCATTTGTTTGTTGTTCCCATTTTCCATATCGAAGTCTTGGATATATAAAATTTATGGCAGTTTGTGGACAGCAGATTGTTGTAAATATATCTATTTATTTTATTTTTTTACGGTGTCACAGCTTTCAATAAAAAAAAATAGCTCCACTCTCTGTGTAAACGTAATTCCAACTAAACATCGACTCTACCGCGATACTACGGACTCCCTATTTTATTTAACGATTGTAAACTAACTCGGTAGGTTCGTCGTTATTTCCTACGAAGACAGACGACAGCGACACTTGGCAGTGACACGAACATAAAGATCGATCGAGTGTCTCTTCTGTGTCATCGGCCTTATCAATAAAGCAACTATCGCCTTGTTGCCTTTTTTCAAACTGTTTACGTCGTTCCGCCTTAGCGTCGACTCAGCACACACCCTATCGCTACTTATGCAACGAAATTTAAACTAGAAGACAAACAATTTTCATATGGAAATTTATATAAAGAACATAATTTTTTGTTAATGCACAAAACCAATAGATTAAATTTAACGTACAAGTATTTATAAAAATTTAATGTTAGGTGTACTAAATTGAAATCTTTCAGTCGTATTGAATATATCGAACAATTGATGTTACCTAAAATTCGCACACCAAGTTTAATACACCGTTTTATGGATTAAAACTTCATAATTTCGTGTGTTAAGTTTACTTGTACGATAACTGGAATAAATCCGTGGCGTCGATTGCCGCAAAGTCCGAAGATTAACATCCGAACGAGAAGCGAAGCGTACAATAAATTTAATACACCGGTTTATGCATAAAAACTTCATAATTTTGTATGTTAATTATTGGAAAAAATGAGAAGACAAACACACCGTAGTTTCATTCGGTGCCTTCGTGTCCGTTCGGAGGATCAAAAGGAGTGTATTTGTACGATGAAGGGGATATATCGTGGCGTCGATTGCCACAAACTCCGAAGATTAATATCCGAAGGAGACGCGAGGAGTAACGAAGTATCCGCATGTGTGAATGTACGCGGCGAGAGGGCCGCGGAGCGTTCGCCGGAGCCGAGGAAGGATCAACGATCCACGGATGTTGAGGCCCACGAAACAAATTATGCGGAGGGAACTGATGATGATTTGTTTAACTTTGTGGCGGACCTTCGAGGTACGAGGAGATGAATAATATATGTACACGACACGCACACTCGACCGTTTATTGTGTGCGCGTGTGTATAATAGCGGCCCGAGCGAGACTGCGAGGCGTTTTGGTGCGGGTGCGAAGCATCAAAGAAAGATAAAAGGAAACTCCCCACGTGTCGGTGTCTTCGGCTCTCGGCGGCTCGCTGGCTTGTCCGATTGAAGAGGGTCGTTCCAATTCCCCGCAACAATGATAAACCTCCGAATCACGTTTACAATGACGCTAAAAGACCGATACCGCTGGTTCTTTGTACCGGTGGAAGCGATGAATGCCCGCTTGAATTATTCACGATATACTCTTTGATTCCTCGATCGACGAACGGAGACTCGTGAAACAATAAATCATACTTACCCGCACGGGAGACTGTGGGATGTTTGGATATCGACGCTCACTCAGGCCCGGCGTGGGTTTTTACTTGTGAAATTATGAAAACGAATCTATCATGCCGCGTCGATTCTGATACAGCTTTTTTTTTATCTAATATGAAGTATTGATCGTATCTGATTGATGAACTTTTTTGGACAATTTTTTTTTTTAGTTCAGTTATACAATTTTTTTGTAATCTATTTAGAAAACATGTTCAATGCTGCTCTGGCGTTTTGTTAAAAGAGCCTACACGAAAGAATTCTTATCTTCTCTCTTTTTTATTAACACAAAAATGTTCATGTAATTAAAATAATTGAAGACGTAAAACTCGTCACTGAAAATACTTGGTCGTCTCGAATGGAAAAGCTTACTGAGAATTACTAATATTAAAATTTCCATGATGATTTGCAACGGTAGAATTATGCATGATATCTCTATGAGTCCTCGATCGACAAACGGAGCCTCGTGAAAGAATAAATTACACTTACCCGCACGGGAGACGACGGCATGTTTGGATATCGATGTTCAATCAGGCCCGGCGTGGCTTTTTACTTGAGAAATTACGAAAGCGAATTTATCATGGGATTTCGATTCTAATAAACCTTTTTTTTCTGAATCTAATATCAAGGATCGACCAATTTTTTATTTTTTAGAAAGATTTCAGAATTTTTTTGTGATCAATTTAGAAAACACCTACAGAAAGGAATTCTCATTTCTTTTTTCTTAAAAAAAAGTTTTACAAAAAAAACTGATTGAACATACAAAACTCGTAATTAAAAAAATTTGGACATCGCGAATTAACAGCGCTATTAAAAATTACAAAAAAGAAATTTCAATAATGATTAGAATTTATTCCCTGTAAAATATCTCGGTCGGAATCGTCGGAAGGGTTTCGAAGGATGCGATGAATTGTTTTTGACAGTGGGGCAAAAAATTGTTTTCACATTTAATATGTACAATAATTTATTTATCGATGAATTCTTTCTACATTTACAAATACTTGTTTTGCGCGAGTGTATGTATGTGTGTGTGTCTGTGTGTGGATACGTATCGACGACGCGTAAATCGGCGTAATCGATTGTGCGCATGCGTTTTATACCAACGAAACCAGAGTTATACGAAAGTCATTCGAGTTCGACGGCATTCATTACAACTTGCGCATCATACTACGTAGTCCTTTATGCATTATGCCACGAGTACACGAACCTACAATCCTCCACTAAATAATCTTCGCCACTTTTATTTTAATATTATTATGATTTTTTTTTATCATCGACTATACAACTTTAGTGAATATATTTAGTATATTTTCCCGAGTGCGCCGAAGAAACGCGCCCTAATCAACGTTTCGATCACAGCATATCGACATCCAATTTCAATTTTCATTTTTTTTTTTTTTTTCATCTCCATCGATTCAACGTATCGAAGCTCCGGGCCTTACGGAAATACCGTACCGAGGGAACATAAAAAAAATAAAAAATAAAAAGTCTAAGCTAAACTCGGGGGTTTCGCATAATCCTTCCGGTACAATATCCCGGAGATCCTCCAACACACAATGTACGGAAGCTATCAGTCACGTAATTTCCGCCATACTTTGCGGAACACTGCAACATTATCTCGAAGCTCACAACGGTGGTTAACTTTCGACCTAGTGTCATCAGCGAAATTGCTTCGTAGCTCGGTACACACAGCGTGCCTTGTACGAAGTCATTGTTATCTCTTCTTTTTTCGTCAAAGAAGCATCCAGAAGAGAAGTGCGCATCCGACCGCTCCGTTCGCCCGGTAGAATTTATCCGGAGTTGTTACAAGCAACTTCGCGGCCCGGAGTTGCGAGAAACAACGCCAGGACGATTCGAAGTTAATCTGGTTTCGAGGTAGATATATTCCTCAACGGCGTACGGGGGCTCAAGAAATTTGGACTCAAAAAGTACAGCGTCGCATTCGCGGTCGAAAATAGAGCAAAATGTTCCTTTGGACGATTTTCATTCGACCAATCACTGCCGAGCTACGAGCCGATTAAGTTTTCAGCCAATGGGGTCGCTCCGGCGACGCGCGCGCCATCTGGCGAGCGACCCCATTGGCTAGACTTTGTGCGCTCGTAACTCGGAAACTATAAACTTGTCTTATAGACGAGTCTGGACACTCGCCGGGCAAAAGCGTGCCAAAATTGAAGGCAACATAGCGGCCAATTCAGGCCTGTTTTATCTACACGCATGCGCGCCGCGCGTTCGCTTCTCCACTCAAGGATTACAACCGAATCTACTAACCCATCGAATTATTATTCCGTAAAATGAAAAAACAAATAAAATGCGAAGTTTGCAGGTAGGCTTAAAAAGGAAGCAACACTATTCTATGTCTAAATGAATATATTAATCGAATGAATTATGTGGTATAAAATTTGGCCTGTTTCTTTTTAAAAGCACTCTGCTTTTTCACATTTTAGTTTATTTACTGCGAATATTGTCGCATTCTCATTTGTAAATGACATTTGACGGCTTACGATTACTTCACGACACTTCGAGTTCCAACCTATTGGGCATTCGCGGACGGAATAATAATCATAATTCGGCCTGAATTGACCGCCATATTGGCTTCATTTTCGGCACAACTGACTACATGGGGACGACATAGGAGTCTCCAGACCTGTCTATAAGACCGTGCTATGGACCGAGATTAATTTTGCCAGAGGAAACAATTGCTCACTTTTTAAACCTTATGCGATTCTATCGTTTCTCCGTCAAAATATCGACGTCTCTCGGAACTTTCTGCCCGACGCTTCCACAGAAATTGTAGAGATAAAAAAAATCTGATAATCTATCTTTCAATGATCTTTTTTGTCTTCCGCAATCTTGATAAATACGATTTTTTCCGGCAACAGAGATCAGTCGCAAACCGATCGTTAAGAATGATTATCGGAAACAATTCTCTTCGATACGATCCCGGCCCGTTCCGCAGTCAATCGTACACCCGATACCGTGTCCGCGGTCGATTTTTCATGTCGCCGCGCCGTACGGAGGTCTGTGAATGCCGGCCGCCGTGATCGGCAGCGGATAGCCGGCGTACATTGGTCTCGGCATTTGCAGGAGAGCGGCGGTCTTGGCTCCGACTCTGCCGATTTCGCAGTGTTCGATGCCCCTCACACTGTCCTCCTCGTCCGGGGCGATGATGTTCTCGATCGTGAAAGGTTTCTTGGCCTTCTTTCCCACCTGACCGGCGGTCGTCAGCGCTGCCGAGGTGATCGCGCCGGCGACCTGGGCGTCCTGCAAGCTCGGCGACGTTCTCGGTGTCCTGTGCTCGACGCCGCCGACGAGGTCGCTCGATTCGACGTAGTTCGGCGACAGGCGCGGCGATCTCGAGCTCGAGCCGTACGACATCTCGGCGGCTCGGTAGCCCTTCGATATCGACAGGGTCGGCGAGACGGAAGTGGTCGGCGAGGTGCTGTCGCGGTACAGTCCATCGGGGCGCGAGCCACTGCCGGACATGGACTCCTCCTCGCCGCTCAGGCGTTCCGGATAGCCGATCTCGTAGATTCCACCGGGATCGCGAAAGGCCTCGCCGCTCTCGATCGCCGTCGATCTGCCCAGGGTTCTCGATCGGTTGTCGCGTTCCTGGTCCCGATCGCGATCGCGCTCGCTGACGCTCGTTGGCAAGCGCCGATTGCAGAGATGCGCGCCCGAACCGTCCGGCATCTCGGCGGCGAGGAGGGCCGACTGCCGCGCCGACGATGTCTGCAGATAGGTCGGCAAGTGGGTCATGTAGGCCGAACTGTTGAAGCCCGAGAAGGCCCAGTTTCCGGTCTGCAGCAGAGCCGCCGTCTCGTAAGGGCTGGCGGCGAGATCGGTGCCGTCGCCGAGCGAACCGGCCAGCCGCTGTCTGGCCTCGGCTGACAGAAGGTAGTAACCGGGCGCAGCTTCCGGTCCGGCCGCGGCGTCCATGGCGAAACCAGCCCCGGCCGTCGACGCCGCCGCCACCATCATGCGCCGCTCCTGCATCTCCCAGCGCAAGAGGTCCTCACGAAGACGATGAAGGTTCGCGGCGCTGAGCCCGCCGCTCGACGAGGAAGAAGCCGAAGAGCCGCATCCACTTCCGGCAGGCTCGGCGTGCGGCGGCGGCATCGCCGAGGCGAAGGCCTGCAACTCCGATTTCAATAACTCCTTGTCGGGCTTGTGAAGCTTGAAACGCTTTCGGCGACGGAGCAGCGAACCGTTCTCGAACATGGAGAGGGCCGCGGGGTGGAGCGCCCAGTACGCGCCCTTGCCCGGACGGTGCGGTCCACGGGGAACCTGGAATTAATCGGAAAAATACAATGTCAGACGGAGTTATCGGCGGTAGAGTTTGCTTGGGTTTGTGAGAAAGCGAGATTTTTTTTTGTTTTTTTTTTTCTTCTGGTATTGGGATTTTGAACTCTTTTTTTATATTTGATTTCTGGGGTAACTAATAGACGATTTCAGTATCATATGGAATTGTGAGAATTGGAAGTAGAATTGAGATAAACATTTTTTTTCTTTGGCAGCCCGCAAGCGATTTTTTTTTTCAGTGTAGGTCTGAATTTTGAAGAATATTTACGTATTTGCTAAAGATCTTTAATTCGCATACTTAACCCGGAAATAAATAGCATGAGATACAGATATTTCCTTTTTGAATCTTATATAGAAGCTGAATGTCTATCTAATATTAATTTACCAATTGCTTTACATTGTCTAAGTTTTATTATTTCATTTTTTTATTCGTACTTTAATTGATAATGTTGATGAAACTTAGGCTGTGTGCAAAATTAATCTTTTCTTTATATGGCTGAAATTCGCTAGCGCGTGCCGGACCAAAGTCGTTCGACGTCGTGAGCGAACGTTCACTTTATACCGGCGAACACGCATCATTGCGACGATACGTCAGCGTGGGCCCAACGCTGGCAAGCGGCGTTTTGTCAACTATTGAGACCAACGTTGGAGTGCTTGTCAAACGACAGTTCAGCCAATGTTGGGCATTCGTCGAGATCCGATCATCGGCCGCCAGCGTGCTGCCGACTAAAAGCTAATCGTCTACGATACTCCGAGCGTCGGCCAACCTGGAACTGTTCCTTACGGGGTGGTGAAAAGCGCGGAAAACGCATGGTAAAGCCGTAACTAGCATTTTTTTGCGTCAAATTAAAGAAGTCCCGAAAAATGATTAAATTAATCCGATGTATTTATCCGCACTGGACACGAATCCGATGGCAGTTTTGGCCCAAGAAAAATGCAGACATTGCTAATTTAATTTTTTTATTGTTTCATTAAATAGTTCAGATTACAGCACGATACAATCGAACATTTATTTATCATTTATCAATTATTTATCATTTAGTATTTTTTAAAAGAATTTTCCTACACGGCTTTACGTATCCACACCTAAATCACTCAACGAGCAATCTTTCAGACGAACTCCATTGTTCCTTCACCTGATTAAAAATTCCCGGCTGTACCGCCCGGCCGTTTGATTTTACCCACTGACACAGAGTGCCTCTAAAACTTCATTCGACGAATGAAATTCCTCTTCATTCGCGAGAGGCAACGTGTAATCACCGATGATTTGTAGCAATAATAACTTCGATAGCTCGTTTCAAGCTTGAGCGAAAACAACCGTGAACAATGAACGATGCAGAAGGTTACTTAATGGCTGTCCAATTTACCAAAGTCTTGCCGCGAAGACTGTGTGATATTTTCATGATATTATATTCCCGACGGTAATTTCTCGATTCGTTCCCATTTGCGCATACGCGGAAATCCACAAAAAAAAATGCCCGCCATGTTCGACACATCACGTAGACGAAGTTTTGAGGAACACGTGCAAAATAATTCATCGTCATCTGCCGGCCGGTGCACAATCAATTTAACTTTCGAAACGTCGATGATGATTCGACGCGCATTGATGAATTAACCTTCCGATAAGTAAAAGCCAGTTTATTCGTATCGTTTCGTTCGCGGAACACCTGCGACTTCCTCCTCCCCTTCGTAACGCGCTAGCGAAATAACCACGAGCGCAGGTGGAATTCTGTTTACTGTCGATAAATATAATTGGAAAATATCGATTTTTAATTTGCAAGAATTCACCGAGAACGCGAGAGATCTGCGAGTTGTTTGATCGACAATCTAAATCGATCTATTAACTTAATTGGATCTAATTAAATCGCTCGGCGCTGAACTTGCTAATAAACGAGGCTCAATAAAATCTAGGAAAAAGAAAGATCTCATCTTAAAGTCCAACGAGCATGAATCTATTTGATGTGCTATTCTCGTTTTTATCCGCAATTACGTTATGACGTTGCGATGATTGATTTTTTTTATGTTTTGAAAGTCTTCAAAGACTTCGAAGGAGATCATGAAATTGCGGAATTTCCTCGATTTTTGTTGTGGAATGATTAATTAAATTCTGATACCGTAAAAGCGTTGGCTTAAAGCACCGATTCTCATGTGGGACATCTTACAGTAGAAGACCACAAAATTGTGGAGCCGACACGTTATATTTTGAGAGCCTGTAATTTTTATACTATTTTTTAGACCGGCATGACATGTTCCTTAAAATATGACTCATCGATTTCACTGTAATCGAGCTTAAAATGTATATTTATTTTAGGCAAAGGAAGGCAACTTCCAGATCACGTCGGGACTGCCAAGATCGCATTTCCTTGACATAAGAATGTACAATGCAATAATCACAAAATCTTTCGGTAACAAAAAATAGTCTTCCGCAACTTTGGCTATCCCAGTGTTCGGTGTGACGTCCGTAAACATGTGTGGTGGTAGTCCAGGATTAAAAATTCATATTTTAGAGCTTGGTTACAGGGAAATAGACGCGTTAGGATCCAAGCAAAATGTTTATTGAGATACCGTGCCGATGTAGCAAACACTGATCTTCCAGAATCAAATTTTTATATGACATCGTGCTGTAAAGTTACGCAGTTGCCACATAAAAATGAAATTAATAATTGCCTGATGGGAGCCAAAGAAATGCCACAATATCATGATAATAAATGATAAGACTAGCGTTCCAAGACCTAAAAGCAGCAATCATCGCAACTTCATAACGCACGTAACATGTTGACATGTGGAATATTGATTAATCATTCCAGTTGATAGACGCAGACACGCGACAATTTCATTATTCCAAGCGGCAAGACCGGCATTCGATCCTTCATTACATTTGACACAATGTTGAGAATGTCACGGTATAATTTATCTTCGCGCATTTTGCAATTCATTTTGCATCGTTTATATTCTAATCATAACATGTTGACTTCCATTTTTTTTCTATTTAACCCTAAAACACCAAAACATTGGCCTCGTGCTTTTTCTTGCTTTTTTAAAAAGAAATTGGCAACTTAGGTGCATTTTCAAAAAGTGCCATTTATAATATTCACTGTGTCGTTATGGCACCTTGACAGTTATATTGCTTACATCTTGACGTTTCGATTTCACTACCATCAAACTAAAAAAAATATTAATTTTTCCATTGGACTCATCTGTGTGCCGAAAGGACGTGCAAAAAGTATGCACGACTTTCTACGTTTAAAGGAAACCCTAACAATTAAAAAAGAAATAGGAAAAAAAATAGCTGCTATAACTTCACAATTACAAATGAAAATTAAACTGAATAATATTGATTTTTGGAAAAGTAGCCTAACAGTGAAGACGTTTCGTTGGATCCATCTATGTGCCCAAAAGCGGTGCAAAAAGTGTGTTCTAGGCTTGAAGAAAAGCCCAAAAAATTAAGAGGTCATAAGAAACCAAATAAGTGCTAGAATTAAATCATTTCCAATGGCAAGGTCAGCGCGCGATACTTCGTTACAAATAACGCAATAGTAAGAATAGATCGTCGTATCGTATCATTGAGTTCTAAATAGTACCTCAATTGTCGGTCTGCCAAGAGATGCAAGAAAAAAAATTCTCATCGAGTTTATCGAACAACGAGCTCCCTAACTTCCTTTCTTTCCTTTTGTCTCTCTCCATCCCATTGCGCAACCCTTTTCTAACTGGGGCAGATCCCACGGCAGGTGAGACCGACGATCGTATCGGATAATGTGACTCCTTACGCTCTAACCATTGCCTCCGAGCCACGAGCATTAGCGCAGAGTACATTCCGTATACTTGATCTACACCTCGCAGTTTAAAGTCCGGATATTGCTATTTTCCGGTGAGTGAAAAATTCTCAAATTACTGCCCCATCTACAGACCCGACTTTTCTTTCCGCTTCCAAAATCCTCGCTTCGAACATTCAACCTCGGACATGCGAGCCAATTGAAATTCTCATTGTTTAACTTGAGAAAAAAGTTCTCCACGTTCTCCACTTAGTTCTCCAAATCTTGACCGAAAGGGATTTCTCTGCCTTATAAATCTTCGGATATTCACGGCAGCCGAGTCCGATCTCGGAATCGGCTCGACACAATAGAGGTGAGGTGTGAAGGCAATAATCTCATTGGCAGGTGCGAAACAGATGGTTCGAAAATAATACCCACACGCACGCACCATCGAGGAGAGCCTCCGTGCCAGCACCTTGCGCGCTCTGTCCCGAGCACACGTCTCGTTTGTTCCTCGCGAAATACGCTGCGAGGGTTGACTGCCAAATTTTTTGGCTCTAAAGTGATATAAAAAAATTTTAAAAATTTAACAAAAAAGAAGTGAAAAATCCTCGAATTTATTCTTCGCGTACGATACAAGATCATGGCGTCCAGTAAAAAGTCCGGACGAAATTTAAGGAGATCCAAGGACAATTTCCAGGACATTTTCAGGTTGTGTTGGGACATTTATTTTTTTTTAATGAAAATATGCATATCGCGCGCGACGTACGAAATAACATTTAGTTCGATAATCGCTTTCGTTTACGTTGGAATTGCGTCAGAAACCAAAACCACTCACTATGCACGAATGTATATGTGTATTTCAGCGAAACTGAAAGACACATTTTTTCCGGATTGTCACTAAACATACACACTAAAAAAAAATTCAAAGGGGCCCCAGCGAGGTCCACTTGGTCACGATGAAGAGGCCACTTGATCACGAATATGACGTTCATTTTGCTCCAAACCCAATATTTTATATTTAAATCCCAAAAATACGATTTTTCGAACATAAAATCGAGACTTTCAATGTCCCACTGTACTTTAGCCCCAAAAAGGCCAGCGCGTTCGCGTTCAGCGGGAAAAAATACGTCGAAATACGTAGCAGTTCGTTTTTAAAAAAGGGCAAAAAAATTTACCAAACTAAATATATATTTTGAAGGAAACTCTAATTTTCTGGGAAATAAAAAGTTCAAAGACATCAGGTAAAATTCAAGGACATTCCAGGACTTTTTCAAGGTTAGGCAAAATTCAAGGACAATTCCAGGACTCCAAGGACTTCAAGGACCGCTGAACACCATGAAGACCCGCGTACCTCACGGGCAGATTCCATATTACTATATTTGACGGGGCATTATTGGGAGGTCTCGTTTTGTTGGGAGATCGCACGACCCGCGGTGTCGAAGATGGCCGGAGGTGTATGCGTTACGCACATGTGTCGAGCGAGTACCGGTACTTATATCTCCGCCGTCGCAGTGATCTTCTCGGGGGAAAAAGGGAGAATTGCCGTTCGTCTTCGATATACATATTTTCTTCGTGCTGTGCGCAACTGTGCAAGGGGTTTAAACGGACAGAGAGATGGCAATCGTCGAAAGTGATTACCCGTGGAATTTGCAGTAACACATGTGCGGACACGGAATGCGCACTGAGAGGGCCCCGGTCGGGTTGACGGTCGAGCCGTGAAGTAACAACTCGACGCGATGACTCCGACGACGTACTCTGCCAATCAGCTTTTCACGCTTCGCGCGACGATGATTTTTTTAAAGGGGGGACTAAACGCGTATGGGTGCGATAGGGAGTGAGTTAAGATTTTGAATCCACTTTTCTCCGAGACGATTGTGTAAAATAAAAAACCTTTTTGGAGAAAAATGAATTCAAAATATTTTTTAAGTTATGTTGATCTTTAGCCCGCTATCATAGAAATTACACTTTAAGGTCGCTGTATGACTTTTTTTAAATCATTTGTGAATCCCATTTTGTTAGTGAAGGAAAACTTCAAATTTTTCGGATCACTGAACTATTCGTCCTCGTTTAATTTACACCTACACCATCCTCATGTGGTATTTTTTGCCTCATCTATTTTTTTTCTTTCTGTGATTTAAAGAAAATTTGTAATTATTCTGAATAACGATTCAAAGTATCTTTTTCACCGTAAGATCACTTTCCGTTCAAAAATTGATTTTGTCAATTTGTATTAACGTTTATGAAAGATCACCAACCAACGTGGACACGAGTGATCGTAAAGTCATTGGCGCAGATTAACATGGAATGGACTGCAGTTATTATGATGTCCAGCATCGTAAACCCTGCGAGGCGTAGCCAACGCACGGTAAAGCATTCCGAGGTGTAATTCACACCGCTAGACATCTTATTTTTCTGTTTCTACAGCCTAATGAAATTGATTTAATGTGCAACATATTAAATTTCCTGACATTTTAATGAGCACGATTTTACAATTCTCGAACTTAATTGCTGTGCAAACTAAAAACTCAACTGTGGCATTAATTATTCTCACGCAATTAAAAAGTAAAAAATAAAAAAAACCCCTCGTATCGCAATGTTGATCATTAATTAAAATGCGACAACCTAATTAATTGTCTGTATTGCATAAATCCGAGTTAACTTAATGCATTACGTGCGAATTTTCAGTGATCGTTTCCAGCCGTCGCTGACAATCAACGATACGTTATGAAAATCGTAACGTTCGCACCATATGCGATCTCGGATCATCAAAAATATCCGCATGAAAAAGATCTATGTGGTAAAAATGTATTAAACATTTTTTAAAAGTTTTTCTACATAAATTGTATACTTTTCATATACGCAATAATGTACCTTTAGTACGTGAAAAATACAGTTTCGCGTATAATTTTTTTCCATGGTGATGTGGGATCAAAATTGATACTAAGTAAGCTATGTACTAAGTATATCCATCGATAACTCGCGAGATGGGGTCTCGAGGGTAAATTCGACCGGGGATCGGTCTTTTGACTATTTTCTACGAACCAAACGCCGAGACGGTATTGTCTTTTTTCGTAAGACATGCTTCATTGTATAATAATTCAATGAAATAACTTTATCTCGAACGGTATTTGAAACGGTAAATTTCACGACAAAATATTTTATTAATTTTCCTTTTGTGGTTATATCAGAAAAAGAAAATCCGATTGGCGGCATTCACCCCACGGCTAAGGGTAATACGGCCAATAGTAGTGGATCCATCCATTATACTCCCAGTTATGGCTAGCCAAGGCTTAAATCCCGTCCCGTATCTGTAGTAATTCAACCGGTTAAATGTTTTCGAAAAAAAAAACAAAACTGTTTGATTGGCCATATCACCCGGACATTCCGATGGATTTTAGGAGACTCCGCGTGGCAACAATTGTTATCGATTTCTTTTAATTTCTTTGCCCAAACCTCATGTTTTAAATACGTATAGGGAAGGGCGGGGCAAAATGGACTATTTTTACGATTCTTCCGCGGTACAAAAAAAAAAAGGAGTCTTATCCCAAATAAAGAACACAGGTCCAAGGTTCCGTATGGGAGAGCGGGGCAAAATGGACTATTATTACGAAAAAGGGCCCGGGTTCCGTTTTGTCCGGTCCTACCTCAACACAATTCCCCCAATTCTTCATTACTTATGCAAACATCTATAAGGTAAAAGCCGTGAATATGGACCACCCTATTAACATGCGTTTTCTTCCACATTAAATCGGACCACCGCAAATTCAGCGCTCTCACCCTACATCGCCGATTTCCCGGATCACGAATACATACCAATAACGCGGACTCTTGAAATGCAATCGTTGGAACCTCGCAAGGAGATAGCCGATGCGACATTTTCATTCAACATTGTCACCAGAATGTCCAACTCGCCTGCGTTATCTTTGCTAGTCCCTTAACGAGTGGGAAAAACAGATACTCGGAACAACGATATATTCGAGATTCCGTTTTACAGACTTAACTAAGCATTTCATCGTTTGCTCCCACGCAGCTGCCGATTTCGCAATATTTATTGTGCCAGACTTCCTCCCTTCGGCGGGTCAATGTTTAGTTTTAAATCAAGTCTCAGCGCAACGTTTGCTTACCGTTAGTCTGTAAGCCTCAAATTTGTATGTTATGACTGACTCTCTCTATACCACACCATTGGATGGAATTTCCCATCTGCCGTAATTGACCCTCGCCCGTTTTTAATCAAATAAACAAGTAAACAAATCTTCCCACCCACCCTACCAAAAATGGCCCCGTACCTTTAACTATAAAATAAATTATAATCGAAACCCACCTTGATGAAACAATCGTTGAACGACAAATTGTGCCTCAGCGAATTCTGCCATCTCCTCGTGTCCTTCCGATAGTACGGGAACCGATCGGCGATAAACTTGTAAATCTCGGCGAGCGGCAGCATCTTGTCTCTCGACGACCATATCGCCATAGCGGTGAGCGATATGTAAGAGTACGGTGGCTTCTGATCACCGTATGTGTCTCGCGACGGTCGCGGCATCATTGACGAACGTTCGACGTCGAAACAAACAACACTTTTGGCCTATCCACCTTCGATATATATCTATGTATATATATATATTTTTTTCTTCCCCGCTTAAAAATACCGAACGAGATAAAACGATTTCATCGAATCGTCTGTTCCCTCACAATCCACCCTGCCCGCGCCTCATCTCCATCGGCGCCCAATCTTACGCACCATCCGATCGGTCCATTTTACCCCGCATCTCTCGCGCGTCGCCGTTGTTCTTGGATCAAACTCAAATATCTCGGAAACTCCTCCGTAAGTTATCCCAAACTTTCCGTAAACCCGACAAACAAAAGAGAAAACAACAAACCGATCAAAACTTTTCAATGAAATTTCATCCTCGAGTAAAAATCCGACTCAGTGCGAGAAACAAAATCACCACTTCCGCTTCTGAATCCACTTCTTTGGCGCTGATTTTTTTAAGGAAAATCACACTATCTTTGGCGTAAAAGCACTATCTGTCTTGCACACTTTTTTCATTTTTTAAAATGAAAGATAAAAAGCAGTTTAAAAACTTTCTATTTCGTAGGATCTCGGCCGAACAGTTTAGAGATTGGTTTTGTAACGAACGTCGAGGAGAGGCCCGTGGACGAATTTTCTGTCGGTGAATTCACGAGGTGGCTCATCTCCCGAGAGAGAAGAGGTTTCAGTTTAAGCTCCCTGCACGCTCGGGGCTTCTCGAGTACTAGAGTCGGAAACATCCCCACACCCCCGTCTCGCTCATCGCGGTTCGCGGCGCAGCGATCGGCGCGCGGTAGGAGGCAGGCGAGCGCCGATTGGTGGAGGCGCCGAGCCTCGTTAAAGACCGGGGAACCCCCTCGGCGCGACGGGGATAGGAAGGCCGGGCGGGCCAATGGGAATCGCGTGGCGGAAATTCGCCAGGCCTTCCCCGCGTGGTTTTTGGTGGGAAGGAATGCGATGGGTCGGTGCTCGGTCGAGGAATTTCAACGTATCGCTGGTCCCGGCGCCGTAACAGACACGAGGCGAAGAACCAAAGGATTGGCTCATCGAAAGGCCGGGTAGGCGGGCTTGAGTGGCGCGGACTCCGCCCACGAAAAATTCACCCCCTTAAAACGAGAACACTCCGGTTTCGAGCATCTTCCTCTCGTTATCACGGATGATCGGTCTCTCAAAGTCCTCACGTGGTATTATTATTACTGTTATTGTTATTATGTATGTAGGTGTGTTCGGCTTGTGTGGATGTGTACGGGAGGAAAGTGTGCGGAGATAGGGATAGAGAGAGGAGTGAACGATTCTTGCAAACGAGGCTCGAGCCTCTTTCACGCCGGTCAAGCCCCGTCTCTATACGAGCGCGGTTTATCATAAGTGTATATATGGTCTGATCAACGGCCTCATATAATATCGACTTACATGACCCCCCGGAGAGCAACTTGGCATCCGGTGAATATACTTAAGCCTTTATGTATACATATTATATTGTAGTATATCACGGGCTGAGGGATTTCAGAGTTTAAAGGAGCTTAGGCGGTGGCAGGGATAAACGTTAGGGTCGTGCGATTTACGCGTTGCATTTAAATTTTCGTTAAACATTTTTTTTTTTTTTTTGAGCTCAGTCGATTAGGGTTTATTCATGATTTCGTGATAATTTGTAAGGTCTTTCGTAGATTGAATTTCCATTTGACTTGGATTCGTTTTTATATGGAACATTGTTTTCTGGAGTAGGATTTAGTTTAGTTCGATGGAACGTTGGGGAATTTGGGATTGGTGTACACATGTACATATGTACATGTGTTCATATGTGCTTTGATATGTACACGTTGTATTGTTAAAGTACTTCTTTTTTTATTATTGATTGCAGATCGTTGTAGATCATTTATGATTTTGTAAATCTTTATAAAATTTGAATTTTTTGTGTTTGAAATTTTTTTATTGCATGGACTGGAAGTAACCTTGGGGCGGAAAACGTTTTTCATAGTTAAAAAAAATTGTGTACCAAAGCATCGTGAACAAAAAATTCGAAAGCGAATTTACGAAAAGTTAAACTTTTTTTTGCTACGAATTGCATTTATCGGTAGAATCTTGTAAAGCACGGAATGGAGAGCTGGCATGCGATACGCAGATTCAATTACAGGCTTGCGTACAGCTCCTATCTTAGATTCTTTTTTTTGTTGTAAATAACATCCCATTACTTACAAGTGTCAATTTAAGCCTTTCGTGCTTTAAATTCACATTGCAGCAGGCCCACCTAATTTTTCTTCGAAAAATATCCAAGATACTGGAACACAAAAAAAATAGCACAAGTTTTTATTAACGTTAAACAATGCGTAACTTGATAAATTCTATTTAAAAAAATATATGTAGATTTAGCAGCGAAGATATTCAAATTTGTCAATTGATTCGATCGAATTGTAAAATTGACAAATCCGATGATGGAGGAGTTTTAAACGTGAAGTTCTTCACGTTAAAAACGCGAAGAAAAATAATCATTTGGCAGCCAAGACTTTAAAGTTTGTCAGTTGATTCGAACGAATTGTAAAATTGACAAATCAAATAACACAGTAATTAAAAAAATATACAAAAAAAAATGAATACAAAAAATGATTGTTAATCAATTTTGCGAAAGCTGAAAGCTATTGTCCCCGCGGATAAAGAAATGTTGGGAAGCTGCAATAGTATTGGCGCCGATACGGGCACGAAGTGAAATTTTATGCTTCCTTGGGTATATACACTCGCCGTACGAGCGGGTAATGTACTGTACAAATTGATGTATGGACGAAGTTAGAGAGAACACTGGTATAGTATGTACAAGCGCTCGGCGCCCAATATGGCGGTCGAGGAGGGCGCGTGAGGCCACGACTCGCTTACACCGCCGTCCAATACACGTGCGTGAATATAACACGCGTGGTGGGGATGGTAGCCGCAGAGTCGAGCGGTTACGCGAGAGAACGAGAGGAACGACGACAAAGTGTCGGAGAGAGCGAGAGTGAGATGCGACCAGCAGAGGTAATTGATTTCATGCTCGAGCAATCTTGCCTCTCCGCTCGAGGGGTGGGTCTTAAGGCATATCATCCGCGCCTCGTATGTTACGGCGAGTTGGTGTCTCGTATTGTTGTATTAATATACTATACTCCACTTTGTTTCACCGATGGTTTGCCGCTGGTATGCAGCTTCGTGTGTCGAATTTATATCGCGAAACGTCTCGAATTCTTACACTCCTTTGACTATTAATCCTACGCGCGGAGAAATACTAGAGTTTTTTCGACTAACATTTTTTTTTAGGTGTAGTTGCTTGCCCATTTCCGGACTAATCTCGAAAATTATGTTTTTCAAATAATAAATGACAGTTAAAATTTTGAAAGATTCGATGACATAGTTTTTTATAATTTACATTTTTGAGATCGTGGTAACACGATTTTTTTTTAATCTAGAAATGGTATAGACGATTTTTTGTGTACCGAGCGACAACATGGTACAGAGAAAAAAAGCAAAAACATGAGCGATACGATAAATAATATAAACCTGTATAAATCCGTTTATCATAACTTGGCACTCGGGATTAAATTGATTCTCGATTTTTTCCTTTCGTTATCTATAATAATAATTACAATGCTCTTAAATTTTTTTTACCCCAGTCGATCTTTTCGTCATATTAACGTAAATGCCATCTGCTGGCTTAAGAGTGAACTCACTCAACTTCTTTATCGTCGAATGTTTCTGAACGCTTTTTACACTGAAATTTCTCAATATTTGTGCTACTGTAATTTTAGCCTCGAGCATCGCGTACTTTTGCCCTATGCAATTTCTCGGACCCGCACTGAATGGCAAGTACGCATAAGGATGTCGTGTCTTAACGTTCTCCGGCAGAAATCGATCGTGATCGAAGCGTAGAGGATTCGGCCATATTGACGGATCCCTATGTAGTTGATAAATGTGAACAATTAAAGATGTAGCCGCGGGAACAGTGTAGTCACCTGAAAAGCGCGAGAGCGGAAGAGGAGTTGATTTCTCGACAAATAAGTGTCCTACTCTATGAAACTACTACAAAGAAGACAATTTACCTATTTGCAAATATTCGAGCAGGGTTCTGCCGATCCTGGCTGCACTTGGGTACAGTCTCAGTACTTCCGTGATAACCCTCTCGAGATATTTGAGATTCGGCAATTTCTTGAGGGTCGTAACATCGTCGGAATCACCGAGAATATCGTCAGGTTCCTCGTGTACTTTTCTCTGCACGTCCAGCTAATTACCGAGGAAGAAAAGTGCCCAGCTGATCAGAACACCAATCGTGTCGTGTCCCTGAAAATAAATTCGTGAGACGCCTGATTGACCTTATCAAGGGCTGGCCTATGCGAGGCACTGATCACGAGTTCCGAACGCAAGCTCACCCCAAACATGAATGTATTGACTTCGTCCCTGATTTCCTCGATCGTCAGGGGATTGTCTTCTTTCTCGTTCGCCTCTAGCAGCAGATCCAAGAAAGCTCTTCCGTTGCGTTTGCCTGGTATCAATTTTGTAGATAGCGGAAACTGGGGCAAAACGGGGTACTGGGGCGAAGTGGGGACATGTACCCCGTTTTGCCCCAGATGATTTTTTTTAATATCCTTGCAAAACCAGTGCCAATACAATTTCGGTGTGAAATACAATGGATCTATGCTTTCGGTATCGTTTTAGCAGGTTTTCTTGCTTAGCGTCCCCGTTTTGTCCCGGTCCACGGGAGAACCGGAGCAAAACGGGGACATGGGGCAAAATGGGGACATGTACCCCGTTTTGCCCCAGATGGTGTTTTGTTTTTAACCTTTCAAAACCGGTGCCAATACAATTTTGGTGTGAAAAACAATGGATCTGTACTTTCGGTATCATTGTAGCAGGTTTTATTGCTTAGCGTCCCCGTTTTGCCCCGGGTTCCCCTATATCGTAACGAATATAGAAATGAGGATGGGCCAAGAGACAGGATATTACATAGATGAGCGGAATCGCTCGGTATGATAAATGACAAACGGACAGATTATTTATTGACTGGCTGACAACAGTCTTGATCGGACTTTCAGATAGAACCAACTGTTGACAGTTGATATTTAGCTGCGATTGTACTTAATAACATACACTTCAAAACCAAATGAGCGCGTTATTTATTCGACGAGAATTGTTTTCGAATGGGGTTTTCATACTTCACATCAGCTTAACCCAGATAGAAAAACGTGCCGTGACATTGTTACCGCCACCGTTCCGTCGCCGTGCCGTCATATTTCTATCTGGGAAGGTGGTGTGAAACACGTTCTCAGTCCGCCTGTCTCGCTTCGCCGAGAGCGTCACTAATGATATCTCTCTCGCACTCCATAGTGTTTCATATAACCTTAAGGCGATGTGACACACGTTCTCAGTCAGCCTGTCTCGCAACGCCGAGAGCGCCACTAATGATACCTCTCTGGGACTCCATGGTGTTTCACATCACCTTAAGGTGATGTGACACACGTTCTCAGCCTGTCTCTCTCGCTCCGCGGAGAGTGCCGCTGATGCTATCTCTCTCGCACTCCACAGTCTTTCACAACACCTCAAACGATACTATTCCACCATAAAAAATATACATTTAAAATATAATGAAGACGATAGGAGTGATCGATCTCTCGAAACGCTTGTGTCAACTTCATCGATTCGATTAGGTGTATCGCGCCGTTAGTCGGTATTTCTCCCCACAAGCCGGAGAGCTGTCAAAGCGTTTTGCAGCATGGACTATTATTTTGCCCGATAAAGAACGTTGCAAAAAGCGGAATGGAGACATGGCTTTTCTCGAGGATACCTTCGTTATTCTTGTTACGCAGGTGGATATTTATCTACGTAACGAGCGAATGTGGCAAACGAAAGTTGTGTTCGGCTTGAAAAAGACAGGTTAAACGTCGCCGCGTCAGCGTTGATTTTAGTCTGAACAATTCCTTAACCGACTCGTCAGTTTCGTTACGTCACTGCAATTCGACTCAAATAAAAAAATAAAATAAATAAATAAACGAAAAAATTATATTTCGATGTCGCATAAATTGAAATAATTTGCGTGATTCTTGTCGGTGTTACTCGTCCATATGTCACTCGATTATTTTATTTTGCAATTTAGTCTAAATGCTGTAAAACAATTTATTTACCCGGAACTCTTGTAATCTTTAATGGAGCAATAAATTATCTTACAAAATAAATATTTTTTATCGTTAGAAAACCGTGATGTAATCCTCATCGATGCGTCGCAAGGTATTTTTCCAGCAAACTCTGTTTCCAGACTTGCCTCGAACCAGCCGTAGCTTAGTTGTTGCATTTGCGCTCCGAGTCTGAAACAGCCTTGCAGAAAAATTTCTTGTATGCATCCAAACAAATTACAATCGTCTAAGCAGGCGTATTTGTGTGTGTTTTTTTTTTAATTACATTCACACCTTCCAGATACTTTTCTTCCTAGGAGGATGGGTTTTTTTTGTGAAGAAACTCTTCAGAGATTACGAAGTGCATCACAGACTGGTGCAGCTGATATTCTCCACAACGTTCTCCCTCTCCTGCACCATGTTCGAGCTGATAATATTTGAGATCATCGGAATCTTGGATTCGAGGTAAGAGAACGCTTGAAAAATTTATTTTTCTAAACGAAACGAATTTATGTTGAGTAAACGATTTTTTTTGTCTCCTAGTTCCAGATATTTCCACTGGAACGTCGGACTGTACATGCTGCTGTTTATGGTCATCGTTTTGATACCCTTTTATATAGCATATTTTATCATAAGCAACGTCAGATTTGGTGAGGATAAAAAAACGAACTACTAAAAAAAAGAATGTTAATAAATTAATTTTTATTTTTTTCTGTTTTTATAGTCAGGTTGAATCTGATACGACCACTGACGATAATGGTGTACCTGTTCTACCTCTATTTATTCTGGAAAGTCGGCGATCCCTTTCCGATACTGAGTCCAAAAAAGGGTGTGCTGTCGATAGAGCAAGGCATAAGCCGTATCGGCGTTATCGGCGTTACAGTAATGGCACTGCTGTCGGGTTTCGGTGCCGTCAATTATCCGTACTCGTCGATGGCTTATTTCATGAGACCGGTGTCTTATTCCGACGTGCAATCGGTTGAGAGACGTCTCTTGCAGACGATGGACATGATCGTCGCGAAGAAGAAGAGGATGGCCCTAGCAAAGAAGGGAGAAGTCGTTGCCCAAACAGAGACGAAATCTCGGTTGTGGGGCATGTGGGCCCCCTTGGGTGGCAATCAGAGAAGTCAAGAAAGTAAATAAACAATCGAAATTATTGAAAATTCATTTAAAAAAAAAGATATTTTCGATGATAAATGTACGAACGATATTTTTAGATAATAATTAATTCGTACGAATTATATCGTTCGACAATAATTCGTTCGTAAAAATTATATTGTTCGATAATAATTAATTTGTGCGAATTATATTTTTAGATGTAAAGCAACTGAGGCAGGAAGTTTCCGGTCTGGAGGAATTGTCCCGTCAGTTATTTCTCGAGGCTCACGACATTCAAAACGCCAGGGAACGATTGGAGTGGGCCGCTACCTGGCAGGGAAAATACTTTAACTTTCTTGGATATTTTTTCTCGATCTACTGCATGTGGAAGATATTTATCGTACGTACGCGAAACGGAACTACCGTCGACTTTGTTCGTGGATTTTTCTTTTCGGACGAAATTGTTTAACAGGAAATTCATCTTCATTTTACAGTCGACGATCAATATCGTGTTTGATCGTGTAGGAAAGAAAGATCCTGTTACTCGAGGCATCGAAATTGCGGTCCACTGGATTGGCTTCAACATCGATGTAACGTTTTGGTCGCAACACATATCCTTCTTCTTGGTTGGTTGCATTGTCGTCACATCTATTCGTGGCCTGTTACTCACGTTGACAAAGGTATACAATAAGAATCTCGTTTATTGGCATTTCGATAAAGTAATTACATCGTTATTGCTTTCAGTTTTTCTACGCGATATCTAGCAGTAAATCGTCGAACATCATCGTGCTCATACTGGCGCAGATAATGGTACGTGAAAAAAAACAGCCCCGCCCCAATTCGAATAATTGCTCTTCATTTGGCGCTTTCCATCCAGCTGTGAAAATGATTACGGTAAGATAACGAATTAAATTGATTAGTTCCTTTTGTCAGACACTAGCATCATCTGACAGAATTAACCAATCAAATCAATTCGTCGTTATAACGTAATGATTTCCACGGCTGGATGGAAAGCCCCAAAATTCATGGGAAGCAATAATGTCGCTTCAATCCTATCTTCGTCGTTTCAGGGAATGTATTTCGTTTCGTCAGTTCTTCTTATGAGAATGAACATGCCCGCCGAGTATCGTATAATCATAACTCAAGTCTTGGGTGACTTGCAGTTCAATTTTTATCACCGTTGGTTCGACGTTATATTTTTAGTATCGGCACTGTCGTCCATAGTGTTTTTGTACTTGGCTCACAAGCAAGCGCCGACCGAGCGTGCCTAAAAAGAAACATTGAATAAAAGTCGTTCCTTTTTTTTTACAGAACTTTATAATCGTCTACTCCCACTTCTTTCGTCGAATAACATGCGCAAAAAAAATTTAATCATTTCCTTATGTAAAAAGTTTATTGAGTTTCTCTCGGCGTCGTAAAGAAACGATGAAAACGAGAAATGCATTATTTCTGGAGTTATTAAACGGCAAACATAATTTTACCTGCCTACCTAACAACGTGCGACAAAGTTGCGCATTAAAATGAGCAAGAACAATGTTCCAAGTGACTCGCTTACACCTATCATAAAACTCGATCGAAACTTCTTTACATTACGTTGCACGGAAAGTGGTAATTTTTTTTTTGTTCGTGCTCTTTCGTCGTTACATCGACATCACAGACTTCTAAGGGTATCTTTGCGTTTTACAATTGTAGAAGTAGATAATAATAATATTTAGTAGTATGCAAAGCGAGTTGCGTGTCTGCGAAGCCTCCGAGTGGTTGGTTGACGAAGAAAATAAAAAATATATTGGACAATCTTTTTTAACGAACTAAATCGATGGACCACTCCTCGCCCATATTTACACCCGGTTTTCGCAGCGTCAACACGTTGTTGTTGGGATTGTACTTTGCTTCCAAAGTGACCGTTCCTAGGCCTGCAAAAAAGTACACAGAAAAAGCAATTAAAAAACTACAAAACCATAAATAGCTCGAACAAATTTAAATTAACACAGAATGTTGATGAATCCATTGACCTCGTATTTTCATAGCGAATTGACAATTTCTAATTTAAAAAATAATAATAATAATAAAAGAAAAAAGAATTACGTACTTTGGGAAAGAAGATTCGCAGATTTGATTCCCTGCGGTGGATTGGCAATGTCGACCCGCTCGAGCCAGCTGGCTGTCTCGTACGTCGCCAATTTGTCGATGAACTTCGACGTTAGTTTCTGTCCGTCAAATGCCAATTGAAGATACAAATATTTTCCATGACGATACTCGAAGCTGACCTCGTCGTCGATGTACAAAGTGCCGTTGGCCCTTCCATCGTTATCGGCGATGACGACAAGGGTGTAAGGGTCGTTCTTCATCGCAACGGTGCTGCGGCGTATCCTCATTTTACGAGCGACGATCGATCCGCCCCGTTGGTAGACCGGAATCTTGTGAAGAGTAACGGGTATGGCGACGAGACCGGGTTGCTTGTGAGGTTGCATCGTGTCGACGTCATACCACGTGATCTTTCCCTCGCCGGGGAAGTAAACTTTGACCTCGGAGACCGATGGCTCGACGACGGGACGAACGAGAATGGCATCGCCCACGAGCATCTGATCGTCGATCGCGAAAGCCGCCGTCTCCGTCGGATAGTGCGCCCACAACGGTCTCATAACGGGATTACCGTTAACCTCGTGTTCCCTGAAGAGCGTGTACCACAGCGGCAAGTAAGAATATCTCATGCGCAGCGCCTCCCTGACGATCTGCGTCGTTTCGTCGTTGTAGGTCCAAGGCTCGCGTCTCTTCGTCTCGATGTGCGAGTGCTGGCGGAAGAACGACAGCCAGGCTCCCGCCTGATTCCATCGTATGAAGAGCTCGGAGTCCGGATTCTTGAAGAAACCTCCGACGTCCGCGCCGCAGAAGGACATACCGGATATCGAGAGAGTCAGACACATCGGATAACTTATGCGGAGATGTTCCCACTCGGCGGAGTTGTCGCCTGTCCACATGGCAGCGAATCTCTGCGAGCCGGCGAAGAAGGATCGCGTCAGAACGAACGGCCTCAGCGTGCCGCCGGATCTCTTGTACAGGGCCTGATAAGTCGCCATCGTGTGGTAGAGACCGTTCAAGTTGTGAACGTGACGATGCTCCCAGTTGCCGTGGTGAATCACGTCTTTGGGCATCGTTACTTCCGGTCCGTTGAATACGCTCGGCTCGTTCATGTCGTTCCATATGTAAACGTCGTTAGTCGTGCCGTGAAATTTGTCGAGAGCGTAAAGATTCATGTAGTACTCGCCGACTTTGGGATCGAAGAAATCGAGATAGGACGAGGCGCCCGGCCAGCACCAACCCTCGTAGTCCTTGCCGTCGCTGGTCTTGACGTAATAACCGAGAGAGGTTGCGTCGTTGTGTAGAAAGTAATTTGTGTCTCGCTTTATGTGAGGATCGATTATGACCACCAATTTGCGACCCTTCGTAGTTAGATTTTGAACCATCTCCAGAGGCGTTGGGAACTTTCGATTGTCCCAGGTGAAGTACTTTTTACTGTCGGTGTACTCAATGTCCAGCCACATTACGTCCATTGGCATGTCGTAAGTGTCGAAATTATCGGCTATCGTCGCAACGTCCTCCTGGTCGTTGTAGTTCCAGCGAGACTGGTGGTAGCCCAGCGTAAACATCTAGCGAAAAATGTATAATAAACTTTGTATAATTCAATCCTTAGTTTTATTTTTTTTTGTTTCCCCGTAGAGGAAGTTTTGTTTCGGTGATAACTTTTTTTGTTTCCACCGAAAAATCACATTCAGAAAACAAGTTGTATATTGAAATTTTCATATCGCTTTCTCATGATGTTTCTTCGCAAGGCTTCTTCTACGAGAGAACACTTTCTGCATTTTGGCTTCGTCGTAGCGGAAAAAGAACATTATGAGAAAGCGATATAAAAAGTTCAGTTTTCAACTTTTATGAGGAAGCGATAAGAAAATTTCAATTTTCAACTTTTAGACGGTCTCCTTTATAAAACGAGTGCAAACAATTTTTGAAATCCGGGTAGTCGATTGACTCGACAGTACTGCTCGGACTACATTAATAGATGATAACGAACCTGCGGCAAATTTCCTGTGCCCGTTAGGTCGACATACTGCTTGAAGGTATCCAAGGGTTTCGGTCCCAGAAGGAAAAACACGTCGATCACACCAGATTCCGACATGAAATGGGCGTCGACTTGAGGCTTCTTCGTCGAGCCCGAAACGAAACTGACGATACTCTCGACGACGTTATTGTCGGCACTTGTCAATATGTCGATCCATGTTTCCGCAGCGTTGTGCCAGAAGACACCAGATGTTCGTTCCTTGCTGAAAAATAATTCAGAGACAGATAACGACGTTGCCCAAAAAAAAAAAAGTGAATATGTTAAAAATTTCTTTCCGGTAATCGCATGATATATACTGTAAAAAAAATCGTATGAAATTTAATTTACTGGTGCTGGAAGTTTTTATGCATAACCTTATATTTAAATTTTACATACAATTATGATTTAAAAAATTGACGTACAGTATATTAAAAGCTTTAGATAAACTTTACTTTTCAAAATTTACTTTAATTTCACTCTATAAGTCCATTAATTTTTCATCACATTTGTACATTAAAATTACAATTTTTTAAACTGCGTATCTTTTCTTTTTAATGTACTTATTCCGACGAGACGATTTAATTTTTTCTTATCGTACGATCGAACCGCACGCTAAAGCGTGACACTGAGATTATAGTAAAAAGACATCGAAGAATAATCGCTTACCCGTGAGCATAGAGAACAGGGATTGCTCCGTAAATAGCCATACCCTCGTTAATTTCATACTCGAACACGTCGAGATTGTACAATCTGTACGGATCGTTCTGTTTCGTCGATCGTAGAGCATGAGAATCCGCGTGCTCGGGAATACCGTACGCGTGTTCGGCGCCTGGAAAACTGAAATCCAGAGCTATCGCTTCAGGTCCCCGAGGTTTCGAGTCGTGATGAGATTTGAAGTTCTCCTCCCATGCACCTGGATCGTTCTCGGCACCGTCGCCGGGATAGGGCGATGGGGTTCCATCTTTCACCTCCTCCGCGGCTTCTTCTTCGGGTTTCCTGTAAATTATTTTTTTTATTCATTGTTATTAACATATAGAAATATAAAAATTCTTGACGATACGCATGAAATAGAAAAATCATTTAAAGCAGTGTCATTTAAATAAGATCGGTTAGTTCAAGTAATTTTTTTTTTCCTCTGTAAATCCAAAGTTACATCACATAAATCAATGTGATTAAAATTATACACAAATAAAATCCTCAAAATCCGGAGCTTAATAAATATACGTGTGTTTTCGGTACTTCTGGCCTAACTTTGTCTAAGTTTAACGAAATATCGTCGGCGTCCCGGGTGAAAAAAAAGTGTACCCGTATACAGACCTTTCTGTCTTAAGTCTCAGATGTTCATATCTCATGAGACCCCTGGCATTGGCCGATATCACAAGCTGCTCATCCGAATACAAGTCCACTCTGAATGGATTGAAGTAGACTATAGCCTTTCCCTTGCCATTGGCGACCGTTACGTGATCCGCAGTTTTCTCAACCAAATCCAATTTCGCAGTTTGCGGAGCGCTCTTCAAGGCCTCCTTGACTTCGTATCTGGGATACAGAGCTTCGCTCTCGTTGATGTAGAGTCTGAAGGTATTTCCCTTGAGCGCGGTCAACTGCAGCGCATACAACTTTCCGGTGTCCTTGTTGAGAAGATCTGCATACAATATCGATTCATTCTGCCCGACTGTGTTTGCCTGTACTTCGTACGGCGTCTTCCCAGCCTCGACCTTGCGACAACGACTGCAAAGATATTAAAACGTTATCAAAAAAATTTAAGCAATATTTTTGGGGAAAATAATTACAAAAATTTACTGCGACTCACCGGCAGAAACTGCTCTGCTCGCACGTCTTGAAGTTTGTTCTGTCCACGGCGACTGTGGCCAGGACAAAACACAGCAGCGCGACTCCTAAGCTAGAAAAAAAAAATCTCAAATCACCATCAACTTATATTTTTAAACTATATTTTCAAACTTATATATATATATAATAATAATAATATTTATTGTGGTTCCATAATTCGTGAGCGGAAATGTGCAAATTTGCTGAACTTTGGGGCAAACCAAGTTGGAACGTTTTCGTTTCAAATAAATGTTTCGACGGACCCGAAACCAATCTGCCATGATCGAACGATATTCACGCACGAATAGTAAATGCCTGAAATCGAAAACTTTGGGCAACAACATTTTTCGCTCAGTGCATCAAAGAGAGGGTTAAACGTTCCGTAAAATCGTGTATTTCTAACCCCGGTGAGCATGCAAAGTGCAGAGTGGTTCGATTCGCCAGCGCCGCAAGAAACGTGCAGCATTGTAAATAACATCGATAGAATTAGCGTGAACTTTGGGGCAACAGTCGGTGAAAAGTTCGAGGGTGATCTTGCCGGTGACACGTCACCGCGAACGACGCAGCTAAGGCCGAAGTTACAGTCGAGAAATAGCGTCGAACTATCGTATAGGACGAAACTTCGAATTCGAAGCTTCTCTTCACCGAAACTTCATGCAATTCGTGGTTTCTCTTTCGTCGTCGATCGTGCAGTTGGTGTGACAAATTTTTCGGCAGCATACAACAAAAAAGATACTGTTTTTATCCACTCACCGGAGGTACGAGGCCATTTTGCAAAGTGTGCGCGGTTCCGCGCACTCGCTCGCTCTTTCGGTTTGATGCGGGATGACGATAATCCCGTTCGCGGCGATATTTTCTATCTACCCGCTATCACGCATGTATAATCACGACTGCGGACAAACACGACGAAGCTTCTCGACCGGACCGCTGTGTCCCTACTACGGCGATGACCTATCTCGTGCGCGCTCCCTTTTATTTCTCGTAGCAATACCGGCCTGCTCGGTGTCCCGGAAGCCGTCGAACTGATCGAGAAATCTGTCCCGCGATAATCCTACGGATCACTGGCTAACACTTGTTTTTGTTGTGTGACGGCGTTATCGGTAAATTTCTACGAGAGAGACTGGACGATCGCGCCGACAAATTATATCGTCTATATAGATCGAATAACAACGGGGATTGAAAAAATGATTAAAAAAAAATAAAAACACCCTCGCAATATGCGTAGAACTGCCGAGAGAATGCGCGCGCCGCCGATGACAATTTGCCGCACGGACAGATTGTATCGTTTATGTGGATCGAGTAACAGCGGGGATTGAAAAAATAATGAAAAAAATAAAAACACGCGCGCAATATACGCAGACCTCTCGAGGGAACGCGCGTGCCGCTGATAACGATTTGCCGCGCAGCTTGATTGTCGAACCCCCTTTACGTGTCGCGAGCGAGTGAAAACACATTTCGATGTTACTAGTGCGCACGCTCGCCATGAGATATTTTTTTTTAATAACCTTTTACACTGAGCCCGCGAATTTTTTAAAATAAAGTCGAGAAGGGGAGGTCGAGGGCTCGTGAGTTACCGACCGAGCCAGCTGCAATGAGAACGCGGATGTAACTGTTAGATATTAGATAGATTAATTATAAATCGGGTAAAATTGAAAACCCCGTAGAAATTACAAGCGCCCGGTACGTCTTTTTTATTATCTCGAAAAGTATGATAACCTTAATGAAATTAGTTTAGATAATGAAATGTCGGTAAAACAGAACTTTCGCACACCCTTAAGAATTCTTTTTGATTATTTTATCTTACGTGAGAGCAATTGAAATTAAAGAAAAAAAAAGATCGAACTTCCACATAACTATAGTGGTCACTACTCTTACGACGAGTAGTAAAAATTCGTCATGTATCTCTCGCTGTTCGTTATCATCGACGATACAAAATAAAAAAACAAGTGTCTGGAAAGTTACATAGCGATAGCGCATTACTTATTGTACTTGAACTTTTACCCGACGACACCGTAAATGCGTCAGGATCCTTATACAAGAGTTAATAAAATGACTCAGTGCGAGAAACGACGATGACACTATTTTAATAATTTCTACTCGTAAGAAACAGACGGGCGTAACGCGTATGCTTTAACACGGGAGCTGCGCCCTTTTGTTTCTCAGCATTCGATATCACTATCTAATTATTAACGTATGATATTTCAGTAATATCCTATTCGTTACCCATTTTTGTCGTAAAAAGCGAAAACATTCTTTAATAATAATAATGATGCTATATTCCCTCCGACAGGAATGATTGGACTGGAACGATCTCCATGGCAACGATAACAGAGCGTCCTTCCGTCAACATTTCTCGGTTTTCACATTCCTGATCAGATTGCCGAAGTGCCTGGTATATCTTGATGAAATCACTCGAAGTTTCGCACGCTGATCCCTAGATTAAAAAAAATTTGTTATGTTAACAGTCGTGGAGTTATAAAAAAAAATGGCAATGGATGAAGATACGAGAGTCAGCACACGTGTGATCTCTTCCGAGGAACAGCCTTACTCCAATTCCCAAATGGAAAATTCCGTTCGCCAGTGGATAGGAGAGACGACAAACACTACAATGGGTAAAACGCTGGATATCTTGGATCCCGAAGATCCGCTCATGACTAGATTTCAGAATGCCCTCAAGGCTCACCTTATGCGCATTGAGAGAAAACTTTCCGAGGATATTGTGGAACTCGTGAGTAAGCTGAGGTCGTTGATCATCACCAAACGCTATTAAAACACTCGTTTCCGTCTTGTCAATAGAGTTAATGGGAATACTTGGGTGTTCGAATTGAGTAAGATTTTCAATTTTTCGAAAAAAGGCTTCAAACTATCGAACATTCTAGCTTGATTTTTAAACAATTTCGGTTATTATCGATGCAAAATCAAATTTTGACAATCATCCTGAGGATGTCTTCAAGACGTCCTGCATTCCTATATGTACAGCTTCTTCAGGACTCGGACCTCTTTGAGACTTCCTTGAGACATAATCAGGCTAAGTGGCACAGTAAGGATAGGTATTGACCATTTAGGGATTATTATTATTTTTTAAATGGAAGGAAAGCTCGTAAATTTGGACATAGCTTCCTTGTTCTTTAATTCCGTTGTCCACAATGCTTCTAATCAATGAGAAAGCCAAAACAGATCAGCGTACTTTTACCTAGAGGAGAAAGCTTAGCGAACGAAAAGAAACCATGAGGAAATAACGCTAAAACAAATGTGCGCAATCTTTTTTTTAAGAAGTCTTATCCTTTTCAGGAAAACACTGCGAAGGATGCAAAAAAGCGTCGCGAGAGCAAAGCAATCGGGCTTTACATGGTTCAGGAGAAGGTGGCCCGTCAGCAAGAGACCCTGGACAAGTACCAGATAAAATTGGCTGAGCTGAAAGTGATACGCGACGAGAAGGATAGCCAACTCGATGAGGCTACGCAGTTGCAAAAATTGGCGAAAGAAGAGCTCGAGAAGGAAAAGCGTGCAACCGAGAAGTTTACCCTAGAGATAGGGAGCCTCGGATCGATGAGTCGTCACTTTGCCGAATGGGAGAAAGAGATCGCCAGTCACATGACGATCTCGAAGAGAATGTCCGAGAAGGACGCGACGGTAGAACGAGAGTTGCTTCGTCGAAAACAACAAGAGGATTACCTACTCGAAAAGCTTATGGAAGAAGTATGGAGACTCGAGGAAGAAATAAAAAATTGCCGGACTCAATTGGAGATCAAGGAGAAGGAAAGTTCGGACGCTAGACAAACTATAACCGATGCGAATGCCGATTTGGAAGGATTGCAGCAATACGGGAAGAGATTGTTCAGCGAATGGAATCACGTTGTCGCGAGCATTTCTAACAGAGACAAACTCAACGAGCAGCTTGCCAAGGAACGAACGTAATTCCATAAATTTACATAATCTTCGATATGTCGATGTAACTTCTTCAGAGCTAGGCAAAGTACCAAAAAATACTTTAAGTACAGAGTACAAAGTATCACAAGTTCTTAAAGTATCAAGCACTTGTTCCAAGTACATTTCGCAATTAGATTTGTATCGTTATGCGTTATCTAGGCTTTAAAAAAAATGTTCAAAGTAATTTGCACATGGCTTCCTCATTGTAAAAAATCGCTGACTGACATGTTCGTAATTCTTTGTTTTGAAGCTATTTTCAATCTATATTTCACTTTTTCTTCATTCGAAAAATATAAATCCATACAAACTTTCACTTAAAAAAGAAAAGGATCCTTTTCGTCCCTTCTTGTTTTTGCAGCTATTTAAAAAAATAAAAAAGCCCTTCTCAAATGAGAAGTAAAAAAGAAATTCTCGTTAAAATTACACTTATTGAAATGTTTAGACAAGTAATCAAATAATCATGCTACACATCGAGTATTCGTAATGTGAGCGCGTACTCAAAAAGCACTTGTACTTGATACTTGAAATCGTAAAAAAATACTTCAATTACCAAACAAGTACCTCAAGTACTTCAAGTGCTGCCAGCTCTATGCTTAAAAAAAAAAACCTGTTGCGATTGCCGAAGTTTTTTCTACGAGCGCAGTTAGGTGTTCCGATCATAAGAGCTTTCGCCGATCAAAACAACCAATTATCAAGATAATCCAGGCTCATTGTCTGTCGCAGGAAGATACGCGAGTCCTTTACTACGCTGAGCTCCCAAATAGAAAAATTAAAAAAAGATACTAACAAAGAAATGGAGAACAATGAACGTTTGACTTCGATAGAGACGCGCCTGGAAGTCGATATACAACACACTGTCGATACGATTGTCAAAGAGAAGGAGAAGCTCGAAAATTTGGAAAATGAGATAATTAAAGTGTCTTCACACTCGGAAAAGACCCAAAACGAATACGACACTGCTTGTTACGTAAGCACATTATTACAAAAGACAGAACTTAATTTTTACGAAATTTTTTCTCTGTTTTTACAATTTGTACGAAATCACTCTTGGAGATCCGATTTTCAGGAATACCAGCTTTGCGTCGAAGAGGACAAGTCCATCGACAAGGAGGTCGAAAAATTAACCAAAGAGAAAAACGAGCTCGAAGACTCGATACTCTCGAGGCTTGAAAACAAAGTCACTCACGACAAGACCGTGAGGAGTTTGAACAAAAATCTTCGGGAGTCACGAGACAAAATGAGAGAGGCCGAGCTTTCGATGCTGCTGACCGAAAATTCTTACGGAAAGAATATTTTTGAATTGGAGAGATTGAGTGGCTTTATAGCGACCGAGAAATACGACGTCGAAGATTTGACGCGGATGAACAATAAACGAGAAAAAGAATTGGACGGCGTGCAGAACAAGATCAAGAAATGTGACCTGGATATCGGCAAGAAGGAGCAAAAGATCGTCAGTTTGAACAAGAAAATTGAAGAGGTACTCGTTAATTTTCTTTTTTTTTTTTGACACCATCGTGAAGCAATTTTTTTTCTAATTACCAATTATCATTAAAATTTTAGATAATCTCATCATTGGCCGGTGGCGAGGAGGTCAGCCCTCAGGATTTGAAGATAACCGAATTAGAGAAGAGGATAGACGACACGGAGACGAGTAACCGAAAGTCTCAGGAGTTCTGGCTCCGACAGGCGGGCTACATGTTCACGTTGAGCGAGCAACGCACCGCACAGTTGCAGGAGATAAATTTGCTCGGCAAGCAGATAATGATGATGGAGGAGAAGAATTTGAAGCTCGGTTACAAGATCGAGAAACAGAAGAAAGAGGACGATAATATATGCAGAAGGATAAATATCCTCCAGCAAAAATTACTAAACGCCAATGCTCGACTTGCCAAGCAGAGAGAAGTTCGGGACGATCTCGAGGACAAGAACTGCATAACCGAGAACGAATCCGTTGACGCTCTTCGCGAGGCTGAAAGCGAAGTGGTGCAGCTGGTAAACGACATAAAACAATTGACGACGGACAGGGCTGCTCTCGAGGAACAACTTCGAGCCGCTCAACGGGAAACTCTATCCTGGGAAAAAAAGGTTCGGTTATGTTAAGGGGAAGTGAAAGATATTTCACTTCCCCTTAAGGATGCATCATTTGTACATTCCCACGGGAAGGATGCGAAATAGTCATGAAAATTTGCATGTATCAGTTTATGTATTCGCAAAAACATCGTTGTCAATCGTTTCCTTGATTGAAGAGTCAGGATTCAGAATTCTGGATAAACAATTGTGAAAATTTTGCACTCGCTTGATTAGTCTTCCGTGCAGTAGCTACCTTAAATTAATGTTATTATTTTTTGTACTATAACTCTGAGATTTATTTTGCCAGGTTCGCTTAGCTTCGGAAACGGCTAAAGAGCTAAAAGAGGAGCGTTGCGCGGGTGGCGACGTGGCGGTGATGAAGAGCGAAATTCACAAAATGGAAATGCGTCTCTCGGATCTGCGAAAGGCTCAGGAAAAGATGATTCGAGATATGGAATTTTGCGTGGCCCGTCGAGACGTTATAATGGATGGGGCGATGGCTCGCGAGAAGAGGAATCCCAAAGGACTTCACAATCAGAGGGTTGTATTTCAGAAACGAATGAACGATCAAAAATTGAAGATAAAACAGATGACAAAAGTGAGCACTTAAAATTCGCTTGTCAATTCAGCGATAAAACCTCGATATCATTTTAAATATTAATCGTAGGAAACAAAGCAAATAGAAAATCAGATATTGGAAGTGAAAAGCCAGCAGAGAAGTTTGCTGCAGCAACTGGATGAAAAACAAAAAACGCTAAAAGAGTATGAGGACGCTGTACCGGAAATCGATAAGCAACTCACCGATACCGAACTCATAAAATATCACGTATGTAAAAAAAAAAAATGATTGTTAATTGAAAATTTGGGCAACTAATAAGAGTAATTTTTTTTGATAGAAACTCGAGTGTCTGGTGCGAAAACAGCGAAAAATTAGAATGCTGCAGGATGTCAAAGACCGTCGATACAAGATGCTCTTCAAATCCGAATTGTCGCTGAACGACGAGCTGCAGAAACAACGGGCGATGAGTGTCGATTTGAGAGAGGTAATGGAAGAAACCCGAAGAGACTTTCCACTTTTGAAAGACAGCATTCGGAAGATAATCTTGGGCATGGAAGTCTCTTAAGCAATATCGGTGGTGAAAAAGAATTGCAGTTTTCTCAAAAGAAAATCGCGTGGTAAAATTTAATTTACTAATGATGCAAAAGTAATTCGAAAATATAAACGCAAACCCTTGATGTCTTTAGAAATTCTATATATTTAATTACGCGAGCCATCTGACTATGTGATAAGTTTTCTTTCCTACCCTGACGACGGTCAGATTGTTCGGTAATACGTGGATGTTTTGTGTTATAATTTCATTGGGATTTGTAATTTTTTGATGATTCACTTGAAATCCACCGGCCGGTATGATTCTCAGCGCGTCGTGATCGGTCTTGAAGCATCTTATCTTCATCGCCAGGTTGTGCACAGTGAGTCCCGCTTCCGGCATCACCTCCGAGACTTTGGCACCCTCGAAAACTTGTACAACCTCCTCGGCGCTCATTTTCGACAGTGTTTCTAACGAAGTATCGTAAAGTACCGCCGATGCGAGCTTCGCCGACGCTAATCCGTCCTCTAAAAACATAAATCATCGTTAAAAACACTCATCAGTGAAATTTTATTTATTTCTGGGAAAATTAGGAGAAATCCACGCAGTTGAGATTGCAGAGAATTTTTTACAAAATTGGAGAAAAAAAAATTAATAAGCAGCTTGGATAATTTTCTAAAACGTGGGTCTAAATGTTGTACATTTTTCGACCGGCAATTTAGATGACGCAACGTACCTCCGTGGACGAGCAAAGTAACATTTTCAGCCAGTTCTCTCTGAGCCTCTCGTCTTTCCGGCGCTTTAACGTGATTTTTCATAATCTCCTGTATCCTCCCCAGGGGCAGAAACGTAAAGAGTTTCAAATAATTCTCCACATCCGAGTCTTTCGATCTTATGAAAAATTGATAGAGCTGAAAGCTCGAGGATTTATTCGGCGAAAGCCAAACGGCGTTACCGACGGATTTGCCAAATTTCTTTCCACCCTCGGCAGTTATGAGCGGCAGCGTGAGAGCATAGACTTTTTTGTTGGCCAGCTTGGCGATTATGTCGTGACCGGATATCATGTTTCCCATCTGGTCGTTTCCGCCGATCTGAAAACGGCAGTTTTCCGTCTTGAAGAGATAGAGCCAGTCGTAGGCTTGAAATATCTGATAGGTAAATTCGGAAAAGCTCATTCCACCCTCGGCGTTGAGACGCGACTGCACCGATGACCGACCCATCATTACGCCCAGTCTGAAGTGCTTTCCTACGCCCTTCATGAAGTCTATAACGTTTATGTCTTTGTACCAATTCAAATTGTTTACTATCTTCGGAGGTTTCAATTTGTCCTTCTGACCCTCCCAAAAGTACTTTTTGTGATTGTCGAACACTGTTCGTATATTCGTGCTGATGCTATTGAGATTCTCGTTAGCGACGAGATTGCTGAGGTCCGCGCGTTCTATGGTCCGGTGACTCGGATCGCCTATGAGACCAGTCGCACCGCCCAGCAGCGCTATCACCTGGTGACCAGCTCTCTGCCAGTGCAGCAGATTCATCAGTACCAGAAGATTGCCAACGTGAAGACTGTCCGCCGTTGGATCGAATCCCGCGTAGACGCACTGAGGCTGTTCCACCAGAAGTTTCGTTATTTCATCTCTGAGGGAATATCAATATCGATGTTATTAATCAGTAAGGTAAGAGGAAGGCGTAGAAAAATTTTCGGTCGCAAACGCATGGTATTGTGAAACTGAAGAATTGAAGCTGGTCACAAAAACATTGAAAAATTAAGGGGAAATTCCCATCAATTCCAAAAATTTTATAAGCCCAACTGTAGCGGAATATAAGGCTACCATCTAGCCTTGTATTCTGGTAGAGATGTTTTGTTGTAGTGTTGTGAGTGGTAGAGATGTAAATTGTTCCAAATATCCAAACAACAAAATGTAATAAATTTTTAGATTAACCGTGAATTATTAGTTCTTCCATGGTTGAAAGAAAAACTTCTCGCATGTATGTAATATTGTCATGTACGTGAGGAGTTTCGGATCAAAAATTTGGGTGAATACAAATTCCTGTGACATTGGTTCATAAATTCTTAATTATAAAGTTTTGTGCACCATTTTTTTGTTGCTCAATTAATTTATTGCAGCGATAATTCTAGGAGGAATTAGACCTAGAATTTTGTCTCTCAATGGCAATTGCTCCAAAATCTCTCTCGTTCCAAAAAACCGCCCAGTGAAACCCACTCCGTAAAATGATAACGTTTTTAATAGTCTACGTACATAGCTTCCAATCGCTATAAAACTATCGTAAAAATGAGAGAAATTTCGATATCGTTATTGAGGATTGTGCGTGGACACACACGTGAGCGTTAAAACCGCAACAATAAAAAAAATAAACGAAAAATCGTTCAACTTACGCACTGGTGTTCGGAAACATGTCTTCGAACATGCCCCTTTCGTGAAGCTTCAAAACATTTCTGTTCGAATAAAATCTTCGGGGATCTTTGACGAGCGATCTGCCGGCAACGCTTAGCCTCAAAAAATACTTGGAATTCATTGTAACTGGGGTGAGGAAACAATGTCACCGAAATACCATTTGTCCTTCAGCAAGCTTTTTATAACGTATTGTAATTACTATTATAAGAATTTTTATTATCTGTTCCCTTGTTAATGTATTATCGAATATATGAACATTGAGAAGGCGACAAAAAAGAACGATCGACGAGATTACGCGGTTAGTGCTGGTTTGTGCAGTCGAATCGAACAGCTGTGTATTCAATAATATACCAACACACGTTTACAATCGCTAGTCTCGAAGGCCACACTGGCGGGAATTTTAATGTTCAGTTTCATGAATCAATGTTTCAGATCAGCATATTGGATTCTCGAAGCATGTACAACCGAATCTATTAACCCATCGGTTTATTATTCCATAAAATAAATTTAAAAAACAAATAACAGTAACCACTACATTCGAAGTTTGGAGGTACTTTAGCAGGTCGAGAGTTTAGGTAGTGGCGGTAACCGGCCGCGCTATACGGAGACAGGTGCGCCCGAACGCCAATTTCAAAGCCGTTTTTCCACGATTCACTTTTTTCAGCCCTGTGAAAGTTCTAACTTTTGAAAGAAGGTTCAGATCGCTTTGAAATTTTTGCAACATATTCTTAGTATCATCACCTTTCGTGCGAACCACAGAAACGAAAATTTCAATGACACAAAAAAAAATATAAAAAATAAAATACCGACAGAAAATTAAGTAAAAAAATGTTGTTTGAATTTTTATTATAATAATTTTTTTAAATAATATTGTTGTTGAAAATTTTTGTGGATCTGCTTGCAGACGTATCCTATAATGATTATTATTATTAATACTATATTTATTTACAGAAAGTAAGTTTTACACTTTTTAAATCTGCTTCTATATAAATGTTCTTCAGGTAAAAACGTATAAATAAAATGTAATGAGACGGATATTACGCATAGTGAAAAAAAAAAACTGTTGTCACGCTGCGTGAGAAGAAAATTTGAATGTTTAACAGCCAATAAGGGCATAGAATAAACCGATTTTTTCTTTCACACACTCCCCGTCCACTATGCCAAATTCCTCACATTGTTTAAGTACGTTTTTGTCTTTGAGCGTTTTTGAGCTGCCTGTAGTGACTGCATTATACTCTTCAAAGTCTGAATTCTTCTTTTGGCACGTTGTAGGGCGTAGCGTTGGGAGCGAAGCTTTCTTCTCCACTCATCCAATAAAGTTACACGTTCCAGATGTCTCTTCCCATTTTGAATCTTACCTTCTACCCGCTTCTCTTTTTTTTCGTTTTCAATTTCTTCACGCTTTTTCATGCGTAATTTTTTTTGACAAATCAATTTTTTCACTTGTTTACAAGCATCACATTGCTGTTTAACCGAGACGATTGAACATCTCTTATGTCGCAACTGATTGGCACTGTCTGTGTATCCGATGTTTCCTCTCAGCAAATTTACATCATTAAACATGCCTATACCACAGCAAATCTTTAGGCTCGCAAATCGTTGAAGAGTTTCATTCACAATTCCCAAATTTTCGAATCTCTCAGGAAAGGAGGATTCTAACGGTTTTAGGCGATTACAATATACCGAGTAATGCGCTTTCATATCGTCATCAACAATCAAGCTTTTCCTCATTGCAGGATAGCAAGCCCCGTTTTCATCTTTCCAATAAAGCTCGTAGAAAGTGACACATTTTTTTGTGGATGGTGTCGCTGTATACCAATTTTCGGGTATTTGTATCACAGACGGTTGCTCCAGCAGTTCAATGAATAGATTGCGTGGACCAATGATTGGAGGTTTCAGATCAATGTATGATGATTCGTTTTTAGTTTGCATGCAACATTCGATTTCAGGAACATCTTTCGTTACTGGATTTTCATGAGTTTGCAAAAACGTAATTGATCTGCCACCTTCGTTCCTATAGATATTGTTATTATCCAATATTCCTGTGTGAGCTTTGGATTCGGGAACCGAATTGAGGTGCTGGATTGCTATATTTCCATTGGTGTTTTCTTTTGCGCTGTTTTCTGTTCTTTCTTCAACCCGAAATTTGGTAGGTACTGCATTGGGTACGAGTCGAACACACTTCAATGGAACCTACAAACATTATTAAACAGTTATACACTTTAAAAAACGAGCCATATTATATTATAAATATAAGGTCAGGTCAGAACATGCATGTATAAATTTTGTATACATTTTCTATATATAAATGACTATAAATTGACATTGCTATTAAAGAATTACGTCAAGAGACATGGCAGTATTTCAACACCAAATAATTACATGAAAAAAATATAATTCCCACAGAAGTTATAGTGGTTTAATCTTGTATATGTTATTTCTCATCATTTATCTCAATGAACTAAGTGGAATCATATTTAGAAAAATTGCATACAAATAGGAGTCTTATAATGTTTGTTTGCCACAGAATTTGATTAACGTTACCGAATTATTTATTATTCTGAATTATACAAACCACGGATAAATCTTACCTCTGCGAGTACATTTCCAGTATCATCCTTGAGCTTGTAACTCCGAATGATTTGCTCGGGGATAAAATGTTTTTCACATACAACATGCTGCGGCTTCAATGGCTTCATCGGCTGAATGGCTTTTTCCCACTTTTCTCTGAGTTCTTCATTTTTGGGTGCCGAAAATGTTGAAAACTTTTTTTTGCAACTTGCATAGCCTGTACGACACCCCGGCACTACGCATTTATTTGGCATCTTGAGCCTTAAACGAAAGGTTCACCGACGTGAAAGCACCGCACGCTGCAATCAATTATTTATTTTTTAGTATTTTCAAATTATTCTAAGTTATGTATGTACACTGACCTACCATAACCTTTTTGCAGAAATACCACCAGGAGACACTCCAATTTCAACGTTATTGGACACGCGCGGACAGAATAATGATCATAGAATGGCCTGGGTTGACCACCATATTCGCTTCATTTCGAGCACAACTGACTGCATGCGGACGGTATAGAAGTGCCTCGACCCGTGTATAAGGTCGTTATTTGACTCCTCTGTCAGACAAATTGCTTTCCCTATTTTCTCCGTGATGGTTAATGCTTCGACCAAAATCAAATTAGGCTTCTGTAGTCAATAGATATAAGTATGAAAACTTAATTTGCTTTTGCTCGTCGTATCAATCGTTTTGGAGAAAACAAGCAAGACGATTTGTTACCGACTGAGTCTGTAACACATTCCCTTAAGAGCATGTGCAATACCGTGGTCGGTTATAAAAACAGTGATCAACTTTTACTCACGGATTCTGGCATATACGATCAAAAGAAAAGTCTCATCGAAAGCCGAGATCATATCCGCTTCCGATGAGACTTTTCTTTACCGTATATGCGAGAACCCATGAGAAAAGTTGATTACAGTTTTTAATACCGACTGAGTCCTGGATAGACGGATAGGGAGAAAAAGCGTGTCGTCTGCTACTCGTCACCTTCAAGTATAAACATGATCGAGTATCAACACCGTAGATCGCAGCCAACGAATTACACGCTGGTACATCGCAACGCTTACGATGATATTACGTTTGCTAATTCAAACGCTCGCACGTAAATTCGAGCCATAAACATTTAAAGAGAAGACAGGACAATAACAAAAACGATAAACTTACAATGGCCAATGCTAAAAGCTCAAAGAAAGAAATGATTGATTACGATCGGTCACTGGCGTTGGAACTCCAACAGAGATACGATCCCGTCGGCATAACCGAGAATGCCGTCTTTCCAGATCACGTAAGAAACCCGCTATGTTCGTCACGCATAAAATACCATTTTATTATTATTACAATTTTATAGAAAGTATGTTTACAACTTATTAAAATCTGCATCTAGGTAAATAAATTTGCAATAAATTTGCACATGTCTTCACGCGAACATGTGTGCATCTAACATGAACATAAGTCAATTTGTCGAATCGCTGATTGATCGATTTGTCATAATGATTCTTGAAAATTGATGGATCAGCTCATTGCTCCAATTTATATTTCCTATTTCGGTGTTTGCAGAAGAACAAAGAGAACTACAAGCCAAGGACGTTGATTGACCAAACCTTGGAAATCGTGGATCCGACACCAAACATTCACACGTTGTTCATGCAGTTCAATGCAAAATTCTTTTCCAACAAATTGCTCTCGGTAGAGGTCAAATGGAGTCCTCGTATGACCTCGTGAGTCGCAAAAATGTATTTTTCCAACCTCGAACATAGATTTGGCGCTGCAGTTTTGTAAACAACTTTATGCATTTGTAACATTTTTTTTTTTCAGGTGCGCCGGAGTATGCACCTTCCACCCGCGAAGTCGTGACTGCGTTATATCTTTGAGCGCCCCTTTACTTAAACTCAGGCCGCGCAAAGACTTGGTCGAAACATTGCTGGTAAAGTTTCTTTCGCTCTGACATTGACTGTGAAGATTTCTGGACGACATGAAATTTTATGTTCGGCAAGTCTCTGTCAATGCACGACTTTAGGAAAAAGAATAGAGTTGTTTGGTTGTAGAATTTTATTGTTTAAGTGAACTTCCCTGAGCACAGATTGTGTGATGCAAAACACAGCCGTTAGAATTTTATGAAATTTAGTCTCGTGCAGATATCTTCAGAGTCATCACTCTAACTCATTCTAGTGATGAAAAAAAATCATTGAAATCGTGACAACCATTTTTATCGCTATTTTTCCCATTCAGCATGAAATGATTCATGGATTCTTATTTCTGACCAACAACAATCGCGACCGGGATGGTCACGGGCCCGAATTCTGCAAGCACATGGACAGGATAAACAAAGAAGCGGGAACCAATATAACTGTAAGACGATAGTTCAAGTTTTTTTTCATCTTTCTTGATCTATCCGATTAGTTGCCAAGAACAGGGCCGCATTATATTGCCGAAATTTCAATCGGGCAAATCGTCGTATGGCCACAAATCATAGGGCCGAACGCACTTTTTCCGTATCGTCAAACTTTCGAAATTTTATTTTTTCGATTCGTCAAAACAGTGTGTCTCCGCCAAGGACTTCACAAAATGCTTATCGATTCTCAATTGCAACTTAAATAAAACTTCATAATCATTTACTTTGATGTCCGTGAAAAAAAAAGAAGAAATGAATCTACTTCGCAATTTATTTAGAGATTTTTATTATTTTGTTATTATAAAAAGCTGATTTGATGCGCTTTTTTTCTCTCCATGCTCTACCAGATCTATCACAGTTTTCACGACGAGGTAAAACTGTACCAGCAGCACTGGTGGAGATGCAACGGTCCTTGCCAAAGCCAAGCGCCGTATTTCGGTATGGTCCGTCGTTCGATGAACAGAGCGCCGGGGCCATCGGACTTCTGGTGGCAAAGACATCAGCAGAGTTGCGGCGGCACGTACGTAAAGGTCCGCGAGCCCGAAAATTTCAAATCGAAGTCTAAGAAAAGCGCCGACGACAAGAAAAAGTCCGCGGTCAACGACAAGAAAAAGCCCCAGAATGGAAAATTGCCAACAAAAATGGACGATTTTTTTGCGAAGCCTCTGGAAAAACCGAAGCCCGCCATGACGATTGTTAACGGTTCCTTGGTCTCCGCAGTCAAGCCTAATTCAAACGGGACGCAATCGGCCGAAGCTCCAAAAAATCCGGCAAGTGGATCGAACAATTACAAACCACCGAAAACAGTTTCAGCGCCCGGGGCTTGGGGAAAACCGATTACACCGGCGGGTCTGGTGAAGCTCGGTACCAGCATGAACAGAGTTCACGGTTGGGGAACAGGCGGTCCCGGAAGTTCGTCCGGAGGTTCGTCAAGATCGCCGAAGGCTTCGAGCAACAAAGTCAGCGGCATCAAGCCATCACAGACGCTGAGCTTTGTCGCCACTGTCGGCGGTGTTGGAACCGGCAGAAGCTCGCTACTGGACAAATATTCATCCTCCTCTCCCGAAATAGGAACGAACAATCGACCTCCAAAGAAGGCAGCACCGACTATTATACTGGACTCGCCACCGCCAAAAAAACCAAAGGTCGTCGTACCGACAAGTAGTCCTGTGTTGAGACTGAACAATCCGGATGTTCAGGAGCTCTACAATTGTCCGATTTGCGACATGGCCGTGCCGAATAGCAGTCTGAACGATCACCTCGACGTCTGCCTCGTGGCTGGAGGCGACCAGCCCAAAAGCACAACGTCCGGCGGCGTTCGCAGGCACGACGGTAAAAGAGAACCGGCTGTGATCGTCGTCAGTCCCGAGAGCCCCCACGTTGCTCGAGGTTCGGGAAAATCACTAAACACCTCTACACCCATGAAGGGACAAACAAACTTGGAAGCGTTTGTGATATCGCCGCAACAAACGGCAACGAAACATTACCCGTGTCCGGTTTGCAACAAGTCGCTGGATATGAATTTGCTTAACGAACATTTGGACAAGTGTCTGGCCGGGCCCGCGGAAAAGGAGAGAAAAGAAAAAGCGAAGAGGAGCGTGTTGATAATGGAAGGTCCGCCGGCGGGTCCGAGCGGTGCCAGTAAGTCTAAAGATGTTGTTGATTTAACGGACGATATTGCAGGTACGGGTGAGCCATACGTGTGCCTCGTGTGCAACGCCAAAATAAGAGGCGACATTGCACTGAACGATCATCTCGACGAATGTGTTCAATCCATATTCAACGACGATGAGTTCGATTCTTCGAACGATACTTCCCTTTCGACACATTCGCCGGCGGATGGCCATGTCGAGGATGATAGATTTCCCTGTCCCATTTGTATGGAATTGATAGCCGAAAAGATGATGAACCTGCATCTAGATACCTGCCTCTCCGGTCAGAACTGGGACTGAAGTACGTTTTTGTATACGTTTTTGTAAAAGTTTATTTGATATTTTTGTACTACATTCCTAGCAGTATTCAGCCATCGAAATCTCACGTTAAAAAAAATATATATATTTGCGATCATCGATGAACGAGGTATTTACCCAGTTTTCGGGTCATCGATTTACGAAATTATACGCCGCAAAACCGAACATTAAAGGCTGTACTTTATTTATTTTGATATTAAGAATAAAATTGAAGTTTTTGATTATTGGTAACAAAATAGATTACTACCTCACACACATTAGCATACGTTAAGTACAAGTTTGGTAAAAATTTATTGTGCTTTTTGTTTTTTGTTACATTCTTACAGCAGGATTTTGACCATAAAAATCTCTGGTTAATGAGGAAAATTTGCACAGCGTTAACGTCATAGCGATCCAGTTTACGACCTTGTATAGACGATTATTCAATTATTTGATTTGCGAAAAAAATACGATACAAAATTGAAGATCTAAAGCTCCACTCAAATTCTCTTGATATCCGTATAAAGTCGAATTTCTTTGTTACAATGTCAAGACGTAAAAAAAATCTACTAAAAATTGGATCATTACCTTATAGACTGTGCAGAGTAATACCACGATATCCGATTACCTCTAATTTATTTACTCGTAAAGTTGGATCATTAAAAAAAATCGATCAAACATATTAATAGATTAGTTGAGAATTAAACAATTTTCTCATACAACTTCGCTGCATCAGCGTTCACAGCCGTGCAAACCCCGCAAGAGAATTCTTTCATGTAGTTCGGAAAAAATACGAGTACCTGTTCCTCGGTGACGTGCACGAAGATGAAGTAGTCGCTGAAAAACAGATGGATCGATTTGTCGTCCAATCTGATTCTGCAATCGAAAATTGTAAACGTTCAGTTTTTGTTTCTTCTTTTTTTTCTCCCGACCCGTCAATTAAAGAGATACGAATGGCAAAAGGAAATTGCACGGATCCTCTTTATTTCTCACCTCTTGGCGTTAATGGTATTCCATTCAAAGTCTCTCCTGAAGGCATATTTCTCCGTAAAATTGTACACCGTTCCTCCGTGCTTGTCTGGCACGATTTTAATGCTGCCCGAATCGTCGTCCGATATTAGTGTCACACCGCTTGATGTGCTCATCGCTCTCAGGGCGAATCTCGGATTGTTCTCGTAACACTGCGCGAGTACCAAAAATTCACGATCTGCAGTCATTGGGAAAGTCGCGTTCTCGGACGATGTGCCAATGGTCGTCGTCAATGCGCAGACACCTAAAAAAATTAACCCAATTATATACATTATATATATTATATAAAAATGATGTTCAACTAGTCAAAAGTGGTCGAAGTACTGACTGAAAGTTGCACGAATAATTGAACTGTCCAGGAACTTGTGCAATCTCGTTCGAACCAGGAACATGTCGACGAGGCTTTGATCGTACCCAATCGAGAGTTTGTCCCTGTTCACTTGTATAAGGGCTGTTTCGGAATCTTTTGGAAAAGTTGCTCCAACAACGAATTGCTTCGTGTCCTTTGAATAACTGCTATTGCCACCCAGCAGATCGTACAGAGCTCGGAATTTCCAGATTATATTTTGCATTTTTTCCGGCATCTGTGCGAACATCACAAAAGTCCAAATGTGAAAACCGGATGCGCGGAAGGCTGATCTCTTCGAAGCAGAGCAGGGTAGTACTTGAAGTACCGGGTACTTGTTTGGTACTGTAAGTGCGCACTAGAAGTGCACAAGTACTTTTCAGTACTTCAAGTACTTATTACGATTTCAAGTACAAAGTATAAGTATTTTTTTGAGTTAATTCTAGCATTACGGACTTTCGACGACATTCGCTTGCTATTAATATATGATTATCTGTCTAAGCTTGTCAATAAGTGTGATTTTGAACCTAATTGCGAAAAGCACTTGAGAACCACGTCAAGTACTTGGGATACTTTATGTTTGAAGTGATTCTTCGTACTATGCCCAGCTCTGCTTTGGAGTTATATTTTTACTCACATTTTCTGTTTTAACGAACATTTGATATTTTCGTAAAGTCGACAATTCCCGAGAAGCTTCATAGCAGGCCTCGGTATAGGGAATAAAGTTCTTTCCGTTGGAATCTTTCCGACACTGCTTGTACGGCCAATTATCCAATGTACTGCTTTCCAATTGTTTCGGGGTTACTTCGCCGACGAGGTTGAACAGTATCGAGGAACCGCTGCATTTTCCTTTAGCCGAGTCTCCCAGACCCCAGATAACACTCAGCTTCACGGAGGCTGCATCGCTTGGCTTCGTGCTCAAGAAATCCCAAGCCCACGGCGTCTCTCTTTCACCTTCTATGCAAACCTGCGATCAATTGCAAGCATTGCCAGTTCCTTGTAATAATTTGCAACTTTATTTGCAAAAATTTGAGATATAGTCGTGCAAAAATCTTGAACATACTCTATGAAACGGAGCTGGGCAAATACCCTAAGTACCGAGTACGGGCTAGCTCTTCAAGTACTGGTGTGTTGAATACTGACAGAACTGAATACCTACTTCAAGTACTTGGTGTATTTGCCCACACTGTAAAAAATAAAAATTCGTATGAAATTTAATGTACTGGTATCGGAAGTTTTTCTGCACAAATTTGTACAATAAATTTCATGTACAATTGTGATGAAAAATTTAATTACAGTACATATATTAAAATCTTTCGAAATGCTTGACTTTTAATCATTTACTTTAATTTCACTATAAAAGTTAATTAATTTTTCGTCACAAATGAACATTAAATTTAATGTACAAGTTTTTGCATAAGAACTGCCAGACCGCTGCATTAAATTTACATTTTTTGTCAGTAGAGCTCATTCAATGAAGTTTCATTAAATGGTTGCAATATTGCAAGTCTGTGAATTACCTTCACAACTTTCTCTCCTGGAACAGTCTTGGTGGCCTTTATCTTCACGGTGTCGGATATCCAGCTCGTAGATTCGTAAACCGCTGCCAAATTCCACTGTTGAAGGACTTCCAAAGTGCCAAATTCCCGTCGTACGAGAGAGAACATGTGATATTTACCGTTCTTCACGTATTCCAATTTCACCTGGAATTATACATTCTTCTTCTATCGTTTCGAAAAATCGGGCAACGGGGATACTCGATGCATCCTATTAATGAAATTGCAAACCTCGGAGGGTCGCAGGCTCGTTGGTTCCACGTAAACCGACAGTCCACAACTGCCCTTCGGCGGTACGTATGTGAAGAAATCCAAAAAATGAATGATAAGCAACGGCAAACGAGCAGCTGGCCAAGTCCTGGTTTTTTAATTGATATTAAACAAAAATTAATTTATCGATATGTTATATACTTTTTTTTTAGATAAAAAGTGTTACCCACTGATAATTGCTTCGGTGGGAGGAGAATACGTCACTCAAATAATTTTCCTGATCCACATGCGCGTCGCAGCCGAAAACCTTAACGTTCAGTTGTCCACCTAACTCAGGCACAACGGCCTCGAAGAGTGATATATTCTGTAAAAAAAAAAATCACACTCCAAAATCAATTCCGAATCGCAAAACGATAATTTATCCAATCAAGGAAAATATAGAAATAAAGAATTACCGTCAATTCATTCCACTCGGATTTTCTCACAACGTACAACGCCGTACATGCGGAGCAGGTGGCCGCCAACTTCTGCTGCGCTCGAGGACCTCTTATGGATGTAGCGGTTCGCACATTGGCTGTTACGCCAGTTCTCAGATATTCTGCAGTTTGGAAGGCCCAAAATCTTAGCGGATTTTTAACATCGCCTTAAGGGGGATATCTCTTAGAAATAAATGCATCCGGGAAACTTTGCCTCTGTCGGCACAAACCTTCGACCATGGGAAGAATAAAATAAAATAAAATAAAATAAAATAAAATAAAATAAAATAAAATAAAATAAAATAAAATAAACGGCGGCTGAAGGACTTCGGTCGATGTCCAGTTGGCAACATGCAATAAGCATGATAAGATTTAAGTTTGTTAGGTATCAAAAAGTGTTACATATTACATATTGTCAATAAATTCACTACTGCTACTACTAAAATAAACGGCAGAATCCCCGATTTTATGGGCGCGTGTACGATTATATAAAGCTTCACAGAGATGTCCCTTTGAATCTTGAGTTACGCAATCTTCAGGTCAAACACGTACCAGCCGGGGTGTTGTAGAGAAGGAAAAATTTGTCCTCCAATCCGATCGTAACGTTTATCGGCATGTATCCGTGTATCGATTGTGCACGTTCGGCACTGTGCCATACGTCGATAATTGGATTGTAAGTTTCAACGACTTCTCTGCCATGAATAACTGTGCTGCAAAAAATTAGTGCATCTAATTTTTTATGCATCGATACATAATGGATTCATTGACAATGGTGCCTCAAGTACAATACCGCAGTATGACGTGATTGTTGCGCGCGTTCCCTTGTTGAGTGAAATTTCCCCTCATCGAGAAGAGCGAAGTCGCGGTCGCGGCGAGGCGAACGTTCGTTCCGAGATCGGTAACTTGCAATGATTCCATCACCAGCGGTATGTTTATACGTTGCTGATTAACGTGAAATTCCATGTTCTGTAGTATGTAGTAAGTATTCGCAGGAAGCGATGTGAGATCTGCAAATTGGAAAATAATAATTTTTATTGGAAATGTAAATTGATATTAAAAAATATTAACATATAGTTGTAACGTTAATATCTTATATAATATCTTTCTGTGAGTATCTGTGAATGTCGGTGTGAGTGTCTAATCGACATGAACTTTATTACTATGTGGGTAGATACTTACACTTTATGCCTTTCTCGATACTCGACTGATTGAAGTGAAGACAAAAAACAGCCTTCTGCTGAACGCGGGCTATTATTTCCAAGTGAACTTCGCCGCTCGGTTTGTCGTCGATTTTGAAATCTTTCAAGATATCCTTTACGCGCGTGGGGCTCTCCATGTAGGACGACAGTGAATTGACCAGTCCCTCTGCTTTCACGTACAGCTACAAATATTGCAATTTTAATGACTACGCGTCCAAGAAATGTGGAAAAATGTATGTTATTTTAGACACATTAAACAAAAAAATTACCAAAGCACTGTTATTGACACCGATTAACTTATATTTTTCAATTTTACTAATTATCTGAGATTTAAAAAATTCACAACTTACGGAAACATGATTGAGATTGGTACCGCTCCCGTGACTATTCAGTGTGATGTAAGCAACTTCGGGAATATTTGTTCGAGGATTCGCGATTATTACACTTTGAACCATAGCGCCAAAGTGTCGTTTGGTGTCCTGATAATCGAACAGATAATTGCCCGTGGCTATGTTGTCCTTTGACGACGGCTGCCGGAGTACTCGGGTAAATTGGGCGGCGATACCGCCTCTGAAATTATTATCGATTAGTTCTCCCGAAACTCTTTAATTGTAAGAGATTAATCGATTCACAAAAAATGCGCTCACAAGTGCCTCAAGCACGGGAAATTAGTTCTCTCCAGTGATTTCAATGTCGTGTAGAAGAAGTTGTAGAGATGACGGTCCGGCTCACCGTGCATGTACCAGTAGAGCGATATCATTCGGTTGGCCGAAGGATTCGACACCATCAAAAGCGTCAACGCCGCAATTCGTAGCTCCAAATGTTCCGTACGGTTTACAAAAATTGGCCAATATACCGGATAAATCTTAGGAAGAAAATAATGAAAATAATTGAATATTCTGTAAAAAAAAAAAAACAGTTCCCAAAACCGTTCATTATTTTTTTATAATTACCACATCCGGTCTCAACGGTGCAGTCGGCAGCGAGGCCCAAGCAGCGAGAACCCGTAGATGTCGGGACTCGACGCTGTTGCCACTAGCAATTGGTTCCAAAAACTCGACTACTCTTCCCAACTGTATGTTCGAAAGACCCTCCAGCCAGACCATCTTCTTGTCGTAATCCGGAGTCTCTGAAGTATCATTTTGATTTTATTGTGTTGGGAACTTCTGTTCGCTACTACTCGATTATTGTAACTTATTATATACGCGGATTCACGGTCTCAGTCGCTACCGTTGTCTGTAATATATTCTGCTTATTATGTGAAAGGAGAAATCGGTTGGATAATACAATAAAATAATCGTGTCATTATTTTTAAGACATAGGGATGATCGACAACAGACAATCAAACTCCAACGAGATATTTTTGTTTACCAACTTGAAAGTTCCATTTACTATTTTACCTGTAAATTTGTCCAAGTACAGTCGCACATAGTCGTCCAAAGTCTCGTACGGACAGTAGGACAAGCATGTTTTGTATATGAGAGTGCCGAAAGTGAGGACGCCACTGTTTCGTACTTCAAGCGCTATCTTTTCAGGCATGTTGACCAGAGTTTGCAAGCTGGTTAACAACTCAATGTCGGGTTTGCGAATATGAAACGGCAGATAGGTCAACAGTTGCATCGCCGTTATGTCCGAGACTTTCTCCTGCAGTATTAGATCCAGAACGAATAAAGCCGCATGTTTAGTACCAACTTGCGGCAATGTTTCGAGAAACATGTTTCTGTAAAAAATATTATTATTATTATTATTATCGACAATCATTGTACAATAAAAATTGATATTATATTTGGGATCGTCACCTAATAGTTTCTTCCTTGTAACTCGTACCAGCCATTTTGTCGTAGGCAGTTTTCAAATCGGTCTGATCCAACATGCTGAGATAATGAAGAAGCAAGGAAATGGTCGTGTTGTGAAGATTGTTTATCTCGGTGTCCAAGCCAGGATTCTCGAGGCGTTGGCTCAGTCGATCGAGCAATGTTGAAATCTTTGAAAATTTTTAAATATTGCAAAGTCCTGTTAATAACATTTTCCCATGGAAAAATAAACTGTTGAAGCTGAATAGTGCTCTATTCGGTGTATAAATAGTAGCTTCGATGCCCGTTAGTTAATTTTTTCCACGCGATTAAATTGTCAATAAATGGTCCACTTACAGAAGAAAAAATATATTCTTTTTTATATGTACTTCTTCCCTGGGTCAAATCATCGTCAGGAAGCTCGTGTTGAAGCGCCGCATTGACGAATTCACTCTCTGGCATTCGTTCCTTGATATCTTCAACGGAAATCAATTCGAGGTGCTGCCTGTAACGCGTGTAAATATACCAAGATAACTCTTCACATTTCTTTCTCCCAATTCCTATGGGAATGTTGTATTAAAAAAATTCAACGAAGCTCCCAACTATGCTCTTCATAATTCGCGAGCTTACCGGGTGAAGAGGAAATGAGCCTCTCCGAGACTCTGGAACGGCTGAATGTAAATTCCACCGGTAGCATTGACGAGGATGATGTGACTGTCATTACCGGCACGTTTCACTCTGTAATGCCTCTCGCTGGATTTTATTATGGAGCTCTGAAAAATAAGACTAAAATTACTAATCAATATAATAAAATGATGTTATTACCATTAATATTAATATCAATCAGTGCTGGGCAAAATACGTGAAAACACTGAAAATACAAAATACTTTTTGTACTTAAAGTACATTGATACATACTTCCTTTAAATACTTTTTGAAATATAGCGTTAAAGTTAGTGGAATCTTCTTTAACATATCAAGTACCTCGTCATCATTGGGACATTGTATCCGAGGGACGTTAGTCCATGTCCAGTGTGGATGGCCCACACATGTTCGAGGGTCGTAGAACTTCCTGACCGACTTTTCCTCGTTGGTTTCGGGCGCCACGACGTATTCGATGGTACACTGGCCATAGTGATTGTTCTGCAAAGAAAAAAACATAGTCTGATCCGTTGGACAATTTATAATCTCTAAGAAAGCGCCTTACCTCGATGGCGTGGAAGGCGACTTGGTTCTGCAATTTGGACAAATCCAGCTGCAAGATCCCAGCGATACTCCGTTTAATGTTCGTCGCCCAGACGGCTTCGGGTCCGACGCTGAAATTCGCGATAAGTCCGCCGCTGTATTTTAGTTGAAAGGGCTTCAAAAGCTCTTCCGTTTGTTCACTCGCGTGCATGCTCTCTCCGCCCGTCTGGTACCGGCCATTCCATACGAACGTTTCCAGGGAGTTCAACTATAAATTAAATTTAAGCAGTTTATGCCTATTAATTCCAAATAATTTATGTCCGAGCAGTTATTTATTAAACAAAAATTTGTCTAAGATAAATGAATAAATAGTTTAAAGAATCTTCGACATTTAACTCATTTAGACTTTATCTTCAATTTCTTCCACCGGATGTTGAATGTAAGAGTTATTAACTAAACGAAATCATACACATACGTTATTTTATATTGTTGTACATTGTATTTTTAATGTCAAACTGTCTTACTTGCAGAAGAGTTATTTCTTCTTGAGTTCGTATCTTCAATCTTCCCCTAATGCCGAAGGAAGATGCCGCCTTCGCGGGCAACAAGACCCCCGAATTTGATTCCGCATAGTAAGAGTACGTGTACTCTTTTCCCGGCTTAAACAAATATTCCGCGGACGTCGCAGAGAAAAAGTACCCGACGAGTAAGAGGACGATCCGGCTTGTTCGATGACGCTTTGTTGCTCCACCGAAAACCGCATCTACAAATACAAACGCACCATCGATCGATGTTGCCACAAAAAATAAAATTCAACGGGACAAAAAATATCCGAAAAATTGAAATTAACTGATAACAATTTTCATGCGAGTTCGTCGCAAGGTTTACAATATAATTTTCAGACAAATACCTGGGAGGCTCATCTTGCGGTATGACGACGCTGAATGCCGACTGAGAGTTCACACGAGTCGGCAGATGACCCTTGCCGCTACAGTATCTTCGTGACTAACGCGTACACAGCCGTTCGACTCCGTTCGTGTTAGTAAGAATTATCCCATAGGCAGATTATCCTCAATCTCATCGCGTCCACCCCTCCACACCGTTGTGTGTGGAAGCCCGGGTATCAAATCGTTGCCACTTTACTTCGGTGGGGACGACGACACCAATCAGTAGAGTTTTTGTCGTGGAAGGCCCGAAGCTCGGTTTATTTTTGGCTTCGTCGCTAATAAATTATTTCGGGGTTCCGAAATATCTCCGAATACAGTGAATGAATTAACTTCCGAGTGAGGAAAAAGCGCACGAGAGTAATCTCGGTCGACGGCGGCGAACGTTCGGTCGAAGAGTGTGACGAGATAATGTGACCTCTGACTCCTGCTAATGTTTACCGATAATCATTATCTCCGTAATGTCGTCGGACTCACACATTAGAGTGCGCGTATGTTTTTTTCAGACGGTAGATTTCATGTATCGGGAACCAGAGATAGACTCTCGTTTAACTTCAAATCGTCACTGCAAACTGCATATATTGACTCTGCGTAGAATAATCTGATACGTCGTTATTCGACCGAGTAAGAAATAAATTGTGGAGCAAAATGAAGATATATGAAGATATATGAAGATTTCGGAGTAAAGCTGGAGACCTCTGTGTGAAGGATCGAGATTATGAAGCTTTAATATACAATTGAAAGATTTATGGACATTTTTTTTCACCATTTATTCCTATATTCATATTCGTTATATACAAGAAAATTTATCGATAATCTTATTTCACACATTATGCCAACAATATGGTTAAGTGCATCGCTATACAAAACTTTTTTTCATTTTTTTTTCGACGCGTATCGTACACGAAGAAAATTCTACTCGACTCTTTTTTTATCTATGCATTTTTGCATATACAAAGCCCTTACGAGAAAATATAAAACTATGTAGCTCGTCTTTGTAGTCGCATTTGCATTGGCGAAGTAATAATGTTTCTAGTGGTTTCTACCTATGATGTGTCGAGTGAAAGAATTTACAAAGGCTTAATTATCTTTAGGATGGATTTGGAATATTCCCAGGCTTCGCTGTAAAACAAACGTTATGAACAGTTAAGTTTTTAATTTTTTTTTTGCAGAAAATGAAAGATGAGAAACTTACTTATGCGCTGGATTCGCTTGATCCAATTGTTCGCTGAGCTGCGATATGAGCGTTGCGAACATTTTCAAGTGATCGATCGTTTCACCGTGCAACCACGCACGTGGCAAGGTGCTCATTATCTATAATCAGTCGAACGTATTATCAAATAGTTTCGTAAAATATTAAAAAATATATTGTTCTAAAAAAAAAAAAAAAAAAGAGATCTTAAACATACCATATTCGCTTTCGAGAGAGCGTCGGTTGCTGAGGAAACTCGCAGTCCAGCGAGGAGGTAACGATTCAGTAAGGATCCGAGAGCCAAATTTTTCAATTGTGTATCACCTAGTAAACCTTGCCAACTGAGCAAATTTCGTAACAGCTTTACTGCCATTGCGAACTGTCTTTGAAAAAACTGGTGTCTCGTATCTAAAACTCTGAAAAAAACATAAGTTCTGTAATCACTGCATCTATTAATGGAAATTAACATTATAGCTCGATTATTTATTTCCCGGCGGCAAATAAAATTTTCTATTAGCTTTTGTGTGGAACTCTAAGACCAACAATGCCAAATTGACGGTGCATTTGTTACAATTTTATTCTCTGCATAATATTTAAAAGTTTCAGAACTGGGCAAAGTAGCAAATAAAACTTCAATCACCAAGTATCACAAGTACCTGAAGATGGTGTCCAGTATTATACTTATTGAAAAGTTTTGTCAGATAATTATACATTACTAGGAAACGGACATCATGCTACTCATCGAATATCCGTAATGCAAGCGTGTTTGTTGTGTACTCGAAGAGTACTTGTACTTGGTACTTGAGATCGTAAGTAAGTACGCGAAGTACTCAAAAGTACTCCAAGTACCAAGCAAGTACCCGATACTTCAAGTACTGCCCAGCTCTGAGAAGTTTCAACGAAACAATTTTGTCAAATTTACACGAATATGATTTTCATTTGTCGCTAGTGTAGGACTTCAAATAATCGACAACTTTTAATGACTTACTGCTTCGGAAAAATGGGTATGAACACATCATTCTCAACGGCAGATTTGATCTTGTCCAAGATCGTGGTGAAAAGTTTTTCGAGGGGTTTACTGGTTTCGTTAAGATTCGGATAGTCCCTGGTGAGCCGACTAACCGTGCCGACTAGACGCAAAGTCTGCGAGGTCGACATCGGGTCCCATATTTTCTCAACTATAGCTGAACAAAAAATCAATTCATCCCATAACCGCTTTTAATTAGCAAAAAGTTAAAATGGATAAAAATTTTATCGAATATGCTTACACGTTAGTTTAGGGACGACAACTTTTTCTATAGTCAAAGGAATGAGTTTCACATCTGGATCCCGTTTTAATGAACTTTCGGTCTCACCCTGATCCAGCGCGTACAGAAGTAGCGCGTTGTACCATTTTGTCCTCTCTAGATCCGCACTTTCCTGATTAAGAAAAAAAGAAAGAAGAAATTTACATATATTACGAATTACTTGCATAAGCATTTATGTATTTTTGAGCAAAGTACCAGCGGATATTTACCATGATAGGATTCCACGTGATAAGTTGAAGCCTGACGACCGGGCCGATCATTTTCGGTATGCAAAGCGAAACGTAAGCTTCCGTATACGCTTCCATGTCCATTTCTTTCCACGTCTCAAGTTTTGCAAGGATTCCTCTAACGGTGCAAAAGTCATCCATAACATCGGAAAATATGTCTCTGCTATCGTTGTCGATTTCCTCTGCAAAGACAATTAACGAAAAAAATAGACGAAATCAATTATATAAATGAAGCAGACTTTTCTTTCGCAGACGAGAAAGAAATTGAAAGAAACGAACCTTTTGTCTGTTTAAATGCAAGATTTTGCTGTTCCGTAACTTCGTCATCGCTGGACATACCGTCGATGTGTTTCGGCAAAGTTGGCGTCAATTCTCGAGCTCTTCGCCGTCGTGCACGTCGACCCTCTCGCTCGGTCGCACGACGGATCCGCGCATCGTCCTCCAAACCCCTTCTCGCACTTTGACCTCCTAAATAATGCAAAATAACGAATACGAATTCAAAAACAATTCGTTAAAGGAATCCTGATAACATTTTTGTCATCGAAGGTGTAACAAATGGAGCGTAAAAGTTTTGCAAAAAATTGGCTCACAAATATTGTCCTCACAAAAATTGTGTCTCTATGTGTATTGGGTGTTGGCAAATTTTCAACGTCGATCTATTATCTCATTTCCGAGTAAATTGTCGAAAAATTATTGACGAACAGAAGAACGACTTGTGATGGATATATTTTTTTCTAATCGTATGACAATTTTATCACGCAATTTTTTGCAAAACGACTTAGAGCAGCTCCGCGCAACTTTGGCTATGACTATGGTTGTATCCTATTCTAGTGTTTAATGCAGATATTTTTCGCCTTCGATTGATAGGTGAAAAATTGTTTAAACTCGACAGAAAAGAATGACTGACTCGCAGCAGTGGTGATTTCTTCGGCCTGATCTCTCGTGTCCTGACGGCGTCTCTCCATTAGCTCGGTGCACCGCTCGCCGTACAAGTCCAACCAGCGTTCCTCCAATCCAACAACCAGAGGCAGCTGAACAACAAAGAGATCACGAATTATAATTCGCCGGCACACAAAAGTCCAATAACTTTGAAGATTAACCGAGTTTCGAATAATCGAACCGTATAAGTTTCGCTGCGTCAACAAATACATAAATAAGTAAACCCGTACAGCTGATTCGCATTACGCTCGATTTACTTGAAGTCCCAGTTAACTTTCAAAATCATCATATATCCGTAAAAAAAAAATCGTGTGCGACACCCACAACAATGACAATATTTATCGAGTTATTAATCGGATATGTTTTTTAAAATCCGTATCTAATAATCGTGTAAGCGGTACAGAGAAGATCGAGACCCCTGGCAGGGTAAACCAGAATGATTCGAGAGAGAAAGAGACTTTCTACTTCGATATTGACAAATGTCTTTCTCCGAATTTGTTGTTTGAAGACAAATAACATCGATTCGACGTAGTCGAGTTTGAATTTCTTTTTATGCACATACGCATACGGTATAGTGAAAATTTTGTCGGATTAATGTACCGGCTATATAGAACGAACGTATGGTTCGTTCCACAAAGAATAGCATGGCGAACCCCGAGATCTCGAGGAGGAAAAAAAAATACGTGACAGCGTATGAACCCACCTTCTCATCAAGACACTCTACCAAGTCAGTGACATACCCACGCAACTCTTGGTAATATCTGAAGCGCTGTGCTAGCTGGGGTGCGCGTATTTCACCCTCGTCCAGTTCCTTCAGTGTTTGCTGCAACTCTTCGTCCAACTGAGCCTTATCCAATTGATGTCGTCGATGTACTTGCCGTAAAGTCGCAATCCTTAAATTAAATAACATTTTATATTCTAGTTAAAAATATCGAACGGTTAAGATACTATATAAGCGTGCGGATGCAGGGAAGTCGTCGCTTTCAATAAATAATAATTTGCACATGGCTTCCTCATTCATTACAACTTTTGCGCATAGTTTTCTCTACGAGAAAGTTCGCTGATAGATTTTGGCTTCCTCGTAGAGAAAGCTATGCGCAAAAGTGTGTATAAGCGACTTTAACAATGTAGCACTCATTTGACTAGTCTGAAGCACTGCAACCTCCTTCAACGATGCAAGTCTGTCACACATACACATACTCACACACACATACATCCAGAAAACAGCTAAAAACCGCGTTTCTCGACGTTTTAGACTATTTCAAGTACTCTGACATTAAAATGCCTTTTTTTAACGAAAATATAGCTTCCTCTATAGGGAAGCAGAAAAAGGTTAAGTGTGCAACGCTGAGTCAACGTACTGTATCAAAAATATAAATGTTGTGAAATATAGTAAAATTTGACAATAATAAATAGACATGTGTCTGACCTTCCCCGCATTTTTTCGATTACTTCCTGGGGAGTAACCGGAGTTATTTTTGTTGGATCCGGTGGGTGAATGGACGGCGGCGGCGGAGGTGCAGGCATCAGCACCATTTCCAACGGTACTCCGCCAACTCGCATTGATTGAAATTGATTGGTATTCATACCCATTGTGTACTGTTGCTGCATCATGGAGTCCTGTTGAGCCGCTGCAATCTGTAATCGCAATTGTAAATACCAAATTACATTGATATACCGATTTTTAGTTTCTTTAGTTTCTCAACTTTTTTGATTGATTTACGATACTAATGCGATAAAACTGTTTCTGACGAGTGTGAGTTTTCAGCACGAACAGAAGATGAGAGCTGCAATCGCCCGACTTCAGAAAATCTTTTTCGCACGAGTATTTTAGCAAATTTTAGTACACAAGGTGTAAAACTGTCATTTTCGCGCCGAGTGACATAAATGTTTTTTCAATTCCATTTTCCATTACCTGAGCACCAGTGACGCCTTTCCTTATTTGCTGGGCTTCCCACTCCTCGTCCTCATTGCCATGCTCGCTCTCGTCGTCGGAAACTGTACGGACAATAAATAATTGGATAATTAGAGCGAAGAAAATTTGGGAAATATGGTGAGGTCGTTTATACAGTAAGAAACGAACGCTTAATGGGAACTTGCGATGCCAGAAAAGCTTCGCGTCTCATCTCTTTGTCCCGCGCTTCCGTATTGACCGTCATATCTATTCTATCCCGCGAATCATCGTCGTCACTTCTGTCGTGATCCTCTTCCCTGACGAGTCTCGACTTTCCCTTTTCGTCCCTAAAAATGTACATAAAATCTTAGCGCACAAGCTCTCCCGATAAAAAAAATAAATCAGAACATTCGTTTCCTTGTCAATCGAAGGATGATGCGATGATACAGCGTCAAAGTGGAATTAAAAAATGTAAAAAATAAAAAATTTATCAAATTAATAAAAAAACTTATAATCAACGATGAGAATGACCCAATAAAATATTTCAACTTTACATACGGTGAGTTATAGAGTGTCAAATTATAGTCTAACTTTAAATGGTCTAACCCGTGTTCCTCTATAGGTAAGTAATCAGTTCCCAATTCACGAGCTTTTTGACGACGCTTCCTTGCCGCGTGAATCATCGCGGCGTCGGGTATGCAACCGCCTGAAAAGAAATTATCATTAAATTGTACAAAAAATGACAATGAGTTAATGAGAAATGAGACTCGATTTTATGGCTCCTCATACTTTCTAAAAGTATTTTCATGGTATCGGCTTTGGCCGTATTCTTTCGGAAAGTGTGAGTTTTCTGTTCGTCCTCTTCGTCGGAAGTATAGTCGTCCTTTCCGGCAGTTAAAGCGGCTCTTCCATTCAATATCAGAGGTCCGGTATTCTTTATCTTCACCTGTTGAAGAAGATACAATCGTCAGTGGAATGGAAAAAAAAAAATTTTAACAAAAAACATTAACGTACGATTTTAAATAAGAGCATTTCATGTTGGGCAACTTTTATTATTTGGGTTAAAAAAAAAATAGGTAATTCTTTTCGTGATCATCGTATTGCCAAGGTTATTAATAATAATAAAACATCATAGAGATAGCTTACTACTAGATCGTCTGTCTTTATTTCTAAATCTTTTTCCTGCTTAACGGACATGTTCGCTTGCTCAGAGTCCACTTGCATTTTCTCTTCACCTTTCTTTTTTTTCCTCTCGTGATCAAGCTGTTTCATCAGTTTTTTGCTTCTAGAGGATTTCTTCACTTTAAAAACCTCCCCGTCGTCCGCTGTAAAATATACATTATTAGTATTACAAAAAAAAAGAAAAATTAAATACAAAAAATTAATGATAATACTTTGTTGAAAAAAAAACAGACTCGATGCATTTCGACCTTCGTAGTCCTCGTTCTTACAACAATAAGGTGGATGATTGTAAAGCCTTTTTTTCTGACCCATCAAAGACTTTCTCTAAGTGTATTAATTTTGCTCCTCAATTTTTGTATTGCTATATATTTTGCGATTAATAAACCGTTTTCAAGTTAAGGCCAATAACTTGGCTAAGTCATTCATTACAATGTTTAAAGATAATTTTAAAGAATTGTCCATAATAGGCCTAGCTATTAAAGGAAGAGTCCATTTATTTCCGGCAACAGTGTGTTAAATTTTGTTTTCTCGGTAATAACAAATTTGATAAACTATCTGCATTCGATTGTCCTCAACAGCCATCCGATAATGTACAAAAAATGCTCACTTCGGAATTTTAAACTTTGTTGCAGATTTTCATTTAGTTTTATATTACTTTTTTTCTAGACTTTAAAAAATTAATTATTTTCTTAACTTTACAAAATTACTGTTCCTTTTAATAGTGTCCATCTTCTGAGCAAGACACCCGAACCTTTTCCAAAAGCTGCCGAAGGGGCATTTAAAAAAAAATCTATGGAGACACATTCTATCGCATAGAATGGTAGGCACGTCGAACGCGTTACCAGTGGATGCAATTGAGGCAGAGTCAATTAATTTTATTGTTATTATCTCTAGTTAAAAAAACAACTAAAATGTACTATTTTGCCAGAATACGCTAAAAAATCCACATTCCATGCCTGCAATGGGGGCGGAAAGTTGTTGATTTTTTACCTGCAGGCCAAAAAGTAGCTACAGCAGTCTGGAAAGTACTGCAGCGGGCTGAAATAGTATATCATGCCACAAGGGAGGAAAGTGCATATTTTCACCGAGTGTGAATTTTGATGCCCGAGCAAAGCGAGAGCAGAAATTCACACGAGTCAAGGCCGGAAAGAAATGTAAATCTCTGGCGTCGGGCTCGCGAGTCGCCGAATGAGGAACCCGATCGAGGATCGAAAGGCATCGAGCTAAAATCCGGGACTAACCTTCGTCGAGCTCCTCGCCAAAGCTGAGGAGCGTCTGTTTGGCTTTCTCTTTCTTCTTCGGCTTCATTTTAATCGGTTGTGAATCCTCGCAATCCATCCTGTTCTCATTGTCCTCATAATCGTCGTTGAACGAACGTCTTCGTATGTTTCTCTTCGGTTTGTTGAACAGTGACATTTTTTTTTTTCGATTAGCCGTTGGCGTTCGGCAACGATTGATCCGCACCGAGGGACAGCAATACGACAATGTGGATTTAAGAATATTCGTCACTAATTCACGGACTTGTTAGTAGTGGCGGTAACGCAGAGGGTTCATGAAGTAACGTGTTATCGCGTGACCGAATGTGGCGATTAATTTTTTTTTGTTTGAAGAAAAAATCAACATACAGGCAGGCGGTACGCATTCGAGAGATTGATAATGCAGTATTGAAGCACACGCATCTGTGGCCCGAGAATGGCATGAACCGTGCAAACTGCTTCGAAAGTGAACTACAAATTTTAGCGAATTTCAGACCATTCGGAGCTCTCCAGCGCTGCTAACCACGCGGTGGAGGCGCGAACTGCGGTTTTTCATACGGAGGTTAATTATATCAGTTACACCTTGTAAAACAATTGAAACTGAATTATACTTATCGTATTTTATTTCAGTGATACAGTAGTAATGTAATTTTCCAACATTCGTAAAGTAAATTGATGGGATTTACATACATATTTTCCAGCTCGATCGGTGAGAACGATCTTTACCGATTATTACCCGCAGAAATCGAACTTACCGACCGAGCGTATCATTATATGCTTACACTAGCTGGCACCATAAGATTGTGGCGTGACCTTCGCGCTGTTCGCGCGTCTTATTATTGTTTACTGTACAAAAAACTGTCGTCGAATCTTGTAAAAAGGAATAAACAACAGAATATACTGTATAAAAATGATGTTTTTAATCAGTTATTTGTTGGTGGCAACTTGGTCGGAAGTAACGGGACAATCGCACAGTGAGTTAATTAACGTTTTTCCTCTGAGCATTGCAATTGTTGACACTTCGTTGCCTCATCAACGAAAATTGCGTATTGAATGTCGACGAACTTTCGAGCACCTCCCTATGCGCTCTGAAATATTTATAAATTCATTGCGTTGAAAAATAAACGTTTACCATTTAATCCTTGACTGTGCAAAAAAAAAATGTAATTCTATTCGTCGAAGACAAATGTCAAAGCAATCAACAATGGCAAAGAAATTTTTTTGCACCAGCAATTTAGTACAAACAATGTATTAATTCGATATCTCTGAAATCAATTCGTCGTAAGACTTTGAAACTCCTAAATTTTATTCACTTGTACTGTTTGCCGAAGCATCACATAATTATTGAGAAAGGAAAGAAAAATGCTTGGATGCAAAATTTCTGCAAGGTACTTGAATAACTGTTAAATGGTTATTGCAACACCTCCAAGGAGCTGCAGCGAGATTAATTAAGGCGCATGATGAATAAGAATATTTACCGTGCGATTTGCAAGAGTGCAAGTACCATCATTTGGATAAACAAATGTTTCCTCAATTTTGCGAATCTCGAGTGCTGCGGATGGAACTTGCAGGTGCAACTTGGCAACAAAAGGAAATGATACACATATTTATTGCAAAAAAAATGCTTTTATACTTTAAGACAGTTCAACGGAGTAATAAATTCTGTAGCTCTTATCAGTGTTGATAAAAAAGACTCCAGAAGCAGTCTTCTCAAGAATTTCTTATTTTTCAAAATTCAAAATCAGCATATCATTGATTATCGAGTTTAGAGTTTTTCCATTTTTTAGGTAGCATTTGCGACGCATTTAACAAGATCCTTTAACATTTTTTTGCACATTTATTTAATGAATTCTTACTTTTTATCTAACTGATATTTGAGTTTTTTTTCTCAGATTCTGCGAGTTATTATGTTCAGGGTTTTTCAATTTTTTAAATATTGTTTATAATACATTTAACTGAATTTCTGTATCTAGGATCTGTACATGTTTTTGTTTATCTATTTAATGAATTCCTACTGTTTGCCTAATTGATATTTGCGTTTTTTTCAGCTTTTCAGAATTATTGAATTTAGCACTTTTCAGTTCTTTAAATATGATTTATAAAGCATTTAACTGAATTTCTGTAGACAAGTTCCATACATTTTTTGTTTATCGATTTAATGTATTCTTACTGTTTATCCAATTGATATTTGCGTTTTGTTTTTTTTTCAGCTGCTCCGAGCGATGCTGCACGAATTTCCGTGATCAACGAAACCACCACCGCTGTACCCTTGTACAATGTATCAACGACGATTGTTAATGGGCATACTCGGCCTGTTACAACATTGCCGCCGATGACGTCGCTCACAAACGAGCGGCGTACGACAAAAACGACCTATGAATCGGAATCGAATATTTTATCGAGGCTGACATCGATCGCAGCATCGCCGATAGTCCCGATTTCGAACAGTAATCATCCTGTGACAGTACAACGAGATTTTCCCACGACAACCGCAACACCTCCGTTCGTCGGCCCGACGCCTTCTTACCGTCAATTCGACGCATTAAGTTTTGCGGGTAACTTGACGAAATACTTTAGAATCGTACAGCTCTGTATAATAGTTAACTCCCGTAATTAGAGAGATACGGAGATAAAACTCCGAATTCTTTTTTTTCACACTTTTCACGGAGTGAAAGTTATGCAATCTGAATCCCGGAGGCCTCTGTTGCGTTCGTGAGAAGATGCTTCATCGTCCGTGAATATAATTGCTCCTCTGCCTCGAAGCATTCTTTCACTTTAAGTGAAAATGAACTTGAACGAATTCGTTGTTTCAACTCTCTTATGCAAACTCGTTTCATCGATACAATTGTTTCAACGATACAATTGTTTCAACGAGACCTACATAACAATTGGACGACATATATACCTCGTAAATGGAACTTAAGTAAGTCTTTTCGAGAACTCTTTATATACATATTGCACTGTACAATAATATTCTGGATCAATATTGTATTAATATTCTGGACTAAAATTGTATGTGACAATACGTATACAGAGAGTTCACAAAAGACACTTAAGTTTAGATGTTTGAGAGTGGTACCAGTGGTGCAGAATCGACGCATTCGATATCTTTCAGAGGACATTCTGAGTTCATATAGAAATTAATTCGCAGCACATCTAAGAAGTCTGCAATTTTTGTTGTCTTGCGATTACTATGTGGGTACAATTGTTTCAACGATATCACTCGATACTGGCGTCGGCAAATTGGGTTGATCGTTGAAAAAAGGATTGCATTATAAATAGAAGCCGTCGATCTATTTAATGAATCGTTATGAAGGTGAATGATGTAAAAATTGGGAAAGAAGTAATATGAGGTGGTTATCGAATCCCCTTGTAAAGAAATACCGCAAAGACGTGCATGGAACATCGTAATATTTTACTTAACAGTCGACAGAACCTGAACGTAAGCTATCGTAATATTGGGATGAGGCATGATCGAAGAATCTCATTTAAAAAGATTGTGTACCGTTCCGATTGTGCCAGATGAGCGTTCGACCGTGAACTGGGATGCCGCTTGAATGACCGAGCAATCTTTTTTTTTATTGCTCACATTATTTTTTCACAGATATTTTGTATAACGTTTTTGTTTTTGTTTCAAGGCGGTGCTTTAATCACGATCAGCCTGGTGATTCTCGGTACATATGGATGGAAAATGTATATGGCCCGCATAGAAAGAAGTTACTGGACGCTCTGAGGCAATCCACCGAATTTACTCGAAGTTCCTACAACTAAGATTAATTAATTAATTCTAAAATTAATTGTAAGAGCAACGTCGCCGTACGACGACAAAATTAATTCGGCAAGCTATCTTCGAATCCAATGGTTTTTTTGCGTCTCGATTGTATCGATCTTGAATACCGACTGAGATTACCGTCGACGACTCTCATCTCTGTCAGTATCCACCACAACTCGGCGGTTTTTCCTGTTGAGCTAATTACGTCGTATCGCGTTTTTACATATAATTGCCGTTTTCAATGTTTAGCTCCGCAAGTGCGCTGCACTTGTGTATAATTTGTTCGGCCCTGAATTTGAGTCGATGACCTGGAATAAAGACTAAGTTGTCGATTGCATTTCCTCACAATGGAATGTTTCGTGGATCGATAGTATTTTTGCGATTGGTAAAGTACGCGTCGACGACTCTAAAACGTCAGGACATATCGGTCGTGTATGAGCATAGCTGATTCGCCTTTATGGCTCTAACCCACCGATCTGCGTTAAAACATTACCACTGACCAGCGGTCGCGTGACAAGACGAGATAAAAAACAAGAAATAATCACAAATGATTCATCGATATAATTTATCATTGTATCATTTATCAATTATCGTATTTATCGCCATTGTACTCGTAGATTAAAATCAATACACATTGTCCTGCATTATAAGAAAACCAATGAAAAGAAATGCATTCGTGTCATTTTTATATTAAATTGTAGGTTTAACTAACATCTCAACTATCAAAACATTGAACCACATTCGCTAGTTGAAGCCTTACAACCATTTACAACTCATTCAGCAAGTCCGCGCATGCGCAATCGCGGGATCTATAATTGTGTTGTTCTCAAAAATCATAATCTAAAATAAACACGAGAAAAAGTTTTACCTACATTCCAGTGTCATCCAAAATGTGAATTTTGAAGTGGCCAGAAAAAAATGGTCTCGCATTAAAGGACGTCCGAGAATATTGAATGCATAATTCTGATACTTTATCACAGTATGTATTTATCAATAATCTATCTGCCTCAATTATCGTTAATATAGATTGAAAGTAAATTTTTAAAAACCGCAACATAACTCGCTAAGATATCTTGCAAGCTCTAATCGTTAAGCGTTAGAGCCAATAATCTGATACCGATACCTTTTTTTTTAATCTCGTACGATTAAGCTGTGCAATAAAAAATAAAAATACCGAGAACCAAAGCAATTGTCACGTAGCAAAGCGATGGTGGGGATAGAGCGCCAGACTACATCCGAAAGTGTAGTGGGGTGCGCTTAAGAGAAGGGCCGCGCGGGTTCACTGGTTAGTCACACGACCAGTCGCAGCGAAGGCTATCCAGCAGTCGGTAGTCGACGGTCGTTTACCGCGGAGGTATACCCGGACGACGGGTCTTTGCGTCCGGTTGAGGTAGTGATACAAAAAAAGAAAAAAAGAAGGAAAAAAAGATGGTTTCGCGATGGACGAACGGCGCGTTTCGATGCGTCACGTTTTGTCTGGTGCTGTGTTACGTTCAGATAAATAGTTTGGTATCGTCGGAGGAGCAAACTGGTGTTGGTAATCTTGCTACGCGGATGCGGGCAATAAGTGAAGATTTGGACCGGCAGCTGCAGGATGTGATGGCCTCGCAGGCCGTTAATTTTACCACGGTAAATACAACGGGATTGCCTTACAATGCATCGACCAAGTTCAACGCCAAGGGAATGGGACAACTTTACAACGTTACGAACAAATTCATCGATCTCGTACAGTCTAAGCAAGCATTTCCGGAAGGTAAGGCAGTTTTTTTTTTTTTTGGAATGTAAAAAATGCGCAAATACGAGGGCGCTTCGATGTATCTCGTCGATCGCCATAACATCAACAGCCAGACGACGCTAACGGATGTGTAGTTCTTTTCTGTCGCGAAGGAAACGCCCTGCGTTGAAGCAACTGCAAAGTGGAACTTTGCGTGGCGGACGAAAAGAAGCGTTGTCGTTCTGTTGGTAAACAGGCGAGTCGATGATGACGTATTTTTTTCCCTTATTCGGGATAAAATTATTGTACCGCCGTTACCGAGAACCGCGGTTGCTCATTGGTCCGCGTTATTCGAGACATCGTCTTTACGGATATCGATTATACACGCTTTGTTGCCATTCTCATTTGCCGTCTTCGGCTTGTTGCTAAGTCGCCACGAGAATGGCTTTTGTTTTAATCCGCTGATGACAACAACGGGACGTCGTAAAAGCTGCGATAAAGCGACGACGGGGGGAAACAATAAAAAAAAATCGATATCGTACACGCGTGGGAGAGTTTACTGTTTCTTTGGGAGAGTCGTGAGACGCGGATTGTGCGAAGTTTCAACTGGCTTTGGGGTTAATTCGAAACTTCGAAACGCGGAAGGTCAGGTCCATTTTTCTTTTCTCTCGATCACGCACAGTTTATCGCGCCCCTAGGGTTTTTGTATTTCTCCAAAGAAACCGTGACTCGGAGATAGCTCGATGACTCATTCGTGGCTTTGGTTTTAGAGACTTTTGTTTAAAAACGCGTACGATTGGCCGAATGGGTCGTGCTCGAAGGGTTCTTTGTCCCGAAGGGGGTTTCCGTGTCGTTTGATAACTCCTTGGCGGTCAAACAACCACACGTAAATGGTGACTAAATGAGAGTCTAACCGCGCGAAATGGCGATAATGCGTTACTATGGGGAAGCCGGTGTCCATGCGTGTGGACATTTTCGTGTCACTCACGATGGATCAACAGACCGATAAATTATTATCGGAAATAATTTGCTTCGTTTTTATCGACCAATTCAGTCACTTTGATGAGGTAGAGAGCACGGATGAAATGGAAATTGGGACGTTTCTTCGTTACGATTACTTGAAATGTTCCTAAAAAAAAATGTTACACCATCAGTTAATTACAAAGCTTCTTTTACGATGTAGCACTGTTATCATTATTATGGTAGTCGGCCCAACGGATTATAATATTTGTCAATATGAGCGTTGTGCATCGTGATAAAATGGAATTGGAATTTTTGGGTACAAATTAGGTACGAACTGGTAAAGATAAAATATAGACAAGAGAGATGTGGCAGTGACTTCCGGTAGGCAACAAACACTATCGTCTATCCAAGATAAGTGGCGAAACGTTTTAACCGTTTGCGAATTATGACCGAATAAAAAATGATCAAACACCCAAACCGAAGCTTTCATAATATTTTACAAAAATAATTTGTTTTTACTCGTATAGACTCGACTGACATCGAAATCCTAAAACAAATCTTTACACCATCATTACAGAGCTTCTTTTGTGGGATAGCACTGTTATTATTATTATAGTAATCGGCCCAATGAATAATATTTATCTAGACGCGCATTGTCCATCGCGTGCGCGGTAAAATAGAATTGGAATGTTTGGATACGTGTTTGGTACGAACTAGTGGAGATAAAATGTAGATAAGGGCGACGCATCAGCGACTTCCAGTCGTCAATAAACATTGTCGTCTATCGTAGATGAGCGGTTCAAGTTCAAGATTGTTGGCAAGTAAAAGAAAAATCGTATCGGAATGAGCGTGGCTCTATTCTCGGACTAAATTCTCGCGCGATAGCTTTAACCGTTTGCGAGTTATGACCGAATAAAAAATCATTGACCACGTACACGAAGCGTTAATAATTTTTTACATATATACTTTTTTATTCTTATAGACTCGCCTGACGAGGAAATCCGAAGAAAAATGTTTAAACTCTCAGTTCGTTACAAAGCTTCTTTTGTGATATACTCTTATCATTATTATTATGGTAGTCGGCCCAGCGAATATTTGTCAAGGCGCGCATTGTGCATCGTGATAAAGTAGAATTGGAATTTTTGGGTACGAATTAGTCAGGAACTTGTGACGATAAAATATAGATTAGTATAATTACGAACTTGAGATATAAAATATAGCACCAGTCACTTCCGGTAGGCAATAAACATTATCGTCTATCATAGATAAGTGGCGATATCGTGCAGTGTTTCCCAGAATTTGATAAAACTTCAATAAGTAAACTAATCCAAGAATCGTTCGATATGTGTTTTTTAAATCGAATTGATGTTTTGTACACAACAATTATTCCGACTCGTTCATTCACTAAAATTATCGTCCGATTTACTGGTCGTTGACCTCGCGTCTATAGTACGCTTGCATTTATCGCAACGTAGTAGATAAATATATTGCCCACACGAACATGTGCCAGTGAACTTCCGTCAATCGCAGACATTGAGTCATTCGGTTCTTCGGTCACTAGCGCGACAAGTATAGTTTCAAAAAAATATCGCTTTTTCAACAATGCATTCATTTATCGTGGTTGAAGTAGCCACTGCAGGAAACACAAGGTCAAAGTAGTGATACATCTTCAAAATTGTTTGTCCACAATGTTGTGCATTTATTAACAGCAGCGGAAGTAGATTTGTATTACCGTGTGAGTCCTCAATGGATGAAACTAGTTTTTGATTCAAAGAAGAATACTTATTCATCAACCAACTTTAATGTACGACGGCTCATTTTGTTCCTCGAACGTGGCTCTACGAAATTCAGCAAGTAATGTGATGTGATTAGGCGATTTTCAGTGGCCTAACGTGCAGTGAGCCATTGAAAATATCGATTTTATGCACAAGAAATCGTATTTTTGGGATTTCAATGGAAAATATTGGGTTGGGAGTAAGATGATTGTTATATTCGAGATCAGCGGGAAAAAATACGTGGAATATAGCCTTGAAACAAAAAAAATTGATTGACCAACGATTTTTCAATATTTTCATTTTTTTTTATAAATGTTTCAACACAACCTGGAAATTGTCCTTGGTTGTCCTTAAATTTCGAACCGTCTTTTTACTGGACACCATGTAAAAACAAAGAATTCCCTGCAACGTCCGAAAATGAATGGCGCAACAAAAATGTTCATGTTAAAAAATATATCTTATTATTTCACCATATAAATATTCGTCGCACGATTCATTTTCGGTCATTGAAGTGAATTCTTTGCTTCCATCCTACTGTGATTTTTGTATAAATACTTCGAATTCGACCTCCAATTTCGACAAAGTAAGTTAAATTTAACTTACTTTGTCAATGTCCAAGTAGTTGGCTAACATTTTATCGGAAACCAGTCCGTCGAAGGGAAAACAGCGAAGATACCAAGTAAAAACTGTCGTCTGTCAGGCTGCATGCTCCAAACCGGATGTGTGATGTAAAACGAGTGGGTAGACCCCCAAAGTCACGTCTAAAAAAGTGTGCTCGGTAGTTCCAGCAAGTCTCTCGGTGTCATCCGTGAGACTCGAAACAATGTGATGTAGGTGATATCCGGTTGCACAGTGTGTAGCGTGTTAGCCCGCACGTAGTAGAGCCCACAGGTTCGAGAGCGAGCGGAAGGGCTCACCATGTTTTATCGTGTACGCGTCCGCCCGCGTATAACCGCGATAAATCGTTTGTGAAAAAAAAAACAATCTTTTTGTTACTTCCTACCGGACGGCTTTTCCGTATCGCGACTTTAATAATTTCGCGAAAAAGAAACGTATATTTTTTTTACCGATATATAATATATAATATATCAAATATACCGATTATATTATATATCGTACATATTTTTTGTAAAATCTCTCCAAAGTCCGTTTTGTGATAGTGAAGAACACCGTAAAAAATCGTACAGGAATTTAATGAAAATATGCATAAATTTGATGAATTTAATGAATTTATACATAATAAATTTGATGTACGAGTTTGTACATAAAAACTTCCAGTCCGGTGCATTAGATTTTCAATTTTTTTATCAGTGAGGTTCGATTGATTTTGCAGCTCACATTTTTAGTTCTTGGTAGTTGGTTTTTTTACTCATCAGCACGTAACCGAACTATCGACAGGCCGCTCGGTCTCGTGCTTATGGCTATTCAGAGGTTTCCACTGCACCTTCGACCTAAATTCCATAGACCGTTTTTAATATGAAATTATCTCTCTTGTTGCAGGAATAATAACCGTGGTCGACCATCGACTCCAGTTCGCCGATCCAGCGAAAGAATGGCGAATTATTCTGACCCATTACGCCGGGCTGGCCGGGCTTGCCGTTGCTGGTCTCCTGATAGCCGCTATTCTGCCGTGCGTTGGTCTCTTCTTCTGCTGCTGCAGATGCGCGGGCCACTGCGGCGCCAGAAGTCAACCTTTCGACAAAAAGCACGATCATTGCCGAAAAATTATGCTGAGCTTCGTTCTCATCGGTGTCGCTACGATTATTCTGTAAGTGGTTGCATCGGAGCTAATGCCATGTGTAGATCACGTGCCGAGTGTAATCTTTTTTATGATTGTTTTGTTTCCTCATAGAGGAAGCTTTGTTTTGGTAAAGAAAAAGTTGAAAATTGAAATTTTCATATCGCCTCCTCATAAAAGTTGAAAATTGACATTTTTATAACACTTCCTCATTATGTCCCTTTATCTGCAAAGCTACCTCCATGAGGAAATGCTTTCTCATAGAGGAAGCTTCGCGGATAAAGGGACATTATGAGCAAGTGTTATAAAAATGTCAATTTTCAACTTTTTATCTACCATTTTAGCCGGTAAAGATTAACCGATTTTTCAAAAATTTGAACAGCTGCGTATATTGAGTGCGTTAAAATTTCGTCGTTGCAGCGCTTGGAAGTTCGCTTAAAAAGAACTTAACATCGATCGATAATAAACGATGGACTGGCTGATGATATCATCCGATGATATCCGGTGTCTAATTTTATTGTGAAACTCAGTAATTTGATCGTTGCGATTGTAGCACCTTGAGAAACACCTAAACAGCGCTTTAACGTCGATACGATTTCACAAGGAAAAGTTCGAGATGCAGCTTTCCTGAAAATATGCTCCTAAGTATTATCGGCATTGAATTCTGGCAAAAACATAGCGGACGCACATGACGCAATTTTGCCGCCATCCCGTGCAGACATATGTTGCCCATTTGCTGGCGGGTTGTTGAAAAATGCTATCTGGGTATGTTCAACTACAGAAGGGAAAGTCTCGCGATACAGCTTTGCGTAAGCGCTTCTCGAAAGGCACTTGAAAAAACCGAAAGAATAAACACTAAAATGTTAGTAAATTATTGTATCGAATTTATAAATGATAATCGATGTTTCGGTAGGTTGACGATGTTGTCCCACTACGACAGCATATTTCTTTTAATCGTCTCGCGAAACCCGAACGGTATAAAATATTTGAACGATTATCGATTCGTTGATTTATCGATAAAAAAATTTATGCCAGTCCGTGTGACGATAATACGACGATAAATTGAATTGTTTGCAGATTCGGAGTCGTCTGTGCGTTCGTAACAAACGAGTACATGCAGGAGGGTGTCGAGGGTCTGCCCGACCAGGCGAAAACGAGCCTCGAAGACGTGGAGCTTTATCTGACAACGACTAAGCAGGAAATCCACAACCTTTTGACAACAAACTACGAGGAACTCGAAGTTACGCTGAACAATATACTGCACGCTAGCGGGAGAATCGTTACCGAGGAATTGGCGATATATTCGCACGCTGTGTCGTTGACGAATCTTAACGACATCGTATCCGGCCTGGACGCGATCAGGGAAGACCTGAGAATGATGAATAAAATAACGCAGGAGCTGAGAATGAACGCCAGTCAACTTGATATAGGTAGGTTCGTATTGCACAAGGATCATTAACCAATAACACACATTAAACAGTTAATTAATTCTGTGGAATTTCGTACGAAAATATTTTTGTTTTAATTCTGCAAGTGCGCGAGCATGGGACAAAAACATAAACGCACTGACAGACAGACAAGCAGCTTTCCGTAAAATAAATACACGAGAACGATTTACTGTATTCAATAACTTTTTACGGATTTATTCAAACCAATTTCATCATTTTTTTTTCTTCAAAATTCCAGTCGTCCGGGGCGTGAAGAAGGATTTACTCCACACATTGTCGGCATGCACAACGCACACCTGCAAACAAGTTTTAAGTGACTACAAAATCAATCAAATGTCCGTGCAAGTGGAATTCGATAAGGTCAGTATTAATTCTCGCCCCCCTCTCCCCAATTTCGTTTGTTCATCAAGGTGCTAATAAAAAAACAAAAACTTTATCAATTACTCGTATTACACGCAGTACTTGGACCGATACTTTCCGAAGGTATGATTACCTTTATTCACGTTGATTGCTACCGGGAAGTACAAAGTTGTTATCAATTGTCTGGGCACCGTGTGCAAGTTATATTTCTCAGCCCTTTGAAACACGAAACATTTATTCTTCTCGGGTTCATTTTATCCTTTTCAATTCATTCATCGACAGACAAATTGTCATGCATAGAACATACTGATCGTGGCTCAAAGGGTCAATATGGAAAGTTTTGAAAGCATGCAGAAAGTCTTGGACGCTGGAGAGTTGCAAGTCGTGAACCGATCACTGTACAATTATTGTTAATTGGACGATCTCATGATAAATGAATCATCATTAATTTTATTTTTTGAAAATAAATTTGCACGGATAAGTAGTTTCCGAGCACCTCGGACACGTATCGCGTGACGAAAATTAGACCGATGTTTTTTATTCATCTGTTTGTGAAGATGAAAAAGATAAGTCCTTCCGGTTTTAGTCACGCGATATTTACCGCTTGGAGTGAAAGAGTTCTTATCGATCGGCTTTTGAAAATTTGCATAAGTCATTTTTTAAAATTTCCGTCAATTTTGTGCCACGAAGTATCTTAACTGCTCTTGGAGTGACAATGTAATAATAATTTTTGCTTAACTTATGCACGGCGAATTGCAGCACCATGCTCGATAGATACATTTTTAAAAAAGATCGATGTCGCATCAATATAATGATAATAAAATTTTTGTTACGCGTTACAGTTACCCGACGTTACGCCTTCCTTGCGAAATATCACATTGTTGATGGAAGGCGACATCGTGTCGGAGGTCAGTCAGGGCAGGGAATCCTTTTTGAAGATTCAAAAAGACATTCAACGCGCCGTAAACCAGACGATCCCTGTCGTCAGTGCGAGCATACGAAAAGCCGGCGAGTCATTGGCTAAAGCGGCGATCAATATCACTTCCCTTATCGATAAAATAAATCGTGATATTAATAGAGAGTATAAACCTCATCTTAAGACAACTAAAGATCACATCGATCAATATTCATTGTACAGGTAATGAACTATTTTTTTCGTTTTCATAATAAATTTCACGCATATAATTTTTTCGATATCTTACAATAATGTCTTCATTATTTTATTCTATTTTTTTCAGATATTATCTGGGTCTTGGTGTATCTGGTATTTTGCTTACCGTATTGATGTGCTTAACTTTCGGTCTCTTGTGCGGTATTTGCGGCAAGCGTCCCGATGGCTACGGCGACGATTGTTGTAACAAAGGTGCTGGCGCAAGATTCCTTATGATGTGAGTTTTTATCATTTAAGGAAAATGTAAAAATCGCTAAGAGCATCGAGTATTCCTCCTATTTGCACTACTAATAACCTTTACCTAAAAAAGATAGCGTAATGGTGAAAAAAAATTGAGCTAAAGAATTTCCATCACCTCATCTCTTCAAAGCTCGAGCTATCGATATGTACATTTTTTTTACCGATCTCGATCTCCTTAGAAGTCACTACAAAAAATGGTGTCGCGTAATATTTACACCTGTCTTTTCTGATCCAGGGCTGTTTGGATAATGTTTCTTTTCACGAGTATACTGATGGTCGTGACAGTGACGCACATGATTTCGGGTGCGGTAGCGCAACGAGGAATCTGCGAGCCACTGAAGAATCCGAAGGACAATCGTATGTTCGAATTGGTAGACGATTTGGTACAAATCAAGTCGAAGCTCTATTACAATCATCCCGAAGCTGACATCAATATGAGCTGGATTGTTACGTTAGTATTAAAAGATACAATAACACAAATTTTGAAATGTTTTGTTTTCGCGAAAACAAGGCTTCCTCTATGAGAAAGTAAAATATACGTATATTAACTGAAAATGTTAAATCTCATTGCAGAAAGTGCCATGCCAACGAAACTCTCTACAAGGTGCTAAAACTCGAATATATAATGGATCTAGATTCGTTGAGGAAATATGCCGAGCGCTACGACATAAGTAGTACGATCGGTCAATTGCGAAAAATGATAAATCTATCACCGGGTGTCGTAATACTGAGCGACAGTGCTACTATGAAGCTGAATGACTTGGCGCAGAGCGGATTGAGCGATATAAAGTTCTATCAGTACGCCGAGCTGCTGAAAGAAAATATAACTAACATAAATCTGGAACATCTCGCTGGAAAGCTTCGGGACATATCCGACAAACTTCCGGACGGTCAAGATTCTACGAGGGACAGCCTTCAGAAGAATGCTCACGATTTGGAGCATTATCACAAAGATTTGGTCATGCCGATGGCTGCACTGAGCGAACAACTTAGCAACAGCGCGTTGACTCTCCAGGAGCACATCAAATTTAATCACGGCTCAATGCCCGAAGCCATTCATAGCCTGGTCGACGAAGTTAAAACGGCTCAACAATTTCTTAACGAGGCTGGACCAGAATACGTGCAATATGTAAGGGCCACAGCTTTCTTCAATTCAACTGTGTACTCGAGGGGAGAAAAATATAATTTAGAATATAGTTTCAATACTTTGAGATTCCGTGGTGCAGTGTTGGTGCATGCATGTCAACAGCCTTAAATATAGAAGAATATATATGGACCATTTCATACCATTTCGACCTGGGTGTAACCATTCTGACTCAAAACAATTCAGATTTTTAATTAGATTTTATCAGATTTTTTTTTATCTCAATTTTTTTTTAATGTTGTGACACATATAAGAAAATTTTACGACTTGAGGCGGCGTGGGCCGGTGTCACCTTCAATTTTTGAGGGTTAGAATCAGCTCGAATTGGTAGGGAAGGCCCCATTTTCACTTGCAAAAAAATGGAATCTACTTTAATACATTTTTTTATTGCAGTTAGCAACCAAATTCGGAGATGCTCTTGTTCACCAGGTTGACGATTTCTTGGAACATTTAATCACAAGTACCCGAGAACATATTGGACGATGTGGACCAGTGTCAAACGCATACAATGCAACCCTCGTTGCCGGTTGCAACAAAGTTTTGGATCCATTTGTACGTCACTTGTTACAATTATTTTTCATCCAACCTTTACAACAAAAAAAGCTCGACTTTCAGATGATTGAAGTGACCCACATATTTTTTTGTTGTTTGCAGAACGGCTTTTGGGCAAGTGTGGGTTGGTGCTTGATACTTTTTATACCCACGATAGTGCTCTGCGTCAAGTTGGGCTCACTCTATCAGAAGTCCGATCCGTATCCCGGACCTCTTGTCGAATCGTAAGTACAAGAGCTGATACACTCAAATTGTACAAACCGTTATGCTAATTGAACTTTGCCGCTGGTACTTTAGTTGAACCTATCTCATTCCGTTTAGTCATTAGACCCTCTTCTGTTATGCAGCCTTTAATTTTTCTTCGAAATCCTTTTACGACGATATATGCGGTAAAGGGAAATTCTTGCATGTATGCGAACTTGTGTACGAATATCTGTGAAAATTACATAGCAATTCAAGTGTGCCGCCTTTCCCGTGGAAACTAATTCATCTGAGATATCAATGAAGCCTTCTGTTCCATGAGTTTGATAACTCGAGGATTGCCAACCATTCCCGAGAATTAATTTTAAACGCTGTTAAAGCGGATTCGTTCAGTTTTGTCAAAGAACAATCCGCAATTTTTGATCGATATTGATGTACTGCCGCTCATTTTCTTTCTTGAAAGATGCTCTACAAATTTACCATATTCGATAGTATTTTCGGGTTTAAAATAACAGCCGTTTGTTTATGAAGGAATTTCGGCGGATAAACAAAAGGTTGACCGGTCCCGAAAAGATCGCACTGTGACAACAGCGACATTAACTCTAAAAGCCTCCACGGTTTCAACTTCAATATTAACAAAGAATCAATCTCGTTAATCCGAAAGAAAAAAGATTTTGTATTAATTTTATAATATTTTTTCATTGATTTCACGGTATTTCACATCGCCTTAAATCCAATCGATGCCTGATTCTGAAGTCATTGTTGAATAAGGACGCATTGCGCAGACTCGAGTCATAATTTTGTACAAGCTGTCGAAAGGCATTGAAATCCATCATATACGTTATATGAAGTGAAGTAGCGTGTAGTTTACTTAGAAGACTGTAAAAGGAAGCTGTTGCATTTAGGTAGCCGTTACTTTTTAGCTATCTATCGGAAGAGTATTTGAGTTCTTAGAACAAATATTCCGGACATAGAAAATCTATTATCATAAATCGTTCGATCTCCCTGAGATGCGATCATATACCAATTATTGGCACAGTAGTTATCCGAAATTCTTAACTCTCTACCATAATTCCAATATGGTATCATCGATCGTTTCTCGATCAATGATCGGTATTAAAAAATAAAAAATAAAAATAAAAAACTGGAGAGGGAAGATCGAGGGTAGCCACACACAAGTTCGGACGATGTAAGGTCGAACGGCGTATGATTGGAGACTGCCCTTCATTATGGAATTCTATAAAAATATACGTATTACGATACATTTCAGTGAATATTTGTATGATGCGTACGCAGACAGGGATAACATACCCCTTGCTCAGTGAGTACTTTTCGTAAATTAACACAGGTTTGGCATGACGGTTTAAGGTAAAAAAGCATGATGAGCTGCTGCAACAATATTTTGCTGCTTTCTACCGGGTCGTACTGTTTCTGTTTACACCATATAAATTTAATTTATCGTAAGAAAATGATTTAGTTAATTAATAACATACAGTTATTAATTGTTATATTCCTCGCGATTTTATTTAAGGGGTCCGAATCAGGTAAAAGTAACAAAACTTCGATCTTGGCTATCTCTCCTTCTATGAACTATGTATTCAAGACGAGAACCTGTCGTGTTAGTACAAAAATGAAACAATCATTTATATCAAGAAACGCAGCTACGTCTCATCGCCAAGTACTTAAAAAATATTTTTTAAGTACTTAAGAGATTAGTTTTTCGTGCATACGAACCATTATTACTAGCAGAGTTTAAAACAATAGCAAACGCTTCTGCTGTTTGTAAAATGCATAGTTACGTCCCTCAACAGTGCCATCCAAGATTAAAATCTGACAATTTTTACCAAACTCAACACCCTTAAATGCATCTTGCCATTATTTCATAGTCACCCATTTCATGTGCGTCGGTAAATGATATTTTTGTAACTGATCCGTAAGAAGTGTTACTTTTCGTGCGTGCCGAGAGTGTCGAAAGTGGCGCTTTACAGTCCAGTGTACTATAAACACCTGCATGCGGACATCGGTCCGATCTTACTTTACGCACGCACGTTACGCACGTTTCAGCGTGCGTAAAGTACGGCGCATGCGCAGTAGGCCTTGCTGTACATCGCCACAATAAGCAGGCACGAGTAGCACTTCTCGTGCATTTGTTACAAAAAATATTTTATCTCCCAATGTGTGAAAATGGGGGTTTTATGCACGTACAACGTCCGCAATATCGCCATTTTCTCACCGAGTGATATAAAGTATGCTTTACCGCACTTGTATCGCAAATTATCGTTTCACCAGGTCGATCAACAATGGTTGGAAAACGATCGAATAATAAAAAATTTATTGTCACCGCGCTTTAAGCAATTTCACGTATCACACATATCACAAAAAAAGAAACGCAATTTATATGCATATCACAATAATGATAATTTTTTTACGGTTCGGACATTCTCTAAATTCTTCAAAAATTAATTTGCAGGGTTCATGACAAAAAATACGTGTCACACGCCAGACAACACGCCAATACGTATGTAGAGAGCTATGACGGTCCGGCAGGTGGTTACAGCGGCGGCGAGAGAATAGCTGACGCGTATCAGGGATCATCGCATCAAGATTCAAGATACTCGGATCATGCGCCCAAGTGAGTATAAAAAAAAATTCTATACAATATCGATGATTGTTTTGAAAATGTATAAAGAATTTTGAAATATAAAATATAAAATATTTTAACACGACATGGTTCTTTGAAGAACTTGGGATCTAATGTAACAAGGTAATTATTATTCTGCCCATAGAAATTGGGACTATCCCAATGGTGGTCCGCCGAGGTACGTCCCTCCAGCTGCAGCTCCGCCATTGAGCACGGAATACGAACGTCCGCCACCTTATTACTTTCCAGGACCTGGGTAAGATACAATTTTTATAACACAATAAGTTACGACTCGAAGTTGACCCGAAATAAATCATGGCGATTAATTGATCGTCGTCAATGATTCAACGAACAGAATTGATATCCTTGTTGTTACCTTCGTCATCGCGGCACAACACCTATAATGAGATTACAGTAACCTTTATAATAGTCCAACTGCGCTGAGCTTGTTTCGCAAAAACTATTCGATTGACATTATTCGCGACGAAGAGACGATAATAAGATATGAAAACGAATGTTAAATTCAGCATATCGTTACTACAATGCGCTGGACGCTAATATCGAGCGTCGCGACGAGTAAGAAAACCCCATACGATACTTAACGTTTCCTTATACATTATATGCTTTCAGGGTCAGAGATTAGGAGAAAAGTGCCGTGGCATGCACAAAAGCAGCGTTGAGCAGCGCCGCATCCCACACCTTTACCCGAAGTTACAAAAGGCGGATCACGAATAGCATGAGATCTGGAATGAGAGGAGAATATGTTTGAGTTTATTTGAGTTCCCAAGTGTGCCACGGATTATATAAGTGTAAAGACCAAGACAGTAGAGACTGAAGTAGGTTTAAAAAGAAGAAAAAAAAAAACAAAAACACAAAATCTGGTGTCAGACAAGCGATGACAAGAAAATACTCGATTGTCGATTGAATGTCTCGGGACACTAATTCTAATCGTATTTATCGCCAATTAATCAGTACAATTTATTTGTTTGCCGCCATCATTATACTTTTGTTTGTTTGTTCGTTATCACAAACTAGATACTCCGTTTGAACAAATATTTTATGTAATAATTAACGAAAAATTCTCGGTCGGTCTGTGTAGCTCTTGCCGATAAGTGTCGTTGTTTGCACCGCGCTTTATCCAATTGTATCTTCGATTGTATTCGAGGCATCTACTCACAACATCTTACCAACACCGCTCAGGGGAGTTTTTTTTTTATCATAGTTTATGGTTTTGTGGAACATTACATTTTTTAAAAATTACGTTACGTCACATTGACGCTACCGTTTAGATCATATATATTTATAAATTGGTCGTAAGAAGTATTGCCAACGTTGCAGACTGAACTCCACTCCTTCTACGCGTTTAAATTTACACTAAAAAAACAATTATAATAATTTGCGACATATGACGTTTCACGATGCGTGAAGAGATTATGAATTTATTGTTAAATAATTAGAAAAATGATGATAAAAAAAGAAATACGACTACAAAGTAGAGAAAAAAAATCGAGGACATCACTAATTCGTAAATTAAACTAGTTAAAAGAAAAATTGCATTTGCTAATAAAGTGTCATACTAATTTGACCATTCATGTTTATGCGGGGTTGTCGAAATGTTATTGACAAAACGTGATTCTATTCTCCCCAGTAATAGAGTAGTTTTTTTCGTATTAAAAAAAAGTATGTCCATCAAAGTTGACAATTGTTACTGTTTTTGCTATACGATATATTTCTTTTCTTTTTTCGAATTTGTAGCGAGAAAAAAGAAAGAAAAGAAAAAATACAAAGGTTTCTAAGAACTCACTGTGCCAACGGAAGTGTGTTCACTACGAATAACTTTTAGATTAAAACGAATAAAACGAATCGTCGATCTAAATAGGAGTTATATATGTTTTTTTGGCCCCCACTTATTCCGGCTTCATCTCGTGGGTATATCGCGCGAGCGACAAAGTGCTATGATATTTTTCTCCAAGAGTATTTTAGAGACTGCTTTTTTAACAGATTTAGCTTTTTTTTGCATATGCGCTGATCAACGATCACTGCTGATCGATTCTTGCACTAAGTGTTCAATAAATACGCGTTATTTTCGCCCCAATAATGTGTAAGAGAAGTTCAATGTGATGGAGGTATATCCGCAATTGTATAAAGTATCGAAATAATATATAATTATGAACTTATTGATAATGAATAATGTATAAAAGTGTTTCTTGGTATGATTTGTTGAAGTCTCGTTCGACAATGCGTTAGAAGCATTTTTAGAGTAATGAAAAATTATATTGAAACATTTGGATTGATTAAATCATTGAAGCGAATAAGTTGCATGAATGGCGAACGTATTGAAATCAGTACCTGATCAAAGTCTGTAGATAGGAAATGGAAATAGCGGAGAATGTAAGCCTTCGCGCGACGACCTTAATCCCTCGCGATTGTCTCGAAAGAGATTCAATACACGAGGTCGATTTTTGTAGGTCCTTTAGAAACCTTTAGAAAAATAGTGTACTTTCTTGACAATAAGAAATAATTCCGTCAAAGAAACGTTGAAATACCTACATTCAGTAACGCGTCCTATCTGAATACTATATAAATCGCAGCAAGTCAATAAAAAAAAAGTTTTTTCGGCTTCTGTTATGAACGGAAGAAAAGTTACCGACCTTAAGAAATACAAACTGTCGGCCATGCAGATACCGCCTTTTCCAAAGCTACAATTATTCGTAGAGTGATGTTGCTAGATATTAAGTCGGTGACGAAATTGGCGCAGTAACTAATGCCAATGAGTACAATCCAATTAATTTGAAAAATGTACTGTGCTCGTTGTATGAGATATTTAGAAAATAGCTTAGAAACCCACCAAAAAAAAATATCGGAAACTCTGAAAATCATTGAAACTGTCTGGTTAGTTTTTCAGACAAATTGATATCAGAAAAATATTTTCACCAGGGAAGCATTCGGACAGTGCAGTCGAACGTTTGCGCAGAACACGCGTCGTTTACGGCTATAAAACATAAACAATATAAAAAAACAATTACTTGAGCATTATTGCAGAAAGAAAAAACGGAAGTTTATTCTTTATAATGCACGATTTTGGCCTAATTTATTGCTCGACAAAACTACGTTATAGATAGGCATTGCATAACCACAAAAACAGTTTTACCATCGGAGGATACGCTAATCCCCACACGCTATCTCGTTTTATTTATCGAATCGGAAAACCTCGATTATCGAACAAACGAAACACAACTAATACACAATCGGTGGATCTCGTAACTGTCGTGTTTCGTGAGAGACGGTCAAGTGATAACCTTATCTCGGAGTATCCCTGATTAAGAATGTCGATAAATACCGTATAATTTCGTAGCGGATGAATATTCCACGAATATTCGAGTTCGCCGTCGCAGAGCCTGGCAATGACTTATTCCCGTGCGGCCACGCAAACGTGTGAATACAAACGTTGAGAGCGGCATGTCGAAACACGGTTGACAGCTGACACCTCCGCAGAACTTAACCAATGGAAGGAGCTTATAATTTTGTTTTTTTTCACCGTTATACAAAAGTAACAAAATAATTCACCCGACGATGCACGCATCGTGCTCTTTCGTCGCATACTCGTCGTTACATGCATTTTTGGAGAACACCTGCTTTCAGGACGGACGAACCAATTTTTTATTATGTTTTACGGAACCTTCTTGTCCGGTCGAGGAATTATCATTTTAATTTAACCGAGCCAATCGAAGAGGCGTTGGGAGGAGGAGAAAAAAAAAACACCAACAACAAACAAAAAGAAGGGTCAAGATGCTGAGTCGATTCAAGTCTGCGTTGATGAACGCAGTCGGAGCGAGCGAACTGGGTTTGCAGTACAACAATGAATCGGATAACGATTTAGGCACAAATTATATGACTTCAAATGTTGTTATAGAGGCCAAACCATACAGCAGACCGAGCTTTCTTGGATTGACCAACGAGGAGATGCAGGCAAGTATTTCGACATCGAGAGCTCAATTGTTATTTGTAATTACGTTAGTACATTGTTTTATAACGTTTTAGTAGTATTTGTCAACAATATATTGCATTCACTAGAAACTTACATTTAAAAGAATTATATAGTGTTTTAGGTGCAAATTTTTAATAACAATAATAATATATATTATTATTATTATTATTATTTTTATCACTATAAAATACAATTTTTCTCAAGCGTAAATTTTGACACTCTCCGGACTCAATCAGTTGTGATAAAATTGACTTTGGATATCCTTAAATTTCATACCGACTTTTTACTGGACTCCATGTTTTCACAATTACCTCGTATCTAATTATTATGCTTATTATCATTATTATTGTTATTTTTATTAGGTAAGCGCCGATCACAGAGTGAGGCCGATAATTGTGCCGAGGGACCTGAGTCGTCTGCCTTGGTGTGCCGGATACGCGGAATGCATAAACGCTGGAAAGAGTACGTGGAACGAGGATCAGGCATCAGCCGTCAGAGGAGATTTAAAGATACCCGACAGTGACATTGCACTGCCGTACATTATGTTTTCCATGTTTGACGGACACGCGGGCTATCTCGTAGCGCTCACCGCGAGATTGCATCTACATCGGATTATACTGGTAAGCTGATTCAATGGTAAATTATGTACGACTTGGCAATGAAAATTTTATGTTTCGTTAATTAATTAGGCTCCGTAATGAAGCAGATCGATTCGAGTCGCCAAGCGACTCGAATCGAAGCAACAGGAACATTGAGTGGTTTGAGGATTTAAGTCGCATTTGCACAATCACTACCCACAGACTCCGGGACATTGAATAATCTAACTCTTGATATCCGTTGATTACGTTGCAGGACTTCTCGAATAATTCCCTTCGAAAATTTATTCGTTTCGGAAAATAAAAGCAGCTAGTGACTCGCCCTATGAATTTGAAAAAAATGTCTCCTTTGACGAAAACCGAACCGAGGCCTATATTATACACCCGTGCTGTTTATCTGATTTCAGGAAAAATTAAAAGCTATTCCCGAAACCATGCTGCTCAACGAGAGCGAGGAAAACTTCGTGAAAGGTCGCGACCTCGTTATCGGAGCAATAGAAATGGCCTATCGGCAAATGGACCAAATGGTGGAGTTCCAAGCACTGCTCGGCGGGGGTGGATGCACCGCTTTGACTATTTTATTTTTGAACGGACGGTTGTATTCCGCCGGTGCGGGCGATTCTAGGTGGGTTATTATTCATACCGTAAATATATTACTTTGGGGCATGGTCGGAAAGTGCATGCAGTGTGAAAAAAAATTCGAATGAAATTTAATGACTGGAAGTTTTTATGCAAAACTTGGTATATTGAATTTCATTTACAATGGTGATGAAAAATTAATGTTCTGAGTATTATACATTGGGAATACTTTATTTTTAATGACTCATCTGAATTTAGATGATAAAGTATTATTAATTTTTCATTACATTTGTACATCAAATTCAATGTACCAGATTTTGCATAAAAACTTCGCGGCCGGTACTTTAAATTTACAATTTTTTTTACAGTGTAGGCTAGCTGGGGAGGTGAGGAAGTATTAAATATTGTTCCCTCTTAACAGAACCATACTGGTGTACGGCGACAGTCAACGACCTCTCACTCGAGACCACACACCAGATTCCGAGTCGAATCGCGTGAGGGCTTTGGGATCGCTCAAAGGCGGCGAATTGTTGCAGGGTCACTTTACCCCTCTGGAATTCAGGAAACGTCCATTGCAGCGTGAATTGGGATCCTTGGTTCTGTACCGCGAGCCCTTCATGACTGGCTGGGCGTACAAAGTACTGACTCATCCGGATTTGCGTCTACCGTTGATTTCCGGTCACGGGAAGAGGGTAATTAATTAATCAAATTATTAATTAATCAAATTATTTATTTATTCTACAATTGGAAAAATTCTACGCCCTTTAATACTTTGAAGAACAGATTTCCACATACCGAGCAGCGCGTCCAAAAAAGAACCAAAAAACAACAATGTACAGCGCAGCTTGCACCTTGGATTAAATATTGTGTGACAAAAAATGTCTGCATTATATAATAACATTAATAAAAACAGGCGACACTACCCTTGAGACGATGATTTTAAATACTCATTGTTCATCAAAGTTATACTATTGGGAATTTAAAGTTAAAAAGAACTGAATTACTTTTTGCAGAGTCGGGTGATGGGGACGATAGGTGTGACGAGAGGTTTCGGCGATCACGGCCTAAAGGCAGCCAACACTGGGGTCAGCATAAAGCCCTTCTTGTCCTCGCAACCGGAAGTTCAGTCCTTGAATTTCGAAGAATACGATTTGACTGAACGAGATTGCGTTGTCATCGCCACCGACGGTTTGTGGGACGTTGTTTCCGACAAAGAAGCAGGAAGTGTCGTCCGAAAAATACTCGCTCCGGATACCCCGTCGTTGGAATACAGGTAAAATCTACTCTAGGCCACACACACGTTGATTGAGCGTAGTTTGAAATAGTGCTATTCATCAGAGCTGGGCTCAGTACCAAAATATACTGCAAGTACAAAGTATCACGATGTAGTTGAAGTATTTTTCAAATACTTTTTCCCAGTACTTTTTGCAATCAGATGGCTGTATGTACAATCAAGTATATACAGCCATCTGTATATTGCGACTATGCTCCGCGACTTACATCGTAAGATGCTGGTTAAAATTATACTTATCGAAAAGTTTAGACAAAAGTTAAGGCAAAGTTTAGTACTTCAGAACTTGGTACTTGAAGTACTAAAAAATACCTGAAATACCTGCAAGTACTTCAAGTACTCGTGTACTCCACGTACTGCCAAGCTCTGCTGTTCACAAATAAATCAGAAACACAAAGTAATAAAATAGTTTTCCGAACTGAAATAAAATAAAAATGCGCAGCTTGTTTCAAGTCACGAGGGTAAGAAAAAATCCCACGTAATTTTATTGAAAAAACAAACTGTTAATATTGACGTTCAGATAGGAGGCCATATCGATCTTTGGTATTCACGTATTCTCGCAGGCTCACAATGGCGGCGCAAGAACTGGTGCAAGCAGCTCGGGGTCGTCTCATCGGGCGTATATGGAGAGGAAAGCCCGAAAATCCCGATGAAAACGACGAGAAATATCTGCCAATGGCCTCGGTCGACGATATAAGCGTAATGGTTGTACCGCTTTATCCCTACTTGTGCGAGCATAGACAGTGGCTGAAGAGTACACAGCAAGAGCGCAGATATTCCACGGATGCAGCGACGGTGTCCGTCAACGATGCAGCTTCTTAATACAGTGCAACTAACAATTTTTTTTAACTCCTACAGTCATCGCAAGCGTAATCACAAAGTGAGCAAAACAAAAAAAACATCACTCAAATCAGAAAAAAAAAACATCGACCAAATGCAGAATTGTGCAGCTCATTTTTCGACACACATTTGGTCGAAAAAGAAACGTTGGTTCGACATTACTGCCAGCACTGCTTGCTATCCCGTTAATTCGACTCTGCGTAACGTCGATTTATCGAATTTTTCTTTTGTTTATTTCTTACCAACGCATCTCGACAGCTAACATATTTTATCTATGAAACTTAGTGCATAAAAAGTTAAGTACATTCCAGCAGGCTTAGGCCATATTTTATTCTGTTCCCGATGCGCTTATAATGATACCAGGTCGAACGTTTTTATTTCAATGACAGACTCGTATTTAAAGAAAACAAAACAAAACGTATGTATAACTTGTAAATTTTAATCTAAAGCGTGTAAATACGCTTCAAGCTTGAGAGAAAAAACATGAAAAAGAAAACATGCCGTAAGCATTCTCTTCCTAAAGAATGCACTTTTATCATAGAACAAAAAATCTTGGAATAAATATTGTAAATATGGGAGATGGATACGAAGTCGATGCATATTATTTTTGACAGTACAATGCGATAAGATGCTATATAATGTCATGTATCCCGATCGTCTTGATAGTAAAGAAAATTATTATTATTATTATTATTATTATTATTATTATTATTATTATTATTATTATTATTATTATTATTATTAATATTATTAATATTATTATGATAAACCAATAGATTAAATAAAAGCGTAATTCATCAAGTAACGATATATTCATTTAATGGAACTACATCCTTTCGAACCCTTCTTCGATTCGTAATTAACTTGGTTGGGAGAATTTTATTTCCTTGTTATTCAGCCGTGCTAATGATTATTACCTCGCGATAATGGTGACGTTTTAGGAGTACTGTGCAGCGGCACGGCGTCAATGTCCACTGGGCACATACATTTACCGATCATCCCGGAGTGACTAGCTCCTAATTGCCCCGATTGATCTGTCGATCGATCGCTGTAACCGGTGAGCCGAGCAGATGGCATCGGATAGTTTGCATTGCTATGGCGGGGAGATCTTCGAGGCAGTGGAATTCTCGACACTGTGGGGTCAGCGATATAGAGAAGGTTACATTATTTCCGACTGAGCGGTTCAAAAAAGTTGACGAGCAAGTAAAAAATTAAAAAAATGTATTATCACGATTCGAACCTTATTATATAATTTTTTCCTCACATTAATAAAATATTTTTTGGTAGATTAATACGTGAAATAATGTACTCAAAAGAAATAAACAATTACCCGCTTCCGGTGTGGAATAAATGGAAGTTTCGAAGCTGGAATTCCTCGAGCTATTCGTCGATGGAGTCTTATCACCTAGACGCTGCTCCCATACTTCTTTCAATTTTCTCAGTAACACTGCAAACAAGCAATTAATTCATTTTAAGGAGGATCGAGCGTTACAAAGTCGTCAAGAAAAATATACCGATTTTTCCATAGGAAATGTTTGTTTCAATAATATCTTCCGGTTGGATTTTTTTGTTTCTGAATTTTGAAAGGGAAAGAAATTTTGTAGACTACCTGATCGTATCCGATTAGCAGTTTCCGATAGCGATCCATCGATTTCTTGATGTTGCTGCATAGCGCGATGCGCTAGAGGACTCAGAGTTGGAATTTTCGATGGCTTTTGTTTGATCGTTCGTTGCTTGATGTTATTTCTTGCGGGTGGTGAGACGCTGTTTCCTCGACGAGCATCGAAGTACCCTGAGCACGATCTATCCGGAAGATCGTAACGTTTAGAAACATCAAGCTAAATTATAACGCGAGAAACTGACATTTTAAAGGGGAGACAAAATACCGTCACGCAATTTATATTCGGATGTTAGAATTTACTTAGCCATCTCAAACAATAATGTGTTAGAAATTTTGAGACGATAGTGTCGGTAAATTAAACACCCCCTGATCTAATAAATAGTAATCTTTGTCGACACTTCATCTCGCTAAATAAAAATTCTGCAACAATTAAACGATAGCTTTGATTATATTATCGGTATCTTTTGTTTTCACGCATGCTATTTCAGGTATTACAATTGCCAATGATTAATTTTTTTTAGGCAAACGATAATTAATTTAGCGGCTTCGTACATCACTTTTACATAATCTACAGCACTTTGCGTTTTACCGGAAAGGTCCTGAACCGGCGAACAAATTGCGTTACAGTTTTTGTTATCGATTGAGTCGGCTGCGGCTTTTACATCAACTCAAAGTGTTAAATAGGAGTCAACGACTCTAGTCAACTTGTAACCACCTACGCAGTTCGATTGTCATGACTGAGACTTCTAAATCGATGCTTCGAGTCCGTGCGTATTTCCGACGTCGCGATATCGATAGTTGTCCCAATTTTTTTCGGATCGTGCGATATCGGTGAAAGATCAAGTTCGGGAAGTCTCAGCGGAAAATTGTCGAACACCCGCTCGGTATAATTGTTAGGCTGGATTTTCGTTTCTGGCACGTTGGGCGTTTTGCATTGGTTTTCAGTCTCGGGACTCGGGCATGGAGGAGAAAAAATATTTTTTCCGCAATCCGTTACCGGCGATAGAACTTCGTCAGCGTAACAAACCGAACTCGTTTCGCGAGGTTCCACCAGTGTCGAATCCGTCGTCTCACGCATCGTCTGCCCCGTTGATTTTTGCTCGTCATTTATAACGTCCACAGTGGCCGCTTCCGGAGAGTTTGGTCCCGACAGTTTTGACGGGACGAACGATTTTTTATTTATTTCACTCTGTTCAGCAGGCCTCGAAATAAAATTCTTGTCCATCGCGGAGTCAGCTTTTTTTTGTTCCTCGATCATCGGCTGGGCCGATAAGGAATTATTTGTTGGTATACACGAGCTATCCGTATCGCCGGGTTCGACGCTATCCCCCATCCACGGAGTTAGCATGTAAAAGTGTTTGCAATTTTTGCTGTCAACTTTTTGTCGCATGGATTCCTGTGAGGTACATTTTTTTTTTTTCACAGAAATTAATTCCATTTTTAATTCATTGTTTCTACATACATTGCGCTCTGTGAAGCGATAATGCGATTATTTCGTTGAATTTCCCATAACGGCCGTCATTAACTTGAATCAAAGTTTAATTGCAATTCTTATTCGAAAATAAACAAATGGTCTTTTTTTATGGAAACATAACAGCAACAATTAAAAACAGGTTTTTAAAAAATTCAAACGTAAAACCAAAAATGAAAAACGGAACCGTTTTTTAATGTAGGCATAAAACCAGAAATGAAAAACATTAATTTCTTCATATTCCAAAAACACCGTTTTTTGTCGTCTTACACACAGTCCTTTTTTCTCCCATTAAAACCGCATGCAAAATTTATCTTTTGCATCTGCATTTCCGTCAAGTATTGCATTGAAGCTCGCAGCACTCACAGAGCGCAATGTATTTAGGAGAACAAATACTTTTTTTAAGAGTCCCTAAATAAGAGTTCATAAACATTGCAGAGGTAAGCTTTTCCATCAATGTGAAATGCATTGTTGGGAAAGTACCCTGAAGGGCAATGCGTAATCGTGTCTACTTGTAGTTCCGATATGTGCTGCTCGTTCGTCGTTTCCTCGACATTTTTTTCATCAGCCGCACGATCAACGCCGTCGTCACCGGGTGCGATCGAGTCGATTAAACTTTTCAAAAAATGCGTTTCGCTTTTGTCACGAGCCACTATCGTAATATCGGAAGACACGCTGGACTCTCGTTGAATATCCGGATCTGCAAACGAATGTTGAAATTATATTTTTTCATCACGAAATCCTCTCGACAAGGATTTTCATAATTCCAAATAAATATCTCACGATCGTTATCTCTGTCAAACGTACTTTCAAGATCCGAACAATTAGCAGGCTTTTCGACCGAATTCACCTTTTCTTCATTTTCACCGTTCGAAACAATTGCAGCCTCTTCCAAGATCACTTTCTCGCCGTTTTGGTCGGCGGTCTCGGCATTTCGCCCGAATATAATTGCCCTCGCGTTTCCCACACTCTGAAACGTCTCGAGGCTGGAAACATTTTTCGACGTCACAAACACACAGCGAAATTCTCGTTTACCTCCCCCGTCCTATACGCTCGGTCCGAAGCAATTATTAGTATTTTTTATATTTCTTCAGTGTTCGAAACTATTTTCATCCAAATGAAATGTTTAATTAACTCGTTAATAATTTCACTGATTGCTATGTTTCACGCGGCGCACTCGGCTTTCTCATGGTATTAATTGGACGTGAATTTCAACCGCCAATCATGCGAAAACTTGATAGGCTATTTTCATTTTAATCATAATATTTGCAGTGTACAGTACCGTAGATCGTTCATAAATCCACACTTCGTTACAAATTATGATTTGACACTGTTAATTTGTACGAATACGAAAATCCACACATGATGATAAATACGAATTGACACTGCTAACTTTTGTTTGCGTACGACTTACAAGACGAGGTAACCCGCGTACAGTAGCGCAGTGTACTCGATTGTCTTAATTAGATAGTACGTTCCACTTGGGCCGAGAAACGTGTAAACATTACTCAATCCTTGGTATATCAAGGAGTATAATTTTTCGTCCCACGTCTCGACGCGTTCGCCCCACATGACGGTTCTCCATCCTTCCTTCACCAATTTGCCAAGGCTCGTTAAGCCCGGTAGAAAGGTCATGATCTCCGTCGAATCGTAAGAATCAGTCGTTAAATAGGCTGATATAAGTGAGAAATAGGACGAGGACTATTCCCTTTACATGTCCCTTTACATGTTGGTTAGCAAGACGATATGTCAAACTATGCGGCGGCAGTTTTTGACAGAAAACACTCGCATATCAATAAAAGCAAAGGGAGGCTCCTGCGATGACGGAAAACGTTCGCGCAGTTTGCCGTGACCTTCGAGAACACCCTCGTTCATCCCTCGCGGGCCCTCTCGCAGTTAAAAAGTTTCATCCCAACTTTCGCAACTCTCAAACGTTCCGAATTCGCGGAGGGTTGATTTGCGGCTCAAAACTTTTCGAGGAAAAGAAGATTAAAAAAATAAAAAATAAAAGGCATTAAAATGATGGAATGAATTAAAAAAAAGAAGAAGTATCGATTTTTGCAAATTTCGCACTCGGCGAAAATCGCGCACTTCTCTCCTTTGTAGATTAACATACGAATTGAACCCTTTGCACGAATTACGTTCATACGTGAGCCCGTACCGATCTTCTTGTTAATCGGAACGAAAAATCTCAGCCTAATTGCGGAGTTTACTGCAGTAACTTGCCAGTTCAGAAACTGACGGAGAGTTAGAAATAGTTACGTTCATCGACGAAACTGGGCAGGTCCTTGCTCGTGAAGCCCATCACTGCACAGGATGGGAAGTAGGTAATGGCCCGCGACCACCGTCGAGGGCATTCTCGCGTATTCGGAAAAGACAATGCGCTTTCGGGAGCGTAAACTTTCATAAATTTAATTACGCCTGGATGCGCGAACGCCCGCCCGACAGCCAGTGAAGTACAAATAAAACGGTCGGCCAGTTAGTCTCGCTGCGAGCGCAGTTAGTTTCCTCCCGCGGACTCGACCAAGCGAAACTGTACACAGTGCTGCAACGACTCGTACCAATACACATTCAACTCTGTTTCGGGCCATTCCGGGCTAGCATCGCGCTTCTGACTCCGGAACAGTGTCAAAAAAATCGCAAATGGATTCGACTAAACGCACAAGTCCCGAAGTACAATCCACGGGCCGGCAGCTCGAATTGTCGCGAACTTAGCAGAGGAGAAACTTAATGATAATTAATTGGCCTCTAAAAAGAGTTTTCCTTCGGGAATTTTCATTCCTTTTAAAAAACGGATCATAGACGTGATTGAAAAAAAATCATTTAATTTTGACTTGCACATTACTTTCTCGTAATTTTCGAATATTCGCAATGTTTGCTTCAAAAAAATAAATCTTTTTCCGTGGGCTGTAAAATGTACGGAACGAAAAATATTTGTACATGTAACAAACCTTTCTTCTCCACAATCGTTCATAATTTCCTTCTCGTTAATTTCACAATTTTTTCTTTACAAATTAAGATACGTTTCGGTAACACAGGAAACCAAATTGTAAAGTTAACAGGAAAACGATTGTCGGACATTCGTGAACAAAAAATGTTTATTAAACGTTCGAACCTTTCTCACTCTCTGCAATGCAAAAACAAAGTGCAATCTAAAAGTTCGGAAAAAAAGACCACCAAAATATTTCACCCGCATGAAAATTCCTCTTCGTTATAAGCGCGAAATCTCTGGAATTTGTTTTGCTGGATTTAACAAGACATCGAACTTGTTTTGACATTAAGCGTGAATCTTTTGGTATCACGTTGAGAAAAGTAAATACAACTGTCGATAAGTCTCCTTAGGGGTGGATCGCGCTCTCGATACTAACGAACCTCTTCTACGCCCCATCACTCACAATAATAAGGGATTCTCGCTTCGTCGGGCCAAGACTACCTTCGAGGGCACATTTACGGGTTCGAGTCTCGGAGGATACACCGAGTGTAGAGACGCGCCGATGGTGTATCTCGCGTTATCCCACCGGATCATAGGTGTTAGCTCACTCACTCTTTCAACCCTCGCAGCAAATATCGAGATGTTTCCGAGCCCGCCGTACATGGATCATAAGCCGGCTGTCCTACGAGAGAAACGTTCTTGTGTACAATAAAGCTACATACCCGGTGTATACGGTTACCGGTACAGTATACACCGTAGTTAACTGCAGACTGAACGAACCCGATGCAACGTGTCACCCGCAAACTTTGCTCGCAAGGGATTACTCCGCCAGCTTGAAAGCTGGTTCTTCTCTCCTGTACCGGTGCTTCCGGAGCTTCTCGGCTTCTTCGGGTGGCGCAACTCTCGAACGAGGCGTTACCGCGGAAACAGCACCTGGGCCATCGTCTGCGTGCACATCTTCTCGCTTGGATAATTAATACACCTGTAATGACAAACGCCACGGAAATAAATACACGGGAGAACATGCATATTTACCTCAGACACATAGAGTACAACGTCGATTGTCCGGATCTATTGGGGTCGAGCTCAGTTCAGAATAACGATTGCTGGGACAATGGTAGTTTGCAGACGAATTATTTATGTGGCTGCTGAGACCGCGGATCAAAGCAGCGAGAAAGTAATCTTGCATCGAAAAAAATATATATCGATGACTCAAGTCAAATTTGCTTGGGGGCTGCCAATGAAAAAAAAATGGTTGGGTCAATTATACAATTCTTTCAATTCTTGCAATACCGTACGGAATTGAAACGATAACATGTCACGGTGAGAGTATATGGAATTGTAAGAAATGAAAGTAGAATTGAAACAATTTTTTTTTTTTGGCAGCCCGCAAGCAACTTTTTTTTTTACTGATTGTCCCTTTTCTTCTCATATTTTTTTCCCATTTTTATTTACCGTTATTTTAGTTTGTATCCAGTTTTGCGCTGTTGGCTATGCTTGCGTTCTGATTTTCTATCGCGTGGTGCGGTGTTCTTAGGGGCTCTAGTTCTCAGAGCACGCAACAAACGTACGTATCTATCTAGTATTTATCAACTTACAGGTGTCGTGAAAAAAGACGTGAAAAAGACAAAATCTAAAGTCTTCATTACAAACTGACAATAATTATTTAAATCCACGGATGACAAGTCAGATGTAACAAACCCATAAACGAGAATATTCGGTACGTCTCAGGGGCTCAATTTGAAGCAGAAATTCGGAGGCATCGCGGCGGAAGACACTTTCGAGTAATGGTTGACGCTTTCGCATGACTGATCATGCCAGAACGTACGGAATCATATATATATATATTTCTATACATACCTATATCTAACTTATATATATATATATATATATATATATATATATATATATATATATATAGGTAAGTTCGACGTCTAAGTGTACCTAGGAGGTCGAAGGTTGAGATGTGGCAAATGTCAAGGGTGTTACCTAAGCTAGTTACGGATCCTTCGGCAAACACAGAGGGACAAACGTTTCCTAATTGTACTGGGAATTGTTTACGCTCCGTCGCTCCTTGGCTACCTTGCTTTGGGATCCAGACTATCCCGTCCGTCTATCTCCGACGATGGTGCGCGTCACCGACGTCCCCGCTGCAATCGTCCTACGTGCTCGGAAACTCGACGTCTCCCCCAGTCTAGAATACCAGGGGACGCGCCTTAGGCGGATATCACCTGAGAACGATATTGATATCTTCCCATTGATAGTCTCTCCTATCCGCGATCCTCAGACGGAAACCGCATATCGCGTGATACATCCATAAACCCTTCGATAATTCGGCTGGATTCTCCAAAGTTCGTCCCTGAGTCGACGCACGTTGATTTCGATGAATCGTAGATAACGATGCATAGGGGAGAGCAGGGCAAACTGGGACAGTGGGGTGAAACGGGTTAATGGGACAAAAATAAATTTTCCAATAACTTTTGGATGGCGGTGAGTGGGGATAAAAGGGGTTGAAAATTCGGATTTATCGTTAGGATAAAAATGGGGCATCCAAAAATTATAGGAAAGTTGAGTTTTGCTCCACTGTCCTATTTTGCCCCGCTCTCCGCTATATTTTTCTCTCCATAGAGCTCATCTGAATAACAATATACATTAGGGTATTTAAAAAAGGCATTTAAAAAAATGTTACTCCCACACCGTAGTCTTTTCTTCGTTAGCCATTGAGGATAGTTTATCGCTCATGCTCCTGATTTTAGTGCTTACCGATTCGTGACAAATACATTTGTGACTAATTTAAATGAAATTTTCCAAGCTGAATAGTATTATTTTCTGCGGATTAAAATGCCAGGATCGCTTGGTCCTTTGGATAAAGATTTATCGATGCACAAAGGCTTTCCTCGTGAATTCCGTATAAATTTTTGTACTCCGAAATGGTAGAGGCCTCTCGAGCATCATTCGGGATTTAATATATTCCAGTCTCTCGACGTTCTTCTTCGCTCTCGAGTCACGTAGATTTCGTAATTTAGCAGTTCCGCTTTCGTTGGTACGGATGGAGGATAAGCGACCGGTGAACGAGAGCATCGGGGAGGATCGAGCACCGGTGTGTCCCAACTTGGGCTCCCTTTCATCTCGTTTGATTCGCAAGTACCGAGGGGTTCAAGGTCGTCCCGTACATCGAGTTATACATTGATATTATTACGCGGAAGAGTGAAGCGCATGAGGGTAAGTGGCGGAGGGGCGGTGCGCCCAAACCCTCGCGCTCGACGTCGAGAGGCCAGCAGGGTTGCGAGATCGGTGCGTATCACGCAACTTCGTCAAAATCGGCATTGCGGGCTGCTGAAAAAAAAAAAAAAAAAAATTGTAGCACCACTCGAGAGCTGTACAGCTGTACCTCGATCGGGCTGCGAGCAATAAAGACAACGCCAAAAATGAGAAAATGAAAGAAAATATGATGATATATAATAATACAGGGAATTGACATCCGCTTCGTGTAAGAATTTGCTTCCGAGCGGAAATGGTAAGCACCTGTGGAAATTGATTACATTTTTATTACCGACCGGGCGCTTTACGGTTGGTCCCGAAGGCGTTTTCCAGCGATCTTAAAACTCCCAGGAAGAACAATAAAAATCGCGGCTGATCGTCGATTCTGGGTTATCCGAATCTACACGATAGGCGAGACGGAAAACGATCCTTCAACCGAGTTACCAAATACATGAATTAAAAAAAAAAAAGGAAAAGAAGATTGTTAATTATCATTCCGGAACAAAGTCGAAACTTTCATTGTACACGAGAGTCATACGCGAGTACGGGCGCTAATCATTGCGTGGCAACATTTCATTATCCCGTGTATTATCAGAGTCTTAAATTCAACGTTAAAGGTCTGCGTGTTACGTATCGCTCAGACAGATATTTAGCGTAACGTACCACTAGCTGGTGCGATTGTGCTCCTGTTCACCAGGTCGATGTTAATTTTGCCGAGTTCACCGGCCTTCCCACCGTTGCCCTCCGTGTGTGTATCTCCGGTCGTGTGCGCGGGTCTGCATGTGCTTGCGGAAAGCACAGGATCAAAAAATTCGTAAATCGTTGAATCGGGCGTCAGACGTACGGTACATGGGTCACGCAAACCGGTAGTGCAGCACTAAATCATGCGGTGTCCGCGGCCTCGCGCCCACTATATTTCGATCGAAGTTCGTGAGCTTCGAGGGTCACGTTGTTTTGGTCGCCACTGGACGGCGGGACTCTGCGGTGCACCCGGAATTGAGTCCGTACTGTCGCGCTTCCATCGGGAACAGCGTTGACCGACCACGTTGGTAGGAAATCACGAGACGGTTCCATCGGCACCATCAATTCTGGAAAATACAACCGGCCTACTATAAAAATCATCGTCGCAGTTACTAATATGTATAATTGAGTCAGGTGGATTAATGGGTGTTGGTTTGAGCAATCTAATTTTTTTTTTCAGTATAGGATGACAAAATTTATCTACCAATCATGATAGATGTAACGTTCGAATATCCTGGAAAAATGTGGAAGCGGACAAATGAATGCAGCGACTTGGAAATTACTCCCATTTATACGAAATTTGCCAAATCAAGTCGTTGAAAAGTCTCAAATTCGACTTCGTACCTGTACCAGACAAGCAGATTGTAGTTTTCCCTTAGATGCTTATACTCGTCTATTGCTCCGAAATGAATAAGTAGTGACATGACGAAATACACGGTATTTGTTCACGTGTGAATAGTAACATTCCTTCGACCATCCCGGAAAATCGCATAGAGTCGGAGCATCGAGACGATGCAGAGAGCGAAGGATCGTGTCGAGAATCAGAGACAAGTCTCCGTGTTCATTTGGATATTCAAGGGTTCGGTGCGTCGGCTTTCAACGTAGACGTTCATAGCAGAAAGGGAATATCGCGTGACTGGCGTTCATTGCCCATTCGCGGTTTCGGAGCATCAGTGGCCCTATTCATGACGTCGAGGCGCGCGTGCTTCGCAGCAAATTAACGCTGCACAGAAACAGAGTCGGCAAGTGTGAAAACCGGAACCGATGCAGCCTGCGTGTGTCCGAGGGACAGAAACTGGATCCCGAATTAAATAAGCCAATCCGACTGGGTAATCGAAATTTCATCCGGCCATGACCGAAGATAGTTTTTCCTTATCGGGTCGTGACGTTTGTTTCGGAGCGTTTTATAACTCCGAGTTGTACCGCTGACTCAATGTGTGCACGACAAATAATTTGCACAGCTTCGAAAGCGATATCAAAGAGTCTCGTTATTTTTACCGCTTGTATCAGTTCATAGCCGTCCGGAGGGGACATCCCCGAACCAGGCACATGTGACGGTTATCTACGGTGACTTCGCCTCTTAATCTGGAGCATCCGGTAACAGTTGTTTAGCTCGCGCCCTGCACGCCCAAGGTTTCTTTCTTATCGAGAGACAATCGTTTTTTTCCCGACTGCGCTAAAATAACCACATTGCAATACGGGCGGAAAATAGCCTATTATTGACCGATGATCATTATTAATCAGTGCGCATGCGCAGTACAATTTCATTACTCCCTAGGGAGTAATAGGACTCGTTACTCCCTCTGCAAGCTCTATTACTCCCGGGAGAGAAATTGTCGTTGGCGAATATGACGATTTTGCGACGCAAGAAATGCGGTCATTTTAACGAAGTCGGAAAAAAAATATCGTATGGCACAAGAGAGGAAGTGCCTTTTCACCTCGTATAAATTTCTGCCCTCGCTTCGCTCGGGCATCAAACTTCACACTCGGTGATAAGACGCACTTTCCTCCCTTGTGGCATAATATACTATTCTCAAATGCTCGACACTTTTCTGAAACTGAAGAAAAATTTCTATAAATTAGTCATTCCATTAAAACCTATAAGGACCTAATAAGATTCTTCAGTTTTCTTTTCAGAGACCAAAGTGCCGGTTAATAATATTATTTCTTTGAATATAGTTTTATTTATTAATTTTTTTTTACCATGAAGTTGATTGAATCAGCGATCGAGAAACGTCGAAATAGTGCTTTCGAATATCATTAAGGTCTATGGTAGTATTATGCCGGTGGGCTTAACCGTGAGAGGTCGATATATATGTCGTGGAGCGTAGATACGCCACAGGTCGTGGAGCATCTTGACTCGAGTTGGGTGTATAATGTACTCTCCTATACCGCAGCGGAACTCTCGCCTGCTATTGACTTAATGATCTCAATATACCCGGCATGCGTGGAAACCTGAGTGCACACATCGTGTAACATATTGGGCATACTCACGTAGTTAACAAGCATTTGAGCCAACAGCTTACGAAGCTTCGTACTCCTCTACACCGTGCTACTATCTCAGCTAGCTAAACAGTAACCAGCGGAGTGAAGCTACCGTTTGTCATCTGTTCGAGTAGTATCGAACGCTCGTGACACCGCTTGAGACCAACGCTTCGTCACTCGATGCGAATCGAGATGCCCGATTGACAACATTTAATCAAATGCGAAGAATTGGCCGGGTATTAAAATGATATGAAATGTTATAATATATTTTAAAAAACACCTCGGACAATTGTTGAATAATCCAAGATGATTCTATAAAAAGAAAAAGGTGTTCTATAAAAAAAAAAAATCATTGTTATTCCTAACAATCAAAAAAAGTCTGCGATTGAAATTCTGACATTTCACGCAGAGTAAACTCGTCGTGAGCGATGAAAAGTAATGAGATTCACCGGGAATCCCGAATCGCGAATAGTTTGAATAGCAAACGAAAGCTTCGATATAACGTGACGTGAGTTTGATCTAAAACAGGAAGGAACGCTTCACCGTTGCGAAAGGGATGGTTGCATGGTGAGTCGAGGAAGGGCCGGAACGCCCGTCGATTGGGTTCGTTGGTTTCCATGGTTCGGCGCTAATTTTGAAAATTAACAATTTACGTTGACCGAGAAGATGCTTTGCTCGAACACTCCGTACACGGTGGGTTTCGTAGGGTATCGGTAATTTGACGGAACCCTCTCGGCCTATATCGCGTGAGTCGCGGACTAGGGCATGCACGATTCGGTTAGTGTTTGAATACACACTACCGATGTGGCACACGCAGTGTGCCGTTGTATGTAAGCGAACACACATCCTGGCTCGCATACCCGACGACGTCACCTGGAGTTAGTCTCTCGCATTCGTGAATTACCGAAGTCATCGTCTATTACGAGATTGAGGACAAACACTTAACGCTGGAACGAAGGCACTATGTGTGCGATGGCTGGTAGGGTCGGACGAAATTATCACGAGCAATGCACATGGAATTATCATGAGTCGGGAGCGATGGGCGTTATCGGCTGAGAGGATGGCCGGTCGATGTATGTTTTGTTAAATTGTCGAAGAAGCTTCAAAAAAAGAAGATACGTAGCACCTTTTTTATTGTAACGTAACAAAAATGTCTGCATCTCAAAAAATCCGAATTCTAAGTTACAAAATAACAATATGACTCACTCGTGATGTAATTGAAAGTCTTGATAACATTAGCTTTCCCCAGATGCATAAATGCTTCCACACTTTATATTTGACAATTCGTATTACACAATGATGTCACTTTTAACGTTATTTCCCGATGACGTTTATTACTCCCATTGGGAACCTCCAGAACTTCTTATTACATGTTTGCATATCAAATGACGTGGAACCCGCCCTTCTGTTACTTACCAATTAATCAATATCTTCACATTTTTCTCTTTCCTTTTCGCGAACGCTATCTCTGAGCCAGATGAGATAAGAATAACGCCTTCAAGGCTCCAGCCGCAGAGTAAAGAAATGCTGCTCAATTCCCAATAAATTAACGCTATAAATCACCGGCATTAGTTTGACTAGAAAATTCCGCTGTCCATCGTCGTAGCAGGTGAGGATAAAGGGGGAAAGTGCTTACAAAGATAACATTTCTGTTGTGTCCCCCGATCGTTTTTTAAATCTCATTGAAAAACACAATGATCTGCTTGAAATCATATTTATTACATAAGAATACAGTTTCCCGTTCGGTATGACACCGTAGATGGAGGAGGAACAATAAAAAAGTTGGCAAAAAAAACTTCGGTACTCAGTAATTTATTAGTTGAATTGGAATCGGAACGATCTGATCGCCGATGGTTTCTCAGGCTGGGCGTACAGTTCGACGACGAAGTTGATTCCGTGCCCTCTTTGGCTCTTGAAGAGTAGGGTGGCATAGTTGAAACCGGGTCCTCCCTGCACAAGCGTGACGGTCGCGCCATTGCCGTTGGTCTTTTGATCCAACGCCCTGAGCTGCGTGATTTTCTCGTACCTGCTGATATTGAAGGTCTGTTGAATCGAGACGTACTGCCACGCCGAGCCTTTGACGACGCTCTGTTTCAAGACCAGACGATCATCCCTGACACGGGCTCCAATAATGAAATCGTGAGAGCGATTAGTGTTGTTCGCGGCACGAGGAATTCCAAAATAGTGTCCCGGCACGGCATTGGTCACGAGGACTACCGACACCAGCCACACCAGAAGGTACACGGATTTTCCGATCATCTCGAATCAATTGTAGGTATCGAGACTTGGTAGCAACGGTGATATCGTTACTGTGTCAGCCCGAAGATCGCCACCTCCTCATATACCCATCCAAAAAAATGTCTTATCTGCCTTATCGCTGAGTACATTATTTGTGAACGTGGTCCCGTGTGCTCGTGACGGGTCTCAAGCTGTTAACGAATTTAATTCGCTCGCCGGATCGTCGAGCGGCGAGAGAGCTGTTTTGTATCACCTAATGATCATATCTGTTATAAGTGTGGGGAAACGCGGCGTCGTTGTGACGAGTCTCAAGGCTTGGCGTAGAGTTCGACGAAGAAATTGATGCCCTGTCCTTTCTGGCTCCTGAAGCGTAGGGTAACGTTACTTGTGCCTGGACCACCTTTCAGCAGGCTGGCGAATCCTCCGAGACTGTTCGTCATTTGGTCGAGGGCTTTCACCTGCGTGATCTTCTCGTACTTGCTGATGTTGAAGGTCTGTTGGAACGAGATTATCTGGTTCCGAACGGCCTTCTTGAAAATCTGCTGCCGGAGGACGAGGCGGTCCCCGGAAACGGGGTAGCCGACGATGAGATCGTGAGATCGATTGATTGCGGGATAATTTCCGTGAAGATGTCCGGGGACGAGCCCGGCAACGGCGACGATCGCTACCAAAAAGGTCAGAAGGTACGCGATCTTTCCAATCATCTTCCCGAATCAATGCTGTACAGCGTCTCGTCAACGAGCCTCAATCGCTACTGTGTGAAGTCGACGATCGATATCCGCTTAAATACTGTAACGGAAACGTCTTTATCTTTTGTTATCATTGTTCTTTAACCCCTTTGCTGATCGGAACAGCCAAAAATCAAGCGGCTATGGTCTTATGGGTCAAAAGTGGAAGTTTGGCTGATGCTTGATTGGCCGCAGGGATGAGATTATCTCCCTACCGGCAGAGGGTTTGATGCGATCATGTTCTCACCTGACCGTACAATCAGATAGTCTTCGATAACGGACGAAGACTAATTTTCGTCTGAACGTCAACCTGCAAAAAATTTCTTTATTTTGTAGTGTTAAAAGTTACACATGGGTTAATCATTTGATTTGCTCTTATATCATGATTTTCTTATGAGGCCCTTTTCATACGCCTAGCCACACTAATTCAATATAGAAATATAGGAACATCCCCTGAAGAGAATGGCGTTTGGGATTTGCTGAAATTTACAATCAGCCACTCGAAATCGTGACAAGGGAGCAGTGCGCTAGATGCGCGTAATCTTTATCCGCCCATATTCCTTCAATACTTATGTTTTTCAAACAATGATCTTTGAATGCAGTAGCTAAAATTCTAATAAAAACGTTGCAAAAAAGGAAATGTATGTTTGTCGTTGCGTTTCTTCATAGTGGCAGTTGAATTTTGCATCATTTTCGGCCTATTTCCGCTGCCCAATCCACTAAACTCTTCTCTTGTTGATCTCATTCCGTGCTAAAGGAAACGGCTAATTAACGAATCTTTCATCCAATATTTCGAGAGCTTCCACGAAACGATCATGTTAATAGTTATCCATTGTTCGTGTTATTAATGATTTTGTCATTTCTCGAAATAAACTAATTCATCAACGCCCCTCCTCGGCTACTCGACTTTTGTACCTCGGTGAGGTCGTTCGCTTATCGTGATCAATCGTGTAACTGATAATGATAACGCGGACACTTTGGGCTGAGTATATCAGTTGGTGGCGAGCGTCGGGTCGGTACAGTAGCGATAGACTTGCCAACAGAAACTTGACGTAACATTGAACGAAGATGACTGGAAAATTCGCGTTCCTTCTGGTATTGCTGGTCTCGATCGTTGCCATAGCCAATGGCGTATCAGACAGTTCCGTAAAAAGTTACGCCACCGACACGAGTCCCTCTCACCACCTGATCGTCGGAAGCCGCACTGCCTACGACAAACTCGTCGCGAAACAGAGCGTCGTCAAGTCCTCCTCGATCTTGCAGATTGTCAAGGTTCAACAGACTTTCTACACCCTGAGCGAGAGAAGCAGAATAACGCAGGTCAGAGCTCTCGATCAGGAAACCAATGGTAAAGGAGCATACGCGAGCTTGACCGGCGGTGGTCCAGCGGCCAACAACGTAACCCTCCTCTTCAAGAGCCAGAGAGGATACGGAATCAACTTCATCGTCGAAATCTACGCCGTGTGAGAATCCGCACGATTTCTCCTGCGGTCGACCTGGATCGGCATCTATGGCGGCACTTCCAATTAATATGCAAGAAGACGAGCAAGAAGAACTTTACAGTAGCCCTTGAAGACTCCAACTTCTATCATTAATGTATATCGTATCGTGGATGCAAAATGCTTATAATTTGAAATCGACTTGCCAACTATACCGAGAACTGCCGTTTTCTCGATTTCCCATTCGCGAGGAAAATTGTATTTTTTAGCGAAATCTAAATGGGCATTCACAATCGTAGTGAAATAAAGGCTTTACGTTGATAAACATTAAAATTAGTTTCGCAATTCCCTCGTTCACACCTTTCCGATATGCAACTTAGTCAATGTAAGGAATTCTATATTGAATTAATGCGACTGTGCGTGTCAAAGGCCTTGTTGGTTCCAGTCGCGAATAAGTCCTCCGCACTTCCTGGGCGGGATATTCACGATTTACCCACAAGCAAATCATGCCATATTTTACCTATACGAAAATCGTAAGTTAAGGATAAATCAGATGATTTACCCATAAATTAATCATGCGTAAGTTTTGACGCTACAAATTAAAGAGATTATTTTGCAGTTGATGTTGAGACGAAAATTAGTCTTCGTCCGCTATCGAACGCTATCTAATTGTGCAATGAGGTGAGAACGTGAGATCATGCCATTCCTACGTGCAAGCAAGCATTAGTCGGACTCAGCCTTTTGACCCATAAGACCATTGCGACCCGGTTTTTGACAATGCGAGCCCCTGATACAGCCAGGCATAGTCCATCGGCGACTCTCCGTTGTTCTCCTGATGATGGATTTCTCCTCTCGACTCGCTCTCGGGAAACATAAAATTCTTGATCAAAAAAAATTAAAAAATATTTTTTTCTTGTAAGGCCCTATGGAATTGCCCTGTGTACGGGCTTAAATGACCGCGATACAGTATCGACGAGAATCCATCAGTGGGTATAAATCCGATCGTGTCAAGCACCCGTTATGCTCACCCATGGAACTCTGCACCAAACGATTGTCGGCTCTCGTTCATCTCTTTCCATGAGAAAAAAGTGGTTCATAGAAGAGTCTTGCATCCAATATCTCGAGAGCTTCCATGAAACAGTCATATCGACAGTTATCCGTGCTACCAGTGATTCTATCATTGCTTGAAATACGTTGATTCGTCACTCGACTCGTCGGCCACTCAACTTTTGTATCTCGGTGAGTTCGTTCGCTTATCGCGATCGATCGTAAGACAGATAACGCTGTCTTCAGACTGCGTATATTAGCAGGTGGTGAGCATCGGGTCGGTACAGTAGCGTTTAACTTGTCAACAGAAACTTGACGTAACATCGAACGAAAATGACTGGAAAATTCGTGTTCCTTCTGGCCTTGCTGGTGTCAATCGCTGCTATCGCCAACGGCATATCAAGCGATTCCGTCAAAAGTTACGCCGCCGACACGAGTCTCTCTCACCACCTGATCGTCGGAAGCCGCACTTCCTACGACAAACTCGTCGCGAAACAGAGCGTCGTCAAGTCGTCCTCGTTCTTGCAGATTGTCAAGGTTCAACAGACTTTCTACACCCTGAGCGAGAGAAGCAGAATAACGCAGGTCAGAGCTCTCGATCAGAAAACCAATGGCAAAGGAGCTTACGCGAGCTTGATCGGCGGTGGTCCAGCAGCCAATAACGTAACCCTCCTCTTCAAGAGCCAGAGAGGACACGGAATCAACTTCATCGTTGAAATCTACGCCGAGTGAGAGCCAGCACGATTTTTCTTGTGGTCGACGTGGATCGACTCCTATCGCGGCACCTCCAATTAATCTGTGAGAAGCAGAACAAGAAGAACTTTACAGAAGGCCTTGAAGACTCCAACCTTTACCATTAATGTACATTGTATTGGGGAAATAAAATACTTATGATTTGAAATCGACTTACAAACTATACCGAGAACGGTGATTTCTCGATTTACCATTTGTGAGGAAAATTGTATTTTTTAGCCAAAATCTAAATGCATTCACAATCGTAATGAAATAAAGTCTTTATGTTGATAAACATAAAAATTAGTTTCTCAATTCCCTCGTCCACACATTTTTGTGATGCAACTTAGCCAATGTAAGGATTTTTTTTATTGAATTAATGTGAGTGGGCGTGTTAAAAGAGCCCACCTTGTTGGTTCCAATCGGAAAGAAGTCTTCCGTTCTTCCTAGGCGTAACATTCATGAGTAATAAATAATAAAATAAAAATAATAAAAAATAAAATAAATAAGCAAATCGGGGCATATGGATAAAGTAAATGATTTATCCGGACTGTACATTATACCCATGAGAAAAACATGACACAAGGGTCAATTAGATTTACCCATAAACAAATCATGTTTAAGTTTTGACGTTACAAAATAAATAAATTATTTCTGCAGATTGATGTTCAGGCGAAAGTTAGTGTTCGTCTTGTGTCGAACACTATCTGATTGTGCGGTCAGGTGAGAACATGGTCGCATCTTCCTCTCTGCCGGTAGGAACACCATTTCACTCCTGCGTCTAAGCAAGCATTGGCCAGATTTCCACTTTTTACCCATAAGGCCATTGCGGCACGGTTATTTGCTGTGCGACCCGGCGAAAAGTTACAGCCAGTCAGTGGCCAATCTATATTTTGTAACATAGAATTCGGATGTTTTAGGAATTTTTTTTTACAATTTTCTGCGAAAGCACTGACCGTTGAGAATTTCCAGACATGGGGTAAAAGATTTTACATAGATGAATTAACACGTAAAAATGTTTTGTATCGAATTGAATGAGAATCGATTGCGGGGTTTGGATCTGATGAGATTATGTACGTTTTTGCAATGAAAACAGCCAATTGAACATACGTCACCGTAATTTGCAAAAGTTCTAGCGCGTTACTTCAATCTTGCAGTTTCAAAATAAAAATAAAAAATAAAGATTATATGTTCTAAAACAAATGAAGTAATAAATAAAACCCCACATATTATAAAATGCCATCCGGAGGCGATAGACTCAAGGACGGCTCAATCGATCTACACGTGTTTATCGCCAAGGTAATCGAACATATGTCAGGAAGATTCTAGACTATCAAGATCAAAGCCGTGAGCGCTCGAGCTAGTCTGTTCGTTATTACATAAAATACAACTCTCGAGACGATTGTCGGCTTCAGACATTGTCAGATTTTCAAATATACAGCTTCTGCGCAGTAACAGAAAAGGTTTAAAAATTTGCAAAACATTTCTTATCCACAAAGGTTCTTCTTAGTTATGCAATTATTATTTCCTCAACAAACCATAATAAAAATAAACAAAAAAATCCTTGCACGTTTGTGGATCGTAAATTATTATCAAACGTACAAACTTTTGTACATTTAATGAACAGTCGAAGCCAATGAAATTCTCGAACTGTGGGGTTGAAATTTGTTACCCAAGTACACATATCAATGGGAATCCGTCAGTGGGTGTAAATCTGAGCGCGTCAAGTGCCCGGAATCCTTACCCATGGAACTCTCCACCGAACCATTGCCCTAATGAAAATCCATGCGACAAAGCACGAGCAATCAAGGTAATCTTTTATCTGCGAGGTACAAGTGTTGTCACCGAGTCATGTCGGCGATGACGTGTTCCCGGGCTTATCAGAGATGTTATCGTTTCTCAAGATAGCATCCCCACTCGTCACTTGACGCGCGGGGTGGCAAAAGTAATTCGTGGAAGTAAACCGTCGTGAGCCCATGACAACATACCTGCAAAAAAAAAAACATTCACAGATAAGATAAACAATAAAATAACCGGTTGGGTATATGAAGAGGTGGCGACCGTCCGGTTGACGCAGTAAACGCTTACCTTGCTGAACGAACAAGAGAGAGTTACAGCATCAATTCCAAGATGATTGGAAAATTCGTATATCTTCTGGCCCTTCTGGTGTCCATAGCTGCGGTTGCAAACGCAGCGACCAATTCCTCTCATCATCTGATCGTCGGAGCTCGTGTATCCGGCGATAGTCTCGTCTTAAAGGAGCACGTCGTCAAGGGATCCTCGTGGATGCAGATCGTCACGGTCCAGAAGACCTTCAATTCCACCTATTGGCGACCGAGAATCACCCAGGTCAGGGCACTCGATCAAAAGACCAACGGCAACGGAGCATTCGCCAGCCTACTGAATGGTGGTCCAGGCCGCAACAACGTAACCCTGCGTTTTAAGAGCCAGAGAGGACACGGAATCGACTTCATCGTCGAACTCTACGCGCGTCCCTGAGGGAACGATGACAATCTGCGTAGGTCGTGTCACGAATGCCAAACTTTGGATTTGAATTCAGCCTTTAAATTGTATTGGTAAATTAAATCAAATTGTACCGTTGGAACTTGTACTCTATATACGTAATGGGAATGCGCATCGACGAGACTTTCGAGGACGACGAGATTAATAAAAATATTGTGATCTCTAATTTAATTTGGAAACCAATATTAGTAGCGAAATAAAACATGCATTTTCTTACTTCTCCTTATTTGTTCTTCAATTAATTCCATTATTAACGTTCGTTACCGAACCTGGTGTTGTCTTAAATTTTTTTTCGAACGGAAATCTGCTCGAATAGAATGTATAAAAACGGCCGCTAGGGCTGGTAATTTATTTCAATTGAGGAAAGCCTTTCTGTCGGTATAACCGGTGAATATTCTTCGTCTTGAAAACCCGATAATTTTGTATCGGAAAAGAAACAGTTGCATTTATCGCATCCTGTTTGCTATCAAATCCACTTTAACCGAGGTTTCGATTGCGTGCGATAACGATGAGTAAACACTGAGTCACGGCTTCTTTTTATCCAGACTCGGTAAATAAAAAAAAAATGTGTAAAAAATATATATCAGTGGCGGTGTTCTCTTGTCGACGATTTATCTGGATAGTTCGAGAAACTTATTTTCACGATTAAAAATAATTGAATGAAGCAATCTTATTTTGGGTGAAAAAAATGTTGTAGAGCTAAAATAATAAGTAAATAAGGACTGAACTTCTCTCGATTATGTCATTGACGCTGTTGAAACGTCATTAGAAGAAACTTAGCCCCCCCCCCTCCCCGCTCAGCCGCGATTTTTCCTCCTCCCCAATTATTTTATACCGCGGCGGCGATGACTACTGCGGCGAGACTTAGAATATTTCAGCTCCCCCGCCCCGATTCTTGATACGGCGGCGGCGAGACCTTTATATATTATATCGTACATTGATTTTTAACGTCGTCACAAAAAACAAAAAAAATTATCCGATACCAAAAAATAAATAAATGAAATATAAGCGACAAACAAAATAACGTCCCGACATGTACAATAAAGAGGGACAATAGCGTGTGCTCCTCGCGAGGTACACGCCGATCCATATAACTCGTCGCTTCGTCAATAATAATTAGTGTCCAGAATTGATAGATCGCCATTGGGCGCATTACAGACCCGGCGAAGCTTCAACGAGCCGTGAATGAGCAGTAATTGATTCGCATATACCGGGTACGCGTGGCCAATATCGTCACATATGTCCTTTCTGCATAAACGTCATCGCGTTTGCATTAACGATTCATAGACGCGATTCATAAATAGTACCGCGTTTGATACCGCAGACTGACGTGAATATCCGCAAGTGGATTATGCATAGAGGTCCACTTTTAAAATTAGTTACCGCTTGTACTAGATACAAGTCTATATATACAGTATCCGAGCTCGGAATAAATACGACGCTCGATCGAAAAGGCTTCTAGGAACGCTGACAATGCATTCGTCCCATTGCGCCACATGTTCCGATTATAGAAAGAAAAAAAAAATTATTCGATATACATGCGATATTCATTACACACTCGGAACTATTCTCAACGCTCACTTACGGCATACGTCGACCCTTTGTCCGTCATATAGAGCGTCTATTCCAGGTACTATTTTTGTCGTTCTATAGACCTTAAGCGCTTGAAAAAAAAAAAAAATAATAATAAATAATGACCGTTCAACGAGATTTACTATTGGCGAGTACATCGACGCTTCTTACCGTGGTCATAGGTGCGAACTTTTTTTATACCACACACTATTTTTGTCGTTCTATACACGGAGATACAAGGTTGATAGGCGGGTAAAATGTCGTGGCTGACACGACTAATATTAGCTTTACGGAATAAAAAGAAACGAATAGTCTGTCTCGACCGCCAAGGTTTCTCGTGTGTACATTCGTGGCGATGGAAATTGACTCGCCTGAATGAAACGTCGTCGCGAAACTAGTTCTGAATTTTCTCGTACCCGACTATCAATTATATTGGTACGCTGTGTTTTGAACTGGCGACTGTAAGGAAGGCTCGGAGCTTCAACTGAAATCCAGAACTGGAAGATTATAATTTTTGTTTATTTTTTTCTCACAGTTCCCTGGGTAATGTTGAGAAAGGAGTGAGCTCTTCGTCGGAATCGGAAATTTCTTGGTCACGTTCGTACGGCATTTAACGTACGCCTCGTTCGTTTGGGCGTTGAAATAAAACGAACTAACCCAACTTGCAACCCCCCTCAGATGAGAGTCCGATACGGTGCGATATCGCTCCTGCCCGAAAATAGACACGCATTTACCGGCAAATGCAGTCTTACATGTGCGCCTCGTGTTTTCTGGTCGCCCCCTCATGTAATGGAATCGTCTGCCCGTCTCGACAGAGTCTTTCGCCAAAGTTTCAACAACATCCACTCGGGTAAGGTTATAGCTGCAGCACAGGCTGCCGACCTCGTCCACTCGACCCCTCCGCTCGGCAGTATGTGCACTTCTTTCCCCCCCCCCCCTCTTTGCCCCCCCCCCCCCCCCCCGCCACTCCAGCTTGGACTCCGTTCCACCGAATTGTCGTACCGTCCGAACGAGATTGGCTCTCGGTTGTTAAATTTTTCGAGAAAAAGCACGTGGCAGCCCGGGACACTGTGAGATCTCAGCAGCTACAGCTACGAAACGGCGAACGAAGAGAACGGAAGATGTTAAATCGCGGGGTTATCGCGAACACGGGCATGCGAGTTCCTGGTTACCGGCCGAGCGCATCCTAAGCGAGAGCCAAAAAGCAGAAGTGCAAGATACACAACGGGCGAGATAGAAGAATAGCAAGCTTGGTACTCTTCACCAAAAATTTTCCTCGGTGAAAGTGGGCCAATGTTTCGCAGAGGAGATGCCACTTTGTTCCTTAGAGTGCCGTGTGGAGAAAAAAAAATACCTTCATTCGCTACGTCCGTGTACGATACTTCACTATAAAAGTCTCGTTGACCTTTGTGAAAAAAAGGAACAAAATAAAGATTCTTCATTCCGCACAGCTATTGTAGACACTGCACGCAGATATGTGTCTCTTTGCCTATGCTTATACATGCCTTATATAGATTACTATGTAGAGGGAGGCACTGAATGCGAGATGCGGATGCAGTTTATGGTACGAATTGAGTTCTCGTTTACGGGCTCGGGACTGTGGCCAATGAACGTATATGGATATATATATATATATATATATATATATATATATATATATATATATCCATATACGATGACACGAGAGCGGGCGAGAGGACGGTGAATGGGGTGTGCGACTCGGGTATTCACATGGAAGGACAAACGGACGTATACCACCGGCACTATCTCTTCGAGCAGCATATTAATCCGTGCAGTAACAGAATACGTCCTACCTAGTTGGATTCATTCCACTCGAAATTGGTACCTAGCCCCCTCCCTCTTACCCACCACCGGTGCACCGAAACTACGAAGCTTTTACCTATACGCGTCATTGTTCAGCACGAGTTCATACATACATTTTTTTAAACTTCCATTTATTTTACGTCACACGAAATTTACGGAGAATGAAAGAGTCGGCGCGTCACCGTGAGTTCGGTTGACGCGCAAAACGCTTTTTGCCAACTCGTCGCGCCTTTTTCCGAACATTTAACTCTGTGACGTTGTGCCTCCTGATCGCAGATTGTATTCTTTGGGGGTGGACATGAGATTATGAGAATTTATTAACTGGCTTGCTTTAATCTCGATTGTATTCAATTAAGGCAGCACTGTGTGTTCGCGGAAGGGCAAAGTAGATTTCTCCTACCGCCGGAGATTTATGGACGGGACCACGGCGGCATGTACTCTACGCGGATAAATTATTTCGTATATTCTTGATAGATCTTCGATGATTACGCGCTTTGAGGTCGCGCGGATATCGAATATTTAGATCGAACGATTCTGGTTTATTCATTGTATATATTTTAAATAGAAAATACAATCACGATTTTCAAAACTGGGATTGATTATACAAACTCCATTAATTTCCCCTGGATAATGCGAATGCCAAACATTTGTCTAGGAAATAAAGGGAATTCAACTATTTACCTGGTTTCACATGGAACGAATTGTCACTGGCTACGTTGCATCTATAATTGTTGACAATTCATCGAAATTGTAAGTAAACAATATTTCCCAATTACTTTAACTTTACTTTAAATATAAGAAATACCGACATGGTGTCCAGCGATCCTTGAAGTCCTTGGAGTCCTGGAATTGCTACGTTACAATGAATATGTGTGAAAAATTGTCACCATGGAAATGAGCTTGCAAAACTCAGTTTTGCAAGCTCATTTGGAAAAATAATTCATTGTAATATTCGTTGACAATAGAGATGTTAATATTTTTGTTTTTTTTTTCCCAAGCAACAGTCAAAGGGACATCTGGACGTTTTTTAACCCCAGTCTTAAAAAAAAATGCTCGAGCAGGGGTAGTTGAAAAATCGTATTTGGCCCTGTCGTGTTTTACTGCTTTGTTTTTCGCCAATCTTCCCGACAATCACAGCGGTTAGAGTGGGAGAACGAAGTTTACCCTACTATCCGAGGTAATTTCGAATATTCCCTCGCCGCTAAGTTGCGATGGTGCCAGCTAATTCGCCCCAGTAAAATAGCAGGGAACGCGAACCCTGCAGGCTGCAGGCTTCCCTGCCGCCTCCGTACACCAGAGGAGACACGTGTAACCGCGTACCTTCTTACACGCTCTTCGGGGGGGCGGAACACGCAAAATGTAGCAAAGTGGCGGGTGACGCGGCATTGCAGGTACGAGGACGGTTGTAATTTTCTAACCGAGCGAGATAGGGAAATGCTGCCGCCTCTGTTTCGCTTTGCTGCAAGTTATACCGCTTGCAATACGCGCCCGGTCGTAGTTCCCGTACGTATGTGTATGCAGTATCGGGCAAAAAAATTCCCGGCATTTTTGGCACGCCGAGCAAATATTTCTCGTTCTCTGCCAAAAAAAAAATTTAGAAATTTTAAAAAATGTATCCGAAAAATGCGCATTCAATTAAAAACCTAACAATTCAATACGACCTAACGATTATCGGAGATCGGTATAAATCTGGATTCAAAAATAAAGCTCGAGTACCAGACGGCTTTCACAAATTGTTCTATTTACAAATTTAAAGCTTTTACTACAAGATCCAGTTTTTATTATCATTCTTTATTCTTTATTCTTTACTTTCGGTAACACAATGCAAATATCTCCTTGCACTCCTAGCAAGGCAGGCGAATATTTTCTGTTTTGTATGATTCTTTTTTAGATTATTTAAATATGCCCATTCAATTTAAGACCTATAAATTCAATACGAACCTTCGACTACCACCCATCAATATAAACTTCCATTTGAAAATGAAGTTCAATCACTGCATGGATTTTGCAATTTTTTCTAGTCACAAATTAAAACCTTCAACAATAAGATCTTTTACCTCTATTATTATTATTACCAATAATAATTTCTGTTTTTTTTTCGACCGTGATTCAGGGTTCAATGGCAGCAGCGAGCAAGTGCAATTTTCGTATCCCCTTTGCTGTGTAAGACACGATTTTTTTTTCTCTGTTCTAACTTATAACACACACACATACATGCTCGTCATCAATCGACTCTTCCTTTCCGCTGTCGTCGTCTGGCGTGGCCAGACTGAAAGGTACATCAAAGCGAATGCCGAGTAGTGACGCACGTGAGAGCGTCTCGTTCTGTATTCGCGGGAATAACAGTGTACCTCGTATGTACCGTAGGTGTCTGATATATCCGTACGTACAGAATCGGAGATATAGAGCGGCACGGCGTACGTACGAGCGAAGTAGTACTAACTGCGATGGGATAGACGTGCTGGCGCGGGCTCGTCGGCCTGTGGATTCGACGTCGACGGGGTAGTCAGCCGGCAGCCGGCTAGTGGAAAGAGTCACGCGTAGGCCAGACAAAAAGGTCGTGCGCTCGCCTCTATGCGGGCTTCCTCGGCTAGCTGCTTTTCGCCTAGATGCACGAAGCGCTATCGATCGTATGCCATTAAATATTTAATAGCACTAAGGAAGTTCAATACTCGGACGTGCCGCCGCCGAATGGCCGGGAGGAAGGAGGCTTGCTTCTTTCGTAAAAGTCAGAAGGCACAGTCAGCTCCGAGTCCCTCCGTGTACGTGAGCTCTCGACGTAAACGTCGAGACGCATCGTACTTCTTCTTTTTCTTCCCATTACGTTGGCTGCAGTTTTTTTTTTCATTCTTTTTTTTTGTCAAGTCTTGCGGACGCAGGGAATTAGGGGATAAGAAGGAGCACTTTTTTTGTTTTTTTTTCTTTCTTTTCGTTATCGGTAAAGTAATTGTAGCTTATTAATTTAACGAGGTGATGAAAAACTAATCTGTTCTGTGTTAACGACGATATAGATTTATCGCAAGGGAAAAAATTGATAAAAAGATGTTTGGTAATCCTTGTACTGTAAATATATTCGTTTTTTTGTGTTAGGCTGGTGTCAGATCAATTTTTTTTTTTTTTTTGGTTTCACGTATGTAGGAAATTTCGGGAAAAACGGAACACTTGTTTGCCTTCGTTATCGGTAACTTTAGGCAATTATTTTTAAGACGCACGGAGAAAAATAGTTCTGTTTCTCTAACAAAATGTAGGTCGTTAATAATTTATTGTTGTGGCAGCAAAAATATTCGGCTGCTACAGCAAAATATTTGCTGCCACAAAAATTCATTTGCTGCCACAGCAAAATATTATGTTGTCCCTATGTATTAACCAGGTAAATGAGTTATGGTAACAAAATTCTTGTTGTCCCTACAATTTTTTTTTGTCTGTGCGGGACGAAAAACGTAACACTTGTATGATTTAATGACGATATTGTTTTAACTTGAGAAAATTGATAGTAAATATTTCCATTACAGCAATTATTTTTCAGCTCGCACTACACATTATGAATTATTGAAATTTTTTAATGTCATACCTAAAATTAAAAAAAAAATACTTTTGCGAAGTCTGTTATGTTGGGCTACGAACAATTATTCATTTTTCAATCGCCAACATAAGACTTTTTCGTCGTCCACATCGTACCGAAGATATGTAAACGAATTGAATTTGATGGATTTTTACACGACCCACGCACATTTTGAAAATCGTGGTTGCAGTAAAAAAATGTTATCAACGGTAGTCATGAAAAAAGGAATATCGTTTAGTCCCTTTGCTTCATTGTTCTCCAACGTGCATCGACCGATTTGCCGGACGGGCGATTTGTTCCCTATTATTTGTTATCACCCGTATTGCCATGACGCGTGCAATGTATTATTCGCGAAATATTCGGTAAAGTCGTGAATATGAACGGGTTCGTATATTATTGATTTATGTGCTAATCGGGGTGGGCCATATTCACCACTTTTGCTCTATACGAAGAAACTTTTGTCGTACCTCCGGTTTTCTCGATGCGCTCAATTATCTCGACATCATATTAATACCGTAGAAATGAATATCATGAAAATTTGGGTGCGCATCGGGGGCGTGTGTCCGGATAGCAGAGGTAAAACAGGTGCAATATGGAAATGACCGTCGCGGCCCCGGCGGCGGGTCAGTGGTGTTCGCCGTGACGCCACGAAACTATCCACCAATTCCCATAATTAATTAAACTATTTAAATTCAAAAACGAATTTTGCTTTACGGTTACAGGATGCGTGGTTGACCGGCCGCTAGGAGTCAAATTAGACCGGAAATGGATGTATAAACAAATTTTCGAAAACAAACACCGGAGGCATCGGGTGATTCCGGTTTTCACTCAATTTCGTACACCTCGATGTTGCTCGCTCCACGCATCAGTAAAACGATAAAACATTATTTCCGGACGAACAAACCGACCCCATTGATTTCTACACTGACGTTCTATCGTCGTAATAAAATTGATTCGCAAAGGTTTTGCAAGCTTTTGCGAGATTTTACAATTAAATACTACATACTACAGGCAATCACAAATTTATGGTAAATAGATACTTTTTTTCCTCAATTTTACGATAAATTCGATATTGCAAAAGACAGAATTGAAAAGTAACAGACTCAGAACCGACTTGCCGTGGTTACGGTTAATGATTATAAAAAACTCTTGTTTCACAATTAATCAACTGGTACAATGTTGCTAACCCCCTACAGTGACTATTGGTGTCAGACCATCTTTGAAAGTTTTTTATATTGAAAATGCTTCGAATTCCAAAGTCTCGTACAAGAGAAATTAGTCTTTTGAATTTTCTTCAACTTATCCGTAATATTTTTTTCATCTAATTTCTCAATTTTATTCCCGTATACCTCAGATAAGAAATCAATAGCATTGTAGTGGTCAGACGTGATAACGATTTTTAGCCACGCCAGGAACTATGACAAAGCAAAGGTTCCCAAGTGCAGTCCGGCAAAATCTTAAATGCTCCCAACCGTTTTGACGCCGGATAATCGATCGTTTAAAATTCCACAAAAAAAAAAAAAAAAAATCAAAGTATTCACGGCGAAAAAAATAAAAATTAAAAAGAAACACGAATGAGAAGATTCGCAGAAAAAGAAAAGATGAAATGGTCGGCACCGATAAGTCTCCCAGTGGGAGAGAGAAGGAGTTCAAGTATGAAAAATTACCGAGGGAAAGTCTTGGTTAATAACGAGGCAGAGAGCGGAGTCGATAAACAAGTGAGATACGATCTCTCAGTCTTGCTTCCCCCTTGCTGTTATCGAGCCGGCAAAGTGAGTCCGGGTTTTCGCAGCCCACCCGTTATCTTTCTATTCGGTGTTACACTTTTAAAAGTCTTTTTAGATAAGGAGACTTTAATGGCTCAAGAGGCGAGCGACTTCAGCCGTGGCTCCCCGGATAGAGTCCCCGATCTCGGTAGCAATCCCGATGGCGCACCAACTACCATCCGTGCTTTCTCGGCAAACCAAATCACGTAGTTTCCAACTTTTTGGACCGGTTATCGAATCGTCGTTGTTATTTTATTTTATTATTCTTCTTACTCCCTCCCCCGTGTTTTTCCTACCGTTGCTTTTTCAACTACCGTTGCTCTATTTTTGCCCCACTCACGTTTATCGCTCAACGACGAGGAAATGTAATCAGCGGATCGAAAATGAATTATTTTGTTCGTTGGGTTGGCGAGTCTGAAGGATTCCTTACGCCGCGTCAGATTTTCTCGCGGTGATTGTAATATAAGCGAGAGTACGACCGATTTAATTCATGCACGAATCTGCGGTGCGTGCACGCAGGTATGGCGTTCACGGTAATGAGAGCAGGGGTGAATTATAGAGTCGGTGAAGTGACCTGCATCCTCAAACGTGGTTGAAAAAAAATTGAAAGAAAGAAGGGATCGCATTCGGTGAACACTGCCAAGTATTGCTGCCTCAACGACACCGTTTCGCGGCGTCTGCATGAACGATTTGATGAGTCCTCACGGACATCAATTCATCTCGCTTCGATGACGTCCAACGGATTTCCTGGCGAATTCCTGAGGACGATCGTGTATGCGTCGATCTTCGATCCATTTTTTTTCCTTCGATGTCTATTAAAAGTCTCTAAAGTTTGCGACCCCGTGGCCCACAGACATTGAATGTCAAGACTAATTTGACCGTTCTTTCTCAACTATAAAGGTCAATTCTCGACACTGAGAAAGCTATTTATCGCTAAAATTCAAGGTTCGATATTCACCCGTATTTTGCAGGTTCTCAGGTGGGATTGATCTGTATACGGAATTTTTTTTGTTCACCGTCCGCAAATATTTATTTACACCGACCCTGTGCAAGATATTAGAAAAAACAATAAACAGCCGGCTCGAATCCGCTCCAGACCGGCACAGCCCAAAACCGCGTGACTTTCAACCGTGCACCCAGAAATGACGACGACTGCGACTCGCCCTACCCGCGAAGAAGGCTCGTCGCCTAGCTTGAGTTATAATAGTGTCGGGCATAGGGTAACATCGGGCTCCTACCGGTGGCAGTGGCTGCTCTCGTAAGCTGGAAACACTCTGTCGCACCCTCGCCCTTGGCCACTCACACCTCCTCGTTCTCCACGGCCTGCATCGTACATACTTCCCTCGGTACACACGCGGCAAGAGGTACGACGAAAAAGGACCCACAGCTTCACCGTCTCGCTCCCTCGTTCGCGAAGGGTTCTCGCCAAACCTGAGGCTCTCCTTCCCCCCTCCGCCCCCCTCCCGCCCCACCCCCGCGTGGGGCGCGCGTCTTCTTCGCTGCACCGCGGAAGTCCACGCTCTCGCTGCGAGGGTTGCTTTTAACGTTCGCAGCTACCTGGGCTCTGGGTCCTATACATATATATATATATATAATATATATATATATATACATATATATATACATACATATATATTATACATATGTGCCCATATATATGTATAAATATCTTATATATATAAATTATATATGTGCGTACACACACACATATATATATATATATATATATATATATAGTATAGGACTTGTACCCTGCTGCACACGGCGGTTGTTTGCGGCGCGCTTGCGCGCAGTGTTCGCGGATTCTCGTTTCGCCTCGCTCTCAGCACCCTCTCCCGTCCGGCGTCCTCGTCCGATCGACGCCGCTCCCCGTAGCTCCGTCGCTCTCGGATTCCCGAGTACCGCGACCCTCCCAAAGCGTTGTCGTCCGCGCCGAGTGCGACGAGGACGGTTCGGATGTACGAGGGCGCCGGGCGATAGACGAGGACGGCGGGCACCGTGCACCGTTGCGTGGGGAGTGAGCGCGAGCCGTCATTCGAAGCCCGCCAACGGACGAGCGAGCAGCCACGGGACGGGACCACGTTCGAAGTGACCCACGCGATCCCGTGTTACTCTACCGGTCTATCGCAGAGGAACGGCATTCTCTGTAACAAATAACCGTCACGAGATAACAAATATATATATATATATATATATATACTATATATATATAAAATAATAATAATAATAAAAATAAATAAAAACCACGAACAAGAACAACGACAACAAACGATTCCCAAACTCCACCCAATCACGTCCACGACGATTCGTCGCGGTCTTTTATGTTCTCTTCTCTTCTCCAAACCGTTCTCGCCATCAACGAGGATTGTATTATATTAAAATTTGTTTTTTTTTGTTTCTTCTAATTGAAGTGCGAAAGTGGTGTTAATAACGAGATTTTGTTTGTTTGTTTTTTTTTCCCGCAAGTGATATACGAGACTCGTCTCAACGGATAGATCGCGAGAGATTCGAGGATCTCGAGCGGAGAACTCGTCGCCGGTTGCCGCCGCATGGCCAGCACGGTGGATGTTGTCTATTCTACGTAGATTACACTGAAGCGAGTGATGTCGAGGGATACTTAAAAGGGAAGCGGATTCGACACAGTTCGTGCCTCGCGGAAATCGCCTTCGCGCACCGCGCCGACTCTTGGATTACGCAATAGCGAGGAAATAACTGAAGAAAATAAAAGAGCGTGAAAACGAAACTTCAGCGAGCGGAATCGAAAGGGTTGTTGTTGCTGTTTTTTTTTTTTAATGTTTGTCCGCCGTAAACTGGCAACGAGGCCGGGCCGCGTGTGCCGCGTTACCGACGGTTGGTAAGTCAGAGCCGATCCACCGCGCGATCTTGGATCTCCTCGGTCCAACCGCCGATGCTCCGAGCGTTCCGGTAGCGTCGAGTTTACAAGTTTCTTCGTGGGAAATTCTCGCGAGCCGGGCCGCCCGCGAATCAGGGATATCCGGTGGCTCGTGGATTTACATTCGCTTCCGGTTTATCGGCAGAAGCGACGAAATTCCGCACCCTCGAGCGTGTCGACGATCCGAGATAAAGAGAGGCGCGAACCGACAAGGAATCGTTGTCTCGCGTGACTGTACACGCTGGTAACTGTACCGCATACTCGCGAACTGCTACCGGCGAGTGGCAAATTCTTTCGTCGTCACGCCGCCGTTGCGAACCGATCGACGCCGATTCGACGCGGGTCGTAAATACAGCTGAGAGAAAAAATAATATAATAAAAACAACGATCAACAAACCCAAAAAAAAAACATCACCGTCTCGTTAATTCGACGTGGCCGAATTCTCTCACCTGGTTACCAGCGAAACGAGACCATCCAGGCCAACGTTGCTCTACAACTTCTCATCGAGCAATAAAAAAAAAAAAATCCAAAAATAATAGTAAAATTGCCGACAATTTTCGGAGATCCGAAGTACAACTTCTTCCACCAGCTCGCGTCGAACAGTTTGATTAGGCACGAGAAAAAAATAATAGAAACCAAACAACAAGCCTCTTCGAGAAGCAACTGGATTCCGCGGTAATTCCGCGACGATCGGGTACGACACGACGTCGAGGAGTCGAAGCTGGTCGATAGGCGCCGGGAAACGAGAGTTCGAAGAAAGTGAGATCGTATTGTCGTTGGCTCGAGATCTTCGAGGGAGAATCAAGAGAGACGGTCGTACGGGGGGGAGTGAGCGTAGGGTGGCGCATTGCGTTGCACGTGCGTGAGAAAAGGCGTCGAAGGAGGACGGCGCGTCGGGATATTCGCAATAGCGGCGCCCGAAGGAGGATAGAGCGCGAGCAACCGGTTTTTCCTCGTCGTAAGGAGAAGAGAACCTTCCCGAGCGTCCCGTGTTGCCTTCCTCTGTTGTCGAAGCGGCGAGGTAGCTTCCTCGTTCGCGGCACAGTGCTCCACGCTTATCCGGCGTATGTACGTACCGTACACGAGTCTTCACCCTTATCACTCTTCGCGCGACGTTGTCTCGTCCACCTACTTTCGGCTGTCGGGCCGCGCTGGCCTTGCCCAAACAACTTCGCCAGCCTCCCGCTTGAAACGGGCGGAGAGACAAATAAAAAAAAATAATAATTTCAAAAAAATCATATATAAATAAATAAATAAAATAATTCTGAAGACTGTTGGAGTTTGTCGAAGAGCGCTCGTCCCGAGTGAATTTCTCGAGCCCGGTTGGTCTGCGCACACGCGACTACGTTTCCGGTGTCGACTCTCTCTCTCTCTCTCTATCGGGTGCCACGGGGACGAAAGATCGACGCGCGAATAGTCCAGTGTCGAGTAGACGAGCGAGCCAGGTGCGCTTCTCCTGCGGATCTGCGATAGGGACGCGAGGCGTGCCGTTCGGGAGTTAACATACCCGGCATACTCTGCATACTGCAAACGCTTGTACACGCGCGTATGTCCGCGGTGTATGCGCCCGCTCTACCTGCATAGTCGAGAGAGACCGTGCGTCGCCGAAGCGCGTGCGGGAGAGCTCCGTTTCCAGTGTAACGTGACGATCGTAAACTTGGATCGCAAGTACCCTGCCCGCCCGCTCGTCGGAACAATAAAGTGCACGGCCGATTACTGCCATACAGTCGTTCGTGCGTTTGTACCGCGACGCGCCTCGCCGAGAGCCCTTGATTGATTAATCAACTCGCGGCGATTGTGTAATCTGCCGGAAGGAAAAGACTCGATACAAAACAACACGTGGACATCGGGGATACAATATTCCTTGCTCCACCCACTGGATCACCTTTTTTTTCCAACTTTCATTTTCAGCACTAACGCCGATCGAGCCAAGCTAGCGACTCGGCTCGAGTCCGTTACACGGTCGTGGATTAAGAATTGTGCAAGTGCGAGATTGTTGTTTCCCTTTTTTTTTCTTTTGAGGATAAGTGAAAATTTGGTTTGGTTCTGGTTTTGTTTTGTCGTTACACGTGCTGTGATCGCCTCGTGTATTCCGCTGTGCCTGCTCAGACCTATGGTTCTGAAATAATAGTGTTGCAGTTTATTTGTTTATTTATTTTTTTTTTTTACATCGTCGACCGAAGGATTACACGACTGACGCGCTCACGAGGATTCGACGAGAGTTGTTTGTGTGAATATCACGGAAAAAAAATTTAAAGTTTAATCGTTACTTCGAGTGAACACAAAGTGAGGATAATCCCATCGCACGCTCAGCTTGTGCAAAGTACGTATGAGTCGCAGTAAAGTGAAAAGTTTTATTTAGAAATAATATTTACTCTGTTGTTTTCTTGCGTCGAGGAGATTTTGGGAATTCAATTATCGGCACTGGGGCGATTGTCCTGCCGCTACCAGGACCAACAGGTCGTTCAACTTACATTTGTCGTGATAAAGGATATTGAAAGTGGACCCTCCGAGGCCACGCATTAACGTCGAAGACGTTGGTTGTTATAAAAGAACGCGTTTTTTTTTTAAGTTAGATCCATTTCTGAAAATCTACTTATTTTCATGCAGACTTGCACTGAGAAAACAAAATTGTAACTTTAATGTACTGGAGCTTCAAATTTGCTTACATTTCTTGCATTAATTGAACATTAATTTACTTTTTTTGGTAAGTTAAAATACCAGATATTAAAATAGTACATCGTGTGCCCTAAAATAAAAAAAAAATGATAATTAAAAATAAGAAAATTTACTGTAAAATTGCAACACACATATGTACGAAATTTCGGAAGTGCTTTATGTAAAAAAGCTTCTAATACTGTTAATTCATTTTGAAAACAAATTTGTTTCCAGTGCAGGACAATAACCACAAATGATAATGGCAAATATAATTATAGCTTAACCATGAAATATCTTTCAATGGAAACTGTACGTATAGACTGAGGGAATTATTCGGTATAGTACAAGCAACTGTATTTTTTTCTCAGGGCGGGCTTAGCGTTCAAAAAGGTAAACAGATACACGTGGTTTTCGAAGGTCTAGTAAATGACACTATAGGTAAAATAAGTAGGAAATGACGATAAGATAACGGAAGTAATTTCTCATTACTTATCATGTTGTAACCTGTTCAATTCTACACAAAATATAACAAACAAACAAAAAATGCCAAAAAATTAACAATGCAAACACATATAACCAGAAAGTAAGCAATTTAGGTAAGAAAATGGGACCGGGGGATTCTAACAAAAATAACTGACAATAGCAAAATATCTCAAACGGTAAATGTGGTGAATATGGCCTGCTCCGATTAGTACGAGAAATTGATGATTCATGGACTATATTACGCCCTTTACCTTAAACGTACATTTTCGTTGTATGATTTTAACATAATTCTTAGCGATTACTACGTATATACATTTTTATATACATTGTCGCTCAGACCTTTCGTCAATTAAGTTGATCCCGATAATCAACTCCATCGCCGATGAAAATAGACAAAAACCGCTGAGGCAAGAAAAAAATCGAATTGATTTTGGGCTTTAATGCTTGCACCTCTGCGATATAGCGAAAGAGATGAACGCCATAGACGCGTATTGAAGGACGTTTAAATTTATCACGGACATCAGAATCATGACCTCGATTTGCACTGTTACACGGTAACAGACTATTATGTATCCAGACTATTAGAGCTCTTTGGACGAGGGTTTCATTCATGAAAACGATGACGCGACCGCGCCAGCTGTTCGCCGGCTTGTTGTATACTGTTGGAAACGCGTCTGTAGCAACGAGGATTCCCCGCTGATGCTGACCGGCTGAATCCAGATGCAACCTACGCTATATAGCTATATAGCTGTAGAAACTCCGAGCGAACGCGCAGGAGGAGGATCGCGTGACCTCGACGAGCGCACGTGGCCCCAGGTTGACTTCTTCAATATTAATCTCTCTCAAGCCAGAAGCTGCACACTTTCCATGATACCACTTTCGCAGGATATTATAATATCTTGGAAGATTCAACGGAAAACCGCTTCTCGGCGACCCCCTGCACTTTGCAACGTTAGTCATATCGATGTGTCCGATGCAAGAAGGACGTACAAGTACAGCTTGGACACAATTCATACACCCTTTTTCCGTCAGGTCGTCGATATATTCTATTGTCGTCCGTACGCAGTAAAAAATATTTGTACATTTGAAGAAACTTTTTCTTTGTCCACAAACGACCGCAATTCTTTTCTTATCAATTTTACACAGAATATTTTTTAAATTAATATTTTACCAAAGAGCATTTGTAAAATTAATATTTACAAAACGATATTTTGCAAAAAATATTAGCAAAGTAAACATTTTAAACAATATTTGAGAACAATTTTTTGTTTTAGTCAACAAGAAAACAATTGTGAACATCTGTGGCCAAGGAACGTTGGTACCTATTCTAGTGGTCGTGCCATACAGGGCCAGTATTGGCACAGCGTCGGCCAGGGTTCGCCCGAAGTAGGCCAATACCGGTTCTGTGTGTCATTCCCACTAGGGTATTTTCGTATGTGCGGCAACGGTACAGCCCGATTGTTCAATATCGTCCAATTTTCGCTCCGGAAATTCACGTTCGATGCGTTTCATGCTACAGCGACAGGAATTCGGGTTTATTTTCCTGATTGGCCGAAAAGGAAAATAACGCATTCGCGGGATAAGCGAAAATAACGAGGAGACGAAAGATCAAGTCTTACTCCTGTTTGACGCAATTTTTCAACGGCCGAAGAAATTTTCTGCGTTATTCCTCGCGTATTCGGGGGGAGGGTGGGTGGGGGGTGAAAATGTTGCATAAATCCTATGTCTGTGGCCACGTTTTCGTCGGAGCGTTGCACATCTAACGCGAAGGGTGGCGGAGCCAACGCCCTGGCCTCCTATTTTCTCTATTAGAATTTATGTCGTTTCACGCTCCGCGGAATCTCGCGGGGTAGCGAGCGTGGCGCTCTGCTCTGGCGTTGGTCTTGTTTCTTCTTTTGTAACGGGGGTGGCATTACCGGTTCGCGCTTGCCTCGCCAACCCCCGTACAAACCACCGCTCTATATTTCCGTCTTCCTCTCTCGTTCTCTTCCGCGCACGCTCGTTCCCTCTTCCTCAGTCTTCTACTCTGTTTCCTTCTTTGGCAGCCGCATTTTCCTTCGTCGTTGAACCCCTCGAGAATTTCGCAGATTGTAAGATTTAAGACACCTCTGGTGCAGCCGCCGCTGTGGCGTTGCAGCACGCGAAACGCCCGAAGAGCCCCCGCTGCATCCTCCCGGCACGGCCGAATGAACGGAAAGAAAAATTGAAAACGTGTACGACTTACATTCCTTTATTCGCACGGAGTACAACTTCCATCCGCGATCCTCTTGTTTGCCGGATGAGTCCGGAAAAGTCGTGTCAGCTGGGGTTTCTTGGGTGGAAGCGCAGAAATATCCGGAAAGACATATGGAGGCAAATGCAAAGTAGGCCAAAATGGTTGGGATTTTTTTTTGGATATTCAAATTCAATAATTCGGATGCGATCATGACGATGATGGAAAAATGCGTGATTCAACCTCGACTGGTGATAAAATATATCGTAAGACGATATATCGATAGATTGGCCACATCACCCGGAATTGCCCTATAGAGAAAGAAGTTGTGGATATGGCCTGGCTTCATTCAGGGGTAGGTCTTAACGAATGGACTTTATCGAATCTTGATAATACAGCGGCTGTACAACTCTACGGGTTCAGATGCCGTTAATCTTCAAAACTACAGATCACATCTTAAAACGACCGATGTCCCATTTTCGTAGGTGTTGTACTTAGTGCGACATAAACCTTCGGAAAAAGTCCATTTAGTGATAGGGGATTCCTCTATCATTGTTTTCCCATCTAATCGGGTTTGTTTTATATTCTTACCCGTCGATATGGTTCTTTTTTATTGATTTAGTTCCCATTCAGGCAATTCCTACGATTCATGCCTCATAGGTGTTATCTTCCCTCTTAAGTCCGTTTTACTGCTATCTTGTGTGCCACTGTCCGCGCACAGCTTAAATACCTAGGAAAGTCGACCGATTCGCCAGCGAGTACCCGAAATTCAGTGTCACTCGATCGTCCCTTTTTGCTTCTCGTACGTTGTACAAATCTCGATGATGCACAAAATAAAAAAGGGACAAAAGAATAAAAACGGTAGAATTCGTCGCCGGTCAGGCGGATTTTGTTCTCCCGTTGTCGGGAAAAACCTCGGAAAAAGTCCATCGAAAAAGTCCGTCGAAAAAGTTCATGGAAAAAGTTCATCGAATGGCTATCATAGATTTTCGTTCTAATCGGGTTTGATCCATATTCGCCACTTTCACCCCATATATCGGCTGCTGAAAGGCAAAAGGGCGTATCCTCCGTGACAAAGCATAAGGGTTACGCTCTTTTGAACGTACTCGAGAGACTGCCATGTAAAGTGCCGCGATTCATGCACGGGTTACTCAAACTCGTTTTGTTAGAGCAGCTAAACCATTTTTCTCCGTGTACAAAAATGTCATCGAAAGCTGACATGTAATCCGTCATCGATGACACTTTTCTTTCCACCTTAGAGAAAAGTTGATTAAAGTTTTCATTACCGACTGTGGTATTTCACCTGCTCTTAAGTATCAAAGGCGACCGACTAAGCGTCGAGTCCCCGAAATCCAGAGTGTCCTCTCTTCAACCCTTTCCGCTTCACCTACGTGGCACAAATCTCGATGACGAGTAAAATAAAAAAGGAACGAAATAATCGAAACGGTAGAATTCGTTGCCGGTTAGCCGGACTTTCCTCTCCCGTTGTCCCCCGACGATTCGGACGACTCAGGAAAACGTCGGACGACTCGTAAGATCCCTACGTTTCTCTTCCTCCTCCGTCCACCTCCTCTTCCGTCTTTTACCCGTCCGTCTACCGAAAAAGAATAGAACGAACGTGATATCGAGTTGCCGTGACGGCATTGTGCGCCTTTTCCCATGAGCGACGACGGAATCCACGGCTCTGTCACTTTTCCTCTATCACGGTGTGCGCGGCCGGAAAGAATGGCCGGAGTGCCAGAATGGTCCTCCGAACCGTCGCCCAACGGCGGGACTCAAATTGAGCGCGGTTAATGCGAGCAAAAAAAAAAATGTGGACGGGCCGTTTTCCCACCCCTAGGTCCTGTCGGCCTCGTAGAAACAGTTGGCCGCTCTAACCGTGAACTGTCCATCGCCGCTGTTGCTGCTCTCGCTGGCTGGGCCGGCAAACGTGACTGCAATAACCGCATCGGAAGCTGCGAGCATAGTTCTGGCGCGGCTGCGAATCTTTCACCTCATCGTCGCGGTTGCACCTCGGCCTCGGCATTTCCACTGTGCTGTCTTCCTCGGCGCCGAGCCTTTGTTCCCGCGTACCTTCGGAGCTGGGAGGAAAACCGAGGCGGTCGGGGGCGAAGAAAGCGAGAAGATCCGCCGAGGGCGGAACGGTGGAGTGGATACGGCAAGCGAATGTTCTCCGGACTTGGCAGGCGCAGCGCGGACAGCCCGGAACTGGAACGGCGTCTTCCGTATCGAACTCCCCCCTTGACTTTCCACCCACCCGCGTACGGACTCCCGTCGTTCTTCGTCTTCGTATTTCTCAATTATCCTCCACCGTGAAAGGATACATTGAAATTCCGGCGGGGCTCGGAGACAATAGCCCGTTGACCCGCTCCGCGGACCGCCGATGAGGCTGTCGAGCAGCCGAGAAAGCGAACCGATTTTTCTCCGTCCGACCTCGGTGATCGTCACCGCGCTGTTTTGGCGTTTTACCATCGACAATTGTTTCTCCCGTCGCTCGTCTCGTACTGTTTTTTTTACTCTACAAAATTTTACTCCCCGATTCCTGACCGAGGTGTCCCGAAGAATCGAGCCGTTGGATCCGTGGTCGATCTACTCGCGACTCCTGTCGTCATTGGCCCTTCGGCTATCTTGTCAGTTGGGCGGAAGCTCATCGGCCAGAAAGGAATCACGCGAAAATCTAATTGCATTAAAAGTTTTTTGTCCTCATTTTTTTTTCCTTCTCTTCCCTGAAGCACAGAGTTGACGTAATTAGGCTCGCGATCGCGCGGAGGGATCGGCGACGCGTATTGCGGACGGGAGAGGTCTTTAAAAGAAATTGGATCCGCGATTCCCCGGGCGATAGTTCCTCGAAGTGGAATCCCGACCGCGCGGGAGGCTAAGTGGCTCTCGTCGGGAGCTAAGGCGCGTCGCGGAATCTTTTCTTCGCGGAAAAATTTATCGAGTCGTACGTCCGGCACCAGTCAAATAGGCGGTTAATTAAGACTAAAAGTTAATTAACGCCGCCGAGGAAGGCAAACTCTCGCGGGGAAGGACACGAAAATAAGACTAAACATGCACATACACATTGTCCATATTATCGTCCAGAACATCATCGTCGATTATTATTATTATTATTATTATTATTATTATTATTATTATTATTATTATTATTATTATTATTATTATTATTATTATTATTATTATTATTATTATTATTATTATTATTATTATTATTATTATTATTATTATTATTATTATTATTATTATTATTATTATTAGTAACATTAATATTGTGTGTCCTTGTTTTTACTCAGGTGGACGAGCCACGCTCATCTATTTATCGCAGACAGTGATTCGCAAACGGCCTAATGATTCAGCTGGACGTCATGCCCTGGTTCATCCTGTTTCTTCTACTGCTAGCTGTGATGGAGGCCTTCCCCCGGGAAGCCACCGGTCCCTTCCTGCCGGACATCTACTGGAACTCCACCAATCCAATGTGAGTCACGTTTTCGCATTTCTTCTTCTCTCCCCCCCCCCCCCCCCCTGCCACTTTATTCTTTTTCTTCTTTGTCCCTGTGCAGTGCCATTTCCGCGCCTACCCTACTCTCTCTCTGGAGTCTTGTAGTTTAGGTACCTCCGATTTCGGAGTCCCGTCTGCCGTTCCACGAGGGATTCCCACCCTCCCCGAACCCCCTGGTCCCTCGCGGCTTGTAATGACGCACGGGATTTAGTCTCGCGAAGGCAGAGATTCCTACGTGACATCCTTTCCGGTGTAGATTCCGATTTGTACGGGTGTACCGTGTAAAAATACGTACAGGTAAGGCGAGTCGCACTTGGTATATCGCAGCTTGGTTAGGAAGGAACGCCAACTCCTGGGAGACTTGCCCAACGACGAGCCCGACGTACTCGGTGTAATCATCGTCGTGAACAAAAAAAAAGAGGCAATTTCAATTTCTTTTAGCGAGAATTTGAATTTTTGTAACATGATTTTAATTTATTTGAGGAATCCCCATTGTAATAATCACTGCGAAACGTCAAACAAAAAAAAACGGAATAATTATATTTTGGAAAAAACGTGATGATAGAAAAATTTACGATTATTGCGATCGCGAAACATCTCGAAATAATCTCTGCTGCCGCGCTGCTTAATACTTGCCTGCGCGAGCGTGTGCAATAAAGTTTGACTGGTCCAACGTTGTGCAAGGGAATTGCTGGAGGCTTTTGCATCATCGTCATGTGAAGATGCGCCCGACTATTATACTCGACGGTAAACTGTCATCTCGCGTTGTTTCAACCCCCCGGTTATATAAGCTACCGCACAGACAACGCACAACCGCCGAGTCTCTTACAAGACGCCAGAGAGGCAGAGTGAGTTTTCCTATCGCTGTAACTGGCGTCATGAAACTGCACGGGAAGCACGGAAAGCCGCTGGATTCGCCTCGGGGAGCAAAGTGATTGCGCTCCTACGCTTTTCCTCTGACCCGTAAGCATATAAGATGTTCACAATTTTTTGTATTTTATTTTATTTTTTTTATATTTTATTATTTCTTATATAATCTTATACATATATATTATAGACCGGTGCGGCGGTCTAGTGCTTAGCGGGCTCGCCACTTAACGAAAGCATCGGGAGGTCAACGGTTCGATTCGCGGTTTCGTAGTTTCGCCGGGAATAAAAATATGGGCGGGACGAAGCTCCAGATATATACATCGGTCACTCGCACGTATTTACTCTAAGTGTGAGTGTCGGATGTACATAGCTGTACTCCATGTTTCCATTCTCGGTGAAACGGGACGAAGCTCCGATGACAGGAATCGAACCTGAGATCGGCTGTATCGGCATAGGTTTTCCGCAGTTTCATATCTTACATATCTTATATATCTATATCTTATATATCATATTCTATATCTATATCATATTATATATCTAATTATTTTTTAAAATATTTTATTATTTCTTATATCTTGTTATTTTTTATATTTTATGATGATTTTTGATGTTTTATTGTTATCATTTTTTTACACACTTCTGAGGAAAGAAAGGTTAAACGAGAGGTTTGACGTGATAAATTTTAACAAGGGGATGGGGAAGTGGCATCTTTGAGTAGCAAAGATGTTTCCTCCCTTCCGTCGGGTCTCCTCCTCGGGTCCTCGAGTTGCCGAGCTCAATCGAGTATGCGAATCGATATCGTGTTCGAAGAGACCCGCGGAAGGACTGCTACTCCCGAATGCAGAAATATCGAGAAATCGATCGTTGATAAGATTGAACGAACGGAACGAGCGAAATGGACGATTGTCAGGAAGAGCTCCGCGAGGCGCACTCTTCCGCCCCCTCGAGCTCGGATTTCCGCTCGACTAAGATCAGCCGGGCGATCTGGTCCTCTTACTTTTCCTCTGCACGCATGTGTATGTGTGTCGCCTGAAAGGGATTCCATCTTTTTCTTGCACGGTCCTTCTTTTCACGTAACTTTTGTTCCGTCGTGTCAGTGGGCGCGCGCGACGAAAACTGGTCCACCGATTCTTTTACAGTCGGGGGAACGTAGCTGGTTATGGAAAACCGGAAGAAACGGAGAAAAATTCTCTGGGAAAAATCGGCCATCTCACAATCCCCTGCCTGTTGGTTATTTCGTACCGAAAATTTCATGGAAATTCAACGCTTTCGCAAGATCCCCTTTCAATCGTGATTTTCTTATTCGAGCCCGTCATCTTCTAGGACTTGTTTGCATCGAAGAAAGGAGAGACAGAAATACACTATTCGTACGGGAGCCTTCTCTATTTTTTTTGTTCTAGTCGAGTGCGAAGTTCCTCGAAATTTGAAGAAAATAAGTTGTTTTCCGCTAAAACATTTTTCTCACGTCCAGTTTTGATTCGGATGAACTCGTTTTCGTTGAGTCGATTATTAGACGCCACAAAGATAGCCAATCACTTGGTTTGATTAGTTCGGTTTTTCTTCACTTAAATCAAAACTGAACGGATAAAAGTAGATATGTGAAAAAAAGAAGAGTTGACAATATTTGTAAAGCGAGTTATATATGAATATTTTTTTTGTCAGAACAATTTGCAACCCCGTTGATAATGTAAATATAAAAACTGTAAAATCGCGGTACAAAAATCTGTAACATTTTACCTCTGAGGTGTGGAAGGTGTGGAAGGCGTGGGGGTTTGCTGTATGCGCAAATTCCCGTGAGACCTCCAGTCGATAGCTATTTCCGTTCGTCTTATCCGCCGTGCCGTTTTTCCTTGCTTCACTGGGCAAAACAAAACAGAACAGAACGAAAACAAAATCAAGACAAAAAAATAAGGTTAAGAAAAATACTCGTACAGTAGAACCCCGTTTATTCGAGGTAACGTGGAGAGAACTTACGTCGGATAAGTAAAATCTCGGATAAAACGCATAACATACTCAATTCAAACTTGTAATATTACAAACTATTATATATTTTTAAAAATACCACCACTTCATATAAACATTAACTTTATTAGTTAATTTAGTTATTCTTTAAATATAATTATAATTTTGATAATTAAAATTACCTTCATATAACCATAAATCATTGACTCTAAAATCGGAACTCTTGTATTTGCAGCTCGTAATATAAAGTAAACCTCTACAAGTTTAAGTGCGTGTGGAACAAAGTTGCTTCTACGGACAATTCCGCGAGCGCGCGGAATGATGTTGATGCAACTGTATCGTGAGAGCGAGAATATCATTTCAGACTGCAGTTATACGACCATCGAGCGAATAAAAAACGGGACACATTGACATATTTTGATTCCAACCGCCCAGGCTCGATTCGCCGAATCGAATGTAAAAACACCCGTGTAATGAAAATCTTTGTTCGATCTTTCCGGGGCGATGCCCCTCGTCGCGTTTGCGGCAACCCTTTCCGTCAACGTCACGGGCCTCTCTCGCGCCGTTCACCCTCGTCGTTCCCGGTCGCGAGTTCCGCAAGTTCCCGCGCCATACTTGCCACCTCGGCATTGCCCGGGCGAACGCCCAGCTTTCAGCGAGATTGATAATTTATTTAAGTGCCACGAGGCCGGGCGTTGATGCATAACTACCAGCCGAGCTTTGGTGCGCTATCTCCCTCCTGGACGTCCGTCACTCTCGGCATATCAACATCGAGATCGTTCGACCTCTCGGTCTCCCGTTCGCCACCGCTCGAGGGTTCGCGAATCACCGAAAAATCAAACCGTCAGCGCGACGAAACTGGTCATTGAATTCCGTGAGAACAGACAGACAGAACGACCACACCGGCTCGCACAGACGCACCCCCGCGCGGCAAATAATTAAACCATTGTTCGATTCTTTTAATTTACCGGTCGGGGAATCCCCGACCGAAAAATCGATTATAGGCCGCGGTGGAGCCATCGGCGTATATCAAATCGAAACGGGGAAACCGGGACCAAACGGACCAGAAACACGCTTACATATGCATCTGCACAACTTTCTCCTCGCAACCGAAGATAGTTGGCGCAATCGGTTCTAAAGCTTCCATTCGTTTTCGACACGGTTACCTTTCCTGATTTTTTTTTAATTTTTATTTAAATATTTATATATATTTTTTTTTTACTTTTTTGTTACCCTCGACGCTCTGTCTGATTCACAGTGGTCGCTACCGGTTTCACCACTGACACGCGAAAAATGTTATTCATCTTTGCTGAGGGATTCGCGATGGGAAAGTTGCGTTAAATACGGTTAGGTTTTTTCTTTCATTTTTTTTTCGGGTCGAGTACTCGCGCGTGCGATAGTAATTGAACCAACACCGGTGGGTCTTCAAACGGAATCGCGGTTGGGCCTGTGAGTGATCGAAGCGATTATTGGAAAAGTTCGATTTGCAGCATCTGCTGCAGTTTGGAATATCGACCGCGCGATTTTTTGAAGTTTATTTTTTCGAACTTTTACCTTTTCAATCCTATCGAATGATTATTATTATTGAGTTAAAAATAGATTCTCTCGTTTTGAATTTTTTTTCATTGCGCTATTAACGATTTTTCCTATGGGGCTGAAGCTGGAAGCCTTTTCCGTGGAACTTAGAACATAAATATAAAATATCGCCATTGACGAACGAAATTTTATTTACCTAATCGTTTTCAACAGGCGAAACGAGAGTACTCTTTTTTACAGCTGTTGAAGACAATTAGGCGAATAAAATGTTTCGTTTGTTCGTTGCTAGACATATTTTACACTTTTTGACCATTGCAGAAATTTGTCGACTCCCTTTACCAGAAATGACGAATCTCCGATTTTTTAAATTTAACTTTTGTTGCAACAAACATGTCTTTCCAAATGAAATATTCGGTTATTTGACCGCGGCAAATTTTCGCCTTCTAAAACATTTTATAACTATTAGCTATAATCGTCAAAAACTTTGGTTTTCAACCCTCCATAGCGACCTCTAAAAATGCTTCGATTTCATAGGGATTTCGCAGAGTTTTTTCTTATTCGTTATATTTTGAAAGTACGGATTGGCTCCAAGGAAATCTCGAATAATTCATTTTGACTTTAAATTTAGATTTTCCGAAGTTTTTAATATGTTTAAATAGCCGGTAGCGACCTCCAAAATGTATTGATTCTTGAGATCCCTCGCACCGCGTTTTTATTTCATACCTCACGATAATACGCCGTCGCCCCCAGAAAATACAAAAATATTCAACTTAAGAACTACCCTACTGTATAGTAATTAATAACACTCTCCACGACAAACATCAGCGTCGATATTCCGCTCACTCGGTAAAACATGTTTAAACATCGCACGGCGAGAACGTTCTGTGTTGCAGTCTCGTCGAAAGCGGCGTGCAAATTTACCGACTAACATTGTTTTATTTTTTTTGCTTGAAGAATTCGTCGCTTTGTGCCCGGCAAGCGACAGACAATTCTATCGAATTCTATTAGCCGGCTTCGCCGAGTGACCGTTGCCCAGCCGGCCGTGCACGGTCCGATTCCTCCGGGAGTTCGGTTATACACCCGAACTATCGCAAGTTACTTCATCCCCCTCCCTACACATTCGACCGTGACTCTTTCGATTCTCTCGCCGGTGCATCACCGTTTATATCGACTGGCGGAGATCGAAAGCGACACAGACGAATCAGCCGGCACGCACCCGCTCCCGTGTATACTCCAACTGTGCAGAGAGCGGTCTCGCATACCTACTTGTCAAACTCGCTCGACTTCTTCCATTGTTTCGCGGCTCCGGACTCTCTTTCCCTCTCTCTTTTGACCGATCAACGTCGCGGCATCGCTATTGGAATTTCTCTTCGCCTCCCGCCTGTCCGTTGCCTGCTCGATGCAAAATAACTCCGGCGCTGATTCCCCCTGGCCTCGAGACATCTATCCTTTATCGTCGTTATACCGGCAGGCTTGTTACGCCGAGAAGCCTTATTTCTGCGCGGGAAAATCGAAGCGAAGCGTTTTTTTAATTTTTGTTAATATTTTTTTTTTTTTTTTTTTTTATTGGCGGGCAAAATGGGACAGTGAGGGCAAAACTCAATTTCCCAATAATTTTTGGATGCCCCACTTTGTCCCAACGATACATCCGGATTTTCAACGCCGCTTTTTCAACGCCACCATCCAAAAGTTATTGAGATATTGCCTTTTGCCTCATTATTCCGTTTTGCCCCGCTGTGCCATTTTGCCCCGCTCTCCCTTACTCCAGTCGAATGATCATGTCGTAACATATTCCGTTGCCGACTCAATTCTCTCCTAGTTTGCAACGATAACACACGCGCGTGTGTGTGCACTCTCGCGTGTAGGTTTCGTTCTATGGAAGAACGAACGAGCACGAGTGCTTTTTCATTCCGGCGAGGCGCCTCACGGAGTGACTCCGTGTTACGCGACTTTTCTTCACTCGTATTTATCATTCGCGCGGGAGACTGCGGAGACACGAGCAGGAACACTATCGCAGCGGCTGCACTGTCCCTTTGCTTGTTCTGCGTTTAATGATTTAAGAGTCCCCCCGCGTTGCCTGCATTACCGACTCTCCACCGTGTCGTACGAATGCGCCGGCGAACGTTATCAAGCTCCCGTGTTAGCGAATCGCACACTCGGTGTCGTGAACGTTTTACATCGTCCCGGCGCTCACCGTGAGTTTATAAATTCATTCATTTATTGCGGGCCAACGATCGGCTTATGCAGACCTGCATACCGTTCAGGGAAGAACGACGGGCCGGAGAAATAGAATTTCATGACATGCCGCTATGACTCGGAACGTAATTGTATTCCGCTATGTCACATAGCGGAATACCATTACGTTCCAAGAACCCGGTACCCGATTTTGAGGAACCGAATTTTTTTTTTTGGGAAATGCGATTATATGTGCGCCAAGTTGAACTTTGCTGAAATTTGTTTAATCCCAATAAATAAATTTCGATCTTCAAATGACGTTTATTACGATATAAGAAATGTTTACTTGCCTTAACAAAATCCTTATTCGATTCGAATAACGATGTGTTTCAAATAACGATGTGTTGTTTCGCGAAATGTTACGTAAACTCGACGGAAATTGCTCGAAGTACGGAATAACAACGAACGATAATCTCGACGACGATTCGACGGACACCCGTTGAGCATTTCGTCCCGAAGTTGTGTACGTGCCCGCGACTCGGTAGTCGGGTGGAGGACGCGATTTCGGGCGTTTATTGATATTTATATGGACAAGTTTGGTGGGCGCGTGACCGGCGGCTCCAGTAACGCGGGTTGGCTCCGTCGGGTGTTTTGGGGCTCTCCCGGTGGATATCGCGTTCTTCTTACTCCGTTTTCCGGTCCAGCCGAATCCGGATCGACGAACCCTTCGGAATTCCGTCAAAACTTCTCGCCCGGCAGACTTCTACTTCCACCCGTGCTATGGCGGATCTCTTGCTCTGGGTGCGGTTTAGTCTTAAAAAAAAAAGAAAAAAAGAGCTTTATCGACAGAATCTCGAGCAGGTTGCTGAGCTGACTGCCGAACTCTCCGTTATACATAAACCCCCGGCTCTCCATTATTTCCTTTCCATCTTTGCTTCTTCTCTCGTTCAACTTCTGCCCTATTTTTTTTTATCGTTGATCGGAAACATTTCCACCGTGGACTCGAGCGAGTGACCAGTCGAGAGGAAAAGCTGTTCTCGACGCCTCCGTGGACTGGCGATAGAGCGCCTCCACCTTCGCAATTTCACGTTGATGTTTCAACAGTGGCGCAGGTAACATTTTCGATGAGTTTGCGAGAATGACCGCGAGATCGTAGTCAATAACAACAATCGTTAATAAAACTTTAACATAAAGTCAAACTCGTTGATGCAGTAAAAAATAAGTTATCGATGGTAGTAAATTGGTTTCAATGATAACGATTTGATGAATTTCATGATAACGAATATCCCATTGGCGTTGAAGAGAACCGAAATCGGATATCAAAAATCTAATAAATTCCGATGCAACAAGTCGATAAAGAGAGTAACAATAAATTCACGAAGAGCAATCTCCTGAATCAAATGCTCTCCAATTACATTAACAAAATTAAATTTTGGAGCATCAGCCGCGATTAAATGCAACGTCAGTGACCGAGAATTGAGACACCTAATCGGTGTTTCGGACGCGAAACTGCGTGTGCGCTCGAAAAACATAGTCCGTATTCATTTTGATTTGGAATCGAATGAGATTCGTCATTCCGTGTTGTCCGAGCTTCGGGGGATGCACAGCAGTACAAACAGATTACCCACAGCGTGACGACGACGCAGCAACTCCACCCGCATCGCCAACCCCTGCAGCAGCGGCGGCGGCAGCCCGACGCTCGGGTTATAAAGTACAGCTGACGCCACGTATAATATATTCCTCTATCCTTCTCATCCCTATTCGTAGCTATACCGCCCAGTACTCCACTTGCAGCGTTACTGCTTTCACTGTGTGTGCTATATGCATGCTGTATACTTATATGTATATCAAGCGTACCCTCTATATCTCTATATCTTTCTTTCTTTCTCCCGTGTCAGCCGCCCCTTCCCCCTCCCCCCCCCCTCACATGGTGTTCATGCAAGCTCTCCATCTTTTTTTGCCCTCTCCGGCTCTCTCGAACACGCACGAGCTCTTGTACAAGCTTTCTCGCACCCTAACCCCCCACTCCTATCCGAAGAAAAGAATGAGGACCCACCCCCTCCCCCCCCCCCCCTTGGTGCACGTACGCGCGGCTACGTACGAGACTCGTTCGCCAACAGCGACGAGCTCACATCCAAGCTCACGAACCGACTTGTGTCGTAAATCTTTGGGGGATAAAATGTTTATTTTATTTTATTTATTTTTTGGTCGTCCTTCTTTTTTTTTTTTAATCAGATGGCAAAGGCTCTCGGCAAAGAATTAGCGGTCAGGGGTACGGGTCGCTTATTCGCGATCACGTGAGACCGGCGAGGTCCTCGTCGGGTGTCTGCAGACCCGGTCATCGACGTGGTCGTAAATCACCGGGAACCTTGGGTTTTTATTTCAATTTTATTTGCCGGGGAGTACAATGGACTCGGTAGGGGAAGGACGGATAGGGGATGAATTTTTTCGGTACTTCTTTTTCGAGTTTCGTTCGTTCGGATATCTGGGGCACAAACGCCTCGTCCCGGTTGCCAATGTGCTGACGAAAAAGATTGAACTCGTAGAGCCTCGAATCGTATCGAGGACAGAAAAGAATTAACGAGTAGGGGATGAAATGTTTTCGTCACCGTCGCTACAGGATATTTCAATTTTTTTGTTCTTTTTTTTTGTAGTCAGACCGATTTTGGCACGGGAAATAACGTGCGTGGATTGATTCGGAACGCAGCTTTGGATGTATATGGAGTAATGAATTCGCGGTTAACCTCGCGTGTGCTGGCTCAGCCAACCCCGACGTTTCGCCAGGCGTCCCGGGCGTACCGGAGCGTTTACTTTTCCGCTTCCATAAATTTCGCATCTGGGTACAGGTTGTCGATTTCTCTTGGACCTCTATCTGCCTCGCTCTCGCCACTCGGTCGGCATCCTCCATCCTCCTGTTTCGTTCGCTCTTTTCACTTCACCGGCGGCCTCTCGTACACGAACGTACGTATTTCCCAGTCGTGAATTTAACACGAGGGCGTAGTGAGAGGCGGTGGGGCTGAGAGAGGTGCCGACCACCGCGGCTATATCTTCGCCGAGACAAATACACTGGGCGGTTACCGGTAAATAATATATTTTTTTACCGAGAACGCCTGCTGCCGAGGCTGTAGCTTTAGTGTTGCCGTGGTGGCTGTTGCTGCGCTAGTGCCCGGGGCGGTTTTATAGGATCTCGCTCAGTTCGCGATCGCACAAGTGCTTGCCGTCTGCAAATGCACAACTACACACGTGCGATAAGGCGAAGAAACCGATTGCTCATTGACTAGGGAAAAAACGATTGTGGAAGCATTCTTAGTTCCGCGTACCGATAACGGATCAGAGATAGGAATGGTGAAGGATGATTCCTGCCATTGGGAGCTCATTGGCCGATTGGTTGAGTCACCTCAGCCGTTTGACATGACAATTGCTAATGCTTGTTTATATCATTTGAACAGTTTACTTATTGCTGCCTTCCTTCGTCACAACTGACGATAAGAATTACTATAATGCTTCCTGAGGACCCTTCTTAAGGTCTGTCGAAGAGTGACTCAATCTCTTGAAAAATGTTGACTCCCTTGAACCGTCTATTGTGACGTGCTTAGCTGATGCCTGATTTTACCCCGTTTTTCAGGAGCAACCATCCCGCCTACGAATAGGATGTTACTCACCTTATTTTCCATGTGTTTACATATCTCCGAGTCTGTCCAGACTTATGATCCGGGGGGCTCTCGACAGTCGACCCGGAATATTTCGTTCGCTGAAAATTCCCATACCGCATACCGCAAAGCGGACCGGAGAAGCCACCCCGAAGCTTTGGATTCTATCGTTTCGTTGTCTGCGGCTCCCAGTGCTGTCCGCGGTTCATCGCAGGGCAGATATCGCATCCACCGGCCCCAGGGGCTATAGACGTTCTTCTCATCTTCTGAAACTGCGTCCTAGCAGTTGAGTAGTACGTCGTCGTACGTCCCAGGATTCTCGGCTTTCACGCTCCGCAGTTACAATCGTTCTGCCGGTCAGTCTCTCTATTGTCACCGGCTTACACGAGGATTTACTCGGGAAATTGATACTCCGTTTGTCCACACGGTCGAGCGTCCGTTCATCCTTCCACTTGCTTGCTCTCCATTTCATCTCTCTCTCTCTGTTCCACTCTCTCTCTCTCTGTCCCTCTTTCGTTTGGAGTTGCGACCACGCGGCCAATGGTAGTTGGTGGTCTCTGTGCCGCGTTGCCCGAACTCAACTCGAACGCAGCCCTCGAGAATACGCCAAGCACCCGGTAAATACGAGAGTGGCCTGTCTCCCTTGTTCCCTTGCTCAAACTACGATCCCAGTATTCGCAGTTGCCACTCATCTCCGATCCCCTTAACCCACAGACATCGATCGAGTCGATGAACGTGAATCTCCGTCCCTGTCTATTTTTCGTTTATATCCGACAACCTATCCGTGTTTCGCATGTCCCGGTTCACTCGTCCCGGCGGGGAACCACGACGATTAATCTGCCTAGGCGAAAAGACACGAGAGACTTACCTCTCTTGGGAAGTTTTATCCCGATAATGGCATTGTAAGGATTCTTGATACTGTACTCGGGTTTCCCGTGATGTTGGCTCGCATTGTCGTTTCTGCATTCGCCATTGCACGTTTTAACGGTGGAAGGAAAATTTTTGGGGAGTCTCGATTCTAAAGTAGTCCCAAATCATATTTAGCGTTTATCATAAACACGATTTTGCAATCATTTTATGTATTATTATTTAATCCTATATGTTATATTGTATAACCCAAAATATGAATTTACTAAGTCATGTTAAGGCTTCACCTTAAATATGATACATAATATATTTTTAAATCTCATCAGAAACGAGGCTCTGAACATTAGACATACCTCATCGTTATTATTACAAGTAAGCGCACAAAACCGATGTTTGAGATTTTTTAATCCGCATCTCTCTCATTACGCACTGGTCTTACAACGTCAGCCGACATTCGGCACTTTCGCCCGAATTCTCGTTCGACCTACCGAGGCAACGAGAAGCCTCCGATGATCCAATTTTACGCCGCGTGACGCTGCATCGCGAAATACCAAGCTTGAATGGAACGTTGAGAATTCCGATGGCAGTCAGCGTTGCATGAGACCCAGAGTCAACCGGACGGCTTGGCCTCTTATTTGAGAAACATTGTGCCCGGGAAACTACACACATATTCGAACGTTGAAGCCGTAGGTGCCTCGTCATCATCGTAAACCAGCGTCTCTCAATATTCTCGTCGACTATCGACAAACAAGTCGTGGTACACGGTAACACCAACGGCATCGGTCGATGGACGGGGGATGTCATTAGTTGGACAAGCTTGCTTCTACGACGATCGAGCATCAGCGAGCGGGAGTATATAGTAGGTTCGGTCGAAACTTCGCCGGGCAAATCTGCATCGGTGGTGCAGCCCTCGTTGAATCGACACTCCGGTGGCTCGTAGTTCTGATCGTGGGCTCCGTCGTCGACGTCGTAGCCGTCGTTGTCGTCATCGGGCGAACGGGAGACCGAGAGACGCCTAAAACCAAGAGGCCACAGCGAGCTGATGGTCCTACATGGATTCGGTTAAGGAGAAGCATATCCTCGGTGGTGATGCAACATGCCGATACAACGTTCGGTAATCGGGTACACAAGTGCTCTTGTATGAGCCTCCGGTCTTCCACCCCCTTTCCTAACCTACCCTTTATCCGCCTGTGCATAGGGCACTATGGCTGTCGTAGTTTTCGTATCGCACACCTACGGTGCAACCCGTAGCTGGGCCACATCTGGATTCTGCATGTTGGATTTGCTGGAATCCGGTCCTCGGTGCACTGTCCGTCGTTGATGTGTAGTGCTTCTGGTTTTTCTGTCTTGCTGGATGTTTTGTTCGCTGTCTTAACGGGACCGAAGACATCTAGCAAGACAGATGTCTCGCTGGATGTCTCGCTGGATGTCTCGCTGGATGTCTCGCTGGATGTCTCGCTGGATGTCTCGCTGGATGTCTCGCTGGATGTCTCGCTGGATGTCTCACTGGATGTCTCGCTGGATGTCTCGCTGGATGTCTCGCTGGATGTCTCGCTGGATGTCTCGCTGGATGTCTCGCTGGATGTCTCGCTGGATGTCTCGCTGGATGTCTCGCTGGATGTCTCGCTGGATGTCTCAGTCCTTTTAAGACATCGAGCAAGATATCTGTAATATCGAGCATCAATGAAGAGCCCAGTTTACAAGGAACTCCCTGATTTCGACTAATCGCGCTTTCGATTGATATAAACCGAGAGAAAACGAGATCCACTCTGTCGGAGGCTGAGACAGTCCCCGACGGTTCAAGGATCATTAGCGCGTCTGGTATGGGACTCGCGCCATATCCACCGGATCAAACGGACACACAAACTTCACCCGGATTCTCGTCTCTCGTAATGCCCGTGTACTCGGTCGAATGGAATAAAGGCCGACATTCATATCCATTCGGCGATGTACAGTCCCTCTTCTTTCAGTCTTATTCTCGGGCATCGCTATTCAGGCCATTCCCGCGAGGCGTTCGCCGTTTAAGTAACGAGCCTTAACGCTCTCGACTTTTCTCCCTCGACCACATACCTCGATTCTCGTTTTTTTTTCTTGTATCTTCCCATTTGCCCTTTCTACCCTCCCTTTCCTCTGCGAAATTTTCTTTGATGTCTTTTCTTTTCACGTTGGACAAAGTTTTTCATTAAAAAAAAAAAAAAATTCGGAAGAATTTTTCGCAAGTAATGCAGGTCGTGGCGCATCAACTGCATGGACATTTGGGCAATACATGCGGTGTTCTGTGAAATACACCGGTGAAGGGGGGAGGCATACGGGTATCTGTGAGCCTAGTTAATCAAATATAAACTGGTTTACGAAGTTGGAAACTTAATCGAGTCGGTCATGCTTTCGACGATCGGATCTGATCCAATTTCGATTTTGACAAGTACGAGAGAGTAAGAGAGAGAGATAGAAGCATCGCGCGAACGCTCGCGTGTACACCCTTCCGTCCGCGGGTTTATTGTGTGCTCTAGATATGACACTCGTGCGGCAATGTCACACACGCGACATACGTCTCTTGCCGTTGTTGCATACACAGATCTATATCGGCGATGATACACGAGTGGCTTCGGTAACATTCCGGAAACCGGATTACGGAAGTGGAATCAATTCGCTCTTTTGCCTCGTGTATAACAAACAACAAACATATTCTCGTGCAGTTCATACATGAATAGATATACATTTATATACCATAAATGTATATATGTGTATTTCATATATGCAACTATTTTGATACAATCATATTTTCATTAATTGTACATTGCCGGTTTGTACTCTTAAATACCAAGTGTTAATTACTTAATTTTTTGAACCTGTAGCTGAATTGTTCTCGACTATAAAAAGCCAATATCAAGCTCTCGGGCAGAAATTTCTGCGCTCGATTTGCCATCAAATGCATGAATATTTCGCTAAATCCGACCAGTGTTGCGATGTGATACTAAATTCGAGAGGAATTGGTAACAGAGTATTCGAGGATTCCTTTATTAACACACGTATCGAGTAAATGCTCTGTTAAATAGTTAATTTTTTTAAATATTATTTTACCCGATTTCTCTCGTGTATGATGCTCATGGCGCCGACTACTTATTATTATCGTTATAATTATCCCTCGAATATTTCGTTTTCCATGTCGAATCAGAAATTTTTCGAACGTACTTCAGTAACACGGCGTGACCCGAATATCTCGACGCAAACTAGAAATAGAAACATCATATGAAATTGCACATTTCGCGTTGCGTTTGGCACGTACGGACGAACGAACGGGATCGAAATGTTTTAGCTGCTTTCGACAGGTAAACACAGGTTTTTTTCCACTCTCCGGGCTGCCTCGTACGTTTTCCACCGCCTTCCATACCTATACAGTAGCAGAATGTATTAAGAGCACTGCATCCAACAGCATTGCCCCATATATATAATATATATGGGACAAAGTATAACGCGATATACATAATATACATTTTCCGTTTCCATTCACAATTATTATTTCATCAAAATTTTCGTCGAACGCCCCTCTTTATCTCACAGGTCATCGGTTATATATTGTAATTGCAACGTATAAAAAGTGCAGACGCTCGTCCAATACATGCTTCAGTGAGACGACTTATAGCTTAATCCAGCGTTTGGCCTCGTTTTACAGCTGACGTTTTTTTTCACTTAAACGCCGTGGCCCAGCTGAAGCTTTCGGTTGGTTAATTATACGGAAAAGAAGGTGTCGCTCGGGAGACAAGAATTGCGGAGTCTTTGTCCCCCTCGACCCCCCCCCCCCCCATCCTCCACTTTCGTAACTGATCACCCTGTGCTCCTTCCCGGTTGTCTCCCGTCTTCCCAGCCTCCGCTCTTTATCCGCTCAGGGGCCGTATAAACACTGGTATTAAAGAGAGATTAGTCGATGGTAGAGAGGAAAGCCAGGAGACTGTACTCGGTTCACCGGCGAAAGAGTAAAACGAAGAGAAAAATAAGATAACGGGGGATTTGGACTCAGAGCGAAAGGTTGATGAGAAGACGTACCCTTTTTTTTTTAACCGCCCTGCCTCCGGATCCGATAAGACAAAGACGTTAAAAATTTACACTGTACGTGTGCGAGTGTATTAAGTTCTCCTCGAATGCTGTATGGAACTTGACATAGAATGGGTGCACCGGGTATGCGTTCTTTTCAGTACCTTTAATATGCTCGATTTTTAAAGGTTTTTATACCATCCGGAAGGGTTTGCAATTCCTTCTTGTTTCTGTGAAACTTATGCGATTTGAACACTATTCGCAAGGACTACCTTAACGGAAGAAATGGAGAAATGCGCCTACTTTGAAAGTCACAGTCACGGTTTTTGGAGATTCGACACAGAGAAAGATAATTGGTTGCTCCGACCAACTGCCAGGTTGAATACCCTTTTGGAGGCCAATTTGGTTCAATGGACGAATTAATTGGCTGCGCCAAGAATTTGTTGGTTATCACGCAATCGATTGATTGGGCCAGACAAGTGGTTTGTTGGCTTAATAAATTGATTTATTGGACTAAGTAATTAATTCCCTGGTCCAACCAACGAATTCCATGGCCCAACTAATTAATTTCTTGATCCAACTAATTAATTTCTTGGTTCGACTGATTAATTTCTTGGTCAAAAAAATTAATTGGTCCGCAAACCAACTTAATTTGTCGTCCCAACCGAATGACTCGTCAGGATAAACTAATTATCTTTTCCCATGTAACCTTTCGACCTTCTTCGAGCTCCCACAGTCGCCACCATCTCGTATATTTCCAACGCGAAACACTTGATCTCCGTACATCCGTTCCTGATATTCGAATAAAAAAAAATATTTGCAGAACTCAAAGTTGCCCCCCAGTAAGCATTTCCGGTGCAAGAAACTTCCTACGCAGTTATTTAACTTCAACCACAAGTAGCTAATCGAATCACAAATAAATCGACAAATCACAGAATAGAGGCAAATATAAAAAAAAAATAATACACAAACCCTCAAAGATTGCCCATTAAATTTCTTCGCGCTACCGCCGAAGAGATAAGGCTGTTTGATGACCTAATGCAGTCCAGCAAGCTGGTAAACGTTGACATAACAGTACACGCATTCGCTACGAAAAAAGTAGAGAAATAAAAAAGGTAAAAACGCTTTCACCGAACTACTCGTTAATAGAACCAACGACTGTCGGAGTATTCGTCGAACGAGGCGGAAAATAGGACGAAATTTTCGATTTCAGTGCATTCGTGCGTCGGAGGGGTGAGGGGGGGGGGGGTATATCGAGGCTTTGCGGCGAGTGTTCTATCTCCATGGCACTTCGTTTGTATTCCATTCCCCTCGACGTGTGTAGTACGCGGCGGGAAATCAGATCACTGTTCCGGTGAATGTTCACGGTTAGGAGAGTGAGTGGAGTCGGCGAGAGAGAGCCTATCGGTTGGTCACGGGCTTCGCCTAGCTGGCGGCGCGTTAATAACCGGAATTGCGCCTTGAACGATCTACCCTATTCGTTGATTGGTGAAGCATCGTTCGTTCCGCGGAAACTGTGCCATTCCCAAACTGCACGCCGACTGCCGATTTTTTTATTTCCCCTAACCCGCGCGCCCTCTAAACATCGCTGAATAGGCGCGCATGCGCAGAGTCGCTCCCACGTGTGCAATTTAATGATCGTGCTTTGAAAAAAAAAAAAAAAAAATCCGAACAAAAATGCATCCCCTTTCGTATTATTTATACGGGTACGGTGTTACGAACGCCGAGGATTTACGAAAATTCGAACGATCCGACTAGTGTCGGCTCGCGAGACCAAAGATACAACTGCCGGCCCGGCCAGGGTGGCGTAGCGTGGAGCCCTCTCGGAGTACGCGCATTTAAATGTTCCGTTCGATCGGTCTCATGCATTATTTAGTTTAGGGCGGCGATGCGAGGCAGAACTGCGAGCACGGTGGCGGTGGCGGCTCGTTTCGCAGGGACCGCATCGTTTCGACGCGTCCGGCTACAGCACGCCGAAACTACGTACGTAACCCGTACGCGGTCCGCGCGGCCGCAACCGTTGAAAAATAAACGTACACCGTACGTACAGGCGTACGTTTATATATATATATATATGTACATATGGTACATATATATATATATATATATATGTGTAAGTACTATACATAGGCGAGTACCTATGCACGTAGGTACCAGGGCGTAAGCGTTCACGAACGATCAGAGTGTGTTCCGTGGAAGCAACATTTTCGAGGGTGTTGCGCGATCGGTGAAAGTTAAAAATGCTCGATGGATCGTTCGCATCCATTTGTGTACAAAACTTTCGAGTGAAAGGGAGACTGTTTGGTACAGACGAAATTCTTTCTTTTTTTTTTTTACAAAATGTTAACCCATTTAATTATTTTTGCATTTTGGAGGGAATTTGTTAGACTTTTTTAAAATTGCTCCGTTGATTTAAACAAATGCCTGGAGACAATGCGTTTACCTCTTCGCTGCACGTCCACCAATCTTGTCGAAGTATAGTTTCTAAAGTATCATATTACACAGGCTTGCGTGCGTTATCGACCAATTTTTTTTGCAGGTTTACGCATGCGTGTGAGGCGCCTAAGTGCGCTTGTTTCGGCGGTTCTTATTTTGTGTAAGGCTGTTTCTTTATAATCGGGCGACATATAAATTTGCAAATTTGTGAGACGAATTGGATACGGATTTCTTGGCTTTTAAACGTGATGCTTCTGAAGTGTGAGGCTCTGGAAGCTGTTTTGATTTAAAATTGTTGGAGGTGAACCACCGCACATGTTTCTTCAAATTCTCATTAAACAATGATTCAACATTTTTTCAAATCGCTTTCATCCCTATTGAATTTTTATGTGCAACATTATTGCCAAGGCGCGGACATCGATTTGACCCGAGCAGGTGTTTTTGAGCTTTTCTCTTCGAAGCCTCGTCTTCATTTTTCACACGCCCGTGATCTGTAAATAAAATACGTGTGTTTGGGGTTTTCTGCATACGTCGGTGTGTGCGGTATATCGAATCGAATATCGATAGGTCCGCCGCGTGTGTCTCCTATTACTTTATCGTTTTAGGATCGAGGAAAGGAATGTACAGGGATAGCGTACCGGGCAGGAGAGATGGAACCAATTTCACTGTGCTCACAATGGGCGAAACCGCGCAGGAACTCTTGCGCCCGCAGAAAAGAGGAACTGCTGCGAGGACCGCCGGGGCCGCCACCACCGAGCGAGTCTCGAATGGATCGGTTCATGTTTCGGGGCGCGTCCGTGCAAATTCAATTTCGAACTTCCATATACACCAGTAAGAATTCCATCCCGACGCTTTGCTCCATACGTACATTATGTATGTACAGTATAAAACGTAAATACACGTACACATACGTGTATAAATATTGAAGTGCGACGATCTCATATTTCGACGATCTATGCTTCCGCGTCAATTCCGCGTCCCGCCCGAGAAAAGCTATTTGATTAACGACTGCAAGTTACCAATCTCTCCAATTACGCTCGCATTGCTGGAAATACATTTTCAAGGAGATTCGACGATAAATCGCTTTATAAAAAAAAATCTAAAATAATTTAAAGCGAATTTCTCTCGATTAATGATATATATTTTCAAAAATGAAAAAAATGCTCTGTTATTTACATAGCAATTACCGTGAGGATACAAACTCGAAGAGCCGGGATGAAAACCCGCGAACACGAAATTAAAGGAGCATTGAATTTTGCGACGTTTAGGGCGGACTGTACAGAATTCTTCTCGCAATAACGCTTTTTTTTCTTCCTACCGAGTGAATTCCATCCGGAATGCCGAAAGTATGCCGAATTCGTTCGAGGGGATGTTGTTCACCATTGTTGGCGAATATAGTGAGAAATATTCCACTGGAGTTCACACCGGGTTGGTAGGTGTGCGTGCGTTTTTTTTTTCTTTCCCGTTCCACTCTTCATTTTAGGCTGAGACGAGTGAGAAACGGAACAGGTGAGCAGAGCTAGCCTAGGGGTTGTGCAAGAATGAGCGGACGCGCATCCCATCGCGCGCAACCCCCCCCCCCCCCCCTCCCTGTCTCGTTGTTCAATGAAACCGTACAGCGGCAGCTTTTAGTATGTAAGGATCCTCGAGTGGCTATTAATTCGGCATACACTCGGCTCGTCGGACAATAAGCGTGAAACGCCAATTCATATTCCGTGGCTCGGGTAGTGCCGGGCTCTGTCACAAGAACAAAAGGACCCCGGCTCTCATTTTGGTGCTGGAAAGAAGGGGGGCGAATATGCGTATAGAGGTGAACGGTGTACCCAGTCCTTCGAGGCGCGTGACGCGAAATTCGCCCGACCCCGAAAAGCTTTGCTCAGCCGTGCGCCACGGGCCTACCCTACAATTACTCCATTGCCGACGAAAAAGAAGTAAAAAAATATATATAAAAAAATAAAAAGTAGAAACAAGCCGCTGGCCTGGATCCATACGCTTTTAATCATCTTCGAAAAGGGAACGCACTTGAAGATAATTGGTTGAGGTATTTTTTTTTTACACATACATAAGGTTAAAGAGATTAGGCTCAATATTTATGAGACCGTAATTTGGTACGATACTCGTGGGAAAAACTTCAACTGAACTCGTGTGATTGCAGCACTCGCTTTTGGCAAACTCACACTTGTCAGAAAACGTTTTATCGCATTAGTATCATAAATGATTATTATGTCTGATTTTATGAAACCATGGTACAGATATTTTTATTTTTCGATAATTTTACGATACTTTAAGAAAAAAGAATTGCAAAACTAATGTACCGGACTGAGACAACGAAACCATGCATCCGCAGTTTTTAAATAAAATTTAGATAAAGATTGTTGCAAAAACTGGAAAAATGAAATTTTACTTTAAAAAAAAATAATTCACATATTTCAATAAAAACAATGTTTTCATCAAAATCAATGAAACATTTTTTTTCGTAGTTGTCGACATTTTAGGACGTGAAACTGGTTTGATATTCGACAGGCTCGAGGGTGCGGATTAAGACTCGGAGTGCGGAATCGTTAATGAGAAAGGATATCCCCTTATAGACCGCCCGAAATAACGGATTGCCATTCGAGTAGTACATAGAAGTTTGAGACTGCATATCGAAGAAAGTTTCGCGATACCGGCCACTCTGCACGGGCCGGGATTTTGGCTTTCTCTAAATTCAGTATTCTCTCCGCCGGAAGCGATAGCATTGGTACTAAGCGCAACGCGAGTTTGCGGGATTCGTGTACGAATCTCGTTAGGTCTATCTCTCTCCGTCTCGCTCCTCGGTTCCACGCTAATTGGTGCATCGATTATACCAATTATCGTTTCCTACTCGAGAGAATAGCTAATTGCCACGATAGAGCAGAGGGCTCTTGGCAATGTATACATATTCTACGTTCTAACCAGTTCTGGAGGCACGCGTATGTGTGTTTTCGTGGTGGCAATACGAACGGGATGATGATCGCGGGGCAACTCCGCCAAGCCCGCTGATAGCCTCCGATACTCGTTTGCGTATCCCTCCGATGGAACATCTATTCGCGTTCGGATGCTGAACGTGACGCGATCTGGTCAACGCAATTGAACACTCGAAACCAGCGAGATTTCAAGCCCTACCCGTTTCGTACGTTAACCGAATCTGGAGTGAAAGCACACTTGCCGCGGCAACCGCAAAACTATCCATCCCGACTGCAACCACTTGAAAAAGAAAAAAAATGAATCTGCGCCTGTTTACCGGCAAATCTTCAAATGCAATTCACATCGCACATGGTAGTAGAGAAAATGCGGAACAACGTGTACGAATTGGAAGTCTTCCAGGCAGCATGTCTTTCGAAAGCGTCCTCTCGTCGAAAGAAACTGCAGATATCCTGATGTGAAGAGGTATGATGTGGTTATGTGGAAGGTAAATCGTTGCAATTAATTTATAAGAGGCTGTAATGCGCGATTACATATTTGAAGAATAAAGACTATTTCATTTGAAGAATCAAGACTATTAGACATTACGGACCACAGAACTGAACGTCAATCTTTCATGCCCCATCATTGGTTCATCTATCGCTTCGGCACTCAGACCCATCCCAAAGTTGCTCGAAATATGAGTGCCGAAGTAATCGTAAGAGCCACGAGGCCGTTACGATTTAATTCCCCCGGTAATCGAACCATACTTAAAGCAGCGGGCATGTACCGGGCCCTTCGTCAATGCTTGGACCATCCCAGCAGAGCCGCTACAGGAAAACAGACCAGACATCAACGAAGTGCAGTGTACTCGGCCTACGCCTCTTCAGAACCATACCTCAACGCACCGATCCTCTCTCATTAATTATCGAATCATCTCCGTTCCATAACGTAATTCGATCTAGTCCATTCTCCTTTTCTGAGCCAACCGGCGAGCGGCCTGTTCCGATCGTGTTCCCCGCCGGAGGTTCCATCCTCGACTCCGGCTCCGGTAGCGCAGGATTTTTATCTATTTTTTTTTTTTTTTTTTTTAATCTTTTTTTTCGGGGTGTTGGTTTTTCGATCGGAAGGTGGTGACGCAAAGACGGGGGGAGGATGGGCGAATCGCCGCGCTACCGCTCCGATGACGGTGGCGGCGCGTTGGCTCGAGGTCCATTGTAAGCCTCATTCATCGGTATCGGATAACCCGCGCGCGTTCCCCCGCTGCCGAGAGTTTGCGCGGGTTCTTCCTACCTCGGATCCTTCGTTCGTGGAACCCGCAACGGCGAGCTCTCCCAACGAGATAAAAGTGGGCTCTACGGCGAGTTCCCGCGGGACTCGCTGCGAGCGAGGAGGAAGGAACGAGGGAAAGAGAGGACGAGAGAGATGATGACCAGGCGGAGGCAGAGGGCACTGTGGAAAATAAAAAATAATGAAGAATCGACCGGTTTACCTGGGGCCCAGACAGTGGCTAGGCTCTCTCAGTCGGCTACCTACGCTACCTCCCGACTCTTTCATACTGGGTGTCTCGATACTTTATTATTGTTCCTTCGTTCGCCGCTTCTAATTTTTTTTTCCTCCTTCCTCAATGCTAAGTTTGGTTATTAAAAAGCGTGAAATATCGATCGAGCCGGATTAAGTTCGCGACCTCGTAACGTATGGAAAAAAAAACTGTTGAGTAATTTTGCGGAAAGGTGTGTAACTCACGAACGAGATTATTCCACGGTGATATTCCGCGCCCCGGGTGGATTGCCGTTTCGTATGGACATGTATATATGCACGTATGTATGTACCGCTCTGCACGAAATGGATCGTTAAGCCGCGTTGAAAGAATTCAGACCTTATGGTGGAAAAAAAAGGAAAAAAAAAGGCCTGGGGCACTGTGCCCCCTGGACCGGTTTGCCCCGGGACCGTAAATATTGTAGTAGCCCCCCCCCCCCCCCGCACGGCTGTGGGAGGCTCGTATTAACTGGATAGCCTCTCCGCGTCTCACTTGTTTATGTGCCGGATTTTTTGGTACGTACATTTTCCTCACGGTGACGTGTTTATCAAAGAATCCACTTCTTGTAATCGTCGCGGGTGAGAAAAAACGGGTTCGAAATATCCTTTCGCGTTGCGTACCGATTTCTTATTTTTCTCTCTTTTTATTTATTTTTTTATTTTTTTTTAATTTCGGTACGGGAAACACGATCGTTTTATTCAACACACTTAGGTCCAGTGGCTGTTATCTGGTTCGATCGCGTTACTCCCCCGGACAAATCTGGTCCTCAGTTTCGCATTACGTCGTCGGGTTGGCCGGATTACGAGGACGTTTTGAGCAAGGAAGATCATCGGGCCGATTCGAGACTCTCGTTTGCACGGTACATACACGTTGGTGTACGTACGGCTTCGTGCAGTCAACGACCTTGTGTACTTACCTGATGAGGCTAACGGTTGACTTGGCGGGTCGGCGGGATGGGGCGGGGGTGGGGGAAGGAAGGAACATACGTGAAAACCTGGAGTCGCCATACCATGATTATCCGGACGTACATGCTCCGGTACTGCAAAACTTCGAGTGAGACACAGAGTTTCAGTTAATTTTACAGCAGTCGACGTGCACGATCCCCTGCAGCACGTCGCATGTGCTGTGTAGCTGATGCCGCTGCTGTCGCTGCTTCAACGTGTTACTTAAATATACAACGAGCAGCGACGCTCCGACGGCTCGTCGTTTGTCGCTTGGAGCGAAGCGCCGTTCACCGAGTCGGACACGTCTTGAGCACTTGCCGGGAGGGTGATCTGAGATTGGATGATAAAAAGTCATCGACCGTTGAGAAACGGAAGGGCTTGCCCGATACTGCTGCGGATGTTCGGATGGTGGAGCGTTATGTGGGGGTCGAGGCTGTCTCTAGACGGGCCCTTTGCGGACCTCGCCAGGGCCCGATGTTACGCTTAAAAATGTCTACCAGGGTAAAAAGTTCAGGACTTTGGAAAGGTGAAGATGGTTCGTCAATGATTTTTGCACCCAGAGAAAAGATGCGCGAATATTCCTGGAACAATTCTGTACAATTTTCCAATCCCGCGTGCATATACTTGGACGCATTATTCTTTTAACAAAATGCAGTTGTTTTTTTTCAAGCAATTTTTTTTTTGCACAAACTAAAAATGAACAATTTTTTTTTTGCCTTACGGTGCTCACAATTCGTAGGAATCTCAGTAATTATCACAGATTTTTTTTGTACTCGTGTAATCACACGCGTGGTCGATTACCAATTTTTCTGGCAATCAATCCAGGCTCATCGAGTTCCCAACCATCCATTCGGATGACCCATGTAACATCGAGCGCACTGCACACCAGCAAAGTGTCATTTAAATTCCCAATCTACCTGCGCCAAATTCGCCACATTAACGTCGGCAATTCTGATGATCGAGATGACACTATGTAGCGTCTCTTCATATTAACCCATCGGCGAGTCGCCAAATTTCAGGGTAACTCGTGTTCGACACATTGCCGATTTTTCCGGCGTGGCCCTCCGACGACGTGAAGTTTTAATCGCCTGTCGGTATTTAACAAGCTCCTTTAATGACATGCAAAGCATTAAAGTTCGTAACTTTCACAGCGGTCCCGTCGATCTCATGTGCCACGCGAATATACGAAGGGACCACCGGCCGCCCGTCGACGCTTTGGGCATCCCATGGACCCGCGCTTTAATTACGCCGCCGATGTTTGCCTATATTGTTGCCCAATATTTGCAGATCGATCGATAACTGGCTGCCGTGTACGGTGCAGAGCGCAGGGTCGCTGATAGAACGACCGTCCGGTGCCAGTGGCCGAACGTTGTTACCAGAATTATGTGAGAAACGTCGCTCGACCCTGGGTCCTCGAAGGGCGTACGGCGGAGGAGGGTCGGCACTATGGCCGTGGTATGATGATTTTGGGTTTTCCGAGATTGAAAGATCGGCTGATACAGAGAACATGGGAGGCACCGAACTCGATCCCGGAATACTCGCTCGCTGATGACGTGGGGCATATAGATTGTGATTACACGCAATTCCACAAACCAGAGTCCAGTGAGGTAAAGGGGGGGGGGTTGGAGTTGGGGAGTTAGTATATAGGAGAGACGCAGAGTGAGGGAGCCGAGAGGGAGCAAGAGCCTAGCGCAGGCTTTGTTCTATTCTCTCCACCTACTTCTATGGATGGGACGAGTTGGTCGAGCGTGGTCCAGGGCGAAGCTTGGACCGCCCGAGGCTACTTAAACCTGCCTGATTGTGAGCCCCGTCGTGCGGCCGGCCGGGTCTAGCTAGAATGCGACGAGTCGCGAGAGGAGTTTGCTGTACTGGGCCACGAGAAAAGCCAGTTTCTGGCTTATACCCGTCCGTCCCTGTTCCGGCTCGGCATCACGTAACGAGAACGAGGTTAACGGGAAGCGGGAAGGTTCCATCGAAATTGCGCTTCCAAAGTGACCTTTTTTCTCCCCCCACCCCCGCCTCTCGACAATGAAACAATTTCCTAGATCGCGAGGAAAGGAAGTGCAAGAGAGCAAAAAAAAAATGAGAATGGTTAAAATAGAATTTTCTCCTCGATACACTTTGCCGGGACGGTATGTATTCGGTGTATCGGCTAACTTTGTATCAGCGTTGCTGCGGGAGAGCCGGGGAGAATGACGCCTGGTAATTGCATCGCGGTTAAAGCCGGGAATGAATAAATATATCAAAGACTCCGGTGAAGCATAATAAGGCACGAGAAGGTATAGACATAGAGCGGGTCGTGTCTGCGGTAATCCTTGGAAACGTCTTCAGTTGCCACAAGCTTTGCGATGCTAAGCACCCTGGGATCTCCCGTCTTCGCTGTCTTCCCCCGAACGCTGTAGCTCGACTCTTATATGCCACGGTAGCGGTGACCCACAAAGGCCTTCGGATACGCTCCGGAAGATATCGCTCCGAATTGCGGCAATTGCAGCTCCGCAGACTTCCGCCTTCGTGTACGTAGCGGTAAACACGTACCCGGAGTGCGGACGGTGAAACCGACCTGCGGGCTGCAGCTGCCCGCTGGGAAAGCGGGTCGGCTTCACCGCGAGGTGATTCTCCAAGGAACGACGCGGAATGCGCCAGGAATATAGCTCAGAGCATCAGACCCGTGAAATGCTTTGTTACCCAAGACGCTCGGCTTTCGCGCCAAATCGTTTGGTTACGAGACACGCGAGACGAATATCAAAGCCAATAATAGCGTCAGTCTGCTCGTATGACGGCGAAAGGTTCACGGGTTTGTTGGGCTTTCGTCAAGTCGCGGGATGAAGAAGAAACGTCTCAACATAACTACCTGTGTAAGGCAGGTCGGGCCAGGAGATAACATCTCAGCACTGCTACGAGACCGCGCCGACACTGAAAAAAATGATTGGTTGGTTCAAGTGACCGTTTTTTTAATTTCTGTATAAATTGGTTATCAACGATCTGTTTTGGTAAATTGGTTATCAACGATCTGTTTCGTTGGAAGAACGAAGTAGCATTAGTTCTATCTACCATTGATAGTTAGTTGATGCGAATAGGGAATGCAACTAACTCGATTAGTTAGTCTAACTACTGAAATAGTATTCAGCACGGTAAAGGATGAACAGCGAATTTTATAGGCACCCTAACCAACTATAGTTGTTAGTTCAACCAAGCTCGGCGTGCGTGTCGGACAATCAACGGAAATTGTTGCCGCGCCTTAGTTGCTGCGAACCCACGCATGACCCCCTCGTACATGCAAGTCAGTTATTACTTTATTAGTATCGGAAATCGCGGAGGCTTACGAGAAACAAACCCGCTTAATTACTTAACTAATTAAGGAATGTATATTTGCTTATTGACAGGGAGAGATGGAGCAGATTCGAAAAAATAGCCGTATTTAGCCCACTCACTTAAAACAAATAACATGTTTCGTGACCTACCAATTCCCTTATAGAATCATCTGTTTAATTGGTTTCTACGCCAATTTTCAAGCAGACGCGAATCTTATACATACATTTAAAAAACATATTTTTCAAAATAAGCTTAGCCGAATAAATCCGATCGTAGGCTTCTAATCACAGGTTCTAAACAAGAGATCGAAGCCTCGGAAACTCAGCGCTCAGCGAAACTCGTATACGCCACAGAGCTTTCTCGGCTTCCATTCCCGATTTCCCATTCGAATCGCTTTCTCCGTGCGTGTCGTGCCATCGCAGAAAAGTTTGCCCTCTTATCTGTCCTCCGCGGCTGGTCTGCGGCGCATACCAGGCCTGCGATCCAGAGTGTGATCGATACTTGAACGAATAAAGTCACGACAGGAATAGCTGGTAGAAATTCGAGGGAAGCAACAAAAACGAGATACCGGGTAGAAATCGCAATGACTAGGGGTGTGGAAACTGCGACGGAAAAGGGGACGAGGCAGAACTAGCTAGTCGGAGGTTAAATGGGACCTCGAAAGGACCAAAAGCATCACCGTGGCTTACCCACTTAGAAAACTCACTCTTCCACCCACTGTCTCCATATTATTATCAGTTCTCTTTTTTTCGTTCCTGTACCAGTTCTGGGACGTTGGGCAAACCCTATTTCCCTTTTGTTTCGGCGTTATTGATCCGGTGTGTCCAGCCCTTCATTAATGCCTAGTCTGTTTTCCCACAGCGGCTCTATTTGGATCGTCCAGACATCAATGAATGGCATGGCATTTACATTATTAACCGCGAAGTCATTGAATTTTTAATCTACCGCGGTACCATCGAATCTGGCGTGAAGATGGGCTCGTAAACAATTTACAAAATGAATGCTTCGGGTCCAATTTCACGAAGGTCGTTCTGACACTTTTGTCTCAGGGATAAAGAAAAGAAATTCTAAAAATATGGTTGTATTATCCAAAGTTATGGACACCGATAAAATCGTGGTCTGGGAGATTCTTATGTGTATGCAAAGGTAGTGGAGAATGTGTTTGCACTTCTAGGGTTGAAACGCAAGCTGGGTGGTCTCGCACTCTATCGCGATTTTCTCAATTCCTACGGTTTGTATCCTCCGCCGCACAATAGCCTGCTGATGAGATCGCCAAAATTATGTCGTCGACGCGTTGCTCCCTCGTCGGCGTTGCTTTTTCTATGCGGGCGCCATACGAACGTGTAAGGCATCGTCTTTCCGGGAATCTCCAAAGGATATCGCAGAAATCGCGTTACGAGGGGGATGTAGGTGGGTAAAAGGAATGAGGCTTGCGGGAGCGGAGTCATTGCCTGGGAAATAAACTGACGATTTGCGACGATTGAAGGAGCGTTTATACTGCTGTTGCTGTACTACGAGGGCTCCGCTTGTCCCGGAGGTTTGGACGAATATTTTAGTCACGTTCCGAGAAAAAAAAAAAAAAACGGTAAATAAACCAGTCTTGTACTTCTTTCGATTACAAATCTCTCGTGGTTCTTTTTTTCCAACGTTTTTATCAGTAATCACACGATCAAACTCGACTGCGAAGCACATCGTGTAAAATCTCTCGGAGGTTGTAATTAAAGTTGAAAAAATAAACGACAGCGCGTCACGCCACTTGTGCGTTAGGCTTTTTCTTTCCTGTTGTACACCACTCAGCAACGAGGAAGTAATAACGAAGTTACCATTTTCTTTTTATTCACTCATTCCATTTGCGTTTTTATTTACTCAATCCATTTGCGTTTTTTTTTTTTATTTTTTTTATTTTCATTCGCTGCTCGAATGACTCGTCGATTTTTATGACATGCTTTGGGTGGAGCTCTCTCACCTGCGTCGGAGTTTCGTTGACTCTGCATGGAAGGAGAGGAGGAACACTACTTTATAACCGAGAGGGCGAGCGTTGCGTGAACGAGCCGCGGACACGTGTATACCGCACTGTGTGTATTGATCATTATCAGAAAATAAAGTTCGTGACCGAACTCGTTTAGTAATTCGCCGTACCGGCCCGCAGAAATATTTTTATCCAATAACAATAATAATAATAATAATAATAATAATAATAATAATAATAATAATAATAATAATAATAATAATAATAATAATAATAATAATAATAATAATAATAATAACAACAACAACAACAACAATAATAATAATAATAATAATAGTAATAATAGTAATAAATAATAATGCACATTACGTGTCCACTGTTTTGTCACTAAAATACTCGGGTATACGATGGGGATGTTTGAACAAATGCACGCCGATAAAAGTACCCGTCGATAACCCAGGACCAGCTTTGCATGCATTCGGGTCACGTCCCAGGGCGTCCATCGATACTGCGCTCGCTTATCTCCTTCCACGCTAAGATTTTGTCTGACAATGATGGTAACTTACGAAAAAATATATAAATCAAAAAATGTATATACAATGTATAAAACCGATACCGCAACGGTGATAGAACAATGTATGGGATAGCACACTGCGGATCTCAGCCGCGTTCCCGCTTCGTCCTGCGGCCTCGCGAAAGCCTTTGTGCGGTTTTATTTTATAGGGGCGGTGAGAGGAGAAGCGGGGTGTGCTGGAAGTCCCTGGGGGCGCATCAGGACCAATCCCGCGGCAATAACTCCGTTAGTGCCGCTGTGTGTTGCCGGTTAATCCAGATATATTGGTGGATAACCAAGATCGTGACGGACATACCGCCGTACACCAATCTCCAGTTGAATTACATTTCCGTTTGCCTGCTGAAGACCTCGAACCCTCCCTCCACGCCACCGGTCGGAGCAACCGCGTTCATCTGCGCGGACTATACAGCGACCAAGAAAATCGAAGTTGTCGGGCTTACGGGAATAAGTAAACAGATTTTGTGGTACGTAGGACGAAAAAAGAAAAAGCGGTACAGTTCCAAGGATGGTCAACCGTCCCCCGAACATTCGTGCAGACACGATGACTAATGATTTTTTTTTTCGAACAGTCCCTATTGGAAGTTAAGCGGAAAAAAGCTTATTTTTCGTCGGCAAGACGAGGGGGTTGCCAGTGGCAGCCAAATCGAGCCGCGACGACACGCAGCACGGCTTCGAAGTTCAATACTCGGCCGATCAGGTCCTTCGGCACTGCGAACCGCTTCACAATGAAATTGATGTCGAGTATTTGAGGGGCGGACAACAAAAATACAAAAAATCCACTCGAAGGGGGGGGGGGGATCGTATCCAGTTCAATAGGGTTCTAACATGCGTGTCACCCTTGAAGAGCCATTCGCTCAATGTACTCGGCTCAGTCATCGGAACTAATGATTTCTTATGTGTATATCTTTTCTTTTTTGTAGGGGTAGACATCGGAGCTAAATCGGTGATGTAGCTTTTTTCATTGGTGTATGACGAGAGGGTTTATCGTAGCAGCTAAATAAACTGGTGGCTAGTCTGAACGAGCCCCGGCTGAGCCGGGACGAACAACAACGAGCGACTTTCTGAAGCTCGGTACTTAGCGTTTTTTGGGGGGCGGGGGGGGGGGGGAGGGGGGATTTAAAAATAGCGGGGGTTCGTCCGGCTAATCTCTAGTAGGCCGAGGTAACAGAGAATCTGATAGCGAGCGACCCTAATCCTTTGTCCCGGTCTATGAGCTTGCCAGCGAAAACTACCCTCCCGAATGGCACCCCTTTTCGACCCCCTCCCCCATTGACCTTGGCGATTTTTAGGCTCATGTGTATGAACAGGCATTGTGGTATGTTTACACGCATCAAGCGTACGTTCGCTGCTTTGTCAGATAAACCGATGTCACGTATCGTCATATATTATGGCTATAGAACAGTATACCGGTGTATAGGGATTTCCTGAGTGTTTCCAACATAAACAACCACTCTCATTGCCCTGCTTCTCTAATCATACGCGCGTAGCCTGTCGTCTATGCCAGTGCTGTACGGTGCAGGGCAGTTTTAGTTGAAAGTTGAAAGTTGAAGCTTGGAAGTTGAAAGTTGAAGGTCGAAGGTCGAAGGTTGAAGGGTGAAAGTTAGAAGTTGAAAGCCCAAAATTCAAAGTAAATAATTGAATTCAACCAGAAAACTAATAACTCGAAGTCTAAAAATGAATACCTACTTCCGGTCGCGTCTTAACCCCGATAATACACCAATATTATGTTAACATCCGATCAACTCGGTTATCTCTCTTCTATCGGATCGATTAATCGCCCTAAACAATTATTCTCACGACGTCACTAACGTCCCAAAAGTTCCCATCCAAGAGTTCAAAGTTACCCGAGCCAGCGTGGAACATCCAGCCTCCGCGCAATGATTTACAGCGAGGGATTCTCTCTGCGGCGAGAGGCTTACGACAAGGTTGAGTGGAGTTTCTGGTTTTCCCTTGAAATCTCTCGGGAGAAGCTTCCCGATACCTTCGAAGCTTTCTCCCGAGATCGCGCAGCTATCGCATGCAAATCCGTCGAGCCAACAAATTTTTCTTCCCGGCCAGACCGCACCCCCATAATACACGCGAGTATCAATGCCGTCGACGCGAGGGCTGCGGTACGACGGCGTTGGGATAACACCCCCGCGATGCGTCATCCTCCAGGCCCCCCGTTCGTCCGTGCGAACCAAAGCGAAACGGCTCGGAGCATCCAACCAGCCTGCAAGCGGGTAGAAACCGGCGCAGGCGAGATAAGTCTCGAGAAGTCGTAAGAAAGTCGATTTGGCGATGCGTTGTAACAGCGAAATGGTCGGCGGGTGTCCGGAGGGTGGGTTCGGAGGCGCGAGTACGATTTCGCCCTACGTTGAATCCGTCGTTCTCGCGCGAAGCCGAACGCCCGGGATCCGCGCAAACGGCGCTCGCGCACCAGGCAGTGTAATGCGTAATGTACGACGCAAAGTGCTTTCGCGCTGGCGTGGAATCGGCCGACGTTGGGGCTGGCTGCACCGGGAGTGTCCGTGTTGCATACACACGCATAGTAGAGTATCGCGCGTTGGTACGTATATTATTATGGGTAGGGGGCATGGCTTGGTCGCGATGGCACAGCCAGCCAAGAGGAATCGGTGCGGGTTGCTGCTCGGTCTGGCTGGAGGCCCAGCTGGCCGTGACGCCCGTTTTCCATCCCGCTCCATCTTCCCCTCTTCTGGCTCACCGAGGGCTCCTCTGTGTGTCCCGTATAAATTCGGAATATCACTTGTTCCCTTTAAAGGGAACTGCGCTATCGGGCGCACGTGCTCGTCGCGCCCCTTTAAGAACCGGGCCGGCCCTTCGGCGCGAGATGCAACATTCGCGAGCGCGCTAGGCTAGTCCGCGCCTTCCGTGATCGTTTGGTCGATAACACTAGGAAAAACGAGCCTGGGCTAATGTCGAATCTCCCACAAGGGTTGTGTGCGGTTCTTTATTTCTCAAACGGTAAAACAGCTTTGTGCTTTTGACTAGGTTTTTTTTTTGTCCACTAAGGTCCACAATTATTTTCTTGATAATTTTACGAAATATATTCGTAAAATGAATTAATATTTTTGGACCGGGATAAGATCTTATTTACCGTCAAGAAAATCTTCTGTTGAATGTTGCGAAATAAATACTCGTTTCTCAAATTTAAGGTGAAACCGATGGAATTTGATTGAACTAAAAGAAATGTAAAAAGATTTGGTAACAAATTACAAGTAAAACTCTACCGGAGGGAAATAAAACTCCATCGGAATAGAACGCTACCGTCTAGCCTTGTATTCCGGTAGAGTTTTATTTCCATTATTTCCGTTATTATCCGGTAGAGTTGTTATCTGGTAGAGTTGTGACTGGCGGAGATGTAAATTTGCCAAAAACGTAATTTCCCAATCTCCGAAGTGTTAACAGCCGCGAGGAAAATAAGGAAAACATTTTCGTTACCGACTGAGTCTTTATCGCATGTCATTGACGGGGTGGCACCGTGCGACATCGCAAAGTGTGTCCAGTTGAGCGACACACTTTGGTTGGCTCGTGAATTAACTTGATCACTCGGCATTGAAGAAAGTGTTAATACACGGATAATAAAAGTAACTTGGGTATTGATATATGACCTCGTAAATTGTTACCGGGTCGACACGCGATTCACGCGTCCGGAGCGCGCGAATCGTGCCCGGTCTCGTATGCTTTTCTGTAACGCAAATTGTACGGTGGTACAAGTGCAGGTGCAGTCACGCGATCCGCGGACGAGTGACTCGCGAGAGGGAGGGATGAGGAAAGTGAGAGTATCGCGGTAAAGGCGGTCTCTCCTTTCGCTATTTATCTTTTGATGGCATTGACGCCGTCGCGATGGGAGGACGGGACGCGTGCCTCAGAGGGCCGGATGTCGCTGCGGAAGGCGCCCTCCGAGGCTGTTGACGGACTTTGATCTCCCTCTTCGACTCGACTGTCGACGAGTTTCATTTTATTATCCTTAGCTCATTCATGCGGCGACCTTGACGTGCGTGCGCGGCTCGGCGGATGGGCAAGGATTCGAGTACTCGAGAGATGCAAGGAGATATTTTGAATTGCAATTTAGCACGATTATTTTCGAATTACTGCCTGCGGTCGCGCAACGACGAAGTGACGATTGGATCATTTCACTGAGGGACTCACGACAAGTCGGCGGGAGAAGCATGAATATTTTACTTTTCGCGCGTAAATCGTGGTCCATCGAAACCCGGTTCTCGATCACGCGAGTTACGATGACTAAGAATGGGGATTTTATTTATTTACTCTTAATTCTGTTAGTGAGGGACAGATTTTTTATAGGTATTGTATTTTGTTTTCATTATTCACGGGAATAGGTTTTGATACAAGTAGGCTGGAGACAAGCATAAAAAGTCCGCTAGGCTGATATGGTAAAAATTCGAACTTTAAGAATTTGATATGGATCTTGGTAAAAATGAAAATAAGATGATAATCCATCGACGTAGTGCTGAAGGTTTTTCTCTTCTTCATTTTTATGATATTCACCAAAATTTTTTTTTTTCATTTTTATTATTTTACGAAGGTATTATAGGTATTATACTTACGTATAAGGTTTTTTATTATTATTATTTTTTATTATTTCATTTTGTCGGAGACATTATTGCAGCCCCGGGCAATGTCCCCGTGTGCTTTCTTCGTCATCGGGCCGAACTCGTTGGCCCTGACCGAATGAACAGTAACGCCGTACGGGTACCGATATTTCGAGAGTTCGCGATTCTCTCGAGAATTCGAGTGGGATACACAATTCTCGAGCGCGCGAGCGCTTCCACGGGACGGAGTCGCCCCGAGAGCGAAGAGTCGACTCGAGGGCGACCGGATTCCCCTCTATTTACCGTGGAGATATCCTTCGTCCGTACGGGGACCAGATATTAAATTTCAATCGATGAACTCTGTTCTACGATCGCCTTTTCTTCGCCCTGCTATACTACTTTTCCGCCCGCATCCAACCTTCGCGTCGCAGACCCTTTTTGCCTCCCCAGGCGATGGACGTATATATTGTACAATATACACGGACCGTCGTATAGGAGAAAAACATTTTTCAAGCGTAAGGAATCCTTAACGTCGAAACTTGGTGAAACGAATTTCGAGATTTCAAGATTTTTTTACGTAGAGGGACCGTGGAAAAGTGGGATAAGATTAAAACAAGAAACTGAAACCTTTTAACATACTCGGTTAAAATAGGAATCCTAGACATGATGCGAATATGAAGCACTGTAACGTAGGTCGAATAAATAGGGTTACATAAAAAAACTTCCGTTCTCGTGGTCGCTGCAATATTCAACGGTACTGCATTTCTTTCGGAACACAAATTTTACTCGGAAGCTGGGAACAAATATTATGTTTAAAGAAAATTCTTTTTTGTTCAATTTTTTGCTGTTCAACATTGAATTCTTGGCCCGGATTCGACCGAAAGGCCTTTACTCCTCAATCACAATGCAGTTGGGAGAATCATACCGAAGATATTTTTTACTGTTCGGGGAGGCTTCCCTTAGGGTAGTCCTTGGGGACTTGCGTTTGTAAACCGTGACCTACAACATTCGCTGTCCCTCCGTCCTCGTAACGTAGCACACGACTATAACTCGTTTGTGATAAAATCGACTTAAACCCGATTCTTTCATATAATTTCTGGATCCATCGGCTGTCCTTAAGAAAGGATCGCACTTTTTCAACTGGCTATCAGATCCACGACAAACTTCGCCGTTTCGATGTTTCTATAAATACATTTATCACAAATTTGAAACTTTTGATTCCAATGACCCAAGAAAGCTCATTTCCAAAAACAGCTTCGATACCTTTAAATCAATATGCATAAAAGTTCAAACCCCTCGGAATTACCGACCAACGCTCTCTCGCCAAAAATGTCGATTAAATTTAATGCAAATCGTGACCCTTTGAACATAAAATCTTTATTTTTGTATCAAGCCCGCTTTATTTCTCGAAAGAACGCCATTCGGTCGAATAACTGTGTAGCATAAGAATAGAATCAGTGATCCAGACGGGTTTAATTCCTCGCCTGATTACGACCTCCTTCAACCCTCCCCCTCCCCACCCTACAGGACTGGGTGGTTGACGCTACAGTGCCAATCGATTGAACGGGACCGGGTCGATGGAGCCTCGTCTATTCGCGCACGCAAAGACCCGATATACATGCTGAAGCTGGCCAACAAGAGAAGCAACACAAGTCCTTAACCCTGAAGTCCCGGGCTCGTTCCGCGGAACACCGGAAGTCCTTCGTTCGAGGCCCTCCACCGTGGCTGGCAGCTCCCGGCAGGAGCCAATCGTGTGTAAGACGCGCCGCCGTCGTTGCCGGGCTTGGGGAGCGAACCGCCGAACGGCGAGAAGCCGAAGACGAAGTATAGGAAGCAGCGACCGGCTGTTTCTCGCGGAGGGCAAGTCGAGCGAGGCAAACCGGAAATGAGGAAAGTTGTTCGGCGCCGGGAAAAGAATTTTGCTGCCCCCCCGTTCCTCCTCCCCGCCCCCTGACGCACGTCGGAATATCGGTAGATGGAATGGTAAGCAGGGAGCAACGAGAAAGCAGAAGCAAACCGGGCCGGGCCTTGCTCTTCGGTGAATTTCCCTCGTGGTAACGACGCGGAATAACATTTGTCTCCCTCCGCGGGCGCACTCTCGTTCCGTCCTCGTTTTACTCGGTTACCATTCGCGGCGACCGGAAGCGAGTGTGTTTTCCGCGGAGGCTGCGCCGTTCCGACGGAAATTCCTGATTCTCCTCAATCTTTTACCGTCTCCCTTCGTCCCCCTCCGTCCCCAGTAGCGACCCGGGAATCGCTACCCAAGAGATACATAAAGCTCCCAGGCTAACGCAAAAGAGCTCTGAATTAAGAAGTCGTAGGAATAAAGGAGAGTTAACGGTCCACTTATTTCTCAATTTTTGCTGGACCGAGGCCACGCAATTGAGGACTTTGCTCAGGATAAAGGGGCTCGGTTGTCGTGGCCAATGTCTAGACCGGAAAATAAATTTGCCGTATCAAGAATTCAATCGAATGGACGAAACACGTTGGTTTCCAATGGACTAGATAGAAGCAACGGGTAAATTTGTTGGTACAACTGATTTATCACGTGGCTTCGGAGACACTGAGAAGTTGGTTGCGCCAGCTAATCCTTCAGTCAATCCAACGAGATGGTCGAACCACTTAATTGGTTAGCAACTAAGGTGTTGGTATAACTGATTTATCACCTGAACAGAAACACTAAGAAGTTGGATAAGCCGGTTGAACCTTCCAACCAATCTAACAGGAAGCAACTGCTTCACGAATTTGGTACAAATCGACAGTCTTACCAATTTCATTGTTTTCGGACCCTTTTCCCCGGAAATACTGCTTTAGAAAATATTCGAGCAATCAATCTCCATTTTCCCTGCCTATTTGTAAACAAGCAGAACAAAAGTCCAAATAAAATTGGCCCCACTGCCCTCTAATTTTTCTTTCTCCAAAGCAAATAAATTGAGCGCGTACTCCCTCAAAGAGGTCGCTCCGGAGGAGCTGAAAATGAGATACGAAGCACAGTACAAATTTAATTTGCGCTCCCTTTCGATGCCGTACCGGGTATCGCGATGAGACATAAATGGGTCAAAAGTTCAGTAGCAGCACCGTTCGCTCCGTCATTACCGAAAGATTGGGAGTTGTCCGGAGAGGCAGGTGCCACGTGGGTGGAGTACGTATCGAGGTGATACGAAAACTGCTCGCATGGATGCCCACGATAAATGGGAGACGGGATCGCTTATTGAAGAAATTGGGGAAGTAGTTGGAATTCCTCGTACATCATTCGTCCCGTAAGACCTCTCTCACTGCAGCTGCAGCTGTTTCGACCTCTTCGTCTTCTTCCCTCGCCTCCGGGAGGTTCTGATAGCGTAGTGGCATCTCCAGATCTCACCAGCAGAAGCAGAAGCAGAAGCAGAAGCAGAAGCAGAAGCAGAAGCACAGCCAGTCGACGATACGTTTCGCATGGCTCTCTCCCGTTGCTCGCCGTATTTTCATGAAAACTTGGTGCGCGACGAGTACAACTCGACCTCGTTCCGTTGCCGAGGAGCTTCGGCGACGGCACTAGCCATCCGCCCCGACACGGCCGGGGGTGAGGCGAGGTAAATACGTACCCATCTATAAATTTATACGACCTGTATTCTCCGGAGAGATGGAAAACGCTGCCTCCTTTCCGCGACTGCTCGATACTTTTTCCTGGCGCATCCAGCTCCAGCCATCCTCCCCGACGCTCCGCGGGACCCAAAGGATACGTGAGCGGAGGAGGAATGTTTTTCATTCTTCGAAATTCCGAGTGTACGAAACAGGCGCGGAGTATGTTGAACGTTAAAGTGCAATAACTGTGAGAAGTACCTTCGGATATGGGGTGGTACTAAATTTAAGGATATTTTACTTTGCTTCTATCCTGTTTCACCGACTTCACTTTTTCCTCCGGCTCCGCGATCCAACGCCGGAAAGCGCATTCTTACGAAATAATTATAATAATTGCGAGCTGGATGGCAGAGACGACGCGTGGAGCTCTCAACCAGGCAGGCTCTTCGTCTCGTTTCCTCGGCATCCGCGAAAGCGGAGAAAGAAAGCAATGCCGCGACGCTTGTCCCGTCTGCGTAGGGGGGTAGTGCTTTCGCGTGTTTGCGAGGCAATGTATCAGCGTAATGTTTCGCTCGCTCCTCGGCGAATGTATACACGCTCGGGGAACACTGCTCGTGACGTTAGCGTTCGTTGGGAGTAAAGAGGGGAAGGGTGTAAGACGACTATAGTTCACGGGCGGGAAAATAAAGGAAGCTTGGAAAATGGGCGGTGGTGAAAGAAGGGACTGCTGCGTAACGTTTCGGAGGGGGCGATGACGAGGAAGCGAGAAAGAGAAGTCCGCGCTACGGGGCGGCACGCCGAGGGGGGTTTCCACATTAGAGCGGTATTCTCATTCCCGGCCCGTTGCGAGTACTCGAAAAAGTTCGGGCTTCCGAAACCCATAGACTGGCCTCCTGGTGTCTCGAATGAACGTATATATCACATTAATGGTACACACCGCAGTGCATAATGCAAGGTATGGTGAGGGGAGAAGGTGCAGTGAGTTTTGGATTTTCAACTCGTCTGACAAACATTTTCGAAAGTTGCATCAGGCTCTGATAAGGTCCTGACGAGACCTAGTCAGGTCCCGACCAGGCCCCGGTGTAACCCTGTACAATGTTAACTAGGGATCGTTTGTCGTGTCCACATTCATAATTAATGTTCCTGCTATGTGTTTGTCCGTCTGTCTGTCTGATCACAGACGACACTCACAGGGACGCTCTCGAACGGATAATCTGGACAATTTGTCCGATCTGCCACCATAACGTTCCAGTCATAAGGAAAAGTACTGGACAAACCGTCTTCATAATTCACGAAACCCGCTTTTCCTGGGAAACATTTCGGCGTGTTACATAAGCGGGCCATGATCTTGATCGGGTCCGGACTAGGCCTTGTCAAGGCCGGATCAGGCCCCAATTTGGCACTCCACAGTTTCCACCACCTTCACTGAGAAAACAAACGTCTCTATGGAATACACAAACTCGTGCAGCGTTTGTCTATAGAAACCGGAACAGAGTCCAACAACTCTCCTCTCTCACCGATGTCGGAACGAATAAGAGCTTGGACGGTTTAGAAGGGTTTATCGACCACCTATTTGCGTTTTGACGGAATCCCAATCGCACCGGCACGTTGTGCCATATTCGACACTTTAACCCTTTATAAGTCACACCTCTATCCCCACCCTTAGGCCTTATCGTAGCAACGTGTCGCCCCCACTCCGCGGGCGTTAGTCCCGTTTCGATATGGTTTCGGGCGCTGTGACATATAAAGGGTTAACCTTATACAATTCTACACAATGCACCTACCTTGGAGTATTCTCTTCCCATGTTTCTCGTTCGTTATTTCAGTACCCCAAGGGTTCAATACCGTTGGGGATCGGCTAACGCGTCTGGTCACCCATGGAAATGATATTGTATAGACATATATATATATATGTCTATACACATCAACGTATACAAGCTGTATGTATAAGGCACACTCGTAAATTCATCTCGCTCGTGTCCCTCCTTCTTGTTATCATGCCCCGGGCTTGATCGTCAGACGAACAACGTTACAAGCTCCCTGATGAAGACGTACCGTCAGTTTAACAAATAAATGAAGTCATGCCTGCCGCGGAGCATCAGACAACTCGCGGCACACACGCCCCGGGTATATACCGAAAAAAGTTGCTCTCTATATCCCTCCCGTCGCGGACCGCAGAAAGAAAAAAAAAATACAAAAAGAACGACGAGAGAAAAAAAAAGAACTCGGCCGAGCAGCCTCTCGTCGTCGACTTTACTTTGCACGGTTGAGCGTTGAGTTCTGGGCTCTTGCAGACGATGCACCGGGGTGCAGCTAGTCATTCCGGCTCTTCGCGGCTCTGCTGCAACGCGGTTATACGAAGCGACTCGCGTGCATGCGGCAGAAACAGAAGCGCATATATACAGTAGCATAGCCGTAGAAACCATGCGGAGAGAAAGGGGGAGGGGGACAACGAGGGAGCACACGAGGCACTTGTGCGCCATTCCTTGGTTGGTCGGCGATGCGGGGTGTAGATGCACATGCATCCTTTTACATATATATGCATATATATATACATATATATATATGTATATATATATTTATATCTGTATATGGCAGTACCTACATGTAGGCGGTATGCAACCGAGCTCTCAGACTCCCGTCGTCATCGTCGCCGCGCGGGCGAGAAGGAGGGAACAGAGTCGCCACGGACGGATAGACACCCTCGGGACGGCACTCGAGAGTCCCCGGCCACGACGCGACCCCTTGGCAAAGGCCAGCATCACCACCACCACCACTTTCAACGGCAGTGGAAGCAGCACCCTTAGCGCCCAGCCATTTCCCTACAAGTAGACAGTGGTGAGCGAGAGGTCGGGAATAGAGAGACCCCCGGAGGCTCAATCAATAACGAATGTGAGACCCCCCTCCCCCCGCACCCCCGCGTTAATTCGACTCGCTCGTTATTCGCGTTCGAATGTTGGGCTATCAGGACGCGACCTTGCCCGTGAACCATAAAAAATGGTATTATTACAGCTATCTTGATGCCATACAATTTTTATGGAGGGAAGGGACTGCGGAACTTATGAACGCTTGACTAATAAGCGGTGTATGAATCGTAAGGGTTTTTACTGCTGTGGTTTGTCTGATTCAAGTTTTTCCTAGACCCAGAGAAATTTCATAGTATTTATTTACGCGATTAAGCCCTTTAAGTTTTCAATTGTTATAGTTCAGATCAAATTTCACAGCACTGGTGTGCACAAGGGTATAACTTGTAGCATGTGTGACAGTGTATAATATATAAAATTTCATTATTATTCATTATTTTACATTTTTTCTCTTTTTCATAAACTTTTGTTGCGGGATCACAATATGACTAGGAATATCATTCCGAATGGAGCAAGACATTTGTTCATTCGTATCTTAGAGTGTATATATATATATATATATATATATATATATATATATATATATATATATATCTTATTATTGGCTTTGACGTTGGCGTGCAGATCTTTTTATAATGTTCCGACCTTAGTAGAAATTTTCGAGGATTACATGAGGCATTTTCAGGGCCTTATTCAACGCATTAAAATTTATACCTGAAAGCTCAGGCGCATTACCCACATTTTCGAATTCTTCTCGTTCCATTTCGAATCAAAATCCATACTCGTTCGAATTATTACGAAAGCAACAATCACCACCAAACACTAGCCAGCCATCGTGTACGTAACTCCCGTACGTGTATATCTTCGTTCTTCCCATTTCATTTCTTTTTCCGTTTCGAGATTCTTCCGCGAATTGAGATCCAACGAGACACTTGACCACGGTATGTGTGCATTTGCACTACAGCGTCTATGCATCTACATGTACACATATATGTAGAAAGACAAAGACAGCATTCTATCTATCGAGGCACCACGAAGAGGTACCTATTTCACGGAAGCACTACGTTCGGATAGAATCGGGGTACGATTCAACCCTTCGAATCACTGGCAGTACGTGGATCGCTCGCTTTCTCGTCCTTCTTTATCGCCCTCTCTCCCTCGCGCTTCTCCTCGGTCTCGTTGCGCCACGTCGGACTACGAAATGGCGTGGCAAGGAACCACCCCTTTTTCACCCTCGTATCTCTCTCCGGCTACCGGTCCTCCGGCTCGGTTGCACGGGCTTGGGGAATCCCCGTCGCCCGCTCCCCCCTCGCCGAGCTCACGCGTCGCGCCGTCGTTCGGAATCTCATTCGTTCGCCAAGAGACCTTCCACCGATTCTATACCTAAATTCTAGGCACATATATAGACACACATACACACGACGGTACAGTGTACCTACTCCTGAATTGGTTTGGTATTTTCAAGATCTTTCTATTCATCGAATACCATCGACTCAACGAAAATCGCTAAGAGGATGGAGAGAACGGGATCGAAATTTCTCAATTATTTCGAAGCTTGGGGATTTTTTTGGTAGTTTTTTTTTATTTATTTTTTTTTTATTTTTACTGCGTTTATAGCGCATGTATTTAGTTACGAATAACCCGGTTCACCGCGGCTTCCTCGACATTGGGATGCTCAGGCGGTAAAGGACATTTCGAAGTTGCAGGTTAATTAGCGTGGCGTGGAGACGAGGGAGGTATTCAGCATCAGTTCTCTCGATGAAACTAACTTCTCGGCGGATCGAGTCGATCGGTACGTGACCAGCTTTGAGTTCGGAGTCCTCTCGACATGCCCCTCTTAGGCGGTCTCTAACCCGGCGAATCGGCTTGTAACAAGTTAATCAATTTATCCTGGAACGTTTACGGTTATTCAATAAGACGCCCTCCGCCTTGCAAACGTCCGGCAAGTATTCACAGTGGCGGGATACGCGGGATTTTTGTATCCTTCGAAATTATACGAAAAACCCAGTTTTCGCACTTGAAACTGCTCGCTCGGTGAATTTTGTGAAAATGTTGGAAAGAAAAAAATGATCGGAGACTAACCTCAAGCTGTAATTTCTTTGACGAGCCAGAAACAAATTTTGAAATGGCCAAAAAAAATTATTATTTTTGGTGGTAATCACTTGTAAAAAGTTCCGACTTAAGTTCAGACTTGGGTCCAAACTTGAGTTCAAACTTAACTTCAAACTTAGCATGAACTTTAAGTTCAAGCTTAAATTTCACGTGGACACGGTTTGTGTTGCCCGAACGCCTAGCAAGTTTCCCGGAGGGGTATTGTTAGTAGAATTTTATTATTATTTTCGCTATTCGATAAGTACGCGTCGTTAAGCTTCGATAGAATTTTCTTTCTGGTCGAACAAGAGTCACCTTATTTTCGGTGAAAGCGGGTCGTCGCAGCGTTTGCGACCGCGAGCTTATCAGGGAGGTATACTCGAGGTGATAAGTAAAAAAAAAAACCCCGAGCATTAACTCTAGCCGAGGCTCAGTCATCTATCTGGCACGCTACATTAGATCGCACCCCTTGTCGCCTTCGCGGGCTCTTTCATCCACGGAATATTGTGTAATGATGTTTGACGCGCTGGGGCGAAGATGTCCTCTCAGACTCCAGCGTCACGTCAACCGGAGGGATCGACCCTGTGTCATGTTAAACGAGCGTGCCAAACGCCTCGACCGTACGGAATATTCTTACGAAGCTTTTCCATGAGATTATATTTTTCTTTTGAGCTCATTTCCTCCCCTGGCACCTTACGACCGTCATCTATCCTCGCTAACGATGTGTTCCCAGCTTGAACGTGATACTTCCTTACGCCTTGTTTCCCCGAGCGACTTACCTTTTACTTAAAGGGCACGTTGCACTCGCAAGAGTGAACAATAACAGTCAACGACATTACATCGGCAAAATTGTAATTGTAAGAATAACATCAATGGCCCAATGTCAAAAGGGCCAACAAACTATGCTTCTGCACAGCCGATATGCCCGACACTGACAAGAAATGCGGTTGAATTAACTAAAGATTCGGGCAGTGACGTTCAAATAAAGATTTAACTGGTCGAACAAAATATTTTGATGCCTCAAAAATATTTTGGTGACATCATCCAAGAAATTGTTGAATCAACCAATCTTTTAGGTGTACCAAAAAAATATTTATTTGAACGTGCCTGACCGAATCTTTAGTTGATTGAACCTTATTTTTTGTCAGTGTAGGGACCAGTGCGATACGATAAGTTGAACAGAGCTGGTTTAATATTAATAGAGGAATAGGTAGCAAAGGAAGTGTAGATTAACGATTCAGACAGAATTAGGCCATCGATATTGCACGTTTCATAATTATCGGAACAGTTTTTGGTGAACGCTCCATTTTTACTTCATTCGTGGAAAGCCAATCCATTTTTTTTTAAGTCTCCTTTTTCTTACCGCACATAAGCAAGACTTTTTCAACGTTGCTTTCGGATCCCGGGGAAAATGCACAAGAGTATATAAAACTCCCGGACTTTTTAAATCCAAAATATATGAGAGTCTTCGGACGGGACTTGAGACACGTCCGCGATTATAGATGCGAGGCGCGAAGCTTCGGAGGAATACACTTTTGTGGTCGAAAACGTTTCCTTTTCCGTACGAAATAACGCTTTTGCGGGTTTCACATGCGTTGCCAGCGACGACGAATTGCGAGCATGCGGAGTGCTCGAGGACCAAAATGTGTACATCCATAGAATCGCGTTCGGGTAGGAAGGCACATCATCAACGTAGAGTGGTGCGTCTTTGGGTTCTTCGACCTGCGCTATCCGGGCCTTTTTCCGCCATCAGGAGATGCGAAAATAAAATCTTTTTCGTCCTCTCATGTTCAACCATGCGCAGCTCATCCGCCTCGAGAGCAGTTCTGTTGACGTACGTATCGTCTTGTACCTTGAGATGACGACAACGATGAGAAGCAATAGCAGCAGCAGGGAGCGTCGTGAGCGAGACGCGACGACGTTGCGACGTCGTCGCCAAATAACGGATAATGGAAACTAACTTCGGTGATGCTGATGGGTGAGCGAAGGAAGGATGGAAGGAAGGTGATATAGAGAGTGCAAGGCCATAGAGAAGCGGGTCATCTAAACAGTATGCTAATAAAGTTGCCTCGCTCGTGGCATAATTATGGTAATTCGTTAATGAACACCCGACCGAGTTCCATCCACTGAACTCGATCTGTGAGGTATATATAAGGTTGTAGCTCGACGATCCTCACCGTCTCTCGATTCTTGTTCGAACTGAGACTCATTGGACTCGCGACATTAAAAGCATGCTAAACATTGCAGCGTGCTTCGAGCGAGTCGCGACGCTTCGAGTAATTTGTATGAGGAACGTGACGTACCTTACGGTGATTAACGGCAAGAATAGCGCAGAAATGCAGCGTAAAAGTGGCGGATTTTTGCCAAATAGCTTAAATGGATCGGGGTTGTTTATGCAAATCGGTGGTAAAAAAAACCTCGACAAACAAAAAAAACAAAAAATAGCAGATCTTATTTATCGTCTACCACTCAGAGCACTAAGGAAATTGATTGAGTCAACAATTTTTTTTGTTAGTTAAACTAGTTCACTTCTTCCGTGTGTCAATTTGAGTCAAACCAATTTGTAATGGTTGTAGCAACCAATTAATTGGTCGAGACAAAATAAATTGATTGCTACAACCATTTAACGTGTCCGAAACCCGGCTTGGCTGTGGAATCCTTTTTCCCAGTGTTCCACCAAAGTGCGTACTTAGGTATCTCTCCGGTTAGGTGTTTCGGTGAGTCATGTTCATCACTTAAGCCTTACAATCGACGGAAATATTTTTAAAAAAGCGACAAGGAATAAAGCATGCCGAAGCTTTCTTGCCGTCGCCGGTGAGGCTAACGTAGCTGGTTACAGTCACGAGAACTGGAACGTTTCGCGACGAGAGCCGTACGACGAGGTAGATCACCGAGTAACTCGAGCGGGTCCTCTCACGGCAGAAAGAACCTAGAAGTAAAAGTAGAGATGGAAGGAAGAAAAAAAAAGAAAAGGAAGAAGAAGAATGGAACTGTGTACGGATGCTGCGGGTGAGGTTCTCGGGGGAGTACGGACGGACGCCGGGATACCCGAAGCTTCCGAGGCGAGATGAAAAAATAGAAGAAAAAAGAAGTCGAGTCGTAAAGAGAGGAAGAGAGGAGGGGGCAGGTGGAAGGCGAGAAAGCGAGTGACTAAGGCAACAACCGAGTTTGCTAGGAGGCACTCCGTTGCGGATCGTTAATTTTTCAGTAAGACCCCGGAAAACAGAATCGATAATGCGCCGGAGGTGCGGGAGGTCCCGCGTCGTACGTGGCTGCAATTTAAAGCGCATCGACGACGAGCCGCCAGATATCTTTGCCAGCTGTGCCCGAAAGTGATCACCCGATAATTTAACACATCATTTTGAGCGTGATTTAATGATTTCATTAAATAGATTTATCGTCGCCGTTGCGAATCGTTACGATTCGGCGTGAGAATTCGACGCGAGGTCGCGAACGTGTCTCGCATCGTCGGGTTCTCGAAACCCATGGAACACATTTACACAGTCGCGCCTCGGTAACGTAAAAAAAAATCTTTACTGCACGCAGTAAAATACTTGCCAACGTTTTCTCCACAAACCTCCGCAACCCTATCTCATTAAATTTACAAAAAAAAAAAAAATGTTTCTTCAGTTTGTAAATATCTTTTTTGTTTTAAAAAAATTACTGAGAAAAGAATTGTGGAATTTCGTCGACAAAAACAGTGTGTTAAAAGCACATATCTTTTTCTCGGCGCATATTTCATTAAGAGAGAGTAGAGTGTACGACTAAGGTGTGTATTTGGTGCCTTTTCCCTCGAATAATGTGACTCGGCGACATTTCTACGCTTTCCACATTCGCCGCAGGAATCTTTGAGAAATGGATCCATTTCTACTGCAACCTCCCCGAAGCAATTGCAAAATGGGACGGACCGAAGGATCGTGGAACCTTCGTGTCCGCTTCGTTACTCCCGTTCCGCCCCCTTAGCCAGCGGAGGCATTAATCAGTTCGCTTCATCGGGGTAAGTGAATCCGGTGATTTTTCGGTGAAGGATTCACGAAAACCGACGTGTCCCATGCGCATACTTCCGCGGGACCTGAATGCTTGTCAATATTCAGGAAACTCGGTGAATTACGGGACGGTATGATGCGCCGTAAGAAGCTGCCGAGAACCTTGCGAAGGAACACTTGATAGACCAATATAAATTCATGCAAACATTGACGGCAGCTAAGCATCGGGTGCGACGCCGTCTCGACGGCTGAGACGAGCAAGTTACCGAGTCTGCGGATCTCTACGTACCAATTTGGCTCTGACCCCGTTTCACCGAGGCACTCTTCTCACCTATCTCGAGTTTTAATGAAGTACAGAACGCCAGCGATAAAACCACCGATAAGATAACAAGCCGGGTGGGAAAAACGAAAGGAGAAGAAATCCTCAACGACATCGCACATTTCTTCTCCACTATTTTCTCTATTACTCACAAAACGGCTTCCGGGACAGAATATTATAATCGCTGCACCTAAACAAACCATTATCCGGGACGAATAAATATGATAAGCCGGTAACAACGAGTAATATAGAAACGACGGTGGAAACGAGGTCGAAGGAACAATCCCGTAACAACGTTTTCAATCCTCCGACTATAGCCCTTGGAGGTTTCTCGCAAATTTGCCAAGATATTGAACTACCAGAGTGGGACGTCCCGTGTCTCGTAGATTCACGTCCTGGCCCGAGCCGGTATACGACTCTGGAGGGAGGGAAAACCACTGTAAATTTCGGGCGAATTTAATTTCGCACCGTTCCTATCCCGCGTCCCTCAAGACGCTAGTTTACCACCAATCCCTTTTCGCCCTTTCGTATCAAGAACTTCATTAAGTGCTCGACTATGAGGGTCTTTGGTATATCCGCGTCGGCGGAGTGGTTGGTGGTGCTGCGACTGGCGAGCCGTCTTGTCTCTCTCCTGTTGCTTCGGAGGGATGAAAAAGCTTGGGGACCGAGTGGTATACGTCGATTGCCCACAGGAGCCCCGGTCGAGTGGGAGCAGCGAAGTCGTTTTTTTTCTTCTTTTCTTTCTTCCGATCTCTTTTCGCCCGGACTTGGACTTTGGTCCTCCATACCTTCTCCACTTTAATGCGTGTCGAATGGAACAAATTGCGAAGCGCTTCATTAAGTCCTTTGGTTGTGTGCATCGGGCGTCTCGAGTCGGCGGAGGAGGAGTGAAACCCAAGTTCTCATGGTTTAGCGATTACGTGACTCTCGAGCTTAAATAAAGTGGTCGTAGTGGAGAGCTCGGAGTTGAAAGCGCCCGTTGGTGGCGCGATCGTGTCGCCAAGTGAACCGCACGGCGGACCGGACACTCTGCCGTACTCGCTACTTTTTCTGTCGCATTGTTCGGAGAGTTTTTACCGGAGCGGTGAAAACAACCGAGGCCGCACAGTGTCACACGCTTTCGTGCGATACAGTGTACACAGTGGTTTGCAAACTGGACCACGAATAAAAGCGCAAAACTGGGACATCCGCGCGCGGTCTCGCGCCAGTTTTTGTGGGTGTCTTTATTTTCCAGTTATCCGCCGGTTTTATTTTCTCATTGTTCGGCTCATTCGATGCTTCCAGAGATTCTTGGGGGCGTTATTGAGAGCTCAATTTGTTACGGTTGTTGGGGGTACGCAGCGACACTGGTGCCGATACATGGGTCACGCCTGAAGAAAATGTGTTTGATTTCATAACAACATACATTTAGGTAACTAGATTCCTAGACTTCAGTAGTATCAGAGAATTAATGTGAGCACTCAAATTAGGACAATTATTTACCTTCATTGATATCGGCATCTAAAACCTGAGTACTAGGCTCAGAAGTGTCTAAACCTGTAGAATTTCCAGCGGGCGGTGACAAAATCAAATTTTTATTTGACACGAAATTGCTAGATTTTCCACGAAACCATTAATTGGAAGTTTCTAAATGACTTCTTTTTTTTTGTTTGTTCCAGGTACGTACAATCATCTTCCAATTATGGCATTAAAGTAAGAGTATGATAGCCAACTTTTTTCACGCATGCTTTAAAAAAAATCGTCTTCTCCGCGTCATTGACCTGTACACGGACATCCATCGAGAGTCCCAACATCGTAGTTCTTGACTTGGCGTATACAAAAAAAAAAGAAAAAAAATCGGCTCCTCATCCAGTATCGGGAATAGCGAACCACTGGCGATTCGATATTCCTAAACGGTCCTGAAGGCAGATATCGCAGTGCGGTTTTGGGATTATCGCGGGCTCATTGTCGGCAGGCAACGAGGTAGAGCGGCGATTCTGGCTGGCAGTGGAAACTAGCGCGTCTTTTGTCGCATGACTAATTGGAGCGATAAATAACTCGGTCGTAGTGGGTCTGGGCAAAAACCAAGTCTCGCCGGTTTATTCTCTCGGGTTCGGGGCGAGAGGGTCGATGGGGTGTTTCGAAGGGATGCCGGTGCGCGAATGGAGCTTCGGGCTGTGCAATGCTATGCCGCTGCTGCTGCTTGTGCTCGGCGCAATGCTGTAGGGCGTTGTCGGCGAGCGAGAAAGCGAACCCAACCCTCCGGCGCGCGGCATTCAGGTGCACGGTCCATGAGAACAACAGACCAAGGACACGGCACCTCGATAATGCCGTGGGCTTTAGAGACGAGGAATAATCGATGCGTTGCGCGCGTGTACTCGGGCCGTTGCGAGAGAGCCGGCTCCGCACGCGCGAGCTTCAATCGAAATAAAGCTAAGGGTCTCGGCCAAATGACGGTCATCAAACTACCGTGCGCGTATCCACGCAAGGATAGACGTGGGCTGCCTCTGAATAATTATTGCTATCATTGGGACTATTATTTATATAACGTTACCGGACCGAAAACCCCTGAAAGCTAATATCAAATGCAATATGTTTTATAGCAAAGGAGCAATTATAAGAAGATACTAGCAAAGAAAACAAATAATCTAAAAATAGTAACTAAAAAATAATCGAACAATACAATTGGAAACGTAATAAGAAACGTGGGAATAAATTCCTATTTTTTTTTTTTTATTTGAATTCATAATTTCGATGATGAGTGATGATTCGAAATGAAATATATTTTTAATTGTGTGAAAAAAATACTTTGACTGAAGAAGTGTAAATCTATGAAACGGATGAATTAATTTTACCATAGCGGCAATGGGGAATGTATCTGCGCGAATTCTACGGTATGAGGGGGTCTTGTTTGGATGTATTGTAACCGTTAGTCCGTGAAGATGCATTGTACTCTGAGAAGGGTGTTTGTCGTTGTATCGTTTATCGAAAGCGCGATGAAAATCGAGGGATCGAACTCCGACTGCCTTTCTTTCTCGGCCGCCCGGCATGCCGTACAGGCCAAAGGAAGCGTGGAAACTGTCCGACGTCCACGAGGGTGAGTTTCACCGACTGCGAGTCCACCCCTGTACATAATATATGTGTCACAATATTTGCCGCACAGTTATATTTCCCGAACTTCCATGAGCACGGATAATTGATCTATATAGATTTTCACATAACGTACAGGACATGGATTTCGCGACTTCATTACGATTTTGAACTCCGAACGATATTCGCGTGCGTCAATGAGAGAGGTAGATAGAAGTACGCTGTATCACGGATTTCCATGACATCGACTCATCGTCCGATAATTAAATTCCACAATAATTGACTGCACTTTGGGACGAATTAATTAATTTGACAATTAACTTGATTCTTAATTAATGAGAAATATTTCACATATCCACGTACGTACTAATTACGTCATCATTTATTAGTTCGAACATTGTTTAACACACCTATATTTCCAGTGTCCAGTCGAAATACCGTATCCTCCAAATCTTCGTATAAAACGTAACGTTTTTTAATATCCGCAATGGTTTAATGCGTATGTTTGAGAATATTTTACCATTTATTCTAAATAAAATAATGTGAGCCTTTTTCACTTCTAAAATCGTGTACTGTGCATCGAGGGCTTAATTATTAATTGAACAGTGGCACGAAGTCCGGAGAAAAATAATTTCAGACTATCCTTAAACGGTTAATAAAACTCCGATGAGCGGCTCGTATTAAAAGAACTGATTTAGACTGTGATAAATGGACGAATGTATTCCATAAAAAGTATCTTTTTACAGCGGCTATTTACTGATCTTAACTGATCGTAACTGAGAAGTGTGGCATCAGCGGGTGCAGGGCACAGGTTGCTTTTAAATCGCAACGCTCCGGCAAGTCGAAAGCACGGCGAGGAGCGAAGAGAGGGGCGGCTATAGAGAGAGATTTAAAGCAGTTAGGTACGTGCGGTACGCGGAAGAGGAGGAAGGAAAGGATCCTGAAAGTGGTTGAAGCGGTATATATAGGCGGTTGGTGGTGGTAAGAATTTAGCGGATTATGGCCCGCGCGCGAGAGTTAATATTGGGCGGACAGCACCAGGTGGAGTCCACTGCCACTAAATATACCCGCCCTGCACACCGCGCTCGCGTTTCATCCCTCCCGGAGTATACGCTGTTTCGCTCGACCTCCCAGCCTCATCGCACTCGAAATCCTTTAAAAGTCGGTCTAGCCTTTTATCTTTCACTTTCGCAGAGTTTAAACAAAATTTCAATTTACGTATACACCGGGCACATAAGTCTTAAAAACTATTTCGATAATGTTGCGCTTCTATCTTTTAATCAATTTTTTATTTTCATTTTAATATTTACTTTCTCGGATAATACGTCTAGTTCCACATTATAATATAATACATATCGCATTCAATAGTTGATGAATAAAGGTTACTTTTTGTCGTTAGATTTTTTTTGCCCGACTTATCCCTCTTAAGATATATGAATTCGAAAAAAAACGCATCCCCCTAAATCGATGGATTAAAAGATATGAAAAAATGCTCAAAGGCTACTTTCAAGTGATACTAAAATGTGGCCAATTATGGAATAGATCTGAGTGTCGGCAAGTAAGTGGCTGAGTTGGCCGAGAATACCTCGGACACTGCTGAGAAACAGAAGGGCGTATCCAATGCCATTTAAGATGTAAAACGTACCCTGGTTGGAATGACACACAGGACCGGTGCTGGCCGACGTTGGCCGAAGACGGGCCGTCGCTGTTCCAATAGTCGTCCTGTGTGGCGCTCACTCTAGAGTAGCAGAAGGTACGCGTCCTTCTGTTTCGTGGCAGTGTATAATGTGTATATATATGTGAACGCGTAAAGCCTAAATTTATCGGGCGGTCATCTCACCCCCGCCGGTTGAGATTGGGTGACTTAATCGACGTTGGACTGCGCCGAGGCGGCAAGCGTCCTCGGGTACGACGACGTCTATAGCGGTGGTCGAGCAACTTCGAGGGCAGCTGGCACGTGCTCACCATGCTAAATCGATTTTAGCCAAGAACGGAGGCAACGAACCACGCAGCCACATCGTTCGACTGTTTAGCCACGCACACTTTGTGCCTACTTTGTAGAAAAAGGGAGCGGTTCGTCGTGAAATCCCGGACGCTATATTTACCCGGATTTCCTACCATATGAATACGCATGCGCCCGCGAGGGCTAGGGATGTAACCACTTGCCGAGTTCGCGGCCGATCGAACCTTTCATCTCCACTTTGATCGTGAAGTTGGCTTCTGTCTCGTCGGGTTCCGGTCGCTACTCCGACCGCTCGTTCGAACGACCGACCGACGGAAATATAGCGCAGCGGAGAGCGGGTCGAGGCGGGCATAACGCGGTACTATATAAAATAATAAACATATATTTTTTAAAATTAAAAATATTTGTCGAGGAACATCCGTACAAATTATTTTATTTCACTCGGTGGGAAAATGGTGGTTTTTGCGAAAAGCCCCATTTTCACACCTCGTGAAATAAAATTTTGTCTGATACTCGTGCGAAAAACGTTTTCTGAATTCGTGTGATTGCAACACTCGCCGTTGGCTCGTGCTGCAAAGTCACACTCGTCAGAAAAAGTTTTTTGCACTCGTATCGAAATGTACTTTTTCCTAACGCACATGCACGTGAAGTCCCGCTTTCCGTTCATGTGAAGTGTTTGGGATACTTGCGGACAATAAATTGTAAAAAGTACAAACTTTTTTTTTACTGTGCAGACAAACTATTTTTTAAAGCCGAAACGGATTCTTTTTCTGAGACGAGACGAAAAGCTTTTTTAGACATGTCCGTCGGTCGGACATCTCCCTCGCGTCCAACGCAACCTCTTTTGTTCCACACTTTGTTTCTAACTTCTCGAGAAATTCAAGGTGAACTATGTCCTCGGTTCTCCCTCATTCCTATAGCCTTTCGTCTTGTTCGCCTGCGCGAAGTTTTCCCGGAATTCACAGATGAGAAGTTTTCGCACCAGAGTCGTAAAACTTACTTTTTTTATTGTTACCTGCATCTGCCCGACAGCGAGAAAATTTTATAGGAGCGCGAGACTCGCGCACACATAGGCGCAGGAACCGCCACTTGACATTTCCAGATGTCTCGGAACACGATGAAATTTACTGCTAGAACTCGACCGATGCCAATCAAGTTCGTTTCCTTCCGCAGCTTCTCCGGATAATCGACAAAGTAAAATTTCAAAATTTTCGACTGTGTAATTCGAGTACCTAAAAAATAAAAATTCCTACTCCATCGACGTCGCATTCTTTTCGTAAGGAAAGTTTTCCGGATCCTGTGTCTTCCGCGCATGATCTCCAGAAGCGAGGTAACGACCGGGGATAATCCCCCGGGTCGCTTCAACACTCGTCCAGAATCGTTGAAAACGTGCGCCAGGACGAAAAGTCCGCGCCGTTCCTCCGAAGGTACGGGGGCGGTAAAGTTTCCAATACGGATTTACCGACTCGTGTGTTCGAACGTTCTTTCATTTGGTCACCCCGGCACGCTCTCAATTCGGTTTAACCGAGTTTTATTCGGCCGCAAACGCGCCATTCCCCCTCCTTCCGCCGCCCCATCCAATCGATTATGCCACTTTAGCGGTTTGCCGGGTTATTCACGCACCCACACTTTTCACCGCCGTTAGCAATTGTGCAAAGTAGATTTTCATCGGGCTCAATTGCCGCGATTACATTATTTGAGTTTGAGTATCAGCCTCAAAAAATCGTCATTTTTTTAAATATCTCTATCGTAAGTTTAAAGTATTCGTTGCGAAAAGTGTTCACTTCGCATAAGTTTCAGAGAGATGCGAGGGAATCGCATACACTTCTCTATGGTATAAATATCTGAAAAAAATCAAGAATATTAAAGGTGTTGAGAAGATTCATTTTGCATAATAACAATTCCAAAATGTTATTACATAATCTGTGAAAAATTAAATTCTTCAACAAATCTGCCGGAAACGTAACCTTTGTTTGTATTAAAATTCCCATGACCCATTCGGTCAATGTTGACACTGTCAACATTGACCGAATGGGTACACCGAAGACCGAACGTGTTCCAGCGAACGACATCATCGGCGGGATTGAGCCCAGTCCGTTCCGAAACACCGTTAAGGAAGCTCTTACACCGATTTCACAAACTATTAAGCTCTGGCAATGGCGCCCTCTTTTGTTCGAAGATATCCGGTAGCACCCTTGGTGAATTCTCCCGTCCATTCCGCGGTGCGAAAGTGCAGCGCGTGTCGAACCGTTGAAACACTATTCTCCCCCTAGTATCGTTCGTTGTGCTCTTTTTTGTTTCTTCTTTTTTTCACTATCCCATTTCCTGCGCCCTTTTTTTTTTGCTTTTTTTTTGTCGAATAGTAGCAGCGTACTCGACCGAAAATGGGCGAGTGCCACTTGGCGAAATTGAAATCGGATCGAGCGACTGCCTGTTGCCCGTGCCCGGCAACTCCTCCCGTTATTCTGCTCGAAAGTGTTCGACGCAACGACGTTAAGCGTGATTTCGTCGAAATGATTTTCACCCTGTGCACTCTGCGCATCGAACGCTGCAGTACTCCTTTTTTTCGTATTTTTCATTTAGCTGCGAGTTTCATTCTTAAACTGTTTAATGCCCGTATACAATTCAAACGTCTTTGCGCCGCGGAAAACGCGAATGTATTCTTATTTTATTGCCACTTTCTCAGCGGCAAGCGAGTATTTTTCGATCTCACGAATCGTAACGTCGAAACGTTTTCCCTCCGGGCAAAAGCCGGATGGGATGGCAGAGACGAAAGTTTATACAGTCGACGACGATCAGGCAAACGAGTTTTAGTTCTTTCTATCCGGTCGTTATAGTGTTCCCACTGCTCGTACCAATCGTAGTCGCTCTCCTCCTCTCCATCTGCCTGTTGGTAATAGCCGAAGTCTACTGAGACGATGAGCATCGGTTCGCGTCTTCGTCGTCGGGCTCGCCCCGCGGAAATCGAGCGGAGTTCATTTCGTTTAACGGATATCGGCGGAACGATAGTTCGATTAGTAATTCAAGGATTATTCTTCCGGGAACGGCTCGCATTAATCGAATATCGCCGAGATCTCGTCCCAGCGCTTCCTCGCCGACTCGTTTCCCAATGCCGAAACGCGACAGAGCCACGACTAGCGGTGGCTCGAAGAAAAAGAGCCGAATATACGTGGGCTGAAGTATCGTGATAGACGACACTGTCAAAAATAAAAATTCTAAATAACAAAAATTGTTGCTTTTCATTTCACCTACTTTTTAAACCCTGCAAGTACATTCTTTGCTTGCAGTTGCTTTAATTTTCACTGATCTACTTTTTATGTCTCAGAAAACAAATTTTAAGTTCTCGGCGTACAATTTTTACTTTTTTGAAAAAAAAACACAGTTCTTTCCGTTTTATCCTATTAAAACTTTGCATTATTTATATATATTTTTATATTTATATTCTTTTAATCGCTACTAGATTCTGTACGACGCGCTTGATAATGTCTTCAACATTCTCGTCCTTCTTATTCTTCTCGTGGCGCTTCACTCCCGCTGAAACTCGCAGCGCTTCGTGCAGCACGCGCTCGCGCGCGCCGACGGTCTTTATTGTACAATAAATGCATTACGTTAAGAAGCCATCGTAAAAAAGTTTGCTCCAGTTGTCGGGGTGGGTGCGGACGAGCGGGACGACTCCGGCGACGACGACGGTGTACCGGAGGTGGGCTTCCTCCGACGGCGGGGTGTGCGGGCGGCTCGGTCTCCCCCCTCGCGTACGGTACACCGACGCGCCAAGAAGGGAAAAATAAGATTTACGAGTTACTTTAAGGCCGTAAACGGCCAGAAGTTTTCTCCAAGACGACTGTTAGAACCCCCGAGCGTACTACCTTGCGGCACGGTCGCGAACACCGCACATTACCCCGGACAGAAGTAAAAGCGGAGGCAGCAGGAAGAGAACCAGAAAGTGGCGTGCGCCGCCCTGGCCCATCGTCGACCCCGTGCGAATGACGACACTAGTTTTTTTTTTTAGTTACTTTTTTCATCTTTCCTTTCTCCGTAAGCCCTCGCGACTTTGCGCGAATGCGCGTCGCGTTGCATAAGGAAGGAGAGTCGGCCACGAGGACGAGGTCTGAGGCACAGTGGTAGCATCGGGAACGACCCTTCGTGATCAGACTCGCCAAGAGTCGGAGAGCGGAATGTTGAGAATATAAAAATGAGAACGGGGCGAGAGGTATGCGGGGGGAGGGGCGCGGAATAAAGTGGTGCGGGTGGAGGGGGAGGAATAAAAAGTTTGTATGTTTTCCTGGACTTCGGACCGTCGTCGGAGCCGCCGGACTATTTATCTTGCATTATGTGCGAACTAGCTCTCGAGAGCATGTGGAATATCGCAGTTGGCAATGAAAACTGTAGTTAATATTATTTTTTAACCACACTGAGCATTTACTTTTGAGAACTAATTCTTGCATGCAAGAATTTGTTTTTAACCGAAAGTTGTCAGCATCCGTGAAATAAATGGATTACCGTTTCCGTTAAGGTAAAAGGCCGAGTTTATGACACTTCTACGCAGCTCTCTCACTTTGAGCGTCTAAAATCTTAGGGATAAACAAGGAGGGCCAAGAGTCGCAGTTTGTCAACCCCCAAACGCGCGCTACCCGTTGGCTGCATATTGAATGGTGGGGGAAGCCGACTATGTTACATGTAACTGTGTCACAGACTGGGAGAGTCGGAAACTGGGGCCTTTACCTTACTGACCGGGCTTAGATTGGGTGGAACGGAAGTTTCACATCGGCTTAGGGGGAGGCTCTATCTTGTCACTCGCGCCTCTTCACGGGAAGCATTGATCACCGCAGTTATAAAGTTTTCCCACCCCTAAAACTTCTAACTCATCGCAGGTGGGGTAGATCTGACGGGCGGTTGACATCCCAGCACTGGCGCGGAGCCCCGGGGCCAGTCTCGTGCCAGTACTGGGATGTAACAGCCGTCCGGTCCAAACCCTACTCGAGATGTTTCTCACTATTTTAAATCGATACTCGTATATTTTACATACTTTGTTACTCCCCCCGGATATTATGAAATTTCAGCGATTCGCGAAGAGGCTAATGTGGAGCACGAGTACGACGTTCGAGCATCTTTATAGCTCGTGCTATGTCATCGCTGGTGCACGAGGTAAAGAACAGGTTTGCGTCGCTAAAGTCGGACAACAGGTATCTATAACTGGAATAACAAGAGGTTGACGAGTTCAAGAATAGAGGCGGACGGACTGGACTTTGCATTCACCAGTGACGGTATCGTCACAAGAGTCGGGTCGAACAGCGGGCGTTAGAATAGCTATATGTGCCTGATATTATTTCGAATGCATCCACTTGCCATTCTGATACAAGGTACGTACAGCGATATTGAAATAGATAGCGACACACGTTTTCACGTACGTAGGTACGTACGTGTAATGACGCGCTACGAGAAACCGACACGGAACACGGTGAGGGATACGCGATAGCTCTACAACTATTCCGTTCTAAGAATAGAGCGCGGTCGCACATAGCGCCTTCTCATAGCGCGATTCATTCTCCAATTCCACCTCGCTGCTGCGGGCCTGCGACGACTGTTACCCCATGCTAAGTTTTGCCACCTCGGTGCGCCGCGACGAGGCGCGAGACCGTGCGACGATAATAGACAGGTGAATTGCCAGACGGTTGCTCGTGTAATTTCGCCACTGATCTCTTCTGTCTCTCGTTGTTATACGCTTCCCCGTATTTTGCACGCCGGAGGCGCTGGCGGTTTCAAGGGCTCATAGACACCATGCGGCACTGTTTTGCCGACTTTCGGAAACGCGCCAGTGCCAGTTGGAGTAAGTGGTTTGTACTGGTAAAGCCGCAAAGGTAGCAACTTTTATTCTGTTCTCGATTCCTCATTGAGCGGTTCCGTCATAGATGGGACACGAGAGGTCTTTGCATTTACAAGAATGTTTTTTTCATGATTGATCAACAATTGAGACATTTACCTTCATGCAGTTCATTGGAACGAACATCTTCGCTTTTGCCCAAAAATTTGTATTCGAAGATATTATTGAGGGAAAAATCAGTATAGATAGTTTGAGATTAAAGAGCGAAACGTGTAGGCATATGTTGAGGGCATGGGTATAGATAAAATAAAATATAGTAAGCGTAGAGTGACAGTACGTTATAGATATTGTATAGATATGACATAGGCATAGAACAGGTGTGGTATAGGTATGGCATAGATAGGGTAAAAGTAGTGAGTATGGCCCACCCAGATTAACACGTAAAGCACTTATATGTGCACCGAACCGTATTCACCACTTTTACACTATGGTAAAGGTGTAGTATAGTTACGATACAGATATAGTATAGATATGGTATAGATATGGTATAGATATGGTATAGATATGGTATAGATATGGTATAGATATGATATAGGTATGATATAGGTATGATATAGTTATGGTACATATATAGAGTATAGTTTATATTTTTCTTTGATACAAAATCGCCTTTCCAAAAGGTCTCGTTCGCGTTCTTGGCCTCCCTCGTCGTTCGATATCCCTCATACTGTAATTACGAGTCGGGGCACACGATTTTTTCAAAGTCCCCCCCGTCGAATTATGCCACAGTATCTGTATCGGTGACACAGGACCCACGGCCATCGTGTCGCAATGACAAATTACTCTGCGTGCAAGGACGAAAATAAATATGATAGAAAAAAAGAAAAAAAAGCGAAAAAGCCGTCGTAGCATAGATGAAGAGAGACGGAACGAATATACGGTAGTAGCCGGGTGGAGAACCCGACACGGGGCACTTCCCGCGCTTCCACCCCATCGTCGAAGCGATGCCATGAACGCATGGACGCAACGATATCATCCCAGCAGACTTTCTATAGTGTAGTATACCGTGTATCGGTCACAGAATAGCGCGCTGATGTAACGTTTCGGCCGCGAACGAACGAGCGAGTGCACCGAGAGTAGCGATCAATCATCGGACAATATTTATTTATATGAAACGGGACGAGTGAAAGATACGGAGGGCGAGGGAATAGAAGGGGAGGGGGCAAGGTCTGTCGACTATACACGAGGGGTTGAGAGTGGCTAGCGTTGGGTGGTTCTTCAGCGGGGTGACCCGGTTCCCTGCTACACTGTTTTCTCGATTACACGTACAGTCGACTGTCTCAAAAGTTGACTATATCCTGGATTTCGAGGGTACGGCTCACCGATCGATCAACTTTATGACAAAAACGGTATCAATCTGCCTCAGACGAACCGCAAACAACGCTCAATAGTTACCGCACTTGCACACAGAAAAATTATTTATATGACAGGTGCCTCGCAAAATTTATTTAATTCAAACAAATATTGATTTTTGTTGGATGAATATTTACTTCATTCAAACAAATATTTATTTACGGATTTTGAGCCAATTAATTTTTGTTCTGGGTGCGAATTCGTCTTGACTAATATTGGTATACAAGGATATTGATGGAGCAAATGTAGAGTACACGCAGAAAAATATGATGTGCAACAAGGGTCGAATTGGCGATTACGACTCGTGTGATTGCCGCCCTCGTTTCGCTCGGGCAGCAAACCTCGCACTCGTCGCAATCGCCAACTTTCGACCCTTGTTGCACAATATACTACGACATAAATATCTGTATATTACATCCAAATAAACATTATTAAATGGTAAGAATGATACTATCAAACAAATAACGATATTAGAAATTAATAAACGCTCCGTTAAGTTATGAAGCAAACAAACATTTTCTTTGATTGTAATAAACTTTTTTCTGGGTGTAGAGGAATATGGTCCATGTATCATCGATTCACGTGCTAATCGGGCCGGACCATATTCGCCAACTTTACCCTAGGAAGGGTACAACCCTACCGCATATAGGTATATCTGTTTCGGTTTGAGGGAAGTGAATTTGGATTGGGTGGAGTGAAAGCCGACAGCGGTCCGCGATTCGTATTGTTCACGACGTCTTGAACGTTACAGGATTGCAAAATAGGAGCACCAGTGCATGAGGAAAAGACCGTGGTGGGGAAATTCGTGGAAAAAAATTGAGCGCCCAGAGAAAAGTTCTGGAGGAACGGGAGTGCTCGTCGCTCCGGTTCTTCCGACTATGGATTTTGTCCTCTCGGAGGTGGAGGACGGTATAGCCGAATTATCCGTGGGCGGCGAACGGTCAAGCGCGTTTGTTTTTCTGGTCAGAAGACCGATAGAGCTCCGAGATATTTTCCAGTAGAGACCGGGCGAGCGCGCTCTTTCGACTGTCGAAACTTTAGCGAAGCGTCGAATGCATTCTGTTCCACTCTCTACTTCACCCGCTCTTCTTCCCACGTTTCTCTCGCAACAATGGGGGGGTGAGTGGGCGACCCGGCAGAGGAGAAGCGCCGAAAGGATCTCGTCCAGCTCTTGGGTCTGGCTTCCGGGTGTCGATTTTGTCGCTGGAATGGAAAGGAACGTTCTACGGATTATTTCTTCGCTTTTCGTGGCGAGGGAGCGGATCGGGGAGAAAAAATCTGGCGCGAATCCTCTTCTCGCGGGAAGTTCCTGTGAAAAAGAGGCTTTTCTATGTCCGACACATGCGGCCGGGTGCCAGTAAAGAGGCTTCTACGCATTCGTTGCTGCTGCACCGAACGAGCATACGTGCTTCCAAACTCCGGCGGCCGGTGAGTCCGTAGATGACTTCATTGTCCCCGACCAAGTGCTCCGTGCGAAAGACTCGATGTTATTCACTACCTCGGCATATTTACATCTCTGCCAGGTGTAACTTTACCGAAGTACAACACTACCGTGTTACGTCGCGGTATTATTGGCGGGTTTATTTTATTATTTATTTTTCATTTTATGACATTAACGGGTTGAATTGAGTAACAACCGCTATATAACCGAAAAACTGCAGAAAAATTGGAATGCCGGGCAATTGGTAATTCACTTAGCAATAAGCTCTTCGTATTCCACCTCAGGCAGCAGATCTCAGCTCGTACCATGCGGTAACCTGCAGCGATAAAAAACTAACGGCCACACCAGCGCACTTCAACGGCCGTTTTTATTGGTATTTGAGGCAGAATTTTTTAACACGCAGTCAAGGGAATCTTCGAGCGTTATGGAAATAGATATTGCATATATATACGTGACACGTAAACTGTCCCGGCCACCAGTGGAAGGGACCACCAGTAAAGAGCCACCAGTGGAGAGGGACGTACCTGTGAAAAATCGTGTACACAAATGCCCTGGGAATCCTCTAAACCGAAACGATTCCCTCGCGAGCTATTAGTCATCTGCGGCAGTGGCAACCGCTCCGAGGTAGCCAACGAGCAAAAACTGGCTTACGTACGAATGAATATGTAGGCACCGCGCGGTACGAGATCGCTGGGTAGCCAGTTCCGCACACACGTGCATTCCCCACTCTGTTTCACTCGTTTGGTATCCCGATGGGCAAATGCAAAAAAAAAAAAAAAAAAAATGAAAAACAGAAAAAAACTCCAATAAGGGTAAGAAGAGAGGATTCACAGTAGGTGAATGGAGCCGAGTGTTTTCATCGGCAATGTTGTAATTGAATCGTATCTCACAGTTTTTCCCAGTTACCGCTTTACCCCTCAGCATAATATTAACGACCGCCGCAAATACGAATAAGCTCGTCAGAGTAGAATCGAATAATTGTGTAACTTAATCTCGGCGTCGAAGTAGAATTATGTGTACCAAAATTTTAGGGAGAAAGGCTTGGTCCGCACGAGCTGTTGCGCAGGAACAGGATTTACGTGCCGCGAGCCGGTAGCTTGGATCATGCCGGTTTAATATACAACACAGACGGAGAGAGCGAGGGAGGGAACGGACCGAGCGTGGAAGGGGCAGAGAACGTATCAATTTCATGCGAATAGGCTGACTCTCGAAAACCCGTTGTGGGAGGTCGGGTTCACCCTCTTGGCGGGGCGATGGGTAGCGTCGGTGATGGCGGTGGTCGTAGAGGGGTTGAGGATCACGGAAGCCCGGGAAACTGCTGCTGGGTGCTCTACACCCTGCGTGTGCAGATCCGTTGCTCCGGCACACGCTAGAAAATGGCCGGGATAATTAATGCCGGGCAACGATGCCTCGGATGATTAATGGCGGAGTGCTGGCCGTAATAACGTTTGCGCGGCGCGGCGAATTAAAGTGTTTACGCGCCCGTCTACCCGGCCTGGTACTGCCGAGCAACAGTGGCAGGCAAAGCTCTCATCGCTGTTCTCTTCCCCTGTTTTTCTCATTTTTTTTTATTTTTATTTTTTTCCGTACTCCAAGAGAGACCCGCGACGATGTCTTCTTTCGTCCGGATAGTTACCGTAAATTATATCGTCGTCGAGGACACGAAGACGTCGGTATCTGGCAAGTTCACCAGTCAACGCATCGCGGCGACTACGCACGAGGAATACCCTGTCACGGTTAACTGAATTTGGCAATCAATCCCATTTGTATCATCGAACCGTCGAGACACCCGTGTTATGTTTCTTCCGACCGTACACAAGTTTCGATGCGATAAAAAGATGCTGCATTAAAACGTATTCCATTATTCAATAATCACCGATCGGACCGGCACACGGGACTTCGTCGATGCACCGAGTGTATAAGGTACATTTCTTTCGTCGCAGGCCTACCGGGCTCGCACGATTGAAACCTTCGTCCGGCTGTCGAAACTGTGCTTTTTTTTAAACCTATATTTATCGTTGCGCCTAACCAATTGGCAATGTGTGCCGGAGATTCGTTCTTTTTGTTATTCCGCTCCAAGCTCCGGTCGGGTCTTTCTTCTGGAGCGGGTGACTCCTGCTTCTTGACCGGCGGAGAACCATCGGCGACGTCCGAGACTCTCCATCATAATCCATCAATCAATCGACTTACTCCGTGACGCTCCGTCCTATCCTCGTTCGAGGATATTTGTCATTTTATTTTGCGAGTTCTCGCGGCAATTTGTCGCGTGTGCCCGTGTCGTTGCTTCCTCCGATGGACCCGGGTTTGCCGGTGTGCCGTTGACGCTCGGACCATGGCCGGAGAGTTTTAAACGGGCGCATCCGCGCGCGGTCGTTCAATCTTCGCTTTGTTGGTCCTGACCGAAGAGGAGCTCCTGGCGCAGAAAACCCACCTCGACCTGCTCTCCTGCCCTCCTGCAAATAAACTTTTCTTGCCGATGGTGGCCCACCGAGTGTACACGTATATAACAGAGGGTAGATACTTCCGAGGCGGAAGAGTCTACACCCGTTTCTTTCTGGACGATGCGGCGAAGAGGAGAATGAGGACCAGACTGACCAGCGGCGTTAGCAAGCCAGCAGGTTCTCACGCGAGGATCAGCGGACGGTACGACGAATGGGCCGACGCTGCGCGCCGCTCTTGCTCCGTTGGCTGCCGGGTAATTGCTGGACCAATTACTCGAACAGAGAAATATACGACGACACGGCACGACCCTCTGCGGGCCAAACCCAATCCTCTGGTCCTGAGTTGCATCCACCATCACCAACCATGAACGCTTACTCTCGTAACAACTTAAAATTCCCCTTAATTTTCGCGCGGGTGTTCCCTGCTAAGTCGTAAACTCGGTTCCTGAGACCGCCAACCTCCAGGCTTGGACTTCATATTTCCGTTCATTGTCTTTCGTTCGCCTTGCTTTTGCTTCTTAGACTTTCGGTGCGTATAGTGGGAATCAAAAACGTTCGCGGGAGGACAACATATCTGACATATGTTCGGGGTCAAAACACATTCATGTTATGCAAGATGATCTCCGAAGAACTCTTTGAATGGACAATGCTGCATGGAGCTACATCGTGACATCCGAGCAACGTTTTCCACGGACCTCGTCTCCAAGATCAGATTCTGGTGCATATCTGGAACTACATTTATATTGCCTCACATGATCTTCCGAAGGACTCCGCGAATTGAAGAATCTGCATGATCACGTTCCAGCAACGTTTTCCATGGACATTCTCTTCAAGGTCGGAGATCCTGTTACATTATAAATGTATGATTTCCTGTAGCCGCGGTATAAAGGAGACGCGACGTCAAGAACGCTGCCAGACACGCGTCCGACCGAATCCGCTCGCTCGTCAAATCGAATGGCTTCCCAATCCCACCGCAACGACCCTTTTGATTCCGTTATCCTTGGGAACCGTGCTGCTTCACCGACCGAATGATATTTAATAATGCCAAGAATTTCATTACTAGAGTTACGAGGCAGCGAGAGACACTCGAGGGTGTACGCGTCTTGAACAGAAGCTCCTCCATATCCGAGGTTGATGCGGATGTACCTGGAATGTTTTGGTAATGCAGGGAGACAGCTAGACAAGCGAATGCATACGATACTCGGCTGGCTGTCGTATTTCGGGCTCTGGTACGACGAGTTTCGTATCAAAGTGTCTTGCCGTACACACGTATTTAGGCGGGAGAGAAGTACAATTAAGGGCCAGGGTTTCTCATCGATCCAATGAAACGTGAAATTCATACCGATGATTAATATTAAATAACCGTTGCTGGATCTAATTTAATTCAGTTGCATTATATATAAATGACGGCTTATCGGTTAAATTTGAATAATGAATAATTTCACCGTCAGGGGAGGAGAACGGGGGGGGGGAAGGGTTGGCGTATACGTGCCTGCGTTAAAAACCCGGTCGTTACAGTGACGTAGAATGATCGACAACGTCAGCGAGAGATCGACGGTTTCCCTATAGTGCATTACGGATAAGTTACGCATTTTTTCAATGAAAAGTTTCGGGCGGAAGCTCTCTCGCCGTACAGATGCGTCGAAGAATCGCTCCAAGTGATCGATGGAATGCACGCGAGGGCGAAGTGATTGAAAGTTGTCGATAATCCGACATGAGCCATGGGTGACCGTGCGGCGATACGAAGGGTATGGCGCGATATGCAAACCCGGCCTGGGACTTGAAGATAAGAATTCATTGTTTTCGGTGAACGCCGATTATATACACGTCAAGGTGATCGATCAAGTTCATGGGGTTCGTGGAAGGGATTCGGGATTGTTGTATAGCTCTGGTTGTTTGCGGTCGGCGTTCGCGAATACCTTTCCTATAAATGGAAATTTCACATGAAAAAATTGATTTACTCTTTGGTATACATAAAACGATATATTATATATTATACATGCTCAGCACATCTCTTACATTCGGGAGCTAATAAGAAGTTCCTACGTCTTATGGCGTCAGAGGCAATACGTTGATCTATTGCAGCGTTCCGTACAAATCCTACGATAATGATGATTATACCGTCATTGTCTGCATTCTCGTGATTCTGGCAGATGCTTCGCAGTGAAAGCCCGTTAAACTATCTCCCGCTAGGTCAGATGTATATGTCGAAAGCCCCAGATGTGGCATCGGTATAGACGATAAGCGGGAGCTTCGAGATTCGTACACAGGAGTGTATGCATAAACCTGTGCGGTGTACAAAACGTACGGGGAGTGAGGTATTGAGTCGATACACGTAAACGCAGGTTATCGGTGGTATTTCCGAATCGCACCACCGGAGCTTGAGGGAAATTGTGGCGTAAGCTGGAGAGCTGCGGGGATGAGGAGCGGGTGGGAGAATCGGGGAAGAGCGAGGAGGAAAATTCACTGGAAATGGGGAACTGGATATAAGCATTGAAAGCTAAAGCTCGCGAAAATGCCTTGCAAAGTGATGAATACAGCCTTTTCAACATTTCTCATATTCCGCTTTCACATTATGTCAGGCAGACACAAATCCTCAAATTATGACCACAAAATAATACCTAAATTTAAACTTGTCAATCTCCTCGTGTTTTTATTTTACATCATTTTTGTGCGTAGAAATTGCTTGTTATTTGGTTATTCGGTATCGCGATTTGGACGAACATTTGTATCGTCCTCCGATTAACAGCAAGAATGTCACCCGCGAATGATAAGTGAATGCTGATGAAAAATTCAACGAATAAATAAAGAAAAATTAACAAGTTTCATCACACGGTGCTCATTCGCTAACGACCTTTCAGTCGCAGCTGAAAGGCCATCCGATCGGCGGTCATTGTTTACATTTTTATTTTCACGTATTTTCCGTCCAATATATATAATGTAAATTGTATTCCATTCTTTTTTCGCATATAATTTTCCAACATCGGGTGGAGGGGCGTACCGCTTTCTCAACCGTGGTTATAAGAATTTTAATAACACATATGAATGAAGTGACGGGTGCCGAGAGTTATAACTATAATTCTCCGGCTCCCGAGTCACTGGGATATGAATGCTAATAAAAGCGCAAATTTCCATAGATTTTACCGTGGTTCTCCCGTACAACTGTGACGTGGGACTCGGGGGACAGGCATGAATTTCGCGATCTTCCACTCACTCCGTTCATATCTCCCCGTGCGTAACGGGAAAACGGAGATTTATCAACTTCCATTTTAATAAAAGAGACTTCTATTTATTCATACCCGCCATTCCGCGAGTGTCGTTTCAACGATGAAACAGCTCCGATGTATATATTTTACCATCGAATTTTCCTACGAGTTTTCAATTGAATTCGAAACCGTTACCGTGCAAGCAAAACACGTACCGAAAGCTGTTTAATTACGAACGCCACGGCGCTTGCGGCTGGATGAAACTTTCTCGCGAGAGCTCTCTCTACATCTGTCTCTCGTACGTGCGGTATTCGTGCTTCCTGATTTGCTCACTGGAATTTCCATCGGCATCGGCAGTTTGATTAGTTTTCGACCGATGGTTCGATGTTTGTCTCCCGTAATATTTATGTTTTACCATTAGCCGATAAACAGTAGCGAACCCGGCGCCGGAGTGTATCCAACGAATGGCTACCGCTGTGCCGTGCATAAGCAGATAATTACTTATCTCTGATTATTATTGACATTCCAGCAGCAATATCCAACAAGTTGAAGTCTATTTATTGCTCCGGAAACGCGAATCGGGTACAGTAGCGGTGGATGGTCGGACGGTGAGATTTTCCTCAATTTCACGGTAATCTCGTAAACCGGTACCACCCGCCGATCTCGCGCATATACACGCTCCTCGCTGTGTGTTGTATTGAACCATGCCATGCAAATTATTATGCGGCCAAGTTTTCCGAGCATCTCTCCTCGTTTATACTCGAGGAGTTTCCACCACATCGTATTAGCGTTTGATATCGGGGGCGCATGCTGGTGGCTATCGTGCCCACAGCTCAAGAAGAGTTTGAAATTTTCATCGACTAACTTATCAAACTTGGAAGGGGTTTGAGAAAGCAGCGGGTTGGTGCGAACACGGGAGCGACGTATATACCGGATCCTGGACGACCTTACTTTCTTTGCCTTACCGCCCCGAAGTCCGTAACGCCGGCTAGCTAAGTTGATTAGACTGCGAATAGCGCCCGCTGAGAGCAGCTGCCCTAAAAGGCAACCTTATTGCTCGGGGTGGATGCAATCGAAGGCGCGGTTGCGAAGGGGTCGCCGGGCATCAGACTACTTACGACGAGGCAAACGTAACAATGCGCCGAGACGGCATCATGCTATGCGCGAGAGATTTCCACCTTATGCACAATAGGGTCACCGGGCTTACTCAAAACACGAGACAAGTCGGAACCACGGCGATGAATCTGTTGGAAGTTGTTGCATCGAATGTGGCATTCCAAAGCATTGGGGTTCATTTTATGTCAAGTCTGGCCTTAGAGTGCCATACTTGGTGTTCCAAGATGAACGTCATTGAATGAGGTGGTTCCGACCTGGTATCCCGTATACATTTTGCTAAAAAATGAAACGATAGTCAATGTTTAGACCTAATCATGTGCCTTTGTCAACACGACGAAATGTGGGACTTATTGCTTCGGGTGGGTGCAATCGGCGAAGCAGCCACAAACGGGTTGCCGGGCATTAGGGTACTTATGACTCAGCAATCTTAACAATGTGTTGAGACGCCGTCATGGTGTGCGCGAGAGATTGCCATCTTATGCATAACACGGTCACCGGGGTTATTCGAAACATGGGGTAAGTCGGAACTATCGCGGTAAATGAGTTGGAGGTTGGTGTAACGAATGTGGCATTCTGAGGTATTAGAGTTCATGCAATGGCAAGTTTGGCCTTAGAGTGCCACAGTTGGTGCCCCAACATGCGATTGATTTAATGCCGTTCTTCCAACTTGCTCTGGTCTCCCCTATGCAATTTGATAAAAAATGAAATGCACGTCTACGACGAACAATCATAGATCGTCGTCGCCTTTGTCGACAGGACGAATAGTGGGACGGGCACTGATAGAGCGGAGATTGATCGTGTTGCTCCGTCTCGTCAGGATACCGATCGCAATTTCTTATCTACGAACATATAAATAACCATTAGGTATGAATTCCCCTCTCGACACTTGATCGATGCCGGTGCGCTCTAGTGTTTCACCCTGGAATAATGGGTGCACAGGAGAATTGCGGGTACCTAGAACCTTGTTACGTGACCATTATTACTTGTAATAGAAAAATAGCGTGCGACAACTCCCGCGATCCGCGCTGCCATGTTCACGCGACTTTCGAGTACTGACGAAGCCCACCATAATTTAGGTAGTCGGGGACGGTGGCGTTACCATACGTTTATTTCTCCACCGGTCTCCACTCCATCAAGTTCTGGTTGTCCCGGAAGAGTCGGCGCGTTCGCCAAGTACAAATTGGTTTTTCTTTATCAATCCGAGATATCCGTAATCCGGCACCTCAAATCCTTCAGACGGACTTCCCACTTGGATTTCACGCCGTCCGTCCCAGCTTGGCACGCCAATGGCCCAATCCCGTTTCCGGTAATCGCAGCATTTTTGCTGACAGCAAGCCAAAGAACTCTTCCATAAGAGACCTCTCGTCGTTTGCTGATGTGGACCACTTCTGTTTTCCCTTTGTAATGGCAAAATCTTCACTCCTTACGATGTTCTTCTTCTCGGCGTTTAAGTCGGTAACACGGGTGCTCAACGCGGGGTGAATATGTGGAAGAAAAAGCAAACGACACGCGGTCCGGTCTGCGCCGCTGTGGCTGCAACGGACACGAACGAGGCGGAGGGCAGAGTAACAACGTATGCGAGACACGCGGACGGAATCACGCATACATACGAGAGCGACGGAAGAGAGCACCATCGGTGGAGAAAAGACGAGAATGTTGATTGGCCTCAAATTGAATCCCGTCCATTTATCACTCTGCTTCTGGGCCTTGCACCCTCCCAACATCCTTCCCGGGCTCCCATTTCATTTCTTCTTCTCCTTCACTCCCCTCACTCTTGCACCATAAAATCTCCTGCAGGACTCGAGATGTCCGAGCGTTTGCCGGTGTCTTCGCGTGTTTCACCGCGAAGCAAAAATCGGAACGATTCCTGGACACTCACCTGCCTCCTCCATCGTCGTTATGCCGGCTGGATCGCGCTCGCTCCCTCGAGCTGCCTCAAAATCGGGCTCTGCCAAGTTCCAATCGGTTTTCTTGTCGACACGTACACTGGTGCGCTGTGTTTACACGTCGGCGGACCCACACGCCGGTGATCGCTATCCTGAGCCATGCCCAGAAAACCAAAAGCAACAGCAACCCCGAACATAACTCCCGAGACTCTCCCATCCCGCGCCCCGCGGGCGCATTATCGTTCGGACGTTTTTGCCCCTCTCGGTGGCTCTCACCGTTTTACGGGGGTATAAAATTAATTAGCGATTCGACGAGGAGGGAACCCACGCAAGAGGAAGAGTCCGCGGTCGTTATAACAACCTCGCTCGAACGATCCTTGTCTGTTGGCCAACTTCGTCTACCGTAATACACGAACTCGTGTTTGTATTATGTCAGACCTTATTTAGACAAGTATGCGATATATATTTTTGCGATCAAGCACTCATGCATTCTTGTTGTGGTTTTTTTTTTTTTTTTTTTTTTTTTTTTTTTATCGCGACGATATCTTGTTTCCGGCTAGCTCGGTAACACGATGCACCGAAACGATTGTAATCTTGCTGGTGTATCCCCACGCCCAGCCCGGGCTCGGTCGGTAATAAAAACTGCAGCTCATTTTTTCCCGCGTGCTAATCGTTTGCAGCTAAAAGAAAGTTCTTAGATGACGCGGATATGAATTCAGCTTCATGTGAGAATTTATTTTTGTATTACAGTTTCGATTACCGACCGCGGTATTTAAGGTAGTTATGTCGCCAAGGCAATCCAAAGTTGCGTGCATAAACTTTTGAAATGTAATTTAACTATTCAATTTTACGTGTACAAAACCTCGAAAGCTTTGACCGATGAATGAATAATTAGATCTTGAAAATAGGTATTTTTAGGAATTGATGCGCAACAAAAAAAAAGTGAAGTCATCGGATTAATGTTCAATAGAACTGCGATCAAAGTGTTCGTATAAAAAATTCATGCAACTTGAAGTTATTGAAATACTTGAAGTACTCGAAGTATTCGAAATACCCAAAGTGCTTGCAATGTTTTTCCGGTACTGATTTATAATCCAGAGACGTGGTAACGTCTCGAGGACAGGTACTGAAAAAACATAAAAATAAAAATGTTTGGTACGGTAGAAAAGCCGATTGGCAACAACTATGAACGGCCCTTGTCACAAGCATCGTTAATCAACGATCGTTTAGTGCATACCGTGAGGATTACTTACTATTCAGTGTACCCAACTTTCCCGAGTAATTAATCCGAATGATCAACAGCCCCGCGAAAAATATTGTGTATTTAATGATAGACCTCTGATACAGAGAGGATAATATCGAGTCTCGACTTAGCCGAGCCAACTGCAGATTATACGCAACCGGACAGTATAATTAATCGCTGAAACTGGCGCGGGACTCTGGCTACACTTGCATTACACCTAATTGCAGGCTACCCCGAGAAAAGTACCAGTTTCTCTGCCAAAAAATTCAGATATCATCGCGATAAAAGTACAGTTTCCTACATTACCGGTCGGTCCAATTGCTTCTCACAATTCAGCTCGGAATTTTTATTTCCCCCCACTTCGCCGGGAGTCGAACGACCATTGACTTCACCGCGAGTCTAAAAGCGGAACAAAGCAATCTGTCCTGTGAGCAATTATTCGTTCTCAGTGAAACCTTCTCGATGTTTCATTAATTTTGTCGATCTTGTCTCGTCTTCCTCGTCTTTCCTTTTCGCAAGCATAATTTCGTTCATATTTGCACGCGAGGGGTTTTTATTTTCCCGACCGACGAGTTCAGCTTTCCACGAGATTGCGGTGGTTTTCTACGAGTTCGTTCGGAGGAAATTTTCAAGATATCCTGAAGCACTAGTAATCCATACCCGCGCCTCGGGAACAAACAACGAAACGAGACCGGGCTTTGCGAATGCTTCGTTTACGTAATTTCCTCGGTGCTGAATACACGAAGACATTTTCGAAACTTTTTCGAGGCTTCTCGAGCCTGCATGTGCTTTTGAAGAAAACGAATATTTCAAAACACTTTTCTTCCTCTCTTCGTACGTTCGTAGTAAAGGATTTTTTCAGATTTTCATTTCGGACGCCTTCAAACAGTATAAAGTAAAAATAAAATAAAGTTAGTAAATTTAGAAAAAAAGAAAGAACCCTCGAATGTATGTATCTTGCAGGTTCTTATTTTTTGTATGCGATGGTCTTGGACAAAAATAAACAGAGATCTAGAATGAATCGAGCTAACGGACTCGGAAACTCGGATTCGTGCAGTTAACGCACCACTTAAATTTTGTTTGCCACAATTTTCCTAACAATCTTTAAAATGACTAGAATTTGAAGGAAAATTACAATGCCTAAAAAAAAATGTCAGAAAACCTCTAAAATGTTGGCAAAATATACATTTTTCTGGCAAAAATTTTGTGCACGAATGCACCGATGTTCGGACAAGGCGAAGGAATCCGTGATTCCGAATAGCTTTAAGCGGGTTTCCTATAGCGTGTATTTGAATTTCGTTAGCGAAGATTGGTACGGCGGAGATGAAACTTGGAGAGTGAATTCCCATCTCGCTCGTCGACGTTCTCGTCGTCCCGGTCTTGTCGACGGGTCGAGAGCGAAGTTGATCGGGCGAACGAGGTCGGCTTCGTTTCGGGTAATTTGGAGCTAAGAATCGTGGAACCCGAGACGCGACGCCGCGGCTAGCTGCGTGGACGAGGCTACGATGAAATGCACGGATGGACAGACAACCGAGACGGCCCGACAAGAAAATTGAGCTGCTGCCTCCCAGGATTGGAGTTAAACTTCCAAGGCGAAGGGAAAAATGAGCAGTCGTAAAGCAAATCGCTCCGTCGGGGTTCCACATACACCATTTGAGCAACAACAAAAATCGCCTTATTTCGCGAAAAATATACCGTTTCCTGACTACCCCACTACACACAGGAAAATAATTTATTTGCCGGGCACCCACAAATAAATATTTATTTGGATTAAATAAATATTTTTAATTATTTAAATAGATATTTATTTTAATTAAATAAATCATTATTAAATCAAATAAATAATCATTCGCATCAATATTAATAATTATTTATCTGTGCCAAATAAACATTCATTTGCGGAACGCCCGTGCCAACTTCAATCCTTTACTAGTAACTACAAAATTCGTACACTTCCCACCATTATTTTCCAAGCTACTTAATAAAGGGTTGATGTGTTGTTTTTCACATAGACAAGGTTTTATGATGAAGGTATAAAGGGTTAAAACAGCCAATAAGAGTTTTTATATTTACGATCCGAAAATATGACCGTTTTTATAGTTGCTTGACTTTTTTTGTTTCAGGTACGTACATCTTCCTGGTCCTGCTACACGGTCGCGGTATCGTGAAAAATGTTTTTTTATTGCATGCAATTCATTATTTTTCTCTCGATACTTTAAAGCGTTAGATCGGAGCCATATCAGGGCCTGCTTAGGCCTTCAGCTGATGCACCGCCTTAAAATGTCTACTGTCAAACAGATGACTTTCTGAGTCCTGGACGGTGTCGGCAATCCGAAATCAAAACGGCGAATTTCAGTGCGCACAAGCCTGATTGCCCCTGCATTAAATGATCCACATCGCATGAACTATCGCATATAAGCAAGGGCTCCGGAGCTACAGTAACGAGACTCCTCGATCCGTTACCCTCCCGACGAATCGATAAATCCTCCGCGATATTTTCTCGTCACGTCGAGCTTTTTACGACGCACGCTCTCCGCATATAGACATGCGCAGCGGTATATTAAGTGGTCCGCAGTTCGGAAAGGTCGTTCGGTCCCACCGGGACACAGCGAACGGTCGCGATTTTTCGCGATAAAGTTCGAGAGCCAGATGATCGAAGGCTCCCGATCATGTTCCCCGAGCGAACCCCGGAGCTGCCCCGTCGGGAACCGTGCCAACCACCAACCGTCCATCGGATGAAATTATCAGCATACAATTTTGTTCTAGGATATCAGAGCGATCCACGTAACGGCGGCCCGAAGAGTCCCGAATATATAATCAGTCGAGATTCAATGGAATTCACGATTCGGAGCGAGCAGCGGGCTCGGCCGGAGGAGTGCTAATACCTAAATAATTGGGGACTGAAAGTGATATGATTTAATGGGCGAGGGCAGCGGAGAACGGAAAAACGTAGAAAAAAAAATGAGGAATAAAAAAAATCGGAGCAACGACTCCACCTCGCGGACAGTGGGTGGAGGAAAAAAAATAAAAAAAAGAGAGTCGTCGAGGGTTTCGGAAGGTGCCGCTGCGGGCGATAAATGCTGACGGCTACAGCTCCCGAGGAGGCTGGAGCTCCTAGTAATACTTTTGGAAAAAATGTCATCTTTTTTGCTCCGCCAATTTTTCGCACACAGGAGTGTACTCGAGATAGCGCGAATAAGGTATGGGATTTTTCAGACCACGCTCGGATTATCGGGTTCCAGCTTGGAAACAGCACTAGCGTTCGATGCTCGAGAATTTACAACAAGCGAATGCCCGTCATTGGGAACGTGTCTTTATCAGCCTCTTTTTTATTTTTCGATTTGATCGTCACATATTAATTTTAATAACGAAAATCGCGGGGTAGGAAAAATTTAGTTATCAAAGGGTCGCCAAATTGAAGGGAATATTTTTCAATATGTTAAACTTTCTAAGACGCCCGACAGTGTTTCCATTTGTTTATCTTCCATGCGTGTGCATCGTCAGTCAGAATGGCGGTGGAATAAAGAATTATATAAATGTATATTTATATTTTATTCCACCATAATATCCGATTTATTCCGTTCAGAATATTTCAGAGAACGGCGCGGCTAATTACTTTTTAACGTATTTTCACAGTGGTTGATTCTGACAAGCCAATATTAATTTTACCACAGCGCACGGATTTGCAGCCCGAAAGATACGGGAGAACTAACACTTTCGCGCATTATCGTCATATGAGACGAGATGGTAAAAAAAGAATCCTGCCATTCTCTTTGGCAGGAGTGAGTCCTTTATCGCCTCCACAGCCAGAAGGCCCAGATCATCCTACGCTATTCGCATATCGTTCGGTAGTTTATTCGCGACTGCCGTTTCGGAATTATATCGCGAGGCAAAACCGGACAAAACTGTCCAGTTTTGCCTCGCAGAGATATTGCGCCGGGGAAATAGCAACCTCGGATATCCCAGTGTCTATCTGTGGTGTGTCCGACTTGGGATAAGCGCCCGGGCGATTGGAACAAATGGCATGAGATTTTACGACGCGCAGTCGTTCCGCTCGGAACTTTGGAATTCGAAGAGTTCCCGGACGTTAGGAAGGGAATATACATTTCGAATGCCCGCCAAAACAAATGGCCTATACAATCAGCTTGATGCGTTTTGATTCCCGGAAAAAATATTTGAACAAAAAAAAAGAAATGTATATACATATAACTAAAATTATTCACTTCCGCGTGGGTTCGAACAATTTAAACCGTTCGCCTGGCTCGACTTCTTAACGCATCATCGTATATTACGTCGGCCCACACGCTTTATGCCTGTGTGCAACCGAGATTTCGGTACGATCATTCAAGCAACCGGCGTCATACTCTCGCTACTTTGCTCGTGGGTGGAGTAAACGATCGAGACGTACTTGTACCGAGAGGAGATAGATCGAGAGCAAGAGTATGTATTTTTTTTTATATATATAAAAAATTAAAAAGAAAAAAATGCCACAAATAAACGCCTGACTGGCGAAGACGAGGTAGGCGTGATAACGCGCACACGCTTTTGCGATTTCCGACGGTAAACGACCTACTAACGGTGATCTATTTCGTTCGTGAATCTTCCATAACGCCTTTTACCTCGTACCGTTTGTACTTTCCTCGCTCGCAAAACCCCGTACATAACTTAACCGACGATTTCAACGAGGCACACGCTCGCAAGGCACCAATTTATTCAGAATATTCACTACTTTTTCCTCCTCCTCTCCCCCCCCCCCCCCCCTCCCGCCATACTCCTCCCACGTACTTTCTGCTCCTGTGCATCACTTCTGATTATGTCATTCATTCTTTTATGGAATTGTATGATATCAACGCATTTATGTTTTGATAGATAAAATCTAAACGGTGTGAGGATTTTTCGTATTTCATGTACCATATTTGATGTATATATTTCATGTACCAGGCAATGCATAATTACGACAATCTTGTATTTGTGGATATTTTTTATTATTTAATTAGTTTAAATTGTTTGCAGCGTAATTGAAAAATGAGATATTTTCACTCGCGCGCCCGACGGCTTATATTTCGCTGCTAATTTGGATGAAAATAATCGAAGATGGCCCGAGGCGTTGTGTATTCCGTTTAACTTTCTTGCTCCTGTGCATCGCTTTTTTTTCTCATTATTTCTTTTATGAAAATTTATGATAACAACGTATTTACGTTTCGATAGATAAAATCTAAACGCTGTTAGGATTTTTCGCTTTTCATGCACACGAGAACAACGGAAGATGTTTCGCATAGTACCGTTGTTCTACAATAATATCGTATTTATAATTATTATTATTTTTTTTTCAAAAACAGTACATAAACCCAATCGAGTTTTCTTTTTATCAAATTACAAAAAAACTCGATTGGGTTTTATAGTGTAATTGTAGTCCAAGGTTTATAATCTAATTATGGCATTCGGCTTACCGTGGCAATGTGTAATTACGAAAATCTTGTATTTGCGTATAATTGTTTATTATTTAATTATTTAATGAGTCCAACTTGTTTGCAGCGTAATTAGAAAATTAGATATTTTCACTCGTGCATAAAAGCCCGACGGCTTATATTTCGTTGCTAATTTGGATGAGAATAATCGAAGATAGCTCGAGGCGTTGTGTATTCCGGTTAAGTTTCTTGCGAGAGACACAAACGGGGGCGTAGCTGGAAGTCGAAGTACTGGGTCTTAAGGTCCTGATAGACGGTGCATATACGGTTACTAAATAGTCGACGCGGAGCCGGAGAACCGGCGGCGAGAGCGGAGCCGGTGCTCTGGTATTAGCAGCTAATAATATCGGGTAACGAGGTATATCTGCACGGTAGCCGTGTACCAATACAGGGTTACAAGTGCTGAACGCGTCTATCGTACGTTTGGTACAGGCACACCGGAGACGGCCTGCAACAGCACCCTGCAGAAGTACCAGTAGTTTGTGTACACACGAAACTGGTCTCGGGTTACCTTCTTCGACGGCTTAAAGTTACCTTTCTTTTTTCTTCCTCCCCTCCCCCCCCCAACCTTCTTACACTGTGAATACGCTGTAAGACGACAGTCTCATATTTGCAAGTCTCGCAGGCCTGATGGAGTCGTTACCGCGAGTTACGGTGAAACTTTCACCCAAGATTGAAATTCTCGATACATTTCAGAATATATATATATATACATATATATATGCGCCTATCATATGCTTTGTTTTACACTTTATTTGTATGCATTTTAGAAGCTTTCGTTGTTTCTATCTTATAGACTATTTTTGGGACACTTTTTTCTAAGGTGATGTAAATTTCACACTAGCTTTTCGATATTCTTGGTGTCCGGCTTAGGGTTCTTGGAATGTCTTTGAATGTCCTTGCCTTGGAAAGTCCTGAAAATGTCCTGAATCTTTTTTTTGTCTAGATTCTCGAAAGGTTTATAATTCCTTTTTTGAACGAAATTAATTTTTATGAATATATTCTATGGATCATTCCGGTGTAATCCGTTGGAAGAAAAATCTATATTTACCGGATGCGCAAAAATCATACGTAATTTGAAGCTGGGACAAGTTTAACTCGTATTCTTTTTTCTCACTGTTGTCGGACGAATGAGTGTGGGAGTATGAACGCACCGGTCCATCTTATTTATGTGGGTCATGATTTACCATATTTATCTCGTAGGCTTGGCGCCATCGCAGCCGAGATGTATGCCCGTATATCGCGTTGAGATGAAAAATAATGCACAGCCATAAAGTATATTAAGTTGGTCAAATGTTCAACTATGCGATCTTTCACTGCCACCGTAATGCAGATGTATAGAAAGACGATAAAAAATAATTTTTTAAAATTATAATTGTTTATTTTTTCACGTAAGGAGTTGCATAAACGATATATCGAAGGTAATAGATAGATGCAGCGTCAATAATGCACCGGTATAAAGTATATTAAATTGGTCAAATATTCTACTATGCAAACTTTTGCTACCGCCGTGATGCAGATGTATAGAATGACGATAAAAAATAATTTTTTTTTTAATTATAATTTTTTGTTTCTTCAAATAAGGGATTGCATAAACGATATATCGAAGGTAGTAGATCGGTGCATCGAGAGCTAGCTCTCACGTCGCCGCGGTGGTGGACCGAATGCAAATGCGAAATTCACCGTGCATCTGCCTATGGATGCATGTTTTCCTACAGTCGCGATGCATAAACGCCCGAGAGTAACGATCACACGCAAATGATCTCTGCCCGGTTCCCGGCGGTTCTCCCAGTAGACTTTACCCTCTCGAACGAGACTCCGGCTTCGGCAGCATCTCGCCGGTTGCCTTCAATGTCGTATACTTATGCACCGTTGCGCATATCGCACGCAGCGAGACGCCGAGTGGAGTCACGACGAACGGAGGCAGAGTGTGGAAGAGGGAAATACACCCGTCCGGTTCGCCACCGCGCCGAGACCAGAACTCCGCGGAGACCTCGAAGATGGAGGAGCAGCGAGATACGAGCGGCGAAATGTACGGCGTTGTATTGTTCGAGGAGACTTTTATTGCCGAAATATACAACGCCTACAATGAAAGACTCTTTGCTTGAAAAAAAAAGAACACAAAATAAAAAGAAAGAACGAAAGTTAACTCGCGAACGTCGATCGGACGTAAGTGAAAATAAACTGCATCGAGGAGAGGAAAAGAAAGAACCGGAGAAACAGTTTACCGTGTCTAATAAAGTTACCAGTAAAATAGTATCTCTTTTCGACCGAGTCAAAGATAGAGGAGAAACGGATATCGAGTATAGGGTTTCATTGATAAAGACTCGTATGTAACTTTTTTTTAAATTATTTCGCTGCTTGGTGATGGTTTGAGAAATAATGCGGATGATCATTATTACAAAAGATCTTAAAACTATTGACTGATGTGCATACGTTCATATAATAGTACATTTCGATACGAGTATGAAAAAACTTTTTTTGACGAGTGTGAGTTTGCACCACGAGCCGAAGCCGAGCACGAGTATTTTTATGGATATATAAACTGTGAAAGGTAATTTCCTTTCGGAGTTTAATAGATCTGTAAAGAGCAAATTTAAAGAATTCGCAATTGCAAATACGGACATTATTTTCAACATAATAAAATGGTAAACTACGAACGCTGTGAGTTAATCTTCGAATAAATGTATGTTACGTATCTATAACTATCCTATTACCAGTGATTACTTCGCCGTCAAATATACAGTAGCCATCGTTAGTTCTCATAGCAAGCTAAATCGTCGCAGTAACAAAAAACCTTTGTCGTGATAGCAAAACCAATTGCTTCTACATAATTTTTTTTGCTCCTTTTCCGTTTTGCTAGAGAAAACTCATTTTGCTAGAGCAGCTAAACTATTTTTCTCCACGCATCGGACCTTTTTTTTCATGCCCAAAGAAGAAGTAGTTATTAGCGGATAATTTGCGATTCCCCCTTCGGTGACCCGAATTACTGGAATCTCCCCTCGCCGCGCATTCGAAGGCTATTCGCGAGGCTCCCATAAACGTGTTTGTAGGTATTTGCAGTTAGCCCTGTCGTATAGAAGCTTAACACGAAATCGATAAGGCGTATACTTACGTAAGTGGGGAATGCTGGCAGTGGGATTTTCTATATCTTTCTCTCGCCGGACGATCGCGAAAGTTTGGATGTGTATCAGCAACGAGAGTTGACCAAAAGGGGAGGGGGGGGTGGGGTAGGGTGCAAAAGCATTGGGGAATCACATTCGGAAAGTGGGAAAGGGGAATGGCCGCTGGAGCAGAGAAAAGGCCGAGATTCCGATAAGGTGCTAATGACCTGGACGGACTCCAGAGTTCCAAGATTGATCGAGGAGCTCTCGCTCGGCTGGCGAGTTTGCGAGTTAGTTACTTCGGAGTTGGTCAAGCGAACGAGCGGGATAGAGGAATACTTGGATATAGAACTGGCTTTTGCCATGTATACATATACAGCTCCGTGTACATATCGCTGATCCCGAAAAAAGCTCTATCGTTGCGTCTATCGGAGCATGAGACGCCAATGATCTTCGAGGAAGATGAACGTGTCCGTTCGACGTGGGGTTTCCCTGAACCGATCGAAGATCGAAGATGAGACGAAAACTTCGAGCCGTTTGACGAATGTTCGTAATGATACGCTGAACGAAGACTTTCCCGATAGCGGTTCCGAAGTACGCCTGAGCGCGAGTTCCCTGAACGACTGAGATGACCCTGAGTATCGACAGATGGACAGTAAAGTAGAAATCAATTATGGTATGTGTACATTCACTGCCTGTCATTGATGCCCGGTTTTTCTGAATATCCTGCGCGATGTCATAATGGGATCGAAGTCATGGCGCGGAACAAGACATCGCATGGATGACCTGCTGGATGTCTCCGTTTACAATCGTCCCAACAGGCGGAGTTTCGATGGACATAACCGATCTACTGCAAGTCAAGCGTAGACCAGATCTCCACTTCGTACGTCAACTACCGTACAGAAAATTGGGGCCGTGCCCTCGAGGCGCAATGTCTCGTCTGCACACAACGTATGCTATATTCTATTACAAGAGAATCCTGACAGCTCGCAGCTACAGCTAGAGAATTTCCTTCACGCAAACACACCGAACAATTTTCCTGAGCGCAGAGTTAATTCCCTAATGCCTCTAATCTCATTGGTTATACGACCGGGGTCCACACCGTTCTCTCCCAATGCGCTAGTTCGCGATGCGTTCATATGCGAATTCACAGAGAGCTGAAAGAGCAAGGGAATCGTTGACTAAGAGTCGTGGATGAGGGGGATGCAGGTGGTCTGGGGGTGCTACTATAGTTGGGCAATAACGGGGTAGCGTGCGGTAATCTGGTCCGGCAGCTTCGACCTCTTGCTCTTCCCAACCAAGCGGTCCCTCTTCACCGCTCGAAAAGGTGAGCCGGAGGGCCAATCTGAAATTGCTAATTCCGGATGGCTAATTCAATTAAGAGAACGGTCGGCTCTCACCGGAACGATGGTTCGGTAGGAACGTCGGGAGGTCCTGGGCATGTGTATCCAGGGAAAGAGCGAGAACATCGGGGCAGGGCCTGGCTGCATGGTCGTGAGTTAAAACGGGAAAGATGGCCGGTGGGGAACATTGGCGCGCAACGTTGGTAGGTGCCGGGAAGAGCCGGTGAGATATTAGAAGCTTCCACCGTGATGCGGCTAGTTCGCGTTCGCTCGGTAGTCTGTGTACCGCACAGAGTACACTTTATATGTGCCACGTACGGTATAGATGGCAGCTATGCCGGCGGCTTGTGCGGTGGGCCATTCTACCCTAGAATAGCAGTAGAACTGACTTTGCGGTAAGTGCTGACCATCCGGGATGTGCCGGGGCCGGGTCCGCCGACGCCGACGCCCCGCCGCGCGCGCGCTTCGGTGACTACACACTCGAATCATCGGGTTTGCACGGCTGGGGTAACTCGCCTTGCACACCGGAAACTCTCGTTCGACGCCGAATCCGCGTATGCAAAGTAGCGATGGGCCCCCAAAGGAAACCCACCGGTTTCACGTCCTCCTCTATCTTCGTCCGCATTGGCCGATGGATTAAACTTTATCTGACAGAGTTCACGCGAAAGTCCTGACACGAGTGGCTTAGCAAGTTTCCGGTATTATAACGCTACCTACGATAGATAGTTTTGCACAGGCGTAATTATGGCCGGAGCGGAGAATTGGGGCGAGCCGGTAATTCGGTGGATTCTCCCACCCTCGATCGTCGGGCGCTGGACTGTGCTCTTGATTATTTGGCTCGGTCGGGTATGCTTCTGTATCGTTCACGCTGATTTGATATGCCAAGTCTGAAAATACACATTTAACGAAAAGTCGATTCGGCGTCAGTTCGATGAGACTTTGCTGTGTTTCTTTTTTTGTCTTGAAATTGTAGAAGTTACCATTGCGACAATTATCGGTGCAAAATGAAAATCGAAGACTTAAAGTAGAAAATGATGTTCCGAGAAGATTCGAAGAATTATGCGGCAGATGCCTGCATAAGTGGTCACTTCGAAATCGGCAACTCAACGCAAGTCTCGCCACTTCATCACTACGCTTCGACACGTTGCCGACAGATCGAACGTGGCGGTGGCTGAAAATCTGCGGCGAGCAGTGTGCCAGATTCGGTGATATCGCGGTGAAGTTGTTAAGGGAAGTCCGAAACTTCTCGAGAAGTAACTTGGGTCAGGAGTAAATTGTGGAAACGTCGGTCCGTATATATGCACAGAGTTTATATACGATGTATCAGGAGTTATTATCGACCCGAGAAAGTATCGACAGCCGCTGTATAACCTCAGGAATGAAGGAGGAAAATGAGATTTTTCACTCGAGGGCAGAGAGGTGCGTACCGTGGATTAAAAATAATTCTATCCGATGACATCGCCGGGGAGCAACAGCGGGCTAAGCACGCCGTCGCGCTAACGACGTTAAAATATCCTACAACCGATCCTCGTTAGAAAAGTTACGATTAAAATAAATCCTTTTAAGAAGAGAAGCTCTGAGGCTGCGAGAGCCCGGGGGGGGGGGGAGGGCGGTTGTCGGGGCTGTGAGGGTGGAACCTTCGCTCATTCCTTTTTACCCCACTTCATCCGCAGACCGACCTCTAACCCCCGAAGCCACCAGAGCAGAAGCTACTGTCGTCCTGCCTGCACCCGTCTCTTCCACCCCCGGCTCTCCTCCTCCCTTTCAGCGACAAAAAAAGGAAAGAAATTTAATTAGAAGTGAATTAAAATTTAATCACTCGCTAAAGGAACTTATCCGGGTTGCTATCGGTAGGTGGTGTCTTCTTCATTTAATTGTAGGATCTCGCGCACCGCCCTCAGCTCCGTGCCGTTCGTAGCTGCGAAGCCACAGCAGCCACCATCGCCACCAGCCTTCCATCGCTATGTGGAGCTCCATGTAGCCACTGCACTCTCCGGTTTCACAGTGTCTTTATACGCCTCCAATTTTATTCTCAATCTCTCTGGTCAACGTCGGCAACCTATTCTTTCTCAACGCTAATTTTGTTCCCACTTATCTATCTGACTTCGTGCCTCTCTCTTAACGTTTGACTCTTCAGGAACACATTCAGCCTCGGCATAACTTGATTACAAGCAATCCGAGTGAACCTTCGTCATTGGCGCGGCTTTGTCCGGCGGGCCAATTGTAAACCCGCAGGACAACCTGGACAACCGGACCTAACACGAAGCAGTTCCGGATATTGAAGTACAATAGGAGGCGAAGTAATATCGACAATACCGTGGATATTGCGGATGTGGAAACGATGATGTCAGATGGAGGAACATTTGCCTCGTGTGGTATTAATCCACTCGGTTTAGGAATTGCGTTACTTACCCAAAACAACAATCACCATCAATGTAAGGTAACTCGAGGATCTTTGGGACACTTCTTGTAGAGCAACGAGCAGCGCCAGCTCGTTTTCTGTGCTTCAGAAAGTGTCTCAGGGTAGAAGCCCTGCGTAACTCTGTTGGGTCGACAGAGGTGAACATTCCCTGTTGGATTAAAATAAGTTCGATTGAATCATATAAAAGAATCGTTGTCCGGTAGTTCATTGGACCGGTTAGTAGGCCAGGAGGCATTTGATAGCGGGAAGATTATTTGGGTTTAGCGAATCTCACCAATGGGTGTAGCAAACCAACAGCTAATGTGTGGATCAGCAGTCACCGGGATGAAACCGGTCGAGTAAAAATGATCTTGTTGGACAGTCCACGCCCCAGTTGTGTTCAGTGTGCTAGCAGGTTCACCCCGTCGGTGGACCCATCGGAGGGCTGCCATTGCGCAGCCGTGCGAAGAACAAAGTCCGCACCACTCGAGCCAGGAGGTCCGCTCGGGGGCGCGCGCGGGTGCTTAATTAAACTGATTCTTTAACGTCCGTCTAATGGGAGGCTCGTTACGCGAGTCTGGCCGCCACGGAGAGAGAGACAGTGGTTGGAGCTCAAAAGTCAGACAGAATAATATCGATCCCCAACAGTGCTCGGTGCACTTTGGGGCGATAACTCGTTAGTCCAACGGGGGATTCATAGAGCGGCGCAGCGACGACGTCGAATACGACCCTGGCTATCCTGCATTGCGCTAGAATCGTGCTTGCAAAACGAACGCCAAGACACAACGCTCACCACGCTCGATATAATTCGATATATAACATTGAATTCAACGCTCGTTAAGGTTCAACCGCTGTATTTGCTAATTGGAGGTGCAGCGCAGTGGGTGCTACCAGTGTACAACGTGGAACAGGAAATCGAGAATGGGAGAGAGGGGAGCTCGAATCGGGAAAACGCGCGCGGAATACCCTATCTCCGTGTCTGTCTGTTTGCCCGACTGCTGATCGACCCCGTTCAACGCCCTGCCTGGGATCATTAACGAAATTTTAACAAGTTCTAACGACGAGACGATACATGCAATCTCGATAGAGTCGCACGGAAAATTCGTCATTATTGTCTACCTCCGTTATCGTTCAGATATGGAGAAATGACAACGTCTCATGTTGTACTTATGTATTTCCTGGTATGTATATGTTCACGATACCGCACAATATCGCGTAATCTATAATTGTATTAGTGTTGGAAACCATCCGCCACGTGTCCGGCTTTCGCGCCATGGTGACCGGTTTGCAAATGCTTTTCGTAATTGCAATATTTGCAATGGGTTGAAGAGAGTCGTTCGTTTGGTTCGAAATTGAAGAAGAACATCTACTATTTCCAAACTCCGGATCTATTGGAGTCCTACCGTTGGGCGAAATCAATCCGCGAATATCGTACATCATCCGTCATTGATGCCTAGATGTTTTAAAATATCTTGTAAGATGTGTTAACGGGATCGACGATGTCAAGCAAGTTGACGGAGGATTCGATGGAGGAATTGACGGAAGACTCGACGGAGGACTTGACGGTGGACTTCACAGAAGACTTGCTTGATATCCTCAATCCCGGTAAGGCATCGAGCAAGATACAACACAAAAAGCTGGCATCAGTGACTGGCACTGTAACGCACCCTCCGAAGTGTTATCGGAGGCGAATCTGGATACTTCAATTTTGCCGACACAAGTGTATCTCCCTCCATTCTGCGGTAAAATTCCGCCATTGCCTGAGGCGCAACACTGTGCGTGTGTACCTTATTGAACACCACTATGGGCTACTATCCTATTAGTATATATGTCGGGCCGCATGCATGGACTGCAACCCGAGGGTGCGTCGCGTGAAACTGCGTTCAACCGCGTTAGATTGTGCGGTCAGTCGCTAACCGGTGCTCTTGCTGTTGCTTGCGCTTGTCCTGTTGGGTAGCTACCGGGTTTCGCCCTCGCGGGACTCTGGCTAGTGTGGACCATTCGCAAGAGGAACGAGAACGTGGAAGGGTCGGGCAGATGGACCACGACCTCGTCCATCAAAGATTCAGCGACGCTCGCACGCCTCCCTTTCGCCCTCTCTTACTCTCTCCCTCTCCTGAAAGCATCTGTACGAGCGTCTCTTCGTCATCGCTGCTCCCAGCGCGGTGGCACCGCTAAGCCCCACGGACACATCGACCTTACTGCACCAGCTCGGGCCCTCGACTCCTGGACCCCGAGTTCCAAACGATTCAACCCTCGAAAACCACGATGCAAGCGCTCGGCAACCCTATCATCTATCCGGCCACACGCTTTAGCCATCGTATGGACACATAGATTCACTGTTCGTAGAACCCGTTCAGGCTGCTTTGTGCTTCCTGGCAAACTTACGGGGCGATCACTCTCCGAACGCTGATTATAGCTTTCGTTAAATATTCCATGAGCTCCGATTGGGTTTTAATTTCGTTATCACGCCAATCTAACTTCTCTTCTCTGCATCAAACTTGAGATCCGTTTACGCGTGTACATTTTTTCTTGCGAGGAAAACAATAGCTCTATGTGTCAATGTGTGTCTCAGTCAATTCTCATCTCTATATTCGTTACAATATATATAACAATAACAATACTTATTTATATAACAATGATCCTTATATACATTAATTGTTTAGGAAATTGAGAAAACATAAGTAGCCGTTGGACGTTATTGAAATTGACGGTAATCTGTTGACAAAAGTTTGTTTATATCGGTCCTATGATGAATAATAGATTAGCTATCAATCGCCCGCGCTAAGAGGCAGCTAAAGGAAAATACAAAATAATCGTCTTTTACCACGAAATTAGAGCGGCTGGAATTACCCAGTGACCGACATCTCGCTCTTTCCGGAAACACTAAAATAACATTTTTAGTTTTTGTAATAAGTTTTCTGGACGCATGAAAAATTTGATATATTACATATTTTTCAACTGGAGGGTGACTCCAGCTCCCTAAAATCGGTCGTTAATCACAAGCCATGTAATCGTGTACCCTCTGGTACATTGATCCGAGATTATATAATCTCTTGGGTAAGGTCGACGTAGGGCTACTGCGTAATCCGCTGTTAAAGATTTCTTGCGGAACAAAAAAAATGACATCATCCGGCTGTTCGTCTCATCGTGCGAGCGTCTGTGAGGGATGGCAGGAAACTCCAGGGGTGGATAAGGCAAGAGGGACAGAGAGTGAGGGCCGGTCAATTAATTACTCTTCCTTGTACTTTCGTCCCCGGGGATTGCTGCATTCTCGCTCTAGCTTTATCCCCCCCCCCTTCCTTCTCTTCACCGTTGGGCTCCACTCGTTCCACTGGATTATTATACGACATAGTCGTCGTCGCGCTGGAATCCCCCGTCCTAGCCTTGGAACTGTCCGCTAGCTCGTGGCACTCGGTATAACTATCCTACCACCTTGTTCCAAAAACTTTGCAGCCAGCCCGACACAGACGGAGGCGAACAGTCAGATAGACGGAATAATTCAATTTTAATTCGCTCAAAAATGTTCGAGCTTATACAATATTTAACCCATCAACAGTCCCGAATTACTGCCCTCGCTTTAATGGCAAAACGTGCAAAACTGTAAACTTTTCATCCGGATAGAAAAACTGGCCGAGTGTCCGGGATATTCGATTTAAAAAAATTTGTTTCGAACACAATAATTAAAACGCCGTTCGTCGCATTGTATGGAACGTGCAAATTTTGACGATGCCATGTTAAAAATTAAGGCTAAATTAGTATGCAGAATTACGAAGTTTTTATGCATGACTGGAATATCGAATTTAATATACATAATGACGTAACATTCATGCGGCATAATACATTTAAAAAAAACCAATTTATTATACAGAGCATTCATTTTATCTCGCATCGATTTAGGTAATAACGTAAGCGTATCCTTTTTGTGCATAAAAACTTCATATACTGTATATAACTTTCCATTCACACATTTTTTAATGTTTGTACAAAGTAGGTTACACGAAAACAAAAATGAAGTCGTGTATAATACATATTCGTACTTTCAATACAGTCTACTTTGTTTGGAATTCCGAATTTTGCTTATTGCTATTAAGGGTTGACAAATCAAGCCTTCTATACTACATACTATACTGTATACTATACTATATACTACCCTGTATACTATAGTCCGCTGGATTATGCAATACTCACGTGATATACAGCATTATATGATACAGTGGTGGAAAGACAGAGGAAGAGGTATCGAGAATGAGAAGGGCAGTCGGCGCGTGGGTGGTCGACGTAGACGCCGCGAATTCGAGGCGCGAATACATCACGGACTGTGCGTGTAAACAGCCTCCAGCCGACTCGTATTAACTCTCTCTCTGGCGATCCCCGCGCGCCGCGTTCCTCCCTTCAGCCCCGCGAGAGATATATAACCAAGAGCTCAGTCAGTGACTGACTTATTCCTGGGTCTTGAATCGTGACCGTGTCGGCGAGAGGGACTGAACAAAAAAATGTAAATTTAAGAAATTGAAAGAATCATATACGAAGTAGCAAAAATAAAGATGAAAGAAAATACTTCCGTGCATGATATTATTCGAGGGTACATTTTGTCGTTCGCCTCCCCGTTGGTTCGAAGCGTCGTTCATTTCTGTGCTCGCGAAACCCAACGTTTAAACGCGAGTAACTCAATGACCGTAGAATGGAATGGTATTACGAAAGGGGTGCGAGAAAGAATATCGAACTATTGCGACGAGAAAATTGAGGCACGGCGAATAGAGTGAAATTAAATAGTGTCTCCAGCCGAACGCCCGGAGGAGGTTCGAGCACGTTCCAATTATTTGCGCGATAGAAAGAGGGCGGGGAGACGCTGCGAGGGTCTGAGGAAGCTTCGAAAGAATTGTTTTTCCTCTTTTTTTTTCCCTTTTTTTCGTCCCTCCCTTTTTATTCACAATAACACGGTATTCTTAGCTGCGCTCCTATTCCTTTAGCGCGGGAGCGTACCGAATGATAAGAAGCACGCCGGGAGAACGAGATTACTTTAAATTATTTTTTATAGCGACTCTCCGAGGAGTCGGCGCGAGGCGAAAGAGAAAAAAAAAAAAAGAAAATAAGGATGTAGACGAAAAAGATATGCGCCGAGGGAACTCAATACGCCTCTGCTCAAAGTATATGCGACGCCCGTCCGACATCGGCCAGGAATTTAATTTCATTGGCCAATGAATTTCTCGGTGAATCGCGTGCGAGCCTGATGTAGCACCGGAGCCGCTGCTTCTGCTGCTTCTGCTGTTGCTGGCACGGTGATATAGAAACGATGAGCCGGTGCGCAAAGAAAAAGAAGAAAATAAGAAAATCGAGTCGGTAGAAAAAAATAAACAGAAGGGGTGAAAATAAATGAAAACGACAGGTAGAAAACAAGCGAGCGAGCTCTGAGAATGATAAAATGAAAAGTTGCCGAGAACGAACGGAGAACCCGCTCGGAATCACGGCGCTACAACGTTGTATCTCATCCGAGCGTTACTAACATTTGGTTATTCAGGTATGTAGAAGCGATCGAGTCGATGCCACCTGAGAGGACTACGTGTGTTCGCGTCAAATATAAATATTTTTTAATTAGCCAAATACCCGAAGGAGGCTTTGATGTGTCTGCCGCATTGGCCCTTTGAAGCGAACGGCGTTGCGCACGGTCAGCTTCTCTTCGGAGTGTTGAACAGAATATTTACCTTGGGAAAAGAGGTTGAAAATGAATTTGCGATGCAAATCCCGATCTTCAAACTTCACTTGGAGTAAGTTCTTTTGATCGATTAACGTGCCGCTGTTGCTGCCTCAAAGGTTCGGACAAAACGTTTTACCCTTCCGAGCGAATAACGTCCATCCACAACCAAATTTATTTTTCAAGCCCTGGAGGCTTTTCGATACCGCGAATCAAAGAAAAAAGAAACTAAAAAGCACCGACGATAAAATCAATTGACCGATGTAGAAAATTAACGGCGTCCTTCTCATCTCAAAATACGTCTCTCGTTACGCCACATGTTCGTGGCAAATGTTTAGCAAATCCGTTTCTAAATCGCGAATCAAATGAAAACCGCGGCGACAAAATAGTCAATTGAAAAATAGCCGATGTAGAAAAATAACCGGCGTCTTTCTCATCTCAAACTATGACTCTCTAACTAAACCACACCGTTAGGCAAACGCATTTACACGCAGCACCGAAATTAGTCTACTTACAATCCACCGTCCAACTTTGCGAAATTTATAGATCCAACTGATACATCATTTTTAATGGCAAACGTTTGGTAAATCCGTTTCCAAATCCCGAATCAAATGAAAACCGCAGCGACGATATAGTCAATTGACCGATGTAGAAAATGACCGGCGATTTTCTCATCTCAAACTGCAACTCTCATTAACCCACACCGTTCGGCGAATGGATTTACACCCAGCACCGAAATTAATCTACTCACAATCCACCGTCCAACTTTGCGAAATCCACAGATCCACCAGCTAAATGATTTTTAATGGCGGACCCTCGGCGAATCCCTTGCCAAATCGCTCCATCAATCCGTAGCTCCCTTATACGTACCCAGCCAGTCTGTACTCGCCATCTCCGGGTACCAAATTCTCACGTAAGTTCGCAAGATATGCATAACATACGATCCGACCGACAATTAACGATGACGACGAAGAGACTACGTACGATAGTGGTGGCGATTGCCACCACTATCGTGCCATGTCGTCGCTCCAACGACTACGACGACGGCTAACGAGATTCTCATCTCGGTCGATCCTTCAGTCTCCGCGCGACGAGTTTACTATCAGTGGAATATCGATTCCGCTGTGAGTGGTGCTTCGTCTGGGTGTTCTCCATGCGAGGTTGGATAAACGATCTCGTGTTCGCGGTTTCTGGGCAAAAGTCTCTCGAACGCGGCTCGTTCGCCCGGATGACTGGTAGGACTGATGTCTGAAGGGTGGAAACCGTCGGTGGGGGTGTATATACCTCTCGGCAGTGTGACGGTGGTGGCGGCGGTTGCGGCGAGGTGGCGACCGAGGGAATCGTCGACGAGAACCGGAGGATAGCAGCAGTTCACCGCCGTTTGCTCGCGCTGCGGGCGGCTAACCGTGGGGCGGCGGGGAGGGGGTTACAAACGATCGAGCGAATCGCTCGCATTAGTCTTAGTCAGAATCAGAGATAAGCCAAATGAGGGATAGGCAGACCGGGGGAAACGGTAAAACATTGGCCGGAGCCCGACGTGGATTCGAGCGTGTGGGCCCCAAGAGTGCAACCAGTCACCGATTCCGTTGCGAGCCAACCCACACCGGCGAAGCCTTCGATGCCGTTCACGGCTCTGCCTCTCTCCATACTGCATCCTTCATTATGGCTGTTATACGGACCGATGCGTAACCCTCTCCCGATCGAATTCCGGAGTGCATAATTCGATTCTCCCTATCGCGACAATTAAATATTCACTGCTTAATTTAATACCGTAGGCGATTGGGCATTAATGCTAATGGAATGACGGAGACGAAATCGGTGGTGGAAGTGCCGCTGCGGGTTTCTCTCGTTTTGTTATCGGGAGGTTGTTTATAACCGAGCGTTATTTCGGGGGGATTTCACCGTAGCCGTGGAGATACTTATAATAAGATGGGTTTGATATGAGCTTGCCGAAAACAAGAAACGTTTAACGGCACTGGATTACAGGATGCTGTATTGGGTTCTTCGAGAGCCGATGTGCGGCCAGGCTTGGAATCGGTAACTCGTTTTTTTTTTACCGTCATCTTGCATGCAAGCTTATTTCCCGATGGCACAAACAGCGGTGGTAGAGATTTTGGAGCATTAGATGGGGTCTTTGTCGGGATCTTGTCACACCCTTTCCGGAGGTCATCAGGACCAGATGTATCGCTTTAAAATTACTGTCAAAGATGATAAGCGTAAAAGATAGAAACATATATGCGGTATATGACATGGTATCGTGAAGGGTTTCGGTCCGGGTGAATTCTGAAGCTCTGATTTGTTTTACAACCAGAAACTCCCATACATAAAATGGTCACCTAAAATTCCATTTTGGTGTGCATATTCGACTGTAGATCGTCATGTAGAACAGTCTAGACTGAGACGTCTGAACGAATAGATGTGTGACATTACGTGATCGGGATAATTAACGTTTATCGTTATTAATGATATCCGCCCCAAAACCAAATACGTGCCATATTCATTCGCTCCGTCGTTACAATATAATGCAAATATAAATGTCTATGGAGACGATGCCGTTTTGTTTTCTACATTTAGAAAAATGTTTCGATCCAAAAGTAATTGTCTTCAATTAAAGATTTATACCTTCCGGCTCCTCAAAGGCATCCGTTGATATTTCTCACCGATGCTCTTGCAGGCAGTCCATCCTTCCGCGTCGACAGGCCTCGCAGAGTCCTCTGCGCTTGTGTTTTGCCTCTCGAAGAGTGAGTTCGCGCTCGGCCATCAATTCCACGGGAACCACTCCCCAAATACCCAGTCCTCGTCGTCGTTGTTACTGGGAAAGATAGTCCATCCCGGGTGGCGTGTATAAAATATGGCAAGTCTGAAGACGGGAACGGGTATAAAGGCCGAGAGACTTTCTCGTGCAATACGATCGTCGACGGCGGATCGCTTTCACTGGCGTCAGTCGTCGTGGCCCCACGCCACGGCGAGAACCACCCGCACAACCACCACAACCAGAATCAGCACCGGAGAGACTAACGCTTCTGCCGTGACGATTCCGCCGCTGCTGCGCCGCAGCCTCCACTATGACCATAGCTATACGCGTTCGCCTCTTCGAATCCCGATTTTGTTCTTCCAGCTTCTTCGCCAAACCGTGGAGAATGGAGGTGAGCTATCGGCGATTCTCGGACATAAATCGACGTGTACTTACCGAATTGCTTCCGAATCGTTCCTTTATGTCCGTTGTTCCTCCCCGTCGACGCTGGCCTCAACTACTCCTCCTCCTCCATCCGCACTCACTCTCGTTGCCTAGGATATTCTTTCGTATCAGTCCATCCCTTCTTCTTCCACTACTTCTTCTCATTTTCCTCCTTATACTCTCACACCGGATCGAGTTATTGATGCAGCTCACTCGAGCAAACTATTTGTCATACCCAGCGACCATTTTCCTCCGATTTTTTTTCTCCAACCGTCCTTTCAGCGAGGGGGTTTAGATTGTTTCAGACAAAAAAAAACGAAAGTTAATTTATTTTTTCTGTTGATCAAAATACCGGCAATCGGATTGATGGTATTGATGAGTCACAGGTATGGAGATGGCGTTTACAAAACTGATTTTTTTTTGCGTCAAAAATTGTAGGAAGTGTCAAGTTTTTGACAAAAATGATAGAGTACATTTTAAAAAATTGTCAATAAAATATGAACGAAAATATAAGGCTTCAAAAAATATTCGTGCAAAAAATCAACGTCGGTATTCTTCAGAGTCACTTTATTAAGTTTCATAAATTCTCAAGAATTTTTTCAATGTGTCGTCCGTAGAATGGTCGATTCGCTAATGGTTATCAAAATAGTTTTCACTCAATTCTCAATGCTTCGCGATTATCGACGCGAAAGACCATCCATCGATGCAGACGAATAACCCATGTTGTTGATCGAACACCGTACGGAAATGTTTCATGTCAATTTAATCGTAGTAAGATATAAAGAGGGGGGAAAAAAATTGAAGTTGCCGCGTGTTCACGGAGGTGTTGGTCGGTGGTCGGGCAACACAACGCCGTCGGACGCGTTTCCGGAAAGCGAGAAAAATAAATTGAATAGCGAGGTTTCGAAGGCTGCGCGAACCGACTAGAAACGTTTGGCTTTCCCTCTGTCGACTCAAAGGATTTTCGCGCGTGTGGCTCTGCGTTTCGTCCATACCGCGGCACGGCTTTGCACTCCGGGCTCGTAGTCGCACAGGTGATTGATTTCTCTGACGGAGCGCACACAGCAGAATGCTCCGACACGATTTTTCCGTTTCCTTTTTTTTTTTTTTGTACATTTTTTTAATCCATATATATCGCGTCCGATCCGCGCGATAGATAAAACGCTCACGATTTTCTGAAAAAAAATCCACGTTGAAAAAATTAAACCGCTGTCCTGAATCGGTTCTCTCGCAGGCGGAGCGAACGCGAGCTTCAGATTTTTTTTCGGAATGGACAAAGCGAGAATTTAATTAGTCTCGCATTCTCATATCGGTACGTGTAATTGATCTGCCTCTGCGTTACGTATTTAACCCCGGCGCTTTTTGAGGTGCAGAAGTCAGCGTGATTGCTCGTAACCCGAAACGCTTTGGGATTATTGGCTTTTAAATTTTCTCTCAATTATCCCGCTGATTGAACATTGCCCCGGCGTGACAGTGTAATAATCAAATGTTCGAAAACCATTTCCTGTTGCGTTCGATATCCCTATCTGAAGTTGATAAACGAGGTAAATCTACAAATAGCTCGGTCGATTTTAATAAAAACCGACATTTTTCTGGAACTCGCGGTTTCTGAGTTCCTTGCAAACTTCGGAATATACTCATCGACACACTCGTCAAAAACTCCCTTTCTACGCCCTTGCCAAACAAATAACTATTACCTGGTTAAAATGTCGTCTGGTAGTTCTGACAGACGAATGATCACATAAATTTGTATTCACAGAAATATATTTATAATCTCTCTAAATGGCGATGCGTACGGCACAAATAATGTACCGAGTAAAATGCCCTTCAATTTTCAACGATTAATTTCCATCAATTAAAAATTCTTAGCATGCGGTATAAAAAGAAATCAAACTGAATTATTCCTCTTCGTCGGAACAACTCCATTGCTTTCGCTTTCTGCCATATATTTTATTATCATTATTATTGGTTTTACAGAGAGTAAGTTACAAACTTATAGGTAGTATCTGCATCGTAGATATACCGTACGACGAAACTAAACACCCAGAGGCCTGGCCAGGGAATCGAACCTGCAACCTCGTGGACTACAGTCTAGTGTGCTAGCCAGTAGACCACTCGGACCCTCCAATTGAAAAATTCTGAATTTCCGAGCATTGTTTTTTTAATGTATGACATTTCTAGGATTTTCAGGAAATGCAGGTTTTTCTTGATCAATGACCCACCATGCGCGCACATTTATTTAAGATTTTTGAATCCACCCGGCCGTGCATAACCTACTTTGAATCATGACAATGAGATCCCTGTTCGGTGAATGCTCAATCGGAAAGTACTCGTTTAGTCATTTCCCGGAATCGCTCTTTCCTACCTCCGCAGCGCATCTCAGTGATTCATCAGGGTGGCGAATCGTTTCATTCGTCTTTCAAAGTGTCCTCAGCAATCATTTCTTCTCCATCCGCCGGCGACAGCGACGGGGCGAGTATTATGCTAGGGGAGAATGGACGAGAATGGCCTCTTTCCGGATTCGAAGACCGTGCGGCGGACTCGTAACTCGGATGATTCAGGATCTATTCGATTCCCCGGTCTGAAACGGCTGGAGAGCAACGCGTGCTCGAGAGAGTCACGAGAGCATAGACCAGCGCGCACGAACAGTGCCGAAGAAGGGAATCGCGTCGACGATAATGGACATTCGGTCAGACACACCGCGACGTTTATGGCTAATATTATTGCCCTCCCGCAGCATCGTGAGATCATACGTGGAACTCCTCGATCCTTCGAAATTTTCGGATCTTGAATATTTTCAACGAGGCAACTAACGTTCTCTTTTTTTTCGATGTTATTGAATCACCATTTCTATATCGTTATTGAAATAATTTTCTTGAGGCAAATGAAGTCATTTATTTATTTTTATCGATGAGAAAAAAAAATCAAAATATAGCGGTAAGGTTAAACGAAAATCACGGATCCGAATATAAAAAATTGTAGGAGTGTCATTTCTTTTTTTTGCTCATTATATTTAATTGGTAATTTTTAAAAATATTTTGTATCTTTTGATAACGGAATCTCTCTTTCCGACAATTCTCTTCATATACTGAGAAAAAATTACATTCTTAACGAGAAAAAGCTTGACTTTGCGTGTCAGTCAACGCTTCGATGATTAGTTTTAACAATAGTTTTTTTTTCAGTATCTCCACACTAGATTTACGTTATTCGTGTGTCAGTCTCTGCGTAATTCAATCGAAAAAGAAAATCTTGTGTGCCACGATATGCAACGAGCAAGCCCTACGGGATCGGAAAAAGCGCATCCCAACCCAGTATCCAATGCTACATTTTTTGTAATCTCCCAACATTTTGATTCGCAACGTTATTACAGAAAAGCGTAGCTCCATTTAATCAACCGAGAATGTGCGGAATATCTGGAATCCCACTCACGCCGAATGCCGAGTTAAGTTTAATCATTATTCCCGCTTCGACCGGGTATGTTGACACAAAAAACGGAAATCTCGGCTCATTACGACACCCCATGGAGCGAGTGTGCAACAATTTTTTTAAAACTCGAATAGAGACAAAAAATAGAAAATAGAGATTAAAAAAATAATAATAATAAATAGTGAGGAAGAGATAAATAGAGCTCGAACTTTTCAGCGTTTTACGTTATATACCATATATTACTGTGTATATACTATATCCATATATATATATATATATATATATATATATATGACGGATATCCTGGACACGGTTCGGGCGATTCACTTGGTAGATGAATCGCTCGCGTACCGACGAGACCGAGCCCGGTCGCTATCATTATAAATCATGACATAATTACGGGACCACGTCGCGTACCGGTGGCTGCTGGCGGCTGCGAGGGGTGCGAAGCATTCGCTCCCTCTCGCGCAATCCCGACCGTCGCCGTCCCGATCAACCCTCCCTCCTAGACACTCTCGCGTATTCTCAAAGTATTCGCCTCGTCGTCTCCCCGCAACCCCGTAATGTCCTCGTACGCCCGCTATCCGTACAATTTCTACGTACATAACGCGTATAATATACGTGTAACAGCTTTTCACCGCACATTCGCGTAATCACAAATTTTAAGCTACCCGGTTACGCGTCGTTTAGTTATAGTTATAGTTATAGGCGCCGTTTCGAGCGCAGAAGAACGGGAAGTAGACCTTTCACGAAATTATCGCCAGAGAGCGTATTCCGCGGCACCGCCACGGGCGATGTTAAATTATGTAAAATTAAATCCTAACCGCGCACACATCTTTGCCGTGGGATTTACAAGCCTTTTGAGCGCCCCGACGTTCGTGCCTAATAGCTCGCTTCCCCGGAAAAGTTTACAGTAATTAAAAAAGGAACAGAATCGTAGAGGTTAATGCGCAAAAATGTCCGAAGGTAATTCGTGATAAGATTAAATTTAATTAAATTAATTACGAATAATTAGAGCCATGCATAATGCTTTTCGGTGCGTTAATAGCGTTACGATGGACCGACGTATCGTACCGCTCATAAATGCTGTTCACAAATATTAAAAACATGCGGAATTTGCTATCGTTACATTTCTTTTTGTACTGCAATCGGAGAAGTAAAGAATACTTTCTTCGGCGTCAACACACTCGATTTACTGCTCGATAGCTACCAGGATGGGCAATGGCGTAGCTTGCGGTCGATAGTATTTTGTCAAATCTATTATAAGCAGTCATATTATTTATTATAATTTATTATAACCGCGACAGGTGTAGGTTTCCAAAAGTTTCGATCAATAAAAACCTATTAAAAACCTAATAAAAATAAGTCTGTCTCGGTACTTTAATATGATTATAAAATTATCTCAAGGTTTCTAAAAATCACACTTCCTCTATCGCGTGCACGAGCATTTAATTGGAATTGATTTGATGAGATTTTTTTTATTAAAAAAAAGGTGTCCGTATATAATAATTTCACTAACAAAGGAAAGTAACAATCAGCGTTGTACCGTTGATTGCACTCGGCCTCGCCGGCTGTGGTTCTCTCATTACGATGCAGGGTTCCGTGTGCTTGGACGAGAGAAGGACGAAAGCTCTCGCTCCTCTTTTTTTTCTCTGCCGTTCCGCTTTCGCACTCTATTTTATCCTTCCGGTTTTATGCTCGGAGGTCCGGAGGGCCGTCCGGACGCGGGGGCGGGGGTTGATATTACCGTTTAGAAGAGCGCGCGGGCCACGATGGCCTTGCATACAACACCGCTCTTCTGCCCCCGGTGGTGTTGTCGTGTGTACAATTTTTACGAGAAAAACACTACTTGGTCCGCTCGGTCGGCCACGTTCCACTGTTCCTTGCTCGGCCTGCATTGCGAAACTATCTCGTACGGTGTTGACTTCGCTGTAATCTACGCTGTTGTTGCTCCTGCTACAGTGTTTCCCCTGTCTCGTCTGTTGTTTGCATCTCTGGTTTGTACAATCCGGAATTATAGTGGACTTATAGCAGACCCGTACTCGTCGCACTTGGTTGCCGACGGTAAAATTATCCAACACTTGTAGCGGATAATTAAATTGACTTCGCGAGCTGGGCGGACTGACTCGTACTCACGAGCATTTCCGCGCATTTACCGAGGTAATTTTGTAATTAATTTTTTCATTTTATTTTTCTTTTTTTAGTATGTCGAATGTTTCCGTGGAAGGCAACTCGTTAGCCTGTATGAAACTGATAGAGGAAGTTAATGCCAATTTGTGTTTTCCCGGTGATTTGCCACACCTTCAGCAATGTCAAGCAAGGCTGCGACTTCAGATTAAGTGAAACCCTCCCCCCGCTACAAAATATGTTATGTCGAGAGTTGGTCTTCCAGTTTGCGAGAGAGCCGTACTGCCTGAAAATCCCGAGACGTCGCAAGATAATATGTTGAGATTTTTCCACTTCGCGCAATCGTAAGCCCCGCATGGATTTTAAAACGAATGGAGACTTTGTCTTCTTCCCCGACTCTCTCTCCTTCCTTATCCTTCGCTTCACCACACCGGAAACTTCCACTCTTAATGGCCGCGCGGGCTTTTCGAGATACCGCAGCATTGCTTCAACGGTGTGTATATATACAACCTATTTTACTTCTCTGCCCTCGGTGAAATAAAGAATGCCATTTAAACTGATAGTTAAGAGGAGTTAGATACCGTCGTTGGAACGAGGCGTCACGAATGTACTATTTCAGTTGTATAGCCGGGCCATAGCGTTTGTATACGTTTTACGAGCTCTTCGCACCGTCGGCTTTCTCGCTACACTCGCCCGTCGCGAGGGGGTTTATGCGAGGTCTGCGGCTGGGTAATGCGCCAGATTCCGGAATCGCAATCCATCCGAGCGTCTCGCACCCTTCCCATGCAGTATTGCACCCCGGGGCTCGGCATGCCGATTCCTCGGGGAATCGAATCGATCGAACCCTCGATAACCGCTCGCGAATGAAATTCATTTTATGTCATAGCGCATCGATGCATCCATAAAACGATTTGTTATATCGCCGCTGTGCCTTGTCGTCTTCGCTGCTCTCGAATCCCCTTATCGCTATCATTATCGTTAAACATAGACTTCGCTGCTATCTTTTTTTTCGCTCCGAAATGTTCACCCGGCTAAAACAATTTACAATCGAGTATATTCACTTATTTATCATGGTTTATTGTTCTTTATTATTATTAATTATTTTTCGTATATTTATTTTGTTTTTACTTTTTTATTCTTTATCAAACTCTGCGATCTTGCAAGCTTACTTTTTTTTTACCGAGACGCTACGAAGTAGTTAGACTCTAACATGCCGGAAGTGGAATCTTTGAATCACGAATATTTGGAATCGAAAATGGGTTCGGAATTTCGAAGACACTTTCATGATATAATTCGGACACAAGCTTTCCAACGTGCGCAGTTACGATCACAAAAAGAGTTGAAAATAAAAATTTTTATATCGCTCTCTTATAAATGGACCTTTATTTTCTTCTTGTGAAAATTGTATTTCAATTATAGCTTCTTCTAAGAGGAACCCAAAATAGAACAACGAAATCTATCATACAGGAAGTTATGCCCAAAACCGGAAAACGCTTTTTTTCTGAATATTGCACGCAAATATTTTTTTAATAAATAATCTTAGGACTGTTTTTTACTACCCTTCACGATACTATTTCTGAATTTTTCGGATAGCCCACCCATTCGAATTTTCCACTGCCGTGTTCATAGCCTCGGTAACAATGGCAGAGTAAAACCAGCTGAATTTACTAATTTTTTTTCTCTCTCTTTCTCTGTTCCAGGTGAGTAAGCAAGCATTCGTAAATACTTAGCCAGCGAAATTTCGACGGTGGTTGCTGGGAATCTCGGGACGTATACGGTGAGCGAGAATATCGTCCCAATGTTAACCGCACGCTTCTCTCTCTCTGTCTTTCAGTCCGTGACTCTAATGGACCGAGAAGTACGCGGGGTCGTTGAATTCAATCGTTAAGATTCCAGTGGCGGAACGCACGAATTGAGTTATGACCCTCGGCTCTTCGAATGCTGCTGCGTGCATGCTCCGCTGTTGCACTTTGCAACTCGCAACTCGCTATATAGGTTTTGCGCGCTGAGATGCACACGCACCGGCACCGACGAGAGCGGAAGGTCGTAAACGATATCTGTTCGATGCTACGAGATTCATTTGGTCATACAGAATACGGTTTAAGGACTCCGACACTTTTCTCGGTACAATTTTTCCGCCGAAGACTGTAACACGATACATATTAGTAGTAAAGCTGAAAATAAAAAAAAACAAGCTCTCAGATTCCTTCAGATTCCCTCAGATTCCTCCAGAGTCACAACAAGAAGTGTCCCAAGGATCGCAGCTACCGCCACTTCTACACTAAGAGAAGGATCCGACAGAAATTACCATAAACCTGGTAAAAACCGACGGAACTTTCAGGTACATGGGAACTACAGCGTGTCGTCGTAATGATGAGTGTACGGCGATATCAAGCGGACGTTCGCTCACGACGTCGAAGATCCCAGTATCCGACTTCTTAACTCAGGCGGTCATAAAACCGCACCTGGAAATATTAACAAACACAATTTAAAAAAAAATGATCCACGTTAAATCGAACCTCGAATCTCGAATTTCGACGAGATGGAATCGGGGCGCCGGCAAAATAAAATAAGAAGACATCACGGTCCGTTACAGAGAATCGTAATGACTGCCACTTCGGAAGTTTGCGTCTCTCATATGCATACCCGATGGGTCGTAACTCTGAAAAACGATCGAGAGATCGAACTTCATAAATCCTTTCTGGTTCTCTATCAGTCGTGCAGGACGAGCGGGAACCTCCGCGGGAGCAAGATGATCCTCGGGTCGCGTCGTAGCGCCGCGTGTAAATAAAGCACGATGTGTGTTAGTACAGTGAAGTATCAGTGCGGGATCGGTGGTGTTCCTTGTACGCGGAGCCGAGGCGAGCGGCCGAAACGATGGCCATTAATAACCGGGGAACGAACCGAACGAGCGAACGAAACCTGGTCGAGAGATGCCGCTATTAAACATATCGTGTCAGGCTCGCGGAGGGACAAGGACTCTACGTACGTAACATACACCCGATAGGTGTGCAAAAGCATCGTTACCGGTAGTACTCGACTCATTGTGTATACACATACATAAATGTGGACCAGTTTAATCCAGGCGTATACCATGCAAGGTTTCCATGAGTAACGAGATAGTGAGTGCAGCTCGCATTTCAAATAAACGTAAGCTCGGTACGGTGAATATTGTGGCGGTAGATGAGGAGACCCTAATATACGCCGTATTATACAGCGAAAGGATCTTCGGGGCTCGGTTTATGTGTTGTTAAATATTTAGGGTTCATAAAAGCTGTCGTTCTATATAGCACACCCTAGGTGGGCGATACGAGCGCGCTGCGCGAAACGGCAAGACCTCGTCTCACAGATTCGATGGTACACACTAAATTGTACACTGTTTTCGGTACAGGGACACGATGAAATTTGATAAAAAATGTAGGCCTATCTAAAAAAAAAAAAAAAAAAAGGAAAAAATGTGTGACCCAAGATTTATGGAAATAATCGGATGTATTTTGATTTAGTTGTTCGCTTATTGGTCGTCTCGTGGGACTGAAACTGAAAGCTGTACGGAAGGAACTGCAGACGCGCCGAAAGTTGATTAATACATATGTATTTTTTTTACGATTACGAATGCTGGACTTGATTTTAGGTCAAAACTCCTCGCGAATTCGTGCATCAAGAAAAATAATTTATTTGTCAGGAACCCGCAAATAAATAATTATTTTCTTTGAGTAAAACATTTATTTGATTTAAGTAAATATTCATTTAATTTAAATAAGTATTTATTTGCGGGTGCCCAAGAAACATATTAATTTTCTGGGTGCACGAATTCGCCAGCAGTGTTGACCTAAAATTAAGCCCGGCATTCTGGGTGTCCAATTTTCTAGGTGTCCACAGCCTGAAAACGCACATGGGATTATGTCATCCAGAAGATTAAAAAATGAGAAACTAAAAACATTAATACTCCCACTAGAACCACCGAAAAATCGCAACTTTTTCCAAAATGGGCCTCGAAACAAAATTTCGTCGCTCGGTGTTTCAAGCCTACCTACGACGTATTTTTCCTCCCTGATCTCCGGATCAGTACTTCGCTCCCAGGTGAAATATCTGTAAAAAAAAAACGTATATAACAGTGTCGATATATTTATGTATATCGTTCCGCAAGCCTAGGGTGAAGGGGACTCTCGAACTGTTGCATTGTTCGAGTGCAGTTTGCGAGAGAACGAAAAGTTAAATGAACCAATTGTCGGCGTGCCTTGCACGTAACTTTGGGGTCGGGCCACAGTTGGCGGTGAGAATAAGGCGCCGGTAAAATCCGCAGACGCTTATACGGGCTGATAGTGAAAGCGCGAATTCGTTGGTATGAGAAAGCCCTTTCCTACCGCGCGAGCCTCGATAATATCGCGCGCCAGTTGGTACTCGTGACCGCACTCGCGGTTTTAATTTTCCTTCTCGTTAACTTTCAGAGACAAGCGCGCGAAGCTCAGAGCTTTTGGTACGGTAGTTATATTCGCGGCCCTAGCCGTACACGTGCAGAATGCGCGAGTGTGCGCGCGCGCACATACATACGGATGGGTTTCACTCGCGTGCCTGCTGTTTCGTGTTACGCGTCAGCTTTCCTCGCGCAGTGTGTGCGTTCAACATTGTTCGCACACACGTTCAAGTCGGACGGATACACAGATCGAGTGGCGCAGCTCCGACTCGCTAACGCTCGCTACATCGTTCCCTCGTATTGCATCGCGTAACGGACACACGAGTGCCTTGGTTAGGTAGTTATCGCTCGCGAGACAGAGAGAGAGGGTGTATTTAACAACTCGTATTTGCCTTGGCACCGATTCGATCCGAGCTGTGTACATTATATATATATACATGTATACACGTATATACAACGCGGACGGGCGCTGTGCCGATTTGCACGCGACCAAGTAAAGCTCTCTTCCGAGGGCAATGAGATTCGTGTTGTTCAGGAGAGAGACGATTTAACGATACTAATTTTAAGCCGAAAACAAAAATCGGGTAAAAGAGAATCGCGCATCCAGCCAACTTATCAGTGAACAGGTAGGCTAGATCCGCCCGTTGGTTAACACCCTAGCACTGGCATGAGACCGCGACAAGCCTGGGAGTCTGGCAATAAGATTCGCACGGTTGAAGCGAAAGACGATTTAACGGTATTAATTTTAAGCCGAAAACAAAAATCGGGTAAAAAGGATTGGCTGATCCAGCCAACTTACCAGTGAACAGGTATGCTAGATCCGCCCGATGGTTAACATCCCAGCACTGGCATGAGACCGCGACAAGCCTGGGAGTCTGGCAAGCCTCGTGCTCGTGCCAGTTCTGAGACGTAATAGTCAACCGGACCAACCCCTACCTGGCTAACTTTTGTGTTCCTAGAGCCGAACGATACATTGATCAAGCTAAAAAAAAAGTATTGCGTCCTGTAAAAAAAATAGTTGATCATAAAGCTGTATAATAATTTGTGCCAAGCATGTAAACGGTTGAGACGCCCGATTTCTTGTCTGGTGCAGAAATTGGCTGCGGCAACCGAGCCTTTATTCCGTGTGTGTTGTTTTCATTGCTCAAGCGTACGATATCATCGTTCTGAATTCATGTGGACTCTTGTCTCATCTTCGCCTCTCGAAGGTGGTCGTCGATACGCAGAACGTAGATATCCCGATTTTCTTTCTTGTCTTCTTTTCCCCCCATTCCGTCTGACTCGCATAGTGGGAGGGTGAGGGGCTGTACTGTTCGACATAGTGCCTATATCGGGCGCGTTCCTCGCCGGCTATCCAGCCGGTGCGCTCGGCGCAGAACGAACCGGAACGTATAGATGTATAAATCAAGCGGGGGCTACGTTGATAGAAGCAATAAAGGGAGAGTCCCAGAGAATGGGGAATGTGCAAAGAGAAAGAAAAGCTCGTGAACCGGGTGACGGTGCAGCCGTCGTTGAGGAAAGCGCGGAAAGAGGTGAGAGCAAGGGGAGGATGAGGAGTATGGTACAGCGGTGGAGAGGTAGGCATTGGAGCGCCGGAAGGTGGTGCTGGCCAGTAGCAGCGGCACACAGTGAGAGCTAGAGAAGGAAAAAGAAAGAACCAAAGAAAGAGAAGAACTTATATTGCAGAGCGCCCGAGCTTGGTTACACAGTTGCTCCGGAAATGTTGTACGTGTAGGCTAAGCGCCGTGCCGGTCGAGTGCGAAAGATCCGGTGCAAAAGAATGAGACCGAGGGAAGGGAAGAAAAAAAGCGTGGAGGAAAGAGAGAAATAAAGGAAAGTTGAATTTGGTGCTCCCTGCCGGGCTGGCGAACGATGGCTGCCGAATTAATGGCAGCGCCAGAACCGACCCCCTTTTTCACTCACTCGCGTTACCTCGAACGTTTCCCGTTTTCCTTCGCCAAATCTCACCCCTTCCGACAGCGGGTCCGGGGACCACGCTCACCTGGCGATATTGGAACGACCGCTGGATTACCGATAAATAACTCGTTTCTGAATTATTGTATGTCGCGGCGACCGGTGCCATTGGGTTCTCATGTCGCGAGGACCCAGGTGGTTTAGGTCTGGCTGGCGGTTGCAGCACGAGCGTGGGACAGCGCCTGGCCCGGGAGTCCGGCCCGTCCACGTCAGTCCTGGGATGGAAGACCCAGCCAGATCAAACCCTTTTTGCGCAATAGCAAGATAAAGATGCAAGAACCTGACTGTTGTCTCCCTGGTTGTTCAATCATTTTTTCTGTATTCGGACACTTTTCCCTGCTTGAAATAGACCCTTACCGACGATGGTTGTTCTGAATTGTGGGACCGAAAGATTCTTATGATTCGTCAACAGCAGCAGATCATAGTTGGTGTCGGTACAGGTTCTGCATTCTCCCAAGATTGTGTTCCACAAATATTGAATGTGGTTTGATGATCCAAAAAGTCATGAGGCGATGTTATTTGCTAAAATATATACGAAGACTTTTTGATACTCGGTGAAAATGAGTCTGCTCATTTGTCACGAAATTCTTATCTATTGCATACTCAAATTTCTTTCATCGCAGTTGCAAAATATCGATCCAACCTGTCTTGTGTCTATGCGTTCGTACGATATCCTTTGAGATAATACCAAAAGTGGCGATCCATTCGCCCGCTACACGCTCTGATGCAGTCTAACAGTGTGTCGGATGCGCCCTTACATGGCCTCTGACGTAGCAGAAATTTTTGCCGGAGGCAACGGAGGCAAGCACAGCGGAGGCTCTCGAACGATCCGGATAGGTATTTACCGAAGATACATGGTCGAATGAGTGCGGTGCGGCACGCGGCCCACATAGGTTGCATAGTAGCTTCATCCAAGTAAATGTACATTATAGTAGGTACGCGCCGTTATACTCACGGTATTATGTATCTTCGTATACTCACCGATAATGCAAGTGGCGTCACACGGCCGAACCCAAGGGGGATGGGAATGAGTGAGAAGCTCTTCGCTCCGCGGCAGCACAAAAGCGTGCGCTACCGCCGACGAAGAAGCGAGGGAAAACTGGCGAGGCGGAGAGAAGAGAGAACGCGAAGCCGAGAGGACAAGAAGAACGAGGGACTCGGATTATATACGGGGTTAGGGAAGTTTGAAGACGATAAAGAGAGATTCATTTCATCGATCGGTCCATTATCGTGACTCGCGGCTGGGCTCGCAGAGTTTTGTGTACCGTACATCCAAGCCCTAACCCTTGGCCTTACACGCACACGCGCACACATACCCGTGACCCAAAACCCCTTCCCGATAAACTGGCAAACTCGTGTAATAAATTGCTGCTTTGACGTATCGCGTTTCGCTGTGTCGAAAAGTTTCCGGTACATTCTCGAGGTTTCGGGACCGTAACCTTCCTCCGGGGAGAGCTAGTTCGGACACAATTCTGGCGGTGTCCAGAGCAGCAGGAGAAGAATCATACGCTCGCTGGCTGGAGGCTAGAAATCTTCAGAGAAGCGTTAAGTCGTCGGACTCTTTAGTTGCTAGCGATGTGGCGATGTGAAGTGGCGGTTATTTTTGAGTCCCTGTCAAATTATGGTCATACACTAGTACTTTGCGATACAAGTGCGTTAAAGCTGACCCCGATTTTTGCCCCATTTTGCCTCATCGATACATCGTGATTTTTTCTCCCGTTTGCTTCACCGATGTATCCCGATTTTTTGCCCCATTTTGCTGCATGGATGCATCCCGATTATTCATGAATTATTCATGAATATTTGAATAATTCAGATTATTAATGAATTATTCATGGATATTTGAATAATTCGTATTATTTAAATTTTCGAATATTTAATTCGAATTTTAAATTGAATATCAATATTCAATTCGATTCAATTCAAGTGCTATTCGCACAGCCCTAGTATCAACGTATCGCTCATATCTAAGTTTTAGCCTAAGTCAGTGTTAGGCCAATGCCTTGACTCGAAACGAGATCGCCGTTATGTTTCATTCAGCGCGAGCTCACCGAGAGCTTGTCGGGCCGCAAAACTGGGATCTGATTTGTCTACAATTTCATTTATATAGGATTTGGTTTGCGTAGAATCGGATTCTATATTGGTTCTAATTTGTATTTGATCTAAAGTGTATTGCATCTAATTTGTATTGGATCTAAGTTGTGTTGCAATGTCAGGCTGCCTCGAATTGGACCTAGTTACATTCATATCGGAGCCGAATTTTTCTGCGAATTGTACCGATGAAGTCTGTGTAAAATTATTTGGGATACGCGTACAACTACTTTACCGGAGACCGCTGCAAAGTGAAAAGGAAAGCGGTAACATTGCGGTGATAGTCGAAGGGGGAGGAGGGGGCTATATATTCCCTTGTCGGTCGAGATTATCGTTCCGGCAAGGCGTCGCCGATATACCAAGGCTAGTCTGGCAGGCCATTGCAATCGCATGCTCTCCTCCTGGCCTTTCTAGGTCGAAAACCGCATCGCCTCGAGATCCATTTCTGATTGAATGACCGAACTACCCTAACGCATAACTCTGCGGCGATGGTGGGTTGCCACGAAGATTGAAACTTTGCGATTGAATTACGATCGATTCCGCACGATTCTACACTCACTTTGGGTCTTACGTTCCCTTTCCACCGAGGAATACCCCATCCCGTTCGTTCCCCCGCACTTGCGTTCATCTTTCCGCAAACTATAGTTTCGATATAACTTCAGACGATCAGACAAATCGTTGCAATATTATTCTATCAGCATAGAATTGATTCACCCTCGATCCCGCAATCTTGCACTGATTGCACGCAGGTGCAGTCGTCAAACAGCCAGAAGCTATGGTGGACCACTAAAAAAATGTTTATAAACCCCAAGTCGATAGTATTCGTTGCTATTAGCTGATTCGTCAGAGAAATGCGTGAATAACCCATCAGAATAACTATCGGAATCAAGAGTCATCATTAACAGCCACGGTTTCTCCCGTAAGTGACAACCCGAAGAAATATAAAGCATTACAAACATCGGCTGGAGCCTCGACAGTGCTTCCGGTTCAGACCCAATGATCAGAAATTTAATTACCCTCCATAATATTAAAGATTCCCGAGGTATGCTAGATTTCCCGAAGCTCAAGGCTATGATCGTGCAACTTATCTCTCATATTTCTCGCACACTTTGATAGATAGACGTCAGGTATGGTAGACTTGCCCGGGGCACAGGAACAAACGGCTAATAGCTTGCGCTCAGAGCTCTATAAATAAGATGGAGAAAAAAAGCTGCAAAAAATGAGTAAAGAAGAGGAAAGAGAAAAAAAAAATGAAATGCCTCGGAGTTTAATTTCCCTCGGAGCTTTCTCATTAGAAAGGAAGATGAAGAATAGAGTATACGAGAGAAAGAGAGAGGAAGGATATATATATTTATATATCCATATATAGTAACGGACGCTGTTTGCCATCGCCGACGCGGTATAATAAACACTTCTGGAATTGGTTATTTTTCTGTCCGTCGAGAGTTTTGCCTGACGACAGTGGTGGTTGTGGGTGCTGGTGGTACGTCAACCGCAGAGATTATACCATCGTTATGATTGCTCTTTGTTTTCCCACCCGCGCGACCCTCGTTCGCGTCTTTGTCTTTCACCTCGCCCTCCTCGTCTTCTTCGTCTCTTACACCTTTGCTATCTCCGAGGCGGTACGTCTTTTCTCCGGTGGTGATAGAGTCGCGCAGGTTCGTTGTCGTCGTCGTCGCAGTCGTCTTCGACGATTCCGGTCCGGAGTTCTTTTGCTTTCATTCTCGGAGCCCAATGGTCTCTGTCACGCCGCTGGAAAAAGCCAAAGTATCTCTGTCCTGGGCTCTTTCCCCAGTTAACTGCCCAGGCGTAAAGCCGAAGGGGCCAAACAAGACCGAACCTTTTTTTTCCGTTTCCTTCTCTTTCGATTTTCGCATTTCCTTTCCTCGCGAGGTTACCCCTTGAACGATCTTTTCCACTTTCTTCCTCACGACAATCGCAGCTTCGATCGGTCAAAAGCTTTCGGTCCTTAATCGCTCCCCATTTTGCGTAACTATTAGTATGCAGCTTGGACTGTTGAAACAAGGAAAATCCCGAGCAAGACGCAAATCGGGTCACTTTAGTAAAATAATTAGACTTTACTAATAACTTGTTTCTTCGTACCAACTATATTGATGCTAAACATGATCAATTGCTGTGTAAGTCACTTTCCTAGCAGACATTTTAGAGCGTTACATCGAACCTGATGAGGTCCTAACTAGGTTTTGTGATGGTCCAGGTGGGATATGTCTGGCTGGCTGTCAGCATCCAGCATTGGCCCAGACTGCGCCAAGCCCGGGACTTGGCATAGACTCAACGATCAACCGGACCAAACCCTACCTGGTGGCTTATCAGGCGTGATGTGATGCGCCAGTTTACTTGACGGCTCGACTGTCATGAGACTTGGCACATACCCCCCGTATGTGCCAAGTCTTAAGAGTGCGACATGCCAAGACCGATACAAGGCGTTTGTAACCCCGATAACAACCTGGATATTTTCTGGTCTAATCTGCTGGAACCGGGCAAAGCTGCCGGCGACTCCGCCTTCCCGTGGTCCCCGCTGGATGCGTCTTCAAGGGGATTCGACTTGTTCGAATCCATACCGGAAGCTTAACCAAAGAAGTTATTTCCCTGCTGGGTAGGTTCAACTTCTTCGATGATCTCAATAAAGGGTGATGGCAGGAGTTTTTCCAAGCTCACGACTCTTGATGGGGGTCGCAGACTGTTGGTAGTTTTGTTGGGTTTACTCTTAATGGGTGCGAGACATTCGGTTCGACCATAGGATGACGGTTTCATGCTGGATTCCTTATACACTAACCGCTCGACGATCAGAGGGACTCGATTGAACCTTTTCCTTCAGTCACGTGAATTGGCCGACAAGGACCAATGAGGTGTGGATCTTCGATGAAAACTGGATCTCTGGTTTCTGGGTTAAAAAGTTTGCGCCAATCGATGTCCTACATTGAGAGTACTGTACCTACAGCAATACTTCTACCTATCTGGCGGTATTCTAGCAAGGCTTGTAGAATTCAAGTGTTGCTGAGAAAGTATGTGTATAGAATGGGGGGACGGGGGTTCGATGGATATGGTGGAGTGCGCTGCTGGTCGCATTACCAGCGTCTGCACCCCGCTGGTGTGAATCGTACCGCGTTAACTTCGAAGTTAGGGCAACTCGAGGAATAGAGTTTCTGGTACAGAGGTAAAAGGGATGAGGGAGCGAATAGCTTGCTCTCCTAGAAGCCTGGAAGCCCTCCAGCGATTCAAGAAGTTTTCGAAGATAGTCAGAGAGACAGAGCGAGAGAACGAGAGCGTTCGACCGTAAGAAACTTACCTCGCGGATCCCAATAAGCCACAGAGACTTCAGGAAACGTGCGTCGAATCGGGATTCGGACCACAAACGTACATACTTTAATTCGAAATAGCTCTTCAATTTGCTTTACAATGCTCGAGCTTAAGTATCGAAGACTGTTGACTCTTTATCGGATCGAGCATAGAGGAAGGTAACTTTTTCTCGTGCTTCCTTTTAATTCTTATTTTTTTACTTGCAATCGAAATGCTGTATCGCTGGTTTTAATCCCGCGATACAAGATCAACACATTATGGGTGGAGTCCTGTTATAGTCATCGTACATAGAAAAAAAATTAATTTGACGGACGCCCTACAAATAAATATTTATTTAATAAAAATAAATATTTGTTCAAATTAAATAAATATTTATTTGCAGGGTATCCGTCAAATAAATTATTGTTTTGGGTGTACGAATGACAGTATTCGTTCCATAGATTTTGGCGCGAATTTTCTTCCGCGGATAACGCAAATCCTTCTGTTAATTTTGTGATCCAGAAATTAAACTTACTCCACATGCTGGGAAGTTGATACAATCTCCCACCAAAACAATTTTAGTGGTCCCCCGTCACGATAGAATAAAAATTGTTGAATGAATCTCGTGAGAGTTCAAGCGCGGGGAAGAACGGTATAAATATTTAAACGTCAATAAACCTTTCGAGGTTGTGAAACTGACGTAGAAAAGCATATATTCGACATGAAGGGTGCCAGGAGTACGGGAGATGGATCGAGGTATTGGAGCTAGTAGAAAAAGAGCCCACTCGATCAATTCGTTTCGCCGTGGGACCTCCGGATTTCGTCGAGAGCGTTTCACCCCTCGTGGCTCTTAGCTTTTGATCTGTGTTTTTTTTCTTCTTTTCGTTGTTTTTTTTTATACATTTTTTTTATTTTTTAATTTCCTTTCGTTATCCCGCGTTCGCACGCTTTGCAGTCTCTCGAGCCTGTAAAACGCGGTGAAAACCTCGGAGGATGGCGGTGAGGCTTCGTGCCGTGGGCCAGTAAATTTTTGCCATTGGTTCTCGGGGAGAGCGGGACGAGGTAGGGAGAGAGTACCGGGCAATTTTCTTGCAGCCTCGAGGCGCGGCGGGGGATATACGGTGAGCTTTGCAATCTTTGCATCTTCGCAACCTAAATTGGCCTGAGCACAGCTAATCGGCGGGGCGTTATCAATTAGCGGCGGGCTCACAAATAACGCCTCGAAGAGACCCCGGAGTTAGTATTTCGATGGGTAAAACCGAACAGAGACAGGTTTCGCTCCAAACTTTTAATCTTTTTGTTTTGGAAACCTAAAGCACTATCGAATACCTCGTTGCGGGGTATCTATATATCTCGAAGAAATCTTTTTAGCGACTCGTCTCCGCCGCTGTAAATACACGAAGGATTTGGGTGCGTGTAATTTCTTTTTTTGTTCTTTTTTTTTCCAAGCCAAACCGCACCTCGGTGCGAGACTCGCTGGGCGAACAGGATAAGATACGAGCCCAGGGAGAGGAGAATTTAACCCTGTGGTTATAGTCTCGGACGCTTTACCTTTTTCTCGTGTATATACATATATATATATATATACGCGTATATTCGCCGGGACAGCGAGACTGGCAGTAAATATATTCTTATCTATCCGTCCAAAAAGTTCGGTCGACCCGCTAATTAAAGGTGGGTATAAGCTTGCCCGTCAACTCTCCGGTACGTTGCTTAAGTCTACGGAGTCCTCTCAACTCCCCTGCGTCTACTCTCACCAGACGAAAGCCGAGTCGCGCGGGGTGAAAACGAGAATTAAAGAGGGTGCAAACTGGCGAGGGGCTTTCCAGACTTTGCCAGATATACGGCCGGTACAGACCAAAAGATGAGTGACAAAGTGGGCGCGAAGAGAGATAAATAAGTCGATTTGCAAAAACAAATATTTCACATAAATATCTGTTTATTAGATCCAAATAAACATTATTAAATAATAAGAACAATACTCTGAAACAAATAAATATATTAGAAGTTAATAAACACTCTATCAGGCTGTGAAGCAAATAAACGTTTTTTTATGTCCGTAAGAAATTTTCTTTGATTGGAGTAAACTTTTTTCTGGGTGTAGATAGATAGATAGATAGATGTGTTTATTTCTTACGTGCAGACAGAACTGCGATTACACAATTGGAAACTGCACGTTAACAGCCGCCGATTTACACACTTGCGAGTTAATTCAGACCGAAGTGACTTGACCACCCAGAAGGAGAGCCAAGTGTTTATGGTCGTTCGGTTTTGGGGTCCCACGAACTGTAGAGAAAACGTAGCAGCAAGAAGGATAAGCGGCAAATAGCGAGCGCAGTGGGCGTTTGGTCGAGAGGGTTAGAGGACGGTTAACCGGGACTTAAAATTTATGATAAAGGCCGGCAAGAGGGTGGGGGTGTTTGGGATGGGTGTAGCACTACTTCGAGGCATGCAACCTGGGATGGTTGGTTATCAAAGCCCGTCGCAGTCTCGCCCTCCTTGTACTCGAATATACCCTCGGTGAAAAGGGTTCATGGAGGGGGAGGGGGGGGGGGCGGTGGCTCGCGATTCGGGTCGAAAGCTCGAGTATATCGTACTGAACGTCATCCTCTCTGCATTTTCCCGTTAAACCCGCAGCGCGTCCATATCCTCCCTGGCCGTTCGTCGCCCCTCGCTCATCCCCCTGCACACTGCTTCGTATAATTTATCGTTATCTTTGCTTGGAAGATTCGCCCCACTCGTTTATTCTTTCGCCGCTTCTCACTCGTCGAAGAATATACATATATATACATTCTTCCGGATAGTTGCACGATCGCGGAAGAACGGAGTGAGAGAGAGGGTTACGAATTCGAACAAGGGGATGAAAATTCACATAGAAAAATGAGCTTCTCTCGGGGTTTCCTCCGTGTTTTATACTATCGAACGATGTTTGAGCGCGCTATTATGATCAATCCTCGAGAAAGAGGAAAAAGAACGAGATTAAAAAAAATAAAAAAATGGAAAAACTGGGGAAAGGCGTTGAAAGGACTTCCCCTCTCCCCCTCTCGAAGGCATAATGTTTCTCATGCGCGGCAGTCTCTTCTCTCGGATCGATGGTTTAATTTGAACATTCGTACGCCCAGCCCGCTCGACTCGATCGAGAAAACTGTCGGGACGTATTCGACCCGGCAATGGGAACACGACGAAAACTTGGCCACATTCACGGGTTTTCTTCGTACCCTTCACCCCCCCCCCCCCCCCCCGCCGCCTTTCCCTTCATCGTACCGAAGGCTCTCTGCGAACTTTTATACTTTGGGTTTTAAGGACTCTTCCACCCACCCGCCCTCCCTCACACCTCGACTGCCTCTCCGTCATTTTCTCTGGACCCGAGCCCGGCTTCGAGTGTAAGAAAAAGAAACATAATCGGTCGGGGGGGGGGGGGGGGGGGCGGGAGGGGAAGGACGTCGAGTAATTTCGTCCCAAGCCCCGGCTCTTCCTTTGCTACTCCAATCTTATCTTTCCCTCGCGCTCCACTACTCGATTTGGCTGGGTCACCTCGGGGTAGTTGAAAATTCCGATCTATTCTCGAGTTGTTTTAGCGCTCTCGAATAATGAATCGACGAAAGCGCTGCGCATTACATTTTAAATAATAACAATAACAATGATGAAGTAATTCACATTATTTTCGGGGCTGAACGTAAAGTATCTTGAGTTTTATGTGAAACCGGAATTTCCTGAAATCTCACGGACCACGAAGGAGGTTCGCAGCGTGAAGCATCAGAGCGATGATTAACGGAGCTTTAATGTCTATTTTATCACGCTGGATGTGAGCGCCTGTTTTACTGAGCCTCGCGAATACGCGACTGCTTTCGGCGATTGTCAATTTCTGGCTTTCTCGTCAAGCAACCTGCTGTCGTATTGCACTTACACCATTGAGATTTAGAACCCTCGGGACGATCCATATGTTAGGCTGTCCAGACCGAAGCCACGTCGCTTTGGACACACAGTAGCACGGACACGAATGATCTACGATGGTTTAACACGCGTGGCTTCTCCGTCTTCCGACCGCCGTACAAATAGCCGCATGGCATGGGCACGCGCACGTCTGAGCACTACAGTCATGCAGTCCAGTTCTATCGGACGATTCGCATCGTCGAACCACCCCTTGATCTGCTTCCTGCAGCCGTGTCTCGTTCACTCGACGCGTGCCGACAATTTCACTGCCGAAAAAAATGAGAGAACAGTTAATGTAAATAATACTCACAGACACTCGCACAGTTACTGCGAGCGCGCGAGCCAACATAACGGCTGGTACTTTTATAATACTACTTGCAGGTTGTTGTGGTTCGGGCTCTTCCCGCCCGCGCTATCGATTACGAAATTTAAAAACCGGAAAATTATATCTCCGAAGATTTACGGGAAATACGTCACCTCCGGTCTGGCAAACTAATCTTTCGGTCGGAAGTGACTTCATACCGGAAATACATGACTTCCACTTTGAAAATCTTCTTTTCGACCGGAAGGTACCTTATAGCGGAAATCCGTCACGCCCAGTTTAAAAACCTTATTTTAGGACCGGTACTGAAGTATTTTCGGTAGTCTCTTTCACAAGATATCCTTGAAATACTTTGTGAATTAACCAACAGAAAACGAACTGTGAAATAGAAAAGGGGAATGCGACTTTTCAATGAGAATTCACGAGCTTTAATAACTGGATAAATTTGATAAAGCTCCCTACTCTACGATACGTGGTGGTGTCTATTCTGGTGAGGTGTGCACGTTGGTTGTGACACCGCGACGAAAAGCGGCGATGATATCGATAAGAGGGAACTCGAATTGAACGCCGCGCGCTCGAGAGGGCTAGCGCCTATCTGCGGTAGATAGGAATTTCGGATAAGGCACGCGAGGATTGCGGCGCCGGTGAGAGGTGCCGATGCCGATGCCTCGTTTCTCCTATGCTTCCCCGGCGCTTTGCTCACACAACTGCACACACACAGCCGTCGGATGCTCGGTTGTATGCTCCGTTGCATCCCATCCCCGATGCTCTCCCTCCTCGAGATATAACCCGGACCGAGCAGTTTTATTTTCTTACTGCGGAGCAACGTCGGATCGCCACGCCAGACAGATTCCTTTCTAATTGGCGCATTTACGGACTCTAAATATGCGAATGGAATTTTCACTCGTTGAGGAAAAACGATGCGTCGATAGCCTTCTTGCCTGTTCGCACCTCACCCAACGATTATATATATAAATGGTCTTCTGGTGTTCGACCATCGAGGTCTATATATACATATATATATATATATATATATATTTCTTTATTTGTATTTTTTAACTGGTTTACCCAGAGAACTTTCCGTGTTATTTCATGGCAATTACAGCCATCAATATTAACTTTTTTAACATTTGCTACGCTACAATTTAGTTATTTTCTCATCGTCGATCTTTCCAATCCGTAATGCATCTCGTACACGACGAAACTTACCCAAGAAAGTTAACTGGCTATATCACGTGACTAAAATCAGAGGAGCGTAGTTTGTGGTTACCAGGATATGAAATACACTAGGACAGCGATATTCTACGTTGTGGGGGCTGTTGAGGAAACTGAGGGCGCAAAAATCGAGGTCTCAGTGTACGCCGTTCTGGTTTTAGTCATGCAATATAGAGGCAGGTGGAATTGGTCCGGGTGGCTGTTAAATTACAGTACTGGTGCTAGACCTTGACCTTGGCTTGGCCGTTCCGAGCCATTCCCTCGGGCTCGGAACGGCCAAGTCTGAAAACTTCGCCTGGATATCCGCTTCCTTGGTACCGCGGCATTTTCTGTCTTCTTGCTGGCGTGCCGAATCATCGTAAGCTAGCATAGTCCAGCTTACTCATTTTAAATTTACACTGTGCTATACCTCATTTTACATTACTTATCTCACTAAGTTCTTACGGCAGAAGCACGGAAACACGGATCACCCTGTTTCCAGTATGCTCCGACACGCCGATTCGTCACGGCATCTTACTAATTTATCACAGGCATATAATCCAATAATACACAAGAGAGGCATGGAAACTTGTTTGCAATACATGTTTCAACTACAAAGTTTAAAAGTCAAGGGATCGAATATAGTAGTAAATTGCAAATATTTAATTACAAGTACACTGCCCATCGTCAATGGCCGGTTTTTCTAGATATCTGTGGACGACGTTTAACGGAATCGAGGATGTCAAGCAAGTCATCCAATCTCGCATGGATGGCTTGCTTGATATCTTAAAATTTTCTTTACCGATTACACAAGGCCTAACATTTTTTACAATGTATTCAAAACGGTTCTTAACTCGATATATGGTTCTTGTGTAAGCGTTCACGCAAAAGTTCATTCACCCTCTTGATGAAGATGCCGCTGAATAAAATATCGCTGAACTTTAATACACGCCGTGACATTACACAGATGTATTATTTTAATCAGCGTCGTGTAAGCTCTTCATCAATGTATATGCCTTCGTGTGTGTGTAAAAACTCTGTGATACACAAGTTGTGTTACATTACATGGTACATACATCCTACGTGCTCTTGTTCCGTACTCGCAGAGTACGAAGCCACCTTGTAGTCCCTCGTCGATAGCAATTCGAAACTTTCCTCGTGGCCCTGCAAATCCTTTCTCTCTTTCACTCTCATCGCGGACTATTAATCTCCGGTCTGCACCCGAGAGGTGAGAAGCGACCGAGGCACCTTCCCAGAAGTGCATCGGAGTGTACATGCCAGAACGAAAGGCTGATCAAGTCTTTCTCCCTCGTCCGGGAGAGAGACCGGCGCCTCCGCGTTATCGCCTGTCGGGACTGAGGGTCTTGTGTGTGTTCGCAATGGTATTGCCGACTGGCGAGGGAGCACGAGCAGGTGCAGAGATGCGTTCATCGTCATCGTCGTCGTAGTCGAGCAAGTAGCAGCTCGACCGGAGAAACTCGTGCTACGAAATGCGCTTCGGTTCATTACCGTAGCCTCATCTCGTCGGGCTTCTACCAGCAAGCCTCGCTTCCTCGACTCCCCTTCCGGCTTGTCGAACCTCTCTATGTGAACTCGATCGTTCACGTTCGCGCAATTAAAAATTAATTTTACAAAAATCATCTCTGTTAACGGCGATCACTGAAACACAAAAAAGAATCCCAACATGGGCAGAGAAAACGATTTTCATACTAAGAAACTGACAGTGGAATTTTTACATCCAACGAAGTACGGAAGTTCAATTGTTTACATCCATTCAGAAGTAATGAATTCAGATGTCAGAGATGAATTGAGGTGATGCGATGCTGGAGACCGCAATAATCCGTGACGATGTGTAACGCCGGCACTGGGCGTTAGATCGCGCATATAAAGTTAATCGGGTGAGGCAGCCTTGGTGCAAGGTAAAGCTTCAAAGTAAAAGGACACGTGGAGAATTAAAACGAGGAAAAGAGGACATTGAAGAGGGTAAGTGGAAAAAGGACGGAGCCGAGAGATGAGAGCGCCGTGCGCGTTTCTGGCCAACGCCGGCTATTAGTCACCGCATCCCCTCGCGCGCTTTCCACCGACGCCGGGACTTCCGGTTGGAACTGCAGCAGTCACCGCCACTACTACGACCTCGGGGCCGAGTGACCTCGCCAGGTTTTACGCGGCACCGAACGAATACCAGCATGCAAGAGACTTTCAACGTTCGAGAGAGCTTGCACACACAGCGGAAGAGCCAACCGCACCCTTATCTCGCTCGCAGCTTACCGCTTTCCCCTCCGCCCACTTGCTTCCCACCCACCCGTTTTCCCTTCTCGCGGCCGTCTATTTTCAGTGGTTCTATTACCCCCTTTACGCTGACGGTTTACTATCTTCCACGTCCACTTCTTCTTCGTCTTCGGCGAGAATCTCTCATCTCGAAACCGTTCGTCTCGCGATACCAGCGCTGCTCAGAGGGCAAAAACCGAGTCCTCATTTCTTGTCGGTTGTATGAGTATCGTCTGTCGACTTGCACTTGCACCGTCTCATTTTTTTACTCTTTTGCTCTCCGCGATCGAGTATCGTGTGTAGCTTTCCTTGCTTTTCTGGTACTCACTTTTTATCCTCATGGCTTTTTGTTCTTCTTTCCAATGGAAAGTTACCAGGACGGTGAATAGGGTGAAAAAATGACAGACGTTCGGCCGATCCATGAACTTCTCCTCAAGTTTGGGAGGATTGTTCAATTTGCAAAAGGGATACAGAACGGGCTTCCGGCGCTCGGTTTGTGTCCTATTATCAGACCTGTACATTTTGCAATAAACAATTCGTCCACCCGCGAAAGTTCATGCGCAATCAAAGCGGATAACACAGATGCCGAAGTCGAAGTGGTGAATAATAAGATCGGTGGAATGAGAAGAGAATATGGAATCACGCGACCGCTGAAAGCATCACCCAGAAGCCGAGGACGAATGGCGAAAGGCTTAAGGCTCATACGTAGTTATTCCGAGATATATTTGCCCACCTGACAGCTCGCAGCTTCTGGATTCTTGCGTATGCACATGTACACACATTCACGTTATATCTGTGTACGAGGGGAGTGAAAAAGTCACATCCTAGGTGAGAACTTGAGGCGCCGGCATATTCACTTGGAAAGTGTTGGCGTAGACAAAGGTCTGCGGACGTCCGTGCAGCTGGGTGAGTGATATATAAATGGTGGGAAGGGAAAGAGATGAGACACAGATGAGAAGGGCCAATGCAAGTTGGCGTGGGAGAGCAAGAGACACAGAAGTAAGGAAAGACGAAAGTGGGATCGAGACAAAGACATAGGAGAGGGTCCAGGCAACCTCCATTTCTACCTCTACCTACTCTTTCTCTGTCGCGTCTCGTCCCACTTTTCCGCCTAAATCTCTTCTTTTTCCTCTTCTTCTTTTTGTTCTGACTACAATGTTTCAAAAGTATTCTTCCATGCCGTGTTCCCGGGTTGCGGGAGCTATGCTGTGCAGCACACGGACCGCGTGCCCTGAGCGGATTTCCAGGTGTCGGCAAAGCCGAGGAAGACGGCGGGTGAGTTGACGCCCGCGTCCGAACAAGGGGCCAACGGCAGGGTATTCTTATTGCGGAAGCATCTTGGGACGAACTTCCTGGCCCGTCTTGGCTCTCCCAGCTTCGCGAAACTGTAATAGTTGAAGGACCCGCTGCAGCCGCAGCGAAGCCTGACCTCGTCGCGGACCTTGTACTCTTCTAACTCTCACTTTACTTTGTTTGCGCTGACGGTAACTAAGTTTGCGCAGCGACGAGACGTGTTTAAATTGTCGTAATTCATCGCACAAGGGAATAAGTCTGACAGTTAAGAGCCCAGAGTTTAATAATGTTATAATTATCAAACTTTACTCGGAATCCGTAAGGCCGCGATGCCTTATCGACATTTCGGGAGGCGTTGGTCTGGTTATCTCGACTATGATCGTTGGGATTGAAACTTGGTAGGATCTTGACCCCGATAGGTCTGTCCCAGAGCTGGGCAGTATTTTAAACTTATAAATGTGTTTTAAGTACAAAAAGTATTTTGTATTTTAAATACATGTAGTATTTTGTATTATCCTTGTCCTTGTGGTAACTCTATGAGGTGTTCTTATGCTACCACTGTATGCTATCATTTGACTTTCCATCATCATCATTATGAATACCGATGTACTACCCAGGCAGTCATTTTAGAGCGATGTGTAAGGTCCCGACAAGATTCTGAAAACGCCTTATCAGTATCTTTCCCAAGACTATCCAGAATGCAGAGTGTCCAAGCGTTTCCAGAGGATTGTAACGCGCTAAAATGCGTATTAGGGTATTTTCCTGTTCACTGTATGTCATTTGGTTTGTGAGGATTCCTGGCAGCAATTGGTATGGACCTAAAACTCAGCTGGCCTATCTTAACCCTTTATGACCCTTTATAAGTCACACCTCTATCTACACTCTTAGGTACTACCGTCGCAACACATGGCCCCTATTCCGCGTACGTTGGTTCCGTTTCGATATGCTTTCGAGCGGTGGGGCTTATAAAGGGTTGATCCTATCCCAAAGGGGACCCACCCAACCATTGCTGTCCATCTTTCTGATTGACTGCCGTTTTCAATTTCATAGACATTATTTGAACTCAGTGTTTCTGTTGACTAATGACCCGACCCTCTTGTATAACTTTTGCGCTACAGTGCAGAATTTTGTGATCACACCTGCGTGAACATTGTACATAAATTTGCTTGTTAGATGTTCTTAGGCGTCCTTTTCCGCAGAGCAACAATACATTTCCCTCACTGTTGAAAGCGGTTCGGAGGCCTGTAGTCCAATGGAGGGACAGAATAGTAAGACACGGTTTCTCGCACAGATGAAGAAGGCAAAGCGCTTCTGGTGGACCGAACGTTTCTCGGGGTGCCGAGATGTTCTAGCCATCGGTTCTCGAGCCTAGGAGCGTTATCCTGCCGGGTCGCGGAGTAAAAACGAAAGCAAAGCGACCGAGACACCAGGCGGGGAAGGAACTGCGAGAGTAAAAGAGACGGAGGGAAGGACTTGTACGGCGACACAAGGCAGAGCAAGGAGACGCGGTAGGTCGTGACGGATGGCACGAGAGTTCCACCCTTTTCGTGCCATCTCTGGTTCGGATGCGCCGTGCGGGGAGTGAGGGAGATGGGAAAGCTGCGCGTTTGGATGATGAACTCGATTCGAACGACGCGCGGGATCCCGGCCGGAGTGTATTCTCCCGCAATCTCTCTTCCTCTCTTCACATTTTTCCTTTCCTTTATCCATCTGACTTCTTTTTCCAGACTTCAATTCAGGTTTTGCTGAATAGTCATGAGCCCATTATGATAATTTCGTTGGAAAATAAGAAAAAGTACGTCAATAAAATAAGCCAGTCGTCGGAGGAAGTGGGAGTGGGAGGAGTTGGTGCTGAAGAGTGGAGACTCCTTGTTTTCGTACACAATAGGTAAATCTCGTTTCTCTACGATATTACAAGAAAGTTTGAAATCTTGAAACTTACTCGCTCTTTTTTTATGGATATCAATTCCCATATACAATGAACTCGTCGATGTGATGATTTATGGGTCTATCATTTTACGGACACATATAGCTTCGCGACAACTCGAGGCTTGCTGAAGTAGATTAAAATACGAGCTTCTTATTGCGTTGCTTTTCTACCCAGCCGAGTATTTGCGTGCCACTGTATTTCGTAACAAGCTCTCGGGGCAAGCATCCCGAATCCCCGCGACTTACAACGGAATACAAGTACAGCGAAAATACAATCCGCGGTTGAAGCACTCCGGAGCTCCAGTCATTCCTCGAACTTACGGCGAAAAGAGAGAAAATATTCTATTCGCCGGAAAGCATGTATCAAGCACGTGTGTGCGGTGCTGTTATTTCCGAGCGGCAGTCTCGCTCGCTCTGCTCTACCGCGCCAGCGAGCAAAACTCTCGATGCACGTATTACGTATACCTACATACGTTTGCGACTGTTGGCTGCCGTCGCTGCCGGCGATTGCATATGTCACCGGGATGATAACACGTTCAAATGCGCTCAGCAAGCAACGAACGCAAGACTTTCGTCATACCTTTTCACTTTTTCCACATTCCCTTATACCTCTTTCCCGTTTCCGGAAGTGCAAAAAAATATATATATATATCGTTGAAAAGCAACAGTCGCATGATGTGGTTGTGACGACAGACGGGAAGGAAAAATCACGAAACCTCGTCGTACGCGTTTTGAGATATTTTATCTTCACTACCTGGTTTGCGTTTGTGTATTTCGGAATAAGTAACGGCGCGTAGCTGATAAAATCGAGGAAATGCTTGATGCGGCTCTCACAGGTGCATTTAGAGGGTCTTATCAGGCTCCGATCTGAAGCTCCAAAATTTCAACCAAGGTTCCATAATATACATAATTTTTCAATTAAATTCCCAACTGGAAGAATTTTCGAACATACAATTTCAGAAAGTATCCAGAAAATCATGTTGGAAGGATAAGACACTGAGAGCAAAGAGATCATCGAAGTGATTCGTGCATTATAGCATTCTTGACTGGTGACAATTTTGAACTTTCACATCCACCTCTAATAAAGCCACGCCCAGGTCTTCAAACCAGGGCCTGGTCAGGCCCTGATGTAACGCCTAAAATTCCTACTACATATCGAATCATCGAACCTCTCCCAAACGTCTAAAATGGATCTTAAAATCATGCAAGGATACGCTAATAACGTTATCCGTCTATCATTGTTTCAAATGGTGAATTTCCGCACTGCTAGAATCTCACGGTATCCACGATTATTATTGCCTCGCGAAACTATTCAGGAGCACGTAGGTACCAAATACTGATAGGTACCATATACCTACTTATGAGACTGTACGTACGCTTCGGACGCCTTTAGGTCGCGTGCACATACCTAGCCACACCGTGCCGCGTGTGCCGTCGAATTACGAGAGTCGGTGCGCGGCTGCATCGCGCGAGTGGAGCACCGCCGGTGTGTGCCTCGTACCCTGGCATGCTGGCACGTGCCTTCGCGAGTACGTAAAGTCCTCGTTAGTATACGCCAGCGCAGTGTCTAGTTTACGTAGTGAGATATGAAATTCTAGGAGGAGGTAGAGAACGACACGAAGGACTGGTTGTAGGAGAAGTAGTAGAGCGCATAACCGCGACGGTAGCTTCCGACGGCGTATAGCAGAATGAATAGATAGATGGAGCGAACAACCAGAAACGAGAGGGAGTCCTAGCGAGGAACGATTTCTCCCGCGAGAGTAACCGTTCTCCGCGCACTTACCGCGCAAATTATTACACTTGCCCTCTTCGTAGCTCTCCCGCCTGGTGGTAGTCCACGATATATCTAATACCCGTCGTTATATTCACAAATTTATCACTTTCCTGGGACCAAAGTGAGACGTTTAACGAATACCTTCTTCGATGGAATCACAGTTTTGTTCTCGCATGTATCATCCTGCACGCGCGTTGCGTGAACGCAACGCGCTTAGTTAGCGATACAGAGACGGCATTGGGAAGGAAGAACCAAGGACCAAGGATATGTGGCGTGGAGGGTGGAATACCGAGGACGAGAGCTAGACCCTTGGTCCTAGCTCGGGGTAGAAACGTTCAAGCCGAAGTGTGGTTCTTCAAGCTGCGACCGATGATGAAATGTTTTCTTCGCTGCGCTGCGGCTGTGGAACGGTCGATTCTGTGTTCTTCTCTTCTTCCAGGCTTCAATTGAAGAGAATTCTTTACGTTTCGACTCTGATCGAGGCCCTCTTCAGAATTTGTTTATTGTTTCATGAGTTATCTTTTCGCTTTGTTGCATTTCCTTATGTTTTTTGGTCTTTGCTATATGTCTCTTGTTATGATTGTCTACTGTTTTGTAATTTCGGTTCTTGTCTCCTGTGTTGTTTTTTTGTTCGAATCTTCTAAACATAACACAATAAAAACAAACAGAAGATTCAAACAGAAAAACAACACAGGAGACAAGACGGGAAATTACAAAACAGTATACAATCATAACAAGAGACATACAGCAAAGACCAAAAAACATAAGGAAATGCAACAAAGCGAAAAGATAGCACACGAAACAATAATAGATAAATTCTAAAGAGGGCCCCGACCAGGGTCGAAAGGTAAAGAATTCTCTTCAATTAAAACCTGGAAGAAGAGAAAAACACAAAATCGACCGATCCACAGCCGCAGGCACAGCGAAGAAAACGTTCGAGCCGAAGTGCTGACGAGGACGTAAAATGCTACATATCCTACCTGGTAGCGGCAACACTGCCGCTCCGGAGTTGCCGACATACTTGCGAAGATCATTCCTTACATGCACTACGGTACGGTTCTACGAGGGATCTAGCACATAGAACAGACGGGAATGAGGATGTCGAGGACGGAAAGAGGAAGAAAGATGCGGTATCTGTCTTCTCTCAGAGAAACGACATCGTTCGCAAGCGAATCGTCGATGAAATGACGTTCGTTGCTCGATGGCTCGAAGATAAAGGCGTTTCTTGCGGTCCAGCCGGCTTCTGGACTTTGTGGGCGAGGTTCTCCTCGCAGGACGCAAGAATCGAGCCAGGGGGGCCTGCGGGGTGGCCCGGGATGGACTCCTGGAGTGGAACGGCACGGAGGAACGGAGGCGAGCTACTGGCCTATACCTTCTTCAATGCCATTAATCACGTTACTCGGAGTCCTCGGTTTTGCCACGTTCCTCCTCGTCGTCGCGCCTCGAGGAAGAACAAGGGGCAGGAGGGTAGGTCGCGGCGAGCGAGGTTCGAGGTCTATCCGAGCCAACGAAGTGGTTTTCGGCTTTTCCGTGGTATACGCTCCTCGCTCCTAGCCCGAGCTTCCGGAAAACCGGGTACTTTGCTTCTTGCGAACAAACCAACCCCCGTCTCGGCCACCCTGACGACGGAGTATACGCGAGTTGTACAAAGTACAACTGTACACACTATGGCTCTGTCATCTTTCTTCAACACAAAGGGAGAGAAAGAGCGGTTTAGAGAGTCGTCCTTGAGAGAATGTTCCATTGATACAGAATACTCGAGTTGAATTTGTTGGAAATTGTTGTTGGACCACCGAGTAGACTATCGACGGTATAATTTCGGAACTGCCGTAACGTGACTACTCAGCAGTTGTACTCATGTACAAATGCTATATAACCAGTACGCGGAAGAGCTTCGGACAACTTCAGAGATACAGTGATCTACGATAAGGTGATTTATTTTTCATTTTTTTTATTATTTTTTTTTATTTTAATTTATTTATAAATACGGGAAACCACCCAATTAAGGTATTAAGGCGATTTTAATAGGTGCTTTCCTCTTAAAGATTTTTTACCTAAAAATGCTCACAAGAATTCGGGGTCGACACGTACGAGTGTACACGGCGCTTAAGCAGCAAGAGGAGCAGTAGACCAGCGGTGTCTCGTTTTCGACATGGCCATGGGACGGGAACGAGACGACGGCAAGTGGCTACGTGGGAGAGGAAGACCTAACTCGGTTTGATATACGGCTACAAGTTCCTTGGGACGAGAAAGTGGCAACATAATCCAGGTGCAATTCACTCCGACTACCGATTTTCAAGCCACTCACACTCGTTCCTTCATCTCTCGCTTCCTCGCATTCTACTATCCTCCGCTCTACGTGTCTCACTTGTACCGGTCAACTGCCCCGAGTCTTACAGTGGTACTCTGCACCGTTGAGAAGTGAGCCCCAGATACAGTGGAACTACGTGTGAACTGGAAGGACATTTGTACGACGTATGTATCCAACCGTCTTCGGAAATGAAACATCGCGAGACTCTGTAGCGACACTCCGGTAAAATGGAACAATATAATAATACAACATAATACTGAATACCCGGTGAACGTTCGTGGGATGATTGAATGTCGTGATATTTTTCACATCAGACGGAAACGCGGTACAAATTGCCGGCCGTGCCATCTACGGCTCTCTGTTCTGTACAAAAAGGCGGAATTGGTGACTCCAAGTTACAGCGGGCCTGGAGTCGTCTTCCAAGCTTTGGCGCCCGAAGATGGCGTCGACTGCGCTTCGTGCGGCGGATAACTTTCTCAACTAAACTAATCTGCTAGAAGTTTTATTAATATGCAACTTTGCTGGGTCGGGTAAACAAACGTTGGAGATGACCGCCTACCGACTACCGCTTCCTCTATGGCTTGCCGTCGCCTCGACCGAAACGGTCCGAAAGTCTACCGATCGTGCCGTGATTACATCGGGACGCCAGACTCATCGGAGTTGGAGCGAGGACTCTTTGATTGCTGCTTACAGTAATCATGTCTCGTCGGGTTGTTTGCTGGTAATTTAAAAAAATAACTGGTAATTCATCTAACAAATTGTACTTTAAAGTTACGCGCTATCGGGAACTTCCCTCGTAGAAGTTTTACAGCGTTACACAGGGACCAAAGCCTAGTCACGGCCTCAACAGACCCCGATGTAATGCGATCTCATCCACGCTGGTTGCAACTACCTTGACTCCTCAAACTCACCCAGACAGGTGTGAATTCTTCTATCGCTACACCATAATTCCCAAGAGAACAAGTAGTAAGTCCGAGTTCACGAAGTACGCAGTAATAAACTATACAATAGTAGATATGACCATATAACTATAAAGAGAAAATTACGAGTGACTCGTAATCTGCGCAGTTCATAAGACCGTCGAGAGACCATCCGGAGTGCTGCATAAGCTGGTAATTAATTGCCCATAGTGTAAATCGGCGGTACGGTATTCCACTCGAGATCGTTTTACTACTCAGTTCCTTTCGCTGGAGGGAGTAAAAAAAAAACAAGCGGCGTCATTGGCGAGGTAAGCTGGACGTAAACTGCGTCGTTCTCTTGCCCCTCTCATTTCCTCTCTCCTTGTGGGCCTGTTCACTTCACCGGCTTCTTCTCGATTACGTCCCTCCTTGCCGATCTCGGTCATGCCTGTAGCTATCTTCTTCTTTCGCCTCTTCTTCTTCTTCGTCGTCTTCGTTGCATCGCTCTCGGTAGTCTGCGGCGTCCCCGGGTTCGTGGGTGTAAATCTGTCTCCCAGATTAAGTCCAAACCCTGAGTTGTATAAATTGAAGTCGAACCCTCCACCGCCACCATCGGCTTCTCCGCCGCTTCGCCGCAACGGCAGCAATGCCAGCGGAGAAGAGTATCTACACAGTCGTGGGCTCTCTCCTCCTTCCACGTCACTTTATTTTCGTTTATTTGCTGTCAGCAAACATGCCTGGTGTGTCTCTTCTTCTCCGAGCATCGCGCATACTGCGCACAGTAGGCTCCTGCGAGCCAGAATGCTATACGTTACGGCAGCAGGAGCCTCAGCATCCTTGCGCGAGCCTTTGCTCCCTACTTCTTCCTCCGTCGCTTCTACATACTGTATGCATACAGAGCTGCCGCTGCCGCTGCTCTTCTTTTCCGTCGTATTCAACCCTATATACTTGCCGCTCTTCGTGTGTACACACGTAACTTGTATCTCGGTCCGGGCGGCGAAAGAGTTTCAACCCGGCAGCGAGGCCGCATGTATGAATGTGCTCTACATAAAATCCGCTTTCCTTCGGAATCTCCGCCTGTTCTTACACCCGCCAAATATCGACAATGTCCCTCTCAATTTAACGAGTGCTTAAACATTCCTGGGATGAATTTCTCACTGTAATGATAGAACATGTTTATTTAGCGCTAGATAATTAATCGAACAACGACGTTGTTTCGCAGATCATTCTTGTTCTGTCAACAAGAGTTTGGCTCGAGGCGTTCTATTGACATTCTTTCATGCAATCTGTTATATGTGCAAGACAAGACGTATCTTAATATTCATGCGCCTCATCGCTACTTTGCTGAAAGGATAATCCTGAAGAGCAGCTCATGTTCAGTCTCGGAGCGTTTGATCTTCTTTCTGACATCGTCGGTATTGGAATCGTGTACTGCGTGTTATAACTGGGGCTATCTGAGGATAATTATCGAGGATGCACCTGACTGGTTCCACGACCCGAGTATAGTCTGCAACTCCAAAATCGACATCAAATATCGACTACTACCCTGGGCTGCGTACCTGCCACATGAAAGCACTTTTCCACTTCTGCTTCGCGACCTAATCTTCAATATCTCCACGATATTATTGCCAACCTGCAACCCTCGTGTACAACGAAGCAACGCAAGCCCTTAAGTCTTCCATTTACTCGAACCAGACCCCGTGGGTTCATCGCTCCGAGGTTTATCAGTTTCCCCGGGAATTTTGTGCTGCATCGTTTATCGAGAGGAGCGCACCAGACCCGCATCAGTTTCTCCGGCTAGCAATATGTGTGCGTGTATCTTGTATCGCCTCTTGTGCTCAGTTCGGCTTCTTGCACTTTCGATCCCAGTCTCGTTTGTTCGATCCCGTGAACGAAAAAGCCAAAAGGTATATACAGGAGAACAGGAAGTACAGCGGAGAAAGACGCCGTTGCTCTCACGTAAATAAGTGTATCCCAGTGTACATAGCGAGGTATATACGGTGTCCAACGAAGAGCTGCCGGGGGAAAACGCGGGGATTTTTCCAGGCGAGTCTCTCACCGTCTACCAAAGCGCCACGGTACTTTGCGCCAACACCTAACCCTGGACTTTCCGGACGAAGTGTCAGGGGCTCTGGAACAAATTCCAGCATGAATTGAGTGAAAGTCCGAGTACCCGTCGCAGTGTAGCGAAAATTCGCTGTTACACGTCGACTTGTACAGTGACACAGCCAATGTCCGTGGCCCACGTCAAGAACACGCTCACGAAGACTACGGGACCGTAGAAAGCTCTCAATCCTTCCTCGAGCAGTCGATTTCCTACCCAACCGCGTCTTCCGGAAACAGAGATTTGACGCGTCTCACCGATTTGCTACAAACAAACGGCTTCCCGCAGTCTATGCAGGAATTTCGCTCGATTGAACAATTCCACATTCATAGTATATTCCCCGTCCTCTGATCTGCTCTTCTATTCGAATGGGAATAAGGATATCCCGTGGCGGAGACAATGGCCCGAAAGAATCGATGTAACAACCATCCGAGAGATTTGATGGGTAGTTTCGGTCCAAGTTTATCGCCAATTTGAATTTGGACAATCGCAAGTTGGTCTTGAGTTGGGATTTTATCATTGACACTCCAACGACCAGATTCGGCCGGGTAGTCCGACATTCGAACGGGTGAGAACACGCGCAAGGACAATGGAGCATTGTGTCGCCGGTCGTTTACCAGGGGCTCGATAAATACAACTTCGGACTGATTATGTTATTGCTCGCTGGATACCGGCCTTCGCTGCAAGTGCGTGCGATCGGGCGTTCTCTCGTTACAACGTATTGCCGTTTAACAATGAGACGGGACAATGATGCTCGTTGCGGATCGGTGAACGCAAGGCGTCTCTGCGCACTACTCGCGGTTTAACTTTAGCAACCGACTATATCGGGCGAAATTTTAGACCGTTACGTCAGGCCTAGGTCTGCACTGAGAAAATGGTATTTCCTACTATAACGAATAGTTCCGAGTGGGAACTATCGGAACTAGATAGTATATATTTAAGTGATTAAACTATAATTATGGTTTCTACTATAATTTTTTTTGTCATTGTCGTAACTATAAAATGTAAACGTTCCCCCGTGGCAACTAATTTTTATGGTAAAAAATCAGTTTTCCTGCTTTTACTATGTATATCCTCGATCAGATCTATAAAATACCAAATAGCGTTCGAAATTGAACTGTAAGTTGAAAACGTAAACGTGTTCGTCCCGCAAATAAAATAAATAAATAAATATATATAACAAGGGTATAATCCAGGATCGATAAATATACTAGAATAATTCTACGATTACCGTTATACGTTACAGTACGTACAGTACAATACGTTACAGTACGATACGCATTGCAAATCGATGGACACACGATGCCAAAACAATTCTTCGAGAAAGTCGACCAACCGGGAACTTTCCGTTACTTCGTTGCCGTCGTCGAATTCAGTAATTTATGCAGAAACTATATACACTGTACTTTCAAGTGGAAGTGTTTTTTTTTCTCCTGCACTATAATAGGAGTGTAGCGCATGACTTCGAGAGATCCCGAAAGCACTTTGGCTTTCGTTACGCTTGAGAAAATTGCCAGTTTCGAGTCGCTCACCTTGCGAAATGTTCTTGCTTCTCCACTTCGTACGACGTACAGCCCGGGAACGATCGAACGTTTCGAGGGCGTGGTCGCGATAGCTGGCCTCGTCGGCATCGAAATCGGCAGGAAAGCTTCCTTTCCACTCCCGAATTCACTCGAACAATAATACGGTAATGCCGACGTTGACGTTTCGAGCTGGCGAGTACATCACAGTTCGGACGATGTCCGAACTAGTTGGTTCCACGAGGTATAAAAAAAAGTGAGGTATAAAAAAAAAGTGGTTCAAGTACCGAACATGCCTCGGCCGCCTCGCTGAAATGCCTACACCGATATCCCCAGATCTATAAAACTCTACGACTATTGCCATTTTCGTTAAACCTCTTCATTCCGGAGCATCGGATCATGGAGTTCTCGGGCGTCGTTGCGAGCAGGTAGGGAGGATAACGACGCGGAGAACGGGGTTAGCCACGATAGAACGTAGTCGGTCGGTGTGGTCAGCTGGTATTCCGCAAACCGGTCGGCGGTGGAGCTCTTTTCTCGGTTCTCCGGCTATCGCGTCAGAGGCCGCCGGCGTGGCTACCGACACTTTGGTTTCCTTCGTCGAACTTGCCGGGAGGAACGGTGAGCGATCGTCGATGCGGCGAAGTTTCACGATCCGCACGTGGTGCGTTACATTCGGTGGTGGCTCCCACATAATATCGTGGAACCTCTGCGGTAGACAGGAGGCTGGAAACCCGCAGGATCTACTCGGCTATCGCGGCGACGGTAACCTCCTTTCGTATTCATAGGTATACCGAAACTTTGGAAAAAGTGCGATGAAACCCGAGTCGAAGTACCGAGGTGGATACCGTGGAAATATATAAGTATAGCGATGGACGCGTATCGGAGGATACGTATTACCGGGTCAAACTAACTCGAAGTTAGAGCACAGCCCCGGTGTGTTATGTAATTTCAGTTGCCGATGTAAAATATCGAGTGTAGTCGTACGGTTGTCGGGGTTAACCCTCCCGCTCTCTTTATGGACTTCGAGGAAGCTTCGTGTCGGGCAAATAGCGCACTTCGTACATAGGCGCTGTACTGTATTAGAGTATATTGCCTCGGAGGGAGAGCCGCCTGAGCGTGCATCGTGTCGAACTTCCTATCGGGTATTCCACGTCGCGATAACGCCCGGGCTACACCATTTAACTAACCGGCGATCGATCGCGATACACGCAGAAGCACAAGCAGAAGCAAGGAGAACCAGTGAATGGGAGGGATTGGGGCCATATATAGATTTTGCATTCCCGCCACTTCAGAATGTTGCTACACGGCATGCACTTTAGATCCTGCGCTGTAATTGGTTTTCACGAAGAAAAGTTCGGAAATCAGTTCTTGCATCCCGGTTAACTGGAGATTGTTATTTGGTTCGATTACATTTTGAAATCACGATAATCTGAAAGCCGAATTTATTGCATTGATTAAAGAAGGGTGAAGGTTTATTGTGGGTGTAAGGTTAGGTGAAACGTGGAACTTTTGTAGGGCGCTACCTAGAGGGAACCTAGTATTCGCCAGTTTGCGAGCTTCATACTGTACTTATGACACCAAAATGTTATGGACAAATTCGAGGAAAATTTGAGGAGGCACTTAAATGTGTATCTCAGTTTCGCTGAGATTATATTAGTGCATAGTGAGTGGTTTGGGTTTCTGAACCCATTCCAACGTAAACGAAAGCGATTATCGAACTAAATGTTATTTCGTACGTCGCGCGCGAAATGCATATTTTCATTTTTTAAATAAATGTCCCAACACAACCAGGAAATGTCCTGGAAATTGTTCTTGGATGTCCTTAAATTTCGTACCGACTTTTTACTGGACACCATGTTTAACACAAAAGTTGCTGCGGCGTAAGAAATTATTGTTTGCGGCTGAGAGATAAGTGACTGAGGAACAGTGTTCGTAAAAGAAAAAAATAATTCGATACACACGCTGAAGGAAAGGTGAGAAGATTGTATATTTCCGTTCGCGTTGTTCCTACGTGCGAATCAAGTTCCGCGCAGGTCGCGGCGACCGTCCCAGCTCGTTCATCGTACCATATGCCACGATATTGTTTCCAGGTGAAACAGGTTGCCCCGGCTGGACGGGTATGGCTATGGCTGGCTTCGGTTGCTCCATTGCTGCACAAGCCGATGAGAAAACGAGTCTGACTGCGACAGATAGAAATAAAGAGAGGCCGCGGCAAAGGTCTCGCGGTCTTCTTATGTTTTACGGTTTGCCGCGCTCGCTTCTATATGGTATCTCTCGGCATCTTCGATGCCACGTTCGTACGACAACGATGGCGACGACCGGATCTCTTTCTCTCTAAGCAAGACGATCTCGCGACGCGATGGAATTCGTCCCTGTGCGAATGTATCTCAGCTGGACGCAACATCTTTTTCTCCACGCCTCTCCTATTCACCTTTTTTTCTGTTGTTTCTTTTTTTTGCCTCGACGGTTTAAAGCAGCACCTCCGACTTGCTTCCAACGCTTCCCTCCTCGAGTCACTTCTTATCCGTAGCTTTAAGGGGGTCGAGTCAGGGCAATGTAACCGAGTTTAAACTTGGTTATATATATTGTTGCGTTCTCGCGGAATAAATAACGCGCGTATGTGGTTTTGGCGCGGATATTATTAAGTCCAATCGCATCTAAATATCTCTGATCAAGACTCTCGTCATCCGGTGAATCGATAATCTGTACGTTTGTCATTTGTCATGCTGAGCTATCCCGGTTATCGATGTAATATCGTGTGCCTCAGTCAATCCTCATCGCTATATTCGTTACAATATATATAGATATCTGCCACGGGTCCGTGTATGACAAATGGCTATGTTTTTAATGTTTAGCATTAAAAAAATTACTAGTTGTGCACTTGAGTCTTGTAGATCCTCCATTTACCGAGCAAAAACATTTTCAATTTCAAACTTTGTCGCGTGTTCCCGAGAGGATCAGACGTTTCATTCAGTCCTGACCAGATGCCCGCCGCATTATGTGCAATAAAGCAAGGATATCCGGAGAATACAAGTTACTGTGATTCTACAAAGTCCTCCGTAAGATGACACCCTTGTTATGTTACGGTTACATAAGAAAATTGTAATAAAACAGTAAAGTAACTTTATCTTTCTCTTCAATGTGTATTAATGACAATGGTGCAATTTTTTTTACATTAAACATATCGCACTACTAGAATAACAGCGTAAAAGTTGGCAAACTTCTAAAAGATGCTGCGCAGTCTACATCGAGCTAATGGTTTATTATTGGAACCACGACGTGGCTGGACGTGGTTGCAGTTGTCACCGAGGAAGATAGTGACGATAATAAAATTTTAGATATATGTATTCCGAATGAATTATCGTCGACATTTAATTCCGTAATCGATCAGAATAATCAGTAACCGTCCCGGAGCGAATAGTCCGAAGGAAATGCGGGCAAGGTCGTCCCCCTTCACCCTCTTCCCCTCGGCAGAATCGATATACGATTCCGGGGTGGTAAATTGCTTTCCTGAACTACTTAATCCTCGCACCTCGCTTCCGTTTAGCAAGACGCACGATGGCGACGCCAGGAGGAAGTACGAGAGGGATAGTGCGGAACGAGGAAGAATGAACGAGATCGTATAATTTTGCCACACCAAGTTTCCACGCAATCCCCCCCTCGGTTACGTTCTCGCTCGGTCGCTCACTCGCGCTCACTGATTAATATCCAGGTTCACGGTGGAAAAGTTGGCTGTTAAAGCGTGCGACTTTGCCGGCGAGACAAAGAATGCCTTCTCGCCCATCCGAGACCGTCTACCGTCCTGTTGGAGGGAAAGAAAGACCGATAAAGGGCCGAACTGAGACCAACACCGGGAACGAAACGGAAAATAAATTTTCACGGTAAAAAGGAACGGGATGAAGAGTGAAAGAGTCTTAAAGAAGATAAAAAACGAAAAGAAAAAAAGAAACAGCCGGAGAAAACGAGGAGAGAGGTAAAAGTAAAAGTCCGTCTGTCTCATAATGGAGATAATTCTTTTGTGATGAAACCGAGTGAATGATCGATGAAGTGGAACGGTTACGATCTAAAAGGGCTAAAATGTTCTTTAAAAACTTTGGGTCCTGATAAAAAAAGAAAATCCTCGAAGACGAGCGAAGTTAAGTACGAAGCGGAAATGGATGATGATGGAGGGGAAAAAGTGAAACTCACTTTTATAATGAAGCTAAGTCTTCAGCGATCAGTCGCATTTAACGTTCGATGAAGAAAAAGAACTTGGAAATGCCCGAGATTAAGTCCACTCTTGTAGGAACGCCATATTGCATCGACCGATATATTCGACGAATTTATCGACGGTGTCGAAACTCTGATTTCAGTTTCGTGGTCAACGGCCGTCGTTGAATCCAATAGAAGATTGCTTGGGTGTCACAGAAGACCCTACCAGCAAAATTTAAAAAATTCTGAACGATGACTCTTTCGAAATGTTCGTGACTGATTTCCGGTGAAGTATGCGAATCAGCTTCATTTTACTCTCACCAGTTCATCGCAGCATTCCATGTTGCGCATTCGGTGCTGGACCAGAGACGCAGCCTACGAACAAACAGGTTTGCCCTCTGCAGCGCGCTTACCTTTGCTGCAGCAAGGGTGTGGAAAGGTACGAGATGGCGAGTTACGTCTCGGACTCGGTCTACGGCTATTCGCTGCTCCTGCTTCTCGGTTGTGCAAGGTGAGGCGTAACTGCTCGACACGCACCGAGGCAGCGAGATCAGGTATAGCACCTTGGCAGAGTTTGCACTCCGTACCTGCTTCTCGCATCGAAACGCTCATACGACTCAACGCACCGTGCGCAGAGCAAGTCCTTCCTATCGTATTCCTTTCACCGGACCTGCCATCATTTTACGGTACGGAATTTAATGCACTACCCGACTCATTACGTCAGTGCGACTTCCGGAGATCTTCCTTCGACATCTAACCGATCGAATATCGAATTTTATGCACGACTATAGGTGTGGCACCCTCGCATTTCGAGCTTCCTGAGAAAATCGAGAGGTAACTGCTCAATCGAGTATCCCGGGTGTATAAAAGAACGAGCTGCATTCACACATGGTACTCAACCGCACCACTGCATTCTCCACTCTCCTTCCGAGACTCCGTCGTCCACTGTCAAGGGGCAACAGCATCGCCACGACTTGGAATCTCTCCTCTAGCTCGGTATCTCTGCCGCTCCGGAGTCTTTTTATTTTTTGTTCTTGCTCTATCCTCATCGTTCTCAGTTTCTCTTTTTCTCTCGTTCTCTATCGCGACTCGAGCGACTGTCGAGCGATCGACCCATCGTCTCGAGCCTCGTCGTTCGCGATCGAGAGGTAAGGTATGTTGCGTGTGTGTTTGCAGCCCATCGTCTTTCCAGTCCATCGTCCTCTCTCCTCGCGGACCTTCTCCTCGCGAGGCTTTTTTTTTTGTTCTCTTTTATTTTGTTTCTTTTCCGTTTATTTTTTTATATCGCTCGCCTTGGCTTTTATTTTCTTCGGAGGGGACATCGCGCGCGTCCCTCACCCCCGGAGAGAAAGAGGAGGCTGGTGCCGAGTGTGTGCAGGTGTCGATCGCTGACGACGAGAGGAGTTCCGATAACGATCTCGATGAAGCGTCGGGTATGTCGTTTCGTCCGGGTGTTCAGTGTTGAGAAAGAGATCGCACGAACTAATCGAGGAGGAGCGAACGAGACGACGACGGAGAACAGAAGTATGCCTGACTTGTGTGTTTTGTAACGTGGCAAATGTGGCCGCTAACCAGTTCACGGGAACGAACTACCGACGCGTGGACGTGTTAATATTTTGATCAGTCTTTTAGAGACGGTGAATTCCACTGGCGTACGACGGCATTTAGCTTCGACACCTTCGATGCGAATTCCTTGGATGGGCATTTAAGATTTCACGGAAGGTCATCGAGATAGGCTGTCGTCGAACGGTTATCGATAACTTGATGACGCAAGCTTAACTGTGCCTCAACGTTGATGATCGATACAAGAGACGACAATTGGTTCTCATGCGACAAATCAGGACTTTCGCATGTGGCTAAAAAAGGTATGCTGCGAATCTCCCGTCAGCGATGAGTGTCGATGAACCCTAATTCGAATCGCGGGTCTCGAAATTTTGGCTGGGAACAAGAACTGGATCTCCCTCGCTTCGGTGGCGAAGACATTTCTCGTCTTTCGTATGTTCTTTATTTTCTCATTCATTTAATTTAAGTGTTCCTTCGGTTGGGCGTATCGTAAATCGATCAATCGGCAAATTTCGATTCCCGGAATCACGAACGTTTCGGTCGCCACGACGGGGTGTTGGAGATATATCGACGGGCTACACGACGGGACCCGATCGGAGAAACCCCACCCGGGCATCAGTCTCGATCCTTTCTTAACAAGCACCGCCCCAAAAATACGAACGTGTTTCGCACATTAGTCCAATTAATTAAATGCTAATTATGATCGACCGGTGGCGCGGGACGCATATTGATTATGCCTTTGGACATCGGACGGAATACATCGTCTCATCCGGTCATGCCGTGCATCTTATTATCGTTTTTCCCTAATTCTTGGCTTTTTGTCGGCGGCGGCTTGTTCCTCGAAGATTCTCCAGGGAGCAATAGATTCCAATGTTCATCCTCTACTCATTTGCAATTTATATCACTTATTATCACACTAAGTTCAATTTTGATGCGTAACCGTTGCAAATGCACGTTACTCGAGTACCGGCATTGGCACGGAGTGTGATGGAACTTGTGGGTGCAACAAAGTAACTAAGGAGATACGGCCCGTAAATAGCAAATAAATTAACAATAAATAAATAACAATATGTTCGTTTAATTGTAAAAATAAGTCACGTTGGAATGCGGAGGAGGCCGGGCCGGGTGGAAAAATTTCTTCAGTCATGTGACCATTCATGGTGGGTGCAATTGCTGAGGGATCCAGTTAGTTATGTGTTCAGTTGATGATGGGTCAAATTGGTGACGTGTCACGTGGGTAATGTATCCAGTCGATGATGGTTCCACTTGATGATGTGTCCAAATAGTTATGAGGCCAGATGATGACTGGTCGAGTTGGTAATGCATCCAGTTGGTAATCTGTCCAATTGATGACGGGTGGAGTTGGTGATGTGTTCAATTAGTTATGTGTCCAGATGATGATGGTTCCAGTTGGTGGTGTATCCAGATGGTGATGCGTCCATTTAGTCACATGTGCAGTTTGTCACGACTTCAGATGATGACGTGTCTAGTTGGTTCCAGATTGTGATGTGTAGAATTGGGGCTATTCAGGACTATTCTCTGTGCAGTTGGTTGTGTCAAGTTGGGTCCATGTTCATTTGGAATCTGTAGGAGGACGTTCTGCCGCTGCCCACGGTAAAGGGTTAGTACAGGGCGCATTGAGAGAGCGAGAGAGAGCGTTATCTACATTCTTGTAATCCGATCGCGAATCCGAACGAGCGCGTGCATGCACGCACGGCATGTCCAGCGGGTCCAGCGGTCAGCGCGTTGCGCACCCGTGGCGAGGACTCACGCACGTATTTCGATATCCGGGCGGGAACGAAACTAATGCGACCAAGCCGAGCAAAGAAACCAGAGGGGGCTGAGAGTGAGAGACGGCAAGGAGGATTGCGGCAGGGAAACGGGGAGGGGGCGAGATGGGTCGAAGGGAACGAAGTAGCACTGCGGGCCCAACAATTACTCGGCCACTCGCATCCGCACCGTAATCACCTTTAATTTACGACAGGGATGTCAGTCGCACTCGCGGCCGATCGGTAATTAAAGTCGATCGGCAGAACCGTGCGAGCACTGCGGATTTCTCGACAGCGGCGAAGAAGAACAACCACTTCGGTGGTTCTTCTCTCTCCGCTGAGATCCCGCGTTGCGAGAAATTTGTGTCGTCGCCACTCTTCTCGCCGGTGTTCGCTCGAATAATACAACTCTCAACGTGTGTCCCGCTGCATAATTCAGAGACATTCGATTCCGTGCACTTCCTTTCGCGGCTTTGCGAAAAAATTCGTTCTGTATTTCGACGAATTCGCATCGATGCTTCAATAACCGAGGAGTTTCGGGTTTTTCGTGAGGTACGACGTAGCTTCTAGCAACATCGATAAACACGATTTGTAAAGTCTTCTTTTGTCGTTTGTAAAACATATACGAAATCTGGTATTTATAGTGCACGAACCATAATATATCTCTGGCCGAGACATAAAAGATATTGGACGTTCGCGTATGGCCGCAGTATATTCCTGGCTGCAGCTAATAATGTGCGAGGTTGGCCTTTGTACTACGTCTTCCCTTTCATCGATCGCGTACAGAGCACGAACTTGATTAACCGCTATTTGAGGAGACCCCCGCTCCCATCTCGACGCTCCGTGAAGTTTTGTGTCTCAAAGGGAAGCTTGGCGCCTAAACTCGACATCGTCCGAATACATTAATATATTTCCACCATGTCTGATACACGGCTATTCAGTCTCACGAAAAAAGACTGTTTGATGTTCATCCCGATGCGTACAGAATTTTTCTTTAATATTCTCATGATCTTCTTGTGGACGAAGTCGTGGTTTTTGGAATCCATTAGCTGAAGCCAATTTTTAGCTTTAAGGGGAATAGCACCGAGTTGATAATAAAATATGAAGTCTTCGGGTTATCAAAGCGAATCCTTAAAGATGTCGAAGCACTCTGCTTCCGCACTCACCAGCGTAGTTATACGTGGTTGGAATTGAAGACATTTTGGAATAAAATCCGGAATATTGATGTTGCGATCTCATTTTTCCGAGTTTTGCATAGCGGAGGGTATGGCGTGTGCGAATAACAATTTTAGTATTCGTATACCGAAAAGAATCAAGAATCACCATTATTCGGAATTAATTGAAAAACAAAACAAAAATCACTAGGCCGTTCGTTTCAATATTCATTTCTATGCACAGATTCAGTATAAATGTTTAATGCATTTTTTTCAATTTTTACCTTTGGGTCAATCGTGAACTCAAAGATTATACAGCGGATGACAAATTAAATACGGTCCGCGAAAGCATCGATGCTTTTACCCTACGTGCTCGCAGAAAATGCTCGGCAAGGCGCTCAGATTTTTCGAATCGTCTCACCTTTAGTTGACATAGTGGAAAAAATTTCTACGTCACACGAAAATTGTCTGTGATATAGAAAATTGTGAAATAATGCATACGTGGCCGGGTAAGTACGGGTAAGAGCGAAGCAATAGAGCGGACTCGATTTCGTGAGCGGAAATTCAGCCTGGTTTGCCGCGCCATCGGGCAAGGAGGCCAGTCGTAGTAATGAAACGTAAAAATGTCGTAAAAATCGTAAAACCAATATGAGAGAAGCTCGAAAGATATCTACGTACCGAGAGCAGCGGGTCCAGTACTAGCTGCGGTCGACCAGCAGTAATATGGAATACGTATATATACATATGTATATGTAAAGAGAATGTGGAGAAAATATCGAGAATACGTATGGGGGTCGTCGTGGTCGTACTGAGAGGGCTGAAAGTCCAGAGACCGCGGGGCCGATGACCCATTCACCGGCGTGCATTTTTCGCTGTAGCTGAGCTTCGCACGATCAAACCCGCTCAACCTCCTCAGCGAACGTCCCGGTACCAGCAAATTGAGAATTTTCCAGCGCATATATGAAGTCCGTGGTTCGATTTGAACATCGGACTGACCTCAAAACAGAATCTCCCTTGGGGGAATTACGCTCGTGTCTGACCCGCCTCCCCTCTCTCTTCACCGTTACAAAATACTCACTTTTACTAGGTGAAATATGACTAAGCGTCAGATCAACAAATATTTTCCTTGGTTTCTCGTACTCCGATTTACAAAAAATCCTTACGATATCATACACGAAAATCAAGAGATACTTCTTTTGTGTCACTATCAGTGTCCAGTGCTCTTTGAGCGCTTAACAATGATTTAAGGCTGACAATAATACGCCTCGAGTTTTTTTTTACTTAACCCCGATTTGTTTAGACTGGATGTCAATTTTCTACGACCACAAACCCATACAGGCTATTACTTTTTGTACTGTTACATGCACGAATTGTACGGTTTCATACACTTAACTTCCAATTTGAAAATTCTAGTTTTTTACCGAAAGTCATAGAAGAAAACGTCACTTTCGGTTTCCAAATCTCGGTCCTGTACCGAAAATTCCGATTTTTCGGTCGGTAGTGACGTTATGTAGGGGAAACGTCACTTCCGATACATTTTCTTCTATGACCTCATTTTCAGTAAAAAAAAATTGGCAGAATGATACGATCGTGTTTCTGACAATTCGAAAGAAACGATATTTGGGTGTTTAAAATCTTGAGGAAAATAACAAAATCTGCCTCAAGTATCTCTTTAATTAGCGAAGAAGAGAATAAATCTAATTCATGCACTCGGTGAATTAACGCCTCGAGTGACCTGCCAAAAGACGGCTCGAAACCCTTCGAAGGACGGGGATATATACGTAGTGTGTGATACGACCGTTCTACTCGCTATCCTCTTAAGGACCCAGCACTTTCCGCGCAAGTAGAAAGTCGTTATTCCATGCTGGTCACTCGCCGGTGGGTTCCCAGTTTCCACCAACACCAGACCGTCGCCTCTACGAGAGGACACACAGTTTGAGAACCAATAAAATGAAAATACGAGAGTCGGAACAGGAGATAGAGCGACAAACGGAAGAGAGCTTGGGAAAAGTGGTGACGGCGTATTCTCGGAACAGCACGACTATTCAAGGAGCAATGCCAACTGGAGAGATCTTTTCAACCCTTCAGTCTGAGGGCATTAAGGGTACTTTGATGACGAAAGTGCGAATGTGGAATCCCCCGTCGAATGGGTCTCTTTCTTCCCATTCGTGTCGGTGTTTTTCTTTTTTTTTTTCTTTCAAGAAGAAACCGCATCGCACCGGCAGCGCGATGTGAAGAAAATGATTTTATGCCATGGGTACGTTCAGCCTTTCCGAGCACGTAGACGAACCGCAGGAAGAGGTCTCTGGGCTCGACTGCCTTTCAGTTTATACAATGGGAACGTAACGTTTCTCAACCACGCTGTTAAATCATTGAAGGAAATAAATACACAACGTTAGATGAAACTCATTAAGGTAGAGACAAGTTTCACAATGATGCTTGAAATTTCATAATAATCACATTAATAAAAAGGACATTTAAACTTTGCAATCCTTTCGTAAAAACTTCGCTCTTATGAAAATTTAAAACGTTATCATGCTTCGAAGTTTTTAAAAGAAATAGTCCATTCTTTCAGCTAGTGCTGAAAGAATGAATGTTGACCGATCGAGGTAATTACTTCCCACTCGAATGAACCGTGACCGAACAATTGTTTACATCCAACCAACCGAAAATCAATCCCGAAACTAAAATTTCGTGATTTTCACTGTCGGTACATTACCGACGCACTGCACCGGGAGAACCTTGAAACGGGGTTGAATAATTATGATTGAAAACAACAACAAGAAAAATAACGCGAACGCGAATAGTTCCAATGCATACAATGTCCAAATCTCTACTCCCTGATTCTCCCGAATAGTCAGTTATTCATTATCATAAAGATTATGGCTTCAGCCCTTTCGATCGAATCCTGTTGAAGCTCGAGGCTTTCAATCATCAACCCTACTACATACGACAGATAATTCATGTTGTAGTCTCGTTCGTAATGTAAGCCCAAAACAAAATATGTTACGGCTAATAACCATACTCGCTATTATGAAAACAAGAGAGGGAGGCGGCGAGTGGTCGTGAGCTTTCGAACAGCGTATTACACGATGACCGACCATTCATTTGCACGTATATCGTGATCTCATTCATACCTTCCCTCCCGGCCACCGTTCCAGCCAATCCGGCATTTTAATATTGAAAACGTAGCGGCGTGGACCATCAAAGGATTGCCGTATGGTTAGCGCCGCCGCTGCGGCGCTAACCATTAACTGGAATCGTCGAGCAACGGGCATTGAGCTAATCACGAGTCTCGTCGTCAGTGGGATCGTTATCGAAGTTTGGAAACCACGACTTTCGCACCCGTACGCTGGCCCCCGACGCTTTATGTTCCCTTTCACCCTTTCTCATTCGCGTTTCCTGTGATCTACCAGCTACAGCCAACTTCCCGCAACTCTCACTCCCTTTCATGCATTCAACCCTTTCTCATACAACGCGCCTCTGACCTTTAAGCTCGGTACCGTTCGGCAAATTCGCTGCTGGCTTTCCCTCTGTGATCGCGCTCTTGAAACGCTCCTACGACTTTCGCCAACAACCCTATGGCTGAACACGCTTTTCTCCCTCTATCTCTCCCTACTTTCCGACGCTCATTGTATAGAATACTATGTGGCATGGGACTCCAGACGTCGGCAGATTTTTGTTATTGTCTTTTTATTTTTATTTTTTCGTATACGATACGCGTGCGTGAATCCGGGTGAGAGCGTTTCGGACGGAGTATCAGGGCTAGTCGAACCCGGCCAACGACCTCAAATTAATTCGGTACACGTGTAGTTTGCATGACAAACTGCTGAACGGCCTTTCCGGGCGGACTATCAGGTATACACGCTGTGCTAGCCCGAGCGTTATTTGACCCTCACGTACGCACCGCCTCCCTCCCGCCCCGCCCGTCTAAACTGGCACGATTCGATTTTTCGACCAGTCCGACCCAAATTGTTGTGCGAGATTTTTTTTTACCCAGCTTCGGAATATCATTGAAATATTTGGGTAATTTTATTTTTGAGTATTTATTTTTTATTGTGATAGTAATTAGATTATTTGGGGGTGAGTGTGGGTGGCAGCATAAATCCAAGGTTTCCCCCGCAACGTGGTATTTATACGAGAGCCAGAAAGATTATACGCAATCAAGCCACCAAAGCTGGAACGTACGTATACGTTCTGCGAATTAGAATACTTTTGATTGGCTCGCGGGTTCGGACGTGGTGCGGCGTTCACGGTGTACGCTGTATTCATCCCACCGTGATGCATGGTGAGGTATTACGTAGTTCTAGCCAACAACGACACGATATATGTGGTGTACACATGTGGAAACAACCGGCAAGTGTCTATGGGCAGGTATTCATTATTCATGCCCGAGAGTTTCCATTCCACGCACGAGATAAAACAATTTTGTCCGTTTGGTTACAACAAATTTTAAGTTATTGCATAATATATAATGGTATAACTTCCGAATAGAATCTGAATTATTTAGTCTTTCTTAGTAAAAAAATAACTTAAAGCGAAAGCGAATTGAACAATAACATTTTTTCAGAATGTGATAGACATTTTTTAAATTCGTAAAGTCGCCTCACAAAAATTGTTTTTAATTTATGATTTTACACCCTCTCGAAAATTAGCTACATTAACTTCGTTTTTTGTCATATTATTCATATGCGACGAGAAGGTAATGAATGCAAACGACATGTACGTTGCTGCGTGCGAAAGCATCGGCTTCGTGCGTGAAACTGTCTTGCTAAACACGTATTTTCATAGCGCGAAACAATTACTGGCCGCGTTTATGTGATTGTCTCGCGAGTTTCGAAGGAGAAAAAAAAGTAAACAGACCAAGAAAGTGAGGTTCGAATAAAGGGGAAGTCTAGAAAGACTGAGCTTCATTGACTGTAAGAGCGAAGTAAGAAATGACACACAGAGAGGTCGGGAATTTTTACGGTTTCTCGTCTCGTTTCAAATTGCTGAGAAAAGACAATATCTTTTCTCTTCTGACCGCGTCTTTATCTCCGTTCTTTTCACTCGGCTGACTTTTCCTCGTTTCTTAGCGTGAAAAGCAATCGTTCGGCCTTCCCCCTTTATCTTCTCGTCCGCGTTGATCTCGCGCTGTTATATCTGTAGCTTTGCCAGTTCCCCGTTTGAAGACAGATTCGAACGATGCTTCTGATGTAATATTGAAAAATAAATCTCAAACAACAAATTAATTTTGCCTAATAATATTCGTTATTTAATTCAATTATTTTTCTTCTTTTCAGGTGAGTATACAGAGCGATTCTACCTATAATCACACCCTCGCAAGCTTGAGAACGCTGAGTCTATACAGAAGGTTCGTATAAACGACGTGCATTTAAACGTAATTATAATTCTTGCTTCCTCATAGAGAAAACTTCGATTTCATTTAAAATATATACATATTTATTTGCTCTGTAATATTTACTATTAGTGAAATGTATAACTACGCGAAAAATTTCTGGTTACCTCCAAATAGGGATTCACCGCTCGTACTGATCCTTACACTTACAATCTTATAATTTTTGGTGCAATCATATTATATCTGCGCATACTAAAAATTTTGCAAAGGGCAGCGCCATTCGCTTGTTACGTTAAAAGATATTGCGGGTGGCCATCTGATTTATCCTATACAGTTATTCTATAAAACTACACGATGTTATCGATAAATGCATTCTCATACACATATGTATAAAGCCAGATTTCACTACATTTTCTTATTTTGGGGGCGCAGATTGCTCCAAATAGTTGCGCAATTTACAGTTCGAAAATATATTTGCATGAATGTGTGTCTGAATTTTCGTTCTACGGATGAGATTGAAATCACAAGAACCGCTTTTATGGGGACAGAGGCGCGGTTTCTACAAAATTGCATGCAGTCTTTAAAGTTTTGTGAGTTTTGACGAGAATAACAAGTATAAACGTCCAGCATTGGTATTTAAATTCGACAGAGTTATTTTTCGTTTTTCATACAGAGAAAAAAAACGAATGCTTGTATGCGAAATTATTTTATATGCGTCTGCGTAGGCGATGCATGGATGCGTTTCATAACAGAACCACTGTATTGTGCAAGCCGGGACGTCTCGTTGTTAGTCCTTTTGTGTTGCCCCATATGTAGGTTGTACACGTCACGAGAGCATGAAAGAGGGAGAGTGTTGCACAGGATGCATACCAGCGTCGTTCCGACGAGACGTATAAAGCTGCATAGTATGCAGTATGCGCCCGGTAGTGCACTGCAAGCGATGCGCACGTATCCCGCACTCGTAATAGAGACGCCTGCAGGATTTCTCGGAGAATTCCCGCTATACAGTTCGAACCGAGTATCGCTCGTGTCTCCTCTCGTTAATTCACTGTACACTGATGATTACCCGGTGTCAGCGAACACAAGCGACGTCAACCAGTCTTAAAACTCACCCGTTCGAGATATTTGGAACGATGCTCGCATTTGTCGGCCGAACGATCGAAATCCCGACGATATTTCACAACGAACTGGCCCATTTTTTTACCCGCTTAAGGCAGGAAAAAATCGTAGCGGTTTTCTTTGCTTGGTTCGAAAAGATCCTCCTGTTTTCTAAATATTCCGGCATAGAGGGAAGATCTACTCTCTTTACCGTGTGATTTCTGTGTTGAGGGGAGCAAGTCTCGAGTGGTAATCGATGCGTAAATATATTCGATAAGAGAGTAACACCGCCTTGTAATTGCATAGTCGTGTCTGTCTGTCCGGTAATGTGTTTCCTTCCGATATGTGGAACATTGGCGGAGCGGTGAGTCAGCGTGTAGGGGGTGATACAATTTGTTTCGCGTGAATTTCCAGAAATTTTCAACCTGTACCTACTTTTGATTTTTGTTCATCCAATGGGTTTAGGTCAATTAAATTTTTCCGTCGTTTCGGTCAATCAATTCGACGTTTGGGCGGCTTGAGTTTCGTGAAATTACGAAAATCTCGAATAATTCGCTACTACGAGGACACCCCATACTTGGGAAACGTGTTGTCTGCACAGAGAAATAAAGATAGCTCGGTGGAACAGCCTGTGGGTATACTACTCGAACGTCTCGAGCCTGAACTTGCCGAGCGTTATCTTAACGGGGCCCCGTTTTCGTGTGACCAAGAATATCCTGTGTGCTTGTGCGGTATGCCTGTCTCTGCCACCCCCCTCTTCTCTCTTCGGTGATTTAAGCGACGTACTCTTCAACCCGCATACCTCCTGGCTCCTTCTTCGGAGACTCGGCCTCCTTATATCAGGACTTTCGTACGCTCATTTATGTCTTTGGCAATGACCGACCGTAGATTGGTAAGATGAAACTGCGTTGAATACCATCTTCGCAACAAGGCAAAGTAATTAGACTTTTACAAAAAAAAAAAAAAAAATGACGAATAAAAAAGAAAAAGTCTTAATATTTGACACCACACACTAACTCACTTTTATGACGGAGGTCCACTCCGTCAAAGAAATAATTTCATATATTTACTGGTTATGAAGGAGAAAAAAAAATTCGAACGGAGGGGCGGTGAAGAAAAGAATCATCCAATGATTGCCCCTTCGTCAAATCTCTTAATATCTTCAGAGAACGGACAAGTAAATTCGTAGCATGATTTTCACGATATCGACCATACTCACTCGTTTTAACTCGGTTAAAAACGCCACGCGTCATAATCCGTTTGTCACTAATGTCGTACGATTCATAAGTACCGAGTTTAGGCACGGCAGTCGCGAGAATTCGATCATGGTCTGTGCGGTCATATATTTAGTCATCGGCATTACGCGTATTACTACCATACGCCGAGAGTTCGTACCCCCGATCGACATTAAATACGTCAATTGGATGCCGCGACGAGACGCAGATACATACTCAGGCCGGAAGAGGACCAGTACCGTTGATAAAGGGTCGCATTACAATAGTGCGGTCGTGGCGTATAGGCTTTGTCGTTCATTAATTCGCAAATGCAATATTAATGGTAAGTAATCAGGCGCGTTTTGTTCCTCTCTCTCGCTCCCTCTCGTCAGTTCTCTACGCCGCGCAAATCGCTCGAATCACCTATTACAATTACTAATTATTGCTGAACTGCCGGGCTCGTATAATACGACGGGGATTTATGTTTATTCGTGGACCGGTGGTCTGCAGCGGTTGCGGATCTCTCACTCTCCGTGCCGCGTTACGTTTTCCATGGGCCGCTTATCTCGATTAAAACTCCAATTTGCCTACCAGCGCCAGCGACTAACTTGTATTATGATGTAGTTCCATACACGTGGAACCCACACGTGATGTATACATCGAATATCCTCGCGTAAACTTGCCTCAGAGCTTCATTATTTTTCATTACTAATCCACGTGCCCGGCTCGGTGAATCTATTAATGCCGCTTTGACGGTGATTTTCAACGAAATTTCTGCACGGCAATTTACCATTTCCTTGGGCAGATTTACGTCTTTCTACAGATTTTCTGGACAATTAGTTGCGACCAGGTATACTGTGCACCCCTTTCAAGGATCTCTTTTCACTCTGATCATTACGAAGAGATAAATCGGCAATCTACTATCCGCCATGATACATCTGCCATGTTGTTTTTTAATGGTCTTTATAATGGCCACTCTCCATGAATTCATTTCATTTATTTTTATTCCATCGTTAAAAATTCTCGTGATGTTGGGGGAACGCCGCGAAAGGAACTTTAACGTCCGTCCATCTGTCTGTGCGGAACGCACAACGAAACTTTCGAATTGGAACTACCACTGTGGATAAAATTCGGTCCTTGATTTAGACTCTTCCTGCACCTGATGGGACTTTGGATGTTTTGAAAGGCCTCTTATAATGCAGAACCGTCTCATGAGCTGTTTTAGTACACCGGTATCTTCGTTTTATCAATTCTAAGTAAAAATATTAGGTGTCATGTAGAATCTGAATGGAATTGATTGATCCCCTCGTATTCAGATGATTCGATTCGATTGAACTGCTATCAAGTGCATTGTTAAAATACCAGTTCAAAGGAAGGAGTACAAAACATTCAACGTGCTTCGTTTCGAAAACGGGTTATCGGAAGTAATATCGAAGAGACGAGCCTCCCGCGATTGACCGATGAAGAACCACCTAACACGCCCGGCTTTTAGGCTTCTCTTAAAATGACTCCTGAAATGACACTATTGATATCGATTTATCTGTGCACCATGACTATTTAGTTGCATTCTGTTAACATCAAACGATACAGTTTCGCTTCATCGAGCCGGACAGTATTATTTCGAACGGTCAGTTGCAGCCGGAATACCATCGAATTCATCCCTTTTCTCCCGATATTCGCTACCGCCATATGAGCAAGTCTTGGGGATTGAGCTTTGAAACGTCCCTAGTCTGATGAGTTTGATAATGGCATAATACGACTGACGCTGGGTCTAACACCCTTGTGGGTAAGCCGTCGACACAGAGGAAGGTATAGATAGAAAGCGAGAGAGCGATTGTCGAAACCTAGCCAGCTACGTGGGCGTTCCTACGCGTTGTGCGTGTGTTGGCGCTGGTGTAAGCATTGCCGAGCTCCGAGCACATCCAACGTGTGGCGAAGCGCCTATTTGGATAGAAGGGCCATGCAGAGCAGCAATAGTACGGAATCGAGGGGCTTACACCCCAGCATGCGGCCCTTTGTGAAATTGGCTGCCGTGCCGCTAATGAAGCGCGGCAGAGTGCGCGATACATTGAAGACCGCAAATCGACTCGCTGTATGTTATAGTACCATTGACCCTAGAGCCAGCCATTGGTATTGGTCCTTGCATGTATCGCGCTGCCGCATTGACGATATTTCAGTAGTTAGCGCGAATCATAAACAAATCCCGCTGAATATGAGTGTTCTTGGTAGTACCATGGGAGAGTCGTGCGGTAATCCGCGAAATGATATAAACTATATATATTCGCATACATCGTTCGTCCTTCTGTAAAGTGACCCCAATGGATTTTCCATGCATACACGTAATTGCGTTCGTATTCGTGTCACGGGTTTTCGAGCTACTCTATATAATTTCGCCGTCGGACCGTTTCGTCGGATTATCCACATGCTCCAAACCGGACGTCGATTCTCTGTCGTTCGCTCTTTCTTTTTCTCCCGATACAGAACCTCGTCGAAGTCACGAAGGCATGCGGGTGCGTCAGGGTCAGGGTCAGCAACACAGCACCTCCACACACGAACGTGCCCAGTTGCAAGATCGCTGGGCAGACCGGTAGGACAGAATTGTCGTCATGGTAGCACACACAGATGATAAATACCGAAAGCCCAAAGGCCACGGCCAGATATTGAAAATACCTCGAGAGCTTCCGAGGACATCGCAAGAACTCTCTCCTTCCTTGGTATGTCCGCAGAAGCTCGACGTCGAGTGTCCAACTCGAAGAGTCACGAAGGAACTATGAAGACGTTAGGAAACTGAAGAGGTTGAAGGGGCGCACGGTAAAGCGAGGAAGACAAAGCGAAAAAGAGAAGAACTTTTCCTATTATCTGCTTCGGTTGGACCTCTAGTCTTGGGTATCCTTGAAAATACTAAAGATGTCTTGGGAGGACCCAACGAATCGAACCCTTGGCATAGCTCGAATGCTTTATAAATTCTGGGTGCCGTTGCAAGAGTTATTCGCTTAGTGTTTCGCCTCCACTCCGAGTTGTCGCGGCGACGGAAATGAATTTCCGGATAGCTCAGGTGCTAAAGAGAAATGGATTCTGCCTGCGATAGCGTCTCCGAACCTACCGCCAGCCGTAACCCTGGATATGGTGGCATCGCCGGAGCAACGCCAGAAGCAGCAGGAAATGCGGCGATTCTATGCGTAAAGTGCACACTACGAGTCGGAGCGAAGGGACGAGAGGCTATGGAAGGCATGGTAAAGGGTGGACTGTATATAGGCACGGGTTTATAGGGGAGCGATAGAGACAAAGCGATAGAGTAGTAAAACGTTAAACGCTATTAACCCTCTGCGGCTCGATACTCCCTCACCGTCGTTCCACGACAACCATACGTGTTTCCCTGGAAACATGCCCCTATCGAGGCAAAGCACGCACACACGGAATATCTGCGCCGAACGGACGAGAACTTAATTACAGTTATAACCGCATGGGCCGACAATCATAATAAATGACTTGGCGGATTTCTGTGCACACCGCCGGAGAGAAGGGCGTGGGGGAGAGGGAGAGGACATCGAACGATGCGTTCCTTAAGCCGAGATGCTTCCGAAGAGGCTGCAAAATGGAGACGCGCCAACCCCCGCCCGTTACGGTATGCAGAAAGCGGATGAATTTCAACAGTGCTGCGTACCCTATCCACAAGTACGAGAGACATGACTATAAAGCTCAGTTTTTATTGTTGAAATTTTACGATCACACGATAGAACAGAGTCGTTCACGAAGTCTCCGTTCGAAGAGTCTGTGGCTCGCAGTCGTTTTGTGCGCTTCACCGACGTTCCTCGAGACGAGTGAGCTTCGATCTTGCATTTACCGGAGGCTTGGGGTCGATACTCGGATTACCAACAGGAATTCTACCAGGAAATTCGGTTCCGTGTCCCGAGATTTGGGAACAATGGGAATCACGGTGTGGCCCCGATCCCCTTCAGCATTCCAGGATACACGATAGCCAACATGTGCAATGTACTGATGTACGGGGTTCCTGTGTCGTACGACTATGGTTCATCAGCAGGAAGATCATGTCGACTGATGATCCTGCCGAATTTCTGCCAACCCATTGTCGTTGGCGATGCCTTCTTCTGAGGGTCAGAAAGAGTTACTCATAGTTTCTCTGACGCTAAAACCGAAACGCCCAATGACGACTTGGATTTTTCTTTCAATGATCAATGAAAATCCGGCGACAGGTCTAAACGAAAGCGACGATGGGATAGAATGGAGGAACTCCCGAGGGGATTGCGGGTGAATCGAATCCACGAGATCCTCGGCAGGACATTAGCGCGCCAGACCACGCAACCAATCGATTGCCGATTGCCAAATCGCTGAACGAGTGCCGATGTGAAATGGGTCAACTAATCAGTAATTAGGTTTATACCAGTAAAGTTTAGCCAAAAGCTTTACGAGTACCGGTGGTATGAGCAGCGGTGTCGTTTCGGGAGGTACTGTGGGGGACGAGATTGTGTGTTGGGCTGCTGTAGAAACGGGCTGCAATGCAGGTGGCCCCACTGTTACCTTGGTGTGACGGGTTGGAAACCCGCTTGTCCACGATGACGGCCTTTGATCGCTTCGCTCCCATTGCGCTCGGCCGCCGTACCGTTACATATATGCGTCACTCCGCGTTCTCCAAGCTTATATATCAGTTTAGGTCTGAGCCTGCCCAACGGGGCGAGCGAGTCAGCTAGAACATTGAAAGAGAAAAGCTACTACTACCTGCCGACGTGTGTATCAATACTGCGTTGCTCATTGTACCTTTCGCTACTCACTTTGAGCCTCGGAAGTGTTCATCAACGGCAGAGCAGGTTCATGCGGTGACACGTGCCGTTAACAACTTTGACGCTGCACGTCGCACTTGGACCGTTAGCTACCGAGTTCGGCTTTATATAGGAAGCGAACTGTCAAAGTGAAAGGGAAATTGGTACCGGTACGCACGGAGGTATATCGCTTTCCTCGTAAATCAAACAATTCGAGAATCCCTTTTAGAATTGGCGTAAACGCCGTAGAAGCAAATATTGTACCAATGCTACGGAAAGTGCGTTACACCGATACAAAATTTCCGGTATCGGTGGGAGACTTGGAGGCTGCATTAAGGGTTGCGTCAGTGTAATTCGGACTTCAAGCTAAGGCGCTTTGTCGATACGTTGCGAACGGAGAGATTTGCAACGCGCATAGTCGCAGCAGCGACTAAGCGTACTACGGCCTCGTTTGCGAAGTTAGCGTATATATCATGGCGGTAGTTGGAATTCAATCTCAGCCATTCCAACAGTTGAGCTGAACTGCTAACGTGCCCACGAAAGTTACATTAAAGATACGAGACGCGGAAAGGTTGAAACAAGGCAAAATTAATTCGGTACGCGAATCTAAATACTATAGATAGTTGCGGAGGTATAGTTATTAGCGAAAGTATATATAACGAAAGCTTGCGTTAATTAGTTCGCGGTTAATTCCTTATTCACTCTGCAGTTAACGGGTGCTTTCCTCTTTGCCCTCCATCCTGCAACGAGAGCCTCGCGTTCACCGAAAGCAGCACCTACATTTCATCCGTTTTCCCTTTCCGCTTTTCCACCAGTTCACTTTTAGTTCTGCTCTCTTCGTTCTTCTACGGGGCTCTCTTAGTTGGGCCAGGAGTTCTCGTTGTCTCGATGGGTTTGCATCGAGATTACAATGCCGGGATGAAGTAGGCCACGCCCGGAGAAATTCGAAACTTCTCCACACTCGCTTCTCCTCTCGCCCGTGCAGAAGGGGTTACGGGGATAAGGCGAGAGCAACCACCCTCCCGTGCCACAGAGATATATCCACCACACAGTTAGTGCAGCAGTTTCCTTCACGCTTCCACGATTTTCTCACTGCTGCCTCCGCCGTGGTATCGAGGCTTGGAACCATCGGAGTCGCTTTGAACTTTCGGTAAATTGGACAGGTAGATACGCTGCCGAAACAAGCGGAGCTCGATTTAGTGAAATGCTGGAGACCCACTTGATTTTTTTCTGCGTTCGCGCGCGGTTATTGGAAAAAATTGTAGCGTGCATGAAAATTCCAACGCGTTTTCTTTTTTGTTACATTCGCCTGTGTCAAGCTCACGTTCGTCGCGTTTCCTTGTCGAACACGATTCTTCAACTTTTCCGTTTGGTTCTCGCGACACTCTGTCTCTTCAGTTTTTTTCGCCAACCGGTATGCGTATCGTGCCTTTGAAGAGTCAACCGGTTACTCCGAGAAAAACCATCCCCGGTGTCCACCGGTTGTGCACAGCGTGGCTGTAACATTTCACCGTTTACCCGCTTCCTGGCACTCCGCCTTCGGTGCTCTGTCCCCGGCAAGTAGAAGAGACCAGTCTCTATCGGGCCAACGTTGTGCACTGCAGGGCGCAGTCAACGCGACTCGGAGCGCAATATGTTTTCCACTGTCGTCCCGCTGCCCGGCACATCCTGATATATCCTCGGAAATATGTATACACATTAACTGACCGAGCATTGCACGCGGTGCGAGCATAATTTCAAATGTAATTCGTGAACAAAAAAAAAAAAACTAACAGAAAAATACCCAAAGTGGGACGCATAAACGCACGCGGGGCCGAACAGCACACATCCAAAAAGCGGTGGGCGAGAAATTATTGTTTTTATTTTTATTTTTTTTTGTTTTCTTCAACGAAAGCTGTGGCCAGCCAGTCGTGGATTTAGCTTTGCCTCCGGTAATATGGAACTCTTTTCCTCGCAGCTTCGTGGGGTACGGCCATATATGACAACGGCTTTCCTGTGTATGCATTATGTCCGGCTCTCTTTCTGGTTCGCTATATCCACCACTTCGTTGCTTTCTCGCACGGTCCCGCACCCGCTAAGCGTACATTTCTACTCGAGCTTTCTGGCTTTCCCTCCACTTTGTCCCCTCCGCCCGACTGTACACATATATAACTGGGCTCGTACGCTGTACCAAGCAGCGCCCTCTGTTGCAAGCATATACGCGAAACAAAGCGGTCCGGACGCCGGAAAGGTCTGGATAGCGGAGCTATTCCATTGAGTTAATTCCTTTATAATCCGCGCGAGAAAGTTTCCGCAAACCGTGAACGAATAGCGCTGGTGTGAGGCCCTACCGGATCCGCTTTCTAACGAAATTTATTAACGAAATTAGGGAAATTAGCGGTCACGCAAACGAGCCTCGCACGTTATGCGTCGCTGATTTTCTTTTATTATCATTTTTTTTTCTTTCCGTTCTTTCTCCATCCACGCTTTTCCATTTTTTTTTGGTTCGCGGCGCAAGAGTACTCGTAGGAGGAGCGTGTGATTAATGCCTTTTGGTAATTTCAAGTGGGAGCGAGCATTAGGTATCGTCGGTCCTCCGGAGGAAAATCGTCGGACCGCGGTAACGCGCTCACCCGCTGTGTCTGACAATTAAAAATGAAAATTAATGTTTTCCATTCATATGTGAAGAAAAGCTCCGCAATTGGCTCGACCGGTATGTTTGAGAGTTTCTGGTAATGGCTGGAGAGCCTGGCCGGAAACGGTTTCTTACGGAGACAGCAACAGCTGAAAAACTCCAATCTGATTGACTATTACGGATAAGTCAAGTACGGATGTCAAGGATTTTGAGCACTGGTTAGGTCAACGGTGCAATTCTCTGATATTGAACAAATTATAATATTACAATAATTACAAATTATTATAATATTAAATTTTTTTTACAAATGAGGTAACTGCCAATTAAAAAATGGGAAATATTGTCCTTCATTTTTGGAGGTAACTTGCTGGATCCTCTTAATTAAAATCCTGATGGATTAATAGTAAAAGCGGTGCTCTATTTTCATTAATTACTCGAAGAGCTTCGCGCTCCATCGCTTAACGTATATGCATACAGAGCTTATGATGTTACAGGACAAACGAATGGAATATGAATTAGCTCTCACATCCGTCCCGTAATTTTCGGTGCTCTCAGACATAAATTTTATCCTCGTTCTCCCCTTCGATTCACATTTGCAGATCTGTGCGAGGATCCCCAAAAACCCCGTCCCATTCCCCTTTATAAATAGACTGAGCAAAGGTATATCTGCGGTTGGCAAACACGAAAAGAGAGACGGCGCGAGTGTTATGCGAGCTTTCGGCGTACCGACGAAATGAAGAAAGGCGGAAGAGAAGGATAAGCGGAAAAAACTAACACTGCCAGCAGGAGCAGCAGCACCGGCAGCAGCAACCACTATCATACCCCGTCGTCCATTGTGCCGAGTCACTCCGGTTTTAACTGACAAACAGACTCACTCCCTGCAACGTATTACAGTACCAGCAGCAACCCCCAGCATCGCGTTTTGCCAGAGTATTATACTATAACCGTACGTACTCCGAAGCGTCTGCTACCTTTATTCGAGATGGACGTAGCTATTATTCGAAAACGCATACATCACGGTAATGGAAAAAAAAATCGTTCCTCGTAAGCAGTATTCTCGTGCCGACCAGGCAATGTCCGAGTGGTTTGCATGATGAGAAATAAAACGATGTAACAAATATAACCGCGATTGATTAAGGAGGTTGGCGCGCTTCACACTAGCCAAGTGAGTGCTACATATTTTAAGTCGTCTATACAAAGTTTTATGCATCTATTGATTATAGGGGATGGTTATTTGTATTACAGCAGATGTTCTTAACCTACAAGAACATTAATTGCAGTGGTTTTGCGAAAATATTAACCGCTTTTTGCTGACTTTCGAAAAGGTACATATTTGTTCAGTTTTTTCAAAGAATAATCTGTAATTTTCGCTCGATTTTAATGTATTACGGCTCGTTCTCATCCTTGAAAGATACTCTACAAATTCACCATCTAGACATTCGATAGTATTTTCCGTTTAAAACTGACAGTTGTTTGTTTATGAAGGAATTTCGACGATGGATAAACAAAAGGCTGTCATTTTTAAATACGAAAATGTACCTTTTCGAAAATCAGCATAAACCAGTGAATATTTTTGCAAATCCATTGCAATTAATGTTTTTGTAAGTTAAGCATATCTGCTGTAATACAAATAAACGTCCACCATAATTAATAGATACGTAAAAGTTTGTAAAAATAAATTTAAGTATTATGCACTCATTTGACTAGTGTGGAACGCTCCAACCTCCTTAACAATCCCTAGCTCCATTATAACACGAAAGAGAAGATGAAGAATCGGACGTCGTGCGAAGACGGCGTCGTTATTTGGAATGAACCCTCTGCAATATCTACAATGGCTGCGAGAGGATGAGGGGTGGAAACTGGGTTTTTTTAAGATGGCACGACGTGCATGCTGATTTGGCAAAGACAGTGTCATGTAAAAAGCTAGATAGTTGGAAGAGAGAGTGCGACACGCAGTCGATGTCTCGAAGGAGCGCGTTGTCCCGGAGGTCGCGAAACGCCCAAGGAGCAAGGCAAATGTTCATCATTGCGCGGAGGCCCGGCAAGAGTGAGGAATGAGGAAGAGAGAGACAGAATGAGAAAAAAAAAGTGGGCGGCATCCCCTTTCGTTCGGAGATGCGGCACACAGGCCGTTTGCATTAATTTGAATGGGAATTGCGAAGCTCTCGACGTTCCCGTGAGCTCCAACTGCACCAGCGAAGGACAACCGCTGCGTTCATTCCCTTCAACAATTCACCACTTTTCGCTGTTTGTTATCCAGAGGCGGAAGTTCTCGTAGCGGGGGGCGAGGAACGGCGAACGGGAATGTGGAGATAGAGAACTCGTCTGGCTGTTTCCGGTTCGCGCACCTTATACCATAAGCAGTACTGGTACGGCACCCTTTCGGAGTCTCCGGAGCTCCGTGCCTCCATCGAGCACTCTCTAATTGAAGCTCGCATGAAGAAACGCGCACTAACATCCGAAAATAAACATCCAAGTTTCGCGGTAAGTGGAATATGGCGAGAGGCATGTGGAGCAAAGAAAAGCAGAGCATGGCAGCATGGAAAAGTTTTCCATGTGGGTTCAATGTTATTGCTCAGAAGGAATGACATATCCCATAAATTAGTCATAGATAGAAAGTTCTAACCCTCTCTCGGTGAGAAAACACATCGTGCTGTAGGGCTCGTGATAATGGATCGACGATTTTAGCAAATGACGAGCGTGAAAGTTGCGGAAGTGTGTACGGGGAAAACGGCGAGAAAGGATGATGGGGCTGTCTTGGTATACCCGGCATGGGATGCGGATGACGCTGGTGCGACTCGCAGAGATGTGCTTAATAGGAGCGAGTCGTCACTGCCAGAGGCACATTCAGCTAAATCAAAAGCAGCCCCCTGGCCCCTTGCTGGGCTGGCTAGTTGGCCGCTATTCCTCACCCGGTGGTTCTCGACGTTAGCCTGGCGACTGACTCCAGGAACGAGGCAAGTGCTGGATGCAGGCGGGTCTGCATGCATGCCGGCTATAGAGGATTCGATGGATCGAATTCACACTCATGCGTCGTGTCCTCGGGTTCGCTGGAAGCTTCACTATGCCGCGGGTGATTTAACTCTGAGGACCGGAGCATGGGGACAGGTGATCCGAGGTGAATTCCACACGCTATCGGCTCTGCGGGATGCATATGGGAAATTGAGAGCATGGCGGTGACGATGATGAATGACGATTGGTGATGACGTTCAAAGGGACGGTTGTTGAGGGAATAAAGGGGTGACGATTCGGGAATCGACAATCTGAGACACTGATGAATCAGATTGAGACTACTCTGCGATCGTCAATCGAGTTAAACCGGATTACCTGAATATTATGGTAACATTCAATGTTACCTAACTTGATGTTACCGTAACATAAAACGCCTATTACGTTAGAATGTCATTGCCATTCAATCAATTGCAATATAATGCACGTCTTCCATCCACTTCAACGATGGGTGGAACGATGAGCCTTGAGGATCGATGACGGCGAAGGAATACGCCCGGTGTATCGAAGAGAAGAAAAGTCTTCGCGGATGACTTCATCCAAGGTGTTTCGTCGCAACTTAATAAACATCGCTGGAAGCAGAAACGATTCACACGTCAAGACCTCTCAGGTTCTTGGAAAAACATAGCTTCAATCAACTTCACCGGTAGAAAGAAGCCGACAGCGGCTTAACTGCAATTGCCTAGGGGCGATGCAAACTCTTTTCGTGTTTTAAAAAACACGACATAAATTGAAGCCATGAGGGAAAGAGTCGGATATCCCGGCATAAGAAAAGGCGAACTTCATCGAGTCTGCATAAAATATTCGCGTGCATCGAATCGAGCATCGGGCGAAGAAGTGAGGGATAAAAATACAGAGGTATAAAGGCGATCGGAGATAGATGGTTATATTTCGTTTACATACATTCTACGAATTCATGTGCAGGGTAATAGTATTGAATATGGCCCCGTTCCATATATTACTGAATCACGTTCTACGAATCGTCTACTGGGCCATATTACGCACAGCGCCTTGGTGATGTAGCCAATAGCAAGTATCTTACACGTCATCACTAATTCACTTATCGAGTTTTACCAATCTTCTGTGTCAAATACCAGCGAATCACGTTCATATTGTCGATCGTCATTGATATTCAATCCTTTTACTAATAGACGCAACTCTTATCACCGTTGTTAAAAAAAAAAAAAAAAAAAAATCCACAGGTATATCATCCGGCAACACCTCGACATCTAGCAATGAGAACGATAGTCTTCGAATGCAGCCGTATGTGCGAAGTAGCCTTAAGGCCCCCCAGGGACTCTTGAGTGTCACAGCGCTGAAACGAATAACCCCTTGCCTCGGCCATAAAGGACGATGTTAATTGCCGGCTTATAATACATCGTCGATCTCATCTTCCTTCTCGATGTGCACCGTACAAAAGCGAACTGAGCGTGTCGAAGTACGCGTACTAAAGTAAAGCATGGGACATATACTATAACACAGCCGTCGACCAGTTTCAGTGGTGGTTGGTACAAGAGAAGAGATAACAACGCACCGACGAAGCGCATATTAATTCCGATCGCTTGCGCTCTCGGCGTAAGAGCCAACGGAGCAGGGGCGATATCTTATGGTGCTGGTCGTCGGGGTAGGAAAAAGCGAGGAGGATACCAAGCGAAAGACAGAGCGGAAGAGTAAGACGGGACGACCGGGAAGCCGGCGGCTAGCTGTTCCCTGGGTTAGCTGGTATCCTCTCAACTCGCCACTCTTTCTCTTCATCTCTCTTAGCCCATGCCAAGCATTAATGAGCGCTCTAATTAAAACAACGGCTAATGAGAATATATTAGAACGATGTTGCCTGGTTTTACACGCACGGGAGGTCCGTCTCTATCGTTCGCATGATGGTCCTGTATGGTGGTACCAGCCAGCCAGCACGCTCCACCGCGAATATATCTCTTTTGTCCGGGATGATAATATCCCCCGGGAACAGAGGAAACTCATGCTCTTACGTAATGAATGCAGGAGAGAGGTGGAGCGCTTTTGGTCGTTCGCGATCGATGGTGAAATCGGTGATTGCGGCACAAGTGTACATGGAAAAAAATTGAACAAGTTTCATAAACGTTTCTCTCCAATGTGTCTCTCGTTAGTGTTACTAAAATATACAGATTGCCGGGGTTATGAATGAATATTGTCGAATTTTCCGATGGTCGGCGAGCCCATGATTTCTGCATTGCAAGATTCCACGGAAAGAGAGCTTAGTTTCTGCTCCAGATAAGAAATCGATCGTCTCGACCATTTTAATGATTTGTACAGCCAATAAATTGATGCGGGTTCAACTAATTTGTTGACACAATCCATACATTTTTTGGCACAACCGATTTATCGTGTGACTCTGCGAACACTAAGAAGCAAGCTGGACCCGCCAATCCACTTTTTCAGTGTGCCGCGCTGATTTTCGTGAACACCAGGACATCAATTTCAAGATTTCGTAACGGTACAACGGTCCATTTGCGATGCCCGAATTGCAACGACGCCGTCGCGATTTTATCCACCAAAAGTATCTCGCACTCGAAACTTTGATCACCGGCTAATGTGTACCTCGCCGTTCGAAAAGTCTGATGACTCTCTTCGAAGAAATTGACGATATCCCCCTAATACACCCTGTGTCCTCCTTCGCCTCCCCGAACAGGCATCTAAAACAGAGGGATCTCGATCGCGAACAAGATTGATAGTCCCGCGAAGCGAAGAAGGCGAACTGGCCTCTCGGAGACTCGGTAAGTAGCGGCGGGCGGACGCGTTTCTTGCTCCCGCAGAAAGCCGACCCGTCCAACTTTCGTTCGACAGAACCTACGTAATGGTCTCTACCATCCGGTAAATCGATAAAATTAAATTTGCACGATTAATCATTCGGTACTTCCCCTAATGACTCTCGAATCCGCAATCGTAATCTGTACCGTTCAATTAATCTCGCAGAAAAGCGTGCTCTAATTTTGATTAAAATGTTCGAAACATGAAGGCATTTTCATACGAACGATACCCGAGCGAGTACACAGGAGCGTGCCGTGTTCGATGCGCATTGACTAATCGCGCTGATGCGTACGCAGTGGGATGTACATATCCGATGCGAGCTCGTTGTAAAGTGCGACCGTAACGCGACAGCCACTTTATTACGATTTAGCGGGGAGCGATAAGTATGCCCTAAACCTTCCAGCTATACCTATACGTGCCGGAGAGATCCAGGGGTTCGCTTCTCGCATGTACATCCGCCCAGAGTAATTTCTTGCCATCGCTGCTGCTGCCATCGCTGCTGCTCCTGCCGCAGCTGCACACTAACGCACACACACATTCGTATGTGAACTGAGTTGTGTGTGCATACATTCCGATGCGTGCATACGTGTGGAAAAACGAGTCGCGTGTGAAGGAGGGAGCGGGCCAAGGCGGAAGAAAAATTCGCCCGCAAGTCTCATGCTTTCTTTGGGCCCATGTCATTTCGTAATGAAGTCACGCGAGAAGCAGCGGCGGTGGTGGCGGCACACTGTATACTACCTGTACCCAAGTACCCGGCCGTGCAAGTATCGGAAGAGGGAGGGAAGAAGTACGTAAGAAATAATAAGGAACTCACGGGTTCACCGGCAGCCAGTATGCGACGAGGCAAGGTGTCGAGCTGTTCGCATCCCGCTGATAATTCCAGCGCCTTAGCTTTCGGCCAGGACCGCAGAGACTCGCTGGTCCATGAAACCAGGCGGGAGGTATAGGTATTATTGCCTCGGTTGCAACAGGATGTCCCGATGTCGGACACACCGGTCGCAGTTGTGAGCGAGGCTTCTCTTTAGAACTCGTGTGCTGCCATCGATAGACAAACATAACGGTTCGGTTTACGAGAGTACATTGGTCAGCCTCCGAGTCCCATTAGGATCTCGCCTTATCGACTGGGTTGCATTGTACCAACGCCGCGCGTGGAGTCAACACGTTTACTTTGTGGAATTTCAGCTAGCGCTGGTAAGATCGCTGTTACGAAGAAAATATCGTTTGGTAATAAATAATTTAGGTAATCCGGCGTCCTATGTTTTCGGAAACGCCGGTAAGATCCTGAATACCGCCTGACGGATAATGTCAATTATCGCTCACTGTCTGGTCCATTGTCCTAAGGGAGGATTCTCATCGAAGCTCTTTCGTCTAGACGCCGGAAGCCTCTTGCGTTTCCTCTTTGAAGGACGAACGGCAGGGAATCTATAATATTTGCTCTCGTGTTGCTTTACCCTCGTCATGTCTGCCTTTGGTGATCTCCTGTCTGGTAACGGTACTTCACCGGTATCGAGAAATTCCGACGAGCAACGATCAAAAGTGCACCGTTCGTATTGCGCAAAGACGAATGAATTGCCAGGCGATATTGAGCGCCTTAGATAGCGTACGAGAGCGTGGATCTGCGAAGAATCGAGTCTCACTGTTACCTGAAAAATGATTTAACTCCTTCCGTCCGGCGTGAGTTTCACACAATGCACGCCTTCGCCGGCTGGCCTTTACATCAGCAGATATCTTTTATCAGTGAATATTGAATCATTGGTGCAGTAAGAAAAATGTGGGGGAGAACTTTTTAAATTAATCACAAATTACAATCGCGCATCGCAGAGAAATACTACTTCATTGGAACGTCACTTTGCCGAATTCTTCTTCACTCTTTTTTTGTAATATGCAACTTACCAGGTAAAAGCTCGTAAAACGGAACGCGACAGGGTTCCGCTCGGGCACACAAGACGAACGAAGAGAGAACCGGAGAGAGACTGAGAGTAAAGCCTCTCTCTACTGGCTGACGCCATCTGCACAACCCTCTTTATGGCATTATCTGTACATCCAATTGACCCGCACCCCTTCACACTCGCTTCTCCGGTCCTTTTCTTCGAAGCTTTTCTCTTTGAGCGATTGTACGATCCTACACTTGTTCCGCTCTCGTTCGATTCTTCCTCTCGGCCAAGTGTTTCCTCTCTTCTAGCCCCGTATCTCGTCCATCTGCCGTCAAAGTCGTCGACGGAGTTGACAAAGCTTCTTATATTTCTTATACTTTGTTGTCGTTTTCTGTCGACACTGGCCACGTCGTTTGCAATAGCAGACTTATTGTCACCAATATACATATGCGTTTGCGAGTCTAGCAGAGGCCATTGAATCTATTACAGTTGGCGAGCGAAATCAGATAAGGTACGTAATCTCTAATGGAGAACCGTTGGGTAAACGGTTACCATGGGAATTCTAGCCGAGCGCCGTAGTGTATCTACCAACTGCACAGCAGAGTGATATGGTATAGCAAAGCCGTTGAAATTCCGAACACTAGGTGGCTGTGTAGAACGCTGTGACGCCGGTCTCGAACTTTGCCGTCGAATTTCACGGAGGGGTTGCCCCCATCCGAGTGAAAACATCGTGACGCTGGTTCCTCGCTCGGGTAATGCCGTGTGTAGTGACTCGTTCACGATAATAGCAATGTAATTTCTCGAAGCATAGTCGGCAATCACTTTTCACCAGCAGGCATTCTCACTTCTATTGCCCCTATTTCTTCGAGAGCCACGGGCTCTGCTTTCGCGCAGCGACGAACAGCACGATAACGTCGGTAAATTCAACTCGATTCAATTTTACACGAAGTATGTCACGCGCAGGATCTCAGCGAAATTTCACAGGAGTGAAATTTGAATTCACGGTGACTGATGAAGTTTCGCGGCAGGTTCATCGGATTGTTAATCACCGCACAATACAACTATTACACAGAGAAAAGAAATCAATTGAGTCAAGAAAAGTTATGTTTCCGGGAGATTTTCTGAACAATTACATTTTTCACCAATTTGTTAATAACATTTTGGAATTATTATTATGCAAAATTAATCTTTTCGGCATCTTTAATACGCTTGATTTTTTTTTAGATTTTTATACCATCGAGAAGTGTTTACAATTCTCTCTAAATTCTCTAAAACTTATGCGAAATCAACACCATTCGCAAGGACTACCTTGAACTCGACCAACTTTCAGCAGCTCATGTTTCTCATGCGGAACAATGTTTTCATGTTTACGTCGGAAGAGATTTCGACAGACACAACTCCGATAGTCTTATCGAAATAGTTTCCCCTTGGAGAATGGCGAATGTGAAATTCGTATGGAGGATTGGTCACATCGTTGGCAAATCGATATTTCTGCTGCTCTACGGTTTGTGTGTAAAGATAAGACTATCATCCCGGTAATCTCGTTGTCGAACCTGTGCGGATACACTCGTCGATGTCGATGAGCGTTACATTGGTGGTTTTGGTGCAACGGTTCCAGCTAAATCCACAATGAAGCGATGGGTTAACCGCTCGGAGATGGTATAGCAATGATAATCCTGTCGTTCGATGCGCATTTAGCAGTCGGGTTGATCGTGGCACGGTAGTCGCCCGTACCGGCATAATACTAACTTTCGTTCCGTTTCACGGTACACATCGTCGGTCCCGTAGTCGCCCCCTCACTTGTGCTCAAACTCCGGTTGAATAATGTAATGCAATCAAACGGTTGAAAGCTTTACCGGCAACTTTGTCTTCGCGGGCTTCGCACCGATCCGAGAGAATCCGACGCTGTGTTTTCTGCGCTTGGAACAGCCTCGCAATCCGGCCTCATGCAGTCGGGGTAGCTTGAAGAAACTTAGACTGTCTAGATGAGTCGTCAAAGCTCGAGATGTTGCACTCGATTAATCGATACAGCGTTCGATTGCGCCTGTACAGCGGGCTTCCTTACAGCTTTACGCTACTAAGTTTTTAACTCTTACAGTAGTGCAGCTTACCACTTATTGAGTGCTCACGGACCTAAGAGTCACATATAAGGACCCACTCGCAAACCTCCCTGTAGTCTTAAACCTCGTAATCGTAATCCTTGTACTCGCAATTATTTAGTCGTCATAATCCTTATCAGGATCGTACTATAAATCATATTTCTCGCTCGTCAACTCGCTTAGAGGTTTCCGCGTGAAGGTATTGGGATGTAGGCCATGTTTGTTCAATTCCGTGAAATCAGTGCCCGAGCGGAAGAGTGAAAAATAAATCAAAATAGATTTAAATAATTGTGCTCGCGAAATATTTGTGAGTCAAAAAAATATTGCAGTATGTACCAAAATTTATAAACACGCACGATTAAATTTTAAAGCGTTGCATGTCGATCTATCGAAATGGTGTGTTTAGTGATCGCGAATCAATCCACCGGTGGAACCTCCCGGCGTGTTCGCCTGAACTTTGATTTTTATGTTTGCGTGTACCCATAGAGATCTACGAATAATCGTGCGAGTAAATACAGAGATGCGAGGAAATCGTGCAACGGGCTCGACGACGTGTGGGGCGGCGGTGTGCGAGAAGCCGGAAAAGCGATGGACGGAAACCTGCAGAATAGGGAAATACACTGACAGACTTGCATCGCGAGATGAAACGAATCGTTGCATACCTCCGTCAGTGTCTGCCTCTCGTGCCTCGGCTGTTATTGATACTGCATATCGAAGTTAAACAATTACCTGGCTTAGCACGCGTATACGCGGATCGTCGGAGCTCGCCACTCCTGTTGACTGTATACTATGTATCGCCCCTGCCGTTGCCAGTGATCACTCGCTTCGTTACACGTATACGCCGATGCAACAGTAATTTGTCGTCCCGTCGTAATCCCGCTATAAACTGGGGCAATAATTTTAAATCAAACAGGCAGCCCTGCGGGATTAATTCGTCGCGCGTGTCGCGCGGTGCCCCGTCCTGATCGGGACGGCGGAGGGACGATCGGGCCGGAGTGCTGCCCGTGCACGTTCAACGGGAGGATCGCCTGTTGGTAACACGAATTACCAAATACCTCGAATTTTTTCAATGAAAATCCAATCGCGCACTCGTTAAGTCCTTTGAATGATCGAAGGGCTCTTGCGATCCACAATTACAAAAATGACACTGAGAAAAAATCAATTACATTTATTTTTTTTAACTCGCCATACCATATGTCGTTGGTGCGAGGATACGATTCAGTGAAATACATCTGTATCCATTGATTGAATCGAATTACGTTTTTTTGTTAAAAAGTTTCAAGCTTTTTTCATCAAATTTTATTGGAATGTTGTCCGTACACTTCCGATGGGAGGATCGCTTCATGGTAAAACGAATTAACAAGTACCGTTAATTTTCCAATAAAATCCAATCGCACACTGATCAACCCCTTGAATGATCAAAGGGCTCTTGCGATCGAGAACAACAAGAATTACACTGAGGAAAAATCAATTGCATTTTTTGAAATTCCCCATATCGTATTTCGCTTTCACTAGGATATAATTCATTGAAATACGTTTGAATTCATTGGTTGGAGCGTTTACGTTTCATTACGTTTTATTACAAAATTTCAAGTTGTTGTTACCTAAATGTATATCCATGTAGCAGAGAAATATATGATTGGCGACTATTGAAAAATAAAAACATATAATTGATTTTAGTGTATTTTTTACTGATCTTGGTACGCATCTTGAGATTTTCTAGTTAAGGTAACCCAATTACCGTCGTCGAACGCAATTTATCCAAATAATAAATACAGTTTGCGTTTAATACAAAAACAAAATTGACGGCACGTTGAAAGCGGGTTTTACTCATGATTATTGCCGCAATACGTATATTTTTATAAAATTTTTCATTTGGCAATTTAATAGTGAGCCCAATATGACAACAATTTTATGTATCCTAAAGCGAATCGAATCGTCAGAGATAAGCGACATCCAATATTTGCTTTAAAGCCTCAACATTTTCGATGCACTATTAAATTAAAACGTATGAGGATCGGATTTTATTACCAAAGTTGCGAGTCAAGTTTTTTAGGTCATTCCCAATTCGCGGTAAGTTTCCGTCGTCGCTCGAACGTATATGTAGGTTTAAAAGTTTTATTTGCAAAGCTTTCTAGAATGCCTCACTCGAACCGGGGGGGTATCAGCATTCGGTGAAATTTCAGGTGAATTTCGCCAACTCTTGTACTTCCCCGTTCGCTCTTCCTCTTCCGTTCCTGCCGTTGTAGGAAAAACTCCGTAAGTCACAGTTAGAAAATTTCGGCCAAACTTACCGTCTCGCGAGCTTATAGCATACCGCCTCTCATGCAAGCATATATAACCGAGGGGCTGAAGGAGGGGGCGTGGGACGAGGAGGATGATTCTATTCGCTCGCTCGAAATAAGTGCTCGTGACACTTCAATATTGTTGAGCAACGGTGAGCCGCGTGCAAGAGAAGTCGCCAAACTTTTAACGTACCACTCAACGATGCACATTGCGATCCGCCCGGCATTTCGATACGGTGAATTTATTTGTGTTCAAACTTGCACGAGATAACCGAACCCAAAAAACAAGCCCGAGAAAAACGAACCCAAAAAAGAGGGAACCGAAAAAAAACCAAACCCAAAAAAGGAAAAGATGATAAATCGCGTTGCACCGTGTGTCGTATGTGCGCGTTCGTCGACGACTCGATCTTTTCTTCTTTCGTTATGCCGCAAGTTATAGGCTTCGTTAAACTGTGCTCATAGAGCGATAGAAGCGATCATAATTTTTGCCACAATAATTGAGCTCCATTTTTTTTTTTTATTTTTATAATGGTAAATTAGAGACACATCGCGAATAAGCAACCGTGAATGATATTCGCCAGAATTTAATTTACTGTTGAAAAATCGAGAAAAAGAATACGTATTTCGGATGAAATCGAAAAATCATGAAAGGTCTTTTCCGAATCCAATTCCCAAGAACTCCATCTGAATTTGATCGCTCGTCGATATTGCTAGAGTCGGAGAGGAAAAAAAACGATGTTACATCTTCGATCCTGCAACCTTCACGGTGTAACCGCGGGTCGAGAAAAATAAATAAAAGTCTCGTCGCTTTCCCGTTATTTGTCGCTTGCCAGGAGGATTTCGAGTGGATCCGGTGACGGAGTTTTCACGAGCCGCGGCGAAAGTATTTGTCGGGCGTCTGGAAATAACAATTGTTTTCCCACTTAATTGTTTAAAAGCTGGGCAAACATCGTTGCCGAGCTGTCGACGAATCGAGAACCCGTAGTGTTCGGTGTATGCGTTTCTTTTTCGCTATCTTGGCGTCGCGGAGAAGTTATATAGTAACCCAGGAGGTTTCGCGCTGGGATGACAGTTCCCGAGTGAGTCAATATTGAATTATGAATTTATCAACTTTCCGTCTCCAATGGCGCGATTGTGTCTGCCGCTGTGAAGTAGGGGATGACGGTGAAGCGAACGACAAAGCTTCTTCCTCATCAAACCCTTGGAAATCCTATCTCACTTTTCTACGTAGACGTATAATACTTAGCCGTAGTATAATTTCATCGAACTAGCGTGCTGCTGGTGGTGGTGCTGTTTCCCATCGATAGAATCCGCGTGGCATCCTCTCTCTTCTCTTCCTCCATCGTCGAATCGACGATGTTAATAACCCACCCCGACAACCTCCACAGCGCCCTCACGGCAACTAGGAAGCAGGCAGTGAAAGTAGCTCCGGCAAAAGCAGCAGTAGTTTCTCGCTTCTCAGCAGGGTTCAGAGCCCTCGCGGTATCGAGCGAAATGTAGTGAGAAGTAGGCGAGCGAGAGAGCACTGCCAGAGCTTTCGTGCTTTCCCTCGTTTCTGTGCCTTCTCGTCAACAACCTCGTAATTCTGAGACCGGCCACGGACTTTCCGCAAAGTTTATTTCACCCTTATACGTCACTACTGCCTTGCGAAGCCACTCCATACTTCGATACTCCGAGTACTCTTCCATATACCAACACTGTTTGCCGCCCAATATACATTTTCGCAATTAATTCGAAGGAAAAAGAACATATCGCACATATCGATATCTTTCTGAATACCTTGTTCAGTTATCTTTTTGAGTATCTTGCCCGCGATATCTTTTTTAGTATGTTTGTCCATATCTTAGTCGATGTTTGCTCCATATCTTTCTGAGTATCCCCGTCGATATCTGTTTTAAATATCGTTCTCGATATCTATCTGAATATCGTCTTCAAAATCTTCTTGAATATCTAGCTCGAGTTTTTGCTGAATGAAAAGTAGTTTTTTAGACTACTTTCCATTTAAAAAATCGCTAAAAATGTTTTCACAAATTTAAAAAATGTGACTTCCTAAAGTTACAATCTATTGTAAACAACAACGAAAAGCGATACAAATAGTATTATCATATATTTAAAAAATTTACGTCGAAAAACATTTTTTAGTAAAAAGAAAAGGTTAATTACTCCGATTTTTAAAGGCAACAAAAAAGTGCTGATGAAAGAATATGAAGGGTCGAGCGGCCAAAGAGCATAAATACATTTATCATGCGAAGCTTGTTAATAGAGTGGGTTTTGGTGGAGTATAATGGTATGGAAACGTTCGTGCTGTTCCATCCGGGACAATAGAGTGAACGACCGAGCGTTCGGCCGAGTGAACGGCGCGGGTAAAGTAAGCGAATTACTCTTTCAACGTTCGTTGTGTGTGGTATACGAACGAACAATAGTAGAACGTGGTTATAAAACAATTAGTCACTGTATTTCTGTCTGGTTGGCCGTTTTCGAGGCTTTAACAATTTTGAAAATAGGCGGTAGTAGTATTGCGGTGATATTGTGTTTCTGTTTCTTTTACTTTTATTTTTTTAAATATATATATATTCGGTCTGTTCGCTCCCAGCTTTTGTTTCTCACATTCTACTTCGCCGGGGGCAGTTATGTCAAAACGATAATACATTTGGTACGTTGTATGCCTCGGGCTTTTCCGAGACTCGGTTCGATTGTTGTTATGAAAAAAACACGAAGCACCGAATGGATAACGAGTCAAAAACATAACGAATTGACATGAAAGTTGAGGGCCAAACAATAGAAAAATTTAATAACAATTCTCCTGTCGTTCGAAATATTTCGCTGTATTTTGGTATGGCAGCCATTCGCATATTGTTCGCCGGATAACGAATGGTGAAAACTCGCAAACTTTCCATTGTACTTTCAGCTTCAGTATGCTGTGCAATCGGTATGTTAATAACTCACGTATACACAAAAGATTTTATAGGAAAAATAATTCAAATTAAACGAAGCCAATACCAAAATATAAATTAACAGGGACACATAACACCCACTGCTGTCTCGTCGGACAATTGAAATTGTCACTTTGAAAAATTATATTTTTTCAATGGCGAAATGAAAATTAAATTCTGAATCCCTCAAATGTGACTCTCAACAACTGTCCCATCAAACTGTGGCCGAAACATTCTGACATTCTTTTATACATTAATGCAATTGCGAGTAAAAAAAAAATTACGAAAATATTCATTCCTTTACATCTGAAATTGCAAGGTCCGATAGCATAAAATTGCTCAGGTATTAAACGAAGCTGCAGCCAACCGGCTCCGCAGAAATCTCGGCGCCCGTTGTAAAAATCATAGGTGCCTTTTTCTCTCGCAGTGTATTCCGAGAAAGAACGCAAGAGGAAAAACTCTCTGGGGAAGAATGCGCTGCCGGACGTAATAGCCGAGCGAAGCAGTCTGAAAATCAGAGGCGAGACAGCGCAATGGCGTCGTCGTTGCGTTCCCGTTTTCTTTCCCCGAACGTATCGATGTACTTTAAATGACAAGATTGTTGCCGGTGATACGGTCCGTCGGGGGACGAAATACTTCGAGCCCGGTACCGCTTGTCGGATCCCACGTTTCGGGAGTCCAGCCAAATAGTCTCGTGCGAACGAGCTTGCGGCGTAATACCAGTATACACGTACCGAAATCCTCGCTACCAGGCGACAGCGAGCATTGAGACGGAATGATAAGGCTGTCGCGTGTGCGTCGCACCGAGAAAATTGGAAGCCGGTAATTGACGTGTCTGGTGGCGCAAGGGAGTACGATCCCTGGGGTACGACGACGCTGTACTTCGATTCGCTATACTTTCAAAAAAAAAAAGTATTTTTTTTTAACGCAAAAATAAAAATAATAAAAACCATTTTTTTCGTTTATTTAATTTATAGACGAAGTACCTTAACGGATCAGAAAGCTAATATAGAATAAGTTTAAGGCCGATGTCACCGCATGCTTCAGAGGATCCTTGACAAAAAAAAAGGAACAAGAATAGCGTTTTTTTTAAACTTCAGTTTGCCGTCAAGTCTCGCACTTCGCTCAACGAATCAATGATCATCGACATCGGACTTCCGGATCGTTATAGAATCTCGGATCCATTTCCTTATTTATCTTACCTCATGAAAATTCTCTTTGGTTGCCGAAATCAAAAATGGTATATCTATATTGGCTGGCGCCGTAGCGCAGTAGGTTTATAAAGCGAAGGATGAAAATCACGGGCCTTATTGAATTTCAGATCGTATAGACTGCTGCTTGTCGTTTCCGCGATTTTTCATCAACCCTCGAGATCTGGTATTTAAATTTATTGAGTACATAGAGACCGAGATATAGAGGGCCCGCTCGGTACTTTAAAAGAATCTTTTGCCGTTACCTTTCAAGGCGGAAAGGTGAAGAGCACGGGAGTATATCAATTTCCGCTCACTCTCTCTCTTTCTCTCTCTCGCTCTCTCTCTTTCCGGAGAGAGAGAGATTTCTCTTTGCCCTAGCTGATCACAATAAACACTTCAGTCCCAGCGTAAGTTCAATGACCGTGATACACGCGATAAAAATATATTCCAATTCATCAAGCGAATTATTAATTTCATGACCATCGTTCGACGTGCATCGATTTTTATCGAATATACTCGATGCAAAAAGGGGTTGAAATGGTTTTTAATTGAATTTAATGGGCAGCCCGTCAGGAACGAGCACACGCAAAGTGCCCTTGAAACGAGATTATTTTTATAGTGAAAAATTATTTTACGCGAAACCAAGAATAATGAAAAAAAAAATGTTGAATTTATATTAATATGTGAAGTAATATATGAAATTTAAAAAATCCATGAAAAAGTAAAAGCAATCTTAAAAATGGCAAAACAATTAATTTATTGAACATTGTGTTAGTGAGTTTGGTAACAACTACACATATAGCTTGCGTAAACAAAACTAATAGCAAAAATAAAACAAACATTTTGTCACCTAAAATTTGTCGTCTAATCAAGATGTGACGATAACGATTCGCTGAAAGTTTTCGGTGAAAAAATAATCCGGCTTCATAATTCAACGCCTCTTCCAGACGGTGACGGGTTGCGCTGCGCAACGATCCCTCCCGGTTTTCGTTGAAACGATGGCGATAAAAAATTAGCCAAAGTCAACGCAGACAACTCCATCGGGTGGACTCTCTTCGTTCGTTTTACTTGATTTATTCGTTTCTTTTTTTTCTTTTACCCCGTTTTAACCACTCCCAGTTCTTCGTCGGGCTTCGAGCTTCTCGCTCGGAGAAACGTTTCGTTTAATGCGGCAATGAATTCGTATTTGCGTAGGGGTGCAAGTGCGAGCCCTCGCGCATTCGGAGGGTCGCTCTCGCTTGGCCGGCGAGCTCTGCCCGGCGAATTATGAGAGAGAATCGCGATAAAAATTCAGCCGCGTCACGTCACGATCGTTACGAGGGTGTAATCGCCGAATTAAAGATGGAAAAATCTATGTTGTCTTATTTCCGAATCGAGAGTATTTTCGATGGGAAAATGCGAAAAGAACGAAAATCCATTCAACGGTTAAATCCGAATGACGTCCCCAAAGCTTTTTCCATCGTTGAATTATCGATCGTCTATTATTAAGTCTCGTTAAATAATAAAACAGAGATGCTCGGATAGAAAGCAGCGGAGAAAAAGAAAAACTGTTACGCCCCGCTAGGAATTTTCCGATTGTCGTTAAGCCCCCCATGAGCGTATAACGTCGTTCGCCGCGAGCTCACGATCCACGAATTTCCTTGGCCGGCGCAGCGCCAACGGAGCGTAGGAATTTTCATTACGATCTGGAAACGAGCGTCCCTTACGACGTAATCTCGCGAAGTAACGTTCTCGGCAATTTTTACTATAAGGTCGTAACGTTTGCCATCTTTTTTTTCTTCTTCCTTTCGTTTCAGGTAAGTACAGTCACATCGAACACACACACTCGGTAGCGCCGTCGCGCTACTATTCCTACGCGGTATCTAGACGAAGTCATCAAAGCCGTAAATGGTCAAGATACGGTCGCAAACGAGAAAGACGATAATTCATCTTGCTCGTAAGCTGGCGGGGCTTTCTCAATATTATTACTATTTTAAGACACTCGAGGTGACACGGATGTAACCCGTTCCGCTGAATTTCAAAGCCGCTGTAACGTCTCACGGAGATATCATTTCTCAAAAAAAAAAAAATACTAATACAATTCATTATATTATTTATATCTCAAGCCGTATTGATCCACCGACAAGGATGGGTCATACTGGTGTAACAGGGTAAAGGGATAGCTAGTGGACACAGCAGGTGACCCATTATTACCCTGAAATCCACGAAACGACGCGGGAAGTGACCCGTCTTACCCTGAAAACTTCCACTTCAACGACAGGATATTTAATTGGTTATTGGAAAAAAGCGGGATCCAATTAGATCTTGGAATGCCCGTCGAAGGAAACTATCAAACACATTTTATTTCTCAATACAGTATTGATTGTAATTAGGATTGAGGTATTTGTGGCGTGAAATACCCAATTTATTTTGACTACGAAGTATGGTTTTTCTCGGCCGTGAGCAAGCCTTATAATTTGGTTCATGTGACAGATGTTAATTTATTACATTTTTTGATAATAATACCACACCCGTCATTGATGTTTGTGTCGACGGTGTCATTCTTGGGAGGTCGTGTGATCCCCCGAACTACCCTCTTGAGATCTTAATTTCCTCAGCATAGTCGGACAAAAAAAACTCGACTTGGTTTTTTCCGAGATACAAGAAAAACCTGGTGTTCTGCAGAGTGTTAATCGTCAACCATTGTGCACGCTCCTTTGCCCGATCATACCCAAGTGATCGGGAGGCATAAAGGACGCAATGCACAAAACTGAAACGGTTTTAAAGTTTTTCGAGTTGAAAAAAATGGCCCGTTGTCCCGGTTAACTGCAATAGGAGATCGCTTGGTTTTAAAGCTGCATGTACACCAGTGTCGCTGGTTAATCAAGAAACTCTATATCGTCGAAAATAAAACGTTCGGTCAAATTACTAGGTTGCCGAGTATAAAGGCCAACTTTTTTTTTTTTTTTACGTAAATATAAACTCCCCGTTGAGGTCGATTTCCAGAGTGTAAACCGGACCATGTATTTTTCAACCTCTATTTTTTTTCTGCTCTCAGTCTGTACTTCAACGCCGCAATCGATGTATGTTCCAATTCATCATCTGCCCTCTGTAAAAAAAAATGCCATAAAATTTAATCAAAGAAAAAAAAGAATTGTTTCTTCATCCACCGTTTTGGGTCAGTGATCTTACAAACCAGGCTTTCATTCGCAGGCCAATCTCCAAACTTCCAACGTTTTTACGGTAAGGTTTAGCATACTTTACCGTAAAACTGCGGGTCTGTTCAGATATTATCAAAGTTTCAATAAATCAGCGCGATCGTTCCTGTCCGACTGTCCGATCATTCGATTCATTTAATCGAATTTTGGCCCGTAGTCGCATCAGACGGATAATCTGTCATGAATTTACAAAATAAATAGAAAAAATAAAATGTATCTCACTCCGTCAGCACTTAGCTAATCGATATCACGCGTCCTCCTGCTTTAATCATTCACAATTGATGGATGAGCTGTTGCAAATGGCTTAATTTTCTACTGTTTAATTTACACAATCTATTCCATTTGAAGTATCGCCCGACTGATCGATTCGCGTATCAATCAGTCATTTTTAATACCGATTGATAGGTTATATCGAATTTCCCTCTCTCCGCTCACTCAGATTAATTTTCATTGGACCCCTGAGTGGATTTGGGGAACCGACCCGTCTCCCCCCACGCCCCCCCCCCCCCTCTCCGCATCCGTTTCTCCCAACGGCGTTATCTGGAGAAAGGGAAAGTTTCAACTATTTGGGTATTCGACTCACGCCGCGAATCGTAAACCCTAATGCAAATCAATTGGTACTCCGCTCGGAGCACACCAGTAGATTCTGGTTACAGAGCGAAATCAAAGTTCAATTAACTTTTCCGGCCAAACAATCAAAGGCTGATGAACCGTCGGATGGGTTACCTCTCCGCAGCAACTCCCCCCCCCCCTCCCCCCCCCACCCACCGGACACAGGGATACACGGCACGGGAATATATTTTTAATTCACCCGCACATCCGCGATCCTAAAAATCCGTTGTTTTTTCATTTACTATCCCGACTGTTCATTGGCAAACATAGTCGTATAGGCGTGAACAATTGTGTGTGTTTTTTTTCTTCATTCTCACCCTTCTATGCACAATAACAATCAACCGTTGCTGTTTTCTGCATTCTAAAATCCATGAAAAATCGTTATTTACGATAGCGATCGGAAAATAACTAACTAGACTAACACTGTTTGCAAATGCACGTTTTCACTATGTGTTAAATAATAAAAATTAATATTTGAAAAAAAAAATGGAATTCTAAAATACAAATTGGACGCGTAATGAAAACAAGAACACAACTTGACTTTAGATCGTTAGAATTTTTGTTTTTATTCACGGAATAATACAAAAATATTTTATTTGATATATTTAACAGAAAATGTGCCGTCCGGGGCTGTAAACGCTCGACGGTAATTTCGTATGAAAATTAATAAGTGAATGATGGGACAATCAAACAGGAATGAACTATTTCGAAGCAAGGACGGATGGCCATCTTTGGTTTTCAACGTCCACGCGAGCGTGCAAGGAGAGAAAGGGAGGGGGGGAGGGATGGTACGAGATTCTCATTTTGTTTTCATCCCGACGAAAGCCCAATTTATTTTGACGCGATTCCTAATGAGCCGTGCAGCTCGGGAGCCGCGTTAAAACTTCCGACAAACCTTTTTCATGTAAATTATCTCGGCTCGCTCTCACGTCGTAATTTCTTCTGTGTTTAGGGATTTACTTAGCGTGAACGAAGTGCAAAAAAAAAAGAATGGTTGCTTCTGTGCTTGCAAGAGCGCAAGTTTTATTTTAACTTTTCGCTTTACCCTCCCGTCTCCGTCTCGTCCTCGTGCGGCGTCTGGGGACTCTCTTACCCGTGACAAATGTCTCGGCGTTAAGGTATAATAGGGGTCGTGAGAAAGCCCAGCCACCGGCCGTTGTTTCACCGTAATTGAAGAGCAACTGTGCGGTCGCTGAATGAAATTAATTATTGTGGCGAGTCCTTCCCCGCCCCCTACTCTACGGTACATAGATACATAAGAAGTACATGTATGCATGTTTACAGACGGACACAACGGATACATAACCATCGCCCCCACTCGAAAACACTGCCAACATACCCAGACCTGAATTTCGAGATTTTCCGTTGCTGAATGTACCATTTTCGTTGATTACATTTATCGTTTGTTGCAAATTGGATGTATCACGTTGCATTGGGCAATGAAGGTTTCATCCTATGCATTCTCGAATGCAAATCGTTTTTGGCGCGAATTTTTTTTTAAATACTCAACGAAATTCGAGCATTCTCTTGAAACACTTGTTTCGCACTGTACAGAATAGTGAGAAAGTAACGTGCACGTTATTTTTTTTAATTGAATCTGAATTGCAAATACGAACACGTACGGCCCGAGTACACGCTCGTTGATAGCGACTACCAGTTATCCATTGATAGTGTACAAGAACGATTATGTCGCTCAAGACCCGCAGGATTGAAAATCTAAACGATAAGTGCCGTCGATAAAGGATTGTTGTCGGGCAATTACCCTCGACGCAGTCCCCAACACCGGAACCGCGACCGTTCGCAACCGTCCACCGAGAGCAGCAGGTAAACTTTGTGGCCACGAATCGCTCGTAAACCCGAGAGTCGTTAAAAGATAACCCCGCCGTGTTTAAAGAGACCGCGGGCGAGCGGGGTTTGCGTTTGGTGCGCGGTGTTTGGCCTTCGCCTCCGATGTTATAAGAGGCGAAGGCCTCCCGCACACAACCGAAGCTTTTGGAATTTACCGCGTCTAACAGCTGTTCGCCCTTACATAAAGTCGGTGCTCGCCGAGCGTTAATATGTCGTACACGAACGGCGAGTTATTACCCAGTATTTTCTTGGATACCTTAATCGATAACTTTCGTCAGCGGGTAACAATGTTCTTATCGTTGTTTTATGGCTCGCGATTAACGGAGGGGCGAGCTGGAAAATGAGTTATTGTCGGGTTAGCTGTCTGGTCCGAGACACTCGGGTATATCGAGCTCCCGCACGGTTTTCCCCACACACACGTCCGAACGGTCGCAAAAATATACAACCGACATTTTAGAAGTTGCGAAGCGCTCAAGGGATACGGTGAACCCGTGCCAGGTGTCACGTCGGCTCGTCGAGAGTTTCGTATGTCCAGGCTTTTCCGGTAAACCGCAATTCTCGAAACGTCCGGTCACCAGAGCTCCTCGACAACTGCCATTCCGTTCCCTGCCCGAAAGGCCTCGCACAGCAGCTCACGATGCTACGGACGGCTGCCGACGCCGCTGCTGTTGCCGCCGCTACTTGCTCTCTGGGGCTGGAACACATCAGCGTCGGGGGTGAGACCATGAAAACTTTTTGCTCCCATGGAACCTATCTAGCTGCTCGATGTACTGCCAACGGCGAACTCCGCCCGAATACGCAAAGTACGAGGACATGTAGAATGGTACAAACTGTATCATAGTTTGGGCACAGCAAAACGTGGAAACAGTGAAACCTCCCTAGCTCATCTCGACTATCGCTTCCACCGAATTAAAGACAAAAACTGCGGCAGCATTTACTCGGGTATCTTGGCTCGATGGTTCATCATGCGCAGTTTTAGTTGCAGATAGCAATGCAGTTTCATCACGTACCTAGTGGACATTTTTGAGAGTTTTATCAGGGGCCGCGCCAGGGTTGCATCAAGCTATTTCCAGACCACATGAGGGTTTGACGTAGTGCTCTAGACTTCCTGCCAGGAGTTCATCAGTGACGACCTGAGGAGGCGATGCATTGATGCCACCTTCCGGGAATTCGGATTGGGCCATAGTCGTGGAGTGCCAGGAAAATCCCACATGAAGTGATTACTCTTCAATATGGCATCACTGAAACGATGGACCAGAGTTGATCATGACTTTCGAAGTTGACCCTGGGACGCTGAAATGAAAAGGCGTTCTTCGACCTGCAGACCCACAAATTATCTCACTATTGATATTCCAATGGAAACACAAGCTGACTCCCAAGGCAACTAACGGCTAAACACGCCAGTGATATTTCACTTGCGAAAAATTTTGCTATTTTGTATGGCCAAAGTGTTCCGACAAAGAAAGTCCGGGTCGTTGGGAGGCTCTCCCAGAGTCTCCGTCTGGAAAAAGCGGGCTTCTTCCTCGTGACGCTTGTGAATATTCATGAGACACGGAGACTCTTTAGGACGCTCGGGGACGCAAAAATGTTATCTCGTCCTCTTAAAGCTCTCACGAAATTATTCCCTATTCCCGGTGGATTTGTACCACCAAGAGACACTCCATGCGACCTACGTTATTCACGGGACTGCTGACAAAAAACAGTGGCCACATTGCTCCTTCCGCCAATATCGATTGAGAAATTGTAGGATATGTCAATGATTCACTCTGACATGAGGGATACCGTTGTACGAAGTACATGTATATTCGCAGACGGTAAGCATACACCCAGAAGGGAATGGAGCGAGGGGGTGAGCGAATACTATCTCGGTTCCACATCGACTTCCATCTTCTCTGCGGTACCCAACCATTAGAGGACAATAGATTCCCAACGTCTGGTCTAAGACCGCACTCCACTCACAGCCAGCTTCGATGCCATAAGAACCATAGTCACGATAGAAGCGAATAGTTCCACGCGAATTCCCATACAATCTCACGTGACAAACCGTGCGCCACCATTCTGCGACACGCAACAGAGAAACCCATGCGCCACTCCGCGTTCCACGTCCTCCCTCTTTGCGTCTGTATCGGCGAATCCCGTAGCGCGGCATAACCATATACCTCCGCTGGAAGCTTGTGCACACGAGTTACTATTTGCGCACAAAGTGTCGCGACAATTACAATGTCACTCCGACCTCTGCCGGGTACGGCGCGCCTAGCTGGATAAGTGTTTCCATTTGCGACATTTACACGTACTCTCGCTGCAGGACTTTCCCCCCATTGTACATTGTACGCGACTTCATGGAATCGACGCGGAAGTGGTACGTTGACAAACAAACCACTTTCTGGTCGGTCGCATGGTGATGATGGATGGAAAATCGAAGAAACGCAAGTGCGGTTAATTCCCGTTGTGGACATTTTCGTTGTTCCTTAACGAAATTGATGCACGCGACCAAGGAGCCTTGAGTAACTCACGCAAATATGTAGCTCGATGGCAGATAATTGAGGGCATGTGGCAGAAAACGCGTCCTCCGAGCCAACAATTTCGCGTACGATCTCGAACCTACTTGCAGGCTTCGTTGATACGCTAGGTACGGATAAATAGGTATTATTGCGCGTGGCAAATGTACCGCTTCTACCCTCGCGGTCCTTTATGACGGGAACGAAGTATGTTTCGCGAAAACTGTTTGCATCATGCGTGCGAGAGAGGGAGCGTTCTTGAGCTTTATCTCGATATGGCAGTAGGGGAAATGAGATTTAATCTCAAGGGGGTTGATGAGGCGGAGATCTATTGGCCGAGACAGCTGCAATGTGTTGCCGGGAGTTCGGATTTCTCGTAATAATCCTCTGAACTGGGTATGCTCGTGATATCAAACGGTAGATTATATAGCCACATGGTTGATGCGAATAGAGGGAGAGAAACAGTAATAGACATTGGAAGGGTCAAAGAGCTCAAGTAACGTGAAAGGACGAACGGGTGGGACGTACATTTCTCTCACTAATGGGAATCCTCGTCTCGAAACATTCATCTCGTTCGCATGGTAACGAATGAAAGTGGGAAACTTTGTCATTTTATCGAAGCTTCTATACATTGCCGTATAGACGAAGAGGAGGTTCGGAGGGAAGTGAGGAAGGGTTGCAATGCCGCTGAGGAAAGGGTTTTACTGGGCTTACTCAAAGAGGGAGGGTGTTTGCCAAAAGTTTCACACCTTGAGGAAACGCGAGTGGGATGTATCTCTCTCGTCGTCGGGTTCGGCGAAGGACCTAAGTTTTCGACAAAGAGCCTTGTACCGCATATTGCGCTACCCCTGTCGAGCTGATAAATGTTTAAGGTATTATTAATGAGTGTTTCGGGATAATTAATTGTGTGAGCGAGACGGAGGATGGACAGTTTGCGAGACGCTGGAAGTAATACAATGTGACGGCCATTTTTTTTATGTAATCTGTCAGTCATTTTTAATCGCGCGACCGTCCTACCGATGGGTAAATGACGACCAATACCTTCAATCCGTTCGAACGAGACGGTACATTTTTCTTTCTCTTTTTTTTCGTTGTGCGACGAGCATTTCTTTGTGAGTAATTGATCACTTTAATGACGGTAGTTCAACCATCAAATTAGACTTACGGAACGCCACGTGCAAGGGAAGTATGACTATACTGATTTGTACCCTATTTTATTATCATTTTTTATTCTCATTTTCCCGCTCGACTGCTTTTATTCTCATGTAAAAAATACTTTGCCGAGTACATAAAAAAGTCTTTTATACATACTCAATCTGCGGTGCTCACGCAGATCAAGCGATCCTAGCGATGACTTCGCTGTTATCATACCGCCATTATATTCGTAAAAAAATAACGTTCCGCTTGTATCAGGATGTAGGGTAAAAGTCGAGGATCCGGCGATCCGATTTAACGTGAAAGTCATGCAAAAACGGTGATCCATATTCCCCAACTTTTATCCCACAGAAGCGAAACAATCGAAAATGCTGCAGCAGCGTTCAGCGAACTTATACCCGACCGTCCCGCATATAAAATACTTCTTATCTGTGGGTTAAGGGAGGAGAGCATTAGCTTCGCAATGAGTACGACTGAATAACAATGGGAAAAGGCATTACGTTTCCGCGTAGTCCCGTTGCTTATCCAATGCGACGGGTCGCGGTTCCGTCTCGGAAAACCTTATCATTCTTTTCTCTTATTCCTCCTCTTCGTCTGACAACTTTACTGTTTTTCCGATCGTGAAAACATTTTTATTTAACTTTAAAGCAAAACATTAATACGCCCAGAAGCATTTGAATCTGCAGCAGAGAGACTTACTTTGCGAGAAAGCAAACAAAAAAAATTAAACTGTTAAGTCTCAGCGGCGATTAAATATTTTAAGCTTGTGCTCTGGCAAGTCGAGGGATGCGAATAAGATGGAAGCGGCATTCAGAGGTACCTTTTACTTAACGCGGCGACTCAGAAGGTCTTTTGGTGAAGACACGTACGTAACAAAATATATAAATCGGGTTCGGTCTCCGTATGGAGTAAATATTCTGTTCCTGAGGTTTTGATATTTATTTTCATGATTTTGATTCAAATCAAATAAAAATAATAAAATAAATCGATCATGAGAACATAATTTAGCGACAAATAGTCCGCGAATAAAAGAAATTAATTATGCAAAAATGACAGCAGTGAGGGGCAGGACGCAACAACGACATGACAAAAATCTACATATAATGTATTTAATATTCATATCTATATAATTCCACCCGAAGTTAACCCACGTATAGTTAAGGGCACTGTATGCCGAATTCGTCCTATAATTAATATCGAATAAATGATCGCACATAAAAAAAGAATGCCAATTCGAATGTAACAACAAGCGGCCGTGTGTCTGGTGTGTAGTGACCCACTTTCATCGTTTATCGATGAATAAATTCAGTGCACATTTTCCACCATTTTCCACGGTATCCACCGAAATTTCATTTTAAAGAGTATAACCAGTGACGATTCTATAAATCGATTGTACTCGCCGGGGGGATTTTCAAGCGACAAGTGCCTGTCACCCCGGCAGTTGGGAGTTTTTTTTCCCTCAAAGCTCCAGGCTGAAAGTCTGGAGATTTATGCGCCACGGTATATCTCTCGTATCACATGCATCGGTGACGACTAGGAGATCTATCCCGTATCTGCTGCAGGATGGGCGAGGGGGAGGAGACGCCCCAGCAGTAGAGAATCGTGAAAACTCCATCTCATAGCCGTCATTTCAATTTGTCCGCAGGATAGACTTGACAAATATTGCGCGAGTGAAGGGATGAGTGTATGCGGTGGTTGTAGGAGAGTGGGGCGATGCGGAGGGTGGCCGGTGGGGGAGGTAAGGTGGGATGAGCACTCGCATTCGCCAACCCTCTAAGCGGCCATCTCGGCGAAATTGCTCGAGAGATACTCAGCCCCCGAGGACACTCTTATTGTTTCGAGACCGACAGGTTTATTTGCTGCCCGAATAACTACGTGGAGTGAGTACGACGCTCCTCCCGGTTGCGCCTCGCGTCTCGCGCGGTTTCACCGCGAGTTATATACGATATAAGCTACCTAGCATTGTACACCACGCGAAACTCCGGACTAGCGAGATTTTCTCGTACATTTATGATTTTCATTCGTTTTGCCATTACTTTTTCGCCCTGCTTTGCATACCCGGCAATGAAATCCTGCTTCGCTTGATTGGTTGTCACAGCGACAGTCACCGCTGCTCTCAGCAGCGAGCGGCGGCGAAAGGCAGAATGCAATCAAGAAGCCGCCGACCGTTTTGTTCATTTGTCGTTCAGACCACCCGGAAAAAAAACAACGAATTACCTCGAGAATCTTCAACGGCTATTTACATCCTTGCGGATGCGCGTGGAAAATGGACAAATTGGAGTCACCGATGAAATGCTTAATAACGATAATAAAACTTCTGGAGGGTGAAAGTGGTGAATATCGCCTGGTCTGTATTTCATACTTCATTGAGTGACTTGCTAATTTTTTAAAAATATTTGTTCCATTCTTTCACCGTATATGTTCTGGGTTTTTTCGGAACCCCATCCTAATTCCCTCTTGGCGCTCCCTATCAGCACTCAACTGAACTACCTAACTTCCATTGCGTCGTAGCCGACTTAGCTACACGGCACCGCATTTGCCGGGGACACGGGGAAACTACGGAAAAACCCGTGCCGGTACAGACGGCCATATTCAACTAATCGCCCGGTACTTTTGCACTTGAGCAAAGTGCAGAAACACCAAAGTTTCAGAAGAAAGCGCCTTCCGCTCAACGGTCGATGCGCCAGCTAGCGCACGGTTAAGTGGTCACCCATCCAAGCACTGACCGCGAACGATCTTGCTTGACTTGGAAGACCACCGGAGCCGTGCGCCAACCGCGCATCCACCGCTGTCCGCGAGTTTTACTTGCTAATCGGATGGACCATATTCACCACTTTTACCCCATTCATAAGTGTCACAAAGATTCGCTGCATTAATTATTTCAATTCGTAACTAAAATTAACCTTCTGTAAGCGAAAAAACATAAGTGACCGAGAATTTTACCGGTCGAGTAAATTACCGTCCAATAATTTTTTTTTTTCTGAGTGTGTATGAGCGACGATCGGCGGATCGAGAGTGAGTGTGTTTCGGGGAAGCGAACAGGTGGGCTAGGCCGGTTCCCAGATGCCATATTTTCTCTAGTCTGATTAAGTAAGTCACGTTCTGTAGTAGCCAGGATAATTCATAAATTTGATCAACAATGAACAAAGTAATCATACAAGCCCGCGGTAGATCAAAGATAATATTTGTTTAAAATAACAAAACCTCTTTACTCATGTTCGCTAATTCACCGAGTTTACTGCGTCTTTATACTCATCTCTCTCCATCCCATCGCGACCTCGTGCCGACGGTAAAATTTATCCTGACAGATCGACCAAAAACTCAAAAGCGACTTCACACTTCTCAGTGAATATTTCAAAAATTTTAATGCTCTCCTTGTGCGAATCTTGCATTATCCACTGGCTCGTATCACCGCGTTACCGGCGCCTCATCGAGTCGTGAATGAAAGATATGCCGGAGATAAACGCTCCCATGGTCCAGCCGGATTCCTCGAGTGTAAGCGCTGATTCTATCTGGGTCACGACCATTAGGGATTGCCTTTTGTCGCTCGAAGAACACAGAATCCGCTTCTATTCGGGGGGGGGGGGGGGGGGGGGGTTCATTCAGCATTCGCCTCTCCGAAGGGGGCACACCGGATGGTAGGTCATCCGAGTCAATACCTCCACAGCCGTTCCCAATTATTCCTCATTCCGTCCCGGTTTCGAGAATATCTTGGAAAATACTTCGAGTTTCCATTTCATCGTTCCTCGAAGCTTCTTCTCACCGGACTCTCAACTTCCTCCTGGCATTTACTCGTCCCGGTTCGTTCGCTATATAATGTACATTGAATTTTGTCTTATTTAAGCTCCGAGAAAAGAGAGCAGGTCACCAGGCAACCCGGCATTATGCTCGCGGCAGAAATATTTTCGAGCGGCACTTCCGGCCGTGATTTATCATTCAACTGTCACTACGGCATCTCTTCGGTATCCGTCGTTCTCGCCCGCTCATGCCTCCGGATTGTCCACCGTCGTAGAGGAACTGTTTTCGTTCCTTAAATTTTGATTCATCGGCATTACAGTAGTTATTCATTGTTCGTCACTATTCGTGTCTGTTGCGGTTATTTTAAATGAGAAAAATTAATAATTATAAATGATATATAGACATTGCATTATAATTGTTCCATAACAATGTTCTATAAAATTATACTTATCATATATTATATACTATATTTTGGAAAGTTGTTTGTTTATTTATCGTCACTTTCGGTCGCAAATTGAAATTTTCGAACCGGAAGTCACGTACTTTGGCCAAATCTCCGGAAATCTAAAGTTCCGTTTTCAAAACTTCATAGTCCATAACCGAGGACGTGAAGCGCCCGAGCCACAACAACCTGCTAGTATAAAATAATAGTAAATAAAAAAAATGTAAAGCACGTTTTGCTTTTTCATCTGAAATCGTTGGAGCCTCTAATATTCAGTAACAATTTGCATCATATTACATGGGTCGAGCTATTGTTATAATCCTATAAATAAAACCCTTTGGCTCAAAGTGAAACGCGTGTTCCAATTTCACTTCTTGTTTCCCCGTCGTACCCACCCTCGTTCAAACCAATTGAAACGCCGTCATACTGTCCAGTGGATAGCGGTTCATCCCGACCGTTGCCGAGAAAAGTGTGTTATTTTACTACATTTCGTGTCACGAACAACCCAGTAACGAGATCCTCAGCGTTACGCTGCTCCAATTTCATTGCGTTGATGCGTAAAGCCTGTGTCCTCGTTCCGCACCAGTGGCGGAGCTCCCTGATGAAATTACACGGAAAACGTGGACGTCATAACATATTTTTATTTCTCATCATCACAATTTTTATTTATTCTTCTCACATTATCCCAGGTTATTATTTTTTCTTTCTAAATCAGAGAATCAACAAAAATTAGATTGCGTGCCAGCTTGGCGAGGATGTTCTCTTCGATCTCTCGAGAACGAGGTCATAATAGCGGGTCTTCCGCGAGTCCTCTCGTCCGGGCCGTTTTGCAGGACCCCGGAGGCGTTGAATCCTCGTTGACTCGTGGGACCAATGAATTTAATCGCAGCTCATATTTATCGGTGCCGAGAAAGCCCGGTTCTCCCGCTATTGCCGCTGCCTGTTACCTTGTGAATCGTAGCTTCCTCGTACCTCGGGAAACTCTGTTCTCGTCCTCATGCAGTGATAACGCCCGGAGGCTTGCGCCGTCGCGCTGGCTACGCACACTTTCTCGCTCGTGAGGGAAAACGAACCTCGTGGAATCTTCGCCGTACGAGAGAAACGCTCGGAGGCTTTACCCTCGTAAAGCTTCCCGGTGTCTCGGGAGTGGCAGAAACCGTTTGGCCAGTTTACGTGCTCGCCGGGCTCCACGAACATTCGGGACGAAGTGCATCGCATAGATGTGCCGGGTGGAAATCTTGGAGCGTTTTGTCGGGGCCTCACCGGAGCCGTATCAGACCGTTTCCGAACCTTATCAGGGCCCGATGTAAAGCTCTGGAACTTCTACCAGGAGCGTACGTGAACTGAACATTGGCGCATCGAATATGTGGTACAAAGTGGAACAGCGACGTTCTTCTCCAACCGCTACGTCCAAAATTCACGAATGCCGCGACCAGTTACTTCATCCTTGCTTCTCATTCACCGGTGTGTTGGTTGGTGGATGGGATTGGACGCGAACTACGGAAATTTGGGGAATGTCGCAACCGCCAGTGAGGACAGCCTGGAGGGCCACTTTCAGATTTTGAAAAAAACCGCACTTGTGCCAACATGCACTGGTCCATCTTACAGCGACAGCCCATGTCTCTCACTTTTACCTTATGTTGATTTAAATTCCGAAAAAGTGTGTCCGAAGCGTCGGTCATGCCAGGCGTTACGTTAAAGGCGAGGCGGAACACGCATGAGTGCCAAAGAGACAGAGTTAACATTTTGAATACATCTTTCTACGAAACGACTCTACAAAATGAAAAACGAATTAAATAGGCAGTGAGCACCAGAATTCGGTTTAAGTTTCATGAAACCGTTTTAGAGAACAACAAGTTCGGAATATTTTAAGGTTGTGTTGATCTTTAAGCCTAACTTTACAAGCTCCCATTTCCCAAGTACCTCGACCACGATCTTAAAGAGTGAAGTTTTCAACAGATCATCGGGAAATTTGAATCAATCGAACAGGTAATTCCGTCGAACTCAAAGTGAATGAGTAAAAAGAAACCCAGAATGCAAATACAAAAAATGGATACGAGTTCGTGTACGGGTAACAGATATGCGACTACTAATTGTCAAAGCACTCCGTCTGTTCGGTGGAACAAAGTTCGTTGCGCAAAGGTATGCCGGAGGAAACAAAGTACCGCGGGGTACGACGTCTATGACGGCAGGAATAGGTATACGGTACGATGATAAATTGATAGGTGAATGAAGCTGAGAGCGTCGAGGCATGCGGGCGATGTTGAGGCTCTATTAGCCCGGGGATGCGCGCAGCTCCACGGAGAAGACACAGTGTGTCGCTCGTCCTCGCTCCCATCGCGTCGACAACTAAAACGATCGTTACGTGTGTATCGCAAGCACACTTTTGCCTACAAAAGGAAAAGCGCTCGATCTCTATAATGGCAAAAAAGAAGCCCAAAAAAGTTTTTCAAAAAGGAACATTCAGGGATGACAATCAGCCGTGGTCGCATCAACAATGGCAGTAGTGTAGGCAGGCGCGAATACTGGAGAGAGGAAGGGAAAAGAAAAAAACGAAAAAATGCGTGATCGAGGTATGCGAAAGTCTGGCCGCCGAGCTCGCTCGCGAAGGGGCTGCAAAAAGGCGCAAAAGCAGAGAAGCAGACAAAGAAAAAGAGTACGACGAGTTTTCAGGGTTGTTTGATCTGCTCGCGTATTTGGCCGCTCAACAGGCGACTAAATATGTATGCGAGACGACCGGCGAAACGCTGAATACACGAGGGATAAAAAAAGTTTCTGCCGAAAAAAAGCTTCGTTATTCGTGATGGTGAGATTTTTTTTTTTTTTTTTTCACTCACCTCTATGTGAAGAATCTCAAATGCTACAATTTGACATTTTTTTATTGTTCAAATGGATTTATCGATTCGGTCGATTTGAGCTCTCAATCATCCCGGTTGTCGAGAACAATGATCTACGGGATAAAGGATAAATTTCTCTTGCAGTGATCACCATGAATGGGTTTCGTTCTATATTTGCCGCACCATATGGGCCATGGACTATATTCGTTCGAGGTTTAATTGATTAGGAGCTCTCGTCAATTCTCCGGGCGATTCGTGATCGAGTTGCGTGGGAATTTAACTAGTTCACAATACCCATCGTCTCGATGATCCATTCCGACGAACAATGCGTTATGACAAAAAAAGAAAAAACAAACATTTCTGGCTTGTCCACGTTGGCTCGATAATCGAGGGATTTCCGATGAGATTAAGAGGGACGAGTACAGTGAGGAAAAGAAATGAAAATATATAAATTGAATGGTACATCGGGGATCCAACGTATAGATATACTCTCGCACCGTCAGGGAAAACTCGGAGAGTTATAAGCGCTAATACCACGAGCGGTTCGTACAACAATAATTATGCTGTCACTCAGGAAAACCCGATGCCGTGGCAGCTTCCGTAATACTGCTATGGTTCGAAACGTCGTCATTATAGAACAGCTCACGAACATGTACAACGCAACGTGGAATAACACGTTAATCGTCTCGAAGCTCGTGACGTGCTTCCCGTTCGCCTCAACGGGCTCCTTTTTGAGCTCTCGTTGTTCGATTAATCACTTTGTAACAAAATAACTACGGAATCCTTGTACATATAAATTATGGCGTTTTATGGATTTAAAAGTATTTTAACTTTTATTTGTTGATCTTCGGCCTTTATTCTCGTAGAGAAGGCTCTGAGGACGGCGGTAAAGAAATTAGTTCTATATTTTATATCGAAATACACACTGAAAAATTAATTTTGTTCATTATTTGAATGTCCATATCATAAAATCATCCCAATACAATAATTATACAAAATCAGAAAAATCCGCATAGGAGGTGAAACAAAAGTGAATTTACACTTTCCCCGATCTTTCCTCTGCTTTCCTGGCTGCCTTGGATGTCGAGAGTAGAGACGACGGGTCGTTTTCGGCCCGGTCGGTGTGCGACGACCGTACGAAAGAAGTAGGTACGGGCAACGTTATTAAAACTTCCGTTCCCGATTAGACCAACTAATTTCGCCGGGCTCGGGAGGCTGCTTATTAAATTTTTTTCGTCAACCCCACCGTGCACTCTCGACCTCAAACACCGAACAACCTTATGCGCACGCACTTTCCCGTATCCTGACGTGCGCGCGCACGTGCGAATGTGTGTGTGTGTGTCCATGTCGCCGGTGTTTTTGCGAGCCCGTCGTTGAGCACCGGCGAACAGGAACGCGGGCGTGAAAACTTTTACGACTTTTCGAGGTGACCCAAAAGGGCTGTCCTGTATCGTACTGTGCAAGGGCTCTCTCTCCGTGTGCAGAGAGCCCATCGGCAGCGGCTACACTTCGCCGACGCTTTTCCGGGTGTACGTAACTTCCCCTCCGCCTCGTCTCTTTGTCAGAGTGAACGAGACGCCCTCACAGAACACCGGACCGTTCTGCCCATAGCGAACGGTATACACCATACGCACTCCCAACATCCCTCAGTCCACTTTTTACGGGCTAATTTGTTTAGCGACGTCGGTAACGACATCCCGTAAAAAGGACGCGACCGTACCGCGCTTCATCTTTCTCTCGCTCACGTACTACGTTGGTGGTAGTTTTTTGTTTTCTGTTTTTTTTTTTTTTTTTTTTTTTTTTTAAGCATCCTTCTTTCCTGTCCGTGCGTCTCACACGCTTTTGCCCCGTTGGCCGAGCGCGCAAAGTCCGCTCTGTCGTTCGTGACGCATTGCATGTTTCGAGCCACGTCGTTACGCAACGCCGGCCTCACCCCCAGCTTTCCCGTCCGTTATTGCTACCGGGGCGACGCAACTATTATTTTCGCGAAATATCCCCGCGTATAGCCTGCCCGAGACACTCTCGGTTGGTAAGGGTGGTTTCGCAATGGATGCTTTTGAAACGCTCCGGAGTTGGCTAGGTGCGCAGCAACAAAGAGACCTTCGTCGTCCGCCGGAACCCTGAAAGCCCTCCACTCGTCGATAATTGAAATTTTCAATAATTAACCGTCCTTCGCGGCAACAGTTCGTTCGCTATACATGTCATGAGACAATGGAAAAAGTAAAGTGAAAAAAGAGGAAAAATCGTTTTCACCAACATCGAGCTTTGACAATGAATGCGTAATTGTATCGCGAAAGTCGCGTTACAGCCGTGTGACACGGCTGACATTGAGTAGGGGCGGTGCTGCTTCTGGCGTCTGAAACAACGCGAACGAATGCCCGAGACCCCTTTTCCTCGGGGCAGGAAATTATAGGCGGGTTTATAGTACACGAGAAACTCCGCGGAGTGAATAAAGCGAGCTTTCACCGGTCGATCATTAACCACCGTGCGCCGTTAGAAAGTTTCGAGGAAAATTGCCAATCGTTTGTGTCTGAAAAGGACAATGCCGACCGGCAGAGCGCCGGCCCTTATAAACGCGAATATTGAGTTACACGGAAAGAGGGGCAAGTCACAATTGCCAATCAATTTCTAGGTCGGACAAAAAATCGGTCGTATGAAATATGGTCTTTTGCTTTCTCATAAAGGAAACTATATTTTTTACTCGCACTAGTGCGAGAAAGTGCTTTTCTGCATACAGTTACCAAGAACGAAAAGCGTGATTTTCGTGAATTTGTTAGGAAAAATGATGTGAATGGCTGGAGCGTAGAAAGGGGAATCTTGACTCGTGTGAGTGCTGCACTCGTCAAGAACTCCCTTTCTACGCGCTTGCCATACAAATTACCATTCCATTACGTGCTGCAGCTTTGGAACGATGTACTTGGGAAATCCTCTTCTTCTTGGTTTCATTCAAAAGATTCAATCTTAAAGTGGTGGAAAAGTCGTTTAAGTTGTCGGTGTATCTGTGAACATTGTTAGTTCTTGTTCTTCTAAAAGTAAACAGCTTGTATTGTATTGTATTGTATTGTTTATTTATTTATTGGTTTCCAGGACAAGTCCCTTACGAACAAGGTGCTTTTGTGTACAGAGTAATGATAACTAGAGTATAAAAGTATATTTAGTATATACAGCTTGTTACACTGTGTTTTACAAGCTTTTTTATTTAGTTTCAATTATTATTTAGTTTCAATTTATTTAGTTTCATTTTGTTTAGTTTCAAGAATTTTTTGTGGATGTGGGTCAAAAAGCATAGGTCAAATTACAACCACCCCATATTAATGAGTGTAATTGGAAAATGTGTTTTTATTACGGCTTTCGGTCGACTAAACGCGTATTTTATAATTCGCCAATGGCCCATTGATAAATTTACATTCGAAAACATAAACAGCGAACAACTGTTGAATTGATTAATCGACAGGTTACTCTCACGGTGAGAATTTTTTGCCGAATCTGGCATGACGCTTTCCACGTATCGTGAGAATGGTGCCCGCTGTATCTGCACCGAGGACGAAATTGGCACGTGAAAAAAATAAAATAAAATGGAACGTGCGTGGGAGTGAAGGTAAAGTACATAATGGCCCCCTTTGCCGTCGGTCTCCTCGTTGCCGACCCCCTCTCCCCCCGCCCTCCCCCCGCCACCAAGCAGTCTGCCGCCGCCCGTTCCCCTCCGGCGAAACGTAAGGCGCGCAAAAATTATTGCAACTCGTAAATTAAACGCGGGGGTCCGGCCGAAAGTATAATCCCGAATGTGCACGATTCCTAAGAAAAATTACCATCCTCGTTGCCCCTCCCCTAGCAGGTTGTAGAAATAGCGGTACCGCTTATACTTTCGCTACGCAGTCTCGGCGCAACGCTGTAAAACGAGACTGGCAAAACTTGTGAGAAAAAAAAATAAAGAAAAAAAAGACGGAAAAATTGCATTATTATTATTCCAGCGAGTCGGTGTATACGATGCTGCAGCGAGAAGTGAGCATAGACGTTACGGTATAAAGGCATTCCATTTTCGTCAAAATGAAAAATTCTGGATTTCGAGCAGCTTATAGTATACTTGGAAGGATATACGGAACAGTGCACTTGCGGGTTGGGGAAGGCTTGGGGGGGGGGGGGTGGAAGGGGGTTGGGGTAGATAAATATAAAGTCCAGTCTAGAATGGAAAGGGAAGCGAAGCTTGCGCGTAGCCATGCTTTACTCGAATAATTACTGGAGTTCAATTGGAATTCCACGGGGGCGTGGTTTAATTTCCATGGCACACCGGGCGGCCGAAAGCTCGCGCCGCCGTGTGCACCCTTTGTGCTCACCAGTCGACGGGTACCACATTCTCTCTCGCTATGCCTTCCTGTTCCTCCTGCCGTCGGTGCCCGCTGCCTGCTGCGTCTCTTCTCTCCACTTTACGGGAAGCAAATTGATTTACAACGTCGCCTTTATTGCCATACGTGGTTGCCGCGACCAGTGAGGACCGCATCTACCCGGCGACAACTTCGGTACCACCGGCAAAACGGCCACCCGGAGGCAGAGACGGGATTCCATCGCGGGGCTCCGAGAGATCGTCGGGGCTCGCTTTATAGTTTTCCCGGCCCATTAGACGGGCGGTTTGTACGCTAGGAAAAATAATTCTCTCGACCGGCGGTGGAGGAGATTTCTGGCGTTAGTCAAAGGGAACAATACTGCCGACCTTGTTACCGGTTGTCACGGAAGACAATTGTGCTGTCTGAGAAAAGTCGTACAAATAAAATTCGAAGTAAGGCCAAAATATCGAAATTTTATTACCTTCGAGCCTTGCCACGATAAAGATTTAGGTATAGGGTAAAAATGGTAAAATGGCATCTGGGCATAGGGTAAAAATTGCGAATATGACCCACTCCGATTGACTTGTACATCAGTAATAATAATAATGATAATAAAAATTTGCCAAACAATTTGCATATCGCTTACTTATTTATTACAATATTACGCATAGCTCGCTCTATGAGAAAGTTTGTTGATCGATGGTAACAAATTTATTAGTAACAAAACATGATTCATAACGTTGCCATATTTACAATGACGAAAAAGCAAGGTGTTGATATTTTTTTCATTTTTTTTTTTTGGGAAAATGTTTTGCCGGAATCACGTTATCATCGGTCTTAGTATAACCATATATTTTTTTACTTTAACAGCATTCGCGATACATTCGCTTCGATCCTGTTAGAAATAGGTGGACGGTGACGGGAGACTTTCACTGAAAACCCTCGTGATTGATATGCGCCCTCCGCGACAACTGATAAAAAGTTTACCCATCTCTATGTATTGCCGATCTATATAAACCTATACTTACACGCTCGCCCATATCGAGGCCAGAGTTTCGATGCGTGCGTGTTTCAGCTGGCACGCAGTTATATAACTGCCATGGATCGAAGTGCTCTCCGGGCTGCAAGAAGCTTTGGCCTCCACATATACGTGTACATCAAACGTACGCGCGATCTGGTTTACGAATGGGGAGTGATAGATGGCCGTGCGGTGAATGCAACCCTCGCCTGATGGCGGACCGAAAATAAAAAAAAAATCACTGCCGATGACGCACGCCTATAACGAGAAAAAATAATTTGTCTAACCCTTCGAAGCACAGCGGCATATCACTCTGCCAACGAATTGAGGTAGTACTCGCACATTAGCTGGTCAAATGAGAGTTGCATTATGAACATTTTGAAGTGTCGTTAATTAAGTGTCGAAAAAAATAGTAATACGATAAAGTATTATTTTGCAGGGCTGAGGGACTCGACAATTGCGCTTTGCCAAGGGGTAAAATTATCATTAGGTGTAAAATTAGTATAAGACGATAACTGTGTAAATATAAACTTTGTCAATTTAAAGGTATAATTTATTAAACCTGACGCTTCAAAAATGTGTTTTCGAATTTCCTACTCTTATTTTTTGAATCGCTGACTTTCTTGTATATCGAAGATAACGCATAGCAATTTTTGTGCATTTCATGGTCAATTTATCTTCGATATTCGCCTCATCACTGCTCATTAAGCAGTCATGTTCATTGGGTGCGCTCGTGAATTACAATGGCTTTATCATCAGCTGTTTGGGTGAAAAATTCATTGGCGCCTAATGAGCGAAAGAGTGGCCAGTTCCTTCTGCATCAGAGTCGGGGACAGCGCGACGACGCCGAGGAATTACGAAGGGGGTTAAAGGGTCCGTGGGCTTGAACCAAAAGAAATCTCACCCCCGGGCGCAATTCGAGCACTGTGAGCGACGTGAAAAAGCGAACTGATCGACGTGACAAAGCACCAAAAGACCCTTTTTACGGTCCCGGTCTTTCTCGATATGGAGTGTACCTATATGCAGTCGATCAGCCTCTCGGCTGAGTGCCAAATTATTATTTTTCGCTCTTGATACGGCTGTGGACGTCATTAGCGGGGCACCGTGCAAATCGTTTGCCAGACACAGCGGTACCGCACTCGATGTCACATATGTATATCAACCGCATCAATGGAGCAGAAATATGTTTAATCGACATGGAGCGCAATTTCAAACGCGAACGAATGCTATCAGTCATATCGTCATTGCATTGAATACAAACATTATTCGTTCACAATGCCAATGGCCACGTGTATAATTGTGATGTAATATAAATTTTCTCCGAGATTCTAAACGATGTTACGAGAATAATCATTTTTTTTTTTTACTATAAAACATTAAATTAATGCAACTAATACAATTGTTTATTGACAGTTTGGGGCGAACCTTGCGTCCAAAACACATGTTCAAGATTCATTTTCTGTAATTAGTAATTTTTTTTTTTTCAATTACACAATGAATGACTAGACAGTTGAATATTGCAGTTACAGCACGAGGATGTAATCTTATATTCTAAGTGTTGGTGCTCATGGCTTTCTAGGAATGTAAAGAGACCACTCAGCGGCAATCAGAAATGTGACGGAGTGCTGTTGTGAAAATATTTCTTTTTCATATATAGAATTAAAAAATGTCGAGGATTAATGCCCGCGTCAGCGGTCGAGTGTGCTCGTTGTTCCGGTCTTGCGATCAGTGATCGAGAGCACTCGGGCAACGAGACGGGAGGAAGTGCGGCGATCGTTGCTATAACGATTTTTCTTTTTTTTTTGTTCTTTTTCGCTCAATAATTCATGAGATTCAGTTTGGCCTGCCCCTCCTTATAATTAAAATTCAATACATTCTCTCGCTCTATCGCCTTGACTCAATACCAATACATAACTCTATTTATCCGATCGCTGAAGCGATTAGCCCCATTGGCGCGGCTGGAGGGTTGCTTACGCTTTCGCTGCTGGCGAGCGAACGAGCGAGCGCGCTTTTGTGCCTAGCAGCGCCGCAACATCGCGGTCTTTCACTAAGATGCTTTCACGTCGTTCCATTTGATTAATGAGCACGCGATACGATTATGCTAACGTTGTACCGTACAGCGCATAGAAACGAGAGCGGTGCCGCGATTAGGGCTGTGAGACTTTTATATTTATAAAGTACGCCGTGCCATTAATACGGCGAATATCGTACAGCGTAACGCAATCAATAGCACGAAATAATAAAACATGACAGCGCTCGAGCTCCAAGGGTGGCGATGCCCATCAAAATGTACTCTTGAAAGGCTGGCAAAGGTAACTTTTAAATGTTGACCGAATATAAGAGATTTTTTTTAATGGAACAGATAAAAAAGCATTTTATGAAACATTATTTCACGATGCGTATGATCAATTAGGTAAATTAGGTTTCAATAATGTACTCTACGTTTTATTGATTTTCTACCACAAATTATTGAAATTATTTATATATTTAAAGTCTTTGCTCTGTTTACGTTTTTTGGAAAATTACAACGACTGGAAAACATTTTATGAATCGAAACATGCTCGATGGTTTTGATAAAATATGCAAATTAATTTACAATGACGTAATCCAAATTTTAAAGATTTTCTCAAACAAATTTCTAACTTCAGATATTTAAACTCTTTTTTTTGTTAGTTTTTTTTACCATTTTAAAATGGCTAGAATCGTCTTTGTTCCTATAAATTGACGATTTAATTGATTTATCCGAGCGAGAATAAATCAAGCTAGATCCCGAGAGCTCTCGGGAGGAGCGGTGCGTGGCGAAGTTTAACAAGGGTTCGGTGGGTTTTGATCAGACCGACGCGACAATTGCCGTATGGCCGTCGTTGGGAGAGAGCTTGGTACTCACGCTCGCCGGCTCTGTACGTGGCGCTGTCCAGCTCCGCGGCAGTGCCTTCCCGACATTGACGTTCCTCGTTACTCTCTTACCAATTATCGTCGGTACGGCCGCGCAAAAGAGGCAACACGCCTCGCCTCGCCGGCATCCAACTATCTTTTTTAATTGACACCTGTTTCGCCTCCATGAATATTCCACCTGATCGTACCCACCATATGCGATACCCAGTTACCGCCCGCTACACCCGAGACCGTCCAATAAGAAATTTCATGGGTGTAAAGTGGATTATAACCGAATCCCGCCTGACATTGAGCACCGGTGAAACTTGTAATTTCGCTGAAAGCCCTTCATCCGACGGAGATGAGAAACGCTTTATTCGCCTAGTTGCCTTCATCGATCGCGCTCCTTTTTTTCCCCCTCCTAATTCCAAAGGGACCCGTTAAATCCCGAAAATTATAGTCCGGCTGAGTCCGGACGAATATTTAAATGGCAAATACCTATCTTTCGAACAATGAAAAAAAAAAAAAACTCAAATCTGTCCATTGCCTTATTTTTACTAGAAAAAAAATAACAAAAATCTGGAGAACCTTTCTTCACACGGAAAAAGGGCTCAGCTGCCACAGCCAATTTCTGGGCCCGACAAGAAATTGGTCCCGTCAATTCAAATCCTTACTCCTGTTAACTAAATCGGTTTGCAAATAACTAATTTTTGTTGACGCGAATAATAAATTTTCGGCACAACCGATTTATTGCCTGACTCTATGAAGACCGAGCAGTCGCGTCGCTCAGCAAATTCTTCTTCTCAGTGGTCTTCGAGAGGAACGATTTCATTCATAAACTCCTGCTATCCTCGTAATTGCATTATTTTCCACCCAATCACTGCCCGATCAAATTGTCATTGATCCAAGACTGGTCGACGAATGTTAACGAACGATGTAGCAAATCTCGGGTTTCATCGATGCCTCGCCTACAGTGCAACGGGGAACTCTAAAGGAACAGCGCACCACAAACCGCCGGTGTACAGCGTCAGTCTGCCGGCAACGGGAGCATCGGATCTGTCCGGATCCGAAAGCATAAGAACTTTATCTCTCTCGATTATCCCTTTGACACGGAGATACGTTAACCGTACGCGAAGTTTATCGCTCGTGTCCTCCCTCCACCGGGCCTCCCACCGTTGCAGACCAATCCGGTCCGATGAAACGATCCAATACGTTTTACCGTAGAGACGTGAAACCGTGGCTCGGCGTTCGCTCGCCCCAGCTCACCATCCCTCTCACCGTTTCTCTCTCTCTCTCTTTCTCTCTCTCTCTCCCCTTCACGGCGCACCATCATTTTCACGTCTGCGCGATTAGCATAATTGAACGTTGCACCGTGCTGGGGAAACGTTTCACGAGGGAGAAAGAAGCCGGGAGGACTAACCCGAGAAGATAGGTGAACGCGCTGTAACCTACCCACACATATACACGGCCGGCGGGGAGGGATTGAACCGTGGATAATTACGTCTTGCCAAGAAATAAGAGTGCCGGCATCATGCTGCTAATTATACGTCCACGCTTTATCTTGCCCTCTTTCTCGCTCGCCCCAACCGAACGGCTGACTTATCCGCGAAGCTCTTCACCCTCTCGTCTCCTCGCCTCAAGACCGTCAGCCGGCCATCCCGAAACTCGGGGCGCTTTCCATTCGATCCGTCCGTTTCCCTCGTACATACCCGACGATCGATTCCGTTCCATCAACTACCCTCTTGTTCGTTTGACGAAAAATAAAAAAATGGGAAAAAGAAAAAATATGGAATTTCGAATTCGTTCGGTGTATAAGCTTTTAGATAGTAGTTACCAGTGTCCGATCGAAAAATATATAGTCGTTATTCGATGCACGCTCGGTGCGCGTCTATTTCCCCCCGGTTATTTTCACGCTTCCGAAATAGCTGTCCGTCGATGCCGGATGCGAATGTAGCTCGGAGTCGATATGCGATTTCAAGCGCAATCCTGTACGCCGAATGATACGCGAGCGAATTGCAGGTGTGGACGAGATCCGGTGGCACCGGCACACGGCACAATGATATCTGGCTCCAGCCCTCCCAGCCCTACCGATCGCCACGTGTCGCGTCATCGTCGTTGCAATGTGTTTTTTTTTTTTTTTTTTTTTTTTATTCGGAAGAAAAAATATAAATTTGACGCGGATAAAATGAGCGTACTGAATGCGAAGTGTAACGCAACCAAACAGGATGGCGTTTGACGACAAGTGGATCGGCGATTTTTACCGAAGGCTTGAAGTGCTTACACGTTTTTGGGACGAGTAAGGTCATTAAAGGACACAAAAGGACAAGTTTGTATATTCAAGCCGGAATAAACGATTTTGTCACTTATTTACCAATATTATTTTTATAAAACTAAAAAAAAAATAAAGATCGAAATGTTTATGGAAATATACGTATTGCATCAATAATCAAGAGTAATATCTGCTCTTCAACATGCCGTCAATTGTTTTGTATTAAACGCAAACTGTATTTATTATTAGTATAAATTGCGGTGATAGCGGACAATTTACCCTATACGAAGTAAGCCAGAAATAACCGAAAAATGGATGTTTAATTTTATTCTTCGTATACCTTCTTAAATGCTAATTTTCCTAGTTCAAGTCCTGGACCAAACGATCCACATTTCGTAAAAAATGAAAATATTCTGTTGCTTTTTCATTGATTTGCACTATCCGGATTCGTCCCTCACTTTTACAGAGTGTCTCCCGATGAAATTCCAATTTACAGAAAAATTGGCCTGACGGTCAATCGATGGCTCACCCGATATGGAATTCTTCGGATACCGCCGAGGGGAAAAAAAATATATATTGACACAGTTAGTATCGACGACGTATCGGACAACAACCGCGCGACTATTATCCGTCCGTTCATGCAACGCGATACACTCATCTCCCGATAAAGTGTGCCAGTTTAAAAGGCTCTCGGTTCCCGCTTATCGGCTCGCCGGAATCGAGATTCGATCTTTCGATTGACGACAGATTTTATTCCTCCGGCCGAGCGAGGAGGGAAGAGCGAAAGGTTGAAGATCCGAGGGTAGAGGAGGGTGAGGGCGGTCGACGGGATCGAAGGAAGGGTAACCCGTGTAACCTGTCCCGTACTCCGCTTAATACTCGGGTTGGTACACCTATCCGCTGAGCGAGAACCCGCCCGCGACCAGTACGGAAACCAGGGGGAGATTCACGAGGGAGCGAGACGTCAGCCCGGTCGGCGGGGTATGTACAAGCGAGGAGGGAATCTCGGCGGTGCTCGATCGCGCCCGGACAACGACGTAGATGCAATAAAATCCGTTGGAGGCTCAAAGAGCCGCGATCGGGCCGGGATCGTTTGAAACGGTCGTTCGCGTGACAGCCGGTGATTCGCCGATATGCCAATAAGGAAGGGCGCATTGGCAGGCGTTATCTAGATAACGGGGGGGTCCCCGAGACTGGAGGAGCACGATGAAAGAGGCAGAGTAGACTGGCGACGTACCCGAGTACAGAGAGTGAGGCAGACCGGCAAACGAAGGAGGCAAGAGAAAGCCCAACTGCGAGAGCAGCGGCCCATCCGCGAAAAAATCCTGTGGGTTCTCCGCATCCGTCCCGTGTCCTCTTTTCTTCGTTACGTTCCTGCGATCTTCCTCCCGTCGTCGTGCGCGATATCGTGCAGCATAACTCGGCGCTCACCGCTGGTCCGGCATCGGATGAAATAAAATTGGTCTCCTTGTATCTTATTGGCCCATTGACGTGTCGAGCTGCCGAGCGCTTCATACGCTTGCATTGCTCTTCGGGTCTAAGATAGCACCCGGGAGTTGCGGTTTTTTTGCGCGCGACCAGACGAGCGAGCCACCTAGGCTGGCAGAATTTTCCTCCGGTGTTCGGCTCTCGTCTGTGTGTGCGTGTATCGACGGTACGGTATGTAGAGGATATCGGGAAGTTGATATTACCAGCTGGTACAAGCCGCAGCGGGGTCGCCGTGAGACCGAGAGAATTTTGCGATCTGGCCGATCGCCATCGGATCGTTATCTCGATACTTGCCGCGATTGCGGGAGAGATGTATTCTCTCTTTGCCGGCCGGTGAACGAGGGAAGAAGCGAATAAGAGAACGAACCAAGCTAACGTTGATACGAGCGACCGGGACAAGCATGGAGAGAGAAAGAGAGAGAGTTCGATTGCTCTCGTTTGCCGTGTCCAACGTTTCGCGATTATCCCCGGCACGAGGGGAAGCTGGGCGGAAATTGAAGCAAGGGAGAATCAGGCCTCTCCCGTACGAGACGGGCATTTCGAATTAATACCCGGTGGAGAAGGAAGACCGGCCTGAAACAAAATATAGTATGTTAAATAAAATCAAAGAAAATTAAGTGTCCCGAGACTCCGGGCTGCTCTACCTTTCGTTCGAAGCTTCGCTTCGAAGGCTGTTACGAATAGCGGAAAAGAAGCCGGATTCCAGGCCAAAGGGATTACTTCTTTCACCCTCGAACACTGTCTCGCTCGGCCCAAGGTGTTTTTCTTTCTCATTCGTCGAAGAGTGCTTGCATCAGAAAGCTTTCCTCTTCGCCCACCATCCTCGATGCCTGTTTTTTCTTTGGGCTTTTAGGAAGCACCTGTACGCTCCGACTGGTAGTTTTTTGTGCCGCGGGAACTCGATAGCTCTGTATCTAATTACTTTAGTCAGGAACAAGCTAGGAGGGTATCCGCAACACTTCGGGCATTTTGGATAAATGAAGGATAATGGTCTTCGTTGCTCCGTTGGTGATGGGACTTTAGGAATAGTGGTCGACAAAGAGGTCGACGAGGCAATGGTTTGTGGAAGCTGATATGGGCCGCGAAGACAACAGCCGGACGGATACGGCGAGGATAGAGAACGAACCTGGCTAATGGCACGGTAAACTGCTGGAAATCCGATCACCTTCGTCGCATAGCCGCTATTCGCCGCAGTTTGTGCAGAAGGAATATTGGACGCTTAGGTATTTTCTGCCGTGACACTGATGACCTCTTTCTGTCGTGACTTCGTATGTGTGTGGTAATCAAATGGGAAATACAAAAATCCATTGCGCTATTTCTTTTAAAAATTACACTGCGTTCCCCTTCTACAAATTTCTATAGTATGATATAAACTATGGTTTCATGGGGTGCGAAGGAAAAAAAAAGTTTTATTTAGACAGTCTAATATATATGTATTAGAGATTTCATGAAATTTTCATCGGCATGGATATGGGTATGGGAGCCACCGGAGATCGGAATGTGCAGTCAAGTAGCGCCCAGAGTGTGCTTGAGAAAGGATGACAGAATTCTAGTCCGCGCCAATCCATCGTCCCTTGACAAACTCTACACTTAACACGATTAATCAGTCCGAGGGCCCCGGAGGAACGGAAAGGCATGGCGGAAGGAAGAGGGCGCCGCGGGAAATGTTGTGAAAACAACGTCGCTCAACGTTCGAGAAAGCTGCATGGGGCTCACAACGGCGCGTCTCTATCGGTGTTCACCTCTCCATCGGTGTTGGTGGGGATGGCTCGAACGAGCCGGGATGGGGTGCCAACAACGTCGAGATCATTCCAAACATCGGGGCCATCTCGCCTCGAGTGTAATAACTTCGTCGCTGACTCCTCATACCATATCCCATCAAGCCCATTTCCGTAAATTGTTGTGAGAAAAAGCACAAACCACTCGCGACCCGGTTTCGTCGATTCATCTTTCCCTCTTCACCTTTTCCCGGTCTGTATTTTTTCTCGTTCCTCCCACGGCTCTCGAATTCACCGGGGGCCTAACTCCTTGGTAGGCGAGCTTTTAACGTTCGTCAAGGGTAAGCAACCTGGCACCTACACTTCTCGAGGGTAAATTGTTCGCCGAAAGCAACTTCCTTCGCATGGCTTGCGACGACGACCAACTTGCCTAAGTGGACCTCGTGTTAAAGCCTCGATGGATTATTTTGGTTTTCACTAACAGCATCGAGGTTTTGGTTAACGACCAATTTTGGCATAACAACATCGATATGAAACCCAACTTACCGGTCCAATCATTTAACAGGTCAGAAAAGGCTAAGTCTGACATTTAACCTCACTGAAGTTCAGATTGCGGGCATGCATTTTCATACACGAAATTCAAACAAATGCGAAACAACCTGCCGGACGATTCGCTAACTTCCACAAACTTGGACGTTCAGAATTCATACGGAATTCATTAACAGTGATGAAATACCTCATGCACCTCATTTCGGAAATGAATAATTTTTTTCTACCTCTACATTTACACGGAATTCACCTGGGATCGAATTGCAATCTCGAAGGCGTTGCGAATGGAGCTTTCCACCATAATTCATTGCTTGCGCGACAACCAGAAGTCCCGGAACATATATTTATGGGTACAGAGTTGTGAGTCATGAGCCGGTGTATGGTAACGCAGTTTAGTAGAGTGAGCGGAGAAGCAACCCGGTATATATTCTAGCGCAGTGAACATCGCTGGGTGGAACCGGGGTGACAAGCGTAGAGTTGAAGCGTGATGCACGACGGCCAGATACGCGCTATCATACCAATAACCGTTCAAATAATAGTCCCCGAACCCGGTCGGTCGCTCGGTCGATCGGTAGAGCGTGTGCGAGGCAACCAAGCTAGGTGCTGCTGCTGCTGCTGGTACTGCTGCTTCTGTTGCCACCGGATTGTTACCACCGAGAGAATCTCGTTCGGGGAGGGTATATACTGTTGGAATCGGGAATTCCCGCCCCTCGAGTAAATCGGAACGGGCGTGTGCGGAGAGCTCACTGGGAACGTGCGGTTTCCACGAACGCACCGGTCAACTATATGTATATATACATATATATTGGGAATGACAAAGGGGTTGCGCGGGAGTGGATATGACTTGGCAACTGCATTTTGATTTGCGCCAACTGATAATCCGATATGAATATTGCGTGAACGATATCACGAACGTCTCGACGACCGGACTGTCGTTCTCTATCTAGAAGTGCTTTCTATTCGAGAGACGTTGAATATCGCAATGATACACGATTAAATCGTGGATCTGGCCGATAATTTTAGATTTTTAGCGGAAAGGATGTTGTTAACTATATCTGTACAAATTCACCGGTGAGTATAAAAATGATTATCCAATTTTATTGATTGATTTGTCTCAAACTGTAATCATCAGCTTGAATCAATTTATTATTCTTTTTCTTTTAAGATATATATAATTATATATTAGTTACCAGACGCATTTATACATTTATATTGTGATAATTGGGCAAGGAGAAATCAGTCGACGAATAAACAAACAATTATTCATTAGGACACCGGATGCAATTGGATTATTAATTTTATTCCTACATGAAGAATGAATCCGAGCACGGTATCGCGTTGATACATCAATATTCCTCGTGGAAAATAAATGCTTGCGCGAATTCTCGGCTTATTTTGAGAATGGATGTTGAAGCACTGGATTCGAGATTCTTTTTTTTAGGAAGCACAGCGATACGAGTGAAGATCGATACATCGCTGGACAGTTGAAGTGCAATTTGGTGAATAACTATATCAACTCTAACTTTACAACATACCACAATGCATACTGTAAAAATAGCTACGAACGCGCGGACACCCAATTTTTAGTGTTAAAACCACAGTTCCAACGATCACATTCAAAATCATTGCGACTGTATCACCATTCATATAAACTGCATCTTCATTTATGACAGCGTGTTTTCTCTCTGACGGGCTCCGACTTTTTTTTCACGGGACTTTGTATCGCGGAAAAAGCCATGAACCGCATTTTATTGACGCCCGACCAATATGAATGTGATTCATCGTTCATACGCCAGATACGGATGATGAAGGATCGTTATGCGTAAAATTGAAATAGCAGCGGAATTCAACACCCCATAACATTATAATGATCAATGTACAAAAGATTGGATCAGTCAACTTGCGTAGATTTCACCACATATAAATTATCAGAAATAAACAATCGCCCTGAAAAAAATGTATCGTTGCTTAAAACTTGACTCCAAAGAGAATTCTAATTTTTTTTCTTCTGTAAGCCGAAATTGCTAAAATAGCCGAAGGGTTCAATAAAAATATTTCTCTACACGGAAACTTAAACGAACCCGATAGCTACGAACCAAGCGTTCCAGGGCGTGAGATCTACCATTTTAGATACCATCCCCCATCCTCCAAACAAAGCTCACCTAACTTTTGTACACGAAACAATAGTTCGTTCGTTGATTCGACATTTTTCCTGACGTTGTTTCATCCCCGTCTTTTTCTACTCCCCGTCCGCCCACTCCGACGACATTTTCTAGGTAAATAAAACGTGACGCGGTGAAAAAAAAGACTCCAATTGCATTCGGGCTTCCGAGCTATAGATAACATTGCCCGGAAAAAGGATAGGAAGGGTCGGGAGAGTTGGAACGGTGAAAGTGGAGAGGGATAGAAATGTAATATAGATTCGCAGATAGCCGTCGTCCAATTAGAAAAATACGGTGGCACAGCAGGAGCAGCAACAGCGGCAGCGTGTGGTGAAACAGTAAAAAATGCCCGGAGCGATGGAAACACCGGCGAAGCTAGGCTAGGTACAATTTTATTTTTGGGTTGTGTGTAGTATATCCGTAGTACGGGCCACCGGAGCCATCGAGTGTACCTTTTTATATCGAACATTCACCGACGAGGGATATAGAGATGACGATCGAGTGAGCAAACGAGAGGATCCAACGAATGAGATGCATGCATATAGAGCGACAAATGAAAACGAGAGACGGAAGATTCTGTGGTATGAACACTGGAGCATAGAATACGACTGCGATTAAACAAGTTCCCATCGTGTATCCCATATAATCCATCCAATTCTCGTAATATCGCATTTCCCACGTGAAAACGCGTTATCGGACGTCGCAGATACTGCGCGCCGACGATCAGAAACACACAACGGTTTGCGGATTCAAATGGCTAGAAACGAAAGATCTCCACCGCCGCTTTCCCCAGGGAATGGTAAATAAGCCGACATCGAAATTTAAGCTATTCGTCGGGGCTGCAATTTAGAATGTAAAACATATTCAATCGATTCGTTGTTGGCGTAAAGAAATTGGAAATTGGAAATCATGGAATACGGAAAGAGACAAAAGTACCGCAATATACCGATGTGTCATTCTGAACGGACACCTTACGAAGTCATTGAATAGACGATAAGGTTGTTTGGGCCGGCGGCGGTCTTTTTTGTTTTCAAAAATGTTTATATCTTCCAGAAAATCTATGCAGTACCTTGACGTGTCCAGTTACATGATGATTTAGTAGCTTTGCGAAAGTAGGTTCAATATCGCACGTAAAATCAGTTTTAGGATTGAAATTTAGATGGATATCGGAAATGCGTTGGATGCAAAAGTTATTAATGATCGTAAGCGCAGGATTAGAGTGCCAATCGATTCACATCATTTGCCCGATAGCATACGCCTCTATCGTTCGATTGTTGCTCGATGCGGTTCAACCAGCGATACGCGAGTCTTATCGAGGTATTGAGAACAGCGAGAGGCCATCGGCGATTGATCCGTACGGGCTCGCGGCATTGGACCCAGCCCGAAATTATGAGCATGCATCCACTTCGGCGATTTCAGCATTGTTTCTCATTCCTATAGTAGAACCGGGAGCGATGTGATCATCACGTTGGAAACTTGGATGAGTCTGCCTATTCTCTTGTTTCATGGTGGTCCGGTTGAGAGTACTCGGGAAACAGAACAATTTTGCTTCCTCTTAGAGGAAACTATGTTTTCGTACGAACAAAAAAAAATCAGATTATGATGTCAGAGAATTTTGTCACCATAACTCATTCACCTGGTTAACATAGGGACAACAAAATATTTTGCTGTGACAGAAAATAATTTACTGTCGCAGAAACTACTTTGCTTTGGCAGCTAAGTATTTTTGCTGCCACAACAATAAATTATTAACGATCTGCATTTTGTTAGAGTGACATAACTATTTTTCTCCGTGTGACTTATTTAGACCTTTTGGACCTTTTTTGACAATCCAATCGAGACAAGACACGCAGTACCTTGAAACACAATGGCTCAATGTAAAGTTGAGGAAAAATGTGGACATTACTTCTACACTTTGTGCACTTGAGTGAGGGTGCCTCGTCTGGTTTAGTGTTCGCGTCGGTCGTTGTCGTCGCGAGAAGGGTATACATTTCGTCGCCTATGAGACTTTTATTCGAGTTTTACTCCGCTCCGCGTCCGCCATTACTTCCCTTCTTCTTTTCTCCCGACATTCTGCTCCTTTCCCTCCTTCCATATTCGTCTCTCATCATCATCGCCACCCTCACTTCCATCCGCCACTATGTCGATTATAAATTGTCCGTATTAAAGCGGAAAACGGTTTAAGCACGCTGTAAGAAGAGACGCCTCCCCCGTAATAAGCAGTCATTGTCGTCGGCCGGCCTTTGTTAACGTCACCGCGCATCTCTTTGTCTCCGCACAATAGTCGTATTACTTTAACTTTTTTTTTTGGCATCGTTTATTTCTCATATTTCTTCCATTTGATCATGCACTTTCGCTCTCGAAATCTAATTTCCGGTTTTTCCTTTACCCAACTCATCGATTTACGCGGGGCTTTGACGGAGTCTCGTGCCCTTGTATTACCGAAATTTGACTCCCGTGCATACGATCATTTTTTTCTCAATTTCTTCCCGGCTAGAACGAGGTGTTGGAACTGCAAAAGTTTCGGAACTTTCGCACTCATTCTTCGATGATGTGTTCGATACTAGACTATATTGCACTTGTTCGTTGGCGCCGGGGCGCTCATCGTGTGTTGATTAATTCACCAGTTTCTGTCGCTGGCTACATTCAAGATGAATTACAAATAAATTTACTGTGTTCCTTAATTCACATGTTTCTGTCACAGGTTGCATTTGACTAGAAGTGACTTCAGTGTTTGCCTAGAAATGACGTTATAAAGGAAAACGGTTCTAACGGTTTAAATACCTTTGTTTTTGGTTTAAAAATCTCAGTCTTCAGCCGGAACTGACGTCACACAGGGAAACATCACTTCCTGTTTAAGAATCTCGGTTTTTCATCAGAATGTGATGTTATTCTGGAACATATCACTTGACAACAATGACAACAATGCAAATATCGAATTTTCACCGATTTCAAAATAGTATCGTGAAACATCAACTTTTCAGGGGCTGGCTTCTTTTTATTTACTGTCCATTTTTCACTTAACGTTATCCAACAGAAGTAGAGTGATCATAAGAGGATTCACTGAATTTCGGTCCGAGGTATGAAAAGAAAGATGTCCCACGTTTATACTGCCATGATTGAATGTCCGATGCCAAGTGAATCCGAAAATCCGATACATCGATGTCAGCAATAGCAATTGCATCGACGGGAGGGTTGGATGAAAACATAGTAGGGCGAGGTAGGACGGCGAATCTGGAGTACGAGTCTGGCTAGCCGATCGACCCTGGGCGTCGAAAAGGCTGAGTTTCTACACATACTGATTGCTCGCGCGCTACAGCTCTACACCTCGTTCGGTCTAGCACCGAAATTCCAGATCGGCTTCCCCCCCTCCAAGTTCAAATATAGATCTCGACTAATGGCATATTTCGTCGGAAAACGGCTGAGCCACACGTACCGCGTCCACTATATCCGCACCTCAAAATGCAATTGACCGAGTAGCGTATATTGCTGCTCCGCATACACCGTTTGCGTACGCATAGCAGCTACCTAACAATACATGACAACCAAACAGATATTTGGCCGCGAATCAAAAGCCGTGTCGATAAGTCCAAACCAATTAATTTGCAGAATTACAATTGTAATCGTTAATTACTTTGTGGAGGATACTTTACGCCGCTAAACCATTATCCAATAATTGTACTTTTGCATCGTTCACAAGCCAATAAGAAAATGATGAAAAAAGTTGTGAGTATAATCGCGTGTAGTAATTCGAATTGTATGAGAAAACATTTTCACTGTTTTTCTTACGGGATATCTCACCGAATATCTTGCCCGGACCCACTCTGACCATAACGCTTTTTCACGACTCTCTTTATTTAAAAAAGCAAAGACTTCACTTAGAAAAGCAAAGATTTTGTTTAGGAAACAAAGATACATTCCAATGCGAAACTTCTGAATTTTTCTGAACGACGTATCCAACAGAAGAATCTTTCAACTTACATGCGATTAAACAGGAAGTAACGTTTTTAACGCCAACCGTCGGAGAGGTAAAGGGTAACCGGGAAAATGATCGTAGAAACGTGACGCGGAGATCCGGTCGGTAGGATTTTCCTTCGCAGTCAAACCGCGAGGGAGTTCGATAACTCGATTACGCAATACTTGGTGTATCCCACCCTCCCGAACGGTGGGTATCTGTTGCTCAGGATTAATTTAATGGCCTCGAAGCAGCGTCGAACAAACTAACGAAATCCCCATTGGGCCTGTGTGCTCACCGGACGGTAACGCCAATGTTGGTTTCACCGTTCAGCCACACGTAAAACCATATGAACGATACAAATTTCCCTCTCCAGTCGTTGCATCCTATTCATCAGCTATGCGCGAGACAATATTTTTTATCGCGCATTATTCTCATTGCAATTCCCCGATACCCTCGCGAGCTGACAGAGCAAAAGTGAAACGGACCAAAAGAATCAACAATTAATTATCGATAAAGCAACATTTATTTCGTCATAGTCAGCGCGATGTCCTATTATTATTCTTTTTTTTTTTTTGGCGATATTTCCGGCCATGATGTACGGTTCACAAACCGTATTCGCGAAAGCTTTTATGCGAGCTCATAACAGTGAGCTCATATTTGCTGTGTGGACAAGCGCAGCGGTCGAGAGTGTATTGAGCGATACATGCTTGTCACATCAGTCGGGCCCAAACCTCCCTGTAGATGGCACTGACACAATGCACATAAACTTCAATGCACGCTCAGCCGGTAGACCCGTGCGGGCCATGCATCCAGCGAATAAAAGATTTTCCTTTCGCGTAAAAAGAGAAAATTTTCCGAATGAGAATTTATCGAGCTCCGGATGTGGTATACACATTTACGATGAGAGCACAAGGCGAGAGGACGTTGGAAGGCACGGGCGTAATGCATCTTACGAGAGTTCAGTGCGTAGTAAAACGTGGATACAGCTCGAGAGATGGATCGTAATTAATTACAATATTCCGGGGTAATAGGTCGTTTTCGTTTATACAACAGCCGTATCTTCTCTCTTGTATCTTTTTTACTTTCGGTGGCAATTGTAGACATTTGAAATCTCAGCCACTTCTTCTTAAGAAGAATCGCTATAATGTAAATGCACAATATACACTTTATCGTCGGACTTTAAATAGATGGAAACAGTAGTGAGTGACGCTACAAACTGTACACTGAGAGAAGGATCTAGTAAATATGACTGTATCGCTTGAGAGATATTACCATAGCACATAGTAGTAGGGTACTAGGGCGCCACCTATGGTAGGAAGTCCCGGATTCATAAAAAATTTTCGTAGATATTATGGTAAAAATTCTTATAAAATCTGAAACTTTCCGCCATAAGTGGCGTCCAGTTGTCCCACTACTATGTGCTATGGTAATTTTTCTTAGATGATCGGTAATTTTTACTAGATCCTTCTCGCAGTGTATGTCAAGCCAAAATTGTTCTAAGTCATCGCTAAGAGCAACACACATGTTTCAGTCTTTTTTTTAAGTTCCTAATTGAAGACGGTCAGAAATACCCAAGGCGAAAGTAGGTAACTTGTTGGTATTTATATTGTATTGTCGTAGCTATGTTCGAAAGAGTTCGATCATTTGGTATTTTTTATCGAACATGCAATGACTTCGCTAGTATGAAAGTCACCCATCTGTCAGAGTTCATCGCTGCTAGTGCGTTTTTGCCAGCCGAACACTTTCGTCCAACATCCTGACACAAGCTCGTCTGTTCGCGCTTTGTTCACTGTTTCTCGCCGTCGAGCTACCAACCTGCGGCGAACCACACCTACTAATTAGTAAGTTTCTGAAAAGTCATAGAGCACTCGAAGTAATGTAACGAGAGTATGAACTACGTGCGGGGAGTGGCCGTGTACGAGTGACCCCACAATGGAAAAGGCTTAACGAACAACTGTATTATGTCGCGTCTGCACGTCATCTGACCTGGATAGACGTCTGCTCTCCTTTGTGCCTCGATGAAGCTAATTATCGCGAGTGCCCTCCAACGTTTGTCCTTACAACCGCAAATTTGCCGGTAGAATATATTTCTCCATGTGCAAATATCATACAGACGCTTCCCCAGTAAATATCCGAATTTTTTGCGTGGAGGACTATCGAAGCACGAGTCGAAATGACCTTAGATGTTACGGTGGAAACTAAACATTACGCAACGGTCTATTACAATAAAAAAGAACTCGCCTGCTGTCCGCGAACAAACCTAAATCTTCAAAATTACGAACTCACCGGTAACTGTAGTATTCGCGTTGACGGACGGTTGTTTCCCCATTCAGTGCCCGGTGTATAGAATTCTGGGGATCCCTCGTAGCTTCGACGCTCGGTAATGGCTGTTCAAAGGAGGTGCCAGGTTCCTGCATCAGGCGCCGTGCATTTGTCGCGGTGAATGTCGTTCATTATGTCGAAGGTCTCCGTCGGGAACAAGCTTTGTGAATGCCTGCCAACTGGAGGTTGAAATATGAGCTCTGGATTACCAAGTAACCATCCTACCAAACCCAGAATTCCCCTTGATGCCCTTTTGACCCTCAAGCTATCATCCCCTGCTAGTGAGTTTATAGTGTTACATCAGACCCTGGTAAGGCCCCAACAAGGCCCCTAGTAGAAGCGCCACTGAGGGCCCGTTTTTACACAACTCCGGCCAGTACCGGTCTTGTGTTATTCTCAACACGGGCCTCTTCAGGACTTTTTCAGGGCCTGCTCAGGCCCCAAACTCATGCTCCAACATTTTACTAAGGTGGCCCTGCACCTTTTCCCGTCGTCAAAAAACCTAAAACTTAATTTTTATTGGTACCAGCCGCGCGGTCACTCATGGACAATCGCACGGGTTCTCGCACACGCACCCACAATGACCTCGGGTTGTTTCTATTACCTCACAACAAGCAAACTGTCGCGGTAATCAGGGGAAAGAGGGACGAAGAGGATCCTGTAAGTCCCATTACACTCCAGCCGACAGGGTGGCAATTAACAATTACGTAAGATTAAGATGAAGTTCGGTACGTATCAGTTTGCCCACTTTCTCACATCCCTCCGTACTTTCGCAACGGTTGGCCCGTTGCATTGCGCACAGACCCCGGGTGTAGCTGGAGTCCGCTCGACTGCGTAATGCAACGTAATACAATGCTAACGTGGCTTTTAATTATCCGCTCCGATTACCGGAGCCATTTCTAAACGACATCGTCCCAGTTTCTATTATAGTCCCCTCCCCCTCTGCACTCCTCCCCGCTATCCTTTCACCCTTGAGTTCCACCCCGCATACTACCTGTTCTACTTGAATTTCTCCTCGACTCGCGGTACCATTTAGTTCTAGACGACGATTGCACCGCGAGTATACGAACCCGCTGTTACCAAAGTTTATACATTTCCGTGACTCAAGACGATTTTGGTGCTGAGCTATACTGGCGCTGTTCCTGCGGTGGTGGCACCAACGCAGTGGGAATCCCACCCTTAAATGAATTCACCTGTCTCCGAGACGATCCCAGTTCATGCACGAAATTTCTTCACCTTCCGCCGGTCTCCAAGTCCCAAAGATTAATTATCCATTCTATTCAAGTTGCACAAATGCGCTTCGACGGTCTACGTGTTACCGGTTAATGGAGAAATTCCGCGCGGCATTCGAGGGATGTTCGGTTTGGAAAACATAAATTTGAAATAAAAAATGGCGATAGGAGAACCGTTGAGAGAGGGCTGTCACAGAAAGTAACGTGCAAACGACACGCGGTGCCCGAGCTAACATCTATCATCCGCCTGTTTAGCACCGAAATAGTCTGGAAATGCTGGTCGCAATTTGCTTGATGGAAAGCTTCCCTTCCGCTCTCCCCCTCTCTATGACTCAACTCTTTTTTTTTTTTGACACCCCCTGAACTCGGCAGCGCGTTATGTTCGCTGATGGCTCCGTCCTATTTTCGCGATACATTCGTTCCGCTCAGTCGTACACTTATATTATCTCCTTGACGGTAGACTTCACACTCGCGATCAATTTATGCAATTGCTGAATTGTCAAAGGCTATCTGGCGCAACGCCTCGTACGACGGCGGTCAGTATAAGTGGACGTTGAATGATTCATTCGTTCGTTGATCAGTCTAAAAATTCTAACGATTTGATCATTTTTTTCCTCAACACTTGTATTGCCAAGAACTTGACATCTTGCATTGGGAAGCGAACTCCTAAATGCAAGCCCAACTACAGAAACCATCTGCACCATCCAAAACTTAAGATAGCACCCAAATGACAGTGGAACTAATTTATATATGGAACTCTGATCTGCAAACGTCTCTTTGGATCCACACATAACGGTTTCGCCATGGGCTTCCCTCTACAGCATTCGAAATACCGCGGTCGGTAATAAAAACTGTAATCAACTTATTTCACGCGTGCTGGTACGTACAAAATTTCTGATACGATATTGGTCACGCGCAAAAAGTTGATTACAGTTTTCGATACAGAGCGAGTTTTCTTACTCCACTGTCTTTGGCTATAAACGTCTATAATCAATAAGTTATCCTACACGGACAGACCTCGGTGACTTAAGATCTGGCCGGATTCGCGACGATAGAACCGGTATATTTTTCCTAGCATTCGCCGGTATTTCTCCCTCGACAAATCCTATTACAGTTAAGCGCTTGTCGACGTAATTCAATCTTAAGTCTTGGATGAAAGTACCCGGGACTGCCCGATGGGATACAATTAGCGCTACGAGAAGCGAACCGGAAAATCGAGCAAAAGTCTGAAGATTCATACAAATATAATACAACTCGTGTATTATAACTCAGCGCTATTGCCGCGTGACGTGCCGAGCCTTATAGCGTTTACAAGCAATTCGACGATAAACTTTCATTGCAGTTGAAACATTGATATTCAAGCTGACATGCAACGCTGTCAATCGAGTTTCCGTTCCATATCACAGGCAGCACAAAAAGTTTAAGTGAACAATAATATATCCTCCTTCGCTCCGTTCCACTCTAGCGAGATTAATGAAAATTTTGAATCATTTTATGTTCACAGGTGAGTACTCGAAGAACCGTACAAGTGATCAATAACAGCCGCGTACTGCGAGCCTCGCGAATCCAGGGGATCCTCCTCGGAGTCTGGTAACGTTTTAACTTAATTATCTCAATTCGTTATTCAAACAAGTCGTAAAGTTGCGGAGATGGAAAATTCTTGCGGAGTTAACGAATTCGGACTGCATCCCGTGGTGCGGCATAGGGGCTGCTCGGTTCTACCGGGCGCACAGTAGACGTACGTTGGTATATTTATGATTGTGAAGGTATGTGTGCGAGGGTGATGAGAATGGCGGTAAGTCGCAGACACGCCGACGCTCGATACTCCGCAACAAGATATTTTTCAAAGGAGGCCAACATATCATCATATTGTCATGTCCGCGATTCTTCCCACACACATGGAAAAAAATACATGATAATAATAATAATAATACATCAATTCCGGCGACTGTAATATATTTCGAATATGTTTCATTTTCTTCCGGGCATTACAACATGAATTAAAAGTCATTGTTGCGTTCATTTTGGCAATAATTAAAATCAGTTGCAATTCAAAAGATAGATTACATGTGATCCGTCGGCAAGTCTATTTTTGACTTTACCAATGATCGGATATGGAAGGAAAAGGTGCTTCTCTGGAGATGATTTAATATCATCACCAGACCCAATATTATCCTTGAGCGTTCGGGGTAGTCGGGGGTGGAGGTAAGTCATCGACCGCTGTAGTTTCAGTGCTAAAATCCTCGAGGATTTGCCATTCCTCGTAGGAATTAATCGGGAAGCCTTCTCTTCTTGGTCCCTCGCGCGTCGTCGCGAACGCCGACGTCGGAGTTTTGCAGGATCAGCCGTAAATCTAGATCGCAATCGGGGATTCGTTTCTCAGACCGCGAACTCGAGGACATCGAATACGTCCGGGTTAGAGTTCTCTCTTATTCTCCCGCTCCTCCCGGTGAGAGTGCCCGGTCGCTCTCTCGCCCATTGCCGGCTCTGGTGGCTGGCAACTACGGCAACTCTCGAAGCGATAACGCGTAATCGAGTTAGCGTTCGGGTTATTCCGGGCAAATTATCCGAACCGACAGGATCCCAGCCTGGCCGGCTACTCTCTCCCTCCCGCCCTCGTCGCACCGGAGCCCCATTGATTTTTATCAGCCTCAGCCACGTCGTCGTCGACCTCGTCATACTCTACTTTTATTTCACTATCGGTGGAATCCAGCCAGGTTTCGGCTTGGAGCCGATGCTCGTGACGACGACGATTGTGTAGGTCATTTTTTACCGTTCTTATTTCGTAATTAGCGAATTAATTTTTCTGAAAGTTCGATGCTATAAAACGAAACAAAAATCAGCGTTGCACCAGAGATAAACGAGATATACGAGAGGGAGTGTCTCTCGTAATTGTAGAGACCAAAGAAAGAAATCCTGCACTAGCCACTGAAACAAATATTAAGTGGAGAGGAGAGCATCGGAATTCGGATGTTCCATCAGCAATTTTTCTTATCATAAATCGTATACATTGTTTTTGTTCACGCTGTCGGATAATTTTATAATTTTTTTGTTTGCTTCTTCAATGCCATGTAGCTAAAGAAGTCTGAATTGCAATCCAACAGATGTTCAACTATCGAATATAAATTCTGTCCAAGTTTTAACACAAGGAAAGTTGGTCTATGAATTTTTATTAAATGAGATTGTATATTTTTAAAAATACAATGCTCCGAGCTATTTTTTTAATAACCAATCTTCAATCTTAACGGGAATCTTAGAGACGATTCGAGGTTCCTCGGGAAAGTTTCCACGGAGCGTCTGCTAGATTCTGACTATGATATTGTCGTTTCCAGAAACGACCAAAAAAGCCACAAACATCGTGTTCGACTCTCATGCAAAACGGCTGGTCATTACACTTTTACATACCGAAGAGTTCGTCAAGGCCGGAAGACAATGAGGAAGTTGCCTCGCAAATCTGATTTGCATCCGTTAATCCGCCACGCGATCATAACAAGTGGTTCATGCTTTCCATTGTCTATGCCAAGCAAACAAAAAGTTTCGGATTCAGAGGCACGAAGGTCCGTTGCAGTCTCCGACGGCGAGTTCCGTCGTCGTCGTCGACGACGTCGTCTACGTCGTTCGCGGTCGCGGGCATTGCTGCAGCAGCATCGATTTTTGCACCCCACAGTCCGTGCCCGTCGACGCGGGTCTCGCGACGAAGTCTCGCAGACTCTTCGCCGGTTGCGAGAGCGAGAGTGCGATAACGATAGACAGACAGGTCGGACGGAGAAAGGAATGTGCAGTGAAAGCGAGTGAGAGGAGACGTTGCATGCGCGAAGTCATCCGAGTCATTGACATCCACTGGTGTCGCGAGCGACGGAGGCGGACGACATCAAGTGCGCGGCGCGAGGTTACTCCCGACGAGGGGAGTGAACTCGCATGCACATGCACAGAGCTTCGGCTGCAACAGCAGCAGCAGCAACCCTCAGAGGCGCGCATGCACCACGAGTGCGTTGATGCACACACGTGCATCCTCCTGGCGCATGGCTCGGCGTACGAGAAGCTGCGTTGCACACAGACACGCCGGAAGACTTGCATCGGTGCTGGGAAACTCGGCTGTATACATCGTATACATACCATGCAAGATTTCTCGCGACGTCTACACGGCACCCACCCTTGTCCGTATTCTGTCCCGTCGTCACATCGATGACTCCGCCGTCGGCCCAAGCGCTGCATGACTACGCTCTTCTCAAAAGAATCGACGGCGCGCCGCCATTCATTAGTTTTTCCCATTCGACGATTTACATCGCGAGAATCACGGAGCTGGCGTTTCAGAATTTTTAACGGCAGTTTCGGTACCAGCGGTTTCGAGGACCACTTGAATCCTGACGAGATTTTGTTGGCAAACTCGAGAATGTGAGGCGAAAAACCTTCCTCAAGCCATTTTGGAAAAGTTTCATCAAGACGCGTACGCTTGAATCATCTAAGAGTCGGGCAGGTACGTTAAACTAAATATGTTGTTGGTACAGTTAAAAAAATTGTTAGTTCAACAATTTGTTGGATGATTTCACCAAAATATTTTTGTCATTAAAATATTTTTTTTGCCCAATTAAATATTCATTTGAATGCCCTTGTCCGAATCTTAGTTGATTCGACTGTACTTTTTTATCAGTGTTGCCGGATGTCTTTCTTGGTATCTTCGACCCCGTCAAGACAAAGCAAGATATCCAGGAAGATGAAAAAATCAGAAAAGGCAGACATTCATGAACAGCAGTGTACCACAGAACTTTGAGGAGCGACCTCGGTGCTCATTTAGACCGGAAACCGTTTACTCTGCGAGGCCAAACGAACGCTTGTAGGATTCATCAGTTGGATAGGCGGAATGGCAATTGACGGATAGATCGGAGTATTTGATACAAATGGAAATACCGATCAGCCGGAGTGATGTCAATTATCGAGGCAGCGCAATGCGAGCCGGCGAAGCTTAAGTCACCGTACACGTATGCTTTGGTCCCTCTGCGCTCTGCAGTGAGCGGCATGTGTGAGCTTGAAGCATCATTGCAAATTACGTTCCATCACCTGCGGCGCAATGGATGCAACATCGTCGAGCATATATATATATGTACATATATTATAGATACATACACTGATGTATGTATCTGTACGCGCTGTATGAGCATGTGTTAGATACTTGCTCTTGCAGCCTGCCAGTTACCGCGATACTCAAAGCCTCGCTACTCTGTTTAGGCGGATATACATTTTGTCTGGGATTATTAGATGTTCGGCTGCCATCCGATAATTACTCCTCGAATTTCCGATCCCGTGACACCACCCACATACCGGCGATAATCAATAATCGTAACAGCAATGGAGAACGTCTGTAGCAGTAGGAGCCGCTACTCGATCTGAAGCGCGGCCTACCAAGTTCGCATCCTCGCCGTAACTCAGTCTAGATATTGTTGTACGTGTGTATTCTGGCGTGAGGCTCAGTTCGGCGATCTTTGATGAAGGGGATGAAGAAGTTGAAGCTCTTCAAGGTAGTGAAATGAGCGCTACATTTTTTAAATCGTTTTCGCAAAATTTTGAGCATTGCCGTCTGTACGGATGGTAATGTGAAGTATGGCATTAATATGTCATTAATATGAAAAAACAAATTACGGGGAATGGATTTGCAAAAATATTTACGGGTTTCTGCCATTTTTCCAGATGATAAATATTAGATGATTATTTTTTATCATACGTCGTATGTCTTGCTCCATTTTAATGCAGTGCGGCCAATTCCCTTTTTTAAATGATGCTCCCCGAACTGAGCATCTACATTTTTTATAGAATCCTCCGATAAGAATGTACAGTCTCTCGTTTATCCGTCGACGAAACTCCAACGCAAACAGGCAGCTGTAATTCCTTATGTCAAAATACTGTCAAATGTCCGAATGGTGAATATGCAGAGAACCTTTCTAGAAAGAGAATAAACCGTGATACATAAAAATCGAAGAACGAACATGAATTATTCTCTTTTAAAAATCGAGCAACGATAATAAATTATTGACTTTTAAAAATCGAGCACCGATCATAAATTATTCTTTATTAAAAACCAGATAAATGTATACCTTCCCGATAATTTCCACGAACCAGTTAATATTGTTGCAAATCCATAGATGTCCATATATTTTTCAATATTAAGAGCATATGCTGTAGTACAAATCACCATTCGCTACTCACTTGTATTTACTGCGACATGATTTTAATCCGACTGCAGAGTACCGGAATTCGAGTACCTTCCAATCGCGGCGGTATCGCTATCAGTGAAATCAATAAATCAGCACAGACAATCCGGTACAAATTTGACGTTGAACGATTGGATCGTTAAAAGTCTGACCTTATAGTTTTCGCCTTTCCGCCGTTGTGGTTACGACGAAAGGGGTGAAAGTGCCTCTCTACGCGAGGCTAGCGTGATGAATTTCGTACGATGATAACAAGCGTCCGCGGGTACAGTCCCGTCCCGATCTGATAATCCTTCCGCAGAATGCAATGAACGTTTCACTGGCATGCAACGTGGTAACTACGATACACATACTCGCGTGATACACGCGGTACATGTACAGAGCTGTTCATAAATGCCTCGTTTTTCTGGTTTTTCGATCTTGCTGGGTATCTCTGTGTCTTGCGAGATCGAAGATATGAAGCAAGGCATTTATCAAGACGGACGTCTTGTTTGATGGCTTACCTGATATCCTCGATATTGATATCTTCTATATTGATATAGATATTTCTGATACTGAATGCAGAAAACTAAGGCTTTTATGAACGGCAGTGTACTGACTTTTGCACATACACTCGATGCGCAAGGGACGATCTATTCGCAAAAAAAAATAGTTTTTTTTTTTAGTCGCTCAAACCGTAAATCGAGTCGGTACTATTACGTACTGCATGGTGCGTAGGACGAGTGTCTGGTCGGTAGAAATGGAGACGGGAACTATCGCGTGTGGGGTGCATAATCACTTATTCCGATTAGCTCGTTGAGGAGTCAAGACGCGTATGAGAGAAACTCGTGTGTGGAAAATCAATCGAATCACAGTACGCGGGGTAGCCAAGACACATCGACGTTCGTTCATGCTTAACCTTACACCTTTATCGGCGCTCGCGTGCCGATGAAGAGTATGCAAAATTAGGCGGTCGCTTGACTTTCTGCGGTACTGCTTGACTTTCGGGACCGCCAGAGACACACACCAACCGCGCACCTATCGCTGTCGGTATTTAATATTTATATTTATACATCCAACCAATCTTGTCTACCTTGACGCTAAATTGACATAGCGATTAACGTGCTTATTTGTCAAAAGAAACATTTTTTTTTTGTCATCTGCCAATACAAAGCCTTCGTAGGAAGTTCGCTGTGCTAATGAATCGTCGAGGGTGCAGGGAGGTGAGAGACGAGAACGAATAATGGTACTTTTTTCCCGACGGTATAAGCTGCGGAAATCTCGAAGCGCTTTTAGCTCTCTTTCGGAGTTCTATATGACTATTATATTCTTGCCAACCGGCTTTCTCGAGGGCTCCGAGCATATTACACAGCCGAGTATAGCCTCGACAGGGGGATGTAGATATATGACAGTAGGTATATCGCGTATAGAAGGTGAGCAACGAAGCTCGTTCCACTGCTTTATGACGCGTGAATATCTCTCGCCACGCCTGTGTCTCTCCACCCCCGTCTTCGACGCTCCTTGAGATTCTCCGTATAGTCGTATAAGACTTCGGCAACATCCGAGAACTAAGGACGACTAAGGGTACATCCACAATAGAAAAACAAGAAAATTAAAGAATTTCTGCCAGAAAATACATGAACGTAGCGGCAGTGCCTACGCGTAGTGTAAGTGGAAAATCATTTCTTTCAGAGATTTTTATGAGAAACAGCTTGAAATTATCCAAATAAATAAAAAACCATACTCAAGAAGACGAACGCATAAAAAAAAGCCATAAATGATAAACGTTTCTTTCTACAATGGAGCTTTGCGAAATCTTCGGAAATGACGAGGTAGCAAAGTTCAACGTTTCCTCTCGAAATTTTTTCTTCTTATTTCCCATTGTGAATGTATCTTCTAAGATAGATTCACAATGGGAAATAAGAAGACGACGAAGGGACGAGTATGATATAAGGGCTGCTAAAGTATATTATCTTTGGATAATATACTTTAGCAGCCCTTATATTCGTCTCTTCGTTGTCATAGTGTGTTACATTACTTTATTATAAGAAGCGTCTGTGCACTTTCTTTCCAACTTTCTGCGGATTATCCCATTCCCTCGGCACTTTCCCTCCGTTTTCGCACGTCTCTCGCCCTCGCGGAGCGAGGTAGCAGCCTCTCTTAAGTGTGCTCCTGGAAAGGATAGGATTTCATCTCGTCGTCGCTGGACCTCCTTGCGCCTGGGGTCCTGGCGCAGGCGAAAGGAGCCTTAGCTCTGCGGACTTGGGATCCCGGGTGACGCCTCGGGTTACCGCCGTCGCTACCAAGTGTTTTCAGCCGCCACACCGCGTCTTCGGGTGTACGGACGTGTACGAAGACGAGGCCGCCTACCGGTGTGTCTCTACAAAGAGTCCGGGTCTTGGGGGCTTACTCGTTGTGTCGCTTTGCTCGAAATTTCACGGTCGACGGGACGCGGCTACCGAACGCTCGGATTAGCCGGCCTGATCCGCTTCCCTTCCTTATTTTTTTTTCTCTCTATGCCCGATTAATTCTAGGTATATTTCTTGACTAAATACTTATTTATGCTATCTCAAGTCTGCAACTGTGTGTAGTCAATGAACTTGGTATGTAAAAACATCTTCAGTAGTCTTAGGATCTGAAAGTTAAGAAAAAAAATTGTTATCATTTAGGCTGACACGTTACATTGACTTTTCAGAAGCTACTCGCAGGTCGTTTATATTTAAAAATGGCAATTTCGCGTGCGCTTCCCGCGCGGAACTTTCACGGTTTGAAAATCTCACTGTTGAACCAAAAGTGACCCCATCCGGGGAAACGTCAGTTCCGGTTTCAAAATCTTGGTTCTTGACCGGAAGTGACGTGAAGCTAAAGATGTATGTACATTTAAAAAATTCACACCGCTTACCAATAGTTTTCGTAAAAATATTCGTTTAGATAAAAGAAGGGATAAAGATGATAAGACGGTGAAATTCTTAGAATCCTTGATTCAGAAACGAAAGCTTCCATCGGGAGGACAGCATGTCATGAAGGCGACTCGACCCGGAGGCAACGAATGTCCTCCGGGAGGTTGCGATCTCCCGGTGTTGACGCGACCTCCATTTCTGTCGTGTTCTCCACTACTCGTTGCTACCCTTTCTCCATGTTCTGTCCTCCTGCGTACCGTTTCTGTATACCTATATGAACTTCGAGCGTCCTCATACACTCGGGAACGTATATGTATATAGGTACATCTTCGCATCAGCGCATGCGTCTCTGCACCTTTTCCGCAATATATCCGTATGTACGTATGTATGACTATGTATGTACATATGCTATATACGTACGCCACTTCCTTCCTGCCTCAAGATAAATGACGCCACTTCGAGATTAGGCGCTCGGGGACGTCCGCAGAGATGTATTCTGCTCAAGCACTATCTTCCGCAAGGATTCAGGCTGCTAGCGCTGCTTGTCCTTCTGGCAGCTACTGATATCGTCTGAGTGAATCTAAAAGCTGTCAAAAAAAGAAGAAAAGAAAATCGCATGCTTTATGATTTCTCAGTAAAAATTTATATTTTCCGCTTGTCCGCTTTCCACTTCGAGGACTATCCGGAGTGTATCGCTGCTTTAAATCACAGTAGAGTATCTCTGCTATTTCTTTAAAGTACTATATTCCTCATACGGTTCGGAGAACTATGATGAAACGTACATGACATACATACCGGGTTGCTACGTTTCTTCAAACATTTTTTTTCAATTTTTTCAAATGTACACGTAAGTGAGGGACACGAAATCTTGCGGGGGAATCTTGGGGGGCTTAGAGCAATATTTGCCGAATGTATCGCCGAATATATCGCGCTTTCGAGGATAATTTTCATTTAGAAGTCCCGCGAAAGATGTTTTCACATCGAGGCCTTAAACACGCGCTTATAACTAGTACAGCTAATCGGTTCGAAGTACGATATCCGTGGACTAACTGAGGGTCTAAAAAATTGCAAGTCAGTAAAGCTTGGGCGCGGTATACAATTAGAAAATTGCTCGAACTCGCTAGTTACAAGCGATAAGACGTTGAATAAAAAAGAAAAAGGGAGGTCTCCGAGTAAAAAGAAAGGAGGAATATGATTAATCGACGTATAAGCCAGTAGCCGAGACAATCGGCGAGATCTTGCATGGCATCGTCCTGTCGTACCCGGTAATTCCTTCTTATCGCCGCAAATTACAATTCGTTAAGGGAGTGCGTTACATTGATGATAACGTAATTACGGAGCTGGATACCACGCCCGCTTAGCCCATGGCTAACGTTGTAAATCCAGCTCGACGCACAGTCATGGGCCATGCCCGCGACGTCAACGGTGAGCGAAGCCTTGATTTATCGTGATTCACTCTTTAGTAAAGCGACGCTTTAATTACGGCAAACGATAACGCGGTTTACGCACGCCCGCTCGTAACTCATAGAAAATCTGGTGTACCGTGTAGTATACTATAACTGCCGCTGGTATCGCTACTCAGCCAGTTCGCCTTGGCAAACTTATCGTGTCGGGCGGGCCACCGAGCGAGACCATAAAGTAGATTAGGTAATATTCACGGTGGAAACGTTAAACGAACAAACGGTACACGCCCTCGTCTCTTGTCGCGTTTTACTGCCGAACGTGTGTTCATCTAATTCGGATCCAGCGATATCAAACAGTAGCTGGTCGCTAATTAATTTAGCAGATTATGGCAATTTAAATTGTCCGCTGCAAATGAGCGTAGATATTACCGCGCCTCGTTTCACCTGGAAATCGGAATATGTTGTAAGTGTATTCGATGATACCAAATTTTGATAAAATGTATTATATTAATTGATACATACAAGTGATCTACAGTATCTGGCGTCGTGATAGTATCTTCTTGTAATAACACGGAAAATTGCTTTCATACAGAATTTCGTAGTTTTTTCTTAAGGCCTGTATTTAAGAAATTCAATGCAAAAACAACTTTTTTTTTACATTATTCAATACAAAGTTGACATTCGTAATTACAGAGAATTTACTTCATCTTCACCTTTTTAATAACATTATTGATGTCGATTAAGTCGTGAGATAAGTAAATTAAAAAATGCTAATATAAATTCCATTCGATCTGTGCCACAAAAGTCGTGAAATAATATTTTCGCCAAACCCCTAATCAGTTTCCTTTTGTAATGAGCTCGCGCGACAACTTGATCCTCGGTCGAGTGATCGATATTTTTAATTTTTTTCTTTTTACATACCGACGTGTATATTTCCCACTCGCCGTGAGTGGATTAACACATCCTCGCCGCGAATTTTAACCGGGCCAACTTTCCATATCAAATGTAGCAGACGTACGTGAATATCGCGGCGATCGTACCCCGCGCTCCGCTGATGTTCTTCGGGGCACGGACAGAGAGGTCGAGGGAGGGTGAAAATGGCGAATCCGCTGAATCAGCGTTCGGTAGAGCGAGAGTGACCTCTTCCTACTCAATCCCTGGGCGGACTCTTGCACCGCAGAGCCGAGTCCCGCAAGTCCACGGTCCCTGGGGCAAGAGTGAGATGGTTTTCAGAAAAATGCTGGACGTGCAAGAGCGATTGCGATAGGGATGGGTCAGGGGGTGGCAGGGGGGAGGGTTAGTAGTAACGGCCGGTGTTCCAGAGCGAACGAGCCCGGTGGACGACAGCGATGGAGCGTCGCGCTGCGAGAACGCGGTGTGGCTGATAGGGGCACATAGGTGGTGGTAACCTCGGGCGAGCCAGAAGAATCGCGATCGAGAGGGTGAAAGGGAAAGAAGTAAAAAAAAAAAAAAAAATTAAGGTAAAAAAGAACCGTCGGATGAAAAGTTTCTCCCGCGGGACGAGAGTGGAAAAGGGAACGAACGAGAACAGAAAGGCCGTAGCGTGAAGAGTATGGGCAGTATAAAGCAAACGGAAAGCCGGGTTAGTACGGATTCATTTCATTTGCTAACGCTTCGAGCCATCCCCTCCGCCTTACGCTTTTTCGCCTGTATTGGGTAACGCTTAACGGTGTTTCGATTCACCGGGCTCCCGTATCTTCCGGTATCTCATTTTTCAATCGGATTGGTAGTTGTGCGACAGTCACCGAGAGGGTTATAACCGCGATATGTTTTTTTTCTTTTTTATTCGTTCTGTTTCCAACTACTTTTTGCGGCAGTGGAGAGATCACTGGCTCGATGGACTATGAAGTCAGTTTGGAAAAAGTATAAAAATATTTTAAAAAATCAAAGTGAATTTAAAAATTCATCTTAGCATGAGAAACGTAATTTTCAATTTTCCTGTTCTCTAAGATGTCCGGTTATTGGGGCGTTTACTGTACAAAAAATGTGTGTCAATTTTACGAACATTCTTTTGTAAAATTAAGAAAATAGTTGTGAACGTTTGTGGACAAAAAAGTTGCTCATTCCTTTGAAAGATTCAATGACAACGGAAAGACCATTGTAAGTTTGCTAAAATTCTTGGTTTTCTTTTCTCGAAATTTATTTTTGTTTGTTCGATAATTGCACCGCCCTAAGCGTCAGCAGGAGTACCTCGTGGTCACGCAGGAGTCGAATAACAAAAGTCACGAAAGTTTCATCGAGTTTACTCCGATGTGGCGACGATGCTTGACCGTTTCGATGATTTCCATAATTACTATATTTATAGGAATTACGGAATTACCACGGAATTATCCGACCGCATCGTCAAAAACATCGAACGGTCAAGAATCGTCGCCACATCGGAGCAAACTCGTGAAACCTTTCGTAACTTTTGTTGTTCGACTTCTGCATGACCACAAAGCGCTACAGTGGATTCTCCGTCATGTCTGCTGGCTGCTGGCTCTGATTCTGATTTTTATTTGATTTTGACTTGATTCGGCTCTGTACCTGCTCTAATTCTGCACTGTATTTACTCTGATTTTGGGGGGACCGGCTCGGTGCGTAAGGACGAAAAAACAGAAATGGACAAAAAATAAAAGAGGACTTAGTAATTACGCATCAACCGAGCCGACCCGCTATAAGGCAGTAGCTTTGAGATGCGGGGGACAATAACGATAAATAAATATCCACCGTTGCATTCTGGAATGTGTACAGACCGGCCGTTCTTTCGTTATCGAGACTCCGATCCATCGGAATAATTATTATTAATAGTTTTTTCCACGGTGCGAAACATCACAAGCCAAGTTGTTAATGTCATTGCCGAAACATGTTTTCACAAGACCGGAAGCGTCGCGAATCGCAGAAAACGCATTGTTGAGTTGATTTTTTTTATATATTATTTTTATTTTTTTTTTGTCGATTTTCTCGTTTTCTCTTTTCGGTCCAATTTCAGGACGGTAGTATGCACAAACGTGAGCGAGATCACGATTATTGCCCGCCCGCCGCTTTTTTACGGTTCATTTCGTCGAATTCGACGGGTCGGATAGGGAGGGCAATGAATGAAAATTCCACTGCACCGAGTAGATAACGGCCAAAGACCGGAGCTCGGTGATTTCCCTTCCCCCTTTTTTGTCTCCCTCCGTTCCCATCGGCGGCTGTGTGATGTTTCATCAAACCTAGTGTATGTACACTCGATATGCCAATTTTTTTTTGTCTTTACCGAATATCCCTCAAGGCTCGGTGCAACGAAATAACTTCCCATTTTTTTTTCTATCGGTCGTGACGATGAATTATAAGACGGATTCTGCATCAAGTTGGTCATTTTGATAACTGTTCGGTAACTCCGGACGTGAAGTGCAAAAATTAAAGAAAAATTTGATGCTGTTCAGTGGACGAAGATATAAAAATGTATTCTTATTTTTGACCGTAATCGTCGGATGATACGTTTAAAAAAGTCCAAAAATTGTATAATTGAAAAGCCTTTTAAAAAAGGATCTTAATTTTACATTCTCACACTTTTCGCCTTGTACACGCGACCCTTTTGTAATTAAATAGTAACAAACAAAATAATTTCTCGATAATACAGATATTCTCAACTAATTTATTTAAAAAATACAAAGTAAAGAAAAATTATATATTCATATAACACTTTTAGGCACGCCGTGAGGATTAGATAGTTCGATTGACGCGAACAGCCAGCAGACACTTGAAACAATGTTGGAATAATTTTGTCAACATTCAATATTTTATCAACGTGAAATATCGTTTAAATAAATTAGTCAACAGATTTAGAGTCTCATCGTTGAGGGGGCGGGGGGGGGGGGAGAAGTTGAGCTCGATTTGAAAGTTCCTTACTCCGGTGAAGCTTGTCGACGGGGCGACGGAGCAGCGGGCGGGAGAGGGGGTTACTTTACGAAAATACTTGAAACTTGACAATTGTTTTGTAGGCGATGTTTGGAATATGTTCGAAGCCAAAGTTTACGCTTTACGCCCATCGCTCGAAGTTCACGCACAGGGCATACTTCGCCGAGAATTCGCGCTATCGCTCAGCATAGCGGGGCAGACTCTCCTCAATAATGAACCGGCTGCAAATGCCATGTCGACGACGACACCGAGCGTCACTCCTCATCGGTGCCGTCAAGCTTGCCTCCCTCACGGCAACCCCACAGTAGTTACACCCTCTGTGTCTTACCATCCCCTTAGCAACGGTTCAACTACGTTCCTCGACGTCCCAGGTCGTTTCCAAACTTCGCTACACTCCCGGATACCCCGTGTACGCGTACTCGTTAACCTGCCAACTTTTCGATACCCGTGAATTTAAAAATCTGAAGAAATGTATACGTATTCATCATTTTTTGTTGGTATGAAATATTTTTCTTCGTTTATAAAAGTAACTGCGACGTATCCCAACGTATTTTTGTGCGCGGAACATGAATCTGCTGGCCTTTCTGTGCGTAAGTGCAGTGGGACATTTGTAGCTTCGATTTTATGCACTGAAAACAGTTTGGCCTAATGTAAAATCGCATTTTTGGGATTAAAATCTAAAATATTGAGTTCGGAGCAAAATGAACCACATTTTCGTGAGCAAGTGGCCCCCATGGGGGCCCCCCGAGGGGCCCCTTTCATTTTTTTTTTGTTAGTGTGTGTGTGTGTTTAGTGACACATTTCACAAGAATCACCCGTCAAAGATTTCTCCAAAACTCGTCATTTCCACAGCGACGTCAAGGTGTCGGAATAAAAATATTGTTAATTTATTTTCATCGACTTTCATAACAATTAAATTTATTAAAAAAACCTCCACTTCAATCAGAGTGAAATATCGAATTAATGGATAAGGCAGAAGCGAAAAAAAAACAGCGCCGCCGCAGAATAAGCGAAAGAGAGCGAACGCGTTATAAAGTATAAACGAATATGGATGCAAGATAGACGGGAATGAATATATAGGGAAAAGTGCGAGGTGTATGCATATCGCACGGTGAACTAGAGGAGGGTTGGAAAAAAAAGCAGGCGTGGTCGACGAAGCCAGGCAGCCATGGACAGTAGTAGCGGGAAGGCACATAAGAGCGCGATGCGACTGCCTCATCGCTGCATCGCTGCATCCCTTCGCGCCTTCAACCGGCCTCGCACCCCGTATCCTTCCGCACACGCGTTCTTTTTTCCCTTCTTTTTCATCCTCGCCCCCTTTGCGCCGCTGCCCCCGAAGGCGGAAGCTGCAACTTACGATGCTTGATGCGACGATGCTTCCTGATGCCTTCAACACTGGTATTTCATGAGCGCTATACCGTCTGTACAAAATGTCCATAGCTATAAAAAAAAAAAAAAAATGGCTCATGCACAGACGCAGCCGGATCGTCGCATACCCACAATGCATCGTAGCCTGGGCGCGTATGCGTTTCATCGTGTGGAGGCAACGCCAACACATTCGTTAATCCCTTTCTCTAACGTTCGCGCTGAAGCTGTCTCGCTCATCTGCGCCAGTGTCAAAGGGCCGAAGGTGAGAGTCGAGGCAGAGCGGCGGAGCGGGGGGTGAGGAGGGTGGTTGGAAAAAGGTGGAGTGAGCCTGGGGACGGTGTTGCGAGCGAGGGCGGCAGCGGCGGCGCGGGCGGTGGCGAGGGGAGAGGAGCGGCGAGCCCCAGAGCTCAGAGGGTGCAGTAGAGTAGGAGAGTGTCTAGACAGACAGGGTGGTTAGGCCGGCTGGATAGCTGGTTGGCTGGCTGGATGACTGGATGGCGGTTGCAGCGGCGGCACGGCACGCCGGTGCAACACACTGCATCGCGAAGTACATTGTGGGAGGGGGGGGAAGTGAGATGGAACGAAGAAGCGAATAAGGAAGGGAGACGAGGCTTTCCTGGCTCTTCTCGGCAGGGTCCGAGCGAGACACTGCCGGGGGAGCCTCGAGACCGGGAACAGTTCGCCGAATACCACATACGTTTGTGATGGCACTAGGCAGTTGCCGGTTGTAGTCGGCACGGATGTGGCGATTGCAGAGGCAGCAATGACGATTGCTCTGGCATTGTATGGCGTTGTATGGCACGGCAGTTACGTTTCGTGGAAGGCGAGAGAGGATCCTTTTCCTTGAGAACAGAGCGATAGGAGAGAAAGATGGATTTTAGATTGGGCGGGGGAATGAGAAAATAAAACAGGTGCCTCGGTGCCGAAGCGGAATGGATGGCGATATTGAGGAGAGCGGTCGCTTTAGGCTCGAATAAGTGGAAGGAATGTGGTAAGTATATGCACCTTCGAGCTGATTAAGCATCAGGAGATTTTAGGAGAAATAATTTTTCGGCTGAAAAGCTTGAGTTTGTTCAACCTCAGGACAAGTTTCTTTGGACGATAACACATGAAAGTTCTAGAGACTTTTCTTCGAGAGTACAAAAAACAAAACAAAAATAGCAGACACTTATTCGAAAATCGGGTGTATGATGCGTAAATTTCCGGGTCGAATGCCTCATACAACGAGGCACTACAAACTATCGAGGCGTCACGATATTTTTATTGAAATCATTTCATTCCGACCGTGATTGATCGTTGGAATAGAGTAAGCAGAATCAAAGCGAAGTTTTGCGTAGGTTGCGCATATGAGAGGTGCGTCGAGCAGCTCAAAATGCCAAAATCGCAGGTACCGTTTCCAATATCCGCAGGTCCTCAGAGCTCGAAGGCGGAATGGTTCGTAGCCCGATGAGAAACAACCGTGTTTCTGTCCGGTTTATATCAATGTCATGGATGCTTTTTTCCTACGTTTTTCGGTCCTCGCGCCGCGATGAAAGATACTTTGAAGCGTGGCAAACATCGCCGATAAATAAAATATTTTCTCTGGTAGAGACCGCGGCGGCCGTGTTATCTTGTTTTGCCGTGTTAAACTTGTTTTTGAATTCCCCGTGAGCGAAAGGATGAAAGTGTCGTCATGACAACACACGCAGCTGCCGCGGAGTGCAGCTTACGAGGACGTTCGGTCGCGAAGCAACTGTGGCTCCGCCTGAAAGCTGGAAAGACTTTGGAATTTTCGACGTGTTTTCTCTACTGCCAAATCGTCGCTCGAGCAAGAAGAAATCCACGTCGCGGGTGTGTGAGGTTTGTTGTTTAGGTCTGACAAATGGTTCGCTTCACGTCCGTTCCGCCCCGAATGACTACCTTCGACTTTTCGCGAAGAAAAGCTTCTTTAAGTTCTGATCAGTGTTTGTTAAAAAAAATAGCCGGTAACTGGCTCACGCACTTCGTGTATCGAGGCTATTGTATGCGTAGCTTATGCAATGGTGTACGCGCGTAATGGGGGCTCGGCTTTAACGACAAACGATGAGGAAAGGTGAAGCCATTCCGCACTACCGCATACCCCGGGGCTACCGTGCGCGCTTCCTTAGCTGGGCTTAACCCTCGCACCTCATATTCGATTTCAGAGCCTATCCCGTTCGCGCAGTCAGCTCCCTGTTAGCCCACGCACGCATCCTCCGTATTCACCCACCTATCGATAACCGTCAGACGGCCTTCCGCCACCGTCACCAGTATACGCTTTCACGTGGAGCAAAGGGTTTCTAATACATGAGTGCTGCACACTGTCATGTGGGTCCCGAAAGTATCATGAAATTCAATAATGTCTTTCGTCAATAATGTTAACTTAAACATTAATGTTTAAATCCAGGCATATTTATAATCAGGAAGTCAATATTTAAAATATCGATATCGTGCATTTCGGTATCTGCACATAAAATGCATATGAATCATGCGGAATAGAGACTTCGTTTCGATTAGATTTTTCCCCCACCGATAGGAATTTGATTTGATAATCTGGTGCTAGGCTAATCTGTGCGCAAAAAAAAGATAGGAATCAAAGATTCAAATTCAGAAAGGAATGGACGGACTGCAGTTTGTATCTGCACAGACCTGGTGAACTTTTGCAGTATCGCGATAATCTCCTCTTAACTGTTGTTCTATGGATGCAAGGTGATTCGTTAGGACCCGAGTAACAACATCCAAAGTCGTCTATTATCCAAATAGAATATCGTAACTTGGTGTTGTGAATACGTTGTGGATACGTCTGTCGCGAACACATGTATACGCCTTGTCGATGATTGCGGTTCCATACAGGAGACGGTAGATCCTCTCAGTATGCCGGAGTTCGCGTGAACCCGAAAGGGCGTCACTTTCATTCACTCCTGACCGCTGATTCTGTTCCGCCTAGTTCCGCGCTTTTCGCTAGCTATGTCCCGAGGGGATCCTCAGAAAACGGGAAACTCTAACTACGAAACTGGACATACGATACCGTGAGCTCCGAACTCTCGATGGTTTATAATCATGGTAACGCAAGCCGGAATGGGATCCACGCAGCCGTTAATTAGACGCGGCTCGAATAACCCAAAATTCCACAACATTTAACAATTAACATTTATCATTTTTTAGCCATGATCCTCGTCAGCATCACAAAAGTTGAATCAAACCCGAGCTTTCGGACGCAAAGCAGGAAACAGCCTGAACGCACCTGCATGGAACATGATGAAGTCCTCGTTTTCAAATGCCGATGCACCAAGTGCAGAAAGTAGAGCTTTGCCCATGCGCATTGCCGATAAAGATATTTCGCCTGAAATATTTTGCTCATGCGCATTGCCGATTAAGAGGCGTCAGAAGTCCGGTTTCGTGATAAATATCTCACGGGCTCATCTGTATCGTGCATAGCCAGGATTCCATGAAACCCGGATGTAAACGGGTAACAGTACAAATCAGGAATTACCCTCATCAAGGGTGTTCCGGTAACTACGGGAGAGCGAATATCCAGCGCGTCACCAAGGAACCCTCGAGTACGCGGATATACGACGGTATGCGAGTGAGGTGGCTGCTCAAGGTAACTAGGCTAACGTACGACCGGTAGAATGCACACACGAGAAGTGCCCGTGCACCTTGAGGCACCTCTGTATCACCGCGAGGCCGTCGCCTCGCTTACTTAACCGACGACTGACTCTACCATGCTGTAACCGCAATACGCTTACTACGAACACATACCGACTAGGTAGCTTTGCCGCATCGAGAGACTCCGATGCCACTAATGGGACGACCAAGAGTCGTGCAATAATGCACCCGGGATCCACCTCTACAGCGTGAAGAATGTTAACAAGCCGACGAGCTGTGCGGTTCTGAGCCGGATATACGCGTGTTTTATGCGTTTTCCACGTACCAATCGGCTTTACGAAACTCCATTGCATTAAAAGTTATGAAATTATTCACGGCGCGTCATGCGAAGTACACATAAAGTTTCATGTTTTCCACGACGAGGCTGACATTACGACTCGTGAAAAAAATTGTAATCCCCACTTAGAGGAGAATTCGAGTTACCTTGAATCTCGTTGACAATTCTCATCGTCGACGATTACCCAGGAAAAAATTCATCGCCTCTCCGAGAGTCGCACCAAGTTTTCCCGAAGTGTTTCTCGTGATACTTGAGGTATTCTTCTCTGGAGAAAGGAGACTCTAAGAAGGCGTCCGGACCATTCGCCGTCCATGATTCTTCTTCCAAAAGGTCTAGATTCTTTCTGACTGGAAACCGTGAAGACGTCTCACGTGTAAACCAAGTCCATCCCTTTCGCAAACTTCCTCTTTTGCACGATTCTCCGTTCGAACTTCATTCTTCGGATCCTGCTTTGTTCAATATATTCTCTTCCGAACACTCCACCTTGCGGGCGATTTCCCTGCCGATAACGTCAACTTCCGAACAGTTCCCTCTCCGGATGTCACCGGGGACGTTTCCTCGCGGTGCTGAGGAATACTCTAGAGAGACGAAGTCTCCGGGAGACAAACAGTCTCCGAAAACCTCGAGATAAACTTCACGATCGAGTTGTCAAGTTTTCGGGTTCGCCACGAGATACTTCCTTTGATCTTCATACTTCAATTGACCTTTAACACAATCCCCAAGCCAATCCACGACAAGAGAACCACAGCGTCTCTGCGGTTTCAGTATTTATCTCGTCCCAGGTGAGATTTAACCATCGACACGGCAACGGGACCGCACCAGTTGACGAGGGACTCGCACTCGCCCGGCGCTCAAGCCCGTATCCGTCCGACCATGGTATTGAGTCGGACCCAACATATTGGTCCGATGAAAAATGTTATCGCAGCGATGGTGTTGGGCGCGGTATTGGAGTCTATGCTCTATTCCGTAGATTTATGATTTGTGAATATGATTCGAAGACCTTGAATCTGTAACGTCACTTCCGGTTTGGAAAGCTCACTTTTAAACCGGGAGCAACCTCACAGAGAAATATTTAAAAAATTTCTTCGTGAAGTCACTTACGATTTGAAAATCTATTTTCCAGACCGGACCAGACGCGACATAGTACGGGAAAACGTCACTTCCGGTTTGAAAATCTTGATTTTTGATAGGAAGTGTCGTCATACCAGAAATACTTCACTTTCGGTCGAAACAGCAAATTTCTAAACCGGAAGTGACATCAGGTCCCAATTTTGTTATTTAAAAGTGAGCTTTTAAGACCGGACGTGATGTCAGAGAGAAATTTTTTATTTTTCACTGCCCAGCGCTGGGATAGTAGCCTTGCCCAGTGCTTATTAGTGTTCGGAAGACCGTCGGCTTCGCTCCAGCTACCTACGCCGGCCGTTGAATGACCGATGTGGCGTTTTGGTGAATATCAGCCAGTGCGGCGCAAGCAGTTTTTACCAGTTTTACCATTTACGGCAGAACCCCACCTGAGCTACTTCTCCAAACCGTTTCGATAGATTGTACACTCTATGCCTGCACGATGGCGCTATGTCGCTGTGATCGCGAACCGGGTAACCGTGATTTGCTGTTTCGAATGAACTAGTAGCCCCGGAGAGTACGTGTGCACCCCCGGCGGAATTCGAGCCACGATTCTCCGAAAATCACCCGGTAAGAGGGTTCAGCGAGAGGGTGCTGGAATATCGGCGAGTGGATAGACCGCCAAACGGGATATAACGATCAAGGGGATTATAGGTCGTCCCACAAAGGAGTTTAGTCGATTTCAAAGGGGTTGCCCGGGGTTGGGGGAATGGTGTGTCTGCGTTTCCACTAATTGTAAGTATCGACTGGTGCTTCGGCTTGGCCCCGCTTCGACAGGGATCACACAGGACTGAGTCCCGATGAGGAAGATCTTCGTTGTACACGCCAATACTGTGCAAAGTCCACGGTGGTACCAGAAACAATTAGTCAGAATTAGAGGCGCCAGTAGTAACTCTCGCAACGCAGCGAACGGCGCAGAGGCCGGTGTATAAGCGTGGGTAACGTTACGGAGGAAACGGCACGAGGATAATCACTCTTCCCATTCATCTCGCTTATGCTACTCGTTGTACTGCGAATCAACTGCATACAAAATCATTTTAATTAGCCGCCAGCTTTCTTGTTTTTTTTTTACCCCGAGTGAGCCACGCCAAAGCAAGAAAAACGAACTGCACGGAGATTCGAGACAGGTGAAGAAAGCGGTGGGTGGAGAGAGAAGAAGTGGTATTACCCGACTTGACGATCGGATTATATCATACTATAAAAAGATGCCCTCTCCTTGGTCGGACTATCCCAACTGTGGTAGATTCAATGGCGATGATAATGAATTGGTTGTTGAGTGCCCGAAATTGGCCAATTACACAAAGTGGTGAAGAGCACCCCGAAGATTTTCATCTCAACTCCCCGAGTTTTTATGGCAATCATGCCCTCGAGCCACGGTTTTAAGTTTGTCTGTACCGAGGAAAATCTCGTTGCTGAGTGAATGCAGCATTCCAACCGTTCAACGGAGATTTATCTCGTCCCGGAAAGTCGGACTGTGGAGATGAATGTCTTCCGTCCCTGATTTTACTGTTTTCCTTTCGTTATTTTTGGGATACGCTTTTGGTGACGAATGAGTCTGGCCAGTGATTAGTTTTTCCTTGCGGTATCAGTCCGAGCTTGGATCGATTGGTTTCCCGCTAAATACCGAAATCATGACCAGGAATTAATGAAATACCAAAGCGACAGGGAGACATCTTAATCTCCCGTCGATATGTCTCGCCCCGCGAAGGAAACACTTTCAGGCATCTTTGTCCCGGCTCTTGGATTGCCTCCCATCGCTGGATGGGTGAAGCACGAAGCGATACAGAACGTCGCGGCGGGGAAAGAGTAGTAGCTCGCTGCCGCAGGGATAACGAGTTAATGATAGAGTGATAAGCGGGAACGGCGTGTTACGCGGGTAGACGGGATCCAGTAGCGAGGATGAAAGGGGGGAGGCCAGGGGGAGAAAGTGTGTCGGTGAGATAGGGGCGCCAGCCGGCAGGGACAACAAGATTACTCGTTAATGTGTTTAGAACAACCCTTGCCACGAGCGCACGGGCGCACTCTCCCGTTCGTTCGTTGTTGCTTCGCATCTCTCCCTTGTCGTCGTCGTCGTCGTCGTCGTCGAAGCTGCTCCCTGCTCGCCTCCTGCTCGGCCCGTTGGGAACGGAGATGCCAAAAGGGCGAGCGGGTGTTGGACAGGGTGAGGTACGACGGAAGTGATTAGAATTGCCATGTTGCGGCGGAGATATACTAATCTGACCCTGTACCGTTAGGAGAGCTATTAACCGAACATATAAACGCCGTTACCAATTAGCAAAACGAGGCTGGTCTTTAAATCCCTCGTTCCTTTTTCAGTTCGATATTTCATGTTAGCAATATCTTAGGTAAATTTGAATATTTTCTTGGTATTCGGGAGGTGGCAGCACGTTCATAACCAGCAATAACAGTTAACGTAACGCGCTGCATTACCGGCAGTTTTAGTAATTAACATAAATAACCGGTTATTTCACAACACTATGTATGACGCAAGCGAGTGTACCAAACGTAGCAATTTCTTTTTATCAAAATTATCTTCAAAATAGACACCCCTGGTGGAAATTTTCGAGCGCTACGTCAGGCCTCGCGAGGCCCCGATAAGGTCCTGACAAGGCCAAGGCGGGGCCTCATCAGGGCCTAATGTGACGTTCGAAAATTTCTACCGCTGCTCGTGGACTTTCCTTCGGGAGAGATTTTTCAATTCCGCGACGTGAGATCGGTCAATTATCGACGACGGGTTCTCCTTTCCCTTTTTTATTTTTCATTTGTTCGGTAAAAACTTCGATCAGACATCCACCAGCAGGAACAGCAATAGAACGTGTTATATACGGTGTCCGTAGGTCGGTACACGTACCAGGAGCGATTTTATCTATCCAACTGTATTACATCGCATCCGTCAATTTCGGCCGACGTAGCCGATTCGTCGGAAACTGGCGCATCAGTGCCGTCGTGCCAGGCCGTTCGGTAAAGTGGTTCCCTGGGAAAAGGACGCTCTCAGCCGGTGCTACTGCTACTCCCTGCTGCTCCCGTTCGAGGGGGAGATTGGGGAGGAGGAGGAAAAAAAATCGAAAACCAATACCGCTCTCCGAGCCGCGGAGGACACCAGAGTGAGAGGGAACAGTCGTGCCAGTTTATTTCGTGATTTTTAAACGGGAGATTGATTGCATCGTGGATCTCGTCGGCCGATGCTGTCTGGTCTGCCGATTTCGCGTTTCCATCTTGATCGCGGAACCCTCCGCTCAGCCAACGTCACTAATATTTTTAGCCTGTCCAGGCCAGAGGTTCGAGATCTCATCCCCACTCTATCTAAATCGACACTATGCATTACCCTATGCTCCATACCAGGGGCGCTGCGCCTCAGAGATTACCGAAGAACGGTGGCTATCGTCCAAGCCTTCCTTCCGTCCCCCGTACACGTTTTCCAACGTAATTCGAATGTCCAGATGGGAGTTTCGGTGGTTCTCTTCGAGAATATTCGTGCATCGCTCATTGACCTTTTTTTTTATTAAATTACGGAAATAGGTATTTTTAAGTCAGTAGTCAATTCGCGGCAAATTGCGACGTGATTCACTTGGCTGTTTAATGTTTCCTCTCATCGGTTTGTTCTTTGTCACCCGTGTCAAGCTTAATTTTTCCAGGCAGACTATTAATTTTTACTCCCAATTATTCGTGAGCCTGTGGGCTACATTGAAATTCAATAGATCAGGCGACGGACCTGATCGTATGGTTCGTGATAAAATCAATCGTATTCGTTTAGCTACCGGAGATCGGTAATGCTTTTTGGTGTCGGCGCCGAGAATGACAGTTTCTGTTCCCTCTATTATATTTTACGCTTCGCCAATCTCTCTCTCGCTCTTCCATTTTGTGACGATTTAATGCGGTTATCTTTTGCTAGCTCATCAGAGCGTGGAAAAGCCAGCAGCGAGCCGTGGCGACGAGAAGCGAGGGGGTCGCGGAGTACAGATGAATACCGTTTCCCAGCGGGGATGGGTTCAGGAGATGAAAAACCGGAGGCTCGACCAGAGGTGTGACCGGCAGCCAATATTTCATAATTATTTATAACCCCTACGCACACCGTTTCCATGACGAACGACGAAAGCTAGAGAGCGCTATCCCAATCCTCGCTTGAAGTTTACTGTATGATATATCGTTCCCAAAAAATTGTGCTCTCGTCATTCCCGAGCTCGAAACCGAAACAATCGGGTGGTTTACAAGAATCGGGTGAATACACAACGTTCGCCGTCGTACATCCAGCGACAACGAAGCTCGCCAGAGTTTCCCGAAAATTTCGGCGATCGCTGCGATTTGGTCGACGACGCAGCATATTTTGAAACGCATACTTTAACGTTGATTAATTAACGCGTGAAATTTTGCGTCGAACGGAAGCGGCACCGGCGGGGATCTGGAAAATGTAATCACGCTGACGGTGCATGGCGGATAAAACCACCATCCCGACCGGGAATATCTCATGGAACCTAATTTTCGTTAATTATAAATTGCATTGGAGAATCCAATGCCGACTTCGGAAACTCCGACAAAGGTACATTCCAAAACGCTACCCTCGCCCGTTTGATCTCAATTGACACATTGTCGCCTTTTCAAGTTTCCATTCAATCGAGAAACATCTTCGACAAGAATCGTCCGGGGCGCTTGAATTTCATCACAATTTAATGAGAAAGATTGTTTACCAAAACTAACCATGACTGCTCTCAGAATGATGATTCGTTTTCGTAAATATTGAATTGTTACCGATGAAAAAATTCGAATATTAATGTACAACCCTTCTGCTTTTTGCTCGGGTATGTCAGCAAATGGCGCTTTGTGTTTTGCTCATATTCACAGAGTTTTAGCTTCATGGTATGTTTTTCTGTTATGCGGACGGCACGAACTCTGTATTATTCGGCCTCGATTAAATTCCAACTAGCCATTTCAAAGATCACCAACTATCTAGGTGCCTGCCCTCCGCCTGGCCGCAACGATTTATATTAAATATCGCATCGTACACACACCCGAGAGCCAGAGGAAACACACACATGCTGGTATAACATAATTTCAGTAAGCTAAAAGCCGAGGGCGTTATTATCGGGTTGTGCGATGGTGCGTCGCACCGGTATCGGCGGAAGCAAGCACGTATCTCGCTGATAGATATCGATTCCTGTTAACGAAATTATGTTTCCGATAGGGGGGAAAGGCTCGCGTGCCACGGCGTCTCCCAAGCGAGGACGCATAGCTGTGTGTTCCCAATAAGTGGGCTATAATGGTCGCTTAAAAGGTCAAAGTGACCGAACTGTCGGACGACTCTATGAAATCAGGAGGCCGTAGCGGCGACTGCTGCTTGGGTGACCCGTGATCACAATTAGGACCACTTCCTGCCATTAAGACTGACCGATTGGCCAGTCTTAATCGGGCGCTGCTGTATTGGGGAGTAAAAATACTAAAATCGAAATTTGATCGCCGTTTTCAGGACCGTTCCGCGGTTCGGTATCGAGCATATCCCGATAATTGCTGTGATCGCGCAGCCTTTTCTCCATTATCTTCCGGGTCGTTTCGCTTTGAGCTCGATTCATTTTATTTCCTGGAAAATATCCCGAATGACCGCCACCGACATTCGTCTCTGGACGGATAGAAACGATTTAATTATTTTTCCCGTACAGATGCGAGACAAAAAGTAATTATAAAAATGACAATATTTATAGCCCATGATGTCGGGGACAATAACAGCTACGATCAACTTGAGGGTGTATCATCCGCTTGCATTGTTAATTATCAGATGACAATTGCCCTCGCTCACTTTAATAACTTGTCAGACTTCGTGGTGGAGAATATAGCTCAAAGGTTCTCGATATTCCGATGACAGAACTTGTTTTTGACAAGGCAGAATCTGAATTCGAGGTCGAGATGACCCAATTAAGAACTGCCGAGGCCATAAGGTAAATGGCCCAGTTTTCGTCGACGAAAACGGAGTACGGTAAATGCCGGACAATTCAGCATGAAGTCTAAAAAGTCACGGAGATCCCGACAGTATACAGGCATTACAAAATCGATAAAATTAATAGTTAGATCCTGCCGAATTCCCTTCAACAATGGCTAAATAGCGTTCAGAAAGATTCGATGCATATATTAAAACAGCTTTTTCCGAACCGACATTACAATTAGAGTATAGATAATGGAAAACCGCGTTTACTGTCCTAAAGATTACGGAAACTGGTCCGTTTACCTTATTGCCAACTGAAGTGAAGTGCATTGTTTGATGCAAGAAAAAAAAAATAATCGTTAATTTTGGCTCGGAAGCTCAAGGTTCAAGAGTCATTTTCAAAACACTTCATATGCCATATCTCGCTCCTTCCTCGGTAATCGGATTCCAATGTTAATTGAAATTAGTTATGTTGTCCAATTTCCAAAACGACCAGGACCCACCATCAGATTTCCCGAGACACAAGCTCCTTTCGGTTGATGGGCGGAGGGGGGGGGGGGGGAGGTGGAAAAAAATAGTGTAATCTACAGTAATTATTTGACATTTATTTACGAATTTCACACGAATCACCGATAATAGGAAGCAACATAAAGCGTCATCGACAGAGGGGACGAAAAGTGCCAAAGCTCTATCCGTTTGAGTTGCGCGAGGATGATAGCAGTGTCCCACATAATACCTACATCCCTGCAATAGGAAGAGGACGAAAAAGCGAGTGATGGAGAGCGAGCCAGGGTACTTTTATCGACTGACAAGCAACCAAGCCAAAGCCGTTAATGGATACTCAAACATGCGTTCCGGAGTCTATATCCGTTTCGCTATGTCGGCCCCTTTGTCTCCAACCTTCGGCCACTCATAGAACTGGCCTCTGTGGTTTTCTAACTTCATTTTATCAAAGTTCTTGCGGTCTCCGAGGGCGACACTCCCAAAGTTTTGCACTATTAAACAAGCAACGCCCCACACACACGGATGAACACATAAGCACAGGTTTCGCCGAAGAGAACTAGCTATTCGTTGGATCTTCCCTACCGGAAAGTTACTCTTCTCTATACTGAGAGAAGGATTTAGTAAATATGACTATATCGTTTGAGAGATATTATTGCAGCACATAGTAGTAGGGAACTACGGCACCACCTGTGGTAAGAAGTACCGAATTTATAAGAATTTTTCGAAGATATAATGGTAATTTTTTTTTGGAAAATCTGAGAATTTCCGCCATAGGTTGCTCCCTAGTTTCCTACTACAATGTGCTATGGTAATTTTTCTTAGATGGTCAGTAGTTCTTATTAGATCCTTCTCTCAGTGTATGAAATATCCTGCCCACATTTCCAACGGACCATCAAACTGGAGACAAGCCATGGATCGTATGGGCTCATCGCAAGTTGTCAATCGTTGCGTCATGAGTGTTAAATTTCTACGATCTATTTATCTGGCGAAACATCCGATGCAATTAGCGCAATCCTTTTGGGAACAAGATTGGCAACACTTCCACGTGAATCGACGGAATACCCAAATGACCGCTGATTAAATACCGTTTCGGGTATCCCTGAGCTCGTACTCAATAAATCCTGGCCGAAGTGCAATTAATCGAGAGTCTCGGAGACTGCGGAATACACGGTCAGTTCCGAAATACCGGTATCTGGTTGACCCTCGGTCAGTCTCTCGAGTGTTTTGGTCGGTCGGTGTACGGTTCCAGGCCCGCGGGCTGTACAACGACTCTTCCGAACTCCGGTACTCGTGGGCACCGGAATCGGTTTCCACTGATACCTCCTCCCCGCAAAACTCGTCGATTCGAAGTAGCGGGGGGGTTTGTTAGTCCGCTCGCGCGCGCGCCCGCGATTCCCGCGAGCCGAACATAATAACAACCACCAATTAAAATACCTTATTATGGTGGAACAATACGGTTTCGCCGCGCCGGGGGTGAGACGGAGGGACAAGAGGATTGGAACAGGGAGATTAAAGGGTGGGGAGAGTGAAAACGAGTGGTAGTTCGCTGCTGGTGAGAAAGGGAAGACCGAAAGACTAATGGTCTCGCGTACTGCAGCAGAGGGAAAGAATACAACACCCAGAAGCGAAAACTTCCTGGTGCAAGGCAACAGAATTTGCGGAAAACCAGGGAATAACCGGTAGAACCTGATGTCTGATGGTACATTATTTGCAACGAATTCAACTGTAACATTGCGGCTCCCGCCTTCAAATTTCATACAATAGGGGATAGCAGTTTGGCGTGGCAGCTTACCGGTCCGATATACTGGTATTGATAACGGTATATAAAAAATGATCGAGAGAAAGGGAGACTGCTTGTTGCTCCAATTAAGGAACATCGGAAACCTGTAAACTCTTCCCTCGTGTTGGGTATGGTGGCTTTTGTTGCTGCCGCTGATGATGGTCAGTCCGGAAGGGGGATCATCCGGATTTTCGAAACACTGAGTGCCTCGTCATAACGAGTTACCAAACGAGAGATACAATGATCGTCAGTTACATACCAATGAGGGAGTTACTTCTCATTATGGCCTCCGCGGTCCAGGGAATACAGTAAATGAAATCGAATAGCCGTAAATATCGGATGACGGATCGGAGGTTAATTATAATGATTGCGCATACCGGACTCACGTTCGGTCATTTGCTCCACTGATTGTTGGTTGAAAGCTCCGGTCATGCCCATCTGGTATTGCTGTTGAGCGCACGCAGACTGGGAGACCGATTGAGTCGCGAATCGCGATGGGCCTCAATGATTTTGAAGAATGTCCAACTATGAGATGAATGTATCTCGATACCATGTATCCCGATACGGTAGTAAAATGTTTTAATACTCCCGACACTCCTTCCCAATCGCCCCGTATCTCGGCCCGACCTATCCCGACTATGGCGATCAATGAAGAAAATCCGTTCTACCCTGGAAAACCTTATGCAGATAGGATCAAATGCTCAGGAACCCGTTCCTCCAGCAGTTCACGAGCAGTCCCTATACAATAAATTTAACGTCCTTTGGGCTCGGCAAGCTCAGCTGTAATCTTGAGTTTCACGGACGAAATTGATACCAAGAGCTTCCAGATTATAGCTGGGATCTTGCTTTCTCGCTAACTCTGTCCATCTCCTTGTCCAAACGCTATGGGCAAGCTTTGGGCTCCCTTGAGCCCAGCTTCGTACGCATCAGTTTTATGCCTTCGTGTAACACCGCGTATCCCTGTCGCATAACGCTTATATGTGACTTCATTATTCGCTGCTGGCTCGTTCAGCAGTTAATGTCGTCGCTATTAAATCCACGTTGATGGGACATCCGGACTGGCCATGTCGGAATCCGCTCGAGCACCTGATACCCATCTTTGCATACGCACACATCGAGTCGCCCCCTGTTCAAAGCGGGAGACTAACAGAAATTTATTCTGCATATCCATAGTCATCAGCCTGTTATCGTACCAGGTGATATGCATTCATCAGAGTTAACGGTGTGTACACACGTATTATCGATGAGGGAGTTGTAATTTTACCTGCTGAGAGTCCAATTCGGGGCACTGTTGGAAAACGTGTTTAGCGAAAGGGTGGAAGTACGGAAATAGCGAGGATTCCCTTCCTCCCCGACCGCCGGCATCTGACTCTGTTCAATGTTTTTTAATCAAATTTGTTCCATCTCCCAGTAAACCCTTTGTAATCCATTCGACTCTATCCTCGCCGGTGCTGTTTCTCTCTGGAATAACGCGACTCCCTACGCTTCAGCAGGTCCAACTACACCACTACCACTGCCGGATACGGCTATGAACAATTCGGTCTCTGGTTAGGTTTTTTTTTCTAATTTTTTACTTTTTTTTAAATTTTATCTATTTTCCGCGGAACGTTGGAAAAGCTGGGATTAATCCTTCCGTGGCAGTTGGATCTCCACATACACCGGAGGCTCCGTGGTGCGTTAGCTTTACCTACCCAGTGTCCCAACGCATACACTCGCCTTTCCACACATAGGTTAAATCAATTAAGCTAACCCCCGCCTCTTGTTTTTTCTGTTCCAGGTGAGTAAGCGGCTCTTATTGGCTTAAGCTCTGCACTCTTCGTTCACTATGGGCGTATAGATTCTATGGCACGGCAATGCAGTAAGTAATTGCGGCGTTTGACCGTCTCGGAATTTTCCAAAAACGTTATTTTTTAAAATTGATAATCAACTTAGAAGTTCTGCCGAAAATTCAAACCGACGCCGGTATTATAATTCTGACTAAGTTATAGGTATAGATAGAAACAAATCAGACCCCTTCAATCTATTGGAACTTTCAATCTACTGGAACAGGAGCAGCCGTGCACAGGCAAAAAGGTACCGACGTTGCGCGTTCACAAGCCGCGACAATTCTATTTATCTCGTTAATTTTACAAACGTTTTTTGTGACACCAACAAAAACAAGCTTGCCAAAGGTACCAACCTTTTTTGCCGCGTGACTGCGCGAATTTCATAGTTGTCAGTGTGTCGTTCCGGTAGTTGAAAGTTTCCACTTCAGGCACAAAGACTCGGAGCTTTGAAATTTTGATAACTCCCAGAGCGCAGGAATCGATTGGCACGGAAAATTGAAACTTCAATCCCGGCTTTGACTGCAACTTCCTCCAGTTTAAGCATACGCTCTCTTGTCCACCACGAACCTCGTTCCGTCTTCTCTAATGCCTTTACTCCGGGGTCCGCCAACAGGATGCGAAGCGAGACCGGCGACGCTCTGCGCGCACCTCGCTCGCGTTGCTCTATATTAATGCAATCGTTAAAGTTCGCTATAGCGCTAAATCCTCCGAGAAGACCAGCGGCAGCGGAATACCCCACCTTATATTACGTACACCAGGATAACGATAGCACGCTGTATTATATAGCCTCTGGTTCCACAAGGATCTCCCTCCTGCCGCTCGGTACTTGGCCAGTAACGTCAAAGACTCACCGGGCTCTTTGCGCTGAACTCACTCTCGTAACTTCGATGTCGTTCCACTGATAAAATGTACACGACGACGAGGTTAGCTACTATAAAAAATAATAAAAAAGAATCTCGGAAACTAGGTTTATCGTCCTATTGTCGCCTCAACGATGCACGGAATAAAAACTACGTCCGGTGTCCTATCGGCACTAATTCTGCGCAGGGTCTCCGCTACTCGGGAGAGCTCGAGCAAGATCCACGATAACGCCAATCTATCGACATAACGCAAGGCACGGGCAAAAAGTATATGCGTCGAAGTGTACACGGATAAGAAGTTAAGATAAGAAGCTCTCCCAGCCTTGGCACAGGGCAAAGTGGATAATTTATCTGAGGTTTCTTTTTTACCGACCTCGGGATTGGGAACGAAATTCCTTTTGCACTGACGTCGAGTATTCTGAAGGGGGTTGTTGTGACTCTGACGAACTTTTAATTATCCCAATTAAGATGATCGATTGAGATAAAAATAATAAAATTCCTATCTCCGATGTCTCCGTTACAGTGTAAGCTCTTCAAGGAACTTGCCAAGGTTCATGACGGAAATTAAAAAGTCCAGTTGTTCGGATTACCGCAAATCTTTGCAAACTCAACATGGACAGTTTCGTTGTAACACTGCTTAAATACAAACTTGGCTCAAACTTCGCTATGAAATCGCAACTTCCGCAAATTATTTTTTTTTTTTTGAGTTTTAGACATCTTGTGGTTAATTTTTTTTTTCTATCCTCGGTCCAGTTACGGTTATCGTATTATCGGTATCTCCTCTATCGCGGTACTCAGAAACAGCAAATGTAGCTAAGAACCACGCGCGTTCGTCAGCGGTCCACGACAAAACCGATGGGCCAAATTAAAACAAACAAAGGCAAAAAGAATATTAATTACCTCTTATGATGGCCATTCGTGTCGCATCCGTGTTACGGTGTATAAGGATAGTTCGAGATGGTAAGCTCCAAGAGTCACCGGGAGTGGGGTTTTCGAGAAGCGAAAGGGTTGTCTCGGATATCGTTTTTCCTTGGCCGGGATACTTGGAAAGGCGCGCATCGACTGCGAGATAACTGCAAGACCGAGAAGGAGCAAGACGGAAAGAGGCAAGCTGCACGATGCCCTCTCGACAAAAACAATATTTATCGGGGTAGCCTTTCCCCAGTCCCTTTCTCGGGGCGGTCACAACCATTCTCTACCGAATACTCTCGCTCACAAGGGAAGAGAGAACTTTCTCGTTCTGTATCCTCGCCGACACTCGTACTTGGTGTCCCCTTTCTTTCGTGTCTTATTCTCTTCGTTCGTTTTTTTTTACCTTTTTTTTTACTGTCTTTCTCAACGACGTCGCGACAGGACGATGCGCATTTCGCATCAGTCGTCGAGGGCTCGCGCGCAGCCGGCATCGATACAAGCATCACAGTATTCGTCGCGAACCGCGCGCGGGGTGATTGATTAACGATCAACGCTTGCATAAAACTCCACTCTTCCAGAGGATGTTTGTCGATGCTGTGTATACGTACACACACCACTCTCCATGGCCAAAGCCCGCGGACACAGGAATCTCTCGTACTCGACTGTTACAGAAGCAGAAGCATTTGCCACACTGACATTTTCCTTTTGCAAAGGCTTCGCGAACGAACTCCGTGCACACACCGAGAGGATCCTCGGCGACTCTTCGATCTCTTCTTCCTCCGTAAGGTACTCAACACTCGCGTCACGCCGAGCGCCCACGTTCATTCGTTCTCTTCCGATACGCCCGGTGGGCCACGATTGCATTAGCAATAAAATCCGTCCCTCGATTGTTCCTCGTTTGTCTTTTTCCATCGTCGATGTGTCGCTCCCGATTTCCGATACTTCTTTTTTTTTCATATTTTTTTTGTTTGTCTCGTTCCCTTGGCTACCGCGTCGGAATGGACTCGAAGATCGCCAAAAATTATCCCGACGGACGTGAAAAACTTGCCCGAGAAATATTCGCTCTTGCTGCAGCTGCGTATCGTATCTATTATTTTTTTAATTTTCTGGTTATCGAACGACAAGGTTGGCGAAGCGAATTGTGTATTTATGAAATAAAGACAATTTTTCAATCAAATAACATTTCTGCTTCTTCATAGAGGAAGCTTCTTACTTAGATTTGTATGAAAAAGGTAAAGAGTCGAAGAGATAGAGAGGGAGAATGATCAATCAAAAAAAATGATCAGACAGTCGAGAACAGTTGAAAATCAGTTCCAATCAACCAATAAATAATCAAGGAATAATTGTAAATATTCAAAAACGTAGAATGGAATGAATTCCGTCCCACGCGCCACAATTCAACGATTAGAAAATTTAGTCCATAAAATCGACTACATGGTCTTACCGATTCAATACAAATTTTAAAAATTGTTATTAAAAATGAATAAAAATTTGTAGTATCGAGTCAAATATCGCTCGTTTCTTACTTTCGCTTCGTCAGACCTTCATCCGTTCAACGAACCGACGGATGTGACATTATGCATGCTTTTTGCGATTTCCCTTTCGATGATAAATAATAAACCGTACACGAGTGTCAACGATCCCACGGAACGTTTAATTAATTGATTAATTAATCCATTTCTCGTTATGTGACAGAGACGAGGGTAGGCAGCGAGGCAAAGTCGGGCCGAGCTGCCCGCCTCCCAACCGGTTCAGTTTCAGTGACGATGACGAAGGACGAACGGGTCTCGCCCTTATAATTTTGTACATAAAAGTATACGCGCGGAGCTCCCCGGTCTCGAACGACGCGTTAATGAATAACACTCGATCGTTTTACCCTCGAGAAAAAACTTTGCTTCGCGAATTCGCTCAGTAGTTTGCTCTTCTACCGCCACTGCCTTCCGTCAATAATATAATCAATATAATCAATGAAAAGAGGCTGTGCTACCGAAAGAAGTTAATTCAATTTATGACAGGAATATCATAAATCTCTAATGAATTTCCTGCAGAACTCGAGGATATGCTCTTTCCAAAAAATCGAGAACGCGATGCCATTGGAAGCCTTGATGGACTTTATACGTGCTCCTTTTATGTTCTTTTGGAGTCAGGTTTGTAGTTTTTTGAAAAATGTCCGATTCATTGGAAAAGGAAATTATTCCACTTGACCGATCCAAGCACCAGCATAGGACAATAGCTTCTCAATCTGAAGAAACGCGTACCATCTTGAAAGAAATAAAAAAAGGAAAATTCTCAAACAGACATACGAAAGTATTTATACGTATTGTACATCGTGGTTAATATTCATCTAGGTTGAGGGTGCATGCAACAAATTCGATATAGTATGCATGCAGTAATACAAATCAACCTCTTTTCCTGTCAATACATGGACACAATTTTGGATCAACGATTGCAATAATTTGGCACGCATTTGACTACCGCGCCACGCAGTAGCTACCTTAAAATGCAATTTAATGATTGTATAAAAAAAAACATGAGCATGCAATAACGAGAGAAGACACGAAAATTAATTGACCGTTTAATTCCGAAGATAAGCATAACATATTTGGTACTGGAAATATATCGATCAATTTTTATATTTTACGATCTACCGCGATACTGGCAAAAAAAATATCCGTAAATATAGTCCATCGAAATAAAAAATAAAGTATATGAAAGCAAATTTCATGGGCATAGTATTTTTTTTTAATATATTTTTTTAACGTTTTCTTATTTCGCCGTTGCCATCCTGCAGCATTTATTCATCACGCGGTCCGTCCGAGGAATCCCATTTCGGACACGTGGGTCCCGTGTGTGATGGCCCGCCGTAATGCGGATCGTTTAATTGGTCATAATTAAAACGGGAGTAAGAGAGAGGCCGAAATAATTAACGCGGTGGTGCTGCCGTACAGTATAGATAGAACGTATCGAGAGGCCGGTTGATCGTCCTTTTACGAGTGCACAAGACCGGGATGGCAAGGAGGTTTTGGAGGAGGAGGAGCACAGCTTCGTGATACGTGTTCGTAAGTATTTCGGCCGCCAGCCGAGCTCGAATCCAAGATGAGCGAATTGCCGGCAGGTATCTCTGTCGCGGCCACTTTTCGCGGCTCCGATGCAGTTAGAGAGTGCAGTTTGTCTCGACTGCAAGGGAGAACCGGAGGCACAAGCGGCGACGACCGTGGCGGCGGAAGGAGCTCGAAATATGCGTGGAGCGATCTTACGCATTCGGTTCGACGAACAAAATTACGCGCCATCGAGACATTGACAGAAAAACTCGTCCATCCGGTCGGTGCCGGCTCTTCTACTCCGGTGATAAAACAGCCATTGGCATCGCATCGGCTATTGGCACCGTCTAATCAATCGCTTACCAACGACACTGCACACGGTCAGTGGAGACCCTCGGGGGAAGACGAATTGCACTTTTACCGTCCATTATCTGTCGATATTGCAATCATGCGTTTACGCATTGAAAATGCACAATTATAAATTTCGACCTCTAAAAAGTTTGAAGCATAGAAATATACAGTAAAAAAACAGATAATATGCACCGAGAGAAAGATTTAGCAAAAATAAAAATTACCATACTGCTTGAGAAAATTACCGTAGCACACGGTAGTACGAAAATATGGCGCTACCTATGACAGGAAGTACTCGATTTATAAGAATTTTTCGTAGATATCATGGTAAAATTTCGTGGAAAATTTCGCGCTTTCCCGTAGAATTCACTATATAGAGAACTGCCATGAGCCGCGGTAATTTTGATTATATTCTTCTCTCAGCGTGGCATCCGAAGCGTTGAAAGCTGGAAGTGTCTGCAACCCTCCAGACCGAAAAAAAAACGCTTCCCATTTTTTCCTACATATTTAATCCGGCAAAAGAGTAAGAAAATGCTGCATAAAATCTTTAAAATGAATTAATCTTTTCACTGGAATAAATCTGAATAAAAATGTGAGCTGATTCTAGCTGACTTAAGTGAAACACGGTTTGAATCATCCAGCGCCAACGAGTGTACTCTCCAAACAGCGTGCAGAGAGAATTCAACTTTCCGTCACAACGAAGTTGTTTGCAGTAAATGCTCAAAAATTGCTCATCGTATAAGGACCACAGAATCCGGTGTTACAAATTCCCCTATCACTTGGCCGCGTTAAAATGGCAAGGAGTAAAAGAGCGAGAGAGAGAAAAGTCGAATCAGCTTCGGGGCTCTTAAAATTTTTCGTCACCATAGGCGGATCCTTTTGTCCCGCGAAATGTTTTCTCCCGTTCAAAGTGGCGTAGCATTATTTTCTACCCTCGAGGCAAGGTAACCTCGTTCGAACGCTCGGTATTCTCTCGGTGTGTCGCTCTCGTCACGTTTAATGTATTAAAGTACACCTGATACAAAACGAGAGGTATTCGAAGTGAGAGGCCACGGGGAGAGAGGTGCAAAAAAACTCGTTACGTTACGCGCTGAGAGAAGCCCCCCCGAGAGGAGCTGCCAGTTTTTCCAACGATTTACTGCCTTCCTCCCGTTTTATCTCTCGACTCTTTTCGCGTTATTGCGATGCAATTTAATTATTTACCCTCGATTCGCGGAGCGAAGGCACCGATAAATTTGCACAAATCTTTAGACAAGCTCCACGGTCTCGATTGTGGGAATAATATTTATAGAGATCGCGAGACGAACGTGGACACTCGTAAACCGGATCGCAAGTCGAGGTCGCTTTGCTTTGGGAATGCGCGGCATTCGAGATGACGCTATTTTTCGTCGCACGTTTGAACTTTCGATGTTACGAGGATTACTTTTCGTGCATCGACTCGATTCAAACATATCGAGTGTCTCGAGTATTCTGTGCCCTTTTAGAGGCAAGATTTGGCATAAAAATTTGGCCCAGAAAACACGTCGATTTTCAACTGTTCTCGAGTCTTTATTTCATCAATTTTTTTAACATCGTCCACAGACATAACTACACTTCGATAGTGGAAGTTGGCAGGAAAAGGCGCAAAAAGACGAATGCTGTGACCTTTCAGTCACACGTAAAGAGCTGATGTTCGAACAGATATCTCCTCGCCTCCGACGAACCTTCCGCTCCGGCAATTCCGTTTCTTTTCTATTTGCATCCCATTGAGTTCCTCCCAGGCGGAAAACTTGATCAGCCAGGCAAAAACCGTATTTTCATATTTAAAAAAATGGTCGAATTAAAAAACAAATCTCGGCCGACGAGACTCATTGTTTCCGGGAGCTCGTTAACCAGGCAACGGAGAGAACGGCGTTGATCGGCGTTTATAATTTACAGTGAGAAAACAAACCGGTCGAGAGTATGCGTGCAGAATGTAGCAGAGACCATTTTGGCAAATTAAGAGAGGTCGCAAGGTGCGCATGCTTGACCTCGACAGAATCCAGGAGCCTCTCGTGTGTAAGCCGCGAGCGTTATCCAGCTCGCGAATAAAACTCGTTGCCAAAAAAGGCTATTTAATGCTCGCTCGAATTGAGCGTAAAAATAATTAACATCGGGCTCGTTCGTCGACGGTGCATAATGTTTATAGGCCTCGGTTGGCTCGTCGCGGACGGAGCGGGAGGATGAGAGATAGAAAACTCTAAACACGGACCTTGTTAAGACCCTCGTGGTCTTGTAACCTCACGGATACACCCTCGTTCTCCATGCATTGTTCTGCGAAGGACCAATCATACCTTTTTTTGCGCTACCTTCGACCTAGCGAAATCCCACGCTCGCTCGGGGAAACTTGCTGCTCCAAACTAAACGTAAAAACCGTTTGGAAATAAGATGGAATTCTCCTTAAAAAAAAAAAATACATTTTCAAACCGGGCGTGGTGTATTTCCAGTAAGTTTCCTGAATTAAAAATTTCCGTTTTCTAAATTAATTCCAGCGAAATGTATTATGTTTATTTCATATTCAATAATTACAGTCGATGGAACTTTAAAAAATACAAGATATGAAAGACGGTTGAATAACGGGAAAAGTAATAATTTTGGGTGTGCATTTAATTTGTGTATGGCATAACACGAGTTAATAACAACGTAACTTTGTTCAAAAAAATGTTAACGTTCGTTCGAAATCTAAAACAACCTCGTATTTTTTCCCTTCGTGAATGTACACAGCACAATAATGACTCGACGCCCCTGCATAATAGCATGGCACAACACGCCGGGAGCGAGACCATCGAGGGGTGGTTTCCTGAGACTTCGAAGTGGATTATTATGCCTGCGCATATCATCAGGACGACGGGCGGTACACTCATCATCGATTATTCAAGAGAGGTACATGTACGGTGGGTAGACGTCCCTCGCTACACCGGTATCTCTCGCGCTAATAGCTGCAATTACTAACCACCCCCATTAGTACGGTGTATTCATGCAGCCACGTATGCTTACATTCTTGGCCTCGCCATCCGGTCGGTCGAGGCCTAGTTATTCCACACTTCCCTCGTATGTTTTCCCAGATAGTAACAGGTGCGAATATGAAAGCATCTTCGATAACCGATGCGGGTGTTTTTTGTCCGTGCTCCGAGAATTCAAACTTGTCGTTGAATGAAATTCGATGAAATAAAAATTGCATAATCGTAAGCTTAGAATTTTGTAAATTCATAAGAAAAATAAAATTGAATGAAATTGAATTAAATCGTAATCGAGTGAAAGGTGAGTTAAATAACTATCAAATGAAATTCAATTAAATGACAATCGAACGATTGCAAAATAAGGATTTTGCAACTTTATTTTATAGAATTGTTTCAAATTTCCTATGACGATTCATCTTAGAACATTATTCAAACACAGGTCGGGACGACCCATGCGGTGTCAAGAATATCTTGTATTTTTAGAAATCCCTCACCTTAGGTTCGTTTTTATCTCGCGTAACTTCTATAGTATTTATGGAAGTATATATATATCACATCGCTGTTGTATGTCAAGCGATATGCAACAATGTGCAATAATGTGTTTGGTTTTCTGGAGTTAACGATTATTCCTTCCAGCTGTTTGATAGCCTAAGTGAGGTAAATAAAAGTAAAAAAAATGGCCGAACTGTGATTCCAGTTCGTGGATCTATTTATGTGTCTGGGGCTTACTTGATTTTCAACGTTCAACCCCGACATCGGCATTGGGATCGAGGTCACGGTTGGAAGTAAAGCTGAAAACTGCGCGCTTACGCGTGGGTCTGTGAACGATCGTTGTGATAGAACGGAAAGTCCTGGCATCACAGCTAGAGAGACGTTGAAGGGGTCGGAAGGGAGGTGGAGGGCTCGTTGGCTCCGAGAATAAATCATTTCTGATTTTAATCAAACCGGAAAACACTCACCCGTTGCTCAATCTCTACAGTCTCGCGGCCCTCTCGCGCGCGCCTTTCGTTCTTCAACCTCACCTCCGCCCCGGTTTTCCTCGTCTCAGCATTCGTCCTATTTGCAGCACGTGACGCTCGGAGAAACGCGAAGGAGTGAAAAACTGAGGGCGAATAATTTTTTTACATTCTCAGCGAGCAACTCCCCGAAGTACAACGGCATGCGGGAATTATTAGGGCCACCTCTGAAACCTCATCACCTATAATGCGAAAAGTTTTTTTTCTCATAAGGCCAAGTTACTGAGGGCGAGGCTAAGCTTTTAGTTTTACAGATTTTTAATAAAATTTAATTTTCAACTATATAAAACAATAAAAAAGGTATCGATAATTTTTTTTTTTTTTAGAACGAAAAAGAATGGTTAAATCGGAATGAAAAATGCTGCACGATCGGGTCCGAGGGTTTATTATTGTGCGGGACAATTGCTCTTACTAATCGCCTCAGCCCACAGTCGAAGTAAACTCTTCACAGTTACGTTAAAAAAAATCAACTTAACATTTCAGATCAAGGAAAGGATCTTTGTGAAAGTTTTGAAATTTAATAGCGTTAGCGTTCTATGTCAAGTAGTAGTAGAAAGTCTATTAACAATACATAGCATGTAACATTTTTTTATACGTAGCAAACCTTTCTCTTTTCACCTATATTGCATATTGCCAACGAGGCATCGACCGCAGTCCTTCAACCTCTATGTCAATTTTTTTGCACTTCTAAATAGTAAGAGCTTTTTTGTCGTCTGAAGGATTACCAGATGCATAGAGGACAAACAATGTTCGTCGTTGTTTTTTCTCACCTTTTAGAGGTGAAAAACAAATAGTCCTTTATTTTAAAAATGGCCAAAAAATGAAAAGACATCGACCAAACTTTGTGCCAAACGCAACAAAACCGATCGTCATCCTCAGGTGACTCGATTAAAATTCGAGAAAAGTTTGTTGCAAAAACGGCTCGCACGTGGATGTCGTGCCATTTTCGGCGGAGCCGTTCAAAGGATCCGAAGACAAAAACAAAACAAACGTATTCGGATAGTCCATCGCGTGTAGAATTAATGGTCTCGATAGGCTGGTAGTTGGGATCGTCAGACAGAAAAGTCGTAACTCCACCTCATTGGCTTCGTCGTTTGCCGTGGTTGCGGCTACGTTGGCGTTGTTATAATGGCCCGGGTGGGTGGCCAAGGGAGGCCCGGACGACCAAATATAATAACCGGAAACTAAACAGACGGACGAACAATGACGTCCTCGCGGGCGAAGGGTAATAAAATATGATAAATGTCACGAGCAGGACGTTCGGCTGGTCTTTGTTGGCCGCGGAATCCGGTAGCTGTTCGGATCCGCGATACATATAAATGCCCTACCACCGTCCGATACTCCCGCCCTCGCTGAATATTATACCGATCGCTGGGTTTAATGCACTCGACGTGCGCGTCTAAATAACCCAATTTGCCGAAACCGATTAACGATGCGCTGCGTTTTATCGCCGTATCAAGAACAGACTTCAAGCGGCGCGGACGAGAAATCACATTTGTAATTAGTTGCCCGCGGTATATACATATATATTATGTATATTGACCCTCGGCATTTCTGTATCACACGTCGCTTTGTTTAAACAAGAGTCTGCACGACCTGGAGAGAGTTTTCGAGAGGGAGGAGGGCACAGCCGCGCACTGTGTAGAGGCAAAGGCTCTTGACGTAAATTGGACCTCGTTAAAGCTACAGCGGAGAATACACCGCATACAGCCTGGGCGTGTTGCCCGACGACGTAACGAATCTGTAACGCGCCGTGAAATAATTGAAGGAAGAGAAAGATGCAAGGATAGAGATAGATAGGTGCATACACTTCGGGAGATGGGCTTGAATAAAACTGAGAAACGATAAAAATAAAAATAAAAATAGAATAGTTTAAAAAAACGACGTTCAACGTCTCCGATTAAAATCCGTCAAGGTACGGAGATAGTCTATATACATATGTATTTTCACTTTATACGCGTATAATGTGCGGCTAAGAGCCTTTTATTATTTATCCGTTACACCGCTTCAGTAATTTGCCAAATTGTGTTAAGAGCGAAAAGCGTTAACATTCTCACGCGAATGATCACCTGATGAGAAGACGAGAAAAAAGAGGGTCGGAAGCAGAAAATACGTGTGTAAATCACTTGTAACCCAATATCATTCTGGTAACCAGCGTTCAAGCTACGGCTGGAGTGGCCGATTATCCAGTCTCATACATGCAAGAGCGCGTAATTAGTACCACGGACTTATTCGACGGGTAGTAAGTTCGATTTTATGGTAGATTTTTTTCGTGGCATCGAGGGATGAGGCACGTCGTATTATTATTTTATATCTCACGATAATACGGAGCGGCCCCCCAGAAAATGCAAATATTTTCAATTAAAAGACGACCCTAGAGAAGATGTTCCCTGTATGAAGGGCCATTCAATACAATTCTATCCTACCCCATCAAGAGCGAATAAAAAGGCCCAATTGGATCACTATTATTGTCCCCGCCACTTATCTTGGCTACCCCCTGAACGTTACATATGAGAGATTCCACTGTACGGAAGTCTCTACTTCAAGCGCTCAAAACCGAATATATATCTGACCGCCGGAAAGTCCCATCGTTCCATCCAATTCGTAACGCTCGCCGAGGCGAATGTCTTTCGATCAGGATTTAGCCGATTGAACCGACTCGCGTCGTAGATCCATCCGGTCCAGGTTTCTCGCTCAGATCCCGAGGATGACATTTTTGGCGCTGGAGCAATCTTTCTGATAAGGGCGGAAGGGGGTCGGCGATAGGGACATCGTGACGAGGACGCGAGGGGGTCGTCGTGCGGTTGAGGCGAAGCCGGGTAACGTAGCTGGAAGAGGAAAACTCGTGGAAGCGCCTTCAAGATATATAGCGTAAGAAGAGGAGCACGATGGTCGTTCGTTGGCAAAAGGAGGTTGGCAGGTATGTTATACGTATAAACGGAAGTAACGTACGAGGTTGGATCGCGGCCAGGCACTATTTTACACCGAGAGGGTAGGAGCGTGCGGACCGCAGCTGCCTCTCTTCTGTAGCTGCCGTAAACGTTCCAGCCGAAACTCCTGGTCGCTCCCCGTTGGTGGTCCGGTTCGCCGACGCTGACCAATGGACCACCGGGAAAACCCGTGCTAACTCGGTCACGCGCTGGAAATATGTTTATGCCGCAGTTGGGATCCTCCGTACTTTCGGACCCGTGACCATTTTCTACGTCTCTTTTCCGTCGCGATCAAGCACAACGTATTCATTCCCCCCGCCGCGCGCGAGGCGTGATTGCTCGATTGTCGCGTTGTCATCAGCATTAGAATTTCGTCGAAACTCATATAGGTATGTCAGGTGGGGTCTGGTCCGGCAGGCCGTTACATCCCTGCACTGGCGCGAGACTGGTGAGACTCCAGGAGTTGGCGTGGTACCAGGCCAGTGCCGGGCGGCAACCGCCAGCCAGATCTATCCGACCTGGGATACTGCATGATGCACTGAAAAAAAAATATCAATGATTCATGTAAAATTTGTTTGTGGGCTGCCAAAGAAAAAAAATGTTTCCATTCTACTTTGAATTCGCGGAATTTCATAGCGGATTGAAATGATAACATGCCACCTTGAGAGTCTCTCCGACGTTGTTTCAATATCATATGATCTTTGTGAGAATTGAAACGAAGATATTCTTCTTCGGCAGCGCGCAAGCGATTTTTTTTTGTGTGTACGGTAATGGTAAAAGAATGTTAAACTGACAGATGGATCGAAATTAAAACATCGGTATTATCCGAAGTATTAATGTGAGTAATTCTGGATACGTAAAGGCAGAAACGGGGCCAAGAGCACGACCGAAGGGATGCGAAGACTTCCTGCTCCCAATGGTAGTGCGCTGTTATCCTATGCTCGAAAAATTTCATTTCCTTTCCGTCTTCTCGGTAAGCTTCTTACGCTCTTTCACAACAGCAACAGAAATATATATGTAAGTGTGTAGAAATATATATATATGTAAGTGTTTAGAAAAATATATATATATGTATATGTAGGTGTGTGGTATGAAGCTGAAGCGTTATGGTTTACTATAGGAAGGATCCGCGGCATGACTTCCCATGCTGTGTATAGGTAGTTTTATCGTTGGTAGCCACTTCGCCGGCTGCTCTGCTCATAGCGAGAGTTATTATCGCCATAAATACGCGACAGAATGGGAGGATGCCGAGTAGCTTGGTATCACAGAGCGAAGACGCCATGAGGCATCAGCATCAGACCAGAAAATAGAGGACACTCGCGAGCATATATACTCCCTTAAAGAAAAAAAAAACTAATATAAAATGCAATGAGACGCGTAGACCCGGTGCAACGGGACGCCGTTCACTTTCGAAAGCTCCTCGTTCATCGTTGAACTTGCCCGGGTTTATTGCAAACGTCTGTGAAAATAAATAAACCTACTTTTTCGAGACTGAGTGAAGCTATCTGATATCCCAGTTTCAGGGTTATCGCTCGTAACTTGATCGTGCGCTGGCAAACAGTTCGGGATGTTGACGGGACGCTAGCTTCTCGGCGAATCGGTCGAATGGGCTGTTTTAATGGAATGCTTTAAGTTTTTTTCCACTTGATCCCACTACGGCGACCTCCAAAAATCCTCGGATATGGACTATTGTCCTATGAACAGTGGAACGGTTTGACCGATGTCGTGTCCTATGCCTGTCAATTGTATGACGATGAAAAGAAAAACAAAATTTGGAAAATTTCCGTCTGAGCACTTCCGGTCTGAAAACTTTAATTTTTGAGCGGTAGTGACGTCAAAAATTAAGTTTTCCGCCGAAAGTGACGTTTTCCGATATGACGTCACGTCCGATATGACAACTGAGATTTTCAAACCGAAGGTGACGTCACAACGAAGTTCCAACAAGAAAACAGTCGGTGACAGAAGGTAGTGTTTCAGTGATCGCGGCGAAAAAAGCTCATAGCTGCGCTACAAGCAAATGAGCATGCATCACTGGCAGTCATCCGGTTTTGGCGTTCATATGCGCGGCGCAAATAAAATTTTAATATCGCAACCCGCGACATCTTATGGTTCGGGGTGGGCCCGTGCAATACAGGACTTTCTGTCACTTCCTATATAGCGATATGCTTCTGATTCCGCTTCTACTGTGCTTCTGCTGCGGTGGCTGCGGGCTTTAACCTCGCTAGCTCTTCACTTCCATTTCCGCTTATACCGCCAGTCTCCCCGTCCTCACTCTCGACGTCTCCTGTCCTCCTCCCCGTCCCGCCGTTTGCGCGCAGCTGACTACCGCGGAAATGAAAATAGGAGAGCGCCTCGAACGCATCGAGTGTGCACCCGCTCGTTCTCCTAGCCTAGGCCATCCGGCCGTCTTGCCCCACGTTCTTGCAAACCCCCAGCATCCAGCGAACCGCCTACCCATCTTCAACGAGGAAGCCGCTCGCCTCATTGCGGATGCAGCAATGCAAGGTCGCTTATAACCACCTTAAGCTTCGCGTGAAATATTAAAGCACCACGTTATACTCCGCCGTACAGTCTCTCGTCTCTCGTATACTCTCGTTTTATCCGGAACGCTTCTCTCGACTCGCCCCGAGACCCCTCCGCTGTACAGAAGTTTTCGGACGGGCTTTGCCGCGGGGAAGTTCCAAAGCCTCGATCATGCCCTAGTTAATGTTTAATATTTTACGTTTAATTATTTTTTTATTTTTATTTATATTACAGATTTTCCTAAATGGGGTAATACCTACTGCGCGGACGACGTTGTTTTACGAGGAATTTGATGCAACAAATATTGCATCGAACTCTACAATTGCGCGCTTACTTAATACAGGGGAGAGATATTCCGCTCTTATAACACCCTTAAGTGACATCTCGGTTCAACACACAATTTGGTGATGCGATTTATTAGAGTACACCTACCGGTTTACCATATGTTCGGTATATTTTTCACTGCGACTTGGTGTTGATTTTAACATCGGTTTTTTTTTTTACCACTCACGCGATCGCAGTTTACACCGCAGATTTCTTACAGTCTATCAATATAAATATAAATGATTCGGTTCTTGCATTATTAGAGAATGCATAATTGCCAAGGTGTCATACGTGCTTCTGTAAGGAATAGAATGTCGTCCATCTGGGAGGTCTTTTGCCACTTTCCATCTACCTACGTCGTTCCTGGGAGCTTCGACATCTGCAGGGTAATACCTTCGGCAAAGGAAACGTGTATAATAACGTTTGGCGTGTAGTCGTGGGAAAAACGATCGGGTTCCCCAGAAGTTTCGTATAGACGCAGAAAAAGCGTCTACCGTGCGTAAAGCCGAGGACGAGTAATGCGATCGATGTATTATTATATTGATGGGTCTGGCGGGCGGGTGCTTTGCCCTCCGCGGCGGCCAAGGAGGACGAGGGCGAAGAGCCCAGGGTGAAAGCTTGACGATGATAAATAACTCTCGTTAAACTTTGTACCGCCACGAAGGAGGATATACAAATGAAGCTCCCTCACGCGATCATGATAATGATTACACGAACTCGCGATACACGAATACCCCGTTGGAAAAGCTTTTTTTTGTTTGACGATGAAAAATTTCACTCCCTTCTTCATTTTTCTCTTTTTTTTAAATTTTGTCCGACACGTCTCTTACATCGTGCAAAATTAGCTGCAATTTTTCAATCCAACGGAGGTGCGTCAAAAAAGGCTACGGTCAACGCTTTTTTAGTCCCACTAAAAAATGGGACGACAAGAGCGTCCTGTTTTTTCGCGGCGCGAAGCGATGCGAAGAACAAATTCCGTCAAATCAGTACACGCTCGTTAACCTTTCACTGCCCTATGGCTGACGTGTTTCTGTGACGTGACGTCTGTGACAAGAACAGGGTTTTTGGATCGATGATAAAAAGTTGATAGATTATCATTTACACCAGAGCTGGGCAAAGTACGAAAAAATACTTCTAGTAGGGGAGACCGGGGACAAAAGTAACAAACATGCTTCTTCAATTTTTTTTACCGGCAAAGCCGAGAATCTGACGCTTGGACTTCCAGTGGCGTATCGTTAACCTCTTGACACACAACTCTTTTAGCGTAATCGCGAAGCATTTGCAGAAGGGAAGAAGCGTTGGAAGCTTATGTTGAATCGCGCGCGTGCTTCTCGAACTATTCGATAAAAGCTACATTCCGTCCAAAGCAGTTTTGCAGAGCCATTTATAGTATATGAGATTCATGTACACGTTGTTTCTCCAACCTAGTTACATTTTCGCGGAAATGAGTTTTCGCCGAAATAACTCTGGCGTAAATGATACTCTACCGAAAAGTTTAATTAGACTCTGCGGTCGCGGCCCCGTCGATTGATCGACAGTAGAACAACTTCATTTCGGCTCGGTGATTGATGAAACGATATCGTTAAATAAATTCTAATATCGAGATTGCCCGTTCGGCGCACCCGGCCAAGCAAGACTAGCCTCCCCTCGTCGGGATTGAGGATTCGCAAGCTCGTAAACATCGCTTCTCGAGGAATAAGTACGCGGGGATTTTGTGGTCTCGACTGTATTTTCGCTGTTTATGTGCAGCCGGCAGACGTGCATTCGAGAGCCATTTAACATCTTCGGCCGAGACCGCTGCTACCCCCGTTGTCTGAAGAGGGTAGTTTTCGCTTCTGATTGCGCGACGAGCGAGTGCCAGACGATTCGATACGAACCATTAAAAATCCCGCGAAACGACGAGGCTCCGATAATACGAAAAAGTCTCTCGACATTCCGCCAGCAATTTTAATTCCTCAGTCCGTCACATCAAGAAAAGTTTTATAGTTAGTAATACAAATTGAATTAACTTAAATTAAAGACAACCAAGGAATAACTCAAATTAAAAATAAATATACGCGCATTGTCAGTCCTGCTGGCGAATCGAGTTCTCATCCGCACCTCCGACCCCGTTCTCTGGGGACACAAGAGAGCTGACGATGTCGCGGAGGGACGAATGCAAACTGAAGAGTTTACTAGCCCGCGCAAAGAGCCAACGCAGTCTCTGCCCTTTGGGTTTGGACAAAGAAGAAAATCAAGTCATTTGATACTTCATTTTTTTTTTTTTTTTTATGGAATAAACGCGGTATCTTCTCACATTAACGATACACAGGAACTCTTAAGGGATGGCCGTTTATTTCATCCCCATCTCGATGAGGAAACCCGATGACAAGACTCTCTTCAACACCGTCTTAAAGCTATATCAAAAGGAATCCAGTTAATATTAAATCCGATGATAAGAATCTCGGCGTTTAAGAGACGCGCCCGCCTTGATGATCCGCCGGTACGGGCCTCGCGATCTCGTTTTCTATCTTTCGCAGTCTTATCGGAGTTCAAAGAAGCTCCGAGCCCCCGCCACTTTTTTTCTCGTTTCTTATGGCAACCCCCCCGCTTATTTTTCTCTCCATTAAAATTGAGCATCTCGTGCTCTGCCTTTTTCGTCTAATTGGCATGAGATTGCGCTCACCGGGAGATTCGCGCAGCGTGAATGTATCTGGCAATGTTTTTAACATCTCTTTCGGAACACTAATAAAAAAAAGCGGTTGAATCAACTAAAGATTCAAGCAGGTACGTCAAAATAAATATTTAGTCGGTGGAATAAATATTTGAATGCCTCAAACATATTTTCGTTTATAATAATTTATTTATTTATGTGATTTGATGCGCACTAAGATCAATCACGAGAGTGACAGAGCAAACTGTCGCCCAGAATACGTACTATATGAAATATGAAAAGTTGTAATAATTTATTTCAACGACAACGACCGCCGGCCAATAAACGAGCTGGAGCGATGATGATTTCGTTACAGCGAGGAATATCGAGAAACAGCCAGTCGAACCAGATTCGAAGAAAACTTGCATTCCCGTCGACGTCTTCGTTCGTCGTTAACCAATTTTACGGAACGTCACCCTTGGAAATTCACCGCGTCCCGGGGCGTCTAACGCTCCGAACGACGGTAATTTCGTCGCGATTAACGGGTCGATCGCGGTATATAGTATAGCCGGAACCGGAGCACGGTCGCGCCGGTATTACCTCGGAAATTGTTCGCAGAACGATCCTCGGCGGAGATAGCGAGAGATGGTGGGCGGGAGGGGGGGGGGAAGAGAGAAAGAGAGGGAGTGGTTTCGACGACGTTCTCACTGATTAAATAAAACGTGTCTGATATTCTCGATTTAATTTAGAGTGGCAGAGCGCTGAGCCGCCGGTACGACAGAGTACACAGGAGAGCTGAGAGATTGCACAGGGTTCGGGGGTAACTTCCCTTTGGGTGGTTTTTTTTTTTTCACGTCGAAACGCGGATGCCTGAACGAGAAATAAATTGGAAATTATTGACACTACAGTCAACGCTTTCGGGGCGGCTGATCAATTTGAGGAATAAATAATAGCTTTGCTGTGGAGTCTTGAAAAAATTGCCAGAAACGATCGTTTCGGGAGAGACCCGTTCTCCGACAGTTTCCTCCAGACTCCACAAAAAATTGCCACTGCTCGGGAACGAAGAAAACGATGTATCTTGAAAAAACAAAAATCAGCGCAATTTTTATTAATATTTTAATGAGAAATTTTTTAAGTAATTTACTCGCGGCTGCAACGCAAATTGATTTTTGGTTTATTTATTTCGCTGTTAATTTTAGTAGCAAAAGAAATTTATTGCCAATGCTATACATTTATGCCGTTACAATATTATCCCAGTTTTGTACCTGACAAAAGATTGTAACTGATCATTATACACATTGTCAAAGGACCATCGACCTGAGTCATTCAGCCCCACTAATTTTATTTCATTTGATACGAGCAAATATTTATTTGCGGGACACCCGACGAATAATTTTTTTTCGTCGTGGCTCTGCAGAAGTAGCCATTAAAATAGGGTTCCGACAAGCCATTCCCTGCTCGATGCCGTTTTCTTTGCCATCGAAAAAGCTAACGACATTCGGGGGAGCCCATCGATGCTCGTCCCTTCCGGTTCTTCGTCCCTCGCGCGAAAAAAAACTCAACGTCAACACGTTAATTCGTCGGTGATGCCGAAGCAACCCTCTATCGGCGGAGTAGATTGATGGTCGGAGCAACCCCAGTTCTTCTTTCTTACGATCGATCGAAGCTCCTGAACCATTATTGTTTTTCACTCATCACCCATTGTCTAGTGGTGCAGATAACGATGGGTTAAAAAAAAATTCGCCCGGCTATCCTCGCGACGTTTCGACGTCGGAAGAATCTCGGTTTGCCGCAGTCATCGTGGCTGAGGCTTTGAATAGCCCGGCACGCGCGGGGTGAACCGCAAGAAATTCGTATTCTGCCGGGACGATAAGCATTGCTCGTAGAAACTCGGCGATCAATAGATGCAAACACCGGGTTTTCAATGCATCGGCAAACATTTTGATTTGCAAATGGAGATCCTGAAAATAAAAATAAGATTTTTTAAATAACGGCTTTCCGAGAAATACACTGAGAGGAGGATGTTGGAAATATGATCAAGTCATATGGTGAATGTCGACCAGGTACACTGAGAAAAGGATAGTATTTTTTACTGTAACCAATAGTTCCCAGGGAGAAAGTCTATATAGATAGTTTCTGGTAATATACATTCAACTGGTTAAATTATAATTTTATTTTCTCCATTTTTTTTTCCCACTAAATCCGAAAGTATCTCCATAAGCCATACTAAAGTCAGGTCGGTACCTCGCGCACGAGCGGTAGAGGCTCGAGCGACTCGAGCATGGAACGAAAGCGCATCAGAAAGGTTTTTGTTTAGCAATGAAATTTCTTGTTCGCCGCAGATGCGAAAAAATGTTCGAGCAAGTCTGAGCGAAGAGGTTGTTGCTCCGAATAGAAATTCCACGCAGCACGGTAGACTAATCTGCGCTCTCATGCGCATTAGGTGTGTTTCTGCTGCGGCAAGGCGGTAGGAAAGCTAGATAGGAAACGAGAAGGGGACGAAAGGACCGGAGAGGCCGAATCGCATCATCCGGTTAACGTGACCTGTGCCGGGAGTTCGGACAGAGCTCTCTTCCTCCCTAACTGGCTCCACCGGACTAGAAACACACACCCGGAAATCTGACAAATAGACGGCGCAAACGGGGGATTCCTACGGTTGAAACGCGAGAGTCGAAAACGATGTTTTCCCTAATTTTATTAAACACCTGAGCTCTTCCGCGTTTACGCGCGAAAGTTCCGTGTACAGTGGACCACAGAGGCGAATGACGGAACGCCGGGAATTTCGTGAGTTCCCTAACTCGAGTTACCGGTACACAGCGAGGTACAGTGCGACGCGGCAAAAGTCTGTTGTTGAGTTAATTTGCCACGAACCAACGCCGATGACGGACGTGAAAAATTTATCTCGCCGAATTTTAATTCGGCGACGGGGTGAAAATGTATGGAGCTGAAGGGGGAGAAGTCGCGAACAAAGATATGATTATTCCAACGATAAATGCACCCATGCGCCTTTAGAACAATCGGCTGAACGCCCGGCTGGTCCGCGAACGTACGGAAGTTATATCTGGAGAATTTACGAGCAGCTTGGTCCTAGCAATTCGAGGAAATATATATGTATATATATATTATATACCGTATTCTACCTTCTGTACTCTCCACCGGCTCGTCTCTATACTCTGCCCCGAAACTTGCCGTAAACTTTCGAGTTTCGAGTTGGTCACCCAGTTACAACCTCCATTGTGGCCCCGAGAGTTTCCATCTTCCCCGTATGACCATTACTCCACTTGGTCTGGCATCGTCGAATAACGACTCGACTGTACTTTGCACCTACCCGAGCTATGTCGCGGATCCGTAACAGCAGAAAAAAGACGTCTTATGTCGATTTTAGATTTAAAGGGCTGCGGCAGCCTAAGTTTTGAGGAATTGCGGATTGAAGCTATCACGACAAATTATTTCCTTCGTGTTACACTCAATAGTCGTACTTCCTTTATCCTTTACGATTTTCTTTACGAAAAAATACATGGAATTATGTGCCCCGTTTTTTTTTTCTGGACTTTCGATCTTTACTCAAGAAATGCAAATGATGCTCGCTTTATCCAACTTATTCTGTCTAACTAACCGCATTAACTAACTTGTGCTATATATGATAATAGCTACCAAGTCATATAGTCATATTTACTAGATCCTTTTCTCAGTGTGCAAACATTACTGTCAATATTCATTGTCGCTCGATTTTTGTTTTCTCACAAAAATTGTTTCCGTAATTTGTTCTTATGAAATATTAATTTTTTTTTCACACAAAAATCTCATAAATTTTCAATTTCGGCTCTACCCAACGTCGGCATACCTCTCGATAATCAGAAACACAATTGCTCCGCCACGACCGGCCAGAAGTAAATAAACCAAGCCCCCGGGGGTGAGAATTAATCATTCAACTTGCATTGCACTTGCATCGTGCCGCATTGAAAATTTTAGCGGTTCCGTTTCGCAACACCGCGTCGCCCGGCTCGGTTACGTTCGGGCATTGTAAATCGCTCGGTAAGTAAATAATAAACGCGACCGAGGAGAGATCGATTCAGTTACATTAACCGGATGATATTGGCAACCGATAAATCTGTGTAGATTGAACTTTCAGCGTTATCGTTCGATTGTGCCGCACATACACGCAACTTTGCCCGAAAACATGTACGGTGCATCCATACTGCGGCGCTATTTCTGCACTGTTAGCCGTGCAGCTTCGTCCTGGCCCCGAAAATTTCGAATTCTCGTCGATGAATCGCTCACTCAGTCCCGATCTCCCTCCCTCCCGTTGGTCGGGCAGGACAGAGAGGAATGAAAACGAATATGCCGGCGGTGGTTCACGCGCGCCCCGCGCTCATATAGAGTAAAACGAGGCCAAACGGCATTGCGAATAGTCGTGGCCGGCTAAAATACCAATTTGACCTATCGAATGTACATTTTCATTGGAAATCGAATCGGTCAGCGTCCCGTTTGCTCGCCAATGTTAACGGGGATGCGCGAACGTATCGCCGACTATCTGACAGACACATCTACACTTTCACTCGGTCCGGACGCGCGAATATATCGACACGGTGGAGATCGCGCGTCGATGCGATAACGACTATTCGGGAAATCGTACTGCATCGGTCCCGTTCGATTCGTAAATTTTCGGGAATTTAATTAAAATTTTAGCATCTCATAGGAATCGGTGTGCCGTCGCTGTCGAGGCCTCCCGGCCGGGCCGTTACCGATCGGTAAATAATGGGAGGCGGTTGAACGCGCCTCGGAGCCCGAAAGACCCGCCGGTGGAAACAACGAAATTTTACGCATTAAATGACACGTATTCGTAATAATTTTGGGCGGGTCGATAGAAGCGATACGCCGATCGGGGACACAAAGGTATCGAGGCTTTTGCGTGACAATCGTGTTTTTCATCGACGAATTAGGCGATACCGGATAATCGAGGATGCTCGATGGAAAATCATTGTGTCCGTAACTGTTGCGATATCAACAAGTGCCTCCTTCGTCGCTTTTTGTTCAACCGTACAAGCGCACTAACAATTGTGTGAACGAGTGAAGCGCCGGATTTTTCCCGTGTATTCCAGGGTATTCAGTCGCGAGTGAAGACCCCCATCGGATGCCCTACTTTATCGAGAGAGCCATTCGAAAAACACGAGTTAGTGCAATATTTCAAGCGTGCGTACGTAATAACACTTGGTGAACTTTTTCGTGTTTGCGGAAAAGCGCGCCAAGCTTTCTCGTCGATATACGTGTACACACGTATATATGTATATATACACAGTTTCGAAACGTGTGCTGTATGCAAATTACGGCATGTGGGAGATATCCTATATATTTTCGCCAGTGAGCGGGCTCGCCGAGCGATGAGTTAGCAACTCTCCTTCATACGGAGAAAACTTCTTGAGCCTTCAACCTTACTTCCACCACTCGCCGAAAGATATTCCAGGATCCCGTTTAGTTATAAACGAGATTTTTGTCCCAAAGTTGAAAATCTTACCCGGAATTTCTTTTCCGCGCTCGGGCCAGTTATCGCACGGCAGTATGTTAGACTGCGGAACAGGCGATGCAAATGTGGAACACAATTTAAAATTTTTATTTCTATTATTATTTGGAACTCTTGTAGACTGCTAAAAAATTGACCCGTATCTCTTGCTCACTTTTGGGGGTGAAAAACACGTATCAAAAATATGAGTACTATTATTATCTGGAGATATTCCTTCATAATTTAAAAATTTCATGGAGGCCTACTTTTGCTAGAAAATCACTGATTCCGATGGTAATCGTCAAACTGGATCGAATCCCTCCAGCTTCCGCGTCAAAAAAATCAGATAAAGTAAACGCCCCGGTTTCCGCCGCTGTTTCATTTACCATCATCGAACGCAATTTTTTATACTAATAATAAATATAGTAAAAAAAAAGTCAAAAAGCCCGGCAGTAGAGACGCATTATTAAAGCGATAATTTGATAATTAAATCCTACTGACATCACTTCAATAATCGCTGAATTGCATACGATGCATACATTAAAACGATTATTCTCGAACCGACAATACAACCCGAGTATGAATAATGGAAAACCGCCTTTGCTGTCCTGAAGATGACGGAAACTCGGCCGCTTACTTTATGTTTCATCCAATCGCAGAATCGGTTACCGTGAAACGCGTCGCCTCGTCTTATTACACGTTAGTACTATATAATGGATTTTTGGTCGGAACCGGTGTGGCGACCGTAGATCATGGGGTCCTACTTCCGTCCCGCCCATAACTCCGGCAACGCGCCGATCCACCGGCACGCTCTGATTTATATCACCGTAGGGGCTACCAGTATTTCCCCGGGCTCCATTACCTTTCCGGTGAACTCGTGATCCTCGGTTCTCTCCCGCCCGGTTTCCTCTTGTCTCCCCCCTCCCCTCGCGTCTCTTCCCCAGTTCCCATGTCATTGGACAAAAATGATGACTCCTCTCTGGCCGAAATTCCTTTCCAAAATCTGAAAACGGGTCCTCAAAATAAAATCCGACAATCTTCCATCGAGGCGCTATGATCAAACGTTCCCCTAAGCCCTCTTTCTTCGAGTGTTTTTAAAATTATTTTTCTTTCGGCAATGGCGAACAAGCGAAACAGCATTTAAAAAGGGACATCCGTACCTTGCAGTTCTATACCGGGCGAGTAAAGTTCATAAAAGCGGTTCGAACCGGAGCGCCGCGAAGAAGGAGCGATAACAGAGCTCCCGACTGGGAGATAAAAGTCGAGGAGAAAACTGGAGGAGTGTACGAGAGGAGATAGATAAAACCTCGACGAGGGCTGAAACGAGAGAAACGCGTGAGAGATAGAAAAGGACAACGCAAACGGTGAAGGAAGGGTGGGCAGAGGAAGTAGTTTCGCGTCTGCGTGAGGCTGCTGAGCGCAAAAGAGGAAAGAACGGGCGTCCGCTAGCTTCCGACTACCAATAGGAGAACGATATAGCGCCGAACGTGAACAGACACATAGAGTATTCAAGCCTCCCCCGCGTTGTCTTCAATCTCCTTGGTCCTGTAGTGCGGCGGCACGACGGGGTGTTGTAATATGACATCGCAGCGTGAATCCAGACGGAAACTCTGGTCGAGTCGGGGCCCTTTTGCCGGGCCGAGGAATGGAATCACGCAAAACCCGTGTACACCGAAGTGAGCGAATCAAGGGAAAGCGCGAAGCAAGCAATCCGCCGCCCAGCGGGATAGTGCGGCGCTACTTTTACAAACTCACTCTGTACCTTTCGTCGTTCCCATTCTCGATCTCTTCATCCAGTTCATCGTCACCCTCGTGACGGTCGCCGCTATTTTTCAACAACCGCCCGATCGGGTCGCACCGACCCGTGTCCTGTGTCTTATTAGGACGTAGTGCGCTGATGCCTTTTTAATTTTTTTTTGTTCGATCTTTCTTCGATTTAATAATATTTAGTAATAGTTGCCAACCCTAACAGGTTTGGCACTTTCTTTAGCTCTTAATTAATCCTTTTCTTTCCATCCTCTTCGTTCCTTATTTCGTTCGGTACGGTACAGTGTTATCACGGAAGGCGACAGAGTACATGCGTCACTTGGTGAATGCGACTTACTCCTTGGTTTTTAGTCCCGTTCGAAAAAGCTCTGGTTTGCACTGGCTTTATTAATCCGACGTCAGTTAACGTCGGGATAGACTTTTTTCGGTCATCAACGGCGGACCAATTTGTCTTCGTTCCCAAAGACTCCGCTGGCAGCCGTGTATTTCAACGTGAAAAATAAAACGCTTCGGGAGGAAATTGCTCGAAGAGCCGGAGAGAGACGGACTTCCGGCTAAAAAAAGAAACGACAAAAAGTACGTATTTAATATTTGATGGGAAATATCGAAGATGCGATCGCTCCACTTCACGGAGCTTCCGGACGATGCTGAAGTGTTTGCTAGAATGAACTCTTGAGGGGGGGGGGGGGGAGGCGTAGCCGTGTCCCCGGAGGCACGGAAAACTTTGGCCGTGCGATGAGAGGTTATCAATGAAGTTGCAAGCTTCATCGTTCCTGTTCTCGCGGGTTGGAGAAAAATTTTCGCGTGTGCGTTCCCGAGGAAGTGTCCAAGTCGCGGCAGGCTCGGGCCAGCCAGACGGCTTTGCATGCACTTCGAGAATCGAGCGAGGACGACGTCAGCGTCGATGCCACTGCATTATATAAAAAAACTTTTCCAATCATACGTCGCGCTCACGGCGGGAGAGGCGGAAATCTCGGACTTCCGGTCTTCGCCCCGGCCGGTCGGACAATCCACGAACTGCATCGACGAGCAGATGCACGAGATTTTTACCGATTTTTTACCCATGCATGTATTTACCAATTTATTGCTGGCAAAAAGACAGATGCGCGCGATGATTTTCCGTGCTTTATTAAACAGCTGATTTAGATTGATTGGCTTTACAGATTTCCATGACAATTAGCTTGACGCATTCGAAGGATCAATTTTTTGTCCATAACTTTTGTATCAGCCCAATCATGCTGGCATGAGTGCAAACATAATAAGCGTAGCACTCCAGTTTTGATGATTTTTCAACAGAATTCTTTCCTCAGTTTCCATTTTTTGCTCATGATTCTTCCCGAATGCCTCGATATTAAAAACCATTAATTCGTGTCAGTGCTGTCTCATCATTTTTTCATTACATCCCCCTTTTCACCGCGAGCATATCATCCTGAGAGGGATACGAAATCCAATTTTGTCGGGACAAGATTTCGCCCCGAGTGTGCACTTATTAGTACAAATATTTACCTGTCATGCTATGAAACGTTCTTCCATGATACCCGCGAGTGTGCTCTCAGCGATACGTACGCTTTCTCGGAATCGTCTTGGAATGCGTAATTTCAAGACCGAGATTATGTTTCTTGATTTATCACGGGTCATGAAACCAGCGGGAAATACGAGAGATAGGGTACGGCGGTGAGTGGAAGGAGGCGATCTCTGCGATCCGGCGACACCGCTAGCCTCGAGGGTGCACGGATTGAGGGGCTAAATATTCATCAGCATCGCTCTGATATCCGTGCCAGATCTCACCGAGAATGGTAAAGACTCTTACACTGTTTTTACGAGAGTTTCACTTGAATCGCTGGCAAACAGAGGAGTACCAAGTGATGATCGGAGAAACTGACGTTTAAAAGAGTAACTGATATTCCTCGAGAAGCGAGTTTCATAGGTAACGAAAGCGAGAAGCCTTTTGCCTCTTTTTTTGTTTTTAAAGGAAAAACAAACAGGAGAAAGACCGTTACAAGAAGAGCTTTCCAGCGGCTGGCACACGCGCAGGTCTTTGCGCGTACAACTCTTCGGTGGATAAATGAAGGTAGAGAGACTTAATGAGTGCCGCGGGCGCATTCATATTTATGTGAACGAAACAACGTGGCCGGAGAGTAGAGCTGTAGCTGCTGGTGGCTCGCTCTCGGCACTGAATCAGACCTGCCCCAACACCCCTTCATCCAGTACCATCCTCTGCGCCACCCACTCAGCTCTCGCCTGGCTCAGCTCAACCCTACCCTCAAAACACCCCTATTTGTTTTTATAATTCTACTTGAATAATTGCCCACCCCGGGGCGATGCACTGCCTCTCGACAGCGGCTGAACGCCGTGGAAAATTCGATGCCGAAAAGTGTCCAGGGTTTTCCCACAGAATCCACTATACTTGACCTCATAGCTATCATAAATTCATGCATAAAGTCGTAGACACGATTTTATGATTATCGTATATTTTCCCTAATACTTACCAGTTTAAGAAAGACCTTTCGCCTGCAATTCATCCTCATTAATTAGTCATCTTCACTTGAAATTAAAGCGTTATTAAAGATAAGGTCATACGACCTTATCTTTCGAGATATTACGGGACGGGATTGGGTCTTCAATAACCAACGACAGTGGATCAGTATTGTGTATATTATGGTTCAAATTATTAAAAACAAACTTCCTTAGACATGCATCATTTGATATTTAGATCCTTAAGTTTCAGAGATGACGGTGCCCTTTAATGCATCATTCGGGTCAGAAGACGCCACTTTGCGAGACAGGACATTAACTCTGTTCCATCTCGGGTTTATTTCTGAATAACATTCTCCCAGCAGTTGAAAGATCAATGCGATCATGCTCCTAAAAATGAATGAGCAGAAATCCTCGCGGAGCTCTTTTGTCAGTTGTTTGCATTTTTCTTCTTCAGCTCTTGTTTCTGGGTTCCTCCTTCTTCATCGTCGTGGACGTTGGCGCAGCATCGCCAACGGTACACAGCGCCGGTTAGGGTTCGTCGAGCGTTACGGAATACTTTCGTCGCGGAATGTTGTCCGTAGTGGTTAGCGTTCGATAAATTCCACGGAGGGTCTCAGTACCGTTCGTTCGCGTACTCCCTCTCACTTGCTCGCCCAGCTCCCTCAGCTCCCTCAAAGCACCCGCGTTCCACGCTCAAGATAATTTAGATTCCCAGAGGGTGATTTAGCCGGCTTTTTATTGGCCCTCGTCGGCTCTCGCAAGCCGAGAGGAGCTGCCGGGCAAGAGTGCGGGCGTCCAGTCGGGTATGCGCACGGACGGTGTATACGGAGAGCGGAGAGTCCAGCAGCATGCGATGCACCACGGTTAAACCGTTGTACGTTCAAGCGAACTTATCCGCGTTCTATAGCCCATATACTCACACCATTAAATCACTATCTCATCTCTCCGGTACCGGTAGGAGAAAGCTTTTACACTATAAATCCTCGTTCCCGCGACCTTCCTCGTTCACCTCCTTTCTCTATCGCCCAACGACTAATTCCCGTCGAATTATCCTCCGCAATGTACGTGCACTGCATGACTCTCCTGGAGCAATCTTTACAACCATCCGTGATCCGCAAGGGCGCACACCAACGATCCTTCTGATACTCGACCATCCGATACCCTCTCGCATGTCCCGAGAACGATCCCCTAGTCTGAAAACTCTTGTTGAGACGTGTACCATCCTCATGCGGTGCAAACAACGTATACGTGCACCACACCGCCGTACATAAAGTATCGTTTACGTACGATCTTAGCCGCCGGGTCTAATCGAGAGACTCGGTAAACTATGGTACAACGCGTCCTGAGCTACAACCACCACTAACGCATGCAGAGGAACGACCCTTCGAGGAGCCCTAATGTACGCGGAATGGGCGTGTGTTTCTCGCACTTATAAACCCCACCTTACCCCCGTTCATTTTCCTGAGTTATGGAATAATTATGACAATCTTCGTGCGGTAATGCACCCATAGAGCCAGGTGCGCCAAGATTAGTGGGGGGTTGGCTACCGTTAAGGTCGTCGGGCTTCCTTCCTACCGCGCGGGCATGCCCGTCCCCCGATGCCCTCGAAACGTACATACCCTCCGCCATCCTCGCGAACCCCTTCCGCCTTCGAACTCCTACCGACGATTCTCCCTGCCCTCCGACTCTCGCCAATAAGGAACGCCAAGTCGAGGAGACCCCCGGTACGAGCCGAGAGGGTGAAATAATTGTCGGGACGCGTGACTCTCATGCCAAGCATATCGTTCTACTCGGCCAGGCAGCCGACCCCGCGACTACGGGACCACCGCAATGCACCCATAAACTTAATACTCTGCTGGCGAGTCGCGCACTAGCCGAGAGCCATACTCCTACCGTGGTTTTCCAACCCCCCCAACGGCACGTCCCCCAACAGCCGCCATAGCCTCTGGCGCGATACGATAGCGTCCCGTAGCACAACCGTGAACGTATAGAGTACTCGAGTATTCTACTTTATTACTACCACTTTCAACTCCGATAGCTATAGCGACGTTACCATGGTTACATGTCCAACTATTTCCAATTTTTGCTTCATCGAGCTGCTTCACTGCCGTCACGACTATGGCACCGATGGTGGATAGCTGAAAGGGGAGCTGATCGACGAAGGGTCGATGTCTCCGGACGGTTATCGAGAGTGATTGCTACCCCGGTCACGGGGAGAGAATGTAGGTTAACTTTAAAATAACTGGGTCTTTTAATTCCAGATTCACGTTTTTTAGGTTCGCATGGAAATGCCTTGGGTGAAAACTGGAATGTTGGTACCTCATAGCCAAAAAAACATCTAGTGCGGCCAATAACTATTCATTGTGACGAACGGTGAAAAAAGAGGACAGTTGTTATATTGCCACAGTTGTGATTAACGAACAATACATGGGTCTTTTTGTATTCGGAATGCAAATTGCTTTTTGTAGGGTGATATGACCTAAGTCTTGAACTGCAAACTCTTCCTTTAAACTTCCTCTAGATCCAGCGCAGCATACCTCATTGTCATTGATGTAAAATATGATAATAGCAAGTAGTTAACTCTTCCAAATCATTATATGGGTAGGAGAGCGTAGTGTTCGCGCAATAACAGATGTTGAAATCAAATTTGCTTATTTAAAAAATAAACCTCGTTAGTCAGATTGTTCGTACTAATAGAGCAAGGGTGTGGATGCGTGGAGTTGGGAGTTCTATGATTAATCTTTCCTCGGCAATCGAGATGGAGTTTTCAATCAGTTTCGCAATATCTTGATACAACGAAACGACGAGAATGCTTTGGCGTAGACTATTTCGGTAGCAATATCACGTCGCAAAGTAGACCACTTCGGGGCGAGAAGATAGTAGGCGACAACGACGAAGACGACGACTACGAAGGTATAAAGAATACCAGGTTGAGCAGGTGTTGGGACGGTGTCAGAGAGCGAGAAAGAATACCGAACAGGGATGGAAATAAATAAAAACCACAAGAGTGACTCCCGCCGGTGCTATAGTGCACTGTAATACGGTCTGAGTAGAAGAGCGGGGTGGCGTCTCTGCGTTGACACCGCAAGGATTGTAGTCCTGCGAGATCGCGGGAGTCAATATCTCGTCCCAACTCGGGTCTTGTTTCGCACTCTACGGTGTAAAAAGCTACTTCCCTTATACACCCCTTTACAACCGCAAATGGGCGATGAAATATAAGTCATCTGGAACTTCAAGATGGTGAGGAAATGCGATGATGTTCCTTCGCTCTAGACCGTCGGAAGTCGTCGTACGAAAAAAAATTTTGTTGTGCAAAAATGTATATTGTGTCAATGTGAAATCAGAGAAGCATGAACAACATTTAAATCACGATCCACGGTGGCAGCGTATGCGATGAAGTATTTCACATAATTCACTGGCAAGAAAATTTACATGCGTCATCCCTTGCTCTTTCCGAGGTCTGCTTTCACTTTGAACCCGTCAGCCCGACTACCACGACGACGACGTCGACTACGAGCTTCCGCTTGTTGGCGTTGCTGCGAAGAGAGAACTCCGGCTAACTCTGTGCTCCATAATACCCGTGCTAAGTAGCTTTGCTGACTTCGGGAAGTAACCAGGAGTTGAAATTGTGCTAGAGAATAGGAGACGCTTTCTCTTCCTCTAGCTTTTCATTCAACTATTTCTCCTTCTTCCTCTTTGTCTCGTTTCTCATGGATTAAACCGCAACATTTCCGCGGTATACGCACTTTCTGTTCACTATATTGTGTAATTGTGGTTTCACCTAGTGAGCTTTCAAGAAACTTACTTGATAATTACATTCAGCAGTAAGGAAGTGCATTTAAGGGCTGAAATAACTGGTGACACAATTTTGGCCTCTTGATCCCAATGAAATTGTTGTTTGGGTCAAGAATGCGTTTCTGGCAGATCTTCGGATAGATGCTTCGAACACTACCAAAAATCAGAGGTGTCGTTTGATAAACTCTGTAATGCCTGGAACACTTTGTCATCACGGCAAGATTTGCCGTGATGCCGAATCTTTTCAAGGCATTTCGCTTAAGTTTCGGTAGCCATGGCGCATTCAATAGCAGAATAGTTGGGATTCAGAGAAGTCCTAACTCAGTCAACAACCTGCCAACTGCTAACGGTTACCATCTAATTACGTAGGTACTAATGCGAAGTTCCTCGTCTCTCTATCTCCGCATCGGTAGTTACCTGATGATTTACCTTGGACGCTCGTAGCGGCGAAAGGACTCTCGGAACTTCCATGAGGATATTCGAGTGGTTTCTGGAATACCCATTAGCTATCGTAGTCGGCAAGGTAGCAGGATGAGACAATTACAGTGAAAGGTAACTGAGTGTGTAGTTGAATCACGAAACCAGCCTTTGATTCGATATTTCAAGACTCAGAACTTGCCCACGAGACAATAAATATCCTACCACAACGATACTTGACTCGGAAACTAAGAAACGACGCAATATCAGTAAAAAATCAAGTATTATCGTCACTTCCAGCCCCGCGGGACGCTACCAAGATTCATTGCGAGATATCATCATCGCTGAGATATTCCATCCGCCATAACAATCACGGGAGGACACAGGGTATCTTGAAACTCGTTGCGCGCAGCTTTATACGACTGCAAAATAGTTTTTAGCTCCGTACGGGGCGTCGCAGCGAGGAGCACAGCGTCGTAAAAGTCGGGTAATTCCGTAAAATGGCTAAGAACTACACCCAAGGTGCCTCAACCTCTCAAAGTACCGGGCGGTCGATCCCGGCGGATGAGGATTTTGAGCTTCGTACCAAACTCGCTCGTGGCAAGTTCTAAATTTTCAGTTTTAAAGGAAGAAGCTTCATCTTCCTTCTCATCTTATTTTTACCTTCTTTCCTCCTCTCTTAAATCTACCATCGATTTTTATCGATGGTCGTTCGCATTCGGAGCCCAGGAAGCCACCACTCGCTCTCGCAATTTGTCTTTCAACGACAGGGGGGGGGGGGGGGGGGATGAAGCCCCTCATTTACCTTCGACTCTCAACTCCCGGGCGTTTTCTCGTAACGTCTCCGTGCGTGCCACTCGCGGGAGAGGCGACTCGAATAAGTTCGGTACCATAAAGATTTCACAGGCTTCGTTCTGTGACCATCAAGGAGCGCCTTGAGCGTCCGCGATCGATCACGCTACGATATCGCGGAGAATTCATTCTATTTCGTGACGGTAGTGGTAATGAAAGTCTCCAGAAAAAACGAGTCGAAAGCGTTTGAACTCGGTCACGGCAATCTTGGCACTCGCGAAACTGAATGGTTTCCACAGCTCCAGCTAGGAGAACCAGGTATATATGACTGTAGATGTAGGAATACGTTAACATCCTTGGGCGTCGTGCATCGAAACGACTGATGTCATTTCAGATTGGCTTCATCCCCATCCATCGTTTTACCTTGCTGCCGCGTCTACTTCATACTCTGGTACGGTACTTGTGTTACCCAGACAATATTCTCACCCGAGCCCAAACGCTTTAACGAATATCCTTGAATTCTGAGCGATATTGCATTCCGTCGGCGCTTCGGACTCCTTTGAACGTCGTATTGACGCAGTTAGAATTGTTTCAATGATTTCGTCACTTCGTCAACTTGAGAATAGTTTATTAAGATGGTTTCAATTTTTAAGCGTTTACTCTTGTTGGTGCAATCTCGGAAAAATTAAGGTGCCTATCGTGTTCTACACGGGGGAAAAAAGATACAAGATGGTGTATTATAAGAGGTGCCAAATTATTTTCGAGGCCGCATATTTCCACGTATTTTTTTGCCCCGAATACGCATTCAACCTCTGTTTTGTCCCAAACGTAAGCGGGCCTTTGGTGATCGCGAGGGAAGCATTTTTTCGAAGTTTCCCGCACGACTGAAGTTTCTCTCGGGTAGCTGCTGGCTTCAACCTAGCGCGGCACCAAATCGGCATGCCGATAGGGCGGAAATAGGATGCTCCGATATTTCGGAGCGTTCCGTAACATCAAATCTCTTTATGGAAAAGGACAATCCCTTCCTGCACGAGGAGACGTCCAAAGATTGTCATGGTTTAGGCCTGATGGCTTGGACCCCGTCAGGGGCGCACTTTGTATTTCTTTCTCCCCTTTTGTATTATTCTCACTTTCGATCTCATAAGCTTCCGTGCCTCTTGTTTTTTAGTTCGCACCCTCCGGAATATCATATTTTCCCTCATTCTCCATCGTACGGAGGCACAACGCGTTGCGTCAACCAGCGACAAACTCACCCTCCGCCCGTCTCGCATCCTCCGGCGTTCGCCCAACCTTTGTGCTAGCTGTATCTCACCCTAGCTTACTCCCACCTAGCCACCTTTCGCTTACACCTTTTGTCATAGGGAGAACAAAACGCGTGTAAATTGGCAGGCCCCCTCTCCTCCCCCCGTTTGCCTCCAATAGACCCCCGCTCTGTACCCTCATGCATCCCTGCTTTCTCCTCAGCCCCTTCCATCGCTCTTACCCTTTTGGCACTTCCCCTTCTGCTGGTGCTCAATGCTCTCGTATATTCCTCTAACCCCTGAGAGTGCCAACGGGGTGTGAATTTCTCGTGTGCTATACCGTCACCGCACTCTGAAAACGTACGCGTACGCGCATATGCGTATCCCAACAGTCAGTGTTGCGTTTTCATGGTTTTTTTTTTACTCTCCCTTGCCTTTTCGCTCATCATTCGTCTATTTTATTTCTCTTTTCATCCTTTTATCGTTCTGTCTAGTTCTATCCTACTTACTTTCCCTCGATAGGTATCGGGTGATTTTGTGGAGCATGTGGCACAGTCATGCGGAAGATCGGTGCGCTGATTGACTATCTTGCTTGGAACTTGACGAAACTTCAGCGACTTTTATGTAACAAGAGTGAAATTAAACAATTTGGAAAATTTAAGGATCTCGCCCACTAGCTTGGCTCGTGGAGGCACGCAGGGTAAAATCGTTCATTGTTTTGTGGATTGTATTCAATTGAGGAGCTGCCGGAACCGCTGCGCTCACTCTTTTTTACCGACGGAGTTCTATAATATTTTATATCCTACGAAATAGATGCTGTTGAAGTTTTGAGTAGCCGTATTGGTTTTCGCGACAATCTGTAATATTCGATTTTCTTCATTTTTTGAAAGTTTTCAACCGAAATTCAAGCGGATGCCGAAGTGTTTATCTAGTACTATAGTCTTGTAAAATTTGACGCATGTGCATAGCATATCAATGATGTAAACTTGATTTCACGAAATCGCTTCGTTTCGTCGGTAAAACAGGAAGGTCCAGCAGCGCTTTAATTTTACAAAGACTACCGGGGAAAATCCCGTGTGAATTCCCGGTCGAGTCAGCGGTGCTAGGATGAACCCAAGGCCCAGTTTTGAACTACCAAACTCATGTAACAGATCCGCTCTTACTTTTATCCTTTCGAGACTCGCACCCACCCGCGAATGACCCGTCCCGAGTGAAATACTATCGACGGGAGGGCTGCGGAGTGTAGCGCCGAAGAGGGCTCACGTACCGTTATCGGGAGTAGCAATGTAGCAGGAGCAGTATCGGAAGCCTCGCCGCAGACTCACTAATCCACGTCCAATTGGTTTGAGTGGTTTCAATTATGCTAATGAGACGGCACACACCGACGCCTTAAACAAGACTGGCAAAACACGCGCGGCAAGGATCGCACTGGCAGATTCCGGCAAATCAGCAATTTAGACCGTACGAGCGAAGCGAGAGTAACGAAGAAAGCGTACGGGAATTGAGCTTAGTCTCGCTCGCTTTCTGCACACTTCAGCACCGGTGCTGAAGACCAGCCGTAGCAAAGTGTGCAACTATGGCGTAACGTACATATATATATATATTTCTATTATACCCCGCTTAACTAAGAATGAAATTTTATCCTTCCTGAAGAAGGTGTTTGATAGCCATTAATTTCACGAAGAGCGCACGCCGAATGGGGAAGCCTCAATGCGCTCTTGTCGTTAAATAACAAGTTATTTATAATTTAAGAGCGATGACCGCGAAGTGATATTCGGTTCTACAAACGGAGCATCAATCACGTTTTACGTGCCGTTCTGTATAGATATGGATAACCACGAGCTAACGGGACAGGTAGGACGGCCTGGAATTATAACTTACGTTCGCACCTTCGAGTTCATACCCTTTTCAGTCCGGCCCGTGGCGCAGTGTTCTTTCCGTGCGGTGTACGGATACGTACAGTGCGTTTGACCCGGCACGCAGAGCTGGCGCGTTTCGCCCCGGCGTGTCTCCTTCTTCCTCCTCTTCACACGGGTTTGCTTGCCGGAACGATCGCTAAGCGAGAGAGCCCGTCGGTCGGGCCCTTCCCGGCCCACGATAACCACTTACAGAAACGATTCCCCGTAAGTGGATAATGAGAAATCGTTAAACTGGTTCCCGGACGCCGCCGACGCCGCCACAATCCGCGCGAGCAGGCAAAAGTGCCGACCCGCGCCCGGATCTCAGCGCGAAATCGACACCCGCCTCCCTCGCGCTCGAGGTCGAGAAAGACGTGCAATTTTTTTTTTTCCTAACTTTGCGTCTTCGTCTCTCTATCGAAATGGCCCTACGGCCCAACTGTTTGAACCGACGCCTCGGTGAAAAGAATCAAACGAAATACGAGCTGTTTCAGGCCAAAGGCGGATAAAAAGGATGGTGCATCTCTCTTCACTAAATTTTGCTTTCGTATGAATACTGCGTAAATTGGGTTTGTTCCTTTCTCACACCATTCTTATTTCGATAACGATAGTTGCGTATCAAGAAATTTGAATTTAGTCATTTCGCGCGGCTTCAAGTGGAGATTGAAGCCTTCCGCATGTAAACTGATTTTTAACAGAATGTTTCTTGACGGATTAGCGCACGATCCGAAGTTTCTGGAGTAGCTAAAATGGATAAGCTCATTTGTCACTGAACCTTGATGACTGGAAAATCATGGTTTGCTTGCGGACGCACATTACCCTAGTTTGCATGGGTTTCGGGAAAATTCGCTTCGTCAATGTTTTTGTCAAATCATTCAGATTCAAATTCTTGCAGTCATTTGCTTTGGAATCTTCCGAATCAGTTTTCGCTACCTTAGACCATTCCTTTTTAGAAATAATTCTTAATAGGCAGACATTTGTTTTTTTCTCTCCACTGTGCGCAATTCACAAATGGACTTTCGTCATGGACACACCCTCGTGATCGTAAAATCATACGAGACGTGCATCATGCGCATATATACATACATATATATAAATAAATATGTGTATATATATAAAGATATATATATATATATATGCGTGAGTATTTATATGAGTGCGTGACTTATACTTCCCTCAGGCGCGATAGTTACAACCGTGCATAATAAGTCACGGTAGTAGACACGATTTCTCGAAGTACCGGAAAATAATACACCCAACTCGTCTTTTAATCTTTTATTTTTGCATCATTCTTGGCCCCTCTGTTTGTAATACGCGCCGTTAGTCTTCAGTGAGTTTATTACACAGCACTGAGCACGCTTCGCTGGCGGGAGTCTCGACGTTAACGAGCACCTACGCTGTTTCTTAGGCGACACCTTCAAACGGAAGGACCGACTCGCGCCCGAGTGTCCCGCGAGTGAGAATCGTCATCTCATAGCATATTATTGAAATGCGAAAAAGGACTTCGAATGATTAATTTTCTACTAAATTCCAAATAGAATTGAGAAGCAGTGTGCCAATGTCGTTCGTATCTCATTCGGTGGCGCAGAAATATATATATATAGCTATATTTTTTTAACCTCAAACGTCATAAGTAAGGCAGATATGAATAACGAGTTGCCAACAGATAAACATACTATGAACTTCCTATATAAATTTCTGTTAAATAGTGAAACGAAAAATAACACTTTATGCCTTCCCATGATCTGCGAATATTATTCTAAGACCATGAATCTGCGTTGAGTCCTCTTCAGAATACTTCCCGCCCACTTCCTGGAACAACCTCGATTAATCCGTGTCATAATCTTCGGAAGGACGTAAATCCGAAAACTTTTTGAAGACTCTGTACGGCAGGCGGACTCGTTGCATCAACGAGACGTGAGTCAGACGAAGACAAGGGGGTTTGGGGGCGGGGGGGAGCGGGAAGTGCACACTAGGCGGAGGGAAAAAACAATCGAGGCACGTATGCATTTCAGTTTTGTCGAGGCTCCGGTGGAGTTCCACCTCCCTTCTCTCACGACTTTATTCCTCGTCTCTCGCATTCGCACCGTTCCCCGTTCTCTCTTTCACACCCTCCAGATATTCTCGTCTCCGGGGCTTGTGTATGCATGCGCACCTCTCGCACATATGCTTCACTCTCCTCTCCCCGGCGAAATTCTCGCCCTCTCTCGATAGCGTTATACCCCTGCTGGTTGACGGCCTGCTGTACAAGCTTCCCGCGTTCTACATGACCGCATATAGAGTCTCTCGCCACCCGCCCTCCCCCCCCCCCCCTCCCCCGCCCCACATGCCCCCCTCCAACCCCGCGGAAACTCATGCATGCACCGTACAAATATGAACGTATATCCTCCCACATACTCGTTTTCACGCCGAATGAAACGAGACGCGACTCCGTTCGTCTCTCGTCGAGCCAGCCGTTGAACGAACGACTGCCAGTCACCGACCCGAGGGATCGGTGACCTCGTAATGACTGCGCCAATTAAAACAAGAATATATGTAGGAGGGTGTATTCTGTAATTTATTTTTTATCAATTGCATCGCAACGCTCAAGAACCAATGAGAAAAGCATCGACGCAGATCATCGACAGGCTTGGATCATCTCGTAGCGAGCTTGGGGGGGGGGGGGGGGACTTGCAGCCTCGAAACTATTGTGTTAAATTGAAATTACGAGGACCAAATTGTTAAGCGCCAAAAAAAAAAAAGAAAAATAAGGGAAAATTTAATGCGGGAAAATAAAGTGTCGATCGGTGACTCCATATTTAGTTGGATCCCAAATTTCCTATAAAAGATTAATATTTTTTTTTTTCGTTGACACTGAAATTATTTAGCAACCTCGAGAGCAATACGTTTAATCAACCATAATACAGCGGGTCGATTACTGTCATTAAATTTTTTTTTCACGCTTGTTTCATCGAATTTCAATTAAAAATGCTATTCCCGTCGTTACATGATTGTTTTTCTCCGAATTAACCATGCATGTACATATGGGTCAGTGAAATTCGGAACGATCGTATTCGATATCACTCGAACAAAATTCCGAGTCTCCGAACTCGAGCGTTATAATTGAATCCATTAAATTTCAATTAACCCAAACGTGTTTTTTTTTCTTTCGGGTATGCTGATAATTCCAATATTCGTAATAATGAGTATTATTACTACATTACACCGGTACACGTATGATTCCTTGCGCCTTCGATAATATCCGCGAATTCGTTGTGTTTCAAAATAGTAGGGAAGACCGCGGACGAAAGTAACAAAAAGCCTTTCTAATTTTTTTTACCGACAAACCCGAGAATCTAACGCTTGGACATCCAATGGCGTATCATTAACTTACTCTTAGGTATTTAGTTAAAAAATTTCAAGCAGGAAATAGCACGGATTTGCGAACAACGCTAATATTTTGTACTGGGTTGCCTAGCTGACGCACTCCGCATAGCCGAAAAATCACTTCTGCACTCGCGAATCACATTTGTCTTCGGCGAATTGGTGTTTTTGAAAATTCAGCTATGAGGCGATTGCACGGCTATAAGTCGGCGTCGATAATGTTGCTCACTTCATATCCGACACGTCCGATCATGCACAGCGTTGGCCGCCTGTTGCAAGTGACCCGTGTTACTTTTGTCCTCGATCTCCCCTATATTGGACACAGCAGGAGGGGGGACGGCTCGGCGATTCCATCAATGGTTAAATTATACATAGAAGCCCCTGCAGTGGATTGCACCGTACAAGCTGGTATAGAAGTGCATCGATGCAAGTGTGGAGAGAGGAATATAGCCGTATGCGGAGATTGTATGGAAACAGATAGATATCTAGTCGGTGCCGATATACGTCGGGGAAACCAACGGCTCGTGCCACTCCGCGCGTTCCACTCCCGAGATTCGTTTTCCCATCCAAATTATGCGAAACTAGTTCCCGAGGGTAGTTACAATTTGCTCGGGGTGTGGATCGGGGGTAGGAGGAGGCGGAGTCCGATACAGGATCGAATCCCGATTAATTTTGCCCAGTCGCGAGGTGGCTTCGAGCAGCTCGCGATTTCGTGATAACACATCCGATGGGCGGAGAAATTGTGAGTCACGGCGATAGATCGTGTACGCGCTTACGTACACAATGCATCATTGTGATGAATCGCGGGGCGTTACTAATTACCGAAGGCCTCGAATTCGGTCTCCGAAGGTCAATATTTTTTTTTTTTTTTTTTAAGGGCTCGTAGATCAAATTCCCATCGAGACCGATGCTTTTTCAAGGTCGAGGGTGATTAACTTTTCCATCAATTCCTGCCGGCTAATCTTCAGAGAAATTCGATTGGCAATCGGAGTTACTGCCAGTGCGGTAAAAAAGATACATGGAAAACCGGTTAAATAGTACGATTCGGTATCGACAAAACTAGAGGCGAGTCTCGTATCGGTATTTACTGTTTATTTGATCGGTTCTTCTGCGTCGGAGGCTGCAATGTCAAAGTTTAATCGAAAAGAAGTCTAAGGACCACAAGAGCCAGTGGCGTTCCATCGACGTTAAAAAAAATAAAAATAAAAAAAGCGGAGCAACGAAAAGTAGAGTGAATCGAGGGAGCATATAGGTATCCTGGGTTTGATTGCTAGAAAAACATTTACGGTCCTGATTCGTTGGGATTTCGATGGCAGCGAAACTCCATTAACCCACGGGGGAAAATAGATCAAGAACTATAACCGTACATACACACGTATCCCGCTTCGATGGACATATCGATATTGAGCATGCTCGATCACTCGCGGATTAATAAAGCTCTTTGTTAGCGATTTTCCATGGCAAAACTCCTCTATATCTATATTAAGCCCGTCAATATTCGCAGATTCTATTATATCTCGAAAGGAGTATAGGATCGGACAAAAAAGTAATTTCAGTCGTATCGAAATAACGCGGATATTTTCGGAATACAACGGGAACTCGTTCGGAAACGGATTTTCCGATCGTAACGATTGGTCGGACCCGACATCAGTTAAGAGCGAATATCCGTTTCGTTCGAGGCTTTTCGCGAGAGATGTGAGGCGAAACGTGTGTGAGATCATACGAGGGAGGTGTTGGACGATCGACCGGACAGACCTGAGAGCCGTTTCATCCCGTCTGCTGGAGGCGTAACCGTCAATTTGCATCCTCGCAATTAACGTTTAACTAGAGGGAAACGTGTTTGCTTCACGAGAATCTCGTTTAAGCAATGAAAAGATGGACGGCGATGCTGGACTTCTGCCTTGTAATATACGGAATATATGCGACGAGGATCGGACGGACCATTTGATCGGTTCTCTCGGCGTCTCGATCTCTGTAGACACCTATCATTCTTGACAATTGTTCTCGAAATCTCTATCGCACGTCTGCACTCGTACCCATAGACGGAATTTTGCTAAACGCGCATCGTGGATCGTACCGGAGATTTTCGAAAATGCGACATCTCAGGCTGGAGTGCTTAATAAAAAGTGTTCTTAAAAACTCGTTGTGGTAAAAATGTCCCCGAGCAAAATATTCAGCAAGATAACTTGCAAGGTGCTCAGAAAGATACGAAGCAAAGTATCGAGCAACATATATCGAAAGATATCAAGTAAGACATTAAAAAAGATATCGCCCTAGGTTTCCTAAAGATTCTAAGTCCGCCTCGCAGGGGGCACTGAGAATTATTAGGACCTGGGAGAGGATTCTCATAAACCCATTATAATGTGTCTATCTGAATCATAATAAAAACAAATACCCACCCAATCCTATGAAACTGCTGTTTCATGAAATATTCAGAAGATGTTTTCATACAATTTTACTGAATAACCACAGTTGTACTCAACACCTTAAAAAAATGGTTTGTTCGTTTAAACAACTTTGAGTGCTCATCATTGTCCGGCAATTGTTGTATAAGCGCCAGATCTAACAGTACCTTTCTTTACCGGGTACGTTCTCAACACCAGAAAGTAACACACGGATCCGGTGTTTACCTTTGACATCCTGTAATCTGTACCGTAACGACGTGGACGGCGGTACAAAATTTTATGTAATGTCGTAAAGGTTCAGATGATAAAAAACATCGCTAGTAGAAACTAGGCTTTTTTAAATCCGTTATTGGAGCTATCTTCTTGATGGACAGTGATCGACGATGTATAGATTTGATTTGGTTCCATTAAAAAAGCTACCGAGAACCACATCCGCCGATCTTGATTAGTTTGCCTAACGAACTGTCTCTTTTCTATTTCCAGGTAAGTGCTTCAGAGAACTCGGACGATCCCGCGGAGACGAGGCGGTGGTAACACGTTGGTTGGGTTTCAACCCTTATTCGGCGAGCGAATTCCCCGATCCATCCCTCCGACGCGAGCGCCCCACAATGTTTCCCTTCACTTCTCTGTTCTATTTTACTCAATCCTCCTCGTGCACGGCCCCAGCCTTTCCCATAGCCCATAGATGGGGGATCACTCTCAGTTCGTCTGATACTCATCCTGGCAGTAGCGCTCTTCCTATAATAGAGGAACCATCCTACGTCGCTCGTGCAAGTCTGGCGATGGCCAACCGGTGAGTTTACCTTTCAATTAATCGGCCGACGTGGCGAGTACCGCCTCTAACTACCAACTATCCGGCCATTATCCACTAGAGGAAATAATTGGAATCGCTTTAGTTATATACTCGGCGCTGCTTTCCCTCACTCTGCAGTCCCTTTTCTTCGCGGGGGAGGGCCTCTATATGAAGAAAGGTCGACAACCTTCCCTTCGATCCAATTCCGCTACTCTTCAAATATCGGACCTTTGCGGTTCGACTCGATCGCAATTTTCCGAGCATGAAAACTTTGGCTCGACATTTTTCTTTTTTTATTGTCAGCGGAAAAGTAAAGCCGATAACAACAATGAATCTGGAGCGATGCGAACTTGTTCGCGATTTTCGTCTCTCTTCGAATGCGGTGCCGAGTGGATCAATCACTTCCGATATCGAATGCCCGAAAGCTTTGGTTGTAAATTTTTCATCGGCGAAAAAATAACTTTCGATTATCGTGATTATTCCGAATAAATTTGATAGCCCAGCGAAATTTCGTCGATGGCGCTCGGTCGGTACATTAATAGCGATATCCTATATCGAATGCCACGAATTCCCTGTGAACCGGCCCACGCTAACGAATAATACAAATGAAATATCCGCGGTCCATAATATGATTATCGTAGGGGAGACCGGGGCAAAACGGGGCAGTGAGAGCAAAACTCAATTTTCCAATAATTTTTGGATGCCCTATTTTGTCCCAACAATAAAGCCGGATTTTCAAACCCGTTTTGGCCCACGTACCGCCGATGCCACCATTCCAAAGTTATTGGAGAATTGCAGTTTGTCCCAATATCCCGTTTTGCCCCGGTGTGCCATATTGCCCCGCTCCCCCCCGAATAAATAATTACCTCGACTTTGAAATTGGAAGGGTGCGACGCTTTTGGGTGGCGGAAGGGTTTATCGTCGTTCTCCTACAGGATATTAGCCTGTAGGCTATAGCATAACGAAAATATTAATTTGGATACCCCCCCCCCTCCACCCCTTCCTCCGGCCTGGCCATTCTTTATTATCTCTCTGTCAATGAATTTTACCCAACTTCAGACCCCGCTATTCCACTTCTGCGCGCTGCTCTCTATACTCCGTTAATGAAACGTGGCTTGAATTTCCTATCAACGATGCGATACGAACGCGGTGTTCGGCAAAAGGCTAATTCAATTAGTAATCAAGCTCTCCCGGATATTGGAAACGTTCCTCAAACACGAATAATTGTTAGTTGTGGAAATTTCGTGGTACAGGCATTCCGCACGTGTGTGTCCGTTCGCACGTACAGCTCATAGGATACGATTAAACGTATACATAATCACGGAAATGATAAACAACATGATAAACAGTATTGAGCGGGTTTTGAGCGCGATTCAAAACTGGAGGAAATCAGGAGAATCAATCGGGGAATCTCAAAATGACTGTGTTAAGAAACATGTTTAATTAACGGATTATCCCGCAGGAAATTTGATCGAAGGCTACGGGCATATAAATATCGACAAGCATAAACCTAAAAGGACACGTATTTCTTGGAAAGATTATTGGTTCGTTTAATTGTATCGATCACATTAGGTAATGTTCATTGTGTAAGTTGTCGTGAAAAGGATTTACTTATTTACATATTAGACTATATTGCGAGCGTTTTGCGTTCGGCAGAGGTTTGTCGGCATTGTCGATTAGAAAAAATCACTTTCAAACCTGAAGTGACATTTTCTAGACATTTTATAGAGCTCGCTTTGCCGGTGCGAGCTTGGTCATAAGCCGACCAATTACGGCACGAATACAAAAGCAGCAATGAAAATATCGAATTTCAACTTATTTCGAGATAATATGTGCATTTGATGCGCTGTAGGCGGTAACAATATTTTTGTCCGCGCAACGGGTCAGTTGCGTTAACTTGTGAAATAGATCATTCGACAAGCCGGAACGGTGGGGCAACCTCCCGTCCCGACGAAGTTTGCCGAGGGATGAAATCAGTTCCGTGACCCGTGACTGGCCGCTGGCTTATTAAGGCTATATTACCAACGGGACCGTAATAAAATTTCGTGATAATTAAGACCGATCAATTACAGAGTTAATTACTGGCTGGGTAGGTTGTGGTAGGAGAAGAGCGGAGAACCCCAACGCCTTGCGCCACCAAGCCATCGGAGGAAGCTCCCTTAACGCGGCATAATCCGATGGGCTTGGTCCTCTCGGCTACTCTCGGTCCTCGCCCCGGAATCGATGTCGAGGAAAATCGACGAGCTCATTAACGAAGATTCCAGACAGCCGTTACTGAGACTTAGGCATCGACGCGGAGCCGTCGACGGTTATCCTGTACGTATGACGGGAGCCGATATTGCCTTCTCAACATGAATATTGACGGAACAATGTTAAACGATAGACCTCTGTGATGGATCATCATACAACATTTATCCCGATAGTGCCTCGAGCCAAAATGACGAAACTCTTCGTAGCTATTCATCCACGTGCATGTAACCTGGGCGTTGAAGGAGGCTTGGAACTAAAACCAAAGCAGAAATGCGGATCACGGCAGGCACGAGTTGGAAGGAATGGGTCGGCAAAAGTTCCCAGAGACGATGGCACGGGAACAATCGAATAGAATGCTCAGGTGTTCATTCCTTTGTAGAAGTTCAGCTCAGCAACAAGGACCTTACACAGAGAGGCTTAACTATGGTGACGTACTCCATAATTCTGTTTGCCACTTTAGGGCAAAAGTGATTAATATGGACCACCTCGATAAGCACGTGAATCAATGCCCCAATCAAAAAATCACGGATCTTTTGGTAACTATTCATCTAGGTACATTTTATTTGAGGGTTCAATGAGGCTTGGAACTAAAATCAAAGTCGTAATGTGGATACGGCCAGTACCAGTTAAAAGGCATTATCATGGATCCACAAAAGTTCCTGAAAGCGATGGCATCAGAACAATCAAATACCAATGCTGAGGATCTTTTCCCTGCAGAAGCTCAGCTCCGATGCAATAAGGACCTGACACCTAGAATTTGGGCTACTGTCACCTGTTCGATAATCACTCTTGCCACTGTAGAGTAAAGTGGTGAATATGGACCGCCTCAATTAAACCATGTATCAAATATGCATTCGCCTCATATTTCCCTTTTTTCCCTCTTGCTTGAAGACCGATTACCCGCGCCTCCTGCAGGAAAACGGATAACCCGAGTACCGACAAAGAAGCTGTAGCGTTCTGTGTGCCGTGCCGAAGCAATAACAGGCTGATTATTCGTACGAATGAATCCTTCCCGACGTGGCATCGACGGAATTGCCGTTCCGAGCTTTCATTAACCGACGAAGGATGAAACTCTTCGACCCGTCTCTTTTGCTCGAGCTCTCTGATCCTCATTCGCGTCTCATCCTCTTCGGCCACCCCGGCAATGGCGTTCTCTCTGTTCTCTTGCACACAGCACACGGAGGCCGGCGGGCCGTGGCCTTTCTCGCGTATTTCAACTGAGCGCCTCAGTCGGGGGTGTGCAAGGGGAACGAAAAGGCGTTAGAAACAAAAGCACCCTCGACCCGTCAAGCTTGGAACGTCAGCGGTAGCCCCCCTGGCTGACGCCTTCTCATCCCATCGCGCCATTATCATAATTTTATTCAGAGGCGAAAAATCAGTCGCGCAGTCCCGGTGACGGGCCTCGCCGGGACTCAGCCACGTCGCACTACTCACACTCTTCGCTCCGCGGCTATGGTCACAATCAAGGATCGCTCGTCCATTGTTCGAATTTTCCGGACTCGGAACGCACGAGCGCGCTCACCGTACCCGCCCCTTCTGTCTTCCCGTCGGACACTTTGCCCCCACCCCGCGGCCCTCCATTCCGGCATGCGGGCGGATTATTTTCTCGCGAGACCTTCGGCTATGGCAGTCACGGGGACCTCCGCTCGACCAAAACCTATAGACGTGACGAGAATTTCGTTTCTCATTTTACGCGTCGGATTTTAATTTTAATTTTTTAATTTTTTTATTTATTACTCGTGGCTACTGTTATAGCACGATGTAATGAATACGGCAATAAGAATAAAATCCGTGGACATTGAGAGATAAACGTTTTGTGTACTGCCACGTACTGAGCGATCTTACTTATGCGCGATACTTATGGACGTCGAAAAAAAAATATTGATGTCCTGATTTTTATCGAAATTGGCGCGTTTAGGATTTCGGAAAAAAAATTCACGAAAATTAAGGTCGAAACATTCAAATTTTAACCCTTTACGGTTTTTTTTAATGAAAAAATGCACTCAGCGGAAATGAGTTGGATACGATGGATTAGAAATTCAACGCTCAAAATAATGCGCGGATAAAACATTCTACCGGAGTATATTTATTTTAATATTTTTTCGATCGATATTCTGGTGAATGGCTATTTTATTTTGTCAACAAATCCTCGGACGGTTGAGCCCTCTTCGCCTGGAAAGCACAGAGGACCGTGGCTCAATCCTGTCCGAAGGATGACAGCGGGGCTCCAAGAACGTTTATGCATAAGCAAGCGGACGCGAACCCAAATCCTAGGAGCTCAACGCGTCCCCATAATCCATTCATCCCTTTTCCCTATCATACAGTAGACCCGCGTCTTCATTACGGAGTCCAGTAGACTCGGATATCCTGAAAACAGTGGCCTCCGACTCGTTTTAGCATTTGTCAACGCAGACCTATCATCTGAAAAAAAAAAAAAGTTGAACCTCGAGTTGCGAAATCCGAACGACGTGACGACTGCGCACATTGTTAAGAAACTTTGTCCGATTCGTTAAAAAAAATGTATCGTTACTGAGTTTGATAACAGGAGATAAAAATGAGAATTTTGCGGTGAGGATAATTGTTCGTTAGCTGGACGGAAACACTGTAACGGATATGAAACTCAATTTCGTTATAATATCAGGCTACATTTTTTCTATCGACAAAAGACAAATAAAAAATAACTTCGAAAACTCCGACACAGAACTCCACCGCAACGAATAACTAATGAAATCGGAATAACGAGGTACGAAATGGATGCAAACCGCATATCTATCGAAGCATAAAAAAGTACGTGTGAGAAATCAAAGGAAAATTCGCAACGCCCAAAAACTGTTTGGGCATTTATATTGACTTAAAAAACGATGCGCTCGTACACGCCGCTGACGGAGTAACCAGAAGTTCGCAAGGTACAGACTATGCTTTCGAGATACCGATAAGATGATCTCTCTCGCATCTGGACGCTTGCCGGGGTTAGCAGTCAGCGCGAGAACAGGCGTTAATAGCGTCATAACTCTTTTAATGGTTCGTCACGTTGACCCGGTTGAGAGGATTCAGGATCCTCCGAGACTGGCGTTATTGTCTTCAGCCTCCGTTGTGAGGCATAAATATGAAAAAGATCCTCGTCTTCGGGGAAAAGCTTTTCTCCCAGCTGTTGCGAACCCTGCTGCTACCAGTCATATTGCCTCGATCTTTCACGAAGTTTACTGCAAATGAGCTCATTGCGGGCCCTTTGTGTGAAACGAGATAATTGAACGCCAGTTGGCAAATTAGTTAGACCATTAAGAAGGATCGGGCAATAGGCGAATGTTCGTACCGTCGAGATTGTAATGGTTGTTCAGTTTAATCAAGAAGTGGGTCCGACACCTATTTTGCCACTCTTGCCAATTTTTCTGCCACATGTCTGTAAATATGTCACGACCCATCGAGTGAAAATTGGAGAAAAAAAGAGTGCGCAATGCTCCTCCCATTAACCCTAGAACTCATTTTTTCCTGTATAAAAACTAAATATGGAATGGATAAAAAATAAGTTTTATCGTTATTTTAGGTCAAAACCGGATTGCGCAGTCTTAAAAAAATGTGTAAAAAAGATTCTTAAAAACCGCATTCAAAGACCCAAGTTTTATGACCACACTTTTATTTATTTTTATTGCACGTTCGACGAATGTTTCGAATTGAAAACAGTGTACGAGTAATCGTTGACATTAAGAATGGCCGGTTTAAAAAAAGATACGACCACTTTTTGGCACTCCGCGAGAGTAGGGTAACCCGCTTTGACGCGAAACAGCTCATACAGTAAATTTACGATTCAGTCGATAAATCGTTATTCAGTCGATATTGCGCGACTGCGCGGCCGCGGGCTGGCACTCCGGGTCCTCCGTTTCTTCAGCGTTTCCGTTCATTCTCAGCTTCGTAACAATCGAAGCACGTGCCACATCATTCGAATCGTTTTCCCAATGGTGTAATAAACGATACGAGCTCGCCGGCTTATTTCTTGCTGTACAATAATGCAAAAAAGACAATCCCCGTGGAACTCGATTCTGTGTGTATGTATCTCGCCCAATTCTCTCCTCCCAATCCCCTTAGTGATTCTCAAACTAAATTATAAATTTTTATTCGAAAAACCATAATATTCACAGGCATACAAGAGAGGAGGGGCGATAATTTTCTTCGAAGTACCGAAAACCCCTGCGCCCTGACGCGTGATCGGTGAGAACTGACAAGTTTCGTGAGACCATAATCGGAGAGATACTCGTACCGATCGTGAATCTTCCGCCGCGCATACATATCTATACATCTTTAAATACACGGGAGCGAGCGTGGGAGAATCGTAAAATGCATTTTTTTTTTACCGCACCGCGGAAGCGAGCAGCGTTGTCGCGGCCCTGCGATACTCCGAGCATAGTGCCTAAGGAGTGCGTACCAGAGGAATGAACGAAGGGAACGATAAAATGATGCAAAACAAAAAACATGAACATGCAATGAAAGCGTTGCCTTTAACGTTCAAATGGTGGTAAGGACTTTCTGGACGATCTCGGCCTCAGTCTAAATCTTTTTACGCTTGCCAAAGCGGGGCCTTTACCGGTTGTACCTGTAATCCACGTTCGGTAGCTTTCCGTTCGGCCAGGCCTCCGAAGTAGCCAGCCGTGCGACACACACGACCGAGAAAACGCAAACGCTCCATATTTTTTAGAACCCACGCTGAAACGCCCAGGACCGCGGGGCTGGTGGTTAACAGTCGAGGCAGTTATCGTACGGCGATAGAGCGAAGTGTATAGGAGAGAAAAGTGAGCCGTGGCATTGCAGCGGTGCAAGCTGCAACGGAGCTCCGGCCACTACCGGGGCGACAGCGCTCCAAGGGTAAAGCCCTGTCTGTAAATCGCAGGAAGTCGTTACCGTCGTGCAAACGTTATATTTGGCGGATAAAGTTTGCCGACCGCTATCACCGCTCTCTCATTCCGGGCTCGCGGTTTAATAGAGCCCGCGGCTCCGGGAGCTCCACGTTGCATGCGTTCTCCGGAACGTATTAATGCGTTATGTGCTCCCGCCCCGTCCGCTCGCAAACTCCCCCGGTCCGTTATAACGTACGTAAACTGGTACGAAAGCGCGACCGTGAAAGCGCACATTCTCGTGTAAGTAAGCCGACCCTCTACCCGTTTCTGGGTTGGGGTCTAACATACCGGGGCTGCTACACTGTGAATCTCCCGGCGAAGCTTTCTCCGCGACCACAAAAGCCTCTGCAGGTGTGAGATTCCGAGCACCCTTCTTTTTCACCCCCTTGTTATTGTACCGCGCAAAATAGCACTCGTTGCGCAATATTTTTACACGGGCGCGAATGCACGCTGTTCTTGTCATTCATATGCCTACGCTCACGCTGACGCGGTCCTGTAATTTAATGAGTCGCTCTCGTAGATTGTCAATCTCATTCGCGCCGGCTAGTTTATTAGTGAGTTAATGTCGTCCGGCCGCTAAACCGCGAGTTGTCTATCCTGTGATCCCGACGACGAGCCGGTGGTCCTGTTGAAAAAGTAATTCATGCATGAGAGAGGAGATAAGAACACACGGTCTGTGGCAAATGAAAAAATTACTTGGGGTCAAAGTAGCAAATACGGTCTGGTCCATACCTCATTCATTTACGGGCTAATTGGGATGTTCCATGTTCGCCAATTTTACCCTAAACAGAAAAATGGTAGGTTACCTGGTTATCAAAAATATTCTATGCAATTTAATATTTAATGTTTACTTTTTAATATTTTTTACATGTAGACCCATTTTGTAAGATGATGGCGTCATCCCGTAAAAAGCTGAAGCCCGGCACGTGTCTTCTTGCATGATCTATTGTGTCATGCATGAATTTGCTGTTCGGGAGAAACCACTGTATTTTTCACGAGAACACGTTCAGCGCTGGGTTCCATAATTTAGGCGACATCTTGTACATTATGTACGTTGATGGTTCCAGTATGGCCGTAGCCTGTGCTCGAATTCCGTGACCCGATGCCAGACTCCATGACGAATCATGGCGTGGATATATCGAGTACCTTCATACTCTTCCAGGTCATAATTAAAAAGGCGCCTCGCGATGTGCAGGCGGAGTCGAAGTGGTGCCCGTTCCATCCAATTCGTCCCCGCGAGAGCGTGCAGTCTCAGACGGGTGATCATCGAGGACCCCGGAATCCTCGTACGTACGTGGATATATAGGTGTGGACCAAGAGAACCATATTAAAGCTACCAGTGGTTGCCGAGGCCTGCGGCGCTTGGGGTTTCCCACTCGACCTATCTTCCAGAGTGGAACGCGACTCGCTTACAAACTCAACAGCCGAATGCCGCCGGTAGTTCCGCTGGTTTCTAGGCTCTTGCTCCCGGTCGCTCGGTGCGAGATAGTCATGAAACCGTGCGGGCTCCCGACTCCGGGCCAATTTCGCAGAGTCATCTCTCGTTACTACAAGCCGGTCTCGGGGGCGATGTGCAGTGGCGGCGTTCCTACGGTTGTTAGCGTGCGTTACATGACCCGAGCGAAAGCTTCCTGACCGGGATTGGAGAGAACCGCAAGGAGGCCCGGAAATCGAACCGCGCCAACACCAGGACCGCGACGACCGGGATCTCAAGCACCATGGCCGAATGGCTTCTCAAAGCTCGGCGCCACTTATCGAGTGAAGACGTCCATCCAGCACGGTGGTCCAATTGTCGAGTAGACGATCGGCAGCTTCACCATGCTGTATACCAGAGTACGAGGTTGCGAGCTAGCGAACACCGGACGTTCCACTTGTGCCGCCCTTTATTCGATGCCCACCAGCGATCATTCCATCTAGCGTCCTGCAGTGGCCTTCAGCTTCCGGATTCTCTCGTTATCATCCCCCCGGTTTTCTCCGCCGGCCACGCGTCCCGTCTCCGGCGCCGATCGAAACGACGATTCCCACGAAGGATCGCATGCACTCCTCCTGCGAGAACACGAGGATCCTTGAGGAACTCTCGTTCGAGTCGTACGTGAGAAGCATCGAATAGCCACCCTATGTTTCGCTTTTCATTCTCGCGATGGTCCGTTCTTGTCATTGTTCAACATCAAAGAAACTCGCCTTAGGATTCTCACTAAGCATCCTCCCAACTTCAGTTTACTCGGGACGACATCCGCGACATGCCCCACCGTATCTTACGCCTCATTTATGAATTCATGTTGACCTGATTTTTTCGTTATTCCAAGTTTTCCGACTTGCCGGGGTAATCGAGCCGCTCTCAAACCGTGCGGCAGCGTATTTTCTCCCTAGGAATTCATCTTTCTTTCTGCGACCAGAGAATGTACCTAATACCGAAAAGTGCATGGCCGGTGGAGAGTCGTATTAGCTTCCGACACCGTAGACCTCAGCGATCTTTGCCTTTGGATCCGCCGCACTCGAAGACTCCCAGTCTAATTAGTCTGGTGTCCTTTCGGTAAAATGAAGCGAGTGCGCCATTGTCACACAGCCTCTCGCCATCCTTTCACCCTCCATCTCTCTCTCGGAGCTCGCCTCCCGGTTGAGCGAGCACCGAGCAACTATCGCCGAACCGAAAACCGTTGAGAAACGAGCGTCAGCCCGTCCCCACTGCCAACCCTCACGCCGACCCTGTCGATTAATCTTCTACGTAGGACAATTGAATGCGGTATAACGCCCGTGCTCGCCGCTCTCGCGTCTTCCTAGCTCTCCCCCCCCCGTCCCCCTGTTCGCATCCTCTCTCATCGACCGACGTCTTCATGATAAAATGATACTATTGAAAGCTGCTGCTTCAATGATTGATTTTCATTCTAGCGTCGGGGAGTTTTTTTTCTTCTCTCAATTTATTTTGCAAGCTCTTCATCAAAACCCGCCCACAGATCAATGATGTAAAAATTGTCCCCGAGACCCGGCCAATACCACGCGTCCTCACAACAGAAATTAATCTGCATTGAAAGGAAAGCCGCGTGATATTCGCGCGCGAAGTATACCTCTCGCTAATACTTTTTCATTTAACCCCCTCCCCCCATCTCCTCTACCCGCTTTAGTGGCACGCTATACCTGTATTATACTATCGGAACAACGCGCGTGCCAACGTTGATTTATGAATTGTGCGACTCGTATGAATACGCGAACAGCATCATTTGCTTGGTGCCCTCCCCCCCCCCTCTCTTTTCTCCGGTCTCCCCCGATTTCCATACGCGTACCGGCAAACCACATTACTATATACGATACACGAGAGCTCGCCAAAGCGCATTGTTCTCGTAAATTTTTATTTGTTGCATCATACGCTGTGTGTACACGCACACACAATTTCCTGTCTGGCTTGCTTTTGCCGAGTTCTCTTCTCTCCTTCCCTCTCCACTTCGTGTACAGCGAATACATAATCATGGTACACTACTAATCGTCCAGGGTTCATAATAATTGTATATTTCCGAGCGAATAACTGGCGCTGGACTATTCGTATTGTTATCGGGAAAACCGCTGCTGGTCTCCAACACTTTGTGATTCGTTCGTAATACGTCCTGGCCGGCGAATGTGTTCTGAATACCGGTATTTCATCCGTAATAGTATCTGAATGCCGTGCCCGAGAACTTCTGTATGGAACAGACTGGAGAAATGTTGTTTGGATTTCCATTCGGCTGGAACGCGTTTCCCGTCATTCATGGTCGGAGAGGAGAAGGTTTGATCCGGGTTCATGGAAAAAAGCGCTTGGTTTACACAATTTCTGCGCCGGACAAGAGATCTGTCGACCCGGTAGTTGTATACCAGCCGTTTAAATGGTTGGTACTAATTAATTGGTTTGCACGCAACTAACTTGTTGGCACAATCAATACATTTTTTGTAATACGTGCATGAAAACCGGTGCTTTTGATGGCAGTTTTTCGGGCTGAAAGTGGCTAATTTAACGCAGTATAGAAAACTTGCGTCACGCATGCACAGTTAGCAATTGGTTCACTTTCATCTCTTAGGATTTTACTTTCGTCCCCAGGGAGGAAAAGTTATAACCTCACTTTCCACTGTTCGTCCCGCAAAACTACCATTCGAAGCACCACTATTCATGCACTTGTTACAAAAAGTATGATGTGGAATAAGGGCCGAATTGGCAATTGCAACTCGTGTGATTGCCGCCCTCGCTTCGCTCGGTCAACAATCTTCGCTCGTCGCAATCGCCACCTTTCGGCCCTTGTTGCACAATATACTATTTTATCATCCGGCTTATGGAGCACTAAAAAAGTAGCTGGACCAAACAATCATTGTTTCAGTGTTGCGACCAATGGTACGTACAAGAATATGGAAATATGATCATCGGCCAGCCTTCTACCACACTACGCCGTATTCTGACAAATGCAAATTTCAAACTTCTTTATATCCTCATTTTCATACCTTCCTAAACAAAAATTGTTTTATTATGGATATCGTGTAGTATTCGTGATTCGCCCTTGTTTAAACGTCGCGCCGTGCTCAATGAAAAAAATATCGTTCGATAATAGAGAATATTTCGTTCGTTTTTTCCCCTCCCAACGTGCCTGCGACGAACCACCTTTCCCAGCATCCGCATACGCACTCCATTGTTGTCTAGCCGGAGCACAGAGGGGTCGCTCGCGTTTGCTGTCCGTTTCTATAGTACTGTACTATACATGGATATACTAGCCCGTGGGTTCCCGGGATGCAACAAACCCCCGCAGGAGAAGCAGGGGGCAGAAGCCGGACGCGGTCCTCCCTCAGCGCGCGGGTGCGCCATTATTAATATTTTTAATTAAAGCCCCATAAAGAATTTCGCTCGGCGTGGTCGCGCGTCACGCTGCGACCGCGCGCGAAATTCTTTATGGCGAGCGCGAACCCGCGCCTGCCCAGCACCCTCGAGATAAAGGTTTGCGACGATATTTTTTTTTTTTACCCTCCTGCCGAGCCAGACCCGGTACACGGTTTCGTCGCATTGCACGACGCACGAGACGATGGAAATCATGCCGCAGTGCCATGTCGCACACCCTTAGTAATTAGCCCTCTCTTTCATCACACGTCGATCACCGGCTTTCCCGTCAGCTCGCCCTATCGCCCCGGTGTATAGGCTGCGTGGATGCGAGGACACGTACTTTCCATCTTGATGCTGACTTTTTTTTATTCATTATATTTTTATTGGCCGAGCCACTATATCGAGGTGTCGATGAGATTGCGCTCTCAAAGCGTTTCTATGATTTATTAATGGGAGTTTTAAGTAAGGGGTTTCAATGAGGGTGTTACTTTCATTTCTTAATTCAACTTCATGATATGTTACAAGAAACTCGACAGAATGATCAACGAAGAAATAATCTGCCGAATTTAATTTTAAGTATCAATACTTAAAGTAATATAAAAAAAAAGAAAAACCATAGCTGAAGATCTTCGGTCGATGGCCAATTGCCAGTATGTGTGTGATTTAAGTTTGATATGTTTCGAAAACTGTTCCATGTTACGTATTGTCAATAAATTTACTACACTGTAAAAAAATTATAATTGTAATGTACCGGACCCGAAGTTTTTTTGGCAAAAACTGGTAGTTTAAATTTAATGCACAACCGTAATGAAAAAAGTATATACTTTAACAGTAAAATTAAAGCAAATTATTAAAAATAAAGTATTTCCAATGTTTTTAATGCGTTGCACGTTAGGTTTTTTGTCATAATTATACACGGAATTTAATATACCAGCTTTTGCATAAAATCTTCCATCCCGGTATATTAAATTTCATACGATTTTTTTTTACATTATACTGCAAGTACTGATATCCCAATTAAAACGATGGTTATTTTAACAACGTGGATGAGAGGTACTTCCATCCGCAAAGCGTTTTACATCAACGATAGTAAACTGTGTGAACATTATTTGAAGCTGTATGACGGCAGTTGCCGCAGTTAAATATCAATGATAGTAAATTGTGTGAACATTATTTGTCGCTGTATGACGCAGTTGCCGTCAATTGCGGTAACGTACAGGCTGAGCACCGACGAGAGTGACAAGAAGTGAACGGGGAAGAAAATGAGCGTCCAGGTTTCCCATCTCTCTACCTCGCGTTGAGAATGATATTGCGTTGTTGCGAATAATGCTGTAACCCAGTGTGCCACGCAGGGGATTATAATGCGTCAAGCGTTTTGTCTCTCACTCGCGCCCTCGATCTCTGCAGGCTATAATGAGGCGCGTGATCCTCCCCGTGGCTGGTCACCGGAGATAGCGGACCGCTGCTCACTTAATTGGCCTGCCGACAACCCCTTTCCGAGATACATACCCACAGACACACATGCGCACCCTGACGTGACTCTTGGCTGTGTACTTGTCCGTTCGAAAAAATTCTACTATAAATTGGTATATTGTCTTCGTGAGTACTTTTGTCAGTTTAGATGGGATCTGGACTGTCGGTTTCACTTGACGAACATCAAACTCCTATTGATCTGTTTTGTCAATGAACATTCAAGCTTTGTTGGAAAAATTCATCCCGATGTAATTGAGTCTTCAGTGTGGTACTTGTTTTTTTGTCAAAAATCGATTCCATTAAAAAATCCAAAGTTCCAAAAATCGATTCTGTGACCAAAAAGGGTAAAACGTCACTTCCGGTTTCAAAGTTTCAGTTTTCAACCGAAAGCGACCGATAGTGATCATGCGGGAAAACGCCACTTCGGGCTTAGAAATGTCGGTTTTTTTCCCAGAATTGACGTCATACGAGAAAAATGTCATGACCGGTTAAAAACTGGAATAAAAAAATGGAAGTGGCGTCACAACGAAATGAGAGATTTTCAAACCGGAAGTGATGTTTCAGAATAAATTTAAAAATTTTCTCTGCAATATAACTCATATGCATCCAGTGACAGAGACGTGTGAATTAAGAAACCATGGAAAGTGGGTAAAAGAGAATGTGTGATACGTCTCAAATGTATTTTATTTTCATGGGATTATGATGTCGTTCCGACATGTGCATTCTCGTTCGCTAATGTGCCATGAATGCACGTACGAATGGTTTCAATGAACTCAAAAAACTACGGAGACTGCGGTTAGATGGCTCGGATTCAAGCTTTTCCCGTCCGTGTCTGCCCGAAGGGGTTGCCCGGCGTCTCGGAGTCTCGGGAGGGTGACTACTCTCCTACTCTCTCTCCACTCTAGGGGAGGGTGGACTACTCTCGGCGAGTTTACTGTACTATACACACCCATACATATATCTACACACACGTCTAGATAGTGTACAGGAAAAAGACGCGCCGGGACTGCGAAAGGTCCGGCGACCTCAGCGTCCGGCAGCTCAGAGGTAACATCGGAATGCATGCATCTCTCAGGCGTTTCTTTGTCGGACGTCGGAGAGCTGGCGAGCCGACACGAACAAAAGCAAAAGAAAATCGAAAGGCGAGCTAGCCTCCGGATATAAAATAAAAATACTCACACGTATACATGTACGATGGATACTGAAACGTCCGAAGATGGGAAGGACTCTAAACCGCAATCCGGATTCCCGGGTGTGCTTCAAACTGGACAAAGCTACCCTCCTCGCTTAAAGCCACAGCCTCCGACGATGTACGAGCTGAATCTCTGACTTGTTCGCCTCCAAGTCACGTCGAAATCTCCGGCTTACTCGATATTTGCATCCCCCATACGAATCCCAAAAACACCACGCCGAAACGATTATTATATTCACCGGAGACATTTTTTGTGTAATGCCTCACGGCATAAAATTTATGAAATAGTATCCAACGGGTCGCTTTCTCATTTACATTCATACTTGGCTTAATAGTTGCGTTGCAAAGATTTTACAGAGCATGCTGACACATAGACATTTGCCGGCTGCCTGGTAGGAATTTTAGAGCATTGCGCAAGACCCAGATGCGGAGGGAAAAGACCTGAACGATGACCTGATTAGGTCCCAATGTGACTCCGAAGTTTCTACCGGGGTTGACTTATTCCTTTTTTGTCAACAACAATCCAGATATCAATACTGCCAACACCTATAGTCGGTGAATACGTAACATCGGCCTTAAAAGCTGCGCCCGACTCGCTGAGATTACCCCGACTTTTATAGATGCGGCTATTATGTGTATGCGCGTATCCGTATTTGTATGTAAATGTATGTAGCCGAGAGATGCGAGAGGCTCAGTTTAATCTTATCGACGGTTCCGCTTCACGGGAGTGAAGGGTACGTAAATCCACTTTGAGATTAAATTTATTCCTTGCCACGGATTGGCGCGTCTCGTTTCGTCTCTCGCTCACTCCAAGGTAGGCGAATCTACCGACCGACGTAGCCTGGGTTCTGCTCGCGAGATTCTTACAAGAAAGCGCGCGAGCCTCCGTCGGTTATCGCATCGGTGGTAAATGGGAAAGCGCGAAACGAGTGCCGGCACAGGTTGCCCTGCGCTTTGGAACGGGACCTTTCTTTTATTCCCTCAAAGAAGCTCTCCTCTCGCCTCTGTACTCCTTTGTTCCTTCTCTTTGTCCGGTTACTCTCGTTAACCCCGATTTAAAATCCGGGTCGGGGTGGCACAGTACAGCGTCTTTCGATGCTCGAAATACGTCTTCTCATTTTATTTTCTTCCTCCTCTCCACTCAGTTGGACAAATGAGTTGTAACTCAACTTGTTGGAAATAGCAGATCTAACTCGATCTTGGAAGTCATAGCTACCCCCTTCCGAAAACTCAGTGACAGTTCTCCTATATTTGATATCCATTTGAACTCGTATATTTCCGATGGAAAACAAGTCACCAACGTGCTTACTGGAAAGACTTATAGCGACAGCAAAGGTTGCAGAAAGAACCGATGGTACCACATTGGGACATATTATTTTTGGGTCATATCGCTTTTACCTTCGGCTTCGAATTAGCAGGGTAAGAGATAAATTTGGCTCTCCGAACAGACGACAAGGCATAATTCTTTAACCAATCGTCTTCCTCTCATCGGTTTCCTCACGGCGACCGCCAACAGTTGTCGAAGAACCAACAATTGTGTCCTTTTCCCTAGATGTCCCTGCGCGTGGCACTAGCTACGGGCCCGTGCCTTCGTTTCCAAAAGCCAATGAAATTCGACTACGATATTTACATAAGGTACGGTTATGTACTAGCTAGGCCGTCAATGGATTTATTGGAAACAACGCTGGAACAGGATATCCGCGAAGGGATAGCAGATGAATCTGCAAACTTCCGTCATTTTGTCCTCACGGCTGAGGGATTTCGGGCTCATCGGAGCGTTTGCGACTCGGCTTAAAAACATCATCGATTCGACATAGGTACGACGACCATCGAGTCCCCAATGTTCTCCGCTCGTCGATGGTGGAAGACGTGCCGGAGACCGGGAACAGCCCATAGCCCAGCAGCCCCTGTAATCGCTTTTAGGGGGTTGTTCCCGTCGGATGAACACAGAGTCGGGAGCGAACGCCCGCGGTTCCGCGGGGGCCGAGAGAGTCCCGTCTGGCGGCGACAGAGTAACAGCGCCGATAAATCGTTCGAATTCGAGTTACAACCACTCGGGCAACGAGTCGTCATATAATTCAGGAGCGACGCGGTGCGACGACGGCGGTGGCGAAACCCTCCTTCCGGCGGGACCATTGGCTCTATACGGCTCTCACCCAGTTCTCTTCTCGTTTTCGCTCCGTGTCTGCAATTTCTCGTTCTTGTTCATTCACCTCACTCCTACGGGATCCGGACCTCCCGAATCACATGTTCGCGGGCGGACACAGTGGCCAACCCTCTGCTCAAGTCACCGGAGAGAGAAGGAGAGAGAGAGCTATTGGCTACCGTAGGGTCCGCGTATGTAGGGAACACACTTGATTAAACGACCCAGACCTGAGAGCCGTTAAAACTGCTCTAACTTGGGAACGAACGAGAGCCTCCCTGTGGGATCTTTCCCAGCGGTTTCCGCAAGTCCGTACATTTATTTTTTTCTTTCCTCGGAACCTAATGTAGTTCGCGATAAAAATTATTGGGATGGAAACGCCGAGTTCCATGCGCTCATTCGCTCGCGGGGTCTTGGATGGAGAAGAACTTCTATGGTATTGTATGTAGAGTAATTGTGGGTGAATTTGCCGGTTGGGTGACATGGCCAATCGTCGTATCTTTCGGCGGGGCGAGATCGTAGGTCAATGTCAATGTCAAGAAAAATTCTCCTTGCAGTTTCCGTTTGAAAAGAACGAGGGAGCCTCTAAAGAGATTAATGGTCTCTAAATATTCGTTCCCCAGTCGCAACATGCGCAGCAGCCAACTATGATAAGCGTAATTAGTATGGTGAAACGGGCTATGAATCCGCAGTGAAATTCCAACCGAACCGACACGATTTCCATCCCAAATACCATTTTCTCGAGAAATTGCGACCCATCCTCCGACCTATTCAAATGATATGGCTTTTTTTAAGAGTCAAAGTTGGAAACGCATGTCCGTTCCATATACCTCAAGTGAACGCTTAATCGGAGGGTCACAAACGCTTTGCATTCAACGCCCAGCGGCGAATGCATTCATAGGTCTATTTCTCATATGCAAAACATCGAGATGGAGAACTGGCCAGAACGATGCTCCGGGGTGTTTCTCATTGCGATTCAGTGATGCAACTGTATGCCGCCCTCCACGTCGAATATAAAGAGGGACGTACTCATTAGGTCGATCTACACCTGTGGTTCGTATTACAATGCCGTTAGCACAGAGGTACAACCATTTGTTTGCGATATTACGTACGTTATAGAGTTAGATTTGTGAGTCACTTGGATGATGAACGTAAACCGACTAATTTTTATAGAGATGATTGTCGTGAAATGACCGAATATGCTTAGCTCGCACGCCACGCTCGACCATTGAAAAAAACTCGATACCTGAAAAATAGTAAAAGCAGACATTTGCCTCTGGTGCCTCCGGCGCGAGCGGACATGGATTGCAAAAATATTTTTTACGGTGCAGAAAACGTTTTTACTCGAATAAATGGAATGAAAAAATAAAAAATAAAAATAGTTCGAAAGAAGCTTATCCACGCTAGGACATCGTATGCGAGTGTCAAAGCTCGGGGAATCCAGGACAGCGTTAATCCTGCGGTACGGTATTCAAAGTCCAGTTTCAATTTGGTGCTAGTTGCACCCCCGGGAACGGGGATCCACATACGTGGATGCATCGTGCATCGTGGATGCACGATGCATCCACGTATGTGGAACGGATTTCTCCGTGTCGGATGCCGCGCTCTGACCTCGCGCAAACGAACGAGCGAACGGGTTACGAACGGTTTCGGGATCGGGATATATGGAATTGCCACGGTCAAACTATAGGCCCCCGGGGACCTGGCGCGTTTCTCAGGAAATCACGATGTACACACGAGCACGTAGTGAGCATAGCGCTCGCTTCGGAACAATAAAACGCTCGGAGCGCGAAAACGAGAAGAATATGCACTCGACTTTATTTGCCAAGACGGGATAAAGCTCTATTGGAAAAATTTCAGTCCACGTAATCTTTATCCACGATATATTAGACAAACAAAGTCGGGAGGGCAAAAAAAAGTGGGGCACGTCCGCAGAGATGGACTTTGTTTGTAAGCTCCTCCGGCGAGTCCACACCGGTCCCTTCAGGCTTTCCTCCCAGAAAAAGCTGTCCGCACCGCGAACGAAAGACACTTTCGATCAAACGCGAATAAATTCTCGGTTCCCCTGAAATCCTTTGAAAGTAAAAGGAAAAGAAAAAAAAAACATTGGGAAAGAAGTTTGTGGGATGGTGTGGAAATCGTCGGATCCAGCATCCGCTGTGTGGCACCAGTGGGAATAGGAACTAGCTGTCACGTGCTGCAAAGAAAGATGAAGATGAGGATTACTTGTATCGAATAGAGGAGGATGATTCAGGCCTCTACTAAAAAAAAAAAAAAAAAAACGACCGTTGGCAATATATTGTTTACGACAAGATGAGAAAGGATGGGGAGGCAGAGATTAGAAAACACTGGATAGAGCATTACTCTTAAGCGAGAGACTGAGATGATAAAATCCATGTCTGCACTTCAAATATACGTTATATCGAGAAAAAAGCCATATCAAATCTTAAAATAAAAAATTGCACCTTCTTCAAAGTTATTAACGAAAATTCTTGAGTAAGTCAGTATCTGCGGTTTAGGAATTCCAGAGCTTTGTCGACATAAAATTAATGACAGTGAACCCAACGTCGCAATTAAACCGAATCTCAGTCAGATCGATGTTAAGTCACGATTGCGAATAGGGGTTCTGCGTGTTGTAATGGATGAAAACTAATGTACCGAAGACAGTGGTAGGGTGCCGAGACGGTGGAAGTGGAGCACATTCAAAGCATTCCCGAGGGCGCGGTTGTTTTCCGCGGTAGGACAAAGAGGAGAATAAACAGAAAGACAAAGCTAGTGTGAGAGCTCCGCAGACCAAAACGCTTTTTCCCTTTGCTCCAACATCCCCGAACCGAAAACTTTGCTTAATTCGTTTCTGGCGTTTCTCTTGTCGCGAGACTCCCACGGGGATGCGAACCGAAGGTAAAACTTGTTAATCAACTCCGGAACGAAGAACGGGAGTATTACGCCACTCAACGTTCAAGAAGACTCTTGTCACTTACCTCGTCAAGCCCTATGAGACTGCTTAGCCAGGAGTAGATTGTATTAGCAATAATCCTTGACAATCTTTTTTTTCCTTCGTTTACAGGCGAAATGCATATTTTCTTTCTGACTGATAACTGATTAATCCATTTCCTATTGAATATACAAGTATGGAAAATGCGAAAAGTTAGGTTTCGTAGCTGAAGGCATTTCGATCTCGTTGACCCGTTGAAGCACTACACTGTACAAAAAATTTTATGATTCATTATTTTTATTTCGCTTCTCTCAAGGGTCTCTCTTCATGGCAATATCCTGGCTTATTCACGAAGCTACTGTTTACCGATTCTGTTAGCTGCAGTCTCACTCTGTTCAGGAACCGACCGCGCGAGATTTCTATGCGCTGCGATGCCTTAGAATATCCTCGCTTTCCCTGTCGCGGCTTCTCTTCTCATAGAACAACGGAACCTTCTCGAGAACAGTGATCGCCATGGTCTTGGATTTTAATCAGAGCAATTTCATTAAGCCGTTTTTCATTGGCTGTAACTTCCAGGCGGATTTCTCCTCGTCGGTCATCTTCTTCCAACCCCTCATTCTCAAATCGTGTATAACATTCGCGGAGTCATTATTCTTTAATTTACCCGAAAGTTCCTTGCATTCCCATCTTCCACCGATCAACTTTTAATAGGTTGAAGAAAGAAAAAAATAAATTGATTATTCTTTTATAAGAAAAAAAACTTTATAGACTATGGAGGGTGATTTTATATGGAGAGGGTAGTCGACCGCACGCGGCAGGCCGTTCTCACTCGGTCTCCATTTTTTTCTGCTTTTTCCACCGTGCCTTCCAATTTTTTCCCTAAACAGAAAAACAATGTCGTCTGAACGGTTGCGTCCCGAAGCTCCCGCCGAGTTCGGGAAATTGAGAGAACAGTAGGATAGACCCGGAACAGCGAGGGGTTGATCGTCCGTATATATATTCGCTCGCGAATCGCGAGTTTCCCTCCGCGAAGTTTTTGAATCAGCGGGTTTCTTACTTTCTACAGCATACCCTCTTCACGTACTACATCTCTCGCAGAACCTGAGAACCTATATTGCCGTGTATTATTACAAAGGAAAAAAGAAGAAGAGAAATGGCGATGGGGTGAACACCAGTGACGAGCGACGCTCGAGGATGAGACACTATAGTTGAGTGAGAAAGCAGAGGGTTGAAGATTAGAATAAGGGTATTGAAGAAGAAAGCCGCGTTGTACGGCGCGAGGGTAATGTACAGTTCTCACCTTCCACGTGCCCTCAGGGCTTCATCTATTCTATTTCTCGTTGTTTCGCGCAACGCCGTACTGGTTTAAATTACCGCCGACAAAGCACGGTTGTTCGAGTCTGCGAACTGTATTCCTGATGGCTGATTATTTCATTGAGAATAATGATGTCAAAGAGCCCAATGATCTATCGAAGTTCTCGGAAAATCTTGGATAATCCAACATACCGTATCTACCGACCGTATCTATCGATCGCAACGACGCTGATATTGATGGCCACGACAGTGTTGACACGACCGTGGTAGAATTTCTAGAGCGTTAAATAACGCTTTAATGAGGCCCGGAAAAGGCATGACTGCCTGAGGCCTGAGGACCAGACTAGGCTCTGATGGCACTCTCTGAAATGTCTGCTAGGATTTGGAGAGTTGATCATTAGCCAACAGCTGAAGATTGATCAGCTATCGGCATTCGCACATCTCTTCACCTACAACCAAAACCGCCACACATATCCGCCTGCGGCCCAGGCTTTTATTATCCACGATTATCTGTAAAATATGACTGTCCGATGATGTTCCGGCGCTGACAGGACTTCGTATCCACGGGACGACGGAAGGCGCCGCCGACAAGAGAGAGACAGTAAAAGGGTATCAGAAAGGCACATAACAGTAGAGTATACGTATTGTTTGTACAGCGAGCCCCATAGCGATGCCACAACGAATGTATACGGAGGATGAGTAGAGAAAACAGGAAAGAGATATACCGCGAGGAGGTCTGTTGACAGACAGTGACGGGCACCACTTTATCCGCGACACGGTTCTGCGCTTACCGCAGCCACCCGCTTACCACCATCGTGGCTGGCGCACCATCCACCCCCACACGCGGCCGCACGGTATCTGATCCGATCCGATCCTACTCGATCCGATCCGATCTCGTATATCTATCCATCTCACTCCTCTCCCTTGTCAGTTTCATCCCTCGCAGTAGTTTCCGCTGCCCCGCGTCTCTCACTCAGCACCGCCACCCAAACCCCGCTTCTGGTTTCTCTTTCGGTTCTTTTTCAAACCCCTCGGACGCCGCTTCTTCCACCTTGATAATGCTTCGTTCTTTTTCACTCTTCATCCCGAGGTTCGTTTCCCTTTTTCTACTTCTTCTGTCTTCTATCAGGTCTATCAGAGTTTAGACTGATCAGTCTAAAGTCTAAACTCAGCGGAAGCGGTATACGCTTTCGCGAAGGTTCCGGTATACCTCAAATACCCGGTACGACCAAATTGCTCATAGTGGGAGCGCCACACAGGGTCAGTAATGGGATAACGTCGGCCAGCGTTCGACCAACGCCGGCCAGCACCAGTCCTGCGCGTCATTGCGTCCAGAGATGTCAGGATTTTCCATGAGTTGGGTAATCGGAGCGACTTCTCGGAAATTTGACTTTTCTTCGCCATCCCCATTCTTTCAAACGTAGATTGTGTCTCCGGAACCGGGGTGACTCCAGCGCATGAGCGTGAAAGAAGGAGGAAGGAAAATATTACGATACGGGGCTGCCTTCCATTCTTTCTTCCGCCGACTCTCCCCACATCCGTCCTCTCGTGATTCCAAACCCATCGCAGCTTCCCGAGCTGACGTCCCGTTAGGCGTCTAACGTTTTCCGCACGGAGCCGGTGGGGAAGCTGAGATAGATAAAAAGAGAGTAGTCCTGCTGGGCTGTTATCCTTGCAAATTGGTCGAACCCGTTTGCCTCGTTTCCCCGCTTTGCCTCGGCGAGCTCGTTCCCGAGATCCCTGATATCTCCGCGCTTGGGATAGCTCGTCTTTTTCCGATTCCCCGCCGGAAACCACGCTTTCCGTTCCAGCATGCCAAGTAGAAACCCCTTTCCGCAGCGGGGCAAAAGCTCTAACCGTTCTTGCAGAATATGTCGCTTTCCCGGTGTGCCTTTCATCTTCCTCCAACCAGCTCGGGATCTATCGTCCGCACGTTACACATTCTTGATCTACGTGCCATCCGACGCTTCCTATTTTCCATTCGTGCAACGAAGACAGGGCGTGGAATTGGATAGGATAACGAAAGGATCCTTGATGTGTGGTCGTGAAATGTTCTCCAGATGTTCGGATAATCGACAAATTCTAGAATTGACTATGAGGTAAGTTGTTGGAAACCGGAGAGATTTTGAAGAGAGGTTGAAGGTCAATTCTCCGATCTAGTGCGGGGGAACCGAAGTTAGTCTATGTTAGTTTAACTACCGCATAACGAGTCAATTTGCCCTATGGCACATGTTAAGAGTTGATCTTTGTCAGCCCATAAAAGATTTTTTATGGGCTTTTCTCAATGATCGCTTGTTGCCACCATGGAAACGTCAAGCCCTTAGCGCAATTGATAGATACAGCCGGAGCCTATTCATTGAATTTGAATTCATCAAACCGTCTTGGGGAAAAATTGCGCTGGGCGTCCGGGATGGAAAGCCTCGCCAGGTCTATGAAAGAAAATCTGACGGCAAACAGAAAACAAAAAAGCTCCGAAGCCGACGCGTCCTTTCTCGTTTTAATTTAAAAGATGCTTTAATTAATATTTGTCGAATGCAAACGGGACACCAGATCCTTTTATTTCACAGTTTTTTTCCGCAGTTACTTTATAAATCCTGGGAAATGAATCTTAACCCGGGATCTTTAATATCCTGACTGACTCCTGCGCGAATCCTCTTGACTCGGACCCATAGAATGGCGAGTCTTTTGTGCTACTTCCACGAAATTCTCATTTGACCTATCGAACCCGCTTAATTTCCTAGACCGAAAGCCAGGTTTCCGTGTCCCGACGAAGATCATCGCGGTTCCTGGCACAACATTCATCGCCGAGCTAATACAAGCTTATATTAAACTTCTATACACCTAGCCTATCCGTCGTCGACTTGGGAACGCGCGCCGGTTCGATGTTCCGCTTGCCTTCGCGTTTCTCTCATCTCCTCACTCGCCCCTTCGTGCCCCGTGTAAACAATAATCATTCCCTGTAAACAGCTTGATAACGAGAAGAGTCTACTCGAGAGCGAGGTTCGTATTCCCGGCTTTCTTCATCCCCCGTATTTTCGCCGCAACCTCACTCCAACCCTCTTCCATCTCGATCCTTCGTGTTTTACCTTGAGTTACCTTCCTCCGCGATGCCGCGATCCAGGATCTCGACGTTCGAGTTCGGCGCGGTTGGGCCCTGCGAGACCTGCTGGGGCACGGCGCTGTGAGCGCTTTATTTTAAAAACATCGGTTATGTAAAGCGATGCAAATGGCACGCTCTCGTATTTGGAGTGTAAACGGCGGAGGCGTCTCGACCGCGGCTAATGACGTTCGCCCTCGAGCTTCTAGGATGTTCCCTCGCTCACCCACCCAAAGCGAACAAGAACGCAACGCTCAACAGTATGCACCAGAACCGCGGCACAGACGTTTTATCGAGTCGCGAGAGAAACCTACACGTACAGCGGAAAAGCTCGTTTCGGATGCCATGTGAAACTAGATGAAATGACAAAGTCAGAAAATCTTGGAAACGTGGTTTTTTTTTTTAAATTTTAATGTTAATGTTTAATGTGGTTATCTGAAACGTTCTGTAGCTTTACGATTCTTTGAAGAGCAACGCAATTCTCGTCCACATTTTTCCTGATCGACGGTAAATGGCGTTTGGTCCAAGTGTCAGGGTGGATGTGCGTTTTTGGGTCATGCAAATGAAGACTTCGGGAACTTGAAAAGAAAACGTCGAGTAAAATTTTTCACATTTCTCGACGATGCCTTGTAGGAACAAATTTAGGAATTCAATTCTTTGATTGCTATTCTATCAGGAAGTCTTCCAGACAAATATTTGAGGTACCGAATTTTGTCGTCTTGCGTTTCATCAAGATTTGGTCTTTACCTACATATTTGTACCTACAATTCTATTTCCTCGCGCAAAACCTCCAATGTTGAAAGGTTGACTGCGTCGACCCGGTCTTGCCTTTTAATATCATTACTGCTATTATCGACAATTTTTTTCTAAAAAAATCCAACAACATAACCGGAAACGCGTCGTAAATTTTGACCATGATTTGTTTCCCTCGAAATCACGTCAAGGTCTGTAAAAAACTTACCTCTTGCAAATTCCCTTCAGTGATTCCCGAAGAGTCCTCCGTTGCCATACCCACGCGAGTGAACCGTGAAATTTTTGTATCCCTTCGGTTCTTCCCCCTCGACCCTCAGACTAGTCGATGATTGTGTCGGTAGGTTGTACGTTCAAGCTTTTTTTGATGGATAACGGTACGCGCTAAGGAAAGTTGCCGAAACGCGGGTTTGCACCCTTATATGCTATTTGCGTTATATCGACGAGGGTTGAATGCGACCGGGCGCGCGAACGTGGCAACCCACACGAGAGAGCATTTCGCGCAGGAAATTCGTCGTCTGTCTGCACGGTTCACCGATCGCTCGGCAACAAGACGAGAGTGCTATCTGCCGTGGATTGTGTTCGCCACCATCGTTGTCGCGTCTACCAAATAAGGCAGCGAATCTCCCTTCGCCCAGAAGACTCGTCGCGGAAAACGTGTCTTCATCCCTGACTGGTTTCACAGTCACGGCATTCATCCGCCCGGTTCCGATACAGAAGCGAATTCTCTAATTTGGATTGCGTACACGCGTTGCGAACCCAACTCCTGATTCGCACCATTGCGCGACCTTAAGGATGCGTAACAAAGGGTACATGAAAACCGGTGAGTTTTCACTATCATGAAATTCCTGACGCGTCAGGCAAACTGCTTCTTGAGAGGACACGCGGGATTGAAATGATCCCAAAAATGACCTAAAATAGGTTTCTTGAAGTCGGCTTCCATGGAGTTAATCACCAATCACGATCGCCTCCGAGAGGAATGATTTGGAAATCTGAGTGGTGATTCGTTCATGCGTAGCTAAAAATTAACCCGACGGTGAGAAAACGACAATAATCGTGACTTATCGAGAAGTAAAGTAAGAACTCATTACGGGTAGTGTTACTTCAATAAGGGCAATGAGTTGTCGACGAAAGCAATGAGCAATTTTGCGATGCCTTTTGTCCTTTACAAAATGAAACTTCGGGACCATCGTTATGTTGCGCAACACAGCGAGGAAAGAATCAAAGGACTCGATTACATTCGGATTTAATGACATCTTTATTCTTGATCACTTCGAAACAAATAACCAGCAGGGATTCGCGGATGGACGTCGGCGGAGAAACTTTCAATGAAATATAAATAGATCCCTTTAGTAGTCCATGGTACACTATACATCTATTATGTCGCTGATAGAATGGGAAACTTGAAGTAGCGAGAAGTTTTTATTCACGGATTCAACGAGAAGGACGGACGAGTCGTTGGTCCTTTCTATTCTCGTTTATTCTCGGTGTGCAGGGGTAGAATATTGAAAACCCGAGGAGAGATGTATAGCGTAGAAGGCAAACGAAAAAGCGCGCCCCGGATGGCTTCGGTGAAGGATCCTTAATCGGGCAGGGCTTTAAGTGTAGGTAGTCCAATTTGTAACTTCTGGAGTGAGGCGAAGTGGAGGAGGAGGAAGGTCGGTCTGCTACTTTCTTAAATAACAGCGCCAGCCCCGAGACCATGCACCCCTCCTGCCAGTGCCCCCGCAGACTGCTCCTGTCCGCAGTTCTTAACCCCCTTTTCTTGAGCGGAGAGTCAGTGCTTCGAGGATTTCCGGACTGAAAAAGACGTGCCAGCACGGACGGGATAGCTCGCCCGCTGGTTCATACCGCATTACGTTTAAATCTTCTCGTTCCATTTACATTCGGAGATACTTGACCTCCATTCCAGTCCCTCGCATCTCTCGACAAAGTTCGTCTCGCGGTTTATACATATTTACCGCGCCGGTGAGCTTCATCCGGGAACATGGTTTCTGCGGATTCCGTTCTGAGGATAAGAACGAAAAAACGCTCGCTGTGAGAACACAGCTATTCCAGCTAGTCCGGCAATTCCATATGTATCGGTGGATCTTAACGCAAAATGATGGTAATTAGTTCGAGCTTAAGACACCGCGGAAAGGATTCGGCTGAAACTACGGAAAGTCCAAGATTGTGCCAATCTGTTCAATCAACGTTAGATCAGTTGCTTGCTACGTGAGATAATTTTCAACCTGTCAAAAGTTGGTGTCAGAAGATATTATCTCGAAATAGGTTGAGATTCAATATTTCCATCGTTGCCCTTTTATTCATCCCGTAGTAATTCGTAAGTCACCGGAAGTCACGTTTTCTTTTATGACTTCCGTCCGAAGACCGAAATGTTGAATACGGAAATGACGTTACAGAGAATATTTTTAATTTTTCTCTGGAATTTATCTCGAATGCAGCGAGTGACAAAAACGTATGAATTAATGAACACCCTTCATTGACACGTTCCGTACTGAAGTGGGTAAAAGAACGTGTGTGATATATCTCGAATGTTTTTTATAATTCATCTCGAATGTAGCGACAGAACCGGATGAATTAAGGAATACTCGGTGAGTGCTCCAGCACCATTGAATCTCAGCTACGAGCGAAGTGCGCGTGACATTGCCTGATTGTATTAAATATTTTCTGAAGATCTGGTCGATGAACTTTGGTTGATGGCCGAATGGCAATACGCGATATGCGTTATAAGATTTGAGTTTGTTACGTATAAAAAAGGTTGCATGTTATATATTGTCAATGAATTCACTACTACACTACTACGATATGTCTCAAAATTTTGAACATTAATTCAAATTATTTGACTGGTATTGAATTTGTGGCCGCACTGTGTTCATATAAAAATGTATGTGAAATCGTCATGAGTAGTTTTAGAAGGGCTGCAGGACTTAGGTCGATGGCCCGTTGGCAATGGCAATAGCAAGAGGAATATATAATGTAAACAATCTTTCAAATATATCAGCATCCGTATCATGTAAAACATTGCCAATACAATCACTACTACTAGTTTTAGAAAGATACCCCTTTAGGCCCACATTATTATGTCTCCTACGGTAGCTCAATTAAGCTAGAACCGCTATAGCGTCGAATCCCAAATAAACTTTCTTAAACCCTATTTAATATCGTGATTCCTGAATTTAGTGCTCCTTCTACCTAAAAAAAATACCCTTTGAATTTGCGGTCGAGGACGTATCCCGAGGACCAGATTGGAGAGGTCTGAGAAAATCAGGTAAATCAGCGGAGCGATAGCAGACGTAGCCCGTAAACCAGACTTCCAGACGAACTTTGCCGATTATCGGGCGATATAGGTGCTACATCGATGAGATTAAGTCCCACAGCGATTGTGCATCGTGAGTCGCGGAAGCGTAATGGCAACGACGCTTTCGTGGAACCGCTGATGCGCGCTCGTGTGCGAATATACCGGAGAATTTGAGCCAGAATAATTTCGATTCCCAACCTATATACAGAGTATACAGCCTCCCAACCGTTACGTATTCACTGGTGTCTGTGATTTGCGATTTAACCGACACATACAGATAGAACGAAGGGAGAAGAAGGTGAGATAGCAGAGATAAGGAAGACGATAGAGACGGTTCCCCGACCGGGATAAGCTCTGGAGAGTAGAGTGTATATATCTCGTCGACAATTTACTGCGACTTCCTGACAGCAATGTGCGTCACTGACGCTACAGTATATATATCCCAGCTTGGTCGGGGTACCGCGAGGACGAAGAATCGTCGAGCTTGCTGTGTTTCGCTTCTGCTCGTTCCACCGCCGGTGAAGCTTCTGGCGACTGGTTTGAAGCGCCGGGCAGAAGAAGGAAGTCTAAGATGCGAAGGAACAGAATTCACCGAGGATAATCTATGTGGGAAGTCAGACAGCTGACTTGGATGGTAGGGCAAAGTACAAGCTGATAAAGTGAACGGGAGCGAGCGAGACATATATACCGAACGAACTACGATTCTTCCCTCTTATTTCCCTCTCGCGCCGTTGAGGGAAACAACTGGAGGATTCAACCCCTTTGCTTCCGCCGATTCTCCAATCCTGGCCTCCCGCGATCGTTTACACTCCCTCTCAACTTATCCATCATTTAGACACCTGGCGTTGGGAATAATTTAACTGATTTTATCGCCGACTCTGGTTCGACAACTATCGACCGTTGTGCGTCTGCCCTCGGAGGGAGCACGGCGGAAGCAACTCTCGCGAATTATTGATTATTAATGGGAGTGCATGACGTCGTGTATCGATAGCTTCTAGAAATAGTTCTACGTTCGTTGAACTTCGTTGCTCATGCGTCGTATCTCTCTTTTGTTGCAGGTAAGTAGAACCGACTCGACGGTGCGATGTGAGGCGGATTGACGAATGCGGGGTAAGTACAGCCCTATCGGAGATTCTGAGGAATGGGCTAGTGATGAATATAACTGGGTCGATCAAACGCTCAAACTTCCAGTCAAAAACCGCGTTTACACAAATGGAACGAATATCGGATATAACAAAATGCGACTAAAATGCATAAACAGTCAGAAAGGCAAACCGTAGCTAGTACTCAATAGGTACATATATTCAAAGTGCACCGAATCGGATTCAAAAGTCATCAGGCGATGTATAGACGACAAAAATAATCAGTGATCAGGCAGAATACGTTCTTCATCTGCAACACGTGCCAGTAAGCTTTTTCAATTATACACATCGTAGCACATCGGTATAATATTTTCATTAGGGGAGAATTATTTTCTACAACATATTTAATAAAAATGTATGCCCAGAATCACGATTAAATTTAACCACTGAGAAAAGAAGATTGCAATTAAATTCAATAATTATTTATTGCCATTCTGCCGTTCGCCGACTCGTATTAATTATGCATTAATTATTTATTTGTTATTTATTTATTATTTATTTCCGTACTGGGCACAGTTTTGAACGAAATCCTGCGTCATCAGCACCGAATCAAACGAATCTAATTATAACCATACAAACCGTGCGGCAAGAACGCCGTCCTTAGATTGCGAACCCACCAGTACGTGCGCTGCTAGATTTACCGGACGTCTTCAAAGAAACGATAGGAGGGCACCATTGAAATTCAATTATTTTCTAATGGGAGTACCTCTGATCTCTGCATTTAGGAAAACCATAGACATTTCACCCGGTAATACCGTAGGCTCTTGAAGTTCCAGTCTGTACAGGCCATAGGCTAGAACCATATAGACATACAGAACATCCAGGACAGGACTGAAATGGCTAACGCGCGAAGCGTTGTAAAGTCTATCGATAGACTGGAGGCGTCAATGAACTCCGTTGGATCTCGCAAGTTACCCGACTGTCTATAAAATAATGGATTTCCCAGAGAGTCTACAGCAAACCTATCGCACATCTCGGCGCATTACGATATTCACCTAAAGTGGATAAGTGAAACCCATTCGTATAGAGTTTCCCTCGTAGCTTCGGTGAAATTACGTTAGAAATGCGTTTCTTTAATGGTCACGATATGGTTAATATATAGAATGTAGAAAGGTTCCAGTGTGGCTGTACAGGCCGTATTCGATGCTAAACGGTGTCTAACGAGGATCGACGAGGTTGCCAAGGGCCGGGGACCAGGCGCGAGCACGGCGAGGGCTTAATGAAAGGTCGGCGAAATTATTCATGCCAGGAGGACCGCGCGGTGCACCGGCAGTTGGGTCATACCCGAGGGTATTAGGCGAGAACAGCTCGCTCGCCGCTGGTGCTCGCGCTGTAATTTCACCTCCGCGATCTCGTGCCTCTGGCTCCGTGTGTGGATCGGGCCTTGCGAGTCAGCCTCGTCCCAGCCCCGTCGAGCGAGAATGAAACCCGGTCAAGAGGACGTGACGCCCGAAGCGCGAAACGTTTCGTACGAGTGAATGAGGTACGAGGCGGAACGTCAGCTTTTTATTCCTTTAATTTTTTTTTCTCCCTAATTTCCTTTATTAATCGACGAACATTCAGGTGTCGCTGAGCGGGTCAATGAACCGGACGTCTGTATCGGGTAGGTCGAGTATTTATACATAAATATATATCGCAGCTAAAAGAGGATAAAAATGTTTCGCTACATTCGCGTTTGACGAGTCATCATCCTCGCCTTCGCGCCCGTATGGGACCTCGAATGATTCGTCACTTTTTCACGGACGGGCGTCCAATCGCGAGCCTGTGTGCGGTACGAGGTAAGGCACTGAAGCCGTGTATGAGAAAATATTTTTTTCTTCCTCTCTTCTAATCTCACTGATTAGTTGCGTCAGGTGGAATTGATGGGATTGCCTTCGCGCTCTGACATTCCGATCAAAACGAACTTCAATCTCGCTGATGGTTGAAGCGCGCGGAATGGCTTGTCATGACGTGGCGAGCGCGTGGTTCGAGGACGAGGTGGAATTGCGGTAATTCGATTCAGCGGGTAACACGGGTCACCCTTGCTAACAAGGATACAGCGATATCGAAATTTAACTTTGTGAAAAACGGAAAGTCAAAACGCCGCAACATGTTTACGAACATTAAGCCATCACTTCCCTAAGGTTAACTCTTCTTTCATAAAAAAATTAAGCATATATGGCAAACTTAACTATATGGCGACGGTTTTCAGGTTTGAAGATTTCGGGTGAAGATCAAAACGATGCAACATGTTTACCAACGAAAATAAACCGAATAAGAAAAGTGGCTGCGTAGGTGCATGTTAAATTTTACCAAGTGTCGGTAATTATGTAGTTGTGCGATTTCGAAAAAATACCACATTAACGATAATCTTGACCATATAATTCGGTACTTTTCGAGCGCGTAAATTCGTTTTTTTTAATTATCCGAGTTTCAGAATCGGTTTTCGTATCTCCGTTGTGGGATGTACTCGATCGGTTGTGCGTGGTATGTTGTGTCCTCCAGTTAGATGTACGCCGTCGTAAAACTTGTAATTTTCCCGGAGCTGTACTAGCGCGCGTTTAACAGATATTCGGTTCTGTTATCTACATCTATACGCGGTACGTACCGAGGGTAGGCAGAGGTAGCGTACGCATTGTCGCGCGGGTAACCTAAATTCATTAATCATGGAGGGTCAACACGGGGCACGTTGTGTACGGTCATTGGATTCAAAACCCTGGGTTTCATACATACAGTACGAGCCGTCCAATTTCGACTCGCATCTCTCGGTTCCTCGACATAGCTTAGCTATACGCGCTGATAATCGAGCTCGGTGGGCAATGATTGCAATTGACAGTGAGCGATACCCGTCCATCAAACGCGAGCTAGACCCGACGCCCCGTCAATCCGCAATTATATATTACATTGTGAGATCTGTGGCAGCTATAGCAACTTTCCTATATAAATATATATAAATAAAACATAAAAAAGGGATATTTTAACTTTTACAATATAAAAGAAGTTATTTCTTTAAAACCACTCTCGCCCTATATATGTAACCGATGCAAGGCTGACATTAACAACCCATTACCGGCCGATCCTCTTGATCGATCTTGGGGCCAATGTTGGGTGCCAATATTGGCAAGAACTTATCATCCAAGGCTCCCTCGATGATTGGGCCAAGCTCGCCTGCCAATGTTGGCAACATCGGTACCAAGTTTCGCCCAACCATTGGCCACGTCCCATCACCCTACGTGGGGGAAACTTTTTCATGTACCCTTTTACCATACGCGTAAAACAGTTGGCAAAAAAGTACTCTTTCATTTAACATATCCGGACGGAATCGGAGTGGGAGTGGGTTAGAGAAGGGCATGTCCGCCGTGCAGGGCAAATGTCCCGTTGAAAAATGTAAGCGATCCCCGAGCTTCCGCCGCCGTCGTCGCTTCGCCGATGCTCGGTAGGAGCGGGCGAGCGAGAGCCTAATGCGATCGGCCATTCGGAGATGAATGTTACAAATCGACGCTATTAGAAATGCCGAAGTCGCGAAGGGAAAAGAGCGAGAGTGCGGGTCCGAAGGAGGAAGCCAGAAGATCGATAATCGTCGAGAGCGCGTAGACAGCTATCCGTTCCGCTGAGGGCGGTGAAAAGTCTGGACGTACGAGCGCGAATCTTATTTCAAGAGACATTCGTCATATCTGTTCCCATTTCATCGGCAGACCCCTTTTTGCCCCTCGGAGCGCCTGGAACAGCCTTCGGCGATTGATTAATAGCTTTTCAGACCAAAAAAAAAAACGAACCTTACATAATAACGAGATCGATAGCGCATGCGATCGATGTTACTATTTTCTGGATCAGTGCATCCGGGAACTTAGACTAAAGCGCACAGGCCGTACTTTTGATTAACACTTGAGATTTAACACCTCGTGTAGGCGTTTTAATAATCACACATGTAATTTTTTTTTTCTAAACCACCTGTGGTAAATAAACATTTTAACGAAGGTGAAACCTAAACATAGCTGCTGCTCGTAAGGAGAGACGGATGAAGAAAACATGTATTGCTATTTATCGGTTTCCGACGATGTTCCATTGCCCATTTGGAGCAAAGCTGTTACAACTGTACATCCGTTACGGCTCAGTTAAACATTTGCCAAACTTTGATGATATTCTTGGTCAATTAAGAAGTTTGTTGAAGATGATCTTTTTTTATGTTTCCCGTGAAGGTTTTGCCTCAAAGGGTTAACACACATCGCAGTTAAATCAAACCCCTCGCGTATGTATATCATGCCTCGAGAATTTTTCAACTGCGACGATCTTAAAATTAACCGCTTCAATAGAAAAAAATATAGTCGCAATATTCTCTTTAAAGAAACGCATATTTTGATCTTTAAGTATAATTTTTTTGACACAAAAATAATTTACATTAACTAAAAATATAATAATAATGAAAATAAAAAGTAATCATAATAAAAAATTAATAATAAATGAACACATCGTTCTTATTCACCAAAAAAAAAAGATACCGACTTCGGTAGTGAAAAAAATATCTGGCTCTTCTGAGCAAACAAACGAGTGACGGAAGGGTAACGAATTTCCTAACTAAATCCTCGATCATAGCCTCCTCGCATTGTTCTCATTTCCATGTACTCGAGTTAGCCCGCGGGGAGGAAATCTCGTGGCCGCCGACGGCGTTTATCTCCGTTAGCTCTGTGATTTCGGATTACGAAATGAGACACACACATATATATGTGACCCAAAGCCAACGAGGAAGCGAGCCGTCTATCGATTTTCAATTTGCTCTCGCCGTATCAGTAATTCACGTTCGGCGGTGGTGGCGAAGCTCCGGCATACTGTGCCCCGGCGAGCGATTCGAGTGGTACTCGAGTCGAACGAAAGCTACTTCCTTCGTATATATCTTTAGGCTGCTCCAGCCGCGGCAGCCCGTTTGGCACCGTGAAAAGTCTCCCGAAGACGCTGTCGTGCTGCCGGGCGCAATTCCTTCGCAACTGTAATGACTTCGGAAATAGCCGGCGAGTTAATGGACTCCCATCCAGAAATTTATTTTTCTTCCATACTAATACCCGAAAAGAGAGATACGAAAAAAGAGCCGATGAGCGACGAGCAGGAATTTCTCTTACTCTCCCAAGATTGGATACTTAACGATGAATTATCGTAGCGCTTCATCGTCGCTCCGACGCGCCTCGCTTCGCCTCGATTGCATCCACCGTTTGCGTTATTTCCGGCTTTTTTTATGTGACTGTTGTTGCTTTTTTTATCATTGGAATTCACCCGACAAAATATACTGCGATGGGATTCGCGGTGGTGCGTGGCGAGGGACAGAGAGAGAGTTATCGAGGGAATATGACATAAAAAAGAAACGAACGAGCCACTGAGAGTCGCACAGGTGTCACCGCTGCTTCGAGGCTCCTGCGGCGCCTCGGGGTTTCCTCTCGCCCATCAAACTCACCGCCGCCCAATTTATCGAAAAGAAGAATAATGGTTGCCGTGGGCGGCGTGTGAATGAAATACCTCTCGTCGCGGATATGTCACGGTACTGCCCGTGCCGCGCCGCATTCCAACGCAAGATCCGCGACGCAGGCTTTTGTACTACAGTGGGACCACGTTTATTCGAGGTAATTTGTGGAGAGCGCATGTCCGATAAGTGAAATCTCGGATAACACGGATAAGAGAATTACTTCGCGCGCTGGCGTTGCTGCTTCAGCCGTTTTACCCAAGTTACACCTCGACGAACCCTTTGCAGGACGGTCTATCACGGGTGATAGACCTGTTTACATTCGGAAAAAATACATTAACAACCAACCGATATAATTGAAACTTCAGGCTTGCAAAAAAATGTATGGTTCAAAAGGTTACCCTGAGAAAAAGGTTCAGGGAAAAAGGGGAAAAAAGGGAAAAAGGTACTGAGGCAGTGGTTTCTGTCATAACGAAATACCATAGAGTTTTCCAGGGGGTTGCGAGCGTTTATTATACGGACTTGCGGATAGATTGTTAAGAAAAAGTGCACCAAAAAAATAAGAAACCAAAAATTGGCAAGAAATCTTTAAAAAAACAAATAAACTGGCCGATAGAAAAAAAACCGGCAGCGTCTTCGTTGCCACTGTCAATTTTGGTGCCCGGCAAGGAATTGGTCATCGTAACCGTTCAATTGGTTGTTCCGAGCAGTTAATTTGCTGACCCAGCCAACAGTGTCTTTGGCCAATTTAGCGTCCAGCTCTAGGAACGCCAAGAAGTTCGCCGGGTCAGCCAATCCGTTTCTTCAGCGCAACGATCCATCGACAAATACAAATAAAAACACATTGACATAAGAAAGCTGCACTGCAACCGCCTCATGTTTCTCGACAAATTTACCGTGACCCGGAGTGACATTAGTTTTGCATAAAAAATAAATAAATAAAGAAATACCGCTACCATTAAGAATTCTCGATCTCGGTGTGAAAGAAAAAAAAAATCCACCATCATACCGCAGAGGCGGTTAGTCGTTTCCGAGCGTAATTACTTGGTTGGCAGAAAAATATCGGCTACCGATTAACCGGTGGGTTCGGTGAGCCGCGGGTACCCGTAGCGATGGGTAGCGGGTACCGGCAAAACCGATCGAGCATGTGCTGCTCCCTCGCTCTCCGGCGATTCCGAGTGCCCGAACGAATCATTACTCACATAACTGAGACGTGGAACGAATGAAAGGAAAAAACTGTGGGAGCAGCACGGTGCACCGACAACGGAGAGCTGAGGTATCGGCCCCGATGAGGAAGATGAAGAAGAAGAAGAAGCCGGTAGGGAGAAAGAGAGAAAAATGCAACGATCGAGAGGCGCGGGTGGTGGCGCGCGGCGGACATGGATGGGTTGAGGAAAAAGGGTTGGGTCGGGGATGTAGCCTCGCGTGCAATACCCCGCGCGAGCTAGTTCGTCCGGCTTCCGGTAGTTCGCATGCTTCGAGCTCACTTGTACTAAGCTCGACCACCCCCGCAGCCCCGAACCTCGTCGAGGCCGCCACGGTGAAACCCCGCTCGCTCGAAACGCGACGAACCACCCACCTCCAAACCCCCCCCCCCCCCCCCCCACCCCTCACCTCCGCGTCGACTCCTCGCCGTTCCCAGAAACAACCCCCTCTCGTGTTCTCTCGCTTCTCTATCTACCTCTATCTCTCTGTGCCCCGACACACTCATCACTTAACAGAGAACTCATCCCGACACAAAAGCTAATCGCCGGTTAAATTAATTCTCTTGACTGCGAATGGCTTCCGAAGCTATAGTATGGTAGACGTCAGCCCGGTTACGGACAGCGTGTGCGGGACGCATACGCGCGCCGAGCTGAAACGGTCAGAATTGAATTTGCCATTTGACGCGGGTGAAATGACGATCGATAGTGTCAAGCAAATTTTTCATCGGACGAAAAAATTAATTAAAATTAATTAAAGGCGCAATTTCGGTATAACGTCATTTTTTGGCCATACGCGATAATGGATGTATTGTATGCGGTGGATGAAGATTGGTCGCTGTTGTCTGTGTGAAATTTTGCTACGAAATTGATCATTATTGGTTCGAACAATTTTCTAATTAATCGTTTAGCGAAAATTGTCGCAAGATCACGTAAAGTTCATTATTAAAATTAATTATTCGAGCAACAATTTCCCATAACTCGATGACAATAACATTGTTCAGCCAAAAATTGTTTGTTTGCTCTTGACTTCGAAGAAATCGATTTGCCATATACCAAAAAAATATTTCTATTCGTTGCTAATATTCTCGAAAAAAAGATCAACCACTCCGACAGAGTGGACGAAACCAGTTAATTTTAATATTTTTATTTCTATTAATACGAGTCGTGATTTGGCAGAGAGGGATGCAGAGGGTAGTTTTTCTTACCGCTGGTTGTCTCAATCAAACACCAATATTATTTCAGACCAAGGTAAACGAAAACTGTTCGTACGTGAAAGACAACGAGTGCGAAGCTGTCTGGCGAAGTATCAGCGGAGCCGAGGCTGGAGAGATCCGAGCGGGACGGCGATCGCCGCTGCAGTGCCGGAGTCGCGAGTCTCGTGGCGGAGAAAAGGGTTCTTGCGGTGTTACAGCATCGAAGCGTAGCTGTGCTTCTGCGCCACGATGCGCCAGCAATCCCCACTCTTTACGATGTAATTCCCCGGAGCTGACGTGCAAGGACGTGCTGCCATCCACTGGGAATATCCGCAACAGTTCTGGCCGCGATAGTTTTGTCCATCTACGTGGTAAAGCTATTAGCTTCTCTCGGAGTCGTACAATTTTCAAACCTGCAGCAACATTTGACATTCGTCGTTTAATCCCTCCTCGACCAAACGCCGGAATTTATTAGGAGCGTTATTTAATATTAGTATCGCTAATTAAATATCGTTATTAATATTATAAAACAGTTGTCTCGACAAACGAAGCGACTGGACTAATTTAGATAGAAATACCGGACGAGGGATGAAAGAGCTCGGGGCGGGGAGTGTTTCATGAAGAAATTCATTATCATCTGTTGCATCGGGCAGCGTGTGCGCCAACGAGATACGTCACTCATAAAGCCATTATCGCTATTAAATAATAAAATTCACGTACGATACTGTGAATTTAATTCCCATATATCGCACACGTTAAAAGTGGCCAATCAATAAATTATCATCAATCCGTTTATCTATAAATATTTTCTACATGGCTATACATTATTACTCATCTGTATGCCAAGAATGGTTGGTCACTATTGATCCACCAATAAAAGAAAAAAAAAATTAATTACATTTTTTTCCAACCTCTCGAAGTACTCCCATCGAACCGATGGACCAAATTAACGCGTCCGAGTCTTCTTCTCAGTAGAATAAAAAAAGATAAAACTCGAAGGATTTCTCGATAATTAGCCGTGACCTCATTAGTCCTCATCTGCCCGCTCTCGACCCGACATCTGATCTGATCTGAGATCTGCCCGTTCCCGAAATTTGTGATTGTCGTCAAAAGCACGCCGAACAACCGAGCAATTAGCACCAGACAGGATCTCCGCATACAGTTAAATACGTTGTGAGATTAGATAAGCGAACTGCGCAAGGTGGGAGGGTTAGTGAGGAGGATGAGCAAGCGAAGGGGCATTAAAATCTATTGCATTCAGATAGTCCGAGACAACCGGTGCAGCGAGATATTGCGTTCAACGTACAGTGAAAACACGCTAAACACGTTGTATACACCCGTATACAGCTCTGTTCGAGATACACGGAACAAGAAGCTAACGAGGCGTAAAGGAGGCATCTCTCCTGCCTCGGGCGAACTTCACACGTACAATGCCATTCTCTCCGGGTTCTCCTCGGCTTACCATCATGCCAACGTGCATCCCGTACAGTGAAACCGACCGGTTCGCCAAAATATACCATTGACAGACGGTAGCTAACTCGCAGTGTTCGCCGGACTAGCCTGGCCAGCTTCACCATCATCCGCGGTGCGAAGCGTTCGCCGCTTCCAGGAGCGCCGCCGGCATCGCGGAACTCCTCGGGCCTTCGTCAGACGAGCGACTGGCTCCTCCTGTAGCGATTATTACAATAGTTACAAGCAGCGGAGGTGAAAGGAGCCGTTGCTCCGAGGAGGGCGATTAAAATGGATGACACAACATCGGAACTCCGTGGTCGGCGCGGCGGAGGAGCTGAACGGGAGAAGTAGAAGTCCACAAAGGATCGGACCGGGACGGAGAAGACGAAGTCGCGGGAGACCGCGGATAGAAATCAAGGTCGTCCAGTTATGCGAAAGCGTCGGGGAGTTTCTCGGACTTCGTTGTTTGGTTAGGGGAGAGCGGGGCAAAACGGGAGAGCGAGGGCAAAACGCATTCTTCCAACAATTTTTGGATGCTCAACCCCATTTTGCCTCACGGATCACCATCGCCACCATCCAAAGGTTATTGGAAAATTGCGTTTTGTCACATTATCCCGTTTTGCCCCGTTGTGCCATTTTGCCCCGCACTCCCCGAAATTTTTTATTCGGGATTGTTGAACGGACGAGCGGAGTTGCGGTTTTTGCGTGATATCCGGATTTAGGAATCTGGGACGGCGTATTGGAGGACTTCGGCGGAGTGCAAATACTGACGTTTTCAACAAATTGGGGGTGGCTGCGGGACTGAGGAGAAAGATGAGGGGCTCGTCAAAGAAAAAACGTCATCTCTCGCTATATCTCGATTCCAACGGCGCTGCGAGACCGGACGTAGCCGCTCGCTACGTCGGGTTTAGAATGGAAATGTCAAGCGCAGATATCGACTATGCGTCGAGCGAGACAAGGAACATGCACCGCTCCATCCGTACTGAGGGAGGGATGCGGAAAAGGGGAGAACAGTCGGAATATGGTAAAACATTTCGGATTCCTCTCGGAACGGGAAATACCGATTGCCAAATAACTGAGGGGTAATTCCGGGGAATCGGCCACAGTTTGCGAACCGTGCACTGCTTTTTGCGAGGGTTGTACGGAATTGCCTTTTTGTAACACGTGTACGGAAAGTCCCGTTTTTCGTGCCTGTAAAGTGTGGCGAAAGTGGGGGTTTCTAGCAGAGGATGCGCGAAAAATGCTGCAGATACTATTTTAAACGCTGGTTACCTTTTTCGCACACTTTTTTAACACTCTAATTACTTTCGCGCGCACTGACCTGGCACTCCAGGTATTTTCCCGCATGCACTTTACAGGCACGAAAAGCGGCAATTTTCGTGCACTTATCACACAAAGTAGTTTGCCATACTTGTACGAAAAAGATGTCTCCCGACGGCGGTTGGGAAGTAGGCAGCACTCCCCTAGTCTCGAGTTACAAACGTCTCTCGGCTTCGCCGCGTGCCGTTGTAACTCTCGATCCGGCTCGTGCAGCCAACTTCACAATCTTCGTCGAAAGATCGCTTTTCCGTACTCAGTACTATTTTAGACACCGTTGAGCGTACCTTCGTATCATCGATTTTGCGGAGGGTGAATTCACCCTTTTCATCAATCGTAAAACTTTTTCCAACAACCTCGCCCCACGGTTCTTCAAAATTCGCTCACGGTTTATCATCGTTTAAATAATACTTCGGTGGTAGATAATATTTCTCCTCCATGACTCCAAACTTTTTTTTCTTTTTTTTTTCTTGTGAACGGGATATGGAAGTGCACGAGCTCGCGGGAGGAGATGTATATATACAGAAGGTATCGCATTTGGCACGAGCTGTGAAAAAGAGTCTGGAATCTATCGACCGCATCAAACGACGCTTTGCGCCCTCGTCCCGCCCGGAGGGGGCGCCTCTCGTAGCAGGGGTCGTGTAGTATGATTTACGACCTAGTCGAGCCAAAGATCACGTACGGTCGATGGCAAGCCTCTTGCCTTTTTTTTTTTATATTATTCTCCCCGCTTTCTTCAGGTCGTGAAAAGTCAGAGTAAAATTCCGGGATAAAATCGAGAGTAGAAATGTGGGTGATCGTCGAGGAAACCCCTTGTCACTGTATAATGCAGAAGAAGCACAGGGTGGAAGGCATTAGGGCGATTGGTCGGACGTTCCAAACCGCTGTAAGTCTATCCATCGTTTCCTCTGCGTTCCTTCCCTCGTTTCTCCGTCCCTTACGGCTGCCCGATCTTGTTTTTTTTTATCCTTTTAAGTCAACAATGCCATACGTCGGATTCGAGCGATGTCAGTTCGCCACCGGTACAATATTCCGCGCCGGCATGATATAGCACGTGGCTGTAGTTTTGCGCACGGTAAGTGAGTTTGCCCGAATGTTTGGCCTGGCGTCAGTTTAATGGGATTATCGAATTTCATGTCCGACCCTTCGTTCCCCTCGCTTCATGTGTATATATATATATATATATATATATATATCCAACTATCACTCTGTCTCCTGCGTTATTATTTCAGCAAACAAGCTCGAGGCCCGCCCAGGTGAAGGATACCCGGGTTCCGCGGGAAATATAAACTCGGAGCGTTTTCGCCCTAACGATCGTCCCTTACGAAAACCTGACGCAGCCGGTAATCTCGATACACGGAATACCAATAAATGTCCCTCGTCTCTGTCGCCGCGTCCGCATCCTGTCGGGATGCGGACTCAAACCTTCGTACACCGACGCGAAACGATTTTGCCTAACGCCCAACGATTTTTGCATGCACTAGTAGACATTTTGGCACGTTTACATATTTGACCGACGAATCATAAAAAGAAAAAAAAACCACCAAAATTAATTTACGAAAACAAGCAACGATTTATCGGTGAAATTATTTAATTAAAATTATTTGTCGGTCAAATGTACCTGTCTTTTAAATGATTTGTCGGTGAAATAATTTGTCGGTCAAACGATCTGCACCCTAATATTGGGATTATTTATCGAGAGTTTCTCACAATTTTTTTCGTCAATAAACACATGCCTTCAAGAGTTATGAAATTTGTTCACCGGGACAATAGCGCGTGTACCGGAAGGGGTAGGCAACGCATGCGCGCGACGAAAAGTAGCGGGCAGAGGCGGAAGGACATTAACGGAGAGAAGGATCGGGCGGTATGTCACGAACCGGCGTGAGATGAAGGTAGCGAAGCATGGAGAGCCACGGACCGGGAGGAGCAGCAAGGAGCTTTCAGGTTAAATAATTAAACGGCCGGTCGATCGATCGTCGGTCGGGGGGTAGGCGGGGGATGGGTAAGTTTGCCGGGGCGCGTGTCGGTGCACGAGCAATGAGGAAAGAGGCGAAGTGGGCGACGGGAAACGTCTGGTAGGAAGAGAGCGGTAGGAGGAGGAAGGACGTCGGGTAGGACGACGATGACGACGACGACGGGGCGACAGCGCACCCCCCGAGAGGCCGACTGCCGGGCGTCTGAAAAGGGGTGGACGGAGAGAGCAGCGTTCGCTACCTACAACCCGGTGGCTGACAGCAGCCCCGTCGGTGACAGGCCGCTGAGCGTATTAATAATAAATGCAAACGCCTAACATGAATTTCTGCCTGTCCGCCTTCCGCCGAGCCTGATGGGGTTGAAGCGGCGAGAGAAGAACGAAACCAAAGAGGCAGTAGGGTAACTCACCCCTTTCACCTCCCTTATTTCCTCGCTATTCTTCTCTGACAATAACGCGTACACTTGCTTCTTTTTCTTCCGTGCTCTCGATTGCAGATGGACCATCCGTCGTTACTTTGCAATGGAAAATGTACGGTTTTGTTTTTTTAATTTATTTTATATCAACGACTTTTTGGCCCAGAGAGCGTGTCGTAGAGATACGAGTACTTGGACTGTACGCACAGAGAAAAATGATTCATTTGACAGATGCTACGCAACTAAATAGTTATTTGATTCAAATAAATATTTAATTCACGTAAATAATTATCTTCAGGGCACCGGTAAAAAAAATCTTTCTCTGTGCGCAGGGGTATTTTGTTTCGTGAATAAATCGTACACAATGATTCGGAAAAAAAATTGCATGCAGGTAATTACCATTGGTTCTGTTGAAAGGGTGAGGACATCATTCTGTTTCATTGCAATGCTCGATATTGTTCATATAATTATATAAGAAATTGGAAAAACGTTACAACTTTTTATATTTAAAAACTACACCCAGAAAAAAAGATTCATTAAAATCAAATAAATGTCGATCTTCAAATGACGTTTATTAAGATAAAAGAAATGTTTACTTGCCTTAACAAAATCTTTATTAGATTCAAATAATGGCTATTCTTTAATGTAAGTCAAAAAATGTATATAAAGATTTGTACTTTAAAATAAATATTTATTCGCGCATGATCATTATCCGTGTTGGAGAAGCGTCTCCTAATTTCGCCCATCATGATCAGAAAAGATTATGCATGACATTAAATTTCATCCAACTATTATACGCTGATTGTACACATTGCGTGATAAAATGAAAAAGTCATACCCGTACTTTCAATTTGACTTAACAATTTTACTTCCTTAACTAATTATCCGATAATATAAAACAAATAAAAACTCTGCATCGAATTTCTCAATGAATTTATCCAATAACACGTTTAACTGGAACATAAATGATCCTCACTTTTATTCGTTACATTAATATACACAATAATTTTTCACCTTTTTTTTTCATCACACTCAGTGGACAAACAAATTTTAATATTTATCTCCGAGGTAAAACGGGCGTTTCACGATATATTTTGAAATCGAAATATCGAGAGACAGAAGTTTCCATCCCAATGGCGAAAAATTCTCGCGCTCCGGGTGCAAAATATTGCGAGCAGGAACGACCGTCCGCGATGCGCTAATTACGGAGGGAACTTTTTAACGAGAGGCAAATGAATTATCCAGCAGCCCCGGGGTAAATTATCCAAATGCGAACAAACATCGTCCTACCCGTGAGCGTATCTCGTTCGGTCGTTGCATTTAATTTACCGTAATTTTTTCGTCCCGCTTTTTACCTTCTCCTCGCGCCAAAAATATTCCTCGACGATATAGTCACGTCCCGCGTTTAATTCCCGGGAGGCATCGAGGACTTTGCGCATCGTTGTACTTTTTCGTACATCATCGAGCGAAAGTGTTGCAGGTAGAGGGGGGTTCGGCAGGGGGAAAGGGTGCGCCCGAGGCTGCGATCGATTCGGAATCGATTTCGTGCCCGCAGCGTGGCCGCGCGCAGCATCCACCGTGTCTCGTTCTCCGGTCCATCGGCCGAAGGTGCGTACGGTACAGGCGCCGGGTATTAAGACGCGTGCGTATGTAAAGCAGATGCAGTTGTTCGCTCGGTAACGAGGGGGCTCCCCTCCGACACGGTAATAAGAATCGGTTTGGCCCGCTCCAGAGAGACGCTGGGGACTCGCTCTTATGTACTCGCTCATGTTAATTACCGATAATTACAAACCCAATAAATACGATATTTATGACTCCCGATGCGGACATTCAAGGCCCGCGCGCGATTTACGACACGTAAGTCAACGTACAAACCGGCGACTATCCCGCTTCTTCTTCTCGCATTATTTTTCTTCTCTCTCATTCTTGTCCGGAATTATAGCTGCCAATATACACGCATCCATACAAGCAGCATCCCGGCGACGCATCCCACTTGCGCCAAGTGCGAAAGCGCGCGCGCGCGCATCGCACACGCCCCGCCGTCCGGTTCGGTTCGGTGTTCTTAAGTGTGTTTTATGTTATGTAAATTCCACAACGAGAACTCTCCGGGTCTCTCCCGACTATATTATCGCCGCGGCGTTCCCGGTTCGGAACGTCCACGTAACGCAATAAACGCTGTAACACGTGTAATGAGAGGAACGCTTTTTCGGAACAGCGTGGAGATGTCTCGTGCGCGAGTGTCTTTACAGGGGAGGGTTTATGGTTTATCGGTTTGACCTCGGAATAATCAGTGTTTTGTACTGTAGGTGGCATGGGTGGGATCGAATTTTATTAAGTACACGCGAAAAGTACAGTCGGAAGCAGGTAAGACCGCGTCGAGCTTGGAGCTGAGTGTCGGAGCGGAAGACGCAGGCTCGGAAACGGATTTTGGATCGTCTTAAATTACATTGCAATTAAGTACATTGAAAAATATATTCTTTTTATTTATTCGATGTAAACGCCAAATATATTTTACTTATATTAAATATGCGGAGAACGTATTTCAATTATATACGATATGTACGAAAAAATAAATTTGAAATATATCTGCGAAAAACATTTACATTGCGCGTATTCCAAAGTATAGTTGGCATATGCAAATTTTTGTTCAAAATACATTTTACTTCACTTGTGAAGTAATCGCGGACGTACGTTCGCTCGTTTTTCAGGACCAATCACAGTCCCGAACCGTACTCGTGGGCTTTCACGACGGTCGATGGGTAAGATGGCGCACATAATTTTCGATGGGCGGTCAAGTTGAACATAACTGGTTATGTATATGGAACGGAAGAGCAAGACAGAGACCGAGGAGGGGCGAGTAACACATGTCACGTATTAACGGGTCGTCCCATTAAACGATTTGGCACCTCGACTCGATCAGTCCTCATCCTTGTTCCGCAGCTTTATCTGCGTAGTTGAATATAAACTTCGAGGATAAAAAAAAAGAAAAAAATTAGAAAAAAGAAAAAGTTACGACGAGTAAGGGAGGCTCCGGTGAATTCAATTATAATTGAGAGGTTGTCAACGAGGTATACGATAAGGCCGACGCATAAGTACTCGTTTCCTGTGCGACGAACGACCGGTCGTCAAGATTCGGGATCTCATTTAGGACATCGAACCAGCCCGAACACGGCGCGATGACGTGCCAGACCCACGAAATAATATTATTCGATCGTCGAAAATTAAATTCTCCAACGAATATTCACCAAAATTTGCACTCCGAATAATTCGGATAATTTTATTTATTAATGATTTACGGCCTAAAAAAGATCCATATTAGGTAAGAGAAATGAAACGTAAATACTGCTTCCGGTATTTCGCTCCTAGTTTAATATTTGACGCGAAAATTTGTGGCCGTAAGCGAAAAAAAAATTATTTATGGTGTGCATAATTTCCATTGCATTCTGGAGCGTGCATGGAAAACGCTGATGCTGCTAGTGACGATACATTTTGCAAACAAAATATTTATAGAATATTAAATACGTTAATATTAGCATGAATATTCATACGCTCTTTCAATATTTATTTAGAAAATTGCGTTTTCGGCGTATTAATTGATGCTTTCAGGAATTATCAAAAAGTGTGATATCCCATAAGATATTGATAATCAGAAGAAAAAAAAACGTCTCTCGATTAATAAGTTATGCCGAGTACATTCTCAACCCCACCTTGAAACGAATTTTCGAACCCGAATCAAAAATAAATACCTAAATCTCTGCGCACCTTCTTATCCCAGACAATGTACTTGCCGTTCTCTTTAGAATATTTTCCCTTCTTCAAACGTTCCCATAAATTCGAGTTTCTTAATTTTTGCCGTGTCTCGAGCGCCTTAACAGTTGTATCTTCGAAAAACAAAAAAAAACGAAAGAAAAACGTAGTCTGAACAGCGAAATCTTATCCGGATGCTTTACAATATATTGTCCCGATATTTCCCACCTTTGGTGGATATTTCTACCTCTTCCTTTTTTAACCTCCCCTCCCCCTCGCTATTCCCTTCCCCCTTAGTATCTTTCCACGAGTCCAGCGATCTTTGCGACTTCTCGATCGTCGCGCGAACTTTCCGAAACGCCCTCAAACCACCCATCCGCCGTATGCGCGCCCGCGCGCGGTTGAGGCGAGGAAATATCGTGACCGAGCGATATAGGAGTTCGAGGAACAAGCCCAGGCTATCTCGTGGTATCTCCGTGGCTCGAGTACCAAAACGTGTTTCTTGCCGAATAAAGGCCACACTCGGACACACGTACGGGTATATACATTGCTTCGGCGGCGTAACGCATAGGCTGTAGCTTAGCTCGGAAGAGCCGAACGAAGTGGAGGAGGCGGAGCCGGGAGGAGAGAAAAGATATGATAAAAATAACTAATGTTATTGCTAACTGCTAACGAGTCAAAGCAGCATCGGGGCGTGGGTATGTACCATATACTGTATACCTTCGGTACATAATATTACACTGCAATATACCGCGGTATACATATATATGTAGCTTACGCGTGTATAGAGCATGCGCCCCGAACTCAATAAACCGGCGGAGTGACGGTCGGCATCTTTTTTATTTTTATTTTTTATTTTTATTTTTTTTTTCGTCCGCACATACATACATACGAATGCATACACATACAGATGCACTCACCCTTCTCAGTGTCTTTCCCGCTCGTCCTCTCTCGCCGAAGCGTTCGTTCGCCATTATCGCAAATTCCCACCGCCGACATTACTTCCCAATTAATATTTCGCGCTCGCGGGTCCGAAGCATCGAATCCACGTTGTGCTGTTCCGTATCTCTTTCTTTCTTTCCCTTACTTTCTCGCCTTCCTCTCTCTTTCTCTGTCCCTCGCGAAAGCGGAACGCGCGCTTTACATGATCGTGCTCGCGATCGTGGCGTAAATGGGTCCATAGCTAATTAAATACTCGCCGGTGGTCGCGTCCGCTTGCGGTCTCTCTCTCTCTCTTTGTCTCTCCGTTCGTCTCCCTTTCGCTCCTCCATTTTACACGCATGCATCTTCTCGCTCTCTCGGAAAATAAACAAACGCCGGAGGCGCAATAAAATGAATCACTGCGACGACTATGACTGCTCCGGGCTCCGGTTCGTTAAACCGGACAAAGCGAGAAGGATATATGATACACACGCATGCGCAATCGAATTATGTTTGCGGATTCATCCGCGAATCGATTCGTATGTACGAGCCAAATTAACTGTAGTTGATGCATCGGTTAAACTCGCGATGAGAGGGCGAAGAGGGGGAAATTCGAAACTGTTAATAACGTCGGGAATTTTCCGTGGATGTTGGGGGGAGGTGGGATAAGAGTATGTATGGCTTCGCGGACGGTGTTTAATTCTTTAATGGTAAATAAGCAGACGTCCATTTTATTCATGTAGGATTTTTAGCCTACGTAAATGACATAAACGTCTCACCATTCATATAAATTTTGAATGTGATGAATATGGTCAATATGAAGGGTGAGCGTGGCCAAGTGGACGAATATAACAATCATTTTACTCCCACCCCAATATTTTCCATTTACATCCCAAAAACACGATTTCTTGTGCAGGTAATCGACATTTTCAATGGCTCAAGAAGGCCAGCGGATTCGTTCTCAGCCGGAAATAATACGCCGAAATACGGGGCGGTTCGTTTTTAAAAAGGACAAAAATAATTACTAGACTAAATATACATTTTGAAACAAACTCAAATTTCCGGGGAAATAAAAAATTCAAGGACATAAGGTGAAATTCAAGGACATAAGGTGAAATTCAAGGACAATTCCAGGACTCCAAGGACTTCAAGGACCGCTGGACACCATGGTAAAGATGCCCCGTGAAAATGCCGCAAAACGAGTGAAAATATTATTCGGATAGACTTTCATGCTCTTTAAGTGCCAAACAATTATTGACTTATCGCGCTGCCTCTCATGTGTCTTCCGTCCATGTGAGCACACGTTTAACTATACATTTTGCCTTAGATAAACTTCATGCGGAGCGGTGCTCTTCTCAGTCGGAAGGCACGAGCGGGTGAGCGACTTTTTTTCCTTTCTTTGCCCCTTTTTTCCTCCCCTCGAATCGAGCAAATATTTGTACACCGGAATCGACTGCGTTCGAGCGTCTATTATCGGGTTCGAGGAGTTCCTCCTCTCGTACCTTCTACCTCCTGCCTTCTTCGCCTAGCGATATGTGTCTGCGCCAGCTGGGGATTCCTCTAGCTTTTCTTGTGTGTGTTTGGCTATGGGGGTGGCACATTTTAGTACGGTGACACGTGGTATATGTGAAGAAGAGCTGGCAGGTGCCAGGTGTGATGATGAATTCGTGGAACTGTAATAACGTGCGAGCCGAAACAGCGTTTCCTGCTGGGCTCGACGAACCGTTGTGTCGTCATTGCGCGGATCGCACGCTAGATTGTACCATGCACGGGAACACACGGCCTCTAATGTCTGTACTATGGAACGATAAAGTTTTCTCTGACAGCATTTTTCGAGCCCCAGATCAGACCCTAATATGGTCCAGAGAAGACCCGTTTAGGCAGCGCGAAATACCACGGTCGATAATTCGCATTTTTTTCATGTAATTGATATAATTAATTTTTTCAACCATGCTGATAATTTACCTTCAAAAGCGCATTCTCACACGAACCTGCATTGATGTCGGCGTCATGTGAGAATATGCCTTTAACTGAAAACAATCAGCACCCGTGAAAAAAAATTTATTACAGTTTCAGTTACCGACCGAGCACGGTTTGGGCGATGAAGGAATGTCGGGCAGACAAAAATTTTCCGCAAGCCCGAAGGTTTCGTTCTCTCAAGATTTCCGGTATTCATTATTGAATGTCCAGTGAGAAAATGATCACTGCTAGAATAATGCGGTTCCCGTGTTGAAGCTTTTCCACGATTTTTCCTCAATGCATCAATCCTCTTTTCCATTAACTCTGTCAATTACCAACGCCCGGTCGTATCTTTCTAATAGACGCATCGTTCACGGCAATTTGATTCGATGAATCTACACCGCCCGGGCTTTCCTCGCCCCGTTGAATATCCACCGACAGGTTTATTATATCATGGTCTCCTTGCCGGGGACATTTCCGCTTGGCTCGGCACGTTCGACGTAGCCCCCCGTGGCCGCAGCTAGATGAACTCTAACGTAGCTGGCAAGGCAGTCAGCTATATTCCTCGGCTATCTCTCTATATCCTCCCCGGTTCCTCGTTTTCGCTCTGGCAGAAGCGACGACGAGCTGGTATAACTAACCGATAGACGCGAGCGGGCTAAAGAAGAGACATAGCCGGAGGTTAAATTATCTTTGGGCGGGGATATAGCTGCGACGGAGATTGCGGACAGGAGCGAGGGAACGAGAGAGGAATGGGGGGCTCTGAACCGAGAGGAAAGTCGGTTAAAGGAAGGTGTCGAGGTAGCGAGTAGGTATTAGCGAAGATTAATCGGAGGACCGAACGTTCTCCTCCCTCCGTTGCCCCCTTCGATCCAGGTTGAATGTACATACAGAGGCATGTAACGGAATCGCAGCTTTCGGTGGCGAACAAGCTCGATGCCGGAACACCGAAGAAACGAGACTGAGCGTACCACTTTAAGTGGCTGCCACATACATATTATATATAAATTGTACATGGAAAGAGAATTACCTGCTATATGCCGCGGAAGCTCGGGGTATAGACGATTAGTAAGTTTCTCACTTGCAGGGAGGATAGGGTACTAAGTAGAACGTGCACGACTACCGCAACCGCCACTAACAGCATCGGATTATACCGTCGCATCCACCAGACTTATCCAGAAACTGAAGGATGATCGGAACGCCCGGGGAACCGGGCGAATGCTTTTGCGGTACCCAAGACCTCGTCCTGGGACCCACTGGCGTGTGACATGCTGCTCCAGCTTTCGTCGTGCTGTACTTCATTTCCCGCAGCGGTAGATCATTTTTTTTTATTCCAAAAAGATAAGCAGCGTCTGCGGCGTCGATGAATATTGAAATGTCACGGTGGGACGCTGTGGATTTCCTTTACAAAGTTGCTTCTTCATCGCAGAGCGGCCACTTCTGTATTTTATTGATAATCGATGCGGTCGGAGCTTGGAACTGATCGGCGAAGGACAAATGAATTATTTTCCTTTCGAGAATTTCCAAGATTTTTTTTGTTGGAAAAGTACTCTAATATGTTGAGACGAGTTTCAGGAGGTTTCGCTGATACGTTAAAAGCTCAATCTCCTTTCCTCGGCGTAGTCGAGACCTCTGTAGGATAGCCGGGGCGAGACCTTTCTCTCAATCGCAAGAATTCTCCGATCCGTAAAGCACAAATGGTTAATCCGAGTGAGGGAAACGTGCGCAGGTACAGCGAGTGCGAGCTCGCAGCCGGTAGGAGTTAAGCGGTTCGATTCACTTCGTCGGACGAGAAGCTCCGGCGAAGTTGGAATCGGGTCAATACTTAAGCCGGCTGATGTTGGTGAAGCGCCGAACTCGGAATGAACAGGGCATAAACGGCACACTGTTTGGCCCCGTCGTGATACGGCCAATCTCGCCGTATTCTCATTCCTGCACCTCTCGCCGGCCGGTATATTTCATCGGCCAACCACTGAACGGATGACGGGAAATCGTCGAGCTCAGATCCTTACTCGCGTCTCATTCCCTCCTGTCCCGAGGACTCGACAAAGACGATTCCGTTTCACCGAAGCGAATTTAATCGATCGAATCGAATGTGATTTTGTTGGGCGGCAGAAGTTGTTCTCCTTACCGATATTCGTTGCCGGTTAGTTGATTAATCAAGGAAACACCGGAAACCCCCGGATCGACGAATCTCGGTGAACATCTCTGTGATTCGATTGGTCCTTTATACGCACGGTTCTTATTCCATGCATTTAAAATGTTACATTAGACGCCACGCGTAATAAATATCGAGGCGGCTCGGGTGGCCTATTAACTCGTCTCATAACAGGATCTTTGAAACTGCTGGAATCGACTGCTTCGTGAGCGGATCCGCGGCCACAGGGAGCCGAGCAAGTGAGACCGGGACGAAGGCAATCGTCTTGCAACACTGTATACGCGTACCCGAGAAGTACACATGCACGAGAGATTGTAACGAGATCTGATTTATAAGGGGACCAGTCGAAAATTGGTTTCATCCCTGGGCCATCTCCTGGGTGGCATCGCGAGTGCCTCCGCGATGCGAAGAGCACGACACGCTCGTTCCCCATCTTTTGCATCGTAAATACAGTCCCTTCCTCTTCCGCTCTCGTTGGTACTCGACAGCGTTTTGCGATTGCCAAGTCGAGAAACAGTTGCGAAAGATCAAATGGGGTACCGACTTTCCCTTTATAAGAATACCAATTACAAAATAATGGAACGAAAGACGACACATCCAGTTGAACTAGGTTTTTCTTCATCGTATTGCTTCGCCGATGTTGTTAATAACAATGTATGGGACATCCAAGACCGCGGTCGTAATTATGAAGCCGTGGGGAAAATGTTTCCAGAGAGTAGACGGGCGCTCCATCGTCGTTGCATTCGGAACCAAGTCATAGGACTGTGATTAGTTCGATAGGTAAATCCCAATAGCCAAGTGTTACCATAATTTGCTGGTGTCTTGTTTTTATTTCTTCACTTCTTGACGAACCGTTAAGTATCCCACTTAGCACCGTTCTCCTTCAGACACATCGATGGCTCAGCGCTGCAAACGCAGAAGGAAGAAGGTGATCCCTTCAGGCGATAGACCGACGATATAGTCGACTCTTCATGGTAACGATGCTCTTCACTGGGTAGGAGACGATGATAGAGACGCGTCTATGAGTCGTGTAAGTGCATAGCTGTCGACGAGTCTGGCAGTGCATCAGCACGCGTATAAACGAGAGGTGCGACTATGGTGCCTGTATTGCCGGAGGACTCGGCAGGGTGCAGACCTGCGGAAATTGAGTCGAGAGCATAACTGCCTGCGTTAAAGGTCTGAGACAGGGTATCCTCGATGGTTGTAACACACGGCCATGCAATTCTACACTGCCTCGCCAACGACGAGGAAGACCCGCAAGGACACTGCGACACGCTAGAAATTTGTGGAGGCATCACTGTCCGCAATCTGCGAACGTAGCACCGAGAATACCACTCTCCGGGACTACCTTGCTGTATACAATAACGTTCCGTTGAGGATATATGCCTGGCTATCGCTACATATCGTCAGCAGTAAAACGTCCACTGTCGCCTCAGTGATACCTTAATAAACGGATGTCCCTTCTTGGCAGTGGACAAGCTAGGCTAGGAATATAGCGGGATGTACTGTCTTTATCACGATATACATGTAGACTGCCCGACACTGATGCCTCATTTTTCTGGATACCTCTTGCGATGTCTTAACGGGATCGAAGATATCAAGCAAGTTATCCAGTCTTGATAGTTGTTCTGCAGGATGTCCTGTGGGATGCTTTGCTTGATACCTTCGATCCCGTTGATACACCGAGCAAGATATCCAGAGAACCTGGCATCAATGACGGGCACTGTACATCCATTCATCCCGTATTCATCGCGTTCAACTTTCAAGTTGTATGGAATCTCATAAAAAAAACTTCTCGTACTTCTATCCGAACCGATCCATACCAGAGTAGATAGGTAGAGCAGACCAACTCTATAGCACACCAGACCGCGTGCCAAAGACTGATTGCTAGAGTTGACCCACGGGAATGCAGGTGGGACGTGCGATGAGTGGAGATTATAACGCCCTTCCCCACTCCACGACGAGCCGGAGGGATCAGATCCAGTAGGATTGGAAAACGTGCTGGGCATATACGGTTTCGTTCTTCCTGTAATAATGACGCTCTTCCTCGTCCCTTTATATTCTCTCCATACCCATCTCACCCGATACCTGGTCCGACTACATCGATACATCACGATCATGAATTCACAATTAACAGTCACGGTCGCAGCTTCTGGAGCGGAATTGATGCAAACCCATCGCATCAGGAAACCTTCGAGGAACATGCTTTTCGTTCATCCGTCGAGGAAATAATGGACGCCCGATGCCGATGAGCTGAATCCCTCATAGTCTCTCGTCATGTCGAACAGCCCCGAGGGTCCGATGCCAACTTTCACTAATTCCCGCGCCCTCATTTTCTTTTTATCTCGTGCTCCCCGTCGTCGCAGATGAAAAAGAGTACGAGCGACTCTTCGCCATAGGACACCCGATACGTGTGCCGAAGCCAATAATTCTCGGTGAAGGGATATGATGATCGAAGGCGATGCGTGTCCTGGAGGCGCTTACGCCAGGTTTGAGGCGGACCAAGAGACCTCCTCAGCATTGCGCCATTCCTCTCCTTCAGCCCCTCTTCTCTCTTCGCCGTGTTCGCGCTCGCTGGGCACATCATGCCGGTATAACGTTTACTCGTAAACGCGAGGGGTATTACGGATCGAAGATGGTAGAGATGCGTACCTGCTATGTGTGTACGCGTTGTATAGTAACTACCTTCCACCATACGTATATACGTGGGTACACTCCGCGGGGACCAACAGTCCCAGGAGTGTGCACCACGGCCCCGGGGACCGCAGTGTCTCGCATCCGTGCGCGCACTCCTGCTCGGCGGGGGCCGGTTTGCGTGGGTCGCGTACGGCACCTCCGTTTCTTCGCGGCCTGCACCGAGTGCGAGTGTATCCTCCATCTGCTGGACCCTTTTGCCCTCCCGCGGCCGTTTCCTGGGTCTTTCGCTCCTACCTGTTCCCGTATGCCTGTCCTGCTCTGTTTATCTATCCATCGTCTTGGCGTCCTGGGTACCGAAGTAACCGGGCGGCCAAGGGCCTCCTCCGTCTTCGCCCTCTTTGCATCCATCGGCGGAGCGTACCAGGGCACCGATTTTCTTACCGGCGCCCGTATCCATCTCGTTCCCTCACGCATTTTTCTCCCTCACTCCTCTCATCCGGCTCTCCTTTGCGTCTCCTTTTACTCTCTTCTTCAACGCGAGCCGAGGATGAACGTACATAGCGGCCGAGCACACACGCACACACGAGTCTCGCGGTACTTCGGGATGAACGAGAGAAGGCAAGAGCTCACGCACGCGATACTTACCGTCATAAGTTCGTGCCTCACTGATACTTCATGCGACCGAGAAGTCCCATCGAAATATTCTCTGGGCCGTGCGTGCTCCATGCATACCTTGGGTATAATTCGATACCTATTTACTTCCACCTAATTTTATTATACGGAGGTTTTTGCACAAGGTCACTTCGCCAGTGCTTCTGCCAGGATGGGATGAATCTCGTCGGTCGGGTAAAAAAATGACTCCTGCCGTGTTTGAGGAATATTCTTTTATCGGTGAACCACGCGGTTGGGTAGCTGAGGCTGGGAGGAAGGGATACGATGATGCGATCGTATGATCAATAATAACGATCATGGGTAGGGCGAGGTTGATTCTCTAGAGTCTCGACAAAATACAGCACTTGAACGGACATCCTGGTAGAAACCTGCAATCCCGACGTACCTCCCGGGCTATGGGAGTAACCCAACGCTACGCCAGAGAAAGGCAACATTATTATCATATGCTTATATACGTAAAGCGAAAACGTTGATGCAGTCTCGACAGAGGGTTTTTCGGTTGCCTGGCAGCGGTTGCCCGGGCCAATCCCGCACTCTTCGCAACGTTATTTTCACGTCCTCGGGTGTATATCCCCAGTACAAAGTGATCCCTCGGACGAAGCGAATTCAGCGCTAACTGGCCCTTTAAAACACATCAGTGCTGGTTCGAGCCTGCCAGCACGCGCGATTACGTCAAGTACAGGTTTCACTGGAAAATACTCAGGGTCACAAATTGGCGAAAGAGAGCCTTCCGTCTCCCGGCAACCCTTCCGGGCCACAAAACTCTCGGGCAGAAAAGCCAAAGAACCGATAGTCCTGGTTCCATTGAATGCGGAGAACACTTCAATCTCTCTCCCATATTCATTTACTGCCGGCAAATTTCAATGGGAAATTTGTCCCAATCTGCGAAACCTCGGGCTGCTTCGCGGAAACATATTCTATGCGGAAACCCAATTTTTTTTTTAACTTATATTTTTTAAATCTACACTAGCCTGGTAGCAACGCTATTCAGATAATTCGTCCAAGTATCTGTGAAATGCATGGTACGAAAATGTTATCAATTATTAATAATAAAAAATAACTTAAATTAAAAAATTGAATATGGGTAGATGTGCATGTTCCTAAAAACTATAGCACTTGAAAAGAATCTCAAGCAGTTTTGCGATGAAAAATGTTTTCTTTCACCTGATCTATACAATGCCATCGCATTAGCAAGCATGCAAACAGGCTGGTTAACCATGGGTTTCAATGTATTCAGTGCTATAATTACGGTATTGATTGATGCTCGTTGTGGAGTTTCCAAGGGAGACGGCGTGTCGCGCTCGCGAGGTGAAAGGGCTCCTTCCGTTAATATCCGTTCTCGAATATTAAAGAGCGGGGTGGGGGCGAGGCGGGGGGGGGGGGGGAGAGGGTTATGCACGCGAGACACGGAGAAAACAGTCTCGGGCGCGAGACGCAAAATGATAGGGGATATGCAGCCGGTCGAAAGAGCGCGAAACGTCTCGCGCGGTCTTGCGCTCGGTTCCCTTGGCGCACACGATACTTGGGGCTCTCCTCTCTGCCAAGGCTATCTCGAATAACTATGGAAATCACCACGAGCCTCGGTTCTCACACCGTACCGTTTCACTCCGGGCTCTCTCGCACTCGTCTCGACCGGAGAGCCATTTTGCGTTCCTTCTCTTAGGGCTGTGGTATTGCCGCTATTGCTTTTCTCACTCTTGACACCTCTCGCTTGTACTTAAGAATCACCTCACGGTCAAAGTTGAATGTATCCTTTACCATTGGCACACAGCACAAAGCCAATACGTAATATTATTCTTGATTGGACTTACTAAATCCATGGTAATAAGCGGTCGATGTACCCAATTAATCGCGCCCATATAGTCGTTATCGTCGTGGACTGACGCGCTCGCAAAGGTAATCCTCTTTACCAGAGAAATCACGAGAATTCTCTGTAGCAGTCTCAGTGTAATCCCAGGTTGGACCATCTAGTATCCAGTAATTTGCGGCCCGTTTGACAGATTTTGTGTAATTGTTAATTATGTTTCTCGATACGTGGATCCGCCGGTAATGAGACAGATCCGTCCGGCCGCTTCCTCTCCCCCTGTCACTGGCTTGTAATGGTCTCAGAGTCGAAATGCCCGATTCTCAAAGCCACCTCTGAACGTATTAAATACACGGGTCATGCCCGATACCCAAATAACCAACTACCAATGTATTAATACTCCTGACGCTTTGAGGGTGCGAATAGAACAAATACCGTTCCTCCGGGGACGCTACCCTTGCACCGTAAAGCTGCAATTTCAGCTTTGCTTGCCAACGACTCAGTGTGCTCGAAGCCGCACAGATTGCGGGGTTTACCCAGGCGGGAGACCCATTTGCTGTGCAAGTCTTTTGCATAAGAAATCGTTAAGGTCCGTCTTTGAGATACGCTAATGAGTGGGATGGCGAGACATGTTTCAGGTGGTTTTGGTCCTTGCTTCAAGGCTTCTACTTCGACGTTGTTTGATATACCGGCAAAAAATTACAAATGGAATCTGTCCGCTGACGAAATCCCGAACTTTGCGGTGTGAAATTCGATGACCAAGCTTCTTACCAACACCTTATAACCAGTAATACCATACTTTATTTTGTTTCCGTTATGCAATAGACAAACCGCTTACTCGGTACCATTTGTTCGCTGTCGTCGCTATTGCTTGATCCTGCTGTATGGTAATTTTCCGTAGCGGATTCGCCCCACGAACGATCAGTGAACGCATTACGGAACAATGCCCGTGGTCCTGTCCAGTGAACTACGGAACATCTCAGAAAATTGCGGATGCATCGACAATCGTTAAGAATTCCGTTGGGAACATCGCCTCAAAGTCTCATGGTCTCACCCAGCAGAGAGAGAAATAGATCGCGCCGCGAATACCTATGGGCGTAAACGACCCGTGGTACTTATTTTTAGCTGCCACGCTCGTTTCGATTTATATAGATATAGGTTTAAGAGTCGAAGTCGATCGGTGGCGTGTAGTGAGACAGATTCTCCTCTCCATGGGAGAGTCGACGGGCAGTCGAGGAAGAGTGCGCGTACTCGTAAAGTCCTACGACTATGAGGCGGTTCGTTCGACGTATCGAGGAAAGCCGCTTCTTCGCCACTGCCAAGAAATTATTGGCAGGTTAAGACAGAAGGTGAGGGCAACCTCGGGGCCACGGAAGAGAAGAAAAGAGGAGATGAGACGGAGAAGCCAGGCATCAGCGAAGTTGAGAGGGGGACGTTGGAATGCAAGAAAGTGCTGGAATCGTTACGTAGGTGCTATCCAGCCAATGGGTTATATTCCTGAGCGTTGCAGTCCGTTTTATGACCGGCGAAACGCGCCTGGGATCATAGATAGAGGTCCTTACGATCGCTCTGGGAGAACTTGCGCACCGCGCGTCCCAACGACGAGGAATGAGAGAAAGGACAGGAAGAGAAGAGACGAGGAATAGCGAGCGAACGAAGTACTCGAGTACTTGGCATCTACGGGCATGCGAGATATGCCTCGAGAGTCGATGACGACGATCGGACGTCGAGGCTATTTTCTTACGCTTTTAATCCGCATTAAATTGTAATGGCTTCGCGATCGAAGGTTTAGGTCCGCCATGGACAACTGACGAGTGATGATTTACCGAGGACGCAATATCAACGAAGGTTGGACATATTCTAAGATCACAGAACCTATCAACATTTCATAAGGTTTCAATTGCTCTTCAACATGCGAGATCCAACTTCAACGCATATTTTTTAGGATCTCCTACCATCCCGATATCTGTTTTACGATGAAATATTGCATATACCGATCAAAGTTGTTACTACCCCGAAGGGCGTTAAATTGATGATAAATTTCGCGGGTGTACTAAGTGTGAGGTCGCTGGCTTTGACGCAACGAAGGGACTCCCGATGGGAAGGGTAAAAGCGAATTCCTCGTTGTCCTACGTACCGGCGGGGGTTCCGTTATGCCTTAACCGCACAAGGCGACGATCTTCCCCGTCGCCGTCGCCAATGCTCCTTTATTACAGACAGGATGTGCATGAGTTTGCTGGTTCTACGGGGCGGCATAGTTTGGATGAACTATCTCACTCCCTCTTTTAGATTCGAGTTAACGGAGCGTAGACTTAGCCTGTCGGCAGCCATAACGCTCCACTATCCTTGTACTTCCTCATTGCTCAAAGGCAACTCTGTGGATTACAAGTTTTTTCGAATGATCTGCGAGTACATAGCAATACCTTTAAAAATGAGAAGAAACGAAGCGCCGATATTCTATTGATATGTTCATTTGGGTGTGAAAAAAACCGCCTAAGCTTTTTTACATTTAACCAGAGCAATCGTTTCAAAGCGAGAATTACGAGAATCCGATTAAATCCGATGAAAAAAGTTCCCCGAACTTTCCCTACTTTCCCTGAGGCATTTACACCTCCCACACATTTCCAGATTTTCACGGTTTTCCCTTACAGCAGCCACCCCAGAGAAGTTGAATAGAGCTCTATGAACATCCTCGCAACTATAGCTATTATCGACGTCCTTACCCTTTTGCATTACACGTTTTAGTAATACCAAAAATATTCTCTTGATTCTGGTGATTTATACCGAATTCAATGACGATTGATTACTACTCACTAATCAAAAGATTAATACAAAATCAATTACATAATTAGGCAATCATTTTAACATCTCCGTCGATGATTTCTTTTTTTTTGTGGTAAAACTGTTAGACCGCATGCTTATCGATTCCTCCATCTGTCTTCTTTCTCTTCGAAACTGATGGTACAATTAGTTCTTCCCCGTCGAGTACTTGAGCGCAGGTAGACACATAAGCTCTTCTATTCGAAGAATAAGAACCGACTTTCTGCATCAATCGGTTGGATGGTTACCGACTATCGGTGCTATCCGCAGCCGCTTTCAGTGAGCTCTAAGACTCGATAGCTTCCAGTCACCGTGGCTAAATTTCCGATTAATACCGATTTTCTTGCGGGACGCATCCATTGTTCACCTCACTGCAATGTCGGGCTCTACAGCCGCGCGTCGGCAAGGGAATGTCGACGATCCGCGATGTACCACAACCGTGGCTCATCCTCGAGGTGTTCCGACCGTCAGCACACAGTTTACGGCATATTGGTTTTGGGTTATTAGTGCAAGCGATGTCCGCGAGCATTGTCTTCGTCGGACACAATGGCCGCTGCTAATGGCCGTCGCGCGAGAACCTGTAACTCGTATACCATTGTGTCGTAGCATTGTGCCTGGTCTCCTATACCTATCTGCTCTGTATATTGTGTAACTCCGAATCTCACGAACTATGTCTGTCGCGCACTCGCCGAAGGTGCTCGAACCTTCGACAACCCTTCCGCCTATCTTGTCCCATAGAAATCGTTCGCCTTTCGCCGTCTCCACGAGGGCGGCTTCGTTGGCTTTTCCGAAAAACAAGACGATTCTCGGAAGATACCTTCTTCCGTAAGCTTTCGTACATCGAGACCGGAGACACGTCAATGGCAACGAACCGAACCCGTGGGAGAGGCATTGATGTTTTATCGCTCTTGCACATCAAAGATCTCTTGATATTTCGCCGAAGAATCTCGTGCGAGAAGGCGGCTTTGAGGAGCTCGGATTACAAGTCGGCTCCGGGAAAATTTGTATCGTGAGGAACAGGCCTTGCGCTTCCTGCTTCCTTAAAATTCTGTTGTAGTTCGGGGAACTTTGAAGTGCAAATGAGCTTTGCACGATGAACCGGGGGGAAGGGCCGTCATACCCGATGCCTGTTGTACAGAAAGCAGACGAACGAGTGACTGACGAGGATGAGGAAGGCTATTGCAACGAAGTTTCTGTACAATGTAGTCGGGACCGACGTACTTAGGCGATGTTGGCGGTAATGTTCCACGAGCGAGTGTCTGATGGAGATGAGGCCGGGTATCGCGACGGAGAGTATTATAATACAGTTGAGACCGATAGGCGAAGGCATTTCCCTCGGCGCGGCCAATTAACGTAATTATTCGGTATCACGTACATGCCGAACATGGTGGATCCGCTTTCTTCCAGATTGCAGCAAAGTCTGTCTTGGTTTTAACATAAATAAGGCGCGCGCTAATGATTTCGCGAAATTCTATCAAGAAAATCTTATTGTTTATGCGACGCTATTAAAACGGATGAACAAACAAAGGCTGCTTGTATCGCAGTAAGCGCGGCTGTTCGTGGCCGTTCGCAGGCAGTCTCTGGTATTCGGAGCTTCCGCACAGATAGAACATTGTTGTTGAACAAATTGTATTAAAAAATGGGAGAAAAAAATATGACGCAATTTGTATTTTCGCTCGAACGATTAACTAATTTTTGTCCTGGTTTTCCGATTTGCGGCACGATTTTGGGATATCGTGTAAACAATTTACAATTGTCGCTACCTACCGGCCATATTTGGTCCTGTACTCGTGTGTGATTCGGCACCGATCTAGCTCACACTTAAAAATGTTTGCGCGTTACTTTGATATATCTTGCCGTGAATAAACTTACCCTCGACTGCACGATTTCTGATATCATTACGACGAATCACTATTGCTCTCGTCTGCCACCCCCCCCCCCTCTTTTCGCGCGGTGCCTCATCCGGCTCGCCGATAATTATTTACGAAATTGCGCGGAATATCCGTTGGTCGGCAAGTATCCCGGTACGGCAATTATCGTACATCTTAATAGCATTTTATAATAACGCCGTATCACGCATGGCCCCAAATAACACGTTGTCCGGGTACGCTCGCGAGCTGTGTTGGAACGGTAATAATTAATGGGGGGGCCACCATTGTTTCACGCCTCCGAAGCTACGGTGCAGCCGCCATCGAGCTCGCGATTTCGGGAATAAAGCATCAAAGAAAAAAAATAGAATAAAATAAAGTACCAACGAGAAACACGTGGCGAAAGGGTACTACCACGTTCGTGGAAAAAAACAATCGATCGAGAAACGAGTTAACGAGACTGCTCTGTTCGAGACAGCGTGGCGGCCAGTGGTAACGGCGCGCTTTGGTCGGACGGTGGTAACAGACAATTCCATGACGAAACTATTCGTGGTTTTCTCGACAAGGGCAAGGCGAACCTTGTTTGGTGAGCCGTGGGGTCAAATAACCAGCGTTCACCGACGTCTGGTTTCGTACGACGTTTGAATCCAATCCCAACACCCCGTTTATTCTATTCTGGTTCGAACGAACAAGTTCTCGCCAGCCCGAGACACGTGGCTCAAGAGATTAAAGAAATTCCCATGACTTCCGAGCAAAGTTGTCTCTAGCATTGCCGTATACCGATTGGCTTGTCAGTGTAAATTCGACACATGATGCTGAAAATTGCGTACATTGATTGCGATAAACGCGAAACTAGGGTAAATGTGACGAATATGATTCGATCCGTATACATCATTGATTTACGTGCCACAATCGGCGTGGACCATATTCACCACTTTTACCCTATATTTCATCAGCAAGGTCGTAGTTCAAGTAGCGGTGGCAAATTGGAAATTGAACGGACGGATGAGACGAGTGAGAACAAAAACGAGCGGTGGACGTGTGAGCTGACAGACCTTGTGCCTGATCGTGCGAGAAGGCGTCCGGTACTCATCCATTCCCAGTCCGTTCTTTCATCTATCCGTCTCGGTTCTTTCTATACAGTACGCTGATTTTGTTTTTCTCTCTTCTGTTTGCACCTTCGCGCAGGCTATACTTATACCCGTCTTATTCATTTTTTTCCCCTCGAACCCGCACGGCCCGGCGTTGGTTGCCGGAGTTCTCCACACCGCGATTCTTATTTAAGCCGTCTTTTTCTCCCTGCCCACTTGTCTCTTTCTCTTCTTCGAGCAGTCTTCGATAGGTGCCTACCTTACGCACTTCGGACGCGCATTTAATTTAATTGGTATTGACGCCCCGGCAGCGCTCTTCGCTCGCTTACCCGACTGACCGAAACGATATTGGATGCGAGGCAACACGTCCAGGATCTCTAGTCAACTGTCGATTGGCCACTTTTCGTTATATCGATTCATTCGACAAAAGTATATGTTTAATCGCGAAGGCGAAATAACGCCCGAAGGTATTTACACCGTTGGCCTTTTTCGTTGACAAGGAAACCCAATTTCACTTGGGTTTCGCACACTCTCTTCCCCAAAGTCCGTATGATCGAGGTTATTCTACTTGTCGGTCATTACTTTGTCGTGACTGCCAATGTAATTATCGTATATCGGGTTTGCGGACGTCCTTCAAAAAATTTCATTCAAGAATCCTCAATTTTTTTCACGCTATGCTGCAACATCTGTATTGACCATAAATGTTAACCAGCGTGTCGTCACATATTGGTGGCAAAGTAACAAATTGCTGGTTACGAAGAATGGTCCGGCGACAAGATAATTGCCGTAAAATATCCGAGCGGATATTCCGTCGGGCCTTAGTTATGAAATCCAAAAGAGTACAGAAACATGAGAGTTTCTGTACGTTTCCACTCTTTTGACTCCCATTCGTCATTATCTTCTATATCCTATTTAATCGCATTTTCCGTTTGGAATTTGGTTAAATTTTTTTACAGTAATAACAACGATCGCTGCATATTTCGAGTGAAAATACATAATTTATCAAGTAAAGTCTGAACGACCTCGGTTCCCGGTGTGACCGAAACTTTTGCGTTTCAAGGTTTCACCGGGAGTTTTAAGGGGACGACGAGAGCCCGGGCGCAGAGTTGCTAACTTGTTATCAAAGCGCGAAGCAGCTCCTTCGCGAGCGTTGAACTTTTGCTTCGCCATTCTCCTCCACGTTGTGGTTGTCGAGAACGAGATCTGGTATTACGATCAATGAGTTTGGGCCGGAGCCATTTTCCGAGCATCATATTAAGATACATGTCGCTTAAACGGCGATAACAATGTCGCGTCGTTTGTTAGGCAACCAGAGGGGCTCTATAACGAAGAGGAAGCGGAATAGACGGGAAGAAGAAGAGGATGAAAAAAAAGATGTGCTTGAGAAGAGTAACGAGTTGGAAGCCGGAACATAAAGTGGGCTGCGAGTGAACGAAACGGTGGGACGGGCAAAGAAGCTTGGTGATCACTCGAAGAGCGAAGCTCGACTGGAGTGAGCGAGGCCAATAAGATTGCCAGGATATACTAAAGCGACTACACACATACACGGACGGCAGTAGAGAACAATGTATCACGAGTCACGCTTCCGTAGACATTCGGAATAAACGATACAATTGTTGGCCCTGCGAGGTAAGGTCATTAGCCAGTTTTTGGCGGATATTCCTACATTACCGACGGCCTAATATGATTCGAGGGCCCGTCACTGTAGGATGGATATCACGAGTAGATTGCGAACGACGTATGTTTCAAGCTACATCGCTATCGCTTTTGGGTCCTGACAGAAAGGGAAATAAAGTGTAGGGTAGGAACGATCCGCGCATGACAGCTTCCTGCTAATCGGAAGTTCTCCGGGGACCGTCGAGGAAGGCAGTGAAAGTACCTAAAAAAAAACGATTCACAGTTTTTTTTATGCGACACGACATTTCTTCTCGTTTCTGGCACGATGCCCTCCCGCCGTTGCTGACTTATGCCGCAGGATCATAAGTTGCAAGTAACTCGTCGTGACGAACTCGGATGCAATCTTGGATTATGATACACAAACTTGATAGAAACAATCTCCTGCGGAGAACTTCCCTCTTATGCAAATCATACAATTTACCACCGGCCAAGTTGAAACGCGTATTCGTGCCCGTTGGTTATGTATACAAATATAAATAATCAATTATACCTACGTATAATGAATACCAGATGGAGTGTACGGAGATGGGGTAGAGCCGTGGATGCTCGGATGCCACAGGAGCCCCGGAGCGTTGAGGAAACGCGCGGCCATCATAGGGATAACTCGCTTTTCCCGGCGCGTTAAAGTCGACTGTCAGGTCCTGGGCTTTCATTGCATCCTTGTATCGCGCCGCCGGCCAAAGAGGTCCGAGCTGGAACGAGCCAGTGAGTACGGAACGAAAGCTGGCGGAATTCCGAGTTGATCGTTCCTTTTTGCACCCGTGGGGGCGACGAGAGGTGAACTGAGAGACACCGGACAACGGAACGAAGAGCATCAAGGCTTAGTGATCGCGGAGAACATACTCGAGCGATCCTGGACCAGACGAAACGTTCCCTTTGCCGATGCTGGACGAATAAGTCCTCGCAGCCATGCCGGAGCCACGTTCGGCTGTCACCGTTCAAACTATAATCTGACCGTTTGGTGTCCGGGTCCTTACGAATCTTTTGGCGTCTTCGCTTCTGGCTCGATCCTCGGCGATACGATCCGCCGAACCTTCCCGCACGTAGCCGTGTTGGCATCCGACATGATCAGCCCTGATTCCACCTCCTTGTGCTTCGATTCCAAGCGAGTGTATGTTCCACATGCATCATTTGGACGACGAGTTCGTGGAGCACAGATCTTGGTAGAGGGACCAGTCAGTGACGCACTTGAAAATTCTCACAGCCTTCTAACCCTTTACGTTGGCCACATCCACCTCCCTCGCGGCTAAGAGGTTCCTGTCCGCACAGGCCGCGTGAGAGAAGAAGTTCCTCTCCGTCATCCGCACCCTGTCTCGTTCCATTTTCGCGCGCACCAATCATCTCCATTGACAGCGCAGCCCGGCTCGGATGCAGTAAAAACTTGCTTAAATTCTGCTGCCGCTGTGCCACTGCTGGCTTCGGCACCGTCCTGTCGTTTGGCTTTTCTTATTCCTTGTATCCGTCTCACTCCGCTCCCTTCGACTCTCCTTCGAGCGACGATTTTTCTCACTCTCCTATCTTCCTCTCAACCAACTTTTTGGCATCCCACGAGACTGTGCGTGGCCTCGGGACCACTCTCTATCCCCGGAAAATCCCCCATGCACGATGTCCTGTCGAATGATGCAAATGACAAGTGACTGATTTACTCCCGCGTTGTTTTTTCATTACATTCCGTGTACCCGCCTGTCGGAATTTGGGGCCAAGACGTTATAGGAAAATCGTTCTATTGATTCGGTCGCCGAATTCACATATAACACTGCATAATCGATGAGTGGGCAAATGGGCGTCGGATAAATCTCAAGATGGAGCTGAAGACATCCGCGACACTCGTTTCCAATCGCAATTTTTAGTCCCTCAAGGAGCTTCCGGTGTAAAGTCAAATGACAATAGATGCGCAAATGACCATCAAGTACCTCACCGAATTGGCTCGAATTTGAAGTCTCCGCTAGACAATTCATTTGAATCGTCAAGGGAATTCTAATGAGTTTGAGATACACGAGACAATGTTTTCAAATAATAGCTCAAAACCTCGTTAACGGGCCAAAAGTTTATTTGTTTACTTTACACAGATCCTACCTTCATGTACTTTAAAATAAAAATAACACTGTACAACCGTACCGTAGATACGATTCCCAAGCGTCAGACACCTAAGCGTACACGCGTGATCATGAATCATAGGAGCAGTCGTGGTCCCTAGTCCTGCTCAAGCGCAAGGCCCGGCAGCTCGTCAGATTTATAGCTCCGAGGATTCGCGGGAAGCGCGAATGCGAGCGGAAGGTATCCAACTTTTCAACTCGCTCGTCCGTCGGCCCTCTCAGTGCAATGCTCATGATAGCCGAGATAGCCGAAGGTATACCTCGAGTAAAATCCAGCGAACTCGAGCGCCTTGTACTATCGTATAGGATATACTCTTACCTATACCTACGATATAAACCCGCAGCCCTGCCGGTGTATACGACACTCCTTTGTTACGCCTCGTTATCCGATCTGCGTCGAGGAACGAAGGATCTCTGAAGCAATGCGAACGTACACGTATACTATTGTAGGGATATACAATTCTGTAGGTACTGGAAGGGAACCAGCTCTCTTTGAGAAATGTGGAGTAGTACCCACGTCCGCTTGGGTACCCATCGAGCTATCTCTCCGAAAGTGCTCACCAAAGCTGTGCGAACAAGAACCCAAGTATCCCGGCGTAATCGCAGCGAGTTCTCACCGATTTCTCCTAGAGAATTTTTTCTTTCTCAATCTCTAGTAGTTTATGATAGCGAAGGGCTCCAGGAATAGGCCTAGGCGCTTGGTAGCAGTCATTCTGGGTCTGCAAGATGTCGCCAATGTCACAGCTACTTGATGCGCTCGGTCTTGCGATGCTGCAAGCTTTTTACTTGCCCAAAGGTGTCGGGACTTTGGTCACGTGACGATCATCTACCGATGCCGAAGGGCGAATCAATTCGGCCGGCAGCACAAAATACACCAAGTAGATCCGGTCTCTCCTACATTTGACTTTCTTCCGCCAGATGATCCTTAACGGGTAAAGGCAGGGTTTTTCCAAGCAGCTGCACAATGACATCCCGCTCTGGTTCCTTCTCGCAGGTTTCAACGAAAAGTGGAGCATTAGGAAATTAGTTGCGTATGCTCTTAACGGGCGAGATACTCTGAATATGTGCCCTGTGCGCTTCTCCTGACTTGGGCAACTTTACGTCAAGTTTGGAAGGATCAATACATCTAACGCAGTATACTTTGGTATTAGATAATCGATGATGGTTCGTGGTGCAAACTGGTCAAACACCGACGCGTTTGGGGCACAGTAAGAAGGTGATAAGGTCCTGCAATAATCCTCAAAGTTTCGATGTGGTGTTGTCGGATGAACCGGCTAGCCAGGGCTAGATCGAGGAAAGCGTTCCAGCCGGCTCGAGATTCCACGTCTGGAAGCAGAGAGATTATGTGCCGAGGGCCGGGACAGTCTGTCGGAGTCTGTTAGAGTCACGGCAATCCTATGGGCAATAATGTAAGGTAAGGTGGATCCCGTTCCGCGCTATCTCGCTCAAGAGTTGAATTAATAATCGGCAGATCGCCAAGGATAGCGAGGCGCGCTGAATATCGCGATTCTGGCCTCACTCGAACTGTCTCGAGACAGTGGAGAGGATCGCCGGGAGTTTCAGTGAGTGGTGTGCAGTAGGAGTATAATAGTAGTTGGGCGTAGTATCAGTTGTAGTTGCGAAGGAAGAAAGGCAATATGGACTTAGGGGAGGGCGCGAGACTCTAAGAGCTCGAGCATTGAGTTGATTTATGCCAGATCGGAGATAGTCTGCATGACTGCTACTCTTGCACAGCCCCGGCTCCGCTGGTCTGGCTCGTTCTCCATTGCACTATCCTCTTCCGACGTACCCGGGGAGCCGGGGTCTTACGGACCGGCGCGTAGGCATATCCACCTTCGGGCGCATGTGGAAGTTTCTATAACTATACGGGGCTGTCGGGATTCACGGTGAATTCGCTCGTAGTGCATGCTGAGAAAAGGGAAATCAGGAGAGGAAAAACGAGAACAAAGCGGGAGAAGGGGAGCAAGTGATGAAGTAGAAACGCACGAACATAAAAATAATCTAGGAAAGAGGGTCATTTTGCAAATAAGTATGAAGGGCGTTAAAAATAAAATACAAAATTTGTCTTTCATTATTTGTAAAAATAAAAATATTTTGAAGGTTGATATTTAACACTTTTTTTGGTTATATGTCTCAGTTCTTCCACGCTATTCCGTTTCGCACAACGAACCCCTGACAGGAGAGACAAATTCCAAGAAAACCAGTACATATTTAATAATCGCGCGGAGAAAAAGAAAAAAAATTGGATTCTTCGTGAAACATTGATATCGTCGTCTCGCGAAGCATACGTAACAATGATGTTTACATTGTGATTCCCAGAGCTTGTCTCTTCCTCGTCCCGAGCGTTCGGTCCTTGGGCAAAGTGAAAAGGTGGCGAGACCGGGGGGAATCGCAGGATCGCGAAGATGAGGGCGAGTTGGCGGTGGTGGCCAGCCGCGTCAGGAAAGAGAACGGGGAAAGAACGCTGACTAGCTGTCAACGGGCTTTGAAAAATGTGCTAAGTCGAGAAAAAGTGGCTGGCTTGGCCGCAAGCGCCGTACACCGATCCTCTCTTTCACTCTCGCTCCACGAGGACTTTCGAGGGCGAAGCTGTTCGAGTAGAACGAAGATCGCCGTTTGGTGTTCCTTCTCTGTCCCGTTCTCCCACCCCGGTTTTCTGCTCGAAGCGCCCGACAGTAGAAACAGCAACAGCATCGCAGTCCAACAACTCTTCGTCCTCGTCCCATTACCCCGACGATCCTTCGCTTCTTACCTGCCTGTTAACCGCGATACAGCAAAACGGTACAGGATCGGAGAATGTGGAAGGACAGCCAAGGCTGCCGGTACCATTAACATTAACACGCGCCAGCCGGCGAGCCAACGATCCAATGCTTCGGCTACCACCGACATGAGCCTCACGCACGCAGGCACGCACGGTTTATAATACCATTCAACGCTGATGCACCCCTTTCGACACTTTCGTAATAAGTATGTAAATAGGAGAATTGCGTACTCCGGTACGACGGTACCCGGTAATATTGTGAATTCCCCCATGTCGGACAGGCATAGAACATCAGACCAAGACGTATGGCACGATGATTTGCTATCTTCCAGTTCTCTTTCACCGTTTATCTTTTTGTAGTTCTTTTCTCTCATTGTTTTATCATTTATTTCCACGGTTAATCTAACGGATGATACGAGGTCTCTGTAATCTCGAAGCTTTGATCGCTACAAGCGTCCGAAGTTGTACGCCGAAGTGGAATCTCGAGAAAAATAATCGCTCGGCGGAGCTTGCGGTCTTATCACAGCGCGATCGATGATCTATCGGGCGAGTGCCGAAGCGCGTCCATCTTCGGCGCTGCAGCTTGTCGTCGGGAGGTCAGAGGATGTTACACGTAACGATCTATACGCTCTCGCACCTGTTATCGCGGGATTGTCTATACTCCTTACGAGGTAACGGAACTTTGACGATGAAAGCTGTTCCGGCTGCTCAGTCGTCGCTTTCCCACAGTCCTGAGGAGCCGGGCATTAAAAATCGATATATACCATTAGCGTTCGTTGATCAGAAACGAGTCGCAGGGACGTGATGTCATACTATAAAAGATGCAAAATTGACGAAAGTGAAATGACCAATATGCCGTCAATATTTTCGAGTAAATTGAATCGATTAAATCGAAAAATAAAAAAAATGAAAAACAGAAAAGTACCTAAAGAAAATTACTTCCCAGTCAACAACCAAGCAGTTTTCGAATACGCCATTAATGACAAAAGTGCCTCTTAGATTTATTACACAAAACGGTTTTTCGCTAATAAAATTGACGTCAAGACCATATTTCAAAAATTTTATCCTCATGTCACGTCAATGAAAATTTCCTTTAAAATCGCATCGCGAACTTTGCATATGTTGTCTTCTTCTCGACACAGAAAAAAAAAAAGTTCATTGCCCTTGAAGATTGACGCCAAGGATAACGCGACAAAACGGTCAAAGCTCGGCGGCGACTGCCCACGAGACTTTCCCGATGATAACGATTAAACGAGGTTAATGCTTCGAGTCTTGCTCCGACACTCGTGGGCATGCGGCGCGTCAGGATAATAATAATTACGTCTCCTCCGGTCGTCGGAGGTGTGCCATAATCGTTCGAGTCGCCGCGGGGGGTGCTGGTGACCACCGGTTCGATATGGTTTCACCGTCAAAGCTCTTGGACTCCTTCTCGCTGCGGCCATTCGCTTCCTCGCTCGCTCGCGCGTAGGTGGCCTGTCCGATGACGATGACGCGACATCCAGGCCGGGGTCTGGCGGCAGCGTGGCTTTTATCACTGCGTTCCCGATGCACTTGCTCCACGATCCTCCGCTACCAACGTCATCGCTGCAACGACGACAAGTTTAATCACACATCTTTCGCACCACGATGAAAATGGTTCCGTAAATGGTTTCGTACGCGTTCGGCCTGCCAACTCACGTACTCCTCGAGACTCTCCCCATGACTATCCGGCTACGATAGGAATATATGCAAAACGTGCTGTATATTCACGTGTGCAACGACTGCCGCATTCTGCAACAGCCACCGGCGCGCCGATAATTGAGTCACACAGCAGCAGCAGCAGCAGCAGCAGCAGCAGCAGCAGCAGCAGCAGCAGCATGCACCAGGAGCGTGAGGTCGCTGAGCGGCGACGCGACAAATGATGTATCGGCGAGTCGGTTCGTTTCCCCAGATAGCGGATCTATTCGGTGTATAACTGTAGCTGTATTTAAAGGCACAGAGGTACAAACCGTGCATATACAAATGTATGTGCATGCATGTGCGTGTTACACGTAGAAACCGCGGGCTTCGTGGGCTCCTATAGGAGCCGTCGCACGGTTGGGATACTGACACCTGCATGCAAACCCGGAGTTCCGCAGACGCGTTCCGCCGGAACCCACAACCCGAGGGAACCTCGTGTCTATTGGCACGATCTACGCGTACGTATACGTTTCAACACGCTGCTAGCGCCTTCCCATGCCCGTTGCGTGACTGCGTTCAAACATCGGATCGTACAGGTACGTAGTGTCCCTTTCGATTATCCGTTCGCGGTTTGGATTTACCTACGCGAAACCGGAACGGCTATTCGTTTATGGTGCGATCGTGCCCGAAAAGATGCCATCATGCGGCCAACGAGCGGAGATTGACGGACTGATGCGCGATACACGTCAGGGCGTTCCAATTTGTGTGTGTATGTGGAGACCGATTGTCTCCACATACACACACAAATTCTTTATTTATCGAGTTCTTTCTTCGGATTCTTTATTTAATGCCGCATTTAAATATTTATTTTATTTAAATAATAGTCGGTAATGAAATTTCTAGCAAATGCCGTTTTGAGACTGCAGATAGCCGAGGAAAAAGAGAACTGTATTTTCCTGCGTCCGCCAGTTCCGCGGGGATGGACGATTCTCTTTTTCCTCAGCCGTTTGTGGTACGAAAATGGCGATCATTACAGGTTTTCCGACCGACTGCGGTATTTCACATAAACTCAACGATGGACGGTTTCCTCATAAATACCCGTAAAGTCAAACTTTCAAGAGAGTGTATCCAAGCGTGGGTGGGAACGACTTGCCGGTGCATAAATGGGTTAATGCGGTAAATCCACTCCAAATACCAAGCGATACATTTGGAAGCGCACAGCGGGGAATGCGAACTTAAAGCACCGTGAATTTCGAGTTTGTTGACGCGCTAAAATTAACTAACTACTTGACGACACTCGTGCGCTCCCGCCACAGCTACATAACCCAATACATTCCGCACTTCTGCGCTCATTCGCAAGCCGCATCTTGCATGCCATCGAGCGACGCAGCTTAAGGATGTCGGGCACGCGCTCACGTGTGAATGCCAAATGTGAGTAAAATTATCGTTGTCGCACTCTCGACGGAGCAAAATATGTCTCGAATGAACTTTGCCTGGATGCGTCAACGCGACGATCATCAGTGTCGAATTGAAGCTTCAATGAGAATTCTCGAAGATAGCGCGTCGTCTCTCATAGTGTGTCGTCCGACATTCTGTAAACACGACGATCTTGGTGACAACGACGATGACTGAGAAAATAAAGTATCGTACGTACGGTCAAGCCACTGAACGATAAGTAGCAACCGTGAATTAATGGCGATCGTAAACACTCGCCGACGAAAATCCATAAAATAGTCATAATGATAGTAATTTTATTGTTATTGTTATTGTTATTATTATTGAATATAGTTCGATCGTAAAAGCGGTTAATTTATAGAAGGCCGTCGCTATACCGTAAAAGCCGGCTTTAACTGCGTGGGGAAGAAGTGAAGAGGACTTGGAGGACTCACCGCGGATGTTTGATACGTGAAGATAGTATAGCTCTGAGATGAATGGTCCAAGAGTCTACGACTCCCGCCGGCCATTACGAACGAAGAACGAACGTATGGATACATATTTTATCACATTAAGATAACGAATTAATTCTGGTCGTTCGCATCTTCGCTAAACGGCGACCCAAGGCTAAGCTAGATTTTTGTCTTTCTGCTCCAATTTTCTCGAGACCCTCTATAAGCTGGCGCCCAAAAGCATACGAGAATCCGCCGGTCGGTAATAAAAACTGTATAAAATCCGCCCGAGCTACGACAACCCCCTGCTGATAAATAAATAAAAATAATAATAAATCGGAGTTACAGAAAGTCCATTAATATTTGACGCAACTTTTTGGGCTCTCAGGTCATTTCGCTGTCGTTTCGGTCGTACAATTTTGTATTCGAAAAATACACTCTTTAAAAAATTACATCACGATATCATTCTTTTGGCGGCAATTTCGCAGTCTCGAAGCGAACTTAATAAATTATATTATGCATCACTAATATGGCGTTACTCTCAGCTGCATCACGGATTATCTCGTGTCGGATTGCGAATTTTGCGCAATAACTGGGACACGTACCTTACCCCAGTGTACGCGCCTTACGCGTCGACATAACTTCGCGTTAAATCCGACAATTTCGTGTGGCAGTAAAACCGAGGTTTCGTGAGATACGTACAAACGCGCGGTGACGTAATTATCAGGCACTTTTGTCCGACGATTCGCGAGAGTCACGTACCCATAGGACCCCATAAGATGCTGTAGATCAGGTCCCGTGCGAGCCGCCTTCAGCGTGCTTTCTTTTTCGTTTTTCGTTTTTTTTGTCCCTGTACCTCCTCGAGGTAAACGGCAGCCCGGGCACGCACGCCATTAAGTAATGCAGTCGGTTTCTTCGGAGCTGTCGCGCGAGGTTCGCGCGCGATCCACTCCCGCGAACGACACGGTGAACTTGTTTCAACGCCGAGCGAGGAGGGACGGCAAAACGACAGTTTCGCGCTCGTTCGGTTCTCATCTCGGCTTGCCGAGGCTGCGGCGAAAGACCAGCAAGATTCGAGTTCTGATCCGCGGAACAGCAAACGGCGAGGAAGAAGAAGAACGAAGAGTGCACACGAGCTTTTTATTCGCAGGCCTTTTGGACTCGCGCTCGCCTTCCGCAGCTCGCACCGGCGCGGACGGCGAGAATGGCATACGAGGGCTTAAGAGCCACGCTAATGGCGTCAATGCCAGCATACTCGCGCCTCTCGGGATATTAGAGGACCTCTCGCACACCGAAACGGAAGCTCGCCCCGACGCACGGGTACACTATTAACGCTCCGTGAAATTCTCGTTGCGGGATCTTCGAAAAACCGACGAACCCTCGAGGTCGTACGTCTCGGTCGAATTATCTCGAGTTTGATTCGGTCGTCGGTTTCGCGAGTCTGCACAGCCTTCGTGCGCACCGAGAATGCGCGGATGAAAAAAAAGAATGCATTTTAAGTATTTGAGCTAATAAAAGTTGACTTAAAAAAACAACTAAACATGTTGAATACTAAGAAATCCCATGGACGACATACCCGATGGTAACCTTGTGGCGAACATTTTGAAAAATTTGAACATTTTTACACGGTACCGTTTCACAGATTTCCGTGGTTTCATTATTCAAATAATTAGGTCATCCGTTGAAATGTCCTTAATTTTCTTTTTACCCTCCGCATATATCACTGTATAGAAGTGCGAAACTCAAATTATTTTGAAATTCGCTATTATAATATATTTTTTTTCAATTAATATAGATTAAAAACGTAACATTTTCGACACAACAAATTTCAATTGCCCAGTAGCGTTACGCCTTTGCCCCACCAATGGAACGAAGCGAATCATTGCACGCGATAGATGTGAAATCGAATTTTTCGCCGGTAACCTTAAAATCCTCTGGAGCAGAGACGAAGACAAAAAAAAAGCTTCCGTCCCGCTGACGTACAATCTCATCAGTGATATATAAACTCTCTCGACAGTATTAACACATGCTGCAAATGCACCGGTACAATTTTTTGCGTGCTTTGTCCCCGGATTCTCGAATAGGAAGTTCTTTCACGAAGAGACCGAACGAAAAGAGATCGGCGTACGGAGAGCAAGGCGCCCGGGATGTCGGGTAGGAGGACGGTGCAACGCAAAAAAGAAACGCGATAGCGTCGCGGTGGCAGCGGGGGCGAGGGGAGGGTGGGGGCACATTGTCGGCACGAGAATAAAGAGAAATTTTATTGGGGTATTGGCCCGGCGCCAGGGTCGAACAGAATAAAATTCTACACCGAGATTCCTCACTGTTCTCTATACCTCTTTCCCTCACTCCCCGGGTTTTGGCCGTCTTCGCTGTTGGCTTCGCGTAGGAAAAGCTACTTTAAAACGCAATTTAAGCGTCACAAATGAATTCTGTCCCATCTGGGTAACACGAGCACTCTCCGGCTACAATTTTTACCCCGACTCGCAAGAAATCCGAATCCGACGCGCCGCGGCGCTCCTTTATCTTTGCGAGATGTTTTTCCTACTCGTCCCCCCTCCATCCTATAAATTTTCGTACTCTCCCTCGGGATTTCCCTGTATAAACTGTTACGGAGAGGAAGAAGATGATGAAAGGAAAAAAAAACTAAAACTTCCGTATTATTAAGCCCGATAATGGAGTAGTTGCGGCCCTTCGGCCCGTGCGATATTGCAATGTATGCCGAGACCGCTGAGAATCTCTTTAATCGACAGCTCCCGGTTACTCGCGATTATTTCCGGGTCGGCGCCGAGGCGCCAGTCTGCGGATGTGCGTAGTCGCTTCGAGGGAGGTGGCTCCCTTGATTTTCTGTGCCTCCTCGGTTGAAGCCACCGTAAGCTCGGGGCTTTCCGCTCGCTTCGTCTTACGGCTGTCCTGCTCATTCAGCTGGCGTTATACATATAACGTTGCACATCGTGCCTGCTTTTGCCGTCGTCCCTTAGTCGATAAATTCAGTCGATGATCGAAAGGCGTGACTAACTGGTGCGCTGTCGGTGTACAATATAAACTCCCGTCGTCTGATCCCGACATGCCCGCCGACTTTGGCACGGAATCGCGCCTCTAATTAGACGCTCGCTTTCTCAGTCTGTCTGTGCACTGCCGCGACTGTTGCGAAGTCGAGATCTGTGCCGTCTCTCTCGTCGAGGGCACCCGAGAACGAGAAACTATGAGAAAGCTCGAGGGGAAAGGACTTTAACTCATTAAGGATGGATTTTTCCGACTACTCCATGGAAAATATTTAAAAATAAAGTTTTTACGCCGAGAAGAGCAAGGGAGGATTTAAATCCTGTGAAGTAAGTAGGCATAACAGTATGATTAAGAAAACGAAGGGAAAAGAGGGATTTTTATTATGTCATCCAAATCACTTCTATGCACTCCCAGAATGGTTCAGGGCAGGGCAAAGGCTCTAAGTACCTGCCGTACGTACTGAAGTAAAAGAGCAGAGAGAGCGCGTCGTTTACTCTGCATGCTAAGACAGTATATTGTGAGCTCCTGTCCTAGCATATAAAGGAAAACAAAGTACTCAAGTACGCACACCGCCAGATACGAAAGGTACATTACCTTTCATACCTGGCTTTTCAAACTATTTCATATCTAGTCGTCCGCGCACTTGAACACTTATATGCGTATAGTAACTTAGGGCTTTTGCCCAACTCTGGAATGGATGGATCGTCAAACAACTAAACCGCCGAACCTCCGTCCGCGAAACCTCGTCGATTCCCTCCCTCGGACAGATCGTCCGACGATTCTGTCACCCTCCGTCGTATTTTACATCGCGCTGACCAGGTAGTACAATTATCTCGGCGACAATGAGCGAACGAGTGTAATTAATTAGTTCGACGGTGGCGCATTTTCCTCGGTATGTCTCGGCAGCGGCGGTAGTGACGCGGCAACCGCGGAGTAAATAGAGACGCGAAAGTGAGCTTGCGAGTAGTGGTATCGAGCTAAGTAGAAGACGAGGAATGAGAGTGGCGTGGTTGGCGAACGGAATGGAAGGAAGAGAAACCCACGAGGAGGAGTATAGAACACGACTATCGTGACAACAACGACGACAACGACAACGCCGGGAGTCAGAGGCAACGAGCGAAATGCCAGGGAGACCGGTCGTCGTTGTCCTCTTCGAAGTCGTCGTCGTAGTCGTAGTCGTCGTCGTTTCGTCGTTCCTCTTCTCTCCCTTTGATCCAAGGATTTGCGGCTCTATTTTGCATTCCGTCTCGTCTACCACGTTGCCTGAGATTCTCTCGCGCACTTTGTCTCCCACATACTACCTCGGGATCCTTTCCATTCCCCTTTTTTGTGTGTGTACACATCATTGTGTTTCGTATACATACACACACACGCGTAACGAATCTTCCCATCCTCGGGTCTTTGCAAATCTTTCTTCCGTGGTACGCGAGAGCGGCTTCCTTTTAAAACGAATAAAATTAAGACGAGCAAAGAGGCAAAAGCCCGGCGTATTGTCAAGCAACCGCTAGGCCGAGCAATTAGCCCACGCCATCCATACCCCGTACTTTTCATCGTCCCCTTTCGTCCCCTCCAGCGTCGTTTCGTCTTTTGTCGACGGTATCGCTCGACTCATTCCTCTTCGTTCATCCTCGAGTGTCTTATACGCGAACGAGACGGTGAAAAGAGCGAGGGAGAAGGAGGAAGATTGAGAGGAAGATACAGAAATGGTTAAGAAGATGCCAAAGTCAAAGAGCGGGTTTCTCCCGCGGGATGGAGGCTCATTTTGCCCCGTTCTCATTCTATTCCTCCTCCCCTTCGTAACGCGAAGCCAAGAAGTACGCGTTCCCCCGCGGCCAATCGGACGGGGTCACAAGGCAACAGCACCGAGCGTCGGTCCAGAGTCGCGGGCACATCGGCGAAAAATAGACTGGCCTAACCGCGTGGTGTCTGCGACGCTCGACGAAATTAGCGACCACGCGGATCCTCGCAATTTTTGGCACGCCGCACGAGAGACGCAGACACGCGTTGTTTCTATCCGGCGTACGCTGAAGGAACCAGCTGCACTTTGAGGGCATCCGCGTAATTACGCTGGTACGCAATGATCGGCACTTAAGCTTGGTCGAATAATCCAAGAGTCGGAGAACTTGACGCACCACGAATTGTCCAAGCGTGTACTTTCAACTTGCTTGATATTTTCGAGCCGTGAAGACATCGACCAAGATATCCAGAAAAACCAGGCATCGATGACGGGCAGTGTACGTTTCGTTCATTCCCATTATATCCTAAAACTACTCATGATGTCGGTCCCATAAAATTTTAGAGAGTCCTGGCGGTTTTACTTACGACCCTGTTCGTCTTTTCGCAGTTTTACTTAAAGATGTATGGGTCACAATGCGTTTCTGTTCGATCGTTATAAAAGTTTGCTACTTTGCAGGCAAAGATACACTGAATCGTTTGCAATTTTTTCAGATTTTTTGACCGTGTAGTTTTGTAGTAATGCGTGTACAAAGCTACATAAGGTGGCGTGTAAACGTTTCGGATATCAGTCGGTAACAACAGAGCGTATCGATTTTCCCCACCGATGATTGTTAGATTCGAATAAAAAACCTACCACAGCGAATAGCATACTATCAGACAGTTTGTGTCCAGATTTCATGAAAATTCACGGTTTCGTTTCTGAGATAAATTTAATAAACGAAATAATCTATCTCTGTCTGGCCGCTTGCTTTTTCTGCGTTTCTCGCATGTACACTGATTGACGCGGTCAGTGGAGTCCTTCTCTGGTTCCCCTCGCTCGATTTCGGCGCAAACATCCTTAATCTCTTTTTCAGCGCCTTGTTCTTCCGTCAACAAAATGTTATCAGGGAATAACCCGCACATTTTAATATTATGTGAATCAATTAGAATGATCAGGTCGTGGGACATTTCACGAAGGAACCTGAACTGGGGAAAGCTAGAGAATAAACAAACCCTCTAAGGAGATGGGCTTTCCTACGGACACTTGGACAAATTAGACCGTGGAAGGGAATTCTTAAGAAAGCTGGATTAATTAAAGTCTGGCAAGAAGTAGTACATTTAATTAATTCCCACCGTAATCTCAAAATACCTTTCAGTGTCCCTTACTACCTGTTTTTCCCATGGCAGTTTCACTTAATGCCTCTAACGGTCCCCTTGTTTGTGGCCAACGAGACCTTGTCAAGAGATAATTCGCACATTTTAACATTAACCATAATGTGGATCAATTAGAATGATCAGGTCCTGGGACATTTCTTGAAGGAATCTGACCTGGGGAAAGACTGAGAATAAGCAAGCCCTCTTAGGAGACGGGCTTTCCTATGGACACTTGGAACAATTAGGTCCTGAGAGTGGATTCTTAGGGGAGCTGGATTAATCTGGAAAGAAGTAGTACATTTAATTAATTCTCACCATAATTTCAAACTACTTTTTTGTGTCACTTACTACCCGGTTTTCCCATCGCAGTCCCTTAACGCCTGTAAGAGCTCCTTGTTCTTCCGCCAATAAAATATTGTCAGGAGCTACCCTCCACAATTTCACGATATCCCATATGTGAGTTATTCCCGTTGTGCAGCCACCGTGATGAAGTCAATTTCTCGCCATCAAGATACTCGCTGCACCATGGACTCTTCATCGTCCTCGTCATTCTCATCCCCAGGGCACGAAGCATGGCAAAGCGGGAGCTCCTACATGCATATCCGGCGAACGTCACCGTTCCAAGGTACCGGCAAGCAGATTCCCGCAGTGGATTCGCATTGGTTGAAAACCCTGTGGCCTCGTGTCATACCCATACGCGCTCATAACCGCGTGCACGCGGGACCATGCGTGAGCCGCGATGTTCCGTACGTATTGAGGATATACCGACATTATACCGGCTTAATGAGGATGCCGACATTCCGGGATAGGAGGGTCACATACGCGTAGAGTATACAAGGTGATCGCGAACTAAGTTCCATCGCCGCTCCGACGAGTAGGTACTCGTCGCGTTCGTACCTTCATTCCTTCCTTATACCTTCGGCTCCTTTCGTCGTCCTACCCGCAGCTGTGTATCCACGCCTCGCGCTTTCGCTACGAGGCTCTCCTCTCGTCGCTTCAAAGGCGGTTCCGAGACATTTTCTTGCCGCTTCTCCCGATCGTCGCGCGCGCTACCACCGACCACCCGTATCAGAAATGTATTATTTATTAGTTTTACCGCGAGATCTCGTGACGGGAACGAGAGAGAACCGCCGACATCGGGGCGTCCGGTGAGACGCCCGATCGACGCGCTATCCTCTTTATAGACGCAATCGTAAATTTTCACCGATCGATTCCGCACTACACTAGAGGCCTCAAACGCTGTTATCCTCTGCGCACGTGTGTATATGTGTATCCTTTCGAAGGAGGCAATACACGCACACCATCGCTCATTCGCGCCGCGTGCGAGTCGTCAGTCCGGTGCTCGTTGGACCACTCAACTCTCTCTTCCACCCTGTCGATGAAAACCGGTGACGAGTGATATCCTTTGAATTTCAATTCCCCCTCGAGAAGACACACGCACGAGAGAGACCCGAGAAATCCGGGTGTGATCGACAACGAGGCCGCAATCCTCCGGGCATTCGAGCTCGTTTTCAACAGAGATCGCGGAGAAACACACTTTCCTTGATCCGAGATCGGGGGAGAGGCTGCCTTGTCGGACGACACTCGATCCCGGGTACGCGATAAATGATCTAATTGTATATCTCTCGGCGATTCGAGGTCGCATCATTTTTTTCCGCAAAACGTTTCAACGCTTCCAGCTTTTCTTACACCCACGCGGAGAGGTGGTAATTTTTCGATCTTTCTCTTCTTTTTTTTTTAACCCGATACTCCTTCGGTTGTTCGATTTATCATCGGTCGAACTTTGTGAGCGCATTTTTTTTTCCTTTCTTTTGCGATATCATTCACATATGGAAATTTTATTCGCGCATCTCGTTTCTGCTAGCGGTTCGAACGCCCACCTGACCGCCGGCAGACACTGATACTGTCAGGTATTTCCAAATATAGACTCACGGTTGCTCTACATTGGTTCCTTCAACACCGGCGCAACTCATCGGACACTGGCCCACGTTCCCTCGTTCGTCCCAAATGAAATTCTCCGCTGTTTCCAATAAAGTGTACGGGGCGTACACGTACAACGGTTGTATGTACACTTTATCGGTTAAAAGCGGCGTGGAATGCGCGCCGTTCGGGGCGTTCGTGCCCCGCACAAATACACGTACGTAGAGTTCTCCAATTACACGGGAGGCAACGGCTCGTTTGGCCGATCGACGAAAAACAGCACGGCGGGCACCGGGAATCGAAAGTTTGCCGCGGATAGTAGATACATCCGCGAGGTAGTCGGACATATAACGAAGATAGATCGGGTACGATGTTTTAACGCTTTTCGACGGAAAGCGAACAACGCGAATCGCAGCTGTTATTGCGTGTACCCGCAGTGGCGAAAGTACCGATACGCAATCGATCTCTCTTGCCGCCAGGGAGAAGAAAAAAAATGAAGTTGCACGTTAGTTTGCGGATCAAAAAGTTTTAACCGTAGGCGATAACAACATGAACTTTACGGGCAGGATCAGGCCAATGTTCCGTACGCCGGATTAGATTGATTCCCCCATTTTCTTCGCATCGTTTCGCAGGAAAATGTGCTATCGAGGGAATCAACATATTTGGAAAATATTATGGAGCGCCTCATTCAGGTTCATTGAAAGTATGGGAAATATCGCGGTCGATAACAAAAAATCTTATTCATTTTTTCGAAAGGTAATTTTTGTACGAAGCTGAAGCGGTTTTTGCGTTATGTGCAAATTTGCTTTCAACCGGTAATGGCGAGCGCCTATCGAAATAATCAATTACAGTTTTTGATACCGACAGTTTTTTTATATCGAGCATAGCTGCAGTTTCTTCTTTGGTAAATACACCATCTTGGAAAAATAGGTCAGAGAAAAAAAAATTGTCACAATTTCACCGACGGTCGCGTATCGCTGCTAACAGAATAAGAGAACAGAATAATTATAGGAAGAGAACGTACAGCCAAGAGGCCGGCCATCGTTGACATTTAAATACATTATCATAATAATGCAACCGGGTGCGTGCTGGATTAATATCACAGTACCTTTAATCGTACCGCTCCTTTTTCTTCGTTTCTTTTTATTTGACTTTTTATTTTTCCATTGAGCACAAACACATCAGTGCGAGCCGTTCGGTCCGGCGGTCGTGTTGCACCCCCGAGGGAAGAAATACATATGTTAATATTATTTTATATATATTTTTTTACTCCCCTATATCGGTCCGGCAATTTGGCGGGCAACGATGACAGGCAGTAGAACATTACTGGGGGTCTCAGGCCGTCGTGCGAAAGCGGCTGTGAGGCCAAGGGAGCTGATTTATAGCCTCTAGACGACAATTTGTTGCCATTAGGCAGAGCGAAATCGAACGGTGATCGTAACGCTCGAACCGTCGGCTCTCGCCAACGCCGCTTCTTCGATCGCGCACTACGCGTTACATTTATATCGCGAAAAAGGAACGTATTACACGTGAGCGCGTCGATCGGGAACGCTGGCGGAAACTCGGAGATACTGTTACGGAGAGTGTATTGCATAAGATAGGTATATACTTATACGCAAACGCTGCCGCACATATCACACGGACGGCCGAATCGTCGTCGTTTCGTCGCGACGTTTGAGTCGTAAAGCATCGAAGCGTGTGCTCGGCTTCTATCTTTTTTCCTCCCGCTTATACTCTCCATTCAATGCGGCGAAAGAATTCTTCGTGAAATAGACGAAACACTAAAGGAGAATCTTCAGACGAGACAGAACGTACCGGCTGATTGTCGGCTCGTAAGCTGTCCTCGTCCCGATCAAACGGCGATACAGACGACGCGTATAGCTTCGCCAATTAGACGCTTCGACGAGTTTTCACTTCTACCTCATGTTTGACTTTTAATTTTTTTTTTATTCGAGAGAAAATATTGGTATTTAAAAAGAATGTATTTGGAATTATTATAGTTTATTTAATTAATTTATTTATCGAGAAATTCTTTTTGTTGTTCATTTTTGTATACAAAGTTTTGATCTTTGTTTATACTGGTTTGTTTTCAGTACATTTTCCTTAGACTTCTTTTACCCTAGAACTCATGTATCATTTTTTTTCTACCTTCTAACTTATGACTGGAGTACTTATGTACTCCACACGTATCTTCAGCGTACAAACAAATAATTTAAATAAATCTCTTTTCAGGATGTATGCTCTAATGATCTTCGGAAAAAACAAAAAGTAAGATTTAACATAAAAACTCCATAGTACATTGATCGCTATTTTGACTTCAAAATCAGGTTGTCTCTCGGTTACATCAGTTTTACCAATCGTTACCTCATACACAAAATGCCGGTTTTTTTCATGAAAAAAAAATGCAATAAAAACACATTGGCACCATTCGAAGTACATTGTTGAATGTTCCGAAAACTCGGTTATTTTTCGTCACCATAGATGTCGCGAAGTAAGAACCCCTGTTAACCAGGTCATACATCCCGTCGCCACTTTTTCCTCTCGTCCATTCTTTCCCGTTTTCGTTATTCGATTTCATTATTTTTTATTTTTCCTCGGTGCGAGACGTTTGTCAGGCTCCCACGTTTAACTTTCGAACATCGTGCAGAAACAGCAGCCGCGATGCGGACCACTGTTTTGCGCTGCAATAGCCCGCGCGGTCGTACAACTCTCCGAGAGAGTTACAAGAGTGCGTGGGTCTCCTCATCTCTTGGGTTGCTCTCGCGGCGAGACCACGGTAACCGGTGCGCGAGCTTTTCTCGGAAGACTGTGTGCCGCCGACCGGGTCGGTCTATGCGAACGCAATACTGAGAGAACTGTGCGTGTACGGTACACTCGTACAGGCTGCCCGAAAGAGCCGTGGGCAACTTGTTCGCAGCACAAACTGTACAGAAGAATAAACATATGTGAGCACTGTGTACAGTAGAACCTCGTTTATCCCAGGCAATGTCAAGAAAGCGTCCCTCGGATAAGTGAAATCTCGGATGATACGGAGAACATGCGCAATCCGCGAATAACTCAGTGCGTACGCATTATCGTCCAGTTTATCCGGATTACCATGGTCGGTAAGAAAAACTGCAATCAATTTTTTCAATCACGCTGACGACTTACGTTCAAAACTGAATTATTATGCGAAACCGAATCCACGAACGGTTCAAATAAGAATTTATTTTGAACGGAAATTGTTGGCACCTTGGAAAATAATTGATTACAGTTGTCTTACCGACCCGGCCCAGCTCCACCGAGAAGGGAAGGGTGTCCCATCGCCACGATGCGAGATCCTTGGAAGAGACACCGACGATAACACGGAGTCTCGGTTAATCGAAGCCCGGATAAGCGAGGTTCTACTGTACCGGAGATATCCGATCTGTACCAACGGGAACCTTGTGCCTTACCTCTGCTATGCCGGAGAACGTCGGATGTCCGACGCGGTAAGAGCCAGTGCGTCACAAAGGGGCCGCTATGAGATTCCCGCTCGCAGCGCACGAATTGAGACGAGTTATAGGATAGTGAGAGAACGGAAAATCGAGGAGAGAGGGGAAGGAAGACATTTTTTTAAACCTTCGTACGCGCTTCTCCTTTCGCCTGGAAGAGGTGCGCGGAGAGAAGAAATATACGCTTGGGCGTCGAACTCAGCGCAGCGCATGCGCATACGGCATAGCGCGAACGGTGATATTTATTTATGACCGGTAATAATAATTGATCTCGGAGCCGAGAATCTATCGCGGGAAGAAGGAACCCGCAGCAGCGAACGGAGGACCCCGCTGTTTCTCTGGCCGCGTGTCTCCCAGCTACTCCGCACAAGTTGGGACCTCCGCTCGGGGTATCGTCTCGGCAGGTGCGCCGCCCCGAGAACGCGCGGCGTCGATCGGGGGCGAGAGTCTTCGCCTCGCGCTCCTGCTTAGCCTAGGGCGAAATTGCAACCCCCCCGCCCCGTTCGATCTGCTCTCCCTCTACATGTCTCTTTTTTTCTGCGTCTCACGACTTCTTTATTTCGTTCGGTCGTATATCAGACGTTGGGCAAAACGAAAGGGTCATAATCGTATATTGTGCAGGTAGATATACCTCACCGAATTAATGACCCGGGAGATCGTCTTTTTGCATAGCGCGGCTGAGGAAGCGTGGGCAAACACCGGCCATCTAGGGAAAAATGCTCGATATCTAAGTAATAATACAGTACAATACCAGTACTATATACTCTTATCGACATAAACGCATAGCTAATTACTGATGCTCATAAATACTCAGTCTCCCACTCACCGATAGTGATAGCTAATCACAGATATAGATAAACACTCATAGTCATACCGACAGATACTGATTTGCACTCACACTGATACTCACAGATACTCTTAACTAAATACTGATATTCATAAACAATCACTGACACTGATAGCTACTCACCGGTACTCATAGCTACTCACTGATGCTCATAGACACTAACTGAGACTATCAGAAACTATTTATATAGACGTCCCTCCTCGGAACTATTCGTTATAGTAGGTAATACTATCCTTTTTCTCACTGTGCTCTTAGCTGCTCACTGACACTTACTGGCAGTCATATTGGTAGTGACACGGACACTCGAGAGGTTCATATGGAGACTCAAAATCACTTACTTACAATATCACAGCATCTTTCACAGTCTCTCTCACGGAGCTCCTGTGAGGGTCGGTCGGGTTCCTCGATGCGCGCGAGCCTGTTATGGCTGCTTAGTTTCAGGCACAATGTGAAGTATCGATAAAAACAAAATTTCATACTAAAACAAACTTTGGTATATCGCCTAGTAAATAATAGCGTCTTACGCCATAAAATATTCGGCGACTAGCTATTTTCCCCGAGAATGCCGCCGCCACGGCCTCGGTCGTCCCAAAGGCGTGACGTATTTACATCCCTTTTACCTCCGTCGGTCGAGCATCGCAAACCCTTTGGTGTATAACCGTAGCCCGGGCGAATTGCCGCTTGTTAGTTACCCGTTCGTCGGGCTCGGAGACTCGATCGTTCGCCCAGTGAAACGTTATATACCTTAAACAGGGCCGTTTAATAAATACGTCGATCGTAAACTATTTCGGCGAGTGTATAGGAATGGCGGGGAGGAAGACGCATTAAATATCAACGTATTACAAAGGCTTCACCCATTCTCTCTCCTCTCCTCATTCACTTTCTTTTGGTTCTCGTGCCCTCGGCCTCCGTTTCGCTGTGCGCCGTTCCCTCTGCCATTGCGTTCCGTAGGTGCGCGCGCGAGCCAACGTTCGCAATAAATCTGCACGTCGTATAAAAGGTTTCTCGCGGGCGCGAGGCCGTTCCTCGCCATCTCCCCAAACCCGACCCCCCCCCCCCCACCCCATGCCCTTCCTCTTCTGGCTCTCGTTGTTTCGTACTATTATTTCGAGAGTCACGGCCATATACAATGATACACCCGACGTGTCACGATAAAACATCGTAGTATGGTATTCCGGTTGTATGCTTGCGCCAGAGACCGGAGATCGTAATTGTGGTGGTGCAGGTATGCGTATACACGTTAACACGTATCGTGTATATCATCCCGTGCGTCATCGCACCGGCCAACGTGTTGCAAGATCGTGGAATTCGTAAGAATTCTCTGTATCTCCCTTTCTCTCATTTCTATACGCTTCTCGTATTATTCTTACGGCGGGAATGACGCAACCGGATGTCCATCCTAATCCTGTTCTTCTCAGCCCATTGCGTATGCCTCGGCGTCTCGTAAAGCGCGAAAAATATCGTTGTTCGTGTGTTGTCCGGGCAGAAAGAAATGTCCTAGTATGGGCAAGATCGGATGAGGTGGAGAAGTACCGGGGCAAAACGGGCATAAGGAGTAAAGGCTGTTCGGATAAGTCCGGAGCTAAGAAACGGCTGTGGTTACTGAAAATAAATTATGTTCGCTGTTAATTGTTCCGAGGATGCGAGAAATTTTTTTTTTTTGGCAAAATGGGTATCCCCCAAAATGGATAGAAATTTTGGAGCGTTGGTACCAGTTTATTTGAAAAAGAGTGAAAAGAGTGTGATAAAGTAACCTTGCAATTTTTTTTGCGACATATCGAAGGATTCCAAAAAATTGCCTGAATCACGTGATTCTACATACCGTGTCTAAAACACGAATCCGATAAACATTTTGACCTACGGTTATGTTAACATTGTCAAATTAATATTGTAAGTTATCTGAATATTTTTGATACAAGAAAAAATAACAATTTTTTTTTTTTAATTTTTTCCTCGAATACTCGCTACTCTCCTATCTACCTATAACACCACCCTCCGACACCCCCCCCCTCCCGCCATCAAACACGCATACCCAGTCGTTAAAATAACTCGCCTTCGCATAGACGTTTGCAAAGTACGCGCACTCTAAGATTTGCTCTTCTCTTCTGTTTCAGGTACGTATATAAGTGGCATAAGGATCGTGGTTCCCCGGCCGGTTACAACTGGCGGCTGATGCACATCGTGTTTCGCCGGCTTGTAGGTGCATTCTCGCGCCCGGTAGTCACTCTCGTCGCCGTTGCTATATACCACTGTAGTGTGCCTACTTGTCGGAAGCAAGAAAAAAAAAATTGTAAAAAAAAAGAAGCATGTCGACTACAAGTAGGCACATAGCTATATAGACGCACGTAAGTACACGAAGGGGTTGGGATGTGTACCACCTCGTTGGAGACGAGCTCTGCGATCTAGGTGCCGAGTATACCAATTGCTCGTCGGTGCACTTCTCTATCCGGTGTGCGGCTCCCGACGCATCCCCCCCCCCCCCCCGGTGGAGGCTCGCACGCCACTATGGGTACGGTAGCCTTCGGCGGCTAACGACCAGCAAGCACAGGCCGTAATGCCGCGGCGGCTCTCGTCTAACTCGATCGCCTGGAACGCGTGTAAGAAACAGTCTGCGTTGCCACCGCGGCAGCCCGGTAATATGACGAGGGAAAATCGGCGGACGCGCCGAGAAAGCGTCTGCCCATCGTCGCGCGAATAACATACAAACATCCTGGTAGTTGTGTACACAAGCACCTATACGCCGGTACTCGGCTGTTATGAACTGTCGCTAATTGCTCGACCGTTTCGCACATAGTCCACTCTCGCAATTTATTTTATAGTTGGATCTCTCGTAATTTACGAGTTCGGGACAGGCTAACTCTCTTCACTCGAGCTTGCCCTCATCCATCCGCACTGCCGGTCGAGCTCTTTTGCCTTCGAAGATGATATGTATATTCAATGATTCTATGCGCATCTGCATATCAATAAAGTTCATGTCAATTGACTCTCGCAGATACGCACAGATACTCACAGATACTCACAGATACTCACAGGATCCGAAAATAAATTAAATCGTCACAAGAAAAGTAGTTTCTATCGTTGCCGATTGTGTGTCGGTAAAATTCGTGATGAGCATACCAAAACTCGTTTAATGCAGTATTTGTCCGCATTATCAGTGACACCTACTCATGACGCAAGGTTGAGTCGGACACAAGCACACAGTAGAGTACAATCGCATTATCGTGCGGGTCGAGCATTCAATAATCACGGGCCTGGCATTCGGTAAATCGTGACCATGATAACGATCGGTAATCCCAAAGGCCTCGCCCTCGTTGGAGCTAGGCACACTCAAGCTTGCGCTAACATTGGTGGGCTGTATCTAGGCGCACAGGTATACATCGCCGGCCGGAGAAGCGCAGCCGGCAATAGCAGAGAAGCCACCGGTAATTTGCCGGAACGGTGAGGCAGGAAATATATACGATCGGCAACGATCCAGCAGAAGCGACGAGCAGCAGATCGGCAGCAGAACGTGGAAGCCGCGAAATCGCGAGGATGAGAGTACAGGCCAATGAAAGCACAGCGGATCGCGCACGCGCGGGCGCTTTTCGCTGTTGCGCGAAGTAGATACATGTCGGAATCGTGGGAGTCCCCGAGACGATTTATAGTTCGACGATCCCCACGAGCCCGCGAGAACGCGCGGTGAACGGGAGATCATCGGGAATAACGTCTCAGCCTCGTGCACGAAGATCCTTTTATCATGCATACATAACGTCCCGTGGAAGCTTGCGGCGAAACAGATAAATACATATTTTCGTACCGGCAATCGTTCGCTCGGCTTGCGCCCGCGGTCCATGAAAGAGCTCGCGGTATCGCTAACGGTACCGATTCATTTCCGAACTGCTGGTACGCTGTACCGCAAATTATTCGGTGGAAAATTAGTATATTATGCCACAAGAGCGGAAAGTGCGTGTTTTCACTGAGTGTGAAGTTTGAGAAATTCACACGAGGTGAAAAGGCAGTTTCTCCCTTGTGGCATACGAGATTTTTTACCCGACTATGCTGAATTTGAGCATGTTTGTATCCCTGCAATGGTCAGCTACTGTTATATCGCAAATTCGCTACGGTCGAATTGTCACGGAAAAGTGACGTGCTTTAAAGCGATTTTGCTATACAACTCTTTTCTAAAAACGAAGTATAATTTCGATGGACAACTTGAAACAACTGAATTAATGCTAATGGTCCGGTTAGTTAGCAGAGCCGCAACACTCGCCCTACTCCTCGTACTCGCTGCAGAGCAATGAACATATCATGCCCGCTAACACCGACAAATGAAAAATAAGACTTTCCGCTATGTCGTCGCTTCCGGCGGAAAATTAAATTTCCAAACCGCATGTGACGTTATTTAATTAAATCTCGGAAAGTTTTCCACGGTGTCTCAAGGGTCTGTAGGGTCGACCTAGGATCGACTTGAATCAGTAACAAGACACTAGCTAGAATTTCTCGAAAATTTCATTATTCCCAAACATCCCGGCAAGACCCTCAAAACTTTATTTCATTATAACTATCACTATTCTTTTTTCTTCAAACTGATGGTCCAATTTGTTTTTACCCAAGTTTCGGGGGCACGCTCCGAGCTCCACTCGTGCACGAAAAAAATCTCGAAAAGTGTGACAAAGCCAAAGAGGGAAGGGTGCGTGCGAAGATCTTACTTTTTTTCATTCTTTTTTTTTTTGTCCTCTCCTTTTCTTGAGAGCTCGCACTACGTGCTCCTTTTAGCGGGAGCCCTTGCTCGCAGGGTGTTGTGTCTTCGAGTGGTTGGAGCGAGTACTTCGTCTTCACACCCCTGCACCTCGGCCCCGGGGAGGTACTTCAGTACTTCCGTCATTGGCGAAAGTTAGGCGGTGAGTCGCACATAGGTATTCGCATAGAGGAAGGGCAAAAGCCGACGAATGCGTATTAATCAAGTCGCCTCGAGGAGTTTTCGCCGAGCTCTCGGGGAGTACGTACCGCGCGCAGCCACGACACTTGACCCGATTTTCGAACGTCGACTAATGACTCGTTCGCAGGGGTTTACCCGGTCCTCGCGAGAGCCCGAGCTATAATACACGTTTTATCACCCCGTGCGCCTCGGCGACTTCCAGGAAAATCTCCTTGAGCTAGGAAGCGATAGTCCTCCCCCACCCCTCGAGCCCCGGAACCGTTTTCAATATGCATGCGCCTATACACGCGCGAACTACATCCACATTCGTGATCTGAGCCCCTTGCCGGGGTTCGGCTTTGGCATCGGGTTATAGTCCGGGTGCATGCATACGTGCATAAATTTTCATATCGGACTCCACGCTATGGCGTCCGTACATACGCGGTATACGAACGGTATTGTATACTTGCGGCTCATAAGTGTCCCTGGATACGCGTCTAATGAGCAAAATATATCGCGACGACTCGGCGTTCGATACCGAACCCACATGCTCATGTGTGCAGAGTTTGCGATCGGGTCAACGAGTGATCGAAATCTCGGCGATAAGCAGTTTCGTTAGGTGGAACAAAAAAATCAATATTTTATATTCGTAGGGGTACATTTGTATTTTTATTTTAGATTATTATTCTCATTATATATAGATGGATTATTTTTTTTCATCTCTTTTATTCTGATAAAAGGTGACATGTCGAGAAATGACGTCATTTTTAGAGACGAAAGGATTATGATCGGCGTTCATTTGTCGATCGGTCAGGTACTCGCTCTTTTGTAAATTTTGGTACATGCTATCGCGATGAATAAATTTATGTACACATATATTTTATCTTACGAAGTAAGGACCTTTCTTTATTGAATGTAGATTTTTTTCTAGCGCTATGAACTTTTGCGGACAGTATTTTTTGTATTCATTTGAATTATTTTTCATTAAAAAGATTGAAGATTTACGACAAACAGCAGTTACAATTTATCAGAAAAATTCAGTCTACTATTTCCCGATACCTACGGTATACTAGATTACCGACAAAGATAAGGTAAAAAATATCTCATATTCTTGAAAAAAAATGCACAACCCCCTCATATTCATCTTCAAAGGATTGCATCCATCTTTGTCATTTTCATCGGCTCTACGCTCCGCAAAAAAAAAAAATCAACTTTCCTCTCGTTCTAACCCTTCCGCTAATTAGCAACAGAGTTTCCGGAACCAAAAAAATAATAATCATATTTCACGTATGAATTCTCGAATTCTCGTAACGCGCGTAGGCCGTATGCGGGAAAGTTTGTTTCCGAAGCCCTGAGTTCGGAAGGGGGGTTGAAGGGGGACGCTTTGCATCGCAGCAAAGCTTGGGGATTCAGCGTATAGCGGCGGTTATATCCCTCATGATGTTCCGGTAAGGGTCAAAGCACGGTGGAGAGTGGCGTATAAGCTGCTCGTGCTGATACTGGCCCCGATGCTTTTGTTGCTAGGACGAGCTAGAGCCATTGATGCTCCTTCCTGCAAAGCTCCTCCATTCAGGCATCGTCTCCGGAGCACCACGAGCAGCATCAGCAGCACCACCGTTAGCAGCATCGTTCGCGGTCTTCGTTTTTGTATTATGTACCGCAGAGTCAACGGGAACACACGTGAGCGAGGTTCGGTCGGAGCCTACCCTCGGTTCGGGATGTATAGAAACGAAATTTAATGCGTCGCTGGGAAGACGAGCTGGTTCATCGCTCGCCTCGTTTTCCACCGCAAATCTCCGGGGCTAGCTCAATAGAGCCAACCACGGTTTCTATCCTCGAGACAGAGCGCCGCCGCCCCGGAGCTTCCACCCCCGAGCGGGTCGACCCATCAACCGTGGCAAAACCCCTTCGCTGCATCGAATCCGCGTGAATTTCAACATGCGCAACAAACCGCGATAAAATAAACCCGTTGCTGGAAATTCGCGGGTGCAAAAAATTTGAAAAAAAAAATTTCTTCAGCGAAACACGCGCGGTTATCGCGAACGAGGGCGCTCTCCCGGCGTAGATAGGGATAAAGTTCTATGGAGAGACGTTCCATGGATTTTAAGTACCGGCGCGTACGCTCCTTTTAATATTCCTCGAACAAGTTTTCCCGCGGGAAAGGCAAGAGCTCGCGCTTTGAAACAAAGCCGCGTTGGATATATCGTTAAAACTTTTCAATGAAGCTTGCTGGTGAATAGGAAAAATTGCAACGAAAAAAAACATACTGTATTCAATTCGCGATATTGATCCGGAGAAATGTAAGTTAGGAGGGTTTTTGGGTTTTCTTTTTTTTTTCTTTTTTTTTTTTGCGTTACCTCGTGTACCGACACACTTACCGAGAAACGAGTCTCGTGCTTCGCTACCCTCGGGCACAAGCTGTCGGGGTTGTCGGCCGGGTTGCGTGGGCGGCTCGCCAACGCGGTTGCTTGTCTGATGCACAGATGGTGCTACCGGGATCTCGCGAGAGACGGACGAAGAACGGTGCCGTCGAATTGAACGCGGTAACCAGATTTTCCTTAAAATAATTGTAAATAATTTTACATTCATTAAACAAAGCATTACAAATTTATTTTAAAAAATGTCCCATTAAGTTTTGAACGTTTAGGTGACAAATAAAAGTTTATCGCCGTTTCTTCGCACTTTGTCGATATGCAATCAAACGTAAGAAAAAGTGCATCATCAAAAATCCCAAAAATTCTGCCCTTAAGGAATTACGCCCTCGCTTCTGACGAAACGTAACGTCCAAAATTTTCAAGGACAGTCCGTACCCAAAATGTTCGTCTAGAATAATGAACGAATTGTATTATTATTAGTATTATATTATAATGTTAGCATATTTAGTTCATTACTATTAATTATATAAATAATATTAATAATAATATATTGAAATATCAGAGTACTGAAAATTCCCCACAAACACCACTTGTTATTTTTGCCCCGAGCTCGTGAATCGTGAATTTTTATTTTTATTTTAATAAGCCACTTTCCCCTTATGGGTGGAGCGTATCGCAATACGTACTTGCTCATGCGCAGTCGTACGGCACGAAGCCATAATTAAAAAAGATTGCGATTGCATAACAACTCGAGTAGAATTATCGACGCTAATTTTACCCTTCATCATCGTCATTATCATCATCGTCATAACCATAATCATCGTCATAATAATTATTATAGTCGTCGTCGTCGTCGCCGTCGGCAGTTGCCGTGCGACGTGAGTAAAAGACAGCATACGCGTGTGGCGAAGCGAACAGAATAAGGGATGCGCTCTAATAGATTGCGCTTCTGCATAAACGTTGACGTGTGCGTCGGTGCAACGCGATGCATGTGTTCGCGCATTGAACACACCCGAGTCTATCAAGAAAGACACGCGGGACTCGGTTACCAACACCGAAAAAGTATTATATAGCACTATATAAACTTGCTCCCTCAGCGAGCTGCGAACCCGGGGAACTCGACATTCGTTCATTCCGCTTCTTCGCTTTTTTATTTCCTCCCCCGTTTCTATTTCTCCTTTTCAATAGCCCCGTCGAGATGTGCGAGAAATTGGCGCACACCTTTTGTTTTTTAGTTTTTTTTTACCTTCCTTCACGGATCGCGAGCTTCTCTGTACGCTTTTGTCCCTTAACCAGAAAAGAGTTTTAAAAAAAGTGTCTAGAATTCCGTCACAATTCCAAGCTGTGCACGATTTTGAGATTGACGACCTAATTTTCTCCGCACTCACTCCCGTCACTTGTTTTTCTTTTTTTTTTTTTTCGCTTCAACGTTTCATCAGATTCCACCGTTTCTTTTACTGTAATTCCTCCCGGGCTCCGAGCGTAATGTTCCATGCGGCTGCAACGTCCCGGAAAGCACTTTTCCGAAGCGTGGAATAGCGAGCCATCAAAAAATACGGCCGCCTGCACTGATATAGTGTGCAGTGTGCATAGTGGAGTAGCGGCTCACAAAACGCGGGCAGGCCCAAAGGATCGTACCTCTCGCAATAAAGTGCATCGCCGCGGTGTATAAGGGGACGAACAGTCGGCAATGGTCGGCCACGAGTGAGCCGTAGGCCATCGGGCTCTATGCTACACACTTTTATACACACACATTTAATACATATATATGTGTATGAAATTGGTGTACACGGTCCAGTACGGTCTCGCATCGTCACAGTCCGCGCGATGCACATCCACCGGCCGCAGATTATTATAATAAAAGTTCCACGTTCTCGTTCTCCGGTACGTACGTTTACTCGCCAACGTGTGCACGCGTGTACGTACGCCTTTGTTCCGTCCATCCCTCCCGCACCGAGAGTCCGCGAGAGTCCGCGAAAGTCTCCTACACGCCGCTTTGTCCGGTACCTGCGTATATATTTATACGTACGACACACACGCCTCGGATCTCCTCGTGCATTACTATTTACATTTGTCGTGCATCATGCGGGCGGCACTCGACATCCCGGACGGGACTGCGGAAGAACCGAGCGACGAGCGCGAGCCACACGGCCGAACGACGATCGCGAGATTCACCGATTCGACTCCCTCGCTCGGCCCGTCGTCGCCGATGCCTCGTCTTGAGAGAGGTTCCCTTTTCTTTCACACCCAGAAGAATAATTTATTTGGTTTAAATAAATATTTTAATTGATTAAAATGAACATTTATTTTTATTAATTTTAAAATTATTGAAACGAAATAAAAATTTATTTTCAATTAAAGAAATATTTCTTTCTGGGGCGTCTGACAAATAAATTATTTTTCTGGGTGCATTTCTGTTCCTCGGGTTTTCTAGTGGAAATTTTTAAGCACAGCCGGCCCTGGCGAGGGTCCGGAAAGGGCTCGCCGAGGCTCCGATTCGACACACCAATATTTACTCTAAAAATTTCCCGAAACAAGGTTTTTCCTCGCCTATTTTTCTTCTAGGAAAAATCACGTTTGAGCATCCGCGGTAGGGCAAAAACTTTCTCGAAGGGTTGGTTATCCCGCGAAAACAAAATCGCAAGAAAAACGAAAAAAAAAAAAAATGAAATCTTCATGATGAATTCCACGACCGTCGTGAACCGCCGCCGCGCATACGGTAAAGAGAACATCAGCAACGAGGGTATCGCGGGGAGAGTACCGGTGACCAGCCGATTGGCACCGGGGACGACGATGCTCGGAACTGCGAACTATCCTCACTCGAGCGACCACGGAGCTTCATTGTTTCAGGCCAGCTGAATCAATTACACGGCTTGGCTCCCGGCCGATCCTATCTATCGCGTTCCTCCTTGTTCTCTCCTGCGCCCCTTCACTCGAGTACAAACGCTTTCCGTTCTGGCACGGTCGCGAGGCGCGATATCCCGCCGACTTGTTGTGCCCCCATCTCTCCCCCCTCTCCCTCCCGGCCCTATTGGACATGGAAATTGCCAACGCAATATTAGCGGGATTATGTACATACACCCAGAAAAATAATTTATTTGCCGGGCACCCTGCAAATAAATATTAATTTGTTAAAAATAAATAATTGATTGATTTAAATAAATATTGTAACGACTGAGCGAATGAATGACGCGCCTATTTGGTTTTGGGGCGGATATAATTAATAATGATAAACGTTAATTATCCCGATTACGTAATGTCACAAGTCTATTCGCTTTGAAGATCTCGTCCAGACACTCTGATATGGCGATCGATCTTGTATGCGCTATAATCCGCTACATATTAATTACAATATTTATTTAAATCAATTAAAACATTGATTTGTGGGTGCCTGTCAAAAATATTATTTTTCCGGGTTTACACGATCAATTTCGTAGTTTTCGTGAATCGTGTGCCGACCGTGCCATAATAGATCTCCGCGCGCGAAGGGGGGGGCATATATGCTCGGCGAGTGTCAGGCTCGCACTCCTCCGAGGAAATCTGCCATCGAAATCTATCAGACGTACGTATGGAGCGGCGAGACGAGGTTGATACACTGTGATTTCGAGTACACCGTCCTGCAACGTGCCGGATTCACCGAAGAGGAGGGAAAAATAGGGGGGCCGGACGGGGGGCTGCGGAAGATCGGTCCTCGCGCGCGCATGTCGCTCAAAGCTCAAAGAGACGGAGTGGCTGTAACAGTATTCGTATAAGTGTACACGCAAAGCGCGAGGGATATGGGTAACAAGTGACGAGAGCTGGCGAGAAAGAAAAGTCGCGGGAGCTAGCGGCCTCCGGATAAGGGCCTGCAGTGGAAGCCGTCGGTTGTTCGTCGTAGTCGTCGTCGCCGTCTTACGTCCTCGCGCGTCTCTACGTCGTCGCGTGCTTCGCTCGCGGTCTCACGCGTCGATCCCATCCTCGATCGGCACTCGTGGAAATGCCAAGACGACATACGTGGATGCGGAGCCGCGCGCGGAGCCCCGGCTCTCCCTCCTTCTCGTCCTCCTCCTCCTCGTCCTTCTCCTCCGGGATCCTCATGCCGATCGCAAGAAATTGCGAACGACGGCGAGACGCGGGGGGAAGCAGAGAGAAGCGTAGTCACGGAGCAAGGGAGTTAAGGGTGAACATACCGCATGCATACGACTCGAGGAACCGAGTAGAAGCGTATCGAAAGGTGCGCTGCCGGCTTGGAGGGTGAACTCCGGTTATTGGTACTTCGAACTTTGAATTCAATATACTTTTCATTAAGGTAGTCCGAGCGGTACAGTCCCGCCAAACTTGAGTTTCAGCAAACATTTCGAACACTTCTCGACGAATAAAAATCTGAAAAAAATCAAGTATATGGGAGGTGCTGCAAAGATTGTTTTTGTGGAATAACAATTTCAATTTGGTATTAACAAATCAAAGATAAAAATCATTATTCAACAAATAACCCGGCATCTTAACTTCTTCTCCTTCATAAAAATGATTCGTTTATTTTTCTGAATAGGTACGAATATTTTCATAATTTTTTGTAATCTTTGAAAATTGGGTTTCTTCACGGCTTGAACATAGAAAATGATGACGCCGAAGGGATGGAGCGGAGGTCCGGAGATCCGAGCGTCAAAGCTCTCGTGCCCCTTCCATCGCTCCGGGCCGCTTCGAAATTACAGAAATGGAAAGTGCAACAGCATCGGGTGGGACGGACGGACGGACGGGTGGACGTACCGCGCTAAGATGTTAGCACACTCGCTCGGGTCGTAGACTTCACGTCAATCCGCATCCGAGAACTCGAGTCAACAACTAGTTACCGGAGAACGTCGGCGTCGGCGGCGGGTCTCCGTCTAGTTGCCGGCTTGTCGTCGTGGTCGTGGCTGTCGTCGTATTCGTCGAGTTCTCTCTGCCTACGTTCGCCCCGGTACAAAATGGACCGAGTACAGACGATCCGCGCTCTGTGTACCTTACGTGCGGTACGTGGATACACTCGTTTCCAAGCGACCCGGCGAACGAGCGGCAACCGGGTCTTCGCCGAGACGAGATTCGTCAGTTTATTCGTCGGGCGACTGTACACCGAAAGGGGAATCCCCCTCCGCGACTGATGATGTCGGGACGCTAGTTATTCGCTGTTTATCGTGTAATACCGAGACCAGGCGGATTAGAAATGCTTTTCTGTTCAACGAGGCTTGGCGCGGCGAGCAAAGCCGATGGCCTCTGGGTGACCAAAGTCTCTTCCAGCTTTCGAGGTGTCGGCAATGCCGATCCCTGCAGGGATGTCACTAACCGATTTTTGTTACTAATAACTTGCGACAACCGTTTATCGTCTCACCGTCGCGGCAATAGACGAGAGTGATGGACGGATTGCAGATATCCTCTGAAGAGGCAATTAAGGTTTCAATGACTGGAGTAATCTTGGTTGGCAATTCGAGAGAGGTGACTTCAGTGGAATGTTAATGAATGTCGAGAAATTATTACACGTTTCCTGTGTCATGCTCGAGAGCGTTTGTGATACAGCGGTCGGTAACAAAAACTGCAATCAACTTTCAGCTGTCAATAGAAGGCGTTATATATTAAAAGAAGGAAGATATCGGACGCGGATATCGTGTTGGTTTCCGGTGAGACTTCTATTTTGACAGTTTGAGAACGATAACCGTGGGAAAAGTTTCATTGCTACTTTCGATACCAACAGAGCATTGTCACGGAATTCTTTTACTTAATGTTGAGGTGATGTGAAACACCGCTCTCGGTATCGCGAACTGTGCCGAATGCCGTTTTGAGACCGCGGTTAGCCAAGGAAAAAGCAAGTTGTCTTTCCCTGGCAAATCGGCTGAGGCAGGTTAAGAGGATTTTTTTTGCTCGGCGGTCCGTGGCCTCAAAAGGGCATTGAGTACGGTTTTTGTTACCGACTGAACGCGGAGTAGGTGGGTGGAGTTTTATAGCTCATCACCTTAACGCGAATATATAGCACGAAACTTGGATCGTGCAATATTTTCCAATGCATACAAATTCGGGCAACATCTCCCAACCACAACCGGTACGGCTACTTGCACTATAAAAACATCGGAGTGAATTTAATTATCGTATTTCTCGCTGGTTAAATAATTATTAGATTTTTAAGTGTTGCCTTCCGCGTGAAAGTCCCGCACCGGCCATTCGTACCATCCCAATGGATCTTCTGTACGGGTTAATCGCAAATCCTTCGACGCTGGTGTGTGCCGGTCGGGAGAGACAGAAAAAAAAGGTAGCATCGCGCAGCGGTGTTTGCCGTTCATTACGGAAGGCTACCAGCAGGAGAAATGTTATCGGTCGGTAGAGTCGCGCGCATACCGGTCCGCAAACGGAAGAGAAATTAGGTGAAGGCGTGTAATTCCGCTACAAATTAAACCCTCGGCAAATACGATTCGATGCGACCCTGCGGTTTGGTCCGAAAGGTCATTGACCGTTCCCATTTTTTTTTAAATCTTTTTTTCCAGCCTTTAATTTTCACTTACGGCAAAAACCGGTGCATCGTTTCTACAATCTTTCTTTCGTGTTTTATTTTTGCACATTTGAAGTCTGTGTTGTTTTAATACATTTTTTTCCTGTGTCGTTTGAATGATCGTTCGTCAGAGTTTTAACCCCAAGACGAGTGGTCGGCGATGAATCGAGCGATAAAAACTTGTATGATCGCTCCGGGGCGCTAATTTGCGAAAACGAGGCATTAATCGTCTTAACGAATCGAAAAATCTCAAGCCACCTTTCTCTCTCTCTCTCTCTCTCTCCATCTCGGGATTAAACGCGAGAATCACGAGGAGCGCAACGTATGATTACGTGGGCCAATATCGGTGAGTAAAGGAAGTCGTTTGAGCTGATCGTTATATTATGTATTGGCCGGCGAAATTGTTCGTCATTATGCTCGCTGAAGAAGCACCGGCAACGTCCATTGCCCAGCGACGGTCCATTCACTAGACGTAGAGTTACGTGAAAGTTTGACTCGCAGATCGTTATCGGTCGACGGCGGTAAACCAGGTCCACAGTTCGCCCTCGAATATATTCAAATTACCGACGAATGGTGAAAACGTGATACGAATATACCGAAGAGTTACACACATTAAATTAGGAATTTAAGTCCTGTACATACTGCAGTAATCACCAGCCAATGAGCTCAGAGTGCAGTGTGCGGACCATTCTGTTCAAATGTAAATAGAGGAGACCGGGGAAAAATTGCACAGCGGGGCTAAACGGGCCAGTGAGGGCAAAACTCAATTGTCTAATAATTTTTGGATGCCCCATTTTCTCCCAACGATTCATCCGAATTTTGAAACCGGTTTTGCCCCACGTACCACCATCGCCACCATCCAAAAGTTATTGGAAAATTGCGTTTCGTCTCATTATCCCGTTTTGCCCCGCTGTGCCATTTTGCCCCGCTCTCCTCTAATCGGGGTATTAAAAAAAAAATATTCTGATTGAATAAATTTTGTTCTCAATTTTATTCTGATAGTTTGAATGAAAATCTCGAGCCAAGAATGATCTGTTTCCCAACAGCAGCTTTACTCTGATCGCTTGAGCATCAATCAAGGACATGTCACTATTAGCCCCGGAAATTATCGTATTTCATGAGTAATCCTGAAATTCGAAATACTTTAGCTTATGCAGTGAATGATATTTATTCGCAGGGTTACCGACTGTAGATAACCAGCGCAAATATCAATTTAATGGTCAGTAGGGAAATGTACGGAGCCGGGGTAAATGGTTTGTCTCCCTGTGGAGTAGTGTATTATGATCTATCTCAAATATCGTGAATCGGTGTAAAACGATTTATCTCGGGCTATCCGGTCGGGGCTATGTACATTTGGGAAATCCGATGCGGAATCCGCGTGTCCCTAGGCTTGTCATTTATATGGATTTTTTTTTCGGATCGCAAGATTTTTTTACCGTAAATAATGTATCTACTTAATATTAGGACAAGACGTTATCTTGCTGTAGCGGCAAATTTTTTGCTGTAGCAGCAATCTTTACCTGTATCAGCAATTTTTGTGCTGTAGCGGCACATTTTTTGCTATGGCAGTAAATTCTTTGTTGTGGCATCAATTTTTTTGTTGTCGTTGCAAATTTTCTGCTGCAGTAGCAAATTCTTTGCTGGAGCAGCTGGAGCTTTGCTGAAGCACATTTTTTGGTGCCGCAGGAATTTTTTTCTGTATCGGCACATTAATTTGCTGTGTCCGCAAGCTTGTTGCCATATCAACAAATTCCATTTGCTGCCCCAACAGTGAGTCATCTACATTGTCCTTATAGAAACAAAAAACAATTCTCCGCCCACGATATACTTCACTAATGCAGATTCTGCTCGCTCTCTCCTCACTTTTACTCTTCTCTCGCTCGCCATGAATTGCCAAAAATGATGGCCACGAAGATTATCCAACCCCTTCGACATTTCACACCATCCGAGCGCGTATGCAAACTCCAGATTCCATGCAGACTCTCCAAAAAAGCCTTCACCATCCGTCTCACCCCCTAAATTTTTTTCTCCACATTCCGCCTCCGCGATCCTCTCCGGAATCGACTAATTGTTATATGAACTGGAAAACAGCAAGAATCGGATGCTTTGACGGGGCCACTCGGCAATTTACGATAACGACTCGGCTGCACGCCTTTCGCATGAGGCTGCGGGCGGAGACCGCCGCTCTCCTCCGGGTCTTTCCGCGAGGAACGGGCGGCAGTAACTGCAAAACGGGAACTGAGGGGTGGGCAAGTATATGCCAACGATCGTTTCACTCTCTCGCCACGAGCTTCGCATCGGTCAGGCGCTCCTCTCCGACTCTCCCCGAGAGAGCGGTCCTCGTCTCGCTCTCAGTCCAATGGGTATGAATAACGATCGCGACCCGGGGCACTCGTGAATACCGGTGTTAATACGATACGAAGTTTCGAATTTCCGCGGGTATTCGAAAGTTACGGAGTCCAAGGGACGGGGGGGGGGAGGCGAGGAGGGATCGCCGCCGTATATACTATATGCAACGTATGACCACCAGGCGGCGGGGAGGGGAGGGGGTTTGTGGCAAGTAGAAAATTATGCGAGAGTAGGGGAAAAGGCACCGCACGAAAGCTAGGGTGTTGGCGGTGGCGAACCGAGCGAACGGCGGAGAGCCGCGGAGGATGAATCGGGAATTTATGGAACGATGGACCCAGCGACGAGCCGAGCGCGCATCGGTACCTATACGTATGCTCGGCCGCGGACCCATGCCGCGGTACGAGCAAGCCCGAGAGCGCCAGCGCGAGGGAGCGAGCGAGCGAGCCCGGTGAGCCATTAAATATACCTGCCTCGTAACAGTAATATACCTCATTACTCGCGCATAACAGTAACTCCCGACTGAGTCTGTAATTCCACCTTCTTCTCTCCCTCTCCGTCTTTCTCTCCTCTCCGGCTGTAACCTCCGCCTGCTCCGCCTGCCTCCTCGACCAGACAGGTGTCCAATTCGAGGTCCTACTCGCGCTCCGGCGAGCGAGAGCGCGCGCGCGCGCGTGCGTACCACCTCCACCTTCGTCTTTCCTCGAGACGGAGCGAGAGAGGAGAGGAGAGAGCACCCCGTAACGTCGTGCCGCTCTCGACTCTCGCGTGAGTAATTAGCCGGACCGGCGTCTCTCCCTCTCAGCATAATTTCTCGTTTCTCCCAGACGTTTTTTTTTTTTTCTTTTCTCGCGTGTTTCTCTTGCCTGAGTTGTTTTTGTTTTTTTAATTTCTTTTTTGTATTTTGTATTTGTTTTTTTTTTTATTTATTAATTTTGTTTTTTTGTTTATTTTTAACCGAGTGCGTTTATAATCGAGTCGTACGCGAACTCGCTTCGACACTTTTTATTGCGACGAGTCGACCGCGTGACACGTACCCATACGTACGACGCCAGCCTCCTCGAGACCGTCACGCCGCCTATATCTCGGTGTCCTCTCCTCTCAGGAGGATCTCTCCGAAGCTTTTAATTTATTTGGATATTCATTTACACCCCGTGAGCTCCGCACTCGCGTGGAACCGTGCGGGAGTTTATTACTATTTTTATTGCCGTTGTTGTTATTATTGGATGATGGAGGTGTCTTTTTTGTGTCTTTTTTTTTAAGAAGAATGCGCGCGAATTATAGGTGCGTGAATATGGAGTGTCCGGAGCTTTTTTGCACTCAATGACACTCGAGTCTTGATGGTCCTGTTATGATGCAGGAATCTCGAAATATGAATTGAAAAAAAGAAAAAATAATTGTTGACGATATTTCACATGGAGCACAGAGGCAGTTTGAAAATCCGGTTTGAAACCTAAATTTTCGACCGAAAGTGACGTCATACTGGAAGTACGTCAGTTGCCATTTTAAAATCTCATTTTTTTCACCGGAAGCGACATATTTTCGGTATGACATCACTTCCGGTAGAAGAATCAAATTTTTTAAACCGGAAGTGACGTATTTCCGGTCGAAAAATGAGATTTTCAAGTCGGAAGTGTTCGGTTTGGAATTCCACAGTCCATAGCGAGGGCGCGAAGCTCCCGAGTCACAACAACCTGCTAGTTTAATGTCTTTCGAATATATTTTTTGAATTTGATTCATTTCCTTAGGGGATTAAATACTCATCCAGTTTCGGTGACAGGGTCTTTGGCTCTCTTCAATTAACTTCGAATATTTCTCGCCGTAATCTCAAATTTCGTGGAATTTTCTATCAAGCTCGAAACTTCCATGAGTCGGAGACACAAGAAAAAAAAATCTATTACGACAAAAAGAAATCCTTGAATAGGAAGTTATAGGAGCACATGATTTAAAGATTGCCCTTGTCGTTACATCGCGCTTTACTCGACTGGCACGCATTGCGTTCCGCATCTCTGGTCCGTATTCGTTAACCAAAAATTGGGGAGGTTTCCGTGAGGTCGAGATGATTTTTAATGGCGTATAGAGGAGTTCCCTTCCCGCGTTAACGGTTGAGTTCACGCCACTCGAGACCCTTAGTTCCATTTCCAAACATTGCGGAGTGTACGGAAAAACTTCGAAATGCTCGAGGAAAGACAAGAGCCACGTTTGAGACTTACCCACCAAATCCGTAGGGTATCGCGCACCGCACGTCTTCCTTCGCCGCCCGATGCCTCGTGCTTTTAACTCGAATAACGAAAGGGCCGAGCGAGTAAAGTGGGAGCTGAGTGCCGTCGTTGCGTTCCGCGTCTTAAGTACCGGCATTAAAAGTCCTTTTTACAAAATCGAGCCGAGCGATGGTATAAGAAAACAAGCGGAAGAAAAAAAAAAGAAATTAAGGAAATAAAATGGCACTCTTCGTTTTCGAAACGTGGATATACGTGAGAACGGCTAATTAAGCGCAGCAGGACCAAACTCCCTTCGACGCTCGAAAAAATATGAGTACCGAGAAAAATAAAAATAAATTCTATATGCAATCTGCAAGATCGTTAATTGAAACCTGCGTCTTAATTATCAAACTGATGAATGGCCAAGGCTCCGACCCACACCAGTTACGGGGGGCCGTCGAAACCCTTGAGAACATGCTTCGACGATGTATAAAATGTGATGCGACGTAAAAGAAGAGAAAAACAAAAACAAAAAGAAAAACACCATCGGAATGAATTCATTCGGGTAGCAGCGGTATACACGCTGCACTTATTGTATAGACGTACGAGAGACGGGTGCAACGGCCTTTTGAGGCGCGAATCACAGCTCTCGCGAGGAATTCCCCTTTCGCGAACACACTGCTCGTCGTCATCATCGTTTCCTCGTACGTCCCTCTTTAGCGGCTCTCGAAAGCCCCCGCGACTCTTTCCCGTCTGCACATCTCGTTCCCGAGAGCGTCACGGTAAAACGGAGCACTTTCCCGCATTCTCGGTGCATCGCTCGGTGCAGCGAGTGCTGCATAACGACGGTCATAACGGTCCCGCGTTGTCCCGACTGTTCGCAACTGCGCACCGCTGTCGCCGACGAGAAACCGTGCCTTTGACACGGTGCACTCAGGTGTCGCGAACGTGTGCGAGTTTTCGGAACATTTTTGTCTGCCCTCTGGATTGCACCAATTTAGGTATAACGGGATAAAGACGAATTTAGTCGAAAAGGCGAATATTCTTGTTTAATTTTTCTCAAAAATTCACTCGCAAAAGGAAATTACGACCGTCTATAGCTCTGCGAATAGACGAAGAATTTGCTTCTAGCCAGTCGTTACTCTGATCCCACTCTTTTTGTCTGGAATCCTGATGCTCGTAGAATTCACGATAGTTAATCGGTTATGCGAAATATACATTACACGTTGAATAATAATTTTTTTTATTTGAACATTTTCCAAGTCCATAATTTTGTTTTTTGTTTATTTTTTATTCAAAGTTCCGGTAGAAATTTTACATCGTTACATGTACGGCCCAATGTAATTTTTAGATCTTAAAGTGTGTCTTTAGTCTCAAACTCGAACGGTACACAATAAAAAAGATTTGTACTTCTAACTTTTTAATCCCAAGACGCCTACGAATTTGTTGTTAATATGACAGAAAATATTTGTAAAATGAGTAACTTTTCCTTTTTGTAAAATTGAGAGAAATGAACAAATTGTAGACATTTGTGGTCAAGGAACGTTGGTACCTATTTTATTGTATAACCCGCTCATTGCATACCCTCTGAATTATTAAAATTGGAAAACGTCCATTAATGACGACTTTCCCCTGCTTGGCGTGAACGTACAAAAAATGGAGTGTGCCGGAAAAATATGACGGTTCGAAGAGATTAGCAACTCTGAATGCTGGTCCATTTTGGTCCACGTGCGACGCCGACAAGCGTGAGAGGAACGGAGGGGACGCTAATTATGTAATATAGATGCCTATATACATGTGGATGAATACTTACGCCCATGTGGTATTATACATATAGATACATAATGCACATATATACACATGTATCCACGACCCTCTCGGAGAATGGTGTCGCGTCGTAGGTAATTGGCGGGAGAAGCGTCTGAAGGGCTCTGCCTAATTGTCCCGGATTCCTTGTCAAGCGTGCGAACCGTCCGATACGCGGGGTCGTCGGGGTTCCGGACAGCGACACTGACCACTCGAACAGCCAGAGTTCAGGCCGGGCTGAGCTTGAACCGCATTTGCGATCTTGTCGTCGGGCTTCACTTTAGCGCGCGATAATTCCATCCAGGAGCGAAGTTTGCTCAGCAATTTATAAACCCTCCGTCCTTCCGTCCGTTTTCCCCGTTGAATTTATTCGCACTTCCTTGACGCAGAGAAAAAAATTCCCAGACATCCCTCCAATGTGACGACTTCACTCCGGCGCTATTTTTTCTCTCATTTGGGTTTTTAAATATTAAAAAATGGTATTATAGCTGTGCTAAAATCAATTATTGGAAAAAAAAAAAATGACAAAAGACGAAGTACTTGTTCGTTTTGAAAGGACGGTTTTAGGTTTTTTTTTTTGCTTAGGAACTTAACTTAAATGCAACGATCTTCCTATTCAGTTGTGGGTTAAAGGTGTTGGTGAACGGGCGAGATCATTACCGGATGGGAAAAAACTACCCCTGGTGGGAATGACACACAAGACCCGTGCTGCCTGACGTGGGGCCAATACTGGTTCTGCGCGCCGCTCCCTCTGGGGACGGTCTGAGGAGTGAGGGTCTTTGATGTCAGGCCAAACGCTCGTTGACCGAATCAGTGAATGAACCTTAGTGGGAGTGCCACACGGGGCCAGTGTTGGCACAGCGTAGGACAGTGTTCGCCCAAAGTCGGCCAGTACCGGTATCGAATTTGCGCACGACGAAGACTCTTCAACTGATCTAATGGATCGAACATTTATCAATTCGGATCCGGATCGAAGACGCGAATGAGCGTAGGTTGATGTATAAGCATCGGTGTGAGCGATATTCTTCGATGTTGGGATGGACAATACGGAGGAGTGGTAATGCAAGGCACAGCAGGTCGCGCCTACATAAAGATACATTGGTTCTTCGGGCTGGAATAACGCTATAGAGATACCTTCCGCGAACTGGCTACGACAGCAGGAATGTATCGAGTTGATCGTTTCGCTTTCGTCAATGATATCCAGATGGTCGCTGTCGATATGAGAAATTGAAAAGGCTAGGTAGTGGCCGGAACGAACGGATGCCTCCGCTTCGTGGAGAGATCATTTCTCGGGTGTCGCCTCGGGCTAATGTAAAACCAGCTGACAGAGGCTAATCACCGCTCGTAATTCTCACGCCGGATCGCTTATTTTATTCAGCGCGAAATTGCTCGCGAGAATACTCGCCCGTCCAGGTGATATTTCCCCGAAGAAAGTTTCATCGTAACTCTCTCGAAAGTTCGCGGGGATCGATGACGTTGAGATTTTTCGGATTGTTTATTCATCCGTCCGTTGAGCTGTAATATTCATTTGCACGGAGGCTTGAGTGGAACATGTGAAAAAATAATATTCGATGTAGCTTGGCCACAGACCAGCTGTATCAACTATGAAAGAAAACGGGAAAACCAAATTTTAAGGATTTTTTCGGAAATTAGTGTCTAAACAGAAAAAAAATCCTCGTGTGACAATGGGAAAACCAGATTTTAATACATTTTTCGGTAATTAATATGTAAAAAAAAAGGTCGTGACACATGATAAATTCGATACAGTTTGGAGTTACATTATTTTTCCGCGAATCCACGCGATATTAAACGTTCTCAAAGTCTCCGGTAACGAGCAAGCTGTTTTATTGCTTTATAAAACCCAATATGCAAATATATCGCCGGTGTTCAATTTTATCTTTCGCACGTTGCAGCGGCGTGAAAGAAAGTGCCGCGGACCCTGCAAGCGGTCGGGAGAGGAGAAAAAGACGCAAAAAATTAAAAAAGAAGAAAAAACCTTTTTACTCCGTCCCTATGTGTATGTACTTTCCCGCTACTGGCTGCGCCCTTCCGCGCTACCTTATAATATATAGGTGCGCGATGCGATGGGCACCAGGACGAACGCGTGCGCAAAACATCTGAAGGAGGATGCTGGGGGACGGAGCGCCCGCCACGTGGCGATCTTTTGGCAATTTGGGTTCGTAATGCAATATGGTAATGGTATGGTAATGGTCGGTCTACCATAAGGCCATGCGCGAGGGCTCGCAGGCGAGCGAACGGCGCTTCATATACGGGTTTAGGAACTACAAACATTCCTCCTGCCCGCTCTATTCCCGTTGTCCCTTACCTTCCCACGAGCTCTTCCCATCCGGTCTTCCTTCTCGAATCCTCGTTCTCCCGATTCCGTCACCGGGCCTGCCCGGCTCTCCCCCAAACCCGCGCCGTCGCAATTACCTCGATCGACGCGATAACGTATCGATCGCTTCGTTAAGGGATCTCTCGCCTCTCGAATTAAGCGAATTCACCGGGATAACGGATGATCGATGGTCCCGGACACCTTCGGGGATCCCCCCTCGACTGTCTTCTCCCCGCATCGCCGGCAAGACCTCGGTATCCTCAATCACCGGGCACCACGTTCTCATCAATCCCGCTCTGTAGCCACCGCGATCCCAGCTTCGAGGACACCTCACGAACGCTCGTTACGATATCTACGATGTACACTTATGTGGCTACCGAGATCCAAACGTCAAAACTATCGATATCTATATAGCCTAACTAGTTGATCAAAGTTCCAATCCGATCAAATGTACCTGGAGGTTTAGCCACGCCATGCGGAGAGACTGTAAGTCCGTTTCACCGCCTCGCTCGGGAAGCTCCGCGAAGAAGGAAAAAAGAGGAGTAATCAATGTTGGAATTTCCTCCGAAGCATCTTGCTATGCTTCAATCGACGGAATCAGTTCCGAACATTGGTCCTTTGCGCTGGAAAGACGTAAAGCGTCGTCACCCACTTTTCCTCGTCACGGTCGCATTGTTACCGTTCTACCCGACAGGGTCTAATTAGACGACTTGCGAAGCCAATGATGACTACTCATTGCGTGAGGTAGATTACGACCATTCATTTGCTGTGCGGAGCTCGTGATTAACGAAATGTTGTCTCATTTAAATATGTCTTCCGTGGGAGCTGCGCTGTCGCGCATAATGCTGAGTGAGCTATCGTCCCGTCGCTGTGGAAAACTATAGTTCCCTGTTGTTTGCCTTTTACGTGCGCACCAACAGGAGCCGGAGTATTCTTTTCCCTCCCGCTCCGGTACTTCGCGGTACTTCGTTTCAAAAGCCGTCGACGTTAAACCCGATGCGATGCGAGGGCACAGAGGTTTCTGGCACGAAGCAAAAAGGCAAGAAACAATTGAGCAAAAGAGTCCAGAAGCGAGCGGGTTCAGGCAAGACTCATGGACCGTCTTGGGCTCCCGTCTTCTCGTTCTCCCTTTCTTCTGGCAGGGGTATTAGTAGTCGTTCGCGTCTCGCTGACTGGTACAAGTACAGCGAGAACGTTGAAAGGGGGCACCTGAGTCACGGCGGTGGTACGGGAGTGCGCGCGATGTTTAAATACTAATTGTCCCGGTGAATATGAGTAAATAAGTCTCGAGAGAAATTACGTCGCAACGTTGGTACCCACTCTTCCCTCGGTCTTTCTTCGTCCCGTTCTTGGAGTCTCCATCTCACTCTCCGCTCCTCACCGTTCGTTCTCCGTCATCGTTCCTCGCCTCCACTCGGTCCGAGCCCATATAGCTGCAGCCTCGCTCATCTGCCGCTATGAATGATGTCGTCTGGCTGTACGTTTGCGCATCGCGAGGATGATGAAGCCCGAGAAGAAAGAACGAGGAGGGAAGAGTGGATCGCCAGGGAATGGAAAGGGACGAGGAGAGGTAGCGAATAACGGTGGGTAAGCGAAAGCAGAATTGTGTAACGTACATGAGGACTGTGATGCACCAATGCGAGGAGGAAATCTCTTCGCGGTCGCGGGATACTCTGTCGCGAGTAGAAGACAAACTGTGCATGGAGAAGCAGGTAAAACCCGGGGCTCGCTGAAGCCGCCGCTGTGTTCCGGGCCGCGCGTCGAGTATTACCCAAGAATAACGATAATGGAAGTGATAATCATAACAGAGCGAGGCAATATCCCGTGAACAATGTGTTATTCTCTATTATAAACCGGCTCCGCCGAGGGCCCTGGTTGGATCGTTCTCCGCGTCGGGCCGGCTACCTCGGCTGTTTAACGGCGACCGCGGTACCAAGACGGCGACGGGATGTTGCGATATTGTATTTCATGAAATTGAGATGACACGGAGGTATTCGTTTAAGGCTCTTCCCTGGGTTCGGTGTAATGGAGAAATGTCAAAGTATCGAGATAGCCGGGTGAAAAGTAACAGAAAAATTCCCATCATCTTAATCCAATCGAGGAGTGGGCGATTCGCTACCACGATTGACCCTCCCTAGTGAGAATGCCAATTCTGGCCCTTTGTGGCACTTGGGCTACTGTATGTTCTAAAATTGGCACCATTGCGGGTGCCAATTTTACTACATTAACCAAGAAACGTTCTCTCATTTACCGGTATTCTTTTTGATCAGCGCAAATTAAGTTTCTTGGGTGTTTCTGTTCGTTTTTTTTTCAGTATCGCACCGCAGAAAACCTGTTGCCTCGATGGGCGCGCAAGAACGGCCTAACGTGCGAAGGAACGAAAATCAGAGGGCAACCCGAGGGACCGTGGGCCATCGTCGACAGTTTAACTTCTTTTCGCGGTATCCGTGTCACGAGAGTTATTTGCACGGACCGGCCATTACGGAACCTCATGTCCTCGTCTTTGTATAGAAGCGTCGTTGATGCCGTTCGTTGTTGCGGCGAGATCACGTATACCGTCTCGCTATAGACGATCGGCGGGGTCCGTAGAAAAGAACCGTCTCCCAGTGATCGTCGTTGTCGTCGTTCGCGTCCTGTGTTCATCCTCGTCGCTCGCGGGGGCACAAAGGGGAAGCCGCGAGGAATGGAATGAAGCGAGAATGCCAGCGGCGTGTGAATTACATTCCTGACACGGGCTAAGCACAGGACCCGACATCGTATAGAAGTCCCCACCTCTCGCCGGCAAACTTCTTACTCGCTTCTTGTAAACGTATAAAAATACAATACAACTATTCCCCCGAGCTGGTGCGCGCTGCCAGTTCGCGTTGCAATGTATAGGAGTGGTTAGTCTCGCAAGTCCGACGATGACGATAACTGGTGCATCAACTCCACCGTCCTCGCCAGAACTGAGCGCGTAGATTCTCTTGAGCGACGCCTCAACGTTCACCGTCCTTTTGGGTACCACCGCACACAAGTGCCGGCATGAAACCGCCGCCGACGCCGCCACTACTTTTTGCACTTTCGTCCACGTCAAAGGTGGCCCAATCCCTCCCGAACTATCAGCTTAAATAAATCACTCCCAACGAAATGCCGCCGCCGCCGCCGCCGCCGCCGCCGCCGTTCGCAGCGTCCTTCTCCTCTGACGAGATCGCTCGACTTTATACACTAATTTCTTTCTTGTTCAAACAATCGATCTACAAATTGTTCGAAGTAATGTTGACCGAGAGTCAACGGTTGGAGATGAAATGGTTGAACGCGTGTTGCACGAAGTAAAAAGTCATAGGGTAACAGAACTAGTAATTGGACACGGATCAACCAATGGACGACGCCTGATCTTCTGTCGAAGTTTTACCTCTGAAATTCTCAACGGAAGCGTTCCGATGTCCGCAATGACAGCCGTATGTGTTCGACTTGGGTTTCAATTGAAGTGCACTAATTTGATCCTAAAAAGAATGATCCAGTACGGTATAAGACCAGTTTGCGATCAATCTGTTGAACCGCGATGGAATTATTTGAATCAATCCCGGAAGGCTTCGATATGAGCATTCCTCCCCTAAATACACTTAGCATGCTGCAAATTCCGTGGAGTATCAGTTTACATAGCAATACTTTGTAACCGGCGATAACAAATCATGACACAAATATCCCACCGTCCACTAAATCGTCCGACCACCAGGTGTGTTCATCCGATGGGAAAACGGCGTCCTCGCGTGCCGTTAATGAATTGGTAACTCTATATTCTCTCGGCAATCTGACAAATCGGCAAAGCGAGGCATCCACACGCATGACCGTACACGACCGAACATCCACCGATGAAGCGGTTCGGTTCGAAACAGACCAATAACGAATAGGATTAGATTGGCCCTCTTTGCCGGGCTAGGAACGTTTGATTATTTGAATCCGAGAGGGAAGTGCATAGGTGATGGTAGAGAATGACGAGCGGTATCTAAATCGAATGGAGAGTGTATGGCTCGAGTGGGATAGACTCGAGTGGAAACGGTCGAACACGGGGGTTGGTCGACGAGGTGGAGCTTAAGTGGCAGAAGTGGGCAACCCGCGGATGATAGGCCAGCTTTATTGTTTTCTGGCCCGTGGGCCACCGGGCGTACACGGACCATCATCATCCACGCACGAGACTCTTCTTCCACGTTCCGGACGCAATACCGTTCGTATCTATGCGGGAGCCAGAAGAGCTTAACGCATCGTCGTGGTGGTACTATCGAGTTTTAATAATTCCCTGGGCAACGAACGTGTCAAGCCGTTTCCCCTGGTTCGGAATTGGTGGAGCCGAAACAGGTATACATCGGCTGGTGGTTGAACCCGGGGAACGATTCGTTGTATACTCGCGAAACGCAATATCTGCGTGGAGGAGTGGTCGGTTTGGAAACCTATATTGGACGATCCAATAAATACATTAGCATCGTTGTTACAATTGGAATGTTTGGAAAAATATTTCCAGCACCAAACGGTCGGTGCGGCTTCGAGCAGAAAATAAAACTCTCGTCTGGCCCACCGAACAGTAGGGTACGATTTCGATGGTTCGGTTCCGTAACGGCGTTTCGGCTGTGTACAGGATTGACCCTGCACGCCCTTCTGCTGCTGGACCGTCGACTTATATGCTGAAAAAACAAAAATTATGGAGAGACATCGAAACTGTCGGAGATATTATTTCAAGGAGCGTGTACCGAGAACGATATTGAATATACACTCGTATACAGTCGTAGATATCTTTCAATTTATTAGATAGAGTGATTCTCGTTCGAGCGTGCACGAGAGAAGGGAAAGAAGAATATATGAAGAAGTTTTATTTATTCTTGCCAGCTTGAGATTAAATTTCCGGGTGGAAAAACAACGCGATATTGCATTATCGAACCAATATGGCAATAATCGTATCGTCAGTTCTTCAGCAACATTTTTCCTATAGACATCAGTGTTCAAGATCAGGATGACAAAAAATTGCAACCGCCCATGGACTGTCTTTACTAGAAATTTCTAAAAATTTCTAAGAAAATTTAAAAACAACTTTAATCTTTAAAAGTCATAAAAACATAATTTTTTGTATAACTTTTGGATGGTGGCGGTGATGGTAAGCGGTGCAAAACGGGGTTGAAAATCCGGATATATCGTTGAGACAAAATGGGGCATCCAAAAATTATTGGAAAATTGAGTTTTGCCCCACCGTCCCATTTTGCCCCACTATCACATCTAGCCCCACTCTCCCCTATGCTCCTGCTCGCAGACACCCGTGAAAAAATCGTTTTTATCTCGTCCTTCCAAGAATCTGTTTAACCAACAACAACAAAAAAGTAATCGATAACACAATTTTTTTCCGTCACGGATAACTGGTTTACTTTCGTAGTGACTTTCGAATCGTCTTAAATTCTCAAAGGCCCCCGGCACTTTTTAAGGCACGAACGTTGTAAATACAGTAAATTTGCCACGGGCCGGCCGGTCGATGGGGTGGGGTGGAGCGATTGAGTCACGATGATCGGTAATCACGATATCTCCTTCGATATCTGCACTTATAGGTGAGCGCGGGGAGGAGAGGGCTTAATAACAAACCGCGAACGCTTTCAGGGAGCTATATCTCACGCGCCCTCCCTCCCCCCTGCCCCTGCCCCTCCCCCCTCTGCGTGCTGCTCACGGGGCAGCGGTACTCACAATGGCGCGATCAGCGCGAAATAACATCTTCCGCACTTTATTGGGGGTACGCGGCGCGTTACAACTCTTGGCGTTGCGTCAGTCGGCGCGTGATACACAATCATCGTCATCGTCGTCGTCGAGCTCGGGAGTGTTCAGGGCGTCGAGGCCGTTCGCATCGTTTCTCAGACGTTGCGCCTCGTCGATTCCCATAATTATATCGGCGTGGGGGAGAGGAAAGGGGGGGCAATACGGCAAAGAAAGTGCGAAGTGCGAAGCGATCAGCGACGTGTCGGGAAAGGGGCCGCGCGGGCGACGTTTCTCCCCACCTCCCCTCCCGCCCGACGTTCCATTGCCAATAAATAGCGCGCGATAGGTAATCACTGGAACAATATAAGAACGATAACGCTCTCGAGCACGCCGAGGCTAAAATATGTTGCGATCAAATTGCAGACCGGCAGCCGACAGTACGACGTACTCTATCCCCCCTTTCCCTGGTACCGTGTACAGCACACCTTCGGCAAAGATCTTATATACTTTAGTGCAGGTAGTTGCGCGTGTACCCGACAATCTCCACACCTTCGATCTGGCGTCGATCCGATCTCGGCGGGGCTTTGCTGCGCCACCGCTCCGTTACGAGTCGTAACGTAATGAAAGCTTTTAAAATATAAAAGATTTAAGCGGGGCGAAAGAAAAATCGCCTCGGTACCGTAATAGCCCCGCAGCTTCGGGGGTTTTGGATCTTGGAAGAGCGATGGATTGGTATTCGGATATTCGAAATCTTCGGATTGCATGGCAGGCCGGAGTCAACAGTGATCCTGGCTAAGGCAAGGTTGACATTCAACCTTATATTGGAGGAAAGCGCGGCTAATCGGAATAGGGAGAACGTCGAAGCCACCGCAAATCAAACTGGGGCTCTCTGGTAGGAATTTCAGGGCGGTATAGCAGGTCCTGATAAGGCCTGGAAAATACCTGATAAGCCCCTGACAAGGCCCCAATATAACAATATAAATTTTACGACTACAGTTGGCGTAGCCAATGTGTTTCTCTAAGGCCTGACTAACCGTAGTATGAACTCTGATGCCTTAGAACTTCATACGCGGTGCACCAATCTCCGATTGATTTTATCCGTTTGCGCCCCGTAAATCAACTAGCCGCAGACTCCTCCAAGGCATCTTCCAATCGATTGTGACAACGTTTTGGTACAGCAGGCCCTGATAAGGCCCGAAAAAAAAATCTCTTATAAGGCCCGAAAAATCTCTGATAGGGCTCCGATCTAACGATATTAAATTTCCACTAGAGTTGGCGCAGTCAGTGTGGTTCACTACCGGTCGTTTCGTCTTGCCCCGTGAATCGACCAGTCCCAATCTCCACCAAGGTATTTTACAATCGATCCCAATAACGGGCCGAGTCGTGTCCACTTTCTGACACAACTCTTTGGACATGAATTCACGAAATACCCAACGGTATTTAGTGCAAAATACAATCAAGCAGCTCACAATTGAAACATCGGAGCCTAAACCAGTTAGCCAGCAATTATACTCCAACGTTTGGCTGGATAAAAATCAAATTCCGTTTTTTACTCACGATACCCACGAACATACTTATCAAACCCGTCTTGAACCTCCGCAGATGCATAAATCAGAAACTCGATAGTCGACAACGAAATCTATCGTTTCCTCATTAACGGATAAGTCCACTCGGCTCACTTCTCGGTATTTACGGGGTTCAGGCTCGACGAAAATAATCATCGTCGTCGATTTCGCCAACCTTGCGAACGGAACTCCACTCACAGTTATTACCTCTCCGAGCATTAATAAGCATTCACGCACGATGTCCAAAGAACCCCCCCTTCTCCAGTCTGTAGTCACTTTCCTACAGTTTCGCAGATCCTATCTTCATAAATCTTGACTTTTGCAAGAAAGCCGCCTGCTACGAGCTGCACGGCATTCCTCATTGACCACTCGGGACTTAATTACCAAGACGGCGAAAGGGTAGCGAAATCAGCGACTCGCTGATTCATCCGCCAGCGCACTTAGCTGCACCGGCTAGGTCGATTCGTACGAATTTCACGATCGAAGAAAGTAAAGCAGAGGCGTATAATCGCGATAGTCCGAGCTTCGCTTTCTCGGCATCCCATCGGACTCGGCAGGCAAAGATAAATGATCGAGCGAGGCCTTTCCGCGGTCCTCCCGCGAAGGCGCCCTTACCGTCACCGCGCAACCGTTCCTACAAATCGAGATCAGATTCAGGATTTATCTATCCCACGAACCGATTCTCTCGAATGAATCTTACTCGCCATACAGCGAGATAGTTTCCTGCCTCCGTTCTCTTCCTTTACGATCCCCCCCGTAGCAGCAGCAGCAGCCGCAGCGGCATCACGCTCTTCTTCCATCCTCGCATTCTTGCACTGATGCATTTCACTCGGTCGTTCGCGTATACACACTCGCACACGCGCATGCACACCCAATCCACTCTACTTCGTTCTGCTACGAGTCGCGTGCATTTATTCTCTTTACTACTGTACGCGTCACTATATATGGCTCGCGTTGAGAGAATGGTCAGAAGGGCGACCCAAGCAAGATTTCTCGGGTTTCGTATCTGCAACGGCGACTCCGTTCAATTACATTATTGCACTTAATTTTCATTCAATTGATTCAATTCCATTTCGACGCTGTTGTCCTCGGTGGATATCCGGAAGGACGCGCTCGCGTGCTCGACAGACCAGGAGCCGTAAATAAATATGTCTTGCGTTTGGACTCCGAGTGCCTGTGGGAGTTTGCAGGATTGACGAATTTTTAAAAAATAAACCAATCGATCTATTTACGAAATTAGATGAACATTTTTCGGTTGAGGTATTCATGGAAAACAAGACTTTCTTGCGCTACTTCCGAACGATAATTTCCTGTTGTTTTAACATAACTGACAGCCGACTGTGACTTCATGGTGAAGCGACGGAGGATTGATCTTGATTAATCGGGCCGATGCTGATCTTCTCGGATCGTACTTTGGAAGTTATATGGGAAAGGCTTGACGGACTTTCATCCATTAATATTATTGAGAACCACCCCGTTTAGCGCGCAAATCAATCAGGGATTCAGCCAGTCGTATTCACCGATTTTAACTTATTCGAAGATACATCCGAAATATATAATTTCACACATCACAGAAGTATTCATCCACACATACCCCATATATTTTTTCGTATATAAACCGTATAAGTTATGCCTGTGCACTGGGTCATCAACATATAAATATTTCTTTCATATAAATTGTTATAACAAACGGCCTGATTTCAAAGCTTCACAAAATTAAGCAAAACCCGCGCTTTCCGTTTCGTAGATAGTATCGAACCAACGAAACAATTAACCGAAGATTTTGGCCTACTACAAGGTAAGATCGGGGCCGCGATGCTGGAGCGCGCGCGAGGGATCAAAGTCGCCTGCGCTGATGAGATCGTGGATCGCCGTTCGGTCGACTCCCTGTGCGACTCGTTCCTTCCGAGTAATCGAGCGAAGGATTGAGCGAGTGACTGAGTGACTTACAGCCCCGATAGGATCTACCTAATGATCGTACACGAAACTCCCACACGACGAGTGTAGTGCGCGGGCGCGAGCTCGGTCTTCACCGACCGATCGGCAGATTCCCCCGACCCGCCATCGAACGATCCCAAAAGCGAAGCTTCACTGATCCTTCCAACCGTTGGGTTGCGGTGCCAGCGGCCGAAGTTACATCGGCGGAGCCAACCCGAGCCGCGGCAACGAGAGACGTTATCGTATAAGCGGACATTCACCGACGTGGATACTTCCTAATTGTTGACACGCCACGCCAGCATCCTCTTGCGTGCGTTCAATCGCGAGCGGAGAGCCCCGAGTGGCTTAAGAAGACGAGTGCAGCTGCTGATGCTGTTGCTGCTGCTTCTGCATGCGCTCACCGTGTGCACGCGCGAGCGTAGGTGTCGGTACCCCGCGGTGAATCGAAACGAGAATTACCTACGAGCCCGTTCGAGCCGATCATCCACGATCGAAGGTATCGCGCCGCATTGCCGGATTCTCCATACGTAATACTATTAATAATCACGCATAAGTAGAACCCATGCTCGATGTTAATACGCGCTCATGCTCATCCACGGGATGTCAATTTTTTTTTTTTTTATAGATAAAATTTACATAAATTGTGAGAATTGTAGATATAGTAGATTGACTTTCCCGATACTGGTTTTCAATGTTTCCAAAGTGGAAAAAAACTCTGACGGTCTTTTTTTGCCGTCTGGACTGTCCAGACATGAAGGGCGAAAAAAATGCCCGATCTAGAAAATTTGTCGGTGTGTTTAATTCGCCGTTCCTATCATCCGGAAAGGGAGCGACTTCGGAGACGGTCTTTGTCATTTCGAATCTACGAGGAAAAGTTTTGGCATTGAATTTCAATGCAAATCGATCCAGTCCGTCCGAAACTTTCGAGCCGAGGAGTCGGTGACCAACGGTGATTCAGCATTAATCCGCAGACAGGTTTAAGAACGAATTTCCTTTCGGACGGCGCGTGGACACAGACGACAGGCAGACAGAAAGAACAACAGAAACGGATAACTGCCCAAGGGGATGCAGTGGTTTCGTTATTTAGTCACTCGAAAGACCGAGAGTCTCGGTGTTTGGTCGGTCGAGCTCGGTTTATCGATGACTTCTTCATCTCTCGTCGCGCCGGGATGCGCAAGAAGTTGCCTGGTAACCGCAGCGAACCAGCCACGTCGAATTTAAGGAGCGTGACGTATTCGATTTCGTGAACTTTTTCCCCGTTCTCTCGTCGGATGCCACGATCCTCGTCAGACTCGTACCTGCGTTTCCTCCGGATGTGGAAACACCGACGGAAACAACTTGATAAACGAATCATCGATGTTCCCAACCCGGGAGGTAGATAATCTGCTTACTCGCAGCTTATAAATCGAATTTAACGAGTTCCAAGGATACCTCATCCGTAACAGGAAAGATACTTTGGTCTCTCGCTGAGACCGGAAACCGCGATCAAATCCTGACAATCTAATTACAGAAAATGCATCCGTACGTCAAAGTATTGATCAGTCATTCCGGCAATCCTCAACCGCGGTTAATGCAATCTACCAGAAAAAGTGGAAGCGTCTCATAAAACGGACCACAATGGCTCCAGAAACTTTGCCAAAAATATCGTCGCCTGCAAATGTTTTGTTTTACTATATAGGGATGTCTAATACGATTCTCATTGTCAAAGTGACTCGAGACCATTAGCAAATTGGGTCACCGATTCATATTGCACCGATGCTTTCGGTAGCCATATGATTTTTTTTCTGGGGATTCTTCAGCCTCGACGAACATCGGATGTATATATTCGGTGGAGCATCGAAGTATTTCGCTTCGAGAAGCGAGTAGAAACTATTGTGGAGTTTCGAGGGTGTTGCCTGGACTACGCATCACGCGAAGCCCGAGAGATATCGAGTCCGTCTGCATGTACGGCAGTGTGTCTGAGCTGCTTCGCTCGTCGGAGGAATCGATCGTCCGTATATCTTCGGCGCGATTGGTAGATCGATTATTTGAGAATTAACCTTGCTCCCTTCGTTCTCGAGCATCGGCGAATCCCGGCGTTCCATTGTTATCCACATATAGTGCGTGCGTGTATGGACGACGCGACGTACTATATCTTCTATGTATAACGCATACATTCAAGGAGCCTCGCGCTCCTGGAGCACAAAGCCCGGAACAGCGTGTACGCGAGAGCTTTCTTATTTTCCGTTTGATTCGACGCGGTTGTACCCGGCCACGGGTTTCCCCAGGAGAGTCCTGCTGCTCCGCTGTTCCATCCGCGAACAAAACCCCATTATCGGGATTTCCTCTAATTGATCTTTCGAGTGGGGGGGCTTCTCCTGCCAACCAGACGGCGAAGCCTGCTCTGTCAAAGGTTCATTTTTAGATCAATGAACCAAATCCGGTACGAGACGGATTCAAATGATCAACGACTCTATGTCGCAGGAAAAAATTGTGATTCTTTTCATTCATCGTTCCTACATTTTTAACCCACGAAAGCTGCTTCACAGACACAATTTTTTGCATCTGCTACACAGGGGGAAGGATTCTAGTCAAAATTACGATGTGACGGCGAAAATCTCCTACAGTCGGTTGGTTGTCTGCCCTATATGGTACGGTCCATTGATTGATTAACTTGCTAATCGGGCTGGGCCATGTATACCACTTCTACCCTGCATACAGTAATTTTTCTGAGATGATATTGTAACTTTTCCAAATCCTTCTCTCCGTGTAGTGAGAAGCAGACATTAGAAATTTTTGCGCGATAAGTCGGGGCCTGGTAAAGACCTGAGAAGTCCTTGTTCAAACCTCATCCAGGTCCGATGTAACGCTCTGAAATTTCAACCAAAAAAGTTCCGGTCAAAGTTAGAAACTTGTTAATTTCTCAATGGATAAAAAGTATCTTCCGCCTGCTTGTCTCTGAGCCCTAGGAGCAGGGCTCCTAAAAGCTAAAGGTCGTTTGCTGGTGTTGTTTGGATACGTATTATTAATTTCAGCCGTCTCTCCTGAGTGTACGCGTTGCGTAATTCATAAATCGGTTCGTCTTTTATAATAGGATATATTACACACGCGAGCGGAACTTTGTACGACGTCGGGATCACTCTCTTTGCACAATAGCATCAAATATTGACTCGAGCCGTAAAAAGCAGCGCGCATATTGTGCACGATTGATTCTTTATAGGCAGAAACTCTCCCATAGATTTCTAGTCCGCCCCCTCGTTCCTACCGCCTGTATACACACGCGGGGTTTGATGCGTGCGCGTGCAGTATGCCCGGAGCGCTTGTGCGAGTACACAACAACCGAAAGCCATCGACGCTGAGGTTCGTTCGAGACCGTGGGAGGAGACGGGGCAGAACTGCCGCTGATGCTGATGCTCCCGCCGGTGGAGATGAATTCAGAGATAAGGAGGCGTATCAGGACTAATCAATTACAAAGTCGACGGGGGAGTTGTTGCGCCCGTCCAGACACTGCATTCGAGGGGTGCATATCGTTTGAAGTCAATGCGATTCCTTCCCCAAGCGTTCCCAAAAGTATAATTCAGCGATTGAGATCAACGAAAGCAAAATATAGCCCGGCGAAAATTCAATTTTTTTATGTCTCTCATGCGCGTCTATTAAAGATAAGGGAAAATTTATTTAGCGGTGGGACGGTCTTTCGTCGAGGCCTCGTCGTGATGCAAATAAGAGATCGCTCAACCAAATCCGTATGTACCTACACGAGCAGGTGCGGCCTGGGATCCGAGGTTCTCCATTGATCGGGGACAAGTGGCGGATTACAATGATTATGGAGCTATGGCTAAGACTATGTCTATGTACGGAAGGGTGAGACCCAAAGACATTTCTGAAAATGAGATAACCCTTCATACTTTTCGTCTCATTCATCCAAATTGGCTTAGTTCAAGAGTTGTCCTGGCGAGAGGACAAACTAAACATTGCAACGAAACTTCGACAATCGGAGTGGTACGATCAAACATTCATCCCCTGCTTCCCTTTTCGCCCCGTGGCGGCTTGACTGATACGCGATTCGTTTCCAACCACTTTACTCAGTGGGATGAAAATTGTGTAGATAAACAGGAGAAACGGTTGGCCGGCGGCGCTGATCTGCCGTTTGATTCGATGAAAACAATCGAGCTTAGCATCGGTTTGATATTGACCAGTCCAGTATCGGTTTTTCCAGCAACGTCGGAAACCCACCTGAGGTCTGTCCCCCTCCAGAGACCATCGAATCTCAGCATCAAATCAATTATCCTAATGACAAAGCGTCTAATTGCGATGTACGCACCCTCCGAAACAAATCAGGCAAGAACGGGATACCCATCAAGGCAGCCCATCTCTAAATGGCTTCGGGGACTCAAGCCATTTTATCGCAGATACATAAATCCCGTCATTACAAACAGGGCGACGTCAGAGGTTAGTCGCACGCGTCGGATCGACGCACCAAGCGTGAAAGTGCAAACCCTCAATAGCCCGATACGGCTGCCCGTAATACTGTCGGCCGAATACGCCGGGAAAGCCATTGGCCGTACAAATGTATCCATGGGGAATATCAAAGGGACCAGAGATCGCGGAGTAGTCGGTGGGCAATAGAAAAGCGTAAAAAGAAGGAAATAAGTAGGAAAAAAAGCCGAGGGTGAACGGCACGGAAGTTGAATTGAAAGCGGACATAGATGGGGATTACACACGTTGTGTGTGCATGCAGCTCTTCCCCTCCATCCAGCCTTCATCGTATTGTATTGGCAGGGGTTGACACGAACCCCGTTTCTTTTCTCACTCACTTCGATTTCTCACCCCGACACGATCGCGGTCGTGGAGCTAGTAGGCATGCATCCTGTGACACGGAGCGACGATGTGTGCCCGACGCGGTGCACCGATCCGTGCCGGGGGTTCCCCGGAGACGGGAATCGAGAGGCATCACCGCAGCGGCGGCAGCCCAGTTCGCTCAGCGATAGTGAGAGCGGCGTTAAGACCAGCTGGGGTAGGTGTTCGATGCGAGTGGGGTGGGACGATGTGCGAGAGCCGGGATACAAGGGAGTACGGGGAAGAAGCCCTTACCTCACGTTTCGCGCAGCGTATGCGTGGTAGATTCACCGTCAGGGAAGTGAGCCTATGCGCAACCATCGGGTTGCTTGCTACCCTCGCATGTCGGCGATGAAACAAATCAATAACTTGTGCGCTAAGCCCTGGAAAGGGGGGGAGGCCGAAACGGAGATTGAACGAGCCCGGAGAGTAAGAAGGTATGAGCAGCCTCTGGAACGTCGCACGGGGGGATGAACGCATCATCATTGGCAGTCACGGCGGTTCCGTTAGCAGCGGGAGCCTGCGAATCCGGTTGGAAGTTAGACAAGACTTCGAGTCTGGCGGATCCGACTGATTTCGCTGCGAAGGTCTCGTCGGATGGGAAGATCGTCGATGGAGTTCGCCTCGCCTCGGTTCCTCGGATTTTCCGCGAAACGACGGTATTCAGCGAGGTGGAACGGAGAGAGATAAGAAAGGGAGTGTTGTCTTGGTTCGCCAGGCGTGTAGTTTGGGCTCCCTCGTTCTTTCTCTTTCGGTATTGCTGCCAACGGTTGCCCGGATTGACTTTGCTCTCAAGGGGGTGTCGCGTACCCATCAAAATGTCTCCAGTCTCCGGAGAGAGAGTATCAGAAGCTATATTACCGGCAATCTGAACGTAATCGCCGATGCACCCTCTTCCATTCTTCTCAACGCTACTGCATCACTGTCTGGAGTTCTTTGCGCTGATGCAGGAAGATGCCGATACTTGCCCTTGAGCGGTTTTTCATCGGGAAATGTATTGCGAACATGACTGGAAGTTCGTAACCGAGCATTTGGAAAATTCGACGCCATTCGAAGTATTGTTTGATCCGGCTGGCTGTTACATTGCAGAACTGGCGCAAGACTGGCCAGACTCGCGGGCTTGGCGCAGTCTCGTACAAGTACTGGGATGCAACCACCGATAGAAGTACCTTACCTAGGTATCTCAAGCTTCGCAAGCATAAAGACTTGTCGCATATACGATAATGTCGCTCTAATCAATGTCTGAAAATGGTGCCAGAAGAATGAAGCTTCGACATCGGTAATCGATACCCCAATCAAACAAATTGGATTTCTTATCGTATTTCGCTTGAAGTTTAGAAAATCAACCGCCTTTCGGAAACAATCAGTGCGTTCTTTGTTATATTTCCAGCGATACCACGATATACGAATCTTTGCATCACTGCTCATTGATTACGAGGGACCGCATCGCAACGTATGGACGCGCCAACAGCCGTTGACACTTGATAGTTATCGGACCCTTTTACATCCCTCGCGATACTCTATCAGCCTTGTACACTACAGTTTCACTAATGTAATTAAGCCGTAGCTTTTAGAAAGGTTTTTTCGACGATTAGTTTATCGTCGCGTCTCATCGCTCCGGTCCTACGGAACGAATCGGCTGCGTCGGTGCCTCGCAAGCTTCATTTTTTACTGTCCAGATGGACGAATCATCGACATATTGTAATGTTTTCCTAGAGAGCAGAGGGAGGCGTCGGTTTCGATTGATTTTGAGGGATGATTCTGTAACCCGCGCGATAAAAGGGTAGTGAAAATAAGTATAGAGTACTATACGGCATGACACGGGTCGATCGTAGGGTGCACAAGTACTCCAAATCCGGTGACCCAGCTGCCTCCATTGACGGTTGTGTCGACTCTTTGTCGATTTCCCTATGCGATTAGCCCAGCAAAATTGTAAGCTCGACCGTGGTTGTCGTAGTGGAAGTAGGCACCCTCTCTTCTAGCAACACTCGAAAATCCCGAACTAAACCCTCTTTCCTAGTCGGTTCTGACACCCGGCTGTGCCCTCGCTTCCGCGCTGAGCGAGGGTTTCGTCGCTAAGCTATATTCCTATTAGGCACGTCCATTATCGGGCTCTGTGTTCTGTGGGACACGAGTAGTACTCAATACCGAACACTTTTACCGTCGGTTCTTCCGAAAGAATATTATGGAAGTGGTGGAAGTTTTTTAACATTACATCAAGCTCTCAGGAGGCTGGAAATGGCTGAAGAGCCCCTGACAAGGCTCCGATGTAACGCTCCGAATTTGGTACCGGGGTTGATACGAAAAAATGTACATGGGCTTGAAGAGAATTAAGATCGGTAAATGTAACTTTAACGAATCTGCGTGCATCACGTCAACGGAACGCTCCTATAGTCGTGTATTACAATTCCCTCACGGCATTTTTCGAGCGTTACATTAGGCTCTGAGGAGGCCGGAAATGGCCTGCTGAGGTCTCGAATTCTACCGAGGATGATCGAAAAAATGTAAAAGGCGTGGAAGAATATTAGCATCGGCGAATGGTAAATTTACCAATTTCCGTGCATCTCGTCAACGGATACGCTATCTATTGTGTATTAAATTCTGCCCCTCGACGATGGTTGAAATTTAATTCAAATACCGTGCAGTCGGTGAGTGAGAATCCGGACGCGCGATATGATTCGTGGTACGAGTCGACTCTTTAAATATAAATCGGCGGTTCGACGGGGACGAACATGGACTCCGGTTGTACATCGACAGCGAATTTCCTCGTGATATTCGGGGAGAACGGAACGCGCGGAAAATGTATAGACAAGCACGGCCACAGGGTTCGTGGGTTCGCGGACGAGCGTAAACTTATTTGCGTTATTCAACGTTTGTTCGCAGCCGCTTTCGCCGCTGCGTTTCGGTCCGCAGTCATATATAGCGGCCGCGCATATAGTATATGCATGTTTGCAAACAAAAATGCAAACTTGCAGTTTGAATGCAGTGCCGTACCCGCGACACCGCGGTTATCGGCATTTCCCGTTGCCACCCCCCCCCCTCTGGTCCTGTACCGAACTCGATTAATTGGCGGGACAGCATCGGCAAATACATCTCTCACCGGTATTGCCGAGTAAATACCGACGTAGAATATCAACGGCATGTCTGTTTTGTGCAAAATTTGCGGGTAAAAGTTTTTACGAAAAAACCGCCCCCCCCCCCCCCCATCAAAGGTAGGACCGGACGGTGGTTCAAAATGCGCGAGAAAAAAGTCGAACAGGAGTGAAAAGTGAAAACGCGACAAACAAACAGCATAATACTTCACAAAGGAAATGTAGCATGAGTGATGATGATCTCGGTTGTTTGAACGAAAATTCACACGAATGTTTTTTGATGCGTGCTCGTCCGAATGTGTGCCCCGGCGCATGCGCACGATCACGCGCACGCACAGTAATGATACACTTTCTCCTCGGGCAGGTGGTCCGTCGATTGTTTACGTGACGAAAGCAAATTGATCGGAGTCAAATAAATCGGACAGCTGAAGAAACAAAAATCGCTTTACAATTTTATGGGCGCGTGGCCAAACCTTCAGGACACGAATAAACGATAATATCTATCTATCTATCAGAAACTATTTATATAGACGTTCCCCCAGAGAACTGTTCAATATAATAGGAAATACTATCCTTTTTCTCAGTCATTCGGTGTTCAAAATATGACGAATAAAATGACCGTGTACTGTTCATAAAGAATGCAGAAAATAAAACAAACGAACAAAAGAGATTTTTTTATTGTTGCTACAAGTTTTCTAGAGCTTAGATATTAAGAATTTCGCGCTAACATACGTACCGCGTGTAACTCTCTCTCCACAGAGCCGGGCATTCTCTTTCCGACGTGTATCGATTCATCTCGTTTCGTGTAAATAATACACGGTATACCCGACAATCCTTCCGTGCAAACGCGTTCGATACTTTCTCCCGAACGTTCAGGTGAGAATAGAGCGCCGAACGCGCTCGATCTTCCGTGCCCGAGATCACGGGAGAGCCATTTGTCGATTGATAATTTAATCGAGTTCGCGAAACGTAATGACCCGTCTGAATCCCACTGACACGGGCAATAAATATCTATACGCGAGTTCGAAATAGGTCTATTATCGGGCCTGCGTTAAAATACACCCTCAGCGCATTGCTCAGCGCTTCGGACGCACGCGCGAAGCGCATTTTTCATCGTCGGATAAAGTGATTTTTTTTTAACAACAAAGATACTAACTGCACCGCACGTCATCGTGGCAATCAGTATATCAGACGTGGACAATCCACTCGTGGGGTAAGGAAATTGCGTCTCCGGCTTTGACTATCTCGGATTTTACCGACGACAGAAGTTTTACGAAAGGTGAAGAGTTACGGTAGTGTTGATAGAGACGCGGCTGTCGGATGATAGAAATTTCCTCGCTCATTCTAACCCCGGCAGCAACGACGCCGCGCGTTGACAAATATATTAGATGCGTCGGGTGTAAGGAATACACGGCTATAGGTCGTTTCCCCGGCGTATTGTCGAGGCCCAAGGATCGCCGCGGCGTGGCTAATTTATGGAACGTCTGAGGAAGCGATAATCGTTTCGTTGGCGTCGGATAGATATTGTCGGCGGGCGTCTTTCACGCCTGTGCGCCACGTTCGATGCACCGCGCGTTGTTTTTCGTATACCTATGTACGTACGTCTGCGCATATATCGCGTGAATCGATAGCCATAATTCCCGAGTTATCTCTCAGAGGAAATAATTATCGTTCGGCTTGCGTAAGCAGGTGGTCCTAACGTCGCGGGCTTTTATACGCTGATTTGCCGTCACCGCTGCGCGTTGCATCAGCAACGGCGCAAGTCTTCGTGAACCGTGCGATGAATTCGCATCTTGAATTATATTGTCGATTATAGAGAAATAAAAATTTAATGAAAATATGATCGAGTAGAAATAAAATACGTATGGCCGTAAAAAATTAAGCTATGGTGTAATTAGGATTTATGTCATGGACTCTGCATAATTATCTCCACCCCAAATGTTTTTGTTCTCACTTAAACACCTTGTGTAGTAGTCGAGAAATCTTTTTACTGTGAATTTTTCGTGATTGTGATTTTTGCGATTGTAATTTTTAGAACGGTAATTTTTATCGTTTCAATCATTTTCATAATTCTTCCAATGTTGTACTTTGCTGTTAATGTGAAAAGTTATGGCTTCGCAATTTGCAATTATTCGCCTGACTAAAATTCTTAACTCGTATTGCAAATCTCGTGGTGCCTGCAAAGTGGGTCTGCATTCTCTTACCGCCGCGTACAATCTACGTCTACGTGCAGAACTGAAGCGGACTTTTTGAGAATGCAATTGCACAGATACGTACGGCGAGCTGCGCAGAATATTGCACAGACCCGCGCATTAACTTGGCACAAAGGTAATTCCCCGTGTCAGCGTGGACGAATTGCAAGTACAATAAAAACGAATTGTCTATATGTCGGGACGATAAATAGTGTATCCACGTAACGCCACGACCGCCATACACCGTATCTCTTTCATCCTCTTAACGCCAGTCGCCATTATATAAAATCGAAAAAAAATATAAATAAAAAAAAATAAAAAAAAAAAAAAAAAAATACGAACCATCAAAGATCGTGGCCCCATAAATACTCATATAAAGGTTCTTCGTGATCGTTCGATCGATCCTCGGGCTCCTCGTACAAATGCCCCCCTGCCGCGAGACTTCGGTCAAGTATGAACTTTTCTCTCTATCGAAACGTTCGATCGTTTCGCTTAGTCGTCGCAGTCCTCCACCGCTCGTACTTCTCGATTGGGTAACCGGCGCACAAACTCTCACTGGGAATCACCCGCGATTTCTCGACGATCTCGCGTCCTCCCCTCGGCTATGCGGATCGGGAACCCGCGAGCTTTACCGCGGATCGATATTTCACCAATACTCTGTACGTGTATAGGTTTGGCTGTTAGGACGATGAATAAAAATATTATAAAATAAATGGATAAAAAAGAATCGCCTTATCGGAGCGAATCGATCGCTTGCACGAAACTATCCGCCTGTACAAATGCGTGAGAAAGTGCCTTGTGCTGTTTCGCTAGCTGTTGAGATCCTTCTTTTTTTCTAACGCGCATGATTCATGAATTGAATGATAATGTAATTTATAGCTGACGATCGTTCATTGTCCGCCGGGCCAGGCTCAATCGTCAGTTTCTAAGGACCACTGCGGGAGCACCTGGCCCAATAGGGGGTTCATGAATCCCGATGAGATACGCCACAGCCGCCAGACCCCTCGCTCGCGGTGAAAGTGACCCGCTTAGTGGAATTTCGATAGTACAGTCAAAGTCTTTCGATAAGCGAGACGTTGCAGTTTGTTTGAACGTACATTAGAAAATTGCCGATGATTCGCGAGAAAGGGAAAAAACTGGAGTTTTCCATTATTCGAATGGTGAACAGTTTCAAAGGGTAAAAGCTCCTTGGACCGTGAAACTGATTCAGCGTAAAAAAAAATAGTCCAATTCCCGGTGGCCAAATTCGACTGACTTTTGCATCAAGGTTTTCCAAATATGAAATACAGATTTATAAAAAAAATGATACATCATTCATTACATACTCTCATTTTAGAGCATTAAATCGAGGTCTGATCAGGTCCGGAGAAGCCGGACCTAGCCGGAGAGCTAGGGCCACATCAGGGCCTGACCAGGGCCCGGCGTAATGCTTAAAAATGTCAACCAGGGTATAAAATGTTTCGAGTCCCGAAAAAAAGATTGAAGAGCTTTATAGACAACTGGATCAGCTTCACCGTGCGAAACCATAAAACCATAACAACCGTTGCAGGCCCCTCTCGATCGCGACACGTGCTCGATTTCGCACGTTAAACACTCTGCGGTTCCATACATACGTAGGAAAAAAAAAAGAATGTAGATGGAATCCGATAGAATGAGGGCTTCCTGAATTCACTCACCGTTGCCCTTCGCTCTTTTTTTTTACATCACTATCTGTTGCACCCGATCGTGCTCCGCCATCGACGTAGATTTTCATCCACCGTACCACACCGCGAATGAAACCGTACCGACCCCTTTACCATTTAATCAAATCCCAGGCGTTCAAAGCCCTCGCCATCCGTTCCGACGCGTTCGCTCGCTACGGTGTGCCACACCGCGTTGCATTATGTACAATAATACTCGAGGCAGTAGCAAGCCACACTAAATCCCTATAAGAGTAGGGCCCTACCGAATTGGGATACAACATCCGAGCGTAATCTGTCGAGAGTTCGGCCATTACCAGCCCGAATAAATAAAAAAAAGAAAAAAAAAATCATTTGTGCGTCTCACTTCCTCACCCCTCGCGAGGCCGTACCGACCAATACATGTCCCTATACGTCGGGCTGCGATACATAATTCCATACGGCTCTTACAACCCTGTACACGCCGTGGTCTCTATGGCAGTCGGCTTCTGTCGCTGCTACATCCAGTTTTCACCCTTCGAGAGCCGCCTCGTGCGGCCTTCGGAAAATCCGTGAACCCCCGGCCGGATTCCCCGCTGCCCGTAGAAAACGCCCCCCTCCCTCGTCGAGGTATTACTACAAATGTAATCTTACTTAAGCATATGTCGGTATGACTGATTGGGCAGACGACAGCGCGGATAAATAATCGCTTCGCCACGATAGGAAGGGCGCTTCTCCCTTCGTCTCGGCGAAACATTTTTTATGTTGCTCACGCTTTTTTTTATCTCTCTCGAGTCAATGCTCCAGGGCTACGGAGAAATTAGGGAAACAGAGTGGATGGAGGGAGACAAAAAAAATATTTTAAAAAATCACATATGGGTACCAGTGGAGAATGCGACGAGAGGAGCCACGAGGATAATGCTGGTAGGATGATTAGGTCCAATGGCCATCGATTCAGCCACTAAGTCCTCGTCCACATTCGAGTACACGACCAAATATTGCTTTGGCCTCGTCGTATCCGCCTGTTCGCATGGCAATTTCGTTTACTTTGACGCAGCTCTCTTATTACGGGGCGACGAGCTCTCGCTCTTCGGGTCTTTGTACTATCCGCCGACACACACGCCCTCCACTCCGGTTTTATACGTAACGCGGTAAGACGACCGCGAAGACCTGCATGTGTGTAGTGACAGAACTCGACAGCTAGCACAGCAGCCCAGTCAGCCGGGGCGTGTGATGGAACGATCGGTGTACGGATAAAAACCCAAAGCAGCCCGACCGCGGGACGGGTCGTTTCAATTTTCACACTCGGAAGAACGAATAGGTCGCTTCGAATTAATTCGATGACGGTCGAGGAACTCTCGCGCGGATAGGGGATTCGTTCGATTCTTGTTTGGATTTTTGTTTTCTTTTTTTTTCGACGCAATAAAGATTTTTATGATTTTTTTATTCGAGGTTGTTGTGGGGCTGAGTCAGGGGAGGACAGCGCAAAAGGGGTTCTTCGAATTTTATATAATATATTATTGGCATATTAATTCATCAACAGTATTTAATTGGTAGCCGTGCCGCCTCGTGATTACAAACTAACCTAACTGTTGACCATTACTGCAAGGATTGTACATCTATATTTTTATCAGTAATGTAGGTAGCTGTAGTACATTTTTTCGAGATAGATGGGATTGAATGTATGGAAGATCATTTTTCACCTGCAATCACGTCACTCCTGTTTTCCCGTAGCGTCAGCGTCTCGCTGAGTCTTTATTTTCGAGCGAACCCTGTCGTCACCCCCGGCATTCCGTCTCGGAGACACGTCTCCGGGAATAACCGTGGAAAAACAATGTGTAACGTAACGCGGGACACGTGTCAGAGTGTGGAGCTCGGTTTTCGTTGTCGTTCTCGTCACCGTCGCTCTCATTCTTTTTTTCGCCTACCCCTTGCGCCCTCCCCAGCCCTCGTCGTAGCACGATGTTTTTGTCTCGTTTTCATCATCATCCCTCGACTCATCATGTACCGTCTCTCTTCGTCGGAGAGTACTTCATACGAGGGTTCCCGAGTGAAACGTAACTCGAATTACTCGTTTCCACGACTCGGCGACGATGCGGTAATCGGAGATAAGAAAGACCGCGGCTGGCATTTCGTTACGTGTGCTCCGGTCGTTCTCTTTTTTTCATTTTTCTTTTCTCTATTTTTTTCTTTTTTCTATCTCACTTCTCGCCGGGACGTAATCGAATCGCGAGCGAAACGAGAGACTATTAAACCGAGAAAACGAGGCGGCACGTGTCTCCCGCGGAGACTAACGGGGAGGGTCTCGGGAAACGAGGGCTTAACGAGAAAGAGAGAGGGACCCTCTCCTCCTTTCCCTCTTCTCCGTTCCAGAAAAATAATAAAATTATTTTAAAAAAACGAGGACAAAACGAGACATTCTATATTCCAATGACGTGCGTAGAGATCCATTCAGCTTCGGCGTAAAAGTGGAGGAAAGGGGATGAAAAAAATGTTTGAAATAGAATCCCGACGAAAAATGGCCGGATGTAATTTGTACCGCGAATCTACGGATGCTTGTTTAAAAAAAAAAAAGTAAATATCGTCGATATTTCCAGTAAATTCCAGTAAAATCCAGATAGTTCAAGAAGAAGAATAACATTTTTTTAAAGAGGGTGAAACGAGGGATTCAATATTCTAAGGAAGCGCGCAGAGATCCATTCACCTTTGGCGTAAAAGTGAGGGAATCGAGATGAAAAATATCCTGATAAAAAAAATTGCCAGATGTAATTTCTATAGCGAATCCAGCGAAGATTACTGTCAAAAAAATGAAAATATAGAAGAAAAATTGAGCTCCACTTTGCGCGAGCGTGCGGAAACGGAGCGATAAGCCCGCAGGCCCATCAATGTTATATCGCCACTTCGAGGAGACTCGGCAGGAGCAACGGGTGGTGAAGGGGTGGGAGGGAGGGAAAAAAAATTTCTGGACATAATGGCATGGGAACAAAAACTAGTTCCCGCAGAGTCGAGAGAGCCCGTTCGGCTGCCACGGTTACGGAACAGCTTCGACAGCCAATCGGTTTTGCAGTTCCGAAGCGCACACAGCGAGCTCTCGGAGTGGCTCTTGTTCATTCTACAGTTCGATTCCTTCTGGTGCTGCTGAGGCAACGGATTTTCTACTACTCTTCCCGCCCCAATCCCCCCCCCCCCCCGGTGTCCGTTTATTTACGGAAGTAAAAGTGTGTACCGGTACCGATGACGAGGCCCAATCCGGTGGAGCTCTCACCGTCTTGAATCTCGTCTGGGCAATCCCTAAGGACTTCTCCGCTCCTTTCCTCAGAAGAAACGAGAGTGGTATGACTTGATCATACCCGTATAGAATACCCTACACACATATATATAGATGGTATTTGTGTGCTGAGCTATGTATCACGTAAGATCGCGAATCTGTGCCACGAGAGCACAGTGCCAGCATTGTCCCAAATGACGTAACCGGCCGGTAGAGTCGACGAGTGTAGCAAGACTCGTTTCAGCCACGAAGAGACAATCGTCTTTCTTTCCTGCTTGTTCGTTCCTTGTACTCCGGACGACGATGCATCGAGAGATTGTGTGCGTTCCGGGTCTTTCGTGCGTGTGGCCACTGGACCGGTTACGTGTGTACACTGTGTCTGCAACTCGGTCCTTGTTGTCGCTGAGAGCACGCGTCGTCCAACCGCGGCCCGTGACAGTCATAACTCGATGGAAAAATGTCCATTCTATAAATGTTGCAAATGCTGAAAATGTCGATTGAGCATGCGTGATCTTCCGTATGCCGCATGAACTGCGAATGCATGCCGATGCGATCCGACACCTTTTTAGTGAACCGATTGTTGGGTAATCTTGCACATTTTTTTTCCACACGCGTCTCTTTCCGATTGATGCATTGTGACGCGAGCTCTTGCGAAACGGGGAGGAATCTTAAGATATGTAACATTTGCGTCAGGTAAATCATTTGAAATCAAAGGTTCTCTGGATGGTTGACTGTTAAATCTGTCTGTTCTGTCTTGCTGTGTCTGTTGCCAAGCTTGCCGTCTTTCGCCCACTGTTCGGAATACTCAAGCACACCTACTACGGGGAGACGGAGGAGGGAGTCCCCATTCTGTTGCAAGTTATCCAGGGCCTTAGACACAGCGGGTAACAAGGGGAATCATAGCCAATGAGTCATAGACCGTTGCCCCGTTGCGGTTTATTAATAACGCTCGGCTCGCTGACGACCGTGCGAAAAATTCACGATATAACTTTCACTTCCGTCCCGCACGGCGAACAATACAACCCTACGGGCACGCGGTCCTTGCATCGAGGACGCGGAGAATCTTTACCGATGGAATGACGAACGCTCGCTCCTTGTTAAACGACACCGGGGGAAGTGATTGACGGGATTGCCATCGTCGTTTTCCTGCTGAGGAACGACCACACATGTTTCTGCACCCCGGGCCTCATTATCGCGCCACTTAGGAGAAAAACACCCATGTTTATCTTTATTGCACAGTGAAATCAATCCCGAAGACTGCAAGCAATATTCCGTCGAGGTGCCTTGCCGATGGAATAAGTGGTGTAGAAATCGCGAGACGCCGTAGCGTCTCGACGCCAAGGACTTCAAAAAAGATTTTTTAAGGTGGTACGAGCACGAACTCAATTATTAGACACAATGCCAATTTCTTTTTATGTTTCAAGCAATGCGTGTAGAATGATTTCTAACAATTCAAACTAGATTACCGGCCATGTACATTTTAAATTCATAAATCGAAAGTCGAGAGATTTAGCATGGTTTCTTGTTGGAAATGGACCACGATGGTGGTTTTAACTCACTTATATTTGTATTTCGCAATATTTTGTATATTTTGTATTTTATAAATTACAGATACGAAAACCTAAGAGCTTCATGGCCCGGTAGATCCGCCCGTCTTCCGGGGTTGAGATAATACAAAATGTATAACAGTTTTTACACATGTCTCTGGGAAACGATTCGTCCAACATCGAAGAGTAGATTCCACCTTCGATGCTGACGCCATTGCAGCCGTTTCCGAGGAGGAATGTGTTGGAAATGTTTGGCTCCGTCTAGCATGCCCGGAATAGGAGGTTCAGCTTTTCCGTCAGGAATTCCTGAGTTTGTACTATTTGCATGGAAACATCGACATTCGTCAAGAAACGGAAGTACTGAACCTTGCACGGAAAGGTAAACCTGACTGTAGCTTCTCCATTCGGACAGCTGTAACAGCCTTTCCCGGGACGGGTCAGATGGACACGGTGAATCCGTTGTTTTCTCACTCCTTCAGTACACACTCCTTGCTTGCTTGTTTTTCCCCCAATTTCCCTCACCGTCAGAAGTCTCTTGTGGTAGGTGAATTGGTTCATCAGGAACAGCAGAACCAAAATCCCACAGCAGGACCACTACTGCAACGACAGCTGTCGAGCTCCGCGACCTCTCGACCTCGTTCCCTCGCATACCTCTTCGAGCACATCCAACTAACATCAGTGGCCTCCTATTCACCGTTGCCCGATGTTTTGGTTGCTAATGTACCTCGGGTTCGTCGTACACAGACAGATCCGTCGGAAAATGACGGCGGCGAACGAGGCTACATTCAGAAACGCCAGACGTGAAACATTGAGCGCCGACGACGAGGAATGGGGAAGGGAATGACAGGAGAAACAGCTAAAGCGAATGAGAAAACAAGACGCGGATGAATAACAGTTGGGGCGCCACGAGCCAGGTTGATTTCGACCGAGAGGGAACGGGAGGGTGAGCGACGTTCCAGTAGGTTCAACGAGGTACGACGTTGTGACGAGGCTACGAAGATGTCGGACGAGGAGCCCGTAGACGAGGAGGATGAAGAAGAAGCCGCGCTACCCGAGCTCCGAGACAAGAGTTTGGTACCTAGGTCGTACGTTTGCCTTCCTACTTACAATTAGAAGTCCGTGTCGTCGGTCGTTCTTGCACACCGTCAGATAAAGCGAGAGAAACGCCAAGACACTCCCGGTGAGTCACTCACCCCTCTCTACACACTTTCATCACTTCTTCGTCCTCTTCTTCGTCGTTGTCGTCGGCGTCGTCTTGGTGTGGAGGGAATCTCGCCAGTCTGGTACACAGTGAAAGGCATTCAGAGTTGTAACGCCGCGGCACCGATGCTAGTGCGGATCTGTAGCGGGTGTAGGTACATCGTGGTCTTGTTCTTCGTTTTATTTCCCTTTCTATCCGTTCGCCCCCTCGTTCGTCCTTCGTTTCTAGTTCCCCATCCAGCTCCTTTCTCACCGGCTCCGGAGATCTTCCTCACCCTCTGCTAGCTCTGCTCCCGTGGCATACGAGAGCAGTGGCGCTATCTCTAGCTCTCTGTGGTCGAGGCCGAGTTTCGCCTTGGTAACGCACACTCTATACCGAGTACCGAGGGCGATGTAAATTAAACTGCGGTCACAGAGCGGCGGGCGCTGTTGCCCCCTCACTTCAAACAGCATCCCAGCAAGAACGGAGGATGAAAACGTTAAAGAGACGCCGAGATAGGACACGAGAGAACGAAACCGGTGAACCCGAATGCTCTCGTACTTTGTGCGGTTGGATTCGTTTTAATGAAAATGTTGACACGCCGTCGAGGATTCGCGAGAGGGCAGCCAAGAGACAAGGGAGCGGAGGGCGGAAGATAACGAAAAGAAAATCTAGTCGGTGCTGAGGAAAATTGGGCAAACGGGTTTTCGTTGGTCCAGTCACCTATAAGATTCTGACTATGGCGACAGGTAGGGATCAAAAAATGTATGTGTTCTCCTAATTTGGGGAAACTTATTGGATTCCTAATCGAATGGTACACGTGTCGTCGATTTTCGAGGTAACTCTATGAAATATTGGTTTTTAAGAAAAACGAACGGAGAAAGACCAATTTTTAAAATATTGGCAACTTACGGGTAGCGTCGCTTTCTTCGGGTGTTTTTAGCTGTGTCGTGAGGAATAAAAAAAAATGGTGTCAGATTATTAGTACAATCCCAACTGCTTGCACCACCGTAAGGATTCAATGTTGCGTGAAAAAATAATGCCTGCATTGTGTAATAAAATTAATAAGAATATTCACTAAGTTTCATCTCAATAAACACAACAATTTTCTTTAAAAAAATACCTGATAATGCCCGAAAAATATCTTTCAAGTTTTTCTTGAAGTTTCGAACCGGAAAGCACAGAATGAACCCGATTTTTTAAATATTCAGGTTGCAACAAAGATAAGCATAGAAATTCCATATTGCGGTAGTTCTTTCGGTAGGATAGTAGGGTCAGTGGCGCATGGAGATTCTAGCGCAGTCACCTCTCGGTCCTCTGTCGTTTGAGGAACGTAAAATAAAAAGTACGAACATATAAAAACCGAGAAGAGGCTTGAAAAAGAAAAAAAAATATTCCGTGTGTTCCCATTAGACCGCGCGACTATTCCGAGCTGTCTTTGATTTCGAGTCCTCGCCAGAGCTTGCCATTCTGCCAGTCTCGCTGCAGCTTTCGAAAGTTGCGAGCAATTCCAGTATACCGTGTAGACACACGGTTCCGCGTAATGGACCGCTTCGTCGGTCTACCAAAAACATATGCATACGTGTGCCTGCCCGTTGGATCGTGTGCGTGCATATACTTTGAATTGTTTAACAGAGGAGAAACGAGGGCCGACTTAACGCGCTTTATCCATCGCCCGAGCAGTTTTTATTCTGGTGGAGATAATACTAGCTGACAAAATCCTTTTATCCTCTTTCCCTCTCTATCCCTCTCCGTCACATCGCTCTCCTCTGTTTCCTCGCTATTTTCGCTTGTTCCTCTTCTCTCTGCATTCGCCACCCAGTCCACTAGATGCACTCCAGCTCATAAACGAAATCACACTTCGTCAAATGCATGTCCACGGAGAGCCGAAGTACAATCATCGGACTGGCACTGTTTTCCCGTCGTTATTGGTTAACTAAGTTCTTTCTCCGGATTCTTGATAATCGATCCCGTATGTCGTTTCCTTGCCAGAATCTCCACCAGAAAAATGAAAAAGAAAAGAAAACCGAAGGTCGGTATGTACCATCCTCTTCATTAATGCCTGGAGCTGCCCCAAGAAAATAGACCAAGCACGATTGAAGGGCGGGTTCTTGATAGGAATTTTAGAGCGTTAAATCGGCCCCTTGTAAGGTGTTTTCGGGCTTCATTAAGTCCCGATTTAACGCTCTGAAATTTCCACTCGAGATGCCCTTCGGTACTGCCTGGACGATCTGAATGCAGGCGCTCGAAGGAAACAGGCCAGTCATTAATGAAGGGCGGTGTACATTGTGAGTCATCGATGCTTGGTTTTTGTTATTTTTCCGTCTGGCTGGATATATTGCGCGATGTCTTAACGGAATCGAAGATATCAAGGACGAAATCTACTCCTGCTGAATGTTTGGCTTGATATCTTCGATAGTGTTAAGACACGGAACAAGATGTTCGCACAAATCGAGCAACAATGACGGCCACTTATGGTGCAGCCTCGTCTGAAAAAAGAATCTCGTCTGGCCCAGTGAAGCCCCAAATTTTCACCCGCCACGACCGGACAGCGGTTCGCGGCTGCAGCATCTCTCATCTTACCGTTCGACGAGGTACCCACATCCGTAACGCTTCAATGAGGTACCCACATCCGTAACGCTTCGATCCGTTCCGTCTCTCATTCCTATTCGCCAACATACTCGGAACCATAGAACGCTCCTTCCTCGGCGCAAAAACTCTTCCGACGAACAGTCGACTCTCCGTAACTTACGCAGTGGCGAAAAAATGTCAATACCATTATAACACACAATCGAGCTGCGTACCTGAAGACATTCATACAGATATTCGCTGTACAAATAGCGAAGAAAATTTCAACGTTGGGCAAGTATCACGCTCTTGCTGTAACGACAACGGGCTTTGTTAACGTGTCATTGAAATTAGTATTTCTCGTGACCAGCGACGAGCACCGAGGTGTTCTCACAGCGAATTCTCTGACCATCATGGCAAAGCTCGTCAAGACCTTTCGTTGCAAAATAATATTCGACCGAGTTTGCTGGCATAAGCTGGAACGGTGGATGCCGGAGGAATTACGTGCAAGAAGGGTGACGCAATTAGCGTCCTTGTCGATAATGGCCGAGAGGCGCTGGTCGGTGCAGCAGCGGCACCAGCACCACCACCCGGGAGGATAATGTCAGAAGAAAACTAATCTAGACAAGCGTCAGGCATGCGACGGCTGTGAGAAAATAATCCAGGCGGCAGGGCTCGACGACGAGACTCTCGGAAAGTGTCCCCTCTACACCCCCGCCGCACGGTTCGGCGTTTATGCATCGCAACAGAGAACCCGAGAACGTACAGGGTTCTCGAGAGCGATGTGCAACTCGATTACCTTGCGGAATATCTTTACGCCGCTCGGACCCAGCCCCGCACGAGCTGTCGTGAACGACGTGCGGGAATCGATTGATTCGCGCGCGTACGTGAGATATGGGCACATCGCGAGGAAAAAAAAATCAACAACGCGAGAACGCGAGAACCATGTCGGTTGTGCGGCGCTGGAGTGAACACAGGCGGAAAAAATCCCATTATTTTCCACGGGCATGACGCACGAGAGATCACTTTCAATAGATCGTCGAATTTTTCGAATTCATGGATATCCGAAGCCCGATAATCTAATAAATACTATGATAAACTGAGGCGCCGTATTTTCGTACTCGTTAATTAACGAATACCCGGGTTGAAACCTGGGTTTAAAACTCCGGAAATTTGCCCGCGCCACCGGCGATACGTGCGGTTCAGCGGATGAACGAGGATGCCCGCGTGTACATTCGTACATGGGAGTGTTGGAAGCTGCGTTGCGGTCCGTTCGGCGATGGTAGGAATCGGCAATTAAAAAATTTGTATCGAAACTTTGTTCGATAACAAGCCGGTTTTCAGCGGACGGAGAGAGACGGCAATCGGCGGGAATTTTCTAAATTCATTGCAGCGCGTTTGTATGGAGCCGTTGAAACGGGATCGGTGCCGCCCAGGCATTCCATCAGTTTTCAATCCGGGACTTGCCTCTCCGGCGCCAGGTCGGATGAGCTCTCAACGAACGAGAGTTACTCGTCGGATGTTCTGGCAGACTTTCGCGCATTCCGATAGTCGCGAAAGCGAAGTTGAATAAAACTCACAGGACAACACAGGGTTCGCGATACGCGAAACACTCGCGCGTCTGTAGGCGATCTATGTTGGAAAACAAAGAAGCCAGGACGTACCGAGGATATTGCGGCGGTCTTTTGCACACGCATTCCGCATCGACAAGCGCACACGCGGAGAGAGCGAGCAGGATCGTTCTGCAGCGAGATCGGAAAGAGAGGGAGATCTCTCTCGGTCATACTGTGGGGCAGGAGCGTGGAACAGCAGCGAGGCAACACACTTTCGATATTCCGCCCAAGGTGAACCTCGTATACACGAGTGAATTACGATCGAGCAACTAGTTCACGGCGAGACCGAGCTCGCGGAGTTCCACCACCCACGCCAGCGTCAGCACATAGCTATTATACTGTAGCTGTATACTGGTTGGAATACCAGTTGGGTTATAAGCAGTTCCTCGATCTTTTACTCTCCCGACGATCCTGTTTCGCCGGGCGGTGTACCGGTATGCATCCTGTACGTGTGCCTACCTAGACCGTGTTCCCTCGCGTTCTTTTCTGCCTACTTAACTCCTCGCCCGGACCCGAAGTACACATCGATGGAACGACGATATCGAAGGCACAATCGTTTTGCCACTCGTTAACCCGACAATGCACAATGTGGGTTTACGCTCTTCTCGGCGCTGTACGGCCGCATGCGAGAGAGCATTAAAAGTGATAAAGTTTAACGGACGATAATTCATACGCCAGCATTGGGTCGAGGAACGTTCGCTCGAGGGCATTCTATAATTTTTTTTTTTTATATATCCAAATTATAGTTTTTTATATTCAATTATAATTTTTTATATGCAAAAATGCTGGTTCAAGACTTTTGGATGTTGTGGAATTGTTGTTGCGGTTCATTAAATATTCGAGATATGTGCTCTGGCAATTCGAGGAATGCGAATAACTTAGACGCAGCGATCAGAGCTACCTTTAAGTTAACGCGGTGGCTCGGAGGTAGGACTCTGATCGCGGAGTCTTAGAGCTCTTTTAGCGAAGACATGTACGTAACAAAATAATTAAATCGGGCTTGTTCTCCGAATGGAATGAATATTCTGTTCCTGAGGTATTGCCGATTTATTGAAATGGGTTAAGTTTAATTGAAGCGACATGCTCGTGTCATAGTACAATTATTGAAAATTAATAATGATTAGACTTTAAAAATAACGGAGATTGGCTTGATATAATATCAAAGTTTCATGTGAGGGATTTGGATGACAAAAGTAGAAAAACCTGGAAAGTGTAAATACTGAGAAATAATAATAGGAATAAAAGTATGCGCTCGCGCACCTAGAAAAGTAATTTATTTGAAGGGTGACTTCTCATACGTCGTCCGTACTCAGCAGTGTACGTCTCCAACATGAAAAAAAATGACCGGTGAATTCAAAGCCGGCTTTCACCAAGTATATACGGCGTGACAGCGACGACGCAATTAGCAGTCCATCTCTTCCTTTCCTCATTTTCGTACTTGGCCTCATCTTTCGGTCGAATCGTTGCGAGACAATGAGAGAGGGGCTGGAGGTACGCGGGATGTCCGAAAAAGCTTGGGTGGACATGACGAGCTGCTCTGGCTCCCGTTCAGTGGAAGAGGTTCGGTCAGCAGCATCGAGTATCAAGCAGCGGGACATAACTCTGCATAACAAGCCAACAGAGCGGCGGAGGGAATGAGGATAAGAAGAGGACGAGGAAGAAAAAAAAAGAGGAAAGAAGATGAGAGAGGAGGATGTTGGATGTTAAGATACGTGTGCAGCCCGCGATGCCGGGGAGGAAGAACGAAGGAAGAGACGACCGAGCTCTGCAAGACAGGTAGCCGGACATCGGGCTAGGAATCTAGGGGCATGGGCGCAGTGATAGAGAGAAAGAGAGGAACGAATTAAACGAAGGGTAGAGGAACGGGCGGATGGAGAGAGGAGAGTGAGAGAAATCACAGTGGAAAGGAGATTGGATTGGAATGAGGAGAGATGGGGAGAAGGAGTGGAACCGAGATATAACTGTTGAAGCGAAGATATCGTGATCGAGAACTCGCGGAAAAGGGACAACGGCAGTGGTAGAAGCGAAAGAGCGAAAGAGGAAGACGACGGTGGTGGAGCCAGGAGAAAAGGGGACGAACGAAGGAGATGGAATGAAGGTTTCAAGATACAAACCGAACAAACCACCTAGGCAGGTAGCCAGCAGCAGCAACAACAAGCAAGCAGCATCAGCAGCCAGGTGTGAGGAGATCAGAAAAGATCGGTGGAAGATCCGAGGAGAGTCAAGGATGTTCGGCAAAGAGGCAGTGGCGAAGGATGCTAACAGCCGCAAACGAGTCTGAACGAGGGATCCCCAACGTCCACCTTGGTGGCGGCGGCAACGAAGGCTCGCAAAAACACCTGCCTTCATCTCTGCCCTTTCTGTCCCTCCGTGTCGTTCTCTCTGTCTATCGCTTGTACCTGTCCCACTCATTCTTTGACTATTCGGGCTCCGTACCCGAATTTTAATGACATATGAGCGTGGGTACTTAAGGGGCGCAGACACTGTTCCCACACATCGGGACTTGTGGCTACAGTTACCCACGCGAGATTTAACCATCGGCATGACGGTCTTGTACTCAAGCCGGTACTAGCCGATCTCGGTGTTGAGCCAGATTCAACATTTTTCATACGGGAAAACATCACTTGTGGTTCGAAAATCGTATTTTTCGACCGGAAGTCACGTATTTCCGGTATGACGCGAACAAAAAAGTCCCACCTACAAGATCTATTATTTTTTTAGACGACCTACACAACGGATCGGATTACTTTTTAAAAATTATTTAATATTACTTTATTACGTCAATTTCTCCACCAATGAAAAAAATTGCAAAGAGCGATGTTTTTTGCATATGTTTTTTGGCCCGGTTGAATCCTTCGAGCTAGCTCCGAGATGAAAACTCGCCAGGTGACGATTTCCTTGCTCCCGGCGACGGTAAATTTTGCACGTGCGACACGTACCGAGGCGTGGTATACACTAAGGTAATCTGGGTTACCGGAACAATCTAGGCTAGAGCAGTGGAAGCGGTGGAAGCGAGCTGGAGAGTACATCCTAAAATAATAAAGTATCCTTTGCACCCTCTTGACAAGGACATTCGCGCGTGTGGAGAGCTCGCGAAGAAGGAAGTCGTTCAGAGTCGGTACACAAGGACAGCGGCAGTGCCCGGGTGTATTCTCGCTTCGAGGCAGATAGTGCAATGCTTCTCCGCTCGCTTACTTGCCCGCTCGTGTGTGCAGGTGTGCAAAGGAGCGAGTAAATTGCATCCTTGAAATTACGGCGTCGGGACGCCAGGTAAAGGCGTAGTGGCGTGTACGGTGTACTTCTTCTGTCTACCAGAAGAGCGTACGTACCAATGTAGCTCCATGAACACCCTGTACTCAGGCACGGAGAGGACGGAGGCCTTGGTGAGTGTATCCAGGCAAACACCAAGACTTTTGGCAAAACGTCTACCACGCCTCGGCCCTCCTCCCTCCCGGTTGATACCCGGCGTTGTTAATGTCGCGCAATTGCCGCGGTGGACAGGGCTCTCAACGCCTTATTCGTTTCCTTTTCTTCCTCGCCTCCCCAATGAGCTCTCTCACTCGGTCTACCCGTCGCAGTTAATGAAATTTCACCCAACACGAAGACCGGGCGGAGGGAAATGCACGAAGGGCGAACGAGAGGGCAAAAGTTGGAACGAGAGTGAATGTCGACGAGGAGGGAAATGAGTGATGACGAGCAGACGGAGGGCCGGAGAGAGGGCTTGAGGGAGAACCAGAAGGAGAGATTGCGTAAACAAATTAACAAACCAGTGCGCACAAAGTCGAGAGATCCAACCTCCGGTTGCTCCTATGCCGCTGTTGGCTTGCAATCCATCGGCGCGTAAACGCTCAGCGCAAACTTGTACGCACTCAGACTCCCGTCCCGTTCCACGTGCCGGTGTCCCGGAGCACGGGTCGCCGAGGGCGGTTTATAGTTGTCGTCGCTGACGTTCGCCCTGTGTCGCCCGCATTTTTACGCAATTACGTCGAAACTCCGGTACACACACGGCCCGACGCAGTCAAGTGAACGTCGCGTGGGTATTCCGATGTAGAATTTATACCTATAGGAGGGACCCCCGGACGTCAAACTAACCGTCGCCAGTTTGTTTCCACGTTCCCTCTTTTCCTATGATCTTCCGGATCGATGGAAGTTTTTTTCTCCACGTCATCAACATATGCAAAGGGCTTGGTTGGTGTGAGAAATCGCCGGCTTTTGGTTCATCTCTTCTTCTTCTTCCAACAATTTCGTTGGACTCCCAGTACCGATAGGAAGCAGCCCAACCTGGCAACAGTTTACACGCGCAGGCGAACACCCCTTTCGGTTCATCTGAACTGGTGCCCTTCGATACTCGGGATGCCGGTCCTGAAGGCACTTACTTTTCAATTTGTTCGACGGAATCCGGTTGGACGAAGAGCCAAACAGTATGATTGGCGAAAGGGCGAGATACCGCTAAATGAAAGGTCGCAGTTAATGCTTTTGTCAGACGTCTTTCTGCATATCTTCAATTCTGTTAAGACACCGAGCAAGATATTCAGTAAGCCAGAAAAACCAGAAAAATCAGACATCAGTAACGGGCAGTCTACGGAAAAAATATGTAAACCTACATAAAACATTGTTAAGCTAGGATAACATCACTGATGAATGGACAGTGCAGGGGTCGACAAATGTAATGGACTATACACATTAGGATGAGTGTTTTACGATGTAGAGTTTCCATACTCTGGTGCTTTTGCACAACGCATGAGCCAGCGTGTTTCTTTCGCAGCACTGTATCGTTACAAAAACTCAACCAGAAGCTAACGACTTGCTGTGTTCTATGCAAAAGACGTCGATGATACCGTGTTCTTCGGATATACGGCTACCGGATGTCCGTAGTGAAGCTGAGTGAAACCGAAGCAACGCCCTCCGTCTCAGGTCACCACTGGGGTGTTTCTGTTCCACCTGAACTCTTTTGTCAGGACTCTCGTTGCTTGATTCGATTTAAACGGCGAACGCCTCCTGTTTGCCTTAGACATTAATGCTCGGCTATACCATACGCCATCCGGGAACCTTCCGTTTACTCCGCTATCGTTGCAATATACATATTTACCGTGCGAAACGGCGAGACCGGCTATATCGGATACCGTCCATTATTAATATTAATACGTTAGAAGCATCGCGTAAGGCGAGCGGGGGGAAAGCGAGAGAGTACTGGGGAACGCCGGCGTCAAAGTTTTCGCTGGTTCGCATAAACCAAGGAGAACCACCGGATTTCCGTGAAATACAATTAATTATGCGCCCTCGGGCTAACCTTTCATCTCTTTCACTTCTACGCGTTTCCTTATGTTCAGCTCTTTCGTACAATAATCCTGAAGTTCTCTACGCGTACCGTTACCAGACGCTTCTGGAAACCTGCGCGGCTTCACTTTCGCTTGTTTACCCATCTCGCACCGTGAGCCAGACTCCTCTCCGTTTTAATTTACTAATTTTCCTCTTTGTTTCCCTTTACGCCCAGTAAGTGCCGTAAAGGGACTCGTTCCAGCTGGTTTGTCCAGAGCCACTGGTAAGGCAAACCGGCTAGGAGCCCCGGGAAGGCAAAACGGCACGGATGCGTTGATCTTGCTACCGTTCGATTCAATCAGCGGAATCCAAACATTTGTCAACGCTGTTGAATCGATCAACGACAACGAGCAAGATAACCCAGGTAGGGTACGGATCTGGCGACCGGTTGCGTTCCAGCACTGGCCCGAAACTGTGCCAAGCCCGGACGTCTGGTCAGTCTTGATGTAGCCAGTCGAACCAAGCCCTACTTGAAAACCAACACCTTTTTTAGAAAATTCAGCGTTGCTAGTGAGGTTAAAAAACCTATAAGGCTCATCTGAAAAATTGATGGCCGTTCAACCAGGAGCACCCGGGAAATCCGGACAATGATCATCGAAACTGTTCGAACTCCATTCGGGAAGCCGGAAGGCGCAATAGCATGAGCATTGGCGATGCGAACAGAGGGAGCTGGGAGTGGTACACAGAAAAGCATGGAGAGGCTTCGAACCTCGGCCAATCGGCTACCGTTGCTAATGAAGAGCTCAGGGCTAAGTAGCCTGTAACCCGTTTCGTCCTCATCCCTCGCTCGTTTTCCGTCCCGATCCTCGTCGTCGTTCTCTCTATCCGCTTCCGTCCCCGCTGTGTCCGTCTGGCCTGCACGTCGCGCCCGTTACATATGTATTACCCTCCCGTCCTTTTGTTCACTGCCAGTGCCATAGGACAGGGCACGTGCATACCCGCTCGCGTACAAATGTGTTCGTGAGATGGAATACACTCGCCCGACCCAAAAGCGACGAGGATCGGACCCAGTGTGCGACGCTCGTGTGTTAGCCATAGTATCAATTAAATCTCTGATTAGCGAACCCTTCGGACTCTCTCCTCCCCTTGTATGACTCTGCTGCGAGATATAGAAGCCCACGAACTCTCCCTTTGAGTCTCAGCTCGAATCCCGTTACGGAACTTTCATGCCAACTCGTCCGTAAAAAAAAAAATCAAATAAAAATAACTGCTGCGTCAAAAAAGAATTTTACTCTTAATCAGACCGAATTACCCCACATGGTGTGCATAATTATTGTCGCCAGGCGCTGAAAATATTACGACTCAACTAATTTATGAACAAAAAATCAAGCCTTGGTGACTATGCCGTTCAAGTCGGTTTCGTAAAATGGTAATGAAAAAGATAAAAAAAAACCATCCGTTGGTTTGACGAGTCGAAAAGTGTGAGTGTAATTGACCGAGACAATTCCGAAGGCGGCGCAAGTACACGCTGAATGAATCCACAACGGTGGAGAATGTCGGCTGAAGGAGAGGGATAAGATCGAGGAAAAGGATTGGAGCGATGTACGACGACGCGTTTATGAATCAGCGCGGAAGGCCGACCCCCTTGGAGACTCACCTTGGAATATTATCGAGAAATAAATGGTCACCTAACGTGGGATCCGCCGCGGCGGTGCATAGGAGATATAATGTTATGGTGCTATGTATAATGTTTGATATTATATGTATATATACGAAACAACTCTCGAAGGGACTCTCTCGGCTAACTTCGCCAAGATTGTGCCGGTACGTATACAGTACGAGTGTATTACCCGAGAGAGGAGGAGAGACTCGCTATCTTACCGTACGTACACCGAGAGCTCGAAGAAATTGTACGGAGTTGAGAATCTCGCGGCGTGAGATTTATTATACGTAACGCCGCAAAGCCGTGGCGACCCGGGGGTTCGGAACCGGGTAGGTGAATAAATATCAAGATTCGTTGCCGGCGTATCGCCGGCCAAGTTATAACCCGACAGCGCGTACAATACGCAACTTTTAGCTCGGCGTATACGCCGGACGCTAAAGAATCATTTATCGAACGGGTCGCCATTGTTACTTTGTAAACTGGGGTTTTATTTTCGATGTCGAGCGAACTTCCTCGCAGCCCGAAAATCGATCCGGTAAAATTCCGCGGCGAAATCAAAATTCTCCGTTACCAGAAACTCATCCACACCCTTCCGATATTTATCTACGTGCCGCGGATATCTAAAAAAAATAAATAAAAAAAATAACTTCCGCGTGAACAATGTTGGCACGCCAGATGATAAAAAAGCTTGGACGAAATTTTATTCGTATTTCTGAAAGATTTTATCTAAAAACAATTACACACATCATGATCGTTTTAGAAAAAAACAAAATCATGAAAGAAAATTCTTTCGATAAAACAAAAATTTGAATACAAAAAGAACGATGATTCTCGGCTGCGACTGCATTAAAAATGGCGCTCGGCTTCCGTGTATCACCGAAAGAATTTTCAAGATGCTTGTTCTTACGAAAAAAAGAAGTAGAAACCATCCGGGAATGCTAGTACGAGTTTTATACACTCCGGTGAACGTATAAAAGTTACGGTACTCCGGGTATCAAGGTAGTACGAGAGACGAGGAGATGTGTCTGCGGCTCGAGAAATCGAGACTCCGGAGCGGATGAATGTGTGTGCGTGTGTGCCTCTCGGTGAGGAGACACGTAGGAGGATGCTTGCGGCGGGTAATGATCACGATTGAATGAGAATGAGGCCGAGGGAGCCAATACAATTAACCCCGGGAACATGGCATTGGTAGTAGAATGCAAGGCTGCCGGTGCTGCCGCCGCTGCTGCATGTGCTCCGCTCCCCATACAACCACACCAGGCTTTGGCCCGTCGAGAGGATATTATGTACCTACGTATAGGCTTCGACTGCTGTCTGCCTGGTTGTTGCTTATAAGCATCGCCGCGGTTATACCTGCCGGCGGGGTTGCAGCTGTTCCGGCTCCTTCCTGCGAAGGGACCAGACAACGGTGCAACGTAATTATTACCGCATCGCGCATATAAGCTTTATCCCATAGATCATAGGTAAATCCTTCACGCGTCGCAAGCCGGTCCGAACCAACCTCCTCTTAGAGCTTGTATAAGCACCCTGCGCGAAGACCAGGATGCGCGAACCCCGTACGATTGAAACCATACAATAATGGCGAAGACCTTCCCTTCGATCCTACATCGCGCTGGGAGCCGCATTGATTAACAAGCGTTGGCTCAGCAATGGAATCGAAGACTATTCCATGAGTAGTGATAGTTAAGTAGTTTAGGATAAAAGTGGCAGAACACTATTGGTCTAAAATACTTCTTAACAAAACACTAACGAACAAAACTTCCTAACAAACACTAAAAACAGACTTCCTAACAAAACACTATTGGCCTAAAACCGTGATGGGAATGCCACACAGAACCGGTGCTTGTTGATGTTGGACGAACACTTGTCGACGCTGTGGCAATACGGACCCTGTGTGGCACTCCCACTAGGGAGGATACGTTCTATCACGTCCTGGAAGTTTCGTTTTTTTTTAGCAATCTTGCCTTGCTGTAGCATGTTTTCCAATTTTACTCCGATAGCTATATGGAAGGCGCTTTGATGAGCGTATTATATCTTTGCCTGCGCTAATGGTTATAATTCTTAGTACGGCATCTTATTTTCATTGTCTATTAATGAAGTCTGGAGAGTTTTACTCAGAGTTTCCCTCGTGCAACGTGTACCTGACGGCTAACAAAGTTTTCTTGCAGGAATCGAATTTCACCATTCAACGGTAAAATCGCCGTCGGTCTTATTACCTTCGTTATGACAGGAATGCCACGCCGCCGCGGAGTATATCGCAGAACAAGTAGAGGCGCCTCCTGCGCTGGGAGGCAACATCCCGGGTTTCCTCAAGTTTCGTAATTATTTTGCGAGACACACAGGCGAATGTTACGGATATTACACGTGTAGGGGGTTCTAGCGCTCTCAGTCCGTTATTATTGGCATAGTTCATTATCAATATTGTTCCGCGAATATTAAGCATAGAAGCGAAACACCGTTTTCCCCGCATCGGCAGGCTCCCTTGAAGACAGTGATCTCAAATTTCTGCCTCCGCAACTAATGTAGACGGGGTATCGGGACTTTTATGCGGTTTCGCGGCATCCGAAGTTTGGGCGCACAATAGAGATTCTTCTGTCATATACGCCGGATTTCATGCAGCGGTGAACCACCGGCACTACGTAATTAATGGCTCTTGTTTATCTTCCCGAAATCAAACTTTAGAACATGAATTCATCGGAACATCGTCACATGTACACATGACATTTGATTTTCATGGTGTTCTATGGGTACCAAGTGATACGTCAGTTCTCGTAACTCTCAAAAAATTCCTGAAGTGACACGACTCTATAAAACGCCTTTTGATCATCGCTCGCCAAACATCGGACTTTGGGACTTGGTAAGTTGGCATGATCATATGCGAACATGTGATCTTGGCTACCGAGTGATACGGCGATTCCCTCGGTTCACAGGAAATACGTGGATTTATGGAAACCAAGAAGTGGAATCACCCGATAAAACCCCTCTTGATCATCTCTTGCAGCGCATCCGACTTTGGGCAATCATGGATTAGACCGAACATCATCATACGTCCACACGCCGTTGCGTGGCTACCAAGTGATACGACGGTTCTCTCGACTCAGGAAATTACTGAGCTTCGTGCAGCGTATGGCAACCAGGAAGTGGCACGGCTGTTGCAGGGCGCCATCGTGCTTTCCGCTTCTCTCGAGTCATGTAGCTCGATCTCGATGCGCCGACGTGCAAGTTCTACTCAGACAGCCATCTCACGCCAGAGGATCGCGCATTGTTGGGAACAACTTTTCGAGCACTCGCCCCCAGGCGAAATGCAAACTCTGCTATGGTATCACTGCATACGTATATACGCTATGCAGGGTTGCACCATAGAGCGATGAATACGTTGCCAGGTTAGCCACCGTGGCGTAGCATAAACATCCGTTATACGCCGCGAGTGAAGTTGCAGACTCGGCAATAACGCCGAGTGATCACGTCGGACGTAACGTACGCTATGTGTAACGTTCCGCCTCTGACTGTCATGGTCGGGAAAATTTCAACTTCGTGGCATTCAAGCGAAGGGTGGCATCGCGAGTATGACGCGATATCGGCGATAGAACGTATAACACATCGCGGCAGTGAAATACAATTCTCACGACCGCTCGGGATGAGAGAATTAAATAGTCATGGGACAGAGAAGCATTACGGGCGAAGAAGTTCGTGGCAGGAAAAGCTTTTCATCGCTGGCCGAACGAGAATTCAAAACGAATTAATGAATTTAACGATCCCACCTCGCAGAAACATGTTACCCGAATGCATGAAACTAGTAAAAAAAAAAAAAAGAAATGCAAAATCTAGGATCCGAGTGACACGAAAGCCGCTGGACATAAAAATGCTACTGTGTCCGCATCTCGAGAGCCCGTAACGTTCGGTTTTACAATCCAATTACCCGATTCGACCGCGCGGGATTCGCGCTCGACGCTCGTAAAACCAACCGTCCTCCTCTACGTTGGATCACGAACTCCGGCTGGATAATCGGGTAATCCGGACGAAGAAGGCTCATTGCGCTGACGAAGGTTTTAGAAGGAGGGTAGACGAGGGAGAGACGAGATGCGGACCGTCAAAGGGAGCACGGGAGTTCCATCGGCCAGAGGCAGTCAGGCGTGTGATCGTGAAAACGCCAGAAATTCCAATCTCAGCTGTGCGACGAGAGCTAATTAATTGATAGCTTATAAATTGGCACTTCCACAAACTGCGAGGAAAATGGGACAGGTTCGATGGTCGCTCGATCGTTGTCCAGGAAACGACGAAAAGGAATAGGGAGGATGGGGCGGAGGGTGAGAATTAACTTCGCGCTTCGGTTGTTTCGTCGAACACGCCGCTCGCGAGAAATACCGTCGTTAACGACGTCGTTACGAGTCACTCCAATGTACTTCTATATATTCCCTCGAAGACGATGAGAACGATGTGTGAACCCGTCGTCCTGATCGGGCGGGGGAAAGCCATAAGAACTCAAGTATCGGAAAAAAAACAACAAGGTCCCGCGCGGGGAATTCGGAGTATCATTAGCGACATACGAGGATATTAGGATGGGAGGCAATGGCCCGAAGTAAAAGGAAAATAAATAATAAAGAAACAAACTTGTATCGCTCGAGAGCCTTTCGGGACCCATTCATTGAGAGTTTTAGGAAGTTCGTAAATGTCCAAATATCCGACTATAACGAGAAACCCCACGCAACTTTTTTACGTTACCGTTCAAATTATCGCCCGAAACATAAGAGGTTGGCGAAAAGTACGTTGTTAACGTTGAATTTCATCTTTTTAATGTAATTTTTTTTTAGTGAAAGGTGTGCAGATGTCCTGAAAAAATTGACGACAAACAAGTGACTCTACATATTCGACCGATGCATCCGTAGTCAGGTCTATATATGTAGCTTACGTGTACTGTATCTATATTACCTGTTGCCCAGCTCAATAAGATATTTAGCCGCCGCAAAGTGCGTCTTAATCTAATGCCCTTCCCGCGTATGGACTCGTCGACTTACCAATAACGTCGAGCAGGGAGTAAAGTTTCGGGATCGCATGGGTGCTAATGGGGCGGGCTCGAAAGCCGGCTTAACTCTCGGAGTAAAGTAACGAAACAACTCTGTTATTTATTCAAGTTATTGGCAATGCTGTGAAACGTTTACCGGAAAGAAATTGGGTGGCTCTTCCGCATCTTCTCGACGATCATGCAGTCCAATTGTTACGGTACTCTTCGATATAAAAATCTCGAAAGTCCGTAAATATCGTGACGCCCCAACTTTTTAACGTTGCGGTTAAAATCTTGAAATAATGAAGGCGCAACTGAAAAAAAACCATACCTCGCAATCAACAGGAAAATCGATAGTTCATTTTCCATAATTTCATATACTGAATCAGACCGAATCGACTTCGCCAGCTCCGATTCTCTCTTGGTAACGAGAAATAGCCGAGCCGCAATCTATCTTCGGATCGGCAAGTTCATCGACAGGACAAAGATCGGATTCTAAACGTATGTCCGGCCCATGGAAAGAATCTCGTAGACGGAGAGACGGCCCGGCAGGCAGGAAATACTCAGAGCACCGATTCGCAGCCACAGCGATGAGAGATCACGGGTAATGCAATATCAGCTTCTCCCAGGATAGAGATAATGGCGTGACCGTATTACCAGCCACGATACGCCAATTAGCGTCAGCCAAGTCGGCGATGAAGTTATAGCCGAGTCTCTGAGTCTCGAGTACCTTATACCTTCTATATCTACCCTATCGCGTTCTCCTCAATGTTCCTCCCTCTCTCGCACTCCTGCACTCGTCTCCACGCTACCTCACTCCGTCACTCATCAGATTTCCTTATTTGCCACTTCTTCTTCGCGTTCTCCCCATGATCCTTCTTATACGCGCGCGATCCCAAATTGCGGATTTCTTCTCTCGCTATAAAATTACAATTAGGCGGCGAACGAAAAAACGAACAAAAGAAGGCTAAGAAAAGAAGAATACGATGCGAAGGCAAAAATGTCTGAAACTCGCTCGACGGCGGATCCTATATATTTAACAACCTGTAATCCACAGGCTTGTGTCGTAATAGCGATGAAAAATCAAATGTAATAATGATTTTTTTGTATTTTAATAATTTTTTCTTAATCTTCCACGGATGTAATGAAACTTTGCGGTATGCACGGTGTTCTCACATGAATCTCCCGAAGGTAGCGTATCGTACGTGCTGTCCTGCCGTAAATAGCTTTACGTAGCTCGGCGGAGAGATCGCTGCGTTACGCCGCTCAAGATCGCCGAGAGTTACGGAACTCAAGATAATGCTAATGACTCTCGGCGTTCTCTCGGCAAAGCACACGTTACTCTGCACGTCGAATTGTAGAATCGATCGCTTAATTGCCGATTGTCAACGTGAGAACTCCTTGCGTTCGATCCACCAGGAACGATCGATAATTCTTGATCTTTACAAGCTCTGTCAACCGATCTGATCTGGAGACATACTGGCGTCGCTGCAAACCTGACTCCGCATAGCTCTTTGTCTTTCCCGTTCGATCGAATCGCAACGATATGCCGAAACAACGAAACGATCGTAGTAGGAAAGCCGCACGGAGGGAGTATTGGCATGGCGTCGGCCAGTGCCGGTCCTATGTGTCATACCCACAATCCTATGTGTTCCGTAACTCTACCATACCCAATATTGTATATTTTCCCTGGCAAAATCTCGGACATATAAGAGGAATACACTTTCTTTAAAAAATTAAGCATTTTTTCATTGAATCTACCCCAAGATCGATCTTTCAGTTCATGGAACACTGTTTTCAATGCAGTGTGTTCAGAGACCTTCGCGGATGGTCCTACTTATCGCCATACTTGAAATTCCGCGATAGAACATACATTGCGACTGTCGTGTCGCTATCTCAAAGGCCCGTCTCAAAGGCACGGAGCTAAATCCTCCGATTTGTTCCCATGCCTCGTCCAGATCTGGCACTGGTACCTCCTGGACACAGCAATTTTAACGCGAAGAGACAATCGCTAACCCGCATAGTTTACAGCAACGAGATTGTAAAATGTCTTTCACTTTATTTGTTCCTTTCGCCGGCACCGGAGAATTGCGTCGGTGTCTCCGCACGGTTCCTGCAGAGAGAGAGAACCGCGCGGCATATCGCGGGTGCGATCCGGCAAGAAAAATCGGGTAACGAACGGAGGGGGGAAAGGCTCGTTGGACTGGCGGCGGAGAACGTTAAATAAAATACCGTCGAGAAACTGAATCGAACGGTCGTAAGTAGCCGTGGCGGCACGCAGGGTAGCACACAACTTTTTGCATCCCCGTGGAGCGGCCAGTAGGACGGTCCCCCCCGCCCCGATCTATCGGAGAAACGACTTCGTTACAATTCCAGTATGTAGGTTGAGCAGGTATATACATATACACGCGTATAAACGAATAAGTATTCCCGGTGGATTGGTACTCCGGTAACCAACGATCTTCCCTATTTCTTCGTCGGCTCTCAATCTCCTACTATCTTTCGGTTTGTGCTCCGACTGCGGCAGGGAGGGTTTTCGCGACTCGAAGAGCCACTTATCCGCTGTGTGCCGGTCGAGGAGCAGCGGGACGGTGCTCCGACATATTTAAGACCGGTAGTCGCTTCTTTATGCGTGAACTCTCGAGCTTATGGTACGCTCCTCGTCCTAGGGATTCTCCTGCTACTGGCCGACCAAGCGAGGAGAGGCCACCGATACCAGAGGCCAGTGCCGACACCGGCGAAACTTTTCTCCTCCGCCGTCCCTCTCTGCTTTTCCATCCTCTTCGCCTGGCTTCTTATCCCCACAGCCGGCAACTCGTCCGCGTCCAACCCGGCCTTTGTCCCATCGAACTTTTCTCCGCCGTTCCACCGTGCCCTCGCTCCTTTTCGTCCGCTCGTTCCTCGTCCTCGTCTACGTGAACGGGATATCAAATACCGATTCGTGGTACTCGTACGCACGGTCTAACCCCGACGAGCCGGAAGAACGTGGAGGAGCCATCAACGGGAGAGCCTCGCTGTTCCCTAGCCGGTTACAATCGGGACGGCAATACACCAGCGTCAGTCTTGGCTAGACCAGGCACAACAACCCCCGATGTTCCTCAAGCTCCGCCGGCCCGTGCTTTCCGCTCACGCTGGCCGGCTAGACTTTCTGACGGACGAGCTGCGGTAGCTGACAAGTTGCCCCATTACGCCTCCTATTCCGTATGTGTGCCACCCAGAGTGGGCAGCTCACGTTCCCAGCAGGATCCTCATGTTCGCAACTCTTTCCTCCCCGTCTCACTGCAAAGAAGCACTTCCTCCTGCTCATCATACTCCACGCCTCGGCCACTATCCTTCTCTATCAGCTTCTCTCAGTCCTTTATCACTGGCTCGCCATCTTCTTCCTCATCATCCTATTCCTCCACCTCCGATTCTCTCCGTGTTCCCCGCTCACTCGCTTCTTCGTTACTCGCCGTTTCATCTCCGTCCGACTCTCTTTGCGCGAGTCGGCTTCTTCCGCTTTTCTTGCATTCGCCGTATACGCAAGCCGCTCGGTCAGGTAGCAATTAAGACGTTGGCTGCCTAACCGCACTCACCGCTCAACCTCGCTCTGCACTTCGTTCCACCGCGTGGAACCCTGTGAAGAGAGACTCCTTCTTTCTCTACCGAGGTTGACGCATGCCGTTACTACAGCGAGTGAAACGAACGAATATCCAACGAGTGCTTAGTAGCCGCCGCTGTGCTCCGAGGAGTCGACGAGGTAATACTCGACTCACTTGTGGTGCAAAGGTGTGGTAACCTTTGAGATTGCCTGCAGCGGCAGCGGCATACCGCCACCTCGAGGCTGCGGGCCTCCGTGGCATGGTTGCTGCCTCCAATGCTGCCGATCCTGGTTTTACTGCTAGGCCTTGTCGCATAGGATAATGCTAAGAGATCAACGAGGACTGATGAATACTTATCTAGTCAGGTGTGATATACGCACGCGGATATTTACGACTCCCTGGGAAAGTTGGAAATTATTATCGTCTCAGAATTCGTTTTCCGTCTCGTTTTCGAGAGGCCAGCTGGAGCGTCTGTTTGGTTGATGCAGTATACGGTAACATTATGGAAATCTGAAAGGTCCAACTGAGGGTAATTCTGGATGATGTGGTCATGGGTTGTATTTCAAGGAAGGTGAGTTACGCCGATCGGGAAAGGTTCGATTACAGTTGATAATCAAGTATGCAAAGATTATTCTTCGGTATCTGATGAGGAAGGTGCGACAAGTTTCGTTCCGTTAGTTAGTTCCCGAACCATCCGGAAACGGGTTAGGTTCGCCTCGTGAGAAGAAACAACTATATGATCCGACCGGTCGTATCACCCCAAATTACCCGACGTTCTTTTTCGTGGCAGCGTTTGATGGCTCCTCTCTGGTGTTCGGAAGGGGGCGAAAGTGGCAACGACGAATCGTCGAGTATGTTCATACGCGAAAATTTGAGCATGATTCGGTGCTCACCAAACGCCGGCTGTGTAGTTTCGGCAAATGAGGGAAGAAGACGCGCACCGCCCGACGCCTCTACATACACACCGACGGTTATGTAAGAGTAGAGGAATATTCGCACGGAGAATAATATACACAAGAACTGGTAAAGGGAACGAGCTAGCTACGATGAGGACGAAACTACAGTCCTTAAAGTTGATTGCGAGCAGGTTGCGAGGGCCACTTCATCGCTAATTGTAATTCGACGTTTAGCTCTTGTCGGCGTTCGCGGGAGGAGGAATGAGAAAGGGCGTAAAGAGAAACGAGGAGGGAACCGACAGTCCGTAATTTTGATCCACCATTGTCGAAACGGTTGGGCTCGAACGCTGAAGAAGCCTCGTGAAATTAATGAACTTAAGCCCGTTCCTGCAGCCTACTACTACGGCTCGTCTGGTTCCGCTTTTGCCGTTGATGCTTGTGCTGCTGCTGCTTCTCTCCGTGCCCTCACCACCCTTGAAACTTACGCCTGTGATGGTTCATTCGTACAAAGTAGATTGGCGATCGTGAGAAAGATTATCGTCCACTCTCACTGCTTTAATGCCACTTGGCAAGCTGAAAGTCTCGTTGAAAAGTTCTTCGAAATGTGAAATAACGAGGTCCCAACTCTACGAGGCTAACGAGCGTGACGAACCGAGGCAAACATTCGCACCGGAATCAGAGTTATTAATGATTTATTGTTTCGTTGGAAATGTTGGTTTTGCTATTGGTATTTTTTATTTATCCTTTAGTCAAATGTTAAAGTCGCAGATACCGTTCTAAACCCTAAGTTCCCTTGACATCTCGGATGGCGCCTTCTCACCGGGGAATTCCAATAACCACCGATAAATAACCCGCTAAACATTACGCAGCATGTTCTCATGCGAAGGAATCTTTCATTCTTTCTCTTAAACCTTCAATATACTACCGTGAGATCGTGCATCGTGCGTAATGCTTTATTCGTAAACATCCTTGCGACAGTATCGCTGGTTTCTGCGGTTCTGCGTTGTGCTGGGGTACCTTAAATCACCGGGAATGTCCAACGATGGGACTAATCCTGATTCATGGCCCTAGCACGAGTGTCACCTCGCGCTCCCACTTGGCTGCTCATGCCTTTTGCTTCCGAGAGGCCCGTGGTCTCTCTTGAAAGTTCGATTGCTTTCTTACGACTAATATTTCGCGAGAGTGGATCCGGAGAGGTCCATCTTTCAAATAGCCTAATAATTCCATGCAATCTGAGACCCCCGCGGAACTGTCGACCGTATCGCATAGCATCAGGATTCTATCATACAAAGTGGACGTAATAGTTACCGATCATCTGATTAATGTCCAAAAAAAAAAAAATGTTGTTGCTTGAAAATTTATGATTCAAAATTGAATAGGGTGAAAGTGATGAATATGGACCACCCCGATTAACAGGTAAATCCATGAAGTAAGTTAATGCCATGTTCACCACTTTAATTCTGATCATTTCAGCTCGACGAATTTTCAGTGTTGGGTACTTTTAGAGATCCAAAAGCGAATGAGTCTTTGCACTAGTGGGACGACTGGGACAATCGCGTGCGACATCGATTGGACATCTATTGGCGAAAAACTTTAAGTGTTCGCAACTGGACATCTATCAGCCGTACAATTATTCGCTACAGAGAAAGTTCATTCGGTTTGAAATTCTGAACAACATCGTGCACATTATTGGCGACAATTTTCGAAAAGAAATAGAATAACATATACTTGTCTGATTGGAGATGGTATATCTTGTTGTTCACGGTGCCAGGATCTCCTAGATAACCCGGGTAGACAATAACGAGCGAAACTCGTGATTCGCGGCGTTGCGATTCCTCCCGTCGAGCATGTCAGTGATATTTCGACACCGCATCTGCACCCACAGCTGCCAGTGGGCGGACAAAAGTGAAAGCGAGATTATATTATGTTCTATGCTACATTGCCCACGGTAAGTGTTACCATGGTAAGTTGTATATTGACGGAGAACGCGTGCGACCACCACGGCGGCGGGAGTCAGGACGCGCATCGCCCGACCTCATCGATGCTGTTACGCTTATACGTTTTTAAGATAAAAAAAATATTTGTCTCGAATTTACACGAGACCTACCGACAGTCACTGACGGCGGACACCGTGCATTCTCTTCCTGATCTCGTCGCGGCGACACGCGCGTCACGCCTGTCGCTGACACGGTCGGGAGATCGAAAGGCTCGCGATCTCGAGCTTTCGATCGAGAGAGACAAACGTTCCCACCTGCATTTCGAGTCTCCCGAGGGTACCCAAATGCAATCGACCAATCCAGTCCGGATCATTGCGAAATTTACGCGAATTAAGTTCTCGCAATTCTATTGGAGATTCGTCTCACCGGTCATGCTTTGTGGTCGCAGCATGAATAGGAGACGTACCCAAAGAGAACGCTCGGAACGAGTATATGCTTGATCGGACAATGGATATGCTTCGGCTCAAGAATAAATCTGCATGATTCGAGTATTTTTTTCTTTGGGTGGAACTCGGGAGGAAATAAGTATTCCATAGTGAACATTTTAGAGTATTGCATCGGGTCTTAACATCAGGTCTTTTCCAAACCTCATCAGAATCAGATGAGAAGCTGCACAATTTCTACCATGATTATCGATGGTACTAGGTAATTTCGCCGAATCTCGAAGTCAACCAGTCAATCATTACCCTCGTTAAACCCTAATTAATGCGGCACTTCAGTCACTCGCGACATTACCATGGAGTTTAGTACTTCAGTGGATAAAGAAAAATTGTCTTCAATAGGAGCGGCACACCTGCCGCACACCTAAACAGGCATTACAATGTCACATTCAAAGAGATCCGCGGTCGTAGTCCGTATTTTTCTTTGAGCCCCAAGAACAAGAGGTTAAACTCCCGGTCAGCCGCACGGAGCATCCCATACTTGGCAGTTTCACCTGCATCTTCACTCAATGGGTTACAATGTTGACTGTCACGATGCTCCAGCCGAAGCCAGAAGGCAAAACAAACCCAAGCGGATAACAAACGATACGACGGATCTGTCACCGATCTTGCTTAACGCTTTGACATTTCCGCCCGTATATGAGCACTATCGTTCGATTTACTCGGGAATATAATACAATAAGAAATGCAAGAGACACCGAGGCTCGCGAGTGTCCACAGAAACGCGAGGCAGATGCATCCCGAGTGTTGGCATTCGCGAGAGTAAGGAGAGCCCCGATGGGGGAGGCCGAAGGGGGGAAAAAAGGGAAAGAGGCAGTAGGTATGTACATACGTACCTATATGTTTATATGTAAAGAGAAACTCGCGAGGAGACCTTACGTACGAGGAGACGAGGAGGAGGAGGACGAAGAAGACGAAGAGCATGAGAGAAGTCCGGTGTTGTGGTGTACGTATCGAATGCATCGGTGCATACCGTCACGTATAAACCGGCAGAGTCTTTCTTTGCCTTCAGCAGTTTCTCGGATACACCACTGTAGTGGGTACCCTGGGTAAGAGAGCCGAGAAACGGCCGACGATCAAGCCGCCAACCAGCTCCAGAAGCACACGTGCCTCCTGTGATGCATATGTGAACGTAACAAACTACGAACCAAATGTTCCCGTATGCACGGTACGGAACAGTGTGCATCGCACACACGGGGTTACCGACGTTGGAAAGTCTGGTGCCCACAGGTAGAGATAGGGTATTCGCAGATATACGCGCCCGTGAGGAAGGGAAAAGAGGATTCGAGCTGTAAGGGAAAAAAACACCCGCGTATCCCATATGTATGACTATATGGACATTCGCTGAGTGTGAGTGAGTATAAGCTAATAATTCTGAGTTACTGCTAATACGAGCCGGGGGGCTCGGGGGGCCGAGTTGCTTCTGCCGCTTCTGCTCTTGCTGCTGCTGCTGCTGCTGCTGCGGCTGCTGCCGGTCATCTTCTTTATCTTTTTTTTTTTTTATTTTTCTCAAAAACTCTTTCTATAACTTTCTCGCTCCCTCGTTCGTTCTACCCATTGAATTGAATATGGGCTCGCGCGAGCGAACTCAGGTTGGCCGGTCTTGAGAGATGCGCGAAGGGATCAGGGTCCATCGAAGGTTACGTTCCAACGCGCCGCCCGAAGAGAATTCAACGGGCGGAGGAAGAGGTCGCTGAAGAATGCTTCGAGCGCGCACCTTTCCTTCATCGGTGGGGGCGCTCGTGAGGGAACGTCGATTAACGCTCTAAATTAATCACCGTGAAGACTTTCTTTAGTCGTCTCCTAAACATCTCGAAGTGTTATTATCGGAGTGTAGACGTAGATATGGTGCTCGCTTATGGAAATAACCTTTTCGGGCAATCAGGTGCGCATGCGTGAAACTGATAGAGGCCAAGGCGTGTGACAAAGTGGGACCTCTCATAAGAGATTCACACCTTGCAGCATGTTTTTTTATTCGATTGTAACTCACAGCATTCGACATTCTTATAATTCTTAAACTCTCAAGTTGGACCAATGATAAACGATATGAGTGATTGTATGGACATATAAAAGTAATATCGAAGTTTCTCCGGGTTACTTGATTCTTTGTTGGTCAGATCTTCCACAAAAACAGAAGTGAAGAGATCACAAAAATGTTCCCAGGGTTTTTGGCACTTTGAGCAATGCGTGCTTAAAATGCCAATAATCCTGGTAAAAATTTTAAACCGTCGAATCGGGGTTTGTCAGGGCTTAATGAGGCGTGTCCTGGACCGGGTCAAGGCTCAGTGGAATGCCATAAAATGTCCACCAAGGTATCGCGCATACCTTTTCGAAGCTACCCCTTGTCAACAAATTTCTCTTTCGCAACCTAAACATTGATTATTCAATGATCAGATCTTTGACAAAATAGAAGAGAAGAGATTCCGAGTTCTCGAGTTTGCCTCGACCACTCGTATACAACCAACGCCTCGAGAGAAAATTAGTATTCGGGGGGGTGGAGGGGGGGGGGGGGGAGTTTCGACGCGAAGCGAGACGAAGAGAGAGAGAAGGAGAGTCACGGGCGTGCCAGATAGGCCGGTCCGTCCCGTTCCAAATTGAAAGTCGCCGTAAATCCGTAAGACGTCTCGTGTGGCGCGAACCGGGGTGGAATATCTCCCCAGTCTCTCGCTCATTCCCAAACGTAAGAAAATAAAAATAAAAAAAAATACAGAAATAAAATAAATCAAAACAAAACGACAGCGCAACCAAAAAACAAAAGAACATAAAAAAAAAAAAACAGTAAGAAAAGCAATGGAGAGCGTGTGGCGAGAGGACGGTTTGCCAATTTTGTTTGACGTAAGTTTCTCCCAGTCCGAGAGAGCTCCTCGGCTCATCTCGTACCTAATGTATAGTGGGTAGTTACCATCCGGGAGGAGAGCCCCGTGGCTGGAGGTCGATGCTTCTCGCGAAACGGGTTCGGGTGTGTTTTCGTCAAAATTAATTAATGTCGAGCGTGCGGCGAAGGGAACAGCGGCGGCAGGAACGGCCGCTGCCGGGTCCTGTGTAGCCCAGCGAAAACGCGCAGGAGCTCACGAGATGCCCAGTGGGGAAGGGAGGGCTGAGGTGGAGGCAGGAGGAGGCAGACCTGACGCGGTGTTCAGCACAGCGGAGATAGCCCAGGCCCGAACGAGAGCGGCTCTCGCGCGTTCGGGGGATGAAGGAAGAAACTGGTTCCCCTCCTCCCCTCCCCCTCCCCACCTGGTCGACGATGTATAACATATCTATATATCTACCGTTTCGAGAGAGCGAGATGGTCGAAGACCAAGAGTCGGCGGGTCATCGATTCCGACGGATGCTGGACGCTTTCTGGACGGACCACAGGCCATCGCGGAGCCATGCTCGAAGAATCTCTTTCGCGTCTCTCTCTCTCCTCCCTCATCCGCCCCTCCGCCTCCTCGTATCTTCCTCCGGCCGGACGAAGGATTCCGGGCGGTCAACGCGTAGGAGATCGCGAATAGCCGCGAACACGCGGGGCACGAGCGAAATACGTTTTTCGGCGAGACGTCGTTTCGCGAGGCATAAATTTTCCGCGGTCCGCGAGAGCCTCCGCTCCGCGGCGCGGCGTCTCTCCCGGCGAGGCGGCTGTACTCTCAGGGTATACGAGGAAAGAGGACGGGAAGAACGAAGCCGGGGGAACCGAGGAGCCCAGGCCGCGGAGCCGGGTCGCGTAAACCTGGACTTTTCATTGCGGAGCTCGCGGTCACTCTCCTCGCACCGGGGGGAGGGCGGGACGGGGGGGGGGGGACACGTGAGAGGCCTCTCGGGATTATGGAAATGTTCGAATACTCCGCCGAGGCAGAAACTTCAAACGGGCAAAAGGCAGAAGCACCAGCGGACTCTTTATTATTGTAATGCGCCGAGTTACGAGCGTCCGACTCCGTGCGCGTCGCGCCGGGCTTTTCTGATACGAGACTTAATTTATGAAAATTACGTGAAATAGGAGCCACAGGGGTATAGATATATCGCCGGAGTTGCCCGGTGAGAAAAGGGGCGCGAGGGGGGGAAAACGTGTACCGTACAACAGCGGAGACCGCGCAGGCGAGGCACCCGTGCGCCGGTGTCGTCATCGGCCGAGGAAGCTCGGAAAGGATAGATAAAGTGAAAGTCCTGTCACGATACTCTCCGCGTGCTTCTTGTTCTTAATCCTCGGGATCGTTGAAACAACGGCTGGTCTTTCTCTGGACGAGGATCCACAGGGACAAACACGCGGGTAGGGAAGTCCGGGGTTATTTGAGACTTAAAGGTTTTTACTTTCAACAAACTTTTTACTTCTTGTTAATATTAGAACAAAAATGTGTAATTAAGAAACAATTTTGTACAATGAATAATTTTTTTTTTCGTAAATATAACGAGAAGAATATTGTGAATGGTTATGGACAAGAAACGCTGGTATCTATTTTTACTGTGCGATTGTTAGGTTTTTTTTTTTTTTTATCAGGTAAAAAAATCTCTTAGATTCGTCCCAGATGTCGAATCGGCTCCTCGCACAGGAAGAATAAATTTAAAAAAATATATTTAAAAAATAAGAATCCAAAATTACAAAGTGCACCAATCGACCCCGGTCTCTTCGTCCGGGCGTAAGATCATGATCTCCCGAAACGCGTTGCACGTCCCCTGTCAAGAGCCTTACATTATAACATTCGCCGACACCAGAGCGCAGGGCTTACCGCTGAATTTGTATCCTCGCAACAATGTACACTCCGAATGACTCGACGGAAATTAAAGTAAACCCGCCCGAGCGTCCCTGAGGTTTATACCGCGCGCTGTATATAATACCCGGCAGAACGACAGAAATTTTAATTAGAATCGGAAGCTAATCGTCGCAATTTGAAATTTATCCGGATTAACATCACCGTCAAAGTCGCGGAGCCTGTTTTCTGTTTTCCATTCTCATCTCCCTTCCTCCGTGCTTACTCTCGCCGCGTCCCCGGTCGTTTTGCTCTTTCGTCGAGCCGAAGGCAGAGGGCTCGGTGAGCCCTCCCAGGGACCGGTGTACACCGCTGACCGCGGATCTCTCTCGCTCAGCTGGAGCAATTACAACGCCACCGGACAAGTTAAGTCGCGACTTTGCGGTCGGGACCGCGGTCCATCGGGAATTGCCTACCGTGTGCAGCGGCAAAGCCCATCGCACAGCAGTTTCAGGTAACAGTGAGAGTCAACCGACTGACCGTGCTGTCGCACCCAGTCACCTCTCGATTGCCGACATTCTTTCTCACTCGCGGGCCTCCTTCTTTGACAGGGACAAAGGGGGAAGCTGCGCCACGACCCGGTACTGTACTCTCCGTTCACCCACGACAGTCACGTGTACGTGATTAGTTATTACACACATATATGTGCATAGAAACAATGCCGCGCGTCGGCCGCGAGAGCCAACGGTACGTTGCCGCTGTCGGCTGTCGAATGCGCACACCTAAACCCATTATCGGCTACGTTGTGTATAGACAACTCCTGCGGGTAATATATTTTTGTACTATACTTAGACTGAATTACACTTAGCTCGCCGTTATAAAATATAATAAGCTATCGGGTGCGCGCGCTTGTACGTGCCGGGAGTTTCTTATATCGATAGTGGGAACGGCGCTAAAACGTCTGATCGAGAGCTCTGCCCTCTCGAGGGGACACACGCTGGAAATTCGTTGCGACGATAATGTTTCGAGGTCGAGCGGGGATTCTTTACGGAACTGAAGCTTGTTATCGAGGGTTATTTTGCGATGGGAATGAGACGGGCTTCGAGGGTTTTGGCCATTACCGTTCCCGAGCTACGCCGGATCCGAGATCTGGATCGTTAAACCGACACCTTTTGCTTTTTCTCGGTATTCCTGAAATAAATATCTAGCAATCAAATTTTTTGTAGGTCTGTTCAATATATAACAAAATTATTTTTGCATGTACTTTTCTTCCATGAGGAATAATGTGACATTTTAACCGTATCAATATTTTCATCATTAACTTTACAATCTACAGCAACAAAGGGATACGGCCCATGCACAGTAATAAAATAAAATAAAATAAAATAAACAAAATAAAATAAAATAAAATCGGGCTGAAGGACTTCGGTCGGTGGGCAGTTAGCAGCATATATGTGATGTCGGTCTGTTATATATCAACAACTGTTAAATGTCATGCACTGTGAATAAATTCACTACTACTACTACTAAAATGAAATACAGTAAAATAAAATAAAATAGTGGTAGTAAATGCGTTTTATTAGCCTCAGTAATACAAGATCTGGTGGTATCACGTCAATACATGTGCAATTTTTTTTCCCTCGGGCTAATGGACCATTGACCAGGGTTCTTTAGACCGTATCTTTGTATTTGACTAAGGAGTAGCTCATAAATATAAAATAAAACCTTGTTTGTGAAAGAGACGATACAACCGATTAATATATAATACTAATAACTTAAGCTAGCGGGTTCGTAGCTCTGTTTCGTTTTATTCTAATGAGGAGATTATTTCAAAAATAGTGTCCATTGGAAATTTGTGTTTGGGGACGTTGTTTGCTGGGAGCTTTCTAAATAGCGGGATGATGGATTCGACATGTTGCTGTGCAACGTTCATATTGAGATTTTTGAATTTATCTGTCATTGGCTCTATTTTCGTAATGGAGTATGGCTTTTGGTTTGAGAAGTTTGTGAAGAGGGTTATTTAGGTGCCTAATACAATTAATAAAATTTTAAAAAATAAACATTCCGCAGTTTCTACTTTTCGGGTCAAATCTTTTCCGGCCTTACTAATCATTACTTGAATTACTAAATTACAAAATATAAAAGCAAATTTTTTTTTGTACTGATATAAGTTTTGTGAAATGCTTCTCAATATAGATTCGCGCTGTCCTGCAAATCAACGATCGCATTTCCGTGGGCTCTGCCGACTTTGCAGGTCCGGTTCTGCACGCGGTTGACAGTAACGAGCGTGTTTAATTTTGCCCGCGTAGCAGTCTCGCGCACGTGAATTTCTTACCGTGTGGGATTGAAACAACGAGAACTCAGACGTACTGTGCGCCTCGTGCGGGCTCCGTCGCTCAGGCAATCTCAGGCCTGACCGGCGCGGTAATCCACGACTCACCGTCGCCGAAAGCACGCGAATTGGCTACCGAAGCTCTCGCGGACGACGGGGCTAACCATGGTTCCTTCGTACCGAACGAAACAATTATATTCGGAAGAGACGAGTGAGAGGTGAAAAAGAGCGAGAAGCAATCGGGCATGGCCACTTAGATACCGCCGTCTGGGGTCTCTCGACGTTTCGAAACGGTAGCGGCACCACGTGAGAGCTTATTTTTAACTCTTCCGCTCGTTGGGTTTCCTGCATAGGCCGCACCGAGTTATTTAGACGTTCGCGTACAGCTTAAACACCAAATTACCAGTTATTCGTTTATACTCTGAGAGAGCGATGTGATAGAATTTACTATAATCCGGTAAAAACTGGCACGACTTTTAGGTATATGGGAACTACAGCGATATCCTGGGAAACATTTGTATTAAACTTAACACATTTTGCTACACGAAAAAATTTTAATTTGAAAATTAATGAACGGTATTGGAAGCTTTTTTACATAAACCGGTTCTGAAATTTCGAATACATGTGCGTTGCAATTTTACTAAAAAATTTGTATCTTTAATAGAAATTTTGATTTCTTGAAACGATATTTCTTGAATTTCTTGAAACGATATTTCAAGAAATTAAGTGCAAAAGACTTAATATAATCAGAACCTCGAAGATGCACTGGTGACAGGATGTGAGAAGGTTTCCGCTCGATGTTAAAACTCCTGAACGTTTTTTCGAACAAAATTTTACGAGTAATATAAAAAAAAAAAAAAAATGAACGAGTAAATCGAGCGATATTCGACGACGACATTGAAAAGGGTGTGCAGACATTGGAGAACGTGTTAAAAATTCAATCGACCTCTTCGTACTTCCCGCCACTGTGCCGAGGTATAAAAAAAGTACATTCATTATTACTCGTTCACGCTCGTTAAACCATTCGATTTGCACGCGCATTCGAAAGAGAACAAGAGTTGATTAACGATTGACTAAGTAATTGGAAAAATATTTGCCGGGTTAAAAGAATAAACTCATTGGGAAACTGTACGGAACATTTTTACTAAAATGCCTCCATTCAAAATCGCCTCGTATCCAGGCGATTATGAATGCAGGCAGGCAAAAATATTTAATAAAAAAAAGGAAAAATGTGGAGAGAAAGATAAACGCATAAACGAAATTTTTCATTGAATTTTTGGCCCAAAGTACGATAATTCGGGGGTCGGTGCAATGGCCAAGTTGCCGGAGGCGACCAAACGCCAGGACCGCAGGCCGGAGGGGGGGGGGGCTGGAAGGGGGCTTATACGGTGCAAATAAAACATATTGGTGTTTGCAATTAAATTGCGCAGACAATGGACAAATAGCGATTAACCGGTCGACCGGCACTCCGCGATTCGATTTAATAAATATTTTCCAAACCGTGTTACGATATACAACATAGCTATATATTCGTTTAAAATCATTTCTCTATATTTCGTTTACGATTGCCCCCCTCCCCCTCTCTCTCGATCGGTTTACCGATTGGCGACCGCTATATTTCCATGTACCAGCGACCAATTAATCTCCTCATTCGCGCACTATCCCGTCGCCTCAATTTCGCTAACACCGAACATGGCCTCACTACCCTCCACCCTTCCACCCTCTTCCTCCCTTCCCCGTCAAGCTCCCCCTTTTTCTGATCCTCGCCAACATCGGCGAATCATTTAATTCGCTGTCACCATACTGCGGACGTTTTTGTTTGCACGTTTATTCCCTCCCCATGCGTTTTTTAACGCGGTCACGGAAAATCACGAGAATTGCACTTGTTTGCAGTTATATTTTATTGTCAGTATGAAGGACCCTGGGAAGTGGTATTTTTTGGCTGAAATCAATACAAACACGTATTTGCAATCACGCAATAATGCTACAAAATTATGACGGTTTACCAGCTCCAACTAATTTGATGGTCATTTCAAGTTATATGTATTTTTTTAAATTCATGTGATCGGAACCTTGGTAGAAATTTTAAAAGGTTACATCGGGCCTTGAAGGATTTCGACACGTTACGTCTGACCGAAAACTCTCTAATTCTAATGGGGATGCGAGATTCTAGTCAGCTATACTGACGTCGAAAAAATTACGCACCCGCTTTAATGCAATTAATTTAACCATCTTTATTAAAAATCGTCACATTTTTTTTATGTCTCGTACTACACAATCGCGCAGTGCCCTATAATAACGATCCTAAAACTGTTCCGAAACTATGACAGAGTATGACGCGTGCGATGTCAAGGTACGTCGAGTTTCCGCATTGTCGGGTCCGGCGATATGCCAGGCAAGGCTATCACGAAAGGGGCTGGCCGGGTCCCGCAAAAGTCACATCATCGAGCGATCGAGCGAGCCCGCTGGCCGGGATACGATGAGCAGCGAACAGGCCACATGGCATATAGGTAATGAGGGAAGCACGAGGGGACGCTCTAGAGTAGCCCAGTGTACGTGACTTACACTTTTCCCTATTGCTGATTCCGCAATGCCTCTCGCACAGAGAGCCCCGAGTACCCGCTCCGGGAAGCCCCTGCGCGTACCCGCGTACCTCGTCGTGCAACCGATACCCCTGCACGCTCCTCTATACTACGCTATGTGAGATTTTTTTTTCACCGTTCCACGGGTCTTCGCACGACTATCGTATCATTATACGACCGGGATGAGATTCTAGCGTACGTGTCACCTGGATCAGAGGAGAGACACCGCGCGGCGAATGCTCTCGCGAGAAAGCGATAGCCGATAACGGGAGGAACAGGAGCAAAGACAGACCTCTACGTGAGCGCAGTGTGCATAATTCACCCCCTCGTATTTTCCATACCAACCCGGGAATTCAGGTACCATCGCTGCGGAACAAATTCTCCTAAAATCGGATAGCAAAACATATTTTACGATACTAGTGCGTAAAAGCGGACTTCCGACGGCGGTTGTGAAGTGGCTGCACTCGTTTTCATTCGCGCTGCAACCGCATTTGGCTTTGCCTCGTGCCGTTGTAACGCTCGATCCGGCTCGCGCAGCCACTTCCCAACCTTCGCTGAAAGTCCGCTTTTACGCCCTAGTATCGCAAAGTACTATTCATAAGTAATTCGATGACATAACAGTAATTAATGACAATAACAGTAATTGTCGATACAATCAAATAATGATTGACCAATTTCGAGAACGCAATTTTCTTTCGCTCAAGCTGTCCTTAAAAATTGTATTTCTGTCATATCACACGCATGTTGATTCAACCGACAAATGTAACGGGCCTTCGACACGACGAGTCAAATACGATTTTCTCAGCTATACAATGATTAAAATAAAAGTCGAATGCAATTTATTTGTCGGCGCGAGAGCGCGTCATAACTGCACGACGAATTGTGCGAAGAAATTGGAGAGCGGCCGAGAGAGAGACCCTTTTAGAGTTTTGTATTAGGCAGCGAAATCGAGGGTGAATCGTGATTCATTTCTTTTTTCGTACCAATGCACTTTTTTTCTTCTTCTCCCGTTCACTACCGACTCTCGACTGCTCGTACTCTCGACGCACTTTTGCTCCCTTATTTTATTTTCCTTCTCTTTTTTTCTTCTCCTTCTGCTTCCTCCTCTCTCCAGCATCCCCAAGTACGCCCGGGGGGCCCTTCGGTCTGAACGATTATTTCGGCTCGTTAAATGCCCTCTCCCGTACACAGCTCTTTTCCGTTCCCCCCGATGAGGACCGTGAAGCGAGACAAACCGTTAACCACAATATTCACGCGTTCTCCCCCCCCCCCCTCTTCCCCAACGAAGCCGAATCGCTCGATCGAATATAACATACAGTTGAGTCCTTCGTGGATTCCATCACGTCATACCATACAGGGGAGCACTCGAGACCCAATATAAACACGCGTATAATCATATCGAGGCGAAACTAAGAGCATGAATTTTCATTTTCGTAATATTACCCCCCCCCCCCCTCCCTTCACCCCCGCTTCAGTCAACCCCCACACCATTCCTCGAGCATTCGACTACTGATCGATGTAACGAGGACTTTACAGTTACGTTTCACGGGTTATCGTCTTGTGACCCATTACGAAGTGAGAAAAGTTGGAATTAAAAGCCATTCCGTGTATCGCTGTAGGTAAAAAGGCGTCACTCTTCCCCATTTCCACTCCCTCCCGGCGAAGATACGCTTTCGATCCTGATTATTCGAACAAACCGATAAACTATATACCTGCGTTCTTTCCCGGGCTCTTTCTCGGCTCTCCGTACGAGATTGTGTTCGGTTCCTCTTGTAATACCAGCATAACTCGGCTCTTACAGCATCCATTAGACATTAGCCCGTAGATTACGAGCCACGGCTTAAGACCCGGCGTGTGAGCTCGACGATATATTTTATCCGTCTATCGGGATTCCGGAGACTATTTTTCTCTTCCTTCCATTTCAAGTTGGGCTCTTCGACTAAAAGATGGAAATTCTTTGGGAACGAGTGTGAAGAAATCTGTGCAGCGGAATGGACCGGAGTGTCGGGTGGATCGTGCGTGACGGGCATGGCTAGGTCATTGGTATATTTTGGTATTAAGGTGAAAATGTGCGAAATTTAAAATTTGATTTTTTTTTTCTCTAAATGTAATATGTCTGTGATTCTATGAAAAAAAGTGCACTTTTAAAACAGATGTTCACATGAGGCTTGTGCCTCTTTCAGTTGCTCTAACAAGGCGTTTTTAATTTTAAGATTCTGCCCTTTTTGTATTTTTGTTTTCTTCGTTTTATTGCGGTGAGATTTTCAAATAAATCATAATCAGCTTACTGGAGTTGTTAATGACTTTTTTTATGGAGTTGTTAATGAATTTCATTAACGAGTGCTACAATTTGATGCCTTTTATTTTTCATACCATAAATTCCACTCGAAAACTCGCAACTCAAAAATTGTCATATGCCTACATTTATTACAAATTTCGTTAATAGTATCCCAAATTGTTTTAACAGACAAGAATTCGTCAGTGCTATTTCGACGCCGAATAAAAATATCTATTTCCGCGACGGAACTGAAAGTAAAATAATTTTCCGCCGAAATTATCCGATCAAATGGGTTCGAGTGGGTGAATGACATTAATTCTCGTATCGGCGAGTGACTGGGGCGTCAAATTAAACAGTTGCATTACAACGACACGGGTCTCGGTTTACCAGGTGGTAGTCGGGGCGACTCTCGGAAATATTCTCGACAGCGTGTGGTTGCACTCGGAGCCTAGAGAGAGTCGCTAGACGCATTACCATTAATAAATATGTCAGCCGATCCGCAGATATCAAATTATGCTAATCGCTCCGGAGAGCCGCCGTGAATGATATTATTTGGTTACGCGAGTCACGCTCACAGCCATTTATCTAGTAGTCGACCCCTCCCAGTTTCCCTGCGCTATACGCTCTACCCCGTGACCCCGGGTGTGATGTAGTATAGCAGACTGTACGATTGTCCGGGTTGTGTATGACGATGCCGAGCCCGCCAGACCGTCCCTTTCGGACGGGGTCAAGGTTCCTGCTGCTCCTGCTTCTGCTGCTGCGTGTCTGCCGGGTTTCGGTGCAAACCCGAGCTGACCCTATCTCCAACCCTGCTGGCACTTCAGGCAGAACACGAAAGCGAACTAAACCCTGCTCCCGTTCACGACAGACATGTATAGGAGCATCAACGGAAAGGTTTCGTACGTGCTCCGGTCACTTCGGAGCTATCCTGCGGCAAGAAACGACCGGGAAATAGCCTGAACCTGCCATGAGATACCATTTTTTTCTTTGTCCGGCGAACCAGATCGTCCGCGAGGATATCGGAAGGAAGGGTCGCCGAGCGAAATTCAAATGGCGTTGGCAAAGGGATCGATAACCCTAAAAATGTTAACCCGTCATAGATCTATGGTAGTAGGTTTTCCCAAACTCTCAGCGGTTGATGCCACCAATAATTCCTGGGACTATTGGTTTTGGGAGCAAGAGTTGTCGCGGGACACGGATATAGTATTATCTGCCTTGCCAGCAGATCTTTGTCTCGTTCCAGGAAATTATATCGTATAAAATGATAGCTGGGTGGGAATAGATGTTCCCAGTGTGTGTTACCGGGTCACCCTTTTCTTGAAATTGATTTTTCGAGATTCTGTCGTTTTGCGATCCGTTACTTCAATTAATCGCAAGCGAGCCTCACATTTTTCATACATTGTCGATGTGCTGTGTAATGCGATTTTTTTTTTCTAAAAATGATCCAATCAAACAAATAATATTTTTTTCTCTAATTTTAACCATTCTCGTGCCAGAAATATTCATTAAGCATTTTGAAAAAGTGATGTTAGGGGTTTCGTCGATTTCAAAGCGTCGTTTGAGGCGCACCCCCATTAAGGGTTGAAAAGCCTGTACGAGAACTTGAAAATAGAATAATGCTTTCGTGACATAGAGATCCAAGTTTCCAGGATCTCGACAATCAAAACCCTTAAGCGCCTATGAGTTTTCGTTAGAGCACAATAACATTCATAATCGTGATCTCCGCTATTTCAAACTTACGCGAGCCTCCTTAATCGAGTTGCCTCTCTCAATATTTCAATAATCCCTTGCTCACATATACATATGTATATAAATATATAACTATCCAACATATATGCAACATCTTAAATGAGTCGTCGCGGTTTCCACACAAAGCTCCGCGGCGCTCACCCCCGGGGATGTTATCGTCGAACGGCACAGAGCAAAACGTTAGTATATATATTTATTCAGGTGACTTGTAAGGGCAAACGATATCTGGACGATCGTAACTCCGTATGAATAGCTTTGCCTCCGTTCGGTCGCAAAATCGTGATTTAACGACGGGACGCGGGTTCTATCGGGGTAGCCGCTCGCTTTCGCTTATACAAAAGTCCTCGCCCGTGATAGAGATGCGTTCATAGCCTCGACGATATATTATACCCGCGGAATAGACTTCCAGAGCTCGCTCGTTTCCGGTCGATGTAACCTGCATGATAATAAGCGCCCGAAGATTTTTCATGAAAATCCTTATCGGCCGCCTCGACGCCTCTTCCGCGATGATATTCTTCGAGGTCAATGTCGAAGATCTCGCTGGTGGCGAGAACTGTACCGGGGCTGAGTAGAAAGGATTAACTGGTATAGCCAACTGCTTAGGTTTTCTAAAATGTGTACCCAAACATTTTTTGGTTGTGCCAACAATTTTGGGAGATTTCGATAGTTGAGTCGAGCGATTATTTCTTGTCTGATGCAGAAATTGGCCTACGCTAATAAGCCTTTTTTCCGTGGGCAATTCCGCTGCACTTTTTCTGCCCGGATACCAGGCAGATACAGAGGAGCGATCACCGATCGCGGTAGCAACCGCAGTCGAAAGGGAACGTTGACGGGAATAAGAACAATTGCCCATTCGTGGCGGAGCGTCGTTAAACTACCTACTTTTGCACCTATAGGTGTGTGCATATATTTATGTAGATACACGTCTGGGTATCTAAGAGCACGGGTAACCAGCACCAGAAGCATCGCAATGCACACGAGCCGCTGGTGCTAAGGACGTGAGAATATCGTGAACCTTGCGCCTTCCTCCTTGACGGGCTGACTCGACACGTCTGCTACTACTCGATAGAGCTGCAAGCCCGAGGGGGTCATCCTTCGATCGTGTTTCATTCCGGAAGGGTGCAGGAGCACTTCCACATTTTTCACTCGCTGAATACTCTGGTACATGCGCGATAGGATTAAATGTGGTGAACATGGACCAGCCCGTGAATCGATGATACGTGGACCGGAACATTTTCACCCCACTTTGACCCTATAACCGTTTTACTGTCCAACCATGAAGAAAATCAATTGTACGAGCACCCGGAAATTGGGACACTCTATACTTGTACGTTGTACACTGACGTTCACCAACGTCTGGTCTGGTTCGCTGTAGCAGCTCTATGGGGATGGTCCAGACATTAATCAAGGAGATTATTCTTGATTTATAATTGATACCTGATGAGTGCGTGATTCATAATTGATACTTGATGAGCACTTGATTCAAGTACAAATAAAATGTTCTTAGCCCTAGAAGATTTTGTTCGGGAAAGAAACAACCTGCACAGTGAATTTGATGCTAAACAAAAACCCATGCAGGAGTTTAGTTGGGCACGATGAAAAAGGTTATTATGCCGAATCCCGATGAGCAATGCTCAAGTTTTCCACACTACCGCAAAGTTTCGCCACCGAAAGTAATAAATTGGAAAAAAAATAGTTCTCCATAAAATCGTGAAAGGATTCCGGCTCGATACTTTAGCCAGGATGCAGTGGAAGAGTCGAGAGCCAAGGGAGAAGTTACCAAACTATGCAGCCGCTCTTCCATCGCACAAAGGCGCTATTGGCGAACACGCTGGGCTAGATGGATAGAGAGGATGGAGGATGAAAAGAAAGAAGAAATCGAGACGGACAGATTGAGAATTTTGTATGCGTGTGTGTGTGTGTGTGTGAATGTGGCGAGAATATGCAGCCGGCAAATACTTGTACCAGCCAAGCAGGTCCGACTGCTGTTGCGAGTCAAAGCTTGTGTGTGCTGTTGTGCGAGCTGAAGCTAGCTGTGGGCTTACCTCTGTGCGCCCAGACTCCGACGGCAGAGGCTCTAAGAGAGTCTTACCGTTACCGGTAGAGAGCCCGCAGCGGCACAGCACCAACTGCAGCAGGAACATCACCTCGGGATCCGTACGCTTTCCGAGCGAGAGTCGATGTACGCGAGGGTTATTCGCTATGAACTTTTTTTATTTTATTATTATTATCCTTTTTAAGCGCTTACACTTTCGATATACCTGCCGGTCGGCGCTGCATCCAAGTTGCGCAGAGTTTCTATCGTGGGTGCATGCAAATGGATATTTTCTTGATCATCAACGGTCGCGACTGATACCCAGTTTTATCTTCCCGGGAGATACGCGATGCCGGAGGGCAAACGGTGCGGACATATTTTTCGTTGTCTCTCGTAGAGGACGAAGACCCTAGTGGCAGTTTTTGGAGTGTTAGGTCGTGGTCCCGTTAGGCCCTTATCGGCCCTGTTACGGACCGATGTTTTGTTTTAATTTGGTTTTTTTTTTTTAATATCTCTATATGAACAAAATTTATTTTCCCAACATTTGCTGTTTATATTTATTTATTTTGCCCTGGTAAAATTGTAAAAGTTTGAAACCGGTTCTTCGAAGTTCTCCTGCGCTGGACCAAACAACTAAATCAACGACACGTCCTATTATCACCTCGTATTATAACTCATCCGAGCACAAACACTCTATGGCCTCGACAATTGTTCATGATACACCTCAGAAATAGGGGATTGTACTGTATTATTTATTGATTATCATTTATGTTACATTATTTGGACCACTATTTATTTCGTATATATTTTTTTTCGTTGCCTCTTATAAATGATGAAGATCCCAGCGGCAATTTTTGAGCGTTAGGTCGGATTCCTGTCAGACCCTTATCGGCCCTTTTCCGAATCGATGTGCCGCCCCAAAATGCCTCCAAACGGATGCCTAATTTTATTCCTATCGTTATATGAACAAAACTTATTTTCCTAAACCTTGTGTTTTTTTTTATTTATTATTTTTTTAAGTCATAAAATCGTAAAGGGTTCAAACACGTTGGTCGCGGTCTAGCGCAACTGCGCTGGACCGCGTTAGCAAACAGCTAAATCAACGAACCTTCTTATTATCACTTCGTCTTATAAGTTATCCGAGCTCCGACACTCTGTGGCCCGACAATCGTTCTTCGTGCGCAGCAGAAATCGGCGTTTATACCGTATTATTTATTGGTTATACAAAACCCTGTATAAAGAAAATTATGCAAAGTGCGCGCGTGGGTAGTCCGAGAGATCTCTCGGACCGGTGTGTGCTCCCGTGCTGTCCTGTACAGTCTGCCATGGCATACACACCGATAAACCCGCACACATAAATTCACAGCGCGGGGAATATCCTTTCGTCGAACTCAATAGACGAACGAGTATTCAACGAGCACGGTAAATCACGCTTTCTCGATACACGCCGCGATATATTGCCTTATAGTAATAGAAACAGACGCCGACGAACCTCCCCGGTGCGGTACGAGCCAACAAACGGTGGAAAAGGGGCAATCTCCGGGCTCCTCGTTCTCGTCGTCCTCGCCGTTTCGAGTAGGTACAGACCGCGCGCGTGATCTGTTACGCAAGACAGGACCCGGAGCGCGCTACCGCACTCGAGAGTCCGCATCGCGCATGCGCGCAGCGCGACAATCGCGCTCCGCGCTCCGCGGTTGTTACGTCGCGGCGCCCGGACTTCTCCGCGCCGCTGCTCAAAAGCGATTATTTATGTCCGCCATATAAGCGCGAGCGTGCGAGAGACCCCCGTGTGCTATACACTCTCGGTGGCTTAAAGGAGCGCCTAACTAACCTACCGCAATGAAAATACGGTAGGCCGAGGTTCGCGATTGGTGCACGCCGGTGCGAACGAGACGAGAGGCTTCCGTCACATCGATGCAGTTTTGTCTCACCCTACACTCTCGCCTCTTGGCCTCCCCATAGGACATATAACGAGACCCCGGGATTCTGTCGCCTCGTTCGGATGTGAAGAGCTGGAAATCACGCATCATCGCCCTCTCGCGCGAGCTGCGAATCCGAGGACTTCAGGCAGGGGTTTTGCGCTCCGCACCTACCCCGATGCATCGTCGAAAGGCAAGGCTGGACGACTGTATCGGCAGATTTGCCGAGCATGTGGGACTCGTGTTTTTGAGATTATTGCACCGTCAACTGAGGCGCAACGCGACGTTGTGTGGGAAGCGAGCTAATTGCGGGGAAATTTAATTTTAACGGGTTATCGTGTTTTCGGATTAGAGAGACCGTCAGACAGATAAAAATGGGAAAGTCCTCTTTTTGCATTTAGGACATGTCAAATCCCTCCTTCAATTAAATCTGAGTATCAAAATTGAAGAAAAAAAAATGTCCACGATAAATTTCATACGTTCCCATACGCAAAAAATTCATGAAATCCCCGTGCAGACAGTTTCGATTTTTTAAAGGAACCATTATAGCTGCATAAATTTTGAAGCCGGTGGGTTTCGACCGTCGGTGCTTGGTATGTGCGAGGTTGAAGGGGTTGAGGCGTTACCGTCGGCGGATGACAGGCGGCAGGTCGGTTATGTACAAGTTTTCACATGAGTGAGCTATATAGTACGTTCGCACAGTACATCGGGCTCGTCTGACGCCGGGGGTGTCGCTAACAAGACAGGCATCCCTCCCTAGCGAGGGGGTCTTATTCACGCACGCACGACTGCCTTGTGTACCTACACACGTATCTTACACTGTTAACGCACGAACCCCGTACGTCCGCGCGTACGCTTGTCCTTCCCGTTGGCAACGGTGCGCGTACCCGAGCGGGTGCGAAGAATCGCGACTCTCGCCATGCCTCTCTAGCTTTGCAGAGGGATGCCACACGCTCCTGCGAGGACGGCCGCGTCCTCAAGAGTCATCCCTTAATGACTTATTAGCAACGACACACGTTAGTTATCGTCCCGACACAATTACTCGAACCGTTGTCTAGCTACACCCCTGCGTGCGCGCCTCCTTTTCTTTCTTTCTTTCCTCCGTCGTACCTTCGTTATTTTTATTATCATTGTTATTACAGCGAAAGTTGGTCTTAGCTGCAGGTTTTTTGTTTTTCTGACGGCTTTCGAAATTTACGAGAGTGATCCTTTTATGAAGGAGAGCAGCTTTCCTTACTTCCGTAGCGAACTTTGTCTCTGTGACGTTACTTCCGGTTGAAAATCACGATTTCAAAACCGGAAGTGACGTTACAACGAAATTTTTGTTATGTTTTGGCGCGATGTCACTTGCGTTTGAAAGTCTCATGCATTTTCCGGTGTCGCCTCCTCGTCGCTTGAAATAGTTATTTGTATGGCAAGGGCGTAGAAAGGGAATTCTTGACGAGTGGGAAAATGCGGCAGTCACACGAGTCAAGACTCCCTTTTGTATGGCCGTGCTATGAACATAACTTTTTCTACCATATTCACGAAAATCTGTGTGCGTAGAAAGGCACTTTCTCGCACTAGTGCGGAAAAAAACCATATTGCGTTTGTACGCATGCTCAGTATTTTTCCCGCACGCGGTGCGATAAAATGTCCTTCTGCGTACACTTTACAGGAACGGAAAGCGGGATTTCACGTGCATGCGTGAGGAAATAGTACATTTCGCACGAGTATCGGAAAAAATTTTAATTCATAAGGTGTGAAATAAAGAATATAAATATCCAATCTCACACGTTTCATTGCGGATATTACGACGGCCCGAGGACCGCGGTAACGCCCCTCGTTAATCCATTAGCAATATTAATGACTCTACATTTTCATTTATTCGAGTTATCCGAACCGAGAACCGTTGTTTTCCCGCCGGGAATCGCAGCGTCAAAGCGAGTAATTAAACGAGAAGTCAGCGTCATTCAATCGATATTTGAAAATATATATACCGCACATGCCATACATCGATAGATCGACGGATACCACTGCGGTACCGTTTCAGGAATCCTCCGCGAGTACCTCGCGCGACCGGCACGGATTTTCACTCCGATTAAAATATAGCCTGCGGTCGGCGATCGGGACGCACGCGAATAGCCATAAATGGTTATCGACGAGGCGGGGCGAAGGAGGGGAAAGGCTGCCTTTCTTACCTTTCTATGCAACGGGTGTACATCGATCTCTCACGACGGACCCACCTAATTACGAAGGCACGCTGGTCTTATACTCGTCGGGGACTCGAACGTGTCTCTCTTTCTCACCGAGATGTTTATGCGCCTCCGTGTGTGACGCGCGCATCGTGCGCCGCGAACGAATGGGCATTCCTCGCGTGACAATTAACGATTTGTAACCCTTAATGTTTGGATTAGATTAAACTGTCCGCGGTGGAGAGAGAGAGAATAGCGAATCGTGCGCGATTCGCGATCGCCTGAGCACCTTTCCGAGCGAAATAAGCCGCCGGCCGAACGCTGACAGGACGGGAACGCTTCGAGAATGGGAGAAGCTGTCCTCCTGTCGGCCGCGGTTCCTGTCTCGCGCCTCTTCCTCTACCCGCGACTTCTCAGCCCGTCTCGCCTCTGTACCTTTTCTCTGACCTTTTTTTTTACCCAGCCTCGAAACGCTCCCTCGGTCGACGGTTTGCCACATCCGAGAAAGGATTTTCAGGCTAACGGTGACAAGTCTGCTGGAAGAGCTATTGCGATGCGAAAATTCGATGTACATATGCGTGCATGGATCTTTGTCATGTGCCAAAAAGACACGCGTCGCGAAAAATCAGGATTGAAAATGCTTTCGTACAGTGAGATCCACCATTTTCGGTTCGGCATCAACTTTTTGTTCCTTTTTATTGTGGTAGTTATTCCTCCGAACAATATTAACCGTGTTAATCCTAATTATTCATTGAATTTATTGATATCATACAATTAGTTTTTATTTTAGTAGGTACTACAGAATTATTAATTCAACTGTAATAACTACGAAATACAGACACATCAGAGATCCCGCGCACGGGTATCGATCTGACATTCACGATAACGATAGCGTCAGCACATCATATATGTCAATTTTTTGTTGTTGTTTCTTTCACTTTTTTCTTACCATACATTATATACCTTCATTGACTCCGAGATTATGCGGCCGATACAATAAACTGACCAATATTAACCGCATTAATCCTAATTATTTATTGAATTTCTATCAGAATGCGAAAACGTCGCGTGATACATATATCGTTGAATTTATCGCAGCTGCGCGCGGCATGCTATCTTTGATACTAAATTCGCAGCCCGATTCACAACCGATGTAATACAAACGACTCGTTTCAGCGCCGTTGCGAAGTAGGTGCATACGTACGATTGAATTTCACCCTCGCTCTCCCAACTTGCGAACATACGTTAAATTGCTCGCGTAATTATATGTACAAGCGCGTGTACTTCGCCGCGAAATATATATATATATATATGCATATATATACACATATACATATTTAAGATTTAAAGGAATTCCACGTACGCGTTTTGTTTGGTGAACTGGAATCTTTGCGTTTTGCACACACTTCGTCGTTGCACTCTCTGTCCCTCGGCTCGTTCGAGCATAATTGCGCCGGCAGGACGTACCGGCGCGTGTGCGTTCACCTGCCTGCAGTGCTCCGCTCTGTGTCACGGCATCGTCCGCTCAAACCGAGTATAAAGCGGCATTCAATTAATATTAATTAAAATGGCGAGAGGAAAACGAGCGGTAGAAAGGGTGGTGCGGGATGCGGCGGTGAGGACGCCGGCGGAGGGACCGGTAGTCGGAAACGAGAACGCGGCCCTCGGCGAATGGGGCAAGTAATTATGTATTTCTCGAAGAGCCAGAAGCGTGTAAAACATCGCGCCGTGCATTTCCGAGTACGCGATCCCCAGCATCCGAAAAGAATCGCGAGCGCGCGCGCGCGCGCACACACGTGAAATTCTGCCAATGGGCGCTTTACAAACATCCGACTGGAATGCCGCACCGGGATTCATTCGACCGCATTAACACCGTCTCTTCCTGTAACGCTCCCTCGAGCGAGCTGACGTTATGCACGGCACCAAATGCGGAAAATTAACATTTATTTTATCAGCGAAATGTCGGTCTCGTTGCAAATTTTTTATCGTCACTCGGTCTCACATGTATACAAATTCTTTTTCTGCATTCCCACACTATGAATCTGCGAGAGGTAAAAATTAACACGATTCGTTATTTAATAAAAATAATTTCATGACGTTATTAGTGATGAAGAAAAATGAAATTATAATATAAATGGTTGTATTAAGTCACCGCGCCTTACTTAATACAACCATTTATTATTCTCAGTGTAGATGGAACTAATGTCGGGGTTATTCTAACGAAACAGATTGGTATGGTCCCCAATTTATATCCAACTGATAAACAATAATGGCTGACCCAACGAAGCATTTTTCTACGTGCGTCGACTCTACAATGAGGCCCGCCCAAAATGCCTTCGTTCCTCCTTTTTTCAATCGAGTCCCTTCCTTCAACACTCCTAAAACTCAAAAAATTTTATTTCCACCTATCGAAACTCCAGCGACTCTCTCCATCGGCCCTAGGAGTTAATGCCACTTAACCTTCGCAAGGTAAAACTACATAGCTGCATCGCGAACATATACAACCTACGTAAGCGAATAAAGCGCGGCAGTTTCTCGGTCCAGCGACGTTCCCTGGATGGAGCTCGCTATAAACTCGTCGTTCGCGGCAACGGAAAGGTTCCCCCCCTAAACTTTCAATTAGCCGGGTGTGTGTGCGTGCCGGTACAGTAAAGTTTCGTAGGTACGAGGAAAGCGGAAGTGTACAGTAGGATAGGTACCTCTCGAGTTTACGATTCCCATGGCTCTTTATCGTGATATACACCGCCTTCGTTGTGAAGTGCCAGGACTGGCTGAAACGGCGGGCCGTCGAGAAGAGCACGAGGCCAGGGCTCTCTCCGCAGCATCCACTCGTCTGCCCAGCGTTCTAAATACATTGGACCACCGGGGTCGGGATACTCGTTGCCGCTTCTGCTGCTGCTGGCAGGCACCACATGGCCACCGTACGAGAGATCCGAGTCCAAGAGAGCACACGCCCGCCCTCGCCCACGACCCACAACAACACACCAGAACGCCCTTCTCGCGGTGCAATTCCATCACCGAGCACCAGAAGGCGACGGGAGATCCCGAGCGTGCCGCAATCGGTCATCCCTCGGAGTTCGAGTGAGGGCGTGTACTCAACGCCATGCTCTAATAATTATCGGCTCTTCGTTTCCTTATCCATTGTCTATTCGAGAGTCCCGGAGCCGGAAGCGTTCATCCGCGACTCACCTTGCGTCTCGTGATCCGACTTGTTCGTGCGGTCTGCTATCGGCTTCTTGCATAACATGCCTGATATACGGTGCAAATAATCCGTGGACCGTCATACTGGGACATAGGTGCTTGGAGAAAAATAAAAAACTTCCTCGAGCGAAGATCCAGTTCCACGATGAGGTCAGGCAAATTTGATGAGACTTCGATGAGCCGTTTAGAAGATGGGGCATTTTAATGAAGTCGGGATAATACCGAGCTTCTACTATTTCTGTATGGATTGCGGAGAATGAAACCCTGATGAAAATTTTAGAGTGCCATGTCAGACCCTAACATTACTCTTCGTTAGCTTTTGACCTTTAAATCAAAACATTTTTGAGCTTTACATCAAGTCCTGATGAGTTCCAGAAAAGGCCTCGTAAGGGCCTGACTAGACCTCATCAGACGCCGATGTAAAGCCCTAAAATTTCTGCTCAGGCGATCGTCCGAGCTTTAATGAACGGCATGGTAATCTTACACAGCACAGAGAATGCTACTTGCACAAAAACATTCAGATTTATATTATTTACACACGTACGCTTGGATGAATAAAAAAAAATGTCATTTATACGCTGTTTGGATTTCGTAGCGCAAAAAAACCCCGAACCGTTTGGGAGACGAGTTCGCCTGAAACGGATGTACGTATAATGTTTTTTACGTTTTTTTTTCATTTCGGCTCAACAGACAGTTTCTACAATTCCATGTCGCCTCAGTTAATAAATTATGTAAAATCTTCTCTGAGCAGAGTTTGAAAAAAGAAAAAAAACATTTACAATCTTAATGCAAAAGCGTCACCGGGATTTCGCTGTGTTTAGCACGTCATGTTTCATCCGCTTAACAGCTCTTCCTGTTAATAAAAAAAAATATGCAATAACGTTTGCCCGGAAAACACTCGCCTTATCGAGCATTTCTTATTCCAAACCACGCTCGTCGGAAAAAAGCATTTTTATCATTATTATATATATTTTTTTTTCACCCATATGTTTAATCTCAGTTGCAGCCGCCATGGCTGTAGGTACGAACCTGCCGTGCCTGGGGGCCCTGCGTCGCATCGCCCGGGGATTTGCTCGAGCGGATTAAATACGGCGGTAAAATAAGCAGTGAAGTAGCTGAGTGAAAAAGCGGGCAGGAATTTAATAAAAAGGGGGAAAAAGGAAAGAAATCAGCGTTGAGCCGACGAGCATTCGCCGCATTCGGTGCCTCTTTATCCGCGCTGCCGTGAACTCCGCACCCGGGGAAGTCCGTGCGAAAATCAACCCGACGACCTGCGCCGCGAGCGGGAAAAACGACGCGGATATCGATGCTGAGCGGTCCCGAGTGCACTCTGCCTTTTTCCCTACGCATTGTACACGCTAAAAATACACCTACACACCCATATAAATAAATGTATATGTATATACAGAGGTTGAAAATTCGTGCGTAAGTCGGCTAAGAGTTCTCCGCTAATCTCGCGCGACCCATTACCTGCCTCCAGCTTCCGCCGCGGAGCCACCCCGTACGCACGCCGCGGACGGAACGGAGCGTAAAGATTTGTTTGCGCAGGGAGGTTGAGCCTGTCCTTCCCCGTGCCCCATTCCCGCACGTTCTACGCGAAAGCCCAAGCCTCCGTACGCTTATTTATTTTAATGAGTTTCTGCCGTTCGAGTCGTCGACGCGTGATCCTCTCACGGCTCACGCACTTTTTCACTTTTTTTTTTTTCACTCCCCTACCCCGGTCGCACGACCGTTGCGTACATACCGTGCATGTCCTCAGCCCCTCATGAAAACTACTCCTCACGCACTACGTGACAACGCTTGTGGCGCCGTCATATAAAACGCAACGCAACGGGCGTTCGCCTAAGTCGTCATCGTCGTACTCCTCCACTTCTTCGTTGAGAGATGGAAATTCTCCACTTTTCCGCAGTGTACGAGCGGGGACGCTTTAACTGCACCCTGGTTCACTCTGCATTTTTTTCTTCCTCCTCCGTCCTCCTCCCTTTCACCGGTACGCAGCCGAGTGCCTCAGAGACGCATATAAGTACCGGTCGTTACGAATAGCCCGAGCTTCTCGAGTTATGCGTACCATTGTGAAGCGTGTATGCGAATTCACGCACTGCTTGCTCGGACCAAAGACTCGTGTACAGTTGAAATTTTTTGAAAAAAAAAAAAATCAGCAAACGCGAGATAACAAGAAAGGGACGATGAGCGACGAAGAGAAAATGGAAGCGAACGCATCCCAGTGAGGAGAGACGACTACGCGCTCTGCGAACCACTTTTCCTATATGCTCGCTTGTACTACATTTCAGTACGCTACTTTCTTTCATCTCTTGTGTCCATTATCGCGACAGTCGACGTTAAGAAGAAAAAGAAAATAAAAATTGGGGCGAAATCGTCAGCTCGTCGGACGATTTTCTTTTTTCTTGCCACTTCGAGCCGAGTCGCGAATTCGACGGGCCTTTGACAACCAAGACTCCCGTTTGGGTACCTGATTTCAGAACCGAAAAGGCGTGATCTTCATTACGAACTTTGATTTTTAAACTGCCGGTCTCTCTAAGTTTTTAAGTATCTAAAGCTCCCACTGGTGCGTTGGATGCGAAGATAAAAGCGTGCTGCCCTCAATAGTCGAATAATTTTATATTTTATGGTTCCCTTATCCAGTGGTGACTTCCAATCAAGAAATCCAAGGCCCGTCTCCTTCCAAGTCTCCTCCCGACCAACCGCAGGACTGCGACCAACATTTCCAATCGGGACCCGGCATTCACCGGACACCTCATCATTTCCATCTTGAGAAGCTCCCTTATCGAGCTAACACTCGTTCGTTAAATCCACGGATAAATAATGATTTTCGAGTCTCGACGCCGCTCCGTGACAGCGCGGATGCTCTCGGATTACGGTAATGCGTAACTCGCTTCGCGCCCTACAACTCCGTGCAAGAATGAAAGGCAACGGGGTAAAAAAAAAGAAGATCGGGAAAGAAGCGGGTGAAGCCGAGTGCGAAAAAAATGAGGGTAGCAAGGGTTGACGGCGGCGGCGAGGGGGGAGGGTGAGGGAGCGATGCACACACGCACCGTGCGAGTCTCATAGGATCAATGCGCCAGAGTGCAGCGCCCTGGCGAGTGCTCCGTGAGCGCGTCGCAGCCGTCTGTCCTCTTTCTCTCCGCAGCTATGTCGTAACGTCTACGCATCTTCGCATGGAAACCGACCCCTTTCATCCGGCAGCCGTCGAGTCTCTTTCCTCCGTCCCTCGCGTGCGCGCCTCTCGTCTTTCCCGTGCGCTACGTCTCCGAACCTCCCCCCGTCGCCGCTGAACGCAACGCCGTCTCGCTCGTCATCGTCGTCTTCCGTCCCGCCGCAATGTGCACCCTTCTCGCATCGCCTCGTCGCTGCGTACTCTTCTTCCTGAGCACGGAGGAAACAAGCGCGCGAGCAATAGACGACAGAGGTTCTCTCCAGTCGTCGGCGCGGCGCGCAACAACCCTTTCGCACGGGAGGTCGCGGCGAGCGCGCGCACCAGTGACGTTGAGCAACGCGGCCAACAACCACCCATCCATCACCTCCACCGGCGGAGCAACCCTTCTGCTTCCTACACGACCCTCTTCTGTCCACCCCCTCCGCACCCGCCGACCTCCCTTTTTCGCACTTTTGCGCTCTGCAAACCCTACCCTACCCTAAGAATAACCCCACTGCGCTATCGCACCGATCTTCGGGTGCCTTCTGTCTATAGGTATACATATGGGTTTATATATGTTATGTACTGTGTAACTGTACGTAGGCATGTGTACATTGTATACGGGCGAGCCTTCGCACATAGGCTGGATGAAGAAGAGGAGGAGCGTCATCCACATCCCTCCGTGCTCATCCACTGCGGCAAGCCCCGCGCATCCCTTCGAGCCATCGACCCCGCGGCTCTCGTATACTTTCCCACCTCTTATTCGTCTTCTTCTGTTACGGCTGCTGGCTCCTTCCTTATTCTCTTCCTATCACGAGCCAAGGCTATAGCAGGTAGGTGGAACATCGCCTACTCGCGGTGCGACGTTCTGTTGAGTGCCTCTATGCCGCTGCACACACGATAAAAACCCATCGGTGTTACGGGGTGCGTACTTTCGTGTACCTATACTAATGATATATATACGTGTGCATGCATGCGACAGCAATCCCCTTACTGCGAAGTACGCAACCCGAGAAAAGGGTCGCCGGGTGGTCTAGATATTTTTTTTGCCCCAAGTACGTACGCGCAGAAACGAGAGCTCGCGTTGCCAAGCCAGCGGCGAACAGCGAGGGCGTGTGTATCAAGACTCATCTAATGGAAAGACGTACGCGTCCGACATCGCTGTCGCCTTTTGGGGCTTCGTTCGTACCTTCTTTTTGTTTCATTACTTTTCTCTTTGTTATTAAGTCTTTTGGCCTGGTTCTCTCGATTCCAGGAATAATGTATTATATTATTCCTGGGGAACCGAGAGTCGGGGACAATGTCGATGGCACATCATCGGATTGTGGAAATCCATCTGAAATAATTACTCCGGGGCTTATTTTTTTTCATTTCAAACAGGTAAATGAGAAATATCCTTTGGGAAAGATGAATCTAACGGAAATACGTAACTTCCGGTATGAGGTCACGTTCGGTCAAAAAATTAAATTTTCAAACCGGAAGTGACGTATTCCTGAACGAAAATTTTATTTCCACACGCATTCCACAATTCACTGAGATGGGCGGAACAGAGCAGGACTAGTACTATTATATTATATTATGGAAATAGTGATCAGAGCCTAGGGTGGAGGCTGCGAGGGGGGCCGGGGATGTAATCAGGGCCTACGGTGTCCTTAGAGCAGCGGTTCTTAACCCCCCTGTGGACCCCCAAGGTTAAGAACCTCTGCCTTAGAGGTACCCTCTGGATTCCTGAAAATTGGGACAAGCAAACAACTTTCCAAAATATATATATAAGGCAATTGTGTGAAGGGGAGGGGGTGGCTCGGTGTCTTCACAATGGTTCATACGTGCACGCTTGGTCCTCAAAGTTCTGCATGATATTTGTATACGTCGCACGTCTGGGAGTTGAAATGATCGTACTCCCTGCCGTTCACTTCTCATGCAGCGTCGAAAGAATGAGAAGAGCGAGGGGGTAAAGGCGGCGAGAGTATACGCGGGGAATGAGAGGACGAGAAAATCCGCGAAGGACGACAACGATGACGAGCGAACGGCAGTCGAACGAGACGACAACGACGACGAGAAGGCTCGCGGGACGGGACGAGAGCAGCAAGAGTAGCAAAGGAAGATCGAGAGAACGTATATGCGGCATGAACGCGCGACTATGCTTGCCCCCGTCCTTATTCCGTATTCGGATGGGCATTCGATTAACATACAGTTGCACGTCGTCGGTGTCGTCGAGCCTCCAACAAAGTCTCTCGCGCGCTCTGCTATCCGTCCTTTTTCGCATTCTTTAAGCTGCACCGGGACACCGGGCGTTGCCGCTCGGCTTAGCACGCATCGAACACGCGAGATTCGTACGTGCAGCTTGAAGAATTCGCGGACTCGGAGAAATGAGCGGAACAAAGCGGTTCAGCTTTGTTCCATCCAAGCCAAAGAATCTTGGCCAGTTGAAGCTATTCAACGCAAGCAATGATTATAATTAAAACATTCTATTTGTGATTAATCAATATTTATTTTCATTATTATTTTTATTTTGTTGCCCATCAGTTATCACTTATCTGTTGAAATGCTGTTGTTCAATGCAGATAAAGTTTCGATAAAAATAAATACTGACCAATTTAGAGTAACTAAGTTCCGGTGTAGTTGTTGGTTTGGCTTTTCTTCGGTAGAAATTTCGTTTAATATCCATTTTCTGTCCACATTTTGTGCATATGGTGAATAAGAATGTGTATTACGACGCCTAGCCATTTCCTGAACCGACTTACGAATCATGTTCTGCGCCACGCTTTGAGCAAGTCTCATTCCAAACTCTGTTGAAAATTTGGTTACGCCATATCTTATATTATCCATTTTTTCACTGAATACACATCGCCTAAAATTGCTAAATTAACTTTTTAATCAAACAAATCATTCGGAATTCGTCGCTAATCGTAATGTTTATTTTATGTTTCAGGTGAGTCGAAAACGATGCAAATTTAAGAGACAGAAAAGAAAGATCTTTAACCGACGAGCAGCTTCGGGTGAGGTAAAAGCTCGACGGTACCTTATCGAAAATTCAGCGTTTCTCTTGCCTCTAATCCCGCCATTCGAGATATCAAAATCTCGTCATTCCTCGTTATGCCTCGTGCCTGAGTGCACAATTCCGAAAAACTTTAAATTCCCCTCGTAACGCCGTCGTAAAACGTTTAAATATCGTACGCAGAAATCGAATGAAAAATAAATAAATAAAAAAATAATAAAAAATCATTCCCGCGATATTTGCTCACTTCCTCCGCGTTATACGGATATAGCCGCGAAGATATAACGGCGCGTCTCGGGATAAGGTGGGATTTTACGGTTCGGCCTCTGGACGCTTGATAATCCGCATATTTATCGACAATTTTTTTTTTCCTAATAATCATCTCCGCGAGACTGACCCCTCCACCCACCCTTCTTCATTTCTCTCTCGTTCATCCCTATCTCCGAGCCGTTTCGTTTTATGACGGCAGCACGCATCTCCGAACTCTCCACAACTGTATGCGCCACCGAGCCAACCGGCGTGTGAAACGACTTGTATGTGCGTGACAACGGATCACACTCGCGTGTCCCTGAACACAAATACGGTTAAGTATAACCGTGATATTCGTATACAGCTGGCCCATGTTCTGAGCATGTGATGCAAGAAGATTCGCGCAAAACAGACTCGGAGTAACTACTCCTCTGTACTCCGTTTCTTCGGGATAGATAGAACCGTAAAAAAAGCTCGTATCGCTTGCCCTTTTATGTAAACGTTGCCCACACCGAGAAACGAGCAGCACTGAGCCGAAATACCAACAACAACAACAACAACAACAACAATAATAATAATAATAATAATAATAATAATAATAATAATAATAATAATAATAATAATAATAATAATAATAATAATAATAATAATAATAATAGCAAGAAAAGTAAACGAACGGGAGGACGAAGCCGCCTTGTAGTATTTTTCTTCCGTGTTCGTTGTCCATGCAAAGCGGAGCATCAAGTACGCGAGATGTATGAGGGTTTTCTCAACGGAGCTCGCTCACGCATGAGTATTGCGTATCGACGGCCGAGGTGAGTAAAGGCGCATCCGACGCGCGTTTGGCGTCCGGAACGTTGCTGGATAGGCCCTTCCGTTTCTCACCGGTCGGATGTATCGAAGTCTGAGTGGTTCACGAAAGAGATGAGACGTACGGATTTATCGATAGGGGGTAAAGTATTTCGGCTCGTGAAACGGGACAAGGAGATCTTTCGGCAAGTGAAACGGAGGAGAAATCTTCTCTCATATACCCCATGCGAAGAAGCATGTACAAATGTACCGATACACATAAATAAATATATATATATATACATATATATATGTATATATTGATTGCGTATGTATGGGACATACAGGAAGAAGCGGACGCACAGAGCGCATGCGCACTCCATCGTTTGGGTACGACCAAAATATGCAGTACTTATATGCGAGCTTAAGCGTTTCGTTTCGTTCGGACATACGTTCGCCGCTTCGTTCCTCCCGGAGGGCCCTAAATTGAGGCAAAAGAAGAGGAGGAAGCGCCGCCGACTGTTGCGGCCGGTGGACACTGCATCGCGAAGCGATCCGCGAGACGTGGGCGAGCGAGACGAAAGCAGCGCGACGAGCGCCGAGAGCGAGAGAAAGTCGAGGGGATGCTCAGCAGCAATGTGCATGCATAGTTTCAACTTCGAGCGACACGCATCGATCAATCATTCCGCTAATTATGCTTGCGATTTCTTTCTTTCGGTGATCGCGTCGTCGCAGCCTCTCGTCGTCGTCGTCGTCGCCGTCCTCGTAGCCGTCGAATGGCCGGCCAACGACCTGATGCTTCGCTCTTTGCTCCCAATCGCGGCTCGCATGCGGACCAAAATCACGGGGACTCGCTGCCCACTCGCGCACTCCGCAGTCGTCGAGAACGACGAGGACTGCGATGAATTTGAGACTGCTTACTTTTTTTTTTCTCGGTGTCATCGAGTCAGTATGCGTTCGGAGTGCTTGACGGCTCGGGAAGAGACGGAGGAGGAGAATTGGCAAGGGAGAAGTTTAAGGGACATTGGCACCATCGGCGTTCTGCGAGGTCGCGAAACGGCGATGAAAGTTCCTTTAGATTTGGGATCATGAGTCCAACAAATCGTACAATTTCCGATTGGATTTGGGTTTTTTAAAAATAATAATGTACTCCAATTCAACGATGATTTTTTTCAGATTTTTAAATTAATTTTGAATTTTTTTTATACGGGAAAAATGTCGCGAAAATCACAACATTTTAGAGCAGTATTTTTTTCATTACCACAGCAAACGATTCAAAAAAATTGCTATTAAAAAGATAACTTTTCGGAAGATAATAACGGAAGATACGAGATAAATATGAACGATTTTCTGGTCGATCGCGAAGTCTTCTGAGGAGCAAGGAAGAAGCGGCGTCTAAAAGAGCCGGTCAAGGAAGTGAGAGGAGAGTTAAACGGCGCAGACGTGACGGATAATTCGAGGGGCAAGCCGGCCCGGAAGCGGGAGACTAGGCGGCTCGATCGGACTCGTATTAAATGAAATTAAGCAATTAACCATTTAACCGAATTAGCACAACATGACGACGACGCCGAGGTGAAAGAGTGACGTGGCCGAAGTTAAACTCGCGAGGAAGGGATTCTCTCGAATGGAACTGAGTGTCGGGCCAGAGCGCGAGCAAAGCGGTCTCGTCGCCGAGGGTTTCGCCTCGTTAATTAATCAGGGACGAGTTCCGAGAGGTCCGGGACCGAGCCGGGAAAGAGCGAGAGACACCGGGGCGGCCGATCCGGCGGACGCCGAGGACCCAACAAAGTTATTCGAAACGAGGCGGATCGCGCAAGAAACGAGGAATCCATTACGAGATCGGTATCTAGACGATTCGCGTCCCTCCGCTCTATCGCGATCCGGCTCTGCACCACTCGTCATTCGCGACTCCTCCGTCCTCCCGGCTTTCAATTTTTTTTTTTTCATTCCTAAGCAGTTTACGCATCGAGCGGGAGCCCAAAAGACCGCACCACAAAGTGCACGATTTTATTGGCTAATTGTCGGACATTCAAATATGTATTAAACAATTAATAAAATAACACTTCGTTAACGAGAAATGGGAAAAAGTTTGAAGATGTCTTTACGAAAATTTCATTGACAAGACAAACATTTTATGGTTGATTACATTTTGTTTCTAAAGAAAAAAAAATCATGGATTCGTGGTCTTATAATAATATGCGCGGACCATGAAGTTCCGTAGATTCATGGTCCTGAACACAGGCTCCAATGCTGTTCCCGGTGCAGCCACAGCTTTAACATTTTTCGCCGAGTCGATATGTTGGGTCCGACACCGGCTCGAGCGCCTGGCGAGTACTCTGCTGTTCATAAATCCCTGGATGTCTTGCTGGATGTCTTGTTGGATGTCCTGCTTGGTATCTTCTTCCTAAATTTGCATCAACGGGAAAAAAATGTGTCGATTGGATAAAAAAAAGAAGACCTTGGCAGGTCGAAATCGAATGATCGAGATAAATTACGCAATATCGCGCGCGCTTAGTAATTTCCCTTGACATTGAAATGCAAAATTAAATTGCGATTAGCGAGACTGTCGGAACACGGTGGCTGTTTAAAGTTCAGTACGGATAAGCTCGAAAATTTACGGTACACTCCAGCTCTCGCTGGAGTATAATGCAATGGCGGTGTACTGTCGATATCGCCGTTAGCAGTATCTATGTGTACGGCCGATCTCGTCGCCCACGTCACCGATATATCGGCAGAGTATCAGCCCGGCGAGCGCGGCGGTCGTTCGAGCATCGATATAACTCGATCCTTCTCCTGTAATACATTATCTCTCGCGAAATGACCCTTACCCACGACAGTAATTATCTGCTGTAAAGTAATTAACGGTAGCAATAAACATCCCACAAGTCCGTCCGGCAGAGCCCGGCTCGCTCTCGCGCTCGCGATCGCTCGCTCGCAGAGCTCATGACGAGGCTTCCATCTATTCTGTACTCGAGGGCATGCGCGGGATTCAATGCAATGATGCCGAACCGCGAGAGAAGAGTATCGCCGAGTTAAAACCGATCTCTCCGAGTCGGGACGAACAAAGGGCTCGCGTATAGTCTTTCAACCTACGCTCGAGATACTATCCTCTTAGTCTGAATCGATCTTCCTGCCAACGAGACGTACATTTTCATTAGGCTAATTAGGATAATAAAAAAAAAACTAAATTATTGATCCTGCCCACCTGGAATTAATCGACACGAACATAAATTTTCGATTTTATTATAACACAAAAAAATTAATAAGTAAAGTATGAAAATTGACTGTTTTTTCTTTCGTCGCGAACGAATAACTGAAATTAATGAATACGGGATAGTGATAATTGTCCGAACGATGGTTTGTGGATGATCATTCGAGAAGGAGCCTGAATCGTGCTGTATCAAATTCGAGCAAAACATATTTATTTGTTATTTTATTATTATTTTTAAACTCAACGCGTACTGACTATTAATTTTTTTTCTTGACGCAGGACATTAATTCTGTAGTACAAATTACCGTCCACATTCAGTCTATTCATGCATAAAACTTTCCTCAAACAATTTTATCTGTGTATTATTTAGCACTCATTTTACTAATGCGAAGCCTTCCGGCCTCCTCGGGCCTTTGAATAAAATTCTCACACCGGAAATACTCTATGTCGATGAAATAAAGTGATAGGAAAAAAAAGAGTGTCGGTCCTTCGTCAGCCACACGGTGAATGCGGTTGCTGTGACGGCGACTATTTCCTTAATCCGGTTTGACAGGGAAGTGACACCGTGTTGTGACGGGAGAGACTCCGGCAGTCGTCGTGCCAGTCTTCTACGGTGAAACCTCTTTTGGTCCCCTCTATCTATAGTATAAGATTCCATCTTGCGCTCATTCTTTCGTCTAGTTCGAGAATTCCATATCGTATCTCCTCGATGTAAGTCGATCTATTTCTTATAATAGGTAGTCAGGTCCTAGGACCGTGCTCTCGTTCTCGCGAGAGCCCGATTGTCTTAAATAACCCGTGTTCCACACGCGGTTTCAAACAGGTTGGATGCTGTCGGAGACCTTATGGCGTGTCTGTAAAATCATCTATGCATACCAGTAAATACCTGTAAAAATCTACGACGAGCATTTCAGCTACCGCGACTATGCTTCTGCTGAGAAGCAGAAGGGCGTTTCCTACGTCGAGCGGAGAAAAATGTACACGCAATAGTCAAAATTTTAACTGGGATGGAAAAAACATTTCTGAGGTAGCAACAATTTTATTGAAGCAACAGTTGTTTTGCTTAGACAGCAAAAAAACTTTTCAAAAGGCCAATTTTCTTTTAACACTAGAAACGCATTTTGGAGCAGCAAAACTTTCTTCGCCACTGCAAACAATTTTTTGGATCAGCTAATTTTTTTTGTTATCACTGCAAATGATTTTTTGAAACAGCAAATTTTCGTTCACCACTGTCGAAGGACGAAAATATTTTGGAGCAGCACATTTTTATTTACCACTGCAAACAATCTTTCAGAATAGCAAAATTTCTTTCACCACTGCCAAAAACTGTTTGGAGCAGAATTTTTTTTTGCCATTGCAAACCATTTCTTGGAGCCGCCAATTTTTTTTTGTCCCAAGAAAAGATTGTTTGGAGACGTACATTTTTTTTTATCTCCGCAAAAATATTATTGGAACAGCTAAATATTGTTCTCGGTGCCTTTCACGTGTTGAATGGTGCTGGATACGCCCTTCCGTTTCTTGGCAGTCGATGTATTATACTTCTTTCCCAGTATTTTGAACTGTTCAGCCAGGGAGTTTTGAGGATAAAACGAGGCAACGCGGCATGACACGCCTCGGGCCATCGGAGATCAACCGCGACCCGAGGGAGAACCGTGAAATCTCCTCGTCGTAACCGCGCGCGTACGCGGTTTCAGATAAGGATCATAGAGCGGATAGGATAGATTTCGTGTGGCCAGGGCATTGTGCGAGCTTAGCCGGTCGTAAGTAATTTTCTGTTCCACGAGGTCGAGAGCTCCCGAGCCCGAGGAGATTCTATAGGGACAAAAGACTCGCGCGTCAGTTTTCAACCTCTCTTTCGCCGCAAACCGTTCTCCACTGCTTCCCTTCACTTTATTTTTATTTCTATTTTTTTTTCTTCGTTCCGGTCGCAAAATACTATCTATACCGGTCATTCCGGTCGTTACGACGATGGATGCTTTCTCCCGTTGTTTTTCTGTCTCGTTGTATGGAAAGCTTGCGAATAATTACATCTTTTGTTGACTAGGCATTTCTTCCTTGAAAAACTTCAAAATGCTACACCAGAAATTATTTACTTGATTAAACACCTTTTTATTTAATCAAAATTTAATTTCTATTTAGTAAAATTTTTATTCTGTTATTATAACAGATATTTACGTGACACGTTTGTCGCGTAGATACTCGCTGAATTTTTAAATTGAAAAATATTATATTTTCGACAATTCGGGAATATGAAAAAAATTGTATATCTGTCGACTCGATTTATGCGGAGTATTCTTTGGATGTCAAATTGATGCCCAATAAATAATTAACGGACCTACAAAGTTTCCAGGGGTAAACCTTCTTATTAATTTAGTTCGCCATTACACCCCTTCAAATGTCTCCGAATCCCATTGAAATAATCAAAATGCCAAAACGAAAGAAAAAAAAAACGCCGAGAAAAATGCAAATTGGTCGCCGTCAAGCGACATCGTCAAGCGTGAAGCGTCACACGATAGTGATAAACAAACGACAACTCGAGAAATCGCGTAAGTGCGCCAAATGTGCGTAACCCTTTAAAATTAAACTGCCGATGATGGGACTACGGGTAGGCGCGACTAACGATTTAATGCGACGTTCGTGAGGGGACTCGGATGGAAAATTATAGGGTACCGCGGGTCGCAAGGGAGACGAGGCATGCCGGTTATCGCTAAAAAAAATTCGTGTGTCCTTGCTCGAACACGTTCCTTCGGCACATACCATGTTTTTTTTCCTCCGTTTTACTCACCCGCATTACGCGCGCACGCATACTCAATGCGGCATGTATTGTGCGTACGCACAACCGTGTATTTTAGTCCCTCGTTTTCCGCCCAGAAAACGACCGCGGTGAGAAAAACACCTCGTTCGTTCGTTTCCGTTTCTCTCTTTCAGCCCTCATGCGACCCTCCTCGCTGGGTTTGCCGCTCTGTAATGCGTATACGCGTAACGAGACGCGAGAATAATGATTCAATTATGTCGCGTGACAGAGGCATATCTGGACACAGGGCCGCGAACAAGTACCCGACGACTACTGTGTAACGGCTTTGCGGACGGGAAGCCAGAAAAGTGTTGGACGAGGATAATTTTCAGGAAAAAAAAAACCAAAACGGTACAGAAACGTTCAAATTGCTTTCACGCTGTTTTCAGTTCCTGGAACTATCATTAACGGAGCTGCACAAGCGTTAAATCGCGATAAAGTAACAGCAAATTTGCTCTACGGTAGGTACACACTGCTGGAAACTAACAACTTGTGACACGATAACATGGTGACATGATTTCCCGCTTCGCGTTCACTCTTTCGACGTCGCGTGTTTGCCGGTGAAAGAATTTTGACAAGTTTTTTCGTTACCGTGTTTCGAGATTACCGGGGCATAAAATTTATTTTCTTTCGGACCGATATTATACGAACTTATTTGGCGAAAAAGGAGTGATCAATTTTTTGTTGTCTAAATATTTAAAAAAATATTTTCATTATTTACCAAAAAAGCTCGCATGGCTTCAGAAGAATTTTTGGCAAAAAAATAGAAATAAAAAAAGTGCATTCGAAAAACTATATTTTATATCCTACCATCTATTTTTTTTGTCCCACGACGGACGAATAGATTGAATAGCCGAATAGACTGATATACGACCATGTTCCGAAATCCACTAACGGAAGAGAAGTTTCGTAATGAAAAAAAAGGTAGAAGCATGAAGAGGGCACTTGGTTGATGTCCCGAAGCAATTTGCACGGTGCAAATTTTTTTTACAGCGAGATGTTACCCGGGCGTACGCGTGATATGATATGGGTCAGTGGGTGAGTGGGCGACGTCGACGAGACCGGACGACTCCTCTGGGTTGTTCGGGAGGGTAGTAGCAGTGGAGCGGAACGAGGGTGGGCGAAAAGGGTTGGACGGGCGAGACGAAATTCCGCGCGTTTCAAACAGCTCTCGCGCAACATAATGGACATGGGCATGGAGACGAGAGACGAGACGGTACAGGTAGCTGAAAAAAAGCTCACGGGTACTAGCATTTCAAAGAGACTCTACTCAGCTATCGTCGCGCTTCGCTTGTACAGCCACATACGTCTGGCTCTTGCATGGGGCATTCCACCTCAAATAAAATCTGAAGGTTTCACGCAAAACTCCTCAACGAAGTGACATCATGGATCATTTTTTAGCTCTGGCAAGATACAAAAATACCATTAAAAAATTAACTTGTACATAAAAATTTTAATAATATTCGTAATGATTAAAAAATTAATATTTCCTTGTCTATGATTTTGATTTATTGGCCTATGGATTTTCTGTTTTGAAAAAAAAACTTTATATAAAAATTTAAATAATTTTCGTAGAGTTAACACAAATTATTATTACCTTCTCCAAGATTTTTCGCTATCAGCCTACTGACTTACTGCATTAACAAAAAAATGTAAACAATCTCGACTAACAGTCCTCACTGTACATCCATTAAAATCAAAAGCCATTCAAATAATATACTCACAAAATAATCATCAATGATTGCCCAAAATAATTTATATCTCTCGTTCCATTCAATTATGCATAATTTTCATCAAGAAAAAAATACTTGTATATCATTATTCATCCGAGCGGAATGAACGCACCAACAAATAAAGAAAAAAAATCATCAAACATATAAATTATCTTTTACTGTTCTATTTAAAAAATGAGACTAAATTCGGCACAAAATTCCCCATACACGTAGCTATACATGTCATCTGCGTAGACACGGGAGAGTATGCCGGTCGCGCTCTGTACTCGGGGATGTTCGGTCTCAAACGCTCCGCGCACATACGTTCGTATACCTTGCACTATATACATACATATATACGCATATAGGCACGTGTAACTCCCTGAATGTACGATACAGTAAAACGGCCCGAGTGCGCATGAGAGAGCGCGAGGTGAATTCGCGGATCCGTACGCACACGAGACATGAAGAAGTGAGGAGATGGTTGAAAGAGGAAAGTCGGAGAGTCGAGCGTACACGGTGGAGTGAGACCGTACGCTGCTTCTGCATTTGCTTGCTGGTGCAGCAGCAGCAACAGCAGCAGCAACAGCAGCAGCAACAGCAGCCGCAGCAGTAGCAGCGGGAGCAGCAGGGACAGATCGGGAAGTGCAACGGGACAGTTCAGCGAAGTTCTCGGCGCACTATGAAGAGCTCGGCTGGCTCGCGAGCACCGGGTCTGCACCAAACGAGACTGAATGTTTGCTTAGCCGTCTCTGCCTCGGCTCTTTGTGTCCCGGCGTCTCTACCTGCTCGTTTGTCTCTTCGCATTTGGCCTGAAACCGTCTATTAAACAAACAACATTAATACTCGATCGCACCGGCGGCTCGCGCAGCCCATCAGACGTGATACGCGCTTATATATACATAATCTATGTAGCTCTTCTACAAATTTGGGACTTCTGTACACGGGACTATCCGTTGAAACTACCGCGGCACTCGGCCTCTGGCTTTCGATATTTCACTACGCGGATGAGTTACTCGGCACGATTTAGATGCACCGAAAAGGTTTTTAATGGGATTTTATTAAAATTTAGGCACAATATTAGCGAGCGTTGATGATGTTTAATTAATGATAGATTTGCTGAAAATATAGCAGCAAGCGGCAGCCTTCGTCCGCTTTCGGCTCCATTTAGTGTTTAACGTCAATGTGAATTTTTTTGCATTCCGGAAACTTTTTTTTAATTGAAGTGTAATACAAAACAGAAGTAGATACTTACTTGTCAGGATTTTTTTTTATATGTAAAATTTTTATATATACTTGAAGAAAATTGGTTACCGTTGACAATAATTTAATAATCAAATTTGTCTGGCCCATGTGGATAAACAGTTTCCGCTATGTACGTCGTGGATTCCCCAAAAGCGAATTTCATCAATTGTCGATATTATCCCTTTATTGCCCCTCGAGCCAATGCTCGAAAATGATTGCCAATACAATGATTTTTATCCCCTTTTGATGACGCATTTTCAACAGAACAAAAAATACTTAATAATAATAATTTTTTTTAATTCTATTACTTTGATCTCGTTCATATGAAGAAAAGAAAAATGGCAATGCAATAAATCCGCCACAATCAATGATTCGCGGCATCTCTGACCCTATGGGAACCGAGGGTTCAAGTGGTTAATAGCATACCCGTCAATATCAACGTCCGTACTGCAGACTAGTTATCCGCCAGCGTTGATATTTCGCCTCTTGGCACTTTTGATCCGCCATATGCCAAAGTCCGCGATATTTTTCGCACACCGTCACGTCATCCCCCTGCTGCGAATACCCCGTCACCGTTAGTGAATCGCACGCCAGCGCCAATGATGAAGAAACCATTCTTTCTTCTCTCTTCCATGCCGCATTTGCCACTTGCCGAGTCATCGGTTATTAGTACCGAGCTGTCAATTTCCGAGAAACTCGGCTATATGTTTAGGATAATGGATATTACGGGTTCGGTTAATCAGACAGGTTTTAACGTTGTTCCTCGCCGTCGTCGTTGTCGCCGTCGCGGCGTCGTCTGCGTCGGGTACGTGCGCTACCACACTGCGCTCCCCGCTAACCCTAGGAAATGTCAGTCCCGTCACGTATGTGGGTACCAGTACTCTCCTCGTGTATGTGTCCGTATGGAAACCCATCGGCGTGACGTCGTTTATGCAGATATTCCCCTCGGTCACGTGACAGGTACATGCGAGTGAGAGTCGCCTCGGTAGTAACGAGCCCCGCGGATCCACGTACGGGTAACGAGTAGTGATCGGTACGAACGTATAACGACGCTGAGGGATGGAGGAGGGTACACAGAAGCGAGGGGGGACAAGGGGGCCCTTCCCAATCGAAATCTTTCCACTCCTCTCGAACGATTTACCGCGTAATGGGTACGCCGTATTAGTCCTCTTAAAAGGACTACCTCTCCTCCGCCGTATAATACTACTACTACTGTTACTACTGCTATTCGCCGGTACCAGTCGGATACCACTGTATGGTTGGCGAACGCCGGGGCACCACCGCGTTCACTCTCTTCTATCTGGTCATCGATCTTTCTGGCGTCGTTGTTAAACCAGCGGTAACTGAGGGGCACCCGCGCTCCGATGTCCGTGCACATACGGGCGCACACTACTCCGACCGTGCCTCACTTCTTGCCGAGGAAGAGAGATACTCCGCGGCTTTAATTAGCGAAAGTGTATTTGAAAAATATAAACTCGAAGAGTCGTTGGATTCACCGACGTTGGCGGGGATCCGGAGTCTCAATCAAGTTCATTGCGGAGGAATGAACTAAGGGGGCCTCTCGGTGCTCGGGTCGGATGCACCGGTCGAGTTCCATTGATTAGGAGGCTTGATGGATCCTCCGACGCATTTGGTAATTGGGTCGGGTCGGTGGTTTTATTACTCTGTTGGGTTGCGGGGTAAGAGGGCTGAATGTGACGGCATGTAAGATGGATCATTGCTTTTCAAGAGAAATGTCGGTTCTGGACGAAATTTTCAACTCCGTTCACGAGAAGTAGCACTTCTCATGCATGGGTTGCGAAGTGAATGTATTCGGGTGTCTATTCCTTCCAGAAATAGAAATTAAAGAAAAATAATTATGTCTTGTCTGCGTTTTTTTTTTTTTTCAATGGCTCAACTTCGGCGGACGCAATATAGGGCCGAAAATAATTTGAACGTTAGATATCCGGCGAGGAGGAACAGTCTCCGAACCGACCGAGTCGGGGTCTCTCGCTGTGTCAGATTACATCGTGTCACCTCGGCTGGCCTGCGGCCTGTTCGATATGGCTTGCTCTCTGGCGCACTCCGGCCACCAACACCAATACGAACCGTATAAACCGAACCCGGGAGAAACACACGTGTTAACATCTTGTCGTTCAAACCCCTCCCCCTCCCTGCCCCGGGGACCCCCGTCACTGTATCGTCGGCCCCGATACCGAAGGTCTCCTGCTCTTGTTCCCATTCTACTTCACCAATTTTTGCCCTCATCTTCCGTGCCTCATAGTACAGCCGTCGGCTTTTCGGATACACGATTATTCGTGATTTTTTTTTTATTTTCGAAGAACAAAAAAAAAATGTATGGAAAATCGGAAAAGTCCCTTATCGACGTTCGCCAATACTCGCGTCGCTTCGTTGCCCATACGAGCTTGATCCGTTTATGACGAGTGAAGAGGATGTTCTACCGTTGCTGTTACCGCTGATGCGTTAGAACGCGAGGGTGCTCCGTGCTGATAAAAAAAATCGTATAGTTATCGAGTGAAATTGAATGGCAGGTGTAACTTTGACACTGTAAGCTCGCTGGATTTCGCAGTGCGAAAGCTTATTTTTTATTTTCATCTCGATAAAATTTAAAGCTTCCGGATGTTTAACTGTTGACAAGGCTCCTATGCTACGAGCGGTGTTGATGGTCCTATTTAAATTTGAAAAAGATAACTCACGAAATTGTAGAGAGTGCTGAACTCACCGATAGCGATAATTTTACGGCACGAGTCTGTCTGCATATACGAATGAATTAATTTTAAGATGGAATTTAGAAACCTTTGGTCATGGAAAAACTAAAAGCGAATCTCTGAAAATAATCATCGATTTTTGTGTCTTCTTTTGTTTAAAAATAAATATAATGTTTGACAAGGATTCGTATAATAAGTTAACATAATTATTTATCCGCAAATTTGTTTACCTAGTCTAACAATTTTTTATTACTTGCGCCTTCGATAGGGTTGATGTTATTGTCGCACTCTTGAAAAGTTGGTGGACCACCGTGTTGAAATTTTGTTATCGAAATTATCGTGAGTTCGATATTTGTATCGTCGTCATTTTATTCAAATTTTCTCGTAAATGCCCAAAAAGAAAAGAAATAATCTCGCTCTTTAATAACTCTCGCGATTTTTCTAATTGTTATTATTGTAGAATATTTGCAAAAGATTCCCTGAGAATTAACATTTTTAGCTGCAGGTTTAATTTCGTTTTTAATTATCGTCTCTACAAAAATACATTTCTCATGGCAGGTCAGTATACGGCCAGTCTCCGATCTCGTTAATTTGCCATAATCGTAACATTTCACAATAGTGATTATTGTCCGGTAATTATTGGTCCCTCTCTCTCTCTGTCTCTCTCCCCTTCTCACTGTCTCTCTCTTTACGATAATGCGGACACGCTTACCGACTCGGAGGCACAGATTAACGACGTTATGCGCAATTGCAGAACGTAATTAGATAGTTGATTGGCGAACTTCGAGAAGTTCTCCGTTCCACTATGGTCTGCGAGACCTAGTTATCCGGACAATTAAGCGCTCCGCGGAACCGCAGGAATCATACGTGTTCGCTGCTCGCGTTTCAATCCAGCGCACCAGTCTGTCGGAGATCGGAGCATACAGTCTGATTCACAAGAACCCAGAGATGTATCGAAGGATTAAAAAAAAAAAATTACTCAGATCATGGCCTAAAAACATTCTTTTCCTAACGCATGCACGTAAAATCCCGTTTTCCGTTCCTGTGAAGAGTGCGCAGAAATGCACACTTCATTAAATGCGACGAAGAATAAAAAGTTAAATAAGACGAAGAATAAAAAAAATAATCTAAAAAAATGTAAAAAATGTCTACACAAGTTCGATATTCCGCAGACGGACTCACACTAAGGTGGCTAAATACTCCTCGGCTGGCAGTTCAAGTCTTGACCCATTATTCGCACGAACGTGAAATATGTATACGTGTATCTCAGCGGCGCGATAGTGACTGAGCACCGTGTTCCGGCAGACAGAAATCGGCGTCATAACTCGCCTCGCAAGCGATTACGGGGCAACCCTTAGGTGCCATTACGTCGACGAGAAAACTAGATCGAAAAGTACGTGCCGATAAGCCGGCTGCCTACGCGTCGCGCCTTTACAGCAGCAATACAGAGCGATCATTGAATCGCGTCTGGCGCTAACGCGAGCTCCTTTATGCTGAAATCGGAATCTCCGGAGTCGTCTCGCCGACTGCATCTCTCTCGGGAACTCCATCCGAAAGGGACGTTCGTACGTTACGTTCTCGGCGATTACGATACAAACTGCATTGAGAGCGCAAGAATAGGGCAACGGCGCGATATCGCGCTCGTGAATTTCATAGCTGGCTACCGATTCGAGCCGGAAGCCGTTTCGATCGTTTTATATTGGATAGCCATACAGATGTCGGCAACTTCGCAAAAAATTGGCCCGGCGAATCGGGCCGTTACAAAGCGGTCGGTTTAAAATTCAAGCCTGCAAGTATCATCGAAGTTTCCAACGATCTGTCGATGCTTTTCTTCAGAGGCGATCGCGCTGTAAGGTAAAGGTACCGATTCTCAGACGGTTAAAAGTATTCTCAGATTGCTGCAGTTATTAATCGGTATAGAACAATTTTTTTGCGAAAATAAGTGAAACCAATGTTAAGCTGATAGGCTCTAGTTTCCGAAACACATCGATTAATTACGTGAATATAAATGTATTTCTTTATTTGAAGAGAGTCCCAATGTACCAGTCTCCGAATGCGGATTTTCAGCACGAAAAATGGATTCAACATTTCAACTTCGACTTTATCGCACTGAGAAAAAAAAATGGTTGGTCCAAACGAGACTAATGGACCCGTGGAAACAATGCACGACACTCCGATCTGAAATCGCTACTGGTCTCGAGCCCTCAAAATATTCCGCGCTACGGCAATAACCCACGCCATCGTGCATTACCACTCGGCAATGCGAGAGAAAAAAAAAGAAAAAAAAAACGCAGCTTCCTCCAATCTCGGTCCAAAGTTTAGCTTATCTCTCGCCTCTCTTTGACCCTTTGTTCGAGGCGGCGCGAGGGCTTCACCCTAGCTTCGGAGCGTACACGTAGGTGGTTATTTCCCGTAGGTGGTTAGGTACGCATTTGTACGTACGAATTCTCCGGGTCTTCCTTCCCCCTTACTTTCGTAGTTGGGTTACCGATGCGGTTTCCCAGCGCATAATCGCGAGCGGGCCGGGCGACCGAAGCTGGAAACAATGGGGCAGCTCCCAGCAGTAGCGAACTGCAGTCAAATGCAACAGCAGCAGTTGGCTCTACATCGTTGAAGCGGAGACCTTTCGCGCCCGGTTCCTCTTGCAGCGACTATTTATTCTTCTCTCGCTCCTGCGTCTCTCCCGCATCTTTCCCTTCGCCGACACCATCTCCACCATATATCGCCTCTATGCAACAATAATAAATGCAACGCCTGTATGTTATACACCCGCGGAATATTCGCTAGGCCAATGCGCCCACTCTCCACTCCTGCAACGGGCGGCTATTCTCGCCCGGGCTTTGGCTCTCTAAGGAACAATGACTATTCCAGCCGCACGCGGAGATTCGCGACGGACAATGGCACTCGGAGGTTCGGTGGTTATAATCGTGGAATACCTTTTCGGTCGTCACCCCTCTCGTTCCCTCCGCCTGAGTTGTTCAATCTTCGAGAATAAAATTTACAATGGCCTCGACAGAATTTCCTCCTGACGGAGGACACGCGCGACTGTCCGAGCGAGGAGTTTACCGACGGTGGATTCCTTGGGAACTTCGAATGGGACGGTGGAAAGAAAATTTGTCGGGTCGAAGGAGTGCGAGGGGGGTCTAGGTGCAATTTTGCAATTTTCCCACGCCATTGGAATAGCATTAGACCAGACCGTACTTCAACGCCGGCTCAGCTCTCTCGGTGTGCCGCGTACGAGTTGGATTTACTTTGTAGGGAAGCTTCGCTGCCGCCCTGCGGAGTAAGAACCGCGGATTGTGGTTCTCGCGAGGGTTTTGGTAAAGCTGACTCAGAGGCTTCGCATTGAGCGGGGTTAATCATTGGTAGTGACCAATTTTTTGGAGTTTAGGGAGATTTACTGGAATTTATTAAAATTCGATGTGTGAAAAGTTTATTGGAATTTGGAAAAATAGGAGGCTTCCAGTGGGACGGGAAGAAAATGTTAAAAATTCACTTTGATCAAAATCGGCGGACAAAAAAATGTCGCTGACAGGTAGTGGAATAGATAGATGAATATATTAGAAATTTAAGGCCAAAACTACATTTTATATGTAGAAGGTGCATTGCGAGTTTCGCTGCGATCCGAAGTCTCTTAGAGAAAGAATTTTTTTCCGGACGGTTTCCGGATGGAACAGACCGACAGGCACACTGTAAAAAAAATGGTAAATTTAATGTACTAGAGTGAAGTTTTTATGCAAAGACTAGTGCAAGACTGGTTAAATTTAATGTACAATTGTGATGAAAAATTAATATACTTTTTCATTGAAGTTAAAGTAAATTTGAAAAAATTTACTTAATTCGTTAAAAAGTAATCGTTAAAAAAGTTCTGAAATTTGAGTTATTCCGTTATTCGCGGCTGTGCAAGGTAAAAACCACGCTCCGAGGACGAAACTCGGTGTGATTCAAAAAGCGTGGGCATCTGCTCGCTATGTTATTTCTTTCTCGCTCTTTCGGTGACTCCCATCTTCTCGCGAGAAACGATCGTTCCTACCGCAAGATGCACGATAATTCGTACCACACTTCATAAATTCCCAGATTCTCGAACGGCGAGGTAATCCACGGGTGACCCCTACGCTTAATCGGATTCCGCACATTAGGGAAACTTTTATTCGGCTGTATATATGTGTTATTCGACATTTACATACCCGTAATCCGCTGATTTACGTTGAATAACAATCGTAAATGGCAGGAAAGAGAGGCGTACCAATACCCGTTTAACACGAATATTAGTGCTTGATTGCCATGAGCGTATTTGTTGAATGGAATGTCGTGGGAATGGAAGGAACGTTGGTGTAGGTAAACAGAGATAAGTTTCCCCCTAGTTTCAGTTTCCCTCACAGTTGCATGGAAGATCCGCGCGTTCAATGCCAACAGAGAGTCGACTCAGGAAAATGAGCTTCCCCTATCGGCCGCTCATCGGCTCAGACGACGTCGTAATAATTACAACACTTCGTCTCCATAATGCGCGCATAACACTAAATGGCAAATAAAATGTAAAAAAAAAACAAGTCAAGTCAGTTCACTAGGTCTATATTAAAATAAAAAGTTATTTTACTTGGCTCAAATAAACCATCAAAGAAATATTTTTAAAAAATTGTGTAAGCTTCTTTCGAAAGAATTTTCATTTTTGGTCATTTTTGAAAATTCCCCGTGTGGACCATCCTTCGGATGAAAGACAATCGAAAGATAATTTCGAATCAGTTTGATCTGAATTTACATCAACAAAAAAATCAGAAAAATTTATGATCCGCGTTTAATATTTATTTTTATAGTTTCCGGCGCTGTAAATTACCGGACGTACTCGCTAAAGCGGAACTTTTTGATCCCGCGGTCGCGTGACAGCCTGTGGGGGCCCCCCGGGTTTCTTCGCGAAGCGACACATCGGTCCGGTTTTAACGTGTATTCAAATGAGATTTTCGTATAAAATACAAAAGGGGTGTGAGGGCCGAGAGGGCGGTGGCAAGCTTAAGTAGCCACACGGCGTAATTAGTTTTGCTCAAGAGTTATGGGACTCCTCCGGCTGCTTCTGTTGCACACCGGTACGGTATAAGACCGCCACTGGATGCACATCCTTCCACAGAGCTCGACAGAAGCTGCAACGCGGTGTGTCGCGTTGTTTGGTGCTCTTGGTCGCGAACGTACATTATACGCTACGCATACTGTTCGCTCGTATAATATCGCCGGTTCGCGTTTTCGGAGAGTCTACGAGATCCGGCAAACAACGCCCATGCCGAAAACCAAGTTAACAGCCAAAGGGGGGGGGGGGGTCGTGCTCTATTAGCATAATGTTGCCAGCAACGACAATGCCATTTTTGTCATTACCTTCGAGGAGCTCACATCTCTTCCCTCGGCTCACGGCCACGAGCCATTATATCCGAAAACAAAATTTATAACTTCCTCGCCCTAGTTTTTTTTTTGGTTTGAAAAACAAATAAAAAAATTAAAAGAAAAAAATGAAATGAACGAAGAATGAAAAAGTTATAAAATTGAAAACATAATGGAAAGATTATTTCTATTTTTTCAAATTTAAATAATGTAACGAATGAATGAGTGGGTTTCGAACAAAAAAATGTCACGTGTCGATTTTTATAAAACGGGGCCTGAAATCATCGTGGGGCAAAATAGACTGTGGAACGACGGTACGGAAGTTCGTATCCAAATGGCGGGCTGTAATAAAAAATTGTTTAAGTCAACGGCGACTCGATTTGTAAACGACTTTTTTGTTAATCGGCGGAATGATTGCTACAAAGAAAATTCATCTATTGTGCTGACATCTTTGTCAATCGCTGATGGAGCTTCGGGTATGGTGGAGGTAAAACCAACACATTAACCTACATCGAATTAACCAACGTGTTTCCTCGCGGAAAATGTTTTTCTGATAAAATTAACACAGCGAGGAACTGACTAGAAATTTTTTTTTTTTTTCATTTTTCCCCCACACTTCAATATATTTATTATTTTTTTTTTTTGCACATTTCTTTACTCCCGTCTGCTCCACCGTCCGCGTACCCATATTCCGCACGGAGCTCCGACCCGGGTGTGGAGCAGCTATAGAGGCAGCGCGAGCGAATAAAAAGACCCAGGTGCCATATGGTAATTCGATATCGCGTTCAGCGTAGCTCCCGCCATCCTAGGCTCGTCTCGGATGCAGGATGCTATAGAGAAGTGCCCCTTTCTTTCGTCTTCTTCATCTCCTCCTTCGCTCTCCTCTTCGCATACCTTTTCGCACGGTAGCTGAAAAAATAAATAAAATACAAAATAAAAAAATAAATCATGCTGCCGATTATAGTTCGTGAGAGGAGCAGAAGAGATCGTTAGGGTGAAATTTCGGTGTACAATAAACTGTCCCGTTCGATGACTCCGTTTTTTTTTTATCGTCGTGAATCTATCGTGCGCTCCATCTTCCTTCACCCGATACTTTTCGAGATTATATACAGCCATTCGGTGTAGTACATATTGTGTTTTAGCTCCGTGTATATATGTCCGATCCCTCCGTTAAACTTACACGCTCTCGGTTTCACTTTTACAACACCCTCGCGTTAGTCGTGACTCATGTGGTCCTCTTTCGCTCGGGGGGAGACGAAGGAAGGACGAATGTCTCTCATTAATATTCACAGCTCGTATAAACTGTACTTAACGACTAATTAACCACGGGCTTAAGTAGGCAGCATTTTTTTATCGCGCCACCGCGATGCCCGTCGTGCGTACTCGCGTTTTTACGCACGGCATTGCGCATGCGCAGCTTCGGCAAAGCTCCCGGCCGGAGAGACGACGAAGAGAGTTCGGGATGGAAAACGAGGAAAAAATAAAGAATACAAAAAATTGGAAAAAAAATGGAAAACAAAACTGTTACTTTTATAGTTTTACGGCGATTTTTTTATTCCTATACGAAGAATGTGAAAAAAAATGAAACAAACAAACCAAAACTGGTACTTTTATAGTCCCACGGCGATTGTATATGGGGTGCAGGCAAATGGGCTCTCCCGCCTTTGACGATCGTATGTAACCGCTCGCGTGGACGATCTGACTCGAAAGAGAGGCTTCTCCGAGCTGAACGCGCTCACAGAGCCGGCGAATCCCTCTTGCTTTCCCCGTTTGCAACGTCCCTCACCCACACGCCGATGACGTACGTTGAACCCTCGAGAGGAACGTCTATGCTGGATGGGAATCTTAATGTCCGACGATAAAATATTTCGAGTTGCACACTGCAGCCGATATGAACGGTCGAACGTCATCGCCCTACGTATATTTCCCTCCCGGCCGCCTTAGACTCATCTCGCGGTAGTTATCTGTGTCGCGGCGAGGACCCCGGAAGTCTATTAGCTGGGGAATCATTGGGACCACGGGAGAGGTCGATTAGACGGAATGAGCTGTTTCATATTTTTCTCACTCTTCCATCAGTCGTCACATGGTACTTTACAATTTATTTTCTTTCCAACTACGCTAAAATCCGCTCCTCCCGAGTGGCATAAGTTTTTCCGCACTAGTATCGTACTATTAAAGGGGTGAAAAGCACTTTTGAAAAGTTTTCGTGCGTAGATAAAAGAATGTATAATTAATGTTTCGGTTTCTCTTGAAGGATGCTTTTTTCGAGCAATCATTAGTTTCTGAGATTTTCATGTGTACGTCTTCGGAATATTTCAAGTAATAAAAAAAAACGATATTAAAAGAAAACGGCTCATGTATGTAGCTTTAATTCGTCCATTTTTAACGAGGATCGGTGCAGCGATAAAAATTTAATATATTGAAAATAAAAAAGTCAACATTCAATGACTCGACAAAAGTATCATAACTCACAAATTTTTATTCATAACTGCACATTTTAGTGATTAAAAATTTCACGTATCTGTACTCGATTGAAAGTGGAATTTCACGCGTTAGGATTGTTGTGAACTGTGTTTGGCGCGTTATTCATCGACGTTTTTTTTTTTCTAACTACCCGGCATAGATATATCGGAAAAAGAAACCAACAGCAGCGCCGCGGGCGCGCTGACACGTTAAATAGAATAGTGTGTGTGTGTTTTTGAGGGTGCTGCATATATGAGTGATTCGATGCCCCCTCCCCCCCACTCCCCCCGGGGTGTAAAATAATATCGTCCTGGTTCTTCCCCTACCGAGAAAGAGTCGACCTGTCGGCTCGAAAATGGAAGCACGCCATTCGGAAATCGACACCGGCGTGTCCGTACAACCAGTGTCTGCCGGATCGGGAGCGTGAGATAAAATCTCACTTTTCTGTGAAACGCGCCGTTCGTCGGCTTCTCGCGAGGAGAGAGGGAGATAAAACACGACGGAGGGCTTCTGGTCGTCCTCCCCAGCATCGCAGATCCAAGGGTGACGATAATGACCGACAGGACCACCGGAAAACGGGGCTCACGACGTAATGGAGAACCTATGATTAAACCACCGCGACCGAAATTATTCGGAATTCCTAACTTTAGAAATTCTCATTTTCATAATTTCCTCATGACTTTTAGCTCTCTCGTCGCATACGCCGTATGCAAAGAAAAAAAGGAATGTAAAAAAAAGGACAGGAAAAAAATTCGCCTCTCAGATTATTGTTCGAATAAATTTACATTACATTACGTGAATTACTTTAATGATTCATTACTAAAAAATTAAGCAATCTATTTTTTTTTAACCCGTAAATAATAATCCTAAAAATGTAGGTGATTTAAGCAACCCACCGTATTTCACCCTATCGTAGTGTCTCAAATGTGATGGCGACGGGCAATAAAATCCCACTGAAACAAATCGTGCCCGCAATCAAGAGATCTTCTGGAATTATATCTTGTTCAACGATCCAGCATTTCGAGAGAACACAGGTAGCGTACATCTGTCCGGATTCGATTTAACGGCTGAATTCTTTGGGAAGAGTCGTCGAACCCCTCGTGTCGTCCAGTCACGAATTTTCTCGAATCCCCCCTCCCCCTCGTCGGGACCGCGAGATGGGGATGACAGAGTTTTTGAGCCGGCGCTGATCGACGCCGAGATCAAAATGGACCGCAAGAGATAATCTGTGGATTGACGATGCAGCTTGTCAAGTTTTTCTGTACGACTTTAACATACATTTTAGGGGAAACATACTTTTTTCCCCTATTGAGCTTCGTCAGATCACATTTTTATATTATTACAGAGATTTTTTTTTTGTGAAAAGTTTAAAAAATTGAAAAATGTGTGCCGTGCTGGCACAATGAGGATAGTCGAAGAATCAAGTCATCGTCTTTGGGCTGCGGTAACGGAAACGCACACTGACTGCGGATTCGCACCACAGTCGCGTATCGCTCATTAAAACATTTAACGAGCGCAATATAATCGATTATTTATAGTGATATTTAAAACTGGAAACGCAACCGCGCTCCTCGCCGGTGCGTCGACACTCTCGTGGTCCTATGGAATACGGGATGAAGACGTCCACCGGCTTTACTGCCGATTCGGTGTGACGAGGCGAGCCGGACTCCGAACTGCCGCACGCCGCTGGGTTTCGGCGCATATTTCACCGCCGTGCGTTATTATAGCGGCAAGCTCCGGACGGTCAACCCTTTCGCACATTCGCGACAAACATGGGAATTCGAATTACGCATTTTTTATTAAACGATTGCTGCGGATAGAATACACGGGAGACGTGATTTTGTCAACATTTTTACGATCGCTCGCCAGAACCGAGGTCGTGCACTTTCGCGAAAATTTTTGAAAGGCAACGACACCGAGAAACTCGCTTGGGGTAAAAGGGGCGAATCTATACTTTTAAGAAACATTTTTTGTCTCAAAATTTCGACAAAAAACGTTCGTAAAATTAGCAAACATTTTTATAAAATTAACAAACACTTTCGTAAAAATAACAAACAGTTTTGCAAAATCAATATTTTTTTTTCAACAACACACTGGTGCATCTTTCCGTGTCAGTCCATATTTACCACTTTCCCCCTACGAAAAATAGTTCGCGCTTTCACCAGAAAGGAGGCTCCAGCCCATGCAAAATCTTACCCCTGTAAAATCGCTGCTAGAGACGCGTCGAGATAACCGCAAGAAGTAGCATAATAACGATGTTCCGCGGTACCGAGTTCAATTACCCTCGACGCCTATGTAATTCTACGTTTCCCCTTAAACATCCATTACGCACGATTTAACGGACCGATCGACGTGAGTGTATATTATTTGATAATACGATCGAGTGAAAGTCCCCGCGTTACCTTAAGCAGATAACCCAAGTGCGCCGTAATGATATATTTTCACCGGCAGTAAAACGCGATATTACGAAGTTTAATTGGAACCGGAGGCCGTTACGCTCCGGTTATTAACAGAAGTTGCGCCCGATCTTCGGCAGATCCATTTCAATCGTCCGATATAACCCCGGCATCGATAACAGTTACCTGCTATCATCTCTATTTAACTATAAACTACCATTCCACCTCCCTCCCCCCCCCCCCCCGCGCTCTGTGTTCGTACAAACCGTATATAGTCGGGTTACACGATGTTGGCTCCTTAACGACCACCTAGAACCGTGGAAATGGCCTATCAGGGAATATATGGAGTCCGCGCCAGGTCTCGGACACCGACACGACCGCTCGCGCGAGAAATAGTAGTCCGTAATTATATATAAACGGTCGTAACATCAACGGAACAGAGATACACCGGCGTTGTCGTTTTCATCGTCGTTTCCTTACCCTGGTCTGCTTACGCTGCAAGCAAGCAGTCGGAGTGGAAGAGAGAAAGGGCGATGCTGCGCGAACGTGGGTCCAGGAAAGATCGCGCGTGTATCATGGACCGTCCAAACGCGATTTACGTTATTGCCGTACCGATTCCCTTGCGGATCGGTACGAATGGAGGCAGCTCGAAGGCAACCCGTCTCACGGAAATGAAATTAATCGGAAAAGCAACCTCGCGGCAATCTGAAAGCCACAAAGTAACGGGGATGCGAACTAATTACTTTTCTTTTTCGCTGCAGGATCGAAGTGTTTTGTGCGATTCGGAACGGTTTGTAAATTGCGGATACGATAAAGGAATTGATTTTTCGCTTCTGACGAGGATCCTTTGCGGGAGGTATCGCGTTCTGCGGGAAAATGTAAAGAGGATAGTGTATTCGATGGAGTTGCAAAAGCCAGCGATGGAAACGGAAGAATTAAGTCACACTTTTCGCTTTTACGTCAACATTTTAGAACTCATCGCTACACGAACGGAAATGAATTTCCTTTCGTGCAGTAGCCTTAAAGATCTCCAATGGACCGTCGGTCATTTCACGACCGTCAACATTGCCATCCAGTTCGTAGCCGACGAATTCGTCAAAAATATAAAAATTTAAAAATTAGACGACATACCCGTTTCTCATTTCGACAAATTTTTTTACGACCGACCCAGCGGGACCCTCATTAAAATGGAAAATATTCCAATCATCTTGCAACATCCGTGTGTCCTATATACGCACACAGGTAAATTCGGTTCTCGGTATAGAGCGTTTCTCCTGTATAGCTTAATACGCCGATTTTACCGATGCTAGTTCTACTTTTATGAAACTATAAAAATAAAAATAAATCCATAAAATTTTCGCCCTTTGTTCAGCAAACTCGTCAATCGTAACTGGACCTTCTCGGAAATAGTCGTAAACCCAAAACGGAGTGAAAACAAAATAAAAATCTCAACTCTACTGTCGGGTTTTCTTGGAGCTCATTGATTTTTACGTTTCCTTTTATGAAATGAAAATTAATTTGAAAAACATAGAAAAAACAAAGCCAAGTACGCAAGCCTGACACTTCTTTGCTTCAAAATACGTTAAAAATATCTCACGTCTGAAATAATCAAGTTTTTTCATTTTTACATTCGAAATAAGTCCGAATTAAAAGCAAATTTAAAATGTACGTAAAATTTAGTTATTTAAAAGTTCATCATTTAAGAGTCTTATTAAAAAACGTTAACAAAATCCAAATGGAAAAACTTTCGTCAGCATGCATTCATCAAACTATTCGTAAAATTCAAGCGCGACCCTCGAATCAAAAATAGAAGAAATAAAAAAAATACCTATTTCGCCGACAGCGAATGCGCCAATTAAGGGGTCAAATCGCGGTAAGATAATAAACAAGAAACCGAAAAAAAAGATCACCAATCGAGGGTGCGCGTGTAGCGTCTGTCCGGAGGCCCACTGGAATCGAGACGTTCGACGACGTAATCCAAGCGTGGACGCCTGACAAACCGACGAGCCGAGTTTCGTTAACGACCGTCCGTATAACATCGCCGGCGTCGACTGTATCCGCCGCGGAGATCGCACGTGCTTCAAACGTGGCGAGCGAGAGAGAGATCGCCATCCTGGGTGCCGCAGCGTAACGTGGCCGATGCACTTTTGCACTGCTGCACCCTCGCTGCTGATGACGTCGTTCCCTTCGCCGTCGTCCTCGCCGTCGTCGCCGTCGCGAGAGCTCCTCGGCCAATATTCGTTTTGCCGGCTTACAAGTGGCTAACGTGTGTACGTGAACGATAATGCGGATGGGATATGACGCTGCATCCGCGCGTACATAGCGGTCGGTACATAATATAGGCGCCCGGATTCCCCCGTCGGAGCTCAACGGGCCCCGGTACTTTATGCACACCGTAACTCGGCATCGGGCCGCGGGCACTCTCATCGCGGGCGTGGAATGTAACGCATTAACGTTATAGATACGGTGGACATCGGACATGGACCCTTCGCCAACTTCTAACGATCGTGATCACTAACTCTTAAATCTCTCGCATTTGTAACCGCTTATATCTCACTCTTACACCATGCGATACCAACCGGCGGCTCCGCGGCTATCGCGGCTTCTCGTTCCCCTCACCATTTAGCGATCTTTATTATTATATATTCTGTTATTATTATTTTCTACGCACGGTCTTGATTCTCTCGTTTGTTGGCGAAGCGACGAGCGATGAAGGAACATCGGCAGCGGTCGTGTCAAAAATACCTGTCGTCTATCCTCGTGCGGCGATAAACTGCCCCCTTTGCACACCGCAATAGTCAAATTGATTGCAGCAATTATGCTCTGTGTCTTTCATATTTTTGAGATATTATTGTGATCGGTTATTTACATTTTTTTGTCACACTTTTTGTGGTAATATATCTGTTTATAGATAGCGATTTTTAATAAATGTATGTACATTTTGTACGTAATTATGTCTATCGATAACAAGCTATCGATGTCATCGAAATAGTTCAGAAAACTACTAAGTTGAGCTACAAAGTTACCCAACACTTTTTTTGGCATAGCCTTGCCATTTCTTTTCACGATATCCAATACATTCTTGTAAAATTGCGATTCATGGCGATTATCGTAAAAAAAAATATTCAATGTCTATTGTCAATTTGTTACACAAGAGGTTAACATTTTTTTCATCAAAAAAATAAAATATTAGCGATTCGTTCGAGAAACATTTCAGTCCAATTAGAAAAGATTGAGCCTTACGGATGATTATCCATTGCGAACTACACTTCCGCGAGATGAAATATGGAAACATGTGATCGCTGATCGATATTGTACGAATACGTATCCTAATCTGGGCTATTAAATCCCATTAAATGATTTCTTGGTCATCCGGAGAGTTTCTCGACTTTCTATTCGCCGTTTATGTACCGTCTGTACACTTTGCTGGTTCTCATGTTAGCTGGTTCTCCTGTAGTTGGTATGTATGTACCACCAGGAGGTAATACCCCTCGTGAATCGCGGTGCCCTCACTCGAGCCGTCCGTGCCGAGCTGCTACTATGTTATGCATGAACGATATACCAACGTTCCCGGTTAACGAGCTATCGGAACAAAACCACGCGAGCACAGCCGTATTACAGGCGCGGGTAACCGCGCACTTCCGCGGGTCCGCCTTCGGTAGCGGTTGAACAGTGTGCATACCTCGGCTACGTGCTACGTGCTCATTTCCCTCGCGCTCAACGTTTTCCCAAGCGCATACATTTATAATGGAGAAACAGTGGAAACTCTCCACAAAAACATAAATTTACATGAAGCTTACTCAAATATGAGATTTTTCAGAAAATTTTGCTGCTTTTGGAAAGCTTTGGCGCTCCTTCGGAGAGCCCTTGAGATCCGGGTCTTTATAATGTCAATCTTGCGACAGAATTTCGACCTTAAGGAGACTCGAGCGCTAGAGACTGGTCGAACGAGTACTAAATTTTTTTGGAAATTGTTTATTGAAAGCTTTAAGAGTAAATGGACATAGTGGAGGATGATTTTTATTTCAGCGTATGTCCTTACACTAGAGAAACATTAATCGATTCAAGCATAAAACTTTGTATCAACGATCTAAAGAACAAAATGATTATCCTAATAACCAAAACAGCTTCTGGTGACATTTCAATAGAATCGAACAAACCCTCAGCCAACGCCACCTCGACCGACATTTTTCTTTCTTAAGTACCTGTCCTTCCGTACCAGTCGAAGGGTCAACGACCCTCAAAGCGTCAGCTCTCATATCTCACGGAACAATAACGCATAGACGTTGAAGGCTCAGATTTTCCGGTCTACTCTTCTGTATACCCTCCGTGAATAGACAATAGAATGACAGAGGAGCGGAAAGGGCCGAAGGGACGGAGATTAGAGGAAGTCAGGTGCGCGACGAACGTGCGTCGCTTTCCTTCTGTAAATACCCTCAGTGTGTAAATCATCGTATTCGTCGGAAATTTTTCAAACACGTTTCCAACCTTATAGCGTCGGTGTTCTTTCGGCTTGTACGCCGTGCACGAGGGTCATCGCTTAGCGGAGCCTCGTTAGTCGCGATAAGTTCGTAGGCACGATGGAACACGCGTCCACAGAGAACCAAAAAAAAAAAAATCTTTTCAGCCTTTTTCGTACACAGCGGCATTAGGAAGTAAAAAAAGAGGCAAGCTTGCTCGCTCGTTCAAATGGTAATACGCGAAGGTACGTGTCCAACAGGTACGGCCCTCATGGTTCACTCTTTACATTTCGCTCTTCGTTATTCCTACCGGTCCGCGGTGGCTTCGCGAGCTCGCGTGCCACGGTAGAAGCATCCGCGGTGCCGGAAAGGACATTCGTTTTAATAACCGAATTCGTTAAGCGATACTCGTACGGCGCATGTGTGTATACCGATACGCAAGACCGAAACAAATTCTACAGCCGTGCGAGCGTTGCGCTCGCGTGCCGTCGTAACAAACCGGCGTGCACTTCCCGCGCTCACGATCCCTCACTGAGAAGGTATCTCCTCCACGGTAACGTAACTGCCGGTTCAAAGAACGTTCGGTAAGACGATACCTCGGGGGTTTTTGTCAATCACGGTTCGGTGACTAACGCCGGCGAACGCGGTAATTAATAAGAGCGACCCGCGGGTTGAATCTTCTTGTTCTCCCATGCAAAGTATCGTTTCCGCCGCGGTGCCGTTTCTGGCAGAACTTCGAGGCCCGGACGATGGCTCGCTAATTGGACAACGTCGCAGCACGCGCATTCGAACGCGGGAACTCATTGGCGGTATTTCGGACCTGGTGTGAAATTTGTCCGGACGAGGTCGTAAATGCGGAAATGACTTTGAAAAGAGTGGTGGGTAAAATTGGGTGTATTCGTTGAGATTGGTTGAGAAAATATCTTCGGGAACTTTAGAATCAGCAACCTCTACGGCATATCCTGTTGTTTGGTCTTGTTGAAACTTCCGACCGTGGACTAATTATTCTAAGTCTTCCTAAGAGCCACCTCTACAACTTGATTATTCTAGGTCTCAACAGAATCTTAATGCTTCTTGCGCAATTTTCTTTCAATTTTTCACTAAATATAAGACTCGTATCGCATTTTGAGGTCAATTTTGAATTCCCTCCATACATTTTCCACCATAAAGAAATGTCGCTTCGTTTTGACGCAATGACCTACCGTCGGAGTCGCAGGGTCGCTTCTCATCGCTCGCCGGCGATTCCGCATGGAGCGACGTACAATTTTATTCGGTAAAATTCCAAATCGACGTGGTGAGGTGACTGGAATCGTTTAATCCTTTCCTGGAACTCGCGGGGACTCATCAGCGGCCGGGATGAGGCATATCCCAGCGAGAATAATTGTTTCGCGACGTAAATCGTTTTACGGGAGATATAAACTTAGCGTCGATTTGATACAGTGGCCAGGACAGAGAGGCGGAGAACGAGAGGGAGACAATACGCGTCGGGAGATCCTCGGGTTGCACAAAGCCTGTGAGAATTTCATCGCTCATGCTGACTTTTAATGGCCCGCGAGCCATTGGACGGAGCGCGCGTGAAGCGCATCCGGATTGAAGGGCGTGAAAAGCGCATTCCTCGATCGTTATAAACGTTTGGATGCAGCCAGTTGCCTCGTTCTCCCGAGGTCTTCCTGAGGAGAGTCTCGCGCTCGTCGGCACCGCGTGCTCGCCACCCTTTCGACCACAAATCATGGGGATGACGTTACTATCGGTGTACCGATGGGACAGCGACCTGGCAATAAAGTCTCGCGCTTTGGTTTACCTTCGTAGGGTCATGCGGCAACAGCTTGGCACTTTCTTTCCGGCATCACTACCGGACCCCCATCGTACGTGTCGCTGGCGTGTATAGTTTTCCACCTCTGTCGTTAATCTTGAGAAAAATCACCTCGCATCATTATTATATATATTTTTTTTTAACGGAAGATTTTTCTACTCTGGAAGTAAAGTCGTCTTCGAGCTCCGAGGAGCACCAAACCCGCACAGGTTTGGTGCTCCACAAATTTGGTCGTACAAGATTTTTGTTACCGTAACAAATGTAGTTTGTTAGTATCGAGATAACAAAATCAGTTTGTAATTATATTAGCAACATTTTTCGCTTGTAGCGATTTGCTTCAGCAGCAAAACAGCCTTTTTTCTGTAACAAAAAAAATCAGGCGAAGAGGAATTTTGGGACAAAACGGAACTCGATTGGCCTCCATTTTTTTTATGAGACCTTTCGTTTTTATATAGTAACGATGGATTGCATCGAAATACTGAGAATAAATTTCTCATTGAACGATCGAACGTTGAGGCAATTAATTAATAGACTAAAAATAATTACCGTTGAAAAATCAACGATCTACGAAATAAATACGTTAAATGAATAAAAATAAATAACAAATTAAAAAATGCCGCGACCATCCCCGTTAACGAGTTCCGCGCGACGTAACACTTAGTTTTATTTTAATTTTTTCTTTTGATACAATTAACATACTCATCGCCAAAAGTATAGGAATCTTTTCGAATAATGAATTAGGCCATTGAAACGAACTAAAAAAAAAAACAACAAGTCGTCGAGTAGCTGAAATTTCATCGGCACTTACCACTGCCACAGTTGACAATGATCAATACGCCTAATGACCCCATAATTAAAATCGCCACTTCGTCCAGATCCTATCGTCGCGAAATGCCGCGTACGGAACCTTGAAAGAATGTCAACGGACCTGATACAAAAAAAAAAAAAAAAAACCAAACATCGCACAAGGAAAAAAAATCGTGTTCGTGTTCTCGCATAACTTATCCGGACAGTGTTTTGATCGGATTCGTTAGCGCGCTTCAGAGGAGCGTGAAACGTTACATGGCGTTCGAGGTGTGGCGAGGGTCTATCAAACTTTGCGCTGTCCTGTGTTTGTAACCTGTGTGTGTCTCTCTCCCCACTTGCCCCTCCCCCTCCCCCCCCCCCCTCGGTCTCTGCATGTCCCCTCTGCGATGTCCCATTCGTCTCTCGTGAACGAATCGACGATCCTCGAACGTGTCCATCCGAGAAGAAACATAAAAAATCGCGAAGGGCCTATATAGATACAAGACAAACCGAGCGCTCTATACGTTGATAATTTGTTCAACATGTGAGTATCTTTCGCCACGGATGGAGGGAGGGGACGGAACGTTTGATGAAATTTTACGTGAGTCCCTGGCCAGCCAATGGGGAGAGCGGGGATTGGCGTGCTCCAAAGGGTTCTTCTCTCCTCGCTCACCGGAGAACATCGATCTCATTATCGGTTTCGACGTATCGTGTGTGAATCGTTAGTGACGTGCGATCTCGTCGCGCAGCTTTTCACGTCACACGCCCGTGTCACCGAGGCATCCGAGCGTTCAACAAATCACGTCCGTCCTGAGAGACTTTCTCGTTGTTTTTTTTTAGTTTCCGATCACGTATGAATTTTGTTTTTTAATAAGATCGAAGCGAGGCGCACTAAACACAAATTTTGGGTCCTCCGAAACTCGAAAAGTCGTCGATCGTGCGCGTCCGTCCGTCCGTCTGACCGCATGCGCCGTACGGATAGACGGCAAGTTTCGTATCACTGATTGGCCAGGAAACAAATTTCGAATATACGGACATGGATATCTATCTTATCTGCACGGTACGAAATTTATGTGAAAATTTTGTCGTCAATTTTACAATTTTTTCAAATTACAAAATTGAGCAGAAGAAAAAACATCGTGTATGTCTGAAGTATTTTTTTGAAGCAAATTTATATTATCCACTTTTCCATTCAACGGATCTCTCTTCGCCTACTTTTTGATTTCAATTGATCCGTAATGCAAACCGCTATAAAGGGTCTAAAATAAATATTTTCCTGACACGCGACCCCTGAACAAAGATAAGAAAGTAACGATATGTTCATCGGCGAGTCGTTTGCATTAACTTTTTTTTTTGTAGGCTTTAACGGCTCGTAAAGGAGTGTACGGTGGTAGAAGAGGGGTGCGAGAGGAGGGAAAAATATGGAGGGAAAATATACTGGTACAGCGTTATATAGAGACACGTTAGTGCCGCGCGGTGTTATCTATCCTTTCTCAGGAGTTCACGGCTGTGCCTAAGGCGGTCCCCTCGATTATGCAATTATCCTCTGAGAAGAGACGAGGTGTGCGATCGATATCGCGGAACGTAACACACCGGGTTAATAAGCCGAGGTTAAGTGTGCTATATACACACCTTCTCACTGGTACGACGGTTAAGTAGGTGCATCCTCTCCGTGGCGTGAATCCGCTCGACGGATACCAATAGTCTAGTGCAGTGAGTATCGGGCATGCACGTGGCCTTGACACAGTCCGTTCGGGGAAACTGCAAGGAAGAGCTTGACACGATGACCCGTTTTGTTAACCACTCGATATTCCCGACACTTCTCCATACTGCAATTTTCACGGTATCGATGTTACCCGACGGAGCGTGAACTCCATCCATATGTGTTACTCTGACGAGCCAGTCGAAGCGAGAAATTCAGGCTTAAATCGCGAGAGCATTGTATTTTTAGCTCGCCTTCCTGAAAATTCTCGCATGACGAAACACTGTCGCGGTACAGCATTACGAAATTACTTTCTTGCAGCCGAAAGTCACTCGCACGGTATAAAAAATGCTGGCGCATTTAACAAACATTTATTGTACGAGAAGTAGAATAATTTTTTTCATGGTTATTTTATAATCTTTTTTGTCGTCTTGTCGTATTTAAAAACAAAAACCATCGAACACTAACAAGACAAAAATGAGAAAATTACTCCGAAATGAAATTGTACAATTAACCAGAAAGAAACTGAAAAAAGAATATTAAAACATGTAATAATTTTTGAAAAATTGTAAAATTAACAAGATAAAAAAACTTGAAAATCAACAAGAAAAAGATTGCAGAAAATTGCCAATAAAAAAAACCGTGTCCGCTCGCGAACGAGAAATGTTTGTTGATTCAATTAGCTTTCGCTCAGGATCTGCAATTCGTTGATTCCGCGCCTCGGCTCGACCCACTTAAGGATGATTTAATTCCTCGCCGTCGATCAGCCGTTCTTGCGCAAATCGGCGCAAGGCTCGGTGGAGGAAACTCTGCCCCGAAGCGCGGACGGTGCGCCCCGATGCTGCATAGACTGCAACAAGTTAACAGTCCTCGTCGTCGTTCGCGGTCGCCGGCGTCCTAGGAATAGTAGGAATATAGCGTGTATAACGCTCATAAGTCAGGACCAGCGTGAGAGACGGGAGGATTAATCGCGGCACCGATAACCGCGGCTTAATTGGCAGCCAGTGACGTATCTATTAATGGGCCGCCGGGAATCGTGAGCCCGAAGCAGTTCACTCGCTCTTCGAGTCAACCAAAGCCGGGCTCTCTCTTTCGCTCTCCGAACTGGTCGCGATTCCCAAGATTAGGTGAAACAAGATTTCGAGTCGGACCTCAACCTCGCCGGTGTCTCCGCGAGGCATAAATTTACATGCAGAACGACCGGGCGTGTGGCAAGAGAAATAAAAGGCTGAAGAAAAAAAAATGAAAAAAGGTGATTCAGCTGAGAGGGAAGATGATCACGATTCGAGGGATGGCGCGGGAGATGCCTCGGACTACCATGCGCGTTAGTCGTACGGAACGAAGCGAGAGAGAGGAGCGCGAGAAAAATGGTACTCTCTGTTAACATGTTGCCTCTAAGAAATTAATAGCTGCGTCACTAATTGATACGTTGAATGACTCTTGGATATAAAACCCCCCCCCTATCGTAATTTCTTCCATCTTCCGCCTGCTTTACCCCTCTTGCCGTCGAGTCTTTCTTTCTCTCATTCCTTGCATCTGTCGCAGCCCCGGCTCCAGCGGCCTTTTCATCTCACCTTCGTCTCTCCGCCTTCCTCTGCCCGATACTCGTTCCACCTTCTTGGATGCTTCGCTTTTGCCACCACGGTTCCCTTCTCATTCTCTCGCACTCTCTATCGCGAGCTTCTTTCGCGTTATTTCTTTTACATACCGCGCCTGCATACGAGTTCCGTTCGGAATACGCGGGGAACTACTTGGATCTCGTATGAGTTTCAGGCATACTGTGTATATACGTTTTACAACGCGGTGCAGCATATAACGGGGACGAAGTGCGTGCGGGTTTGTATATATATGTATGTATGTATGTATGTCGTTGGAAACCCGCCGAGGTAACCACACGCTGGAATTCGCACGCAAAGGCGGTATATTAAAAAGATAATCGGCCGCGCGCACACGCGCCCGTATGTGTACATTACGCGCGTCGTCGTACTTAAGGGGATCGGCTCGAGCTTAAAATTAAGAAATACCATATAGAATTTACGGAACGATTATTTGAGATCAAAGTTTAACGAGCGCCGGTGAGTACCTACTGGAATTATTTCAGATTTGTTTGTTTGTTTGGTAATGCGAATGGATAGAGTCGACGAGGGTTTAGAGGTTGTTTTTTTATCTTAATAATCATTCGGAACGATGAGTTAAATTATCGAGTGAAAATGTTTTGGGTGTTAATTACATTTGATTCGGTTCGATTTGACGTCGAAACTGCATCGAAATAATTGACAACGGAATAAATATATGGCAATTAATTTGACGAACGGAAATTTCTGTAATTAAATAAATTGCTCACTCTTTTGCGTGTAAAACAAATGGAAGGTGTGACAAAACGTAATTAAAAAATCCGCGAAAACGGAATTGGAATCGGAGTTCAAGTAAATCATTAAAACACTGCTTATGATTTCGGTACTGTAGCCGTCAGTGTCGCTACAATCTGAATTCTAGCGAATTTAAGCGGTGATCAATTACAGTCCGTTGGTCAATTTGTCAGTTTCACACAATTTCTAAAACTGAAAAAATTGCTTCCTTTATTAGATTTAGTTTAATCATTTTTGTAATGAATTTAAGAAATAAACGTGAAAAAATGCGAGTTCCGAAGAATTAAGTAGGCAGGACGTTACACGGGCACACCGACGCATTCACATCGGAAATTCTCAATAATTTTTTTTTATCAACAATCTATCTGCAGGGAACAATAGGACTGCGGCTCGCAGTCGCCACGTGTCTTTCGTTTTTCTACGGCACTCATTCCTCTGCTCTGACCTCCTGAAAAGTAATCTCATGCTCCATAAACTTCACGGCGGCGGCGCAGGTTCGCAGCACTCTATAGTTTAGTGTATAGACCGAACATAACGTATAAACGCTCTATAGTCGACGAATTTACGATGTTTGAAACCGGTGATTCGACACTCTCATTGCTATGGCTTACATCGATTATACGACGTGAGTGAGAGACTCCGGGACATGTCGACCTCTTTTTTTTCGTCTGCTACAAACGTCAACTCTGTGAGGCTAAGATCTACGGAGCAGGATTCAGAAATACCACAGAATTTATTTATTTATTTATTCTACGCTCTATCACATTCAATTTTATAGTTAACATTTTATCAAGGTATTTGATACAGTAATAAATATTTATGAATCTATGAACAATTCTCTTTGAATTTAGGAAAATGCACTAATAACCAACCGATGTATTTGAAACTTCATACTAGTGGAAAAATATGCCTTGAAAGGGTTACCGTAAACGTACCAGTTTTCACAAATGCAGCGGGGTACGGTATGTATCCCATGGCACGTTACAACCGCCAAACAGTCACAAATTAATCGCGATCCCGTGGCACGGTATAACCTCCAAACTTGCGAGTAATCCGAGAATCCGCGGTATAATACCGTGCACGGGTCGGTGTGGTTCGCAACGACCTTATCTTAATACATTACGATACTAGTGCGGTAAAACTTTTTTTGAAAGGTGTGAGCTTAAGGCACGAGCCGAACGCGTGAGTTGCAATCGCGTAATGTCATTCCATGATAAGGAATTATCGTGGCCAAGTTCGATTATAATCGTATTGCATATGCAATTAGGCATTGGGGACATACCAAATTACAATGTATCTATTTAAATAATTCAAATATAAACAAAACATTCGACATCAAAGGTTACACGTGATGTATAGTTATTGTTTTTAATAATTTACTGGTCGATACTGGTACATGTCACGATAACGATACGCGTAACATATCGTCATACCGACCACAACTATTCCCCTTCAACGTACCATTGTTACAGCAGTCCTGGACATAAAAGTAAATGCCGAGAAACAGGAAGCAGTAGAGTTTCACTTGAGGAAGCATCGTCAGTCAGCTGATAGTCTGAGTCTATACGGAACTAGTGACATTTTCGCTTCATTCAACTCATTAATCGATTCGACGCTTGACCGTTTGCTTAAGTAAGACGTGTGCGCGTTCTGCTCCGTAGATTGTATTGAGTGAGTTTTATTAAGTGTGTGTATCAGGCTATGCGTGCTACCCGAAGGCACCGCATAGATCTAGTTGATTTATCTCTTAGTCGGAAAAGGTGAATAACAAGTCCAAATGGATAACATCGCTTCAGCCAACCCAAAAGAAATAACCGAAAATATGACAACCGGCGTAATAACGAATGGTCAACCGATTCCACAGACATCCTTGTTGTACGCGAGTGCTGTCAGCCAGAGCCAACATCCATCGACAGAGCAGGCTATCGTGATCGATGCAATTCAAGGGGTTACCATCACTGAGTACATGCTACGCATTGGAAGTGCTGTGGATCCGAAAAACTTAATTGCCATCTCAAGAATATCGGGTAATCGCGTGTGTGCCTTCCTCTCGAGCACCGCGCTTGTTGATAAGCTAACGTCAACCGAGAATTTGCTCTCGATCGGGGAATGTTTGCTACGGATTAAGCCTCTCGTCTCTCAATCAAAGAGAATAGTTCTGTCTGGCGTCTGTCCCTCTCTGCCTCATTCCATGGTCGAGAAGAAATTCGGAGAACTTGGAATTAAAATCATGTCCGCTCCAAAGTTTATCAAAGTCGGATCGCCTAATCCGGAGTATGCCCACGTCATTAGCCACCGTCGAGAACTGTACATCGATCAGTTAGATGTTAATAAACTCCCTGACACCATGACTATTAATTACAACGGCAAGGACTTATTCATCTTCAGCTCATTGAACAACCCTGTATGCTTTAATTGCAAAAAGCCAGGCCATTTCGCTAAAAATTGTCCCAGCAATGACACCGACACTCAAACTACAGTAGAAACAATGGATATCTCTGATCAACACGGCGAAACTCGCCGCGCGTCAGCGTCGGTGAGCTCTTCGTCTACCTTAAATATCATCGATAATTTCCCCCCTCTTCCCAGCAAAACCGCGTCTCACGCAATCACGCGCGTCGAACCAAGGGACCCCTTGCCATCGAAATGCACGCGTCAAAGCGCAGGAGAGCGCGAACTTACCGACTCCTACAACACACGCGACGACACGTCTCAGAAAGACGAGGGATTCGTACTACCTAAGACAAAGAAGACCAGAACCTCTCGGATAAACCGCAAAAGACACCCGGAAGACTTCATACGAAGGCACACCACACGTCTGCAGGAAAACATCAGCAAGTCGCCAGTATCTTTTCAATGGAGCTACGACGAATTCGTACAGATTCTACTTAAGTGGCAGGGAGAGTCCAACTCTATTGCTCTTGGTCAACCGTTTACCGACGAGCCGGAGAAGCTTTCGCTGTTCCTCAGCAAATGCTACATTTTCATCGACGATAGATTACTTAAAGGGCACGTGACTGAACTAAAAAACAGTCTGGTCAACCTCGAATACGAATCGGACTCCTGTCACTCCTCCACCTGAATTAAGCTCCATGGGCAGCCCAGCAGAGCACCAACATCACTATCTGGTTGATGAAGATCTCAAAATCATGTTCTAGAACGTAATGGGGTCTCAAAGCCATTACGAAGTCCTGCAGCTAGAGTCTACCAAGGTAGATATCATGCTCTGTGTAGAGACCAAACGTGACCCCCAGGACTTTCGAAAATACAAGTTTCCCGGATCCACTCAATTGGTCACTTTTTTCGGCGCGGGCTTTGAGAACTCCGCGATGTCGATGAGCAACGTTCTCTTCGAGCTTGCGCAATATCAGGTGGTATCAAACAAACTTCGCGATTATATAAACCAAGCATTGATGGAAAGTGAAGGAGAGATGACTTACGAAGGCGTCAAATCTATTAAATATCTTCACATGATAATGCAGGGGACATTTTTATGGCCGATATCGTCGAGCAATGCTGAAGGACGATAGCATAAAAATATTATTGAAATACGATTGACTCTTTTTTTCACAGAGATGTCGAGAATGTATCCACCGGGTTCTTCTATCGTACGCATGTCTGTGGAACCGTATGCTTTCGCTAGTACAAAAGTGCCCATATCCAAAGGGATAGCTGTGATTATACCGGTTTATGTGCTACACCGAGATCCCCGAATTTATCCAAACCCGGAGATGTTCGATCTCGAAAGATTCACGGACGCGGCGACCAAAACCAGACATCCTATGAACTGGTTGGCCTCTGGTGATGGCCCGAGAAATTGTATTGGTAAATTGTATCAGTCAACAAAGAATTATGAAAAAAAAACAAAGATTTCCTCTTTCGTTATTGTTGGATAAATTGTTGGTGTCGGTTAATTGGCGTGTTTTATTGATTAATCATACATGCTGTCTGTAAAATTTCAGAATGATCGGTCGAGGCATTCTCGATTTATAGCGGTTTGAATTTTCACGTATGCACGCACACAAACAGCCCGACATTTTTTCTAAAGGTGATTTTTCGATGTTTTGAAACATTCTGAACACGTTTTCATTAAAATCGCGAAATTGTTTTTTTCACCAGAACAAAGCTTCCTCTGCGCGAAAGCAAAATGAATAAAAAATAAACAAATTATTCATGCTCGCCTAAAAATATTGAAAAATTGACCGATCTCGCAGCACGTGTGACTCCTCGAAACGATTATTCGTTCGTTCTTTCCCGTGCGCATATTTATGACAAAAAAAAATCGCGAGATTGCCGCTTTTACAATTTTCTCAGAAGTTATCGTTTGTTTGGTCGAGGCTCACCGATGTATATTTGTACGAGATACATAAGCGCGAACTCGTATTCCGTCTTCTTTTTTTCTCTGCTTGTGCCCACTAACGGTGCTATCTGTAGGTCGTGTAACCAGATCGGAATGAAATGGTTAAACAATTCATTTCAAGCAGGATGTTATTTCTCTTACGACCACACTGCGGAGTGTCGTGATTGTTTGATTCGTGTCATGCCGTCTCATCCACTGCCAAGTGATTTTTACGACGGATCAAAGTTCTGCAAATCCACAACATTATCTCGAGGCCTACATTGTAATCTTCGTTTAGCGCGTATTAAAAAGATTAAAAAAAAAAATCGTGCCCGTTATCACGTTTCACCGAGCAACTGGATCGAGCCCGTTGACAAAGAAATAACGGAGCGGATCCGTTGCACAATGTGCTGCCGCGGAATCAGAGCCGCGGGAAGTTCTCGATGTCGAACGCATTCTGTGCCAGTGAGTATGTAATGCGCTAGATGTTTTGCCAATTTTTAAATTATTAAAAAAAAATTTATCAGAAAAAGCAAGTTACGCGGAACACACGGGAACGCTTCCCTTCGGCTTCTCGGTAACTCGTGTGAACACCGCACGCCTGCGACCGCTCTGTCGGGGCCCCGTTGGTTTATTAGTTTATTTTGTGAGGGTCCCCGCGATCCGACCGCGGGTCCTCGCGAGGCCGTCAAACTCCACGACGGGAGTATAAAGACCGCGACTTAGGAAACGCGTACGGCGGTACTTAAATTTTTTTTTGTTACACGGTTGCGAGAACGTGTTTTCTCGGAGACGCGCGAGCTGGAAAAAAGATATATTACTCGGCGATATCGACTTCACGTGGAAACACTTTGCTGCCCTGGGCAGGAAGCAACGGCCTGTGAGTTTTTTTTTCGAGATATTGAGGCTGAATTGCTTGGAATGGTTCAAATTGTCAAAAAAGAAGAACTCCTCAATTCATACCAGACACTCGTGTGTCTTCAAATACCTATAGAATTTTTTTTAATAAAAAAAAACTTTTCTGGAAATCATAAAAGAAAAATAGTGAGAAAGTTCATTGACATCTCTGATTGAAATTTTAGAGCGTTACGTAGGGCCCTGACAAGGCCCGAAAGAGGTTGACACGGCCCTGAGTGGGCCCCTATGCAGAGCTCGAAAAATGTTCCTTCGGGCATTGATTACGAGATTTAAAAAAGCGAAGAAGGAATGCGCTTATGTCATTCCGTTATAGATCAATGGATCGTTTATCGACCAGGCTCCACCGTAGATCGATTACAGGCACTGATTTCTCACAAGTCTACCCGCCTATTATTCTTGTTCTCTGCTCTGAAGTTACGATCAAAGTTGACTTCAAAAAGTTGCAATTTCAACATAAGTTCGTAAACTTGGTTCGGAAAAAAATGTTGACAATTTTTCCATTCAGCCGTCTAAAAGACCGATAAACCTGACAGTGTATATTCTCTTCCTTCAGAGACTTAAATACACTGGGAAATAAAAAATGGTTGAATCAAAAACGACGCGCCATTTTCATAATTCGTCATCGTACATTCTCCCAAAATATCAGCCAAGCACGAAAAGCTGCAGACTTAATTACGATACAAGAGAAAAAAAAATAAAAATAAAAAATAGGTGAACGAGTCTTGCTCTTGCAACAGCCTTCACCGTCAGCTCGACGATAGTCGCACACTCACCGAGAGACGACAGGCTGTTGGAAGCATTAGAGTGCGCGCAGTCGCCGAGCCAATGACTCTTAACATGGGAAAAGCACGTTTGATCGACATTTTCCGACAGCTATTATACAGTCATGAGTCTGGTTAACCAGCTTCGAAGCCTTGTATCACGGTCTCGAGTCACAGGGGACTAGTTGCTCTATCGCGCGAGTAAACCAGACCCGGCTCCAGTGCCGACCCACCGAAGTAAGCGATAGTTGCTCAATCCGCGATTTCCATCTGACGTTCGTCGACGACCACTCGTGACCGCTCCATTCCACTATTCGAAACCTACGGGTTTATAACTCTATCTATGATACACACCGTCTATCCCTGAAATGAAATGACAAATGTTGGTCCAAGAGTATTTGTACATAACTCGGCGAGAAACTCCCGGCTCAATCGCGCGCATGCAGTCGAACATAGTGAAAATATTTATGTACAAGTAGATTCGGAAGATTAGGTATAAATCTGCCTCATTTGTGAATCGTATATACACCGTGATATTTATGGCGTCTGTTAAAATTATGCCCGACGAGGAGCGCGGTTTATTCCGCGAGATCGGGTGATTAATGGCCATACCGGTGTGCTACCGGTCTCCTCGCCTCTTGAATTATTTTCTCGGATCCTTTTCTAACCATCGCCGATATAAATTCGTCCGGTTGTTCGTTACAACTGTTCGTTGTTCTGTAACAGAGTGCTCGCGGTTCTTGGGTAATTCGAGTCTAGGGGGCCTAGGGAAGTCGTTGTTAGTCCCGGCACAGTCACCGGAGCAAACGAGGAACTGCTATTTCGCCCGTGAGTTACATTGTACCCGTAGTCATTTGTTCGCTCCTTCTTGCTCGGTGATCTAGCTGGAAGAGAAACCGGGTTGGGCAGACACATGGAGGTACGGAGTCGTCAAGGCGCACGGGAAATCGTTCCCGGTCACCGAAGCGTGCCAACCGGGCTCTCAACCCTCCCGCCTCGTTAATCAGATACTAATTCATTATAGAATGTTCAATCACTCGACGTACGCGAAGTGCATCCGTCTGTCCGTCGTAACGCAGCTGGAACACTGTTCCACGTGGATATAATTTGCATGTCCGGTTGTTACGAGGTTTCCATGCATGCGATTGTTAGGGTATCCCATTCGCACGCGTTAGCCTTTGAACTCCCGGATTGTTCTTGGATATCACTTTCGTTAAAGGCACCAATGCCCGTCGACCCTAAGAAGACTAATGATGATTGTTTCGCTCCTATCTTCGCCGAGACGCTACTCAGCGCGGAACGAAGATTTTTTGAGTTGTTTGTGGTGAAATCGATACGATGCGATGTGAGGAAGGAGCACGACGTGGTCCCATTTCGATGTAGTGAATAGGGTAGGAATAGTGAATAGGTAGATCAAGATTAGGTATTTCGGTGGAAATATATCTTCTGGCAATCGAGAACCCAGAAACTTGCCTATTTCAATGCCATTCTTGGATTTCTCGCGAGCGTTTTTGACATTGGCTCGTGCCCCTCTAACTTTCCGTACATTGTGGGGGATTTTTTTTTCGCCGGAAGTACCGTTTCTTTGAGCATTTGCCTGGACGCCGCCGGAGTCTTACCGCGGTTCATCGGAAACAGAGGAAAGTGAACGCCTTGGTATACACACCATACCTCCTACCCGAGACCCAGCCCCGTCAGTCGATCCGGCTCTTTTCTAATTCTGGAAGTTCGCTTCGACACATGGTGCTATCAGCCACAAGCGCACCGAAATTCTCGCCGCTACTGTCGCTGAGTATAAAAGAGGTAGAGGAAGAGGAGAAATAAGAAGAAGGCAGCCGCGTCTCTGCATACTGTTAAAATTCCCTCATGATTTATTTAGCCAACACCCACCGTCGCGTGATTCCCGAAACTGTGCAAAGTCTCACACCCGATATGCGCCAGCGATGTATCCGGAGATTTCGTCGACCACCTCTTCAACGCTTTTCTCAGAACTCTGCAATTGCGTCATAAAATTCGGTAACTTATACACACGATAATAAAGTATGAGAAGCCACTGCGGTTTGTCGGGGGCTCCAACAAAAACAAGCATCCAATGGCGTACGGATATTCGTTGAAGTCATCGGGATTCCTCAGACACGATGCAGGCACAGTTTTCTTCCAAAATTCTAGTGAAAGCAATGTTAAAGACCTCTCATGGTAAAACAGTTACTGGTCGGGGTATTATCGTAGCGTTGACATCGACGTCGAAAACACAAATACGTGCGCGATAAACAGACAAAAATACAGACGCTGTTGAGGTTTCGTCTTTTTATTTGATCAAGGCACAATGGAAAAGAGCACGCAGTAAAAAAGGTTCGTATTTTTAACGAATTTTCTTTGTCGACGAACGTCCAGAATTCCGTTCTTAATAATTGTACAAAAAAAATTATTATAAAATGAACAACCATTTTTCCAAAATCTCCAACATTTTTGTAAACTGTGCGTCATTCTTCTTTAGTAAAATTGACAAGAAAATAATTATGGACGTTTGTGGACAAGAAACGTCGGTACCACTTTTAGTTTGCACGGCGAAAGAAATCGTCGATAAGCGTAGATTCCTACAATACCTCGTTCAGCGTTTTCTCCTTTTTGCACAATGTATCTTCCGGCAATTGACATCTTCACGAATCCGCGGTGTAGTCCGAACGATCCGAAAGTCCATGCAACCGTTTTACCCATCGGGTCATTTTACTTCATCCTAATGAAGAAATCTGTGTTACTGCGCTTCATATCTCAGTCGGAAAGAAAAATCGAACAAATCGCAGCGACAGCAAAGGTATAATCGAGGTCCTCAGACGGACCTGTTGTGTCTGGGCGCGCGCGGGCGCGTGTCACACGAGAGAGCGTGTAGGACACATTCTTGTGGTCTCTCGAACGTCCGATCGGCGAGCCCACCGATGGAGAGACATTATTTAATGTCGAACTAGTCGCGGTCGTGCGTGCAACTAGGACTAGAGAGGGCTTAGAGAAAACAAGGATAAGAAAGAGCGCCCGGAGAAGGAACGGACGCTGATCTGTCGTCCGGGTCCCCCACGATATGCTGCCCAGACCCGGCGAGCATAAACGCTTTTAGTTCAGGTATAGATATTGGCTTGAATGAGAGCTGTAGATATGCGGTGTGGTGCGAGGCGGTTCTCTATCCTATCACGAACAGCGGGCGCACCTATGTTCGTCTTTTCGCCTCTTTTATCTCTTGCGTCTCCGTTCTGTGCGAGCCGCGGAGGAGAGACCGGGGTCACTTGAAGCATTTTTTGAATCAGGCTATCTCATTTTTTATTCCGTCACCGCACGCCCAACCATATTGCCATTTGGCTTGCAATAAGAACCGGTCCTTGCCTATAAAAAAAGTCCTAAATACTTACTAAACTTGCTTATGCAAACATTTCCAGTAGTTTCAGGAATTCACGCAGATTTTCTATTAATTACACATGCGAAATGAAGGAAAGCATCGCCTCTGAGCTTCCGATGATTGTGGCGCTTCAGCAGCCGTCCCGGGCTTGATTGTTCCGAGTCGCCTCATGGCTCTGCAACGCTTTTTGAGACGACACTTTTGGAACATTTTGTGAGGGCACTTCCGTAAAGCTTTTTGGGTACATTCTTTACTTTCAAGTCCCACCAAAGATGGTTTCACATTAAAATCCTGACACCTCTGGCCATTTACCGTTTTCAATACGAGCCCGTAATATTGGAAAGTCCAGTGTGCCAAGTAACCCCGATCACCACTACTAACACTCGAATAGTAAACGCGACAGGGATTGGCTCTTAAAACATGGAGATACCTAGTCGTTGGCATACTTTCTTCCCTTTCCGCCCAATACGTTTCATTGGTCATTCACTGTGAGCTGGCCAATGTCTGTCAGGTTGACCGATGCTACTCCACCGCCGACACTGACACTATAACGCGAGGTTCCGTCACCTCGCCGGAATGACGGCTAGTTTCTAGATTATTTATTGCCATGAAAGAGTCGAAGGTGTCTCTCGTCCAGTCACGAGTCGCCCGTGCAGTTCAGCCTCCTCTAAAAGCGATAAGAAACTTGGTGCAAGAATGAGGTAACCGGTACAGTCGCTGGACACCCGACGGTGACTGGCACAAGAAAGATCTCGCACGGAAACAGATAAGGAGGCCCGCGACCAGCGATCGGCAGTCGCACGATGGAGGAGGCGGCATGAGACCCAGACACCGCCGATGTCACTCGTGTCTTTCTCCTTTTCTTTTCCAGCTTCGTTCAAAGCTGACTTTTCTTATCTCGACTTTGTTCCGTCCGACGTTGCCCATCCGCCCACGGCGACGCCGTTTCTATGGACCGAAACTCTCCCCGATGGTTTCACTTACTTTCTGGTATTCCGGTCACCTATCAACGGCAACTGTAAATCGGAACTACTCCCGATGCTGCTTTTCTTTACTCGGTTACTTATAGCGGAAGGACCGAGATACGGGAGACCGAGAAAATTGGAGTGACGCTTGTATCTTTGTAACGATTTCGGGCGGTGAAATTGGCCGGTGCTCTGAAGTGATTCCGAAGGAAACCATGATCGAATGAAAAGATGTTACCAAAAAACAAAACTTCGCATACACGATGCAAAAATTATTGCGATTCCTATGAACAAAAAAGGCGGTAAATTTTCATCTGTTTCCATACACACGGGTTTTATTGTCGTTAAAAAAAAAAATTGTTTTAATATATGCATCGAAGCCTGCCGAACAAGATTCAGCCCTTAATGAAGAATCCTCCACCGGTAGTAACGGAAGATTCCACTGACGGATTCTTATTTCCAATTACCGAGTCCTTTCCCCAGTCGGAACGCGACACAAGACCAGTATTAGCCCAGCGTCGGCCCGCACCGGTCCTGTGTGACATTCTCACTAGCGTTATTTCCTTCCTTCCGGCCTATCTCCCCTTAATTTCCCGCTGTCGCATATGATTCAAAATTTCATACCTCGCCTCTGCGCCATCTCCCTCATTTCTTCATTCCCAACGTATCGCTCTCGCTTTCGCCTCAGTGTCTCTCAGGAGATCCATATTCTCATGCTGTTAAGACACGGCTCTCTCTCCGGGGTGGTCCCGCGAGGCGCCGTCGCTTAATGCCCTCCGCTCACGAACACCAATTATCAATTCACCAAGTCGCGCCCATATAATACCTCTATTTCTTGTCTACTATCTATAAGTACCCCACTAACTTAAAACCCATCCAGCTTATTCATTGCGCAACGAGCAATCACGTACGGATAGACGATGCTGTTCTACGACGGAGACTCCCGCGTCTTCCTCGCTTATCATTCGGCCACGTACGCGCTACGGATGAATCATCGAATCATCGTTCTCAGAGCTCTCGGCGATACGTTCCACAAACTTCACCGAGAGTCACTCAACACTCGGTGTCCCGAGGATTAAATATTCAAACGTCGTAGTCTTCGTCGCCGAACAGCTCCTCATCTTCTTCCACGTATCCGACGATTCTACCTCACCTGTTTCCCCGCTCCTTATTTTCGCTTCTCTCGTTACGGATTATTACCGCTATTATGTGTCAGACCGCGATTTCTCGTCACCTCCCGCCCCACCTCCGGACTCGTATAAAGAAAGTCAACACCGTCGCCGATTATTCCGTGTCTTTCTTTAACGAGTTCTCCATACCGGCGAGCGCGTGCCCGCTTAACCAGCGCACGCATATTTCTTTATCTCTCGGACTTCCTCGAACCTGTTTCTCCTCGTCGGAGCCGGCGACGACGTTTCACGCCGCCACCTATCGCCGATTCCTCCGGCGTACGACCTTCGAATTCGACAACCACCGACACCGGGACGTCGATAGAATTCAACGTTAAGGATTATCGGAGCCGAGAGACACCTCCGCGAGGACTGCCGATGGGAGGGATCGAGATGGAAGAAAATAAAATGAACGCCGAAACATTAAGGATCTTATCGGCGATCTCGCGCAACCGGTCGCCACTCGAGTCGCGTCACGAGGGAATTCATTCGATTGACACTCGTGGCTCTTTGCTGACATTGGTGTGTGTCACTTTGTTGCAAATTCCGCGCTGAGCTCTGGTAATAATTATGCAGAGTAATAATAAAAAAATATATAAAAAGTCAGCAACAAAAAATTTTAAATACTTTCAGCGTCACGCAGGACTCGAGTATCCTCGATGGCTCCGGGTCCGCGAGGAGATTAGTGTCATTTTATAAAATTTCTTAGCCCCGCGTGTCGTCTCTCCTTTGCCCCGCGACAACTCTTCTGTATCTGTCTGTACGAAAAAAATAAATAAAAAATGTGTGGGCGTTTATAAAGATCGCGAGGACTCGCGGATTCTTGAATTGCTCCATCGCGTTTATATATTTATAGGCAAGTATTAAACGAAACGATTCCCTGATTTATGATAATATCCCCGGCTCGAAGACGGGGCTTTCTTTCGTTTTCAGTTATTTTTTGTTGTTATTGTCTTTTTTTACTTTTTATTTTTGCCGAGTCTCATCTCCGCGAAACGCCACAGCAGCGCGACGGATCAGCGTCGGAGCCGCGACGTTTAGCGCCCGCTAATACCCATCTTTTTTTTCACGAATAACTCCATCCTATATTTTTTTGCTTTTTTTCTCATCGTGTTTCCACCCCTCTGCCGTTTTTCTCTCGATGTGTTTATATCCTCATCGCTAATATTAGCCACGCTCCATCATTTTTTTTCATCGCGCTTCTTCTGTCTTTTTTACTCGATACACATTTTTTTTTTAAGTTTCCAAGTCTCTAGGCTAGACTGCGAGATCCGTATAGCGCGTAGAATGCTCATAAATCGTCCATACTCACTCGAGTTTTTTATTCACTCGGAAAGCAGCGACTACTCTTCTCTCATCCACTCACCACTTTACTCCGAAATTTTTTTCGTCTGTTTTTTTCGTCTTCATTTGTGAAGCTTCGAGCTTCCATCGCATGCGGTGTTTCGGTAGCACTTCTTCGGTGACTGCAAGAAGCGTAAAGACGTCAGGTGCGCATCGGCTTGATCGCCGTACATCAGTTTCAATGGCTACGTGAAACGTTCGGGACTGCCGGGATTTCCCGTGCTTCCGGTGCAGCTGAACTTACACGTGAACTCTTTTACATTTAACCCGAGGAGCGAGCAAACTGTTTCGAGTTTTTTTCCCACTGAGTTCATCGTCCGGCGAAAATTATTGTACACAAGTAAGTGAAATCATCTTCCTATGCTTGATTTTTGTTCAAGATTTTTATCCTATCGAGAAGTGTTCGCAATTCTCTCTCAATTCTCTCTGAGTGTTACGTGGTGTCAGTCTATACGCTCATACTACCTTAAACCACTATACGAACAATTATTCGAACACTGCTCTTATTGGGTTCCCACAATTCGTTCGAGATGTGATCCCAGACTAGAACATTTTCACCCGCGAACTTGATTCACTCCTCGATCGACATAACTGTACGTCCACCCGTGCGAAAGTTCGGACACGCTCGAAGGAACATTTCCCAAGGAGACAGATAGAATGCATTCAGCGACGCCTTGCATCGCCCCCGCAGCACGCAAACTCGTCCCGGATATCCTGGGAGCGATCCTGAACTAATCGCTCCGAGGATCCGGATTTCCACGTCTCGCCTCCGAAACGATTGAGCTGCCGGAAATGGTCTATCGTGCACAAGAAGACGGCAAATTCGCCGTTGATTGCGCATCTCCTAAACGCAAACCATACACCCACTAATCCCTCGATCCTCGTCGAGTCAACATTTTTTTTTTCCGAAGTCCAAACTTGGAACCGGAGTTTATTGGTGTTTTAATCCTTGAACATCCTACACGGGGATTTCACAGTTCCGGGACGAAACGCATCGAATTTATCGAATCTTCCGCGTGAAATTGAACATTAATGCCCACAGGGTTTCCCACTACCTTTTTCCGATCAATTTATTAAAACTTTCTACCTTCCTTTTTCCGTGCTAAAAAAACGCCATAGCACACTTTATTGAGTTAAATAGTCCATGTGACACTTTTCAGCAACTCTCGCACTTCCAACCGTGTAAAATCATATCAATAAGCACGGAGAACCCGCGGAGCTCATCGGCAATCGAATCGTGGGCGAAACTGGCCATACTAGAGCCACTTCTTCCCGAAAACTGAACCGTTTTACCCTGTAAAAGTTGCTGTAAAAGAACAGCTCCGTTTACCCTGTTCTACGTACTCATAATACGTATAACTAACAACCTAATATACGCAGGGTTAATCCTTAAACTAAGAAGTTGAATTATTATCGTCGACGTTTCTAAAAAAAAAAATCACCAGAGCTTCTCCGATATCCTTAATCGTTTGCCACCGAAGGCTGAGAAGTGCAGAAGAGAGCGCAAAAAAAAAACATCAAATTAAACAAAGTGTCGAGGAACTCATCGAGAACGCGCAACTCGTCGCAAATGGGTGCTCCGAAGGTTTGGGGTGCGAAAGTGTCGCGTCAGGAGGACATCGTTCCAAGGAGATTCATTGAGGCCGAAGAGGTAGATTGGCGCGGAGCGAGGGTGGAACGGGGGGGAATCCCCGGGGAATGAGCCGGCGAGATATAATAATCGCGAATCCTTTCCCGCGCGGCGTTCTCCTCTTTGTTTCAAAGACGAGCGTTCCGTCGTGAAGGGCCTCCCCCGTGTGTGCCGTGCGGGCACAAAGGCGAGGATACAGGGAACTGAGTGTGTGCAGGCCGTGCAACGGGGAACCGAGAGAAGTGGGCAAAAGGGAGGAAACGAAACGGGCGTGCGCGAAGAGCGCGAGCTCGCGCGAGCACGGCACGCAATTAGTCCTTTGTCGAGCGGCGCCTCTTATACGCGCTCGTTTTACTCGTATTCGCAGCCGCTGAGGCTGCTCGCCACGATCTTCTCTCCGGTGGAGGAGAGGAGAACGAGGAGGCCGCGAGGAGAGCGCGACGCGCGATTGCCTCCGCTGCCGCGTGGAGGATGCATCTCTGACATCTGCTCGAGAGTCTCTCGCGCTCGGCCGCTCTCCGGACCAACGACAATGCACTCGCGAGAAAGAGGCAGCACGATGAGAGAGGATTGAGCGGAGCCCGGCGAGAGGAACGAGTGAGTTATGTTTCCTCCTTAAGGCGCCGGTCGATTGTTGTCACGCACCCAACCCTTTCAACTCGGCCTTTTACTTCTCACTGCGGCGAAGCTGCTCAACCCCGCCACGAACAGCGCCGCCGAACGCGATATCGTTTTATCCCGCATGTAATATATATATATGTATGTATGTATGTATGTATGTTTATATAGGCTGTTGCAGTAATAAGATGCATCAGTCATTGACACGCTGAGCCGAGCAACCGACCGGTCAGAGTTCAAACGTGGCATCTTATACTGTTCGGAGCAACTGCTTGCAGCGGGCTGTAATGAAGACCCATTTGAGACGAGAGGATTTCAGCAAGTGGACTTTCGTTGGGTGCATGTGATAGTGTACTTGCTGCAGAAGAATCTTCTTGGTATAATCTTGACAATGAAATTCACTGTTTTTTTGTTGACAATTTTTTTATAAGTTCTGACGCTGTTTTCCATACCGGATATTGAACTGGAAATAACATAAAGGACACTTTCTTGATTGGCAGGGAAATTACATGGGATGGCTCGCAACACTGTGTGACAAAAATTTGGTCAAAGATCGATTTTCATAAAATCAACGATTTAAAAAAATAAAATCAACAATATTTTTCTATTTCCAGATGAAACGACGACAAAAACTGGATGTTTAGGGTATTCTACGTAAAAATCCACAGAGCAGGGAATAGTCGGAGATAATGAACCAATTTTTCGTGCCGTTCCAGGTCAATAAAAGAAATGCAAAAAAAAACATGATAAAGTAATATCGTTTTTGGCTACCCATGCAATTTTTTCTTTTCAAAATGAATTTTCCCAAACAATTCTGGACCACGTAATTCGTCAAAACAGCTAATAGTCTTGGCTCAAAATGAAGCCCGACACGAGTGGACGAAAAAGTACTTCGGTATTCCTCTTATTCCCTACATTTCGTGTACAAACAAAACATTTAATCAAAAGGAAACGTAAAATTCTACCTCAATCGACAATCCCACCAGTACATTTATTTTCCAAAGCAGATCGTCTCGCTGCACGAATTAAGTCCAAAAAATATCCTCCTCTCGCCACGGGAATTTAAATTCAATCGCAATTTATCCAAGATAATCGAGACAGCTAATATCTTCTTTATCAAATACACACATCGGGCATAAACCGAGCCTGTATCGCTCGCGATAAGCTCGGAGTTTCGAGTCCCTGCTCGCCCAGGACTCGCGGTTCTAAGTCTATCTTATCGCGTGCCGAGGAAAAAAATCCTTTAAACGCGAACGAGGTAGGAAGATTCTCGAGCGGGGGAGAGAGTCTTGAGAGACGTGCGAGCGAGCTCGGATGATACGGAGAAGAAAAAAAAATCTTAAAAAAAAGGAAGGAAGTAACGTACGGGCGGGTTGGGAAACGTCGCTGAATATCGGGAACGAGATGGGCAAAAGAGAGAAGGGAGCAAGGCGGGAACGAGAACGAAATCGCTTTTGTAGGCCGTTCGCCGGTTCCGAGAAGAAGCCGAGGAGATCTCCAGATCTTTGGCTATATACCTACGCGGCAACGCGACGGGGTGAGACGCGGAGGCCCGCAGGATCCCTTGTCTCTCATCCTGCTTATTCGCACGCGTTCACCTTCTTCTTCTTCCTCTTCTTTCTCTATTTTTTTTTCTCTCCCGAAGAGTTTCTCGTACTCTCCCCAATGCTCGCGTATTTCTCGCGCCGCAGTATCGTCGTCGTTCGCCTTCGTCCCGGTTCTCTCTCCTTCGACCGGTGTTACCCGGTCGTTCGTCTTCGTGTCGGGTCTAGGATCCGTTCGCGCGATCCTTCGCGATTTCTGCGCGCACGAATTTCGTGGATATATTATCCGCGAACGGCGATGCAACGGGGAGAGAACGGACAGGCCGAATATATGTATATATGTATAGATATATATATGTGTGTGTATATATTCGTCGAAGCTCTCTCGGAGCTCCCGCTGCCTGCTGGCTCGCCGTGAAACACCGCTGAAGCTGTGCGTTTCGGGCCAGTCTCTGTCGCTGGGGAGCAGGTAGACGGAAAACACACGGGCGGTACACACGGCGCCTCGGAGGGAGACCGGAGAGCCTCGGATAAGGTGGAACGAACAAAGATGAATTAAAAAAGAAATAATATAAAGAATAAGAAATAAAAAGAAAAAGGATAGAAAAAGAAACGAGCCCAAGGACCTCTTGGCTACGGCACAACGGCGTGAGAAACCGAGAAAAAGAACCGACAAAATGAACGCCTACATCCTCTCACGAAATATCTTTGAGACTTCGTTTCTCATTCCTGTTTCTATCCGATTCTTCTCTCGCTACTCGTACCTGATACCCGAAATTTCGAATGTCCGTTCGATCAGTTTTATCAACGTTAATTCGAACGAGAAAAAAAATGGTGAACTGTTCTGAACAGCGAAGCGTCTGGTAAATTTTATAAACATACATTTCACAAAAAAAAAATACCGTTACCGATAAAAAAAAATTGGATTACAAAGATTGCTAAAATTTTGCAATCTATTCGGAGTAAAAAAATCTACAAAGTAGATGGTAACAAGATTCTCCATCAAGGTAATTAAATCTTCCTAGTCAATCTAAGCCGAATCGACGACACAACAATCTCTAATAAACAACATAAATATACCGTAAATTTATATTCGGAGCATACAACAGCGATTTACTTTTCGACACTAAATTGATTCTCCGATTTTTCCAAACGACCAAACCCTGTCTTCTTCCAGCTTCCGACGACAACACTCAACAATGATTTGGTTGACGATTGAGGAAGGAAGGCGTCGCTGGGCTCCCTGGTAAACGATCCTCGAACGGTTTAATTTAAACACGATGAAGGAGGTGAAGGGGGGGAGAAGTGGGAGCGCATGCCGTTCGTTCGTTTTCTAGGCCAAACGCTAAACGGCAGAATGAACGAAGTGATCGTCTTAACCGCGCGAGCAGGCTGTTGGAGATTTTTGGGGCCCTTGGCGTGGACCGGCCTGTCGACCATCCCGCCTCGACGCCCGCTTGTCCCTTTGGCGGCGAACGAGACTTCTCCGCCTCCTCTTCTTATTCCTCTTATTCCTCTTTCCTCCGACGCTGACGCCGCATGCTCCGGGTCTCTCCTCCTTACAACAGAACGGAGAGAAGATCCGAGCCGAATACACGAGGTTCGGGAGTGTTAAAGCCAAACGAGTCGTGGTAATCGTCGTGGTAAGTAAAAGTAAGAAAAAAAATCCGAAAGAGCGAGGAGGACACAGCGGTGTTCCACAAAGGGTCTAAATCTCACTATTTCTTGGTTTCGCCTCGGCGAACTGACATTTGTATCCTACGAGGACGCTTACGCGTTTTACCACGAGGAGCACGTGCATACTCTCGTGTCGCGTCTCCTCAGCTTCGCCTCCTCCTTCGACGACGACTCTGCCCCACGTTTATTCTTCATTTCTTTTATTTATATGGCTCCGGCGAGGCTTTTGCGTAAATCTCGACACACGTTTTACACCTCACACCAGAAGCTCGAAGTTACGGGCCCTCCGACTGCATAATCTACCCGAATCAGAGGTGAGAAAAATCCACGTGGATTCCGAGTGGATGACATTATTGTGGGACAATATTTCATGTTATTCCGACCACAGATTACAATGAGAGAAAAAACGTCACAATCCCGTCTGAAAAATGTCGGTTTTTTTTCGGAACTAACGTCACACGAGAAAACGTCACTTCCGGTTTGGAAATCTCAGTTTTTGTCCGGAAGTAAAGCCATATGAGCAAGCGTCACTTTCGGTTTCAAAATTGTTTTTTTTTTACCTGAACTGACATTTGCTCGTACCTATGACGTCGCTTTCGTTTCAAAAGTGAAATTTTCAAACCGCAAATGACATTGGAGAGACCATTGGTAATTTTTCTCTGGAATGTATTTCGAATTCAGCCAGCGATAGACCAATTACGACACGAATAAAAGGGCAACGATGTAAAATATCGAATTGCTTCCGATTTCGAAACAATATCGTGACACCGGCTTTTTAAGGGTGCGATTTGTAGATTTTTCTTGTCGCGCTGAAGGCTCGAGGGATTCACATTTCCGTGCTTACACGCATGTTAAATGTTGTACAAACGTGGGTAGAGCAACATATCGAGATACGCGGTCCCTCGGTGCGTTAAAAAGGCCTCCACCGGTTCCCAGACTCGGCGCAACCCTCGACGCCCTCGGATTACTTTGATTTAATGACTTGCACTGGCGAGGGTGCAGTGCCATTCGCGGGCTAAAAAAAGGATCGTGGCAATGTTTTACCTACGATAAGTCGCACCGAGGTCGCCGTTTGGGTCCCGCGACCGGAAGACAGCCGCGTCTGGAAAGGGTTCTCCGATCATGGAGTTCATACTCAACGGGATATCCCTGCTGATCTCTCGGGATACGGGAACGACACGCGCACGACATTAAACGAGATGATGTGTCAAAACAGAATATACGGGAGCTGCGCGGAGCACCCCGGTCCCGCTCGGGGTCAGCCGATGGGAGAGCGAGCCGGTGCACGCACTTAATCTTCTTTTAATCCCGTGATCCAGAAAAAAAAGACGAAGAAACGGGACCAAAGGGCGACGACGAAAAGATTATGTCCCGACCGATGATGGCTCTACTCTATACTCCAGAGGTAACGGGTGCTCGCAATTGAGTCCTCGCGGCGACTCAATCGTTTTCTATCGTCGAGGCGAGAAATACATACACGGACAATTTTATTTATTTTTTTATATAACTGAAATAAAATATTTTTTTTATTAAATATTTTTATAACTCGATTACATTTTATGTTAGCAATGAATTATTAACCGTGCAATCAAAACTGATACTTTTTCGTGGGAAATAAAAAAAAACCTACGGTCGGTGGAAAAAAAATATATTAAATCCGGATGGAGATAAATTTTTTTTTAATTATACAAACGAACAAAATTGTTATGACGAGAGGTATGCGGTGAATACCGGAGTTCCAACTCGGTGATTGGACATATTGACCATTTTTTTTCCCAGACAAGTTAAATTAATTTTACCGGAAAAAAAAGTAGCTGCCATCGCGACGAGGCGAAAAACGTGAAACGACGAAAATTATAAAAATATTTAAAAAGCAGAAAATTCATGAATCGAAGTGACAATGTCGAGAATGCCTCATCCGACTTTCGGCAGACAAGTGGCCGATGGGCCGGCATCACGGTAATGTTCGTATAACCATTCCTACGATCTCTGTATCACGGAAGTTTTACCTCCCGCCCGTAACTCTATTCCATCGCGGCGGTCCGTTGTTGTTTTCGCTCTGTGACGCCTCTCCCGCCCACCCTCGCTAATTCGACGTTAACGAGCGGCGAACACGCGACTGTGATATGCCCGCAGCGCTAAAGCTGGCGATAATTGCCCGGATCGATAAGCCCACCGTTGAACAACTCCGAGCAGTTCATTGCCGGCGAACAGTCGGAAAGCGAACGGGCCCGAGCTGGAGTCCGAAAAGTGAAAATCTCGATACTCGCACGTGCCGCTATCAATAAATCAGTGACAGAAGTCAGCGGGAACGGCGAGGGCGGCGATGGCGGCGGCGGTGGTGGTGCACTTAGCCGGGCGTCTAATCTATTATTGAGATTGTCACTCGGCAGTGACTCGACGAAACGTCAGCCGGCGCTGAAGCGACGAACTCTCGAACGTTTCGGTCGTTTCCCGCTCGGTCTCGCCCTCCGCGCGCCCGAAACTGCCGGATAACTTCGGTAACGCTATTACTGTATAGATAGATTGACTGTGTGTGTGTGTGTATGTGTGTGCGAGAAGAACCGACTGACATCGGCGGCGGGGTTGCCGCGGAAAAAGGGGATGTGAAAAAGAGGGAAATACCAGGTTCGGTATTATGGTGAGAGCCCGATGCTCTCTCCCTCCCCTAGCATCGCGCCGGGCACCGTGATTTATTTCACGAAACGATATCGACCGGAAGTCCTGCCATTTGTGAACCGGTACTTAAGCGCCGCGCGGCATCCCTCGGGCTCTTGACTGCGGAACCGTTTTTTTATTCCTCACTGCGAGCTTATAAAATACTCTTTTTTACAACTTTAGGAAATTGTATTTTTTTTCTTTTTTTTCCCTCGAGTTTTATCTGAAATCGGAGCACTACGTGCCGGAGCGATCGCTCTGCTGAAGGTTTTGAGGTAATCGAGTCGCGTTTGCGAATCTTCTCTGCGACGATTTTCTGTGGCATGGGTTTTGGATGGAATTTTTTTTTTGGATTTTAGTTTCGGCGCCTCAAAAATAAGTACCGGGAAAAACTTGACAAAACTTTCTCCCCGAGGAATCCAAAACTTGACCGACGCACTTCCTCACAGACTATATCTAATCACAAGGCTATATTTAAGTCCGTTGTACAGTAGAAAAGTACCGACCCGCACTACATACTTCGTTCAATGCAGAACCAGCTCCTTCGACCATTAATTCATAATCGATTCTAGTTCCTCTTCTATTTGCCTCCGTGTAATAAATCGCGAGTTCCCGATCCTCATATTAGGACCTGAGAGTCAACTGGTACTTCATCATTGCGACATGTATCTCGTCCCTCTCGCAAAGCACGACTGGCGCACGTCATACGCTGTGCAACGACCCGTTTTTGCCCCATCCCGAACCGCCGCTTCGTCCTCCATCCACTATTCGCAAAACAAGAAAATCCCGACGAGAAAATACAGTCTCTCTCATCGCCGTTTCGCCGGTTGATGCAGTGCGCAGAGATCGCCGAGGGCAATAGAACTGTCCGTCGATGTACAACCGACTCCGACGTAACATCCTCCGCGTTGATATATACAAATAAGAAACATGCGTAACGCATCGTGCCGATAATAAATCAATGGGTAATTAAAGATTAACGGTACGCGAGGAACTCGCCTCGCGATCGCGCCAGGTACGTCCTGCGATACGCTATCCTGGGTGTAGACGTGCCATTGCGCACACGTGTTCCTGTGTGTACCGGCTACAGTGGGATTACTACGGTCGCGGATAGGAACGACGAGGAGCGCTCGCGCGCGCGCGCGCGGCGGAGTTGATGTATGAATGATTTCATCAAAGGTTATCCATCATCGCTTCGCCTCACGCGCGCGCGCTGAGATGTTTGATGGTGCCGCTTCTGCCGTGTGTACCCTATCTGGCTTGCACACTATAAATACTGGCGGTGTGTATATCCCGGCAGCCCCACGCTGCTTCTCATCGAGCGTACTCGCTAATACATAACGTGTACTAATACACCAAAGACACTGTAGAACCACGATGAGACCCCATGAAAGATACTTCGGTGCATGTCCGAATGCGCCATGAGTCAGGAATTGCAGTATTCTCGTACGTTTCATCGTACAGGTACATAAGTTACCGGGGATCCAGGCTGGTATTACATACGTAACCGAGATATCCAAACGTATTCTCATCTCGCCGGCGAACACACACCGGGTCTTCCGTGCCGAGGATCTGTCGGCGCGATCGGCCTGCAGGAAACCCCACGACCGACCGACGGAAGGAAACGTAATTGCCATTCCTACAGCGTTCTTCAAACTGTACGACGTAATGCCTGTGAGACCAACAAGAAGTACCAGGAGATGATAGGCCTGTGGCGCAAGCTTCACGTACCCGCGAAGTACGGCCATACTTCCGCTTCATTTGTTTTTTTTTTCTTTTTTTTTCTTCTATGTGGAGGCTAATGAAATAATCATAGATCGGTTGTGGTAGGATCGTTGGAGACTGGTCCGTTTTCTCTGGCGCAGTATTCAGATCCTTCGGCATCAGTGAATAGGGGAGAGCGGGGCAAAACGGGATAATGCGAAAAAACGCAAATTTCAAATAATTTTTGTATGCTACTAAGTTGTTATATTCCAATATACCGGAAGTGGAATCTTTAAATATCGTGCATCAATTAATCAGACGCGGCTTTTGCTAATGATTCCATATTACGCGTATGGATCCATTACCGAAATTTCCCCTTTAGGAAGCTCGATAGCAGGGGCGGCGTTTGCCCTCCAGAGCGCTTTACAGAGCTAAGAAAATAAAAATAAAAATTATGTTTAACGATAAATCTAAGTTATTTCCTGTACCAAAACGATTAATTAACCCGTCCACAAGTTTACACGTCACAATAAAAAATCCTTTTCAGTCGAAGTCCCTGAATTTTTTCGAGACTTCTCTGCGGAAGAAATTTATCCAACTCATGCAGTGTGTGCCCATACAACATCGCACAAACTTTTGCATCCTGACGCGTGTATGAATTAGGATTACATGGATTTCCGCGGTGAGCCAGCGTAACTTATACACTCGTACTTCAATTCGTCGAGTAAATCGTCGAGTGCACACATAGGCGCCGAGAGATGCATATTAAGTTCGCTTTAATATACCCACCGTGTATCTCCGAGCTCGGTATTATTTGCGTTTATTTTCGTATTTCCCCGGGTAATTTATCTGTCTGCCTTTTCCCGCTCTCCCCGCTCTTCTCGTGAGAGGGTAGACCGGCGAGTTGAAGTTCTGATTAAGGACATCGCATAGCTCGTACCTGCGGAAAGGTACGAGAGCACCGAGAATTTCTTCCCTTGCTTCCACGATACACCGGACAGTGCGATGATAGCGAACGTGTGTATTATGATGCGATAACGTGTGCGTGCCGAAGTCTCGTTGCCTCCGCACGAGCGGATATCCAGAGCGCGCGGAGCTTCTCGTGTTTTCGTACGAAAAAGAATGGGATCGCAGCTAGACGAGGAGCAGAATTGAACGGAACGAAACGAAAGTAAACGAAATAATACTAGCCCGACGAGTTGCTGTTGTTGCCCGGTTCGGCTCACCGACCCGACAACACTCGACATGTCCAATTACACGGCTCCTCGTGTGCCATTCACGCCACGGAACCGAAGGGTGGCAGCTTCTTCTTCTTCTCTTCTTCTTCTTATTCTTCCACTTCTTCTTCGCTTTTTCTCCCTTCCTCGTCTTCTTATTTCTCTTCAATCTCTTGGCGCCAGCGATAGCGGTAGCCTTCAGCCCGAAACGAGATACGGAAAGCAGCTGAACTTCACGATTCCTTTCGACACTCATCAACGAAGAAAAGAGGAAGAACGAGAATTCCCGAAAAAAAGGAAATGAACAAGTGTCAAGCTAGGATTAAGAAGCCTCGTTAATTGCGAACACATGCGACGGTTCCACCAACAGTAAATCTTGCGTCGAATAGTGTAACAGGAATGTGGACGAAGTCACGCTGGCGGCGTCAGATTCTCGGCGCTATCAACGCGATGCGAGGTCGCGAGTCACGCTCGCAGATGGCGCTGCGCGTGACTCGATGCGAGCTTGATTTCGATCCTGATCGAACGGCGGCGACGTCGTTAATCGATCAGGATCGGCCGCCTTCCGTTTGCGGATTCGCCCAACTCGGGAGACGGATGGAAGGCGAGGAATGCTTGAAAGTTTGACGGAGGCACTGAGATGGGTGAAGGTCGACCCGAGACGTGCGATTCCCTTGATTTTTCTAGATCACAAGGGCCTTGATTTTTCATCATCTTGATTTTTCCAGATTACAAGTCCCTTCTGACGGTTTACATACCGGGTTCGCGACGAGTTTCCTTCACTGGGAGTATCCTTCCAGTAAACGTAGTTACCGTCAATTAAGTCCCGCTGATTTCGAAATACGCCGGAAGAAGAAACAGAGAACCGATCAGATCGTGAACCGAAGCAAAGAGATTCAGCGAATGACGGTGAGGCAACCGGACTAATCCTCGTTCCACCTGGAAAGAGAAGGTTCGCTTCATGCATCGTGGCTCCCAAGTGAACGTTCCCTATCCTCCGGGTGTACACAGTCGATGGATAAATAGTAAAAGCGAATGACGGAGAACGATAGAATCGAGAGAGAGAGAGAGAAGGACGAAACGTTAGAATCGCCTAGTCGATCTTATCGATACTCGGCGATTGGATCTGCCTCAGAGATCTCACTCATTGTCAGCTTCTTTTCCGATACCGACTGAGGCACGCTGCCGATTAAAGTATTCACCGGTCCGGACGATTGTAAGTGAAAATCTCGATCGATTCAGGATACATCGAACGTGACAGAGAAAAGGAATGATGCACAGTGAAGATCGGTGAGAGACGAAGCCAATGCGCGGTTTGCCCTCCAGCACAGAGACTGGATGAAGCTCTCGCTGGGCATAGAATATCAAGAAGATCGTCGGGGCACTCTCTCCCGTCCGAGCTATAGAATTTCTCCGTCTCTATCAATCCTTCGGGTTTAATCCCTAATGCGAGAACAATCGGCTATGAATCGTATCGTTTCGATCGTTGACTCCTCTGGCCTCTCATTGATGGCCCCGAACGGCGTTCCCTCGATTGAGACCGGCCAGACCGATCGAATGCAGTAGTACCATCAGTAAATTTTCAAAGACCTTCACCAGCTAACATGGAAGTCTCTCTTAACCTCTTGGCCATTCCCTCGCATCCATCTCTACTCGACGTACGGAGCTTCCTCCGCCCGAGTGCTACAGAGTTCACGATCCAGACCAAACGAACGATCCAATCAGCGTCGTTTCGTACAAGAAAAAATTGATCGATGTAATCGTCGGTCATCCGAGTCGTAGGAAAGCAGGATGGAAACCGGGAAATCGAAATAATAAATCCGGAGGAGCCCGATAGCCGGGAGCCCGGAATCGGACGCGAATGAAGCCATGGTCGTTGAGCAGAGCAACAGGCGAAGGATCGCCCGGTACCGCACGAATTAATGTCATCCAAGTTCCGCATTCCGGACAGTCACCGAGGTAGTTCTACCAGAGTAAGAATGTATTCCGTTCCGCCTTTGGGTTCTGCTCTTTGCTTTGCCCCTTTGGAGACAGGCCGGTGCGCTCGGCCTCGCCGGGAAGCGGTCGCGAACAGATCTGCTGGCCGATTCTTTTCGATCTCGAAGCGCCTCTTTGCCGTGGAGAGGCGCTCGGTCTTTCTTCGTTTGCGACCGGACCCGGGCACACTTGACCCTCTGAGACCAGGAATAATGAAGGTGTTCGCGGCGAATGACCTCTGACTGACTAGCGGGTTCCGGAGAACTTTGGGCACGTGGAGATTGGTAGCGATTCGGCGCAACATGCAGGAAATTCAAGTGTGGGCCAGGTAGGGTAAGAGTCCGCAACATGGAACATGGGGGTTCGATTTTCGTGCGACAATTGAACGGGTGACACGGTGTTATTAGAACTGGTACCTAATTCAGGTATTGACAGAAAAACCAGTGATTTCGCGTGTCGCCAAGCCGAGTACCCTCGAGTTCGGTGGACAAAGAAGAGGCGGAGGAACAGATCGCGTCGTTCAGGCAGTTCTTCGCTCTCAAAGACGGCAACATTTGGTTCGACTCGACCGAAGACATTGCATTCGACAAAGGTCCCAGAATGCCCGATTCGCAAAATTTTTGGGATCGAATGAGCAGATAATTTTAGGAGATGCGCCTTCCGCCATACGTTGAAGACCCGCCGTGAGTTCGACCCAATGGCGAGGGCGACGCCGACGACCGGAGTGTTCGTGTCCTGCGAATGCAAATTTCGTTCCTACCGAGAATCGTGTGGAACGTCCTTACGGATGGAAATCGAACGGATGGAGAGAGGGAGAAAGAAAGAATAAAGAGGAGGATGGAGGAGGAAAGAAAGGTCGCACAGACGGTACTCCACCAAGGTTCCTTGCAGTTTAGCCTCTTGAGCCTCAGTCCTCGTCCTTCTCTCCGTCTGACCTCTTTATTTAGTTCTTCCTTCTCCGTTCCACTGTCCCGACTAAGAGAGAAGTCCTCGTCGTCGTCGACCGGCAAGAGAAACTAATTAAGACACGGTTAATCTCTCGGAACAGAATTTCATGATCGATTAGCATACCGATAAAGAATCGCGGGGGTTAGCTTACCGGCAGCCGTGCACACGACCTTAATTAACGTAAGCGATCCAGATCCTTTCTTTTTCTTCTGGTCTCCTGTGCAGTATGCACTGCACTGTGTGCTATACCGTATGTCTATCTGTGTCGCGACTTTAAGCTCAGTCGTACCTACCTCTCCGCGCGTTTGTTTCTTCGTGTTCGCCTCTCTTGCCTCCCGGTGGTTAATTCCTCGGTCTCCTCCTCGACTGCGCTTTGGCGCAAAAAATAGGTAATCTTCACGACGGCCTAAAAAGGACCGATGAGGTTTGAGTGTAATGAATCAATTTCACCGAACATCGAAAGAGAGAGAAAGAGAGAGGGGATAATTTATTTCGTGCTCTGAGGCAATGCCCTCTAAGATCACGGTGCCAAATCCAGCGTACATGCAGTATGCAGTGAAAGCAATAGTGAAATGAAGCATCAACGAAACATCAGAAATTGAAAATAGAAAACTACTAGATTACTAACTGAGATTAAGAACCGTAGCATGTGAAACAAGACGTAAAACGAAGGCAATCGAAAATTGAAGTAACTCAACTAAATTAACTTACTAAACCAAATTTAGAACCAAAGACAACTACAATCTAAATTAATGCAATCTACATTACGAACTAAAGATCTGGCTGATACATCTGCCGCATATCCCGCATAACTCGCACAAAGGTGTAAAGATGTGGGTTAAAAGTGGTGAATATGGTCGGGCACCTGTATCAGTGATTTACGTGTCAAAGCGGGTGGTCCATATTCATCAGTTTTGTCCAATACGAATTGACCACGATTAAGATTGAAACAAATTTTGGAGTCCGTTTGGACCACACGAATCCTGAAATGTAAGTTTTACTCGGTAAAAAAAAAACAATATTTCAGAAATAAAATATGCCGACAGGTAAATGTACAAGAATAATAAAATGTCGATTCTTTCTCAAACCGTTAAAAAAAATATCGATAAACGCGTATCTTAATTAGGAGCGTGACTGCCCGTAATCGAGTAAGAGCAAAGCCAGCGAGTGCGAGGGAGAGATGACTGGGTCGTTTAAAATACTAAAAGACCCGGCACCGTCGGTAAATTGGCCGGAAGGTCTGCGAGGAGTTCGGAAACGCGAAGAGCCCGGTGAGTTCTCGCCGGATGGTTATTTATGAGATATTTATGTATTAGGTGCTCGGGGCAAACAGAGCACCGACATATCCGTTCGGGTCCCGAGACTCTGTTGCCGGGTGTTGCTGGGAACCCCGGAGAACGAGACACCCGAGCCACACCTTCCACCTCCGCGGCTTCGCAGCATCAGTCACTCTCGGAGGAAACGCTTTGATCCTAATAATGTCCTGCTGCTCGGGAGAGCCCGAATGGCATCGAGCACAGAGAGGAACGGAATCGATTCCGTTGGCGGTCGTTTAAGCCGTCACCAGCCAGAAACGCCAATCGAAATTCCAACATCCCTTTCATCCGACCCTCTCGTCTCAACAACGATTCGATTACCGCTGTATCTCCGTTCCACAATTACCTTTTTTTGTTTGTTTGCAATATCGAACAGCTAAACTCCATCTTCGCTGTGCTCTTTTGTGTTCGTTATCGTGGAAAAATCCACGTTCCGAGGCCGAGGAGGCAAAGCAACGATTCCGCAACAGCGAGCGCAACAGGCTGACGGTTCATCATCTCAGATACCGAGCGAAACGGGGTTAATCGATACGCTAATTTCGCGTAACAGCGAGGAAATAATTGCGAGGCCGTTTTCAACGACCGAAAGGGTTATGCTAAAAACATAATTAATGAGGAAGCAAATTGGCCGAACTGAGAGTACGGAGGAGATATTATTCGTTGGGGTCTTTACGTCGTTCGCAATCCTCGGTGATTATGCTCGGCGAGGATTTCATTCTTCACGCTCTCGCCCGACCGAGTTCTCGCAGTCCTTCTCGCGCACTTTTCACCTCTTTTTCTTCTTGTCGTCTTTTTTTCTTCTCTTTTGTCTCTCGCTCTTTCTCATCGCGTTGCGGCGTATGCACCGATAACTCACCGGAGCACGGGCTAGTCCGCACGTAGGTGTACCCGGGGAGGCGCATGAGCGGGGTCCCTCCTGGTGCTCAGGCATGAGCCCGGAGATCACGCACCTCCTCGGACATGACACGGTAATTGTCCCGGGGTACTCACGTGTCACGATATGGTAATCGCTCATGAGCTAATTGTTCCATATCCTCGCGGTTGGACCTCTCTGCTCACTCTCTCCTTCATCTTGGGACGGAGAATGCTACATTAAGGAGTCCCTTCGTCGTTCACCTTTGCGCTCCTGCTCGTCGCGAGAGTTTCAGACTCTCGTGACCGCGATGCTTCATGAATGAACGGAGATCGCCAAACTCCCTTTTTCGAAAGTTGGCCCACCTCACATCTCCGTCACCGATCTGCGCATTGCCTGAGCGGAATAAATGGTTTTGCTAAACTAAGAACAATGATGATCGTTCATTGATAATTCATCGTCGGGGAAGCAAAACTGTCTGCTGCTAGAGTGAAAACTTATCTGCCCCAGGGAAATAGTTTGTTTTCCCTGTGTTAATTAAATAAATTAGTTACGGTATCAGAGTTCATGCCGACCCAACAAATGTATGTTTCTCCGTGGGGTATTTTATTGAATAATTAATGCGGAGGTAGAAGAAAAAGTAACAAGTATCAGAAAAGCAATGTCAAGTGATTTTTGCCTCTAAGTAAACGCTGAGTTTTACGCCGACGACTCCTATCGATTTGGCAAGTTTCGCGCAATTTGACACAAAACGCCAGAGCACCAATTTGTGGCCGGAGAATTCATTTCGCGGGCACTTCAGGCAGTAACATTGATAAAATGCGCGCTCCTTGCCTCGATGCAACAGTTGAACCGTATAAATAATGCTAAAATTTCGAATTTCAAAACTAGAATAATGTTTTCCAATGGCGAAATGAGAAATTTCCATCGACAGCCGGTAAAGTCCCGTTATACGATCAACGTTGGTAGAGCGTTAGCTGCGATTCTTCCGACAGTAGAATACGACTCCGTTGAATAGAACGGAGTGTCTCTCCCTCTCCCTGTCGAGAACAACGCAGCAGCGATGCCATGGGAGCACAACTTGGCCTGCAGTAGTTGACCCAATTAATCACTCGAACTTCCGTCCAGGCAATTGATTGTTCGTTCGAGCGAGAGCGTAATGACGAAGGCATGTCCTCGTCGTCGTCATCGTCGAGCGCGTTATTATATTGCGTCGGGACCGAACTTCTCGATTCGATTATAAAGGAACTGGGTCGCGTGAACGCTCATCTTCCGTCCGTCTTCCGTTCGCGAGACGTCGATGACAATAAAAGTACTGAGTGCGACGCTGCGACGATATTTTTCGAATACCGCGCTCGCCTCCGGGTCACGTTTTACAGCGGTGTGCCCGGGATTTTTTTTTTTTTTTTTTTAATTGCCAACGTCGTAAAATTATTTACGATCTACATCGACTGTGTATCAATAAACTCTTATTTCACCTCCGCCTCCCCGACGAGGAGACACAGCAATACGAGGATGCCCATAACGGGCTGCTACAAAAATTAAACGTTTGTAATTGAATATCGTATCGACGAACAGACATCCATCCAATCGTCGTTCGATAATAATGAATCGGTCGTTGCTTTGGTTATTTTTTTCTATATTTCGCAAGTCACGCACCCTCCCGCCAGCTCGTAATAGTAATGGATCCTCGCTCTCGCGTGGCTCCCTCGATCCTTTGTTGACCAGCCCGAACTTCGATCGGAGTTCCTTAAATCCACCTTCTTATCGTGCCGCGATCTATAATTAAACGATGATGGACCTCGAGATATATTCTTGCGTCGTTCAGTGTAATTTCAATTTTCTATGGGCAATGTAACGGTTCGGTGACCTCGTCTTGGGACTTTGGGTGCGTACTGGACAATCTATGCAATACGCTTCTTTTTTGTTCCTGAAATATTGTTTATGATGTGTAGCATTTTTTATAATCTTTGGTTCCTGAGAAAGGATGCTTTGCTTTCGTGAATTTTTTTTGTTGAGGTTTTCATGTAAAACACGTTCAGAATGTTCCAAAACGTCGAAAAATTACATTTATGAAAAAATTCTGGATGGATGTGTGTGTGTCAAGCTTGTAAAATTCAACCGTGTGTAACTCAAGAATTTTTATCTACAATAAAAAAATAAAGATTAAAATAATGATTAAAAATGAAATACAAAATTTCATTTTTAATCTACAACATTTTGATTCCGAACTGTCAATTTTGTTGTAATTTTTTTAATCAATGGGAAAAAGGCTTAGAATTAATTAAGTTAAAAGTAGAATTATGAATTTCCATTTGTACCTCCTATTCCTAAAACTTGCACGACCGTACATAAAAAATGGCCCCATTATCGACCCGTTATCGTTTAGTTTTGGGAAAGGCACGAAAAGCCAACTCTAACAAGGAGAATTTCTGTGAAACGTTTCCGATGACGTTTGAGTGACGGTTGCACTGGGAGGTGAGGATAGACCCGGAGAATAACAAGAGGAGCAAGAAGAACAAGAAGAAGAAGAAGAAATAATAACGGCAGATAGTCGAGAAGAGATAAGGCGAAACTGACGTTCACCCGCTCGAGCCATAACCTTCCTCGTTGTTGCGCGAGGCTTCGGCTGCTTCCCTCAGGGGTTTCCGTTTGTGTATTCGATTACGGGGTTCCCACAATGCTATTTTCTTCGACTCTCACACTGCAAGATGCATACACACGATCCGCATATAGCAACCCGCTTGTTGTACCGGGCCTGGCGCAAGACCCACAAGATCGTTCAACCGACCAGCATCATCATCGCCATCAACGCATAGCTCGTAGCTACAGATCCAGCTGTGTACATCGGGGTTATGAAAGCTATTCTCTAGTATATAAAAGCATAGCACAGCCTCGCCCATCGCCAGAAGTGACGGCTCTTTTCCGTACGATGTGTACATGATACGGTATACCTTGTCGTAAACTCACGTACGAATACCCATGTAATCACCCCCCGAGCCTGGCCAATCGCACGTCAACCGAGGTTGAGTCCGAGCATGAAGAAAATAGATTGTTGAAAAGAAAACTTGGTGATGGAATAGAGGGCGATGGATTTAGAAATGAATTAACTCGCTGAGCGAGACACACGGAGAAGAGGGCTTAGTTGCTTCAAACAACTGCGCGGTTAAATTTATCCGGGTAATTTAGTTGGCTGGGCTAAGAAATTAGGTGGCTGCTGAACAATTATTTGATTTGGTAAATAAATTATTCCGGTGTCAAAAAATCGGTTGGTTGCCAAATGATTGGCTGGCGATCAATTGATTAGTTAGTACACAACTGATTGGGTGGAAACAGATTGGTTTGCAAACAGATTGGTTAGTAGACTAACTCGGATCGGTTGGCAATCGACTAATTCGCAACCAAGAGATTCGTTCACAACTGAAAGGCATACGGCAGAAAGATAATACCAATCGAATCGCACAATAAATCGATTTATAGCCCATATCGACTATTCTCGAATAAATCCGAAAAATTCATAACAAGTCGCTATCCGCGTTATCGTACGCTAGTCTCGCTAGAGGCTGCGAGACGTTTGCGTCTGTCGCAGAGGTTTCTGTCTGTCGCAACCATCCTTTGGCCCGATCGTAGTGAATAAACGTGCGTGCGCCGCATAAGTTGATCTGATTCCACTCGTTCTTCTACCTTCTCCTCTTCCCATTCTCATCCTTATCCAAGCTTCGGTGAGCCTCGAGTTTGTTGCATATCGACACAGGGATCAGCTATTTTATTCACCGGCGATGTGCTCGCCTAATCTATCCGCGAAAAAGATGGGAATCGTAGATCCTACCGTAGAGCCGCAACGACGATGCGCTCTCGAGTTTGTTGAATCTTCTGCTCGTCGCCATGTGACTCGGCGTTTTCTTACACAGCATGGCTAACCCGCAAGTGCATATACAGGGTGTTCCAGAATGATTTTCGAATTTTTTTGCAAGGACAAGTTTTCAAATTTAACTTCAATGACGTCTTCTAACGTATCAACAAATTTTCACATGTTAATAAAATATCGGTTCGTTTTTTCAAAACATAGAAAACAAGTATTAGAAGAGTGCATACGATGAAGAAAGTTCTTTTACGATTTATAAAATTCAAAAACAATTCTCGTTGACACCGACAGACGATCATTTTGACTCACTTGCCTGTGACTGCGGGAGGATAGTTCGTTCTAATTGGCCTACTTATCAGTTCATTAATCATTATTACTCAATGACTAATGCTAATTAAAAAAAATATATATATATATCTAGCAATATTTATCAAGGGACAACCAGTTACTGCCCACCAAAAAATCCGAAAATCATCCTCGATCACCCTGTATACAATACGAATCTGCACGAGAGGCCAGCGTCACCACCCTGCCATCGGTCAATCAGGGATTTTATTCAGTAAACCGTGGGCCGCGCCTCAGCCTCAACCCAAGTGTATCGCATTAAACGTGCTCTCTCTCTTCCGTCTTGAAATCTCTTCCACCACTATTCGACCGATCTTCCTTCATCCCCGTCCTCACTCTTTGAGAATTTCGATGAATTATTCATAGCCTCCGACTCGATTCTGCGAGGGGCCCCGCGATTGTATCCTCTCGCTCTTCACCCTGTCGATTCGGCTCTCTTTGGCTTCGTCCCCCACCGGCATCCGAAATGCAGACAACGAGGTCCGGATTACAATAGCGTTTATCGTAACACCGATTCGAGAAATCCCATCGAAATCACTGCAAACCTTTCGGTTTTTTATTTTTCAATCCAAAAGACAATCATGAATTTTACTTCGATTTGTTTTTTCTTGAAAAAAATCCTTCAGGTCATTCCTCCTTGGACGACATAAAAAAGTTGGGATTCTCAAGAACATTATTAATTTTTTTGGCACCTGCAAACGTCATCATTGGTTCTTTAACTTAAGCTGCGAACTTTACTTTTAATTGTCACTGACATAGCAAACAGAAAGACATGTTACTATGTGACAAACAACATTTTTGTCACAGCGCATTTTACTTTTTTTTTGTCAAAGTTCATTTTACTGTGTGTTCTTGTCATCGCCTTTATCGCCTTTATCGTAGCCCAGATTCGATAAATCTCACATAATCGACGCAAACAATATTTGCGTCACGGCAATTGTCGCGGGTTCTACTTTTAATTTCTTCTTTAAAAAAATCTGCGCGATTTATTAACTGGCACGCGAAGCTCTCGTGCCTTTATTCATTGGTCGCACAAGGAACGAACGCGAGCTTGGCTCTTTGAGCAGGGTCAAGCACGAGAGAATGACGTTCGAGCAAACACCGCAGATCAGCGGCAACGACAACGGGGAACACCGCGGTGTAGGAAGAATTGTCGCGACCGGCTCTAGTTACCGTGGTATCGCCGGTGCGCGCACGCACACACGCCACCAAACGCAAAGCAGCATCACAAAATTTATCGTGGCATCCTGACTTTAATTTGCACGAAACGCTCGCGTGGCATGCAAACGGGACTCGCGACCCGTGGCACGTGGAAATGCGGGAACGAGCAACGATTCGCCATAGAAAATTAATAGTGTAGCGTGTGAAATGTCTCGACCCGGTGATACTTTCATATTTATGTCCTGTTGATGGGAAATAATGCAAAAAAAAAGGATTTCTCACTGTGTTTGAATTTTGTCTACTGGAAAGTGGGTTTCCTGGAAGAAAGCACAGAATAGTACCAGAATAGTATACTAGGGTAATAGGGTAATAGTGTAATAGTGTAATAGTTATCTGGGCCTTGGAGAGAGGCCCCTGGATTCCTTATAAAAGACACAAACAAACAACCTTCCAAAATATGTATAAGATATAAAGATTGCTAAAATCTTCGAATCTAATTTTCTCAGTGTCAGGATTGTATATATAGATTGAAGAACATTCCCTTCTATATCCCACAAGATATATTTTTCGTTAACGATTTTTAACCCAGAATCTGTAAAATACTTTCGATGTTCACGAATCGCTGCACTTTCCAGCGAATCCTATATTCGCAGGGCGATCAAGTTCTAGTAAAATTCTTTCCTCTCTTGGTCGCCTCCGAATCGCACGATCGAAATGTGAAACGAACTACGCTCAGAGATGGGAAAGGGTTAAAAGCGAGCTAGAGAAATTACGACTGATTGTATTACACTACCGGCAGCTCTGGCTCCGAGGCACAATATCTCCCGAACGATCGACGCTCTGCCTTCGCTATGCCGCTAAGTATTGCCGGTAATGTCTAGGAGATTATCTCGATATCTCAACAGAGTGATGGATTTTTTTCGTTATTAAAAAAAAATCTATCGAATTTTACGTATTACCACTATAGCGGCGAAAGACTTTGTTCTTTTGCTCGACGACTTCCGAAGAACGATTTATGCTAATTTCACGTTCGCACGCCCAGCCATGAGAAACGCAAAGTATTTTACCGTGCTAAGAACGGATTTCGAGCTATCGCAGAGAGTGTCGGTAGGATTGTCGTGCAGGTTCGTATGATCGTTTTGTTTTTACCTTCTGCACCGGTAGATCTTTGGCAGGCTTCCGTAACAGGAGAGCGACCATTACGTCACGATGAAGCGATATTATGGCGAGCAGTGCATGATCTCGAATGGAGGAATCGTGAGCTAGTCGAAACCTCAGCTGTCCAATGTAAATACCGTTATTCGTCGCGACGTCGAGAGATTTCGCTAAACGAAATCGCTACCATACACCACTTTCCCTCGCGACTTCTTTACCGTCCTCTCGAACCCCGGTGGGCCACGACACGCCGAGGAATTTCCTGGATCGCGACATCATTATTATACCGTCGAAGGAATCGGGTCTGCCTGTCTCGTTCGTGACATACGCTAAATAACTCTTAACGTCTTCTCGTGCGAGATACATTTCACCGCCTTATTCGTATTGGATTCTTTCGAGGCACCGAGCGCATACCCAAGTCCCTCCGTCGTTCCGACATACATTTGCATTGGAAAAATGTACGTGAACTTGTGTTCATCTTTTTTAAATATATTATAAAGATGTAAGGTTTAAGGTTTATTAAAAAAAAAACTCGAAATTAAATTTTCTCGTTGTTTCTATAGTCTTTTTCATTTGTCAACAAGTTTTTGTTTAAGAAAGTATGGCGACCAGGGATGTATACATGTTCAAAGTATGGCCCATGCATTCGTGATTTCTGTTTTAATTTCAGGGAAATCTCAAAATGTGAAGAACCTGTGTTTATGTCAATTTTTTCTCGTTACCTTTTTTTTCTGCGGTCGAGAATTAAACGAGGGAAGGCTCGACTGATTTAACGGCGCAAAGAGCCCAATGTCTTAATTATCGGACGAAAATTACCGTCGTAATCGACGATGTGCGATAAAGTTATCGACAGTCGATGCTGCCGGGTTCACGCGAGCTGCGAGGCTCCAGCTGCTTTCTCGGGCTGCTCTTGACGCGCGGCAAGTTAACGAAGCCACGAGAAAGTATTATTACTTCGGTATACAATATGCAATATATATCGGCTTCTCCTTGTTTCTTGCTTTCTTTCTCTCGGGCGAAAATGAGACGAAACGAACGAAGAGTTTCGATCACCTGCGTACCTTTAACTCACGGCAGTCCAACAAACGCAACCCTCCGTCATTCTCTCCGTCCTCTTCTCTTTCTCTCCGCCTCTCGTACCTTCATCGCGGCCAGCGCAACTCGAATTTCACGATAAAAATTCGGTACCTCGCCCGCAATAAATAACGAGGTTCCTCGGAAACTTAATGGCTACGGACGCGAGCGAGGGCTTGTTCACGGTTTACTTTCGAAGCGGAAGCTACGGAGCGGTGATACCGAGGAGAGGACGATTCCGCGGGGCGGCCGTGCATCTCTCGGCGAACCACATGCCCGTAATGTATATATACGCCGTACCCGCACGCACCGTACATCTCGAATACGTTCGAACGATATATACGGGGAATCGGCGGGTACCGCGGGCGTCCTCTGAAGTCACTGCGCGACAACTGAAAACGATCAAACTTTGCTCCCTTCCGGAACCTTCGACGACGTCAGTCAACCCTAATTTTGTACCGGCGATTCAGTGTCCGCAGATTATTTTTTGTGTCCGAATTTAACTAATTTTTCGAAATTTTAGATGAATTTTAGATGAATGATGTCCTTATGCTTTTTTGTGTTAGTATTTCGTCAGTGCCGCCAGTCTGCTACAATTATTTTATATCTATAACATTTTTGTATAATTTAATGCACTATTATGCGTTGGTGGGATTATGTAGGGGACCGACGGATAGACGGACGGACGGACGGACGGACTTCGGATAAAATTTTTTTGTTATTCTTTTCATTTTTTTGCGAATTAAGTGATTAGTGAAATATATATTATATATTAGTGAAAAATTAAAACTAATTGGTCGATATGCGTGAAATTCAGAGATTTAACGTTCGTCGAATGTCTCTCTGTTTAACACTGGCTTTTGATGCATTAGTAAAATAAATTGTTCATTATTCAACCGAGAATCCGATGGTGGGACGGGTCGGTGAATGCACGAACAGGAATTTTGAGTTTGGTAGAGATGATTGGCTTTGATCGGACCATATTAAAATTACGAAAAAAACGATATCTCCGTCCGCTTTTGATGCGTCACAGGGTGGTTTGATCCGGGAGAATTGCGCGTTAGAAAAATTCCAGCAACATCGGGAATTTCGAGTTCTGCGGTGAGGCCTCGTGCGCGTGGATTATCGGGTATAATTAGACGCTTCGTGCTCCGGAAAGCCCGTACGGAATTAGGGTTATTAAGTTATGCACCTGAATGTTATTCCACGTGTATGAGCTCTCGTCGTTCGTTGGCTCGATCTTCCCTCGCTGCCAATGTAAACAAGACACAACTGGATAGATTAACAGTTTTCGGGGTTCCGAGAGCGCAAACACTGCGCCACGAAGCAAATTCTTTTGAAGATATCGACGGTATTTCTTGATTTTTATCATTATTGACCATTTTTTAACTAACTTTTCCATTTTATTTCTATTTCTATTTCCACCAGGCAGAGAACCGGGCAAAAGGGCTATTTTTACAAATTTTTCACAGTATACAATTCAAGCGCTATTCGCACACCCTTAATATGAATAATTGGTGATAGAAAAATGCGTTTTTTTCTTTCAAATTATAAAGCATTATTCTTAATTGAATTTACGAAATGGCGGATTCCCAAAGTATGGAATGAATTCGATGACGTCACCGGCTCGTATCGTGTTCCCGCGATAGTGGCAGATCTCGTGCAGATCCAGCTCATACTTTATTCCATACTTGTGCCAGATCTCCCATTAATCCTACCTATTTTCAAGATTTTCGCTAACAACTCCAACCGGGTCGCGTCCTCGTTATCCAAACACAGGTACTCACATATCCTCTCCGCTATCGATCAGCGCCTCACCGACGCACTCACGAATTTCAGCGTGAAAATCCGGGTGACGAGAGCCAAAACTCGACATAATGAGATTTCAAGAAAATTAATTCCCCGGCCAAATCCTAAAATCTCCATTTCGTGAATTAATATAGTGTATACGAGGAGCGAAGTGGCCGAGTTTGACCAAACGAGCGTGAGAGGGTTCGAACGGTTAGGGCGCATGCGCGTGTGCGTGTGCGTGTGCGCGCACCACTCGCGAATATAACGAATCTCATAAATTCTAATTTATTCAAACTCACACCTACGCGCGTAGCGGCGAGCATTTACGCAACCCTGATATTTATTCATGCAGCGTAAGAAGCAGTGGCATATCAGTCAGTGGCGTCCGGGAGAGAAGCGGCGAACCAATGAGTTTTATTTTCTTTTAATTAATTAATTACTCGACCGTTCGCCGCGCCGTTCGCTCGGGTCGTTCGAAACCTGTATTCTTGTGTAATAATATCGTGCGGAGCGAGACCTACCAGCTTTATCGTCCCCCATTGTCGCGCCCCCGCTCGTTTTTTTTTTCGCATATGTTTTTTGCGCCAATATCAACGAATGTGCCACCGCGGCGGGCAACTCTTTAGCGTTTCTTTCATCGAACCGCGAGGCCTTTGCCGAAAGTATCTCCGAACTGATGAGCGGCGCTCTTCGAATACATCGTCCCGGTCGTTCCGAACGTTCGTTCGAGCCACCGAGCGCCACGATATACCCAAGCGAAATCCCATTTCCGGCGAAAGTATATACGCGTGACATTAGCGTTCCCGGGTTCACGCCCCTTCTGCAACACGTAATTACGTACGGGACGAGAAACTCCGACGACCCCGATGAACCGACGCGAACCCACAGCATCCACGAGCCACCACCGGCGGCAAACACGACGACTTCGCTTCGGGAACTCCTATTTTTGGCTCTTCCGAAGAGTTCCTCGTCGTTTTCTTTGAGTTTCTGTGACCTTTTTTTTCTTCTTCTTCCTCTTTCTTTTGCTTGCTTTATAGTCTTCCTCACGCCTACTACTCCGCCGTTCGAGATGCTGATGCTGATGCTGATGCTGGCACTGCGCGCTCGGTCGGATTAGTTAGTTGCCGGGCGGTTTAATAAAGGCGGACTGAAACTTAACTAGGGCCACGGACGGGAGCGGGCTGCCGTCTCGCACCGCAGAGAACGGTTCGTGGGTTAGGGAGGTTCCTCGCTCGCTCCCGGTAGCTATGCATAATTTCGAGGGAAATTTGAGAACGCACGTGGACCGCGCCGGTGGCTGACGCCGACCGGGGAGGAGGAGGAGGACACGTGAAGCGCGAAGATGAAGAAGAAGAAGTCGAAAGAGGTGGGAACCGAGGAGGATGAGAGGATGAACGAGGCAGAGGGGCTGGGCAGAGTTTGGACTCAAAAGAGAAGAATAAGACCGAGGAGGGGGGAAGAGGATGAGGAAGAGCGAAAGGGTCAAGGCAAGAGTTTTAGTGAGATTTGTACTTCCTGACGAAAGTTTCTTGCAGTTTGCGTGGAAAGCACCTTTCGAGGATTCGACATCGACTCTGCTCATCGAGCCAATTTTATCTGGATTTTGTGGAGGAACCAAGAGAGATATTGTGTAAAAATTGAAGGAAACATTTTATCGGACACTGAGAAAAAATTACATAGTTAAAGCAACAATACTGACTTTGTACCATAAAAAATAGTCCCCAAGGGGAACGTTTACATTTTCTAGTTACGACAATCACAGAAAATCATGGTTGCAACTATAATTATAGTTTAATCATTTGAAAATATACTATCAGAAATTATCTATATAGAGGTTTCCCTGGGAACTATTGGTATAGTAGAAAATGCTATCCTTCTTCTCAGTGTATTATCGGAAAATTATAGAAGTATTGGAACGCGGTGAAAATGGTTCGGATAAAAAAAAATTCGGATAAAAAAAGATTGATTTTTGCCATGTCTACGCAGATCATGGTGCGCCGAGCACGGGGCAAAACGTCCCGCGCGATAAATCGCGGTGCATCCAGGCAAAGAGCGAGAAAGACGGAAATCTCCGAGGCTCACTTTGCAACGATCTCGCGGCTCGTAATCGCCAGCTCACTCGCGAAATATTCGTAGACAGATAATTGCGGCTATAAATTCAAGATTAATCGAGCCCAACGCTGCCTGTCGTGGCCTCTCTACTCTCTCTTCGGGCTGCCTCTCTCTGCCTCACCGGTTCGCTACCTTCAATTCGCGCGAAATCCATTTCGGTTTATAAATCAATCGACAATTTCGCTGGCCGCTTCCACGCGCTTTGGGCCTCGCCTTCTTTCCGATAAGCGAGGAAGGGTTGCCGGCGAAATAACAAATTAAAAATGCCCGGAAGAACACGCGCCCTAGCCTTTCCGTTGAGAATGCGGAGCTCGGAATGATACGATGTTTCTGAATAATGAAGCTTGCCCAATACTTGCCAATCTTCAGTCAGCTTTGTCAGTCAGCTTTCAATTGAAAGTGATGTTAGACCGGAAATACGTGACTTCCGGTCGAAGAATGAGATTTTCATATCGGAAGTGACGTTTTCCTGAGTATCTGCCCGTGACGGACGGACGGACAGGTGGATAGGCAGACAGAAGGACAGTCGGACAGACGAACAGACGGTCAGAGTCATCGATATATTTTCGTAACTATGTATCCGTAAAACACGCTATTATTTTTCTCCGGTGAGACATCAAATTCTATATTAGCGCGGGAAAAGAAAATTGTTTATCGCTTCTCGTCAATTTATCAACTCCAACAGCTTCGCACACTCCATGGAAAGAGGAAAAAAGTAAAAAAAAAAATATTCGATCCCGCGAGCATGATCATCGGCGATCTTTGTCCTTGAAGTGAAATCTCTTTTCACTCTGCAATCTACCCGGGACAAGTAGATATTCCGTGCAAACAGGGCCCGCGTGCCCGTCGGAACGCACCGACGATGCCTGGCATCCCGGAGTAAAAGGAACAATTTGCCAAGTCGTCCATGACCTTCGCTTGTCCGATATATCCAGCACAAAGTGTGCGCTGTGCGATATTGCGAAGAGTGCCCAGGCGCGGTTCGAAAGTGTGCGCGCTCGACGGTGAGACGAAAGCGCTACGCCGAGAGAACAAAACACCCTCTCGAGGCGCGCGATCTCGCGCGATTTAGGGCTCTTAATTATATGTGCGCGGAATCGAACACAGAGCCCGTGTCCGAGAGGAGCGCGGACCTGGCTCTCTCCAAGTGAACGCGGGGGAGTTGCCCGGTGAAACACACTTCTATCCTTCCTTCTCCGACTCCCGCCTTAAGGATGCAGTTCCCTCGCACTCCCCGCAACCAACACACACGCGAAATCCTTTACCCGACACCTATGTGCGCATTATGTACACGCTTTGCGCGCGTTATGAATATAAGTATACGGCTCATATAGGCTGACGCGTACAGCGAACGGACCGAAAGGGGGGTACGAAGCGAAGGGTCGGGGGGAATATGTGCTGGATGCGGAGGCGTGGTACGCCCCGAGCGTTGATCAGGGCTGGCCAAATCTCTCACACAAATCCGACTTCAATGCTCTTCGCACACACATCCACCGACAAAAGGCCTCCGAGCGAATAATACACACAATACAGTAGAAATTCCGATAAGCTCTCTTTTTTTTTCGTCACTTTTTACCGACGAAGGGGAAATTGCGGACTAACGAAATAAAAAAACACAGATACGGAGTATAAGAATTGAAGTGAAAATATTCCTGGCGTCGGTGATTGGGAAATTTTTTTACGGGAGCGGGGAACATTTTTTTTGGTACTACGAATAATAAAGAGGAGTTTTTTTGTCGAATAAAAATAATGTGAAAAAAATAGTACAGAAATATTTTTTAACTAATTGTGGAATGTTTCCAAAATTCGATCTGTTGTTCTGTTCGATGAGAAAATAAAAAAAAATAATTGAGCTTGAAGTGATGAAAACTGTGGATGTGATCCAATAAAAGAAAGAAATGTATGTAAAAAAATATATTTCCCTCGATGAACCTCCGATCGACTTAACGAAAGGTTCGACTGTACCCGAAATCTCGTGAAAGTTGGATGCGCCGCGGCCTCATCGAAGTATTGACATCGGCGAGCGCCCGTAAAACCATTGAATTACGCGGCAATTTAATCGTCAATTCCATCTTCCCACGAGCCGCGAATAATTCCGCGTTCCCATTCGGTCACATGCGTTGCAGCGAATAATCAATCAATTACCGACCGAGGCGTCACGCCGAGGAATCAAAGACTCCGCGCACACACCCACGTTACCTGCCACACGCACCTCCGCCGCTCCGTCCTCGATATTCGCAGCCGTGAGAAATAAGAACGACACACATTTTTCATTTTTTTTTTTTTTTCTCCTAATCGACGAATTACCACCCGCTGTTCTCGGACTCGTCGCGATGTTTCCTTCGTTTCATCGATGCCTACCGCTCTATCTCGCGCTCATGCCCATGCATCCACCTACGCGCCCTCCGCCGCTGTCCGGTCGGTATGAATATCAAACATGGCGCGCTCACACACTCGCGCGAGCGTATCGTAACGTCGGACGTTCGTCGCAGGGGTTTCGTTCCGTCGATAAAGAATAGAATAATCAAAGGTGAGTAATAGGAACGGACGGACGGGAGGACGGACTGGTGTTGGAACGATCGTAGATCCGGATGCCACCCGGCGGGCTCGAAAGACAGCGGTCGGCGCGTACGGGGTGCCTTTTCGATGGCCCCGCTTGGTACCGCGTGTATGTCGGTGTATACCGATATATCCGTGAAATTACATCGCACGGCACACGCAGTCATCATTCATTCGTCCCGAGAGATCATTATGCGCGTGGGCCACGCGTCTCTTTCTCACTACTTTTTTTTTTATACTCGAGAACCTCTATCATCTTCGGGCGCTCGGTGACTTCGCGAGAAGAAATGCTGCGGTCGAGCTCGCGAGAGGCATGAGTGTACTGCGGGATGAAAGCAGGGGAGATTCAGTAATACTATCGGAGAAGCCTCTCGCGAAACTACTCGCGAGGCGTATATATCGTTTCCATTACGCAAATCATTCGGTCCAATGTCGCGGTTGTTGAGGTTCAAGGGGGCTCTCGCAAATCGCCCGACAGGATTATTATGGCACATCTTTTATATATACGAGCGGAGGATGTTTCCCCGTTGTGCGTACACATTGCGCTTGATTAATCGCACTCGCAATCGGCGAGCTCTTTCGTTACTTCGCGTATTTGAGTGAAAAAAATTGTATTTTTTTTTTCTGAAATTCATTAATGAACGTGTATTAGACACGTGAGATGTGGCATAAATTTTATCACGGAAAAAATCTTAAGACTCTGGCGAAGTGAAATTTCAAATCTACGATTATCTGGAGAGCCAGTTTTATTTTTGTAAATTCTGTCATCTCCATACTGTTGAGTATATGAAAATGACATTTCTCCAGATATGTTGCTAACAGTCTGGCGTATCGATTTTACTACAAAGAAGCCAAGAAATATTAATTCCTGCCGATGCAGCGCCAGGACGAATACGCAATCCAGATCCACGCTGCTACCACAGTTTTCTCCCTCGGCATAACCTTTCCTAACAGCGCAAAAATATATTTTTTTATCTTCCGGGGTTAAGTATCACGGATCCGGTATGTAACACAACACACAGTCGTAAGTCTCGGGCTCGTAGATCACGCCAAACGAGTTTGAGGTCAATCCGGCGGGAGCTAATCCGCGTGGAACGATTTCAACATTCCGACGATATTTTAACAAATTAGTCTCGTCGCTTCGTTGTTATTATGTATCTTGTTGAGCACGGCCGAGAGAGTCGCATGGAGCCCACTTACACGTGGCGTTTTACAAGATCTATAGGTGGAAAAAGTCGGCGCGCCGAATGATCGATGGTTTCGCGGTAACGAGTCTCCGTGCAGAGTGAATAGATCTACCGGGCGATACCGGGGGAAAATCAGTGATCTATACCGGGCCCGGTGAGAGCGAGAAAACGATCGAATCCACGCGCGAATATGATACTATATTCCATCGGAACGATAAAGATCGTCTGATACTTGGCAGCCCGAGACACACGTTACTCTAATGCCTCTGGACTTTAAGATCATACTGCACAATACGTACGGCTCGCTATCACGAGTGTACCGGTAGTCGTGAGCGTGGGGCTTTCAGAGCTCTCGACGTTATTAATTCACTTTGCGTGTGAATATCAAATGAGTATCACTCTCACTATCGTGCCTCACGAAGCCGTATGTGCATAATACTCTGTAAACGATAAGGTGGAGAAAAGAAAAAAACAAAGTCCGCATATATCGTTTTACATTGAAAATAAATGATGTCGCGGTACGAATAAAATATCCGACTCGAATCCATAAATCACAATATAATCCGCGATCCAGTCACCTCGTAGCAATGGGCGCGGGAAAAAATCTTACTGGATTCCTCGCTCAGTTGAGCATCGTGATGGCCCTAAATTCTATTGCGAAAAGCCGAGCTCCAACGCGTACCGATTGGAAATGAAATAACAGTAGGGTAAAATACATAAATCGAGTCAGATTCGTGACTCAGCGCATGTATGTTGATTTTATCGAAAAAAAAGAGTTACAATAAAATTCAACCAATTTTTTTTTTTTTTAACTGTCCTGAAGTGACATCGTGGTTTGGTGCGTCAAACTTCAGTTCACCGATATGTTGGGAATTCCGCGACAAGTCTACAAATTTACAAATGTTTTCAAGCGAATATTTTAATTGCAGAGTTATTTTTTCATTCCGCAAGCTTTTCCACATTTTAAAAAAATCTTGTCAAGCGGGTACTCGTCGAAATATTTTATTTCATCGTAATTCGCCATTCCGCCCAGCTTTCATTTCCATGATTTTTAGGTGACTCGACCTCTTCAACTACATACAAACAATCGAGCTCTCGAATAGCAATTTTTTACAGCATCCCTTTAAATACAAAAATCGCGACACGCACTGAGAAAAAAAATGTGTTGGTTTAACCAAATGTCGCGGTGACGTACGCTCCAAATTGTAATTTGTTTGGTACAAATAAAGTATTGTTTTATTGAACGATTTCTCGATTCAAACCGACATTTTTATCGTACCAACCAAAAACAACGTCTTCGAACGTACGTCAGCGCGCTTACTTCATCCAACAAATTATTTTTCTCAGTGCACCGACGCATCGGCTAAAAATCGTGGGAATTCCTAACAAGTGCAATATTCCTAAATTCGAATCGTGTCAAAGATCCGTAGCCGACAACGCGGTTATATTCCGGGGTTGCTCCGGCGCCGTGGAGTGGTATATGTTAAGCAACGATTTGTGCCCGAACGGGACCCGCGAGGTCGCCTATTCACGGATAATACCGTGGAATATTGCCGTCTCTCAGCTCTCGTAGGATGAATAAATTGGAATGTAACGCGGAGAAAGCCCGAAGTGGAGTTTCTCTCGCTCCGACTTGCGACGCTCTTTATTTCGGATCCGCTATTCTCGCATCCGCGGAGGACGACGAACGGTCCGCGGCGATGCGAGCGTGTCCCCGCGGAGCGGTTCCCGATCGAAAAACGTATCGGGCCACGATTAAGCGCTTAAGAGGTGAGGCGTTTCGAGATTTAAGCTCGGCTTACAAGAGGTCCCACTCGGATCTCTCTTATTCCACGCGCTGCGCATTTGCCAATGGACCGCTCTCTCGGACGGAGCCCGTCCGGCGGGACGCTGCGAGACGACCGGCGGTACCGGCCGGAGGAATCTTTCCTTCCTCCGGAGAGTCCTCCTCCGTCGGGCTCCTCCGACGATATTAACCCGTGCTCGCGGCTGCCCCCGGCCGCGGTGTGGTCTGTCCCGGACAAATCGTGTATTTATGATCTTCCGCGCACAATAGCGAGAAGAGTTTTAATCCCTCGATTCAGACGGGGCGCGAGGGGGCGGGAAGGGGCCCGCGCCGAGGCGAGCGATCCGAACCTCAGCAAGTTATATTTCTCCGCACATATCCTCTTCCTCCTTCCTACCTTCGTGCCTCTCGGGCCGGCCGCGAACCCGCGAGACGAAACCGCGACGAGGATGGAATCGCCGGGTGAGTCGCGCGCGCGTCCCAGCCATACGTGCGTGCACGTAGGTAGGCAAGCGTTACCCCGGTTGCCACGGCGTGTGTACATAAACATGTCAAGTGGCCATTATGCAAATTCTTTAAATACGACGGGACCATATATCCTCGGGTAGCCGACGCAGGGGGGGGCGAGGGGGACGATCTCCGACATACGCGAATAACGTTACGTGGGGGTGTGAAAAATAAAATTAGCATTGATCGCTAATGTTGTTTTTTCGGCTTAAGCTCTCTCTCTCTCTCTCTCTTTCTCTCACTTTCTCGATAGCTCGGCAACCGGAATGCCGCGATGCGTAATGGAATGTCGCAATGCCACCCGGTACGTCGTAATGCTCGATGAGAGACTTTTAATTTATTTTTATTCGTTCTTTACGCTCATCCAGGACATTACGATAGCATCGTCTTATCCGGGCGACGAATTTGCTTATGCATGCCTAATAGTGACACTGGCTCTGACTATATTTCTGTCGAAAATAAACTTTTTTTTCTTTTTTTTTCCGATGTCGTAATCGGCTTGATGATGATGGGAACTCTGCCTCTCAGAACTCTCGTCGAGCGCTACGGTGATAAGGGGAAAAAATTATTAGAAGACGATTCTGCTTTTTTTCGGTATTTATAGTGGAGTACATATTTATTGCTGTATTCATGTTTGTTGTAGATTATAGTGTATTTAGAGGATGTTATATATCTTTATACAGGATTTAGCATCAAGTGACTCAATAGTATTTTTTTTTAAATTTCGATACTTTTTAAAAATACTTTACTTAAAAATTATACGAGAATATATTCATTTTTTTATCCAATAAACTTATGCAATAAAACCGCAAAGTTGAATCTGTCCTGACTCGAAAAGCCCCGGAGTTTCTTTCTGGGATAATAAATTGTAATCATTCGGAATAAAATTCTCGAAAATAAGAACTAACCGTATCGTCGAAATATTCCCAAAATCCCCAGACCTACGCGCACACACACACGATTCTGTCATGCCAGAAGGTCAAACGCGTTTGTGGCTTTCCAAGGAAATTGAAGACTCGGAACCCCGTTCAGTTCTATCGCGCACCTTCGCTAAACTTACGCGCGAAATATTTCCGGTCCCCCCCGAACCGTCCATCCCCGATTAATTATCGACGATAAAGACACGACGCATCCGCGGGGACCCGTCTGACCGCATCGTATATCGTGCGCAGGACCGGAAGCTCAGACATAATTCATTTCTGAATCACGGCTATAAACTTCCCGACGAACCTCTCGAATTTATGCCTTTCCGAAATGTGGCGTAAAAAGTAGATAACTCAAGGAGCGAAAGACTTCCACGAAATTCGCTCTAAGATCGACAATGGCGACGGGCAAAAAAAATCTATCTATCAGTCATGGAACGGGTCACGTATCTATCAAAGTCTCGGATCTATCGATCAATGGTACGAGGCCATTTCGCGCCCGAGCGGGGGACGAACAGGAAATTACTGGATTCTTGGATCTATCTGCGGATCATTAATCTCCCAGACACGAGAAATCACATCGCTTGGCCCGGCGCTAAGTACTTGGAACTGCTTCGTCCGGTGAAAAATTTTCTGATAGATTCGAGCATCTTCCAGAGTTCCGGAATTTTTTGGAGAAATGCGAGATAGCTTTTTCATGCAAAGGAAAGCGGGTGTGGATTTTTCGGTAGCAAGGACGAATCGTACATGAATTTGGAGCTTTGGCCGTTTCCACTCGAGAAGCGCGCGTTCACTCGCTCGAGCTCTTCGACCGGAGCGGCGCAGGAACGTTGCGAGGGGCGCTCCGGGAGTTGCAGGCGATGCCAGCGAGCCATGGACCCGCCGAGTCTGTGGCGGAAATGAAGGAGTTGATATATCTGCCCGTGAGCCATAACTCACTTAGTACTTGCATGCATATATACAACGTAATATAGTATAGCGCTGTATGATACTCGAGGCGACTGTGGCAGGCGGCGGTCGGAGTCCCTGCACACTATTCCATGACGTCTCGAATCTTCTCCCATTTCTTCTTACCCCGCTGCTCGTCCTCCTTCTCTCATTATCTCGGCTCATTCGCAGTCACAAAAAATTCTCTGCATATCCTGAATATAAAAAAATAATAAAAAAAACAAATCAACGAGCGATTTTGTAGCAGTAGTAATAGTGGATTTATTGACAATATGCTCGATGGTCACAATTTTTTGAACATACCATCTCTTTCGGTAAAAAAAAATCTATTGACACGATACTGAATTATTCGGATATCGCTCAATTTTTAATGAAATTCCGAAAAGAAAAGTTTTCATAAATAAAATGTATATGCGATGACCAACCAAATCGCATAAATTAAGATTGTAATGAGTACAGATTTTTTTTCAATTCTTTAATAGAGCAATTTTTAACTCGAGCCCTCGTTCCAACGGTATCGTAGCAAGACACGTATGAACCTACGTGCACTCCGAGTGCGTATACTCCGGTGGTATATAGATATTACTATAATAAACGAATGGCACTCACGCGTACTCATGGGCTGAATCTAACTGCGACGAGTGCGAGAGGCGATAGGCGAATGTTTAATGCCTCGCACTAAATTATGCAATTACCTTTATGTCCGCCCGAAGACCAACCGGGCACTGCACCACACGATTCACTATCTCTGTACCATCGCTGCCTTCCTCTCCCGCAGTCATCTGCGCATTGCATCTATAACTCTACAGTCGCGCCAGACTTATTCGCCCTCGCATCGAGCATTCTCGCTCGCACACTCGTGGTGCAACGACCAAGCTCACTGCACTATGCCCATGTCCGTGCACTTCACACATGGACATCGTATGTGGAAAATGAACCCACCGGGAAAAGTGGACTCGTTCCGGGATGCAATCAAATTTTGAAAAAGTCAATTTTGAGCCCCGTTTGACCACTTTGCCACCCGTGTTCATTTTGCCCCACGGTCCCCGGCGAGAGGTTAAAAAAGTTAGAAAAAAATTGCAGGGTGAGCTTCAGCGGAATTAAAATGTAAAGTGTCATTTCCCAAATGAAAAGTTCTTCTTATGAGAGAAAAAAAATAATTTTCAATGCCTGTAGTTGTTAACCAAGAACAGGACTAAGAAACAACAAGTTGTTGTTGCCGGATATCTCAGAACATATATTCGTACAAATATTATTTAATTTTATCCAAAATATATCTAAAGAATAGAAAATCTCCGCGATATGATATTTCACATATGACAGATATATTTATCGATGTATCGCACACAATTTTTTCCACATGTGCTTGAGATTCCCGTGCTAAGAATTCCGTTTCTTTTTATCCGTCGTGTTTTTTTTTCGCAATGGTAATTTTTCATCTCCACATAACTCGCGAGGTCGACGGCGTCCGAATCGATGGGTACGACGACGACGACGGTGCGAGACGACGAAAAAGGCAATTTCGATTGTCATGCGTACTCCTCCGACTCCTTCTCCGTATGTATCTTCCGTATCCTCGGTAGTATAATATAACCCTGGAGGCTGGATCGGAGCCCGACGGGCCGCGGGCGCGAGGGGTCGGGCCGATGAGCAACTACCCGGCGGAACGTGCGGAAAGAGGACGAATGATCATCGTTGCGTTTTCGTTGGCAAAGGCTTTGTGTGGCTCGCGCGAATACCTATATCGTCTCTCGCTTCCTGGTCCACCCGAGAATGGAAGTGACGTGGAGGATACCCGAGCTCGCGCAATTTGTATGTCGCCTTTCGTCTCCGAGCCCTCGCCCTCTCGGCCGGCTCCTCTTCGACCCTTTCCACGTCGTTTTCTTCCTCTTCTCTCCTTTTTCACCGGACAATCGGCCTCGCGAGGGTTTCTGCCTCTCGCAACCGGACGATCGCGAGCGGTGCGTCGTTTCGGCAAAGCGTGCGTCCGCTCGAGCCCGAGACTCTGTCGTCGTCGTCGTCGTCGTCGTTGCAACGAAGTGAAAGACGACTGCGACGGGGACGAGGAGGACGAAGGAGCGACGACTGCAGCGTGCCGAAGGAGTCGCGCTCGGGTTAACTGGGCATTGGCCCCGCATGTATCCGGAATGCCGGAGAGAGAAATTCCGTGGATACTCGGATAAAACTCGACGAGGTGGTGGAATTCGACGGTGGCATCGGGTCCCATCCACCGCGAAAGTATGGGCCTCCGTGAGAGGGAGCGGAATAATGATAATTGACCAGGTGACCTTACGAGTTCGAGGTTCGGGCATGACGTCGCTTGGGGCTGCGATAAAAAAGTTTGATGAATAGTCGCATTGAGGGGTAAACTGGTAAATTTACGATTTAACCGATCTTAAGTTCGATCTTAAGTTCGACTTTGAGTGCGTACTAGCGTCTTAAAATTCGAACCTCAGCCACTCTCTGCTACTCGCAAATAAAGTTTTCTATGAACGTCAGAGAGCTTAAATTTTGCGGTAAGAATCAAACGAAGTCTAGCGTGGTCGATTTGGTGAAGCGGTGACCGATACCGAAGACTCATAACTACCGCGCGGTCTCGCGCCGGCCAGTGACTGACCGGACGGTGACTCCTTGTTCGGCGCGCTGGGTACAGAGTTCAGAGGAGAACGTGTTATTAAGGATCTCTCGTGGATAGAATGCGCGAGATGAGCCGTCGTGAAAGAAGGAGCGTTGAGCAATGGGGCAGTGCAAGGCTCCGGCCGGAGCGCGAGCGGCGTCGATCCCAGCACGACGAGAAGAGAGTCCCGAGAGAGTCAGCCGCCTCGGGAGTCCTTTCGCCAGTCTGCGATCAGAGGCTTCTCCGAGTTCTCCTCCGTGCCGCACTCTTTATCTCGCTCTCACCCGACCGCATCGAGATACTTTTCGCCTCCTTTTCATCTTTCTTACCTTTAACTCGTTTTACCTGCACGCGTGTAGGACCGGCGGTGTGAGGCGCCTTGCCTGATGAAACCGCAATGACATAATATTATGCGGCCGCGCATGTTGTAATAATCATATGCCTTCTTACGGTTGCAAGGGAATCGCATATAGTATATTAATGCACGCTGCAATATATAATATATCGTACAGTAGACGAATGGTATGTAATCCCCGAGTTTCTCGAATGTTCTTGGCGAAAGATTAAAAAAAAAAAAAAAAAAATAGAAAAAAATACGCGATTTTTCTCCGAGTTCAAGGAGTGAGGGAATCTCATCGATCATCGTCAGTCATCGTGCGCTCGTTGCAAAAATTCCGTGATATCCATCCGGCACACGTTAATTTTTTTTTTGTTTCTTTTTCTTTACCCTCCTCTATCTCTCTCCGTAAATCTACTCCGAGTAGTGCAGGAAGAGAGAGAGAGGGACGTGGATGAAGAAGAAGACGAGAGAAACTGCAGTCAGCTCTCGCAAGATCGTTTCTTAATTAAAGCCCGCGAGAGAGGCGGGAGAGAGAGGGAGTTCGAGAGAGATGAGGAGAGAACGAGACGATCCGCGGAAGGGCCTCTCTCGCGTCATGAACGAGGTGGAGTCTCTCTCGGTGCCCCTCACAGGTGAACCGATCTTGGCCGATCGTTCTTTCTCACTCTGCTTTTCCGCTGGTATAATATATACGTGAAGGCACGCGGAACGCACGATGGGCCCGTAACGTTAGCGCGAGAGGTGGAATCGATTACTCAAAAGCTTCACATACTATCCCGGCCACCCCATAATTCTCTCGAAAAACGGGGCTTGTTAATCCGTCCGCGAATTTTAATCGATTACACGGTGTACAATCTTGTATGAAGAGTTTATAATATTAGGTACGGGCAGCGATGGAAGCTCAGTCGATTATCTTTTTCACCACTGATTATTCCTTCTTATGACGCTCGGGGCATTAAGTACGTCGATTTTTTTGTTTCATAAAAACGTGAGACAAATATTCCTTCAACTTGTTCTGAAAAATTTCCACACGCAGAACAATAATTAACTGGACGAAATAACCGCGTGGTTGAACGGGCTCGAGATTATCAATTTGGTTGCGCTGATAAGTTAGTTGGCTGCCAACGAATTAATTGGTCAAGCCGGCTTATTATTTGATTGCCAATTCGTTGAAACAAATTAATTGGTTTGGCAATCAACCAATTTTTTGACTCAAGGGAATAAATCGACTGGAGCGTATTCAGCCGCGCAGTTGGTTGGATCAACTTATTATTTTTTTGCGAGCGCCGAAGATTATTATATTCGGGAGACACGGGTCGAACCTAGCACGGATCGATGACAACGTATAATAATTTATTATAATAAATATTGCACGTTGCCAATACCGGACGAGCCTTCGAATTCAGTCTATTCGCTGTGTGCGCGACCGATGCAGTTCTGCCGGCTGAGCGCGTATTATAGTATATGCGCATCATATAAGCGCCATCTACAGGCGGGTCCAGGATCGACCGATGTGACAAGTTCTTTGCATGTTCACACAATACGCTGTCAACCGCTGCGCTTGTGCAGGTCGTGCACACATTGAATATTAGAGGCACCGACCAGTAGTCCAATATTCGCTGTGTCCAGGATCAACACAAACGTAACGGTTGAAAGTGCATTGTGTGAACATGCAAAAGCAAACGATGCACGCGAAGCAGCGATGTGAAGGGCTTGTCCCATCGGTCGGGACTAGACGGGCCTGCAGATGGCGCCGATATAATGCGCATACCCTACAGCACACGCATGGCCGGAAGACCATGTGTAGGTAGTGCACACAGTGAATAGAGCGAGATCGTATGCTCGCTGCATGGCCAATCTATAGGGTAAGTACAAGTAAATCTGTTGATGTCCTCAATCGCGGGGTTCTCAGAATTTCCTGACCTTACCCTTTCTGCCCTGACGTTACAATTGACCTGAAGAGCTGAAGATTCCCGAATCGCTGCTGAATCCAAAAGTGCTCGGATCAACGATGTGATTTGACGTTATTCTCAATCGCACAATTTTCCACGTAACTTGATCTTCCCCTGTCTATCGTAACATTTTAAAAAAGCTTCCTCTATGACGAAGCAAAATTGACCCATACTGCTTTCGGCCGCAATCTCCTCTGCACGGCTTCCATGTGCATGCAACGCGTTCGAATAAAGCATTTCCGGAAGTGGCTCATCCCACTCCCTCGCTGGTATCCGGTACCAATTTGCATCGATATCCAGTGGAAAAAGGCGTTATCTCGAACGATAGTCGAGTAGTTTCGTGTAAATTTATCGAACTACCAGTGGCAATGGTATTATAAAAGAGTCGGGGACGGGAGAGAGACGAGGGCATTCGCACACAGTGGCTGTCGGTGAGAGTCAGCTCTCGCAGTCTGGACGATGGTTTGAGGTCCCGCGGGGGCTTCACTCGCGGCACGGCCCAGAGACCGTGTGAATGAGCTACCGTTCTGCGGTTGGCCACCGCACCGCTCTCTCACCTTCTCGCTCTTCCTCGTCCTTCTCTTATTACACTTCCACGCCGTCGTCCTCGTCGTCGTGTTACTCTTATTGATCGGAATACCGAGAATACATACACAAGAGCGGAGATAGAGAGGAGGTAGGTTAGACGAGTCGGGTATGAGACGAGCGAGGCGGATTACGTTCTATCGGCGTATGAGAGTGAGAAAAATAAGGAAAGAAACGAGAGAACGAAAGCGAGAGATAGAGGCGAGTCTGCAGCGTGGCCGGTTACGTGGATGGCCGGTAGGAAACCGAACACCGAGAAAGGTTGAGAGGGAGAGAAAAAAAGGAAAAAGGAAAGAGACCCTGGTTCGCATCCACCGGTACCGAGAGGAGAGCAGAAATAGCTGCCTCGAACGGTGGATAACAGACCGAGAAATCTTAGTCGAATGGTTCCGTTAACTGTGATCCGGATTGTGCCGGGGAGAGTCAAACCGGCTCGCCACCGCCCGCCGACGACGACATCGACGTACCATCCGATACCGTACGTAACTTACCATGTACAGCAGTGCATAACGCTGAATCCGTGTGGGGTTTAGGTAAGTGCATGCATCGCATTTGCCTTGGTAGGTTGAGGCTTGCGAGTCTATCCTATACCTATCTACGTGAGAGCGTGGCCTAGACGTGACCGATGTCCTGTTCTCGCTCCTGAGCGTTGCTCGGAAATCATTCATGCCTAAATAGATGATGTATTCTATGGGGAAAAGGCCCCGACCTAAGCATTTTCCGATTATCTAGACGAAATGTGGTGTTACACACTTTTGCATGATTTTATTGACGTGAATGACAAATTTTGCAGCATCGACACTCCCGAATGGCTTGAGACTACGAAACGCTTTCGGTCCCAACCACAACGGACCTGGTCGGAGTCAAAAACTGTAATAAACAATTCTCATGAAATAAATGTCTTATCGAAAGCGGATATCATGTTGCCACTCGATAAGAGACTTTTCTTCTGATCGTACATGCCATCATATGTGAAAAACCGGTGATCGCAGTTTCGATAACCGATCACGGTATTTCTCATGTTCCAAAGGCCGATAACCGCGGATGATAAGGTGTTAAAAAATTTCTGACACGCGTCATCGTATCAAATATCGTGCTAGGAGCAAAACAAGTCAAAGACTCGTGTTCAACAGAAAAAAAATACTTCAGCCTGCGCCCTGAAAATCCTAATATTTTTCATCAAAATTTAATCGCGATAATTTCACGTCTCGTTCAGTGATCCTTATCAGGAGACCCGGAACCGGAACTCGTCGATCCGCGATATAGATAATAATCCCGCCTACCGATAATGTATTCAGAAACGTTTATTCCGCGCTCGTGCAGTATAATCGTCGATTTCAGGTCTCCCTGCACGATCGTCATTGATAAAAGTCATCGGAAAAAAACGAACCTCCATCGAAGCACCAGTGAAACGAGAGTAACGTTTTAGCGCACCGCGTGAGAGGCGCGATAAGCGGCGAAGCGAGCGATCAAGAAATCGCCGCTGTCGATGCAATTATCTTATAGTCGTGCAGTTAGAGCGAGTCGTCGTTGGGTTGGGAACACGAGAGATCGCGACAACATCCACGTCGGGTCGATAGCGTCTCGGCGTTGGTCCTGTATCGCGCTACGAGGCTGTTCGCCGGACACGTCGTCTCCCTCTGTAAACTCGGTCTTTAGATCGGCAAAACTGGCTGGACCGCATATTAATCGGTAGAAAGCAGTCTCGATCGGGGGAAACACATGAGTCGCCAATGAGGTGGCTCGTGTGTCTCCTCCGTCCGTTAGATTGGGCCGCGTCATGTCTCGTTTGTCGGTCTATCGGTAAGGAAGCCTTGCGAGGCTACTGCGAGCCGATCATGCAGGATGCATAATAATATCGGAGACGAGACCGCATCAGTTGCACTGTGGAGCCCGCTACGACTGTAAGATATCAATGCGTTCGCGAAACCCCACGTACGAACGAGCGATGGATGCTTGGCCGGTTCTCCACCCTTTCGATTGTTCGATCGAACGATCGATCGGTCCGCCGCTGCAGCCGAACGATATTTCTCGGTGCGGTCACAGACGAACCCCGCGCGTTTCAATCATCGAATACAATGTATCGAATGATCGACCACGAGCGACTGACCTCTCATCACGAATATGCAGTATAGCAATAATATTGTCTGAGAAAACCAATCCGTCCGAGTGCGCCATTGAGAATTAATCGATACAACGGAGGAAGCGTGGATGTGTATGTGCGCCCTGCCTGCCGGAAACGTGAGGTCGCGAAACGCTTCACGTTTATTTGGGATATTGTTTGAGGAAATTTCCTCCCTGCGGTTTCGTTGTTGGAGCGGAGGATTAGGAGGGAAGACAGCCAAATTGTATCATTCTTGAACGGAGAAAATAACAATTAAGCAGTAAATCTCTCGGTTAAATTGCCACGCGGTATCCCGGCGTGGCTCTTCGGCGAGCGATAAAATAATGGATTTATTGTGAGATCGAAGTGGAACGAAGGAAAGCGAGGGTACGGGAGTCTCGAGACCACCATGGCTCTCGCCCGGCCCAAGACGCGATACGTAAACCATATATTACTCATGGAGGGAAATAATCTCCAGATATCTCGGTGAGGGTGTCCCGAGTGTAGTTTAATCTCGCCCTCGTTGAAAGGGTTGGACCGTTCGTCGGTCGTCGGAGCAGCTGGAACGCCGGTCGGAGAGCGTTACGTTCGCTCGCATACCTAGAGCGTGAATGTGTAAAGATAACAATACGTGAGACTCGTATAACGCTTGGGTTTTCTCGCTCGCTGCTCGGGCTTGAAGACTTCGAATGGTGCCATAAGACTGGGCTCGTGAACTGAGGCGCGAACGCAACGTGGAAAACGTCATTCGATAGAGCTCCACTCCGTTTGAGAGGGAAGAAGCGATGATAAGGATTTACGACCACTTCTGTTGGGGTCCAAACTCACCTCTTCTAATGCCTCGACAATTCAGTACGAACTGCTTTTCTCTCATTCGGCATTTTTTTTATTTTTATTATCCACCATTCTCTTCGTCCAACGTACAGATACATGTATTTCTCAACGAGATAGATGGGAGACAGGGAATGATCGCTTTGATACCGCTCTTAACCACTTTCTTTTCTGTTCGGGTGAAAGATAATGGAGTCCAGTTATGATAAAAATTGGTTACTCGACAATCGTGCTTCGAACGATTCGGATGTACAACGTGCATTTACACAACGATCGTTTGGAACACCTTTGGTGATTAGAGCAACATGGAGGATTGGAGTACCATGGACGATTGGAGCAACATTGACGATTGGAGTTACATGCGTGGTTGGCGCAATATGGATAGTTGAAGCAACATGGATGGTTTGAATAACAAGGATTGTTCGAAAGACGTGAATGGCTGCAACAACATGAATGGCTATTAATTGTAGTGATTCTTATAATTTAGGGACTATAACATCTTCTTTTTTAATTAAAAACATGGAAATTTGCAGATTGCTTCGTAATTTTACTTTTACCGTTCATAAAACCCCATCTACAAGACAGTCCGCCGAACAATTTCAGTTTCTCCACATGAAACAATCGTTGCGAACGGCACTAAAAAAAAAAAAAAACCAAAAGACATGACGCTTCGTTTCGCGATTGAATCGCCAGAGCCATGTGCAATCCATACCGAAGAGTTACATCGCGAAAGACCGCGAATACTCTAAACTCAGTCGCGTTGATTCGGCACGCAGTCGGAGCCGCGAAAATTGGCAAAGATAAAGAGCGTCTGTTGGCAAAGCCACAGTAATGAATGGAAAAAGATTGAGGTACCGGCGAACACCTTGAACACAAAGTGCACCCTATGCCAAAGGAGACCCCCACTCCTTCCCCCCCCCCCCCCCCAAGACACACACACGCACGCATCTTCACAATTTTCTTTTCACAAAGCAACGAAGTTAATTCGCGCGTCTGGGTTCGCCGTTCTGCTTGGTCTGCGTTCACTGCATGGTCAGCGGGAGATTAATCAAGTTTCATCCCGAGCGGCGGTAGCCTCGCTACTGCACGTGCTACCAACGATTCCTCTATCTTGATGCGAGAGGCCCCCCGATCAGCCCGCACACAGCTCGAATAATTTCTTACTGTGGCACTGGCCGTTGGCCCCATTCAGTTCGATGATGACCGACGAATTTGTATTTCGTTCGGTGATTCAAGATCGGCAACGTACAGGTTACCGAACTCCCGTGAAAATGACTCTTATTGACCGAAGGGGACAAGTCGGCGATGAGAAAGAAGAGGAGGACGAAGAGGAAGAAGAAGAAAAGTGAGAAAGACATCGATGGAACGAAAGATACGATTAACATGATAGTGAAGATACCCCTGCGGCAGGTCGACTCTGTACCCACACTACATCGACAATCAGAATCTCGCTTGGTAGACGAGGACGACCAAGCCGAAGACGCCGAAGACGCTGAAGAGTCTGAATGCTAATACCCGTCGAGCGTAGGCGTTCGGCACACGGCTCGCCGTGGCAAATTCAATCAAAGCTCTACTATGTGCGTACTCGAGAGTCGTAGTTGAGCCTATCCGTTACATTGGTATATCTAGTACATATATATATATATAAGATGTAGTATGTAAAGCGTTGTGTTCATTGTGCGTGCCGTTCCTTTCTGTGCTGTTCTGTACTGGCGGCAGCATCACTTGTTGTCCTGTGTTCCCTTCCCACTCTATCTTCTCTCAAAGACTTTCGACTCCGAGATCGTCTATCTTATAACTCGCCGAGAGTGAGTTCCGCCTTCGCTTCTTGCATTTCATAGCGATTTTAAACCACCGGAATGGAACAGACGTCCGGTGTATTTGTCGATACACTGAACACCCAGAAAGGTAATGACATCACAGAGACGTTTATTAATTTTTCTATGCCAAGCACTGGCGTAGGAACATTACCGAGTGCATATTAGTTTTGGCTTATGGCAGCCAGTATGGAGTCAGCGTTGTGCCGTTTTTGCAGTTTCTTGATATTTTTGCGCGCTTTGTGGTTCGAATGAGTTTTTCTCCAATACCACAAGACTCCTTATGCACAGGTGTCGCAGTTTAATTATCCGTTTAATCACATTCGACCTGATATGATTCTCTTGATCCTCGAAAGCGCGGTTGAAAATCGCCACTACAGCGCTACAGTGCCATAACTGTTAAACGGGGCAACAACGATTAATAAATTCTTTGAGAGGTCTTTTTAATTATTGATCTTCGATTTTTTTTTTTTTATTTCCGATAACGTTTTTGCAAGAATTTCCATCTTTCCTTAACGATGAAAAGTGCTGCACGTCACGCCGTGTCGCAGAGTGTTGATTACTTTATAAAAAATAAAAAAACTTCTTTCTGGAATTTCTCGAGCAGTCCCAAATCCCACCATGCAAGAGCCGCGCGACCCATGTTTCGCGGACACATCTCATTCCTGCGCGAATCCCGCTAATTCGCGAGAGGAACGAGTCAATTTAAAATCCAGGATTTGTCACGGAGAGCCCGCATTATTTTTTCGTAACGAGACGGATAAGAAGAAGAAGAAGAAAAAGAAGAACTGAGGTATATACAGAGAGAGAACGAGTGCGCGAGCATACGATAATCCGCGCTCCGGATTCCCGGAGTCTCCGTTGCACTCGGGTATAACGGGGTTAACAACCGAAATAAAGGGTGACACCGCAGGGTCACGGCGCCTGAGCCGGTTGAAAAAAAAAAAAAAAAGTCGACGAGCCCGGAATATAAGGCGCGAGGAGAGGATAAGTAGGAACGCGCGGGCCTTCTTCTCTGTGAAGAAGCAAACACCTCTTTTTTTCGTGAAAAAAATAAAATAAAAAAACAGAGTGAGAGAGCGTACCATAGTGCAGGACTACTCTCTAGCGAGCAGCCGACGATCCAATAAACACGCGAGTTTATCGAGCTGTTATGCCAGTCGCTCGCTTATCTCTCGAACACCCACTTAAACTCTGGACCACGGGAAGGGAGAGAGAGAGCCGAGCGAGGCTTCTCGCGAGTTCCAGGTGAGATGCGTCCGTGAAAAACCTCACACGTCGACCTCCACTGTCCAACGAGGATGCGGAGAGAGAGACAGAGTCTAAAGCATATTATAGTATAGTAGAAACGCATGTGTGCGTACTAAACTCGCACGGCCGAGACACGCAGAAAGCCAAAGAATAGCGACCGAACGAGCGGAGAACCCGACGAGGATTTTTCCGACTAACAAAATGCGAAAGTAGCCCCCCTCATTTCTTTGCCTACTTACGTACGAGTGCCGCGTCCTTGCGAGATAATGCCAGAAGGCCCTTACCGAACAGAACAGAAGAAAATAATTTCTACGATTTCAGCGATGCTAAACTCGTTTTAAACTTTAACACTTTTGTTCGGCCTTTTAGCGGGAAGGTTGTACATTCTAATAAAACGTTTTATTTTGCTTGGCCTTTTATTTTTTTTCTTCATTTTTTTTATTCACTCGCACGCGTTTCGTAGCTCTCGAGGGAGATTGCGTGTATCCCCGGGTGTGGGTACGGATACACGTATCGTAGGCCGGTTTTAATTTATTCATTGTACATATTTGGCCCGGAATTTATGAATTGATTTAGCGGATTATCGGAGCTAGCTCGTGGAAACTCGAAGGAATCTCTCGTTTCCCCGAGCCGTTTTAATCCTCTGACTTAAGTTTAACGAATTTACTCTCGCACCCGTGATACGATAAAGTAATCGAACTTCTTTATAACTCCGTTTCTTGTCTCGTTTGTTTCAGGTAAGTGGGAAGAATTCTTTCGAGGTGAACTGGATATTCCGCTGGAGTACTCGGCGCTAGCACGTATTTATTAATTTATACATCGTATAATGTAGCTTATAACTGAGATGCTGGGTCGAAAGTGTCGTCCGATGTAAATCGCCCAATTACCCGATCATCCGTGCGAATGTTTCTTTTTTACATCATGAAACACGTTACAATTATTTTTAAGATGTCGGTAGTTTGTTCTGTGATTTTAATGGAAACCGTTCGAGCCGTTCAGGCTTCGTGGCCTATCGGAGAAACATACATTTTTCGCCGCATCTTATTTTTCGCTTTAAAGGAGATCGGGACGATATAAGAAGCCACAAAACTTTCCGAAAATTTCGTTGAGAAACTGAGAGACTGGGGTAAAATGGGACCTCTGGATCGGAACGTAAGTGGATATAACGGAATACCTCCTGAATTGGGGCAAACTAAAAAATAGCCAATTTTTCCCCGAACCACCGTTTTTCCTGGATTCCGGCGATAATTATCAAGAATTTTGTTTCTACTCAGTGAACGATAATTTCGTAGCTCCGGACTCATCCGGACAGCTTTACTTTCTCAGCATTCCCGTTTCGCCCCCTTCTCGCTTAAATCCTCCGCTCAGTTTGCCCAGATTTATCGATCAAGCAGTGGGTGCCCCTTTACGAGGGATTAAGAATCGGTCCGGCAATCCGACGAATTGTCGGTCAAGAGAACCGCTCGATGGGCTCGAGGATTTCCATCGCCGATCTCCCCCGCTCCGGGCGATTGGCCCCCTCGCCTAACTTTAAATATGTTTATCCGCATGTTTTATGCCCCTCCCGCAATAATGCGATTCGCATATCGCATCCGTAAGGATCGTGTATTCGTTTTTGCGAGGCTTTGCGAGACCAGCGCACGCTGTGCTGCGTCCGGTTGTAGTCGTCCGTCGTCATAAGCGAATCTCGGGTTTGTATGGCTTACGATATCCGTCGTATGTGCGTATGCGTCGCTGATAGAGAGTCCACAAAACCGGGACGAGATGGTCGCGATTTTTTTTTTTTTCACGAATATTTTTGTCAATTTTTTTCTCTCCCTGTATCTACAAGGAACGTTCGATCAGTTCACAGACGTTATATTCGATAACGATTATTCACAAGACGAAGGAATAATATTCGTTTATTTATCGTCGCGACATCTGTGCACTTTGTACTTGTCCGCGCCGATTCGAACGGGCCCTGAGGCTGTGTGCAGCGTGCAGTATATGCGATACACCCTGGACAGTTGTACTGCGTACGTATGAAACGAGTATACGTACCGGTTACTTCCCTCAGAAAACTGTTACTCGTTGTATTCGCTAGAAAGGAACACACTCGCTCTCACTCGGTCGTCGCACAACGAGCGTCCGTTCCATCTTGCAGCCTCTCTTGTGCGCGACTCTCGCATTCGTTGTCCTCTCGGCCCACACGCGAAAAAAAAAAATCATCGGGTCTTTGCGTGCCTTTATGCTGTCGGTCGAGCCGACCCCGACTACGATCTTCACTTATTCGACGAGCAACGACGAGAGAAAGAGCCGAGAGCGCGTACGACGAAGTAGGTAGCTGCGCTGTCCAATAAACGCTTCATTCATAAGACGCCTCGGCAATATGCACGGTTTCGATACATTTGCGTTTGCATGAATATAAGACACTCATGAAGTGCTGCACATTTGCGAGCTGGGAATGGAAGACTAACTGTTCGGTTTGCTTCCGCATGGAAGAAATTGGCTGATGGGAAAATTGGTCGTTCGTCGTTTGAAGGTATCGGCTCTTAGGTGTCAGGAAGAGTCGACCAGTGATCGTCAGAGAGTCAGCCAATGATCATTCGGAAAGAATCAAGCCGTTGGTCTTCCGAAAGAATTGGAATGGAATTGGTTTGGCATACAATAAATTGGCCGTCTAATAAATCAACAGGAAGTCGTTTGTGAGAGCTGGGTCTCGGCCATCGGAAAGAGTCTGCCGTTGATCATCAGAAGAAAGTAGCTTCTGGTCGTTAAAAAAATCAGGTATGGGTCGTCAGAAAATTAGCCCTCGGTCGTCAGAAAGAATCGGTCGATGCTGGCGTGAAAGAATCGGAACTGGTCGTAAAACGAAATCAGCTAATTATCATGGACGAAGAATAGCTGTTGGGTTTTCTTCCGCACGGAAGGATTCGATTGCTGAAAAAGTAAAATCTTCGTCATTTGAGAGAATAGGCGTTTGATCATCAGAAAGCGTCAACATTTGGTCATCAGAAAGACTCAGCCAGTGGCCGCCAGAAAGAATCGGAGCTTGTCCGTCGGCAAAAATCATCTAAGATCGTCAGAAAGAACCACCGCTTGGTCAACAGAATAAGAAGACTGAAGCAAAAGGATGGCGAACCTAATAGATGGGAAAAGAAGTCGTCCAAAAGCGGATAGGAGGCCTTCTTGTGGCACGCGCTTTTCAAACCAACCCATTAATTTACGGCAGAGACTTTCGACGTTCGTGCCCGGCTTCGGCAGCGGTTACTTCGCGAGCCGGCTAGGGTTCGACGCATTCCTTCCCGATGAGACGGCAGTCGGAGAGCGAAAAAATAAAATATATACACGAGCCTTGCGAGAATAAACGCTCGCGTCTCTCCTCGCGATCTTTGACCAACGGTGACTGATAATTATGATACAGCACGGAATTTCTCTCGCCCCGTGATCGCCATATCCAGATACTTGAATAGAAGTTATCCTTAAAAAGGATGACAAAATTAAATATAAATAAAAATAAAAGTGCGTGATTCATACGAAATTGTGAATCGAAAGGAGTCTTTCCTTTGACGCTGCTCAGATGAGCTAAGTGCGTTCGTGAACTCCCGGCAAGACCGGCAGAATGCTCGAAGGAGATTTTTGCCCCGGGTCTGTGGCGGGATGTACAACGGGTTTCAATGTCGATGGGAGTCGTGAACTCACTCCTGGCTCTTCTCGAAGCCGTCTCGCCTCCTATCCACGGTGAGCGTCTAGAAGTAGCAGCGAGGAGAAAACGTACGCCGCTGCTTCGTTTCTCGCGCGCTCCCTAGCCACGGTACCTCTTCGCCGAGTGAGGTGCCGAAGATGGAGGAAAGGAGTGAAAGAAGGAAAAAACGAGGTCCAAGGAAATAAGAGGGGAACTTGTGAGGTCAGACGAGGGCCGAGCTGGAAGAAACGAAGAATGAGACTGCAGGGGCAGAGGCGAACGACTAACCGGCCAAGAGGAAGAAGGCGCTCTCGCCCCCATACATGCAACCCCCTCCCCATTCCCCCCCCCCCTAGCGTCCGTTGCACTGACCACGTATGAATTTCAAATACCAAGCTCACCGTTGTCGAAGAAATGAAGGAATTTAGTTCTCACCACGATGAGCGTACACGGTGGAATCGTCGACATCAGCGGCTAGATATGCAAATCTACCTCATGGAGGAGAATATCTTAATAGGATAGACGATGTCCCAAAAATAGTGAGAAAAAGTTTTGGGTTTTGTTTGCTGCGTTCGGAACTGTGGACACTTTCTGTTTGGGAAATTATTGCCGGTATTATGGTTTTTTAGTGCCAATATATATAAACTCCGTCGACAATTTGTGAGATAATGAGAAAAACCGGCCGTCTATTACGAAGTTCCAGGCATTCGCAACTTGATGGCGAGCAAGCTGGTCCCATATCGAGAAACGACGTGCCGTTGCCGTCAGGGAAAGAAACTTCCTTTAGGGATATCGCACGCTTTCTACGTATCCAGACTAGCTTGCACTTTTATAACTACATATATAGGTAACGTTATATCTAATAATAGTATACTGGTTCGCTTCCGCCTCTGCTCCTGTGATGAAAGCGTGTTAGCAATTTCTCCACTGTAGGGTGAAGGAGTTCATCCAAACAGTATTCTCAAACGCTAAACTAATACGGTATATCAAACATATCCACATAACTACGCCACGAGCACGAGAGGTTGGCACAAAGGTGACCCACTTGCCGTAATCATCGGTAACAATTTTATTTAAAAAAAACTAACGAGCGAGCAACTACTAGGAACTTTTTGCAGAAAATTATAACGGTAGAGTCACTATTAAGGACTTTTTTAATAAACAAAAACAAGCTAGCTGGTCATAGTTAGGCGCTTATTACCAAAACCCGTAGCAAGCGAGACTGTACTAGGGTATTTTTTCCAAGAATTATAGCGACTTACTAGTAGGGACTTTTTGACAACAAAAAAGTAGCGATCTCGTTATGTTTACAGACTTTTTACTATAAATTAACCGTAGCAAACACGTCACTTCTAGGAATTTTTCACCAAACAAGTGTTCGAGAGCCAGTCTCTACTAGGGACTTTCTACCAAAAACTGTTGGCGTATCACTCGCTACTGGGGGACTTTCTCCAAAAAAAAAAATTGTCAGCCAGCCAGCAAGATTTACTCTGCCGGATATTCCGCCATGTCGAAGAGGTGCGAAAACCTACGCATTCTCGTCACTGAAATCGCCACATACCTGTCCAGAGTTGTTCCTGCATTGTACATAATACGCTAAACCTCCGCAGACATCGTATATAAACGCATGTACACGGGGAATTTATATGCGCGAGAATGGTAGCTCAGAATCTCGAAGGAACGAAACACGTTCGCCCGAAGAACCGCTCGGTCTCGGTTCTCTCCTTTCCTTCTGGTCTGTGCTGTTGCTGCTGCTGTGAGACGATTGCGGCATGCCCGTTGCCGCTCAGAATCCATTCAACGTCTGCTTTTGCCTCCCTAATACCCAAAGATCCGAATAACAGAGAGCGAACGCACAACATAACACCTTCGCGCGTTATGGCCGCGGGACCATTGAAGAGACCTCCTTTGCCCCCTTCCCCCACCCGCACCCCGTTGCACGCCATACATACATACACCATTGTCCCCCGGCGACAATGGATCACTCTCGCACGTGAGCAAAAGCCCCAACGACTCACCGAACTGGAGACGGTACATACATCCATACACTTCTCAATGGTCGTGTATTCCGGACTAACCCGCGACCGGAGATTCTCTGTTTTTATTCCGAGTCTCCTCCTGCCGTGCACTCGCGGGATTTTTGTTCAAGGACTGTAGGAGATTTTTATTTCCGAGAGAAGTGAGGAATCTTAGCAGGAAAAGAAAATGCGCTGCGAAACATCCAACCCGCGAACGGTGGAGCAACGACGCCATAGACCAAACTCATCGTTTTCCAAACCATCTTGGTAATTACTTTCCTTCATATTTAAAACGGCGAGAAATTCGTTTCATCAGTAGTAACGAAAAACCAACAACAATAGTATCGAAAAACCAACAACAACAAAAAGTCCAGGTAATTGGCTCTTCGGCGTTCGGAAATGGAAATTGCATTATTGCGCCCCATTCCTCTATTCGCCGTCGAATGCGGATTGCACGCTACCGATCTTTCTCGATTCTCTATACCAAGATGGTTGTTACACTATAACCAACTGTAGAATAATTCCCAACCCATCGAGCCATTCTTCAATGCCTCGATATCCTCCGGACGTACGAGAATATTCCTGTATATATATAACGTATATACACTCGGAGATCCCGATTCTTCCTCCGGGTAGACCACCATTCCTCATCGGCGAGGGGAGGCCCCACCATTCTTCTCTGGTATACTCGATTGTGTATAGAAAGAAAGAGTACCGAGATCGCAATGCACGGTGTGTGTACACACCGGCGAGCATCTCTTTTTCGCTTGCTTTTCTCTATCTCTTGATTCTTAGCTGCCCCCGCCGCCGCCGCCGCCACCACCGCCGTGGTCTCGCGATCTCAACAGCACGATCTCCTAGCGTTCTTACAGATCGGTACATTGGATCGCGTGCACTTCTCGCAAGACACAGAGTCCGTGGTGCATATAGAGGTACCATAGAGGGGTGCCTTCTCATACCTGATGGTGTGTACATATATGTATGTGTATATATATGTGTATACACTGTACTATCTATTAATTGTCCGACACAGCGCGCGGAAGCCGTGGGCGTCTTTCCCGCTCGACTAATTGCCACGATGAGATATACGCTGCGGGAATAATTTCAAGGCTCTCCGGATCACTATCGCGGCCGTCTATATCCGTGCCCCGCGCTCCTCTCGCTGTACAGTACAAACGGTTGTATCATACATACGGTAACGAAAGAGAACACACAGTACCGGGCTGCGAGGCTCTCATTGAATTTCTGTTTGTTGTACCATAGATCAAGACCGCGATTCTTTCCCTCGTGGTGCGGGCATAAATCAATAGATTGATCTGGAAAAGACAGGCGCGTGGCGACCGAGAGTCGGTATCGTATATACATCATTAATGAAGTGGGTCGATGACCAAACTTTGGTTCGAAGAGGGCGACAGTTGCCTTCTTGAATTCGAGAACTGGTACTTATATCGGGGCTATTGAGTGGGTGGCGACGAAGTTGGAGATCTTTTGGGATTCAAGGTACCTTTACTTCTGGGCTGCTTTCGCTGATCTCTGGTGATCTATGAAGCCCGATTTGTCAGGGTATCCCAGATAAATCTGAATGTCTCATTGACGAAGATCAACATTGAATGTCTCATTGTCCTGAGATCTTTGTGTCATCGGCGCTATTAAAGATCATGAATCCATCACGAAGTATCACGAGGGTGAACGTCTCAATGGCCAGATATACAGTTGAAGTTGATGAAGTTGATGAGGTCGGCGAGGGTCGGTGAGGAACTTTGGTTCGAAGAGGGTTGCTAGTGTTTAACTTGTTACCTTTGAGAATTGGTCCTAATGACACGAAGGTATTAAGTTGGATACGGCTAAAGTTGAAGTTCTTTGGGGATCCAATGTAACTTCGCTTCTGAGACAAGTCATTAGGGTGAAACGATCGCTTTCGCCGATCACTGATAATCTGTTGAGTCGAGTTATCTCTGTGTCATTGTCTATGTCAAAGATCACGAAACCATCGGAATTAATCATAAGGACTGTACTGCAAGGTCAAACGTTTCAACAGCCAGAAATGTACCAATGTCACAGAAATATATTAGATATCAGGCCTTGCCGCGTTCTCCTGACGCTGATATTGGACCTCAAATTTAAGTTAGATGTGGTCAAATTTCATACGCATCTGTTCAAGACTTCAACGTTCAAAGTACACGCGTCGAAGCGTACCACGTGCGTTAGTTGTGTCGTATTAGTCTTCCCCTAGGTATCTTTAGATTGCTGCGGCTTCCTTTGTAATTGACACGTCCAAATTACTGTTGGCGGTATCCTCCCCAGCGTTCCTGGATCTTCTTATAACTACATGATCTTATAACTCTCCCGCTACGGAAGCCGGCATTCCTGTTACATTTCCCAAGTGAATAATTCCTGCGGCCTCGCATTAGTTGGAACAACAACAGAACTGGAAGCTTTTCGCCTCTGTCCCGCGTCCTGTAGCGGAATGTATGCCCGAGCCACGGTTAATAAACCGGGACGCTGACAAAACGTTCGATGTCCCGAATCTCGTTGGCTGATAGTAACCAGAAGGTCCGTCCTCCCTCTGCCATAAGTCGCTTCTCCGCGCGTTTCCTCTTCGTCGTCAACGACGACGACGTTGTCACGATGACTTATGACGGCGATGAGTCGACTTCCACCGGATCAACCGGCAACCTTCTCGATCTTCCTCCGTATCCTTTCCTCGCTCACCCAAACCCAACCCTCCCGCCCGCCTTCAAGGGTTCGGTCTCTCTTACTCCATTCTTCTCTGTTTCCCGGCTGTGCGCGGATGTTACCAGCAAAGAGGGACGGAGAACCCGGCTCGATTTCACGAGACATTAGTCGAACAAAAAAGGGAGGCTCGATTCTTTCGAGCTGTCACCTAGCAGCACCGATGGTAACGCGGCTTCCGCGTTAAAGTGAAAGGAAGAACGCGTCATTGCACTCCATACTCGTCGCCTTCTTCGTCATCATTCTACTTCCTCGACTGCTGCATTGCGTCCATTCCTCGAGATTACGCAGACCGTGACGCGGGGCGATCTCTGATGGATAACTCTATATCCTCCGAGCTTTATCCTGGACACGAAAATCGAAGAACTTTGGTGTCTTTCAACCGGAAATGGCTGAGCATGGAATTTTTATCTTGACACGAGAGAGACGCTTTTTTCACTTCTGGAAAACAGATCGTCGAGCCGAAATCTTGTATGGATAAGTCGATAATGCTAGGAGGGTGAAGTGGGGACTGAAGCTAACGAGTCGAAAGTACGAAATACGATGATTCTAAAATATCACGTGCGGATACAGTGTATTCGATCCATTTAACTTGTATTCCAAATTTTGTGTTTTTTTTTGTTCAACCGGAAGTGACGTTTTCCCTTATGACGTTACATCCGGTTGTAAGTGGACATTTTTAAACCAGAACTGACATTTTTCGAATGATGACACTTCCTGTTAAAAACTGAGATTTCAAAATCAGAAGTGGCGTTTTCCTGTATGACGTCACTTCTGGCTGAAAACGGAGATTTTTAAAGCGGACGTGACGTCACAACGAAATTTTTCGTAATTGTCAGCGTGACGTCACTTGGCGTTTAAAAGTGAAATTTTCGAACCGATAGTGACGTTATAGAGCAATTTTTAAATTTGTCTCTGCAATGTATCTCGAATGCAGCCAGTGACAAGCGTGTGAATTAAGAAACATACGAAAGTGGATAAGCGAATGTGTGTAGCATACATCTCAAATGTGAAACTCGTCTCGAAAGTTTATTTTTCACTTTATTCCGCAAAGTGTATGTAACGTGTCGTTTACATCTGATTGTACGCCATAGATCGGAGAGCACGCGATAAGTCGTGCATCGCGTTATTATAGCGTGTGCTCCACACGAGACATATATCGTGTGTGCGTCGTTACGATAATTGCGTGAGAGGTCTGCGGTCGAGAGGCCTCGGGGCGAAAGCCGAAAAAAACTCGGTCAATTCCCATGAACCACAGCACTTTGGCATTGTTGCAAAAGGGTGGGCGCGTTATGCGTCAGTAATTTCGCGTGGCAACGTTGAGGGATCTTCAGTCGCCGACACCACGCAAATCGTCCGATCTCCCCCAAAGGCGGAATTCTCAGTGGGCATGTGCATGCTGCACTTTTTTTTATTCGGGAGGGAAAGTGTTGATTAAACGGGGGAGAGAATACAAGTATTCTACTATCTTGCCTTCGGCGCTCTAGAGTTTTCGGAGCTTTAAGCGGAGGGAACGCAGCATTACATCCAAATGCAATTCGAAGAGGAATAAATTCTCCTTCGAGCTCGGGGCAACGGTTTGTTATTACGGAATTGATACTTTCCGCTACATATTCAGCGTTAATGCAATACTGGAGGCGTCACGCAATCCTCGAAAGACTACAATAAGTCGAAATTCGAAAAAATTATTATTTTTTTTCTATTTTTCTTCGCGATACTGGGGTTCATAAACATATTATTGACGAGGCACATGAAGTCGGTAGCTTTTGAACAGATTTTGGGTAATTTTTAGTGAAATCACATCGAATATTTGAGACGCTTTAGGCTCTTTTGCGAAACCCTTCGGAAGTGCCTTGCGCTGATGGTGTTGCAGTTTTTCCGGTTAATATGAATTTAAAAAAATGAACTCACGTGATTCGAAAGAAAAATAAACATGTCTTGGTACCTGCGCTTCGCTACAGGTCGTTTATTTTCAGAATATCAACATCGAATCCGGCTCAAAAATTATTCTCGACACTTGAAACTTCAATGTAAATAAACAACAGTTCTTTTTCAATTTTGGGGGTGGCAGAAAGTAAAAAAAACATTCTTCTACCATATCGGTAGCGAGGATTACTAAAGTCGAAGGAATTCCGAGGCTACCGGGCAGGTTCAAAGAGGCGGCAGAAGTCACAGAACCGGAAGATCTATGTTTGGAATCGCCTCACGATTCAATGATTTCCTTTCAAAGGGATTATTAACATTGTATGTGGCACGCACGGCCGATCTCTTAAATCTATATAAGCCATGCCATATACCTGCAATAATGGATCTCTGCTCGGTTAAAATATCATCGGTTCCTCGGATGTTCTTCGAAACAGGTTTCGAGGTTGCATTGCAGACATATTGTTTTTTTCTCATTTTTTTTTCTTCGAAGAACCACTTCGAACCGAACATATTTTTTTGCAGACCAATTTTCGTCACGAAATGCAGACGGACCGCCCGACCACGAGTATTTATATATCGCACGTGCACCAGCCATTCTTCTTTTCCATTCACCCTGCGGACGAGCGCGTATGCAATTAATGACGCACTGCATGAATGGGTCATCTTAAAATCAACAAAATATTCGTCAGAAAGGAACGAAAAATGAATAACGCAAAGAGAATGAAATCTCTTCATGGAAAATCATTTTAATTTTTTTATTATTTTTATTTCACTTCGCTGCGGAATGAATATATTTAGAGAGTACATTTTTTTAGCAAACTATATAGACATCTAACATTCTTTCCTAGTTCAATGGGCGAAGTGAGCAAAGGCGAGAAAAAAATCATGACGCGAATACAGCGACAAAAATAAAATAAAATCTTTGCCGAGATTACATTTTTTTCTTGCATAGCCGAACGATTCCTGACGAAAAAAACCTTCGATAGTTGCAAACGCAATGAAAATGTTCTCGAGCCAGTTTGATTTTCGTGTCAGCGTTTCTCGCGAATTTTCCACGCCGATGGATTTTCCAACTCGGAAACTTTCATCGAGGCCGTTCCATAGGCCTTGAATAATTACATAAATTAGTGGTTCGTGAGCTCCTCGTATACGGAGCGGGTATATAGAGAGGTACGGCCAGACGGTCAGCGACGACGGACGAACGAGCTCGTGTCTAATTTCCCTACGAATAGCCCGATCGGTTGCCCCCACGGGCGGCTCTCAGTGATTTACACACCTAATGTATCCCTACCAGCGTTCAAGTATGTTTCATGTTAATGCCTACAAGCTGTCGAACATCATTTCCTGATATTCGGATCAGATCGATTTCAAAAGTGACTTGGCAGTCGCGATTTTTTATTTAATTGCAAATAAAAAAAATATATCTTTTGCCCAATGTGTCAAAAGCTCTCGAACCAATCGGGTTTGGATCGTCCAAAAATATTCCGGATCTCCATAGGTTCTGCCATTCCTTAAACTGATGCGTTCAGAGAACCAATTTTCGATTCGTAATGCTAGCCGAAGTTGTTGAAATTCTTAAACTTGACTGCATATTTTTCTTAATCTTCGGTACACGGATCAATTTTGCAAAATATACACCATGAATGGCATGCATAATTCATTTTACTAATATTGCATGCGATTCCACACACCTGTGATGATTTTTTTTCAATCATATTTTTGACTCCTTAAGAAAAAAAACTAAAATCCTAATGACGAGCTAATCAAGTGAAGTAAACATTTTTCGAATTTGACAATTTTTTTCTCGCCACACGATCACCGAGACGTGACAGCGGGGCGATCCAACGAAAGTATACCCTAAGGAATCTCTCGGACCGCGTAACGTCCCACGATCGTCTCGTGACGCTTAATTGAACACGCGTTTTATCGATCGATCGATAATACTCCGGTGTGCGAGGCTTGTCGCAACTCATGCGCAAGTAGAACAGCGTATAGAGTTACCCGGCTAGATATGGGCTCCTGCGATTCCTGCGAGACCGTTTGCAGCGTACCTACACATTGCCGAACGCGTGTGTCTGTTCGCCGGCTAAAACCGTGCTCCGCTCGCCTGCATGAGGGCCCGACTGCTCTGACTTGCCCACGGGAGATCACATTCGACGCTCATTAGCCTAATCGCCTTCATTACACGAAATTAATATGCAAATACGTGAAAGCGAGCGCGCGTTATTTATAAACACTCCGTGGAATATAACGGGCGCGCGCGTATGTGTATATCGCTATATACAGCTTTGATCCTTGCGAATCTTACACCGGAGGGGGAAAGCGTTTCCTCGCCGGCTCGCGCAACATGTCACCCAATTAGTTATCCCGTGGTACACTGTGCTTACTATATATGCGTCACGACACTTTACTATATAGACTTGGGTACAAAAAATATAATAAAATTTAAAAAATTATATACATATACATGTGTGTGTGTGTGTGTGTATACACGTAATACCGTAATCGCACGCGGCTTCCGTGGACGAGCCCCGAGGTGAACGGCGCTTCAAAGTGAATTTTTGCCCGGGAACTCTCCTCGCCACTCTCGATCGTGTGCACGCCAGAGGCGAACCTCGAAGTACCGATCCGAGGGATTCTCTTTTCTCGTTTAGTAAAAGGTACTCCCGGGTAATCCCGTACGAGATTCCGAACACGAATCGAGTGTTCGCGGGCGCGGGGCTTCAGCCGGACGGAGCGATATAACGACGAGGCGGCGATCTCTTCTCTTCCCTCCCTCTCGATCGCTCGCCGTCGCTCTCTCGGCGGCTATTGAATCGAATTGCGTGATAATTTATTATTTATTATCCGGTGGGACGATCCGTTCCGCTCCTCAATTCCTCTCGTTGAGAGACGAGCCTCGCTAATCGCGATTTACCGAAGTGAAGCGGTTTCGGAGGATTACAGGAATTATTGGAGTTCCGGAGAGAAGCGCAGACGAGGTAAAAAAAATATATTACACATATCGAATTTTTTGCACATATTTTTACATGTACATATATATTTTTTTGGTATTCGCTAGAATGTACATATATATGAATTTTTCAAATATGTTTAATATATGAAAAATATATATTTACTGCCCGGTACAATACTCGGTAAAATGACCGGTTACGCTACCGTTTATTTCACTAAAACTGTCAATTTTAATTTTGTCACTATCATCGCAGATCGCTGATACTTTGCAAAAATACTATGAAACAATTTTTATTTTTAAGTTCAATCTCTGCGTAAAATTTATTCGATCGATTAAAATTTGAATAAAATATAATAACAACCCTATTAGCGATTAAAGAACTAGTTGTCTTGCCGTGGCTACTTGACCGGTTATTTATCGACCTCGTGTCGCCACAAATGCGTCATCGTCGTCACGATTATAATTTTCCCCGCGTCGACCGATTGTCCGCGATCCATCTTCCTGCAGTCGGTCGCATCGTAACTCGAAATACACAATTTATTATGTAGATAAGCTCTATCGACAAGCGTTGATAAGCCGCCTCGCCGCGTCGCTCTTCGGTATAGAATAACGTTAGAATTGATGTATGGACTTTTGACCGAGGGGAATGGCGCAATGCGCAACGTCCTGGAATTACGACACGCCCGTCGCGGTCAAAGAGCGTGTCTCATCGGATGCGTTGACGGAGAGAAAAAAAAAAAAGTATAGCAAAGCTTCGCATTTACGGGAGATCCTTCTAATCAACCGTTAACGCGTTACAATGTCCGTATGTGTGGGTCGGTCGCTTGGCCCGTTAACGAAACCCGCCCGATAGCTATACGCGACCGTGGCCGACGTTATTTTTTATTTTTTCCTCGACGTCGGTACACGCGTACAGTCGAATAAATTATGAAAATGCCGAATGTCAAAAATGATCAAAGCCGCTTTGCCGCGTCTCCATTGTCCATGGCTCGAAGCTCGCCCGGTGATTGACTCTCGTAAATGCGCTTTGCTTGGCGGGCGCGCGTTCACCAAACGAACGAACGAACGCAAAGAACGTACGAGAAGGAACCATACGCGAGAATGAATAACGAAAGCGATGAAGACACATAGCGGCTGTGTGGTGAATAATGTCACGCCTTGTGCAGGAGTGCACCGTACGTACCAGGCTTGCCGTAGTATAAATTACTTCGCTACAACCATGGAGCAGGACTGGCCGATGCGGGTCACCTGCTAGCACACACTAATCACGTTGCCAAGGAATTCATTAGCCAATCAATTTAATTCACATCGAAAAGTAAAAGTTGTTTTTAAACGCGATAGATTTCTTTTTTTTTTAGTTTCCTTCAATAGTATCGCCGAATGAAAAATTTATATTGAATTTATAGTGGCCTATAAATTATAACTTTTAACTAATGACTTCAGCAAAGTGTCAGCAATTTTGTGCCATTGAATTAATAATTTAATCTTCCGTATAAAATTACTAGATGATTTGTGTTCGAGGAACTTGGAATGTTTCTTAATGGGCTTATCAAGTTCCATTAAAGTCCGAGGGGTTCGATTCTTGAAAAATTTGAATTACTTGTCAAAATTCCTCTTTTGATGAACCGAATCGTATTATTGTTAAAATAATAATGATGATGATAAAAATGTGCCCCTGCAGGCAAACACGTGGTCGTTTGCGGCTTCGTCCGCCGGCGTCGGGACAATAAAACATCTCTGGTCGGTTATCCGCACGGCGCGTGTCATTCGGCTCGTTCACACTTGTCTCTCAAACTTTCATCTCTTCCTCCTCGGTCATTCTTCCTGATCTCCTCTTTCTCCTCCTTCGCCTATTGCTCTGGTAACGGCCGATCCCTGCCCTTGGACACAAAGCAGCCGTGTCACTGGAATTATAATTCATAGGGCGTCGACCGAACGGAGAACCCGCAGCTTCGCGCCCGCGAGAAGAATCGAGCTGACTCGGCGGTCCAATTGAAGAGTCATTAAATGAAGATAGAAATAAAGCGAAAGATGTGCTGTACGGAAAGAGCTTCGCATATCAGGTTCAATGGCCACGTATCCGCCAAGCATAACCCTTTCAAGGACCATTCATTAATACACGTAATAAATATATATATTCATCATCACTGTTCCTTCCTGCCTCGTGCAGATTCCGTTTTTTTAGGACCCAATAGTATTTCGATATTTCTGGTACTAAATCGAAAATTTCTGCATGTGAATGTAATGAAAATAAAACTTACTTTCGCAAATAAAAATACATTTTTCGTTTCGTATCCAGGGAATTCCTAATATGCTCGCAGCACCGATACCCTTTTATATGATTTTTTATTTCCACCGTAAGACGTTATTAATTACATCGACGAGGTGTTCCACGTACGGATGCTCCGAAAGGTCAAATAAGGTATAAATCTTGTATTTTGAGTCGGCAAAAAGCGGCAGCCTTGGGAGAATTGAAACTTATCGCTGGGATACAAACGCGGAACAGAAATGGGATGAAAGATCGCGAGGTTCCACGAAGGTTTGTAACATCGGGAAGGAAACAGCAGTTAAAACGTCGTGACTATTATTGTGCTCGCGCGCGAGCACACTCTCGGTGTACCCCTTCCTCTCTAGGCAACGCTCTCGCTCTACCACTATTTTCCCCTCTAGCACTGTCCGCGCACAGCATCTCTCGCACAGGAACGCGCTTTATCTCTCGATTTATCTAGCTATTAATTATCGACGTAAACGCCAGCCTCGTTAACCCGTGAAAACGTGAGTTCATCCGCCTCAAGCACCGTCTCTCTTTCCCCCGTCTCTCAAATCTCTGACTCAAATTAATTGCATAATCATTTTTCACTCTTGTAATATTACCAATCGTGTCGTGATTTTTTCTTTTTTTTTTCTTACCTTGGAAAGGTTATTATACCGATTCAGAGTTTGGTTCGGTAATGATCGCTATTGATTGCTGTATCAGTCGTTTCCTTTTTTTTTCTTTTTTCCTCAGGCAAAATATAATTCCTCATTATTGCTTCATCGTTCGTAATTGTCCCTTGCAAAAATGAAACCTCGATGATTTTGTGAAATAGTCAAGTTGCGCAACGGCAATTTTATACGGGGCCGAGAAGGCAGGGGTGGTTCAACGATTTCGGCGCAAGAAACACGTTAAGTTTTTTTATCGATGAAAAAAAAATTGCACAAAAAATCCCACGTGTTCGAATGTTCGTAACGATGTTGTGATCGTGTAAAAATAATCCCCTGGTCGGAATACGAAATATTGTAGGAGGAGTTTCATTTTACAATAACGGAAGATATTTTATTTTTTTAATATATTAAATACAATAGTACAAATTTTATTTCAATATCGATAACCTTTTTTTTAATAAGTTTTAGCATCTTAAAATCTAGTCGAATTTTTTTTCCTCTTCAAAATAATTACATAAAAAAATACGATGATTACTTCCAGCTAATTGATCGTTTAATTATTAACCTACTTCGCGAGCTAATTTTAAATTCTATTTGCGTAAAAATTATAAAATTAATTTTTCAATTTTCCGGTTTACTCGACCTCCTTAAAGTTCCAAGATTTAAGCTCTCGCGTGATAAGCTCGTGTAAATGGACCGCGTCCCAGACCACACCGAGGAGACGGGAGAGCAGCCTCTCTATCTCGTGCCAAGATGCTATGATGCACCACCTATCCCGATGTAGGATAGCCATCTCTTATGCACTTTTATGGCCGAGGTCTGCATGCGACCCTGCATACACGTCCTCCTTGGCTCGTGCCCCATGCCTGTATGTATATTTTCGGTATATCTACGTGCTCATTACGACCTAGCCGGTAACCGTAAACGCGCGCGCGATAACGGGTGTATCAGAATTCGCTAACGAAAAAAAAAAAAAATGTAAAATTAAATTAAATTAAATTAAATTTTATTTATTTTATTTTGTATTTTAATATTCGGTCTTCGATTTTACGGCGAAACATATTTAAATTTTTTTCCACGTTTCTTCATCTCTCGACTCTCCTTTACTTCAGCCGGTCTACGATAGCCTCGGTATCAAAATCATGTCTATGTATTTTTTATTAAATCCTTTTTCAATTTTTTTCATTTCACTTTCGGTATTTTTTTTTGTCCATCTCCTTCCGGGCAACCCGGTATGCCGTGTGGCTCGAGTGTTGCGAACCAGCTGGTAGCTCGCGTATTTTTCATTAACACGTTGTAAAGCCCCGCATGAATAGATAAAACCCCCGAGCGAGTTGTGCGGAACGAGGGAGCTTCTCTCCTCTCCTCGTTTAGTCTCTCGGCTGACTGGTAGCGTCTTACCTCCGACCGAACTAGCCGGTCAAGAGTTAAGACGCGCTTCCGTGTTATACCATCGTGATACCGGCAGCCTATCTTAACTTGGGCTAGCCTCTGTGCCTGGTTTCAAAGTCTTTCATGCAAAAAAAAAAAAAAAAAAAAAAAAAAAAAAAAAAAAAAAAAAAACGATGTCGGTTGAACGGTGGATGAGGATCGAGTGGAGGAGAAAAAAAAACACACACACGCTTAGACCTTAAATATCTACCTACTCCACCTTCGCGAGGCAACGCAACTTTCCTCACGGTTTAAAATAAACTTTGTCTCGAAAGGCTTGTAATCTATCATCTAAACTCTGTTAAATTGTGCCATATCGCTTCTCGAAGTGAGCCTCGTCATTCTACGAAAATCTTTCATCTGTACACAGAGTACTCTCCGGCTCGTGGTCCTTATCGGTCCCTTTCCTCACTCTTTCTGACGCTCGTCGAGTTGAACATTCCTGGCCGACGAGCTGTGCAGTCGCTGGCCACCTCGGCCTGCGACCTGTGCACAGTAAAAAAAGTTTGTACTTTTCACAACAATTTTATTGTCCACAATTTTGTATTTGTTAATTTGTCAATTCGCCGCTAGTTTTACAAACAACACTACAAACTAAAATTTTCAATGACACGGGAAGTAAATGGACAGGTTTCTATATTCAAACCTGGACAATAAGAGTTTGTCAATCATTTGACAAAATTAGTTAGACGAATCTTCGTATTCCGATTTTACAAAATTATTTTTAATGTATGAGACACCCCGAATGGAAAGTGTTTCGGCTAGATTTTTCGTCGTTTGAAAAACAAAAACGATTGAAGAATTTTTGAAAAATCGAAATTTATCGTCGAGCCTGAAGGAATAATTTTCGTCGACGGTGCGCCAGGCTTGGCCGTCGAGGGGTCAAATTTTCCACGACCTCGAGCCGACTGCCTTGAAGGGCCAATCACCGTGCCGTTTGTGCGCTTGTTATTCCATCGATGACTTATTTCTACGATAGACCACCGGGGCGCTCGCTTTGGTACGCAGTTCTGACTGGTCGATCGTGCTGTGGGGTCATCGAATGAACTTCATCGTCGGTACTCTATAATACGGCTGTCGGGACCGTTGAGGAGTTCGTAGATTGCTCGTTGCGCCCCGAAGTCATCGATGACGATTCGAAACGAGGCCTCACGCTGATTTCGACGCGTCACTGTGTGAGCCTCTGCCTTTGGAATTCCTGTGCGGTACCGGTAATGGTACAGGCCGACGAGAAGAGCGCGCGGCGGTGCCACGATGTTTTTACCGCATCCTCCTTTGCCAGCGTTTGCCTCGCTGGTTGCTTCATCCTCTTTCCCTTCACCGCCGCCGCATCGTCTTCCGCAACGACCGATAGCCGACGAGACGTCAGCGGAACTTCCGCCTTCGGCTTAGGTACACTACGCGATCGCAAGGCGCATCGATACCGAACTCCTCTCAACGGCCGTAGGCAGCCGACGACCACGACGAGAAAACACAACTCCCCGAAGGAACACGGCACTGTGTGTGCCCGTACTCATTGTGGGAACGTGCCTGAGAAAATTCCTAACGGAATCCGCGGGCTCGAGTGTCTTTCGACGAGCCACGGCGACCGCGTATTCCCTTCGAAGGACTCCGGCGGGTGACACAAAATTTTCCTGCTACTTGAGTTCCCGACGAGACCGGTGAGAGGGAGTCACGAAATTCCGCTTGCTATTTGTTGATATTTAAAAATGAAAGGAGCCTCGCACTTTTTGTAAGAGTAATGAGGTATTAACCGTCGGGCTGGTGTGGAATCCTGGACGCATCGCAAGGATACCGCTAGGCTAACGTTGGGCTGCCGTAAGGCCTATATTAAACTACAGAGACAAATTATCCTGGAATTTAATTTTCCGACGAGACCGGTGAGGGACCGCGAAATTAGCCTTGCAAAGTATTGATATTTAAAAATTGAAGGGCACACCAGGAATGCACTTTTTGTAACAATGAAGGTAAAAAATGTTCAAACCGGAAGTGATTTCTCGAAAAGACTTTTCAATTATATTGCTTGGGAATTTTGAAGAAAAACAGCAACGAAAATTCTAATAATTTTTCGAGCTATAAATCTTGCAATTTACACAAGGGTTCCTTTTTTCCCATCAAAATGACCCCTTACACCCACAGACGCTCTCGTTACTGTAGCTCGTGCATATTAGCGACGAATTCGCGCAAGATAGAAGATGAAAGATAGAGATTGCCTTGAGATCTTTGATTCCGAAGCCAAAACGATTTATAACATCGATATTTCTCTTTTATTATTGCGCGATCAATAATCGATCAGGACTTTAATATCGACACCAGTCGCGCACGCGGAATGATAGAACGTCTCGCCGAAGATACCAGGCATTATTTCCACATGAGCGGTATATGCCCGATGCGTGCGAGTGCGTCACGCCGTGCGCAAGAATACGAATCATCGGGATGCTCCGGGCGATCGTTAAACATAGAGGCCGAGGCTCATCATCCGTTCCGCGAAGACACATAATCGTGAGTCTCGCGAGTACATACGCAGGTTCCGCCTTCCATTCAAGGTTTTCCCTGTAGCTATATGCACATATATATATATATTTTTTTTTTTTAATTTATTTATTTATCCTTCGTGAATTTGTACCCTTCCGCGATTACCTCACGGCGCTCCGCGAGGTAAATTTTCAATTTCATTGACGGATCGTCAACAATTATTGCGAGATCACCTCGGCGTAAAAATATCCATTGATGAAAAAAGAGTCATTTGTCACCGTTGACCTCAAAAATGAAAATAACAAAAATCGTCCGTGGTGCGGCACAAATTTCGCAACGTTGAGTGACGCATCGCAATCCGTAGATGTTTCTACCCTTTGAATCATGATATTTTTCCGGCTACGAAAAATCATCGCAAAGCCAATATTACCTTGGATGTAATTTTTATTACTTCCAAGTAAATTGGCAAATTTTTTATTTAAAAAAAAGAATTCTCGAACAAACATACCAACCAAGTAAGACTGGCTGGTAATTGAAGACGAAAGTAGTGCATATGAGCGCGGTCTCCCTTGGTGGTCGAACCCCATTAAATGCACCGTTCACAATCGATCGCCATTCAGCGGAAAACCATGAATTACATCTAAAGCTACAATTCACGATAATTAATGGTAATTTTTTATAACTTGTATCGATTCATTTTGCATGAGTAAAAACCGTGCTAGGCATCGGAACAGGAGAGGGAGAGTGTAAAAAAAAAGAACGAGATCGAATGGGACGGTCCGAGGACGCGACCGAAGGGTCAACTCGATCTGCTTCAATCGATTTCGCCGCCGCGGAACAATACGATATATACGGCGTGTGGTTTGGTGCTTTGCACATATATACTATATATATATATATACATACGACCCTGACTCACAACGAGCCAAGCCGCGAGGTTGCCACGCCGCCTGAATCGGTGGAGGCGCGCGATTGATTTACGAAGGAAGAAAAGAAGTGAGACGGAAAAGGTACTGCCGATCACTCCTTCGTGCCTATGTACGCTAGTAAGTTTTATACATATATATATATGTATATATGTCTGTAAAGGTGGAAAGTGAGAGAGGGACGAAAACAGCGAGGCGAAAGAGCAGAGCCGGGCGTATACAGCACGAACGGAACGACGGTAAATCTTTGGCCGATTGACACGTGTGAAATTCGCCAGCCAGCTACTACTCCCTTCCTCCCTTCCTTGGCAAGGGTCCTTGCTTTGGTTACGTATATCGCTTCGTGCTCCGAACGAACAGCTGAAAACCGAAGCTCACGAGAAAACGCGAAGAGAACCAAGGGTTGTGGCAAATGTCCCTATTTTTGACCATCGAAGGTGGGCAACCCGGTTTACGATATATGACATAGCAGCGGTGAATGACTTTGTGATATTCCTGCATTTCCATGACTTTTTACCTCTAAAACATTGGATGGCGAACATACTTCAATGTTCAATCAAGTTCGCACCAGGTAAAGTCAACTGAAGACGTACCGTGTGTTGCTTCATTGATCCGTTTCCAGATTTAAAAAAAAGGTTGAAAAATCACTTCCGGTTTGCAAAATCTTGGTTTTCGACCGGAAGTGACATCGTACTGCACCGACCTTACTAACGAAACGGACGTTCCTGATTGGCTACGAAAACTGGTTTCACGATTTCGATTATTTCGATATATTTATCTCGATCATTCAAGAGTCATGTCTTTTTTTAAGAGGGGATGGTTTTTTTTACCGGAAGTGACGTTCTCCGTCCAAGGACACACACTCTGTCCTTCATCACATTGCAGGAGATACAATACTATACAAAAAATACCGTATCTACGAACAGTAAATCAATACATCGTCGAAGAGCTGAACCACATTGCTTCCAAATCCCAGACCGCGTATCCAGACGTTGTGGCAGAAGTTTGATCGCAGAATATGCCCACGTCCTTCATGCCGATACCGGCGAGGGCCAATCGGTTGCATCGTTTGAAAATAGACGAACGAGCGATAGTGGCATTTACGTTTATTGAAGTCCCGAAGAAAATTTCGAAGAGTCAGAGAGAGGAGCCGTTTCATGGCCCGCTGGCCTGCGAGTCCGAAGCGTACCTATAAGTTAACCCGTCTTGTGTCGTGTTCGCCACGAGACAGACGTATGTCGAGAGACTTACCGTGAGGGCTTTCGTACAGCGGGTCCAACCAAAAAACCTATAAACCTTATCTCCAATTCTGACCGAAATCGATTTGACCCCTGCCAGCCGGTGAGAGCTCACCGCGGTATGAACGGCGCAGGCGACGGCAGGAACAGGCAGCGGCAGAAGCAAAGCTCAGAGGCGCGAGAAAGAAAGGCCGGTTTCCGGGAGCGACAGAGCGAAAGAAACCGAAAAAGAGCCCCGAGTTGAGTGCACGAACGTAGAGTTTCTACGTCCTGGACTCTCCTTCCTTCACGAGTCACGGCGTGTGTCGTAAAAATAACGAAACCCGCCGAGACGGCGGGCATCGACGAATCGACGTCGACCGACTCTATAACCGCTCGAAGTACGAACAGTGCGCCAGCCAAACGAGCCCGAGCAATCCCCGAAACGTTGCTTAGAACGGGAGTGGTCCGAGGTGAGGCGGACGCGCGACGAGGCCGAAGAATTTCGATAACTTCTGCTCACGTTTGTATTAAGGATAAAAATTTGTTATCTAGCGTGATCGCTGTTAAACCCGTCGCGGGTCGAACTCTTTTGGCACTCGAACGATTCGTTTTTTAAATTTCAGCGTGTGTTAAAAAAACATCGAAAAATTTTGAAAATTATTCTACGTTATTTACTACAGGATCGAATTTTGTTATTTTTTTTACATAAAACGGTAAATTATGTATAACTTTTTTTTTAAAGAAAATAACTTTTTTTTCTTAATTTGCCTAAAAATATTATTTTTACTTCATCACCGAGCAATCGATAATGATCGGTCTGGCGTTAAAAATACACCGACAAAAAAAAAATTTGTTTCCTGTATCTGGTGAATTAAAAAAGATAAAAAAAATGATATATTACCTTGAGATATCGCTACCGTATCCTTCTGCTTGCTGGAAGGCGGTAATATATATCGTCAAGAGTATCAAGTTTCCCTTGACTATCCTCACGATTATTCCGGAGGATACAGGTCTTCATTCGCGTCCCGCGACACGTCGCCGTGTACAAAAGAATCGACGGCGGGAAGGCGTAAAAAGTTGCGCGACGTTTACAAGGCCGCTCGCTGGATCTCAAACAGGCTCATCGTGAGAGCCCGTTTTTTCGATGATGAGCGGGCGGACAGAGGCACGACCGCGCGGGAGTCCGGCCGATAATCGATCCGGGGGACGACCTCGCAGCCGAGACGGTTCAACCCCCTCGATGCCCCTCGTTCGCGAACGCAAACGAGGCCCTATTCAAAATTAGCGAGAGGCACATAAGACGAGAGAGATGTACGGCACGCTGAAGCGAAAATCGCGGTACCGCGTCCGCGGACGATCGCCCAACGAGACACACATCGTGGATCTCGCACATCTCCCGGATCGTTTTGATCGATGTCTCGCCTTGGCATGTACATCATCGCTGCGAGCGGGCCTCAGGACCATATGCGTGTTCGACAAGTGTCTGTATCACGGTACAGTGTATAGCCTGATGCCGTGAGAAGAGGAGAGAGTGAGGTGACGAGGTGAGACGCGAGAGGAGTGGAACAATACTTGGCAGGAAAGCGTCCGTGACTCTCTCCCGTAGCTATAGCATCGAGACGGTTTCTCTCGTTCACTTCTTCTTATAGTCTTTTTTTTTAGGCGAAAACGGTTCTGAAGGTTCTGAACACCTCCTGCCAAAGGTGTCCACGAAAAGAGTAAAGGTTCTGTCGGAAATTGGGTAAAGTGGCAAAAATGTCGTCATGTTGCGGTAGACTCCTATTCGAAAATGAATGAAATGACCAAATGTCTCTAAAACAAACAGTTATTGTCCTATTGGAAATTAAGTGAAATCAAAAAGATGTACGGTCCTATGTGAAATCGGGTAAAACGTTCGCTGACTAAACGTCCCTCCTGATCCCAAAACTACCGAAGATCTTTTCGAACAAAAGTTCTTAGGTGAGTACATTCACTTGACTCGCAACCATTCGTCTTTTTCTTTTGAATTCTCCGAACGTGCCTCATCATCCGACATGCCCACGCGTCGAACAATACGAATAAATTTTCGTCCGCCGCACCACGAAACCGAACATACTTTCCCACGGAAATCGTTTCGGCTGATCTATCGAATCGCGTCGAAGGTGGAGCTGTACAGGACTCCGCGAGAGGAGAGAGACACATCGGCAAGAGCCCTCGGCGAATGGATCAAGATCTATTACCGTGTCTTCCTCGCGAATTCGCTCGTTAGATAGCGCCCTCCTGTCCTTTCGCCGATCGTTCACCGTGAACGCAATCGTTAAGCACGCGTCTCTCAGCATTCTTTTTCGCTATCGGTCGCGCGTCGCTTTCGCGACGATTCGCGAGTCCCTCTTCCCCCCATCGGGTATTTCGATTCGCCATCTTTCACCGGGGTGGAAGGAAGAATCCGTGTCGGCTTCGTCTGTAGGCTTTTCCTGGTTGTCGCGAACGATCTAGCTGCTCGTATACAACGGACTCTTCTTCTCCGCTGATCCTCTACCTCCGCAATCCATATACCGCCACTATAATATACGTAAATCGTTCGAATCCGCTGGCTACAGGATCCGTAGCGATGTATACAAGGGACGAACCGAGTTCCACTCGGTGAAACGACGAATACCCGCGGATTTCACATATAGCGTTGGGGGAATGCATTCACCGAGCGTAGCCGCCATGGCATAGCGGAAGGCATCAACGGGCGTCTTGGAAGGGAAATAAAGCAAAGCGCGCGGGCCCGCGAGCACACACGAAACGTAAACCAACGACCGCAGTGGCAGCGTGCCGCATTCGCTTTGGATATTCTCTGTGCTAAACTGCCGCGTATACTATGTGTTTCGTGAGTGTGTCGTACGTCTTGGAGGGAAAACATCTGTGTGCCCCTCAGAGATATACCGCGGGTGCCGGAGATCTGATGCTGTTGCGCTCTGGTTTCCTCGGGCTTTTGCCTCGGCTTCTGCGCGATCCCGGGGAGCAAGTCGCGCTGAAGACGCGCCAGTATAGCGAACTGGCATGTCGACACTAAATCATAATACGCTATCCCTGGTGGTGTCTCGTGCCGAGAGACCGCGGCGTTTGACTGTTTATCAAACCGGTGGGGTTGAGAGCTTCTCTTTTTATAGAAAGACCGATCGTCCCCTATGCGGATGATGCTGGTGGCTCGTTCGCCGGCTACCGTCAACTAGATGGTAAGACGGCTAGTCAGCTATCTAGCTTGTCTCGTCGGGTTGCCACGACCCGTCGTACCGAAGTGAGTCACGCTTCGTTTAGACGTTTCGTGGATACCGACGACGGAGACACCGTTAGAGATGTTTGCACGCGATGTGCTTGGGGGGAATGCATGCGTTATGTTAATTTACTGTGAAGACACATGGCACGCACAGGGGATGCCCGATGGATACCTCTAACACGTAGCTAATTGCATTGCCGCGTTGTCTTTAATACTCCCCCTGACACATCGACGGTTGACTGATCGATGAATCGATAATAGATGCCATCAGATATCGTACGGAATACGCAGGTGTTGTGGCCGATCAAACGCCCCGAGCGAAAACATTTGACTTGTGGAACTGATCATTCGTTCTGCTTAGGGTCGAATTTTAAGACGTTAGTTACCTTATGTAGTTTTCTATACGCATTACTAAAAGAACCACATGGTCAAAAAATCTGAAATTTTTAAAAATGTTTCAGTGTGTCTGTGCCTGCAAAGTGGCAAAGTTTTATAGCGGTCGAACAGAAACGCGTTTTGGCCCAAACATCCTTTAGATCGTACTTTAACGCTTTTTCAGCGTGGAATATATATCTGGCTTCCAAATGTGGTTAAATTTGAGGATACTGTAATGATCATGAATAGGTGAACTGGTGAAAGAATTGACTGACTCGCAAATCCACCAAGTCGCGTAATGGCCACGTGCAGGAATTTGCAGAGTAAGAATCGGACGATGCTCAATTCACGTATCCAAACATGGCCTTACACCAATATTGTAGAGTAAGAATCGGACGATGCTCGATTCACGCATCCAAACATGGGCATAGACCAGGATTGCACACGCACCAATTTGCACCTCGCGGATCGCGATCAGGAAATTCACAGTCTGAACTCGACTGGAGAACAGAGAGATTGGTCTCAGAGTTAGGCTCATGTTCAGAGAATTCGATAATTGTAATCAGAAATATTTATAATGACAAATTCATTCAGATTTGTTTGAATAAACTTGTTATCTAGTTCGTATCTTACAAATTTCAGTTGTACTCTTAACTTGCTAACGATCTCAAATACCATACACAATTATGTTTGTTGACCTCGCACACAATAAAAGAATTTTTTTTTAATCAGACCATAACTAATTCATGGAATAATCTGATCGAATCTTTTCCATCAAGTACCAATGAATCGCATCACCTCAGCCTTGCTATTAATCCCTTTTCAATAGACGTACCACACGTCTCCTATGTTGCAAGAAACCATTCGCTAGTTCGTTCTGCATTACGTCCCGAATGCGATCTGACAATCGGTGTGCCAATGGAAAATGCAATGTCCGAGCATTACATAGCCGTGTAAACTCGCCGAGAAAAGTTGCCGTGCAGTGTCCAGCCTGAGGTCGATTGTTTCCATATATGTGCGTTCCAACGGTCCGCACGCACAAAGCACTGAAATATAGAAATAATTGACATCTCGAGAGATCGGATCAGGCGTGATAAAGTACAGAATAGCCGGGCAAATCGAAATGCCAGAATGCTCGGACGTCGTTTCGTTCTTTCCATACCCGGAAACTTCTGGGTAGCTCTCGACCAGCAACAGGGAACATCAGGGAACAGCAGCGGAGATTCGATATTAGCCGGGCAAACCGTGGCTCAGTCCACTCGGGCGGCGACCAGGAGAAGAGAGGAGAGCCCTCTCCCGCGCGCGCACACACACCGCGTTTGCATTATTCATAACCAATTCCCGAATCCGAAACTCGAAATGAAGCACACCGAGCGCGAGTTCTGGACTACGGCCGTTGCCCGCGTGGCTTTCCGCCGTCCCTCTCTTTTCCGCTCTTTCAACATGTGGCTCGTTTACCCGTTTGACTCTTTCTCATTCCGACGTTATCCGTTCGAGAAGGTCCCCGGTTCCCCTTACGATTATTCGTTACGCCCACTTTTCTGTCGATCGGGCAATCCTCCCGACAGAGCGTATCTATATTTTTCATTTATTTTTATTTTTTTATTTTTATTTTTTTCATTTTCATCCTCTTTCTCCTCTCGATCGGTCACAGTTGCGATATATATTGAATGTCGTAATGTATACGTGACCACCGTTAGTATATCGAGTCGCCCGGTGTGTTTCCTGCATACGGAAATAATCGGGCACGTACCGATGTTTTCGTCGGCGAGCCGTTGAATGAATAAATTTTCGAAAGTCGAAACACGAGACGGGCAGGACTGTCTTGGCCGCGCATGCAGCCAGATGAGTTAGCCGGGAAAGATCGCCGTTTCTAATAGCTAATAGCTTTTCCTCGCTGTCTATTTCGCTTCTGACTGACTGCGACTGGGCCCCGACTGCCACGGTTACAAGTCGACGAGCAAAAGGCTGCCGGGACCGAGGCGCAATCGTAAAATAAATCACATCTTTGATCTATATTCGGCGTCACTCGGATTTCACGCTCATCCCCACCGAGTAACTCACTCGTCGCTCCTCGTACCGGAACGCGGAGGCGAAAGGCTGACGTCGTGAGCAGGGGAGCTTAGGAATGAACACACATCACCGACAATCAGACAGAGGATCAAACTTTCTTGAGGAATGTTGCAATTTCACATTCCAATTGTTTATACCTATCATTGCACGGGTAATCAAATTGCTCTTTGGCGCACATCGGTGGATGCTCTTAGCCACGAAAAAAAGTCCCTATACCCTCCGGCTCATTCAATTTCATTCCTCTCCACGAGCCTGCAACGTTGCCGGGTCAAGTGCTCAATGTAGCCTTCTGTGTCGCCTACACATTCGAGAAAAGTCCTCAGGAAGCAAAAGTAGCTTATTTCATCCAGCATCGTTTTCAGTTGATTTTTGTCTAATCCACGAGGCTAACGTCGCGAGCAGAGAAGCACACACAACACCGACAATCAGGCAGAGGAACAAACGTGGTTGAGGATTGTCGCAATTTCACATTCCAATTCTTTATAACTATCATTGCACGGTTAATCAAATCGCTGTTTGACGCACATCGATGTATGCTCTTAGCCACCAAAAGAAGTCCCGACACCCTCCGGCTCATTCAATTCCATTCCTCTCTACAAGCCCGTAACGTTGCTGGGTCAAGTGCCCAATGTAGCCCTCTCTGTTGCCTACACACTGGAGAAAAGTCCTCAGGAAACGAAAGTAGCGTATTCAAACCGGCATCGTTTTCAGTCGATATTTGTCTAATCCACGAGTAGATGACCAAGCATGATTGCCAGGCCACTCGCCATGCATCATTCACATCCAGTAGTGACTGGAAATCAATCTGTGTGCCAAGGGAAAACTTACTTGGAACTCTGTTAGGTATCTGTTGGAAGCAAATCGACCCGTAAGGCATCTCATACTAATACGTCGCGTTGTTGTTCATAACGCCCAGTTACGGTGATGTTGGGGCGTTCCCGGACGTACGCCACATCTCCCGAGGATTCATCGCTCCTTACCAGGTTCTCTAATACGTACGGCAGCATAGTTCCCGTGCCCCCTCGGAGAGGCTCGCGAGCCTTTGTCGAAAGTTTCGCTCCTCTGGTGCTCAACCGCGATGCCACCAACATCGTTGTGACGCCCCACTATCCTGCTCATGCCGGTGCAGTGTTGTACGGAGACTGGCCGGTTGCTACTCTACTGGCTGTTACCTCGATTTCATCAGGTCTTGCTTTTGTATCCTGCTCCGATGCTGCTGCTGCTGCTGCAGGAACTACTGTAAAATCTCGAGAGACTTTCACCGGTGGCGGGCAAGCGGCGACAGTCACCCACATGCCAGCCGTATGGTGGTCTTCTTGATCTTGTTTCTTTACTTCTCTTCTCGCTGAATGAATCAAATATAACGAAACGTGACGGCACGATCCGTCTGTGTCTGGTGAATGTATCAGTGTGTTTGCATCTCTCGGGACAAGATGAATTCCTTGTACTACATTCAGACCTTAATATAGATTGAATTGTGCTCAGATAGATTTAAGCTGAATAAAAAATTTTAAGTTGTATTAACTTTGCGAGGAGATTAGTTATGAGTTGAATCTTTGATAGTAAGTTAATTTGGAAAGTTGGCCGAAGTTGGTCGAATCGAATCGCCAAAGTCGCCGCCTATCGGCATACGGCGGATGCGCAGCATCGATAGTCGGCATACCGCCTAATTGTCCGCTCGGTCATTAAAGCTGACAAATGTGGTAGAAGGTTCAGCCTCCCCGCGAAGTATGTTCCCGGTAGCTCTCGGATAAGGGAGCCTCGTGTGAACTTTGGGTAAACGCTGCCTTATACCGGAAATCTCAATTCAGAAGTCACGACCGCGGCTGCAGAAGCTACCGAGAAGCCACAAAGTTTGCATACATTGTACGTACTCTGTACATCTGTATCTATCTATCCTGAAACGCCGCGGAGGTCCGGCCTGTGCTTGCCGCAAGTTACAAGAAAATCGTGCGAGGCCTCCGGCAGAAGAAATCAACTTCCCTCTTGTTATCTTCCGTTCGTCTTGGCTTCCCACCCGGACGTCAACATGGGGAGGGGGGAGGGGGGAGGGAAGGAGGTCCAGGGAAGATTCAAGAAGAAAAGATCCCCCGAGGAAGAAGGCAGATAGAACGGCCGGAGGCAGAAGGAACAATCGCCAGGGTGGAAACTCGACACGAGGACATCCACCAGTGCCAAGGCTCAGACCAGGCCCAATTAATACGCGTCCATTCAAAACGCGAGCGCAAGCTCATGGGATCGCGAGGGAAGCGGTGGAGGAAAGAGGAGAGCCGGTAACAACACACCGCCACAGTAGTTGGCCAACGCATAGACAGAGGCGCAGTTGAATACCGCATGATAGGGACGGTAGTGTAGGCAAAGGTGAGTAGTCAGTTCGCCTCCGGCTGAACGGAGCCCCGGCTTCTAGGAGGCCCTCATCGCATCCGCCTCTGTGAGTCTGCTATAGCCGAGAGAACGAATGAAAAGGGTAGCCCACCGAGCATAACCAAGTAGCTGGCCACGACAATAAGCGGGGAAACGTTTTATTAATTGCAAAGATCCGTCAGTGTCTCTCCGTTGGTATGCCATATTAGATGCTCGACTACCGAACCAAACCTCGGTCGTGCACGCTTCTCTGCTGAAGAGGACGGAGAAAGAGAACGCTGGAGGAGATAGAAAACCCCCGGCATCGCGAGCCCACTCGAGAACCCCTCGAGTCAGAAGAGAGGCGACGGTGAGAGACGGAAGAAACAGGAGAGAAACTCGCGAAGGAGGAGGAGAGAAGGACGGATAGACAGTGAAACGCGTTCCTACCGGGTACATTGGATTTTCTCATGCTGGAACGGTGAAAACCAGCAGTGGAAAGAGAAAAAGAGGGACGGAGGAACTCGGAGGCTGTGGAGCCTCTCGCCCCGAAAAGAGTTCGCAAAAGATGAGCGAGAACGCGACGCCGTCGACCACCTGTGGAATCGTGGTTCCTTTTTTTATATTTTTCTCCAATCTCTTTTTTTGGTCTCCTTTACTTCCTTTTTTCGCCCCAGACTCTCTTTCTTCGGTGCATCAGAACTGCTCCATATCCCTCATCGACGGTGCGCCGCGGATACACATTGTCGAACGCGCCCTGCCGCATTTCCATGGATTTTTCTCACAAAGGAACAAAGTCACTACCCCTCTGGTGCAGTGAACTTTTTTTTTTGTACAATCGGCAGTTTTGATGTTCCAATTGATCACATCCCGGAAACATTTTTCGAAAACATTGGTGGCGTAAGTGATACAAGTGACAAATCGCTGTCGCTTTGTATGTCGTGGATTTATTGAAGCAGTCACCCTTTTGCATACCCGTTGGACCTACCGCTTCGAGAAATCTTAGAAAACCACAACGGCTTGTCAATTTCACGATCGTTCTGTTTTTTTTTGTCCCAGGTACCAAGCCATCCGAGATAGCCGTGGTCCATTCTCCCGTCACTGCCCAGCACGCTCCACTTATCATGCTAAAACAATTCATAGCGAAATCGCTGCTCACAATTCTCCATAGATAAACGACAACATTGAGAGACACCGACAATCGATCACCCTTGACCAAGACGCGGTCCTCTTATCCTGTATACATTAATTCCTTCGATTCTACTCGTGTAAGTGCTGGTAAATACCCGTCGTACAATTTTACCATGTCCGGGATGCATGGTCATTTCGTTTGGTCCGTGTACCAAGCCTCTCCGGTAACCCACACATGACGACGACAGTGGTTACACACATAGGTCGGATATGCTCGGATGCTGTATCGGTGAATAGTTGGGTAGCCCAGGCATCACCTCTACTATAACGGGAACGGAGAACAGTACGGTCCCCCAGAGTGAGACGCGAGCGAGAGAAGCAACGAGCAAGAGGCCTCTGGAAGGGAGCTCACGTAGCGCACATGCATCGCACGACCGGCCACCATCACAGCAACAACAGCAGGAACGGCGGCGACGGCGGCGGCGGCAGCAGCAGCAGCAACAGCACAAGGCATATAGCACGAACTAATGCGTTTACGATGTCCGCCTGACAGTACATCAAAGTCTAAACCCAGGACCCTCTGCACTGCCTGGTTATAGTCCGCCTGGCTAGTCAGCCCCGGCCAGCCAGAGTTCTCTGGTTCCTGCGGCTCCTCGCTCTCCGGCTCTACGATCCTCCTGCACTGTAGTGCCGACGTTATATGTCATCCCGCCGAGCTATATATACACGCATCTCAGTTAGTGCGCTCCCATCCCAATCCGCATTCCCACACATTATTATCAGACACCCCACCGCCCCCTCGTGCACGTGCTCCTCTGATCATCGCCTATCGAATCGTGCATGCATAGGCAAACATCGACCCTACCTGCGATCCAATACAATGGCTCCGAAGGTTCGTAGGTGCGCGATTGAGAGTTCGGGGGATCGTCGAGAACGTATTGATGCATCGGAGAGTATTCCGGCGGCGTTGGTAACCTACGCGCGCCGTATGACAGTTAATACCCCACAGACCGGGTTGACGATCTTCGAGCTCCGATGATCCGCGACAGACTTTTGTCGAACGGTCGACCCTGAGTGATCCTTCTTCGGGTAATTCGATTGATTGCGAAATTCCGTAACACATTCGCGTGCTCGTATGCGAAGATTATCTCGTGACTAATGCCAATGTAGTTGTGCCTCACGGTTAAATCGGTGTAGTTATAGTTATCGAAGAGATGAGTAAATTTCGCACGAATCGCCGGACGCCGATGCGCAAGATCGAGAGAACGAGACGCCCGAGGAATCCGCAGGTTCGTTGCATGACGAGCAGCAACCGCTCGTATATGCGCCTCCGAAGCGCCGAGCATGCCAGAAAGAGATACGGCTAGGACGCTCACGCACGCGGGGTTTATACGCGAATCATTACACGGAATCGACAAACTCGGTGCGCCCGCGCGTCTCTCTCGGTAATCCGCACGCTCAAGCGTAATCCCCTCATGGTCAGAGACGGAGGGACGGAATGAACCGGCGCGCATGGTCGAGGTCGTTGATCCATCGATGAGAGATTTTCCTCATCCTGAGGATACATCAGCGCCCGAGCTCACCGGACTCTCTGCATTATAGGCGCAACTTTGAGTCGCGAAATTCTCTCACGATTCACGCGTGTCGCCATTCACCGTTACCAGTTTACGTAATTGCGTTTGTGCGACCGTGCGAGCGGGTATGGAAACACATGCGCGAACGAACCGGATACGAAGGAATCACTTTCGGGAACGTTAATCATTCCGTTTTTATCGAAACCCTTCGACCTTCGCTCGCCATCGACTCCGTTCCCGTCTACTTCTGAACACCAAAGTATGGAGAATACTCAATTTGGTGTTTGCGCTTCGTTTGTTGCCAATTCATTTGACGATTACTCACTCTGTATTAGATTTACATATTTTTTACCCGTCATTAACCAGACCGTCAAATCCGTCGGTCCGATCACTCAATACCCCAAGTTCGAAGTACCTTCCCAATGCTTATCGGCAAACTTGCCTCGTGACTGCCATTTAGAACCATTAAACCTCGTGATAGTGATGTTTTAGTTTAATCGCCTCAAAGCCGAAGAACTCTAAAACTCGTTACTCATTGTCTGGTTGTCCATCCGTCTCGTCAGAAACGACGATGGTGCTTTGGCGATCAGGCCATCATCCGAACCGGAGCCAGGTGCGGTGCCCGTCACCGATGCCTGGTCCCGGCATCGATGATGGGCGTCGTCACCCAAAGTTTCTTTCGGATCCTCATGGGACGTTCTTTTTTGGTTGGGATATTTATGAAATAATCACAAGACATTCAGTCGACTCGTCACTCCTGGAGAGTCGTTCATCGGGGGGACCTTCTTGGAGAATACCACGACGGAATGCCTCGGCGAATCCCGAGACCAGCGGGAGGTCCGATGGCGGACTCTTCGCCCATCTCGGGCGAGCAGGTGATCACGCCCACACCTGCATCGTATGCGAACGCTCGGTTTCGCTCCGTTCGTCCCCTTGTTGCGCACACGCAACGAATTCTGTGCGTGTCGTCAGCGTCGTCCCTCGCACCGATGTGTACACCGTATCACAACCGGCGTCTACGCACAATTCCGCGCTTCACGGACTCAGCCGGAGAACGCACGATGCGTGAAAGCCTCGTCCGCGGAAATAACACGAACCTATGCCGAGCGACTCACGCGCCAGAGACGCGAACGGCTCGGGGAAGGCTGTGCATAGTTCTGGTACGCTGGTCTGCGGTACGGAATGGGAGTACCCCGACTTTAACACGTAGTACCGACGATATAAAGACTCTCCGCGCAGATGTACCTGCCCTCCGCGATGCGAGATGGGAAACCGGTTTAGGTGCGATAGGCGCCGATTTCACGGTCGTCCATGGAAAACTGTGCGAATGGAAAAACCACGCGCACTCGCGGCTCGCTTCGTATCTCCCTCGTTGTTAAAGTCGTAAAGGAAGTTCTCCAACAGCTATGAAGGCACAGCCAACGTGCTGCACGGAAATACCCACTTGTTGACTTGTCTCTCGAACAAAACGACCCGAACAACTTTTGTTTCAAATGGGCAACAAGTTCGGATTCAACGATCGAGAAGAATGCGGCGTGAACTTTGATGGTCGAAATTTAACAGGTCGTCATCGTTTCCACCATTCGATGAAATAGGTTCCCTAGTGAGAAGGGAAGGCAGGACCGGTACACAGTAAAAAATAATTTCGTAAAATCGGAATGCGAAATTTCGTAAAAATAAATATGTTAAATAAGTGACAAACTCGTCTGTCACTTGGTCACTATGGTGAATGCCATACGAATACTGGCCCGGTGTGGCACTCCCACTAGGGTCGCTTAGCTGTGCGCCTTCAATAGGATCTTGCACTTACTCTGCTAGAAATTCAGGAGTTTTAGATAAGAGCCCGGTTGTGCCGGGGTCTTGTCAGGGCCTGACGCGATGCTCCACCATTTCTACCAGGATCGCTGTTTTCCCTAAGATTCGGAGATCGGATGAACCACTTCGGTCGGGACACAGTTCGCAACTGGGATTCTTGAAACGGCTTTCAAAAACTACCAGACCGTTCGCGGGTCAGAAGGGTTAACGAAAAGTTCGATCTTCGAAGCTCGACGAGAATTTCATTCGAGCGGATAGAGAGATCGATACTTTTGTGGCTTCGAGAGACAGAGACGCCAGGGAAACAGGCGACAGTGTGCCCGGGGGCGCTCCGAGAGTCCCTCGATCCTTTCCACTCGCTAATGAAGCCACCACACGCGCGCCCGCGCGGCTGGATCTGATCTACCTTGATTATTATTCATCCGTCCTGGGGTTCGCGCGCGGTCGCAGGAGAGAGTCCCGTACGAGGTCCGGGACTCCTCCGGTAACTCTCCGTGCGGTGACCGAAGCCCGGCACCGGTGGATCTACTTACTCCACCGCCGCGTTGCGATGCACCGATGCACTCCCTGCCGCAGGACGGTATTCCCACAGCGCCGGCGACGACCGGGCAATATGGGATCCCGTCGCGCATCGGTCATACCCCGGACGGGGCCCCGGGGTAGAGTTCCCCGGGTTCCACCGTAAAGGGGCGCCCCTTCGCGTTCGTGTGATTCGATCAGATATACGTATGGGAATAAAATAGGACGCGGCGAAAGGAAGACGGAAACGGAGAGGCGAAACCCTTCACGGCGCGTCGCTCTCACATGGCGCTTGAACGACTTGTATCTCGAATGTATCAAGTAGAATTGGGAAAACGGGTTATCGCTGGCGGCACCGCGGGAAGGAAGCACATATGCACTTGTCTCCACAATATTTTGTTCCTTTTTAAGCTGTGAATATCTTTGTGATTGAAGTGAGTCCAATAAACACGTATCAGTTAAAGCGCTTCGCAGGCATAAGAATATAGTTGATTCAAGCATATCACTGTTTTAATGTAACTTTGAAGGCTCGTATATATAAATGGGGGAGTTCATACCATTTCGACCTGGATCTAACCCTTCACATCTTGGATTGGGCTCGCGATTTTTTATATTACTGAACTAACTGTTAAAAGCACTCCGATTTTCTATTCGATTTTTAACATTTATTTATGAATTTTTTTTTATTTAAAAAATGAACTTATTCATCGGCGCAATCAAAAAATCTAGAAAAATTTGGAAAACTCTTGTGTCGTATATTAAAAATGTTAAGATGTAAAACATGTGTGTCGAAAAATGAATAAAGATAAAAAATTTAAAAAACGAACCGAAGTAATCGGCACAAGCATGGCCCGGTCGAAACAAAAAGAGGTACAGGAGACGTTAAAGATAGAAGCGACTGAATACCGGAGCAAGGGGCCGGGAGGTAGAAGAATAAATAAAGGAGACCCCCCCGCTCATCGTCGTCTCGGTTGTACGCGTAGAGCAAAGAGAGCCCAAAAAGGAAATACAAGGAAAGGCAGGGCGCATAAGATTCGAACGCTCGCTGGAAGCGAAGAGAAGGATGGCTTGGGCATAGCGCTGTTGCGGAGGCGAGCAGAGGCGGGAAGAAGGAAGACGGAGACATCAAAGAAGGTGACATATCCGTCCACACTCAGCGAGACGCCATACTATGCACCGCGCGCTTTGCACTTTGGTGTGTCCTCGTAGTAGTCGTCATACCCCGTCCGCTGGTGAAACGCCCGCAGATAGGAGTATTCGAGAAATGAGTTATGCACGTATGCACTCTCCCATCCCTTAAATTCTCGCCAAGTCGAGCATCGGGGCTTCAACCAGAGCTGTAGGTGTCTTAATAAAATGAACTTGTCATTCCGTGAGAGCGCGGATAAAGCGCGCCAGAGAGTAACTGCAATTACAGCAGCCAAAGGAAAGACGGAGTTCCGTGTGCTTAAGTTCCGCGAGACAGCGAAAACGAGATGAGGCTGCTTCTCCTCGAGTCGTCCTCGACTCGAATCACTTCCTCAGCTTCGGGGCCTCCCGTGCCCTCCCCGTCCTCAATTCCTCTCCTCTTCCTCATCAGTTCTTCTTCTTTTTCATCTTCCTCTACCTCTTCTACTTCTTCTTCTTCTTTCGCCTCTTCATCTTTTTCTTCTTACTGCTGTTCTTCTTCTTCTTCTTCTTGTGTAGCCTCGCCGACTTTATTTATACCTCGTTAAATTAGCGCCCATCATCGATCTACTCGCGTGCACGCCCGGCGAGCATCCCGGCGAGCAAGCCTTCTCCACCATAGTCTCAGCAAGTTCTGTGCGCCAACGCGAGCCCCGGGCCGCGGGAACTAGTCCGACGACGTGACGACACACTCGCTGGGACGACGAAGTATTATGCTGCTTGGCACCGACGTTTCTAAATACGCAATTAAGCTTTACCTCTTATAGTAATGTTGCTTGTGATTTTGAACCTCCATCACCTGGAGTCTATCCAGTGTCATCAAAAGTTGCTCAAATCTTGGTGACGCAAACACTTTGTTCCCGGGTATTCATCTCGGTATGATCTTTATTGTTTTATCTAAGTATCGTAAAAGAAGTATTCGACATTGGGCTGCTTTTGGCATTTCATGTCAGCACCGGAAGGTTCCAAATATCATCCTGCAAGGCTTCAACCTCCAGAACACCAAGAAGGTTTAAGGATCAGACCTCCCGACTCGCGACCATACGTTACACAATCGCAGCCAAGTCGATCTCAAGTTGCGTCTGCAGACGGTCGTTTCAAATTTTCGTACATCCTGTCATTCGTCTTCGGGCGAGTAAAATAAGAAGATCATTTAAAAGATCGAAAGAATGAGGGAGGGCACGAGTTGTACGGCATTTCTCGCGAGTCAAGGCCGTTGAGGTCGAGGGATCCCGCAAGGGCCATAAATGCCCGAAGCCATCGAGAGGACTCTCTGCACCGGCAACCCGCAAAAGTCTGTATATCCGAGAACCGCAGTCAGCAGGTCGACAGAGCGCACCAAGGGAGATAAGACTCCGAGATCTTCGCGGCTAATAGATGGGGTACGCAAATTTTCGCGAACGTAATAAATTATCGCAACCAAGCCGTGGCCAGCGAGATAAGGGAGATAGGAGACGAAGAAAGAAAGCGTGCGCTCACGCGAAAAGCACAAAGAGCGATGGGGCATCGTCGTTGCTTGCGATCCACTCGACGTTGCACTGCGCGATGACCAACAACTGGCGGGAGGGAAGGGGAGAAGAACGGGAGGAAATGAGAGCGAGACAGAGTGCAATAGCGAGAGGAAAGGCCAGTCACCCACAAAAGGGCAGCAAGCAGCAGCAGCAAGCAGAAGCGCACCAGTGGAAGCGCAGTGCAGCACACTTGAAACGAAAGGGCGAATGGATATGCCTAGGCAAGTGCAAGAGACACGTAAAGGCATTCATCTCATTCAAGGTAGCCTTAAGTTCTGATCAGATAACGAATGTACACTCCTCTCTTCTCTTCTCTTGTTGCCTTCTTCTGCGAGGCGCATCGAGCTCTCGCACACCACGACCGCCGCAGCCTCGGTGAGACGCTGGTGTGTGCCCCTTGGCATCATTCAGACAGTCTTGCAGTCTTCTTCTACTTTCCTCTCTTTTATCTATCTCCTCCTTGGCACGTATTTTCACTCTCACGCCCACAACATTATCGGCCCAATGTCTTCGCGACACCGATGTCAGGAACTTCGATATACCGCCTCAGCCTCCTGATGGTCCGTTCGACAAAATTTGTCATTTCTATTCCGTACACCGAACTTAGCTTGGGAATTGAATTTCCATGCAATTCTGGGTCACTGCAACCATATCCGCAGTAGTGACTCGCGACTAGAAGACCTCGACATAATCGAGGTTCTACTGTAGCTTAATTCTCACAGGTTTCTGCCGCTGGCTGCATTCATGATACATCCCAGAGAAAAATTGGAACATTCTTTCTAACGTCACTTCCGATTTGAAACTCATCAGAGTTTCTAAATGAGACCGCCTGGCCAATGATATGAAAGTAGCAGTTGGACTTTGAGATCCTAGCGTTCATTATTCTTTTTGTATTCTCCCATATGCTCCACCTTGCAAATCAACCACAACGATAAAAACTAAAGTCTCAAAATCAGCTGCTAATTTCATACGGCCCTGACAAATCTGGATACGAATAAAAGGCCACCAATGGTTGCGATTGGCTGACATACAAAAATCTTGAAAGCCGATTATATCGTCACCACCCTTTAGGGATGGATTAGCACGAAATCCGAAGATACCGAAAAGTACCAACTTTGTTGCGACCGCCAAACTTTTCTCGTCACAATAAAACAGAAACGAAAAGTAAAGTCCACGAACAAAAGCAAAACGACGGTTAGCCACAGTCAATTGAGTCGTCCTGCAGCAGTCGGGACGTGTGCGATGTGCCATCGGACTCTCCATCGCTTGACGCCGTTCAGTTCGTTCGGTTCTTTGCATGCTCCGGCCGCAAACTCCGGGACCGCAAAGTGCTTTTCAAGGATTTCGAACGGAACATCGGCTGCGACACGTACAGTAGATTCGCGATCGAGTTTTCGACCGGAGGCCGAAAAGGTTGCAGAGAGTTTATGTGGAACGAGCTCACGGGAGCATTACCTGCCGCGCACAGTTCAATCCATTCGAAAACCACCGATCCTTCCTCGACATTTCGCTCGTGAAAACGTTCGCAGGAGATCACGTCAAACGTTCAACCATCCGACCGCCTCGCTCCGTTCAGACCCATTTTTCGCATGATGTTGTTCTTTCTCTCCGTCGTGGCTGCCCTTCGACTTTGACGCGGAGCGTTTTGGATTGACCGGCGTAATCTCATTGTTGCGAGAGACATCGTGTGATCTGTTGGCTTCGGGAAAGCCTCACCTCGAGCTGTCACGATAACTTGGTGTGATCGGTGTCAATTAAGTGACGATAATTTCGTGAGTGGCGGACCGTGTCGCGGTCCGTCCCGCTACGTGCCATTCCGAGGAATGTTACCGTGATAGGTACTCGTACTCGCGGCAGATAGATGTATCCGACTATCTCGCGGTGCACCGAGGGGGTCTGACGTCCAATGACTCGAAAAATTTCGTTCGGGTCGAACGCGCGATAGAGCCAAGGGCCATGGGCAGATGGCTATAAGAAAGGTGGTCACCCGACCGGTGCAAACGATTTCTCAATATTTCGTAGTCAATTTTCGAGTCCCGACTGCAGTCGTGGGGTATTGTCGGTTCTCATCTATCTGCGGTCTCGACTGTCGGCCGTCCGTTGGAATTTAACGATCGATAGAAGAGAGCCCTCAACCTCGGGACTCCCTCGGCGCCCTCTGACCCTTCGGAGGATTTCACTCGTCAACCGAGATGACCCCACGCTTTCTTTCTCCTGAGAATTTTTTCGATAAACGGTACCTTCCAACCCGCTTTAATAACAATTTCTAGATGCAAGATAAAGATGTCGATTAGGAAGATGCAAAAAAAAGAAAACAAAATTAGAAAGCAACATTACCGAAACTTTTTGATGGTCCCGTTGGAAACTCATTTTTATCAGCCTCCAATATGGTTATCAAAAAATGTCGATAATGTTGCTTTTTTATTTTGTTTCTCTTTTTTGCCCACACTGAGCGCGAAATATTTAAATTTACCTTTTTAACCGTTAACTATAACGTAAAATATTTTAGTACTTCGTTTAGACATCTCTTGAATTGATACGATATATGCGCGTCCGCAAGCACGAGGGTGCGAGCGTGAACCGTGCGCCCGATAAAGCTGCAGCTCGCATCGTCGGCGATACGTACCCCCGGTCGTACATAATAAAGCATACTTACCGAGGTGAGTCGATCGTTCCGGGCGTCCGGTATACGCTTCGGGTGAGAGAAACGAGCCACGTCTTTTTTCGAGACGTTGCCGCACGAGCTCGAGACCAAAAAGCCAACGGACATAAAATTAAGCCGCAAATAAAATGAAGTGCTACGCACCGGGGCTTCGGTACCGTTCTCTCCTCTCGGAGTTTGGTTCCCTCTCTTTTTCTGCGTGGCTCGCTTTGCCGTTTCTCCCGTCGTGAATCATCCCACCTAAACTAGTGACGTTTACTGTCGGGAAAACATTTGTCATATATACGGAGGGATTTGCGGGGGCCAAGTGCGAGGTGCCACGAGAGTTACAGTACCGAGTTTGTTGAAGCTCATCATCGTCCTCACGGTCGAGGATATCGCAGTAGTTTTGCCGGGCAGGAGTCAGGGCGAACCATCCGGACCTCTTGGCACGCCGAAGAGAAAGAGCGTGGAGATAAACCCTCGGCACTTCGTTCTCGGCATTCGCTTTCCGTGAATACTCGACGCTCAACCCGCGGAATAATATGCGACTAGCATATGCGCCGAGAGGGCGGACCGTGATGCGCGAAGGGCCGTAGTAAATCTTCGTCGAACGATACAGACTCGCGCGGTGGATAAGCTTGTGATTCCTCCTCTTCCTCTTCTTCTTCTCGTTCATCCTCCGCTCGCTTCATCGACGGATGTGTTGCCGTTAACGTCGTAAAGTATAAAGTCGACGAGTTTAACTCGTCAGTCGTACGATAAGCTTGACCCGGACCGGAGACTTCCTGCTGGATTCGTGACGGTCCATGTTTTTAGTATTGCACGAGAAAAAAAATAAGGATCACGGTACCGCTGTAAGCTCGAGGAATGCTCGGTAGACCGGATTAGGGAATTTCAGAGGATTGGGAATTTAGATTTTTATCACAAAGTTTTCGGCGAAAACGCATCGATGGAATGAAGATCGAAAAGCAAGGATCTTTCTCTATCGAGGTAATCCAACGAATTTCGTATCGAGCCTTTTGTCTCTGTTATTTCGGGGCCAAGATCTATCTATCAGAGAAATCATTTCGAACCTACTGTTATAAAATAAAAATTAATAATTTTTTAGGATTTTAATACTTTCTTCGAATCGATCGGAATAAATTTAGAAGTTTCTCAAAAATCAAACGGTACACGTAGAATCCATTCTTAACTATTTTCTCTTTTATGTTTCAGGTAAGTCAAACAGATGCGAATTTTGAAAAAAAACCCCTTCCCCCGCTTCACGAGGTAAAAATTCACATCGAGTTAATTGATTCTTCGTATTAACACGTTTGCTGAAGATATCGGAGTACCAAAAACAGTCTTTATTTTGCATTCTCACAGATAAAAAATGAGGAAAAAATGTGCACAGTTTTTCGCTTCTCCCAGTATTATCTTTCTAACACGATCTTCATACCTCTTAAGTTTATTTCAAATGCCGCAGTCAGTAACAAAATCTGTATTGAATCCCGTTTTGGGACCACAAACAGCTAAGTAAAAATCAGATTTCCAAATACTTTCCCCAGGCACTTGGCCAACGCAGCGAAGGACAATTTGCTTTTTTGCAGCTGTCTGCGGTCTCAAAACGGCATTCATTACAATTTCCATTACCAGTTGGGTGCCGCGTATGCGCCACATCACCTTAAAGAAAAAAAATGCCTCGGAACCCAAAATCACGAACCTACAGCAATATTATCCGATAGTCATACGAGTGCACATACCTCGCACAAATGTGCCTCCTATAACTATGCACCGAGTTCGAGGGTGGGGAAGAAAGAACCTGTGGAATCCAAGGATCGGTACGGTCGCATGCTCAAACTTACATATACAACAATATATAAACGCATATAAATATATATACATATATAGTCGCCTACCCGCACCGCTAGCCTCTATCCCTCCACTGTCAGTTATCAGTGCATAAACATTCGTTCTCCTGCGGAGCAGCGTTGCCTTCCCGTCCGCCCGTGGAGACCCGTAGGGACCCTTTCCGCGAGTACGAGGACACTCGCGACGAGAGAGAGTTATATGTACGGCCGCGTCGTTGGAGTAGGCATTGCGTGGAATCGCGAGGGTGAGACGAGGGCACCGGCACGCATAAAGCAAGGACGCCGAGGGGACGAAAGAGGGGGCGGTGAGACGGGGGGATAGAATGAGAAAGATAAAGAACAAAAAAAAAATGAAGAAAGAATTGGAAACACGGACAACGAGAGGACAGGGACAACGAAGCTGCGCGCGCACACGGACCGGGGACGGAAGGAATGGAATATGATATAACGCAATGCGCGATGCGCGCCGCGTTGTGTTCGAGCCGAGGCGAAAAAGAGATATAGATAAAGAGTAAAGAAATAGTAGTTTGAGGCCAAGACGGCGGCGAGAGAAGGAAGAGAAGCGAATAAGTAAGGCCGCCGGAATACGGTGGGGTCGTGAGATGGCGCAACGAAGAAACGCACCGCTCGCGCGTCGGCGTGCGCGAGCGCGCAGGGTCTTTCGCCTCTAGCGCGCATGCGCCCGTGCGAGTTCTCCAGAATGGGGAGATTTAAGGCCGCGTGGACATTGTCATCGGACTCGGAGCCATAAACTAAAGCTCGGGCTGCTAACTGAGACGTGGCCGCGTGTAACTCGTAGTAGTATGGTCGAGGATACATACTGCGTGTACATACTTCGTTCTTATAGATCCTCCGAGTCGCGGGAATACACTCCCCGAGCCGCGTCTCGTTTTAAGCGCAGGGGTTTGACTTTTGCTTCGGGCAGAGAGATCTTTGTCGGATCTCGAACGTTGACTGAATCGATGTACTGTGTGTGCACGTCCCGAGCAGGGTGTGTATATATATACGCTGTTAGTTTATCGAGATAAAAGCTTTGGGATAAAGTGCGCAAACGTTTACGATCGCGGCGCGGTACTTCGAGAGACGAGATATGGAACGATAGGGAGTTTATCGCGAATGCAGGTGTTATAATTTTCCAGAATGACTTCTTTTTTTAGAGGGACGCACGGGAGTTACGAGGGTCTTGAAGAGACGTGCAAAATTTTAGAAACTATTTGCGTGAGCCAACTTCATTTTTTGAAGACAAATAAAATTATTCGAATAAAATTACTCAAAAACAATTATTCCAATGAAATTATTTCACTAACATTAAGTAAAATAAAATTCATTTCAATTGGATGAACACTTTTGTGTGCAGAGATAGCTGCGAATGTAATCGGTAAATTACCTTCCGCGTATACGTATTAATACTTAACATTTAAAAAAAATGTTAAGTACATTTTCACAAAAGTAAACAAATTCTCGTTTAGGCAACCATAATTACCGTCCAATATATTACGGTACAAGTATCCGCTGGATATGGGCATTGAGATGTCCATCGATAGGACGAGGTAGTCTTTCTTTCCGGGTACCATATCTCGGAATGGTGCGGTCGAGCAGGTCACGTGCCATCAGTCGCGTTTCAGCTGCATAGACAACGGCGGGTATGAGAGGAAGAATAAGGAGGATTATGCCCGTCTCTCTCGAGAATAAAGTCGATGGTGCACAGACGGTGAGCGCGCAACGGGTTGTCCATATGCGAGAGAGTCCCATAATAACGTTGGCATGGCTATCTCATCGATTGTTCGGTTTGCCTTAGCGATGACGCCCTTCCAATCCTATCGGGGTACTCTACCGTACACACACACACACACACACATCGCCTATATAAATCCAGTATATTCAATAGACATTTATCAGACGTATGGCCTACGTCGAATACCTCTCGTCTCTTCTGTTTCGTGCACAATGGAATAGCACGATAAACCAGGTACGAATAGAAACGAATAGAGATAGAATAGAGTATAAAGCTATGATCCAACTTATACATCTCCGATGTGACTCAGAACTGGCTTCTCTTCCGCCATGATCTCACAACGTACTTCCTGTTGAAAAAAAAAATCTATGTGACTCGACGACCGCGATAAAACCACAAAGTGCCGATTATTCGCACGTACTGATGCATCAACTCGTCTGCAGGCAATCGCTGACGCGCGCCGAGTGCGAGTCTGACTTTTCGTGTGCATAAACATAACTGTCTCGGTGACGCTTCGGCTTCCGAGATGTTTTGTATTTTCTGAGAGTAGCCGAGATGACCACGGTAGGGGAAAGCCTGGAAACTTCAGGGAATTTTAAATGTGTCAAGGAAGACAGTCAAACGTTAGAGAATGAAATATTTTTTAGAGAAAATTGGCCAATACATATCTTGAGATTTTCGGACCGCCAACATCAAACTTTGCTGAGCGTTCAAGAGAAGGCATCTCCGATGAGTTCTCATAAAATGGAACCCCGTCAAGGTACGAGTCAACGGGGGGGTCTTTTTTACGAGCGAAACGACGAAGTCGTAGCAACTCTGTTACCTGGCGTCAATTTAAGGAGGTTGGAGCGCTTCACACTAGTCAAATGAGTGCTACATTTTTTAAATATTTTATACAAGCCTTTACGCATCTATTGATTATGGCGGATGGTTCTCATATTACACAAGCATGGATGATTATTTATATTAGAGCGGATGTCCTTAACCTACAAATACATTAATTGCAATGGATTTGCAAAAATATTACCTGGTTTGTGCTAGTTTAATACACTTGTTCCAAACGATACGACGGATAAGAATACAGTACATGATCTTTGGTCAGCCTTCTTCGCCACTTACGGGTCGTATTCTAAGCCATGTATTTAGCGAGCCACTTTTCCTAATTATTATTTTTTAATAAGCGGCATGGCGCCAAAGGGAATATAAGATGGGTCAAAGGATCGTGAAGTAAGTAGGAATTTTCCAAGCTTACCGGTCTGCCGGTTTCCAAAAACCTGGCACACGGCAGGAAGTCTTGACGCCGAGAGTTCTCATTCCGCGCGAAACATCGTTTTATTACAGCCCGGTTGCTTCCCTAGTTGGTGCTGTTTTTTTTTTTACGAGTGAAACGCCGAGGTCGTAGCAACTCTCTTAGCTGGAGTCACTTTAAGGGAGTCGACAGATGAATCCTTTTTTTAACTAATTTTGAGCGATGTATTTAGCGAGCCACTTTCCATAATTATTATTTCTTAATATGCGACATGGCGTCAGAGAGATGCGAAAGGAGAAACAGGAGGGGTCAAAGGGACTTGAAATAAGTAAGAATTTTCCAGGTTTGCTGGTTTGTAAAAAGCTCGCACATCGCAGGAAGTCTTGACGCCGAGAGTTCTCATTTCTCGCGAAACATCGTTTTATTACAGCCCGGTCGCTTCCCTAGTTGATGCTCGTATATGTTACGTAGGAAAAAGGGGGAATGGAAATGAGGTGCCATTGAAGCTACTCATCGCCGCATCTCCTCGGCAACACGACGTTCCTCGGTTACTTCTTATAACAGCGCTGTATCCTACAATCGTACATGCGTATTAAACATAACAAGTACTTGTTTTATATATAGTGCTAGTGTTCGGTGAGATTCGCGACGAAGATGCAGAGGCGGCCACGTTAGCTCGTGAGCTCGGGCGCGCGCGGGTTTGCCTCGCTTGCCGTTCGGCGAGACGCAACGTCTAATTATCTCGCGTAAAGTTCATCCTCCAATTACGTCGAGTCACGCCGCCGTCGCTCGTCACTCTCTTCCCCTCCTTCCCCGGTCCCGCCGTCTCTTTCTTTCATTTTAACTCTTTCTCACCGACGCGTCCCGTTATTGCCGAGCAACGTGCTCCTAGCCCCGAGGTGGGATGTCCAAGAGCCTCCGAAACATCGGAACCGGTAAACGATTGTCAAAATTTTAACGTCAAGCTCAACGGGTCATTACAGTGAATTTTTTTCTCTCACCCCCCGAAGCAACTTCCTCGTTCGTCACTGCTCGTATTCAATGTCAGTGAACTTTGCACTGTTTTTTTTCTTTTTCTGTCATTGTGTTTCTTTTTGTTGTTGCTCGCAGTTAGGCATCGAAACTCATCTAAATTTTCAAACGAAAACTGACGTTTTCCAGTATGATGTCACATGTGGTTGAAAACTCAGTTTATTAAATGCGAAGTTACGTTTTCCCTTCTGACGGCACTACCGGTTAAAAATCGAGTTTTGAAGTCCACCAACATAGTTCCTCGCGAGGACCCTCGCACAGCGAACGAAGAAAATAATATAATATTTCCAAACCAAAATCTATATGATAACGATCGTGGAACTACCGTACACGCGATGGACATTGAAAAAAATATATAAAAAAAATCGCGAGCAATTAATTGCCGTCCTCTCTTAATTGCCGATACATTGTCCTTATAACGGTTCGAAAGCCAGTGAGCCAGGGGATCCTCGGATTACGGGAATCCATCGATTGCCTCTCGTCTAATATATCCCCGGCATTCCATAACCCATGCGAAAGATAATCGCGCGCGAGTCTGTTGCATACCTTCGGCAAAACATTCTCCGATATATAATCATGAGGTGCAGGAGGGGGGGGGGGGGGGGGGAGGGATATCGTTTGCCGCGGCGCGTCCGAGTCGTGTATAGGAAAAGCTCCGGCTATCGCGCCGGGGAACTCTCTCCCGGGCGCCCCGCGATCTTATCAACGTCGTGGAAGCAACAGCTCTCGCCCGCAACGAGACTTATCGCTCACTTAACGCGCGTTTGGCAAAGCTTTCAGCCAGCGTCAAGAGAGAAGCATCGGCGAAGCGAATCTTCTTCCTCCTCACTTCTCTCGCGCGACCGCTGTTCGGGCTCGATTCCACGTGCGTACTGTGTCCCGGTCGTTGCAACCTCGTTCACAGCACGAAAAGAGCCGCGGCAAAGCGCGTTCAAACCGATTCGATCTCCCCCTCCAAAGCGACCTTCCTCGTCTCCGGAGGATTAAGGGAAGAAGGAGGCGACTCTCTCGCGACGTCGAAACCGGAGGAAGGGAGAAGAGAACCGGACGAAGGATAGACGAGGCGAGATAGGATCCCGGTGGAGATTAACCGATCGCCGAACGCTTCGCTCGGAAACGCGACAACGCGACTGCAATGTGTATCCATGTATAGGATATTTCATGTTGGAAATAGGGATTAAAAATTGTTATTGTTTGTGGAAAATTTTTTGACTTAAAATTAGGTAGGAGAGATTTGGGATTTGAGAGATTTGCGAGATGTATTTTTTAGGGTCAATTCAGAACGGAAATTTTGACAAGGCTCCAGAACGTATTGGTAAGCGGTGAATAGAAAATGGAAACCATGTTCTTGATTTTTATATCAAATATTGAGCTACGGAATTGCGGAAAGTGAAATATTTGCTGCCCGGTGAATTTGCGTGAGGGAAAAATACTCAAAATAGGGTACTCAGTAGACTTACAAAAAATGTTTATCGTGCCGTTGCGGGGCGATAACATTTTTTAAAAACGCGAAATATTTTTGGCACGTTGAAATCTCCTCACAAAATAACTTCGAGCAAGCGAATAAATCGACGTCAATACCTTCGACTATTTCGCTAAATATCAAGCGATCATTTTTGTAGACTGAAAAATTTCTTAATTTTCTTTTTCTTCGAATATTTCTCTCTTTTTAACAGTTCGAATTAACGTCGAAAGCCCCGTACACCAAAGTCGATAAATTGCCATACGCGCGTGCGTGTGCGCGCGCCCAAGTATGCGCGATAAGACAGCGAGACGACCGCAAAGCTCTCACCACTTGACCGCGCGGACGTCCCAACACGACATAAGCATATCAATAAAATGTTTAATTGGCGTTTACATTTCTTCATTCGGAGCTCAACAAGCCCCGAGATAGGGATCTCCGTGCTCCTCTCGTTCTTCTCGGTGTCTCCTTCGTTCTCTATGTCGCTTCGTCGTCCCCGTCGTCTTCGTAACACACCCTCTCTCATCCGCGGGCAGAGATTCTCGTCGCGCTTTCTCTATATCTCTCATTCTATCCCGGGTCCACTCGTGTGGGACGTTTGCTCTCCGGATGCTGCCCGGCTTAGCCGCCCGAGGGGCAGCTCCGAGCGCAAAGAGCCGCCAGCCACGTTTCGCTTTCGCGGACATCTCGACGTACGAAAGAACAGAGACGCGGGGCGGAGGGGGTGGCGGAGGAAGAAAGGCCGGGATGTATGTACGGGCGACGAGAACGATCCTCTTCTTGTAAAAGCGAAAAGAAGGAGTTATACGCTCTCTGTGTACCTCGGGAGAGGGACAAGGGGGAAGAAACGCGTGTAAATGGATCCGCGAAGGGACCAAGTACTGCCGAGTAAAGAGCGAACGAACGCCAACGGGGATAAAGACTGTGCGATGGATTTAAAAAAATAAAAATAAAAAAAGAGGCGGGTATAAAAGAATTGGCGAATCCCACTGGCAGAAACAGCAGCGGCGAATGTCACTCGCAGTCGCGTTATGCCAATAGTATGCAGAGAGTTTCGTTCACCCGTGCGCTGATACGTGTCCGGGAGCCCGCCGGTAAATCCGCTGTCGTTGAACAAACGCGTGCAACCCGCTCGCTTCAATTTCCCCGGCAAGTCCGTCCGACAGCCGTGAATATATCCGTTTAATTCGGTGTTTTTTTTTTTGTGGTTTTTTTCGGATTTGTTTTTATTCACCAGCAAGCGGATAAAATTCGAGTGAGAGGTGATTTAAATAAGCAAGGATTTTTTTTCGAGCGGTGATATTCTCGTTACGAGTTTCATTTGCATTTCAGTAATACCCGATGCACGGCGAAAGGAACAGAAGTGTAGGATCGGAAGGAGGCGAGCAGCAGGTTCGGAGTGGCGTTTCAAAGCCGATTATCGAAATCGAGTGATGACACTTGTCCAGCAACCAAAAAATCCTCGTTGTTCACACTCCTGAGAGACACTTTAAGCCGAAAGATTTTTGTTCGTTTTAAAAAAATTTTATTCTTTTTTAAAATCTCTGATTGTCATTATGGCGGAACGTCATCAAGGTTTCGCCGGTGGAAGAAAAAGGAGAGAAAGAGTGTAAGGTATGAGGACGAGGGGAGACGGAACTGCAAAAGCATTCTCGGAGGCGCGCATCCCGCGCGAGTTTAAGAGTCTCCACACTGTCGACGAGTTTTCTCTTGGTTGATTAATTTTTATGAAAATTCCGCGGACTTCGAGGTATTCACGGAGTGTCTCTTCGCCGAGGCTCGTTCGGCTCCCCTTGCGCGAGCGCACCTCTGCTATCTGATCCGGCTCATTAAACACTGCGCGTTATATGGCGCTGCCAACGCTCAGTCTTCGTGAGTGCATCCGCTTTGGACTGGGCCAGGTTCGTCACTCGATGAACCGAGAAGACTTTCATTTCGAGTCGGCGGAAAGCATCGATCAATGTTATTGTACAAAAAAACACTTGCTTGGTCTCGTCAGTCACTGTTAATTTTCAAGAAAATATATCTTTAATTAACGAGTTTCGAACTCACAAATTTTGAATTCACGGATTTTTATTTCATAGATTGGTAATTCACGGATTTTTAAATCATTGAGGCAAATCGAATTTATATTCTCCGTAGCATTTTTTAAGTTTCTCAATGTTAGTATTTCTTACTTAATAGTCGATTCTATGAAAAAAGGGGGTCCGACAAGACACTGTGGCGTAGAACATTACTATAACAGGACCATTATTGAAAGCACTTTTGCTACACTGAAATCGTCTGCGATCAGTAATTTCGAGGATACAAATTGTGTCCTAAGAAAAAGATATTTTGTTATCAATTAAAAACATTAATCGACAAATCAATGTCAATTAAAATATCGATAATTCTCTTCGCCAAGGCGTGATTAACGGTTCTGTATATTTCTTTTTGTAAATAACTCATTGATTATCTTGCTGCATTTGCTGGGAACAGTGAGTGTGACTCATAAATTGTTTTCAGTATAACCGATTCCTCCGAACTTTGTTGCGACTGCTGGATGCTGCAACGCAACCGGAAGCCTCAACGCCGGGGAAAGCATATAGAAGCATATAAATGGTGGGTCTCGAGTTCGCTGGGCGTAGGTAGTCATCGGGGAGGGCTTCTTGTACAGATGTATAGATGAGTGTTCCTAATGATTTTAGTCCTCTCGCGCATAGCAGAAGCCTCAGCGGCATTAGTCATTGAGTAATGGTGCGCGCAAGGCATAATGGGGATTTCGAGGAGTAGGATGAGAATGGAAACGAGGAGAAAAATAAATTTGTATACGAGAATAAGAGGAATAAGAATATGAAGATGAAGGCTCGCAACGCTATGGGTGGAAGAAAGCCCGTCGGGCCTGAAAAGGCTCCGGGCGTCATAGTCGGATCCCGACAGACGTGGCGGCTAGAATTTGTTGTTATTACCCACCGCTCCTGCATCTTGCAGGCACAGAAGGATATGGGCAACACTTTTCTCTCCGCGTTTCACTCGATGCTTCTCACCGAGAAATTATGTTAAACATATATCGCATTCGCCGCTCGAATCTCGTTATTGGTTACTCCAAAAATGGGAGAAAGAAAGTCAAGACGGCATCCCTCGATTCCGACCGATTGCGGATGGAGCTGGAGTTTCTTTCCAATCTTCTCTGAAATGTGAATCCCGTTCATGGTTGTTAATTCATTGAAACCAATCTTGTAAGATACTCGTAATTATAATAGATATTAGTTATTGGATTTTTATTTATGAAACTAGTTTTCTTTGAGAAATTCAATTTATGGAAGCGTTCCGAGAGTTCCTAGTGTGAGATCATTTTTAATGATTTCAGGCTTCCAAAACTATCCGACTTCATTTATTCCATCCATCATGGCTCCATCCGAGATACATTCCAGAGAAAAATTGAAAAATTTCTCTGCAACGGCGCATCCGGTTTAAAAATCTCATTTGTTACCGAAAGTGATGTCATGCCGGAAAGGCGTTACTTCGGATTTGAAAATCTCATTTTTCGTCCGGAAGTGATGTATTTCCGGTACGACTACACTTCCCAAATTGCGCGCAATATAGTTTAGTACTACTAAAAAAGTCATATTTATAATACCAAATGGCAAAATTCATATCTGCATACATCTAAACGAATCAAAACATCATGGAAAAAAAATTGAATGAACAATGAGGTTTGACCGCTTTAGCTCTGCGATAAATTTTAGCTTGATATCCATAAGTCATTTTCAAATTATAGAGCTTTGATTTTTTTTTCATCATGTCACGCATCCATACATTTTCTCTAAACATAATTTTTCGCAATTTTTCAAACTTCTGAAAAAGTTTAGTATAAAAACCATTAATAAAAAATAAATGAGGTCACGAAAACAACGCATCACCTATGTGGAGTCAGGAAATCAAGTAAAAAACATGGTAGAGTAAACATGGGTGAGGCTTGACCTCCCGAGTCCTCGAGGCGATAATTCATGCAGTACAATATGGCGGAGTGAAAGTGCATTTCGAATGACTCGGCGAATTTTCCCGTGACAATCGAGTTAATTATTGTGCGAGAACAACCGATCGGTAAGTCCCCGGTCGGCGGCGGGAGGCGAGTGTAGTGAGCGTGGATGAGAACGGGAGTCCGCGGTTGCGCATATCGATAAATTAATTGCGTGCGCGCGTATATCAATTAACTCGTGTGGTCTCGCTCTTTTCGCAGCTGCATTCTCAAGCGCGCCATCCAGCAGCAGCAGCATTAGCAGCACCCACTGCAGTGGGCGCGCTGCAGCTTCGCAGCTCACATACACACACACATATATCTCGGGACTCTTCATTCTCGCGGTATCATTCCCCGACACGTGAGCATGTAATTCCGCAGAGCCTGCTGTGAGGATCTCGCTCGCCACTTTTCTCATAGTCATTACCGCCGAGGCGCGAGAGCGCGGGCCCGCGACCCTGTGAGGCCCCGGCCGACCTTCCGCCACACCGCCGACCAGCTAGAATTGAAGAAGAAACTCTAGCGGCGAGAGCCGCGGCATACTCGTTGATTGGACATTCAGCGCGCGAGCGTCCGTGAACGTTCCGTTCTTTACAGCTAACCGGGACAGAGAAAGAAACACACCGTAGGAGACACCTCTCCGACACCCGCGCGTGCAACGATACACCTGCGCGTTAGAGCCTCACGAGCCTCTCGAAAGGGCCGACGCTAAATGGTTGCATTAGAGATCCCCTCTCATTGTCCCGATCAATCCCGAACGATACTCGCCGAGTGCTATCGGAACAATGAACACGCGTCCCACGCGTCAGCTTTAATACCGGCGGAAACAAGAGGATGAGCAAATAATCAAAACCCAAATCAATGCTTCCGGTGTTTGTGCTCGTGCCTCGGAGAACACCGCGGGAGACGGCTTCGAGTGCTGTCGATGGATTACAAAAAAAATTAGTTACTCGAAAGTCCCATCGTGAGGCCGCGTCTATCGTTGAACAACCCCGAGATGTCGATATCCCTCGTCGGCATCTCCGTTGTTACGAAACGTTCCGGTGGAATCCACTCGTGAGATGATGCGCGAGGCTTGCCGACCGCGAGCCGCGAGCACGCGTTTTAACAATAAATAATGATGATAATGAAAATGGAATACCGCAGGCTCATTATCGAGGTGCGAGTATTGATCGTTGCAGCGGGTCCCAGAGGCTCCGATGTTCCGGCGTATGCCCCCGGATTGCTGGTGGCCGCGATCGAACGCGGACAAACAAAAAACGAAAGATAGTTCTCCGAAGGTCCCGACACCGCCTTCCTCCAATGGTTCGCCCGTCGCTCTGGCGCGGAACTCTAATACGATCTCCCCCACCGAAAACCATCTTTTCTCTTTCGTTCATTTTTTTTTTTTTTTTTTTTGTTATTTTTCTCTTTGTTCGCTCGCTTGTCGAGAGTGAGGAACATCTCGTTCCACGAGAGCACGCCGGGGTTAACGCGTTGCCCGTTGCACTCAGGACCATCCGGATATCCATTGTGCCACGGTATGCGGCCCAGCGGCAGCGCCCGCGAGGAGCTTTCCACAGGAGTTATTAATTGCCGGTAGGTGGGCACTTCGATTCATTAGAACGCCCGGTGGAAGAGCCCTAACGCTTGGAAACGAATTTAAACTAAACGCCAGCATCACGGACGTGCCGGAGCCAGCTGGATGGATGGTGGCCCAAGCTGGAAGGGACCAACCGACGATGACTCTCGACATCCGCGACGCGGATCTAATACCCATCATCGATTCTTCCCTAATTATCCTTTGTTCGTTTGACCACGGTCCGGAACACTTATCCTCGCGCATGTTAATTTCCATCCGAGAACATCCGAGTGCATGACTGAGATCAAATTCCACGCTCGGAATGCCATGGCGCCGGTAGCTGGAACCACAATTTCGTTCCGAGTCCGAGACAACGTCATGGGCCTGATCCATCGGCTCCCCCGCTGGCACGCGATCTGTCTATCGATCCTCGGAGATTGGTCAGCGTGCGCGAAAAGACGCGGAAAAAAATGGGTTGAGGGGGTGATTCGCTCGGTGGTGAATTCTCGAGGATTACGAAGGTGGTTGGCGATGATCTGTGGCGAAGAGGCGTGTGTGCGTGCGCGCGGGGCCCAGGAAACCAGGCGCCGGACGAGCGTTATTACGGGTGTGCCCCGTTGCGTTTGTGTTCCAGACCAGGATTTCGACGAACATTCGGGCCCCGACGGTTGCCAAAACGAACGTCAGGTATTACGTACAGGTATGTGCTATGTCGGTTTCGACGAGAACTCATCCTATCGTTCGTTGGTTTCGCGCGTCACAACCGGCTCGCCCATCAAGCACCGATATGATTCCCAACCGCAAGAGAATCCACGGGGTTCTGCTCGACCTCGTAATTTCGCTGGAACCTCGGCTCTTCGCGCAATTTTATTCACGGTATAGATACATAATGTATATCCGCGGCCGGTAAAGAGAGATGGATACGTTTATTCGCCGGTTCGTTCCTTTCTCGTAGCCCGGCGCGAGTGGCGGAGAACCAAGGCGAAATGGCCAAGTCCGCGCGAGCCTCCGGTTTCTCGCCGGGTCTGTAATGAGGCATAGGCGTCTGGCTGGTTTCGGCAGTGTGCGCGCCTCTTCTCGTACAATTCGTATCTCACTTCGGTTGTTTTGTGCTGCCTTCGTATTTCCCTCCCCGGCATCGTTCGCCGCGGTGCGGCAGCGGGGCAGCCGGTCGCAGCCGATCCAAGGAAGCCAAGGCAACCCACAAACCGAACGCCCGAACGGACTCCTCGGAATATCTAAGGCCGCGCGTACCATGCCGGAGTCACGCTGGTACGGCGTGGTGATCTCTCTGCGTGCGGGTGAAAATAAGAAAATTTTAAGAGGCGAAGAGAGAAGGACGGGGCGAGGGATGCACGTCGAAAAAAAGCCAATTGGAGTCGAAGAGGGAGGGGGAGAGTTGGGTGAAAAAAAGGAGACGCGAAGCGTGCAGCCAGAAAGGGAAGAATAAGTGTGCAGAGGCGGACGGATATACGAACGGTATATAGATAGTGTATAGAAAAGGATGAGGTGGCAGTGAAAGAGCCGAGCGGCGAGAAAGAGGTGATAAATGGGAATGAGGATTGCTCGGCAAAGTGCGAATGGGCCGGAGGGAGGAAAGGATGGATGGTTGTGCGCGCGAGCGCGAATGTTGCAGACCAGCTTGCTCTTGCTCTGCTACTCGACTCGTTTACCAAGAGATTTCGGTGAAACTGGCTGAGGCTGTTCAGCTGCCGCTTGAGAATTTCGCGACGAAAGTTGCGAACGAATGTCGTGGACTGGACAGTTTAAAGGAAAATAGGCGGCATGTGGATTAATGCCCAATCGGGAACGTGAACGGGAGGGTGCTGAATGGTTTAATGGCCAACGTCCTTGTAGCTTGCCCAGTGGCGGACGACGATGTCGCGAAGAGGAAAAAAAAGGAAGACGAGGAAAAAAAACAGAAATGGGGATAATTACGGGTTCGCAATAACTGCACTGAAATTACTCCATACAAGATCCATGCTCTGAATCTATGAGAGTCCCTGAGAGAATTTCATCTAATGAACTTCGAGCCTATGCTCGTGACAGAGCTGGCACTGATCACATTGAAAATGGCCTACCCACATTTTTTGCATATCCTATAATGTAGAAAAAACATTTTCCCATTACTTTCTGCACGACTATGAGTCTGTTTGTGAGTCTCTTTGTCAGTCCGTCTAATCTTCCCAGGAGTCATTGGATTCCAGAAGACTTGCCCCAAACGTAGCCATGGTGGAAATCGATATTGTAGGACGGCAGTGCCTTCCTTAGCTCAAGCAGTCACGCCAATGAGAAAAAACAAACTATCGGTGCTAAAAAACATGTGCACCGATTGAAATATGAATCTTTTCTAAAATAGTAAAGCCATCGGACTGCCATCGATATTTTTATGGAAAGCATTATTTCACAAAGCGGAAAGTACCATTCACCTCAAAATTCAAACGCGTTTGAACTAACGCCGGCTATTTTGCGGCCTGTCGATGCTTAATCCTTCGGAGTCAAACGAGGGCCAGTTTTTACAACCACTCCAGTGTGCCGAAGAGAGCGAGTCCCGAAGCCGAACAGACACGTCCCGCTTCCGCGCGCCTGTGTGTGAATGTGTGTGTGTGTTCGCGTGTGTATGGCACTGAGTGAGAGAACACCCCTCGTACGTGACCATTTTCGTGTAAATTTACGGCCAAGTTATATTACCGACCGGTCGCGCGATGGGGTTGATCTCTCTCCAAGCTGGCCCAACTTCGTCATTGGCAAAATTGTCGAAACTCATCTCCCGCCCAGTCGTTCGTCGGCCAAGTATCGACGAGGTTCGACAATAGTACGTACAAGACCTCCCATACGTAACCACAACCACTACCGATTCTTTCGCGGTCCCGTGACCCGACGGGTCGCGCATCTCCCATATACACACAAGCGTCCTTTCGGATACGAAGCGAATTCGCGTTACACACGAATACGCAGACGCGGTGAATGCTCGAAGAGGAGGTTGAATTATCGCGTCGCGCAACGCGAGAGATCGAGAAACGGCGAGCGAGAGAATGTTGGAAGAAAAAGAAGAGGGACAGGCGATAAATCAAGCCGGGCATATTAATCGCGAGGGGCCGGGGGATTTCTCAAAAGGATCCGTCGGTAAGGCGTACACGCAGTTGCTAAGCGAGAGCGAACCGCTCGCGAGCATTGTGCTCGAAATTCGAACGTCGAATTCTGTTCTGGGTACGAGCGGAACGATCTCACTGACGAAAGTAATAATCGATCGGTAAGGGAGCGCGACCCTGTCATACCGACGAAAGTACACTGGCTAGCAAACGAGTATTAATATATACCGCTCGCTCAGGAGGTTGCATCGTGCACCGTGCGTGCGCGAGGAGGCCAAGATGCCGGGACGGGTATAACAGAGGTAATAAGTGATGCATCTCCTGTCCGGACAGACGTACGCACAGAAATGATAAGTAGTATCTCTTCGGCGGGGCGGAGGAGAAAGACGACCAAGAGGAGGAAGATGAAGCACGAGGGCGAAGCAACGAACCTCCCGCGGGAGCCCTAATGAACACCGATTGTTCCCGATGAATCGAATTCTTAATGAATTGTGTCGTCGCTCTACGGGCATACGTGTGGATTGATTCGAACCTACGCGAAGTGGCTAATACGAGACGAGCCACCCTGGTGTCGACGAGATATCCATCTCTGTCGGACTGCATGATATCCTTGGCGGATGACTCGAGAGGTGGTAGCTCTGGTAGCGGGACGAGATTAGCTCGTTAGGAAGTTGGCTGTGGGATCCTAACTTGTGGCGAAGAAATTTTAAGGAGACCAGCATTGTTACATGGCAGGACATTTTTTAAAAATTAATTGTCGGATTTAATGTGTAAAGTTTTTGTGGGTAAATTAATACTTTACCTGGTGCATTCTTGGTCATACGATCCCGACGAATTGCGTCGCAAACAAAAAGGCAAGCATGGAAATATCGAATTTCGACCTTTTTCGAGATGATATCGTGACCCACTAAACTTTTAAGGCGCGGATATTGCCGCTGATTCGTCATAGACGGTAATTGTTCCAACGGAATGTTCAGCAGAAATAATGAACCCAGAGGAGAATCTGTTTTATTTTAATAAATTTCCTACATTTATTTGACTTACCGAAGTATCCTTACGGACCGGTATTCAAATAGATTTTATTAAATTCAAACAAATCTTTTTTTTTAATTAGCCAGATCTGCGAAAATTATAATCGGCACCACAAATTTGACGATTGAATATCCGGCCATATGTATGAAGCTCCCGAGAACGAATCTCGGGGAATCTCTGGCATCGAACAGCCTTTTACTCCTTGCGCCGACATCCCGTGGAAGGACGAGATAGAAAGAGAAAGTGAGAAATAATGCTGGAGAGGAAGCCCGCCGGTTTCTCGAGGTCCACCTTCATGGACTACTATACCATATCTCGAAATCATTTATCTCGAGACAATGCGCGCGAATAAGAAGGCAGGGAGCGAGCAAAAGCCGCAGAGATCGTGAGTAATATCAGGACTTTAGTATAGGTAGCCTCTACACCTTTCCGGCCATTGCCAGAAGAAACGTTCGCTTCGTGTATCTGTTCCTGCGAATCTTGGTCGAATCATCTTCTCTCGTACGAGGACGCGCTATATCCTATCTATTCTCTGCACGTTACAACGTTCGGCTCCCTTTCGGCTCTGTGCTCTGCTTCGCTCGTGATACTCGCGTTCTAGAGCACACGCGGCACATAAAAAGGGGGGAGGTAACAATGTTTCACAGATGTATCGTGAAAATTTAAACGCTCGTTTTACGCTCCAAGTGCTCCCGCACTGACCCGACGCCCAGCTTTGATTTTATTTATTAAAATTATTAAAATTATTAAAATTAGGACTGAAGGACTCCGGTCGATTTCCCATTGGGCAAAGAAAAATACAAACGAAAAATCTGTCTACACCCGCTTACTCATGTAAACATTCTGACCAATAAAATTCTTCTACTACTACTATTAAAATTATTAAAATTATTTTGCGTCTACTCTTCTGCCCGTGTCATATAATTGATTATTGAATCACGAACACATAAAGTTGTACGAAGTCAAATTCACATGATTTCTCGATTTACCGATTATAAATCAAGTAATTTATTGATTTATAGATGAACATTTTTTTGTTAACTCAAATAGGAGGTTGTCTTCGATAGGGTTAATAATGAAAAGCTTGTTTCCGTAATAATTTGAGCATATTGCACCGAGCCAGGTAAGCAAGGTCGAAGTCATGATGCAGGTACAAGACAAACACGAGCCACAACTATGTTGGCTGTTACGACCTTACGATGGTGCGAACAGCTCCGTGAGCGCAACGAGCAAGCGAACGTGGGAGATCTCGGTGTATCTCGTCCACGAATACCTTAGCCAGATTACGTATTATGATGCCCTATTGTATACAAATATGTGTACAGTATGCTGAAGCTACACCGCGGTGAGTTTACCGAGACTCCTGTTCGAGATTTCCTCGCTTCGAGCTTGTGTACTTATAGTTAGTTATGCTGACATGGCTCATTGCCTACGCCTTCAACAAGAAGTAGGATATTAATCGCGAATTCGATTTAAACAAAATTGCACGTTCATCTCTCCAACTCTCGTGATCGCATGTTTCCCACCGTCGGTTAGTTTTTATTGAAAAATGTATGTGATCAAGATTCTTTTTTTCCGTGTTTTTCATAATCTACTACAATTAATATATATTGTTTGTTGTTCCGGTCTTTTAGTCCGCATTTTATAAATCTTCCACTACCTAGTTATTAAGCCGATGAGAAATCTGCTCCCTCCCGCCCACCGAGGCCAAGCCGGTAACAACGACTGTAATCCGTTTTTAATCCTCCATTCAGCCCAAAATGTTTGAGGTCTTTGAAAAAAAAAGAATTACAGTTTTCGTTACCGACTGATTCTGTTCCACATTTCGTTCCTTGGGCAATGTAAAATTCCTTTCTCCCTGCCCATTCCCCGCTCGGTCGGATAACAGAAACATCGGATAATCGAAACTTATTAAGCCCATAGTTCTTGTACCCACAAATTGTGAATCTAAAAGGGTTCGTCTCGCGAGTAAAATAATGAAATAAATAAATAAAAAATAGTGACGAAAAAAACCTAGAATTTAAAGCTCTTCTTAGAACCTGCCTCTGACAACCCATTAAGTACCGTGCGATCCAGAGCAAAAGAACATGACTTACCAAAGAACTGCTCAAAAGCACAACTGAATTGAGTTGCAACAATATTCTTACGCCATTACCATCCATTTAAAACTCGAGCGTAAAAAAAATAAAAAAAAAACAACTAGCAGTTGTTTAGCGCCGACAGGTTGCACCGATAGGAAGAGATCCACGGCCCGCAACTCCCGCGAGAAACGAGAGACGCAGCGCACACACAGCACGTACGTACGTACAGCCCGTTGTAATTAAAGTCTCCGCGTACATATTATTGCTGATAATCACCGACACGATCTCTTTCTCTTTCATACTCTTTTTCCCCTCTTTCCATGCGAGCCTTTCAACCGGACGCGAAGATATATCGCGGCGTATATATACCGGCGATACCATACCGCGGGTTGTACAACGATGCGAAGAAGTTTCGACGCTCTTTGCGCGCTCTCCGAGAGCCCACTCTCGTATCTCTGCCATACGCCTCCTCACCTCAGCCTCACTTTATCTCCGTTATCTCTCTACATACTCACCATCGCCGTAATTTTTCCCTCATATTTTTTTCTTTTTTTTTTTCTTAATTTAACAATTTTTTGTGTTCTTTTTTCATTTTTTTTTTTTGGGCAATTTTTATTCAACCGTCGTCTTTATAGCTCTTGGCGGAGGTTGAGCGGCTCGGTGTGTGCGCGCGCGCCTCTCCGTGTGCGTATCGATTCGTCAGATATATTTTTCACCGTCTCTCCTCAGTTGCTTCTGCAAATTAGTTCGATAGTTACATATCGTTGGCCCGTCGGACTCGCTACCCAAGAGCATCTCTCCAACACGTATCTTTCGCGAGCTCCCGTGGCTCGTCCCGTTCCCGCCGCCCTCTCTCATTCTCTCCGCTTCTCTTCTTCACTTCACTTCTTTTTTCTTCATTCAATCTTTTTTTTTCCTTCTCGTTGTATTTTTTTTCCGTTTCTCTCTCAATATACTTTGCTCCTTCTCTCCCGCCTCTCATCTCCATCTTATATATGTTTCCTACGCCGCGAGAGATCCGATCGAAATTTCGAGGGAGTCGTTAAATCATCCGCTGCTGGTGCAACGGTGCAACCGATGCACCACCGCGCGAGCCCGCAAGATCGGTGGGCTCACGGGTGGAGAGAGAGAGAGATGAGGAGGAGCACCTTTTTTTCTGACTGGCTCCACGCGCGCTCAGCCCCCTTCGGGGCTTCTTGCTCGATTCCCTCGGCCGCGCTCTTGCTCGGTCAGAATAGCGGACGGGATGAAGCTGACCGGTTCGGTGCAAAATCGTCGGCGAGATATTCCATCGGAACGGTCAATTCCACCGTGCTGATATGAGATACCGTGGCAGCGAGTCGGCCAGTGTTCTCTCGGCTCGCGGTTGTCATTAAGACTGTACGCGCGCCGGATGGCCCGCAGAGAACCTAGTTAATCAACGTGGAAGGCCCACGGACAATATATATGTATGCATGTGTATATATATATGTGCGTGTATATATATGTATAGGTGGTACCTGCATGTATATATCATATGCAGTATAACGCATGGAGAGTTACTCCCACGGTTGCTGCAAAGACGCACGGGGTTGTTTGGTGTTATTAATTGGCTCGAGTCATAGATTATCGAAAGAGAACCACCCCGCGGTTGCACACGTTGCCCGTGTCGGGGCGAGATGGACCGACGTGCAATCGTCGACGAATAAAGGACTCTATGTTCGCGAATTAGAATTATCGTTTTTTGTAACCGATTTTAGATAATCGAGATGATGAAAGAATAATTTGTCGTCGGTAAAAATGTTGGGACTGTTATTTTCTTCCTTTTTTTTAGAGCATTTTTATGGTTCGAGCTAAAGTGACGTATACAAAAAAACAGACAAAATGAGCTGAAACAATGTCAATCGTTTTGTAACTTATTTGAGGGTTTGGAAGTAGCGTGTCTTTTCAATTAGGAAAGTAGCCTTTATAAAATACACTGCAATTATTATTATTTCTTTTTCGCAATATCAAGTATCGATCTCAAAATCGACCCGCACTTTAGCGCGGTTAGGCTCGGAGCAGTTTAGCAGAAAGCTTAGCGCGAAACCCGTAAAAGCGAGCGCCTGCTAATAACGGCCACTTTGCCGAGTGTGAAATAATTACTGCGAGAGGCGAGGAGAGTGCACACAGCGGGCAAACCAGTTTTACCGTGAGTTCGCGCGAGTGAACACTATACGAGATTAGCATAAGTGATCGAAATGATCAATGAGTACGAAGCCCCCGCGCGACGTGCTGGCTCTAGGTGCATGCATGACTACGTAGCTGCACTCTCGGTGAGCAAAACACGCTTCCACCATAACATTCGTGTGATATCTCGAGATCATGAGTGTATCGCTAACATATCTTGAGAGTTAAATGTAAAAAATGTTATCTATCCATTTTTTTTCTTCGCCTTTACCGTAAATTCATTCGCGTTTATTTTATCGGCCGGCGGCTGCGACCACTTCGATGCTTTTTTTCGTTGTTGTTGTTGTCAAGATTTTTCCCATGAATATTCATGCTCTATTATCTCAGGTAATTAATATTCCAGGACTTGGAAACTTACGTTTCTGACGAACTGAAGATATATAGAAATTCTGATTTAAATTGCATTCATATTAGATTAAATATTGAATTCGATTATATCGATACAGTAAAATTCAAGATAATACAACTATACCGGAGAGTTATTTTCTGCCATCGCTGCGACAAATTTGCTCGTGCTAATGGACGTGTCATGCTAAACTCCACTCGAGAGGTAATTTATCGATTATTATATTCCCGCGATCGCGTTGAAAACATCGAGCCCTCGCAGGTTCCGCGCTGGGTTCGGATTGCACAATCAACGTCACGCTGCGCTGAGCCACGATATGTAAAACATTTTGTGTCGACACAGTGAAATAAAAATTAGATATTAATTTTGACGAAAAAAAAATGCATCAAACTTTATTTCTTCAACGAAATAGAAATACAAATAAAAAATAAATTTTAACCCACAAAAAAAATTGCTAGAATTGACGAAATGTTTTTTTCCGGAATACGCCATGTGGCATTTCTTCCGCACAAGACAAAACTTCATCAAAAAAAAATTGAATTGCATTCGATTAAAAAACAATTAAGAATGTATTTCACCGAACACAACTCGATTTTTCGAAATTTTTCTCATCGACAGTTTTAGTTCGAATTTCGAGCTCGGCGGCAAATTTCGTACAAAAAAAAGGATCTCGAGGGAACAAAAAATTCCGGACGAAACGCTCGCAGCGATCGATATTTTTGCATCAATTTTTGCGTTCGATCATTGTTTTCGAAAAATAATACCCGTGTATTAGGCAACGGAGGGGTGGGGAGGTTAACAGTATAATGAATGCGGCAGGCTAGTCGCAGTTTCGGTCCGTCCAATCGTGATCGCGTTATCCGATCACAATCAGGAACATACTGTTGTATCGTTCGTCACGCATAATAGATCATGCGACCCGCTATTCGGCCGAACGTGATGAGCCCCCAGCTCGTAGATTATCGAGTATTATCTACGGTTATATACTTTCTACGGTGCATAGACGAGGGAGTACGGTCGAACGTCATCCAGTGCCTATACGGAAAGATTCGCTTGACCGAAGATACCTGTCGGCGAGATACTCGACGAGGAGACAACGTCCACGATGAACTCTCCTATCTGCGCGCACCGGGGTTTCGTCGAAAGGTTTTTAAGGCACGAGCGTCCTCGGTCGAGGCCGAGGAGGAGAACGACACACGACCTCGCTTCCTCGAGACCTCAACGGTTGCATCAACCGTTGTGGCATATCTTCGGCCCTTTCTCGCTCTCGGCTACCACATGCAAGAAAACATTACGGAGAAACGTGCGCCGTCGTTAAAAGAGGCCTGTCTGCTGATACACGCCGGAGCCAACAAACGGAACGCAATCGGCTCTCTTCGCATTCCCATTATTGTGGGTGTGTAACGGAACCCTGATATCTTTCCATTTCTTCCTACTTTTCGTTGCCCGGAAAGGAAGAAAGAAATAATAAACGTTATTTAATTCAAAGTGTCTTTAAGGCGAGTGCCTGTTATGAGGTTCATGACAGAACTGCCTCGCTAACTATCTGAGATATCTACGTAGCCATGAATATCTGGTCGTTGGAAAATGTTCCGTCGGGAAGAGAGGTACGTTCTATCCTTGCATCGAATTAGAAAAGGAGTAAGAAACGAAATTTCTTTCTAAGTAACTTTAAGGTGCTATGACACCTAAAAAGTTTGGTGCGTCACGGTATTATCTGAGGATAGGTGTAAATTCGATAGTTCCATTGATGCCCCTTTATTTGTGCCTTAATTCGTCGGGGCCGCGTGACTAAGTTCACCACGGTGAGAGCCACTCGATCGGAAACTTGATCACTTGTCAGGAAAACGTCACTTACGGTTTCAGAATTCTGGTTTTTAAACCGGAAGTTAAGTTTCCCACATGATGTAACCTAAGGTCAAAAAACGACATTTTTAAAACAGAGGTGACGTTTCTCGTATAACGTCACTGCTGTTTAAAAGTGAGATTCTCATACCGAAAGTAACGTTTTCTCATATGACATTACTGCTGTTAAAAAATGCGATTTTCAAACCGGAAGCGATGTCACAGAGAATATTTTTTATTAAAAGACATTAATTGAGATAATTGGAGTCGTTAAAGGCAGTAAATTTGGACGTTTAACAAACGTTTCTATTCGATAAACGGTCACAATTTCTTTCTTATTAATTTTGCCATTCGTTTAGGTTTCGTCAATAATCTGTATATTTAATTTAAAAAATTATTAACGTCAACGGGAAAACAAAGCACTGCAGTGTTACCGTTGCTATACAAATTCGTTTTATTTCCTCGATCTTCCGACTTTTCGATCTGTGCCGGAGTTACAGTTATAGATTTTTTTAAGTCCGTTGTCGCTCGCATGTGGGTACTCGTCTGTATCATCATTGAAAATGCAGTGGTACTCCGACTGTCTCATACATATTAATATTTCGGGCTAATCGACGTGACGACGGACGTATGAACGTTTTAAATGGGATCGGGAAACCCGCAACCCCGTCAATCCTCATTTCCGCGTATTGGCAATCCGTCAATACGTAACACCGCTACATCGCTGTCGGGACTGACGAATTTTCTACTCGACCGGCGAAAAAATTTTCTAACTTCATAAACGCTATTCAGTTTTTATTTCAAGAACATTCAGCCAATATAATCGGTAGATCGTGACAAAAAATTGTTCATTTAAAAAAAAATTATTCCCTATGATTTCTATTGAAACCAATGTAGGAATTTGGACTTCATGACATTTTTTTTTTTAATTCAAATATCTGTGACCCATGCGAACTTCACGCTGCAATCAATCTTGTCCTGTCAATCTAAAATTTCACGTAACTCCTCATAAATTTTTTTAGTACAAAAAATACGGTTCATCGAAAAATAAGAAATAGCCATAATATCAAGAAAAACAGTCGCAGAACTTCTCCGTCCAGAAGTGTTTGTTAAACGTACAAACATGGTGTCCAGTAAAAAGTCGGTACGAAATTTAAGGACATCCAAGGACAATTTCCAGGACATTTCCAGGTTGTGTTGAGACATTTATTTTGAAAAAATGAAAATATGCATATCGCCCGCGACGTACGAAACAACATTTAGTTCGATAATCGCTTTCGTTGGTGGACCCGGAAGTGCCCAGCTCGAACGTTTATACAGCGTCAAAGTATATAAGCTGGTTCGCTATTTAGCACGCATACCACGATATTGTTACCCGGTCGCACGTCCTCGCCGTTTCTACTAGCGGCTCTCGAAACTTCGTGTTAAACTTTGTGAGAAAGTGTCAGGTACGTTGATGGAACGAGCCGTTCGGTGGCTCGTTGCACGGGAGAGCGAGCGAGGTGGAAAAGAGGATTCCAGGCCCGTTCCGAGGAGGTACCGCGAGGCAGTCGAGTCGGGCCTCTTCTTCGTCGGACCGACGAGAGGGCAGACCGAGCCGAGAGGCCAACCGGTCGCTCGCGTTCTCACGCCCCATTACCGCTCAAACAGCTCGCGACTCTCGGCTCGTACTCCTCCGGCCACAGGAACAGGAACGCGCGATCTTCGCTCCAAACTTCCAAATACCTTTCGCGACCGTGTATACGTGTATCCGGTACAATTATAACATTTTTCTTCTTTTTTTTTCATCTCCGTAAACTCCATTTTTTTTATTTCGCTCCATAAAGTTTCTCGACTTAAAAACGTATCAAGACACTTAATCTCTCGACTGTTTTGCCGTTTTTATCCAACGTCAGGGGGGGGGGGGGGGGTGGTTGATGTAACGGCATAACGGTTTAAGTCGATTAACCGAATCCTCAGTCGTCAGTTGGCGATGGAGCTGAAACTCACGTAAGAACCAAGGTCAATACAGCATCCGATGATACTTCGCCGTTACCCCAAATGTCAACCATTTTTACATGGCCTTGATTCGAAAAATTCAACTGTCTCTCTTGCACTTATATGTCACGTGGTACATGTTTCACCTCGCCTTAATGCTTCTCCCCGAGATCTCGCTTTATTATATAAGGGTTAATGCTCTTCCCCGAGATCTCGCCTTCCTCCACGGGAAGCGAGCTCTGAAGCTAAATTCTCACGACACTGACCCGAGTTCAATTCCTCTTGGAAAGAATGATAAAAAAATAAAAATAAAATAAAAAATAAAAATACAGGATCTCCAGAATTATATTGCGTTTTATGAATCCCGGGTGAAGCTCGACTGTGTTACGCGCTCCGAATTCCAAAGGTTTTTCCACGGAGTCTTTCACTTTCTTTCTCTCCGTCTCGGAACACATTTAGTTTCTCGTTAAAAGTGGCGAGGGACACAAAACTCTTTCGAGACGCATTCCCCTCTCGGCGTCTTATCGTACTCGAACTATGCGACGAGTATAGCCTCGAGAGCAGCCCCTTTGAACCAAGAAGCGGGAGCTGATCTCCCTTATCGTTCGCAATTAACAAACTCGGTAGTCGGACCGAACCTGCTGGTTACTTCTTGGGTGGCTGCGCGGCTTCCGGAGGCCTGCATGTATGCCGTATGGAGGACCTAAGAGGAGAACCAACCAGGCTCCGGCGCGATCCTCGATCCTTTCATCGCCCCTCTCTCGACATCGGTAGAAACGCCGAAACGCTCCGCGAGATTCCTTTTATTATTGTCGTTTTTCATTTACCCACATGGTTTTCACGGCGGATATCACAGAGGCGTGCCGCCCGAAGAGCTACCGTTCCGCGTGACTACACGCATTTCGCTGACCGGGCCGGTGCAACCCGGTCATCGCACGCGCGAACGCCGAACAAGCGATGTGTGCGTTATCGAAAAAATTCCAAGGTTAGTCATCGATCTGTAGATCTCTCGGGTCGCACCAGACCCCAGGTATAATACATTGGCGTACGCGAAAACCGCGAATAAAACTACACCGCTCCTCCACGGTTAAAACAAAATACACTTATCCGTCCGATGACCGTTAAAAAAATCGCCAAGGCACAAAATATACAAAGTTGTTTTTTTTAATGATTACCAATATGTATTTTTTTTTAAATTTGCTATTTCTCAAATTGCTGTCTCCCGATGGTCCCAAGATTTAAACAATAATTTCGGATGTTCAATTAATTTTCTACTTTGTTCCGACTAATTGGGTTAGTCAGTTGGCATTTTTACCATATTTTTTTCATAATTTTTTCGATAATAAAAATTTAGAGATATAATTTTTTTATTGTCGCAACCCCGTTACGAACAGTAACACGCATGCAGTTTTTTGTAGAAATAAATAAGAAGCACTTTTTACGTAAACTTCGTAACTTAAAATTTCGATGTAAAAAAAAATGTACAATTTTATCCTCAACCGATTGAAATACCCCGCATTACATCCAACACACCATTCAATCTAGATAAACCGCCATCGATCATAGAACGTCGCGCGAGTGACACTTCGTTCCGACAAAATCCCCCGAACAGTAAAAGCAGTCTTCGAAGTCCCCGCGCACAGGAGTACGAAAAAATTATGCCGCTCCGACAATTTCCGTCGAAGCAATTGCGCGATGATGAATTATCCCCGAGAGCAGTCGATCATGTTAGCGCATCCCCCTCCCTTCCGTGGGGGGGGGGGGGGGGAAACGTTACAAATTTATTGTAATAAAACCCGATCCACCCGGTATTTCCTTCCTCGGTTTATGCGCAAAACTCTCCCCTGGATACTGAATTATGTGTAAGGAGCAAGGAAGATTGTGGATGAATTCCGTATATCGTCGTCAGCGTTGTATCTCGTATCGATCCGTCCCTCAAGGAGATCCTGTAGCGGAGAGCGGGGCAAAATGGTATGGTGGGACAAAACGGAATAATGCGACAAAGCGGAATTTTTCAATAACTTTTGGATGGTCGACGTGATGGTAAGTGGGGCAAAACGGTGTTGAAAATCCGGCTGTATCGTTGAGACAAAATGGGGCATCGAAAAATGATTGGAAAACTGAGTTGTGCCCCCGCTGTCCCGTTTTGCCCCACTATCCCATTTTGCCCCGCTCTGCCCTACACTTTGTACCATTCTCATGGCTCCGCTAGCGCTCACGCGCATCGGCGTTTTACGTACGCGTACGCGCGGTTTGCAGTATATGTAGAGTACCATACAACTGAATATCCTCCGCATCCTTAGCGGCCCGAGCAACCTGCGTTTCCTTCGGCGTCGCCGAAGCGTTTCGTCCCTCTTCATCGTCTTCTCGAGTCTCCATCACGGAGCCTTGCGCTGGTCCATGCACAGCCTCGGCCCTTCTCGCGCGCTCTCCGGAGGACGGGACGGAGGATTTCCCGTGTGTGTGTGTATGTGTGCGAAGAGACGGCGAGCAGGAGGGGACCGAGCGCGGGGGTATACTCGTATGTAGAATGCCTTAAGTCGGGGCTAATGATACGCGATGATACGCGGCATCCGTCACTGTCCGATGTCTGGCTTGATTGCCGCTACTGTTCTCTATCCTTTATCTTTGGACGTTGTCCCGGAGACCGGGCCGCACGCACACGACGGACCGGAACCACACGCTCCGGTTGGATTATACCGGCGCGTATGTAACCCTCCTGTATCCACGTTACCGTCTATAATGTCAGTACGGAGAAGTTACTCTCAAAGGCGAATCTGCATGTCCCCGCGAGTCCCACGAACGAAAAAGCTTCCATTTGCGATTCGACGAGCCATGGACAATTTTTTTTCGTTTTTTTTTCGGGAACGGTATTTGAATAACCGGGGATTATCGAGAGAATTATTATCATCGCGGGTGAAAAGGTGGGTTCCGAGTTTGGTTATTTAATGAGTTTCTCCAACATCGGAGTCGCCCGGAGCGAGCCGCAAAATTTCATTGGCTTTTACATTAAATTTCTGTTTAATGCGGTCGTTGAAAGAGATTGATGGCGGTCGGACGTAAAATTTAGGGATTTAACGGTCAGGTGGTGATAAGAAATAATGTTCAGTTTTAATATCTTTGCTCAAAAAATAAAATAATTTTACTAAATTTTCAATTATCATAAAAGCATCGTTTGCTCGTTAAAAAAAATTGATTGGATGATTACTGCAAGTGTAGCTTACAATTAGTAGAGGTAGCTCTGAAACGCTTTAATAAATTAATAAACTGATATTATCGGTACACTGTAAAAATATGTGTACGTTTGACAAACCTTTTTGTCCACAAACGTGCACAATTATTTTTTTGTTAATTGTACAAAAAAATATTCGTCAAATTAACAGACATATTTGTAAAATGGACAAGATTTTTTTTTGTAAAATTAACATGAAAATAATCGTGGACGTTTGTGATCAAGAAACGTTTGTACCAATTTTACTGCGTATGCAAAGTTCACGAAGAATTTGATCGTTTCGTACAGCAGAGTACCGGTACTCTTGTGTGTACTCGATGATCAACTGCCAATGTTAAAAGGTAGTAAGATCGATGTACACGGAAACTCATGCCGTTCTCGTTCTGTGTGTGTGTGTGTGTGTGTGTGTGTGTGTCTGTGAGTACACGTGATATACCTAGACGATCAGCATGAGCGAAGGCGATTAAAGGGTTCACGATCTCGCTGCAGAAGTTCGTCGAGTGTACTGCAATGTACCAATCCATCACTGCAGTGACCGAGAAAGCTCGACTTCGCCCGTTCGTTCGCTGTCCACGGTCGTTGGGACTTTGTTTTCTCGGACTTTTCTCTACACCGCTCAGCTGAACCCGCGCTGTGCAAGGGTTTCAAAGATACAGGAATACAGCGATCTATCAATTCGAGGTCTTTTTTTGTACTTGCTGGCTTGGACGATACTTCAGTCTGTTAAAAAAATGGATGTTCTCGAACCGACGGTCAGACCGAAGGTAAAACAGGGAGAATGCACGTTCAAAAGGAAGATTCAACAGCATGTGAAATACTGCGGTAGGTAATGACTTTTTTTCAAGAGTACTTGTGCTTAAGGCCAAATTAAAGGATCACGTAAGCCAACGCAATATTCGCTTTCAGTGAGACTTCGCATAATCAGACCGTAGGGGTATCTTAGTGGACTTGCAATAATTAGCGCCTAAGCGAAGGCGGCTCTTAAGGAGACTTAGCATAATCAGAAACTGGGGAGGTTCTTAGAAGGACTTAGAAAAGTAAGAACCTGGGGCAGGAAGAATCTCATTAGGACTTGAAGAAATTGGAACCTGGGTGGGGTATCTTAGGGGGGGGGGGGGGGGCTTAGAATAATTAGTACCGGTCTGACGGGCGATCTTGAGGAGACGTAATAATTAGCACCTGGGAGTAGACCCTTGCGGGATTCAGATTGACTGGAGTCTGAGAATGGACCATACGTTTACTTAACTTACACCGATCCTATAACTACCGAAGAAGATTACCACATACCGTTTTAGTGATTACGCACAATCCTATTCACTCCATTTTTCTCACAATCTTAAAAAAAAAATGTTGATTTTCACCAAATCAATTCTCACTGGTTCAAAAGCAAAATTAAATTTTAATATATCTCCGATACGAGAGTACATATCTCGTCCCTCGAACAAATTCCTATGATGCGTATCGTGTATCGCGTGTATCGTGTGCATGTGCATCTTGTTATAAGAGCCTGCAATCCTCAGTACCGTGAGTCAAAATACACACACCTATACGTAATATCGATGATATTCTTTTATCTCCGAAGATATAAGAAATAAGCAAAAAAGATGGAGTAATACAGTTGCACGCGATGGGGCACAATGCCCGTGTCACTGGGTCACAATATTTCCTCGAAGTAAAAACCCTCGGGAGCCGCGTTACACGGAGGCAGCAGAGAGTATCCCAGAAGAGATCGACGAACCTCATATCCGCGCGGCAGCGGCCCATCGTTGATGCACGGCCGAACTCTCCCGTATTCGATTCTCTCCCCGCCTGTTCCGTGCACTTTGCGCTGCACAAAGAAAATTCACCTCCGGTACCATCCGCAAACCCCCAAACTCGAGCTTTTTTTGTTTCTTCTTTTTTTTTTTACTTCTCTCCGCCCATCTTCCTTACTCCGACAGAGCCTCTGCTCGTCCTCCATATCCCGCTGCTACATATTTATTTCGTCCAACTTTTGCACGATATCGGGTAAGGATCGTCGTCCCCTCCGGTGGGTACACCGGGGCTGTACGGAATCTGTATGCGCGCGCGCGGGCGCGTCCGTATCACGACGAGGTCGAGAGGGTGGCTCTGACTTTGTATCTCCTCGCTTCCCTCCGGGCAGCCGATCGAGTCCGCACACAAACCGGACACCGTAGAAACCGGGAACCTCGAACTCTTCCCGGACTCGGGGGAACAGTCCGGAGGCAGAAAAGTAACAAAATAACGTGGGGCGACGAGGCGAAATTTCTTTTTTTTTATTAAAAAAAATCTTTCTATATATACACACATATATATATACAGATATATACATATATATATAAAAGTGCATCGCGTCGTCGAGGGTGAAGGAGAACTCAGTCGAGGGGTGGGCACCTTTCTTTCTGCTTCTGCTTTGGTTATCTCTTTTTCCCTTTGACTCTCTCTCTTCTGCGTGTATATACATATATATATATATGTTACGGTATATACTATACAGGATCGAAGGAACTGCCCACCGAAGCAAGCGAGTTAGGCACGATCGTGAAGAGATCCGCGGGCAGATTTAGCGGCTCCCGCTGACAAGACAATAGCTGTTCCCTCTTGCTGCGTTTGTGGACGTACACATTCCTCGCGTGAGCTCTCGGGTCCTCCCTTCTTTCTCTCTCTTTCTCTCGATTGCATCGGGTAGGCGAGCTTCGTCTCGACGATGGACAAAACCAACGTCCACGCGACGCATACTACGGGGAGAGAGACTCGTCGTCACAGTCCGGTCCACGTTCGTCCGTCTTTAATCCGAGCGTCCGGCAAGCGGAGACGCAGAAACAGAAGCCAACGAATCTCTTTTCACTGTCCGCAACTATGGTGTACGCTTTCTTGGCTCTTCTCGTCTCCTCTCCTCTTGCGCTTTTCTTGTCCTCTCGTCCGGGTAAGCGCGTTTATCGCCTCCTCGTTCGCCGGCACGGGAGAGTGACACTTTCACACGGATCTCGGAAGAAAGATGGGCGCGAACGGAGACTAAAGAAACGGCGCCGAGAGAGGAAAGCTCGCGTCCACAGTTCACCTGTGCGACGTATCTTTGTGGAGCTGCGCGAATTGCGCATTCGGGGTACTCGAGATTGAACCTGATTCAGCGCTGAAGTTCGTACTCGAGGTGGAACTGTTTTCGGTGGTATGACAAATCGAGGGTTAAGTGCCGTTCGAGATATTGCAGTTGTGGTATGCAGTGTATCAAACGGTATTCGCTGTTAATTTTTATAATACGGAAAGTATCGTTTTCAGGTAAAGGACCTTCTTTAAGTAACAGAATATTGAAGTTCTGTTGAGTCCTTGGATAGATTTTTGTTGAATAAAACTTTTTAAAATTTACAAATATATTATGGATATGTCCGTGCATACGGAAACGAAAGTATTGAAAATGCAACGATGTTTGTTTGTGGATACTCGGAGGCACTTAGGACCCTTTGAAACACTCAGAGACACCCAAAGGCATTCAGAAATACTCACACTCCTAGAAGCATCCAGGCCTTGCTTATTCTGTATGTAGAAAAAGTAAGTATGTGTACTTTTTGCTCTTCCGAATTTCCATTCGACTACCTCTTTCAACAGGGACAATGACGCTTCTGCACGAGGTCTGGACACGAAGAGTGAAAGTGATTGAATGAAAAGAATTCGGGGTGCATCTAGCAGCGAGCTATGCGACGCAGATGAACATGCATGCATATCCATACAGCAATGTTAAACCTGCCAAAAGGAAACGCTCGAGTGAGATAACGAACGATCTCGATTTATCATCCAGCAAAACGAATCGGCAACGACGTCCGAAATAGAGCCGTGCTCACCAAGCGCACTCGCCACCACCACCACCAGCAATAACAGCAGCGGAGATCGTTTCTAATTAGCGAACTTCAGCCGGGACGAAATTAACATTTAACCGGACGGCGGTCGCTGTTGCTGCTGCCGCTACCGCGGACACCCGCGGGACGGACAGACAGCTAACAAATGCGTGGTGCCGTGGCACGATCGCTGTGGACTTTCTCAGGTGCTGGCCGTACAGTGTGTCCTGCTTGACTCGACACCAACGCTCTGAATTCAACTGCATTCAGAGGCTCGACGGCGCATCTCAGAGCCGAGAACACGAGCGCACACTCGGTCCCCGTAACAGGTAGACATTACCGCTGGGTAACGATATATGGACCACTTACCAAAAAGAGGAGGCTCTTCAAGTTTTTAACTTTTTTTTTTACAAACCAGAATCATGTGGGATTAACCAACTGTTTTAGCAACAGTCAGACATTGCGAGAAAAGAATATTGCAACTGTTGAATGGAACTTTTTTTCAGTAGCAAATTCTTTTTTTTTTTTGCCTTTTCCCTTTTTGGCTACGAGAAATTGGTTCATTGTCGAGGAAATTCCTCGTTTTTAAAATCAAACGTAACTTTTTTTGGTAATAAAGTCCATAACACGTGTGTGAGAAACTTTGCTACGCCGTTTGTTACTTCTTCTTGAGTGGATCGGCGGGGTTTGCAAGGGAACCGCAAGAATAACTGCATGCATTTTTGTTTTAACTGAGGCGTCAGTGGGGCCCATTGAAGCGACGACTTTGATTTACATTCTCACTAATTACAAACGAAACATGGTCGCTTATTGGCGCGTCAGTAGCACAGAAGAATGATGACTCTCCCCGGGTCTCTCTTCATCCACTGTTCTCAAAAGTTTCCTCGCTTCCTCGTCCTCCCTCGGTAGCCCTTTTCTCTCGATCTCAGCTCGTCTTTTTCTCGCTTATGGACAATGCCCTCCACTCATTCACCCACGGAACACACTCCGTACGCACACGAATGACCGCTATTTTTCGACATTATACACACAGCTCGTGCAGCATAAACCCGCTCATTGCGGGCGTCATTTATCATTCGGCAAGTATACCCGGCAGTTTATATGCGTTAAGATCGAGAGGGCTACTGCCCATCGGGAATCCTCCTGTCTGCAACGAAACCTCCATTACTATATTATTCGTCCGCATGATTAACGTAAGATTTCCGAGAGAGATTCGTCGTAAGGTTCATCGGATATTCGTTGCTGGCATCGTGAGTGGAAAATCAGTCGGGATCGCAATTACTCGCCGAGAATTCGTCATTAACGACTCGTCCTTAGTATCCATTATATACAGAGGTAAAACGCTTAGGTATGTTTCCCGGGAGGGACGGCTGATTGTAATAAACTTATTTTCACTCCTGTGGGTAAAATTGAAAATCTATAATACGAAGCAGCAATTTGCCTTTGAGGGATTAGGGTACAAGTTGTGAATATGGGTCACTAAAGGTTTAGGCTAGATCTCCTATTCCCGGAAGTAAATCCTACTTCGGTGAAGCAAATTGATGCCAAAAAACACCGTTTATAAAGGACTGGCTACAAAAAAGGTTTAGGTTTTTTTTTATTACCGAGGTTGCGCAGGGGTTCATTCCAGTACCTTTTTTCGTTATGGTGAATATATTTCCAGTAAAAAGTTGTGGCCTGAATCCCACTTCGGTGGAACTAGCCGATCGCAAACACCTTTTATAAAGGCCTGGCAATGAAAAATTTGTAGGATTTTTTTTTACCGATCACATTCGTCATTTTATCGTCCACAAGGCGGTTCAATGAAACATTGCAAAATATAAGAATTTTCTAAAACTTCCTACGATTTTATCCAAGGTGGTCCAATGGGATATTGGTCCCAAACCTAATATGCCATTTCTGGTCTTTCCCACTTTTAAAAGGTGTAACCTCCTACAGTCCCAACTATCATCCGCGCCTCCCGAGCCTTTTTTGATCGAAAAATAAAAAAAAAGGTTTGACGACTTTTCAAAGAGAGGACAGATGAGGTCATAAGCGCGTCTCCAAGCTCCACATCCCGTTTGCAACGTTGGTCCGGACAAGAGAGGAAGAGCTAACTCGGAGAGGAATCCAAGCATAAGCGAGTAATGGAATTCCTCGTATCGTAATCTCACCGTGACGCTGGAGTATCGCATATCGATTGATTTATCTCGTTCGATTGGCCCGGCCGATGAGGCCTGGAACGTTCGAGAAGAGAGGCAAAAGCCGCGGGTACGATGACTCTGGTACCCGAAACGATTTCGATCGTCCGGCCGGGCTGTGGTTCAACAGCGTGCGTATATACAACCTCGACTTATACTTCGCCACGATGGCACTGAGAGAGCACCGGCTCATCTCGCTCCTCTCTCCCTCGCAGCCTCACTCCCTCGAGATGATTAAAAATGGCATAATGAAAGGAGGCCTCCCCGGCCGAAGAATGACTACCGAGAAAGAGAGAGGTGGCGATGGTAAAAGAGAAGGCTCGCGACGACGGCGAATACGAGAGTATACGACGGTGGAAGAAAGAGGGAGGGAGGGAAGGAAGGAAGGAAGGAAGGAGCGAATAAGAGAATAATAAGTCCACCCCAGTGCGGATGGCAGGAGATGCAACCAGGCCCCAAAGTACCTCCGAACGAACGGTGAGGAGCGATGAGAAGTTTGGTTTTTCGAGCGATCAATCACTCGCTCTACAAGAAGCGGGTACGGTCTCTGGTATCAGAGGAGAGCGAGCGACCAAACGCGGACGCGAGTTTAGAGCTCGCCGATGCCTTCTGGTAGCTGCAGGAGAGGGAACGAGCCCGGGAGGAGCGCGCCGCGATGACTGGAGGGACGAGCGAACTCGACCCGAAGAGTCGAAGGGAGAGGACATAGGTTGAGCGATAATGGAGGAGTAGAAGAAACCGAAATATCTTTGGTGTAACGTATTTTACAAGCGCAAACGGCACAATGAATTTCGCGATGGGAGTCATAAACGAAGAGTCGACTGCTACGGAGATCGAGGGACGGAGCGTACGGGCAGAATTTGTTAATGCCATTCCTTTAAGGAGTCGCGAAAGAGACTCGGTCGGTAACAAAAACTGTAATTCATTTACTTTTCGTGGGGCTTCGACTTTTCGGGATGAACGCGAACTATCGGCGCATTCGTCTGAAAGTTAAGTGGACGCCGCTTCCGATGACGAGTGTAGCACCTTTTAAAAAAATATATTACAGTTTTTATTAACGACTGGACATAGGCGCGCCCCTTCGCGCTGAGATTATCAATATTTTTAACTACTTTGTGGAATGTATGTCGAATGCAGCCAGTGACAAAAATAAAGCTTTTAAAACAGGAAGTGACGTTTTACCGTGTGACGTCACTGCCGGTTGGAAACTGAGATTTTTAAACCGAAAATTACGTTTTCCCGTATGAAGTTGCTTCCGGTCGAAAGCTGAAACTTAGCAACTTTTTGTGTTCTTGAGAATTATGGTCATTGTTTTTATTTATTTAATTTTTTAATAAAAATTCCCCACATTCCCCAAATTACTTATTTTATGTAACAATAAAAAAAATGATGAAAAAAAAGTGTTGGTCCCGAAAAAAAAAACGGGTAGCAGCGACGAGATGAATCTCGAACGATGCGGAATAATAACGAGAGAAATATCACAATCATCACCGCTAACTACTGTCTCATTAAACGATTAATTAACCGACGATATATTGCGTAGATAGTGTGTGCTGCCGGGTAGACCATTGGCCATTACCCCCTCGATGGCCCTCTTACCATCGTCCCGCTATGCACACACACCTCTCACATACACAAAAACACACATGTAAACAGGACGAGTCTTCCCGGGTCCTCGAGATGAGAGAGCCAACGTTTATCCCGCTTAAGATCCTCGGCAGGCTCTCAGCAGAAGCGGCGCGCTTATATTGCAACACGGGTGATCAGTTCGGTGAGGTATTACTCGGGCGCGGAGTGACGCGCGTGAAGAATCAGGTGAAATTAAAAATTTTCGGCACGTCACGAACGAGAAGGCAGAGAAAGAGGTGGCTTCTTTATCGTTCGCGCGCGAACATCAGCACAGCGGCGAGCTCCGTCTATAACACTTCTTATCGGCTCGCGGCTCGGATCATCCTCGGCTCTCGAGAAAATAAAGAATCGAAGATACACCGTTCGCCATACCTCTCCTTCGCTCTCTTTTTTTTTATGATCTACTCCATCAACTGGAAAAATTGATATGAACATTGAGTGGAGAAAAGAAGGAATCAAAAAAATTATATTTAATTGGGAAAGAAAATGATCGGATTAATTAAAAATGGTTTTTGTAAAAATTTTGATTTTTTGAGATACCGAGATGCGCCGATTTAAAACAATGAATGAAGGACGCCGCTATTTTGGATGCATGGAATGCCCCATATGAACATCGAGGGAAAAAGAGGTTCGACGAATAACGAGAAAGAGAGAAATAAAGAGAAAAAAAATAAATCTCCTCGATAAGGATCACGCGTTATTATTCATTCGAACGGCGAGCGTCGGTCCGAGAGGGCTGCTTGCCTGTAGTATATACTACCATGGGTGTAGTATTTGAGAGCGAAAAGATGTATAATTATTATTATTGTAATCGCTAACGCGGACTCCTCCCCTTCGCGCTCTCGCTTCATTCTTCGGTGGATAAAAGAAGGAGGATGAAACTATCGGCGTTATCGCACCGACCGACACACGCGAAAATTGTTTGCCCGTGGTGGAGAAATAAACCGAGTTGCCCGAGACCTTCCTTCGGGTAGATAACAGTTTTCACGTACGATACATACGTTAACATCCGGCAGGATTGAAAAATAACCGAGCCCGAGCGATACCATTGCTCTTCCATCTCGTTCAAATACGCTGGATCTTCCTCTTCGTTTTTTTCTTTTTTTTTTCTCTTCCTCATCGTTCTCCCTTTACCGCCCCTCCCCGCTCTCCTCTTCTCGCCCAACTGATCCTTCTACTCCCGTCCAATTGCACTTTATTTATCACAATTTGCTGACGTTGATTTATCGTTACATGAACGCACGACACATACACATATGCGTCATCGCAATTTACATCGGTCATCTCTCAATGTAAACCGTCTCACTTAACGACCGGAGTATCGACGCGACGTGAGAATAGACTGCGCTCCGAAAAGACCGATGCACTATGCACTTTGCTCTAAGTCGAAGTGTTAAAGTGTTAAATAATTTCAAAATATCTCTAAAAAATCATTGTAAATGTAACAAACCGTAATCTTTAAATAATTAAAAAAAAAATCTTTACACTTTAGAGCTTTTGCAAAATGACTGATTTTACTGTCCATGTATTGTATCGTCCAAAAGAATGCCAAAATCACCCCTCGACGTGAGCCATGAAAATTTTCTACCTCCTTTCATTCCAGTATTATTCATTGCGGGTTGCATTGAAAGGAACTGCGTAGATCGACTCAAGTTTCCGTTGGCACAGATAATAATCTGAACTTCTGCGCATGCTCGCGGGTATTCGCCGGTCGGTGTGCATCGGTGAGCGGCGAGGCGGTGTGGTTGTAACAAGAATGTAGCGAGGGTGGCTCGTGGGACTCGATGAATTTTCTCCGTTCGAGATAGGCCCCTGGCTAGGAAATGGAAGATACTCCCGAGGTTCGTGGCTTTTGCTGTCGACGTTCCCGGCGTGCGTCGTCCTCTCCGTTCGGTTGCTGGTAAATTCCTCGACAGTTTCCGCGGATAGCCACCGTACTATGTGTATATTACACCGTACACATAAACCTACACCCCGGCTCGTCGCTGAACAACGTTACAGTGCCCAAACATAGCCGAGCTGCTTCGCTGAACACTAATTATTATGATAATTGCCAGTATACTTAGATTATATTCAAAGAATCACAAAAATGTAAATAGCAACGATTCGTCCTCTTATTGGCCTCCGCACAATCTGGTTATATGTGTATATATAAACATACATATAAATGTATGTATACACATATACATAAAAATGTACATATATGTACGCTGTAACAAAATTTTGCTTGCAAATTAATGAACGGTAGTGGAAGCTTATTTACACAAACTGTTTTTGAAATTTCTAAGACATGTGCATTGCAATTTTACAGTAAAATTTGTATTTTTTATGAACATCTTTGTAAATTTCAGGTGAAAAAATTTGTAATTTTAAGATCTGATATTTTTTATTTTACAGAGAAGGTACATTAATGTTCTATTAATGAAAGTAATGTAAGCAAATTTAAAGTTCCGATTTATTAAATTTACAATTTATTTTTACAGTGTATATACATAAAAATGCATATATGTGCATACGCGCATATACGTATATTACATATATGTACATTTTCGTGCCGCATGTGCATTTTACAAGAAAGTATACATAGGCAGTATTCCACAGGTAGGTATGCTATATAGCTTGGAGCTGAGGCCCGTTCCCTCGCTATCACTGATCCTATCGACCTCATATTTTTGTAGGCGGATCCAGTGCCGCCTCGTCGTTTCGTATATTCTTTATTATTATTTTTTCTTTTTTTTCTCATTTTTTTTTTTTTTATTCCATGACGTTGCACCACTGAGCCGGTTCGTTGATCCTCGAAGAGTTCCTATCCTACATATAACCGGTCGGAAATGCACCTTGGGGAAAGTAAATTGTAGGGAATTTTCGGGCCTTTCGCGGGGTCGGGACGGAGGGACGAGGGAAAGAATAAAGTAACTCCCTCTCCCTCTCTCACCGTGTCTCTCCGTCTCCCCGGTGGCTCCTTTCGCTTCGCCGAAATGCGAAAAGAATTTTTCATTGTTTCAGGGAATCGTTTAACCGGCACTCGAGCCCGTTTTAACGCCCGCAGAATCCTCCTCCCGCCACTCTCTTTTCTCTCCTCCGTTTCTTTCGTCGCGGTGCAAATGCAGCAAACAAATACACTGTTTTCGCGGAGCGTGAGGCAGGAAGGGGGGGGGGGGGTATTTTCTTATCTGCGGTGGGTTTTTAACTTCACTGCCGAAACCACCAATCTCCGATTCCCGTATTAGGCTCTTGGGCAAAGTTGTTTCGAGAAAGAGGATTCACGAAAATTTTGCTTTTATATGACATACCTGCCCCGAAGAATCCTCGTATCTAAATTATCCACCGATTATTTTTATTCGTTTTATTTTAAAAACATTTTTTAATGTTTTTTTAATTCTGAAAGTTTCTTCACCGCTCGATTTTGGCTACAACTAAAATGCACAAGAATCTTTGGGGGGATCGTTTTATGGGTCAGTCCGGGGCCACGCCTCGAGTGGCGATAAAGTCCTCGGGATCGGTAGATTCAACGGATGGACCGAAATATATATAATAATAGCGGCATGGCGATGAGGCGAGGGGGCAGCGTCGCGGTTGATGGCAACGGTGCACCGAGCGAGGAAATTTCGCGGAGAAGAATGTTGCTTAAATTCGTAAGAGCATTATGGGTTTAAGGGAGCGAACGAGGGAGACGAGGAGGAAAAAAGAAATAGAGGAATCGAGGGACAGGCAGGAGAGGAGGAAAGGCAAAAATTGTCGGGCGACCGGCGCTCTCGGGACTCTCGCTGGAGGGATCGGCGATGTGTTGTGACGCACGTCGTACCGGCCGAAAGGCTCGATGATATCTTGATCGAAAATTCCTCAGGGATTGGCAGGATCTTTTAATACTTTTGGCATTAGAATGTAAATATTGAATATTGAATCGTACGGATTATTCTTTTTATTATGGATCGCCGAAATTCCCAGCGATGATTTTTGCGGAATTAACGGTAATAATAATGTGTTCAATTTTTTTGGGAAGTAATTGAGTCTGGAATACGAGACATATTTTCGCATCGCTTTAAGGTCGCACAAGCGTCTGATCGTTTAAACCAGTTTTAAGGAGATTGGAGCGCTGGTCAAAAGAGTGCGATTTTTTTTTACCTCGTTTATGCAAATTTTATATACATATTATATAAATATATAAATATAATATAAATGTATATGTTCTTTAATTTTTTTATTAATGAATTTATAGTAAATTAATTACTATTAATAACGATTGGTATTAATTTAAATACTCTCCATATACTTAAGTACGTTACATTTTGGTGATTTTTCGAGTGAAAAAATCCGTACACGGCTTACCGACCGCTATCGCGAAAATGAGAAAGAGTCTCGAGCCGGATGAGTCGCGCGTAAAAAAAAAGCATATGTGCGGTGGAGGCGTGCGTACACTCATACATTACGAGTACGTTGTACGGCGAGACTGCGGGCAGGCCGCGGCACCGTCTTATTCTACCCGGCACACACTATTGATTAGGATGACTCGAGTTTTTGAGATAAGCCTCTCCCGAGCACGCTCGCGAGGTATGTATATCTACACACGGTATTATACTATTCCCCTCCGCACGTTGGAGCCCTCGGGACTCCATAAAGTGTTACTCTCGCCGGTGAGAATGCCGCTCCGGCCTCGGACTCTGCTTCTCTCCTCTTGTCTTCCTCTCGGACCTCTTGATTGAGTTCCGATGGGTGTGCCGTACTTCAAACGCCTCCGCATTAATTATTAGGTTAAACTCGTTTCTCGCGCGAATAACGCAACGTCGTTTGGCGCGGTAAAATTTCTATGAAATTTACTCTTTTTGAATATCTTGAAAATCGCGATGATAGTGGGATTCGTGCAATTGTACGGTTCGGGCCTCCGAAGCACGGACCTACCTACGAATACGTACAGATTTCATAATTTTTTATAATATTTTTGATAATATTTTTGATAATCTTTTATATAATATTTTTAATAAATTTTTTTATAATATGGTGCATGGGATGGTCAATAAGATTTTTTGTTCATTGATTAAAAAAAAAAATGTGCCCCGAAAATCGTCGAGCCCCCCCTCATTTCAAACGATATTCTCACGACGTAGCACGAACCACGAATTTTTTCCCTCTTTTTTTATGCCCCACGATTATTTTTTCGTTCTCTTCTCCGGTCCTCCTTATCGAGACTGTTGGCCCCCAATGAGGATACACCGAGCAAAGCTTCAGAGGGGCTCGGTGCTGCGAGGTAATCGCAGAGGTATCGAACGTATCGGAGAGCGAGCGTATAGAGGGTACCGAAGGTTCTGAAACGCGTTTGCTCGAAGCCTACGGACGAGATATCTCGCGAAAGCCATACGAAAAAGGAAGAGAGGAAGATTGCCCGATGGCTTCGAAGCCGGCAGGTGGTGTCTGTGTGCACCTCCTCCTCCTCCTTCTCCCAACGTTTCTCTCGCACTCTTAACTCTACATTAGTTCTATCGCTTTTCCTCGCTCTTCGCCGTACTTCAGTTTCTCACCGACCGCGTTACTCGCTCCTCATAACCGGGCTTTCATCATTATTTCTTATTATAATTTCGGTATACGCTCCCGAAGAAGCAGAAGCAGCTGATGAACCGATCCCAGAAAGCGGAGGTTTGACCGGTCGATTCGTTGCCGCGGAAGAGGACGAAGGGGAGGCCGAGGAGAAAGAGGGATACCGAGAGAAAAGGCGAAGATCGTACTATGGTACATAGGAGAGGCCGGTGGTTAGAGTCTACAGGGAATGATCTCGGAGAATGTTTGCGTGCACCGCAGTGCACGCCATTCCATCTTTTTTTCCTTCGACGTTTGACCTCAAAGAATCAGTTTTGCAACCGCTATTCCGTTGCGGTTATTAAAAATAGTTAACCCGTTAGGGGTCAAATTACCACCCAATTGTCCGATCAAAGTCAGGAATATCCTATAATTCTGTCGGATTTCTTTTTCATTATTTAAAAAAATTATCGATAACGTAAGTCGGGGTGATGTGGCCGTGGTTTTTTAAATAACGAAAATTGGAGGTTCAACATTTTTTAAACTTAAAATTTTATGTTGTAACCAACTCTAGAGACTTTAAACTAAAGTAATTTACTCACACCTTTCGATATTACGGCTGGCCATCTCACCCTGATTTACCCTATTAATTTTTTAAAAACGATATTATAATTTTATAAAATAATAAGTTTTATAAAATACAATATTAATTGAAAAAGTTACAGTTACCAATTTTGATGAGGGAATTAAGTTCCAAGCTATACGATTTTTACTTTCAAGGATGACGAAAATTCAGTAGTGAAACACGTGTCGTGTTAGGGTTAAAAAAAAATAAAAATAAATAAATCTGGATCGTGTCTCTCGCGTTCCGGCACCGGATCCGTTTTCGAGTAAAGTTCCTCGTCGTATAGGTGAGTAACGTGAAACTTGGCTAGTAACGACATAATATAACACCAACGTGGTAGACGAGGCAAAATAAAAAAAGAAATATGGAAAAGGAAGGAGGCAGCCAACACGTCGTTCGCGTGGACGCAAAGCGTCGGGTCGATTGGTCATCGGAGAAGCAACGAAGTGGTTGTTCCTCCGGGACTCTCGATCTTTACTTCTCGTGCCTCTTCTCTTATTTCGGTTTGACTGTCGCAACCGGCCCTAGTGTACGTTGTATCGACAGACCGTTGTCTCGTAGCCAGGTGAGATTTAACCATCGGCACGGCTACGGGGCCGCAACAGTAGACGAGGGTCTTGTAATCGGCCGGGGCTCAAGCCAGTGTCGGCCCGACCCCGGGATTGAGACGGACCCAAAATATCGGCTGGACGAAAAATGTTATCGCTACGCCTAGACCGGGCACGGTAATGGAGCCTGTGCTCTATTTTGTAGATTCATGGTCTGCGAATATTAGTCGAAGACCATGAATTTGATTCAGGTCAATAACCAGTGACATTGTGCCGGGAATACGTCACTTCCGGTTTGAAAATCTTAAATCAACGAACTTCAGTATTTTCAGTAAAGGGGTATTTTTACCCTTTTTTATGGTAGGGGACACAGGTCCGTTTTGCCCCAATTCCGGGCTAAAACGATAGAAAAATTTGTTGCGATGGAGTGACCGATAAAAAAGCACATTAAGCAATTTTTTCAATTACACATAAATAAAAATGTGTTATAAAAATTCGATTATAGAACCCTTTCTCTAAAAAAAAAATAGAATTCAAATTCACAATTAAATAAAAATTCAAGTTCCATCCAGGGCACGAAATTGGCTCGATCTTTAATTTTTTTTTATTTAATTGAAATTTCCCAAAATCTCCGAGCTTTGCCGTCTTGTCCCACCTACGCCCGGTACAGTGCCGACATAACCCCGTAGCTTCTTCATTTCCAGCTGGGGCATAGAAAGAACCCGCCCGATGGCCCTTTCCTTCCTTCATTTATTCGCTACTCCATCCGCTGACCGCCTCCTCTTCCCAGGATCAATCCCGCAGCATCGGCACAGCTTCCTCGCTCATCTTCTCGCCTCGGCTATCGCGCGAGCCACGTTTCCCGCGTCTTTGCGTCTATACCCACCTTTTCTTCGCTTCTCATTCCCTCCTCCCTGCTTCCCTCTTCGTTCCTCCTCGTTCCTTTCTATTCATCGCTCGCTCGGCTATTCCCGCAGGTAACACGATAGCGCGAAGATCGTGCGGTGGTGCAGGGCTACGACTATGCTGGCAGCGTCAGGGGCCACGTCGGTACCACGCCACCTTTACTCATTCTCGATACCGCGAGAGAGTGAGACGATAATAAAACAAAATTTTTTTAAAACGTAAAAAAAAGAAAAAAGTAGACAGAGAAATTTTTCACGAGCGGCAAAGGGGTAGAAGAGATGGCCGCGTGAGAAAAACAATACCGCGAGAGTAATACGCGATCCGTCGCGTATAATATAGTTGGCATACCGTATAGGCGTACACCTCACCTCTTCCTTCCCGTCCCAACCCTTTTTCGCTCTCTCCCGTCGTCCCTCTCGATCCACCTTTATTCCATCTCGCTCGTTCGCTTTCGCGGGTCTCATCGTCTCGGTGGACGAGCGGGCTCAATGCTGCTCTGCGGTGGCACTACGTGAACGCCACGGTTTAATGGTTGTCAACATCGGTTAGCGGGATATTTCCTCTCGTGTAGGCATTGGCCATTGATGTCAGCACGCGGGTCTCTCCGGATTCTCGCCCTCGACCGACGTATTACGTACCGTAGGTACACACGAGGATTTTTTTTTTTCGTATGTGTTTCACATGCACGTGTGCAAAACAGCGTGCCCGGCATGTGCGTAACTCGCAGAGGACTCGCAGCCGTGAGATTATCTATAATTTTGGTTTCTTGTTTATTTTATCATTATAATTTTTTTGCGATACATATATCATTCTTGTGACATAACGACTTGCATATTTACACGATCATTCTGTGGGCCACCCGGAATAAAAGGACCCATGATTTATTCACCGGACGACGTTTTCTAATCAATAAAAAAAGAAATCTTAACCTCATGCGGAATATTGATATATCCTAAATTAAAAATTTTTTTTTGTTGATTACATCTCACAAATGATAGTAAAAATATATTATCAACGCCCTTTCGATGCTCCAAGACAATCGTGCCAGCACCCAGAAAAACGATTTAATTGACGCATAGCCCGCAAACGAATATTTATTTAACATAATTTGTAAATATTTATTTATATAATCAATTTTTATTCATTCATAATAAATTTTTATTTAACTGAGATAAAAATACATTTTTTTCTCTCACGATCCCACTCGACGTTAAAACCCCCCAGTGCGCATGGGCATCCCCGATCGTCAAAATCTTCAACACCTAGCCGTGAGCTTGGTCCCAGGCGTGGTGAACGTCGTCCCACCGAGCTTGCGATAGCGGTCGAAATGAAACGTCTCGTCCGAGCGTCTGCGCGATTAACGCGACCGAGAGTGAAATCACGGTCCCTGCAAGCGCGACGAGAGGATTCTGAAGGAGAGGTCTCTTTGTCGAACGGCTAGAGGAGCGCATGGCCGGAGCGGGTTTCTTCATGTCTTTGTTAGCGAGGCGAGAAATTCTGCCTGTCCTCTACAATTACCCTGCGCGGCTCTCGGGCTCTCAGCTTCGGTATACTATACACGCATATAACACATATACATATATATATATATACACGCAATTTGTATGGTAGAGATCGAAACAGCGGGCTCCCGCACGGGGCGACAACCCGCGAACGAACGGTTGAGTGAGAAGTGCCTCGTGCGCGCACCCCCGAGCACATATATAGTAAATACATATATATGTATATGTACAGGAGAGAACCAATAGGTAAACGTATAGTTATACGAAAGAGAACGGATGGAAGGAAGGAGAGAGGAGGAGGAGAGAAAGGGACCAGAGGCCAAGCAGCAGCAGCATCTCGTTTGCCCCGTCTGCTGCTGGACGAGGTGTGAACCCCGTGAACCAATGCTATAGAGTACCTACATCGTATACTATATGTGCTCGACAATCACTCAACAATCGGGCACGGCCAGCACCGGCTTTGCACAGAATGTCCCTCTTTCTCTCTCTTGAGCTCACTTTCTCACCCTCTCTATTTCTCTTCTTCCTCATGAATCGTTCGGTACGTGAGCGATCGCGTTCTCTCCTCTCGCATTCACGAAGCGCTCGCGAAAGTGCGAGTTGAGTGTGCGAGAATAATATAGACGCGAAACGTACGGGAGGCGTTCCGTTGGGTCAGAGAGGGATATTTCATATTCTATTGTAGGCTGTACGGGGCACTCCACTTTTACCAGCCGACACCCCCGTGAACGAGAAAGCTATACGGACCCGGCCGGTCATGCAGATCGGGGGGTGTATTGATTTCTTTATCGAATTGGACTGAGATTAGCGGGTAGGTTGGGCGGGTGTTTGGTTCGAAATCGAGGGGGTGGAAGAGGGTGGGAGAGTGCCGGATACCTAGAGGTAAACTTTGAGGGTTTAAAGTGTGAAGACTTTTTTTAAAACATTTTTTTAGACTGCTAGATTCTTTTCTGAAAAGCGGGAGGGATATTTTATGATCCATTGTTGGTCCACTTTTACCAGCCGACACCCCCGTGAACGACAGAGCTATGCGGCCCCAGCGGTCTTGCAGATCAAGGATTGTAGTGATTTCTTTATCGAATCGGGCTGAGATTAGCGAGTAGGTCGGGGGGTGTTTGGTTCGCGATCGACGGGGTGGGAGAGGGTGGGAGAAGCTTTGAGCGTTTGATTGAGTACGCAGATTTTTTTTTAGAGTAAAAAATTGTTTTAAACTACTCGACACTTTTCTGGAGGGAGATGTTCGAAAAATGCTGTCTCCCAATTTTCGCACATAACTCCATAAGTCACGAGCCACGTCGCAACCACAGCTGCAATTATTTAAAATCATCCCGGTCGTTATTCGTCCGCTCTTCCCTAAACAAATTTCAGTGAAATTCACAAAAAAAACAAGCACATAAAAAAATGATCAAATCCAACGCCTAATGTTTCGTAAGACCCGAAATCGTATATCCACTATCCTTATCGACTCTTTCTTCCGCTCTCGTGATTTTTCGGAGAAAATAAAAATAAGAAACAAAAAAAACGCACCATAACCCTTGAGTTTCGATGAGGTTCGTTGTACCTTGCGATAGAGCCGGTAAGATTTTACTATATCACGCTTGGCCCTCTCCCTCCCCCCCTCCAACCCCGGATCGAGAGACCTCGTAATTTTTAACACGGCGCCGTCGCTCCGTGCGCGCATACATTAAAAGCTTTGCCCTGCGAAACCGCCCGGTTCGACGAGCCAGCCAGCCCCACCGATCGCCGGTTTCTTTAATCTTAATCAAAAGACGTATGGACGCGGTCCGGGCAACGTTACATTCGAACACGAGTACGCCATTAGCAAACAAGATCACCTTCTCTTATGGAGTTGCTGGCTCAGCCGATCTGGCAAAGCAGCTAACCCTCGCCTTACCTATCCATGCTCACTCGGATTATTTTTCACTCTTCCTCTCTCGTTTGAGCCCTAAAGTCTTCGCCCTCCCCCTCCTCTCCCATCGAACCCTGGGCCTTGATGAGATTCGGATTCCCCGACGGTGCACACACTTTTGGTAAATTCGTGATAAACCAGGGTGTTCTCCTGTTGCCCGAAATCCGACGAAATATTTTCGTTCGAATTCACCTGCGAAATCCAATACCGATGTAGGAGCCACCGTTCGTTCGGTCCGAGTATCGGGCAGCCCGAAACGCGTGTTATGCGCGACGGAATACTCGCAGCCCTAAGCACAATAAATTAACTAGTCAAATGACCTTTGGTCATTTCGAGCGATTGGTTTTACCCATTGGGTTAGCCCATTAGTTACGTTTGCGCTAGTCGAGACTCTGCGACGAAAGATCACGATCTTAATTGATACAGACAGACACAATTCATTAAGGAATCCACGAGCAGAATAGATTATTTATTTGCGCGAGGAAAATATATATTTATTGATTTCTAAAAATTATTTTTTGTTTTTTTATTTTATTTTCAATATATATTTATTTGCGTGAGAAGTTCGGGGCAATGTATCCCTTTGGTAGGGTCTCTCCGACTATTTTAGACAATCAACGAACTCGTTGCCACAGTCCTAAATGTCTGTTTAACGATAATAATTATTCGAATGGTTCGTTTCACTAGAAAAAAAAAACTGCCAACAGCAGAATTCGATCGAGGCCCTCTCAACGGTCTGAATTCCTACACACCTGTTTACCTTGCCAGCCAGATGCTTCACGTACGCAACCCATCGTTTACGGCGATAAACTTGCCGGACACTCCAATTTTTTTCATTTTTTTTTTTGTTCTGTATCTTTTCATCCGCCCAAAAGAGAAATTCGTTGAAAGCATATTTAAGGATGCGGGCGTTTCTCGCTTCTGACGATGCGATATTACAGTGCATAACATTTCGACCTCGCTTTCCTCTTTAGTAATCGTATTTAAGACCCCAAGCAAAAAGTGACGCATCGCAGTTCTGCGAGCGGTTGATGCAGCAGCGGCAAGGCATCGACTATAATGACCGGTCACCCGGCTGGCCGGTCGGTCAGCCATCACGTCACACATCAACCAAGCGTGCGATTTCGTGTGGGTGTCAGAAATCTCGCGTCGGAAACCTCGTCTTCGTCGTCGTTCTGCTGCTGCTCCCGCTGCCTGCTGCTGCTGCTGCCGGGACTCATTTTGCTCGCGGTCTCTTGTAGCCCGGGCGCCAAAGTCATTCACGCAAATTGCTTGCCCGGTGAGCATTAATGAGAGATTCGTTCCTCCTTTTCCTCGTATTCGCGGTAGTATGAAAATATATGTATATAACATGGAGAGAATATATATATATATACATATTTTAATATATATATAGACATATATATATGAGATTGTGCCTGGTGTCGAAATGAAGCGCGCAATGCCGAAAAGGTCGACGATGCCACTCGATCATCCATAAAGTCTGTACGAAAAATCTGATAATCTCCAAAAATTCTCAAAAATCGTCGAATGCGTCTCGGTTTTGAACATAATCGTCGCTTCTAAATTACGTAATTAAAAATATTAAGTTACCTGTTGTTAAACATTCTTTTTGAGCTGATAGCATTAGAATGTCAACAAAATTTTACCAATAAACAAACATTTTGAAAATAAAAATCATTAAAATGCAGTTAATATGCTATTATTTTTTTCTCGCTGCTTTTACTTTTGTGAAACTTATCGAGGAAAACTTTCGGCGATTTTTTTTTTTTTTTTTTTTAACTTAGGGAGAAAGGAAACCGTCACTGAGATCTATCGCGTTAATTCGTCCGTTAATGTAACACATGTCAGCAGGAACATTTAATTACCAGATGTCTTTCTCGTTATTCCCTCCTTATTTCTGTCCACTACAGTCGTATTTTATGGGTATGGTATAGTATGGTGTATAAATATATATACATATAAAACGGAGGAAGCTGCCGGTCTTGCGCATCCACTGATCGGCGAATACACGATCCGCACTCGCGATAAAGGCCACAGATGGCGAGATAGGATCGATATAGGATCTATATAGTAATACTTATACCGAGTGATACGATCGATCCTCGGGAGATCTGGCGGACGTATCGAGTCGACATCGGCGCGACACCCTGTCTCGCGGTAAGCCGTCCGAGGGTTTACTTCACGATATATAGCGAAACTTCACCGAGCACCGCAGGAGTTATCCGGTAATTAGCGAAGAACGCGCGACTCCGAGCTGCCAACGAATCGCCCGAGGAGAGGCAGAAGCATCGAGCATTAAACACACAAACGACGAGAGAGAGATATGGAGGACTGAGATCTACGCTTCTAAACTCTCTGCGCTTATGGTCGTTAGCTGCGATATAGCACAGAGAAGGTTTGATAGCGATCGATCCAACGATAGATCGGGGATCGAAGATCTATCGCTGAAAGTTAGGACATCACCGACTATCGTCGGCGTTGCAAAACTTAATCCTCTTCGAAGCGAGAAGTTGTCTTGTTTCTTTAACAAAATTTTATCCCGATGGTTAAATGTACAAGAACATCGGTGAAGGTGTGACAATTTATGCTCAAGCGTCGCACACCGATATCGGGAAGAAGAGAACGCGTGGAGTTACGTGAATTTTTATCCGAGTCCGATAATCTCGTGATCGAATGCACAGAGTCTTGACACGATGCCGCTAGAAGCACAATCGAGCAACTATGTAACACCTTGCAAATATGTTTCTCTGGGAGAAGAACCTGCACCGTCCACTATTTGCACCTTCCGGCTTCGTCATCACCCCGGCCATAATCGGCAACATTTCAAACCAGCCGTCAGCGTGGCAAGATACTTCTGCCATCACTATGAAAGTATACTAAGCGCTACCAAGTTGCCGCTAGCGAACACCTGTCACGCGTGAAATATTTTTATTCTGTAACCATCCCTCCTTCCGTTTTTTCCCGGAGCTCTTGTTCAACGGGGATCAACGTCTTTCTCGTATCAATGGATTTTTTCTACCCTCCAGCCATTCCACGTATAACATCTCCCAACCTTTCTTGAAGTTGCCAAGACCGAAGTGTACCCGTGACTGGATAAGTTGGATAAGCATATTCTTTACTCAAGACGTGTTAGTACTTTAATATGGGCCCCTCTTACAAGAACGCGAACATTTATAGGTTTGCCAGGTTCTCCAAATTTCCGGATTTTCCAGGTTTTCCTAATTTTCCAGGTTTTTCGGACTTTCCAGGTTTTCTAGATTATCCAGATTTTTGAATGTTTTCTCGGTTCTCCATATTCTCCAGATATTCCAGGCTTTCGAAAAAAAGAATCCGCTCTTCGAACCCATCGGCGGTTGAAGTAGCGCAGTCGAGATCATCCGCATCAGGCGCACAGCGTTGAGATCTCACCGAAGGGATGAAATATTTCTCTCCTTCCCTCATTCCTTTTCACCATAGAGAGCTTTTCCTCTTGCGATGCGACTCGATCGCCCTTCGTCGTCCCTGTCGCGAGTGCGGACTTCAGAGCCCGCCAAAGGGAGCGGAGGCTTTCCACTCGTCGAGAAACACAGAGAAGAACCATAGGAAGTGCAGAGTCCCCTTGTATCAGCTCGTCATGGTTTTTCAATAGTCCATGCGACCCCGCGGATAGGTTGTGCTTCTGGTCTTGTCCATGCGAAGGCCCCAGCGAGGAGACGAGGCAGAGAGAGAGAACACGTTGGAGTCGCGTGTACCGGTCATAACGATGCCTCGTTAATGTCTTGGCTGGACGGGACGTCCGGACCAAGTCGCTACACCGAGAGAACCAGCAGAGGAGGGTTGCCGCGTGTAAGGAGGGGTGCGGAGCAGAGGAGACTCGACGAGACACTCGTTCGGGTCCTCATCCACGTTCCCGTCGTCCGGTCGTTTCTTCTTGGTCGTATAGCGAAACGGAAAACGGGCAGCCATTGTGAAGAGATCGCGGAGCTGGGCGTGGGTGCAGGAGCCGCCGGGAGCGCTTCTTGTCCGTAGCCCGGACAAGTATCCTGAAATATTCAAGGAGCACGGGGAGATCCCGTTGAACGAGAGGAATCCACGGCTACTGGGGTAGGCCTCTCCAGTCGACGACCGCTTAAGGCCAGCCGCGAGGGTCCAGCAAATCTGATAAGGACTTTTTGATCCTTATCCCTTATTGTTGGGGGGGAGGTGGAGTGACGATGCCGGGGATGATCCCGGAATGAGAGGGGCCTGTGGAAACTGCGGAAGCTCCCCACGGAAGCACTGGACCGAAGTGTCCAGACGACCCCATACGCCTCGTTGCGGCTAGGTCGTCATCGTCGACTACGCGCGTATTCTCCTCTACTTTTTATACTTACGGCGGGGATGTGTGTGTTCGAAAAAAGCTTGAAGCTCGGACCGCTACAATGCGCATTCTACTCGACCCTCTTCCATGTCTTCCATGTCTTCCACTTCGCCCCCCCCCCGGCCCCCTGGCGTGTTTAATAATTTATTCGGTTCGGCGTAGGTATAGAGAGCGACTAACTGCCACGGTGAAACTGACCCTGCTTCTGCCTTCCAGAGATCCGGAGGGTCGCATCACCGAAAGACAGCGGACTGCCCTTGCATTCTTTTTTGCGGCAAACCGAGGGATCCCAAAAAATGTTCTAAACCATATGATTCGATGTATTTCTAGCGCTTTACACTAACCCGATGTCAGCTTTCGCCTAAAGTCGTGCCGGACATTGGTAACTGCAGAACAAAACTCATTTCCGGTGGTACGAAAGTGCGTCATGAATAATCTCCGGCCTCAGCCTCATGTGGAAGCGAGTCAGGTTGTTATCGAAAAACAATCTGCCTCGCTTCCATTGCTAGCGTTGGTGGTAGGAACTAGCACTAATGCTTAAATTGGGCGCGACCGTCTTAAGCGTAGCGAGTACTCGCAAGTGCGTGCCAATTTTCGCGAGAATCGACCGAAAACAATTCCAACCAGCCTCACATAAAAAATCCACAAATCTTCTTCCGGGAGTAAATTACCCGAGAAATTCACGCAAAGTGTGAATCCTTTAGCGGCCTTTCCATGTCTCGCTCTTTTCCAACTCGTTTTCGCCTAATCTGTGTACACCGCAGTTACGTACAATGCAGGAACGTATCCCTTGAGCGCGCAAACAAAAAAAAGGGGAGCAAGAACCCGTCGGGCGTGCGAAGGGTTGGCGAATCTGATAACAAGTTTCTGCGGTTGTCGAGTGCCGGTTGTCCGGGTGGGTTTGCAGGGAATACGAGAGGAGAGAAAGGTGTCGGCGGGAACTTTGTTAGGAAATTCAGTTTACGTTTAACATGGTCCGGCTAAATAGTCACTCAGTCCAGCTTGATCTTATTTTCGTCTCTCATCTCGGAACGGAGTCGAAACTAAACACAACAACAACGACAACAACAATATCGTAACAGCAGCACCGATCTACTCTATCTACGATTGTCTTGTAACGACAACTCTCCCGACAAGAATGACCAATACAATTCAGTTTACATGTAACATGGTCCGGCTAAATAGTAACGCAGTTCCTCTTCATCTTATTTCCTCTCTGATGTCGGAACGGAGTCGAAACTAGACAGAACAACAACAATAACAACAACAACAACAGCATCGTAACAGCACCGACTGACCCTTATCTACGATCGTCTTGTAACGACGACTCTCCCGGCGAGAATAACCAATACTATTTATCTTTATCGATAAAAATATAACGTTCCCCGTTGGTAAAGTCCCATATGCCACAGTCGGTGATGCGCGATACCTATACGCCGAAAAGGTATCGTTAGCCGTCTCGTATATTTTTCATCTCGTCTAGACAGCTCGTCGTGCACATCCCCGGGCTGAGAGACAGAGACGACGACAACGACGACGGGGAAGCGAGAGAAACGTCTCTCGTCTTTCGCCGTGGGAAGAGTCACATCTCGCTCGACCGGGTGAGTTATGGTCGAACAACGTTCAGGTATAATATCGGGAGTGATCTCTCGTTGTCTTTGGCGTGTCAACCCGGCGTGACAAATGTGCCGTGGCTCGTATCCAGCCTCTATCGTGTGTCCTCTCCTGCGTTTGCACGCCTGAGTGTACTCCGGACCAGGATGCTGCGAGAGATGAGACGGGAGGGAGGAATGAGAGGACGACGAGGACCTTATGGTTAGAAGTCTTGAACCCGGCGTAAGCGCCGTTCATGTCTCGCGATGATGTCTCCGCTCCGATCGTAGATTTCCAGCACCGCTGTTATACCTCCGGGACTATTCCGTGTTTATTGTACTGCTCGTATCTGCCGGTGTTCCGTCGCAGTCGCGATGCATGTATCTCAATGCGTTTGGCGTCCGGCGGAGCGGCGGAGGGGCTAATCTTGAGCGCACGTAACACCCCCTCATCCCTTCGGGATTATCTCCTGAAACCCATCCTCCCACGGCGAGGAGATAACCGGGAGGCCGCGCCGGTTAAGCCAGATCGTTTGTCAATCGACCGATATCCACGGATGTTACATTATTGTACTCTCAAGACGGTCCATCATTACGTTCGAGACTTCGTCGTTTCGATGGTCGTCGGACATTTTGGACAGGCTTGCCTGACCTTCGGTCACTGGTCTTGCCCTAGGTCTATGCATACGCGTTATTAAGTTTGATATGATTTTTTTTGTCTCAATGCTGCCAATACTAAAAGATTTTTATGTCAGACTGAAAAATGCTTGCCTCCAAGATATTTACGCATTTTGTTACAATTGTATACATTTTCATGAAATTTCACCAAACATTGCATTAGAAAAACAGATAGACAATTCGATCCTTCGAATTCCTTCTGCGTTCCTTTCTTCTTACGGACACTTTTATGTTTCCAACGTATCGATAGCGATGAAAATGTCTTAACGTTTTTTGACAGACGTTGACAAAAGGGATAGTTTGACGAGCGGTCGAAAGCGGGCAGCGCTTATCGATAGCGGGACGGCGCTCACCGCGCGCAATAACACTGTCACGAGGAAAGGAGAAACGAGCGATAACATTGGGTGGACTTTTTCACCGAGAGAAAGAGATTAAAGAAAAGTAGAGCTCGGTTGAAGAAAAAAAGATAAAATGTGTTTTGATGGCCCCATGAAAGACAGTCGTCGACATTCTCCGCTCCTTCCTGCACCGTGTCGAATGGATTGCGTGTGCTCGCAATAGGTGGATTTGGTAAAACGTTTTTCGTGCTCAACACGCTATTCCGGATGATCCGTACTTTGAGACACACACCTTGATACCCCACTGAGTCTACACCGTAGGAATGTATATGTCTGCACTTTCGAACTTTAGGAGAACGTGTAATTTCGAGTCACCGTGTTTGCTCTCTACCTCCCTTAGACTGTCGACTACTACTTTGGCCCTTGAAGTTTTAGCGAGCTTGTATAATGGAACGGGCTTTCGCGACCGAAATACCCGGAGAACTTGATTAAAGGCACGAAACGTTATATTCAAGGAGGAAGTTGTATTTCATTCACCTGAAATCATTCAACGCCCAATGAGATTATTTCCTTTAATTGCTACAATTGAAGCAAACATTATTCACTACAATTGGATTATAGTTTTCGTGTAGCTTAACATTTTTCATGATTGTGTATCGATGAAGGGAATTTGTTATAAAAAAAATACTCAAAGAGGAAATATCAAACAATTCTTTTTTCTTTCGGTTATCAACTTCTACAAAATTTTATCCGAGTGGTACACGTTCCTCTGATTTTTCTGCGAATCTCAAAAAGATTCATGACAACTAAATCCTCTCTCATGACCCACAAACACCGTAGAAAATTTACGCCAACGAAAAAAAAAAAAAAAACAACCAACGAAATTGTACGTACTCATTTTACACGAACGAATATAATGGGGCATCATTACCGTCATGCTTGTGTATGTACATAAATGCATATATATATATATATATATATATATATAATATACATATTCATATATACCTATATTACACGCAGTAGAGTAGATCCCACTCGGAGCCACGTCTCGAGACGCGAGTCCTCGAAGGACGAAAATAATTGAGCCGCGAATGCGAAACAGGAAGGGGAGGACGAAAGTGAGAGAGGGATAGAATGAGCGAACATGAAAAACCATAGGGAAAAAGAATGACTGAAATAAAGAAAGAAACTACCAGTCGGGGGTGCGGGAATGACGTCACGCCGTACTCGACGCAATCATACCCTCTTTTCTTTCTTTCTCGCTTCGTATTTTTTATTTTTATTTTTTATTCCTTTTTTTTCTTCTCCATCTCCCTCGGACCCTCAAACCTTTCTTTACTGTTATTCCCACAGGCGGATTCTTGACACCCCAGTATATACCCCACGGGCATTCTGAATGCAGTCAACGCACTGCACTCGGGCATATACTGCACGCATCCGTACGCAACCCTAGAAACAGCATCATCGAGAGTGTATGTTCTTTCGCACATCAGGAACGTTCCACGCTCGGGCAGACTTCCCTTTGGCCAAAGTGCGAGTGTGAAGGGAACGATCGAAATAAAAGATTCGCGCAACCCTCGGTATGAAATTCATACGCACTTCGCACCTACTGCCTCTGTATATAACTATAGAGTATTATTACATATATGCACACGTGTGTGTGTGCTAGTATATATAGAGAATAGCAGAGGCGAGAGCCAGGCGTCAAAGTGCGTTCCACCCCTTCCCCGGAAGGGACGACACATCTCTTACGCAGCGCGCTATCGAACATCCCGCCTTGTCCCCGTCAATCATCTCTCGCAGTCACTTTTTTTTAGTAATGGTATATTAAATTCTGCACTTGCCGAAATCTTTGCATAAATTCAATGGGATATTGGTGTACATGAGTGTTTTCGCGAAATTGCCGGATCACTGATGAGGGGGTGTATTGTGGGTTCATGAATGAGTAAATTTTTCTTTTGGCGAAACTTTGTAAAGTGCATGATTTTGAAGTTACGAGGTGTTGAAGTTTGTGCCCGATAGATGACACGCTCTGCAGTCCGAACGACCTCATCGCCAGTATGTTTTTGTTTCTTGCAGTAGCAACATTTTTTTTTGTCGCAGCAAATTTGCCATGGTAACAGGCCATTTCTTATAGTATAATAGTACATTTTGATACGAGTGCGAAATTTTTCATCGCAAGGTACGAAAATGGCGGTTTTACGCATGCGAAGCGGGCGGAAAAGTTGCCATTTCCGCACAAATTTTTTTTTCATCGGCGCATTTTTTCGTTATTGCTGCCGCAGCAGCAAATGACCATCGATAGACATTTTCACATAGTAACGAAATCAATTTTCCCCAGTGCAAATCCCGACACAACGTTCGTAAACCTTTGTAGCCAAAAACCAAAACATAAAAATTAAAAAATCAGACAACGCGCGTCACGAAATCCCGAGAAATGTCGTGACGATCGGGGGAAATTTTCGACCCAAAGTACCAGACTTACGGGCACGGTGCCCGGGTCCATCGTAATTTATACCACGCCGCTCGTTATGTATTACAATTTATGCTAAGCCCGTCGAGTGTAGGCAACACTATTGCCAAAGAAAAATACGAGGAAGATGGTAGCCGCGTAGATCCCGTGAGGCATTTTTCTGTCTACAAAAGGCTCCGAATGGTAAAAGCATGACGGGCGTACAGCTGACCGATATAAACTGCCCCGGTGTATAATACACGAAAATTTTAAGTGCGCGCCAGTCTTCAGGTAGGAGGACAGTTTAGGCTCACGACACAAACACCAAACTAGTATCTCGCGCAGCCCAGCCAAGAATCCTCCTAATCCCCTTGACGAGCCCGACCCTGTCCAGCCTGGTTGGAACGAAGGGCTAGGCTCTGCCCTATTCCTTCGAAACGTCCGCATCGCAGTCGCCAGGGAATATATTTCCGGTTCTCGAAGGACCGAATCCTCCGACGGGTTCGGAAGGCAGAGTCATAAAAGTTTGGAATGGAGCTCCGCAGCGGCCACGCAAGGTGGCAATAAACTCGTTAAACTTCTTTAGGACCTAAATTACTCCTTCCATACACCGTTCTCTATGCCGTAACTCCCACAAACGGGAACCAAAGGAAAGTCCCGAGGCAAACGCCAACGTCCCGTTTTACATCCACAATAATGTATTTTTCTTTTATTCTTCCCTCGTTTCTTCGTTCGCAAAACGGCAGCGTTTACCACCAGCAAACGTAGTAGCGACGAGAAAAAAAATTCACATTCCGTCGGGGTTTTCCCCGCAGCGAATCTCCGTTACGCAACTCACACGTTTGGCGAGGAGTCGGACGGCAAAAAGTGGCTACGGAGATCGAAATAGGATCGAGGATTGGAGATGGGAAGTGGGGAAAAAATATAAATAAAATAAAAAATTAAGCGTTCTGTTATATTCAGCACGATTCCCGGGGCAAGAGCGGAGGCGGAAGAAGGAGGATTGAATAAGTGTCTCTGTGAGAGCGGGGCGCGATTCCAGCGTCGTATAAAACGGCGACTACGTGGCTGTATCTCGGGCCCTTGCGATCGACGCCCAAGCCAACAAACGCGAAGTGGGAAAAAAGAAAAAAAGGAAAAGAAGTGGTCTATAAAACGAACCGAGTGGAGAGAGAGGAAGCGGCCAGGCGGCGAAACAGCAGCGGCCGGCCAACGTCGAAGATAGACGTGAGTCCGAGCTCGCCCTACAAACCGACGCATTTCACGGTCGAACAAATTGCATCAGGTATACACGCTAGGCTATGCAGCTAGCGAACTGCTACCGGCTGTGTTACCTCCGCCGCGTTATTCCACGAGGTGAGAACAATATCCGATGGTTCGCGATAACGACCGCGACTCCCTCGTGAATTTACGCAGGGTTCTCGACTTTCAAGGACTTTTTTTTCATATCTCGAATTCTCTTCCTCGCGTGTGTTCTGAGGGGAAACACTTTTTTTTTATGTCTATGCCACTTTATCGTTAGAATAATCGTGTTTGATTCATACAGCATTTTTCTGGGAGGGTAAGAGGCTGTAAATTGATTTTTACATTCGCTCGCGATTTTTTTTACTACATTGCTCATGGAGTAAAAAAATTATCGGACGAAACTATAATGAAACCGTGATTTAGTCGGCACAATTCACCGCGTTTTTCAGAGTACAACTAGATTGAGTCTGGCCTACAGATAGCGTGTCCTATATAGGAAAACTGGACGGGCAACAGACAATATCTACACGGTAAAAGAGGTTACAAACGATCACAATTTTTTCTCGTTACAGTTTTTTCTATTTCATTTCTTTTAATTATAAATATGATTTTTTCACAAAAAAAAAAATTCTTAATTAACACGAAAAAATGTGATGAACATTTGTGGACAAGACATGTTTGTTAAATTTATAAACGTTTGTGTTACTCTGTCGTCCAGAAAACTCATTCGTGTCTCGACTGACCCCACCTGTTTTCGTCAAGTTCCGCTAGGCACGAGCTGGTAACGCCCCGACCACGAAACCTCGACATAGATAACAGCGCCATCAGCGTGTCCCGCTCGCGTTCGACTTGCCTCTCCCTAATCAAATCCTCAGTAAACAGGAAACTTCCTCTTCGATGAAAAATAATGCAAAAGCAAAGTGCACTTTTCATCATCAAGAATTATTTCTCTCGTGACGACTGAAGTAATATAAAAAAAATAACAGTCAACACTAAAAGAATCGCAGCCGATAAAACCGGTGGAAGTTCAAGTTCAAACTCGATACCCACGCAGAGTGACTTGTAAAAAATCGCTACTGTTCTTCTTACTTCCGTGTTTCCTGTCAGACACCAGTCTCAGATGAGTCGTTAATATAATACGCGAGGCTTTTTAATGCCTTCTCGCACGCGGCATCACGAATACGCCGCGTCTGGCAGCAACAACTCTCTCTAGCCGTCGAATAAACCGTCCGTCGCTCCGAGGGTGAATGAGAATGAGAGACCTGACAATTAATAATAATTTTTAAAAGCATCAGCGTGCGCCGCAGTCACGACGCTGACTGGTCTCTTGCGCTCTCATATATTGTTTTCTTTTTTTTTTTTTTGTATCCCCTTAACGTTTTCCGTTTCATCGTCCTGCCTGCATCGCACGAGGGCTTCATCCCTTCCAGGAAAGAATCGCGAACGGAAGTCGCCCCGGAGGCGGCGCACCTTCGACACTAGGCGGTGGCGATGCCGCATTAAAGCCACACCGGCGAATACCCTTTTATCTTTTTTTTCCTTCCTTCTTCGCCGACATGTATTAATATTAATGACTAAGAGGCTCGCAGGCGTTTCTTTTTTGTCGACGATCGATACGTAAATGTTACGAATTTTGGGCAAGGCCGGATCGTGATTGACACGGTTTAATGGCGATATTTTCGTACCCTTCGCTCTTGCTTGCTTCAAGGAAATACATATTCATTTATGTGTATATATATATATTTATTTATGTATTAATAATAACGTAGATAATCGATATCACAGTGACTTGCTCCCGCGTGATTTTCCATCGGGATGGTTCGAGGAATTGGTGGGTTAGTTGGATTATTCGGAAACGAGGAAATCTCGGCCAAGGCGAGGCGCGATCCCTCACTGTGTAACCCCCGACGGCGAGTCAATAAATTGAAATTAATCGGATCTCCGGCGATCCCTTGGATTCCACTCGATTTAACACTCGTCCGGAATCTCCGGAGTATTATATATACCTACAGATGTCGGGGGTAGAAATCATTCGGTTATACCGTTACGCTATTCATCAACGCGAAAAACGGTTGTACGCATGATTCATTCGTTACTTCGACCGTGTGTGGAAGATTGCTCGAGGGAATTTCTTGATTTTAAATCTTTCATTGAATCCAGAATTTATATGATTTTTCGACATCTGAAAATGTTTTATTGATCTAAGATTTGTGAAATTTATTATTAGCTTTAAATTTGTTAAATTTGTTATTCACCTACAATTTTTTTTAAGTTTCTTGCAAACAACTCTTAGGTCTAAATTTGCATTCGAAAATTGTACAGAGTTTAATCAAATTCTACACAGTTTTAAATAATTTTTCACCGGATATCGACATAAATTAATTAATTGTAATGGCACAAAAAAATGTAAAAAAATGTAGTTTGCACATTTCATTTTTTAATTTAATAAAAAAGATGCTTGAATGGAAAGTTTATCCAAGAATCAAAATATCAGCAAGTATTGAGGACCAAAAAAATGTGCAAATTTTCATTGAAACTAACGAAATTTTTACCGCCCGAGAAGTGAACCGAAAAGTTTGGTAAATTTTCGTAGTTGTGAAAATAACTTTGGCCGAAGGTTTTTCTTGCCCTCGCTACTCCCTTTCGTGGAATCGATGGAGCTTCGCTTAACTCCCATCTGAGAGCGGATGGAGGATGCCGAAAAAACTTCTCCCGGAAACTTACATTCCTCCCTCCAGCGGCATTACAATTATTAACGCTCCAAGTCACGGGTTATTGCAAAGTGAAAATTTGCGAAAACTTTTGATTGTATTATAGCACGTCAGACGAAGAGGAAGTTGAGTGAGTTTTTTTTCCATCTCGCGGCTCCGTAGAATTAATGAAAAAAAAATCGAAAAAAAATATATATCTTGCAATTTCCTGATTTAAATCACTGACCAATTATTATTATTTTTTCTGTTGCAGGTACGTATTGCGAGCCGAAAATATGACATATTAATGCACACAGGCAGACTTACAGTGCGTACGAAAGACCCCGGCGTTCACCCCCTCGTGAGTCATTAAATATAGAACGAGGATTAAGGTCAAGTAATTTTTCAAACCGTTGAATCTTTATCGTCCTATTCGATCTTGTTATTATTATCGAAATTCGGGGCGTCAATGAAAAATTTGTCGTGCTCTCTCCGCCGAGGGAGATCTTTCGCCGGTGGTGCCGTTCGGCAGTATTCCTTAAGGCGGCCGTCTTATTCGGGGGGCCGTCTATTAGCGGGAGAGTGAGAGCGAGAGCGGCGGAAGGGCCACGAAGAAGCGACGCTCTCTCTCGAGAGGGTAAAGGAGCGAAGGGCGACAGAGAAGCACTTTATGCGTTTCTTTCGGCTCGCCGTTTCGTTTGCAATAATTTATGCGAGAAGACAGCTTGAGAAATGACCGCTGGCTCCTTGTGCAACCTTAATTTGCAACAGTTTACTTCAGGAACGCTTTGAGAAATGGTCGAGCGGCGATATATATACGAGGATGAGAGAGAGAGAGAGAGGGAGAGAGAGCACATTGGCTCTTGGAGAGTGTTGCTATGAGCCGAGGTAGCCAGAACGTATGCGAAGTGTGTATGAGCCTCGGACCTTTTCGTTCGGTGCGAGCCAATCGCGCCAAATGAAACGTCCGTGGGACACGTCCGACGATCGATATATGTACTCAGGGATGATCGAATATTTTTATTTTTTTCGGCACTCCTGGACTACGAATTACGGACACTCGATTTTTATGGCGCGAGAATATTTTGAGAAGGGCTGGAAAGGATTTTTGTGAATAAACTGGAATAGTTTCCGGAACCTAACTATGAACGATTTACATTCAAATAGACGACTCGTTTTAAAAAATTAGTTCGAAAAAAACTAAATAGTTCGAGATTAGCAATGTCGCGTTTGAGTTTAGGACAAAAGAGCTGTTGGATAATTCATTGAGAAATAGCACTCGAATAAGAGAAATTAATTACGAAAAAAATAATACCCATGAAATGTGCAGAACGTAACATTATTAATATATTTTTCGCATACACCGTCTTTCCATGCGGGTAACGCACACAACCATAATAGTTAGCGGCACCAAAGATCCTCGCGGGATAATCTTAACCAGCGCAACGACCATCGTACCCATGCAATTCAAAATTGACATCCCGCGCTCTAACGCGCGTAACAACGGCACCGATGCTATTATAACGCGCAATTCGCTCAATATGACCCGCACCACGTTCCGTCCAATAAGTATACATTACAAGTCGCGAGACGTACGAATCATAGACCCGGCAGGTCGACGGAACCGCGTAGAAAGGAAAGACCCGACTCCGGTGGGACGAACGGAGAAAGACAGAGTGGAAACAAGTACGAGATATAAAACGCGCAAGGAACTTGTGCAATCCTCGAGTATCGCCGAGTATCTCCGGTGCAAGTACATTCCGCGCCTTATAACCGATGCAACGATCCCTTGCGCCGACTGTTGGGCCTCGCTGCAGCAGCTTCTGCTTCTACTCACCGGTGAATCGCCCATAGAGTCCATTATACCTTCCGCACTTGAGATCGGCAAGACGACTCCGGTGCATCTCGCGCGCGCACACAGTGCGCCGTGCATATAACGAATGAGGCAAGAGAGAAACTACATACATACACGTATACATCTATATCTGTCTGTGTATGTGTGCGTTGGCAAGAAAATAAAGGTGCGGAGAGATGCGTGAGGCATAGTCACGATGTGAAAGATAAAGATAGATGGAAAGAGAAAAGCGAGGGAGTAACATCAGGGATGAAGTCAATTACATTATGCATATGAACAGCAGCAGCGGCAAGAGCAGCCGCGTCGGGGCAATACAAGAAGCAATCGCTCGGCGCGTACCGGCATGCCACTGCTAAATTAACTATCTACCTAGTTGTGCGTAATGTAATAATGTACCAGGGAAGCATGGGCTCTAGCTATACCCAACCGGCATTCCATCTGTGTGCAGCAACAGCAACAGCACCACCCGAGCACCGAGCACATACCGCTTCCCCAACCCCCTTCGCCTTCGCGCGCTCTTCGCCCTCGCGCGTCCGTTCGTCTGTTCGTTCGTACGGATCGTCTTTGAGCACGATTCTCGTCACTCTGCCTCGACGCGGAGCGAACGAAACTGCGATCGTGGAACGTGCAGACCGTCGATCTGAGCTGATGCTGATGCACTTCCGGTTGAAATATTGAGGAACTTTTTGCTTATCTGGAGCCGATTAAAAAAAATCATATTCACGATATGGGGATTTAATTTTTAGTGAGTATTTTTACCGTTGTTTGTTCTACGGAAAATTTAAACTGCGAACTCGATTTATCAATACGGGGACGATCTGGGACTGAAGCGGTGGAATTTTGCAGGCCTGCCTTTTTTCATATATTACTATAAAATATATTTATTTACGAAATATGGGTGCAAAGTATTTTAAAAACGAACAATGGCAATTTTGGGTTTGACTTTTTTAATACTTGGACTATAATACACTAACATAAACAAAATAGTTTAAACTGGTATTTTTAACTTATGTAGGCGCTAAAACAAGCAGGAAAGAACAGGACTGACGGTCTCAATGTCTTTGCCCTCCTGCTTTTTAATCTCCGCGCCACTTCGTCAAAATTGAATATTTTTGAGCTTGTTTGTAGTGAAATCGATACGTCAGACAGTAATGAACGTGCTCGTCCACATGTCATGCAACTGCGACACCCTACGTAAGAATTACATACTCCTGAAGACAAACGCCCCGTGTCTACCGCATCCAATACGTGGTCTTCAGGGTCGCAGGTTCAAGGAGCACCAATGTTTTTTTTTTCGTCGTTTTTCTTAATTCATCGTGTCAATCGTATTTCTTTAGTAAAACGTTTACCTACGACAGTTATAATTTTTCATTTCATATCGTCCGGTCCGCAGTGCGACTAACCTCGAGCGCGCGTATTACCATAATTACGCAGAAATGGCCCGCGTGTATCTGGGCGGTATCGCGATTCTCTCCCCGTAACGTGTGACGAACCAAGCGGGACAAGCACAATGCCACAGAACGTATATATGTATCAAGTTCGAACGCAGGGCGCGGACACAAGCACACGCCCGACGACGTCCTCATCACTGTCTCGTCCCGGACCTTATTACGGATGGCTGACAGTGTTAAGTGTACCATAATTCTATACCCGTGTAATACGTACAACGTACCGTAATGCGATAGCACTCCGTCATTCCAGTGTGCATTCAGAGCGCGGTGAATTGAAACCCGCGCGGCAAAGAAACTTTACGTGCATGCAGAGAGAGTACCCAGGACAGAAAGGCAAAAGGTGGCAAAGAGGTCGCCAATTCTCCACGAGCAATAATACACCCTTATATCGGCATTATTCTGCACATCGGTAACACACATATATGTACGTATGTACCGAGAGAACAAGCAGCGGGAGGCACGTACACGTTCGTTCGGGTATTGTTATGGAAACTCTGTCGCCGGGGTCAAATGTAACACTTCTTTTCCGTTTCTAATCCACCAAACGGAATATTAGACGGAGATTTGTGAGAATTGTTATTTACCATATGAGTAGGGCGGAGCTGGCGGGTAGTTGAAGTAACGGATACTTGCTTGGTACTTCAAGTACTTTTTTATACGTATTCAAGTACCAAAGTACACGTACTTTTCGAGTACAGGCTCGCATTACGGATGCTCGATGAGTAGAATGACATTCTTATTCTATTAATATATGATTATCTATCTAAACTTTTCAAACAGCATATTTTTAACGATAGTTTAGCATAAAAAATGTATAAAAAGAAAATTCAGCATCGGCGCTTGCGGGGTTGCTTACCAACAATTTTGGCCATTTTTTTTCAAGTCTCGAAAATGACCACTTGGAATTTTACCCTGTTCACATCCGTCCCTCGGAAGCCACAAAGCGTCAACTCATCAAAACGCGAATATCTCATTTCCGCAATGACCGCAGTGTTCGCACGTTCTCAATAACCGATTGATAAGTATCGGGAAGCTGCGGCTATCCTCGGCCTCTCGGGAGCTAGTCCCTCACCAGCAAAACGATAACTTCGCGCGTAATATCAATCCTGATGTATACACTGATAGGCAAATACTTTGACTCGCCACGGTCATCGTTTTCACACGACATCTCATTACCGTTGAGTTATTTGCAAAACTCCGATGGAAACCACGCTACCTAAACGATCCTACGAAGATATGCCGTGGAAGCCCGTTTTACCTCTTCTTCTTTTTGTCCAATTTTTCTCAAACACCGAGCGAGTTTCCCGTCGATCCCGTTAGTAACTTTACCGTGCTGCACTCCCTCTCTCCGTGACGAGTGTTTATTTTACTTTATTCCATCTCCGTCCGTGTATCTCTCAATCCGTTCGTCTCTCTTACGCCTCTCTTATCGGTCAGCGCGGAGAGCAAACCGGCCCGGAGATCGGGTAGCGCACAGCGCGCTCCTCGAGCCGGTTTCCCGGTCCGTCGCCGTCTGCCTCTTTGCAGCTCCTATTGCTGCTCCCGTTCCTATCCGACCGATGGAATGACCGGCGACTGGTTCGAAATCAAAATTGTCGCACGCCGACCGGCGGTCGCCACAGCGGCGGTTTTGATAAAGTGTTCATGTAAGGAACGCTCGCGCGCGCGATAGCGCTGAGAAACGAGCATTATCGTCCGCGTACGAGGAAACCGCGTTCGTTCTGGACGATATCACGGTCATCGGTGTCGCACGAATAAGTGCCCTCGAAGCTCTAGCCGGTAATGCCGGAGCCAACGAGAGGAGACCAGATAGGGTTTGGTCCGGCTGGCTGTTACATCCTAGCACTGGCACGAGTCCGGCCGTACTCCCGGGCTTGGCGCGGTCTCGTGCCAGTGCTGGGACGTTAGTCGCTGGCCAGAACTACCCCACCTGGAGAAGAGTCGCGCGCGGCGCACCGGAAGGGCCGAGCAGGACACTTCGAATTTTTCTTATTATCATCTTCATATACCCGACCTTGATAAGGACTCCGGTGGGTAAATCGTCTGTGGGGACTAAACCGGTAAAGTAGGTGCTTCTCGATGTATTTCGTTTTATGGAGATACTATCCGTATTACCGGTTGCCCAACGTCCCTACGGCCGACACCTCGTCCTTCGTTGGAAAGATCCGCGCCGATCGGCTCCGGGGCTCCCGATCGACCGTGTATCGATCCATCGCCGCTCGATCAAACGATTCGGCCCGGCTATCCCGGTCTCTCGCGATCCCCGTTCTCGATAGGCGACCGTTAGAGAAACGACGAGTTTTATTATCCCTTGGTATCCGTGGTGTACTGTGTACGTAGGTGAGGCAGAGCTGGGCGATGTGAAACCCGGGACCCGTTATGAGATCACGTGTTTTTCACGCTCTGCTGGTACTACTTGGCGCGGTTGTAGACGCGAGCTCCCAGTGTGAGGGCCCCGCGTGATAGACCAGGGTTCCGAGTAACCGGGATCAATTGTAACGAACTTTGAGGTGAATTCGTGCAGAGGCGAGACGATCGTTCGAGAGATTGCTCGATATGTTTGGCGGTAATGCTGGGTTTGGGAGAGTTTGGCGTTCAACCTCGCAGGGAAGAGTGGGCAAATTCCGGTCAAAATGAAATAAGGATCGGCTGGTCAGCGCAACTTCTTGGTGGTCCCAGAATAACCCATGATAGAAATTTTGGAACGTCACATTGGAGTCTGATGAGGTCCGGAAGAGATGTGACAAACCCCTGGCAAAGCTCCGATGTAACGTTCTAAAATTTTTACCAAGGAGGATGGCAAGTCCATCAAACCGATAACTTATCGTCAATTTCAAACGCATAACTCTTCAACTTTTAAGTCAGGTGTTAAAAAAAATTAAGTCTGCTCCACATTCTATTCAACTTTCCACATTCCCATTATTTTGCCTCCACAATGGCCGACAAATTCCCAATCACTGTGCAAGAATCGCCAGCCAGCGAGAAAATTAAGACACGGCCATCTTAGGAGTTACGTACGCCCAAAGGAATAAGTTGTCCATACACAGGTGTGTAACACGATCGAGGGTGGGCCCCGGTTGGTACGGCGGAGATCAAAACCCTGTATCGTGTTCCTTTCTCGCAGTCGCCGGTGTGCGTGCCCGTGTGTGTCGGGGGCGCTTTCCCGTTCCTCACAAATGGCCGACCTGTGCGGTATTGGTTACAACATCGTATAAACTTGCCGCATCAGCAGCCATCTTTGTGAGACTTCTCGTGCTTCTCCGGTGGCTCTTTTGCGCTCTCTCGTCGCCTCTCGGCCATATTACTATCGACAGGGCAGTGGCGCGTGGAGGACGGAGAAAGGGCGCCCTCTTTCTCTTGTCCACTTCGTAAGGCTTTTTTTCCCCTGTTCCGCGGAGTCACCGGTTTCTCGAACGATGAAGACGGATACTTTCCACCGAGGGGCGGAGCGCTTTCTACCCCTCCGAGAGCGTCTACGACGCGCATCTATACACACACTCTAATGTAAGATTAAACTACCGACTTCTGGAGTGAAGAGCTCAAGGATAACGAAAAACTATTCCAACACGACCTACACGAGGGCCCTACCACAGGGCTCTTCAATTTTCACTGTCCCGGCGTTCCTCCGTATATTACGAATTTTCGTTTAAGCCTCTCGAAGCAACAGACGCCCAGCATCCGAGAGAGATCCGAGGGCGAGAGCTCTTTTAGTTAACTCGAGGCACGTCCGGGCCCTCCCCGGTTGCACCGACAGCCTAATTTTAAACTCTACGCCCACGAATAATCACCGGCCGGGGATATATATTTTAAAACAAACTTATCTCCGTACGAACCGAGCGTGGATACGTTTTTACCTGAAGAGGATAACGACGAGAATCGAGGGGGATTCCCCGGTTCGGTGAGTCTCTCGATCCCTTCCTCTGCCTACCGCACGCAACGAACCCAATGGGGGAAAGCTTTTAATTAGAATTATTAAATATTACGAGAGTCGAATAGCCGGCTTAATAATTTCTCGGTGTTTCAGCCGTAGCCGGGAGCTCCGAGGGTTCAGCCCCGTTCAGACTCGGCTCGAAAAGAACTAGAAACGTTTTCGTACAGTTAACTCCGAGAGCTGCGCGGTGTGCGTGTAGTAACGGCGTTGGAGAAACCTTCGGGCCGGAACAGACCCAAAAGGACCATCGAATTCGAACGCCCGGCAACGGTAGACCAAGTACGATGATGTATGGCTCGCGTGGACGACCGCGGCGAACGATTTTAAGGCCACATGCGAGAAACCCCGAGATCTCTCGCGGCGACCTTCGTGCGCCGCGGGAATAGTCCAGTCGAGGTGGATATATATATATATATTCTTTTTTCGTTTGTGGGTATGTGTATGCGCGGTTCGCGTTTTGTAACCGATGCTGCGGCGCTCGGCGCCGTGCCGATACCGATGCGAAAATTCTACGCGAGTCGTTGAAACGCCGGGAATACACTCCCGAGTCACGAACGAAACATTCGGAGGGGAGACCGTAGGAAGAAGAGCTGGAATGTTCGGAGGTATAATGCGAGATATCGATGCCCCGAGGACGTCTTGCGGTGCTCGGTCCATAGATACATCGCCCAATCGAAGATTCGAAATCGGTCACAAACGGCGGAGGTACGAGACCGAAGATACCTTACGGGGATATCTCTATACTTTTATTTATTTAGTTATTTCAAGTGCACTTTCGAATATTTTGTTGCGAATTTTTTTAACTTTTTTTTCTCTCAAGGAGTACGAACGACATAGAGTAATAAGATTGGAAGTTATTGAATAACGAAATTAGATAGTAATAAAGAAAATGTCGTTATTACAGTTAAGCCTCCATGCGTTGTATTGGCAAAGTTATGAATATTTTACAAAATATTTTACTCAAAAATTAGACACAAAAACGCTTAATTAAAGATTTCTATGTCGAAAGAAATACAAATATTAATGTTACAAGTGCAAATATGAAATGGAAACATTTTCTAAAAATCGACGACTTCAACGAACACCTTAAGGACAGACTATTGAGTCGGATGACGAGAACTGCCATAAAAGTCCATAAGCTATCCTACCAAGACGAGTATTAAGCGAAGAGCGATATTTTTTTATAGGAAGAAAAGGTAAACACTTTATCATAGGTGTTATAAAAACCAAGTCAAAATTTGTCGACGACACTATTAGCCGTATCATCCGACCGGCCATATCACCCCGAATTACCCTGTGATGTCGTCGGAGAGATAGCCCCGTTCATAAAGTCCTGTTATCGATGCCAATCTTGGCGCGATTGAATAACGATTGCGTTCGTGCAAATCCGTATCCAGACTGAAGGTATACATACCCATTATAAATCCAAGAAGAGCATTATGCGCCGTGGCTTCGAGGCATCGCAATGCGGCCCGTGTGCTTCGATGTGTTATGTATTAAACCTCGTTAAGAAACCCACCACGGAAATCCTCCCCAATCAAAGGTGAGGGCCATAATTATTTGCGCCAGGCTGGCGTCCGACTGGCAATAAAGAGTAAAGATAATATAGCTGTAATATACTCGGGGAGCCACAGCGCACCGTACACTGTATATACCGCTAATTCGTGCGCCTCGTCGGCGGTACATTCAATCGACGACGATTCTTATCGCCGAGAGATAACGAACGACGAACCGGCATTTTCGAGCCGGTTATTCCCCATGAGAACTTGACGACTTCCATTTTTTTTTTTTTTTTTTTTTTATTGCTTCCAAGAAATCAGCAATGACCCAAGCAGGGACTTAGGACCTCGACGATACACTCCTGTTTGAGGAAAGGCTGAATATTTTATTGCCGACCCACGACTCCAAGCTAAAATTTCTGAACACATTTTTCTCAACGGCTCGATGAAATGACGATCGAAAGTTCCTCGTAAAAATCAAATATACGCAAAAAATGTATTCGAAATTACAGTAAATTTAGCAATTTTTTATTATTGATTTATCAAACATACAAATTACTATATGTTTAAAGACAATTTTTTACGAAGGTTCATTTCGCATTATTAATCGATATATGTATATCTACTATACGAAATGAATAATTATTTATCGACTTAATATATTCATATATATTGATTATGAAACCACACGGAAAAAAATGATTAATAATAATTCCGTGTTTCACAAGAAACTTTGCATTACGGAGCGCATCGTTAATGAAATTTTCAATAATTATTGCCAATTATTATATCAAATTTCATTATAGCAATAGTTATGGGTACATTTTTTTACATTCCGTTTATGCATAGCTTCCCTCCGTGTCGACGGGCTCTTTCTCCTCCAATTTCCCAGTTTCAAGTTTTATGCCTAAACTGGCATTCGCAAACCTCCAATTTTCACCCACCCCGAGAATCCCCCGAACGGCATCGGTGCCTCAAAAATTTCTACCCGTTCCGCGACGACCCTGCAAACATGCCCTACTGCGATATATATTCCTTCTAATAAGACGTTGTCACGATAGGACTCGAGGGGCGTTCTCCACCGTCGTGCCTCACCCCTCGCCCTCACGCCGTCCCCGGAGTCTATCTCCTCGCGGAACCTTCGTCCGAGACAAGTGGCAAAGGGCTCGGGGGAGACCGAGAAAGAGGAACCACAGAGGCGTGGAGCAGAGCGAAGAGGTTTTAGGGCATCTTGACGTGGACGAGGCGAGTCGAGGTAACTGGAGCCGTCGCTCGGTACGTTGTCCCTCTTCAGCGCCGGCCCGTTTCCGAACTCCGTTCGCAAGTGGAAGAAGGAAAGTGCGAGAACCCTCCGTCACCGTCCATAGCCCGCGTCGCCGTTCTCTCGACCCGACAGATTCGCCCGGAACACGCAAAAGTGAAGAACCAGAGCCCGACGTCCATACACTCGGGCCGTTGTTGCTGCCCCGCTCGCCGCCGCTGTTCCTGTTGCTTCTGAGCCATAGGTAGGCCCCCGCAGTACCGGTGGTGGTGCGCGGCCAACATCATCATAATACCCGAGGCTCTCTCGGCAAGTCCGGGCCTCCTGCGTGCCGCCGCTTCCTCACCTCCTCCTCCTCTTTTTTTCTCCAATTTTTTTTTCAGTCCATTTTTATTCTCCTCCTTCATTCTTCATCGCACCCCGAGCGCTCTCCTCGCGCCGAGGTTCCTGGAGGTGGTGGTCTCGGGTAGCCCGGTCAAAAGCGACGAGGACCGTGGCGAGGAAGATCCGCAGCGTCGAAGAAGGACGAGATGAAAACGAAGGGAGAGAGGGGGAGTTAAAGAGGAGGGGTTAAAAATTAAAAAAAGGAGTTACACGGTCGGTATACCGGTCTGGCCGACGAGACGCTTTGGTTCCACCCCCGTGTCTCGTCGTCGTCGTCGGGGCCTTACTGGCAGGACCGGCGGACGCGGTGACGTAGGTGTGAATGTAGTCAAATCACGTCAGGCTCACTTCGGATCTCTCGGGCTCCGGTTAGGTCGTTCCCTCGCACAACCTCCTCTCTCCTCCGCGTGCATACTCCGCACGCGAAACTCGGCGAGGGAGAGGTGAAAAAAAATGTATATATAGAGCGGGTTCCGTCTACCGGGCGACGGTGAACGGTGGAAGCCCGAGAAACGGGGCCGCGGGACGCGCGCCGATGCCGGAGATGAAAAGGAGGCAGGCATGCGGATCTCGGCGGGGGCGGAGGAAAAAGTGGGTGCGAAAAGAGTGAAAAAAAGTCCGCTTACGGTTGACGCTGGGCTACAGGGCCGTTGTTTAAAATGTGTGCAAGACCGGACTGCAATATCGCACCATTCTCACGGGATAACCCGGGTATTCTTCGGGCAGGGTTCGGGCGCACACCCCCGCACTTCCTGCCTCTTTCCTTCGCCGCGAACCCTTCTGTTTCTTCGTCGTCCTCCGTCCCCGTCGCTTCGGCTTCAATTCTGTCTCTTTCCTCGTCTCGCGATTAATATCGGCGCGGAGTCTCCACTGGGTGATTTTTTTTTTTTTTTTAGTGCCTCACACCAACCCCGACTTCTTTTTGTGAACCGGCAGCGTTTACCCAACTGAGGCGAAGGGTGAGAGCCAGAAAAAGTGTTCGCGATGCGAGTCGCACCTTCCTGCCTTCCGGCACGAGGGCATGCGGAGCAATAGGGCACCTTTTCTTCGACTCCCGTCGCCTGAACACTTCCGTGGGGGTGTGTGGGTGTGTTTCGGTGTGCACGGTGCTACTTTGACGCCCGATAATCTTGCCGGAGCGGCAACGGGCTAGCCTGTCCGGAGAGACGGTGAATGCGTTGAACGAACCGCAGCTGCATCTGCCGTGCCGTGTTTCCTCACGATCATCGAGATCGCCTAGTCGAGATTGGGTATATCTAGGGAAGTTCTGTTCTGGGCTAATTGTATTTGGCGTGGGGGACGAGGGAGCTTGAAGAGGTTGTTGTTTGTTGTACGGAGGATGGTGGGGAATACTGCCCGTCATTGATGCCGGGTTTTTTCGTTTGCTGGATATCTTGGTCGATGTCTTACCGGGATCAAAAATATTCGGCGAGACGTTCAGCGAGACATTCGGCGAGACATCCGGTGAGACATCCAGAGAGATACCCAGAGAGATATCCAGAGAGACATCCAGAGAGAAATCCAGAGAGACACCCAGAGAGACATCCAGAGAGACATCCAGAGAGACATCCAGAGAGACATCCAGAGAGACATCCAGAGAAACATCCAGAGAAACAAGACAGCAATTACGGATAGTGTACACTCTATCGAATTGTGGAAAATATACAACCCTAACTAACTCGTTGCATCCGGACTGCAGTTACGAGTATCCGGTCAGACTTTCGATCCACCGTTGTCTGGCTTCTTGCGAAGGAGCCAGGGGGAAAACAGCCCCTGAGATATGCGAAGTTCGATAGGGTTTGTACGGTAAAAATACGCCAAATGGGTTCTTTTCTCCTTAGCCCGAAGGTAGCCGAGTCGTAGAATTTTCTGCCCTGAACACCCTCGGTATTAATGTTTGTAGGGCTGCTTACGTTCAACTGTCCGTCATTTTTTTCGAGGGCTGTGTACCTCCAGTAGTCCGCTCAAAAACAGTATCATCCGGAACTACCCGGTATCTCGTGGTCGATTCAGTTTTTACGATAAAAATACGCGAAATGGATTTCATACTCATTCGCCTGAAGGAAGCCGAACACCTCAGCATTAATGTTCGTAGTGCTGTTCGCTGCCAATTTTCTATAATTTTCTTAAGGGCCGTCCTTGCAGTTGTGCGCTCAAAAAAAAAACACCAGTGGCCATATAATCCGGAGTTAGTATCTCGTGTTCCACAGACTCCGAACTTTCGTTCGAAGTTCGAACACGGGTTATTTCTGTAAACGTCGAAGTTCCTCCGGAATCGACGAAAAAGGGTGATCCCATTCCGCCTTCGAGCAATCGCTGTATCCGTCGCTGCCCCTGGCGGTTTGATGAATTCACGACGCACCGCTCGGGACGAAAGGGGAGATAAGTTATACGCGTAAAACTATGGAAGACACGAAACTCCCGCGAAGGGTCTCACCAAGGCGAAAGAGAGAAGACAAAAAAAAACAGAATGCCGAGAGGGTTTGCGAAGTGTCGAAGGAAGGAAGCCGAGAGGGAGAGAAACATACCTCCGACCAGAGTCCCTCTCCTGCACGGTGCACATCCACCGCTGGGTATGCACCCCTGCATGACGCACTACGTGTACGCGGTCCGCGAAGAAGCGGTGATTGGTCGACATTCACCCTTAGGTTCGCACGTGGGCGTTCATATGCGTGTGAGGCCCACACTGCTCCAGTACATACGCCGGGCTCATGTAATACATGCCTGTCACGTGATCGCGGACATGGTTCTCTCGTTCGGCGTGTGTGCATGTGACTCTGCATGTGCTCGGGCGAGAGGAAAAAAAAGAGGAAAAAAGGGTTACTATGCTCTTGTGGAAGCAAAGGCAGAGGGTGAGAGAGAAGTAAAGTCGGAGCGAGAGCGAGAGCTTCACTTCCCCCCACCCCCACCCCTCCCTCCCCCAGTCCCGGAGGGGTGGAAGTCATTCTCCGCTCCTCTTCGCCTTTGTTTACCTCGGGCCGATCATTAAAATGGCCGCCATATCGGCGGTCCCTCATTGGCTGGTCTTACCTCCCTTCTTTCCTTCGACGTGTGCTCTCTCCCGACCCACCGACTGCAAACCGACCGCCACCATCACCGTCAGTAACCAGCGCCGGCAGCGGAGCACCCTACCCTCTTCTTCGACGATAGAACATGATGCAGCCCCGTTGCTGCTACTGCTGCTGCTGCTGCTGCTGCTACTGCTGCTGCTGCTGCTCCTTATTGTCGGGTGCTCAGGCGTCCCCCCGCACGTATGAACGTACGTGTGATGTAGGTACTCTATCTCACCCTCTTTTTTTTCTTCTTTTTTTTCTCTCTTCTCTTCGCTTTCTCTATACCGCAGTATGATATGTATTACGTCTCGTCGTCTCAATAATGTGCAGGAGCTGACGGTCTTCGAGCTCCCGCGTGTGACATACAGCGCCGAGGCATAAATGCGTGCACGGCGCGTTATGCATGACGCGAATGCACTCCGCGAGTGCGTATCAGCCGGATGGCGCATGAACGAGAACGAACACTCGGTCTCCGTACATCCGTCGTTGGTACTTAGTTCTCGCTCCCGTCTATGCGACTCTCCTGTCGGATCTCGATATACTCGTCGAAGCAAAATTAAAATCGTGCCTGGACTTCGCGAGAAGGCGCGAGCATCAACATCGGTGGGAAATGAAGTTGGAGGGATGCTTTTTGAAATTGCGAGGGTTTCGCGTATGAGACGGGAGAAGAATGATGTAGGGTTTTATTATTTCCGTTGGTTTTGTGCTTCCAGGTGACTTGTTCCCAGTAATTGGCGATTCGAGACTTATGACGTGAGGACCAGATCCGCCTGATAGAAGGAACCTAATCCAATAACACTAGGGAATCAATGAAGGGACGGTGATGGATGAACGGCAATAACTTGACTTCGAAAAATGTCGCAATGCTTATATGAAAAACAGACCAAATGTATAAAATGCCTCAAAGATCTTTCTATATCAGCTGAAAAGATCAAACCAGACTGTCGTCTTGTTATCGAATACGTTGCCTTTCTGTAATACATGATTCGTTTCCCTTAACTGTTCCATTCGGATCATTGCTAGAAAAAAAAAAAAGTGAAAACTCATCTTGACTTCACAGCCAAATTCTCCATAATCAGCCTATCCGGTATTCGGCCACGCCCGCCTAACTCCGCTACCCCTCGGTCGCTTAAAAAATCGCAATTCTTGGTCGGCGGTGGTCGCGCAGGTCGAAAATGAGATCGGCGTGTAAGAAGAGGAGAACCGGAGGGAATCACGTATTCGCATGGTGAACGGCGGCGCGCGAGAGGGAAGAGCCGCGTCCTCGTAACTCTCGAATCGGCCAATCACGCGTAACGACTCGCTGGGACCGACAATGAGGGACCCCAGAGGTCTCTCCCGCGTGTCTCTCACCCAACTATACGTTGATTCAAGCGGCGTTTCTCTCATCCTCCTCGGTCACCGCTTTCTCATCCCCCAATCTTATTCGTAAACCCCCTTCGCCGTCTCCTCTCTCGTTGGGTTCTCCTTTCGTCGTCACCGCGCGCGAACCGCATTCCGAAATCTGGAATAAGTCAGGCACCCGGCGGCACTTTATTTGCTCATTTCCCTCGACGGCGCGGTGCCCCTCGCCGAATGAAGTGAAAGAGTTTGAGAGAGAAGCCCGGAATAACCGAAGGAATCGAATGGAGAACCGAAGAGAATCGGCCGGTTGGATTCTACTCCTCCGGGCCCCCGAAGGTTTCCACGTGGTCCAAAACCCGGGGCATCCTCCTCTGACTTCGAACTGGGGAACTGCTATGGGCCCGATATACCTTTTACCCTACCCGATGCCGCCGTTCTCTCCACATGCTCGCTCCGCCGAGAGTTCGGGGATACCGACCGACGAGACGGACTGTCACCGGTAGTAATACATCGTCGCCTTCTTCTTCGCGCGGAGCCAGAACGGCGAGAGGAGAAGCCGCGGGGCCCCGGTAGAATGAACGAACGTACCGGACAGACGAACCGACGGACGGACGGACCGACGGACGGACGAGCGAAAGACAAGACGGTAGGAAAGAGTTGCTGCTGACCGGTGGGGTGACTTGGCGGGAGATCGCGAGGCGTAAGGACAGAAAAGACAGGAGGTGGAGAACGCGAAATGGAGAACGAACGGCGGGACGGGTTCACGCAAACACGTGTTATACGAACAAGAGGACCGGGAGCCCCGAGCGGGCAAGGCAACGGCGAGGAAGGAGCCGGAGCCGGAGATCGCTATTTGGAGCGGTGGAACGGAGAGAAACAACGACGTCTACAAAAGTCTCCGGAGCGGATCTGCAGGCTGGTCCTTCTCTTTTCCTTTACGATTCCCTTCTCTCCTGCGATGGTTTGCTGGTTTGCTGGTTCGCCTTTGCCTCCTCGCGATGTTGTTCCTCCCGCAAACGTCTGCGCCCCGTGTCGCCGGACCGCGTCGGCTTGTTGGCAGGTAGCAGCAGCCCAGCAATCGAGTTTGTTCCACCAACGTCCGTCTGTCCGCTCGTCCGTTCCTATATAACTTTACCTTATTCCTTCGGATCTCGTGGATTCCCCTCCCGATTGGGCTCCACCGCTGCTGGAAGGCTGGTTCGACTATGCTTCGAGAGAGAGAGAGTGAGATCGGGGCTGGTTCGAGGGCAATAGGCACGAGCGAGAGAAGCCCGGCCTGGGCTTTTCTCGGCGGTGCTGGAACGCCAAGGGATGCAGCATACGCGATCAGCCGGCACGATCTCTCCGAGATTCGCGGCACAAACGACCGACTACAAACGAGAGAGGCCGTTTTCGCCAAATCCAGCCAACTCGAAACGAACCGAGCCGAAGGAATCCATCCACCGGTCGCGTCCTTTCGTATTCACGTCGTTGTCTTGCCCTCTGTCAGATCGCGCTGATCGGCGACGTTGATGCGACCTTGCGCGGAATCAACCACCGAGCAAAGAACCCCGGACGGGCTCACCGAGGCGCCCAGGACGAGAGATGCTGGGAGTTATGGTATTTCGGGACTGCTCGGACGCTTTCAGTTCTTTATTCGAAAATCGTGACGTAATTTATGGTGATGTCGATTCTTGCGCCTCCTCCCTAGTGGGAATGACACACGGGACCGGTATCGGCCAACGTTGGGCGGACTCTGGCCGACGCAGTGCCAATACCGGCCCTGCCTGGCGCTCCCGCTAGGGCTGTTTTGCCCCTTTTTTTAACGTGCTCGTATCATCCGGAATTAGCCTACGTTATTATTCGGGAATTCGTTCTTGCAAGGTCCTTAACCTTTTTATAGGATGCTGCCATTAAATAACTATTACGAAGGCTTCTTTTTTATTTCTTTTTTTTTCGGAGAAGGGAGAAGAGTCCGGAGTCTTTTTCGATTATGGTAATATGTCGTGGGTTTCTAATCAGAATCCGATCGTTCATCATTTCTCGGTCTTCTTCGGTCTTTACAACCTTCCATCCGCGTGCGGCGGCGACGGTGGCGAGAGAAGACCGCGGGGCCGTTACACGAGAAAATACGAGGATCGAGGTAAAGAGTTATTATTACTTGGAGTTAAATATTATAACGGAACTCTGGGTACGAAGATTCTTGTATAATTTGCGTTTTATCCCCATACGTACATCCGACATGAATAATCAGCCAGGAAATGGCGATGAAAATTTTAGAGCTATGGATCTGCGTGCCGGCACGTGAACGAAATTTGAGCAACGGTTGACTGCGAAATTCATCCATTTTTAAGTACATAGATAGATAGATAGATTACAAAAGTAGTATAAAATTGTCACCGATAATCGGAATTTAATTAATAATTAAGTGACATTTCGAAATGATAATTTCGATAATAAAATAATGGATTGTTAGAGAACAATTAAAACTTTACGTCGAAGTGTTCGTGAACGAACGAGAATTTTCATAAATTGCATCACAAAGTTGTTATAAAATCGTTACCGCTAATCGAAATTCGATAAAAAATTAATTTGCCCCACATAAAATAATTAATCCAACGTTATTGTCATTGTTTGCGTATATTTGCCGGGCCGTTAGGTAAACGATACGCTATTCCACCAGGTAGATGCTATAATTAATACATCAGTGTTTCCGAAAAAAAAAATTAAAGTTGATTCAAACATAGTTGGTCACACATGAAAATAACACTGTAAAAAAATCGTTCAAATATAATAAAAAATATAATATATAGGGTTCCAAAAATAACCGGGGTCAAAATACGTGTGTTATTTTGACGTTATGTTATTCTACCGTATCGACGTATGGAACGTGATCAATTCCGAATCTAGCACAAGTATACCTTGTAAAATATCGAAGGCATCGAAATATGGGGCGCAAGAAAAATAAAATGTCGATGCCGAATATAAACCCCAGAAGAAAGATTCTCCAAGTACGAACGAGTTCATTGACTATTCAACGTTTTGTTGCCCGATATAAGTGACGAGCGATTTCGATCCGACCCGGCCCGACCCGAATCGTCGTGATCTATTTGTCATTTATACCGATCACCGATGTCAACCGTCCTCCAATTAATCGGCGCGATTCGTAATTGTTCCGTTAAATGAATATCCACGAAAAAAAGTACAGCAATTTATAGAAAATCGATTACGGAGCCTAATAAAAGCGATGCGAGATTGATACGGGCAGAATGAGAGCAAGCTCGGTAGAAACGAAACGCTGGCGATTTTTCTCTCCCTCAGTCGTCCCGAATTAACTTGCAAACAAGGCAAAAACAAAAACTCAATTACGTCAATAATCTGGCATCGAGTTCCGCCAGCTCGAATCATTCTCAAACATAGTCAAATAGAAGATGGAACGAGAAGACCACAGCGTGCTCATGAATATTAATTTTCACTCTCAAATGATATTCAAATCGTCGAAAAACCGCGCCGGGCATTAATTCGTATCGTAACTGCGGGCTGAGAATCCCTCGAGAAATCCATAGACTAGATATTATAGTAGTGCATAAAAAAAAGAAAAGCATTACGTCGAATAAGAGACTCCAAGGAGGAGTGGTAGTGACACGCCAACGATAGAGACGCACTGCAGCAGACATAGCGAAAAAGTGAAAGACTGAATTAGCGGCAGTATAGTCGAGCAAACTACCCGTTAGCTCGATTATTACCCAGTGTCGAAAGCGACTGAGTAAAAAAATAAATAAAAAAAATGTATACGCACGTGCGTTTCTCCGAGTATAGCTGCAATTCCCCCAGTCGATGGTAATTTGAATCGCGAACGCAGAGAACAAGAAAGAAAGCATCGGTGGAAAAATAAAATAAAACATGACGAATTCTCGAACGGCATGCTAGGAGGTGTGTTTCGCTATGGCTTATACGAGAAGGAGGCTGAGCGCGCGCGCAGACAAAACTAAACGGCAGTCTTGCGAATTCGAAGTCGAAACGAAACTGAAATGTTCAGCAAAAAATCTTCGGGGAAATAACATAGTCGAGAAGTCGGCGAATGGCCATAGTGCTAGTTGAGAGGCACCTACGGATAATCCTGATATTTAAACAACTGTAGAATCGAAGCGCACGAGAAGGCCCCTGTTTGGACGAATCCCGACTAAACAACCGAGGGGCTGCTTATGGACTCTCGAATACCGGAGAGCTTGCGGTGCAGTTATTGGCCCTCTAGGATTCGGCCTATATTGCTCGGATAAATATTTTGGAATTTTTTGAATTTTGTAACTTTTAAATTTTATAATTTTTTAAATTTTGGAATTTTTGCAGATTAAAAAAATAAGTCTATGTGATCCGGTCGAGGAAGGTCGAATGTCACGAGTCGAAAATTATTCAGCGACTCTCGGTCTCCCAAAAGTATATGTCGGTACTTTTTAAAGGGCAAGTGACACTAAACGGCCGGTTAAACTCATTTGACGCCTAGACAGAGCATCCGAATATTTTTTTTTTTACACACCACATTGTTTCCATCCTCATTTGTTTCCATTACCATTTGATGAAAAGTGTCCAAACCCTCGCGCGTATAATTAACCCTAATTTGAAGCACAGTAGTCTCTCGTCGGAGTTACTGTATCTCCTCTACAGCTAGACGGCTCGTTACGAAATTCAAACAGGATACTCGGTAGGTCGATATTTAACCACGCAAATTTTTTCAAATTTTTAACGCGCATTTTTGTTTACTTTCCTCCTTAATTCCAGTTTGGAGCACAGTAGCGCCCAATTCAATCCTCCTTCCTTTCGCAGCGCGCCTCTTGCTGGTTTCCAGCGATTTACCAAAATTTCAGACGACCCGGTTAATAATTGCCTCCTTATGTAGCCCATGCTAATTAAATTCCAACACGTCAAACATAAAAAAAAATAATTCTTTTTTTCCCACTCCTTTTCTTGATCTCTAATTGCATTTTTTTCTACGTGCGAAACACTAAACCGCCGAGCCTCAAAGCCTCATTAGTAATGCTCTGTCGCCTTCCGTCAAATATCCTGTCGCGGATTTCCGATCGAGAGCTCCTCGAGAAATCACACTCGGGGTGCCAACGACTGTGCTCCCTATCGGTACGAATAACACCATTCCGGAGCTGTCGAGATTCTGGCTTGTCGGGGTTATTCGCCCGGAGGAAACATCGATAGCCAGCCATTTCCAGTCGTCAAAATATACGTCTGTTCGCCTCTGCCTTCGAAAAGTCCCAAAAGCCCGTTGGGTCTGGAAATGCCTCCGGGCCCTCCTCCTCTCTCTCGGGACCCGGCGAAGGCCCGTTTATCCATTAACCGAGATTAGAGTCTCCGCATATAGCAGTCGCATATACACAGCTATAGACGTACATATAGCTCGCTCGTGATGCGCGATTCTCCACACCACGCACGGATTTCTGTGGGCCGTCTGGTCACTTTCGGTCGCCTCAGTTAAGCCACTATGGCTTCCCTTTCTCCGTTTCTCGTTCTTATCCCACCACCGAAGCGTTACCGGAGTCAGAGCTCTCGAAAGTGCCCTTAAATACGAATGTTTATTATCCGTACCCAAAATGACCGAGAGTCCCTCGGTGGGTTGCAAGGGAACTGCTCGTGAGAATCTTTGGGGCATCCGTTCGTCGTGGCTAACCCCTTTGCCTCGAGGCACAATTTGTTATTTTTCTTCCTTTTTTTTGCTTTTTTTTCTTTCTTTTTTGCGGTTTCGCTCTAGCCCAAGTGATCACTACCGATCCGTCCGGCGTCTTCGGGCATTCTAGACATTTTTGTAATTATGGGTAAAAACGGTAGTGACTGGTCGAGTAGGCGAAAGGGATATTTATTCGACTCCTGGAATGCAGTTATTCCTGACCTTCGGAAGATGTGAAATGCACGAGTGAATTATTCTCGTTATTAATTCGAGGCATATTTCTCCGATGTGTTTATGACCGAGAATTCTTTTATTTTTTCGTCCCGATGTTACCAGGGAAAGGCTGGATGATCCAAGGTACTCCGGCTTAACGTAGAAGACGGGAGGATGCCGTGATCGGGTTGACTATAATTAACTTAAGTGATTGATGTCACTGGTCCGACCGGGGATAAATTCCGTATTAAATGCAAAGGCGCCGAGTGGATTCGACGGTGGAGCCGGATAACACCGTGCGTGCTTTATATACGGCTCTTAGGGCAAAAAATTAGCCTACCTGTGCGCGCAGCGAAAAGAGCATGTGGGTAACCTATCTCGCACGGCAGAAATACTGTGGGTGCCTCCGGAGCTCTCGGTATAAGCGTATAATTATACATAACTCTCGGAGTATACGGGCAACCGATTCTTCTATGTGTCTCGGGGTAATAAGTGAAGAGGAGAAGAAGCGAGGAGGCAGAGAAGGAACGAAGAGCCGGCGCGTTGAGGTGGCCCAAAAGGTTCGGAAATATAACGAATCGAAGGGGACTCCCGACTAAAGTGAAAGCGAAAGGTCAATCGGATTATGCTTATCGGACCGAAAATTAATATCTATTCACTGAAATTATCGAAACGACGATCAGTTTCGGTCAACTTATCATAAATTGAATTTGATGAAATTGTTTTTTTATTACCTAAGTCGAAGACGTTGCGTATGGTAAAAAGGGTTTGTCACTAAAATTATCGAAATGAGAAGTTTGGGTCAAATTGTCATAAACTTAATACGATAAAAATGTTTTTTTATCGTATTAAGTTTTAGGAAATTACGGGGCAAATTTTTATATGACAAAGGACCTTTTTTTAGCTCTCGGACCTTACGAAGACTTTTTTGTATGTTAATCTCCATTAAACTTTTCATTATTGCTCTTCACAGAGATCTTCGTGATCATATTCGTTTCTTTATTGTACATTTATTTTTTAATTTTCCAATACCCTCGACCTGTAAGCAAATTTTGTTAAGTGTCCCAAAAAAAACGTCCCCATTTCAAACCATCCCGATAATTAAAAAAAGAACACCGCTATGAACGAAAACTGAAAATATTTCACCCAACGCCTGTTCATCATAGCTACAACATCTCCGATGAAGCGTGTTCCTAATGCAAACCCCCAACGTTAAACTCCCCGCTCCGATAAATTAACAAATCCGATAACTAAAACGAACCCATCACAAAGGGCCTTTTAATTAAATATCGTTTTATCGAGCGCTCTCATTGCGCTGCGGTCGCACACTGCGATGGGCGCGTAGGCGCGAGCTTGTGAGTGGCGCGGCACGGAATAAACCGCGTATCGCTCACACGCAACGATTCTGTTTCACTGCGGTTATAGTGTATATACGTGTATGTAACGCCGGGCCGTAAAATAGCGAATCAAGGCGCGTAACGACACACCGACCGAGCAATTACCTCACGATAGAAACATTTACCGTATAATACGACTTGTATAACGCGCCGATTATACGCCGGTAGAGTAGCGCGAGCGACGGGGCTCGTACGTACGATAGCTGTGGATATCGTAGTCAGCCAAATCACGCGCCCGACTTGCGCAGCGGTACGCTATGTACAGGATCGCCAGCTTGTTGGATTCCGTGCTCTCTTGGCTCTACGGCTCTACGAGCGGAGTTCGCAACACGCGCTGATCCGGTCGTTAATTCCGTTCGAGTCTCCGAGCGCTATCGCTGGTAATCGAGAAGCAAAACCGTCGAGCTCATTCACGGAGCCCATGTGGCCTCTTTAACGTTCCATCGATACTAAAATCGAGCGTGATGTTTTTACAGGTTTCACAAGCGTGAAACAGCGCACTTGTGACTTTTTATACACTCAGCGATGTGCAGTCTGCAGATAACACGCGCGAAGTTTGGAAATTATGGACTCCGTAAGTGAACTTGACGGTGTTTCCCTTATCGATTCTTAAGAAACTGAATTAACGACCGGGTCATACTTTTTTTTTACTTGCGAGCAAAAATAAATTTTAAAAAACCGTACTTATCGAAAGTTCCATTTTTTTCAACATTCGATACATCGAAGTGTCTGCCAGATTTTTAAAATCGAGCCGTTTAAGGACGTTGAAAAACGCGAAAAATGGACTCGAAAGAGGTAGCCTTGCAATTTTTTGAAATTAACATTTTACAAGTTCTTTGATCTTAGTATACTGATAGTTTGGACACTATCACTAATATAAATTATATTACTGTGTTACGTCTTTTTTCTCACCACTACGATTATGATATATAATGCCATCAATAAATTTAAAAAAACGTAACAACCGTTCAATTTTAATCTTATCTCGCCCAACAAACAAAATATTCTCGATTGACACGATCCTAATAGCTATTTGGACCATTACTTCGATACGTCTGGGGAAACTCGCCCGGATAAACTTTATTTACGGCATTTGATAAATCGAGTTTCGATAGTGAACGACGTTATTTAACTCATTGAACAGCGATAAACGGTAGGCACGTATGTCGTTGTCGTTCGATATGTTTAAATCCCAAGATTTAAATCCCCGATTTGAAGAGCCGATATCGGGCTCGATCGTAACGACTCTCTGTACCCAGTTCTTAGACAGACGAATTTATAGTACTGTATATGTATATACATACATATGTATCGCTTGTGCCAATAATACGATGATGATGATGATGATGATGATGATGATGATGATAATAATGATGATGGTGTCGTAATGATCCGAGAGACATCGAGAGCGAGATCTTCGTGAAATCTCTGCAGACGTACATACAACCATATATGTATATATTTTTTCATATATAGTACATATATGTATACATCTATATACTATATATACTATATATACTATATATGTGTGAATCTGAACGGTCGGGGCCGCGAGCGAAGTTGCCGATTTCGAAATGCGCAACTATCTTCGTGCGGCTTTAAAAGTATGTCTTTGTTGTAACGTTGAGAGTCGCGAGGAGCCGGAGATCGGGCCACGAAGGCGAAATTAACGGCACGGTAGAAGAGAAACGTGGAGCGAAGTGTATATACTATATCGTCGAGAGGGAATAGAGATCTGCATTCTAGATTCGATTGCCGATCGCGGAACCGATCATTATCGTACGGTATCCTCGACTTTGCCGTTGCCGATGCTTCTGGCGAGTTTCGCGAACTTAGGTTTAACCCTTCCCCAGATCGGTTATAGCTGTAACAGTTATATTTTCCCATGACGGGGACGAGTTTTGCGGCACGAACGACAACGACGATGACGATGATGATGATCGGTGCATAATTTACGAGTAAATCGTCACGAGGACGACCGAGGATTAAATCGCACGTTTTCGATCCACTTTTATGCCGGATGTAAAATTGTTGCTGACGATGATAACAATAATTGTTTTTTTATACATTTTTATAGCGCAGCACCGACGTAAATTTTTTTTTGTTTATGAAATTTTATTTTTTTTTTGTTCGTTTATTCGGAGAGAAACGTTTATTGTTTACTAGATATCGAAGAGTTTTTATTTGAATTGGCGAAAAAAATATTCAAAACAGTCGAAAAAACATGTTTGTAAAAGAAATATCCTATACGATGTGTGCGTTACAACTCGGATATTATTGGAACGATATTTTTTTTTCTCTGCTTTACCGGCCGAGATATTTTGTTAAATCAATTTGTAAAAAATAAATTTATTCCACGCGAAATGTAGAATTTATAGTATTGGTTTCATTAAAACGAGTATATTTACTTCACTGTAAATTCAACGTACATTTGTACAATCTGCAAAATAAATAGAATATTTTTTTTTATATTTAAAAGTGAGCGACCGAGAGGGTCGCGCCCCGAATAATAATTATTGCCATCTACCGACTGGCAATAAAAACGAGCCGTGTCCGCCGACTACACGCTTTTGTTCCACCCTCACCTTCAATTTTTATCACATTTAAAAAAGCCTCAATAAAATCTAAAAAAAAAAGCAAAAAAATAAAATAAAATAAAAATCCGAACAAATATTATCGTGACTCTTTCTCGGTGCATTATCGATCGGCATTGTTGTGTGTATCGAGAGGACTGCGCCTCTCTCCGCATAGCCTCCGATACCTCGATTTACTTTCTCGCGCGCATACCTCCGTCCGCAATGCTTTGCCGCACGAACGTTATATACACTGTTGCATTGTACACAAACTTCCCCATTCAATTCGTTCTCTCGTAGTTCGTGCCTCTCGCACGGCGCATATACCTATCTCTCGACAAATACCCGCAACAACTACGCTTACGTCGAGAAACCGCCGAGAGGCAAAAGGGCGTATCGCGCCCGGTTTAAAATGTAAAACGATGCGAGTTGCGCCCTTTTGTTCCTCAGCGTTCGATATGCATATACATGTATACATTTATCCTCGACACAACAACCGACTGTGAGAGCAACAGACTGCCACGACGACGGATAGTTACGTGTACCACGCCGCTGATTATTCCCTCATAGAAAATTCATCGGGGTGACTAATTGCGACTAATGGCTGTTCTGAGATCGGTACGAGGTCAAAAGCCCGCCGTGCGCGCCGAGGGCCAAGTGAAGCTCCGCATGCGCCGGGACAACTACTGAAATCTAATGAGAATTATATGAAGTAGAAAAAAATAAATAAAAAGTAAAAAACTTGTTTGATTCATTGGAGTAGCCGGGAGAGGAGCCTGTAAGTGTAGCGTCTGATCCGTCCTTCTACTGTCCGATGTAGACACACAAGTCAATTACGTAATTACTACATTCATAACATGATTTTCCCGGAGGGCTCAAAATCTGGCATGTGTTCTCTGAATCGAGGGCGCGCATAAAAACTTTGTTTCGTCATAATTGCATTAAAAAAAGGAAATAAAAAAATGCACAACCAGAGAGTACTTTATAAACGAGCCAGCGACATGTCCATCGTACGCTCGCAGAGCCAGCGAGCGGGTCGGAAAAAAACTTGGCATCGTCATAAGTTCCGCAGAGCCAAAAGGGGCCGCGAGAATTGAAGATATGTGGGGATGAGTTTAAAAGGAAGAACAACCTTTAAAAAAATGAAGATAAAAATAAATGAATTAACGAAGAATAACGAAACTATACATGTCGAGCATTATTCTTGTTGCCGTGCGGTATTACAATGTCGTGACTACAATGCAGGAGACTTGTGTGGGGAGGCGTGGGAGGGGAGCAAGAAGCTTGCAGCGGTAAGCAGTTTGAGCATTAAAGAGGAAGAGTGTGCACGCGCGTGCGCTACTAGTGCAGATTCAGACAGTTCCTGGTAACTTTCTCCTCTCCTTACAGACACCGCGTGGCACGGAGGAGAGAAGCGAAACTCGGCCACGGCGCCCCGAGAGTCATGATCTCTTATGTAGATCCCGTACAATGTGTGTTTATATATTTATATACTATAAACATGCATTTACACATATATATGAAAATAAATATGTATATATATATATATATATTTCAATGAATGTGTATGTGTGGGGAAGACATCTACAAGTATATAACGTATTGCAGAGGTAGACTATAGACGGAATGTAATACGTTCATTCGTTTACCTTCTGTGCAGTATCGACTCCCGCGCCCCGGGTCACTACTTGTGACCCCCCTTCACGGAGCCCCCGGACTCTGGACTGCACTTTCTATCTTTTGAATGCACCGAGAGATCTTCGACAATCTCCGAATACAATATCCGAAACAAAAAATTAATAATCACTTCGTAGAATAGTGGCTGATAGAAGTTTGAATAAAGAAAAAACGATCTCTTCGTGATGTCCGTGAGATTCGTTATTCGAGATATCTTTGGATAGGTGAAAAAAAAAAATGGGCGGAGTTCGATGTGCGAATGATGAAAATAATTGATTATGCAAGCGATTCCTTCACGACGTCACGGTACATCATGAGTGGTTACACCGTTAATGTCGTTTATTTATTTGTTTAGTTATTTTTTACGTTATTTAATTTTTAATTTTTTTCTTTTTTTTTCTTGATACAGCGCACGTAAAGCGTGCTCGAGCTATTCCATCTATTCTGACGCGTGAGCGAAACATTCAATCGACCATCTGTAATGGTATAGGCTCCTCGATGATGAAGAGTTTGCATCCGGACGTTTACGACTTAACCCCGGTGAAGACCGGTTGCTGCTTGCCGAGGCATCGTGTATGCCGTATGGCTGATGCTCTCACACGTTCGAACGACCGTATTTTTTTATTTTTATTTTCTCTCCAACAATTCAAAGATACGCTTTGCGCAAAGGTGTGTACCGGTAAAATAACGCTAATAACTTAGCGAAACGCGCGAAGAGAGGCTCGGACGCTCGAAGCTCAAAGGGCTAACTTCTGGAGAACTCATCGGTCGATTCCACGCTATTTCATTCGATCGCCCGAGAGTATCAAAGATCCAAAAAAAAAGCCATAAATCCTTTCCACCTTCATTTTGGCTACAATAATTATATTCGTGTACATTTTTTTTCACACAACCGTAAATGAGTGTAATAAAATTGTAGTTATTCATTTACAAGGCTATAGAGCCGCGCCCATCACCCTTTCATGTTTTTTCTTTATTTTTACTATGTGCAAACAAATTTAACATGGGAGCGTCGGATTCGGAGCGGAGATGTCAGATGTTGAATGACATTCCTGCCAGCCTGTTACACAATTAACCGATTAATTCACTAACAAAAGAAATTCGAAATTCGATAAGTTTGAAGAACTTATAAATATTCGTTTAATTCTATAATTGAGTATAATTAGATTTTCTAATAAATAAAAATTGAGAATAAAAAAAGCCAAACTAGCGTCAGCTGACCAGTCTGGATCGACGTGCGTCGTTTGGTCGTTAGTCGACCCGAGCATTGTTTCGTTTTTTTCCCGAGTATAAAAATCGCGTTTACCGAGTTATTATTCGATTCAGTATCGTAAATGTACATTCCCTCGTGTGGAGAGCTGCCGCATAAAAGTTTTATTAGCCTTCGAATTATCCAACTTCGCAAATACGGAATGAGTCATAAACATCGCGAAGCTTTTCGTCTATCTTGGGTAGTATACCAACTGAAGAAAAAGAGAATCATCAAAGTAGCAAATAGTCATTTTTCTTCTTCTTATTCCAGTTAATCCAGTATCCGAACAGGGCAAATTCATTCGTCCCGAAAATCACAATTTATCGTCGTGTTTGCCCAACATACAAGTGGAATAACGGGTCAAACTCTCGCTCTCGTTCGTTAGAAGCGAGGAAACATATCGCACGATGAAACAGACCCTATCATTACGACGATCGCTTAGGTGGTCCGGTAAGCGAGTCACTTTCGACGCGTGGATTTGGCGCTGGTCGCGTACGTCGTCGTAGTCGCTCCGGGTCGTTTATATAGTTAACGTTCTACCAAAGTCTACTGCTACTGTGTTGCGAGAGCTCTCGGCGTTCTACGGTGGACGACGATTACTGTACGCCGCGTCGTTATTGTCAATGGAAAGGGTGACTCACACGCCCGGGAAGAACCACGGCCCGTAACGCGTTGTGGTGTAATTTCATTTAGCGGCGTTATAATAATACGCTTTCGTCGCCTTCGGCTTACATTCGTCCTCTTCGGCGTCCTCGGCGTCGTTCACGTTGTAGTTTCGTTTAACTCTCGACTCTTCTATATATCACTCAACATACATATACATGTATATATATATATATATGCAGTCGTGTTGTGTAAAGTGTACTATACCGGCCCTCGTTACGCGACACGAAATAATACGTAACAGACAAGAACAATAACAATATATATACATATATATGTGTATATATTCGTCGAATATAACTGCGGAAGAGTTTAAAACACGACAGAGCAAACAAGACGAGGCCGAAAATTTATCGATATAGAAATCGAGACATCGACCAGACGAAATTACTTCCTCGTTCACTGGATTCCCTCTCGCGATCGTCGAACAACGTTTTCTTGGGGAAAGGCTCCGCAGGCCCGCTCTCAAACAGGCGCGGATAAACATCACGGATCGAAGTCGGTCATGTTTTTTTTTTTCACTGGCCAATTTTTTCCGCAGCGTCTTGTATCGACGCGACGTAAAAAGAAAACGTTGAACATCGATTCCGGAAAGAAATGTTTTTTATCTGCGCGATTGCGACATTCTTTATCTATCGGTTGACAGTCGATTATGTAACTTCCAGCAAAAAACCTCCTTTGTTATTTCTACAATTAAAGGTATACTTTTTTCACCCATTGTTTCGAATCTTTTATATCTATTTCCGGTTTACGAGGAAAAATATAACCGAAAGCACGACCGTACCGCTGGAAAATTGGCGCCAAGTATGGCCCATTTTCGATCCTCCTCAAGAGCTCGAGACAATGCAAGATTAAGAAAAGCCGAGTACACGTAACGACTACCGTTCATCAGGCCTAAAAAGCCCAGCCTAGTTTCTTTGACTCCCGTTTCTGCGTTTCAGTGCTATCCAACGTAGCCAAGACTCTCGCCAACGCCCATGTGCCTATTAAAATCTCCGGCTTGTGCACAATACCCTATAACCGTGGCTTATTCATGCCGCGGAGCTTGTGAATCGTTCCCGATACATATTATAATACCGATCGAAGAATCGTGGCGCGCGTGCGAGCGAGACCCGAGACTGTACCCGAGGAGAGTCTGAGCCGCCCGGCTTGTGCATGATCGTCTGGTAAAATCTGGGCCAACTTGGCTAGAGCAGAGTGAACCTCCAGTTCTCCCGCTCGGCCGTTGCGCCGATAAATCGTCGGCATTATCGATATCGTCGTCTAACGCGGGGGAGAAAGTGTTCGCCGTGCAACATAACATCGAGGGCGTTCACGCTCGGCTCTGCTGGCGTACTTAATAATAATACAACTTGTGTATAGAGTGTCCGATACATCGGCGACTTGAAACCAAAGGGGCGTAACTCGTATCGCTTTGACACACGACTTACGCCCTTCTGACTAGCGGGACGTATCGATTTATACCATTGTGTCCGTTGTAATGTAGTCGTATCGGTGAGCTTTGGCTTCGCTCACCGGATCTACATGCTCGAGCCCGAAGACAACTGGCAAGGAATCTCGCGAGCGAGCATTAACCAAGAACGCCCGGACACCGCGGCAGGCTAATTAAGGCCGAGGCTCCTGCGTGCTGCTGCGCTACCTACTGCGCCACCACCCCCCCCCCCCCACCCCCCGACCGCCTCGCCACCCCGCGCACTTCTCGATGAGCGCATGGATATTATATCCATTCACGTGGTCTCTCTGGCACTGCACGCACGCACGCACGCTAACGCGCGGTCTTAGGTAATGCGGTAATTTCGCGATAGCCGGTATGAATATTATCATGCGACGGTATGAAAATCTGCATATAATGCAACTGGGTAAGTCACGATGTGTGTCAACTTCGAAGCAATGCATTGGGCCTTCGGTAGGGATGTAAAAAGGGGGTATTTCGACGTGGGGGTTTTTCTCTTCTTTTTTTTTAAGGTATGGTATTAAAAAATTGGACTCGAAAATTGGACTCGAGTTTAGGATACTAAAAAAATGTTCACATCGATATATCTTCGCGCCTTGTATTATCCACCTCGTTTCCGTTCACTGCCGCGTATCGACGATTAATCTTTCCATATTCTCCCGGCCGAGACGAAAGGCGTACCCCGCGGGACCGGGCCGAGGCTTCTCCCGCGAGTCCCAGAGAATTTAACGCAATCACGCAAAAATTCTTTCGGATTGACGCACGCTTGTCATTCGCGATGCGCCCGCGCTCTCGTTATGATTTATCGTGGCTTTATTAAAAGCAGCCACGGCCGCAGAAAGGCCGATAGCTCCGAGAGAGCGGAGAGATTTTTTTCGGTTTTTTTTTCCACATGAATATTTGACACTCGCGAGAACTCATCATTCTTCCGGCGCGCGTGAGGAGCCGAACGCTTTCACAGCGGCCACCATCGCCCTATCCGCGCAGCAACGTGCGTGACTAATGATCATTCTGTCTCGCGCGCTCGATATTCCACGCGCGGTTCCCGCGCGCAACCCGCGTAACCGCGAGATAAACATGTGTCAAGAAAACTTGAAAAAAGAAGAGAAAAAAGAAAAATGACAAAAAATGAGGGAAAAAAATGAAAATTAAATAACGAGTAGGGAACAACGTGTCGACGAGAGAATCTCGTGTACCGGCGGCGCGAAGTCCTTCGTTATTTATAAACTTAACATTTAGAAACCTCGAGCTTCAGAAACCAAAACGCCTACTTCCGGCTCTCTCGTCCTCTTCTCCTTATTTTTTCCTCCATCATCAAATTTCTCTCTAGCCATAGTTCTTGAATAGAAAAATCATCAGTCAGCCAACTTCACAAGTACGACCGTTCAATTTTCTTTACACACGAATAATATTTAAAAATAATATTATCACGAAATTGCGTTCGAAAAACTTTCTTTACCGATGAATCCTTAAATTTATTTTCCTTAAATTTATTTTTTTCTCAACTGTCAGATTCAGAAAAATGATATTTCTTATAACAACTGTTTCGCTAACACGGCAAAATGGTAAGCTATTGCGCATCAAAGGGTTAACAATCGTAAAAAAAAAGCAAAACTTTTCCGTTTAAAAAAAGTCCCGGCGCCGATCGATTGTGAGATAAATTATTGTTCCTTAATTTTCTTTTACAATTATTGGATTCAAAAAAACATGAAGAAATTTTATTTTTTTGCTACAGCTTTTTCGCCAAGGTGACAAAATGGTATTCCATTGAGTGTCAAAGGCTTAATAATCTAGGCAAAAATAAATCAAAACTTTCCCATTAACAAAAAAAAAGACTCGCGACAGATCGATTATAGGATGAATTATTGGACTTTGCGCTAATATCCCCGAAAATTCCAATAATGAAAATTCCGTTCCACGATGCTCTTGGGTCCTGGGGGGCCATAATTGATGTTGCTGTATCTACCACAAGAGTCTCGGGTCTCGCTCTAGCGCGGTAAAGAATATTATTAGATGAGAGTGATGAACGACTAGGAGAGGGAGCCATCGGGGTTGATGCAGGCTATCCAGTAGACCGAAGAGCCAGAGAGCAAGGGATGACGCGTAGACGTCGCTGGTCTGTAGCTGTGGTTACGGAAACACTTTGCTGCGAGACAGGGGCGTCGGGACGCGTAGGTTCGTCGTTGTCGCGTAACGATGAAACGACCGAGAATTATTTGATGCCTGGGCATTCTCGTGAAGAGGCTGCAGCGCGCGGGTTGCTGCGGGACCGAGAATACACGTAACCGAGAACGTTCGAGGGAGATGAAGGAAGAAACCCCGATGAACCATTTGGAATAATAGAATACCATTTGCCATTGTGTAATGTACGTGTATCATTCAGGTTCTCCTTCTCCCGACTCTCGGCCACTTCTCCCTTCGCGAGATAGAGTGAACATCCTTATATGTATACGTTCGTACATATCTATTATATCTATAGATATGAAATTCTTTATATCAGGTGGTGGGAAACAGAAGGGCGTATGAGAGATCATTTAAGACGTAATAGGGTGTGGAATAGAACTTTATCCTTCTCTGCGGTGGATATATTATATATTATATCTATGAATATGACATTTTTTATACTGGGCGGTGAGACAGAGAAGGGCGTATGACGGACCATTTAAGACATTCAAGACTCAGCGGTGGATATATTTTATATATTGTATCTATGAGAGAAGGTGGTCGTTGGTACATTTGTGTGGTTCTCAAAAACACAGAATTAAAAACGCAAATACACTAGGACCTCGATATATCAGTTTTTACAAAAATAAAATAAGTCGGACATTGGCAATTACCGAAATAAAAACATTGTTTTTTTTTCGGCTCGACAAAAATGTTCGCCTCGTGTCAAACAGCTCGCTGGTAACTAACGAAAAAAATGCTTCATACATTTTCTTCTAGTACCCATGCCCAGCGTACTACGCAACATACTAACGTAATATATTACATGAATGAGTGTGACTCGACCTGAAACGCTCAAATTTAAAAGCCACGTAACAATAGCTCGTAATTGTTTAGCTGAAGAATTCTCCACAGCCTAAATAGCTCGTAGTCGCGCATAATAGAAGTCGAGAGTTTCCCTCTTGGATACCAAAGGCGATCCTTTCGTGAGCGTGAAAGCGAGAGGCTGCTCCGTGAGATTCCGGGAGAAATCCCAGTGGTCACGTTTTCCTTCGACCCGGTCAGATTCTACGGTGACGCTGCATATGACAAACTCCCCAACGTTTTTCTATAGGTGAAAAAATTCGTGGGTTTGCTGAAGAAAAAAGAACTTTTGAATTTTACAAGGATGCATTTTTTTCGAAAATCGTCAGTTGCACGGTATAAATGGTGGCATGAGAATGGCACAGATTATCAAAGATTCACAAAGATTAACTTTTGTTTGTAAAGCTACAGCCCGATGGTGCGATCGGAAAATCAACAAATAAAAAATCGTGGATGTTTGTGGACAATATAACTTGTTGTAAAAAGTACAAACATTTTTCACTCTCTAAATCATCAATTTACCGTCATCTACGTACATCCTCAACAAAAATATACATTTTTTAATCCCAATCTCTCAACTACAATGACAATAAAAAAAGTTATAAAAACAATCATTTGTGTTCATACCCAGTGACCGAGTAATTCAGTCAAGGTAAACCATGACTTCTCATCGAGCGCGCATAATATAGCATTCATGAGCTGGTCGTCCAGGATGGATAATAATTTCTCTGTGATAATTAAAATCCCGGGAATAATCCACTGGCCGCCAGTCAAAAGAGTTTCATTTTTGTTTACTGGGTATTCTACGATCTGTCTCTATACCTATATACGCGTATAAAATAAAGTGTATATAAAAAAGGAGGATAAAGAGGAATGCGTATATAGACACAGTACACAGCGATAACGGTTCGAGCGGGATAAAGTTTTTCGAGTCACACGTTCCACAATGGCGTATCGGAGTTGGCCAGCGTCCGTCGGCGTCTTTCGAACAATAAACGCGGCGAAAAAAAAAATGAAAAATAAAAAAAAATAATCCGAGTGGAAAAATAGAAATCGGACGGGGGCGAAAGCGGGGCTGCAATGATGATGCCGGCGCTGCTGCTTATGATTGTGCTCGACGCGACGAAAGACCACTGGCCCGTCGCCCGCAATAGAAACGTCATAATGGGTGTAGAAAAGAGTGGAGGCCGCATGCGATCGAAACAATGCGGGAACGTCGACGAGACCATTGTCCTCCACTCGCGACCGCGTCACTCGTAGTCGTCGTCGTCTACTCTCTGCGGATCGTTTGATGCTGCGACAACGTCGGAGAGCTCTGTCCGTATCGAAAAGCTCGCCGTCGCTCCCCGACACCATTAGACCAGACACTTTTTCCCTATATACTGTTTTATTCTTTTTTTTTTTTTTGCTATTTATACTTTAGTCTTCCTATTGTAGCATTTTCCAAGAATCTCGGTCACTGCACTCTGCCGGCAGACTCTTTGATGAATTAACCCACCTGCGAGCAAATGATAGTTGTGACAGTGAAGTTGCAAGCTTTTTTTTCTTCTTTTTTTTTGCCAAACTCTCTACTTAATAGACGTGACGGGAGAGACGATGTAAAAATATATTTTTGTACGGCACGAGGTCGGAATGAGGATGAATCGAAAACTACGCCGTGGATTATAAATTTAGGGGAAGTGGGTATAAATTATTATTGATAATATTATTATTCAATTATAATATGTCACTCTTGAACGACTTTTAGTTCCGTGATATTAATTATCCTTAATGCTCTTTAAATATTAACCTTATATTCGAGTAAGAAATAAAATCTCTTCCTTGTATTTCTGAACCCTCTTTTCCGATCGAATAAAAAAAAATCGGCCGAATTATGAAAATTACATTTTAAATAACCCGAATCATCCCCCTTTCGCCCGGCTTTCGCCCTCGCTAAAGCAAACGCGCGGAGAGTGGTACCTGTTTACTGTTGTCCCTCGCGAAGAGCGCTAGTCCGAGCGCCAGAGTGCCCGAAGAGTACCGAGCTCGAAATCCTAAGTACACAAAGTCATCGTCCTCGGTCCCCGCGGGTGCCAAAGCGTTATTCGCCTTGTGCCCTCTCCCGCTTTGCCTACCTTTTTCCGTGAGCCGACTTGCGGTCTCAGAGGAGGACGGTGAAGTGCGGACACGTCGGATTCACTTTGGCTCGCTTTTCGGTGAAGTGACGGTGCGAACGAACGAGAGGCAAAGGAGAACGGAAAGGGGCCGGCGGGAGCGCGAGAGGGAGAGCCGATTCCCCGTCGAGCCGATCGAGCGGACAGGTGCGACGATTTTTCGGGGGACGCGCCTTTGGCCCGTCGCACACTCGCCGAAAACACACGGGGCGGCTTCTCTCGCCTGCATGCCCGATGTGTATACCGAGGGAGCCCTTTACCACCGGACAGGATGGTTTGTTTGCCCGACGAGGAACGCGTTCGCTTTGGAGACGGGAAACGAGAGAAATGTATATATGTATATATGTATGTGTGTATAGGCCGTTTTCGTGAAGGGGATGATGATTCACACTGGCCAGTGAAAGCCTCACTAAACTACGAACAATGGAGCACAATACTACTGGAGCAAGTATAATATAGTGGGTATAATAGAATCGCTACTATAGCAAAATCGTCGGCGTCACGAATTTGGAGAAGCTTTCGATACGGCACTCGAGGACGTGTCGAAGGGCGAAACGATTATTCGATGCAATGGGAATGCTTTTTATTTGATTTATTTTTTGTCATAGTTATGAAATTTATTGGTGTGTGTGAAATTGTTAAATGGGGTAATGCCAGAATTTAGTCGGAAGGGAGTTAGTTAATTAATAGTTGATGTATTTATTTTGTGAGAGACGGGACTTTTTTTGCTGGGAGCGAATCCAGTCGCTTTCCGTTGTTTTCAACAGGACTATCGATATTATTTATGAATTTGTTTCTCTGCAATTTAAAAAGGTTTGAATTTCGGGGTTGTATTACGATTCTTTTATTTTAAGTTTTTTTCGACCTATTTTTTCAAGAGAATATAAAAATTGTCCATTACCGATCTCAAACTATTCTCGCCGATTGTGCTGATTGAAATTTAGATGAATCGACTAAAGACGCATTCATTTATTAATCAACCATTGGCATTAATAAACGGAAGGGCGATTATAGAAAAAACTACAATTATTATTATTCGAAGCAAAGGTTGTGCTTACGCATTTATCGACGGCTCATAATAAAAAGAGCGCACCTCCCAAGTTCAAGGTCTTAAGGTTACACCGCTTAAGGTCTTTCGATCCCCAGCCGCCGATTTAATCATTTCTGCCCTTGAGTTACTTAATTTTTATTTATTTTTTTATCTCCACTGCAATAAGAAAAAGAAATTGACGAATGATACGGGCGCGCTTTTAAAGGTCGGGTTTCAAAGGAGGCCAAGCTGACGCAGGTTCGTTTGGCCTTGCAGAATTCGTTTCTGTATGGCGTTCAATATGCTCGTCTATCGCGCACCGAAAGCGCATCGGAAATCTTTTATTCGCACTCGGATGATATTCTTTTCATTGACGAACGCAATCGATCGTCTCGCGATTCCGACGACGCGAGGGGATGCGAAAGATCTTTTTCGGCACTTCGGCCTTCGACGAGATTGACTGAAGGATCCATTAGCCATTAAGCCAATTTCTCGCACGAACATCATCGCGTCTGGACTTTTGTCTCGAGATTGAACAATGGAAATCACTTTTCATCCAATGCTAGAGGTTTCGTTTTTTTCGGGAGACCAATTTTTTTTTTTTAATGGCGAATGTGTTCCGTTTTGTTCATATTCCCAAAACTACGATATCGGCGCAAACATCATGCAAGTTAAAACGAACCGGAGAAAAAAACAACCAAACGAAGCGTGCAAAAAAAAATAACCGAAAGGTATTGAGCCTTTGAAGCGCTGTGCTCCATATGCGGAGCTTGTGCTGAATTTTAAAAATAAAAAATAATCATAAAAATCCTTTGAAAAAAGCCCCATTGGTGATGTTTCGACGAGTCGTTTGAGAGATACAGTACTTTAACGAGGCAGCGGCGATATACTGCCGTTAGCAAGCAGCGAAAATGGGGGCGGAAAAAAATGAACGAAGTACGAGTCCTGTAAAACAGACTGGAACGAAACTAGCAAAAATAATAAAAAATAATCTGGCATATATTTAGCTGAAAATAAAACGAAACTGAAACAAATAAATAAAACGAAATAAAATGATTCTAAGAGGAGAAACAGGAAAATGGGATGCAGGAAAAAAGTAAAGGGGAATAATAACAACGGTAAGGACGGAAAAACCGGCGAAAGGTGAATAAAGCCACGCTATATGAATGTAAAAGAAAATCTACACTAAAAAAAATCTTATGAAATTTAATGTACTGGACTGGGAGTTTTTATGCAAAAAGTGGTATATTCAATTTCATGTACGATTGTGATTCGTACATGAAATTAAAAAATCAATAGCGATACATAGTAAAAATAAAATTAAATAATCAGCTTAGCGTGACATGTCGGAAGATAAGTTATCGGCTCCTTACTCCGTACGATAGCCGACGTTGAGAGGAGCGACTCTCACCTCCGCCCAACTCATAAATTCTCTCCAACGAGAGCATCCCCCACGTTACTCGTATACTCCCGAAGGCCCGTTTCCTCCAAAACGCCGATAGACCGAGCCCTCGTCTGGTTTCGTTCGAGGCCGGGAACGAACCGGAGGAAGTAAGTAAAGGGTGTAAAATTGAGTGCACCCGTGAGTGTACCAATATTTGAGAAGCACTCTCATTCGGGTGGAGTTATGTGCCAAGTCGTCGCCGTCGTTGGTTGGACCGGTGTGGCCAACTCTGCCGTCGCTCTCTTCAGCTTCGAGCTCAAAGAATTACCCACTGCCTTACATTCGTTTTAATACTCTCATTGTGACTTCAAGTTTGCCGTTTCGTCGTTTGTCGGGGACTTCACACGACCGTTACACTGCTAAAAACAGCGGCGAAAAACCGCTGACTTTTTTATTACGTTTCCTGACAAAATTATAACATTGTTTTTTCTCGTCTAAAATTGGAAGTAATAATGCCGATGGGGATAATCAATTAATTAACGGAGCTCCGAATTAATTACTGTTAAAATACATCGATATTCGTACAAAATACTTCGACGTGAATGTACTTAAATTTTCAAAAATACACTTTTGATCTCAATACCTAGTATTTGAAAAAAAAAATATATTCTTCGTATTTTGATTCTTCATGAAGAAGGCTTTGGTCAATTTTCAGGCAGGGCTATTGGGAAGGCAAGGCTTGGCGGCAAGGCTCTTTCCCTACACTCGGCCATTCTCTCCCTAGGAATTTTTAAAAAATTCCAATTTCCCTGACCATTAAAAAAGTGTCCTGAAATTTACGCGTTTTCTTTCATTATTTACCTCCGTTCTCATTTCCGCTTCTCCGATATAGTTTTAAAAAAATGTATTCACCACGTGCGCAAGAATCACATGTCGGCTGTATAGTTTCCCTTTTACTTGGCCCTAGAGTTACTTCGCTCGCGGCCAGGGGAGCAAAGCGGTGGTATTAGTAGAAGTACGAGATGTGTATCGAGCGCGGATCGCGGGGGTCAGCGATCGGGAGCACCTTTGCCTACCTATATAGTACCGGCATGGCCGAGTTTGTTTGAGGAAGATTTAAAGATCTTCCCGTGGGGAGCGTGACTCGACTTTATTAGAGGCCGCCAGAGCCCGGCTGCAGAAAAGGCAGAAGCGAAACAGCGGGACCAGAAGCAGAAGCAAGGCAATCTCAACCCTGCGGCCTTCCTCAGGCAGTATATTTTTATTTATTTTTATTTTTATTTTTTACCTCGTCCCACCCCCGATGCATATACGCCCGCTTATCTTTATGACTCTGGAGCCCCTTTGATTGGATGCTCGTAACAACGAATACGAGAATCGCCTTACTACTCATCGCCTATTGACTAAGGAAATGCCGAAGAACAAGATTTAATTATAACGCGACTCCGCGTCTATGTATAACATCGTGGATGGATAATACGTGCTTGGGTGAATGACGCGAAGTTTGCATTCAATAAATATTCTATACAAGCAGTTACGTATCCATTGATTATGGGAGTAATTCAAAGCACGATTGAGTACCGCGCGGCGCGCGGGTTCGCGATAGATGCACTCGAGCGGACAGTCCGGCGTGTGAGATCGAACATATGAATAACCAATCAATATTTTTTTTCTTTTAATATTTTCGACATTGACATTATAAATCGTAGTGTGGAGAATTTTCACAACGCAAGGTCGGGGAGTCTTTTTTTAAATCATTTTTTTCAGACTCGGAGAGAGACGGCTGTAATTTTTTATCTTGGGTCGCGTAAGTTACGAAGAAAATAGCAAAAAGCGAGGAAAGAATGAACAGTAAATGATTAGTTCGTCGAGCAATTATTAATTTGTCGAGTATTAGAAAAAAAAATCTAAAAATCGTTGAAAAGCCGTGAAATTTTATTTTTATCTCCGAATAAAAAACTTTAAAAAAATGATTTAAAAAAAACCCAAAAAAATTATTATAAAAAAAAAACAAAAAAAATTGCCCAAAGACCGTAGCGGCACTTTGGTTTTATTGACAAAAAAAAATGATTACAAGTGCTGTACGAGCTTCCACTCCATTCGTGCGCTCTCCTCAACGTCGTAGCGGGGTTTTCGATAGGTCTCTCTTCTCGGAGCGTTACGTTAGGCGGACTAATGACCAACATGACTGTCCGTGGGTAGATACCGGTTCTCCGCGCGAGGACTCGGCAAAGCTCTGCCCGAAAGGAAACCCGACAGAGCGAGAGGGAACTATGGGAAACGTGGAGAAGAAGGAAGCTCCGCGAAGTCGCGGACGAGAAAGAAGAAGAAGAAGAAACAGCGGAGCGAGCCTGCGCGAAGCACGAGAGAAAGAGAGATCAGTGCATCGGATGAACGAATGCACCGGGTACGGGCTGCAAAGCGGAGAGATTTCTCGATGAGGGCGCCACTTTCCCGACGCCCCTTCGAACAATTTTTCACATTATGCTTACTTCCTTTAAAAAAATTATTTTTATTTAAAAAATTGTTTACTCTTGGATAAACCGTCTTAGTGGGAAGAAAAAATGCTCACAATAAAAAAGAAAATAGATAGACAGATCTTTATTTATTTATAGAAAGATAGATAGATAATAGAGATAGATATTTATTTCTCTATACCCTTTAAGGTTTTTTACTCGATGCTCCACCGCCCCCCCCCTTCCTCTCCCTATACATATCCCCCTTATCTAGTAATTTCGTTATACTCATCACACATCACTTATGTCACTTATCGTTCATCTTATCCTTCTTCCAATTTCTTTCTTTTAACCAATTTTCAAATTGTCTGACATATATTCGCAAAAATCAATCACAGGCCCTCCCTTCGATTATTCATTTATTAATAGTCGCATGTCTTCTTTCCTATTTCATTCCCCATCCAGCTTTGTAAACTCTCCACCACTTCTTTTCTCATCTCTCCTTTTCGTTTCTCACACTCACACATGTGTTTTGAACTAAGGAAAAAATACATATACTAAAAAATAAGAAATAAAAAATACACCTTAGAAAAAAATATACATATATATATTTATTTATTTATTTACATGAAGCTTGCTAAATTTCCACCTCTTCTTTTCTTGTCTGTCTTTTTGCTTTCTCTCACTCACAATTATGCTGTGAGCTAAAAAAAATGTGTGTATATTAAAAGATAACAAATAAAAAAATACACGTATATATATAATACATATATATATATGAAGCTTGTTAAACGTAGCGAGACGAGAGTTTCTTGGCCGCGTTATAGTGGCAATAGTGTCGAGCGGTCTGGCCCGAGGCCGGAAATGGAAAGTCCCTGGATCGTAATTCAACGAAGCACTCACGCTTTTAAAAGCCCATTCGCTGCGACGAGAAGGAGAACGACGTTTTTCACCGTGGCGAATGGGCATATCGTCGGGTATTACGCGCGACATTTTTCGCCCGAGCTTTATCGAGAGCTTCGAGCGAAATAGCGTTATCTCGATGCCGGGGTGGTGCGGAGGACGGAAGCAGCGACGACGGCGGGCAAACATATTCACCTCGGCGTCGGTTGTCGCTCGTCTCGTAAACGAGCGAACGCGAAGTTTCCTCTGATCTTCGGTGCCCCTCTGGCTCCAGCTCGGAGCCGACGGGAAGAGAAAGAGAGCTTCGCGCTAAGTGAAATTGGCAATAATTAATCTCCGGAAAGCTCGGATATCGCAGCCGTCACAAACACGTGCCCAGAGAATTTTCTTTGATCTTTGACAAAGTATTTTCGTGAGTTTCGTAATTTTCGTACGGTTAATTTACATAATTCAATTTTTATCGTGCCATTTATCGTTCAAAACTATTCGATTCAATTAATCGGTAAGATTTAAGGGTTATACTAGAAAAAAAAAATCTACGGAGAAAAGAAACAAAAATGTTACGATAGCAATCGTAAATTTTAGTGCCAAATATTTTTTGGCCCGTTGGTCATTCGTTGAAACTAAATTTCTAGACTCGAACTCCATCGAACTCGCCCACCCGGCAAAAAGCAACTGTAAAGTCGGAGACTTAAAAAAATTTCATGACTGACAATTATTTTTTAATTTTTTAATTTTAATGAAACAAAACAAATCGTGAACATTCTCGGGCAGAAAACAATTATAGACCGTTATCGCTCCCTAAACTTCATAGAACGACAGATTCACGCGTTCGAAGCCGAGAACAAAAACAGTGTCTAAAAAAATGTTCGACAAAATTTCCGTGCTCGCCTTAAAAACCGCGAGTCAGTGCGCGAGGCGAGTAAAAAGTCGACGCCGAAAGAGTCCGACGCCGGAAGCGCGTTGCCCGCGGAGAGCCTCGCGCGACGGGCAACGTCAAAACGGTAATCCCCATTCGGTCGATTATCTGCATACTCGGAATCGTGCTCTGAAACCTGTGAATTCGTTTTCTCGCTTGTGGGAAGTATCCGTGAAAGGCGAGGAAAATAAAGAGCGGAAAAAAAAATGGCAAAAGAAAAAAAGGCAAGAAGCACAAGCAAGCAGTAAGGCAGGGAGGTTTGGAACGATCACGCGAAAGAGGTAAACGCCGTAGTGATCGGTTCTCGGCTTACTGCGAAGCCCGGAGCCTCTCTCCTCGTCCCTCGGCGAGAGAAACGGAGATCTCGCCGTTTCCTCCTTCGTACACGGTTGTGCGAAGCACAGCTCCGAGCTCGAGAGAGGAACGACGATCACCCCCGTGCGAACCCTCGCCGTCCACTCGGCGTAATAGACGAACCGAAGGCGGCACGGCAAGAGAGAAGCCCGTGGGGATCGTGAGCGTGAGGCGCTGGCGGCGAGAGTGGGGGAACCCCTTCCCCCACCCCGAGGCCGTCGGTCTCGGGTGTCTCCGCCGGTCCTCGGGCGGCTCCGGCGCCCCCGACGGGCACCGCGGAGGCCCGAGACGCGACACGAGCGGCCGCGACACTCCACTCGTCCGACAGACGCGTCCGCGACTCCAGCTTGAAAGGTAGCGTGTTTCTCGTGGCTTCGTTCACGTGTCCTACGCAACACCGCACGACAGGGTCGGAGGGAGAGTGCCGGAGAGAGCTGTGAAGCGCGCGGATAAAAAGCTCACCGTCGATAGCCTCGTCTGTGGTGCTCGACGGAAACTCGTATTCTCTGTTCCGACATCGCGGAACGAATGGATTATAGACGAGAAAACGTGGAATTTGTGTGAATTTAAAAAAAACGAGTATATATATATATAAGAAATTAATCTGAAAATCAGTGACTTGGATTTAAAAAAAAGTGTTTTGCAGAGGAAAAGAAAAATTGCATAAAAGTTCCGAGGGATAAAACGAAGTGTGGACGCGTGTGACGAGTGACCGATCGGAAGTATTCGGGATAGTTCGAGGATCCTGCGAGAGAGTCATGGGAAGCCGGCTCGTCGACCGACGGATTAACACTCGTAGCGGCTAACAAAAATTCCGGGGCGCAAACGCCAGTTCCGACTGGTCACGACTTTTCTACGAAATTTTTTTTTTTGCCGTAACTTTTTTTCGTTCCTGCTGTTTTTTTTTTCTTTTCGAACCCGGAAGCTCGGGGAGAAACGTTCTTTCGAAGACTCGCAGCAGCGGTCAAGCGACGCGACGAAAATGCGAGGCTCAAACTCGCGACTGGGATCCGCGGAAGCATCTTCGATCGTTCGAGCGTTATAAAAACAAGAATTAAAAAAAACGAACGATTCAGAGTCAAAGGGAGGCAAATTTTTTTTTTGTTATTAAAAAAAAATTGGACTAATGAAAGGCGCGACGAGTTGCCCGTCGTTCGCTGAACGAGACACGCGGCTCGACGGCGTTCGCGAAAGCCATCGGTGTCGTCGGTGCGAGCGCTCTTCGACCGCCAACCCACCAACGCGGAGCAACCCTCGGGCATTCTAAAACTGACAATTCTTCCTGGATTTCTTAGCTTCGTTTTCTTCTTTTCGATCGAAAAAAAGAAAAAAAAATATACAGTGAAAAGTGCGAAGGTGAAACAGCGGGATCAAAAAAGAAAAATCCGCTGATCCGGAACGATCGAAAAACGGAAGTTTTTCGTTCTAGCCCGACCGGAAGTGCCCGCGGACGTCGAGCCGTGAATCGTGAATTTGCACCGAAAGTGAATCGTCGGCCCATCGAGGATCATTGGCGGTGAAACAAAAACACGATTTTTGGATATTGCGAGTTTGTTTCGTTAGTTGTTTTTCTTTTGTTTAATATTGTTTGTTTTCCTCGGAGATTTTCGTACTCTTCGAAAATTCTCGAGGTGCGTCGATCCAACGAAGTGACAAAGAGATTCGTTTTTTTTTTGTGGGTAGTTTTTTTCGTTCTGTTATTTCGGGTGACAAGTAACGAATAAGTGATTGGTCGGATGGTTAAAAGTGCTCGGGAGTGTGAATGTGGCCGTTTTGCAGTGGTGCTGGAAGGTGGTGGACGAAGAGAAAGAGTACAACGACGGCGACGAAATTTCGGTTGACGCGAGTGGTGCGCGGGTTTTTAAACCGGGCACGTTACGACGGTAATACGTGTCGTTATTATTACGATGGTTTCCCCGTCTTTCGTGACCCTCGTGTTCCTCGTGTGCCTACAAACGGTTCTACTGTCGACAGTGAGCAACTGTGCCAAAACTATCAGCATGTATTGGAACACGACGAATTCCATGTAAGTGTTTTTTTATTTTTTGTTATTAAGACTTTTCGACTCGGTGAACAAAATTCGTGAAATTTCGAATTCTTTGTCGCTTCGAGACGGCAAGCTTTTCGATGGATTTCACGAATCTAGGAAACATCAAATTACCGAGTGAGAGCGGGAAATCGAAAAATTCCAAGTTGCTTTTACGGAGCTGGATATTGTTTTGAGGAACATTTGAAGGATTTTTTTTTTTACTAAGTACGAATCATCTTTTCGTAGATGAAAGTTTTATCTCTACGCTGATGGATTTAGAGTCGTTTTTTCTAAGCCCGTATTGGGCAAAATAACAAATGTTCTACGATAGTGGATAAAAAATAAAAGTTCGTTCGGGTAGAGTCGACGGAATTGTGTTGAAAGCTCGAGAGACAATGATAAATTTTTAGCGACGCGTAAGCGAACAACCGAGGCTCTCGGGTGACTTCGATGCCAGGTCCGGCGAGGTAGCCGCCGCGCGATACGCGCAGGTAGATTGAGCTCACTCGGCTTATCGGGATACGCGAAATGGGAGGAAAATAATTAATTTTTTTTATATACTAATTTTAAAAAAATCAAAACGCGGGATATTGAAAAGGTCGAAAGAAAAGGCGATTTAGAAAATTCGAGAAAGTAAGAATTCTCTTGAGCGAGTTCAGCGAGCACTCCGGCAGCCTGTCGGTTGCCGTCGGATCGAAGACTCGGCAGCGCTCGACCGAAAAGACTGTCCCGGGACGCAAAATAACTCTCAAGCGCAAAAAAAATAAAACATTTCGATTATTTTTTTTACTCGTTACAATTATAACAAAAATAATTTAACGATCGAAGTACGATTAAAGTTTACGGTTCTGTAGTGCGATTCACGCAAAGTCGATGCGAGGCAGAGATAGAAAAACTCGCGAGCCGTCAAATTATCGTCCAACTCGAACTAATTTCCGTGCGACGAGGATAAGTTCGTTGCACCGCGAGACGATTTGGAAACAAACATTTGAGACTGTGAACGTCGGGACAAATTTGTAAAAAAAAAATTATTTCGATTATTTTTTTTTACTCGTTACAAGTAAGAAAAATAATTTAGCGATCGAAGTACGATTAAAGTTGACGGTCCTGCAGTGCGATTGACGCAAAGTCAATCGCTGCGAGGCGAAGAGAGAAAAACTCGCGAGCCGTCAAATTATCGTCCAACTCGAATTACTTTCCGTGCGACGAGGATAAGTTCGCCACACCGCGAGACGACTTGGAAACAAAGATTTGAGACTGTGAACTTCGGTACAAACTTGCGAAAAAAAATTATTTCGATTATTTTCATTTTACTGGTTACAAATAAGAAAAATAATTTAGCGATCGAAGTAAGATTAAAGTTTGCAGCTCTCCAGTGCGATCGGTGGAAAGTCTATCGATTAAATTATCCATTGAATCATTGTACAACGCGAATTCCTTTCCGTACGTCGAGGACAAATTTGTTACGCCTGGAGACTTGTAAACAAACATTTGAAACGGTAAACTTCGGTACGAGCTTGCAAAAAATGAAGGAAAATAATAATACAACGTGAAAGAAAAATATTGAGATAGGAGAGTAGGAAACATGGAAATGTGAATTATATTTATATGAATTCTGAATCACACCGAGTGTAATGTAAAAACGAACGAACGAAACTGGAAAAAAATGACGCTTTCTCACCGGTTCTGCACTTTTTCACTGTACGCGCTGTCTCGTCAAAGATTATAAATTCGAATTCAAATTTGTTGGTTTTTCGTGTTTATGTGAAATTAATTTTCCGCATTTTTAGTACATAAAAACGATCGACCATTTAGCGCACACTGAAAAGTTCATGCAAACACTCATCGACAGTTCCTTGCCGAGGCAATTCATTTTTTTTTAATAAAAAAAAATGGAAATGTTAATTAAAGTTCATGCGAATTGCAACAAGCGTTAGGTCGACGCTCCTTATTCATGCATCCGAGTGCCCGTGTAGGCAGTTAAAGGTCTAAAATACACGACGTCGAGGGGAAAAAAGTGAAATAAAGTAAAATTAAATCTTGCAATTATCACGAGTTTGGAATTCCATATCAAGGCCGGTCGTCGAACTTACTCCCCGGTAGAGTACAATCTAATCTGCACATTCTCGGAGAAGCCATGGGAAATGCAAATCTCAATAGTTTCGTTTTTTTATTGATTTTTTTTTTTTTCTCGAGATGGATTTTCAGACCAGCCATTCGTGTATAGTTAACCGATAGTCGGTTTTACCCGCGGCGGGAGTTCTCGACGCTCCGGCGAGATACACTATTAATGTATTTATGCACGTGGCGTACCGAATCCGGGCGTGCGTTGACCGGTTCGACTATGTAGGTATTTATTGTAAATTCCGTAGTCGCTTCGCGATTGATGTAAATCGCTCTCGCGTATAAAGACGATTTCGTGACGAGCCTACAGAAGTCTCGGAGCTCCGCACTTTGGAAATAACGAAACTTTTTTTTTCGTTTTATTTTTCTTATCTTCCATTCTTCCGTGACAATGGAATAGAAATCAGCTGGTGTCGAGTAGCGATGGAGTCACAGGTATATTTACGAACGGGAACGGCTCGGGTGATTTGAGGATGCGAGACGTACGACGTCTTCGTACCGGCGTCGCTGGATCGAATTCTCTAATCTGGCAAAACATTTTCTTTTTTTTTTTTGCTTTTTTTTGTACATCCGCCTCGATGGAAATTTATTCCACTCACAACTCCCCAGAGACGTGAAACTCGGATAGGGCGAATAATGGATTGCATTAATCGGAAGGTGAAAACAATGTCACGAACCAATAAACGTTTCCATGAAATAAAATAAAATTAGAAAATTGTAAAAAATTTACTAATTTTATCATAAGTATATCAAAGAGTTTTTATTTCTATATGGAAATGGAAACGTTGGTAGGGGAATAAGATTCCTTGAATGAACCGAGCTGAAACGTAACATTATTCGTGACTATTGTTCTTTCGAGAATTAACTTTCCCAACAATGTCCACAAGCATGCAAACATTTTTTATCGCCCAATGAGTTCAAAAAAAAGGTTAATCACCTCAATTCCTTTTACCTGCGTTTTCAGCTTTTTTACCTTCAACACCTGCATTGAGCTCTCTTCACCGAAAATCTCTCGAAAAAATGTCGAATCTGTAGAAAAATCCATAGTACAGCCAATCGCCGATACTGCACTAAAATGTCTCCACTGTCAAACGATTCTCCATCCCAAAAAAACAAAACCTTATCTTTCCCCTAATATAAAAAAAAAAAATTCCTCATAATTCGTATAAAAAAATTACAACAAAAAAATGACAAAAGTTGCAAATTTCGATAACAACGGTTTCTCAACCAGTACAGTTAGGGTACAACCGATCGCCCGTCCGACCTCGCAGCGAAGGGCGTTTCTCCTCAACCGGCGTGCCAGTGCTAAGAACTTAAAAAAAGAAACGCGCAAAAAAATGCCCAATGAAATAAGAAGAACAAGGATGGCACGACTGCCGCACGTAGACATTTACGAGTACGCAGGCAGCATTTTAATACGTCCTTGAACCTCCGAACCTACAGGCGGTTGTGTAGCGTGTAGAGAAGTAAACCTGACCAAGAGAAGAGGGTATATAAAGAAACTACGAGATCTCCGCAGCAGCAACAGCAGCAGCCACGGAGAGTCCTCGGCTGCGAGCGGAGAAACTGCACCTCGGCACAACAGCCCTCACCCGGTACCAGACTCGAGTAGGACTGTGTCTTCTGTACCGTCGACTATAACCGGGAACCTCGCCTTTTGGCCTTCTCCTTCTAACCGTGCGGAGACCTCCTCCCCGGGTATATTCCTCACGTTTAAAATCCGCATATTCCCATTCGATTTCGTTAGCTATTCGTGTATGCGTCCCGCGGACAAGGAGAGAAACCCGAGAGGACAAACGGCAGGCGGAGTCGACGGTAGATTCTCCCGAAGAAATACCGACAAATTTTTATCGAACAATTCGTACAAAGAGCCTCATCGCGCGCGGACGGAATGGACGGAGGAGCGGGGAAGAATAAAAAAATATCAAATTCTCGCTGGCTATTCTTCGAACATTTTTCTTTTCATTTGCACCTTTTTTTGCGACAAGAAATGGCATTACTTTTTTGAAGAAAAATGTGAAGGATTGTGAAGGAAGCATTTTTTTTTTTTTTGAGGAACGGAGAAAAAAGACGACAAATTCTCGTTAACTATTGGTCGCGAATTTTTTACGCGTGTAACTTTTTTTTTGCACAAAAAACAGCATTTCTTTTTTGGACTTGCAGAGGATGAATATTTTTTGTATTCTTCGCGTAAGTTTGATTATTTGTTTCTCGACGGTAATCGCGGCGAGACGGAGCCCCCGTCATGTCGGAGAGAAGAAGCCGAGAGAGGAGTCCCGCGGGAACCGGAAATTGCGGGAACGTCGTAACGGCGCGCCGCGAGTTCACGCCCACACCGCACGCACGTGCACTTTCTCGCGCCCTACGGTTATGCACTTTTACACTAGCCGCTTCGTGCAACTCTTTTTTTTATTCGTGGCTCTGCCTCTCCTCGATCTTTCTCGGTAATTCGCGCGGTATTTGCTTCTCGGATCTCCCTCTGACGCCGTACTCGTAGACGAGAGTTCTCAGCTCTTAGGAATTACGTTTTGGGTCTAACTGGAAATCTCTCAAACCTCGTGTGCGTCGAGAAGGTTTTTTTTTCTGACTGTTTTAGTCTGACGAAAACACCTCGTTACCTCCTTATTATTTGTTTAAAATTGACTTGAACATTTTTTTTTTTTTACAAATTAACCGGAAGTGAGTTATCCACTTAATTTTCGACGATTTTCCCCGCAAGTTCTTCGAGTCGGTCTCGGCCCGGCTGTGTCTCGTCTCTAATTGATCTAACGTGCTGACCGGTGAATTCCCACGGCAAACCCACTCGAGATCCCCCCCTTATATCGCATGCTCGAAAAATCTCTCATTTTCCACGAGCCCCGAAAAAAAAATTCAAGGGCGCTGCGAAGAAGGAAAACCCGGCTCGAGAGCGGCTCGCAGCCCGACCACCGTCGGAACAGTCGTACGAGAGTCCTCTCCAAAATGCCGCACAGCCACTCCCGTAGAACCGCGCACCTATACAGCTCCGCGTGGTTGCAGCTGTTTCCTGTTAGAAAAGCTCCGATGCTGAGGAAAAACGGAGAAAGAACGATAAGCGGAGTCAGACGGGGTGGAGGGCACACCCTTAGCCCGAGGCTGCACATCACCCTCGTTTCTTCTTTTTCTTATTTTCCGTTTTTCTTTTTTTTTTCTCTTCTCGTTTACGCGGTTATATACCGACCACTTGGTCCCTCAGCATTAACCTTCCCGGCTCGAGCGACGAGAAAAACGCTCTGTCGAAGTGGTGTACGCGCCGGAATTCGTGTCGTGTCTAATTCTGTTTAACTATAGAGGAGTGTAAAGAACGATGCGTTGGATTGAAAGGCGAGACTCTAGAATCGAGTACCATAGGCGTTGTGGCTTAGGGAAGAATTATTATTTTGTACCCATAACAAATCTGTCCTTTAGCGGGAATGAAAGACAAGGTCAAGGTTTGCCGATTTTTATTTATTTTTGTTTATTAAGGCACGGTCGAAGTGGTGTCCGCGCCGGAATTCGTGTCGTGTCTCATTCCGTGTAACTATAGAGGAGTGTAACGAACGATGCGTTGGATTGGAAGGCGAGACTCAAGAATCGTGTAATGTAGGCCTTATAGCTTGAGCTTTTTTTTGTTTTTTTTTTCATGGAAGCAAGACGAGACCAAAGTTAATAAACTTTTTTGTATTATGATTATGGGAAATTATTAAAATCCTCGACACAGTAAATTTTCATAGTGCCGATCATGAATTTAAAAAAAACATTCAATATCTGTTCGTAAATCCAATAGACATTGTTTTTCACTGCAAATAGCCCAAATAAAAAAAAATCTTGAAGAGTTCCGCAGTAATTACCTGCGTGACAGGGTTAACGTAGGGTAAGGCGTAGTTTGAGCCACGAGAAAGACGTTTCAAGTGGATACGCATGGGAACTCGTGTCGTGTCTGATTCTATGTAATAAGTTATAATAAAGGAGTATAACGAACAAAGCATTCAATGAAAGGGAGTGGAAACACGTGACAGCAGTGTCCTGTAAGCGTTACAGGTTTTAATGGAATATAACATATTCTTTACAATACCAAATCCTTCGTCTACGGAAAAGAAAAAAAAATTATCAAATTTGCCCTGTTTTTTTAAGTTTTTCATCACTATGAAAAATCATAAAAATCGTCGACACACTAAACTTATTTTACCATCTACAATATAAAAAACTTCGCAACATCTCTCCGCAAACCCAATCAATGTTTTTTCATTACAAAGAGTATTAAAATAAAAATCTCAAAGTATTAACCTCCATAGTTTCAGTGTCAAAAAAAAAAACCTTCGAAGTGATATGCGCGGAAATTCGTGTCGTGTCTCATTCCATGTAACTATAGAGAGGTATAGCGAACGCGGCGTCGGATAAGGAGTGAGCAGGGCGGGAGGAGAAGTTGTACGGCAGGAAGGCACGGTGAGGGGGAGAGAGAGCGGGGGAAAAAGGAATACACTCGAGAATCGTGTGCCGTGTATTTATGTATTTACGTATGTATGCCTAAAGTAAATGCCGGGATAGGTTGATGTTCGCAAAAGCTCGTCCGGGAGTCTCCTCGTCGCCGTCGATGCACGCGAGCGCACAAGAGCCGCGATAACGCGATCGGCAGCGGCGCGGCGGCGGGGCGAGGAGGCGCCCGTTCGTACGTTTTACCGAGCGGGGTCACGAGCATATACGCAACCCATAAAATACATCAAATCGCGCTGATCTAGCCCGGTCAGGGAGGACCCGGGTCGTCATCGTTTCTCTCCCCCGGTTAAAACAGCGCCGTTGCGAGTCTCTCATGGGCATACGACGTATAGATACAGCGTTACACTGTATATTGTCTGTTAGCAGGCGGGAGTGTGCGGGACGAAAAGAGCCCGGCGTACTCGTCCGACCGTAAAGATTTCTCGCGTTGGATAAAATTTTAAATTAAGATTTGGTTGCGAACGCTGTGTGTAAATGTGTAAGTGTGATGGTGGGAGGGGGGAGGGCGGAAGGGGAAGGGTTGGCGAGCCCTTGAAAATCCCCCACGAGCGTGTAGAATATAATCGCGTATGTCTGAATAATCCAAGCGAGATAGGTAACGAGCATCGCCCGGATAGCCTCAAGTTGGATATCCTAATGGTCGTAACAGCGATGGTTTTTTTTTTTTGTTTTATATCGTTCGGAGTTCATTTATTTAATCGAGGGAAAGGGAGAAATCGAAATATCGAATTCGTGAAAAATCGATGCGTCACGCCCAAGACGATTTGACGGAGGTTGGATGTCCGAAATAGGGCGGATCTAGCGTGGCCGCAGACGGTAATGCGCTTCTCATTTAGTAGCAAACTGTAATCAAAACTAAAAGTAAACACATTTTTTTTCTAAATTATCATCCAATCTTTTTAATTTAAAAAATGCTTATTGTTACTCAATAACAATAAACGTAATAATAACATTTTTTGAATACCTAAAAGATTATACTTTGCTCACAATATCGAAAAATTATTTAAGTCGATATAATTAGACTACTCTTACGAAAAATGTTTATTGCAAAATAACTAAAAAAAAAAAGAGATCTTATCGAAATTTATATCTACATTGCGTCGATTGCCGGCTGGATGGTCAACGACTTGAGCGTTCGTACCCTTTCGCCTCTTCTTTCTCCGCGCGGTATCGAAGCGGGCTTCGAGGATGATTCTTCTTCTTCTTCCTCGGAGGAAGAAGAATTACGAACGGGCCGTTTCGCTGCACGACTGTGCAAGAGTGCCGCAGACCCTCATTCGATTAGTTCCTTGGTTCGCGCACGAGTTGTACGCGGTGAGTCCTCGTCGTCACCGTTCCCTGTCCGCGACTAAGGGCGACGAGTACGACGACGAGGACGACTCCGAGTACCGCGCGGCGAGAGGACACAATAGATATTTCCGCGCCGTCACACCCGGAAGACTACGGACGTGATTTCTGAGAGCCGACTGGTATCTTTACGTACGTCCCCGCGCAGTGTACGCTCCTCTCAATGCGATGAAGCGGGATAAAGAACGCACGGAAAAATCGGGGAGAGATAGACGGAGAGAGAGAGAAAGAGAGAGAGAGGGAGAGCGAGAAAGAAATAATATAGCTGTCGAGCAAACGACAAAGAGATAATAACTGCAAAAAATGAACGGACAAAAATTAAAGAGAAGCAAAGAGAGGCAAAGGACGGTGGAAGAAAATCGTGTGGAAGGAGGAACCAAGTTGTACGAGTTATACCCACTTATACGGACATATGCATGTATATTTATTTATAAATAATAATAATAATATGTATATAACAGAAAGCGTATAATTAAAACTGTATGCTTAGGAAAAGTACATCGAGAACCAAGGGACACGAGCTAAAGCGACGAGATTCACACATAAATATACATAAATGCATAGGTGCATTTATATATATATATATATGAAGAGAAATAGATAGACAGCGAGAAGGAAATAATATAGCTGTCGGGCAAACGACAAAGCGATAATAACAGAAGTTAAATAAGGATATAAAAGTCGAAAAAACAAAGCAAAGAAATGCGAAAGACGGTGGAAAAAAATCGTACGGAAGGAGGAACCGAGTTGCACGAGTTATAGCTACTTATATACATATGTATGTATATATATAAAACAGAGAGCATATACTTAAAAATATATGCTTAGAAAAAGTGCAACAAGAACCAAAGGACACGAGCTAAAGAGACCAGATACACACACGCGCAGACACACAGATGCATACGCGTATTTATACACACGTACAACTTACATGCAAAAAGACGGAACGATGAGTCGAGAGGAATGAGTCGAGGATGCTCGCCAGAATATCCACCGGCTCGTTCTCATTTGTCTTTTCGCGTTTTCGAGTTATAGACGCAAGAACCTTGCACGTAGGTATACAGATGTACGTACAGCGTTCCTCTTCGCTCGTCTCAGTTCCTTTTTTTTTTACCCAATCTTCTCTCGCGAGAATTTTTCTCTCCGTCCGCCTCGCGCCGCTGAGATCCTCGTCTCGTTCGGTGGTTCCTCCTCGTCTCGGTCACTCCCGATCCCTTTTTCGTTTCCCCGGGTATCGAGTCCGGTCAACGAGAGTCGTGCCTCACCGGCAGCCTCGCAGAAGAAGCAGCGGTACCGCTGTTGCCGCTTCATCTTCTTTCTTCCGCGTGGTTAAAGAACCCCGAGGGGTCCCTCGCGAGCTGTGGGTTTCTGCAGCGGCCGCGGCCGGGCCGGCGAAGAGGGCGAGAGCCTTTTTCAAATCGAATCCCTCATTGTCGACTGGGTAATTCGAGGAGGATCGAAATAACCCATTATCCCGTAATGAGCGGCGCATTCACGTTCCCGGGTGTTTCACCGCCACCATCGCCGTCGACGCCACCGCCGCTTTTCGTTCCCTTCGAATCGACCTTCCTCCTCTTACTCCTTCCTCTTCTTCTTCTTCTCTGCTTCCTCTTCGGCCTCTTTCTCGAGCGATACTCGTCGACCGTGATCCCGCGGCGCGTACACGCATTCGTCTCCCGGGGTACGCGGGCGCGTCCTCACTCAAATCATTTCTCCTTACCGCCGAACGAGCGGATGTACGACTTCGAACTTTCGACTTTGTCGATATAGCTCATTTGTTGTTTTTTTTTTTTTTTTTTGAAGATATATAGGGGTGATTTTTTTTAAATCGAAGTATGTGGAGAATGTTTGCTCGATTTTGAGACGTTCAGATAAATGGACAGTGAGGTTTAGGCGATGCTCATATTGCATACGTTCTGACTATTTTTCGACGAGGGTTTTACCGTTTAGATGGTAAAATTTGTAAAAAGGAAAGAAACGTTTTGAACATTAGTAATACATGGTGTCCAGCGGTCCTTGAAGTCCTTGGAGTCCTGGAATTGTCCTTGAATTTCCCATGACCATGAAAAAGTCCTGGAATGTCCTTGAATTTCACTTTATGTCCTTAAATTTTTTATTTCCCCGAAAATTTGAGTTTGTTTCATAACGTATATTTAGTTCAGTAAATATCTTTGTCCTTGTTTAAAAACGCCATGCATTTCGATGTATTTTTTCCCGCTGAACACGAATCCGCTGGCCTTCTTGGGCCTAAAGTGCAGAGCCATTGAAAATGTCGATTTTCTGCAAAAGAAATCGTTTTTTTGGGATATAAATGGGAAATATTGGGTTGGGAGTAAAATGATTGTTTTAAGACGGAGGCCAAACCGAGCCGACGAGTGTCCGAGTGCGAGAGAGACAGCGCCATAGGGTTCGTGTGAGAGCGAGCGTGAGCGGGTTTAGACTCCCCTTAAGAGAATGTGAAACCCGTTCTCAGCGTGTCTCTCTCGCTGCGCCGAGAGCGCCACGGATGCTGTCTCTCTCGCACTCCATAGTATTCCCCATGCTCTTAAGGTGAAGTGAAAGTCACGTGACGGAGCCAGGAGTGCGAGAGACATTGCGCCATTGGTCTCAATGTTGGTCAGCGAGCGAGAGCGACGGAGAACGTGTTTCACTTCACCTTAAGGGGCGTCTGAACACAGACGGTGGTTGATTGTATGTGAGAGAGACAGCGCCATGGGGATTCGTGAGAGAGAGAGAGAGAGAGAGAGAGAGAGAGAGAACAGTTTAGACTCCCCTTAAGATACACCAATATTTTCTTTCAAACATTTTATCTCGAATACAGTATCTCTACTTTATATGTATGTATGTATAGAAGCTGGCCCGGGCCTTCCCGCTGTGGCGAATATAGCTTGAAGGTGGCCCGGGAGGAGGGGTGGGGGAGGGAGGGGGGAGGAACGTATTAACCGCTCACCTCACCACCTCCTTCGTCGCTGGACCGCGGATGCTGCACCGCGAGTCCGCCAGCAATCGACGTAACAAGGCCCAGGTTCGAATCCTCGCGAGCCGCTGCTTCTGCCCGGGCTCGCGATGTTTCCTACACGACGAGGCATTTTTCAACTGTAGTGCGAGAGGCGAGAGAGTGCACATACAGTAAATACTGCGCAGAGAGGCCGATGGCGAAAGGAGTCTTATTTCGAGATCGGGAATCCTCGTTCGGTAGATGGAAGCACGCAGGGGCGTTATAATCATCCACTGTACGTACTCTGTTGTACCGACACAGATGCACACACTCGCGTACCTCACTCGGACACAAAAGACGAAGAGGTCAACTCTTCGTCTTTTTTTATTTTTGTTTTATTATTGTTATGTTTTTTTCTTTATTTATTTCGGGTGCGCGAACTCCTTTCCCAGATCTCGCGGCCCATCAATCTTCCATTTACCCTCGAAGCTACACGCCGCCGAGCATATTTACTCCCACACGCGCTTCACTGCAAAAGCGTGTCGATGAAGCGCGCCTCTTTATCTTGAATAATTTAATTGTTTAAATTTTTTTTCTTTTCGCCTCGAGCGAGATACTCGATTTGACTGAATAAATGTGAAGGTTCGTTGGTGGAAAAAATGTTGAGACAATTTTTTGAGTGATCGAAAATTACTTAAACTATTATAAAAAAAACATAATATAGCTCGAAAAGAAAGGGCACTTTTTTTATATATTATATCATAATAATCTAAATTACATACGATATAATAATATAGATTATTATTAATAATAATAATCTATAAATGAAATTACCGAATAATTTTCTTTTTCATCCGCTTCCGGTTCGATCGCCGAAATTTCTCATCCCTTCGACCGACCTCGATATCGTGTTTAACATTTGTCCGAGCCGGGGCTCGAAATTGAGTTCGAACCTCGGCCTCGGCTTCGAGCTTTGAATTATAAAAAAAAAATTGACGGCACAAATAAACGATCTCCTTGAACATTATTTTCATAAAGGGACGCGATAAGGGCCGAGGTGCTCTTCTTTTGAACGGGAAGAAAAAAAAAGTTTATTTAACAAGCATTCGCTTCGGTATCGCAACAATATAAATATGTATTATGATAATACACGGGGTGTACAAGGCGAGAAGTCGTTCGGATTTAATATTCAGAGGTTTAACATCGCGCGTGGCAAGCGCGTTGTGTGCTGTTCAACCTGCCGTCGGAACGACTTCTCCCTTGTACGCTTTAAGAGGGAAGACGCGAATTTCCATAGCCGACTGGCAGGATGGGCGCCCGGGATGTCCTCCGGGTCGGGTCAGAGCGGTTCGGGCTCTTCGCGCCGACTGCGAGCCATCCGCACGATGCGGAGTCGCCGGAGACGCCAACCGTCTTTCGCACACTCAGCGCCATCTCTCGGCGCCCGCGCGAACCTCTCCCTCCGGACAATACTTACGCGGCCTTGGCTGTCTCGGTTCTCGCCTCGCATCGGAACTTGTCCCAAAAATACATTCGTGCCGCTTGTCGGACTTTCTCACGGGACGTGCGCTTTCCTCATTACCGTTCACACGCTAATCACTTCGGATAGCGAGGATAACTCGCCGTCAATATTTTACGTGGACCCAAACAATTCTCGAGCGAAAAAATAAAAAAAAATAAAACTTCGTACGACTGCTCTTTGTTCGCTATTTTAAATCACCTGCCCACAATACTTTTTTTTCGCACAATTTCGCGAATTCGCTAAGAGATCGTCTTTCATGTAAACAAAGACTTTCGAATAAAAACATGTAGATTTAAAAAATGATAGAAAAACAAAATGAAATGCAGGTAACTCAAAAGGTCGATTAATGTTCTTTATCAATAATGATAACAATGATAATAATATTTATTTGTTGGAGGTAAAAACCTAAGATTTTCTTACACTGAGAAAAAGATTACATAGTTAAAGTGACCATTGTTGCTTTCTACTATAAAATACAATCGTCTGTGGGAATCTCTGGGTTTATAGCAAGGACAACAATATGTGATGATGGCAAATATAATTACCGTTTAAACAATTAAATACCTTTCAACGGAAACTATGTCTATAGACGTTCCCTAAGGGAATTATTCCGTACAGTAGAAATAACGCCTCAATAAAAATAGTAACATGCAACATTTTGGGCTCAAAAAGTTGTCGTTTCTTTCTTTTCGGTGACGAAATTTTTGAGGCCCCTTGCGGTAAATCGGTCGGACGTAAGTTAATTTTCGTCCCGTTTTCGAGTCCGTGCGACGAGGTGGTTGCGCGCCTTTTTCGATCCTCATCGGGCCGGACAGTGATGGAGCGAGATGAATTTATGCGGACCCGGTTGTGGTCCCTCGGAGCGATACAGCTCGGCAGCATCCCCCTGCCGGTCGGCGTTGTATAATCCATCGCGGGCTTCCAAGGAAATGTACCGCGGGGCACCGGAGCGGCTTCTCGTCCACCCTGATCCTTCCCACGTGAGCGCGTATACGCGAGGGTTACCACAGATGGGATGGAATGCTATAATCTAGATAACCGGGCATAATAGAATAGCCGGGCGGCGCTCTCGCGGACGAAGACGAGGAGAATTCAAGAACAAAACGCGCGAGGAGAGAGCCGCGCCAGGAGCCAAACGCTCCCAACTTTCTACCTCGTTGGTTACGACGTTGCACGCTGGGCTCGTCAGCTTTTGTCTACCGAACAGCCCTTCTGGACATAGGAGTGTCTCCCTTCGTCTCTTCACTCTTCGCATGGTGAAGACCGTAATATAGTATATATATTTATATATGTTTTTTTTTATGATTATATATACATGCATATTTATTTATTGTGTGAGGTCGTCTCTGCCGGTCAAACGACGGTGGAATGGTCATTTCACGAAACCATTGAGTGACTCGGACGCCCTGTGGGATTAGGAGAGCCTCATCGTCTGTCTCAACGAAAGGACACGTGTTTCTTCACCGCTCGTGAACTACGAACACTGACCCGCCTACATCCCATTTAGACCCGATTGTTCGAACATCTGTTTTCGGGAATAGATCAATAAATCATCGTCAGGCAGGACTCTTGTGTTGCCTGTTTACTTAAAATTCGTCGAAATTTACAGCAGAAATTAGATATTTTTGAGACAATCGAATTTAACATTCCGCAGCGTTTTTGTTTTTCTCAATAATAATGACAACAACAACGACCATAATAATAATAATAATAATAATGATAATAATAATGGCACCTATTTTTTTCGAAAATTCTCGTGAACTTGTCCTGATCTGCACAAGTACCGGCGATAATTTTTAATTCACAATTAACTTACAATAAAATTTCCAACACTTGCATCAATTTTTTTTTTTTATGAATTAATTAATTTCCGACCAGTAAATTGGTCAAGTGGTTAAAACATCCCTTCCCAATGAAACGCAGCATCTGCACGAAAAATCAAACGGTCCAACATTTCGCGGTTTTTATCCGAATACAGCGAATCACGATTTACCCATCGAGGCAATTATTGGAGTCGCGTTTTACATTTATTTACACAGCCTCGTACGATTGTTTACTGATTAACAGTCGAGCGAGGATCATCGATCGACCTCCATCCTCAATTCTACGGCGCATAAGTGATTAAACTTACAGTCCCGGTACAGCGCAGAACAAGAGTCACTCTGTGTAACCCAGTACGGTGATGCTTTATGGGAGTGCATTGCAAGCGTCGGGAAGTCGTCATCTCGAAACGTTTCGGACGACAGTATTGCTCGACAATTTATATATGTATATACACATATATACACATGTATATATTATACTTATATATACATTTACATACATATATACATGTATGCACATATCCACATATGAATCATATATTTATACGGCGCATAATGGTTCTCGGTAAGAACAAGAGAGGGCCGAACAGCCCTCGCAAAAAGGCGCAAGCCCCACCTGCGTATTAACGGACGAGGTCTAGAGATCGCGGCTCCAATTACGCATTTCGCGCGAGCGCACCGAGCGCCCGGTTATCGGGTGGGAGGGGTACAGCGCCGCGATAACTTCTCCGTTGCTTCCGCGTACGCGCGCGAGGAGTCCGCTGATACACACGAAATGAAATGAGAATAATAAGAAACGAGAGAAAGAGATTGCATACATGCCAGTTTCACGTGCCGAGCGCAGATGGGCTTCAACTTTCGAGTATCTCCCATATCTATCCTGCTAGGGATATGATATGTACGTGTATATATACATATATATATATATATATATATATATATATATATATTTGTCGACCGCTAAAAGACGAAGGGCGTATCGACCGTGTTAAAGCATACGAGTTCGGCCCTTTTGGTTCTCAGCGGTCGATATATGCGGTATATTTGTGCACATGTATGTGCACATATATGTATGTGTGGGATCCTCTCGCGCCGGAATCGGCCTGATAGACCTATAGGCTGCTTATCCGCTCATGCGCCTCTTCGTCTTCGTCTTCGTTCGCTCGCTCGTTTCTTTCTTTCCTCTCCTACCGGCAATTATAGGACGTACGTCGTTTCTCTACGGGCGGGCACGCAGTCGTTTCTCTCTATAATTTCGTGCCGAACGCGCCTCCTGGAACTTCTCGATAAGCTTCGAGCACGGTGCGCGCACGCCGGAAGAAGAAGGCTAATTTTTTTTTCTTTTTTTTTTATGAAGATAGTACGTATACGCACGGATACACACGCCGAGTAATTATCATTTGCGAAACGAGTCTGCCTCGCTGGCCTCGATGGGCAATCCCTGATTTTCCTTGTCGAAACAACTAGCGGAGCGGCTTGCTCGGTTGATTGAGATTTGGTACTTGCCTTTGTCACCACGAGCGTTTCCGGGGATTTAAAATTTTTTAATTTTTAAACAATTTTGTTATTGAAGCTTCGAGTTTGTAATCGAGACTGAATATTCGACACCCCCCGGACCTTAGTTGAAATTAATCCTGCAAGGGTGTCTCAAGACGGTGCTAATATTAGGGAAAAGCCAAGTTAAGGGTATTTATGAATATGCAGATACACTTGTCATGCAAATTTTATGTCAAGCATCTTCACTTTTAGACGATCTAAATTGACGATTTTTTTGGAAAGTTTTCATCAATATTGGAAATTAGTTTCACGATTGAAATGTTTTTTTATAAGATTTTATTTTTTTATTGCTTAGAGCCTTACACGGAGCATAAGAAAATGAAAAAAATAATGTCAAATTATGTTTAAAAAAATTTAACAAATGATTTACAAAAATGTTTTTATTTTTTACGATTCGACAATATTTTTTATGCTCCATGTATTGTTTTAATAAGGCTGTAAACGGAATAAAAATCGTGAGATTAATGTTGAATGTCGAAGGAACGTTTTCAAAAAACTTTTAAAAATAAAACATGGCTTTACACGGTTTATTTCGTTGAACGAAAATACTACCATGCATTTTTCGGTTGCGATGCCTCATCGAAAAATGTTCACACATCCGGAAGGAACATTTTTCTTCTCGTACTTGACAATAAAAAATTCAAATCCGAATCCTATAAACCTACTAAAAAAAAATAAAAATCTCGAAAAATAATACTATTTACCATTTTATCCTGCAAGTGTTCACATTATATATTTTTTTCATCAAGCATCATCGCGTAACCCGGCTTCCTGAAGTACCCCACAGTTCCGAAAGAAAAGCCTCCGTTCTTGCCTACAGTCATACCCGCACCATACAAAGACATCGCTTCTCAAGTAAAATAATACTCCACAGAAGAAAAGCTTACGGAAACGAGTGCGGGTGGAATCACAACATAACTTAGTCATAGTTCCACTCGGGCCTATGCAGCTGCATCTTTTTTTTCCTCTTCATTTTCATTCTTTTCTCTCGCTGGTCCAGCGGCCAGAAAGCATCTGCTCTTCTCTCCTCTACCTCGAAACTTTCCCGGGTGCTCTGATCGTCCAAACGCTCACCTTTTCTCGCCCCTCTTTTCCTCTTTCCCCCCACACAGTTAAGCAGATTTTTTGTATGTAAAAAAAAGTTTTAATTCAGGAATGTGCACGATTCTTTTATAATTAAATTTCCAAAAAAAAACATATTTGTAAAATTAACAAACAGTTTTGTAAAATGAACAACATTTAAACCATTTTTTTTTTTTTTTTGTAAAATGAAAAAGAAAAGCATCGTAGAAGTTTGTGTTCAGGAAACTTTCGTGCCTATTTCACAGTGCGGAGTTCCTCGTCGGACCTCCGAAGATCCCTTACGGTCAGTTTCTCCCCGTCGGCCCATGGGCATCTTCCACCTCGTTGCCGAGTCTACGAGGCGTTACGCCGCATATTTTTCCACCGATAGAGAAACGCGTCCCTCGAGCGCTTTCACCCGAGGATCGAGCCACGAACTCCGCGCCGCATCCCACGTGAATCGAATCGATTTCAGTGGCCGCTTCTTTTAACAGACGAGTATGCAATGGGGAGACTCCGAGGAGAACCTCTCGGATCATTAACGGCCCTTGACGTGTAACCGACGGGTTTTCAAGATCAAGACGAACGAGGGCTCCGAATACCGCGCCACCGCTGGCACACACGTATAATACAGGCTGGAAAGAACCCGCGCGGCAATATCCTGCCGGGGAACCGCCAGCCAACAGTATTATCCCTGTATCTACGCTCCTCGATCTATTTAAATCGATGTAATCTAGCGTGATGAGAAAGCCATTTTTTATTTTACTTCTGTATCGCCGAGTCATCGTCTCGCATAGTTTCGTATCGTTTGGTGAAAAAAAAAAAAACGAAAATTTAAATTAAGAAAAGAAAAATTTCAAAACGAAAACTTCGATCGCACTGAAAATTTATCGTCGGCAATTTGGTTGGTCGGGAAAAGATCGGTAGCGTGGGACGTGATTGGAATATTTTTTTAATCGTTCGACGAGTTGTACGTAGACAAAAATTATTGTGAACGGTTACAACGAGATTCGATGACGAGAAATGCCGCGGGGCTTTGTATCGTTTCGTTGAATTGGAAAATTCGTTGGAATTGAAATCACATGTTTGTCATTTTATTTCTGCAGTGATGAAAAATTTGTTTAAACTGTCGAGAAGAGAATGTTTGAAAGAGAATGTCGGACGGACAAGAATACATAAGATAGGGCAGTGCCAAGGAGGTTCAGAATCGCCTTTTTGAGTCGTTTTGCGGCGGTCTTTAAAAAAGTACGATAAACGGTCTCTTTATTTTTTTTTCTTTTTTGCGTCGGATCAAAGAATCCCAAAAAAGTTCGTACTCACGTACCTCGATATATATATTTTTTTTTGCCCTGGATACGACCCCAATAGCTGTTTCTTACATCAAACTGGAACATTGGTAATCTAAAAAAAAAAAAAAAATCTTTGTTTCCGACGTGACTGAAATTCCTCACGGACAAGCTTCCGCCTCGGGGCTCGTGCGGCCACTCCTGACAAGACGCTCCGACATTTTGAGATTTTTTTTTTCGACACTTTTTTATTTTAATTTTTTATATTTAGATAGAAGAAAATAAACACGAGGAAAAAAAATAGAAACCTCTTGCGATGTGAATAAGGTCGGACCTAGCCGGAAAATAAAAAAAAATCCCTTCACGCTCGGATTTCATGTTTGTTCAGCCCCATTGCACAGTCAAAGAACGAGGATTTGTGGAAGAAGCGAGGAAAAAAAATGTATATATATATATACGAAAAAAAAACGCTCGAGGGCGAGAATTTTCGGAGAGTCGCGTTGGTACCAGAAAATCGTCCCTTAGCACCGGCTGGCTTGCCCGAGCCATTCATCGATCGGTAAACCCTCGAAGAAGAATCGGAGGGTCTCCATTCAAGAACCGTAACCATAAAACTCGAGTGGACCGACGTCGACGACAATCGCGCGAGATCCCGCTGCCGTTTTACCGCGGCGGTCAGCGTTCGCCCTTCGGGATGAATCGCACGCTCTCGAGAACCGAGCGTGACGCCCGCAAGCGATTTTTCTTCTTCCTCTTATAACTTTTTCCTTTTTTTTCACCATCCCCGTTTTCGTACTTGCACTCGCGCCAACATTCACCGCTTGATGTACTTCCACACGTTCTCATTACGGGCGTACAGTGTAGCGGCGACTACCGGTCTCTAAAGTAGCAAAACCAAAGAATCTCTTCCGGCGAAAGACCGACGGACACCGATGCTTGAAGATTTTTTTTTTTTTTTTTTGCTGCTCATACTTGAGTTCTCGAACTGGCACGCGATTCTCCGGCTTAGAGGCCAGTAGTAAAATGTTCACACCGATTTTTTTTTTCTTACTACACTGAGAAAGAGAAATGGTTAGATTAAGCACATACGCGGTGACACACGTTCAAAGGTGTATTTGGTTGGTACAACAAAAATGTTTGTTTCAGTCAAAAAATTTTGAATGAATCGAAGCAAATAAGCGTTTGAGAAAACAGTGCTTTATTTGTACCAAACAAATAACAGCTTTGAACGTATGTCACCGCGACTTTTGGTTAATCCAACCAATATTTTTTTTTCTCAGTGTACCCAGAAAAAAAGAATAACATAGCTCAAAATAATAATCGCTTGGATCGATTGGATATTAAATAGTAGTAGTAGTATTTTTTATTATCCATGTACACCGTTCCCCCCTATAAAAACTTCGCCTATCTGACGTCAAAATAATAATAATAATCTCACAACCGCGAGCTTGCGTCTCCGTGACGCAACGTTTTATTGATTCCCTCTCGATGAGCGTTTTCCTATCGTTCTCGTTCGTTCTCCATTCGTCCCCGTGCCTGTCCGGAGGGCAGGCATTAACCGCATAGAGCGCGACGCGAAGAGTCCAGTTATAACCAGGGCGTAACCATTACGAAGGAGTAAAGGGACGAGGGAAGAGCTCTCGTGGAACAAATCGTTGGCTCCGTCCTCTTCGTCGTGGCCGCTGCTCGCCTCCGCGTACGCGCGCCTCCCCGCCTGCCTGGATAACACGTTCTTTAACATATATGTGATGCCTCGCGAAGTGACGGTCAATTCTCGATGAGTTATCGACAATTTACGAGGAATGCCGCCGCGAGGAAAGAGGAGTACACACTCATGTCCGCGTATACTCCCCCCCCCTCCCCCTCTTCTCCCTCTCCCCCTTTCGACCCCCTTATACGTAGCATGGCGAACCATTCTCCTAGGCCATTCTGCGCTTTCTCGAACGCTCCCAGCGCAAACCCGACAATTTACAGACATTACCGCGGCCGACAAATCGCAACTTAGCGCGCTTATCGAGCCACTAAAAGACACGGATCTCAGTCCCGACGCGCACAAGTACATGCGCTATATATATATATTTTTTTTATTATTTTTTAATATTTTTTATTATGTTTTTTGTCTTTCGACTCCTTTCTTACCGCCCTCCTTGCCCGTCTCTCGGCGACGGCCGACTACGCTACTCGGGTTTTATCTTTTGTCGGTGACACACGATTCCGCCTCGAATATCACGACTGTTCGATGAACGTTGTAGAAACGAATAAAAAAAAATGAGTAAATTAAAAAAAATCAAGTCGTTCCGCGCCGGATGTTCTCGGGTAATCGACTCATTTCGGACACGCCTGGATCGTTAACTTGTCTAAAATATCGTGGGGTAAATTATTCAATGGAAAGAAAAGAAGAAAACGTCCGTCCGAAACTTATGATGAACGATTACTTTTTGTTGAACGGTCAATTTAGCGATTTAGTATGCAATTATATACAAGAACAACAAGAACAACAACAACAACAACAACAATAATAATAATAATAATAATAATATGTAGTGTTAAAAGTTTGCCGAAATTTGGAGAAAAGGTTTGTTGCAGGGGAAAAGTTTGTTCAATTCTAGGATTCTGATAAAATTCCCCAGATTTGTTAGCTTTCGGGACATCGTAAATAGTGTTTTGTTTACTCGTAAACAGAATGCATTTGCGCTGAATCGTCCAATAGCTCGCTCAGCCATTGATTGCGTATTTCGCGCTTCCATATCTTTTCCTTTTTTTAACGTTTACTCTTCGTTCCACGAAGCTTATTTCTCGAAGGATATCATCATCTCGAAGGTAATCTATGCCTGTGTTTGCGCCTCCCGGTGATAAGGATATCGTTCCCGGTAATCGTCTAGGTAAGGGACTCGCGAGGAGATATGTATAAGCTTACGTGCATCGTCGACACTGTACACATATATATATATATATACACATATACATATACATTATGTCCCAGGTGCATGTATCGACTGCTAGGAAGCAGAAGGGCGTAACTCCCATCCTTATGCATGTTTAATGACGTGGGATGCGCCCTTCCGGTTCTTAGCAGTCGATATATATATAAACATTCCCTATACTCTTGTCCGTAAACAGCAGATTTATCTTTTCGCCAAAAACTGGCTCTCTTCTCGGAAATTCTCGGTCTCTGGAACCTTTTTTTCCCATCAATATTTGACGCAATTCCGCGCTCCTTCACACACTATCTGTCCATCTCCGACAATTATTTACTCTGACCCTCGCCGCTTCCGGTTCCCCGATCCCCCCATATCTTCGACTATTTACCAACCTCCGATTATTTATCGTCCTCAAATAAAACAATACCCCGCTAATTGAAGATACCCAAGAGGAATAAAAAAAATCAAATAATGTTCTCAAATTTCGTACCGACTTTTTACTGGACACGATGATATAACGACAATTTTTATCCCCAATCGTCCACTTCCGCCTATCCGAAAAAATGGACCGTCTCATATTCGCAACTTTGACCAAACTCGTTTATCTTCATCGCTGAGAAAATCGGCGCAACTCGACGCGTCAGATTTCGGGCCGGTGAAACGGTATGCGAAATTCCTGGAATTTATTTCGAAAGGTCCCGAGGCGGCATAGACAAGGGTGTCCGAAAAACTCTCCGGTCCTACGCTACCTACGTGTACTATGTACCATACAAACATATATATACATGTATATTGATAGATATATCCACACATCTATATATAGTTTATAATACGGCGCAGGACATGCTATCGAGGTTCGATCTCTTCAGGATCATAAGATGGGCGTCGGTCGACGGGGGAGGGCCATGGGGTTTCTGGGATAAGGGGGAGGTAATCGATTGCCATGGAACGTTTCCCTTCGTTTTTCTTCCTCTCCGTCTCTCCGTCCCTCTCACCGTCTTGCTCTAGCGAGCGCACAGAAATACGAGCGCGCGCTCACACACGGACGAGATCGGTTCTCCAAAGCCGACGCCAAAATTTATACCTGACGGGGCCGGCGTCGCTGTGTGCACGAGTCGGCGAACGCAAGAGTGAGAAAACTTGGGAGAAGATGCACCCTCGTCCCCGACGGATGCTGGGGCGTTCGACGCCGCCCGCGGACTGCGAAACGAAAAATATATATCCTTTGGAGCTAACCGAGTGGGACGGAGAAAGAAGGGGGGGAGAAGAGAGTTTCTGGACCCGTAGGAAGTCGGAGCTACAGCCGCAGGGAGAGAACGAGAAAATATGTGTTAGCTGTTGCTCCCGATGGTGGCGAAGAAGAAAGAAATGAGAGACGAGTGTGTATATATACATATGCATGTATATATATATATATAATATATGTATATGTGGGGAAGAGAGAAACCGTGAGGGAGAATGTTGGAACCGAGGATTTTTCAAAGATAGATACTCGGTCAACGAGTCTCGATTTCTTTTGAACTCAATGTTACGGGGGAGGGGGGAGGGGGGGGGGAGGGTATAGAGTTCGAGAGTCCCGAACGGTGGAAGATTAACGCGGCATGTCGGAACGGTTCTACAGACGGCGAATCCTACTGCGTTGTGTACGTGAGAGCGAGGCCATTGTCGGGGTGTGCTGCGGAACGTCGGGCCGTCCTCCCTAATGACTCATCCCTCACGAATTTTCATCCAGGGATTAGTCTCTGTAGTACGTCGAGGGGACCGTCCAAGCATACTTTGTGGCAGAGAAAAATATCAATTTTTATACACCGATTTTTAAATAATTATTCAATAATTTTTATGAATTATGTCATTGTTTATTTGATATTTATATTGTATTAAACTGGAAGAAACTGATGCGAGTATATAATTCAGTAGAAGGAAAGATTCGTCCATAACCAAGCACAAATTGGCGGCCCACCTTAGATCCAATCTATTCGTCGATCTCCACAGATTAGTCCCTTATGGAACTGTGCCATCAACATTATTACTCAATTTCCTTTGCGTAAAATATTCCACGATAAATTTATCATATTATTTTTATCAGTAAGGCCGGTTTTCAAAACTTCACTCATAATCTCCACCGAGCTCCCTTCTCGGCGAGTCGCTCGAGTTATCCGATTTTTCCCGCTATCTCAATGCACCCCAAAAATAACCCTCACCCCGCAAGAGACTAAATGAAATTCCAATCGACGAAAGTAGTTGTCAATTCCGTGTAACCGCAGGATCCCTCCTATCTGCTCTTTCCCTCCGTCCTCCGTGTTCCTTTTTTTTTCTTGGTCCCCCGAAGTGGTTCCGATTGTGCGGATCGGCAACGATCCAGAACGACCGTCCGGTCGGGCGGGGGGTTTGCTCGGCCGCACAAACCGTGACGATATTTCATTTGAGAGAACATTTTTTTTGTCCCCCTCGCACCTCTCGCAGTCCCGGCTCGCGGCTCTCTGCGCGCCTATAATCGAGTGCAGAGAGGCTCGGGCCCCTCGACTATTTGCGAGGGAGGGCCCCGAGGGGTCCCCGCGGGCCTCTCGAGTTTCTGGCCGGCGATAAAACTCGGAGAGCCGATATTTAGAAACAGAGAGAATAGAGACGAAAGCGAAGAACCAGAAAATATCTAAGCTCCACCAAAGGCACCGAGGGGGGGGGGGGGGGGGGGAGCAGAAGAGAAGAAACGACGATTCGTCTCCACTCAGGTATTCGGGAAGGGGACCGCAGCTTGCGCGCTCGTATCCGCGAGGGGTCGATATGGGCGGATCTTTTCGAATCTTTCTCCGCTGAGATCGTCTTTTTCTTCAGGTATATACGTGCCTCGATCCTCCGACCTTTCGGTGCCTTCTTCCTTGGCCGGGATTTCTAGCTCCATCATCCGATTCACCCGTGGAGCGCCGGGCCACTCCGGGCTACAAAGCTGTGTCCGTACCGGCTCGTTGTGCTCCTCTTACACCGCTATCCGCACCGTTAGATCCATTTGTCTAGGATCTCGGCTCTTCTTGCCGACGAACGAAGAACTCGCTCGGATTTACGTCGTAGTTTCGGCTCCGGGCCGGACCCACCCGTACCTGAGCACCCTAACTTATACACCCTTCGGTTCTTACATTCTGCTCGAGGGATATAGCACTCCTAGTCCTCGTCGACCTTTAAGATAGTCCTTGCGAGTGGTGTCCACTTCGCATAAGTTTCAGAGAAATTGAGAGGGAATTGCAAACACTTCTGGATGGTACAGTAGAAGCCCGATTTACCGGGACGCTCGGGACCGAAGCGTCCACGAATAATCGAAATCCCGGTTAATACGAACTAGAGAGCGGAAGAATATAAGTCAATAATGGCTAATGATACAACTTTATTTTGACTAGTTACAATGACATTTTGGTACAACTTAGTCTATTGTTAAATAGTGTGAAGTAGAATGGAAATCTTTCGATTTTTTTTCATAATAGTACGTAAGCTAGTCTTAAAAAAAACCTCGGAAGACGCACGGTTAATTCGCTTCCCGGTTAATTCGAGTGATTTCCGGAAGATTTCTTGAAGAATTTTATTTTTCAGTAATTCGTTAGTAACATTTTGGAATTATTATTATGCAAAAACAGTATTTTCGGCACATTCCATATTTTCGATTTTTTTCAGATTGCTACTCCAGCCAAGTGTTTCTAATCTCTCTCGTTCCTCTCTCAAACTTAGGCGGTGTCAGACATAATGAAAGAACTACCTTAAGGCGAGGCGAAACGAGGATGAGTGCGAGAGAGACAGAGTAGATATTTTGAATCCATTTTTCTCCGAAACAATTCTATAAAATGAAAAACAAATTGCAAAACGCACTGTCTTAATAAAATATGCAGTCCATCCCGCAATTCGTTTCTTATTTTATAAAATCGTTTAGGAGGAAAATGGATTCAAAATATTTTGAGGTTTTGTTGATGTTTAGACCTACCTTAAGCACCGAAAACGAAGGTCCTTTGTTCGGCGGACCAAGCGGAAACTCTCCCACCAGGTTGATTCCTCGGCTCCTCGAGCCTACGAGCAAATATTCTTTCGTTTATTATGGTCTTCATCAATATTGGCACGAGCACTTCTCGGAGCAAAGCAAATAAACGCGCAAAGTGCGCATCGGGATAATAAGATATAAGAAAAGCTACGTGATGGCTAGAAATTCAACTCTGTTACGTCCCCGGGGACTCCGTTCGGGGCTATTGTGTGTGGCTTGCGCAGAGCCGATATACTTCGTGCATTGTTACTTTATTTGATGGTTTTTTTTTCTTCGTGTCCACAAAGGATTACGAAACCTGTTCGATAAATCGCTTCGCGACGGCTAGAAAGTCTCTGTGGAATGTTGGGATTAGTTCGGTGATTTGCATTTTGTGCGCTCGAGCGGTGAATTTCTCGAAGCCGAATCGCTATTTATTGAAGTACTTTTGTCAGGTTATGTTCGGTTGTTTTTTTTTTCCAATCGCTATTCTCTACTTTAGTTATATGTTTCTTTTTTTTCTGAGGCACTTGAAAAAAATAAAAATTTCATGGTTGACACACGTGAAAGTTGTCTCATTTTCAGACGCTCATTGAATATGTAAAATGGGAGGTAATTACATAACAATAATTCATTTTTTAAAAGAATATTTTGCGATTTATATGAAAAATATTTCTTAATTCTTTGTTTTTATTAATATTTTTTAATGACGATGTTAATTTCGTTCGGTTGAAAATCGAATCCTCGTGCGTATCGGCAAATGTACACCATACACCGTGGAAACTTACTTTTGCAATAAATAATGATATCTACGTACGAAACATAAAATACACTGCTATCTGGTAACGCCCACTGTTATGAGCTTTCTGATGTCCGTTGGTCGAACCTATGGATTCTGTTCTCCGAAGCGATATCCGATGACCCATAATGGAGCTATCGCTTGATTATTGATCTTGTCGCCGCAACGTTAAATCTGCTGCTCGAAGAAATACGTCGTATTTACACCGTGCTTGTGATTTTCCACGAACACGTCTCGCGGTCTGTTTCTGCTATTTGGAGCATTATATGAGTTCAATCGTTAAAAGAAAGAAAGAGTGGGGCAAAACGAACCACCTGCATTTAACAAGAAACTGTTTTTGCCCGCGGAATATTGAGAAAAAAATTGTCCATTTTGTCCGGCATATTCAGTCCCGCACAAGCACCACGATGCATCGATACAAACAACCCGTCCGACTCTCCGCATCCGCGACTCGTCTCTCGAAACGTGTACGTTAAATCATAATCGCGACAGCCGAGGGAACACTCTTCGGCGTGCCAGCGATATCGCTTCCTTGACGCGCGCCATTATGTGCCCCGCCGTAGAGTGCCATTTCTCGAAGTGAAATCCGAGCGGTCCCGTTCGTCCTGAAGGGCATTAACGGCCGTTTTCTCTCGTCCCTCACTTTGCGAACGACTCCGCGACCCGCGAGGATTCATATTTCTCTTCCTCGAGCGGTACCCGAACAAGAGTGCGCATCGTCTCTTCTTTTCTCCAGCGTTTCTTCTTCGCGTCGCTTAGAGGTAACTGCACAAAATGGTCCCGGCGGCGTTAAAGCGCCTCGACGTTAAAGTCTCTGGTTCGCGTCGAATCTACATGAACCCGAAGTAATATTACGAAGGGGGAAGCCCCGCGTTGGCGCTATGTTTATAAGCGCGCTAGAAGATATCTCGGGGCGAAGGAGGGGGCGGGGAGGGGGGCGGGAGGTAAAAGGGGGGGTCTCTTTGAGCTCGGTCACGCGAATCCGTGACTGAATCTCGAGAATCTGAGCGTTGTCACGCTCCCGGTGTGAAACGTCACGGCACTAGGAAGTGACCCCAAAACGTCCTCTATACCTCTGTCTTGTATGTATGTGTTACACCGTCCGGGCCGGACACATTCTCGGTTGTTGTATGTACACGTCGGGTGTATGTAGTAGTTGTTACCTATGATATTACTCTAACTATAGACGGACTCTGTGTACAGCCTGTATGCTCGAGCACGACAATGTCCATAAACAATGCTCCGGCTATCTCGGGGATATCAAGGATGAGGGAGGTTGGGTGCCCCGAGGATCTGACCCGGCAACGGGGACCTGACCCCCCCCCCCTTTCTCTCACTCTGTCTGTATATATATATATATAGGATCTAATATATATATCTTATATATATATTGCTGTCGCTCTGGTCGTTCCTATGAGAGCCGTGTGCCGGGACACCGCGCGAGCCCTATCTTCCCGTATCTCGACGCTGGACGGCCGCGACAGAAACGTATCAATGCAAACGCCGCTTCGGACCAACGATTTACCAGACATTTCGAGCCTCGGCGGAGCTAAGAAAACGTGCGGCCGTGATATCTAAATCTACTCGTGGCTTATAACTCGATACTCCCATCTCTAGGTTGTATCCGTCGGAATCGTCGTTGGATAAGGATCTATCGTGATTTTTATGGCGCATCGGTGAATCGTAGAATTACATTTTGTAATTTATTGCTGTCGGAAATGTATTTTTTTTAGATCTTAATTGTCACACGGTATTTGTTAATGACTTTAAGGAGCCGTTTATTGCGCTTGCCACGATGAGAGTTTTTTTTCTCAATACTTATTTTTATAGTATTACAAGTTTACAAACGACCATGTCTAGAGGGAAAAAAAAATCAGGAAGGAGACAAAATAGACGACAAACGCGAAAAATTGCAAATTGTCTGCAAGAAGAGTTGGAACAACTTATTTTTCGAGAATTAATCTAAAGGCTCGATAGTGTCGAAGCGACACAAAAAATTAGATATAGATATACATAGATTTTCGACAGGATAGTAAAAAAGTAACTTATAATATATATTATAAATTTTCCAAAGTTGCTGGGGAAGTTGCGCGAGTCAATTCGAGCGAGAGGGTCAAAATGGCTTTTATCTCTCGTTACCGTTCAGCTCCGCGTTCAATTTACTCGAGAGTCCTTCGTTGCCTCAAAGACTCGAAACTCCGTTTGGCCGGCGAGCGACGGGATAGAGACTTTAGAGTCTCTCTCTCTCTCTCTCTCTCTCTCTCTCGGGAAAGGAGAGATTATGAGAAAGAGCGAAAGCCGACCGCCCCCACCCGACACGCTCGTGAAAACGCCTTCACTCACAATATCACCTGCTCGCCGAAATTCAAAGGGAAGGAACAACCGGACGGCTGTGTGTAACGCGCCTTTGAGAAGTTCCGCCCGTCCGTCCGTCCGTCGGTTCTCTCTTGCGTTACACGTTCCCTCGCGTTTCTCCTCGCTCGCTCTCTCTCTCTCTCTCTCTCTCTTCCAGTTTGCGTCTTTGGGCAAAGTATGCGCGCGTACGTAGCTCGCGCCATAGCAGCTGATAAATTAGCGGACGAGACGGCACTGAGTTTCGCTTTACACTCATTCGCCTCAGCTCTTTCTCTCCTTCGCTCGTTTCGGAGAGCAAACTATTTCTTTCAACGGCCTCTCTGATCTCATACGGTCTCTCTCTTTCTCCCTCCAGACCTTCTCTCCTTCTCTCTCTCCCGCTCTCCGCATGTGCGCCTCGCCGCTGACGCACTCGTTGCGGCGATAGTTGCCGCTGCGCGCATCGCACTGCGCAATTTAGGCACCGAGAAGACCCGCTGTTTTACGATGAAAAATCTCCAAAAACATCGCTGGTTTAATGTACGTGCCGCACACGCGAGATAGCCGGACGGTAGTTCATTCCGTACACGAGATAAATTTCACTCGCCGCATCTCGACATCTCATTTAACAGTGAAATTGATACTTTTGTTTTCATCGCTCCTCCAGTCATATTCATTGATGGGAACTTTGTTTTTTTTTTCTTCTTTTAAATTAACCGATGTGTGCGCGACGAATTTGTTGGCGTTAGAAACTTTACGATACTTGCCGTCGGATTGTCCAGAAATGTTTTTACTAAGTCACGAGTTTTCTGAGACTTTTTTATCCTACCAGTTGACGGCGGTGTAGGGTTAATTTTCTGAAAGTTAAGAAATTGCGGTCGGTAAATAAAATCATTTTTGCACTCCGTGGATGAGTTGTGAAATAAACGGCAACAAGTGTATTATAGGATAAATATATATTTTTTAATGTTGGCATTCAAAATGTTATGGTACGTGGTGTTGAATAATAAAAAAAAATAGTTTTCAAACGATATTATTCGATATCAAGTACCAGAAAACTTTGAATACGAACATGTTAAAAATTATATTCGTCCAATAATTCATCCGCAGAGTACAAAAATGATTTTATTCACCGACCGAATTTCTTCAATTTTCAGAAAATAAACCCGATAACGATATTGCGCTAAATTTTGATAACATTCTTTTTTCTTTTAAATCCATGCCTCACATTATTACCTTCCTTTTCTTCAAATATCATCCGTCCGCCCACAATTTTTGCGAAACAATTATCAATAAATAAATTATTGGATAATGGTAATTTTATTTTTATTTTTTTTCTAAAAGTTGTGATTTTAATGTAGTAAGATGCGATAAGTCACTGTACGGTATTTATTATTCGCGAGGATAGCGAGGCGCGTCGAGGCAAGAAGGATCGGCGTGCCCGATCGATCGCACGCCCACGAGCCGGTCGATAGCGATTTATTATAAATTGTAAACGATACAAGATCCGACATATAGTGGCACAGGTATGGAGAGGGATTGAACGAAGCGCGATGCTACGAGACATCGGAAACGTCTCAATCTTCACTCATGGACTGTATAATGAAGGATAGGCGGTGGAAAAGGGCGAGAGAGGGGGGGGGGGGAGGTTGAAACTCCTCGCCGTACCGGCCGACAGTGGAAGACTAATGATATCAAAAATAACTCGAGCGCCGCCGTTTGCCACCGACTTGGCCAATGTATATTCCGCCAGCACCACATACCACTACACAACTGTACATAGCGAACGACTTTACCGCCGGAAAGTTGAAAAATCGACCGCGGTTACGCCACGATGACCTCAAAGTCGTTTTTCTCATTCCCCTTTAGCGGTCGCGGTTCCAAAACCGTGGAATTTCCCTTTGGATTCAGAAACACGTGGGACCGAGCGACACCGGGCGATGCCTGACTATTATTATTATTTTTTTTTGTATTTTTCTTTCGCCACGTTATTGATGAGGTTCTTTCGTTCCGTAAACGCCGATTCCACGATTTTTTATTCACTGGATCGTGGCATATTTTTATTCAATATGAGAAACGTGCAAATTTTTGAATCAAGAGTACGACACGGGAAATTCATTTTTGAGAAAATTGTGTAAGGGAATCCTTCTTAGGAACTCCGAAATTAATGCGTTTGCGAATTCTGGGTGTGACACAACTTTCATCGGTTTAAATGATCTCCTAATATCACTGAAAGAAATTGCCGTCTAAAAGTCCCCAAATCCGACAATTAACGGCAGCGCTTTTCGCCATTAAATTAAATGTCGATAGGTAATGAGGATTTCTGGCAAGTGGCCTTAATCCCTCTCGTTCTCTCTCGGTCCTTCGCTTAATAATGCATGAATAATGATCGTGTATATTCTCGAGCCAACTCGACCATCCCGACCCTGGTCCGAAGCTCTTAAGCTTGCCCGTTTCAGCCTCCGTCGGGCTTTTGGATTATGAACTTTTTCAACGTAATTTTTATTGGTGGTTGCGACGCAACTGAATAATACATCGACTCCCATTCGAGCCCCTCGCCCGGTGTCAGTTATCCCCCGTCTCGTGTCACTCGGTGTCCACCGTGAACCCGTGAAATCCGAAAATACAACGTTCGAAGAGGCCTTTTACGTTAGACGTCCACGACGTTCAAACGGAACGGGCGAGTCTCGAGGTCGGTAGCGCGCCTCTGTCGCTCAACCATCGGGAGTCCCCGATGTAAATATTTGAAGTTCGAACTAATAATAACGCGTTAAAGCAACCTCGGCTCAAAAAATCGAAGGAAAAAGATTGAAGAAAAAAAAGATGTAAAAAAATTAAAATTAGAAAAAAAAGGGCAGAAACGTTCGAGCAGAGTTTACTCGAAGACTCCGGAGATTATCGCTGTCTTCTTGTACCTTATGATTATTTTCGTTATTATTATTATTATATATAAAATTATCGAAAAAAAAAAAATAATAATAAAAAATTCCGCGGTCTCCCTCGCGAGCGAGCCGAGATCGCCCGTGAGATTTCATTCGGGATGCAGCCGAGGCCTCGCGTGTGTGTGCGTGTGTGTGTGTGTGCTCGGGATGTAACGTTCAATTTGGGGAGGGGGCTAGCGCGCGAACGCACTTTTGCGCCGGTTCGTGGCCCGAAGGAACCAATCACGTCGACGTCGATATCGCGAATCTGTAAACGTTCGTCCCGGCAGAGTTGCGCGGACCCGAAGGCAAGCAGGTGCAAAGTTCGAGAGGGCTCCGGCCATGCTCCATACTTAATGCCCCATCGACCCCGCGCAATCCGGAGAAAAACGATTTCTACCTTGCGGTGTGTTAACGGCTCGGCTCTCTGGTCTAGTGCAATTAAAAATAAATCAAATAAAATTTCCTAAAAAAAAAAAAAAATCAGTTTAACGAGGGGGAAAAGTTTCTCATTTCCTATCGTCAAACGATTCTAAATTTGTTTCCTCCCTCGGCGCACTGAGACCTCTCAATAATTCTCCCGCACTTCACCGCACAAAAAAGTTATATATCCTATACTGAGGGGAGGATCTAGTAAAAATTACCGATCATCTAAGAAAAATTACCATAGCGAATAGTAGTACGGGTTCAGGGCGCCACCTATGGCAGAAAGTATCAGATTTCCAAGAATTTTTACCACAATATCTAAGCAAATTTCTTATAAATCCGGCACTTCTTACCATAGGTGATGCCCTAACGCCCTACTACTATGTGCTATGGTAATATCTCTCAAGCGATATAGTCATTTTTACTAGATCCTTCTCTCAGTGTATGTATGTGTATATATATATATTCGCAGTAAAAAAAGTTTGTACTTTTCACAACTTGTTGTCCACAAACGTCCACAATTTTTTATTTGTTAATTTTCCAATCGCACCGTCCGGTTCTAGATTTAGAAACAAGTTTTGTAGTATTGTAGACGAAATAATTTTTTTACTGTGTGTATATATATATTATTAATCAGTTTTGTCCCAAACCGCGACCGGAGCCTTCATACTCAATCGTTTTTCCTCCGCCCCCGCGGCGATCGACCGACCCGCGAGAGACGAGCCTTTTCGGCCCAAACAATTCGAGCCGCGAGATAGAAGAAAAGAAAGAAAATAACAAAAAACGTAGCAAAAGACAATAACCCTGTGTATCCTCCGCTCCGTCGGGCGGCGGCAATGCGTTGCGGTAATGGGGTGAGCCTCTCCCCCCTCTCGCCGTCTGTACGCCGCTGTACAGAAGGGAACGAGCAGCATCAAACCGGAGAGGCTCCCCCTTCCCCGTCACCGCCAAAACTCTAACGTGCAAATGCCAGTTTCTCGGACTCTCAATTTTTTTTCTTTTTCGCTCGCGCATCATCTGCCTCTTTGACGCTAAAGCCCGGAGTCCGACTGCGCTTTGATATCCCTGCCAGAATATATCCACGGCAAGCGAGCGAGCAAGTAGTCAGAGTTGCCTCTTCCCACTTCGCAGTTTCTTTTTTTTTTTCAAATTTTTTTTTTCTCCTTTTTTTCCCTCTGATGCAGTAGAGTAGCAGCATCGCGCGCACAAACTACAAATACCCTCCGACTCTCTCTCCGTATCTCTTCACCGGTCGCCGTTACTCCTTTTGCCGTACGCTTTATCACTCTTTCCTCCTCCTTCCTTTCCTTTTTACCTTCGCTATGGGAATAGGCCTCTCTTACTTGCGTATATGCGACCGGGCTACTTCATCACACGAATGTGCACGCTCAGTGTGTGTAGAGAACCGAGCCTCGGAGCCCCGACGTCCGATCTCTACCATTTTCTTCCACTCATCCTGCGCGCCCCGGAGAGAGCGTTGCACTTCTCTCTATGCGCGCCAGCTTCGCGCTCGACGTTGCTCTACTATATTTTTTTTTCTTCCTCTACCTTCAGCGTACTCTATCGTATTTTCTTCACCCACGTTTTGCCCTCCATCTCATACTCTCTCCGGTGTATGCGCACACTCGAGTGTTTGCTCTCTTTACGAAGCTGGCCGGGACGCTCTCCGGGTCGGTACGTACAGCGCACTTTTGTGTTACTCTATAGAGGTATAATAACGCGGCCTACCGGTAGCAATCCTCGCGAGCTTGTCTACCTGTGTCTGGCACTTTTTACTTCCTTTTATTATTTTTGTTTTAAGGTGCGCTCTCCATTATATCCACAACGGTAAACAATGTTTGTCTCACTTTCGCGAATGGACTTTTTTTCGCTTTTGTTTTTTTCTTTTTTGCGGGCGATGAAAAAGTGTTTATTCGTTGGGATTGGGTAAAGAGTTACTTTTTTTTTAGCAGCGTTGAGGTATGTTTCTGTTAAGTGAATTTTGAAGCGGGCGCGGGATAAATAATGAGCTGGGAGAACTAATAATTAAGAGCATTGTTTGTTTACGTTTTTTAATTAGTCGCCCCAAACAATTATCAGTTCTCGCGAACCGTAATTTTTTCTTCGGGATGCTTCTTAGTTTTTACGTGTACGACGGTAATAACAAATTCCATTAGTAACTGCGCAATTATTGATCGAATCATTATTTAGAAAATATAATATTTTAATAAAGTAACAAAGTTTCGAATAAACATTTTTTTTAGTTTCGAATGCGGTAATAAAATTTATATTTCGATCTATCGATCTTCCGCCGATCGCTGTGTCGACTGTTTTACCCTTGATTGCCCGATCTTAATAAGTTCGATTATTAGCCGCACTCATGGATCGGTTATTATGGGGGTTTAAATAGAAAGTTGCGTATAAAGCACGATCTTTTTCTAGAACGCTTATTATTTTCGAATAGGGTTAAAAAAAACGAAAAAAAAAATGTAAATTTCATTCATCGATCTACCGTCGATTGCGGCATCGGCTATATTTTCCCAACGTCCGCCCGTCCCAAAACTTGTTCTCCGTTCCGCGCGTTCTATCTTATTATTCGTTCCTTCGCTCGGACGTACCTTCCGATTCAATAATGACCCGACGAGACGAACGAAGCGGGAAAATTTTCGTTCCCGAACGAAACGGGAGTGCCCTCGGGGGCCCTCCGGTGGGTGTCGCCCGGCGTCCAAACACGCCCACCTTTTTCGTATTTCGATTAAGCTTTTTAATCATTTTACGTCGCGCCACTCGACGATGGCGAGTCCATCACATCGACGAACTCTCGTATATCATTTCTCTCGGTATATATTTATTACAATGTACCGAACGACGATGACGAATTCGTACAAGGCAAATATCGTACAAAAAAAAAATACTTTTTTTGTAAAATTGATACGTTCGAAAATATTAATTGTATGCCCAAATTAAAAAATACGTGTCTTCTATTTTTCGAAATACTTTTCGAAGAAAAATAGCCAAAATTATTGAAGGGGGTCAGGTTCAAAGCATGAAAATTTCCAGTGAAATGCCCCATATATATTATTCCGTCTGTCTGTTTGTTCACCTTACGCAAAAAAGTATCTATATACAACATATTACATATCATATATATATATATATATATATATATTATTAGGTTCTAGGGCCGTAATATCGTATAAATTTCAGTTCCAAAATCTCTCCCCAGTGCGATGATTCCCCACGCGACTCTCCGCCCGATTCTCTATGTGGGCCGACCAAACAGATTTCCAAAATATGCATAACCGACCCCAGCTTTGAGCTGCCACGGCGGTTTCCCGAGCGTGCAAATACAGACGGAGGGGGGTGGATCTGACGTAGCGTCGGAGAGATAGCTCATCCGCACTCGAAGCCGGTCCCGCACCGCTCCCCGCCCCCACCTCCCCCGAACGATGAAGTGAGAGAGAGAGAGAGAGAGAGAGAGAGACGGAGTACGCCGCTCCGTTCGGTTCCGACAACGAGGCATCCAAGAACGGATATTATCGCCAAACGTTAATTTGCTCGAGGCCTGCCTACCATCCAATTTTCGAGGCTCCGCACGCCCACTTACGAGAACCTCGTACGTTAATACTGCGAAACGTCGAAACCGCGAGTTAAATCGCCGCTGCGAGCATGCGCGCGCCTGTGTGTGCGAGCGCCCTCGCTCCGTGAGTCGCGCGAGCCATCAAAGCCCGGGCGAAATAGGTTTCGCGCATATACACGTTCCATGGCAAGGGGGGGGGGGGGGGGGGGGGGGTCATTCGGACAGTACGAGAAATAGGGCGTCGGTAATTCTCGAAAGGCCAACCCCGAGTGACTGTGCGTCTGTCGGGCCTCTTTTCGCACCGTTGCCCAGAAACCCTCGGTTATCGTTTGTGCAAAGCCTTGCGCGCCGGAGAACTCAAATTGGATTGCAGTTCGAGTTCGATATTAAGTTCGAACACAAGTTCGACTTCCAGACCAAACTTAAGGACGAAATCCGAACTGAGGTTCGATCTTAAGTCCGAACTTAAGATAGATCTTAAACACCCAATGAAGTTCCGGTCAACCTTCGATCTTAAGTTTGATCACAAGGGCGATCTCAATTTCACTCTAACGTCTTAAAATTCGACCCCCGGACTCTCTTTTTATTTTCTTCCCTAATTAAAAAAATATTTATCTTCTTGCAATTAATCGATCTCTTTCCGAAACTAGAAACTAACAGCTCGGCATTCGTTTTAGTTATTTTAACAAAAAAAGAATTGTTCTCGGCCGATCGATAACTTCCGAGATCTGGCGATGCTCTTAGCCGAGTCCGAGCGTTGCTACCTTTGCCTTAGGAGAAATGGGGCGTCGGTAATTCTCGAAAGGGCAACCCCGAGTTATTACGCATCTCTCGGGCCTCTTTTCGCACCGACGCCCAGAAACCCTCGCTTGTGCAATGCCTTGCGCGTGTATTCGTGTCTACGGAACATTGTATCGCACGGAGGGAAGCCTGGGATCGCACGGGGAGAGAAACGAACGCGAGAGAAGAGGCCTCCGGACGGAGAGGAGCGACCAGATAGGGGGACGTTGCACGAGGGGGGGAGGGAACCGGTTATGCAGCATCCGTTCGAACACCGAACCATTCCTCACCCGACGCCTTTTCTCTCGCACTTTCTTTCCTCGGCATCGCTCTCCGAGAACCTCGACGCCTCCCACACTCTCGTAACCCCCCCCCCCCCCCCCCCCCCCCAGGTACACCTTCGACCCTCGTCGCGTTATTATTACGAGTCACTGGGAGTCGAGGGGGAGGCGTCGAGGAAAGTGGCACACATTGACGAGACTTTTTTTTTGGTTTTGTATATTTTCTTTATTTTTAACTTTATAATTAATAGTGATATTTTATTGTTGCGAAATAATGGGATTTTTATGGAATGTTATTTTGACTTTTATTTCATGTATTCTTTTTTTGCTGTTGCAGATTTCGGATAGACAACACAGATCACATAATAGACGTGAACAAAAACAACGCGGCTTTCGAGTACGACCAGGTCAACATAATATGTCCGGTCTACCTGCCCGGAAGATACGATGACGAAGCTGAGAAGTACATCATCTATAACGTGAGTTTGCAGCATTCTTTCCTTTTTTCATTTTTTTTTTTTTTTTAAAGTGTTTTTTTCATGGGGAACAAATAATGCTTTACGCTTTGTTAGGAATTCGGGTAATTATTATGATTACGAATGTCGGTAGATAAACTTTTTTTTACATTCGTTACATCATCAGTACCGTGAGTTTCACCGATTTTTTTGGAGGATGGAATAACGCCCTACGCATCGTTGAGAATTTTCGAAATGACATAGTAACGCGAATATCATTAAACATGAGTCTCGAAATAAATGTTTTTCTCCTAATCCATAAATCATCCGTAACGAGCGTTTGACGAATGATTTTCACGGTCAATTTTTTTCAAACTCAAATTCGAAGATTTATCACAGATACAAATATCGCTCGATGAAATTTTTTTTTTTTTTTCAAATAAAAATAATTTTTTCTGTTATAACCGGTATCTGACAACAAAAATTGACCGAAAAACCCGATTATTCTTTGAAATCCGAGGTTCGCAATACTTACAAAAAAAACCGTTTCGACCGGAGCGCCTTTCTTCCCTCTCGATAGAAACCCGCAACCTCGATTATTATTTAATCTCGTTCATCGACCTCACCGACGATCCCGGACGGATCGCGGGGTTGATACACGCAGGCCTCGTCGAAATCCTGTCGTCCTCTATATAACTCGTTGAACGAGAAAACCTCCGAGCGTAGAGAAAACCTTCTTCCCGGTGGGGGGGAGATTAGGCGATGAAGCAACTAACGCCGGCTAATCCCCGGCAGCGGTGTGTTTCACGGTAGTCGATCAACGATTAGGCGGCCGTATCCCACTTCGTCGGGTTCTTGCAAGCGAGAGCAACGCGTCGGTAACTCGTCGCTGGAGCCCTGAGCGAATGAGAGATGAAAGCGTGAAAGGAAGAAATATCGAGCCCATGAATGTATACGTATATACATATATACACATATATATAGATATAGATATATAACATATATGTTAAAATGTTAGGACGTCGAAGAACCGTTAAAAACAATTACTCGAACGACGATTGGTATATTTGAAAATCAACAGGTGTCGAAGGAGGAGTACGAGACGTGCCGGATAACTAACGCGAGTCCACGCGTGATAGCGGTCTGTGACAAGCCGTTCAAGACGATGTACTTCACGATAACGTTCAGGCCGTTCACCCCGCAGCCGGGAGGCCTCGAGTTTCTCCCCGGGCACGACTACTTCTTCATCAGCACCTCCTCCAAGGACGATCTTCACAGGCGCATCGGTGGACGCTGCACCACCCACAACATGAAGGTCGTCTTCAAGGTTTGCTGCGGCAACGAGACCAACTCGTCATCGGCGACGTCCCGCAACAATTGTAAGTCCACGTAAAAAAAAAATTCACTCGACTTATTTAGTTTTTATATTGTCGAGATATTCGACATTTTCAGGATTTATAAAACGTGTTTAAAAATAATAATAATTTCGGATATTATGTTTACAATCGTATTTACTTTTTTTTACTGGTTAAAAAAGTAAAAGACTTGTTTGCGCGGAATCGTCGAAAAAAAACCTTTCGCTTCGCTCAACTAATTTTTTATTTAATATATATCTAGATTGAAATTCACGCAATTATCTTTATTCTCTTATTTTTCGTTTATTTTTCTTTCATTTCATCGAGATATTCGACGACTTCAGATGTTTGAAAACGCGTAAAAAAAGATTCTATGCTAACACTTTTGTATCTCTTTTTTACCGATTATAAAAGTAATACATTTTTTTTCTACATGAAACAGTCGAACAAACCCCCTCAACATTGCGGCTGTAACAATCTATATCTATACATTTTATTTTTTTGAGAAAAAAATGTCGAGGATTTGCTTTGATTTTTTTTTGTTGATACCGCAAACATAAATAATTGGATCGATAAATTATTCCCAGCAGTCTCGGTGACCAGCAGCACAGTGCCAAGCAGTTCGACGAGTACCGGAGTGTTGGGAAGCAACGGTTCTGGCGTGCCACCGCCACCACGCCCGAGCGTACTCAGGGGCGGCGATCGCGATCGATTCTACCCAGGAGGCAACATCCATCATCATCAGCCAGCAACAGCGTCGCCGACTCTCCCTCACGTGCCACCCCCGGGCGTCTATTCGCCTCATCCCCATCAGCCACAGCCGCCGATTTACAATGGACCGCCGTCCGCGTCACCGCCCAAGACCTCCATTACCCCGAAGAAGAAGAACAGTACGTATAATAACGTCAAGCTCTGCCGTACACGCGAGAGCACTTCTCTAGATCGAGTGAAGAAAAAAGAAAAAAAAAAAGAAAAAAAAAGTCATCTGTGCCTTCTAGCGAGCGAGACTTTAATTTGCATTCTTTGTTATTATACCGAGGACCATCGGCTCAAACATACGCAAAGTTCTCCTTTCGACTTCTCGCGAGCCAGTCGGACTCGGTTACCTGGTCATTTTTTTTTTACTATTCGTAGCGGCGCGGTCGTTTAATTTGCATTCGACGATAAGCCCGAGCTCTTCGGAGCACCGATGAAGACCCCCGATAAGAAACTAGCAAGGGGATCCACCGGGTTTAAAGTAACGGCGTGAAATTTCTCGAGTTCTCTAAAGTGGTTGACTACGTTTTATGCATTATTTCCTTTTTTTCTTTTTACGACCATCTCGAGTTTTATGGATATAAAAGAGAAACAGCTGTCAACAAATAATCTTTCGACGTCTTTGAAGTTTCTCCAGCCATGATACTCACTATCGGTACATACTAAGACGCAAGTGTAAAACTTTTAGAAAATCGTATTTTTTTTTTTTTACAATCATAGTTTCGTATTTTCGTTCGCGTTACTGTTTCGAATCACCTCGCTCGTATTTTACAATAATTATTGGGTACAGGTTGAAAAAAATGGTTGCGCTCGCACCAGACGCAAAAGAATATATAGCGCCGATTTTTCATTTCTTTTACGGTTGTCGTTTTTACATTACATTTTTTAATTCTAACGTACGATCCTTTTTTTTTTGTCAATTTTCAGAAGAATATTCGGACCATCCGAACGAAGTGGTGAAGAACGAGGAGCTGACCTACAACAGTGCGAGCGCGGTTAAACGACGGCCCGAGTATTTCCTTCGGCTGCTGTTCCTTTCGACAGGCACAGTCTTGGTCAGCTATCTGCTGCCCGAGTTAATGCGGTGAAGCGTCAATTGTTTTTCGCCATGCGTCGAACCCCCTTCTTCTGTGATTATCCTACGTTTAATTCATTTATCGCGATCGTCCATAAGGAGGAAACAGCGAGACACTCGATAAAGTGTGAGCGAGAGTTGGAAAGAAAAAAAAGAACGGAACAAAAACAACAAAAAAATTAAGAAAGGAAAAAACATACATGGACGGGTGACATCGGCAGCATAAAACTCTCCAAACTGTCGCGCTCTCCTGATTAAATCGCAAAGAAAGACAGTGTGAAGGATAGAAAAAAAAAATAAAAAAGTTGAGACGAAGTGAGAGAAAGAAAATTATGACTGAACAATGGAAGAAAAAAAATAAAGAGAAACGAGAATTACGAAGAGAAAAAAGAAAATAAAGATAAAAATAATAATAATAATAATAATAACAATAATAATAATAATAATAATAATAATAATAATAACAATAAAATAATAATAACAATAATAATAATAATAACATTAATAACAAGAAAAGAATAAGTAAAAAAAAGAACGTCGAGCGGGGACGTCGTGCGAAGTGAAAAACGGACACGATAAAGCCATATTAACTATTAAACGATACTACTAGACTCTACGTAGATACGCCCACTATTATCACTACTGTTAAACAATCGAGTAGTCGTTGTGTTATTGATTGTTCGATGATCATCTCAATGACAATTAATGGCTAGGTATTTATTTGAAATTGATCGTTCGATAATGTTCGATCGGCGTGCTAAAGTTATGCCTCGAACGACTCTGCGACAGAAAAAAACACGCGAGTGATACTCGCGTGTATCTCGGGTCTACCGCGAGGGCGCGGAAGTGCGCCGAGTTTTCTCTCGACTATCGGAGATGCTCAAAATTTGATTTTCTAAAATAAAAAAAAAACACAAAGTTTCCGATAAAAGTAGAACTACCGCTACTGCCATCTAACTTAGTAAAAAACTGACAAACAGGCGGATTGCCGTTTTTTTTTTCTCCTCAAGTAGAAAATTTAATTTGATCAATCTCCGACTGTCGTCGAGTCGATCGGTGGTCAACGAATCTACACGAATCGGCCGCCCGAAAGATTTTCGATAAGAATATTATTGCGCGAGTCAGTCACTCGCCGAGCGTGTTCGATGTCCGAATTGTAAATACGATTTATATTATACACATGTATATCGGGAGCGGAAAAAAAGAAGAGAAAAAAGTAACCTTTTTTTTTCTTCGCGGCTGTAGGAGTGACGTTCGGTGAAACGATAAATTCGTCGATTCGCCGATTGAAAAGAAAAATAAACGGGACTACCGTGCGAGTGTTTTACCTACAAAAAAAACGCAAGTGAGACGATTTAGCACGCGTGTAAATAAATTCCTAATGATCATGTACAAGCGGCCACCCTTGGCCTGACGTAGATGAATGCGAGGGAGAGCGAGCGAAGATACTTCGAGGGGAAGAGGGGAGTCGCGTTGGGACGACCGCTCGCCATCTCCACAATATTGTCGATTTTACAATAAAAACGTGCTAAATATTGAGCCACGAAAGAAAAAAGAAATTGTAAAATTGACGAATATCGGCGCTGATTGCGAGACAATCGGGAAGAAGTAATAATAATGAAAAAAGTGACAAGAAAGAGAGTGGCGAAGAGAAATAAAATTATTTCACGAAAGGATGAGAAGATAAGAGAGCGCGATTTGTCCGACAAACGACGAAAGACAATTTGTATCATAGCTGTATCATACTGAACTCTATCCATAGATCTGTATTATATTTATTATCTAACTATTATTTACTAATATTATTATTATTATTATTATTATTATTACTAAGCGAGGAGAAGAAAAATCACTCGACATTCTATATTATTAGTGAAATATCAAATTTAATAGGTAATAAATTGCGAAAGTCGGAGGTGAGCTCTGCACTTCCCTCTGACTCTCTGTCTCGTTTCTTTTTTCTTTTCATTTTGTATGTTCCAACTACTCGCACGGCCTCTCGATTGGCATCGAAGATTGGCGAATTTTTTTTCGGTATTACATTTTTTTTTACATTATTTATTTTTCATGAACGAATGCGTCAAATTCGCGCTTACAACGAAAAAGTTGTGTAAAATTTTGGGGAAAAATGATCTGAAAAGTGACTGCAAAGCTTATTATCGTGTCTAATTTGTAAAAACGTCGTTGATGAAAACATTTAAAGGAAAAGTATCTGCAACTCAAACAATTTTTTTTGAGTGTGAAAATAAGACTTGAATTTGTTTTATGAAAAAAATGACGAATCCGCAGATTGTCGATCGACACGCGTCTCGCCCAAGCACGCACGAAAGAGAAAAGAAACGAAATTACGATTAAGACTCGATTAACGCAGAGAAAGTTAATTGTCAACGTTCTTGTCGGCCATAAGGAAAAGATGAATTTATAACGGCGAACATCGAGAGCTCTAGAATTAAAGCGAAAGAGATTATTGTAAATATTTAATGTCAAATCCTCCTCGAAAACTCGGGATAACTGAAAAAAAACCTGCACGACAAGGCTGCTTAACGACCGAATATCAATTTTTTTTTTTTCATCATATTTACTGTTGTTGATTTTTTAATTATTTTTTCGATTGTCGGTATGGTCACGCAAACAAAAAAAAAAAAACGCAAAAGCGAACACACTCAACGCTCGTATAACGTTATCCATTACAGTATTGTAAGCCTAAGTACTACAACGCCTATCAGTCGCGATTGTCCGATTGTCTGTTCGATGTATTATTATCCATTCGACGTCTCTTGTCCCTTCATGTAACTGCGCATTAAACTCGATGTTTGATGCAAACACCCTCACTCGATTTTAATCAGTGACTGGGAAACTGGACGATCATGTTTGCGGAAAATTGGTCGAAAAAACAAAAAAAAATTAATCTCAAAAAAAATTAAGACAAAACTCGACATAAAAATGAATTTCCATCAATTTTCTGCAAAGGTGATACAACGGAGGCCGTGATAAAAAAGAAAATATGAAAGGCAGAGAGAAAGAGAGGCGTTTAAGAAAAAAAAGCGTTGTCGTAACAGCAGTGCAAAAACGTTGTAAAATAGAATTTCTCACGTGAATGATAAAAGCATTCATACAGACGATAGGTAAATACAGTATAACAATAATTTAGGCTCGAACTATCGATAGAAAATAGACAAGATCACACACAGCAATTTCGGTTTACTTTTGTTTATTTTTTCACTCATTTCTTTTGATCCTCCTCCTACCCTCAAGCACCCATCGTATATGTATTATTATTTTAAAAAATGAACTTTAATATATTATTTATTATAAAACGAAGGTGAGTGAAAATAAGCACATCCTCTATAAGCTTATCCGAAAAATCCTAATTCCCCATTTTGGATTTGCTCAACAACATTCGTTGGTTTTTTTTATTTAATTCTTTTTCCGTTCCGAATTTCGATCGAGAGATCGAATTTATGCTTTTTTCGTTTTCATTCCGCTGTTACTGCCCGACGTTTGATGAATAAAAAATAAAATAAAAAATTTCGCGTCTATCGACGCATAACGTGTAAATAAACAAGATAATGATTAAGTATATAAAATGACAACAAAAAAAACACGATTGCAAATTTATATAAGACAACAACAAAAAAACAATACATAGCAATTACAAGATAGGTTTCTAATAACAATTTATTATAAAAGTGGATGTACGTTGATGTCTAAGATTTTTAACGAAGCAAAAAAAAAAAGAAAAAAAACAAACTGATTATTATCAACTATGATTATTATTCGTAACTGATATTAAACACACGCGAGTGCGAAGCGACACGAAGGACTTTTACAACACGGGACAAAAAGAAAAAGAATAAAAATAAAAAAACATCACACACACCGAAAAAACCACCGTGCACGTTATACTAATTAATGCAAGGACCGTTGAATTAAATGAAAATAAAAAAAAAGTAAAAAAATAATAAAAAAATAAATAAAAAATAAACACACTTAGGGTGACACTTAGCCAGGTGAAAGAATTCTCTCACGTTGAAAATAAGATTATTATCTTCGTCGATCACACGTCGAGCCGTTCCCGATGCATTAAAAATGTCGTGCGCGCTGTCCGCCGAACCCCCGTTAAAATTGTCAAGGACGCGTTCCAGCTGCGGTCCCTGATCTATTTTCTTTCATAATTCATTAATTTAAAAAAAAGTATTTATCGCGATACACATAACCGCAACTGAAATGATCAGTTTCGATTTTTCGGCCTTGCTCGAAGCTACCCGGTTAGCCCGACAGATGGCGAAACTGAGGAGTCACGATTTTTTTTGTTTACCATCCACAACGCGAAAGAGACTTCCTCTTGATTTGTGTGCGACCGGGTTAATTCTAGTCAATGATTAAACGAACCGTGTGTCGATCGGGCTCGGGGCTCGTAATAACCGCAAACAGTCTCGTCCGATCGGGTCGTTACGAATGTTAAGAGGCACTCGTGCGAATCGCGCGCGCCCGTTTATATATTCGTTAAAATAATAGCCAGTAGTCGGGTATACACAGAAGAATCGCGTACTTTATACCGCTGTGTACAGTCCGCTGTTAACCCAACTGGGTGGAACCGGCGTTGGCAGCGTCGGTGCGCGACGCGGTGTCCGCTCACCGCGAACGAGCTGCCGCGCAGTGATTCTCACTTTAATTAGGGTCGCACGACCAAACTCGGAAAGCTCATTAAGCAGTGCCCTCATTAGCGCAATAAGGCGCGCTCGGCTTCACCAGCCGCCGAGCAGGGACTTCTTATTCTTAACACTAATAGATCGAATGGGGACGGGAGGGAGAGAGAGGGGCCGAAGGGGGGGGGAGGGGACGGCGTACCCGGCGCAATAGTATTACATACAGTAAACGTCGTCATACCGGCATTCTCATACATTTACGGAATACATTACATACAGATTAGCGTAGAGTTCATAAACAGTAGTCCATTTGTAGCGAAATAGTTTTTAAAAACCGAGCAACAAGAATAAAAAAGACAAATGAAATAAACCGGAAAAAATAGACATAATCAACATAAAAAAACAGAAACAATGCTGCAGGTAAAACCGTACGTACTGACGCGTGCGTACATAACGAACTTCTTCGGGCTTTGGGGCAAATTTAATTTGACTACATTTCTTTTGACGACAATTACCGATTGAGAGGTTGCACGATTTTTTTCTCGTAACTCGTCGAGTGGCCGATTACTTTTTTGTGATAGCACATACGCGGTTGCGATTTTTTTGTAGGGAACGAAATCCGATCGGATCGTCGGAAAATGAAATTGTTATTGCTCTTTTGCAGTCACGATAGTGATTAATACACGTGCCGTAAATTCACTGATTGCAGTAGTGTAATAGCAAATTTGCAATTTTTCCAAGGACCGGCTAAAAATTAAACAAAAAAATATCGGTATTCATTTTTGCAAAAAATTAGCTTCTAAGCATAAAAAAATTCTAAAACATTTAAAAACTTTTTTGCATTTGCTATTCATTTCGCAACTAAAAAAAAATCGGCAGCAAATTTCAAGTAATTTATTTTTAAAAATTGATTTGCCTCATTCCCGAACTTCTCATATTCACCGCATCAACAAAACTCTCATCGACACTGAAGGAAACACGTAATCATACGGCAAGACATTGGCATTCGGCATTGAAGGAAGATAATTTCACGTATACAAACTTACATCCGCACACAGACATACACAAACACCACACACACACACATACACACTGTACACACCAACTACAGCAAACACAGAGATGCAAGTGCATCTTGAAAAAAAAAAAGAAACAAAATTGCAGAAACGAGGAAAAAAAATTGAAGAAAAAATAAAAACAGAAATAAAGAAAAATGGAGGTATATAAGAAGTTAGAAGACGAAATGAGCGTGATCTTGTGAACCGTTGGCCGTTGCACGAGTATGTAATAGATATATTGTATACGTATATCGATATAGGGGATTATGTCGATAGTAAAGAAAGTAAAGTATTCGTCGGATCGAGGGATTATGATTTTTTGTATTTGTTTTAAATGAATCAATATCGCATTTGTCCTCTGTGACTGGTGAGCGCATATCTGTGTTGCCCAGGGCCTGAAAGTATTCCTCCGAGATAATTCATTATAATTAGTACAAAAGGAATATAATTCGGGGCACGAGAGAGATACACGATTTTTTTTCGTCATCGCAACGACAAAAAAAATACCAGTCAATTCTGTATTCATTCGTAGAAAAAAATATGCATTAAAAAAGATGAAACAAACGAAAAAAAAAACAAACAAAATGGTAATCGCAACAGGGTGAATAAATCCGATGTCTTATCACTAGATGAACGACTGATTTCTACGTAAATTTACAAACAAAAAATAGATAAAATTTAAAAAAAGTAAAATCGAATTTCGTTGAATTAAAAAAAAAAGTTCTGTTGCGCGCAATTCGGTTTGGAATAGTTTTCTCGGTGTCCGGAATATAATCCGTAAACTCATCATTCCAAGTTCTGTCAAAATAAAGAAAAAAAAAAACAAAAGATAAAGGAGAAATAATACGAAAATGAAGAAAAATAAATTAATAAAAAAAAACACGATAAGTAAAGGGCCAACCCACTTTACGGTGAGAAAGAGAGAGATTTTAGTCCATTTGATGTACATACCCGTATCATGTACATAATAGAGCGCGAAAGTGCCATAGAAATCACACGAATACAAACGCACGAATGGTCAATGGAATTTTTGCGAATTAATGAGAAATTAAAAAAAAGAGAGAGGGAAAGAGAGATTAAAAAAGAAAGAAGAAAACAAATCGAGTCATGGTACTGCATAACGCGTTACATCGGAGGCCGCCAATCACCATTCGACGCATTGCCTCAAACTTGAATTTCATCGCCTCCGTGGCAAAAAAAAGAAAAAAATATAAAAATAAAATAAATTTAATAAATAATTTGTACGAACGAATTGTAATCCTCGCGAGATATCGACGAATTCGTAGTTAACGTTGAACGATCCGATGAGCGTTGATACGGTCTAATAGATTGCCTAATTACACGGTAATGCGAATTCCATAATTTTAGGATTGCGTAAACGAATTTTCGTTAATCTCCGAAAATAAATCGATCGACTGAGGTGATTTCGGAAATCATTAGTGTATTATAATAATGGGTAAAAGCACAATCACGGATTACGAAAGAGAGTGGAAAAAAAACTAAAAATGTAAACGCAATTCGTCTGCGGCGTCACGGAGGGCCTACTCGTATGAGTTTTGTTTTTCGAACTAAATAGGAAAAGAAGAAAGGAAAAAAAAGTATGAACAATACAAAAGAAAAAAAGAAACAATGAAAACGAAAGATAAAAATTAAAATACTTATGGTGTACTGATTGTTAAACGTGGCTAAGATATGTGAAAGGTCGTCTGATGGTATTATACAGCGCGAGCTCCAAAGCGTTTGCGGATAACGCGAGTGCTTAGTCAATCGTGACCCATCGAGCGAAGCAACGAACAGAAAAAAACAAGAAAAATATTAATTGAGATTATGGAATGCCAAAGGAAGTACCGATTTGTCGTATGTGCCCGAAAAAATTAGGCGCCCTCGAGTCGCTCGGATGGGTAAATCGTTATTGTATAAGCACGCGCGTTCGATACGGCGGTATTATTGTTATACGAACTCCAGACGGCATGGTATACAAGACTAAGAACAAGACCTAAAATGGGACATAATATTTTATAACTCGACTTTTGTACAGAATAAATAAATACTTGTACTGTGGACCAATATTTCTTTCATTTCATTGTCATCCCACGTCGATATCCCCGGTCTAGAAGGTACTACGAGGGGTGACACGTACGTGCCCGAGGGCACAAGATGTTTTCAGTACTATCTGACTACCCAGTGAGCACCGTAATATATCGTCAATGTAACGGCAACAAAACATCTTGTTCATTCGAGAATCTATATGTTACCGGCTACGAGCAAACTCCGAGTCGCGCCATAATCTCGAATGACGAAATATTTACGTGGTGAGCAAATATCTTAATTTTTTGCCACTAAATTTTTTTGTAATCTTATACATATTTTTCAGTTGCGAATTATGATTAAAAAATGTTTCATTATCATGTGTACAGCCTTCGAGATGTTAAATAAAAAGACTTCAATGCTACAGATGGACGATGTGAAAGGACAAGGAAGCGACATGAACATTGAATTTGCAGATGAATTGAATCGACCTCGGGAGATGAAAAAAAAACGAAAAAATCAACTTTTCATATCAATGATTTATGAAGAAAAATTTTATAACAGTACGATACACTTTATTTTTTAACCTTATTTTGAACTAACGGTATGACGACGATTCTGTTTTTCGCTTCAGGAATGCGCCACCACCTTCCCATCTTGTGTTCCTGACCGACGCCGACGACGAGATTGTTACCATCCGGCGTGAAGGCCATGGTATTCACGAAGCCAATTAGCTTCACTTCAAACAGCATCGTGAGACTTTTGAAGGATTCGCCGCATTTCCACAATCTTACAGCTCCGTCTCTCGAGCCTGCTTAAAAAAAAATCAAAATTTTATTGAAAAAAAAGAACACAAAAACAAAAAACTCCGTCCAGAAAAAAGTGAAAACATGTCCGAATCTCATAAAGGACTACTCACCGGAGGCTACTAAATCCGTGTTAAGTAACGTAGCTATGCTGGATATCCACATTGGCTGTCCATTAGATTCGTCCTTGCCGTGTGCCTCGGCGACCGAGCACAGAGGCTTCTTCTTCAACGAACCCCAAATGCAAAGTTGACCGTCGTCGCCGCAGCTCAAAAAATTTTCCTCGTTTATGAGCTTTACAACATCGACGCTGCCGCTGTGACCGTTGTAGATCAATTGGGATTCCTCGACGATTTTCCAGATTCGAATAGTTCTGTCGTAACCACCGCTCGTTATCGCTCGCTCTCGCGATAAAGCGTCTATTGATGTTACGCCGTTTTGGTGACCGAAGCTTTGAAACGAATAAAGTAAAAATGTTAAAAGTAAATAAATAATAATGAAAAGGGGGTTGCAAAAACCTGCAGGCGTGATATATTCGAACCGCCACTCACAGAGATTCGACATAAGCCATGTCGTCCAAATTCCAAACTTTGACGCTGCGATCCTCGGACGCAGAGTAGAGGGTGTGCGTGTCCCTACGAAATACTAATCCGGTCACCGCGCCTCTGTGACCCTGGAGCTCTTTGAGCAGTTTGAAATCTTCGCCGGAGAATACTTTGATACCCTTTGAAGCCCCATCGCCTACGACCTGCAAAAAAATTAAGGTTTAAAACTTCGAGCGCTGCCGATTTTTACACGCCCTTATCAGGTGCTTACACTCTGTGACTGAAAAATATTGGGAAATATCTAACGTCATGACGATACTCACATTCAACGATACTCACGACTACACCGTTTTTTTTACGATTGAAAATCAATGCGAACGTGCAAAATAATAGTCAATTTCTTTTTTTCTCACCAAAAATTTTCCATCAGTACTGATGGCTATACATCGAACGTTCTTTATTCCTTCCTCTGCTTTCCGTTTCCCTCTGAGAACCTTCAGCTTCGTTCTATCAGCCAGCAACCATTTTACGAGAGTGCCGTCCTTCGAGCCGGAATAAACGAACCGTCCGTCGCTCGAGAGGCACAAACAAGTGATGGAATCTTTGTGATCTTTGCATCTAAGCTCCAAGAGATCGGAATGACCTGTGTAATTCGACGCGACGGTTTTTCTCAAACGGCCTTTCTCCTCCAGATATTCCTCCTGAAGTCTTCTGGCAACTGCGCCCTGTTCGAACTCTGCTCTATCCTTTTCTGTAAAGTTACAAAACGACGCGAGTTACATAATTCCTAAGTACTCGGATAGAAATGTGAATAACTGTATAAATATTATTACTATACTAGAAATACTAAAAGGGTGTAACTTTTTTTTTAAGTAGAGCAATATTTTGGAGCAAAAGTAGTTGCAAAAATTTGGATGTTAATACTGAGAATAATTAAAAACTTTTGAATTATCCGTAAGTATCAGAAAATTTTAAGTGAACAAATTTAGCCAAAAATCTTTCAGCCATTTCAGAGCAAGGTGAACAGCTCGGTAGTTAAAATTTGCAGTTACATAGATATACTACTTGAAATTTCAGTGGATAAGTTACAATTATATCTCTATCATCAGTAAAAATATTATTGATCATCTAGTTCTCTTTGAGGTTGGATTATAAGCGTTAAAAGAATCGAGATTCTCACCCTCTTCCTCGATCTCGGTTAAATATTTCTTTGCTAATCTCAGCCGTTTCTCCTGAGCGGTTTCTCTATCCTCGTCTGAGCTCTCCGACAAGTCCTGTTTCTTCTCCAGGCGTTCCTCCGCGAACTCCTCATCACTGCTCGCTATACTGTCATCATCCCTTGGGCCGAATTTCTTTTTACTGCTTCTTCGGACCTTGGATTGCTGGTCATCAGAGAATCGCTTGGATTGGCCATTCAGCTGAAATTCGTCAGTTTATTAATAACAGTTGAATTTGTGGCATATCGTAAAAAAGCAAAAAATCACTCGTAGAATTTTATTTTCTAAATGAACTTCCCTGAGCGGATTTTATACGATGTAAAATACAGGCATTATAACTTGATGAAATTTAGTCGCGTGCAGATATCTTCGGGGTCACAAAAAAAAAAAATCGACTAAAACGTACGTTGCAGCGCATTTTATAAACAGCCTCGGAAACTCTAACCTTTCGTTACGATTATGAATTTATTTGAATTATTAATAATTACCTTTCTCTTGGGTGCAGCACCTCGACTATTTCGTATAAAAAAAGACATTTTTCTTTTGTCGAAAAGACTGTAACAATTGTTATTGTTGCTTCGGTGTCCAGTGAACTTTCATTCGAACCACATGGTCCCTCGAATTGTCGCACTTATGTACCGGCCAAGTAGATTCCTACATTTCCTCACTACAGTCCGCTTCGCGGGTCCTCGAATCTCTGTCGCCATCTACGGGTGCAGGTATGTATTCGGAGGACGTGTCTATTATTATTATAGTTAATATAGGAAATAAGTATGCAAAGAGTTGGGGAGATTCCAAATTCGCCGAACTGTTCGGATATCCATGATGTATGTGTAACAAAAAATAATGGTAATATATGATAACGCGAACTTTATATAACCTGTTATATTATAAATGTCATTAAGGTTTTGTCGCTAACGAATTTGAAGCGTGAACGAACGATACGATCATTTTTAATTATCGAACAAAGTTGAGTGGCCTCTTTAGCATCGCACCAAAGTTCACGTCGCTACGTTAAGTCGTTCTTCGGTAATAAAAGCTTTTAAATTTGCAATTTTTTCATTACAAAAAAAAGCTTCCTCTGCGGGGAAGAAAACCAGTGAAATTCAAACAAATGCAACCTTCAAAAATTACAGAATATTTCATTGCCACTATAAAGATAAAATAATCCATCATGATAAAAAAATTACTATCTATAAAATTATTTGCAATTCGTCACTCTATTTATATTTTTTATCACCGTCGAGTCGAATCAATTAAATTTCTTATCGACGAGAAGTGACTTCCTAAAAGTTTGCACAACTGTCGATAGTGAAATTACGAAATAATGTTATAATTTTTCAGATTCCAGTAATCGCATTTCCTTATTAGCTATATATACATCAAGGTATATATATATATATATTGTAACGGAATAGCTCATTTATTAACTCATATATCGATCGATATACATATCAATTATGCTCTTATTCTCAGAATTATTCGCGACGCATAGAAATTTCCCGGCATGCACGGCATTATCTTCGACAGAGGCGATTGGATTATCGAATTTCGATACTGTACGAAGCTAATTGAGTGGGCGTGTATAGATATAGCCAGGGGCGTAATACTCATCACAAATTTACACGTGGATCACGCTTTCCCTCCGATACAGCTACACGTACGTGCCTGTGCGCACGATTCGAAAACGATCTGTATCTCGTCTATTCGACATTATCAATCCACAACGTACGAACATTTTTTTTCCTCAATAGCGATAAGTGAAAATCGTGCCGAACGAAAAGAAATCGTGTCTCAAAAAATTCAGCGTAATTTTAAATCATACACAATGCATCAAGTATTAGATAAAAGCTACAGTACAGATTAACCGAAAATTGCGCGACGATAAATAGCTCGTTCTGAATAACACACACGTGCACATACGTTCCATTAATCCGCTAAATAAATATGTTAATAATAATAATAATAATAATGAGTCAACATCCGGCTGATTCTTATCGTCATTCTTCGTGGAAAATAAGCTGTCAGGCGCTCTAAAGTAGCAGGAAAGAAGGAACCCATAAAATTTTATTATTGTTATTATATTCGTGTGCAGAAAAAAAGAAATGTTAGATTTGCTAAAATGCGTTCAAAATAGTTGTGACTAGGGAGCAAGGCGTTTGTCGAGAAGCTTCAAACGCTGGCGCCTCGGTAAAGACTGAAGGATGTTGTAGCCAAAAGTCAACAAAAGTGACGCTTTGCAGGATGACCTTGAAAAATTATTCCATCTTCCGAATAATATCTCAAGGTCATCTTGAGAAATTGTTCATTTGTTTGTCGAGATGTTACAGAGATCAAATGTAAACTATAAAAATCGAATTATAACATTCCTATAGTTTAAATTTTATATAGTTCAATACCTTAACACTTACGTACTTTATTTTCGCGAGTGATTATCTTCGAACGTCTGTCATTTGTCCAGTAAAAAGGAAATTAAAAGAAATTCAAGGAATTACTAAAATGTAAAATGCAAACCGCAAAATGTTCAAATGCGTAAATATTAATGGTTACACACTTGCAGAAAAATATCATTAAAATTTGAAAATATAAATGAAAACTAATTATTTAAAAGCTATTAGAATTTATTAAATCGATGAATGTGTTTCGGAAGGACATTTTTTTCGTCCTTCAATGTAATTAAAAAAAAAAACGCCACGCACGAAAAATCTACGTGATATTAACAGTTAAAATCGAACGAGCAAATTAACAGCCCTTTAAATTAACAAAACCAATGCCTACTTCGAACGATAGTCTAGGCCAAAAATTTCGTCGTTCCCTAAATTTTCCTTTTTTTCCCTTGTCCACGTAACATCCAATAAAACTTCGAAAATCCATTCAACGTTTGCCACGAATATAGATACAGCTGTTCGCGCGGCTGTGCCAAGGGACACGTAGCCATCTACTCCTATCTATCTAATTGTATCCTTTTCGTCCAATAGTAGAAGTGTTTCGCGCTCGAGAGAGGGAAACTTTCGCCTCTCTGACAGTACGCCACAGTAGACACGTTCGGCCACAGTGGGTTCGGGTTCACCGGTGGTTCTACAAATGTACTTAAGTACGATCTGCGCGTGTTTGTTGATCCTGCAGAACCGTCGAACACTCTGTCTTTGACAGTCGCACGAACGACTTGTCCCGTTGTAGTAACTCGCGCGCGTCTGTTAGAAACTCCAAACGAAAAATATCGTAATTTTCGTAAGATAACTCGGTGATAATTTAAGCTTTCGACATCGAGATTATTGCCAAGATAACGGTATAAACCTGTCGTTGCCAGTGTCAGTAGTTTCACCCCAAATGCCATTGAACGCGGACAGGTCGAACATACCATAGGTCAAATCGAACGTCTCGGTGCAAAGAAGTTTTTATGTGAAATCGCCATCGGCGACGACAATCGTTCCAAGAAATACGGAAGAACATAACAAGTTTTTATTTATTTCCTTGAAAAACAAATTACTATGGCACAATGTCGTGCACGAAAATAATTCTGTTATCGTGCCTATTGTCGCTCGCCAATTGCAACTATTTTGGCCCGAGCACGAAAAACAATGATCAATGCTTCTGCAAGGTAAAACTCTATTGACAATGGATTTTATAATAACAATGATAATAAGAATTGCCTCGAGACGAAGATTAACATCGGTCAACGAACGATAACCATCGTTGTTTTTAACCCTTCCGCAACTTACGGTACAATACAATTTACACATTTCGTAAACTATTTTTTCCTTATTTTTTACTCAGTCGAAATTTTAGAAAAATTTTCCACTTTTTAATTCTAAAAAATGGACGTCTGCATAATATTTTTTGTCGTCGTTCTAAAGAAATCTGCAAATCATCCAATCCAGTTATAGGAGAAAAAAATTGCAAAAAGAGTTTTTATATATATATATTTGTAAGTTACTGAAACGGATGAATTCATTGTTCAATGCGGAAAGATAGATTTTCAAGTGAATGAGGGTTATGATTCTTGACAAATACGCGACTTTAGTGTTATATTTTAATATATATATATTTTTTTTTGAGGCCATTGTACACATTTACGAAAATATTTACATTCAACAAATAATTGATGTTTGACAATTCTGAGATTTAAAAAATCAAGTCTGTCAACGGAAGGAAATGCTTTGTTGACTCTGGGTTTTTTGTTGTTTCAGCTGAAGGGATCGATAGACGACTGCAGCTGCAGCGTCGACACTGTGGATTATTTTAACAATATGAGAATATATCCGAGGCTTCAGAGTCTTCTCGTCAGAGATTATTTCAGATTTTACAAAGTCAACCTGACGAGGCAGTGTCCCTTCTGGGCGGACGACAGCAAGTGTGCGATGCGAGCTTGTCACGTGCAGGCTTGCCACGATGTGAGTAAACCAAAGCTGTGGAAAGGAAAGTGTTGTGGCTGAGCAGTCTATTTTTCTGTGACAAAAAAAAAATTTGCCATTTTTGGCCAAAAATATTTGATATTTCTGTTGAAATTTCAAAAGCTCCAAGAATCTTGATACTTTATTCACGACTTGCGAAGAGTCAATGGAACAGTAAATTTTATGATTTTTTTTTGTTCAATTTATCTTTTTCATTTTAGGAAGATATACCTCCGGGTTTAAAAGGAGACATGCCACGACGCGTGTACTTTGCGGAGAATCCAGTTGACAAGTATAGCAATGACTTCCAGTCGAGCAACTGCGATCAATCGCTGAGGGACCACAACGACGAGCTTGGATATCTGAATACTACTATTAGGTATATACAACGGATTTAAAAAATTAAAAGTTCATTTTGCAGAGTAATCGCTTTGTTTTGATGAGGAGAATGACCATATTGTTTTTTTCTTCAGTTCTGAGAATTACAAGGAATTCCAGAGGTGGCAGCAGCACGATGACGCTCTGGATAACTTTTGCGTTACGGAAACGAGCCCCGGGGAATACGTGGATTTGCTGTTGAATCCTGAAAGATATACAGGTTACAAGGGACCAAGCGCTCATAGAATATGGCGTAGCATATACATGGAGAACTGTTTCAGACCCGAGAAATCGCCACACAATTTTATTCAGTCCTCGAAAGTCAATGGTAAATTTATGTATTTATTTCTTTGTTTATTTATCGATTTACTTATTTATTGATTGGTGTATTTATTTATTTATTTATTTATTTGGCGGGAAATACTCTTTTATAAGACGGAAATAAAAAAATATATTCATGAATTTGTTTCAGGAATGTGCTTGGAGAAACGAGCTTTCTACAGAGTGATATCCGGATTGCACGCGAGCATAAATATTCACTTATGCGCGAAATACCTGCTGTCTGCCCAAGACACACTGGACGTAGTGTCGACCGGTGGGAAATGGGGTCCCAATTTGAAAGAATTTTTGAGCAGATTTTCGCCCGAGGAAACCGGCAGCGAAGGCCCCAATTGGTTGAAAAATTTGTATTTTCTCTATCTTCTCGAATTGCGGGCATTGGAGAAGGCAGCTCCATATTTGGAGCGAGAGGCATATTATACTGGAAACGAATTCGAGGACGAGGATACGCGCATGGCCGTTAATGATGTTCTACGCGTTGTTCGGTGCGTTTACTTATAAGACAAACATATTCTTTTTTTCCCTAAAATAATATGAATTACATAAGAAAAAAGCTCTCTTCGTTGATATTCGCGTACAAAGCATATATGTCTTGACTAATTGATTTTTTAAATAAATCTTCACAGATCGTTTTCGGATCACTTCAACGAGAGTGTAATGTTTAACGGCGGCGTTCAAGCTCAACTGTTGAAGAAAGAATTCAGGGAACACTTTCGCAATATTTCACGCATAATGGATTGCGTTGGCTGCGACAAGTGCAAATTGTGGGGAAAATTGCAGATACAAGGATTGGGCACGGCACTGAAAATATTATTTTCCGGAAAATTTGACAAGTGGGAGCCAACCGTGAGGCACGCATTCGACAGGAGACAATTTTTCTTGGAGCGGAGCGAAATCGTCGCGCTTGTCAACGGTTTTGGAAGGTTAGCCCAACAAATTACGGTTTAGTTTTTTGTGCCCTCCTATAATTTGTTATTTTGTCACTGCAAGTCATTTACTAAATGTTCAGTAGAAAGAAATGGATTATTTACCCATTACTATTCCTAAATTTCTAAAATTTACTGCAGATGGAGCTAATTTTTTTGTCTTCATTTTGACTGCTCCATATTGCTGAGGGGACTAGAACAAAAAATAGACAGCCTTGTCTTATCAATATTTGTGTCACTGATTTTATCAATGCTTATACCGTAATGTTCGATTGATTAAATGCAACATACGATCTTTAACTTTTTCAGATTATCCGAGAGTATCTTCGAACTGGACAGGTTTCGAGGAATGATGAGATAGCACAATTCTAGTTAGAGCACGAATATTCCAGGCACCAGTATAAACACATCACATAGTATAAATAGGTTTCTATTAATGTAACAATTAATCATGATATGAGGTCTCAGTCGCGGGTCAGTTAATTTTGTTATCTCTCGTCACTAGTACTCTCGCTTACATTTGACTTCTTAGTTTATCCTCGAATCACAGTATAAACGGTAAATTAATTCAATAACGTATGTACCTGCTGATATTCAGCTACTTCCGAGCTCTGTGGCATACTTCCTACCTATTTTTCTATTTTAATAACTAAACGAAAAATAATAACATCCTATATACCTTACATAACAAGCTAACCGAAGGTGCAAACATCGACAGAATCATTTCTTTTGAATGGTCTATTGATTTATTGAAAAATAGTTTGTAATGTTTTTACCATAGAATCTGACTATGTCTGTGATAATTTCATTAAGCAGAACTTTTTTGTACGAAAGAGGTATGCGACTGCAGTTGGAATTTCATATTGAACGCGAATAATTCCTTATCATTGTTGTAACCGGGAATTTGAAAATGTTTAAATTTATAATACTATTATTTTTATATCACTCGGTAGGAAATTGGGGGCTTCGCGTACGTAAAGCCCCCATTTTCACACTTTGGTGAAATTAAATTTTATACGATACTCGTGTGAAAAACAGCTCCTTAACTCCTCTTCTTAACTCGTGAGTTCGCAACACTTGCCTTCGGCTCGTGCTGCAAACTCACACTCGTCAGAAACATTTTTCTCGCACTAGTACCGTAATGTACTATTTTGATTTCATATTTTATTGGGCTTATGTGGCGTTACGGGTCCTTTGTGAAAAAAAAACAAAATGAAAAACTTTGAAGTGTTTTCATTTCGTTTCGCCGTGGCAATATCCCTTTTGTTTCCCGTTATAGATATTTTATTGATAATTACTGATATTATTAATATAAATTATGTAAAAAATTTGATAGAAATTTGGAGAAATACGATTTCTATGCAACTCTATACTCGTGTTTTTATTCAAGATTGCTCGTATCTTATTTTGGCTTCCTTTTTTGTCAACATCAGTTTCATGCGTTTCACAGGAGATAATTAAATTTACTTGTAAGTAATACGCTTCCCCCTTAAGTTAGGTGTGCACAACGAAAAGTTGAAAAAATTTACCATTCGAATTTTGTATTTTCATCAAAAATATATATTCAAGCTTTGGTGTTCGATTTATAGTCGAGCATTTTGCAATTATTCAAGCATAACGAATGCATTTTGCACCAAAGTTATCACGACGAAATAGAATACCGAAGTCCTCCGTGGCGCTTGAAATCCCCATATCCAATGTTTATAAAATATTTACATTTCGTTTCTCGCGCTCGTCATTATCGTGTATAGTCGTGTCCGAAGTCCGTACGAGCGGGACGGATAAGTCATTCTGCAGATGGCCTGTAGTCGTATGTAGTGGTGTACTATGCGCGTCCGAACCCGTTGCAACGCGATGCGGCCGGCTCAGTGTATTACTAATTGTTCGATACCGTCAGTGGAACTCTTGTGAACCTAACAATTCTCCACTACATCAGCCATCGAATTACGGCTATTCGGCTCGATGGTTCGTTCTCTCTGCTATTCAAGAAATCATTCATCAAACTTCTTACTACACGCTCACTACTACGAAATACGATTTTACGGGTAGCGTACGTGCTCGGGGGTGCTCAATCGTCACGGTTAAACAACTCGTACTCGATCGTCGTAAAATAAATAGAACGAGTGTTTTGATTTTTAATTGAATTGTCTTATCAATCTTTTGTTGCTTGCTCGACGAGACCAGCGGGCAAAAATTCTTCGACTCGTGTGATTTTAATGTTAAAAACATAAAATTTCTCTTGTCTCCGGAAGTCGTGACGAATCGTTTGAGAACCACTGCAGGCCGAGAGGTAGGCTCACGCACGGACCCTCGGGCGGTCGGAGTGTTAGTGACTCGCCGTTCGCGGAAGGCAACGGAAGGAAGGGGTGGAATCCGACCAGCCGCTCATCGTGTGCGACTCGCACACGCCTACAGCGTGAAACGTGTTTCTTCTCGTCCGTTTTTCCTAAGAATACTATGGTCGTGGCGCGTACGAGAGACCTTGAGTAGATTCTAGTCTTCCTCAAACCCTCGAGCGTGAGCGTCTTTCGCGTTTTTAACGACGGCATCGAAAGTTCAATATGAGTTTAGCAAATCCCATAAACGCACCGGCTGGTACGTACACTGCGGATAATTCGTAGCAAACTGTGAGCTCGGATATGCAAAGGATCTTTTTGCATTGATTGTTGTTTATTCTTGAAGGTGGACTCAAACCGGAATGTTGGAAACGCAAGGGATCCGAAGAAGGTAACGTGCCGCTTTTTTTTTATTTATTTCTTTTCGTGGGAATATTTTTCGATCGGTGCGCATTCTGAATTCGTGAAAAATGGAAAATTATAACAACAAATGGTACCCTTGTCGATTGAGCAATAAAAATTTTAGTTCCTAATTAAATAAAAATAGTTTTCTATATGATTTTCTTTAACTGACGAATGTTATCGTTTCTTTTGTCTATTTTTGCACATGGCTAGTTTTTTTTTCTTTTTTTTTTTTTTACGGACAAATGCTACCAATTTGCGACTATTTTTGCGCCTTTCTTTTTATTCTCGCTTTTTGTTTTATGCATTCGGCAGTGCATCTTAAATTTTGTTTTTTTGTTGGGTTTTTTTTTTGTTTGGAGATATTTCATCATTTCTCCAAATTAAATAAACTCCAAAATGAAAAATATATTCTCCGTTGTAATTTAAATAGAAAAATAGGAGAATAACATGTTCATATCTATAGAGGTACAATAATGAAGAATTCTATGTTTTTTTTATTTCTAGAAGACGAAGAGCGGTTGTCCAATGTTAAAAGAGCAAGATATTCCTGGCACGTGATATTGGAAAGCGAGTCTCCTCAGCCAACATCGTCGGATGAAGGTGACGAATCTATACACAGCATACAAGGAGTCGAGACTGGTGAGAATTTCAATTTTTTTTTTTTTTTTGTATTATATATGTATATGTCCATTTTTTTTTTTTTTTTTGTAATAATTGCACTGATTTATCAAAATGTTATCATTGCAGAGTTTGCACACGACACTGAAGATACTTCGACGAATTCGTGGGTCACCTCCAGTGACAATGTAGAGGTTTCGATACACGAAGAGTTCGATCCTGTTTCGCCATCCGAAGATGAAAACCCATTCGTCGACGATTCGTCCTCCGATCCAGAGGTACAGTGAGCTCTGATATTTTTTTTTTTTTGTTTTTCTTAAAATAGTGTCTCAGTTATCGACGCAATATAGATATTAAACTGATTTTCTTGCCTACCTTAAATTTATTTACATTCAACAGAAATATAAATAAACGAGAAATTTTTTTTTATTGAAAAATCTTATACTCAATTTGAATTATATTGAATGCACACATTTCTTTAAGAATAGATGTCTGACATATTGACCATGACAAAGATATTGTTATTCCATATTTTTTAAATATTAAACTTGATACTGTATTTAAATTGTCCATACAATTTTCGAAGATTTATTCCAGTTTGCCTAAAGATAGTCCAAATTGTTTTATTCACTCGGTTCTCTATTTAGTGTTGGAATAGGTTTTAATGAAATTATTTCTAGAATAGCGGTTAATAATTTCTCCCAATTTGTTTTGCAGGAGCTCTTAAGAGTGGGAGTGATCGCGATCGCTCATGCGGCATGCGACTCGGACGTCGGACTGGCCGACGACAGCGACGACTCGAGGACGTCTCGTGACAGTGAAATAAGCCTCGCCGACTATTGGACGTGCTTTCAATGCAACACGAGCAACAACAACCCGAAATTTCGTTACTGCGACAAGTGCTACACGGTAATTAAATTCACATCAATTAACTTTTTTTTTAAACACCATTGGGTCGAATGTTTATAATATCTTTCAAAGTTAAATGTTATGAAATTTCAAAAATCGTGCTGAAAATGTTTACACGCTTTGTCAAGAATTATTTCTGTTTTGTTCCTTTTTTCTTTTTATAAAAACACCAATCTTCAAAAAGACATTAAGCACTATTTTTTTTTTACAAATAATTTTCTATTATAACGGCGCATATATGTTAACCCTTCATTGTCCACTTTTTGTTTTTTCACAGGAGCGAAAAAATCATCTTCCACTGCGTCCCAAAGGAAAAAAGCGACGGGGCAAATTATCGAAGCTCGAGTCGAAGCAGAGCCAATCGCTCAAGGGTAACGAATTGACGGCTTTCGATTCGGGTTTGGGGTCGAGTCATGGAAGTCAACGATCCCTCACCATCGATTTCAAACGAATCGATATCGAAACGACTTCGCGTAGTCAATCGCTCAAGGAACACGAGATAACGGCCTTCGATTCGGGTCTGGGATCGAGTCAAGGAAGTCAACCGTCGGTGAACTCTGATTGCAAGAGAGTCGAAATCGATGGTACTTCGGATTTCAGCCTGACGGCTTCCCAACCGTCGCTACCTTCCTCTCAAGAGTCCATCGATACCGTGGACATCGGATTCGCGAGTTCGCAGCCAAGCACGAGTTGTCAGTCGCATCCGAGCTCGCAAGAGACGATAGACTCGAGATACTCGGATAATCGAACATCGGAGAAAACGATTGAAGACACCGAGCTGCGACCCGCGAGTCAAGAATCTGCTCGGAGTATGGCGAGCACCGCGTCGGTCGGTAGCAGAGATTTGATGAATTGGGAGAGCAGTGACGAGAGCGGATCGATAGGAAAGACAATCGAATCGGCGAAGAAGGTTCAGTATCAAATCGATCCGGAAAATAGAATGTGCATCTCCTGCACGGTTGGACCGAAGAATGGTATATTCGTACACGGCAGAAGCAGCCACATATGCTGCTGCTATCGTTGTGCGAAGAGAGTTTGGAAAACGTCGAAGCACTGTCCAATATGCAATCGACAAATCAGAGACGTCATCAAAGCTTACTATGCGTAACGATGCTATTCGGCGAGTGGTTTGTATTTGAAAGACCCTACAAAAAAAAAAAAAAAAATGTGGCTACATTTTACCATCGGTACTATCTTCGGAAACAAAGTGTAGAAATTGCAATACTGATCGGTCGGTAGACAAACGCAAAATGGGTTTGAATCGCTCGTCTTAATAATCGAAAAACCTTTGTGCTACTTTATAAAGTATGTAGAAAAACAAAATTATTTTACGTTGGAAGAAAAAAAGGATTGACGTTGAAATGTCCTTATATGATAAGACGTTACTTCTTTTTCTTCCTTAGATAGTATATCGTGAACTTTAAAGTTTAGCATTATCCTCAGAGTTTTATTTTTTCAATTTACCTAAAAAATATATATTTTTCAAATATCATTATGGTGTCCAGCGGTCCTTGAAGTCCTTGGAGTCTTGGAATTGATTCAGTTTTTATTATTTTTTTTTTTTTTATCGGTCCAAAATATATTACAGTAGGAAAAAAAGCTTTCATACGAGGTGGTAATCTTGGGCCTCCACGATTTTCCTTTATGATGCACTGAGTACGGTACTATAAAAATATTGGCAGTATTGTATTATCAAATGTTTCTTATTAAACATAATCGAGGGTACTACGAATATGAAATTAAAAAAGATTGGTCACTTAGATTTTTTCGCAACTTGCAGCTGATAATGAAATGCGTCCAGGATGTGCGCGCATACACAATAATAAAGGGCTTGACGTCACTTGTCCAAAATCTCAAAATCCCTAACGGTTCATCTCCCGAAGTCAAAGAGACCTTCAGTAATACTTAATGCGACGGTAGAGTACAAAAGACTTTTGAAAAGGAACAATAATGAAACTGGATAGCACGATATAGTTTCGACGCTCAGACGTTTATGTATCGCGCAATCTCTTTTACACTGTCGCCCGTTAGGATACTTCTGTGATCACCTTCGAGTTCCTGGACCACCACCTGCTCCGTGCATAGCTGAAACAGAAAAGCGACGAGAAGTTATTAAAATAAAAAAAGTGTATCGAACCGTCACATTGATCGTTCGTTAACTGTGGTTCATCGAGCCATCGACGCACCTCGGTCAGACCGTAGTCATTGCTCAGAGAAATAAAGCTGTCCTTCGCCTTGAACAGCCTTATAGCTCCTCGATACTTTCTAGAGGGTTTGTAGAAATGCGCCGCTCTCAATTTCTTGAAGAACATAACACCAGCGACTTTGAGATCTTCCCGATCGAAGGGAGTTTCGCCGATGAGTTCCAGCAGTCTTTCCATCATAGCTTCGTCAGTCTCGATATCTCTTAGTGTGGTGTAAGTCTGAAAAAAAATAGTATGACCATTTATCTTCGCCCATTTTCATCTTGGCATGTGAATTATCGTTTATGTGTGTGTGTGTGTTTTTTTAAATTAAGAAATACAAATATTCACCTTGACGTATGCAATGTTAGAGTTGAATTGTTTCGCATAGAAAGCGAGAGCTTTGCGCAAACCATCGTCTGTAATTTCGCGTCCGGATTCCGTGGTTTGTTTACCGACAATTTTATAGTGCGTCTTTATGTACTCCGGCGATCCATCGAGAAGGATGAGGATTGTCGAGTCTCCGGCGGCTTCGATTTGAAGGGCCATCTCGAAAGCCACCAGGCCTCCAAACGAGTAGCCGACGAGTGTATAGGGTCCTTTCTTCTGTACGGTTTTCATTAGTTTAACGTAGAAACTCGCTAATTCCTCGATCGTGTCGAGTGGAGCGTCTTTGACGCATTGTAAACCCCAGGCGGGTCTGTCGATTTCGATCGCCAGAGAATTCATCGACGAGACCATACCCTCGATCGAGTGTACAAAGAATACCGGAGTTCCGGTCTTTCCTTTCGATTCTAATTTTACGAGAGCTTCTTTTGGAACCAACTCGGTATCCGAAAAACGGAAGAGCAGGGCGTCCGAAGAGCTCGACGGAGTGCCAGCTGGTTTCTTCGGGAAAGCCGATGTTGCTGGAACATCGTCGTCCCCACGACCGACAACTAACGACTGGAGCTTTCCGAACGTGAGACTACGGATCTCTTGAGCAGACAGCACCAAGTCGTAGTTTCTCTCCAGAGTCTGCTTCACTTCCGTTCCCATTAGCGAATCCATGCCAAGATCCGTCAAGCTGTGGTTCGGGTTTACAGTCTTTACGTTCTTGATCCCCATTATATTGCCTACGGCCTCTATAAGGCTGACTTGATTGGCGCGATCACCGGGCTTTATTTTCTCAGCCACTACCATACTCGCGAGCACCGGATGTGGCAACTGAAGAAATGTGTCCATCGTCTTCAAACAACTGGCCATACGCTGAGGTATCGTTCCAGCCACTTCCGTATCGTCGTTGCCTATAATATCTGAAAAATAAATTAAAAAATAAGCATCGAACGGCAAATGTACGATAAAACTTGTTTGTCTAAAATGTTTCAATTAAAAAATAAATAAGTGAAAGATAAAATAAATTGCTGAACGCACCAAGAATGAGACCAACGTCACCGATCGCTCCCCACTGGATAGCCAGACCGGGCAATCCATTAGCCCGTCTCTGCTCGACGATTCTCTCCATCGCCGAATTAGCGAAACCGTAATTACTTTGTCCGATGTTACCTCTGCCGCTGACTAAGGACGAGAAGCAAACGAAGTAGTCGAGCGCGGGACAGAGCTTTCTCGATGCGGCATCGAGATTCTTCGTTCCATTGACTTTCGGTAAAGACGCAGTTTTGAAATGGCTTTCTTCCTGATTCTCAATGAGAGCGTCTTTGACGACAGCCGCGAGATTGAATATACCACCGATCGGTGCGATTCTGTTTGCTTCGTTAATGAGTTCTTCCGCTCCGACCATGGTCGTCACGTCCGCAGTCGATACAGCGACGATTATTCCCATCTCCCGCCAACGACGAATACACAGCGATTGATAACCGGTACGAACGCCCGATCGCGACGTCAGAACAACGTATTTGGCACCTCTGTTGATGAGCCAGTTGGCAAGCTCGAGACCGAATCCTCCGAGACCCCCGACTAGTACGTACGACTTGTCGGGGTTCATGTAAGTTCTCGGTACCGCTGCTACAGTTTTGGGCGATGGTTTCGTTGGTTTGCGATCGTCCTCGTCGCGTACCTTTATCAAAACTTTGCCCATGTGCTTGCCCGAGGAAAAGAAACGGAAACTTTGCTCGATCTGCTGTTCGGTAAATACCGTAGCCGGAAGTGGTTGAACGGCGCCGTTCTTTATACCTTCACTCAGAAGTCTGCACACTTCTTGCTTTTCCGATATGGTTCCAATTATAAGTTGGTCCAATAGGATACCATGGAAGCTGGTATTCTTCAGGAAGTACGACATTCCGAGTCCAGTGTTTTTCGATAGATCAAATTTGCCGATCTCGAGGAATTGACCGCCAACAGCGATGCAACGGACCGATGCCTGAAGTTTCTCATCGGCCAGTGAATTCAAAACTATATCAACACCAACACCGTTGGTCTCCGTTAGTACGAGTTGCTCGAAGCTCGTGTCCCGAGAGTTGCCGATGTTCCTGTCGGTCAATTGTGGGAATCTCTTCTTCAGGAAGTCTCTCTTCTCCTGCGATCCCACTGTTGTGAATACTTTGCATCCGGCGTGAAGACAAATTGCGATACTGGCCAGACCTACGCCACCGGAACCGGCGTGAATGAGAACGCTCGCGCCGGGCTTCATACGTCCTCGTATGATCAGAGCGTAGTAACTAGTCGCGTAACAAATTGGTATCGTTCCGGCTTCTTCGAAACTCCACTTATCCGGTATCTCCCACATGAAATATGGATCGGCGAGTACCGTCGTGGCGAGACCACGAGCCTGCACGATTCCCATTACACGGCGACCCTCGCTGTCGCGACCGGCGAATTCGAGACCGAGGATACAGTCCTGGGCCGCGAGATTTCCCGGAACTGTGTCAGCGGATATCTTTCCAGTGGCCAGCATGACGTCTCTGTGGAGGAGGTGAAAAAAAGACAAGTTCAACATTTATGTTACGTCCTACGTAACTTTTCAAGTAATTTCTTTCTTCAATATGCACTGTGTCAGGTTAGCCGCGACGCTTGCCGCTGCTGCAGTATCGCTGTCTCGACACTAATGTAAGTTGTAATAAACGGATTGACAATAAATTGGATGCGTCATTCGTCGGTTTGAATGTAACATTTGCTTGACAACAAATTAATTGAATTTTTCAACATTCGTTGACTCACCGGAAGTTAAGAGCGCTGTAGTACACGCTGCAAAGTTGCTCACCGGGGTACTTCTCCGGTTGATAATAACTGAGGGGACCCTCGATCCATCGCAGACTGCTCAGATCTCCTCTGATGAGCACATTGATATAGGCGTGTTCGACCTGCCGTGAAGCGACGTCGTTCTGCTGATCGAGTCGCAAATGACGATAACTTCCCCACTGTCCGCCCTTGAGTACGTTAGCCATTAATTGTTTGTTCAATTGTTTCGAATAGAGGTCGGTCGACGGCGAGAATTCCGGTGCGTTCTTGTCCTGAATGAAGACGTATCGAGCATTCATGCCGCCGGCTTCGCGTCTGATGCACGTCATCAGACCGGCGAGTCCGAGAAGATCCTCACCCTGGCTGACCAGTAGTATCTTGTCATCGTTAAGCTCGGCCTTTTTAAGCGCAGCCTTAACGCCCTCGAGCCAAGAGAAATTCTCGTCGGTTATCTGGATTATAATTGGCTCGGTACTCTCCTCCTCTTGTTTCAGCAGCACGTAAGTCTTGCCGGGCGCAACTTGGTTACCGACGTAAAGCAAACCGGTGTTTCGAAGAATCGACTCCTGAATCGTACCGGTCTCCTCGAGTAGAATGTAACCACCCGGCTTCAGGGATGCTGCCAAATTTTTCAGAACATCCAACTCTCCGTTGCTAAGAACATCGGCGGCTATCGCGAGCTGAAGATTTTGACCGGGTGGAACCTCGTGAACGTCTCGAGCCAGATTCTTCATGCCCCAGAACTCGGCAAGAGCGGCATAGTTGTCCGGAGCCATCGAGGCGAGTTGCATGTCGACCTATAACGAAAAAAAAAAATAACGAAAGGAAAATGAACACTCATAAAGGAAGCTTTGTTTTCATTTTTTTTATCGAGATCTGAATGAAAGCGTTTTCAGAATGTTCCAAAATATCGGAAAATCATATGTAGAAAATAGTGTGCATGTGCGTGTGACAGGTTAAGCTATCAAACTGGAATTTTTAAGGTGGTAGAGTGTCGATCCTCAACGTTTGCTTAAATTTTGGCTTTCAGACATGAAAATTTTACGCGATTTTGAACTTCGCTGAAAATGTCTGGTTGCAAATTGTACACGAAGGGACTGTTATCGGCCGATGATCCCTATACGATTTGGTGCGGATTGGTTGTACCGCTTACATTAAGTATATTGGATAAGGAAACTTTGTGGAAATTTCGATTTTCTCGCTTTTTAGTTAAAGGATCTAATACAGAGTGGTCGGTGTTAATACTCACGGAAATGCGGGGCTCACTGAGCAACGTGTCGATGATCAATGGCGCGAGCAGATCTTCAGTGTTGCGTTCGCCGGTTACTTCGAGAGCTTTGACCTTCAAAACTCCAAGATTCTCGACAACCGTTTGAAGAAGAACGGTGATGGCATTGGACTTTGCTCTGTCCGGATCTTCGCAGAAAACTTGAGAATTTTCGTAAGGAACAAAGTCGTAACGTTCGTGCTTGGGTGCCGCCTGAGCTTGTCTTCGGGGTGCAAGCGAAGCCTTGATTCCTCTTAACTCTATACCGCCCGACTTGATTACACCGATATTCGGATAACAGTAGACCGGTATGCCCTCATCCTTCACGAGATTTGCTGCGAGATCTTGGTGCATGCGAGGATTAATAGCGACATATCGAAGCTCCGTAGGTAAGTAAAGATCGCGAGAGTTCTTGCCGAGATTGCTGAACTGCAGCATGGTATCCATGAAGGTAATCCAGTTGTCATCCCAAGCGAGTCTTCCGACTGACGCGCGATTGTCCGCACTCTTGATACCCTGGAACATTCCACTGTAATCGTAACCTCGCAGCTTGAGATCTTTGTAGATATCGCTCGACTGCAGTTCCAACAGTTCCGGTTCGTTTTTCGTCACGGGAATCGGCAGATGCAGTTGTTCCTTCTCGATATCTTCCGATACTCGTATCTTTCCAGTAACTGCCGGTGATCCACTCTCGCATATCTCAAAGTCACCTGTGCCGCTCAAGATATTCACCAAGAATCTCATCGGTCCCGCTTTCGGCATGATCGTTGCCCGAAGAAACTTCACGTTCTCCATTACAACCGGCAATTGCTTATAGTCGGTTCCGTGAAACTTGGCGAACGTTTTCCAAACGATCGTGAGATATCCCGTACCCGGGAAGACAATTCTTCCGTCTATCGTGTGACCGGCGTAATAAGCGTCATTCTCCGTCGACAGATCGATTTCCTCGATCGTTTCTCCCGAATCCAATGACATACCGGAGAAATCGGGTACCGGCCACTCGATGGAGTGATCCCATTTTACCAGAGAACTAAGCATAGGCGTTCCTCGACCGACTGGATGACTGACCGGCGGATACAATCTGCTGATGACCGGTTGTCCACCGGCGCTGTAGATTTTACCGATTCTCGACAACAAAAATTCAAGATTGTTAGGATCATCGCGTTTCTGAAGACCGATGTACGCCACCGTAGAGGGTAACGATTTTCGGAGAATTGACTGCAATAGGCAGTGAGGTGCGATCTCTATTACGATAGCGTTGTCCGGCACGTGGGTCAGCGCCTCCTGAAACAATACCGGTGACACGAGATTGTTCACGTGATACGCCGGCGAGCTAAGCTGGGCCAGCGGTGTTCCCCAAGCACTCTCCGGTACCGAGCTCGATATCCATCTGGAGCTACGCGGTTTGGAATTGGGAATGACTCTTTCCAAATTCGCACGAAGTTTCGGACCCACTTCAGCCATGTATTGGCTGTGAAAAGCTACGCCGGAACTGGGGACGACTTTGGCGAAGATATCTTTATTCTTGAGTTCCTCGATGAATTTGGGAATGGTATCGGCCGGACCGGAAATGGTCGACGAGTCCGACGAATTGTGACAAGCAACCGTGATGTTGGGTGGGCATCGATTCGTAGCGTCTTCCCATCCGAGACCGACGGCTGCCATGGCACCGGGCGAAAGATTCGATTCCAGGATGGATTTTCCTCGCCAGTAAGCCGCGAGAATGGTCTGCTCGGCTGTGAATGTACCATCGGCATAGGCACAGCCCAATTCACCGACCGAATGACCGACTATACCATCCGGTTCTATACCGATCAGCGTCAGAACATCGACGAGGGCCACTTGAACGGCAACGATCGAAACGAAAGTGTACAGAACGTTAGAGAATGTTTCGTCAGTTGCATTGAGAATAAGATCGAGTAGATCGATTCCCTCGGGCTCGAGGGCGTCGGCGCAACGGCGGATGCTCTGCTGGAAACACTCGATCGGCCAAAGTTGTTTTCCCATTCCGGCCCACTGGGTCCCTACGCCCGAGAAAACGTACCATACAGGGCGTTTGTCCTGCACGAATTCCGTTACCTCGCGTACACGTGATTCGCCCAATATTTCGTAGCCTCTGTAAACGTGTCCAATTACATTTTTAACGTGGACGCCGTGTACTAAAGATACAAATTCGTCATCCGCCTCGTGCTCCTTGATCTTGTTGAGCAAGAAATTAACAGCCTCCTCGGTGCGTCCGGAAACGGTTACCATCTTTGGCACACCGACGTTCATTCCGGGTGGCAATTTTGGTTTCGGATTGCTGCGCAAAAGCATGCGAACGTTTGCTCCACCGAACCCGGACGAGTTAACGGCGACTAGTCCGCCCTTCCACGGTGTCGGTTTGTCGATCACCTTGATTCTTCCGTCGCGCAACGCTGCGATATCCGGATTCGGTTCTTTGTAATGCAAATTCGGCGGTATGATGCCAGTCTCCATGGCTATTAGCACTTTGGTGATCGAGGTCACAGCGGCGGCCGCCTCGGCGTGTCCCATGTTTGATTTCACCGAACCTATCAGCAGGGGACCCTCTCGCCCTTTGCAAAATAGATCGGCAATCGCGTTTACCTCCTCGGGATCACCGACCTTGGTACCAGTACCGTGTGCCTCGATGTACACCACTTCCGCCGGATCGATCTTCGCTTCAGCGAACAATTCTCTAGTCAAACTGCTCTGCATCGGACCAGACGGGAAAGTAATACCGTGAACTTTGTACCCGTCGTTGTTGGTCTTCGAATGCACGACCGTCGAGTAAATTCTCTTAGCGTCCCGCGACTTTTGCATAAATATAACAACCGCCGCTTCGGAACGAACGTACCCGTTCGCAGACGCGTCGAACGCTTTGCAACTACCGTCCGGAGAGAGCGCGTGCAATCGGTCCAGCTCCACTGATGATGTTGGTTTAAGTAACAGATTCACCCCTCCGACTATGGCCGAGTCGCACTGTCCCGTACGCATGCACACTATAGCCTGGTGCATTGCGAATAGAGACGTGGACGAACCTGAATCGACGGCGAAAGATGGTCCTTTGAAGTCGAAGCTGTAAGAAATGCGATTGGCAAACATGGCATGGGAACATCCGGTCAATTCGTATCCGGTTACTTTGCTAGGATCTCTGGTCCAGTATTCCTTGGATTCGGTGATCGAGACACCAACGAAGACGCCGGTTTTCGAACCGCGAAGATCCACGGGATTCACCCCGGCGTCTACTATGGCCTCGTGGGTCAGTTCCAAGAGCATTCTCATCTCTGGATCCATCACGCTCGCTTGCTTCGAATGAACACCGAAAAATGTCGCGTCGAAGCCCTTCAGATCTTTGAGCTTACCGGTACGGGCGGGCAGTCCATGAATGCCCCGCGGCCATCTTCTCTCATCATCGGTCACCATATCCACGCCGTCCATCAGATTCTTCGTGAACTCCTCGATGTTCGACGACTCGGGAAAACGCCCGGATAAACCGGTGATGACGACATCGTCGACCGTCTCCCAATATCCTCCGTTCGATACCCCTTGATCACGATCGATAGGATCATTTCCAATCTCGAATCGGCTCGACATTTCAGCGGGCCGTTTTTTGCTTCGATCTACTTCCGGTTGTGGTTTTTTACGAGTTGGATATGCCGAGAATCCTGTTCTGGATGCGGAATTAGATCGGACCGGAGAGCTCCTTGAACGGCAGGCTGCAAAAAGGATTTATGAACAAAATCGTTACATCTTTCTGTTTGGATAATTTTATTCAATGCTGTCCTGACAGAGATATATGTCAGATTGTCGGTCACGAATGCGTTAAAAGTAATACAAGGTCCTACGTATTCTTATACAAAGGCCCCGATTAACTATACGACCATGCGCGCCGAAAGGGTATTCGATTAGCCTTAGTTACGAATTCATTTGATTTAACTATTACGCGCAGTGTGTAGTCGGAGTAATAACAATAAATATAGTTGTTTCCATTGTTCGCAAAACACAGTTCGATGCTTTATCCAAATCACCCGTCGACCACTTAGCGCGATCACATCATTCGTCCCACCTTCCCCCTCGCCTCCACGCAAACCATCCCGATAATTATCGCGTAAAGTACTCGGGATTAGTGCTAGAAGTCCTCGATAAGATTGGCCACTTATTGCATTAGCCGTTGATTAACCGTTGATTAACCGGTGAATGTGCTCGGATTGAAAATTCATTTATTTGCGGTTCGGTGCAAAAATTGGATCATGATAACACATTTTATTTAAAAAATTTTAAGGTGCGAAACTTGCGGGCCAAATTTCAACCCGATTGATAAAGCCGTTGAGATTGAACCGGTTGAAATTTACAGGCGTGACGTAGTACGCACTCACTCACTTACTCACGCATGCACGCACGCACGCGCTTACGTGAAAGAAAAATAAAAAATTCAGGTGTAGGCGCCTCCTGCTGCATGCAGTGAAAAAAAAATCGTCACTGGCTTTTCGATCGCGTGAGTTTCCGATCCGGAAATCCCCATTGAAAAAAATCATAAGGACCCCCCCAAGATCAATGAAAAATAAATAAAAATATATCAAATAACAAACCCTCCTTATGTATTCGGAAAAAATAGGTAGCAGAGATACCTCGTAACACGACGGAAAAAAAAAAAGGTCAACGAAACTTTTTTTCGTTTCGTACGTTTATTGATTATCTATCGAATTAAGTTCTCACCAATAGACCGATTATTGGGTTTTATAATGTAACGAAATTATCTTACCGTACCGGCGAATGTGGGGAAAACCAAAATTATTCGTTCGAGTCTTTTCGTCGATTTTGTACGTCACGAGCTTTCCAACAGCCAAATGAACGGAAGGAACTTGATCCGCTCATTATAACAGTGTCACTATCAGTGATATCCTACTGTCGCGATAAGTCGTTGATTAGATTAGTCCTTCATTAAGCGTTGAATATCGAACTAAATGTCGTTATGATAATACGTTTAGTTTTTTGATAAAAAAATTTGCCTCGGTGGCTAAAGCGGCGGGAGGGGCGGGGGGGAGAGACGGGCGTTCAGGTTGTTCATCGTCCCATATTGCACGAAATATGTTGAAATGGTAGCGAAAATATTTTTTCAATATTTCAAAATCTTACAAAATATTTCTTAAACGATGAAAAAATATTTTGAAAGCGAATATTAGTAGATGTGTACTGATAACTAAGTTCAGAGGGAACGAAAAAAAATGCCATGGTTCATGGATATATTTTAATACAGTTCGACCGTTTAATGTGTCATAACACTACATGTTATTGACACTCTTGAAGAGGCTCACAGGAATCCCATAGATGAAGTGCTGGAGGCAGTGCATATGTTTATGCACTGCCTGAACAATGCACTGATGATGCATATGTTTATGCACTGATGATGAACAATATCTATAGCACGAAAATATTGATAATTTGTTGAATATTTCAGAAAGATATCTAATAAATATTTTGGAATATTGATAATAAATATATTTCCAATATTTAGAAAAAAATATTTTCGAAGATTTGTATTCATACGAGTGTATAACGCAAACTCTATGACAGAACCAAGAAAGGGGGTGAGTATCATCTGAATTGTACGATTGTCGGTCATCCCGGAATCTGCGAAGGTATAAATCTTTATTGGGGCAAATGATGCTCGACTTCTCATTAAGGACGAGCACGTTCCCTTGAAAGTGGAAAGAAAGTTTTATAACACTCATCCACAAGAGTGGATCTCGATATCAATTATAAGTGCGATACCGAAACTACTCGACGATCTGGTAGCTGGATATCTGCCACCGAATCTCATCAGGAATTCGCTGATCAAGGAGCAAATATTATCGGTTCGAAATATTATCTGTGATATGGATACTCTACGCCGGAAAATTGTACCGGCACCTACTTCAAGTACATCTTTATATTAATATATGTAAATTTTTTCTTTTTTTTCATTGTTTTAAAATGCGTGATAGAACGGAATGATTTTGCAGCGAGTACAAACGTAGAGTTGAACATAGAACGACCTTTCCCTTTCGCTAATCATTGTTATTTTGGATAAGGCGCACTTGATGTGTAATCTGCGAATTGGTGCGTGGTGCAAAAATTAAAGCGTTTGATTTATTCATACCACATCTTATTTTATTTCACATTGAACCCGGCGCGGAATCCCGCCGCGCGAGCCCAGGCGAGAACGAGTGAAAGAGCGAGCATCCGGAGCGTCGGGAATGCCCTGAATGCAATCGCTAACACGATTATTATCAATAAAGAATTAAATATAAATATAACATAAAAAAAATTGATCACTCCGATTTGTTCGCAACTTATCGTTGATAATTGAACGTGTCCACGACGTGCGCGCATCACAATACATAATAAAGTTGCGGCGCTGCGATGCGCAGTGCTTTCGCGCGCATTCCCACTCCTCAACGCCCAGCTACAACACGAGCATTTCACCGCTTTCACACGTGTCCCACCCATACATTCATCAATCGGCTCTCCCATCAGGTACTCAGCCCGACCAAGAAAAAGCCGCATAGTTTTCTATCCCTTCTGCGCCTGAGATTACCATAAAAAAGCTTTCATTTTGACATGCGACTTTGGGAAATCACTCTCACCAATGGGCTACGATAGTCACAATTTTTAATCGGCTTGTCGACGAGCGTTTTTTCACATAACCAAAAGTCGCACAAGCATACGAAATGGGGTCTGCCCTCAAGAATTTTATCGAAGAAAACATTCGGTTCGAAATACTGTCTGTGATATGGATACTGTACGTCTGGGAATTGTATCTGAGCCTGCGTCAGGTACATCTTTATATTAATGTTTAATTTTTTTGAAGTTATATTAATATTAATATTATACTATTATTATATATACACTTTTTTCATTATCTCAAAATTGACGACCCATGTTTGTGTATATCTTTTCAGAGAAAGTTGATGAAGTCGCTCGAAACTCCGCCGAGTTCCCTGGACGGTTTGATGCCCCTCGAAGTTTACCAAAAAGCGCGCAGCTATTCCCTGGACAAGAATACCTATACTAATTACTCCGATCTCTATTCCACTATTATTAATACGGTACGCGGATGAATTTTGGAAAATGTTATCAACTTCAGAAACTCGAGACCCAATGTAACAAAATAGAAAGAGAGGGTTTTGCTTTTTTATATCCAACTATAAATTTTTCTGTAAGTGGTAAAACAAAATTGCGTAAGTCACGGGTATGACGATGGGCTCATCCATATACAATGGCGTGTTCACATAAACAAATGTTCTGAAGCCTTGATAATTTTTCAACATTTTGGCCGGACGTTTATTTGACTATTTACAATATTAAAAAAATCTCTTTCAGGTATTCATTCTGACATTGGCCTTCCATTATTTCTGGGAATGGGGTATCCGATTAATCGAGTCCATGGGTATCAGCGGAGACAGTGAGATCTTAGCTAGTGCAGCGTGCATGTTCGTAATGAATGTTGTGACCGCTATCACAGATCTTCCTTTCAAAGTATATAATATATTTGTTCTGGAGCAAAAACATGGGTTCAACAAACAGGTAAAAATTAAACGTTAAAAGTAACTCTTACATTCTAAAGGAATCGTGCATTGGAGATCGTACCAATCAGCTATCCACATTTTTTTATAATGTTGATACACATGTTTATAAAAAAATTAGTCTCTGTACGATTTTTTTGTCACGATTAATAATCGAAATTTTGTATGTTAAACGATAAATTCGAAGTTTGCGCGACTGCGAACTCCGCTTTTTTGCCGAAAAGAAATGTTGGTCATACTACCGAAAACTGTAAAGGATACGTGGCATCGAAAATCCAAAAAACATTTTTAAACATACTTATTTCTTTTTATTTCAGACACCATGGTTTTTCGTCAGAGATCAATTGAAGAAATTCGCTGTGATGCAAGTAATAGCTTTGCCTTTCCTCTGCGGTGTAATTTGGATCGTAAAGAACAGCGGCGACAACTTCTTCCTCTACGTTTGGCTATTCACTATAATAATCACACTCTGCATGTCGGTACTCTATCCGGAAGTGATCGCGCCTCTCTTCGACAAATATTCGCCACTTCCGGAGGGTGAACTGAAAAATGGCATCGAGGCTCTGGCCGCGTCGGTTAATTTTCCTCTTTACAAGCTGTACATCGTTGAGGGCTCGAAACGGTCGTCTCACAGCAACGCCTACATGTACGGCTTCTACAAGAACAAAAGAATCGTTCTGTTCGATACTCTCGTGAAGGGTTACTGCAAACCCGAGGACGGAAAGGAAGATCAAGGATGCGAGGTCGACGAAGTCGTCGGCGTTCTCGCTCATGAACTCGGACATTGGAAATACAGCCACACAATCAAGTCGTTGTTACTGGCTCAGGTACGATTCAAATCGGTTAACAATATGCAGAGATCGGTAAACTCGAGTATTTCGTTTGTCGCGGAAATCGTGACATTATAAAAATGCGAGTTGTGTCAACGTACGAACGGTGAGCTGGGAATTTTGTCATTACTGAAAAGCAATTATTTTTTAAATAAACAAGTTGTTGCTACCATTTTTAACATTTACTGGTGATAAGAAAAATGTTAGATCGTTTCTATGTTATCACACGCTTAGTTACAATCTTATTTTTACAATTCTCATAAAAATGTATTATTTTTATTGCAGATAAGTTTTTGCATGAATCTACTTCCATTCGCGAAACTATTGGACTACAGTCCGATGTACGTTGCGTTTGGTTTTACGGATACGCAGCCGGTTTTCATTGGCCTGATCATCGTGACGATGTACATTCTGACTCCAGTAAACACAGTGAGTTTTATTTTTTCATCGATTTAGATTTAATTCTAACAGTTTCTTCATAGAGTGATTTGTACGTAACTCCAATGTTTCTTTCCTTTTTTTTTACAGTTGATGGGCTTTCTGCTAACCGTGAATTCTCGGCGATTCGAGTTTCAGGCCGATCAGTTTGGCAAGAAACTCGGTCATGCCGAGCCGCTTAAACGTGCTCTAGTCAAACTCCAAAAGGACAATCTGGCGTATCCCTTGTTCGACTCATTGTATTCCGGTTGGCATCATAGTCATCCACCGCTACTCGAACGTCTCAGAGCTCTGGACAAAGCGGAGTAGTGCTTAAGTAGCTCCATTAACAGTATGATGCGAAGTCTTTACGCGCGGATATTAATCTCAATGTGCTTGTGAGAAGATAATCGTTTAATTTCTTACAACCGTTTAACGGCATCGTTCAAGTCTTTCGAATTTGAAAAAATATTTTTTAAAGATCTTTAGAGGAACATACCACGCAGAAAAATATTAATATATCACCCCATACTTTGGCTGAGATTTGTTAGTAAGATTTTATACTGCTGTGCATGGGATGCGATAAAGAGTAAAGATTCTTATATTTTTCATTTATTCATATTGACCATCTACAAAATCAATACCGCCTGAGTATTTAAAATACAATTACGTGCAGTACAGTTGGTCACTTAAAATTTACAATTGAATCTGTTACGGCACTGATCCATGTAGCGACGCCGAACGAACCCGCGTCGACTTCGCTGAGAAACTCTGCTCGTTTGACGTAGCTGGCGCGTCCAGTCCTAAACAATTGAATGATAAATTATTCGTTCTAATTACACGGCACAAACTGTTTGCTGTTGTATAAAGATTCATCCGAATCGTCGACTTACTTTGGTGTCATATTTTTCGTCGCTTCGCAACCGGACCACGCTGCTTCGGCGACTTTGGTAACTCGTTCAGCTAACGGACGGGATGTGTCTCCTTCTTCGAGCGCTTTGGCAGCCGGAAGGAAAGCATCAATCTAAAACAAAATGCGGTACATGCACGATCATGAATAAATCGTATATTCTCAAATATTCAAGTACAATATGTCGTACGAAAAAAATATTTCTCCCTTGCGCATTATTTTTTTAATAGTAAAACCGTGCAAAGTCTTATGTGATCAACCGATGAGAGATCTTAAACGCATCAACAAGAAAAGTTTGTACACCTAACAAAAATGTCTTGCCCACAAAAGCAACAAATCATTTTCTGGTGGATTTCACAATTCTTTTTTTCCATCAACGAAGCGTGTTTTTAACGAAAAGAAAATTACAAAAGTATGCGATAAGTTGTCAACGTTTGTGGGCAAGAAAAGTTTGTTAAGTTTTAAAACTTTCTCGGGGCAATCTAGGTAATTGATTCGCAAACCATAGTTCTATCTCCTGGTTGCGCTTTGCTGTACTTGAGGATGCCAGCAATACCCGCTCGCCAAGCGCGTGTCCACGCGCGAGTCCATTCTTCCTCTTCACATTTTACCAACTCGGTCGCAGCAGCCGTGAACATTAAACCGTAAATCGCTCCGGACGTTCCGCCCATTTTTTCCTCGGCGATCCACGAAAGTTCGAGCAGCATCGAAGCGGGATGCGACAATTTCAACGTGTCCAAAACCGCCAAAATTCCTGCACACGTACATTTAAAAAAAAATTATATTTTCTTTTTTGATCTTTTTTTTTACATTTTCATTTTTTTCAGCACTACCGACCTTCCGCCAAGTGTCTGTGAGTAGAGCCGCAATCCCCATCTCCGCATCCACGATCCAGGCTGTTCATATTTTCTTCATTCTCGATGATCTTTTTGCAAGCATTCTGTAGACACTGTTTCAACAGAAGAGTCTGCCGATCGGTCAATTCTCCACCGATAATAGGAGTCTCTTCATGACACGGTTCCGAGACTTCCGGTCTAATTTGCTTATACGGTAGACTGTAAGAACGTCCCGGCCAGCATGGAGCATCGGTTTTATCGTCGAGACAATCGACGAAAAGACTCCTGAATTCATCAGACAATCGTAGAATGGAAACGTGCATTCCTGCACTGTCCAATGAAGTCATCAGAGTTCCGGAATAAACTCGCACCGGATCTATTCCCTTCGATTCTGCATTTGATCGGGTAAATATCGAAGCGTATTTAATTTTTCAAAAATTGCTCTCGACAATGTGTGATAGTTCAATTTCGACTATCGATTGTAGATTTTTCTTTTTTGAACCAACGAACGATATTGAAAATCGAAGTTTTTTTCGAATTTGTATATATTCCAGGTAGCAAAAAGATATCTGGTATGAAAAAGTGATCTAAATATATGTTCGTCTAGATAGTAACTATGAGCTATCCTGCATCCAAAAATTAACTTTTTGGACGGGTGGTAACTTTCGGTACCGTCCAGACGGACATATGGAACTCATTGAGATAATTTTTTTATACCTGATTTTTGTACCACCTGAGATCGTTATTCTTTTTCTTTATATGACAAGCTTAGATGGTTCAAGACTCACTCAATTGTTTCGTGACTTCGTTAACTACGATACCCTGTTCCAGTTGACTCGATGCTCCGAAATTGTTCACAATTACTGCCACGGAGCTGCCGTTCGCTAATGACAATGTTTTTATTATTTGTTCCAGTAGGATTTTTATTATTTCCGATGCGGTTGTCCACTTGATCCTTTTGTAGCCCGCTTCGCCGTGAACTCCCAGACCAATTTCTATCTCATCTTTGGGAATCTCGAACATCGGTCCTTGACCTATGAGGTGAGACAGATTCCATTATATTTATCACGCAAATATCGTAGGTCATCCGACTTTGTAGCTTCAAAGATACGAACTTATTTTTTAAGTAATCGCAATTGTACGAACATTTATGTTAAGATGCAATAAAAAAAATTAATAAAAATTCGTTTCATTTTACGAATAATCTTTACAGACCATATAGTGAAAATTGGAGGCACGAACTTTAAAAATGTTTGATTAACACATTGCATTAAAATATTGTATATCGTGATATATAAAGCGCGCTTTTTCTCGACATGAAGGTAAATGCTTTCTTAAGAACTTAACTAATTGGGAAAAAATCGTTTTTCCTTATGATTTCAGGCTTAACCCTGTCGGGACGGGCAACTGTGAAGTGACCATAAAAACAACCGGTTAAGATCGGCGAAAAAAATGACTAAATAGTAATAATCTAATGATGACAAGACGAACCAGGCATCGAACAGGGCGTGAATACGACACCGTACGTAGCAACATTGTCAGCAACTATCTGCGCTGTATCGGCTATTTCGGTGAGAGTTTTTCCGCGCTCGGCAAGAGCACCGGCAATTTTGTTAACGTACAACAGGCCAACGAGACCCCGTTTTCCAGCCCGACCTTGCTCCTCTATTGGAATGCTACAATCGTCCTCGACGACAACTGATGCGATCTATAAAAAATTAATACAACTTTTTTTATATTTTTCTTTTTTTCCAAAAATAATTATTTATTTTCTCGAGATAACACGACTTTTTCGTTTAAAGGCCGTTAAATGCGACTTACCTTAATGCCAGCCTGTTTCGCTTCTTCGATGGCTATTCCGAAATTCAAGCGATCACCTGTGTAATTCGGTATCACCACCAGAACACCTAATACAACATTTTTAAAAGTTACGGAACACTTCCTTAAATTAACAAATTAATTATTGCCTCTAAGAAAAGGCACAAACGAATTGAAAAAAGTCTCGAATAGAAGTATTACAATACTAAATATATCATACAACAATTTTTTATTTAAAATCCAGCTTCTTTTTTAAATTTTTATTATATACCGTTATCATTGTGCGAAACGCAGTTCAATGCGTGCAGTATATTTTTGGGAGGTGGAGCGGCGAATACCGATCCTGCAACTGCAGCAGTAATCATGCCAGCACCGACGAAACCTGCAATACCCCAAATATAACGGTACTCGAATTAAAAAAAAAGAATATTTATCTGATTAATAAAATAATAATAATGATAATGATATCAACCCGCTGCAAAAGGTTCGTGGCCGCTGCCTCCGCCGCATACAATAGCTACTTTGCGACCTCGATCGTGCCACTAAAAAAAAAAGATATGTATATATATTCGTTAATATTTTCAAATTAATTATGTAATAGAGTTATTTTCATGGTCTAATGAAAAATAAATTAACTTACATTCGGTGACAGGACGACTCTTTTCGTCGGATGATAATCGAGATACGGATAGGCGGAACATAGTCCCGACAAGGATTCCGGCACAACATCGTTCACTCCGTTTATAAACTTTTTCGTAAACATTTTTATGAAAAAAAAAAAATTATGTCGGTTTAAAAATGAATTATAGCATTGCCAGATGTACAGTTCACAACGTCGTCAGCCCGTATGATCGAGACGCTCGAATTTCTGTAAATGTAGCTACGGATCTAATGAACCCTTGACCTTGAATCGTGCGACGCGGTAATTTCGCTGATAAGTCCTGACGCGCGGAAAAAAACTTCGAAAGACTTAACTTTTCTTGTGCACTATTTCCGACGGTGCCATGAGAATGTTAAACTGATGTTTACGATCAGTCTTTAATGAGTAACCGCGTGTTACCTAACGATAAACAAGGCGGTGACCTTGAATATCATTAGTATATAATTACATAGTTATTGAAATGCATTAAGATTTGTGATGAAAATTTGACCAATTTTCGTTGCAAATATAGACAATGCTTCGATAGTCTTTGGAAAATATTTCGAAGGTCTGACGCCGATGGGAGATTTTTTGATGATAAAAAATAATGTATGTAGATATTACTCTGTTAGAGTCAAAGTCCAAAGCTGTACCGTCAGTCAGTTTTGTGAAACTAGTCTGATAGTATCAGGATGAAACTGCTTGAACTTTGGTATTGGCGGATTTGCGCCGGTACAGCCATACTCAAAGTTGATTGGAACTATAAAAGTAGGACTAGCTGCCATCGCACTCTTTAAAAAAAGGGTAGCCAAAAGTAATTTGCGCCAAAAAGTAACTACGCTGCGGGAAAACTACAGGCGAGTTTCAATATTAGGAGTAAAATGTAATGTACGAGTTTTCACGTTTCTGTTATTTCCTGGCTGGACATTGCGCGAGAGGTCATTTCGCCCGAGGAACGGGTAACGGACAAAGGTGTTTTCGATTTGTCGTTATAATGATGGTGCGCATGCGCGCGGTGGTTTTTTGGTACGAATTCGTATTAAAAAACGACCGTGCACATCCGTAGTCACGTTGTAATATGCATTTTGAAATTATTATTATGCTAAATTAATCTTTTCAGTACCTTTAATATACATCCTTAGATGTATGCCAGATGTGGGCGTACCTAAATTCCGACAAGGTAAATTTCCGATTTACCTTTTCTATAGAATGTGCGCGTGGGACCATTTCTACCTAATAATAAGTATTCGATTCTTACTCGTGTTGTTTTATATTTGAATCGGACAAATCCCGCGCCGTACTGAATTCGACTATCGATTAATATTGCGATTACCAACTAGGTTCATTACACTGATACTGCCATCCTGATTTATGAAACGGTGTGTACTCCGTGTACTCTGTGTACATACCTTGAAAAAAAGTGTCCAAAGGTTAAAAAGTTATCGTCTTAAAAACTGCGTACATGAATTGTTTTACGTGGAATTTAATCAAATAACCCACGTCCAGGTCACGAAAATTTTATGACACGCGATGGACATAGTTGTACAATTGAATAATCAAACCGCAGGCAGAGATGCGATTATAAGGTTAGTTGCAAAATCAATCAACAATAGCAGTAAACAAATATCGCGAAAGAAATAAGAAATTGCCTCTCGCTTAAAAATTCGAAAGAGGTAAAAACGTTGTGTTCTCGTAGGCTACTTCAGTACTCCGCGCGAGCTGGCTGGTACTACTCGCAGAGCAGTCGCGTCGCAAGGCATTCGTCGGACGTCCTCAAGAGTTTGGAATACACCTTCAGTTCGTTCAGAAAATGTAATTTCGCCGATTTGTCAATTTTGACAGTTTGATATTTATTTTCGCCAAAATTGCGTCTTAACGTCGTAAAATTTGTGTGTAATCTTATAACTTTCAGTACTGCGTTTGGGAAGATGTCTGGACAGTCTCTATTCCGTTCTCAAAGTTATGAATCATCCAGACTTGACGGTTCGTATTACAATGACGATAGGTAAAATTTCTAATGCCCTGTTCCTGCTGGCGGACCACATGACTTGGATAGGCAGAGCAGGCGTTATGAGAATAAATTTGGAAAAATGGAATTCCGTCTGCTATCGATACTGGCTCCTGACGATAATAATGAACTTGACGAGGGACATTTACGAGATCATTCAAGCTCTGGAGAGAAGAAACGCCGTTCGTGTGACAAAATTTACTAGCATCTCAAAAAACTCTCTGCTCAACAAATGGTGGAGTTTAATGTCTCTTATCGACAACAAAGATATCATGCTGGACACCATGAAAAATGGTTGTGACCTTTTCATACCTCTGTCAGCACTTGGATATACCAAATTGAGTCCCGGTGCAGTAGGCGTACTGGGAACTATTTCGTCGGCTATCGGGCTCTACTGCTTGGTAAATCCCATGTTCAAAATACCTGCTTCATGATAGAGGAAAACAAAGAAAAATTATTCATAAGGGATCAATTTGGAGGAATTGTGAGCGGACAAATAATACAAATTTTTTAATGCGTTGTTGATGATGTTTATTAAACATTCCTCAAAATGAAAAAGAAAAGTTCTTTTTTTTATGACAGAAAATAATTTTTTAAATTATACTTTCAGATACAAATTTATGATAAAAAAAATCCAGTTACATATTTAAAATCTTGAAATACATAAATTTTGAATCTTGAATCGAGACACTAGCGATTTAGTTATCTTCTCCAGACTCAAAATATTTTCCATTTTTTCTTCCTCTTTAAATGGCAATAAAAAATGTTAGATAAAAAAAAAGTTCCGATACAATAGATGATTCCAGGATTCCTGTACAAATGGCCATTCTTTTTTGTTGTTGGGTTTATAGCTCAAAAAGCTATAGGAAGCCTGGTGCCTGGACAAATAATATACATTTTTTACTACGATGTTAAATATTTATTTAGTTAAAGATATTTACTATTTATACAAATATTAATTGTAATCCTTAATGTCTATGAAGGATTTCATAGAAAAAAATACACTTGTAAATACATATTTTACCTTCAGTCTTAAACTTGAATGATTTGTTTCGATATGAAATCCTGATCTCTGTTCCACAAAGCTTTGCAGATGCAATTCATCTGGTACGAGCAATCGAGTATCTCTGGTCTGGTCGACGTTTTATTCGTATCCATTTTGATCACCTTAGTTTTCCATCTTTCCTCAAATTCTTTCACCTGATTATCCGTTACTGCCATTGTCGTGAACGCCTGGTATCTGACAAGTCAATAAAGAAAAGAAATCGTTTAAAGCGATTTGTAGATCGCACAATTTAACATGTGCGTCGTAAAAATTAAGATCGTAGAAAAAAAATTCACTAACTTTGTGCCGATAACTATATTGGCTGGATTCTCCGTTGTAGCGGTCATGGAATTCATAAGATACGGTATGTCTCGGAAGCTCGTCGGCTCGTCAAATGCAAATACTGAGCATATAGCGTCGACTTTGTCTTTGCATGCCTGAATCGTTAAAATGGATGTAAATGTGTTATATCATAGTGACAGTTTAAATTGTTCATTTAATCAAAACCTAGGAGCCTAGGTCTCGAATAGTACCCGAAAGTACTATTCATTGGTGAAAACTGTGCAATTGATGCCCCGAAATTGCACGAATGACGGTGATGAAAATACGATCATCACTCTGAAGGTATCCGCATAAGACTAAATTTGATCAAGTTATAACGTCTGTTTTGCATTACACAAACTTCACTCGGGGAAATTCAGATTGGGAATAAAATTCCTCAAGTGAACAACTTCTTCATTCCTCCCAAACCATGCATTGATGGAAACTTGCCAAAATGGAAATTTAATGTCGTGCAAATACTTCAGGGTCATATACGATCAACAGTGAAGTTCTGATTGGTCCATCCACAACTCAGTTTAAAATATTGAATGGGACCTTTTTTTAAGATTCGATAGTACTCTTAGTGGGTGTGTAAAAATCTTGTGCAGGACGAGAAAGTCACTTACGGGCAAAATATGATTGTATTTCTTAATACTATTTTCCGATGTGTCCCAAAACTGTAATTTGAACAATACGACTTTGTCCCAAATTTTAACGGGCCAAAAGACAGTCGTTTTTCTGATGCCATTCGATTCCACGTAACCGCCGCTTTCACCGACGATTCCTGATAGTCTATTGATCACGGAAGTCTTACCGGCTCCCGGTCTACCGATCATGAAAACTTTGTAAGTTACTTCTTCGATTGAGGAAGGTAATGCCGGCCTTTCCAGTATACCTAAAATTCCATAGATCAAAGGCGAAATCAATCTACAGCTTACCGATCGAGAAAATAAAATAAAAAATGATATCTGAGTTACGTTACTGACCATAGAAGCGTCTCTTTTTCGTAGAATGATCGTAGAAATGATGAAGCAATGATTCACCTTCCGCTGAACTCAACCAATTCATATTTATCGCGCTGCTCATTATTGAATTTCTGGTAGCTTGATAAATCAGTTGTCGAGGCGTTGTTAAAGAGCTCGAGAGCTCGAGACGCTCACAGAAAACAACAGGTGCGTATCAAGACGGTGGCGACGCTGCGAAACCGTTTGAAAATACTATTGGTATGTTACCTACTTCCGTCAATACAGATAGCTTACGGTAAGTAAAAACAATGGTTGAACCAAGTTTCATGGAAAATATATATTTTTTTAAATTAACTTGAAAGCACGTCTAACAAACGTACCGACCAAATGTCAAAGAGCTAGCATCACATTGAGAGAAAATAATGCTCTCTTTAAGGGCATGTGTTACAGACTCAGTCGGTAAGGTAAAGATTTTTGCACTCGTATGAAAATGTACTAATACGATACTAGTGCGGCAAACATTATCCGCAGACTGTCAAGTGAGTTGCACTCGCTTCACAGCGTGCGTATAAAGTTCACTGTACCACACTTGTATGGCAAATCACTATGTCAAACCAGAAGTGACGTGTTTCAGATATGACGTCACTTTCGATATAAGAATGAGATTTTCAAGTCGGAAGTGACGTATTTGCAGTGTGACGTTACTTCAGGTCGCAAAATGAGTTTTCCGACCTAGAAGTGACAGAAGAGTGCAGTTGTTTCGTGCAGTTAACTGGTGGGGTAACGTGTTGCGTGCTCATTTTCACGGTGTAGATTTTTTGTGTTCAGTTGTCATGATTTCGACGCTTTTAGTGTTCATTTGATAAGCTACCTGCTCCAATAATCAATTTTGAGACTCACAACAGTATGAGACATGAGTTACAGAATTGTTTATCGCTTAAGTAACTGTAAGCAAAAAAAAGCGCTCACGGCGGAGCGAGTCCTACGAGCGATGCTCTGATCTATCTTTGAGGTAGATTAACAGCCCGAGATATAACGAGAAAGCATGTCTTTGTCTCAATTGCCTTTTAATCCGTCGACGTTTTGCAACTACGTCAAACGCGTAGGTAATTTTTCTTTCTTTTTATTCTTTTAAACGTTTCTGGAAACGGATCATTCTGACACGATAATATGACTGACTTGATAAGCGCATCTGTCTGTCGTTGGTAAAAGAAGGCATAAGGAAACGAGAACGACAGTCTGACAGTAGATACGGCATGCCTATATTGCAGAACGGTACCGATGTGAGTTAGAGGAAAGAGTTTTTTTCTAAATCAATGATTAATTATGTGGTTGCACGAAAAACGGAAATAAAAAGACTTGTCGAATAAAAATAAATGTTATTATATCAATGTAATTCACATGAGTGAAATGGACGAATATTTTTGTAACTGTGCATTCTTAATAATATTGGCGTATGATATTTTACAGTTTAATCCTCGTCGTGAAAAATGGTACATTTTACGCGGATAATTATCTTTATGCTATAGAGTGGATGTTTTTTAGTTTGCAGTGTCTTGTGTGTGAATGTATTTTTTCATGATCGTTATATAGTCATTAACGACGACAAGTATCAGAGTTACCGATCGATTGAGTTATATTCCGAATTATCGTGGTCTTCGAAATTGCCGTCTCCAGTTTGAGACTGGAGAAATTTTGCCTCAAGCTTCGGCATATTTTTATTTTTATTTGGCCCAAGTAAGAAGTTGAAAATGGTCTATACAAAGAATATTTTTGATTCTCCAGGATGATCGAGGTCGAGCGAACGGTGGTTATACCAAAGATGACCATTTCGATCGGTGCCACGTTTACGACGCGCCGGCGGACGCATCGACGGAAGACGATGCCATAAGTGTTACACTCGAAGTAGGTAGAAAAAAATGAAGGTAAGGAATGCGACCAAACGGCCCTTCAAGGTTGGAAAATGTTTTACCTTCAGTTATCGGCGGTGGATCAAATTGCCGAATGGGACGGTGATCTGGAATTTTTGATGGCTTGCATAGCTGCCTCCGTCGGTCTTGGAAATGTTTGGAGATTTCCATACACGGCGTACGAGAACGGCGGTGGAGCTTTTCTCATCCCTTACTTAATTGTTCTTATCGTTATCGGCAAACCTTTTTATTATATGGAAGGCGCGCTGGGGCAATTTACCAGCAGATCCTGCGGAAAAACTTGGGAAATGTGTCCAGCGATGAGAGGTAGGGATTTCGAGTTTAAAATTCAACCCTCGAGCTATCCAGGTATTGTCATTCTTGAGGTTAATAATAATAATAATAATTGTAAATCACTGTGTGTTTTCAGGATTAGGCTATGGTCAAGTAATCACGGGATTTTGCGTGTTGACTTATTATGGTTCGCTCATAGCACTGACAGTATATTATCTCGCGGCAAGTTTTGATAGCGAATTGCCTTGGTCTTACTGTCGCACGGACTGGAACGACTGCATGGACGCTCGGACGACTGTGAACATGTCTGCATCGGAAAATCGAACGCTGAGCAGTTCAGCGGAGATTTACTTCCGGTTACTAAAAATTTGTCGTCAATTTTTTTGTTTTTTCATCACCGATGGATTCCAATGCATTGTGAACTGTTGTTTTCTCTTCTTTTTCAACTAGAAACATCGTCTTGAACGAAATAGACTCGATCGATGACGGAATAGGATTGCCATCTTGGAAGTTGTTCCTCTGTCTCGCCGCCGGCTGGATCGTGATCTTCGGGATTCTCTTTCGTGGCGTAAAAAGCACTGGAAAAGCATCTTATTTCTTGGCAATCTTTCCCTATGTCGTAATGATAGCTTTGCTCGTTAGAGCCGTTACTCTAGAGGGAGCCGTCAATGGAATACTCTTCTTCGTCACACCCAGGTGGGACAAGCTCTGGGAACCAACGGTCTGGTACGCTGCTATCACTCAGTGCTTCTTTTCGCTCGCGGTCTGCATCGGACCTATTATTACATATTCATCCTACAACAAGTTCAGGCATCGAGTGGACAGGTAAACCATAACAATAACAATAATAATATTATTATTACTATACTATTATGATTATGATTATTATCGGTACCCATCGTGTTCTACGGAAAAAAATACACAAGATAGGGCCGTGTCCGAAGTTTTAGAATCGTTTTATCGTTCCGTTTGAGGACGTTGAAAAACGCGGAAAATGGACTCTCAAGGGGTAGCCTTGGAAATTTTTGATAAATTATTTTATAAAAGTAACTGCGACAACTTACGCTGCGTTCAATTCTCGTCGATCTCATCTGACTACGACAAGCACTAGACCGATTTCAGCATGTCAGCGAGTTGGACAGAGTGCGAAGCAGTTCTCGTCATGTGCAACTCTTGTCGACCTCAATCGCACAAAGGCCTGGTAAATTGACCCAGAGGCAGTTAACCGACCCGGCTTAGCCTTCGGCACAAGGGCAGGTCAGATTGAAATTCACGAGAGTGCACATGGCGAGAACTGAAATGTACGACTTTACTTGTTTTTTTATCGTTCCATTTACATTATCAGGGATGTAATGATTGTGACGACTCTGGATACGTTTACGAGTCTCATAGCGGGCTGCACGATCTTCGGGATTCTTGGAAACTTGGCTCACGAGATGGGAACTGACGATATATCGAGAGTCGTTCGCGGCGGCACCGGTCTCGCTTTCATCTCCTATCCCGATGCTCTTTCTCGGTTCACTGTGCTACCGCAGTTCTTCGCAGTCATGTTTTTCTTCATGATGTTTGTTCTTGGGGCTGGAAGTGCTATGGCACTGGGGGCAGGAATTCTCCGTGTTCTTTCCGATCACTTTCCCAATACGAAGCAGTGGAAAATGGCTATGCTACTTTGCATCGTCGAATGTCTCTTCGGGGCTGTCTACATTACACCGGTAAATTCAAACTTTGGTCAACAAAAGGAAAAATCTGTCTCAAGAAAGCTTCGGCCAAAATTTGAAAAATAGCTTTCAAATTTTGGCGTGCGTTAAACTGCCATTTTCCCACCGAGTGATATACATTATTTTATTTATGTATTTAACACGATATATCGAGTACAAATTCTTTGATTCAGATTCATCTTCGCCAATGCAATTTTCTCTTCGGAAAAATGCTTCTAACGGTTTTTCAAATTTTCGTACTACTTTGGGGCACTGAAATGTCATTGTTTCAAGGTCAAATTAATTAAATTGAAGTTTTTCCACTAATGTTACTCAGGGTGGTCAATGGTTCGTTTCGCTGGTGGATTATTACGGAGGAACATTCGTCGCCATAATAGTCGGGGTTTGCTATGTACCGACGATTTTCTGGATCTACGGACTGTCCAATTTTTTGAACGATGTCGAGTTCATGCTCGGAACGCGTCCAGGTTTCTACTGGAGACTCTGCTGGTCCATTATTACTCCCGTGTTCATGATAATAGTTCTTATCTATACGATCGCCACATATGTATCACCGACTTACGACGACATGGCTTTTCCTACTTACGCATATGGTAAGTCGCATCTTGAGCAGCAAGAACGACGATCGCGACGAGAATAAGATAATATTTGTTTATTCCACTTTCAGTTATAGGATGGATAATTTTTGCCATCGGCGTATCGCAAATAGTGGGATGGATTGTGCCTAAAGTGAGAAAGAATCGGAAATCATCACTTCCAAAGGTATGGCCACTTGTTCGTTCAACATTTGTATTAACATTTTTTGTTTTTACTTAATTTATACCAGGCTTTTTGTTATTGGCTAAACCTGAATAGGGTGATTATTTTAACTGAGTATATAAATTTTGCAGGCGATAATCGAAGCCTTCGCACCCTCGGAAAAATGGGGACCAAAAGACGAGAAGATGCGAAAGGAGTGGAAGGAATTCGTGACGCTGAAGAAGTCCCAATACAAGGGAACCTTCAAAGAGCTCTACTTTGGTTAAAGCCGCATCGTTGTTTCAATTTCTCGCTTTTTAATCTTGACTGTCTCGCGAGTAACGTACCAAAAATACACTCGCGTGAAGGCGTGATTTTTTTACAATGTTGTCTATGCGCCGTGCAAATATATTTGATCTCGCGTAACTGGACAATGTGTTACACAGTCGTGATTGCGTAATTTTCTTGAACAATCATAACGCCCGGATAATAATTGCAGATAATTTTTCGCGTGATGGTAAAAAAGACAAAAAATTGAGGGAAAAAAGAGTTTCCTCGAGTTTCATAGAAAGATGAACGATAAAAAAAAGACTGATCAACTCGTTTCGCATTGTTCCGGGAAGTCGAATTCATTTTTGCCCACGTCGTTGCCTCGGCGGTTCCGAGCCGGCGAACATAGAAATTGTCGAGAGGGAGATAAAGAACGTTATTGTTTTATTACGCAGGCTTCGTCGTTAAAACGAGACAAATACTTTTTTATAAGGCTGATCACGTAATGGTAAAGTTGGAAAAAAACACACGAAGATTATAATTTTTTTTCTGTACCCTCGTTAATAACTTATAAGTCGATCGGAGCCAGATAAGGTATCTTAGCAAGAAATCATGTTTAAACCTACTTTCAGCATTGCGATTTTTCAAGTTCCCGCCTAATGATCGATCTGACACGATATCGATACGAATACGAGTTACGATACAATTTAATATTTTTCCATGATCCAGCGAGCAGTGGAGTGGTAAATGTGCAAAATAATTGTAACGATCAAAACGTTGCACAGTCAACAGGTTACGTTCTGTTGTTGTTGTTTATACATACAAAGAATATCATCTTCACATAGTTCGCGATAGAAAAATGAAAACAAAAACAATCATAATTTTCGTATCTTTGTATATAAGATTATGCAAACTCTGTTGTTCACGGTGCTATTAGACACTTTGAATAAAAAAAATAATTGATACAAAATGTGTATATAAATATATTACATAGATACGATAAAGAAATGCATCGGATACAGTTTTCTTCCTTCCTACCTTGAACCGATTGAACAATGCAAAAGAAGAAACGAATCATAATTCTTTGATTCGACAAATTGCGGCCTCCTCAGACCGAATATGACATTTAATGTTTAATAGCACGGCTTAGTAACGTCCAACAAATATTTATTCAAGATGATAAGCGCAAATCCGTCATTGAATACCGAAGCTTTCTGAATTCTACACGGCTTTTTTGTTATTTTCTTGAATTTTTTACCCCGGTTGGTATGAACTTGCATATGCACCTTTCTCGCGATACCTTATCTAGCTTAATTTTCTTAGATTAGTGAAAATTAGCATAACAGCATTGTAAACTAGTTGACTGCATAATGTACGATAGTCGAAATAGTTTGTTGCGGCTCACAGAGACAGCTCTGAAATTACACAATAGTACGAGGAATGTATGTCTTGCGGAGCCTCGGTGATCCTTGAAGATATTAAATAACGGAGTTGGTAATTCGATCCTTCGCATACGAAGGCAACAATTATCAAGAGACACGGTAGTGCCTCAACGCCAAGTTAAAAAAGGATAGCGAGACAGACCGTGTAGTTATACGCCAATGTGGCGTTTTTCAGAATCTTAAAAATCAAGTTTAGTTCGCAGGGCATTTTCGATGTATAATTCCGATAACAATTCCGATAATCCGATAACAATTTGATACTCTCAATTGTTAAATGTACTTGTAAATTCTAGAAGTTACCAATAAAATTTAGTAAATAAAATTTACTTTCGAGAGTGAAATTAAATCGTGCACAAAAAACCGATCCGTTTCTGGCACGAGTGCAAGGTGGTTTACATGCTGCAAAAGGAATGTCAATGGGACGCGGAGAATATATGCACGTTTGTGCTAAAGCGTGTCGCAATGTGCATCGTTCTGCGAACAGATTCGCGTTAAGTTAGCGGTTTCGTCTGTTCAGTCACTCCAGCGCGGTCCAATCGTATGGACGTGTCGCTGGCGAATAAGTTTCTTAATTTTCATCTTTTTTGAATATTCAATTGTCGTTCGATTTATTGAAAGTAAAAAGTATTGAAGATGGGTAATAAAATTGGTCACAAGGTTCGTCCATATAATGATTCGGCAATTCCCTCAACGTCGAGGAGAAAAAAATATATATCGGTTGGCAAAACAATTATTCGGGGCTCGAAATGTAGTCTAATGTTCATAAGATAAAAATTATTCGTACCAGCGTTATTGGACGTGGAACATAAAATTCTTCGATTCGATGTCGGAATGTGAAAGTTAATTCTACCTTCGTGTGACAAAAAAAAAAAATTGTATAAAGAGGCCGGTTCACGGTGACTATGAGCACAGTGTGTTTCAATCTCCTTTCGTCGTAGAAGGAATTGCGAATGGATTACGCTAGAAGACATGACTGCGCTCCTTAGAAAGTAACGAATCCGTTTCCCGGATAATTCACCGGAGGCTGCCATAACGTTGAACTTTCTAACACTTTAGCTGTTTCAAATAATATCGCGTAATTGCGAATGAAACCGATGCTCTTGTTTTTTTTTACGTAATTCTTTTTATTTACAAAAATAATAAACCGCAGACATCGAAGGGTCCGGATATCCATGAAGTGCCCAATATCTTCAAGATCTCGATGTCATCAAGACCGCGGAGCCCTAATGATGCGTCGGAGGTAATCTTATAGACCGCAATTATAATCGCATTGAAAATTTTAAAAAATAATAAAGAATTTTTTTAATGGTGCTTTCTTTTCAATTGAATTATCGGGGATTTTCAGGATGAGGTATCTTCGGTCGATCGAGCTCAATGGGGTAACGGTCTCGAGTTCCTGATGTCCTGCATCGCCTTCTCCGTTGGCCTTGGAAATGTCTGGAGGTTTCCGAACACGGCCTACGAAAACGGCGGCGGTGCATTTCTCATACCCTATCTCGTTGTTCTCTTCGTAATCGGCAAACCATTTTACCACATGGAAATGGTTCTCGGCCAATTTACGAGTCGATCTTGCGTACAAATTTGGTCGATCTCACCGGCGTTCAGAGGTGAATCTTGAGTGTCGAAGATTCACGTATCTCGACCGTTGTTCGTAGCATTTACTATATTTTTAAAGATCTTCAATTTTTTTGTTTTCAATTTTATTTAATTGAGGTTTAAGTTTTTTATTTAGTTTTAAAAAATTATAATTTTATTACACTTGGTGAAAAAATTGCGGTTTTTGCGCACGCTTCGAGTGCGAAAACCCCCATTGTCACACCTCGTGAAATAAAATATTGTTCGATACTCGTGCGAGAAACGTTTTCTGAACTCGTGTGATTGCAACACTCGGCAGAAAAAGTTTTTTCGCACTCGTATCGAAATGTACTATTTTTTTACAATTTTTTTTATCCTTCTCGCACAGGTATCGGTTACGGTGTCACCGTCGCCGTCTTTTCCGTAGTGACTTACTACTGCGCTTTGATGGCTCTGACACTGTACTATCTGATCGCGAGTTTCTATTCACCATTGCCTTGGGCCTCTTGCTGGCCGGAATGGGGTGAGAATTGCTTCGACGCTATGAGCGCCGAAAGTAATGTTGCTGGTATCGGAAGCAGCAACGCGACTCGCAGTAGCTCCGCCGAACTCTACTTTCTGTGAGTCAACGTTAAGAATGATCTTTTTCATGTTTTTTTTTTTTTTCGTTTACAAAAATATTAAAAAATCTAAAACCCAAGTTTGTCAGTTAAAAAAACCAATGACATCACAGCTCGAGGAGAGAAATTCGTGGATACAAAAATTCTACAGATAAGAAAGGCTTGTTTTCTTTTTTCGATAAAAATAATATGAATAATTATCCACATAGCTCAGAAATATTTTGAATATTTTGAATATACTGTCTCGATTAATTCTGGTAAAATTTTAAGTTCGTTCGCGAATATATAAGTTCAGATTCGAAATTCATCTTTACTCCAAGAGTGAATGTAATTTTTTTGGTTATGTGTTTTTATTTGCAGTAAAGTCGTTTTGAATGAGTCCGGGATAACCGAGGGTCTCGGTATGCCATCCTGGAATCTCGTGCTGTGTCTTCTGGGCAGTTGGACATCGGTCTACATCGTAGTCTCCCGAGGTGTAAAAAGCACCGGGAAAGCTTCGTACTTTCTCGCCATATTTCCCTACGTTATAATGATCTGTCTTCTCGTAAGATCCGTGACTCTCGAAGGTGCGATAGACGGAATAATTTTTCTGTACAAACCGGACTGGAGTAAAATTCTTCATCCTGGAGTTTGGTACGCCGCGGTTACCCAAGCGTTCTTCTCGCTCGGTGTCTGCTTCGGCGGTGTGACGATGTATTCATCGTACAACAACTTCAATCACAATGTCGCTAGGTGCATTATAACGGCAAAGAATCAAAAGGGCGTAAATCACATGCCAAAGTATAAGAGTTACGCCCCTTTGGTTGCGGCAGAATTATTATATTTATGTTAGACATGTATACTTTGACAGAGATTGTATAATCGTTACGACACTGGATCTCTTCACAAGCCTCGTGGCCGGTACGACGATCTTCGGGATTCTCGGCAATCTCGCTCACGAACTCGGAAGCAACGATATCAGCACCGTTGTACGATCCGGCACCGGATTGGCTTTCATCTCCTATCCCGAAGCACTCGCAAAATTTTCAGTCGTGCCACAGATTTTCGCGGTTCTTTTTTTCTTGATGCTCTTCGTACTCGGCGTCGGTTCGGCCGTTGCATTCACGAGCGTTGTCATCAGCGTCATCAAGGATCAATTTCCGGAGATCGACCAGTGGAAAATAGCCTTTGGGGTTTCGGCGGTCGGATTCATCGCGGGGATCACGTACTGCACGCCTGTAAATCCTTATTTTAATATCATAAATTCGTGTAGTTTGATAGTTGAATAGAATTTTTTTAGATTTTTTTCTTTTCTTCATTCACACAGGAAGCTTTGCTCTGGTGGAAAAAAGTATATTTCAAGATTTTTATGAAAACTTGTTCAAAACGTTCCAAAACAGTGAAAAATCACATTTAGAAAAAATCTGTCGTTGTATGTATGTGTGTGAATCAGACACGAAAAATCGTTATAACTCGAGAATGCCTCGACGGATCAAGCTGAAATTTCACACACAGCATGTGTGGTTAATAGCCAATGTTTCTTTAAAAATTATTAATTTTTTTAGCTATCTGTTTTATTGATTTTTTAGGGGGGCCAATATATACTGAACCTCGTGGATTATTTCGGAGGAACTTTTATCATCGTTTTTCTCGCTTCGTTCGAAGTTATCGCCGTCTCTTGGGTTTATGGTACTTAATGGCTCGATCTTAGCGAATTCGAAAAGTCTGTTGTGAGAGGTAATATGAGATTTCTTCTTCTTCGCAGGTGTGGACAACTTCATGGATGATATAGAATTCATGGTGGGAAAAAGGCCTTCAGTTTACTGGCGATATTGCTGGGGTTGCCTAACGCCGTTGATGCTTTTCGTTATATTGACATATTTTTTGGCAACTTTGACACCTCTGATGTACAATGGCGAGTACTATCCAACGGCTGCCACTGGTGCGTAATAGTACATTTTGATACGAGTGCGAGAAAACTTTTTCTCATGAGTTTGAGTTTGCAGCACGACCCGAAGGCGAGTGTTGCAATCACACGAGTTCAGAGAACGTTTTTCGCACGAGTATCGTACAAAATTTTATTTCACGCACGCTCGCGGTTTTCGCACGTGAGCGTGCGTAAAACCGCCATTTTCCCGCCGAGTGATGTAAATGTATATAATCTTTTAGAAGTTTAAATTTTTTGTTTTCCTGTAATTTTCTTTTTTACTTTCAGCTGCTGGTTGGACTCTCCTGGCCATTGGTATTGCACCTTTTCCTATTCTGATGGTAAACGATATACTTCGAAATAATAACGTATCGTCGCTACAGGCAAGTCACTGGGAAGGATCTTTGAATTGAGATGAATATATTGTTTTTTATTTGTTTGTAATTTTTTTTAGGTCTTTAAGCCAAGTGCCGAATGGGGTCCGAAAAATCTGAAAATACGAGGCGAGTGGAGGGTTTTTAAGGAGTTCAAGAGAAAAGAAAGATTGTCGGTGACGAAGAGCAGCAAAGTGCGAAAAATACTCGCAGCACTGTATGATAAATAACAATTGCAGTATTATAGGCTAAGTCACGTTATTTTCTGCTGTGCTGTACCAACAAATACATCGTAGCTCCCGTGCTTACACCTTTTCCGTAGTATAACTTTATTTCTCGAATCTCTATCTTCGAATCCCATTTTCATCGTTTGGTGTTATTTCATTGTGGTTTGACAAATTTCGTGATGCCAAAAGCGTTGCGGTATTTGTGACTGTATTTCGAAAAAATTACCAAACCCTTTTTTTCTTCAACCAGCAAGTTCAGCCCGCGATGCCCGTAATGTTCGGCAGACATTAATCAGCAAAAAAAAAAAAAATCATTTTCGGCGACCTTAACTGTTTTTGGTTTATATACTATTCGCAAAAAAAGTTCTGCAACGCTGATGCTGCTGAGCATATAAAAACAGACGGGGAAAAAATTTCTCGCAGTGTCGTTCGTTGAATAATCACATTTATACAAACGAAACGAGTTAATTTTTCATGTTTTCTTTATTATTAATAAATTAATATATTATATATGTCTGATATATATACATAATATATGTATGTATATATATATTTGTTTTTTATATGTATATGTATAACAGCGACAAGTACAATATATCATCATGGTTCATTACTATTAATCATAGTCGAAGATTCTTACCGTTAAATAACTAGATTGAAACAAAAGTGTCGAAGTTTTATGATCGTATGGCATCTTTTCCTTTCATTTTTTTTATTCTTCTCGCCATTCTAACTCTCTCTCGCTCTTCTTTTGTTCGTTCATCGTCATTAATTCAACCTTACATTTTAATCGCAATATAGATACAGGGATACAGAAAAATAACACCGCGCGACCACGGTGGAATGTACCTTATAAAATACTATTAAGCTGAAAGGGATGTCTTTTTCCGTCCTTCCAGATAAAGTGCGGGAAGACTACGTGTCCCATGCTCGCATTGTGGCTTGATCGTTTGCGAAACCCGTCGCCGTTAACGAGCGATTCACGTACGCGTTAACCAGTAAACATTCGCATTATTTTGAACCCGAAATCGAATGTAGAATTTGGCAAGGCGCACGGGTTATTCTCGTTTGCGGGTTTAATTAATGTATTTTTCTTCTTCTTCATCGATATTAATACTAATATTATTTTAGGATTAATTGTACCTTTATCTTACAATCCTACCTATCGACCTTGTTGATCGCGATGCGTGATCATTCGGAAATTCGGAAAGTTGCAAGTCCAACGTGACACAAATTTTTTAATCTCTTTTCTTTTTTTTGTTTCTTCTTCTATTATAGATTCAACCTTGGTCCATTTTTTTGACGCATACGATTTATGTACAGGTTTACCCCAGGTTACAAAAAAACTTGCGACTCGATGAAGATAACATTTGGTTCTCGGTAGTTATCCATTAGTATTTTTTAAAAATTATTTTCATCGTTGTATCAGGTTTTTTTTTAGGGAATTATTCATTGGATTTACGTTTACTTGCTCTTCCATTACTTCCGACTTACTTCAAGCTCACGGAGCTTTGACTATTTTCCAGCTTTTGCAGAATTCTTCGCAGTGGAACTATCGTCGAGTTCCATCGCTCGTTTCACTACTTTCTTTACCCCGTCATTCCATTCCTTAAACGTTCTTAATACTCAGAGAAAACATTCCACCGCGTCGTGGTCGGCATGGAAATTTCGAAGCCATTCATTTTATTTCTCCGTTCATATGTGTGGATCTTTTTTTTTCTTTTGCTTTTAATGCATGCTATGTATAATGACACATTTACAGTAATAACGATAGGTGTTTTTTTTCTTTTTTTTTTACATCTCCCCAATCCCGACAATCTTCACGATTTTTCCTAAAGTCGTGACTAGGAAAAATCTATGCATGCGCGTGTGTTTCAAATATTTCGGAGTATTTTTTATTTAATTTTTTTTTGCGTTTAGTGTGAAGTGAGTTTTAACATACGCTCGTGAGAAACGGATGTGCAGATCGGTACGTGCGTCGATTATGTTAAATTTTTTTTGTGCTGTATGATGATCGTTACACAACGACCCTTTCGTACGATCTTGGAAAAATTAATTGGAGCTTGGCTAATTGTGAGAAGTTTTATCTTCTTTTAGTTACTCGGAGTTATCATCTACCCACTCAATTGAGTTTAAATTTTAGACTTTCCGCTTCAAAAATACGATAGAAATTCTTATCAGAGATAAAATATCAGCCAATAAGAATATACAAACGGCATTTCGTTTGCACTTTTCGTTCGTACTCCGTTGTCTTTTAAGTTCGATGAAAAAACGTGAGAAATTATTCAAAAAAAGATTTTTCATCACTCGGTGCGTAAATGGCCACTTTTTCGCTCGCTTCGCGTACGTAAAACCGCCATTTTCGCACCTTGCGATGAAAAATTTCGTACATCCCTCGTGCGAAACATTTTTTCTAACTCGTGTGATTACAGCACTCGCCTTCAGCTCGTGCTGCAAACTTACACTCGCTAGAAAAACGTTTTTCGCCCTCGTGGAGTAATGTACGATTTTCTATTTCATCATCTTTTTAAATCGTTTCTATGGTTTTTTTTATTACCGATTTCTTTTTTCGAAGCATTTCCGTTTATGTGAACGTGAAAGGGTCGTTTTCCTTCTCGTCTTACCAGTGTTCGATTCTTACGTTTCCACTACTTCGTTCGTTACGAGAAACTGCGTTTTCCCCTTGCGGCGAGCTCGTGCGATTCTCCGGAAAGTCTCGTTCAAGTATCTTTGTCAATGTTTATTTTTAATTTTTGTTATTTTTTTTTCTGTATCCTCACGATCGCTTCAGTCCAGACTCTCAATATCGCAACAACGAAAAACGCTCTCTCCATTTGTTTTGTTTTTTTTTCTTTTCTAATAAGTACTTTCATCGGTTGATAAAAAATCATTCGCCATCGCCGCAGATGAGCTATATTAACCGCGTAGTTTTCCGTCCTACGCACGCAAACGACAACGCCTTTCTTTTGTATTTTCAGGGACACGCAGTTACACAGTATTAACGCTATGGTTCAACCGGACTTGCATTTCGTGGCACATTTGTTTTGTTTTGTTTTTTTTTCATTATCTTTTAATCACTCTTTATTTTCTAGTCGTCTGACAAACACAATTTAATTTGGCGATAAGCGCGGCGTAGCGAACTCGCGGATAAAAAAAAACATCATTCTTTGTAGGTCTGAAAAAAAACCCGTAATATAAAAAAAAATAATGACAACTTTTCAATAAACTGTGATTAAATATACCTTGAGTTATTTTTCGATAAATCAGTCTTCATAAGTAATATAAAAACACATTATTTGTTTAAGTGTTCCATAATTTGGTTCATTTTATTATAATCCTCGTATTCATCTGGCTTTAATCTGTATAAGCAAATATCGTAAATTCGTCACTTTAGAATCGACTTTTAATCATTTTTTCTCAACCGCGAGTCCGAAAAAACGTCTTGCTCACACGTTCCGTTTACTCTTTCGCTAACAAATAAAATACACATTAAAGTCGTTATGATATTTCTCGCGAACATCGAACGCCGTTCTAGCGCAATTTCGCGCGCACACGTTTCTCATTCTGTTAATCTCCCATTTTTTTGAATTTCCTCGTTTCGTCTCACTTTCCATTATATTTACAATTATTTCACTTAAAATATAAGACCGTTTTTTAAATTTATTTATTAACGCTTCTTCATCGTTCACACTGTTTATAAAAAATTTATTTGCATTACATCACCCTTTTCTCCTCTCGTCTGTTCTCTGATTCATTGTTCGTTTGTTCATTTTTCTCTTTAGTTTATTCTCGTCCCGAGTTTTGTCTACAATCAGAGACCCTCGCGTCGTTCGGGCTTCGAGCCTTTTCGACGGTATTCTTACGTGCTAAAACGATTTTCATTTCTCAATTGATTTCTCTTTTTTTTTCTTCACCAGAGAGAGAATTCGATACTTGTTTTGTTAACGTATACATTAGATAAATACACAAGAAGAGTGGTTCTCGTTTATTTACAGTGTACGTGTGTGTGTGTGTGTATATTGATATAATTATTAACACGAGTGTTCGATATGTTCGTCAATTAATTAATTAATCCATTAATTAATTCATTAACGAAATTATCGAAAAAAATGTCGAATGTTACGCGGAGGGCGAAACATTTTCTTAGCGCGTAAAGCGCTAAAAACGAAAAAACATAAAAAATATTATATACCATAGTACATAAGACAACATCCACCGTGGTCGCAGAACGGGTTGACAGAATCGACGAGATTTTTTTATTTTACTTTTTTTTCTCACGAAATGTCGTGTCCTCTTATCCGCACTGTCGAGTCACATAATTATTACGCGGCTTAAATTATTTACATATTTTCCCGCGAGAGAGTTCACCCGAGGGTTTTCATTCCCCCCGACTAATCGGCCCATCGGCCCGTACACCGCCGCGGTGACGTCGATTGCTCGTACTTCGTCGTTCATTCCCTTTTTTTTCGTCTTTTTTTATACATATAATATTTTTTTTTGTTTTGTTATTTTTATTTAAGGCATTACAATTATCCATGCTCGGTGAACAAGCGCGAATTAATATTTGTTTTTTTCATTTTGTTATTTTTAAGGTTTGCTTTTCTTTTTATGAATTTTGTTGTTCTTGTTGTTGAAATGGCAGTAGAGAGAAAAGGTCGAGGGTGACACCTTCCCGTGTCTTTTTTCTGTACAGTTTATTCACTATTGTGCCGGCGACTCTTTCTTTTTTTTACGTTTCTTATTTCACAGCACTGATGAATCTTTAAGTTACGCCACTCGTTCTTCCTTGCTCCTTTTACTTTCCCGAATCGTGTCTTGTAAATTTGTTTTTGTTTTGTGATTCCCGTCGAGCAGTAAACGACGTTAATTATTTGTTAATTTTTTGCATTCGCATATAGGTCGATTGTACGTCATTGCTGTGGCGACGACTGCGAGAATGATTCTCGAAATGTTATCGTCGATTATCGTGATCGCCTGACGTTCATTATTGATCTGTGCGTATCGTTGACGAGCGTGGATTTGGGGGCCGAACGGTACTTCGCGCTCGACTGGGAACCGCGGCCCCGTGTGTCATACGGGCTCTTCCTTCTTGAAATTAATGTTCTGCGATGCGCAAAAGTCACGCGTGAAAGGTATGCAATTGAACAGTTTGCATATTTCGCACTCGTAAACAGGTATGTTGTAGAATAGTGCTAGCAGCAGAGCGAACAGGCCTAGTATGAGAACGAGACAGATCCATATAAGTAGAATCTTTCGTCGGCGATCGTAGTGACCGAACGAGATGAATGGCATCAGGGCGTACGCAGCGAGAAAACCAAATATGAACCCAAAAAGATGGGCGTAGTTGTCGACCCAGGGCAAAACACCGATCATCAAGAGGGCAACGAGAATCATTATGAGCTTCGACAGGGCTCTCCTCGGATGTTTCAGCATCGGCCAGCAATTCAGCACCTCGACTACCAGCGTGGCTAAAAGGGCAAAGTGCGCTCCGGCTGGTCCGACCTGCGAAGAGAGCAATCATTTGTAGTCACTTGAAATCTTGTAAAACAATTAGCTCTTGACACTCTGAATTATGATCGAACGTACGACACGGGGCTCATGAAATATTGTGCATTGACCATTCGCATTAAATAATATCACCGTCGGAGGGTTATTGCGTTGGAGATTACTTCTATACTTTTCACGCTATGTTTTTTGCAATATTATAGAGTTTGACATTGATGAGTTGTTTCATGTATAGAAAAACATACTTCAAAGGGTTGCATTTTTTTTTTTTCAAACTACTCTTTTTATGTCAATGTATATCATAATTTTGTTCGTGCTACGTGATTGCGCGATTATCGATTGAGAACGTCATTGCAAATATATATATATATCTTTTTTGACATTATCGATTATTAAGTGAACGGTGAGTTTAGACTATAAATAGATGTAATTTACCTCTGCTCGATGAGGAATGAATATTGCACTGGCGAGATTTCCAGCTAACGCGCCGACGAAGTAGATTAAAGCTATTCTGAGTGATCCCGTGAGTTTCTCGAGATCCCTCATGAGAAAGTATTGCACCAGAAGAGTTATGGCAAGATGAAGAATACTGTAAGGAAAAAAAACCAACGAAATAGTAAATGAACTTTTTTTTACGAAGCAATAAAATACTTAGGGTAATATATGGAAGTTTGATCGTTTACCCGGCGTGAAGAAAGGTAGTCGTGAATAAACGGTAAAATTGATCGGGCCATTCGGGATGAAGAAACGGTATCATGCCGCAGACATCGTGAAGACACTCGACCTGGGAGCAAAGCGAAGCTTCCTCGTGGAAATAACCATGAACGAAGTCGCAGTACTCCTTGGTCGTTATTCTGCACATTCCATGGATTCCGATGCAGCAGGGATGGCCTATCACCTCGCAGACCATGTGCTCAGCCATTTTGTCCTTGTAACGGCCAACGGGAAAATTGTTGTTGCCTTGCTGATGTCCATTGTTACTTCTGAAAAACATAATCAATTTAGGTCTGGAGAACTTCGGTCGATGACCCGTTGGCAATACATAGAAATGCATAGGTACTGTAAATATTCTTTTAATCGTATCAACGTCCGTATCATGTAAAATATTGACAATAAATACATTTTCTACTAATCAATTTAGTCAATCAATATTGTTTTTTCTTGTAGCTTCGATTCAATTTTAATTGAGGACCCGGTAAATTTCTGAAAAATGTTCATTGATTCGTTGCAATGAACTGTTTGATCCGTTTGTTCTATTTTTGATCGATTTTTGTTTTAATTGTTATTTTACACATACCGGCGAAGTGAGGTCCGATTATACAAAGCCGAACGTTTACCTGAATCTTTGACTGAACGGATTGGTCTTCCTGCAGATGGGCCATTTGGTGATGTCGTCGGGCCACTCGTAGGGCGCGACGCTCGCAGGAGCGTCGCAGAATTTTGGATCGAGTCCGCACACGGAACCGCTGATCCGACCTCCGGGCCCGCTGTCGCCTGGCCCCCATTTTTTCCACGTCGATATGGTGTTCTAAATATTCACGTCGATATATTAATTCCACGAGCAGTTGTATTTTCTTCACTTGATCGACAGTGAAAAATATCGAAACCCTATTGGGTATTATTTCACGGAAAGTTAAAGATGCACACAATTGCTGAACGATCGGTAAGCAAACTATGGAGACGGGTTTGTACTTTGAAATCAATTAAACTTTCCGATCGCGCAATATGTACGGAGGAGGTTGCACAGGGTAGAAACAATGACGTATAGGTAAACATGCATGGAGCTAACTCGAGACATTAGTTGTGAGTTATACCGTACATAATGTACACATATGTACGCAACAGCGTAACACACAACGTGACATCGGCAAGCATAATGAAAAATTAATAACTTCGGGTAACAAGCTTGGGAACTTAAACCGAGAGGTAATTTAAGCTTGATTTACCGTGACGGTCGATCTCAGTCCACGTACCAGTTGGTTTGCAAGGGGGTAAAAAGTCATATTATAATAACAATAAACAGGGTTAAGACACGAGAAAAACGATATTTCGATCGACGACGAGACGAAATAGAATCCTCATTTTTTCACGGTGCGTTTCGTGAGGCTAAATTACTGCTATTTACAAGCTTTCTTTTGAATCTTAATTTATAGAAGTTTGCGACGTGTTCAACGATCTCTGTTTGTCTTATCTTTTTTTAAATTGGTATTCTTAAAAAAAATAGTTTTTAACCCTTCCCAGTCACATTTATCTGGCAAAATGGGCCGTATTTCGAAAATTGCATATATAACCCTGAAGGGATCTGCATAACATCAAATTTCATCTTTGCCAAGTCTCTATCAATGTACGGCTTTAGGCAGAAAAAATTTCACTTATAGAATCTTATTCTCTAAGTGAACTTCCCCGAGCAAAGTTTGTATGATGCAAAATACAGCCGTTGTAACATGATGAAATTGGGTCTCATACAGATATCTTCAGTGTTATTTGAACATTAGCAAACTGTCCCTTACATTCTAAATTAAAAATTATGGAACGTACATTGAATATTCCCGAATATGTCTCAATAATCATAATTTGAGAAAACAAATGGAACGTTTAATAAAAAAAAAAAAAATATATCATGTTAATAGAAATGTGTATAAATGTTGGGTCAATCTGAGCCACGGTCACTGAGAGGGGTCAATGGTAAAAATGTTCAGTGAATTTGAGAAAAGTTTAATCACACTGTTACGAAACGTACTGTAGTGTTACCAGCGTCAATAATTTTTACTATGGAGTCAAGAAAAAAAAAGAAAAGTAAAACTCACTGAGCAGTCGGCTTTGCTTGATTGAACGCATCCGGAATCGTCGTTTCTTATGCAACAGGCGGTGTCGCGTTCCCTTTCCCGCCATACATCGATTTCGTTCAATATCTTGAAGTCTCGACGCATACACGGACCAAATTTTGCTCCTAAGTGGATAAGATCGGCGGCCCGAGGGCCCAGCCAAAAGTTCGCCGGCTCGTCGTAATCCACTTGTTGCAGTGACAAACTCGTTACGAGTACCTGTACCGTTACACGTTGTTATCATTGAGCACGTTTTGTCTTGGACAAAAGTAGATATAGATATATCTATAACATAGATTCTTGCGCAGATAAAAATATCTGATGAAGTATGAGAAACAAAAGGAATAGTTTTTCAATCCGAGCTTCGAATCTGAATAGGTTCGATAGTGGCGCATAAAATTTGTATTGCTCTTTTTTTTTTTAATACGCTCGATGAATAAAATTCCAGCGACCGGAGTAACTCGCTGGGTGCGTTCCATCACGCGCGAAGAGAATGATGGAACGAAATGGGGTTCTGTTTGTAAATTGTACGAGCCGACACGGGAAATTTGTACGAGAATAAACATGAAGCACGCTAACATAAACCCGCGAAGCCAACAGGGACGCCCGCATTTCACGGATCACTGGCATTATTTTTATTGATACGAGGTTAACGTGTGCTGTTTTATTTAACATCGCGCCATTTTTTTTGGCATATATCGGACGAGAATGAGAATCATGGTGATAAGTTGAAGATATGAAACGTGATATTTGTGAATTCGTAGAGTTCGACTTACCAGGCCCGACCTGCGATTGAGATCGATCCCGACGGGTCCGAAACCATAGCAGGCAAGTGATATTATGAGTATGAAAACCTGAACCGTCGTTATCCAGTAGGTGAAGTAAGGCCTGTGATCCTCGATGTCGTCCAATTGTTTTCTTACGTCCGGTTTGTGGGCGACGCTCTTTCTGAACGATCTTCTGCAAATGCATTAATTAATCATTATATCATCTGATTACATCGAACATTCGTAATAACTTTGTAATTCAATATTGAAGAACGGTAGGAGTTTCATTTTTTTGAAGTAGAAAATATTTTAAATTGCTTCAAAGGGGTAAAGTCTTCTTGAGCTCAACGAAACTGTAGAGGAAACTTATATGAAATGCTAGAAATGTCTTTCAATGAGTTTTTTCAATATCTTTGCCAAGCCGGTATATTGATCATTAGGAAGCTATGCTCGAATATGTACGAATAGCTACGTAGTTCTGAATTATCTATTAGTTCTATTCTCAGAAATAGAGCTGTTGCAACTATTACACTCTAATATCGTTTTCTCATTATTTCTTCTTTTTTTCACAATCTGCAATCGATAAATTGCGGAGCGTTTTATCAGGGCTAATGGATTCAATCTCATTCTGTCACCAAGCAATCGTATAGCTTTACTAAAAATATCATGTCCCTGCTTCTCGCTTCCGTTATGAGCGTCGAGTTTGTCTGCTCGTCTTCCGCACGTCGACATTTTTCGCTTCGTTGACTGTGACAATACTTCCTTTTATTTTCATCCCCTCACCGCCCTTAAGTTTGAACCATTGCGGAAGACAAATCGTCGAGCCCAAAGGTACACGCGACACGATCGTTAACATTCAAGCGAGAGCGAGGACGATTATTCTCATGAAGAAAGGAAGGAGAAAAATAGGAAAAAATAAAAACAGCAAATGGCAACGTATAGCCTCGCCACGTAAAATTTCAATCAATCGAAAAGCGCATTTTCAGTGTACATAAAATAAAACGCGTCTCTCCATCAGACTTGCTTGTTTCCCGACGAAATATATGATTGCGGTAATCATTCACTTCGCGTCCTGAATTATAAGAGAGAGAGGGCTGCTCGTGCTCTATTTCTTATCGCATGCACACGCGACACTGCAACAACGCCGGCCTGGCCCTACTGCTTACGTCATCGTAATTACGCGACAAGAAACGACGTCAAAGTTACGCGAGGTTGCTTCAAAGGATTTTCATGTTATACCGAGAATACCTAAACATATATAATATGTACGTGTACAACGAGAAGGGCTTTGTGTCAGCTCCTATGAGAAGTTGAGAAAGCGTTTAGCGAGGGTGAAAATAAAAACAAAACGAAAGAAAAAAATTATAGCTAACAATATAATATTCGAGGTAACTTCTGTTTGGGGTACAAAGATTTTTTTCTGGGCAATATTTTTTTCCATTTCTTATGTACGTTCTTTTAATGCAAAATATTAATACGAAAATAATCCGCCATTGAGGAAAATTTTTATTCATTTTCAGTAAATAAATTTCAATTTAATGATGGTTAGTCAATAAATTTCTATTCATTGGTTGTTAGTTAATAAATTTCAATTAAACAGTTTTTAGTCTAATTTGATGCAGATTCGACAAGACATAGATTTTTCTTTTTTTATTTGGCACTCGTGTGTTACGTAGTTTTCTCGAATAATTACCCGAAAAATCTTCCGACTATTCCCATCCCGTATTGGCGTCGATTGCTGTTGTCGAAGACACGATCGATTGTGCTCGGTGATATTCTCGTACCGCCCGACAATTCGCGACGTAGAATAACTCCGGCATCTTGTTGAGATCCCGTTGCCGGGTCACACGTCACCCTCGGATCCTGCTGCTGCCTCGACCTGCGCCAACTCGTCGTTCTGTAAACCCTTCCGTACTCAATAGATGCGCTATCTAACTTGACTCGTCTAACAGGCCCACAGCAAGTCATCAAAGACCGGATATATCATTTTTTTTACAATCATTCAAGTAGGTTCGATATCCGTCATATTCGAAGTAATTTTGCAAAACTTTTCAAAAAATACTTGTTATCAATATTATATGAAATGAAATAATGCAAATTTATCAACATACTATGGAAGTATATCTATATTAAAACTTGAATCTTTGATGGTATAACGATCAGTAAAGAGGCAGTAAGTTATTTTTCTTGTCGCTTTATCGAGTCGTTGCCGAAATAAAAAAATAATGTTCAAAGCTTCGAGGATTTTTTGTGAAGACGTTTTAGATGCCGCGAATAATTTTTTTTTTTTCATGTCGGTATTTTTTACTCAAGAAACAAAAAATCGGGGTATCGATCAGTCAGAAGAGTAGTTCAGTCTTTGTATGCAACGAAACAAGCTCGAGCGTCGCTCTGCCCACATCCTATTTTTTTTTCTTCTCGTTACCTTGAGGTATAATGGTCCCTCGTGATAGCGCGTGGTCGTCTAATCTGTTGTCCATCGACCGACGACCTGTCCTCCTTGTGCGGTGTGAATCTGCGGTTTTATTGAGAAACAAAGAAAATAACGAGATTAAAATGTAACCACTTTAAGGACTTCTGGATGCTGTTGAGAAAGAAAGAAACTTTAATCACTTTACAGATTTTTAGTATGCAGTTGATAAACGTACGATCGAGGATACAATTCTAGTTTCCCCCCCCGCAACAACCTTTAATTCTTGCTCGATTGCGGTTCGCGATTCTTCTCTTCCCTCTTTCTCGCTCGTTTTCAACACCGTGCGGGAGAATTCGTCCGTGCCATTTTTTCCCCGTTATTCATCGTCGTTACTATTCATGTTATTCGTCATTATTCATGGGACGAACGCCGACGGATGTCCCCGAGGCACTTCGTACCCTCGCATATCTGCTTCGTTAAGTGTACGTCTCGCGAGTATGTTTTTTTTTCTTTCTTCATCTTTTCCCGTTATTTAAAAGTGTTGGGATGCAAAAATAAAAATGAAATAACCTAGCGCACCGAAATACCCAGTAGGTATAGAGATCCGAGATATTCGATCTCAAAATCTATGTGAGAAAATAACGAACGGGTGCAAAAAAATTAGTTTATAAAAATTATCACACACTTCGAGGCAATTTGAATGTTTTCGATTACACGAGAAGAAGCGAAAAAAAGGACCATTACTGGAGATAGTGTAAGGCAAGATATTCTACCTGAAGAGATCTTTGACATGTTGTTTTTCTTATTGAATCAATAAAAATGATTGCAAATATCGAGGCAATTGGACATTTTTCGATTGCACGAGAAGAACCATTACTCGAGATATAATGTAAAGCAAGTTATTTACCTGACGAGATCTTCGACATGATTTTTCTTTAAATTTAATCGATAAAAATTATTGTACATATCGAGGCAATTGGAAAATTTTCGATTGCACGGACGGAAGGAAAAAAATACAAACAAAATAAACGTTGTCCAAGTAGAGTAGGGCAGGACATTCTACCTGACGAGTTCTTCGGGCAAGTCACGCTCCAGTGAGAGACCCGGATCGGCACGAGCCGAAATACCGGAAGTGACCTCAGCAGCTTCAGCCTCGGTGGCTTCGGGTTGTTCGACCTGGAGTTGCTGAGACGCGGGGGCTGACGAGGTTGGAGGTAGCGGCGGAGGCGGTGGCGATGGTGGCCTCTGAAAGAAAGCTTCCTCTTCCCCGTCATCCTCGACGGCTGCTGCACCCTCGTTCGTCGAGCCAACTTCCGTCTGCGATAACGACGATATTACACTCGGCGGAAAGCTCCGTGACTCTGGACCAGTTTCCGATCGTTCCCGTGGCCGTTGCCGCGTCAGAGTCTGTAAACATACGACAAAAAAAATGAAAAATGAAATAGAAATTCGAACAGAAAAATTCTCGGAGAAACTTTTTTGTCACAAATCTATACGTCGCGGGAGACAAAAAGATGTTTTTTTCCGCTACGTTGTTTTTTGCGTACGTTTAAATTGGTCGCCAATAAAATTTTTTACTGCGCAGTTTGAGTGCCTTTGTCGAAGTTCTTTACCGTCCCCGAACGTTGGGCAGAAACTCTCGAGGTCAGGCTCAAGCAATTCGGTAGAGCTATTTCGGGGGCTTGGGAGAATTCTGCATGGTTGGTAAGACCTCGGTTTCATTATTGCATTTAGTTAACTCGAGGAATGGAACGTGGCGGAATAATCAACCTTTTCCAAGCCTCGCGCACAAACACACCCACACACACACATACACGCTTCATATGAAACGGGAGGTCTCGCGGGGAAAATTCTCCTTCTCGGCAAGCGCCGAGGATTTAAAAGTCAATGAGATTTCGGGTGCGAGGAAAAAATAGACCTGCGAAGGCTGTGCACGGACGGTTACGAACGTTGGAATTCGGGCATTTATTGGCCAGCTCGTACGGCGAACCGTATATGAAACTTGTAGGATTGGAAATTTGGTACGCTAATTCGATAATTTTTCGCGAACTTAATTTATTCTTCAAAATTTTATTTTTGGTAAATACTCGATCAATCCGATAGGGGGTGGATCCTATGAGGCATGCTGGGTCCTTTTTCAAACCATCTTTGACTACTCACTTTATGATTGTAAATTTAAAAAAATTTGGACAAAAAAAGTTTGTTTTTATTGATTGAGCAGCGCGCAAAAATCTGTACAAAGCCGCACGAAGATTCACCTCGCGCGAGTAAAAAAATCGTCCGATCAACAGCGAAACTGGGCAGTCGCAATTTGCTTTCTGCAGCCTCGGTAGTTTGGACCTCCCCCTTTAACTTCTCTATCCCTTTTTGACGCCCAAGTAAAGCCCCGCAAATGCCGAGGGAAAAGGAGCGAGAAAAAACGTTAAAATTCGAGTGACCAGCAAAAAATAAAATAAAAATAGAAAAATAAAATAAAACGCTACATGCTTGTTGAAAAACAGCGAATCCGATTTCGATTCCGAGCTTCGCTCCGATTGACCGGTACAAGGCTTTTGGTTCAGGAACGAGAGATGTGCAGAGACTAACTCCAAACGAGGTCTCAAATGTACTATATATAAATGTGTGTGTGTTTGTGTGTATGCGTGTACATATATATTGTAGCCGATAAACGGCGTTAACCCCGTTACAACTCGCTTGCCGCGTTTCGGCAATAGTTCTGTTCCCCGTTGTAGATTGCTCGGTAAAAGCTGGCTATTTGTACAGTGTCCCCGGGGCAAAATAACGCGGCATTCTCGGGAAAATTGCGGTGAGAGAGTTTCCATGAAAGTTGAATAATTTTCTGTACGGATATTGCTAAGGCTTCAGCTTGTTGTGCCGTGCGAAATATTGTGTACACTAAACTTCCGATTGTATGGTACTGTTGTGGAGTTATTCGCAGAAATCGCCGCAAGTATGCATGTCAACATGTTTGAACTCAAGCCAGAGTGGCACTGCCGGAGGGCGCCGCGAATCGATGTGACGAATTAGTCGTCGGATTACCAAGCCTAATCGCCCAAGGCATTATAAATGTGTTTCATTTACGGTGCGGTCGATCGTTGCCAACGAGAACGAGCACGCGGTCGTCGCCGTGACAGATAACTCGACCGATATAAAGAGCTCACGATTAACGAGTGAGTAATTAGATGCGGTATCCGTTTGTTTTTCGTCAAACATTTATAGCTCGCTGTGAAAAAAACAAGAAAAAAATATTGCACGATTTACTGAAGATTAGTGATTATCCCAGATGGAAAAAAAATATATATGGTATATATAGAAAAAATTATTTGCTATTATATGAAATATATTTTCGTCGAAAATATCTGAAATTTGCGAATATAATATAATAATACTATAATAATGATATAATAATACAATTATATAAGCATATTGGAGTATTAATTGCATTTTTTTGGAGATTGTCATTGCTATTTTTTTAACCTTTAAATACTTAGAGCGACATCCGGATCTGAGGTGTTGAATTCGTTGAAAATTTGAGATTGCATAATATTTTCGTTGATATCAAAATTTAATGAAGATTTTCTTTTATGTGCTTCTTTTTTTAATAAAACTTTGGACTCTCCGCGTTGGTATGTAGATCATACCGCCGCTCAACGAGATGGTTTGATAAGGATTGTCGCGGTGTTGGATAATATTTCATTTAAAACTCGTTAACGCGCCGGCAAGCCTGTTCCCGCCGAGAGTTAATTACGTTTCTCCCAGCCCAGACGACGTTGGTTTATTTCATGATTACCAACGAGAAATCTTTGGTTTATAAATGTTACTACGCCGGCGTTAGGAATATTTCCACAGAAATGCACGAAGTAATATCGAAGAAAGGTAAAAACAAAAATAAAAAAAGTCATCACACGTCTTCCGATATGGCCTCATCGATTCATAATATTTTTAAATATGGTTGCTCTTAACGAATGTTCTCATCAGAAATTTCATTCATATCCTAAAGCTATTTAAAAAATACGTTTCAGTACGTTGACAAAAAAAATCCTGGATGTAATTGGAAGTATAGCATTCGTCGAAACATGCACTCTAACGCATTCGAACTAAAAGCTTATCGAACATAATTTCTTCATAAAAATTCTTTTACTCGGGTGTTGAAATTGCGGATACGTGTATTTTGTGAAGTTTTGAACATTAACGGGTTTCGAAAAATTTCATTCACAAATGTTGTCGAACGGTTGGAAAAATTGTTACTACATATTATTCTCATTTTTTGTTTATATGAAAGATTCCTCGGACTCAAAGGCTTACCGAGCCGGTATGGTGTGTTCGCATCCGAGTTTTGAATTAATATTCCGCAATGAGTAAACGTTTCGACGGTGTTATGGTTTCGCGACAGGGCAACAGCGGCGGTTTGATCCTACAGAAAATTAATGTAATGGTTATCGTAGGGCTTTCCAGTCTCCGATAGAACCACGAGCATTATCGTAGCCTCATTTTGCGATCGATCGGCGAGATCCGTATATTCTTCCGAATATAACTTGCGGACATGCGGATAAAGCGTTGTAAACGTAACGGCGTTACGGCATATGCGATCCTGTGCTCGCGGTCGCCGCACAACCCGGTAGTCCGAGACCAAAGTATAGAGCCGGGGGCTTCGAATCCAATTTTCGATATTATAACCGATCCATTATATCGATTTATCGCTTGTTTGCAGGAACTGTCCCTGCGAACACGACCTTCTGAAAATGTCGAAATAATTTCTCCTTTGCCCAATCCGATCCGCTATCTTTGCGTGTGTTTTCGTCGTTTTGTTAATAACGACGTATTTTTTTCCTTGCATTCTTCCATCGTATTTTCCAATAATTACAAAAATGTACTCGTTGGTCATTAATTAAATACGGCCACCCAATATGTCTAACCTGCAAGGCAACCGCACTGGAAAAAATGAAAACAGCCGAAACAGCAGCGCTCAGGCGACTCACAAAAATCCGAAACCCGTCAAATCGTCTCTTCAACCCGCGTAACACCTCACTCTACGAAAAACTGGTATTGTCCCCATCTCAACTAGGTTACAGCGGATTATAAAAAACAGTCCGCAATCAATCAATTGGAAGACCTACAACCGCTTTGCATAAAGCTTATGCCACATAATGTACCAAAACATAATTTTTCCACCTACACTATATTTCGAACCCTGAAATCAATGTTCAACGACATATAAGTCAATCAAGAATAATACACTTACACACACGTAAAAAAAAACTAATGCAAAATCAAAACTTACATCATTGAAAGCGTAATAAATGCTCCACTGGATACCGAAGATTACCTTAGGCTGAGGACCTCGGTCGATGGCCCATTGACATTATACGTATGGCATATCGTTTGTAAATATCCCACCATCATTATTGCAATCATCAATGTCAATAAATACATTTACTACTACTACTTACTCGTCGTTTAATAATATATATACAATTTGTTTTTCTGGCGACGAAATGAGACTGAATTTTCGGCGTAACGGTCTGACCGATTAAATAAAGTTACATCGCATCCGAGTCGAGGGCCTTGCATCCGTGATTAACGCAGAGTACCTCTTCGAGTGGTGCACTTCCCTCGAAATTAAATTTAAAAGGGCCCTCGAAAAGCACTATGTTATTCGTAGGATTATGATTAAAGTAATGACCTTCTGTTATCATGAATTTACGGTATATTTACTCCGAAATACGGTCGAAGTACTTAAAAACATAGCTTCCTCTACGAGGAAGCAAAAAAAAAAGAATGAAGCAGACAGAAAAAGAAAAAAAACGTTTTTATAATCCTTGCAATAGCGTCTATCGCGTTAATTTAGTTTCAGAAAAAAATATTTTCGTGTACGACAATAGGGCCGCTTAGCGAACATCCAACATTTCAGCACCCTACGTATAATATTTTTTTGTTTATAAAAAATTTTTGAATGAATGGCGATTTTTCGAGCCAGCGAGGCGGAAACTTCCCTTAACAAAAATGCGAATGAAGGCTCCAGATTTTGTTTTTTTATAAACCATTTTTTTTCACGCTCGGCTGAAATGGATCATTAAAGTCACAAAAGTCGAATCATTGCGCAGATCATACGATAACTATCGAGCGTGCGGCTTAGAGAAAAGGGATCGTTTCAGTAGTCACGGCGCGCATTGGTCAGACCTGTCAGACGCAGCGTACTGTACGCTTCCGCGATGCTCTCGCAACTTTCTCTCGCACACACATACAGTTGTATAAAATCGACAATTCCGACGGTATTTCCGTCCGCCATAAACTCCCTATAAAATTATACCGCCAGACCATTCGCTTTTACTACGAAGCCTCAATACTATATTTTAATTGTGTTTTTGTCCAATTACGATTCGTACACGTTTCTCGGTTAGTCGCGGCAAAGCGAAATTAATATAAGTTTCGCAATGTGAGGTTGTCTCTCGTGTTATGCCCGTACTGATTAGCAATTACGCCTCGGCGGAATACCGTTTACGACTCGCCTTCAGAATTCCTTTCTGAAGTTATGCTACTTCGGTATGGTTCAACCCTTATTTAGCGCGACCCTCTAGACATAGATGGTAATTTGTTGTTCCGGCGGCAATGAAAATTGTTAGTGCAGCACAACAACAAAAATTGCTACAATTTGTTGTCCCTATATTGAGTAGGTAAATTAGTTACGGTAAAAAAATTCTTGCTTTCCCAGCAGACGAACAAAAATTCCGTTTGCTCACGATAGAATACAGATACTATAGGCGGAGAAAAGTGGCTTCGTTTAATACAATTTTGATCGTTAATAACTTATTGTTGCAGCGTTAAAAAAAATTCGCTGCTGCAGCGGAACAATCTGTTGTTACACCGAAATGTTATTGTCTAAATAGCAAAATAGTTTGTAGTCTCTATGTCGATGGTTTAATGCCTTAAGGGCATACAAGCTATGCTTATGCACAGCCATATAGACGTTTTGGCATTAAAACATCGATATTAAGTAAATAAATTAGCAGTTCCAACAATTTTTTTCTGCGTGCGAGGTAAACGTTCCAATGGCATTCGACGCAATCCACATAGATACCATCCTGCCCAAACTAAATCTAAATAAAATGAAATATAAAAACTGTAAATACAAAAAATCTGATAAAACACCTAAGCAAAATCCAAATGCCGAAAGAGGATCCTTCAGCATTGGTTGAATTTCAGTTACCGCGTGAAATGAATTTCAGTTACCGCACACACGGGACACACTGTATATCACACAAGGCAAACCGCGCCCGTTTATTAAACGTGACGACGTCCTTTCCATAATATAACCTATGTATGTCAGTGTATAAGAGACATGCGTCCAAATATTACGTGGATCGTTTGTACTCAAAGAGACCCTTGATCCACATCCACGAGCTCTTGAATACACGCTTTGTGTCCTACATGTGTCCAGTTTGTGTCATGGCGTTTGTAGTGTACAGGTCGATATTCGAATTTGTTGATGTATACGAAACAGCGTACAATAGTTGGCATACTATAGTTACGTACTGGTATATACTGTGTATATATATAGTATATAACTGTATATATAAACAATATATATATACATAAACACATATATATGTTGACGTTATAGCGGTATATGCAGAATGCCATGACTGGTCTTGGATCCCCAGAGCCGACGCGCTCTCGGCACTAACCGCATCGTTGCAGGGGGCGGTTTATGACGGGAACGATTTATGGGCTTTCAAGTCCATAGTGCATTTTGGCCGTCTACTGCTCGCGGGGATCTCGAGACTTCGCGGGACGATCGAGACTCGGGGACAGGAGAGGGCGAGGGCAGCGAGAGGGGGGGTTTATATAGCGTGAGCCACGAGAAATTCAGTCTCGTATCGTATTCGGATCGATCGTAAAACAGATGGTTGTCGAAGCCCGAGACAGCGTATCGAAGTGCAATGCCGGTTCGCGTCGTCTTTCTTTTTCAGACTATCAATAAAAATCTTTTATTTTTCGATACTTTCGTTGGTCAGGATGAGCGTCGGATAGCTCCGTTCTCAGACACTACGAAAAAAATGTCTTTGATTTATTTAGAGGGTTATTGAGCGACTTAAACAAATATTTATCTATATATATTGAATTCGTGACTTGAATTTCAGAAGTCCGATTTTCTTTTTTCCCAGCGATGAGAACATATTTTGCCATCCCGTGAATAATTTTGATTAAATGTTAATTAGCTGGACGAAGGCCTTACGTTACGAGTGAAAACTGTAGTTTCAGCATTTATACGGATTAGTAAATTGATGTAATGAAAATTAATAGTCTGCATGATTTATTTATCGTAAAAGGGTTGCTTACACGTTCATTAAATTAAATGGACAAGTAAACAAATGAATACGTAAATAAATGAATAAATACATAAATACATAGTTGAATAAATAAATAATCGGCGCTCAAATTGACCTTCACACCCAGACAACAGGCCGAATAGCGTGCCCAATCAGATTCGTCGAAGTTTCGTGTTTCATACACTCGATAAATATTCATGAGATAGGTAGAGAGTGAGAAGTGTATGGGCTATATAGGGTAATGATAAGTTTAAAAAGGCTTTCGGTGTAGGTGCGAACGAAGACCCTCGCACATTTATGTCGTAATCCTTCAGGCGACCTCCGCCCGTGCCCACCCCCGCGCTACGTCGGCCCCGAGGCGGGCGTGGCACCGCTCCATTATACCAATATCGCGGATTAATTGTTTTAGTACGCCGTAAAACAGTTACACCAGCTGGATCTTAGATTACTCGAAGCCCCTCTCTCATATAAATTCAGTCTCTCGCTTTCCCGTTCTTGTTCCTCTCGTCGTTCCCGTCTTCGTCTTCCTATTTCCACTGCGTTTACTGCAACGCGCCTTCGCGCTACACGTACAACGATAGCTACGGGTAATAGTTCAAGCCAACGTTGTACCACCCGTCACTGCTCGGTGCTCACGATCCCGACGCGATTCCCAACGAACAATATAACGAGCCCTCGACTTCATCCCCCATACATATAACGTATATATATATGTCTCTGGAATTTACGATCTGGCTGATGGCGGATTTGCATCCCCGGACCGAAAATCACCTGCAGCGTATTTCCTGCACGGGAAATATATTTATAGCACGAGATTTTAGTATACATCGAACGAAGCGATCGAACGAATTTTGACATTTCATTGTTATTAGACAACTCGATCTATGACCAAAAAATATACAGGGTAAAATGGGTGAATATTGACCGGGCCGATTTGCACCTAAATCAATGATGTATTAAGCATACCATATTCAACATTTTTATCGTATTCAATTTTTAGAAGGGCCGTTTGCTAAAAATGTCGTGTCAGAAAGGGGCTGAGCAACACATTTTTTTTTATGGGACAGAGACTTCGAGCTATCGGACAAGCTATAGATCCTGTTAATAATTTCTCCTTTCAATAATTTCCTTGACTGATCGACGATTTTCTGAAGTTCAATGACAGTTTCATAACTTCATCACCAAACTCGAAAAACTAGCAGTAATTCTGTCCTGGATAAAGGAATAATAAAATCAACCATACATTCTATCGAACAAAAAAATATTGTGCTCAAATTCAAAATAAAAAAAAGTTATTTTTTCCGTGTTAAACTGATGATTGAAGGGTCGAGCTTTGGCGAAAAAGAAAAATCCATAAACGGATATACCACGCACGCTGAACTGCCTCGACTCTCAGGGCCGGCTTCCACGGTTTTCCATTAACTCGATCATTGCCGGAGTGTTTTTTCTTTTTTCTTTTTTTTCTCATTCCCAAGGGGGCAGCGGCCTGTGCAACCGGTCCGCGAGTCGCCGCACTGGCAGTGTTCGGAGCTTCGAATTACGGCTCCGCTTAATTGCATGAGTCGCAGGGGGAGCGAACGTATATACTGCAGCTATCAGACCAGCCCCCACAGTCTCAGCTAGATAATTAAAGACCGAAAACTCGCGTGCTTCGCGGGAGCTCCCTGGACTTGACTCGATGCACCCCAAACGAGGCAACCGGTTATTCCGTTGAAAACTAGCGGGGTGTGTAATCTCACGGCGACAAGAGAATAAACACCAACAGACCGAAAGCGTGCGTTCTCGACTATGCGGATTCTCGATGTTCAACCCCATCTCGGGAATTACTTTATCACAGTGCAACTATGAAACGCCCGATTTTTCGTACTCTCTTGTTACATGCTGTGTTCAAAAAGAGCATAGAAAATTCGTTTTCATGCGATTTTTTTCGAGATTTTCATGTAAACATTTTTTATAATATCACAAAGAATTGAAAAATGAAGATTAGAAAAAATGTCTGGATGGATGTGTGTGTGTTGTAAAATGACTTTAATAATCGGGTTGAAATTTGCACGCAAGTAGAGCAGTTAGGTGCCCGTGATACAATTTACGCAATAATTGAAACCTTTGTTCAGTTTTTATCAGATTTTGAATTTTTCGAAGAAGTGTGTTCGCGCTCTGACTTTCGTAAATGTTGAGTTATCGGACGGAAGTTTTCTATTGAAGTTTTCTATTGACTATCCCAATTTTCGCCTTTGAATTTGATACGAATTGATCGGGGGTCAAGATTTTGTGACATTTTTCAATTTTTCAAAAAATATTTTGGCTCGGACTCGGATTGAAGGTTTTGAATTTAATTAAAACTCGTACTTCACAACAGACTCAGAAGTCATCGTGAAATATCATGAAAATATTTTTCACTTTTTCGAAAGACATACACCGGAGATATTGACGGTGAAGCAATAAAAAGAATAAGTATAATACATTTTCTTATCGGTAAAAAGTATAATTAATGTTTCAAAAGGTGCAATGTCATTTGTACATGGCTTTCTCATTTATTAAAATTTCGTGCATAGCTTTCTCCACGAGGAAGCCAAAAATCAATCAACGAATTTTCTTATGCAGAAAGCTATGCGCAAAATTTTTATGTTCACATACACCAACAAAAAAAACAACAAAATATCGTATCAAATTGAATTTTCACGTTTTCTTCGCACCGTCAGAATTTCGCCATGGATATTAAATCTTCGCTGTTTTGATACAGACAGTACCTCAATCTCGACGTTTCGGGGAGTATTAAAATTTCATTCCGAACACTACGGGCTCCAACGTGCCGATAATTCTTTCACGCAATCCGATTTCCCTTCGCTCCAGCGGCATTATTTTTATATATATTTTTGTTCAATCCACGCACCGATTCGCCATTCGTAACGAATACGACGAGTTAAAAAATTTTTTTCCATCGCTCCACTTTTTATGTTGAAATAAACAACACAAAAAACAAAATATCGTACACTGAAAGAAGGATCTCGAATAAATACTCAGTAGCTATGGTAAATTTCGACCAGGCAATATGGTCCACCATTGCCACTAGCGATATGTGAAATATTTACACACTGAGAAAGTAGTACACAGTAAAAACAACAATATTGACTTTTTACATATTGAATTTCGACACGTATATTAACCCTTCGCTGTTTCGATATCGCCCATACCTCGATCTCGATATTCCGTTGAGTTTCAAAAATATTCTCCCAAACGCTATACCGGCTCCAACGTGCCGATAATTTTTTTACACAAACCGATTTTACTTCCCCGCAGCGGCATTCATTTTTTTTTCAAATCCACCCGCCGATTTATCGTGCGTAACAGATACGACAAATAAAAAAATGCGTTTCTATCGCTTGACGCGGCTAGCAATGTTTTTTCCCCAACAATCAGAGAACCTCGCCCATTTAAAAAAGTAAAAAAAACAGCTTGCGTACCAGCTGTTTACATATCTCGGTTTTCGCATGTTCCGGTGCCGCAGGCAGTGATGCCAATTTTTTTTTATTTTTTATGTCTTCTTTCCCCTTAGTTTATCCGCGGCCGCCAGCCGCCGGAGCGTACCAGGCGGTTTTCCATCCAGCGGACGAGGTGAAATTTATAGTTCGCGTTTGCTATCGACAACCCGTGGTGGTCGAAGGTCTTGGTGTACAATCTAGTGTCCTTTTGGTGCTACGTGGTTTAGAGGCGAGTTTGCGGATGCGGCACACACACACACAGAGAAAAAAATCCATTCCACCGAGCGTTTTGTTGATGGTCCGAGTGATACCGACGGATGGTAAGCACGTGGTTTCTCTTGAGCCGCAAACCCTCCGCGCGTCCGAAACGACGAGACCCGCAACCCTCGACCCTTCTGAGGTCGCCTCCTTTGTTGGAACGAGAATATCCCTCCATTTAATCTATCTCTCTAGCCCGCTTGCTGGTAACGCTTTCCCAGACTTCCGAATTAACCGCCGACTACGAGTCTCCGTCCGGTACACGAAAGGGCGCAGATATAAATTCGTTACACCGGCGTTATTGTCAGATAATAGTACTTTGCGATACTAGTACGGAAAAGCGGTCTTTCGATAAAGGTTGTGAAGTTGGCTGCACGAGCCGAAGCCGAGTGACGTTTGTAGCTCAAGAGGAGGCGAGTGGTGCCTACTTGCCAACCGCCGTCGGGAGACCGCTTTTTCGTACAAGTATGGCATACTACTTTTTGTGACAAGTGCACGAAAATTCCCGCTTTTCGTGCGTGAAAAGTGCGTGCGGGAAAATAGCCATATAAGTGTGCGCGAAAGTAACTAGAGTGATAAAAACGTGTGCGTAGGAGTAGCTAGAGTGTGAAAAAAGTGTTGCAAAAAAATAACTAGCGGGCAAAATAGTATCTGCAGTATTTTTCGCACATCCTCGCTAGAAAGCGCCACTTTCGCCACACTTTACAGACACGAAAATCGGGACTTTTCGTGCACGTGTTACAAAAAGTGACATTTTCCTCGCGTCCCGAGGGGAAATATCAGACAAAGTTTTCACTAAAGTTATTCGAGGACGATAAGATGGTTTTGTTTTCATCTTCTTCTATTTTCTTCGGATACTGTTTCGTTAATAAGAGAGGCGCCCTGGATTCTCGAGACAGCTCTGTACATAGAGGAGATATATATATATATATTGTGCACACTATTAATCTAGTGCATCTTCGCGGCGATTCGTTGAAAGAAAAATTGATGGAAGTTCAAGATAATGAACGGGACGATAGGGAACGCTCGCGGTTAATAAGCCATTACGGATTATTTAATTTTTCATCAACCACCTTCACTATCTCGCTCCTGGGGAGTTTGCAGCCGAGCGGAGCCCGAGAAATTAATACTGGGTCAAAAGAGCGCTCTAATGAAACCACTTCAATATTCTTCAGTCGCCTCCTTCTCTTCATTAACTCTTGTCTCTCTGTAGTCGTACCGAGGAGAGAGCCACGAATGACGGTTCGGGCCGAAAGCCTGCTGCGCGAGGGCGCTTCGACGGGTTTATCGATTAAGCGTGATTAAAACTGTCGGGGGTGCAGGGGATCGCGGCACGTTCCCGCGCACACTCGTCAGCACTCGTCGCTCTGTGCGTCCGTCGGGATTACGAGATCTCTAAACCACATATGACTCTGAGGTTACTCGAGTCGGAGCGTTAATGGTAATTGTACGATGAATATTTTGTATTGTTTTTTTGTGGGGGGGGGGGGGGGGGGGAGGGGCAGACCCATTGAAAAAAAAATATAGCGATTTTTTTTAACAGCGATTACTTTGTGGCTCGATGGAATATCGGAAAAACCGATACTTCACGTAATGGAAATTGTTTTTTAGATTTTTTTCGTGACACCGCAGAACGATGTGTGAATGTGTGAACAAGCAGAATGAACGGGGCTTGCAATTTTTTGTATAAAAAAATGGAAATGTCGAAAAAGAAAATTTAGTGAAAAATATGTTTTTCATTAAATTTTACATACTTTGACGTATTGTTTTTTGCCCTGAAACCAAATCCGGCGACAGTTATGGCCTGGAGTCAAGCGGGATATTGGTACTTTGCACAAACATGTTTTTGTCAATTTTTGGATACCCTCGTTCTCGTATTTTGTTTGTTGAGACTACGCAGACTTTCAACGATTTTTCCATTGTAATTTTTTTTTGACCGACCGAGTGGTATCACCTCGTCTAAGAATTCATTTAATTAATAATTTTTTTTCGCTACGCGACGAATTATATTTCATCATTAATAAGATTCGACACTTCATCCGTGCGTGTACGGGAAATTTTGTACGTGGTCAGCGTTCTGTATTGCTCCGTACTGGTACTCCGTCGAGCACTTATGTTCGGGAATTACCGTATATCCGGGAATAATTTGGTGGCGCAGCGTAACTGGACAGAGTAACGCCCGGTATATCGTGAATTTCTGCTGCCGGTTTGGGGCCATTTCGTAATGAAACGCCGCTTGATCCGCTGCACGTTCGCTTGCGCTTGCTGCATCAGGCTTCCACCGTTCATCCACCAACTGCGCTGCTACTACCGGTCCTGGCGGGGCTGCACCGGAGAGCCGCGCGTCTCTACTTCCCTCGCTCTCGCGATCGCCTGAATATTCATACTTTCATTATTGGTGCGGCTTTATGCAAGCCAATCCATCCGCATCGAGCTTTCTCGTCCCTTGTCCCCCAGTCTCATCCGTTCCACAACGATCTTCCTCCCTCTCAGTCCGCATCCATAGATATATTAATACGCGTACGTACGCTGCCACCTACTCTCACGCGGTACATAGAGGAATACGAGGCTTTCGGCTCAAGCGGGCTTTCGTCGTTAATGACGATGACGTCCTTAATTATGATTGGGACGCGATGCGAGGATACCGACGATCAAAACACTCGCATGCGTGTGGCAGAACACTTGTGACAAATCGAATTTGATTCACGTACCCGTGATCATAATGTCGGGCCATCGGGTAACAGTGGAATAACAGAACAGGCGACATAATCCTGGAATTAGGAAGTTTCGATGCTTTTTTTTTTTTAGATCGATCATGAGAGACTTATAGAAAAAAATTGCTGCGCAAATATCGAAAACACGGTTTGAGGGGGAAGAAAGAAAACTAAGTTAGAAATTGATGCGGTATTGAGACTTCTGAGGGACCCACGTATGCAACGCTTTTTCGATTATAAGATTAAAAATGTTTGAGTATGGGGATTTTTTTGTGATGAAATGATTCGAACCATTGAGCATTCTATACAAATTTAGTAAGGTTTCATTGAAAAATGTAATAAATGTATAAAAAATGTTTCCAAGCATTTTGTAGTGAAGAATAAATGTATTTTCATATTTGTTGCATGTAGATCCTCGTTGAAGGACCGTCGAAACATCGAGAATAATTGAAACGTCATTGGAAATTGAAATAAAAAATTAGTTCGCTTAAATAGGGAAAACAAAAAGAATTTTTAGTAAACAGGAAAAAAACTATTTGTATGTTCTATTTGTAGAAACCGAAATTTCTCTCGGACCACTAGTGAGTATGGGTGAAGCTCGGAAGTTATAGGCTACGGGTATTTGACCACGAGTACGTGGACCATAACGGTGAGGAGCTTTATTAGTCAAGCCGTGCGTAAACCTCTCTGACGCTGTTTTAGCCCAGAGCTTCCGGTAACGTGTAACTATCAAGCTCCATACACATGACGCCAACGTACAGCTAAGCGAGAGTACCGAATTCGAGCGAACGAGCAGGAATCCGCTGTTACAAACGTATGGCACTGTTGGATACAAAGCAATTCCGAAAATCGTGGAAGCCCCCCCAAGTAATCTGTTACAAATCACGTTTCGAAATTACCAGTACGAGCCGAATTGTCGATTAACTGTAAACCAAATCTCCCATCAATATCGAAGTAGTCATGTGAGTCGATAAAATAGAACCGTTTGGATGAAATTTACCCAAAAATAATTGTCTTCCCAATTTTTTAATATAATTTATGGGTAAAATCGCGCAACTACTCAGAAGCTCGATCGAACGATTCGAAAGTATTGACGTTTTTCACCTATGTTTTTCTCGGTCTTTCAAATTCTCAGAATTATTGAAACATGCTGGAGGTAGCAAAAAGAAAAATAATTGGTTGGAGGACGGTATTGCGAGAGAGAACGTTTCGCTCGAATCGGCCCTTACGGTAATCCTATTACCGATCGAAAATATACTGTACGCCTTTTCAATCGTAGACGATGAATGCTTTACTTCCTCTCCTCCTCGTTGTTCTCCACGAATGAATACCAGGAGTTTCGGGCGAATGTTCGGGGTACTATAATGGCACATGAACGGACCGTACGTATCTAGAATTTAACTGTTTTCTGGAACGCAAACCGGCAGTGCGAGCGAAGGTGCCATTGTGTCGAGAAAATTGGGTAGGCAGACCGTTCATCGGCTTTCGAGAACAATTGCCGAATATTGTACAGCGCAGTGTCGACCAAATAACTGGAATCTGCTTCGATGCTCCAATTCGTTACAACACATTTTGTGGTATAAAATATCTCTGTTCGACAAAGATTTGTATTCTCGCGTTACCTAAGCGTCAGTTAATTCATATCCGAGTCTGCATCAACATTCGATCCCCTCCAATCATTCAATAGACAAACCTCTTAAACGATAAAAATTCAGTATTACAACCCTCCCCGTTTTGAAAACTGCCAATAGCCGCATATCCATCCGATTGCACGATAACGAAGCACTGCCAGATTTCACAAAGCCACTCTCCATTGCTGCCCAGAGCTCGAGTGAAGGAAGAACCTTAATGAACGTGATTTGATCGCAAGATGTATAAAAAATAACCCAAGTGCCTTTGCCGTTTAAAAATTGCTAGTATCCAAATAGTGATCACATTGTAAAGCCTACATCGAATCATTGCCAGATTGCACAAAGCCACTCTCCATCGCTGCCTCAAGCTGGAGTGAAACAAGAACCGTAATAACAGTAACTTGATTATACGATCTGTAAGAAAGCCCAATAGACAGCCCTTGCCGTTTAAAAATGGCTAGTCTTCAAGTAGCAATCGAATTATAAAGCCTACATCGAATCATTCCCAGATCTGACAAAGGCACTTTCCATTGCTGCCTCGGGCTCGAGTGGAGGAAGAACCTTAATGAACGTAATTTGATCGTAAGATCTATAGAAAAAAACCAAGTGCCCTTGCCGTTTGAAAATTTCTACTATCCGAATGGCGATTCGATTGTAAAGCCTACATCGAATCATTGCCAGATTTCATAAAGCCACTCTCCATTGCTGCCTCGAGCGCGCGTAAAGGAAGAATCGTAATAAAGGTGATTCGGCCTGGACCAGAAGCTGAATCTGTAACAGACACAGGAAGAGAGAACGCGTACGCCAGCGTGAAACAGTGTGTATAGAACGTTCCTGTATTTCGACCGGCAGTATATGTATGACAGTGATAGTACCGTCGGGGAGGGTAGACGGGAGACGAACGAGAGAGGGACTTCAATAGGAAGTTCGCCGGGAATCAATTTCCTCCTGTCCGAGTGAAATTGCGCCATCGCCCGTAACTGAATTTATTTTGAAGCGCACTCGCTCGAGCTCTGGGTTTCGCGTTCGCGAGAAAACAATAATCTCGTAAATAATCGAGGGAGAGAGAGAGAGAGAGAGAGAAAGAGAGGAAGGGAGCAAAAGAGAGGACGCACGAATGCTCTTCGTTTCTGGAATCCGTATCGAATGGGATTTAGTCCCGGGTCGACGGTTCGATCGATTCTCACGACAGTGTGGCCCAGAATTTTTTTTCCTCACGTTCAAACGCAGCATACAGCAAAAAGCTGTTTGAGGGCACGGCGGAAAAATTTATTAAAATTCGTGAAATCTACAATAAACTCATCGCCAAACGAATTCAATTAGATACATCGTTTAGGTGGTGCTTCGAAATAATTGTTGGACAATGATAGAATGATTATCGCTCGCAATCGAATTTTTATTAATCAAAAATACGATTCAGTCGAACCGAAAACAGTTTCAATATCGTGAAGCGCGTACGCGAATTAGTGCTGGTGGAGTATGCCTGCGATTTTAATATATCGATGAGAGTGGCGAAAATCGCGTGATCGCTCCTGTGATGGGAGTCATGTAATGGCATTTTTTATCGACTACTCGGCCCGAATATCTTCACACCGTTCAATTTGAAACCGCGGATCTTGATTATATAATTTCAAAATTCATGTTCGATTTTTTTCAATACCAAAAATTCTACTAGAATTCCTTATTTTTTTCTTTTTTTTCTGGACATAAAAATGTTTTAAGCGAATTTTTCGAAAATGACATCTTCAACATGTTTCGATGCAGTAAAGAGTCAAGCAGCTCAGATAAAAAAATAATTTTCGGGGAATAGGCTCGCCGGTTAGAGTGTTGAAATTATTTTTAATAGATCGAAAGCCGAAGATCGTTTCGTGCGGGAATTCGCGCTGTTCCGATCTGTATACATACCTCGGTTTCAATCACGATTTCAATTATATTGATTCAGTGGTTAAACACGATTCGGAGTTTGTGTTCTCGTGCGAATCGAGAGGATTTCTCACATCCATGCAAAACGCGATCTCGTCCAGTGCGATACAATCCATCTGACGACGATGCTACAGCAGTAGCACAGTTTTCGATAAAAATACTCCCAATAATCGAATCACGTGCCTGGATTAACTTCGCGAGGGGTTAACCGCGTACTTCCTCACTCTCTCTCTCCCTCAAACTCGCTCATCGTGGTGGGCGTGTTACCCGATTTCCCATTTCGGGCACAATCAGGATTCATCGAATGGAAAACCGGGTTTGCAATGTGAAAAAAGGGGAAAAATATTCCCCTTTCGTAACGCTATTTTTTTTTCTCTTGACTGAAATTCTTGTGTCTGACGGAAACAAGATTCCACAGTATCTATCTGTTCCACAGCGGGTCCTATTTTCTTTTTACACCAAAGTTTCAAGTACGGTTGAAGAAAAAAAAATATATATATATATATAGCATTCCAGTATTCATTACCTACCGCGCTGCTTCACACACCCATAATTAAATAATTTTCGACCTGAATTTCACCCGAGAACGAAGAATCTTTCCGTTATCCTTTCAACAATGTTTGACATGAACTGTTTGAGCTGCGTAACAAAAACGGGGGAGAGTGTCGAAATTGTCGGAAGCTTCTCGCTTAGCTTGATTGACGTTTTAGTAAGCCACGAAAGTAGCCTCAACGTCCGTAGAACATCCGGCACGGTACTCCGAACGAGCCACTTCGGGCTGGTCTGGTGGGTGGTTGAAGAGAGCTCCACGTTCCGCTCAATGGCAACGTTTCGGAAGGAATTATTTCAACCGTGAAGCGTTAAACATAATTACGGTCCAAATGTGACGAGAGCCGTTGGGGTAATATACGTGCGATAGTAGACTCACTTCCATATACAGTATATTAGAAGTTGAGCTGTGAGTGAGTTATATATATATATAATACTCGGAGACTCTTGTTGGTTCCACGCAGTGGTCTCGCCTGAATATGTACCTAACACCGAACCACTTATACGCGCTAATTTTCGCGTTAACCGTCTGCGGAAATGCACAGTAGAAACAGCACCGTCAGCCTTGGAGTAGCCCACCGGTGAGAAACTGGCCATCTCGAGCGAAGCTTTTGCAGCCCCCGGAAAGTTTCGTATGTGCCAGACACGAATTTCAAATACGGCTCAACACCCGAGACAATATATGCAACAAGGTGCTTTCAGAATCAATTAGTTTGGCGACTCGAAAGTTTCGATTTGTCCAGAGACGAAAGGACAAGCACACACGGAGATAAGTAACGGCGAAACAAATTTTCGTAACAGGTTTTCTTCGCTCAATATTGGCACTGCTAACGGCCAGTTAGGGTGGTGAAAATCGTTGTATCGTGATACTTACCTCGACCATGTAATGAAGACCCGACAACGTCATACGAGCTACCGAGTCTTTCCTTCGCACCGGTTGCTGCCATCTTCTCAACGTTACTCCCTGAAAATTTTGAGAGAAAAAAAAGAGATGTTATTTCTGTCGTTGCACTGAGAAACAAAATCTATTGATTCAACTCAAATGAGCGCTCACGGGTGGCGAAACATTTTTGGTTCATCGGACGAAACAATTGTCGCAGCAACTAAAGAAACATTCGATTCGACGGTCTATTAGTTCGATCAACAAGTTACTCCTTTCGATCAGCCTAATTATTTGTTACGCCACGCGTATTGATTTTTTTTTCCCTCTGTGTGTAATTAATGATTTATTCATGAAGACTGATATATAGAAATCCGATATGAAATCTAGCCAAAAAATTGGGCACGAAAAATCGAGCAGGCATTCACCTTGCAGCATTTTTTTTTCTCGGAATTATCCGGATTCTACCTAATTGTGCTACAACGTACAGATAAAATTTAATAAATTCCAATATCGTGCAATTATTGGAGCTCATAGAATTTTTTCATGGAGAACAGCTTGATGTTTTACTGTGACACGAATGCGACAGATGCTCTGGGGATTAAAACGGAAGTGCTGCAAGGTTTTTAAATTCTTCAAACCATTGGCGCTGTTGCAATGTGCACAGTGGAGTATGCAACAGGGGAGGAAAGAGAGAGGGGAGGGGGAGCGTACCTCTGGTATTTCCGTGGAATCTGGAACGTCTCTGGTAATATCAGGGTCGGGCGGTTTATATTCGGGAAGTAGAGCCCCGTACTTCCTTGAAGCCATCCGCCTCCGGCGATCGAGCCATCTTTGCTTCTCGAGAACCTCCGACTCCTCGTCAACCCCGAAGAAAGTTGCAGTCTCTCGTTTTATATAGCTAGGAGGAGAAAGAAACAAAAAATCATAAGTACGCTGTCATCAGATTAGTAAGCATCTCATGAAAACATGTTGAGAGGAGAGGCAGCGATGACACGAAGCTAACTGAATTAGGACGGATATAAAAAAAAAACTGCATGGTAATTTCCTTGTTGCTTCCTCATTTATTACTATATCGCGCATGGCTTCCTCACAGAAGAAACTATGGGCAAAATTGTAAAAAATGAGGAAGCCATGTGCAAATTACTTTGCAGCTTTTTTCGTGACATTACAAAATTTTTACAACTCGTAAAATTGACACGGTCAAAAGTTGCCGCAAATTTTATTGTAAGAAATCCGCTAACGGAAATTTGCATAATTCGTCGTTTCGTGGCCATGTCTCATGAGGCCATTTGGATAGATTCAGGTCAAATTCAGTACCAAAGGTCTTTGATCATAGTATTATATTTGTGTGCCTTTTTAAGTCGACAGCTCAAAATTTACGTAAGTTAGAGCTACCAGGCACATTTATAACAAAATTTTAAACCGTGTGAAATTTTGAACCGGGCGTCAATCTTCATGAAAATCGTACCCATGGAAGAGACGTGACGACTCTAATCGTATACCAAATTTGAACTCGTTATCTCAAGCCGTTTCCGACTTATAGTCGTTTTAGGCGATGCAAGTCTGTCACACAAACGGACACACACACATCGGGACGCCATCCAAAAAAAGCATTTCGCTTTATATAATAAACTGCGAAAAATAAAAATAGCATTTGGCCACATTTTAGATTATTTTAAGTACTCTGGCATTGCAATAGCGTTTTTTTCGAAAACAGCTCACTGTACGAGGAAGCGACAAATCCTCAAAAGTATGTTCCCCTCCGTGCTACGCTGCTTCAGGATACGGGAAAATATTTCAGGAATTCAGGGTTTATCCGTACTAGCAGTGTACCGAGCGATGAGGTCAAATTTCCAAAAGCCACGAGTTATTCAACGAGAATGTTCAAGTGCGAAACTTTAATGACATTCTTGATGGCAATATTCAAACACCATGAACCTACCCATCCTGATAACAACATTGTTTATTGAATTTTCGATGATAACAAAATTGGTTGATCAAATTTCTGTTGGCTAAATAAGGTTTAACCAAAGCGGCCGGGTCGCTTTCGCGAGCAGTATCCGCAGATTGAATGGCGGTGTATTATCGATTTGTTCGTTTGCCATACTTTTTATCACATTATTTAGAGTAATGTGACCTTTCGAAGAATCGACGACTACTGTAAAAAAATATTATGTAATAAAGAAATCATGATGATTGAATTTGTAAAAGACCAATGTATTCGCAAACGCCTGACGAGTAAGTAAAAAAAAATCTTGGAGAAATAATTAAAATCCAGGGATTTTCTGGGCGCCGTGTGGTCCTTGCAATAAGGTATTCATGTACTGTGGTTCAAGCATTAAAATGTGGAAAGCTATTTGTCTTCACAATTTGCAGGATTCAATAATCCAATAGTAGCAAGGACATACACACTTTTTGACAATAGTAAGCTAGAGTTAACTGATTCGACCCTGCAGTATTCGATTTATTTCTTTTTTATGATCTTTTCCAAGACGCTAATTTTTACTGTAATTTTTTAATATTATTTGGAGTAAAAAAAATGTAAATTTCCATATATAGTGTGCTCTGAGATCGCGACGATGAAATTTGTAAAAATGCGACTAACTTTTTTAGTGCCTCGGTACGGCTCATGTTCCTCCTCAGTCGTGGCCTCTGGGTGGTCGCCGCGTTGGTGCTGTTCGTGCTGATGGCCTGTTGAACGATGGGTCTTGGTCCCGCGGGAGCTGAAACGCTCCTCGTGATGTTGGGACCGCTCGAGATGTTCCTTCCGGGTCCCGAGTTCGACGATTGAACCGGAGGTGAAGGGCTCGGCACCGTCGTTGCCGTCGATTTTTCCGATTTCGCGGTCTCACCACCGACCGCGTACATGCCGATGCTCTGCGTGCTCTCGCCATCGGTTCCCGACGACGAGACGGTCGACGTCCCGGTTGTTCCCGAGCTCGGCGACGGTTGCCTGAAAAAAGAATTGAAGGAAACATTCAAAACTTGTATAAATTATTCATGAAAATTGAACACCTAAAAAAAATGAACAAAACAGAAAACCTTGAATAAGAAGTTTTGTAGTAATTTCTCGAATGCTCGTTAAACCTATACGAGCTGTGAGCCCGAGAGAAAGAGAGCCGTAGAGCTCTGGTGTCGTTGCTCGACCGGAGTCCCGACGCTAATGGTTGTTTTTCGGCAACGAATGATAGAGTTCAAACTCCCCGACGATTTTTGCCCTGAAATCCTTTGACCCCCGAGTTCTCGGCTGACTGCGGTGATGAGGAGGTCGCTTTTTCGGCAATGCGGAGGAGGGCAAAGGTTCAAAGACACGTGGAGTTCGTAAGTTCGGGGTGCACACGTCCTTTCAATGCTATCTGGTAAACTCATCTATTCATGACGCCCACTCGTTTCTTCCCTATCGCGTAGCTGTTCTATGAATTCATAGAGGGGGTAGGAGAAGTGTTAGGTGAAATTCCTCGATTCAGTGTAGCAATCAGGGAAAACACTGCGTCATCCATGATTTTTCAGATACTTCACGATTTAGGTATATGCAAGTAAAAGTATCGAAGCGTCGGGGCGATTGATGTAATCGAGAATGAGACTATCCCGCAAGATTTGCGCTTTGAATACCTCACTGTTATCAATACAAGTAAGGGATCGAAGTTTTGGATTTTTTTAAATGCCCATTCATCTCAACACGTACTGGTCAATTTTACCGCGTCGGCTCGGATTTTCCACTTTCACCCTACAGCAAACGTTTCTGGATTTACAAGATATCTTTCACTTACGATGCTTTACAGGGATCTCTGTTAATTTTTTACAGTATTTGTTTCTAGAAACATATCTCCGAGAAATTTATCGCATTCGTTAACGTCTGTACGATCTAAATTGAGCTGCCACAGAGAAACTGAACAGTGTTAATGAAGAGTACGAGGCAGCGTGGATTTGTAATTACGTAATAATTTAACGAGTTGCTTGCACTCGAACCGAAAAGCCACCTGAACCTAGTTCGCGTTCGAAATAGGAACAGAATGCTGCCGTGTAAGGCAGGCGTTGTTCGAGCGTGAGAACACGTGCAGTTTCGCGAGCAAGTTACAAAGCTTTGCCATTGCTTTATGAGCTTCAACCGCTGAACGTACTACACTTCCTCATGAGGCTTCCTAATTATAAATTTCAGGTTTTAAATTTCCGAATGCCACGATCTCGCGGCTCAACCCCCCCGGAATGATTGCCGCCGATGAGAACTACTTCTCGGTGAAGTGATGCTTGCATGAAAGATTTCAATTACATGCCGAATCGCGGTTGGAAGCTTTTGCGCAATAAACACCGAAATCTCAAGTTTTACGGAGTTCTTCGATAGAACCTTTTTTGTGGAGAGTCTTTCATTCTACAAATAAGGTGCACAAAGCACGCCAGACGCCGCATTATGGTTTTATTAAGCGTGAGAGACGAAATTTCAGCAATCTCGGGCAAGGTTCTCGATTTCGAAGATGATAAATTTTCTCACAATGGTCTTCACTAGCTGGGTATAAGAGAAAAATGCTAATAAATTTTCTCCCGGAGAATTTAATTATCTGCGATAATGACATGCCGTACAACTACCATCGTACGAAGCAACAATTAGTTGAACGCCTGAAATAATTTATTTCCCTTGTAGACATTTACATTTACGTTGTCGAGAAAGATAAATTTAAAAAATGTTTTCCTTCACACGAAGGTACAAATTCTATAAAAAATTAGATGAACATTAAAACTTCCCCAAAAAAGGATTGCGATCATAATTTCATAAAACATGTGCTCTATGTGAATAATAATAGTTTGACATTTTTTAAAATATCTTCTTCAATTTTGATGTACAAATTCTCGAAAAATTGGATGAATAGTGTACGCATTCCAAAAAAAAGTTGTTCGACTATATTCTCATTGAAATTTGTTTCAATGTGTTAAATTTGAAAAAAAAAGTCTGAATAATGACTGGGAGAAGGGATCGAATCGGCGGTAGATAATTATCTTTTCGTGCACAACGTTGTGCTCAATGACCAAGCCGAAAGCCGGAATACGTCATAAAGTATAATCATCCAGTCGGATGTGGATGGCGCGGAGGTCCGATGGTACTGCGCGGTTAATTGAGTTACCGCGAGCGAGTCAACCAGACATCAGGTACACCTCTTTTAGCATGCCATAGGATCGCGTGGTTTTGGTCGGCCTCTTTTCATCTTCTCGCTCTCGCGCACACTCTTCCCGGGCCGTATGCAGCAGCGGTTACCGCCGGTGGTGATCTACATTTATGTAATGCAATTTAAGTGACAGCGCCGTGCTCGCTCGTCTACGGCGGCTCACCCACGCATACCGGCGCTGTCGGTGTGCCTGGAGAGAGCTATAGGCTAAACGCATCGAAGCATATATTTACTTCGGGTTTGCTCCCCGGACGGAGGCTGCAAGCGCGAAATGTCAATCTTCGTTATTCGATAGCGCACCGGCCTGAACAGCTCAAACAGATATATACGAGACGTTAATCGAATGATTAATAACGACATCAGCGCATCGGACGAAATTTGTCGGAAATAAATTTTCGTCAAATATTTTTATCCAGTTTTGTCAACCGTTGACTAGCGACTAATCACTCGTGGGTAAATTAATTTTCTTTCATTTTTTTTCGTCCACAAATTTGGTTAAAAATTTCAAATTTATGAGAGAGATTTGTCCAGACGAAAATGACAGTTTTCTTTTTTAGAATATGGCGTTTTTTTGTACCGGAAGTGTGACGAAGTTTTTGAATTTTTTATTTTCCGTCTGACTGGTAATTATTTTCTCATCATTACGGGAGAAAGAAAATTGCGGCATGTCGGAGGAACTTTTTGTTACGGCAGAAGCCAGACAAGCCGGGGTAGCCAGTTTCCGGTACACTGTTTCTGTATCACTTTTCGCTGGTATTTTCTCTCTCTCTCTCTCTCTCTCTCTCTCTGAGAGTTGACTGACTGAACAGCGATTTTCAATAGGTATAAATAACAGCCTGCCAATAACTCTATGTAATTACAGGGCTTAGTGTACCGGAAAACCAGTCGATTCTCACCCCACCGTCCGTTCGTCCGAGCTGAAGGGAGTTTTGTGTTGCACTCTCTCTCTCTCTCTCTCTCTCTCTCTCTCTCTCTGTCTCTCGCTTTTCCGGCTCTTTGAGAGTCGAGCAAAGGGCCGGTAAAGGCTATCGTGCGTGTTTAATGATCCGCGAATTCCTTTGGAACAGGAGGTAACTTTTTTTTCCTCTTTTCCCCCTCGTAATCTGAGACACTCGGGAGACCGACACGGAAAAACGGTCGATGCGCTTCGTCCCCTTTCGTTAGCTCTTCGCAACCTTTTTTTTACCGAAGCTTTCGGTCGTTTCACTGTTCGGAAATCAGGGGAGAAAAAAATTATGATAAATGCCCATCAATTGATCCGATAGAAAGAATCAGTAAATGACAAAAAAGAACGCACTTTGATCGATCGTTTTTTGCCCACTGGCCAGATCAGACAACAAAATTTATAGCAAAGATTCGTGGCCACTATTTTGCCTATAAATAGGATATGAAACGAGTGTAATCAGTTTCGCTGCCATTATAGAAATTACACTTAACGATAAAAAAAATCAACCACACTTTACTACAATTCGGCTTGAAAAATCAATTATAAACAAATAGAAAAAATGTAAACACATAAAATATATAAATATGGCTCATTAATAAATATTTTTAAAAAATTCTCCGTGACTGATTTGTTTCCTTTGCAACCATTATTGCGAAATGTATTGCTCTCCCCTAATTTCAACAATCTTCTCGAAACAGTAAAAGAACCTCGAACACTTTTATCAAAATTTTAATGCAGTCTCGAAATTCTTAATAAAAAAAAAATTTCGAATATCTGACCCACCAAAACACCGAACCGACTGTTAATTGATCTATTAGATATTCCTCTAACGTTCCTCGTCGTCCGACGCGACGTTGAAATTGGCTTTTCCTACCGTTTATCGAACACCGGCCGTGTAATACCGTTTCGGTGTATGTGGCCCAAAGTACAGTGCTCGCTCGCTGTTGAATAGACGCGCATAGTAACCATTAATAATATCGTTGCGAATTCCGTCGGGCCGAGGGAACGACCGCCGCTGCTACTGCACGTAGGGTGTATATAAGGAAAGGGATATATGTACGTCCCTCTTCCTTTCCCGACGGGTTATGCCCTTACCCCGCGTCCCGTCGTCTCATAAATTTCAATATGCACGCCTCCGAGATCCCACGAGTCGTCACGCAGGGTGGGGAAGCTTTCGGGAAAGGGGTTGGATGGGACAGGAGGAAGCAAAGAGGACTATGCATATATACAGAGCCGGTTGAAGTTTGGGGACGGTGGACGATTACCGTTGGAGGTTCGGGCTGGGCCGGGAGAGCATCCAGAAACGTTTAATTTCCGGTTGACGAGCTGCTCCGGCTCCTGGAACTGATACCGAAGCGCGGTATCGCATACACTTCGAGAACCACTGCCACTTTCTCGTTCTACGGGTACCGAGAGTTTGTTGCATACGGGGCAAATATGTGCATATGCGCGGAGGGTTTGCACTGTGACAGGATAACATCCAGTATGCGCGGGAGTATGCACACGGGGAGGGATGTATGCCTGGCCAATCTTCCGCACGGGCTGACTTATTTATGCTCCAAGTTGAGTGTTAAGTCGCGGTAAAGTTTCAGCGCTGAAGCCTGCACGGGGGAGGGACGAACCGGAAGTGTGCGAGAACCGTCGTGGCGGACTACGAAGCCATGTTCCATTTGGTTTATGCAACCCAGACAGGGCGGGTCTGGTTCGTACCCGATTCTCAATTTTACATCGGAACTTAGGGAACCGAGGGCGCGAGAATTCGCGAGCGGGAGCCTCGGAAGCCGCGAGACATCGGTAACGAGACCCCCGTTCGATCGGAAATTAACGAAGTACAAGCCAATGCTCGCAGAATCTACAGCGACGGAATGACTTATTTATACCTCGAGCCACGTTCCGATCCCTTCGGTGGCTCAGGGACTGTGTTACACGTTTCAGGGATGGCTTCAACGATTTGAAGGAACAAATATTAGTAATAAATATAATAATAAATATTAATAATAGTAACTATAATGTAAGATAATAACAAAAAATTGGGTCCAAAACCACCATTATTGATTGTTCGGAATGAAATTGTAATGCACCGAAAGGGTTGTTGAGGTTGAACGTTTTTCGCCCTCGTGGAGTACTATAAAAATCCTTTTCATCGACCTCCATGTAGATTTTTGATGTTTTACCTGCACGAATTTATTTTCAACACAGTCTCGTTAATTTACAGCTGAGAAATGGCGTTTTTGACGCGGAGAGTTAATTGATTGAGTCGCAGCGAAGTTACTCGTGGCTGCGTGGGAAGCGGAAGTGAGGGAGAAGTTACGGAGCTGATGAAGTTACGTTCTATTTGGTACTCTTAAAGATGTCTATTTACGTAACAACGTTGTTCCACTTCCTCCGTCGTTCACCATTTTCCATCAAAGTTCACCAAGTACGTTGGGATTGACCCGAATCGTTGGGCAGAATGCGCAGAAATCGAGCTAAGAAGGAAAAAGAGGCACATGCTCAAAATAACACCGAGTCGTTGGCTCGCAAATAAACGGACGAACGAGGAGGAGTAACGTAGCCGGAGACTGGCGGTGCGAAACACGAGAAGTCGGAACTGAATCGCCCTACTCGCGGTTATAAATTCGCCCGAGAACAAAGTATAATAATATTCATGACGTTCAAACTCGTAAACTTGGCGGGACGCGGATCCTCCGAGTCGTGTGTCACCGTCCGAAGAGCAACGTTCTGTCAAAACGAACCTCTAATTTTTTGTTTCTCGTACTGAAAGGCCACGGAATTGAGGAGAACGGAGCCACGGGAGAAGTGTGTGACGGGAAAATTGAGCGCATTGGGTACATACGAAATAGGGACTGTTTTCACGAGTGCTCGAAGCAGGGGAAGGGAGAGAGAACTCGACGGAGTTAATTGGAATTGTGCGAGCGCCGCTGCAAAGTTTAACGGTCGTTTTTTTGGGCTCAACGAGATTAAAGCTGTCTCGAGGAAGGTTTATCAAGTTCTAACGATGAAAATATTCGAATTGCGGAAAGGAAGAGGATTCTGGCCGACGATACAGATGCTCCGAAATGGTTAATGCAGAGTAGGTCCGTGGGGGTCTATGAGATAACCAACCAAAACCACTCACTATGCACCAATGTATATATGTATCTCAGCGAAACTGAGATACTCAGAGAAACTGAGATAAACACACATTAAAAAAAAGAAAAATCAAAGTCCCACTGCACTTACGCACAAAAAAGCCAGCAGATTCATGTTCAGCGCACAAAAATACGTTGGAATACGTCGCAGTTGCTTTTGTAAATAAAGAAAAATATTTCATACCAACAAAAAATGATTTATCAAAAATGTCCAACGCTACCCCTTGAGAGTCCATTTTTCGCGTTTTTCAACGTCCTCAAACGGCACGGTAAAACGATTCTAAAACTTCGGACAAGGCCCAATCTTGTGTATTTTTTTCCGTATTTTTCCCTGGATGGTTGAAAAACCATGAAATTTGTATGGCAAATAGACGGCAATTGTCCGTAGAAAAAAAAAATTGGCACTGTGAAATATTCATGCTGCAACGGAGACAGTAACGATAAGATCGTGGGATTATTTATTTTACCAACATCTTGGCATTTCCATTTTTTCTTCTCGTGTACACGAATAAATGAATAATGCCTTCGTGCGTTGATTTCTAATATTTTTCTTGGCGAATGATTTATTCGCCTATATCGAAATTTAATTGGCAATAAGCAAACAACATCGTAATCTATTTCCATCTAAGTCTGACAAGTACCGTACTGCTTCCCTCGAAACGTTGGAAGCTCTAAAAATAACAAGCCCAATTGATCGAGACTTGAAGATAATCCAGGCTCTCATCGAGGAGCAATTACGTGTTGAGCTGGCATTCTTCTCTTCGTTTATGAAGCTCCAGGTTGACAACAACCTCGAAGGTCGAAGGTGAACGAACCTTTCAGCGTGTTATATACCTCTCGCCGATCACCGACGCGACGATATCGTAAGGCCATGTGAGGGTCTGAATTTTCCGAGCTTTGAACCTCGGAGTCTTTAGCGCAGCGGCAGTAGCAGGGGAGGCACCCACCGCCGGTAGCGGCGGCAAGGCTATCGATCGGCCACAGACGAGAGAACGAGGCGTTGATCGGATGAGTGCTATTGCCTCCATTCGCTCTTCCATGCCGAGAAGGGGGGAGGGTCGGCTCGGATAATCCAATCTCATGAATTTACCGGTGACTCTTGGAGCGACAAATTAGCAAAAAAGAAAAAGAAAAGAAAAAAGTAAAAAGAAAAAGTGACAGATAAATAACGAGAATGAAAGGAATTATTAAATTGCCGGAGGTAAAATACTGTTTCAGCCTTGATGATATCCGTTAATTCCATATTACAGTGCTCCGTCGGTATATCGGATCCACCGCAAGAAACAGATAAGCTGATTAAAGGTCCTGGGATAGCTGTGCATACTATATGGTACGTATCTGGCTGAGCATCGGGCTCGGGAGTAGTGGCAGCAACGGCAGCATGGCACGATAATATTATTAAACCGGAATTCGGTTAACCTCGGTCGAGAGCTTGAGTGCGGAGGAGGACTGGTGTGAGCCACGGGCCACAGCACGGCCGAGTAACTCAGCTACCTTGCCCGTCCGTTCGGCACAGACTTCTACCACTGTGCGCCGTCCGTTCGTTACAGACCGCTACCACTGCGCGCCGTCCGTTCGGTACAGACCGCTACCACTGTGCGGCGTCCGATCAGTGCGGACCTCTACCACTGCGCGCCGTCTGTCCCGCACGGACCTCTACCACTGCGAGCCGTCCGTTCAATACGGACCTCCACCACTGCGCGTCGTCCGTGCGGCACAGACCTCTACCACTGCCTTTCCGCGTCCCCCACAACTCTCGTTTCTCACCTACAGGAACCCGAAATATTCGGAAAGCCGATAACTGATCTCCCGTCTGGTGATGCTCGCTGGTATGGTTATGGTACTCGATATATATATTGGTATACATACCATGTCCTATGGCATCGACTAACGAGATGGAGTCACTTTGTCGGAAATTACGACTTTGACCGTCGGTGTTATATCAGTCTCGGATACTACCCTAACGGTAATTCATTTATAACGTCGATCGTCATCTGACAATGTAGTCGAGGTACGAATCGACTCGGGAGAAGGGGTTATATTCAATTTTGCTTCCCATCGTCCGTTTTGGCTCGATGTGGCAGTTAATGAGATTGTCAAGTAAATTCGTACTTGATTTCCCGATCGAAATTAGATCCACGTTTGTCAACTACCGACGAGTCGAGCACAATGTCAAATTAGTATTACAAAAAGGGACTGTTTTTGAAAAAAGAGAAACATTTCGAACGGTAAAATTTTAATGGAAAAGGTATTCATTTGTTTTGTAAATATTGATAAAAAAAACAAAATTTCTTTTCCGGTAAAACGCAGATTTTAGTATAACGTTTGAAAAAAATATTCTTTAAAAATTGATAAGTATTCCATAAATGCGATGGTGAAATTTACAACAAAACATTATCACGTGGCATTGTATTTGTTACTAAGAAACTAATTCGCCCACGAAAAAATTAGTCTTGCAGTAAAAGTTTCAGACGCCAGTATTTCGCGTTTCACAGATGTGTCTGATCGATATCGTCCCTAACTACTTGCCGCAATTCATCCCATCGACAGCTTTTGCAAGTTCCACGATATTAAATAAATCTGGTCGATTACCGAGGGTATAAGAGGTTTGAATGTATCGAGATTGAAGAGACGAAGCGAGGCCCGGCGATCACGAGCGTGTCGATCACGATATAAATCCCTCTTCGACGTAATTACCGAGAGTTCTAGAGCGCCGCGGTGAAGATATACTGGCGTTGCTTGTGTGGTATCGCTGCCTGTCGAGCGAGGGGGACCGATACTTTCAGCGAAACGTCAGCCGCGTTAAGGCAAGAGCCGGGCTAGAAGAGGTGCACAACGGCTCCGAGACGACGCTTCGGAAAGGTTTCGTGCACACGAGGAATTAGTGCCGCTGCCTCTTTCCCCACGAAAGAAATGCAATTCGAGCTGAGTTACGATCGGTACTTTGTCATCGCCGACACACCTACACATACACACACACAAACGCGCGCGCGCCATCCTCGAAATGAGGCAATATCGCCGCGTGTTCTATGGCCACGAAAAATTGAATCCGTCCCCAAAAAATAAAGGACTTGCTGCGAGAAAGAGAGATCACTAAGATTTCTCTGTAAGATACACTGTACAGATAGATTAAATAAATATAGCGTGAAAGTGGAGAAAATGGACTTTATCTCCTGCTCTCGAAGGTAAATCCCACTTTGGTGGAAAGATCCCGAAAGCACACTTGATAAATGCCTGGCAATGAAACATTTTTAGGATTTTTTTCCTTCAGAATATTTTTCCTTTTACCCCACCCCTAAAAAAGCAATTCAGACTAAGATAAACCATACTTTCTCTCTTATACACTTATGTGCCGTGAGAACGTACAAAGTTTGCACATTTCCCAAAAATATATCGTCCTCAGCGGTCCGCAATTATTTATTGTGAACATTGATAACGTTTAACGAACAAAAATCGTTGAAAATGGTAGAAAAGAAAAACCAAATACCATCTCGAAGAAGTTCCGCTGTCCGAAGGGTTGAAAAAAATACCCGTGGTCTTCCAAGTTCCATAAAAATAAAAATGTCTTTGAAAAAATGATGGATGTCTTATGTACATGTTAAGAAATATTCACAACCCGTAACACCGATTGGTTGGTCGTCCGATTAAAGAGAGAATCGGTGCTGGATATCGAATGTCGCCGAGCCATCGTTTCCAAAGGACCATTCGAGGATTAATCAATAACAGCGGTGGTCAATTGAATGATACTGTCATGGGCGTGTGCTCCGACAGTCGGTGCACCGTCCAACCACAATTTTCGATCACGAATACAATTTTCCTGGCAGAGCAGGGGGAGACGGTTGATGAAGGATGGGGGGAGCAAAACTCTCATCGAAAGTCCAACGTCTGTTTTGTTTTCAGGTTTCATAATATTTGTACAGCGGGGGGAGCATTAACAAAACGGTATGCATTTCACTCCCAAACAGAGCCCATCTCCGTGTGGATATAGAGTGGATAACATTTTTTTTTAAGCAGTGACAAAAATTTTTTAAATGCACTATGAAAAGCAAACGAATATATGATAGCAGCGTGCGAAGGACTTCCATCTTCGTGCATACCGGCGTCACTACCGTAGCTTTTTTAATTTCAGTGTACATTACGTGGAATTTCTGTATGCCCGCGTGGTTTCCTCCTCCCCGCCAACATAGCAATTGTAAGAACGATATTAAGCGCGTCGAGCTTTGAGGAACACACCGATACACCGCCATACCAAGTTCCAATGGTAAATATATACGGTATAACTGCGGTGGTGTGTTGCACTCGGCAACCGGAGATAAAATGGAATTGTTTCGATGTGTAGACAGAGTGTAGGCAGTTGTGTGCACATATATATTCATATATAGTGCAACGCGTGTCCCGAGCAAATTGCATGTGCTTTTTGTACGCTCTCGAAGTCCAACGCAGAGAAAAAGAGATTTTGACGCGCGCGTTCACCGATTCCATGAATACGCAGGAACAGCCGCGACGCTTCTACACGCTCATGAGGAAAGAAAAAAATTCGCTTCGCATGCCGCGAATATGACACTGTCCTGGTGAAAGCGAATTTGTGACGGAAGGCGCAGTGAGAGAAAAAAAGAAAATCAAGAGAAATTACGAGGACAAATAATAAAGATAAAAAACACTCGGAGGACGTGGACCATGGATAAGGGAGATAATGGAAACAACAGGGAACACCGATCTACCGAGGATTGCCAGATCTGCGAGAGACAACATTTAAAAAAAATTCAATTGACATTTTTTTCTTGATAGTAAAATTATGAAGTATGCACGATTACTTCATAATTTTACTAATTGCAATTATATATTGACTTTAAAAAAAGTGCAGCAGACAATGGAATTAATGTACCGGTTGATGCACAAAAACTTGCATAATTATTTTGTATATTAATGACCCTACAACTTTTAATAATCCGGTAAAATTAAATAGCTCCTTGTTTCTCCGCGCAGCTTTCCGTCCTGCGACCATTTGACGAATGTGTTTTCCGTGTTCTTATTAACCCCTTCATTTTTTCGTTCCAAGAGTCAATGTTTATCAGCCCGTCGGGTGTTTATTTTTATTGTTATTTAAAAAATATTTAATCCAAATTTTCCAGTACAATTCCATCGCATCTTACAAGCCGCTCAGTTATCTGGGCTGCCGTTCTTTATGTTCCCTTTCGCTTTCAGCGAGCGTCAATCTTCGAACTACGACGTTCGAGCCTCCTAACAAGCTTTGAATCCTTACGCTGCCAAGAGCCGCTTTTTTCCCCCGCGCACTACAGCTTCAGTCGTCAACGAAATATCATATGAATTATAAGTTTACACAGGTGTCTCATGACCTCGCAGCTCCGTCGTGCAGTGAAAAAAAAAACAAACTTTTCCAATATACTTTACGATGGCAATAGAAACTTGATAATAACGTGAGAGCCGGACACATAGCGTAACCCGGATTAGCGAAGTTTTTTACCGTTCGTGAAGAACGAGTGGGTAGAGACCCGTTTCTGGAGTCTCGGTGATGCCGCGATGGCCAGCAAGTGCAAGAGGTCGCGGTCCAGTCCGACACAGAGTCAGGGTTTCACTTCGGCGATCTTGAATTTTCTCGTCACGTACGTCCCGCAGTTCTTTCACGGTTAGGAGAAAAGGGGCGTTTCTCACATCCCACAACTTTTACCCGCCTCTCAACCATACGCAGGCTTCACTATCGGCTTCATCCGTCTTTATTACCGATAGGATGGAAAATTGTTTGGCCGTTCGTACGGAAAAATGTTTTTCGCGAAACAGTCTCTATGCTCGTAGTTTTTCGTATACCGGAACACGAACCGTGATTCGATTTCTCGGATCGAGCCCTCCAAGCTTCGCAGATGGTCAGCCTCTCTGCGAGCTCGTTCCTTCCTCTTCCTTACGGGAGACCCGAGAAATACATTGGTTATATTTAGGTACGAGCCGTGATCCAACGTGAAAAGAGAATCGGGATGGAGGAGAATGGACGAAGCGTCGTCGCCGTGACCCATGGGAGTTCTCGGGACAAACGAGATCTCGGGGGACTCCCACGATTCCAATCGGGATATCGAGCGAATAAAAAAGAAAGGGAAAGTGAATCAGAATTGCAATTTTTGCGAAGACGGGAGCGAAAATTTTTTATAAGCGTCGTTGCAGAAGGGGCGACCAATGCACTCATGACATTGTCAGTAAATCTCGAAGGCTTGGACTTCCAATTAACGTTTTTCATTAATGCGCTGCGGCTTCGGAACGGTCTACTTTCAGGATCCGCTTCTTTGGTTTTTAATGAAGAGACTCAATCTTACGTTTCGACTCTGGTCAGGGCTCTCCTCAGAACGATGTTTATTTTTGTCTATAGTTAAATTTAAAAACAGTTACATGTCAATATATTTCTAACCTATATTACTTAAATTATGTCTTTTCATTAATTACTCGTTTTTCTTATTAATATAAGAGAAACTTGGTACTTTTCATTATCATTGTTACCTTCATTTTGGGTGCTATAATTTATGTGTGCTCCTCTGTGATATGTTCTGTTGTGTTACTTGACTAAGTGTGACAGGTCTGTAGAAATTGATTTTCGTGTCGCGAGTGGATTAAAATGCTTTAACTTTTGACGTTGATCCTTTTCCAAACCTACCTAATTATGTGGTTTATTTTGATTTACCGGTTAAACTAGTGTCGGGGTTGTCCGTTGTCCCTTGGGTCGCCGTTTTCTGAGTTGATATTTTACATTTATTCGTTATTTGTCAACAGTCACCTAAACAGTCACGTGGGTGTCAACCGTCACCCACGTGACGCGATATTCTAAGCACGTTTAACCGAGAATCCCAAAAAAATAAAGAATCGTAAAAACAAAACTTCCTGTATCCAGAATCAAAAATGTAGAAATAAATTCCCCAACCACACGTTCTATCTCCAGGGTACACGCTACGGTACGTGAATAATGCGCTCACTGACTTCAGCTTAGAGCGAACTTCGCCAAAGCGGGTTAAATTAGGTGGAATAAGAAATAACGAGCGACTTGCATTACCCACGAACGGGCATTAACTTCCATAACCCCGCATATGTAGGACATCAAAGTTTTCGATCTATAGAAGAAAAAAAAAATGGTGACGAAAAAGAGAGATGCACGTTTTTACACCGTAACTCTGTCCCGCTCTCTCCGTCGTCCCGTGTATGTCGGCTTGATATGCTGTTCGTGAAAATTAACGAGTCTCGCTAATCACTTGGTCGAATGGAATCAAAACGTCAGACTGGCTAATTGATACGGAAGAGCACGCGAAGCTTCTCGGCTGGTTGGGTGGGTGGTTTGCGGAGGATCGAAGGAGGAAAAACACGGCCTGCCGCGGTATTAGAGACGAAGCAGGAGGAATGGATACAGGTGTGGGTGGTAAATTTCTATCGCACAGGATACATATATAAACGTATATGTGAACGTATGTACACATACATATATCTATCGCGTTACAAAAATCAAAAGGGCGTATCTTACACGGATGTGCACATGAGATACGCCCTTTTGGTTTTGGCCACTCGATACATGTGGACACATATGCATATACGTGCGAGCGGGGTATATAAGGTAAAGCCGCTTATATGCGAGCGATACAAACTAGGAGTGAGGTAGACTCGGGTGGGGTTGAGGCCGGTTGACTGACCCCGTCGTGACCTGACCCAGAGCGGGCGAGCTCGTGATGCCTCGAGAGTACCCGGCAATGTTCGGCTCTCCTCATGTACGACGCGGGGGCGGCTTCGCTCTTCGAGCCGTTCGATACGCGTAAACGCCTAGTATCCTGCCCTCTTCTCGCTCAACCCCTCCGTATAACAGTGTCGAGTCAGCTGGCGTACCTCGCTCGGCTCTATCTGCAAGCCTTCTCATGTTCAAGATCGTCTTGGCGAGTTACGCGGATCCATTTAATTGACGTGGATGTGGACATCGTTTTGCACGTCGATTTGTTAGATTGCGAAGTAGGTTACTTTTTTTTATTATTATTATTTTTTTTTGTTACAATTATTCGACACAGACATTTGCGATTTGAAAATGAAATTCAATAAATTACTGCATGTTTGAAATTGTGGAAGAGTCTAGGGTTTTGGGATTTTGTATCGATTTAGTGGAATTCGGATACTTATAAGAACTAGGTCTTTTTTATTTAGGGAGAGCGGGGCAAAACGGAGCGGTGTTTTCCATTTAAGATTATACTTTTTATTATGTCCCGCGGTAAATTGATTAAAATGTTTCGTTTTTACAGGCTCTCCATAGTAGTGTCAGGATAGCGGAGAGTAGTAGTATCATTTTTATGTATATTTTTACTAATTAGAAAAAAAAATATCTATATAAAAATTATACTGTAAATAATTGGTAAATAAGTAACAAATTAAATTTATTGATAATTAATAATGATACTACTTAACTAATAGTTTCGAAATTTTCTTCGGCAAAAAAGTCTCAAAATTGGCGATGATAAAAAAATGGACTACCAAATTTGGCAGTTGATTACATTTTTTTTGATTACCGTTTTCCTGCGGAAAATGCCGAGCTTGCCGCGTCGGATTGACATCTCCATGACATTTTTTTTCAACGTCAATTCGGTGTAAACAATGGGACCGCAATTGCAAATGTCAATCCTGATACCGTGCAAACTCGGTTATATCGTTCGTTATAGTGATTCTCACCGTACCGTATTTGCCATCTACGATCGAGATCCGAACGCGAGAGTATCAATAATTATTCACGAACCCTTTGCGAGGGCATCGAGATTAAACGATATGCAGGCGCGTTTGTTCCACGAGCCTGGGAGCGTTGATTACACAACTGTGAGTGATAAAACCACATGAAAATGACGGTCTCTCGTGTCAGAGTTACACGCACGTTGCGTCGTGTACGCAAAGCTCGTGTGCTTTTACATAACGGCCACGATGTCGCACGGGCTCTGGTGACATTTATGCTCGAGCCGCATAAATGCCATTGGGCTCACGTGATGCATCCGGCTAATGAGCACGGAGAGTTTCCTACATCGTGTACACGAATTTATTATGATAATCAAAATCCTCGGGAGCGAACGTACTTGAAGGCTTCAAAATTTCACGGCATAATGCACGAAGGTAAAAAAGTTTGAGGCAATGGAATAAAATTGTTTGGTATTAACTGCAAAAAAAAAAACCAAAGAAAAAAACGACAACGGGCTAACATGATATATAAAAGTTTCTCAATCGCGTTGCTCATGTTTTAACATGATCAATCAATTTCTAAATCAGTAAAAAAAATCGCATCTAGAATCCTAAGCACTGATAATGGTAAATAATCCCCAAGTTCCAATGTCACAAATTCTATGACAATACTTTTCAATAGTTTTTTCATCCTATCCATTTTTTTTTTTTTAATGGAGCTCCTCTTAACATTTTTTTATTTCGGGACCTGGACCGTTTTTTTAATTATCACAAAACCACTGCGAGCAATCAATCGCATAGATTTGTTGATACGATTTTTCTTTTGCCGATCAAAATTACTAAAACACTTCCCCCCCCCCTTCGCCTCACCCCTTAACCCATTAAAGGGGGAAGATATTTTACCTGCTCGGGCAATATTACGAGGGGAGAGATAGGGAAATAAAGAAGTCAAGTTTTTCCGTGGGGGGTGTGTTTAATGCCAAAACCGTTTTGAGATTACGATCGGAAGGGGGAGGGGAGGGGAGGAGCTGGTCTATATTGTGCCACAGTCGAAGGGTTTATTGGCCTTAACCACCAGGCGCGCCCAAGCACGGACCGAGCTATCGCGAGCGGGGCACGACAGGGCAAATAGGGTTCACCGTATAGAAATTAGTACTGCCATACTCTCCCCCGAGTCATCCAACCAGCGAATAACAGCGTGGCACTTACCCTCCGCAGTTTTCGACTAAGCTGCAATTTATGCCGGGGCTGTGGCTATTCATCCGCTATTTCGCAGAGCGAGCTGGGGTCGGCTGGAGCTCTTCCGCAAAAGGCTCAATCACGAGACGTAGTGCGGAGAGAATGAGAAAATTGAAAAAAAGAAAAAAAAAAGATTGATATCTCCGAAAGATAATAGGCTTAATTTAATCTTCCGCGTTTATTGAGCCTTCGCAGCTGCTCGTCGAATATTTTCAGTAAGCAATATGAGATCAGTACCTTGGAGCGGAGGATCGAAAAAAATGTCGATAGAATAGTTGAACATCTTTATTTTGCATTTGAATTTGAAGAAATCTGAAAATTTCACATTTGAATTGGAAAAAATGTGAACTCTTCAATACAATTAACGCCGTTGACAAAATGTTATAAACATTTTTTGCAACTTTTCGTCATTGCCGATCGAAAGACACTCCAAAGAGTGTTGGTCCAGATAAGCTTCTTGACGATACCCAAAGACGATTCGTGCCAAGCTCGCAACAGAGGATTGCACACTCTGTAATATCCACAATGAAGATATTTCCTGTACTTCCTCATGTAAAAAGTAATAACAATAATTACTAATATCATTTTTTTTAAATCTCGTCAAAATAATACCGCGGCATGCACCGTAAGCTCTACTTGTCTCCATACGGAATATTCTATTCAAGAACCGCCACTCACCCCCGTTCCGGTAATCTTATAATACACGCCAAGCACTCCGTCATAGCGAAAGCACGGCTCAGCGTACGACACAAATATATATATTTTTTTTGCTTTCCTCACTGTGGATAAATTTTGCAAAGCTCATGCACAAAATACACACGGCTTCGACCGTCTGACGCCCTTTTTAATATATTTTTTTCTTAATTGGTGTTAAGCCGTCGCGGTGCGCAGCCAGAGCGACGAGTGTCCCGTACGTGCGAGCGTTTCTGGCGACGTACACACAACGCCCGGCCCCACCAGCATCCTCGATCCGGGCGGATTAAATTTGTCAGGAGTACAGTTTTGCCGGGCGAACGCAAGCCGCAGACTCGGGTGAATTACCCACGTTAATTATGCAGCCGGCTGGGCAAAAAGGTATGAAGGAAGTACAGCTCGCCCGCAGGGGGGGGGGGAGAGGGGAAAAGGCGAGGAGGCCATGGTGGAGAAACGTGTGCGTTGTGGATCGTAGCCTTAACCCGAGCTTAGCTTCGACAGAGCTAAGCGAGCCGCGGCATGAATAATGCAATGTTTGTATCAGCAGTCGGCGGTAGAAAGAAGGATGCTAAGTTATTCGAGCATGGGGCGATGCGCCCTCGCGAGCACGGGCTAACCATCGCATGGGAAACGAGTGAAGACGCTGAATGCGCCGAGGGAAAGAAGAAAATACTGCTTAGTGCTCTTTGCCTCTTCGCCACACGTTTTCCCATATTCCCGACTGTATAATACTTATATACGCGAAGGTGGTTGTGTGTGAGCGGTTATGTGTGGAAAGGGGAGGGGAGGGTCGAGAGGGGGGGTGAGAAGAAGAGATAGCAAAATTGCACTTCGCCAAGCGGTACCGAGGCATTAATCATTCTTCGGTGGTACATGGAGAATGCCGGACAGCGCACGATAAAAGTGTCAGGATGTATTTTTTTTTCCGTAGATTATTAAGGTGGCGATGAAGGGCGGGAACCCGCAAGGCTCGATAGTTCGCTTATTTTAAATTGGAAAAAATTGATTTTTTATAGAAAAGGTTTTTTCTTTGTTTGCGGATTACGGTGAAGAAATATGGGGATGGGGTGAAGAATTTCGATGAGAATTTTTGTCGGGCGAATTATTGAATTTCAAAATTAACGAACTTTCAGATGCAGAAAGGGAACCCGCAGGGCTTGGTAGTTCGTTTATTTGGGATTGGAAAAAAGAATTGATTTTCTATAGAAAAGGTTTTTTTTTTGTATTACTGTCAAGAAATATGGAGATGGGGGTGAAAAATTTCGAACTTGTCAAAATTAACGAACGTTGAGAAGCAGAAAGGGCAATCGTGTAAGCGTCGTAAAATTGGTAGACGAAAATTGCGTAGATAAAGATGTAACTGTTAATTTGAATCGGAAACAAATATCAGATTGGACAAAGTTGAAAGGAGTGAATTATAGAATCAACGAAGAGTCGAAAGCTAAATATCCGGCTCTTCGAATTCTACAATTTTGAATACTGAGAAAGGCGACATTTTTCAATTCGACTTAGCTATCTGTCGAACAAAAAAATGTCCGATGACTCTTTTTCGTTATTATTAATATTGGCGACAAACAAATTTTGAAATAACCGGCCTTTTCTGCATTATTGTTAACCGAAACTTTTTCTCCCATCATTTTTCACACTCGCCGAGATTTTCCAATGTTCCTAACGTTTGCCCGATTTATGATTCATATTTGATTTATACCGTGCCAATTGGCTGGACGGAGCTGGAGTCTGTAAATACCGAACAGGCTACATACGGAAAACACGCCCAAGAGTCCCGACAGTGAGGGGGGAAAAACCCGAAATGTCGGCCGATAGAGAACGTTCGTACAGATACGAGTGAAATTGACGAACGTCCTCGGGGCAATATTTTTTCTCCCCCTCCGTCGTCACCGCTGCGATAAAAAGTGGAAAAATTCATTACCCCACGCAGAACTCTCATTGATCATCGAACTTCGACTGTCTGAATTCGATAACTAACAGCTCGAACGCTATAGCGAGCTTTCGACCAATTAGCCATCAATATTGCTTCATCTGGTTCGCCCGATGTCCTTCGACATCCAAAGTTCTTTTTGGCATCGAAATATCGAGAAAAAAAAAATGTTTAAAAATGAAATGTCCTGTCACTCGTCGAAATCGTACTAACGTTATAAATCAGACGAATAAACAAAAAAATGGCGTAGAAATACGAGCAAATTGAAGCTTTACTTTTAAATGCATTCTAACCCTTTTCGGAGAAATTGGGGATACAGTTTTATGTTACCGACCAAGCAGTGATTCTTCACTTCGATGTTTCAGCTGTAAAGTGAAGTTTCGGTGAAACAATTCTAAATGCATACAAACTTCTGGATGTCGTCTATCACCTCTCAGAGTGATAGGCGACGAAAGCAATCCTTGCACTAAAGTCAGACAAAATCAATAAATCCTTCCCTCTAAAAACTTTTCCGGAGCAGCTAGAATCGATGCAATCGATCTAAACCCCAATTTTTATTACTCACACAAAAAATATAAATTAAGATTCACGAGAAGCTGCTGCGATTCTTTATAAAATCAGCGTAGCCGGTATTATACCGACTGGCCGTGTATTCCACCCACTCTCCCCTAATCCAGCTGGTTAGCTCGTGCAAACACGGTTTCACCGGCTTACGAAGAAATCCCTCACTGTCTCAGTTACGGTCTATGTTTTATCTGCATGCACGAGACTGGCCCATATAGTGCCTATATAGTGATAAAAGGAGGCACCATAAGAAGAAGACGAAGAAGAAGAAGCGGTTAAATTTCAAGATAACAATGAAAGTACTCTCGTTTCCTCTCTTCTTATTTTCGCGTTACAGGTACGTAGGTTTCAGTATAGGAGCGGACGTATTCGAAATAATAGGAGAACCGGCCGCAAGCTCACGCGAGGCAATTTCGGTAGTGAGGAATCGGTACCGGAAGTATGAGCTCGCTTCGGTCTTTCTTCCTTGTTTCAACTAACCCCCCCCCTCACGTTTCCCTTGGCCATCCCTAGTACTTTCACGTTGTATCCGAGCCCCCTATACCCTATATCTTAGCGACGAATAGCCGGTGGGCATCGTTGCTCTCTCTACGAAGGAAAACGGCAATAAATCCCTAAAGGCCCGGCTGCCTAAGCGAACGATCCTACGGCGGCCCTGAAACGGCCATGCTCGGTTATCTCGACGCCGGCTCTATCCGGTCATCGCGTTATCCGTCTCGTGGCTTTTCCATCTCGGCCGATCCGACTCTCGCTTTCTCGCTCGATCTCTCATGCACACGCTTTACTCGGGAGAGAGAAGGAGCGCTCGGGTGAGCTCACGTCGAGGCTAATTGGCTCCGGCGAGCGAAGCTTTGCAATTCGTCCTACAATCCAGAAACGCGCGTGCAGCCGAAAGGACTCGAAATCCACCACGGGTTGCTCCGGGCACAGGTGTATTTCGGTTTCGATACCGCATATATAGATTACTGGGGCTTTTGGGGAATTTGTGGTCAATAGAGACGCACTTCTCTGGACCGCGGGTAAAGTTGAATGTTATTGGGAAAAGGGTCAACAGGTTTTTTTCTGACTTCAAATGTATTTTTGGAATATTGATTATTTGGAGAATAAAAAATACGGGGTGATTGTTGGCAATATATGGAGCGAGGAAGTCCTTAGGTTCACGTGCCATAAAAATTTAATTAAACGGTATTGTGCGAGTTTGGGTGTGGTTTGAATGCAGTCAAGAGGGTATTCTACGCGGTGAAAGCGGTTTGTACGGATAACAAACATTTCTTGTCGCCGGGCATACATCATTATTGTTTCATTTTCTACTCTCCATTTTTTTAATTTTTTTTTTTTTAGTAAAGAATATGTTTCGCTGACGAAAGAAGAGACCGCTTAAATTTGGTTTCATAACGAAGTTTCATTTGGCGTGAAACTTTGCTTCTGTTTTGTGAAAATAGGCAATCCCCACAATGAAATTGATGCGATTGGGTTCGGAGATAATCGATGGGTTCGCCGACCCCGATTCTCATCCCGTCAGACTGCGTCACGGAGAATCTCCTATAGTTTGTTGTTGCTTCGGTTTCGGATAAGCTCGACGATATCAGCGTTGCTTTAATGCAACGATCCCTCCGTGTAGTTTAGTGCCTCACACCCCTTTCCTTCCCGGCTTCATAACAATTAACGGCAATGAAGCTACAACAGCGAACCTTCGAGCCGATCGTCGAAGGACCTCAATCTTCCCCTGGATGTGTTCAGCAGTGACTCTCCCCTCATCCTCTTTCGACCTGACGCTCCGAACCGAGGGCTTTCTGATTATGGGTTACAGGAACCCAGGGATAGCATCCTCCCCTCTCATCGTCCGGACCAACCAGCCCTCGGATTTACTGGCGCTCGTTTGCATAATATCGGTTTTGCATTTAACCCGAGATTAAGATTGCCAGAAGATTAACGGGCACGCCAGAAGCCTCGCAGCCGGCAGGGAATGAGGGGTTGCAAAGGAGAGGGGGGGGGGGAGGGAGATTCGAGGACGTGAGCGATGCTGATGCGAAGGTTGCAAGTGAAAGAGATGCACCAGCTGCGACGATGCAACGCTTATTTTATACCGCTCCGAGCGACCATCGACTGCCAGAAAAATTCATAATTTTTCGTTGAAGAAACTATATATATATATATAACAGATGGGGGGAAAAACGAAATAGTGGAGGCTGAATAATTATCGAAAAATAATACGTACAATTTTTATGGAGCGTGAATAGCTTTTTTATTTTTAAAGAGGAATTGACTTAGGCAAATCGGTTTGTCGTAGAATTACATTTCGATTAATGATCGATACGGTGGCAATAAAGATGATCCATTTTGTCCCACTGTGCTGTTTCGACCCCATTCTTTTTCCGGTACCTTTAAAAATAATACTTGAGTTTCGACGTCATCAATTTTATATTCTCGAGCACTGAGGGACGAGATTCGGGAGGCAGGAGGCACTCTAGTTTGCTGCTAGAGCCAGCACGAGCTCATTTTTTTTTCTTTTTTTTTCAGGCATTCAGAAACAAATTCATTTAATTAAAGGGTAGTCAAGTTTCTCAACCCATAACTCTCCCACGAGATATATATGTTTATATATTCGTATATATGTTTAAATTATATACGTGCCTACTCGGCGGATGAACGTCGTCGCCATACCCAAACCAAGAATTGTATGTACTCAGCGAATTAAAAAAGTCTGAGTTACTCGGGTACGGCCTGAACCGATTAACCAAAGAAGCTTTTACTCGACCATTTTTTTTTTTCGAAACCCTTTTACACAGTGGCTTACTGCAGCTTAAACGTGCAATTATTTTACGGAGATTAATTAAAGTAGTACCGGTTTGATGAAGATTGGCCCTTGTGGATAAAAATATTTTTGATAAATATATATATGTATATTTTTTTAACGCTTACAAAAATAACAAATAATCTGTTGCAAAAAAATTGCAATTTTTGTAATTTCTTTTTTTGCTTCGATTAATTTTTGGCTTGTTCTTTCCGGTCTATGAATAAATTTGGACTGCACTCGCATGCGGGGAGCGCGCTAGCCGGTGGCTATTTGCCGTCGAACTTACGCGAAAGCGGAATCCCCAAGCGAGACTCAATTCTTTTGGAAATGCCGAAAATATAATCTGTCAACTTCCTCGCATGCCGAGAAGTCTGGCTCGCCGCCAGGAAATTGTCGTTAGCGGGAAGAGAGGAATCAGGAGAGTATACGGTGTACTATAGAGCGGGAAATAACGGAGGATAGCAGAAGTTGAGCGAGATTCGCCGCAAATGAGGCGAAAGAAGTACCACCGCTTGTCCTCTTCCTATGCTGTGTCCTTGTGTGTGTGTGTGTGTGTGTGTGTGTGTGTAGGAGAAGGTCGAGCAATCTTTATCATTTTTTCTCTTCATCGATATCCCGCAATATTTTCCGCCCCGCACAATATTCGGATAAAATCTAAGATAATTTATACGAGTTCAATACACATTTATCTTCCTCGACGCTCTGGCGCGAATGTCGCGTTGAGACGTCTGTGGAAATTTTCGATATGTGGGAATAAAGAATTATCCCATACGATAAGTTCAAGTGAGAAAAATCTAAAAAAATTTCCCATTTACCTCTCGACTACAAGGTGCATCATTAAATTTTGTCAGATTTTTCGGAGACTGCCTTATCGCGTAAGACAGGTCGTTCGTCAAACGCTTTGAAAGTCAGTGCAAATATTGATGTGGGTCAAAGGAAATTAATTCGAGTGAAAAAACACACACATCTCTCGTTGTTTATTGGATGAACGGTGTAACATGATTCGATTTTCGCAGTAGCACATAGAGATATTAGCGATGGTACGATAATCGGCGAAGCTGTCCCGAGCAGCCCGGAGATTTCATCTCGAGCGGAAAGGAAATTGGAGCCTCGAGTAATATAGTCCGGCACGTCAAAGCCATCCATGCAAATATGTACATACGATTCTACCTTCACTGAATAGTGCCGATCGGGCCTTTGATCGCAAGCTTCCGTTGATTCAGATAGTCGGACCTTTGTATCGGATTGGTTATCCTATATCATGATAATAATTTCCATCGTCGATTAATCCGCGCGTTAATGCATCGTATCAATTGCAATCTTTACTATGAACCCTTGGCTTACAAAGAGGGATACATAAAGGTTCAAACTATATTTTAATTCATATTCCGTCAATTTTTATCACTTGCATAGGGGAGACCGTAACAAAAATCCTTTTTAATTTTTTTACCGACAAACCCGAAAATCTAACGCTTGGAAATCCAATGGCATATCATTAACCTACTCTTCGGTATTTAGTAAAAAATGTCAAGCAGGAAGTAGCACGAATTTGCGAACACCGCGCCTTTAAACGCAGACGAAATTGGGTGGGAATTCTTGCTGCGGGTCAATTGTAACGGGTAGTGGGATCATTTGTAACGTCCCCCGGCGCCCACGAAATCCTTCGCCAACCGGGATTAAGAAATAGAACGGAGTGCTTTAACCCGAAAAAATGAAAGTTTCTTCATGCTCAGATTATTTATGAACGTTCGCCAACAAAATAGGTTCAGTTTACCTGTTCCGTACACCGATACAGTAAGCATAGCTATAAATGTCAGTCTACAATGTCACCGGCCAACAATCACAACAAGACCTCAATAACTCACCTTGCCACAAGACGTCAAAGACCCTCACAGAATTAAAATACAAATAAGACAGTTGTCCTTGTTATTGACCTAGCCTCTTCCGCATAATTGTAAAGTGTGTTTTGCAGCTTATACGTTCCCCTTTAAAGCCGGAACATCGCATCAACCATTCGCTCCACGTTACCAACATGGCGTCCGGGAGAAACCCGTAACGTCATAGTATCTGCTTTGACAACACAGTACGTATTCCATCTTAAATTCAAGCTTCACGGATCTGCCACGCGACGCCGGAGGGTTGGATGATCCCGGAAGACGAGCGTTTGGCCCGATACTGATAAGACGACAAACTGAGCTTGGTGAAATCGCCGATGAATTATGCGATATTAGTTTCCGGGTCTCCGCGCAATAAACCGGCTCCGGATAACCGGAGCGCGCCTCGAGACCTTCACGGGAATCGAGTGTTTTTACACGGCGCTTGTATAGACACGAAGACGTCGAGCCAAGACCGTCGTAGCTTCCGGGTACGGAACGCTAAATCGTACTCCGAAGCACAATCGTCCATGCGTGATTGTATGCCGAATAGCAGACGGGCGGAGGGGAAGACGGTGAGGGCGTTCGATAATTATCGAATACCGCAGGATACGAGCAGCTATGCAGAGCTCGTGCGTTTACCGTACGACTCACCCCCATGCCCCTCGTCATTTGTGCAGATAGCACATATCGGCAAACATCACGGGTATCATGCGGTGAATCCGCAGCATTCGGCGGCCCGAACTGATGGCTTTTGGGGTTTGCCCGATTGTGGCTCGCGCGATCCAGGTCCTTCCTCCACGGCCATCGATCCACAGGTTTTGCTTACCGAACACGTCGATACCGTGTCCAAGAGGCTGTGTTTTCCTAGAAGACGCGAATTTTGAGTAATCAAACGGCGGCACGATGAAGACGCATCGCAGCCGAGAATCGTCGAATTTGTGCATTTCTTCGAAGCTACGATTCCGAAGCATCTTTGCCGGTAGGGAGAATACCATTTTTCTTGACCGCTTCACAATTATCTGAATCGAAATCGTTTATAAAAAGAACACTTGGGAAATTTTATGATGCAAGGATCGGAAAATTTTGTGAACGATGCATTTACTCATAGTCAAATTTGTCCAGAATTTTTAGTTAAGAAATCTGAAATATCATGTTAGAGATAGATCGAAACAGGCACTAGAATCTTCGCTCCGTATGTCTTCGAAGCAGCGCTAGAGATAAGTACTTGTAGGTAAAAAGAGGAAATAAAGTTCCCGATTCTCGATCGAACGGTGCGCAGTAATGTCCAGATACCCGAAGGTGTTGCGAAGTTTCGAGCGCGAAGTAATAGATACCTTATCCGAGTTTCAAGACCTCCCTCGCTTCCCCGAACCAACAATTTTACAGTCATAATTATATTCGAGAGTCCCGAACTTCGTTATTGATAATACTAATTGAATCGTTAGGATTGTCGGAAATTGAGTGTCTAGAGGATAATTATATCGAAGAGAGTGAACTCGAGAAGGGGAGGGTGGTGGAGGGGAGGACGGATGGTTGAGCAAAGTTGGAAAATCAATCGAGATGTTCGAAAAGTGAGAAATCGTGAGAATTGAAACCAATGCCGAGTTTGAGTTTGAGACAGCGAGGAGGCTATAATAGTCGAAGGAGGCAGGGGAGAGGAGGAGGGGAGGGCGGCATGGTTGGGGGTGGTTGAGGGGTTGTAAGAATTTCCGAGAATAATGGAGCCAGCCACGCCACCGCGGGCGAGGAACGGAATCCATCTCTGCGAGCTTGAGGAAACTACCGAGCGTCACGCAACTCCATACCCCTTTCTTTCGCTCGCTCCGGAAAGCCCGGAGATCCCGCGAATAAAACACAGTAGAAATAACCTTTCCCGCATGCATCGTCCTCCCGGACCGATACCGCACCCCATCTCGGCTCCTCCTACCCTCCCTCTTGAACTTTTTCAATCCCATCTTTGTCATTCCACCGGTCTTCTTCCATTCAACTAACGTACCCGGGTACTCAATCTTCTTGGACTCAAACGTGGATGTAGCCGACCCGGGTGGATGTTCTTGCGCGGGAGGAAACATGGAGAACTGAACATTGCGGCCCGTGCAAGACGTCGGCTCTTCGTTTCATACACCTCCGTTCATGCTTCATTTTTTAAAGTTTTTTTTTCCTTTACTATCTTCAGCAATTTCAGCAATTTCAGCAATTTTAACTCTATCTCCCAACTCACCGAGAGACGGATTACCCTCGACATTTTTTACCCCCGAGATATCCGCTGCACTTTTACCAGCATACTCCGCCGCTTCATCTTTTTATTTTTGCTCCTCTACTTTGGCCATTGTCCACTTCGAGTCGCTCGTATTGTAACACTATCTCATTTGTTATTAAAACAACGGTAACTTCGGATATTTAATTGTATCTGGAAGTCCTTAAATTTTTCTAACATCATCACTTGGCTGTAATAATTCACTGTTTGAAGACATAAACTGTAAATCGAATGTACTCAGGAATTTGGAATTTACTAACTCCGTACATTGTACGAACATTAATCTAACCTGCACTGCAAATTTTCGTTAAATTCATATAACCGCACGTGAGGAGTAGACATTTTTTCCATTAAAGTTATAAACTCGTTAATCAACATTAAATAGGTATTTAAAAATTACAACGTTCATAAGTTTAATAAAAGCTGTGTAAACGTTTGTGCATAAAAGCTCAAACTTCGCTACTATTCATATAATTTCCAAACGTTTTTTTTTACATTGTATGTAACAAATGGCAACGATGGAGGAAAGTTATGTTGCGCAAAGAAAAAATCTTTATCTCCCGTGCATATATGTATTTTTCTTGACAAAATAGATATATATTGATTGACAAATTTGACCCAGACAATTCCGGTGTTGCTCGAATTAATTTCGTCGAAACTTTGCAGATAGAAATTTAATTATTGTCCGGAGAGGGAGGGCTAAAAGGATGTACCCGTTGGATTTCTCGGGAAGTTTGTACCTGAGGACACTAGTGAGTAACAGACGTGTGTTTTCTATATGTATATATGTATACATGGTACATGTATATGACACCGTTGCAAGCTTCGGAGTGTGTACGTAGCAGACTCTATATTATACTATACGTTTCTACTCTGAAACAACATCGAACTTTGGACGCCTCGAGGTATTGGAAACAATAGCAAGAGTTACGACAATAGGGCGCCTCGGTGTACATCGATATATCATATTATACGTCTGTTCTACAGTTCCGCGAAGGACGAGCTTCTCTAACTAGATTAATTCAAGCTGCGAGGAATAAACAATACCTTTCTTGAATTATCGCGCTAGCTAAGTGACCCCGATACGATGTAATCACAAAATTGTTTCAGACACCTTGTGGCGTTGGTCTTGCAATAATTGTTTGCAAAGTGAATAATTGTTTAAATCCGGTATCGCACCATTGATCAAACGAACTTTGGTTTCGTTGAAAATATACAAATTTTGGGATCATTCTTTAAACATTATTTACCGTTCAGTTTTTCCAAAAATTTGAGCTGACCGAAGCTTTACTTTTTATTTATTTTTATTTTCCTTCCGTAATAATAAAATTCTGAAATACATGAGTTTAAAGTTGCGTCAATTAGCAGGACCTGGTTATGTTGCCGCGTGAAAAGTAACAGTCTTTAAAAAAACATTATATATTTCTAGACTACTTTATGAGATTTCTTTTTAAAATAACAGTATACCATTATTAGGGACGCATTACAAAAATAAAATCGAGCTGTGCCCATACATTTTCGAAGATATTACGAGTTGAAGGAGCTTCGAACCTGCATATGTATAGATATATACGTCCCAACCAGTGCTAGAAAAATGTCTCCCACCACCCTCCCTACCATTAAGAAACAGCGATCAAGTGACCTTAAACCCTTCGAAGTTCACACAATTTCAAATTCGAACAAAATTTCAAAAATGTATATCACATACATAAAATATATATAAATTGCAATTTAGCCGCAAAATTAGGAACTGTTCGCGGGGAGCGTAAGCCCCACTTTCCCATTTCTGCCGAAGGATTAGCAACTGGGTCACCTTAATATAATTATATTTAATTGCGCTCAAGACAGAGTCAGTAGCAGGAGAGGGAGGTGAGAATTGCGGCAAGGATTTCCGTGAATCCTCGCCAGTCTCCGACAAACCAGAACCACACTCGCAGAGCGAACAAAGATGAACAAAGACAATGACAACGAGAAGTTGTTAGAGGGAAGGTAGAACGAAGAGACACGTCCGCGACGCGTTCCACTCTCGCGACCTTAGCTGTCGTCGAGTTTCTTGGCCAAAAAGCACAATGCGAAACAACGCGCGAACGTACGCGTGTTGTCCACCCTCTCTATCTCCAGAGCGCGTGTGTCGTGCGAGTAAGAGAGAAACACTGTTCCGTGTTTGCCTCGGCCCTGTGTATTTGTAAAGCTTCATCCTTCTGGTGCACCTGCTCGTTTGGCCACCTAAAGTCTTACCCTCAGGATTTATGTCAGAGCTACGGACACATACGTGTACACTGTCGGCGTCTTTTTCGCGAACCTTGTACAAAGTGCCTTCTGGCTTCTCCACTCTTTTCCACACTCCCTTTTTCACCCTCTTTTACGTTTTCTTGTCGTTGTTTACATTGGCAGAGAGGGCGAGGGGAAAAAACACATGCTTTAGACATTTTCCGCTCAGTATCACGCCATACCGGTAGTTACGGTACTGTATATTACATATACGTATATATACATATGTATATAGTTGGTAATAGTGTATACGTATTTATGTATATATAGTGAACCGTGCCAGATGTTGGTAAATTTTATAGCAAAGATGACACGCCGGATAAACGCCGGAAACGTGTGTCCTAAAAGCGTTACGTCGACGTTGGATGTACGTCTTGGCCATAATAGGTGTATGCTTATATAGTTCTCTCACGGGACGCCGAGATGAGTCGGGGAACATAGCCCGGGGGCTTGCTCTCGAAGGACCTACCGACACTTCCGGTTGTAAGCTTCTCAATGTTCCCATTAAACCGGCTTTCGCCGTAGCGCCTTCGAGACACCGGGAGGTTTAACGTTAAGAGACGATGCACCGGGCAAGAGGAAGCTATCGGTTCTGGGACAACGGGTTTATACCTTGCAGCGGAATAAGGAGAAAAAGAAGCTTCGTTGTTGCGATAATATCGATGCTGAGGGAATGAAGAAGAGAATCTGAGATGAGGAATGCAACTTCCGGTACGCGATGTTTCGCACGCTTCTATCGTATTTCGATTGTATAGGGAGATAAAGCAGTAAACATTTCAGAGCGTTACATCGATTAATAGGAAACGATTTTCACCGAAGCATTTCGTCGAATACCTACCGAAAACTCGAAGTCGTCCGGACCTTAGGTGTTACCCTTTTTTCACGCGACGGTAAGGGCGTAATTTTTTAATTTTATTTATTTCAGCCTCGGCGCAAAGCAAAAGCTCTATTTTCGATATGACGACAAAATCTTCAGTGGTAAGAGCTCGGGAGAGCTCGTGGGTAATACCCCACACTCCTCGACTTTAATTTTTCGTACGTGAAACGTTGCAGGAAACGCGTCAGCTCGACTCGTGTCTGACTCTTTTATTCTTTTCTCTACTTGGCCGCGCGCTGGTTAGGAACGGACCCAGAGACCAACTACCGAAACGCGAAGTCGCATTCGCTCTTTCCCCTCGCTATTTCTCCGACGATTCTCGCGCGGTGAGTCTCTCGCGGCGTTTCTACCACATATATCTCATTCTTTCACTCGTTACAGTCGAGCGAGCCCTCGAAAAGTAACTCTTGTCCCATTTTTCTTTTCATCTCCAGTGAGCGAGAGAGAACGCCGACTCGACGAGCTTGCACACCGCACACACCGGCTATACACATAAATATCTTTCATTCTCGCACTTGGTAAATTACTCTGCGAAAAACGAAAAATGATTAAAAAACTAATAAAAACCATTTATTTTTGTAACATTTTTTTCCATCATTTCATACTCCAATATCTTCAAACTTTTTTTTCATTTACTATAAATTCAAAAGCCTAAAGATATTGAAGTAAGAACTCATTTAATAAATCATTGAAGAAAACGTACCAAAGTAATATTTATTCATTTTTATTTGTTTATTTATTACAAATTGAAAGCCTGAAGATGTTGACGTAAAAAATGTGAGATTGGTACTTGGCCCATTTTCCGAGGAGGTCGAACGATAAATTAATGGGTCGAAAAAAAGCAGAAAAAAAATGCAGTCATGCCCCCGATTGAGGACGGAGACACGTTGGGCTTACGCGAATTATTAAGCATTGTTGGTGGCTTATATTGGAGCGTGCCACGGTTATACCGTGTACCGAAGCACAGGTACCGAACCGAGAGCTTTCGAGTGCTCGGGGAGGGCCAAGTAACTCCCGCGGGAATGGCTCGTACAGCCGTGATGGCGTTTCGCCAGTGGAACGAATCGAGAATCGCGGCGAGCTGCGGCGATGGAAACGTCGGTTGTCGACGGAGGCGAGCGACCCCGCAGCGACTCTCGTACCCGTCCTCCCTTCGCCCGGACTCGTTGGGAAATCCAACGGGATTCAGCTGTGCAAAGGTTTCCTTTTGTCCTTGAGTATATACCGTCGACCGCGAACTTTATAATTCACCCAGGGTACAGCTCTCTGTACTCCTGCTGGCGGCGGGCTGCTGCGAGCCTGCTTTATCCCCTTCGAACCGCTGCGCCAGCTCGGCACCTTCTTTCTCCACGGTTCACCCCTCTCCGTTTCTCTTCAAATCTCGGTTTCTCTCTCTCTCTCTCTCTCTCTCGCTCTCCCTCTCTCTCTCTTTGCCTGTCTCAAACTCGAACTTTCCTTCGGGAAATTACTGCTCCGTCATTCCGGCCTCGTTAATTTAGTGGAAAAAGTGCGGGGGATGCTGTTTATTTATTACCAGAGCAAGTCAATGACGAATACGAATTATAGTTTATTATACAAATACGAATTATGGTTTATGAATTGTAGTTTGATCGTTGGATATATATTTTTTTTTTTACAAAAACAGCAAATTCTTATGATGAAATATCCCGTGACTAAGACGGCAGAGGCGTTTTTTATAATGATTACATATAGAAAACGGGTCCTCAGATTGTAGATACGGGGTATGATGAATTTAAAAATCGGATTTCGGAATTTTAAAATCGGATGAATTTAAAAATCGGACTTCTAGTGTACGTAAAATGTATATCAGAAGCATAATGTGATTGTTATTTTTGTTGTGTTACAATATTCCAATTTTTTAATACTCCCTGAATGCTCTCTCTCTCTCTCTTTATGTACTTTGCATGTGATGAGAACGTAACGAATTGTATAAACGAGCTCTGATAAACCGATCTACAAAAATTGCGTACCTCTTGACATGGGAAATGCGTTTGCAGCTTAACGGACAGTACTACAACGATGTTAAACCTTTATGCTTCACGGTTGAAATGTTAAAAGGATACCAATCAAAACGCAAGAGGACGGTGACCTTTCTGTGACCCATAACGCCTGAAAATATATTGTCACCGAAAATACATTTGAAAAATTGTTTTCGTCTTATTTTCAAAAGCTTGTAAAATGGCTTTTATAAGCCGCATTAACGAGCTAATGGTTTCATTATAATTGAAAATCCTATTAACTCGACCGACGTAGGTACGTCGTTTTGTATAATTTTATCGCAAACAAATAGCCGACAGTCGACCGGTCGTCCGCACATTGATTTTAAGCCTTTGTTCGAGTTTCATTGAACCAGCTCTTTTCACGGAATAATCCCCTCCCCCCTTGCACCCATGCTTTTTGCCGTAAAATCGAAGTGGGCGATGGAGGAAAAGGGCGAAACGAGTGGATGAAAAGTTATGCACGTATACTCCACCGAAGCCCTGGAAACCGACCGGTAATCGCCTTAAAAGAGACCCCTTGCTATAATAGATCCGTTATGCGTGCGCCAATCAAGGCAAATATTATATTTCCTTTATTGTATAGGATACTGTCTAATATTAGAACAGTATGAAAACTTGTTCAACTTTGGTCTTTCAATGCTGTACCGCGATAGCTGTAGACGATGACGATGCGGGAGAAAGCGAAGCCAGACCGAAAAAGAAACGAGGAATAAAATTGAAGAAGCTTTCGTTTAGTTCTCAATAATTGCCGAGCCGGTACATTACAATGTTTTCCCGAACAGTTTGATGAAACGAAAAAAATCGAGTGCAATTTATTTATTCAGGTAGACGGCGTCGGTATGGAGTTACTTGTTCTCGAGCTAATTTTTCTTCGATAATTCAATGGCGATGAGATTCGACACTCCGAAGATGTGATAAAAATTTGGTAACGATTCCTGAAGCCGACTATAAGATATAGCACTTTGTCGACGTGTGGAATATAGACTATATAGTGTGCTCGCGGACTAAAACAAATCGAATATTCCCCTATTTCATAAATTCACATCAACCAGACACTTCCCAATTTCCATAAATATCTCTCATGCAGGACTATAATACTATATATACACACGGGACTATAATTTCTCAATTTTTCTCTACCAAATCTGCGATACCGTAATAGTATACCGAAAGAAGAGCTGAATTCTTGATGCGACTGGAGCAAGAATTGGTCCGAGGACAAAAAAACGGGACTCCGTGCAGGGTTGAATGGCGAACGAAAGGGGAGGAAATTTATCTCCCAAATATTTTATCAGCGTTATCTCGGGACGTTTCTCCATCGAATTCAAGATGGCAAAGATATAGAGTTGGAGAAAGCGTGGAAGGGGGGGCGGGAAAGGGGCCTGGGAGGGTGGGGGATGTTGCGTGAGAAACGCCAGGAGCGATGACAGAGGATTTCGTGGAGAAAGAGATATCCGGTAGGACGCGGATCAGAGTTTCACACAGGTTCGTCGTCGCTACACGATTTGGCTAAAGCCGCATTTTCGCAAGCTTTGTGTTGAGCTTCAACTCGGAGGAAAGCACACATTGCCGAGAGCCCCTATACATTTCCTTACGGTATTGTGTTGTATTCTGCAGTAGATATAGTCAACAATGGGGGTGGGGTATGCGGGTCTCCGCGTCAAGCCGTATGAGTGTGTATACAAACATGCATATATGTATAAATAACTGTAACGAGGGTTTACTGTATCTAGAGGTACACACCCACACTCCAGCCTTCTGTTTTACCGAGCCTTTGTGAGATTTAATTCTTCTTAATTTTAATAATTGTTATAAAAGTAATAATAATAATGATGATTGTTATTATTTTTATAATAACAATAGAATTGAAGAATGATTTATTATTCTCATTAGTTCATAATGATAGTTCATTATAATAAGAATAATAATGTCTACAACGTCCATGTAGGAATTGTTACCGGTGCAGACTAACAGAGGAATCCCCGCGTCTCTTCGCTCTCGTTGGCTGCTATTTCTGTTACGTATACACCGGGGCGCATCCAGCAACCTCCGCTGTGAGAAATACAGGTGTGCATGTATGTGTGCGTTTGTGTGTGTATGTACCGTGTAATTTTGAAACTTGGAGACAGTCGAAATTACGCTAAACATATTTTCCTTTTGAACTTAGCAACCGTGTTCGCCGTCGCGTGATGAATTTCCACACTGCTTCAGCTGCGCCATAACGGAACGGTAAATTAGGAACGCTTTAGACAGAAAATTAGCACAGTACTTTGCCCCCATTGCAAAAGCTTCGGGTGACATATATATATATATATATTTTTATCTTTTCACCATTACAAATCTCCGACACGAGATGAAAGAAGAATCAAATTTTTGGAGACAATTAAATCTCGAAAATATGTTTATTTTTGATCCTATTAAATTCGACGGACATTTAACGTTCTGTATCGCGATAATTGGCGTTACGGTAGCTCGGAAGCGAGGAGCCTCCTTCGGTATCCCGTTCTGCGACGTTTTTCGCCGCAACAACGCGCCGAGCGGTCGAATAACAAAACGAGCAGGATGGAAAACAAAGGATCATCCCGACACCGTGGATATATAACGCACCGTTGAGCTCGCGATCACGACGTGTTGGACCGTTTTCTTGTTATTTATATTGTTATTCCACGTACATAGATGCAAAGCCGGCCCGTATAGAGTGCGGTATCGGAGGAGATAGCCGCAGCCTCCGATGCTCCGGGCGCTACGATACTCAACCCGGAGGATTCTCTCATCGCTCGGACGAACAATCCGAATATTCCCGACGACCGCATAGACGATACCGCACGGTACAACACGTCGATATCGAATCCAGTTTGTGTCGGGGATTTACCACAGGGGGCGGATATGGTTTGACTCGAAAGTGGGGCGTATGGAAAAACGAAAGGATTCCGAGCCAACAATTCCGAGGGATACACAAAGATAAGCACGGGACGACCGCGGATGGGATAACATACGTCCCGCAGCAGTGACGAACGAGCGTCTTTTACAGCTCCGTATTGTCGACTCTACGTTCAAATAAGATCGATCTTCCGGAATAAAGGGATATCGAACGCTATTTTTTTATCCTATCGTGGAATGACCGAAGTTTCGTAACATTGGGGCTGCTATCAGCCCCCAATGATAGTTTGTATCAAGGTACAAACTATCTTCGGATAACTGATGAAAAAATGTAAATACTGCTCTTGAAACTGTCAAGAAAATTATATATAAAAAAACTTTTAAACCCGATAAGAAAAAAGGTATTCTAAGAGCGGTGTTGAACTTTGTGAAGCTGAGAGATGGGCAAATGATGCCAGCGGTATTGAGTTCGACCGTTAATCGGGTGTTACGAACTTCCGAGTGTTCTCTGGAGCTTTGACGTCGAGTAAACGTTGCGGGAAAAGGCCACGGATTCGAAGAAGCCGAGCGTCGTGGGTTATTAATTTGCGATGTACCCCGTAAAGGCAGAAGCCAAAATGGATACATAAATTTTGGATACTTCCGGTAGGATGTTCAATGATAACGGTAAACAGCAAGTCAGCCCTCTCTCGAGGGCGAAGTATCGTCGGAGCTGAAAAGCACTCGCACACCGAAGTACGGAGTTGAAAGTACACGTGTAACCGCTAGTGAGTAAACGAATGACTCCTAGACGGAACGACTTCACGATGTCTCTTAGGAGGATCTCGAGCACTACATTTTGCCGTCGAAGTAAGCCTGGAGTATGACGATCGCGAAAAAGAGCGAAGCGACAGCTGAAGGTATTACGAAGCAACTTCAACAAATTGAAGACCATGTTTCCATAAATGGGTGGGTTTGCCGATGCAACAAACATAGCACACTGGTGATTGAAGGGTCAAAACAATTTGAATAGTTGTCGAACAGTGACGAGTTGTAACTTTAAATTAATTATTCAGGTATAAGTGCGAACACGTGTTTTCGGCAATACCTATTTCATAAAATTGCCCAATCCTGAGAACCGCAAGTACAACGTAGACAGGCCATAATGGACGGAAAGACAGCTTTTACAGCGGAAATAAGCTCCGAGGAGTTCGCCGACTGGACGCTCAAAAGCTCAAAGCTCGAGACGCATCGCGCTCTCACTTCGAATTGAATCTGAAACCAGTGTCGAAACTTCCTGGTTGCGGTATGTATACAGAACAACTTGCCCGCTCGCAATTAATCGACTCCTTAATTAAGATTGTTTCCTGTCGGAACGCTGGACTTGATCTGGGCGGTGTTCTAAGGGATTATGCAAATTCCCGGAGTTGCGAGACAGGGACAAGTTGGTGTTGAGAGACACGATACTCGCCGTTGGATAATCCCGCGTACATAAATATAGTTTTGGCGAATATCAGTTGTACATCAGTCAAGTGTAACGTGGTAAATCGTCGACAGGTCGACGAAGTCAGGATTTCTCGTTCGGGCTAAATGTGCACATTTGAAAAGCACTTCCTACATGTTTTTACCCCCGACTGCCTACGGGCAAAAGGTGGAATTACGCATTTTACTGTGATGACGCGTCGCAGAGATTTTTGTAAGGTTCAAGTGTTTGTCGACACGGTAAATAATTCATTTCGATAAGAAAAACAAAATTACGTTGAGTGCGTAATTTATAATGTTTTTTTTATTTATGTATTCGCTGACATTTGCACCAGATATTAATATAGACATGGCAGAGTATAACTTTTATCACACACTGATCGCACACCAAACACCGATTTAGGCGTTCATTTTGAAAATGACCTGTCCTTCAACATTCATTATTGTAAAATAATTGCGGCTGCGTTGGGAATGCTGGGTTAAGTGAAGCGTGTAGTGTGTAAATTTGATAATCCTCACGCCCTTAAGACTTTCAACTCCTATACACCTCGCTGGTCCGCTCGCAGCTCGAATATGGCTCTGTCATCTGGTCCCCGTGCCAGAAATCATTTATCTCGGCGCTTGAAAGAGTTCACCATAAGTTTTTGCGATTTGCAGCATTCCGCCTTGGTTCGCCAGTGACACTTGGGGACCATAATTTACGATTGTACGTAGAAGTAGGGATCGCCGACGTGATTTTTCGATATGTCACCGTGAAGTTTTAACCGAATTTCTCCACGTATGGTTTATTACCTTGAGTTCATATCTCCGCTTACAAATGTATTGTAACATAGATCAGGGTATAAAGTTTTAGTGTACCTAAATCTGTTAATTAAGAACGGGAAGTAAATTTCAAATAATGGTATTTCTATTCCACAACGTGATATTGTTTTCGAGTCATTGACATGTTTTATCTTCAGTGTACGCAGTCTGCAAACCTCCGGCTGAGCAGTAAAGCCTCATAAATTCAAAAACTTCAGTGCTTACTTTTATCAGCAGAGCATAAAGCTTAAACGGGCTTTAAGTTCAACGACCATAAAGGAAAAAAGCCCTCGAATTTTTTCACTTTTTTTTTACTATCCACTTCAATCTGAGTCTTGCTCTCTCAAATATTTGGTTATCTTTTAAATCGTATAACGAAAAATGCTTGCGTATTGAGGAAAGATCCTGATGTTTATCCCAAGAGTAACATTTCCGCTCGCACGTTCAACACTCCCACTACACGCACGCTCGCACGCACGCACGCCGCACGCACGCACGCACGCTCACACACACACACACACATATATATATATATATATATATATATATATATAAGCTTGTACGAGCGGAATATGCGGCTCCTCATTCATACTACTCTTGCCCCCGATTGTCCGCGAGTGAACATAACATTCTATGCTACACGATACACAGTTGCCGTACATGAATGCTGGGTCACACATACAGTACGCCTTGAGTGTGAGTTCGAAATATGTGCGCGCTCGCGAAAATTCTGATAAGACGAACCGGGAGTACAGACGCCAAGTCCTTTTCGCATGCGAAACCTACGACGACTTTTCTGCGGGAATTCGGGGCGACTTTTTGACGAACAACTTCCCTCGGTTACTTTTTCTCCCGCCATACTAGGTATTATCCCGAATCTTGTAAATTTATCTCCATTTTATCTCTCGCCGTCTCGTCGGAATAAAAACTCTCGTAAAATTCGTCTCCGGTTGCTAAAAATAAACTTTTTTATTATTTAATCCATTAATTCGAAGAACAAAAATTTCGTCGAAAATTCGAAATGTCGATTATGTCGATAAAAGTCGATAATGTGAAAAACAAATCCCCAGCTTCGAATATATAAAAAAAAATGGTAGTTCCGTTTTTAGGAAGTTATATATTTTTAAATTTATTTAACACTTCCTATATGTTTTTACTATTCAACGCAGGTGATTGTTTCCTACGACCAGAAAAAAATCATTAAGAGAGGCGGAAAATGCGGAGAATTTTTGAGTAAATATTGTTTGCATTCTCGAGCAAAAAAAAAATAAAACACGTTTTTTCATATCAAAGCAACTGACTCCTCCCATCCGGATCTTGATAAAAACACGACTCGAATTCGGGACACAATAGACGCAGCGCATAGTGATTCCCGTTTTCGAAAACGCGATTTACAGGATATCAAATACAGACATACCAAAGGGAACGAAACAATTTTTTCGTCGAAAAATACCTTTATTTATCGGGGCTTCTGGATGAATTTATCAGACAAAATATATTTCTCTCTCGCGTTTCGTTCAATTTGATTTTTCAATCCACCGGAACGTCGACGCTACCCGAATCTATCAACGTTCGGAGATTACCGGTATTCTTTTCACAAAAAAATAAAATAAATGAAAATAAAATAAATGAAAATAAAATAAATTTAAAAAACAAAAATAAACCAAATTACAAAGACACGATTACACGCACTCTTGTTCTATCAAATGTAACTACTCTGTTGGATAACGAGCCTCGGCAGAATGGTTCGAGGCGAAAGCTTGAAAAAAAAAAATAATAAAAAAAAAACTAAAAGAAAGAAAAAAAAGGGAATAAAAGCCGTCGGTGTTACAAGAGAACGGATGTGTTTTCGTCAATCGCGAAAGACAGCGAAGGGCCACGAGGGCTGTAATTACCTTTCGGAGAAAATTTGTTGCGGCTTGTTTTTCCCCTCTTTTTTTTATATTTTTTTACACTCCTTTCTCACCCGCAGGGAGAGAGCACTCTTTTAACCGTGAGAGACTCGGGAGTGAACGAAACGAAACGAGAGGCGAGTGTTGCCATGAAAATTTCAGTTCCCTCTCACGGAATGGCCGATGCGGGCAAAGGCACACGGCACAGGAAACGGCGTAGCGGGTGAGGGGGGAGGGGAAGGTAGGGTGGATTGGACGAAAAAGACAGAAAGGTGTACGTAGAGACGTGGCCGGATCGATGAAACCGTAATGGATGCTTGCCACCCTCGTCACGGAGAACTACAAAACTGTGCTGTAGCACCAGCGGGGAAAAGCAGTATCAGGATAACTACAGTAGATGGGCTACGCGGCGCACATATACGGGGTGGCACTTAAAATCCCGTAACAGCACTCCAAAAATTCCCTCCCCCGCAACTCCTCTCTCCGCCAAGAGAACGGGATGTATCCCTGTATACTTTAGGCACGAGTATACGAAGCCTGTGACATTCCCGAGAACAACGCGCAAAAAGCCTTTGACGTCGCATACCTTGTGTGCGGTGCACTCGGCGTGTGTGTGTGTGTATCCATATTTATATACTTTATATATACACACAGTTTGCCTATACATGCATGCAGAGTACATCTGCATATGTATGCATATATAGATATGAGTGTGTTATGTAGATATCTGCAGGCTACGTATCTAAAGAATCCGAAGGGGGAGGAAATGGTCCCCCGGGGTAGGGACGAGAGGCTGAATATCTTCTTACCAAAAACTGTTTCTACATGTTCTCTGATGTCGTAAAGAGGAAGTGTGTGCTGAAATTTTTATCTTCGCAGTTTGGTATTGTGTTTATTGCAGTCTTGTGGAAAAAGGGGCGGTATAGTTGATTTTCTTTTTCGGAATTTGAATATCTGATCTCGGAACGGTGTAAAAATCCAATTCCCAAAAAAAGTGGAAAAATTGTAAGGCTGTAATTCGAAAGAAAGTTCAGCCGAGGACTTGAAAGTTTGTAGAAACTTTTAATCGAGTGGAGGGACTGTGGGGATGAATTTCATTAAAAATCAGTGCAGTCATTCATTTTTATATGAGATAAATGAAATAAATGAAGGGTTTCCTGGAACTTTCGGGTAATGCAGTTGATTACTGCTATTCAGGGCGAAATATCAATGTCGGAGGGCTTAGAATGGTATAAAAATTCGATTTCGAAAGTACTTCCGGATTCGTGTTTTTTGAGTGTGGATCGGCCGGGAAAAATTAGGCTGCTATAAATCTCGATTTATTAGTGTTTCGAAATTTTATGTCAATCCTCAACCGGTTTGAGGAACATATTTTAGGGACATATTTAATGAGATGAAAAAAAATAAAAAGTTCCAAAGAACTTTCAAATAATACTGTTGAGTACTACAATTTAAGCCTCCCAAGCAACGGTGTTTGTACAAACGTAGTTCCCTAATTGTGATATTTGAAACAAAGAGCGGGCGGGGAAGGGAAGAGTTGATAAGAATTTGAACTATTTTGTGTTTCTCAATTCTTCTACATCGCTGACAAGGTTTATTTGCGAGGCAGCGACGATCTTTTAACGTGCTTTATTGCGAAGAAGACTTCACCGACAATGAAAAGGAATGCAGAAAGAATGTTCCTTACAATTTTTAAATAAAAAAAATTACCGTTATATTGAACGTAATAAAAATTTAAGTTCGTTAGCGCAAGCAGCGAAGAAAATCCAGCATCGCGAGGATGTTATCGAAAGCGTTATTATCACGGGGTTTATTATATAACGTGCGATCCACCGGCAACCCCGTTATTAAGTGGTTTACGGTTTGCGATAAAAGCTCCGGCTGAAGTTGGCGTAAAGCGGGCGGTGGGTTGGATAAGAGGTTAGATACGAGGTCGACGATCAACGCCGTTTAGGGTCAGGCTAAAATGCCGTAAGCCTTTCCGGGTGCTTCGTACTTGCTAAAATTTTCATTTTTTTAACATGGAAAAATGGTGGTCTAACATGGTGCGATCGGAAAATTAACAAGTAAAAAAATTGTGGACGGTTGAGGACAACGAGTTGTTGTAAAAAGTAGAAACTTTGCTTCCTGCGTAATTCGTTGTTGCATTCTTTTTTTATTTTTATAAATATCCAGCGATACATCGTATGGGGATAGGTTCGACGCCGTTATGTTGGATTTCAGTGTGAAAAGCCTTATCTCCACCGCATCGTCTCCCGATTCTCAATCCTGTCGAGAAATTCCATCGACGACAGGTATACATATATGTACGGCCACGGGAGGAGGCAAAAGGGGACGATGGAATTTCAATCCAATCGAGAGGTGTCCTCGTTCGGTCCCTTACACTATCGTCCTCCGCGCCCCCTCATCACCGCCGGCGCAATCGAAACTCTGACTCCAATTTTACGAGATTGGAACTCATTCTCCGCCAGTCTTCCTCGGTTCCCCCCGACACATTGGCGTGCTCTCCATGCCCCGTGATTAGAGCAATTGTTTAAAAAAGCAAAAGATAAATAGGACAAGATATTCGCGAGAATGGGCTCTTCCGGAGCCGGTGGGACCGAAGGAGGGTAATTACATTCTGCCGAAGAAAGGCCATCGAAGGTCGATCCGAGAGCGTCGCTTCCTTTGCCGCGTCACTCGCAAACTCTCCGCCGCGGCCGCGAAAAATCGATTTTCCGGAACAATAAAAGCTCAAAGTCCAACGAACTTTGCTTGCGCCCTAGAGGCAAAAAAGGCTATAGGGAAGTAAAAAAAAGAAAGTTATACGGAGAGTAGAGCGTACCCACTCGGTCGTGTCTCGAGCAAAGTGTTGACAACTAAATTCGCCAGCAAATAATCCCAACCACCACCCCTATTCAATCCTCCTCCTCCTCCCGCTTCTGAACTCCCTTCAACTTTCCATCGCGCGCACCACACTCTCGCTGAACTTTAGCACGTACGTTATACCACCGGCTCGATAGCCCCTTCGCACCCTTCGCCAACCTCCTCCCCCCCCCCCTCCCACTCAGGCCGCGAAGAGCGTATTTGCCCCGAGGAAAATTCCCACACGAGTTTTCCAACAATCTCTGGGATTCTCGATTCAACCCTTCACTTACCTTCCCTTTTCAAGCCCCCCCCCCACGCTCCCGCCCCACTGCCAAACCTGGAAACACTCTTGCACTGTAATTGGCTCATACTGCCGTGGTGACTCTTACATTATTTGCCGAATATATAGTACATCTGCATTCGACTTAAGGACGACAAAAATGCGATCAGTATTGATATGTATATATATTGTTACGACTATGTGGCTGACTATTCGTTGAGGCACACGATATTAGTTAGATATGACAAGAGACGAACGATCGATACAAGATCGATCGTCATGTAAAACAGTCTAGTATATCTAGCACCAAGTATATCCCCTCCTCCCCCTCGGTGCTGGGTATTTCCCGTTTCAAAAAGACGCCGAGCCGGGTCCGCGCGAGCTTTCACTTATCAAAGGCTCTCTTACTCTCATAAGAGACGTAGCATCTCACAATGGAAACTTTCCAAGATCAACCGGAGCGTCTGATCAGTGCGCCCTTGCCGTCAGACGCTTCGAGCTGCCAGAAGAATCCTGCTGGCAAGGTGCAATGAAACGGCAAGAAATTCCAAGCGGAGGTCCTCCCAGTCGTCGTCTCAGTCCGTTCTATTCTACGTTTGCCGGTACCGGTCCCAGACTTTCGCCAGTGCTTCTGGGGTACGTTTTTGGGGAAAAAGTTAGTTCATTCGCGTGCGACCGTGCGCGCAGCTAGGACTGCAAGAAGATCTAGAATCGTAGAGTTCAAAGAGGAGTTAAGGCGGACGGGCGGACGGGGAAGGGGGAGGGCTGTGCGGTTGGAAAACGCGTTGTACGTTGGCTGATTGGGGATGGTTGGCTGTGGAGGTCGAAACGGCGAAGGAACCGGTCTCGGGAACGATGTAAATGGAAGTAAAAGCCAAAACCCTCTCGCTCTAGCGGAGCAGAGAGCGGGAAAGCGGGGGTCGTTTGCCTCACGTAGGCAAGGTTGAAAGTACCGTAGACTTGGCGCCGTCGGTGGGACTTGGGAGAAGAAGAGAGCAGAGGGTTATCCGGGGCGTGGGTTAAAGACCGAGAATCGTTGAGTAGTCCAATGGGGGCGAGGGACAGGGGGGGGGGGGGGGCAGGCGGAAGGACAGAGGGTACGCGGAGAAGCCGTAGAGGAAAGAGAATTTTCCAAGCTTCTCCAGAACCACGGCCGATCCTCTCGTCGGGAATGTAAACGTTTCGCGAGTAAACATGGCCGACACGACGTGTACAGGCACTGCGACGAATAACTGGGATAAAAGAGACTCGGAACTAGGTGTACATGTAAGCTTGGTGAGGATACACACGGAGTCCGTGTATAGTTGAGTAGCAAAGACCGGGGGAGAATTACACAGGAGAAATGGTAGAAATTCAGCGCTCGGGACTTCTCAGTCATAGATTTCAAAAAAGGCTATGGATTTTTTCTTTCCTTATATTATGGAAGGTTTGTTGAGTGGGTACTGCAGTTTGATTATCAAGCGCCGTCGCGTTTATATCAATCGGCTATAAGTCTTTAACGGTTCGGGGGAAGATTTCTAACATTTGTTTTTTTCGTCGAACATGACAATCGCAAGCAAAAACATTGCTGTATTTCTACCGATCAACGAATTAAAAAAGAAAAGAAAAAATGCTACATTTTCCTTACTCGTGGAGGAAGTTATGTTGAATAATTAAAAATCGTGCCTCACAAAAACATTATTTTGACGCTAATAAAATCAGAATCTCAATGTTAGAATGACATAATGTTCCAAGCAAACTTCTTACGAAACCGACCTTCCGCACCCTCCTCGAACCAAGTTGCGTATGTATGAGTATGTATAAGAATAACTGAATTTAATTAAACGAGCGTGCGAGATTTCATCAGCGGCGTTGATTAATTAATTCAAATATTCATCAGTATTACCGTGAATTTTTCTCCCTCGAAAATTCTTCACGCAGTTCCCCCTCGAAAATTCGTCGCAATCGTGCGATGTGGGTCGATACTCCCATTACCCTCTACACGCGTAGCCTGGCCTCACCCGTCTTCATATAATGCACAATCTCCCCAACAAAGTACACAATAATTAATCCAATAACGTTAGGTCTTCGTTGCTGCAATCCGTAATTCTCCGAGTCAGCAGAGAGGGGGCAAGAGAGGGGGGTATTTCTCCCTCGTAATATTCAAAGTTTCTTTACTCCTCTCGCTTCCAGGGTAACTGTGCTGTAATACATACATACAGCATAAGTGTGCACCAGTGTATGGACGAAAACACGTACACAGCGAGCAGAGCCAGAGAGGGACTGGTAGGATAGAAGACAATTTTCCCTAACGTGTCTGAGCTCTTCGTTGTTACCATCGTCTCGGGGCTTGGAAATTACTGCTACAAGCATATCCTCCAGACGCGTGTATCTCGAGGAGAGTCAAGTCGGAAAAGCGGCAAAAGCAGCTGAAGTCTCGAGACGAGTCGCGACGCTAATCCCAAGCGCGGACCGTAAATGAGGTCGAGTATTCTTTATTCATTTTTTTTTCTTTCTTTTCTCTTCCCCTTTTCCTTTCCCCGAGATGAAAGTAGTACTGGCGACGTGTCTGTCGTTTTGCGTTATAGCGAGTATACTCCACTCTTTGCAATGTAAGTATTCCGGCGAAGTCTTTTTTTTTTCTTTTTTTTTCCTTCATTCTATCGCTGTAATCCCATTCGCGACACGCCATCAACGGTAATATTCTTCGTGTAGGGAACACGAGGAAAAATTCATAACGTAACCGAGCGCACATCCGGGGCGAGGGATCGATATATAGCGACGGCGATGAAGTTTGCTTAACCGGGGCTCCATTGCGATAAGCTCTTGCGTAATTTTTTTTTCACGCAGCGGCGTCGGTGCCTTTCGTACCGAATTATATATGAATTTTTACAGATGACTGGAAGTTGAGTTGAGAATTTTATTTATTTTTCTTCATAAGTTCCGATAAATGTGACAAATAGAAATAGCTCTTCTGAGCTGAACATTTACGGAGAAAATATATATTTATTGAAAGAGCGAGAATTTCGTGACCGAAACGAATGTATTGAATATAGAAAGAAGAAACTACCGTGGAGCTAATCTTGTTGCTCTCGCAACAATAAATTGTTAAAGACCTAGTATTTCGTTGCAGAAAGAAAAGCATTTCTTCTCCGTGAATTACAGGGTCACGAGGAAAAAATATAATTAAAAAATTTGTTCATGCAGTATTGGATATAAGATATGAACAAAGAGGGACATTTCTAAACATCCACCTTGAAATCAATGGTAGAGACAGAAAAATATGACTTGTCCTTCCATCGTTGTATGGTTGAGCAAACTAATAGTTATTTGGAACAAAAAAAAGATGATTACACCATGCATCTGTTAGGTCTGTCGATTAATTTTTAATTCTCTAAAATCATAATTTTTTCCCCGTATCTAGAACTCCACCTTGAATTATCTGATCGAGGGATTCGACGAGCCCGGCAAAAGTAAACAAATAAACAAATAAACAAATAAACATTTCATTGTGAAAGTTTCATACTGAGTGGATTAACCCTACAAGAGCGCGTACGTAGGCACGTATAGATTTTAGGGGATCCACGAGTTTGCTCACTCACGTGCCCGGAATGGGCGAGGGGGATGGAGTCGGAGGACGAGGTCGGGCTGTGCGGAGGAGGATGCAGCCCGCCGCGGAGCGGCTTAATTCGGGGCAAATCTGTCCGTGACACTTGCAAATTAGCACTACCCCTCGTTGCACCTCGACCCTCTCTCTCTCTCGCTCTCTCCATTTTCCTCTATCATACCCGCACCCGGTTTTCGTGTCGCGCAGTATAACATTCGGTTGGCAATCTCTCACCCTCAAGGAGTTGTACACGCTGTTGTACGTGTATGCCAAACCGGTATATCGCGTGTACATGTAACTATATACGTGTACGGTTACATTCCGGCATTGTACGCGGAACGGGAGGGGAGTCGGGGGAGGGTTGGTAAAGGGACAGAAGTATACTGTATGCCCATAAACCATATGTATCCATGCACGCGGAAGCGTACGAAGTCATATTATACCGAACCAGAAAATTTCATGCGCTTGCAGAAGTATAATTTACAAACGACGTCGGTATAGAAATTTTATCCACGCGAAACGTAGGATTTTCAAGGTACTCGGAAATACAGAGTTTTCTATGATTTCCATAAGGGATAAAATAACGTACCCAGCGAAATTTCGGGTCTTATATGGATTTTGACGACGACGAATTTCGTGAGCGAACGATACATTTCGAATCACCGTCGCCGGAACCAGTCGAGGGCAGACTTGAACTAGGATGGTAATATGCGTTACATACTACGCTGAATAAATACGACCTATAGATTTTTTTTCATTCTGTATCGACTATTATTTTTATTTAAATCCATGAGAAAGTAGAGTATATGAAATTTTATGAAGATTTAGTCATCGATTCAAAAATCGCCCTTCGTCGCAAACTGGGAATTGTCGGAAACGAACAATTTCCGGACAACGGTAATGAAAAAAAAAAAAACACGATTTTGGCTCCTTCGATGCCAAATTTTGTCGCAGCAAAGCTTTTTTTACCGGATTTTAATTACTCATTCGAATATATTGATTTGTATTTCATGTACCGCGAGTTTCCATCCTTTACGTCGACGAATCAGAATGTTTCGAAGCATGAGAGGGGCTTCCATGCCGTCCGCAATTTCCGGGCATCACAACAAGGGTACTTTAATTAATGCGCCATGGCAGTTCGAAAATTGATTACTGGATTGATCGAATGTTGCTCCAACCAAACGCCGTGCGCGCTCTGCGGAAACTGCCGGTGCTCCGTTCCGCCGCGAATAAACCCTCTCCATAAAATTATAACGTACGAACGAGGGAAGCTCCCCGGAAGTCTGTTCGACTCGGGACTGTTGCAATTATACCGGCTAACAATTAAGCGGGTCTCCCACGACGATTAATATCCGTTTCGCCGGTAGAAAAGCGAGAGAAACCGATTCAAAAGATGTGTCACCGGTTGCTATCACCAGCTGCAGTACCGAACAATATATACAATCATGTTTTTTATTTGTTAGTCCAATCAATCAATTGAACAATATCGAGAAATTCTTTTATCCGTTTCTTTCGGCGCGATAAAAAAAAGTAAAAACGAAAATATCGTTTCTGTATCGACGACATCGCACCGAAGCGCGTCACGCGCTACAAGGAACGATAAACAATAGAGGCGCCTTCGTGTATACACTCGTTCGTTATAATGGAAACCAATCGTACACCGCAAAGAAGTAACAAACATTCGCAACTCCGTTAAAATGCACACCGCAAATATGTAACAGTTGTTTTATTAACCTGTACACCGCCATTTCACTATACCAAAAAAAGTTTACTTATTCATATAATGCATTTGACAGTTAACAACATTCTGTTTCAAGACTGGCAAAACGTAGCATTTTACACAAATAACAAGTCTCCAATATACTTTTATTGCTGTGACGATCCGTTTCAATTTGTTATTAACAAATGCCAGAGTAACGTTGGTATAATAATCATGTATCAGGTCGATTGTAACAGACGATCCATTTCAGTTTGTCATTAACAAACGCCAGAGTAACGTTGTTAATAATCATGTGTCAGGTCGATTGTGACAGTCGATCAGAGTCAATTGTACCAGCAATAATTAATTTGTTTCTGGGCATCACCGCATATGGGTAGTGTCAAGTGATTCATCTGCCTCGAGTTTGTCGGTAAAAAAAATAAACATTTTGTATCCGATCTCCCCTACGATTTATTTCTGTTACAAGGCACGAGTCTGCGATTGCAGGTGTACGATTATCAGCGCCTAAAAAAATATATAAATAATAATCTCATAGATACGATAACTTATCTAATCAACGGATTACGAGAACCGTGACTACACCTTCGTCCCACCGACAGCGTCGTAGCCGCGCCCGATGACTCTTCGATAAAGAAAAAATAAAACAGTTGTACCTAAAAGTAATCGCTGTCGACATTTGGCTGACTAATTTCGTAACAAAGGCTATAAATTCATGCTGATGCGATAGGTAGAATGGTATATGGCAATCGTCCCGAGCGCATCGCGTGATCCGTCCTTACGAGGAACCAACAGGTACGAGAGAGCCTATAACCAAGCCTCGCGCATTATCCTCTATATATGTATATACACGTATAATAACAGACGAGCGCTCGCTCGGATAAAATCCGACAGAAAGTGGCGATAGTGAAATGCTAATTTCGCTTACTGAACGCCGGGACACGAAACCCACGAGAACGAGAAACGTTTCTCGATGGCGAACGCTACAAAGCCATATTTCTCAAACATACCAAACCAAACACACTTGTTGTACGGTTGAGAGGGTAAAAAAAATTAGTCGTAACATCAACCGCTTTTTTCACGGTGATAGATGCTTAAATTACGATAGGAACCGTTAAATTTTCATCGAACGTCAACGACTCAATCGTGCACCGTAAAATAATAGACATTTAATGTTTACCGTTATCGCTCTTCCATCCGCGATACGTTTATATATTTTTTTTGTGTATTTTACTCACCAAGTTTTTCTCGTCATCGCCGTCAACTATTTGTCTCTAAAGAGTAATCCTCACGTCGCTTTGCGTCACAGAAACGCACATACCCATGCACACACACACATTACATCGTTTCACGTCTCAATCGCCGATGTATCGATCGAATAAAAATTCCTGGAGTTCCTCGAACGAATTTAAAAAACTGACGCTACAAGCACACGATTGAATTTTCTGCATAGCGGCGAGACTCTCGGCCGTTCGAGAGTACCACGTGGTAAGATCACGAGCGCCCCGCTCCTCGAGGAGCGGCTACCAGTGGCGGTTATTTCACCTTTTTGCGCTCCCGCGCGCGCGCCGCATCGAGGCGATTCTCAAACGCACCGAGATGTTTTACCCAATAGAGCGAGTGTACGCTGACAGTTTGGGGCGAATCCGCGTCATCGGCCGAGACGTCACCGTCAACGGGAACGAGGCTGACTTTATCGCAACGAGCCGAAGCGATCAAACACACGCACGCAACACTTGAGCGAACTGGCAGGGCTGCAGCGGGAGCAAGACCGATTACGCTCATGCCACGCTGCTGCTCGCCCGGCGTCTTCTAGTCTCACTCGCTCTCTAACATGGCGCGCTGTTGCCGCGTCCCTGCCGCTGGAAACCAACGAAATCGAGAGAACTCTCCGATGAGTCATGTACTCGCAGAGAGAGGCAAATAAAATAAAAATAAAACAAACGTGGACGAGGAGAACGAGATACGGAGATCGCGAGCAGGCCAGTTCACCGAGCTCCGTCCGACGAGTGTGCGGGAGAATGAGAGTACGGGAGGGAGAAAAAAAAGGAGAAGTGATTTCGGTTACGATGTTTCCTTTCTCCTTCCCGGGAGACGGAGAAACGAGGCAGGAGTGGAAGGGGGGACAGTCGATCAGGTAACGGCCACCAGCTGAGCGGCGGTAGTAGTGTACGGTGTTTTGCTACCTAGTACTTGGCCTCCGGCGTGAAGCCATAGGGAAAGATGTTTTGCTGCGGTTGTCGTGTTACCGGCAGTACCTTCACCGAGACGATTTAAGGACATGTGAAACGACGCTGTCGGTAACCAAAATCTGTAACGCATGCGATTCAAGGACCGTAGACTTTTCGGTAAAAAAGCACAGCTTTAGCGGATGCACAATGTAATACCGCGTCCGATAATGCTTTCGTTTGATTTTTTGATTTTGATGTTTGATTTTCTCCTCGCTACAGACATAAAGTGGGAAAGTGGAACTCGCCTCGGTCTTATGCCGCCAATTTCACAACCTCCGTCGAAATACCGCTTTTTCGCAATAGTATCGCAATTTACTGCTTTCTCATATAAATTATAGTGTGCAGAAACGTTAAACTTGTTTCTGGAGAGGCTCGATTCAACCAATCTTAAGATTCTCAGCGAAGTGAGGTTACAGGGGAGAGAAAAAACTGAGTGAGCACGAGAGATACAGGTTTTTTTATTGTCGTTTTAATACGTTAAATTTCCCGTCGTCTATCAATCGAACGGTTTTCTCTCAAAAAATATTGTGTACAAAAAAAAAAAATAAACGCTGCTAAAACTACTCGCTTTTATTAAATAGCATGGGAAAAAATACTTCGTTAAGAATAAAATAAATCGATTACACCGTTGTAGCTGTGCAAACAATAAACTTCGGGTGTGAAATTTCGATTGATACACGTCAGTATTTAATTGAAAAACGTTCGAATGTAAAATTGTTTACACCTTACAGAATCGGCGTAGAAAAAAAAAACAGGCTGTCGCTCGGTTCACGATCGATGGAGCTCGTCGGACAAACGCTCTGTATAGATCGATCTCGGAGAGTCGGACGTTCGGAGAATTATCGGTGACACTTGACGAGATTGGAGAATATCCACGGCCTGTCAACATAGCCGGGAGCAGCATACCGTTTAGCAAGTATCCATGCCGCGGGCGGGCGGATTCGAAACGGGATGGATTATAATCGGTACAGTTCAGAACGGCGACAGGTGGTCGAGTGACCTTTCGATCGAAAGGTCACGACAGCGAGCATTAGCGACGTGATTGAAACTTCGTTACAAACCACCGACGATATCCACCGGCCGATCGAATATCCGTTTAATTGACTGTAGTTCGATTATTGTCAGTTACGATTTATACGGTACAGCCTGTACCTCCTATACTCGCGCTCGCGCCCTCATCGATATTCAATCTCGCTCAAAGCCAACGAATAATTATTTTTTCGTCAACAAAAATTACGTTTACGTTCGCAGAAAAAAAAAATCAATGATTCAAGTAAAATTTGCTTGCGGGCTGACAAAGAAAAATAAATGTTGAAAAAAGAACATTTGTCGCATTTTTTACCGCCAGATCCGTAGATAAAATAGCGTGAATAAATGCCGGAGCGAAAGGTTGGAAGCTTTGAACGGTAACCCTGACGAGCAACTGACAATAACTCAGTTATCTATTCTCATTTGATCCTGTATTTGAACGCGCCGTTTCGTTAGTCTCGCGGTGAGAGAGTTATTTCCGGCGCGAGACGCGACATTCGCGGGGCTCGTCGAGTTTTTGTCGCCGACTGTATAGAGATATACTTTCGCTTTTGTATGCCGCCTAGTGAATTGTCATTGAACGTGGGATGTACATATATATTTTTTTTTATTGCTTTATTTATATACTTCGCTCATTCTTGTGTCGCTTTTTGTACCTCTTGTCGTCTGACGGTGTATTTTTTTTTCTATTCACAGACGCTGCCGCTTCCTTTTCTGGCGGCAGAAGTGAGCATCGGGGATCAACGACCGAGCGCGGTGGAAATAATATGCCCACGAGGCCGGCGACTCGGCGAATCTTCGACGGCAATGAGAGCCGTGGTGGGGTTTTCGCACTCTGGTCCACATGCTACATCGGAGAAGGTCGAGGTTCTCTAACATTCACGCCCGGCGCTGGTAAAATACGTGCGCAACGCGGCTCGAACAAGCGCGCGTGTACGTTCATTATGAATTATTCCCGTGGGAGAACGAACATCGTAAAAAGAAAAGAAAAAAAATGAATCGAGGTAAAAAATACACAGTAGAGAGGGATGAAGAAGAGAGCAAATTACGTGCACGCGTTCCCGTTTTACGCTCGCGAGGCGACCGAAGCTCAAGGGTTTTTCGCTAATTAAGATTCTCGCTGGATGGAGCGTAGAAGAGACAAAAAAAGTTTGAAAAAAAGAAAAAAAAATAGAAAGAAAAAAAAAACGCCGGAGCGAGTAGAAGAGAAAGAATAGAAGAAAGTAGCGCGAAGAACGGAGGTAGAGAGGAGAGACGGATAATAAAAGTATGGTAAAGGACAGTGCGGAGCGAGAATGGAGGACACGGGGAGAAAAAAGTCGCATTTACGACACCTGCGAAATAGAATGATCCCGGGTTCGGAATTCGAAATTGGAGTTTCTACGAGGGAAGCTGGGATAGCTTTGGCGAATCGGGGTCCAACACTCGACGCCGGGTATATAAGTTTATACCCCGTTGAATCCGCTATTTCTCACGGAAAGTTCATTGGAACCGATTCGCCCTTAATACAAGTGGATACAGAGAAGAAATTCGAGAATCGCCGGTCGGTCAGGGCGAACCGATTGAAGAGACGGAAACGTTTAGCTTGAGATGGATAAGCGAAAAATTACCTTCTGTCCGTGACGATCTGAAGCTTTGGTCCATGCAAAAATAAATGATGGACTCTATGTGACGCTTTTGTTGTTGTTATTGGAACAATTGTCGTCGAAACTAATTTTGACATTTTTTCGGGTCCAACTTGGCAATGGATGGAATAAAATAAATCATTTAAAATTCACTGAAAATAGTAACTTCTGATGTGAGAAAATAACAGTCACTACTGTTACATGAATACTGTTTACGAAATTATGTTTTAATGAACCAAATTCCTTTTCTAGTCTGGCACATCCCTTTACGGAGAATTTTTTTTTCAATAAAAATATGACATTGCAAATTTTTTGCACGCCCTATAAAAGAAAAAAAACTGTCGAATACTAATGCTTTTTTTACAAAAACTTTAAAGCCATGTATAGTGTAAATAAGTCCGAGCGGTATTGAATTTATCCGTACGATATTTTTCTATCCTCATCTCCGGACTATCGTTTAGTACCGCCGGTTATCGATCATCGCGAAAATCTCGGTGAAAAATAAAGAGCATGGAGGACCACTAACATTTCCGCAAACGTCGAGAGAGGAGAGCTTTTCGAACCGGTACCGTATAAATTCTTCACAAAGCCCGATGTAGGTCGTTCGATGGCACGTTCTCGGTGGCGAGTATAGGCACACACACTCATGTACACGTATAGGTGCGGTCCATCCCTTCTCAGAGACTACTATGTGTCTCAGTGAGTAAAGGGGCGCTCGCTGGGCGCTCTCTTTTCGAACGAGGAAAACTAACGGGTTGGATAAGGGGTAAAAGAAGCATTCGTTACATTTGGAGAGTGCACTCCGCGAATCGTTCGTTTTCCTATCTTTCTCTCTTTCTCTCTCGACCCGGCACTTGCGTACGTGCTTCGCTTATTCGCTACTCTCGTCTCTTACAGCCGCACTGTTGAATGTAAAATATCCTACTGTGCATACTGCGCTATTAGAGGGATCGAAGAATAAATAGTATATTGTGCAACAAGGGTTGAAAGTTGTCGATTGTGACGAGCGTGAGGTTTGCTGCCCGAGCGAAGCGAGGGCTGCAGGATCGAAATCGCCAAATTCGACCCTTCTTGCACGTCATATTTTTCGTAACGAGTTCATGAATCTGCGGCACTTGGAATGGCAGTCGCGCGAGACGAACGCTGAAAAGTAAGGTTATGTCTTTAGGGATGAAAACGTCGAAAGTAAAATCGCAGGGGACGAAAGTGAACGAAATCGAACTGCGAATGCGCGACTCTGTCATTTCACCACAGGTCCACGACTGGCATGCAATGGGCTACTTTCGGCTCGCAAGACTGCCATGTAAAGTGCTGCTATTCATGCACGTTTTACGAAAAATAGTTAAATTCATCGAAGCAGCGTTGGATTTATGATCGATAGCTTATTTTTGCCAACTCAGTGTTATTACATCTGTTAAATTCATTTTTAAGTCTGGCTGAAAAGGGTCTTTTTTCAATAAAATTGTTCCAAAATCTTACTGCTACTCCGCGATGTACGATATGCGATTGATTATATCTCTCATTGTTACACTTATAAAGCAAACACGGTTGAATGAGTTAAAGATTCGGTCAGGGACGTCGAAATAAATAACGTGTTGGTACAGCTGAAGGATTGGTTGGTTCAACTTTTTTAAACATTTTTTCGACAAAATGTTTTTGAGGCATTAAAATATTTTGTTTGACCAACTAAATATTGATTTGAACGTCTCTGCCCGAATCTTAAGTTTATTCAACTGCATTTTTTATCAGTGTAGTCATCAAAATTTACATTCTCCGAATTCGCGCATCAATTTTTTAATTACTCCCCCCCCCCCCCCCCCCCGAACGATGTTGAACAGTATAATATCCACGATACTGTCGATACATGCGGGTGGTAAATTTTTGCCCTCTGATCCGATCAACACTCGCGCGTTTTATTCGATGCGTTCTCCGAGAATTTTCAGCGTTTCGTTGTCCTTGACGGAGAAATCGATTGAAAAAATAAAAAGCTAATAAAAGTCTGTTCAGTTGGAGAGCAATTTCAAAATCCAAAAAATAGTTACATTAATCAAATAGAAGTTCGATAAATGTTTAAGACGTGTTCGTCGCCATTTTTATGTCACCACATCTTTTTAATCAATTTTCAACTGAGGCTGTCAACAATTTATTTATTTTTATTAAGAAAAATGTCTTCGAATGATTGATTGAAAATTGGATGGCCTTGACAAAAGAGCGAGATTCCATTTAACGGAGCGAATTTAATTTATCTCCTCTCCTCTTGGAGAGCGCTTTCGGAAAATCATGCAAACAAAAGTAGACATTGCGAGCTCAGAAAAAAAATGCTTGAAACAAGTGAACCAATAGAGATTCAATACCGAACCGTAAGAAATACGAAGATAGTTAAATGTAAATACCGAAGCGTGCAGTCAGGACAGGGAGACTAGAGTATACAAGTAGAATTACGAGAATAAGAACGAAAGAATTTTCTTTCTCTTAAAGGATTTTGCTTATTTCATTAATGATTATCTTTCTCGAGTTTGTCTGCAGCGTCTTCTTTCCTCTTCAGAGTTTCTCGACTGGGATTCTCAAGAGAGTCGGACAGCTGATCCTCGTCTCTTTGACGGCCGTTCAAACTGTCGTTTATGCGACCCTTAAACCCTCTCCTTGATGTAGCTATTCGACACTCGGTCGTGCAAAATTGCATTCGCAGCCGAAGTACGGCTCGAAGGAGACCGGCGGATCCGAGAGGTACGAAAAGGAAAGAAAAATAAATGAAAAAAAGGATACAGGAAAAGGGAGCGACGAGAAGGAGGCCGAAGAGGAAGAAGAGACGGAGGAGCGAAAAAAGGAAGAGTCGGAGCGAAGGTGAAACGATGGAGAGGATCGAATCCGCGCAGGGACGACATAATCCGATTGTACGACACGATCCGGCCGATCCCTTGCCCATAGCCGCTTCCCATCTCAAGATATTTCCGCTTCCTACGGTAATATTTTTCCTGCCACTTCGCATTCCAAAGCCGCTTCCAGAAAAGCTCCCACCGAAGGAGCCAGTAAAAATAAGCGTAATAGTCCTCTGCCGGACTCGCGATCTGCGCGTTGGCCGACTCGAAAAGTCTGTCTTCGGATGCTGAGCTACTCTAACCGAACCTAACACGATGTGTCATTCGAATCGCATTTTCTCCGCAACAGCGAGAGGATTCGCAATTTTTTTTGTTTTGCATCCGAACTGCAGAAGGAGCGATGTCACGCGTTTTCACGTCGACGCGAAGTTCCCACATAGCTCAGGTTCGAATATAAAAAATCGTAAGGGTACGATTTTTTTTAAGAAAAGGCATTTTTATTAATGATGTTGAAAGAATTGAACTTTGCATAGAATTTTTAAAAACATTTTTGGTAATTTTTTTTCTTTTACATTTTAATCGGGACACCCTTACGAACAATTATTTGTCAGGAATTTTTTATTACCGCCATAAAAAATGAAACATTTTTGTTTTTTTTTTGCCTGAAATCGATGTACCCCTTTAAGTTATAATTATATAAAGAAAAAACCAGCAGGAATAAAGCTACGTGCTATCGTTCCATGTTTTTCAAGTTTTCGAGAAATTTCTGTAAATTCACGTCTGGAAGGATGCCGTACGTAAACGTAGGAATGATTTATGGGATCGGTGAACAGACGAATGTACTAAAATCGTAGTTTGGCTCACTCAAACTTCGTACCGGCGTTGATAACGTGCAGCGATAGAAATTTATCGTTTCCTCGGCATTGTTTTCTCGCGGTAACCGCGCCAAGATGCGAGAAGATATCGTCAGGAATGGCGAAGAAACACGCGGAAGTGCCCATTCCCCTGTGATATCGTCTCTGCCAATATTTTTGGCCTCGTAAAGTTCCGGGCTTCTCGCGATTTTCGGATCATCAATTTCGAACGACCGAGGGGGAGGCGCCGAGCTCGATGGAACTCTACAAGGAGGAAACACATCCTGCGTGTGTGACCTTAGTGTTACCCGACTCAGCGACTTTTGCCTCCCGAAGACGCGCGCCTGTCAGCCAACTACTCCAAGATTCTATCGAATAAACTGCACTCTTGCTCGAAGTAACGAGGGTAAGGTCGTAAATGACAGATATACATAAACATATATCGCCCATTGATGCTCCATATGTATTCGAAGTGATTCGAGCCAGTGCGCAGGGGCGTGAGCCATTGAGACAAGAAAGTTTCGATCCTATTTTCTGACAAATTTATGGAGAGTATTCAAATTTAAAAAAGACTATTCAATTTTGAAAATATACATATATACGTGAGACTTTTAATTTCGATCGTCGATGAAACGGATAAATATTTGACGAGGGAGATTCGCCTTTGGAAAACCTTTTCGAAAAATTCGCCGTAAACCAGATGGATCGGAAGATTTCAGAGATCCGTCAATACTTTTCATAGCTATTAACATTTGTGTAATCAAATTTTCAACAGGTTGATGCAAATGCTCTATAATGTGTACTGTGTTGTATTATATAAAAAGGTACAACTGGTGTCGAAATTATATCGACGTTGTCGTGGATACGAGCAGGCAGTGCATTTTTGACCCCTGATCCAATCAATCCTCACGCGTTTCATCTGTTCCATTCCCGCCGGATTTTCAACGTTTACTTGGCATGAAAAAAAACCCAATTTGATTGAAAAAAAAACAAACATGAAAAAGCACCAGACGGTGCTGGAGGACAATGGCTTGATAACACGTCAGTATTGCGAGAGCGATCGATCGACAGGAGGTCTCTGTGGACGTGAGGGCGTTTCATCAATTCCGTTGCAATCGGCTACTGGCGTAGGCCAGTATAATTTTTTCGGGATCCATTGAGTATCGTCGCGTTCAAATTCGCGTCGCTTCCAAATAGTATGAAATGAAATAAAATAAAAAGAGATTTAAAAAGATATTTCGTTATTTCTCCATTGGAAAATATCGCTACCCCGAATGTTCGACGCACTTGGCCGAATACCGGAGCAACGGAGACATGGAGATAAAGAGGTATATTAAAACCCGCAATGCGTGACCGAATGATCTTGTGAATATCTCGGGGAACTTGACTTGAGCAGGATCCCTTTTGCTTTATGGTCTTGGTCGCGATACCGTTAAACCAGTACATGTACATATACAGTGTATAGTCTGTACCGTGCAATGCCAGTGTAGCGAGAAAAACTAAGACGAGTGCGTATTATATGATGACGTTCATATAATACGTTTCAATGACGTTCAATTCTCAGGTCAAGCTGCATTGATGTCCGGTTCATGTAAGAGTTAGCTTTCAACCGGAAGTTGTCAAAAAATTCATCACAGTTTTCGTCACCCACGGAGCCCCATTTGGGCGGGAAGGAAGGGACTTCACATCACTTTAAGCGCCAACGCAATAATTTTCACAAAAATTGCAGGCTCTGAGACCTAACATCCTCGAGTCTGCCATGTGTGGTCTTCAAGACTTATCTCGGAACCGTGTTCCATAAACGACAGACGGACGTTCCACTATTTCGGATTGGACGCAGAGAAGCATAGAAACTGAAAATCGGATAGGCGGATATGTATCCGGTTAAATCCTCGTAGTGTCGATTGATCGCACAACGAGAGCGTGTTGCTTTGCTTGCTATCGACTGATAATGACCATCGGGATAATTGACGTATATGACGAAGGATCACGTATAGGGATTGAAGCCCAAATCAAGGGTAGTGCAAACACCACAGTCATAGGCAGCGCGTCACTGCTAACGGAGCAATGTAGCAGCTACGAATAACCAGAGTAGCCACAATCCACCTCTCGCTGTATATGAACATTCGCAATCAGCTAACGATGAGAGATTAAATGAGAAACCGGGACGTTTGACGATGCGTACAATTTACAAAATGCACTGATGGCATGAACTTGTGATACGTGGGTGCCAAATATTCGCGGAATTCAATATATATACGCGTTAATTTTAAACATTCCCGACTCGGTGACCGCCGAAGAGGTTTTTTCTTTTTGTTTTTGCAATTGAATACTCGTACACACAAGTGAACGTCGCGGGGAATTAATTAGCGTTAGAATTAATTAGCTGATTCCGAGCGAAACCGCCCTTCGGCAATCTAGTTCGGGAAATGACGATATTTGTTTAACGCAGCGAGTAAGATTTTATAGGCTTTGGGTAATTATGTAAATTGGGACGGCGGCCGGAAAAGTCAATTGGTCATTGTTTGCATTCTTCTTCTTTTTCAGGCATGATAGGCTTTACGAAAAATTTAATATCTAATAAAATAATTGAATCGAAATTTTAGTACATTTTCTCTTGGTTTCATTCGATTTCCCTGATTCAATGCCTCGAACAGGAATTCCTCGACGAGGAAGCACTATTTCTGTGAGGAACTTCGCACTTCTAAAGATTCAAATATCGTATCAAAGACACAGTTGTAGACATAATGCTCAAAGCCTTCCGAACAAATTCGAAACATAAGTTCAGAATAAAACCCTGCAATTACTGAGGCATCGATCGTCTGAATGAAGAACGAAAAACTCAGTCGGAAGTTATAACTGTGCCGTGGAGATTATGAAGCTCATGATCTTTCTTTTCTTGGACCACCTTTCCCTTACACTATTGCCCTGTACAATACTTGTACAATAAAACATCATAAACTACCAAAACAAGAAACAACTGCTGGAATACTGTTGGAATGTGCCCCACGGATTTTTTTTTTTCATTACACCGAATCCGATGTTTGCCTGTATTACCGTCGTATTTCTGTCTACACAGTTACATGTCCGTGTGAACCCTTTGCCAGGTAAAACTTAAGCGACCGCATCTTTTTTCGTTTTGTTTTCACACAGCCCACCTACCTGCGAGTCGCAAATGAACAGTGTGCCCCGTGATACTGTGTCCCACTGGAAGCGCAGCTACGAGTCGGGTGATTCAGCGAGACTTGTAAGGGAGTAAACACTATACCCTCGTCGCTAAAATAGGGAAGAAGGGTTTCGCATTTTTAAAAATTAATCAGCGGACTTCCCGCGGCGCGGACGCCGTCCCGCCGGGGGTCTCGGCTGGTAAGTAAGTACCTCACGCTTTTCTCGCCGCGGCCCCATCTCGACTCACGCTCGGATAGGATGGCGCGGAACTAATTAAAAGTTTCGAGGCCCCGAAAGGCTTGTTTTCTGCTCGGCGCTGCTGTGACACTATGGAAATTGAATCCACGTGACCGATCAGCCTAGAAGAAACGTCGGGAAACCCCAGCATCCACTGGCGCTATTGTTGAAGCAACTGGCTCGATTATTCAATGAAAAATAAAAATAAAGTTATTTTTTCCATATAAAAAAATGTAACCAAAAATAAAAGTAACGAAAAGCACATTAGCGATGAGAAATAGTCAGCTGCCAAGTTTTTTTTCCAAAATTGCATGCGTTAATGAGTTTAGTTTAGAGCGCAGAGCTTCGTTGTGGAGCACTGACTTCGGTGAATAACAAAGCCGCGGAAACGATTCGGTGACTGCCGAAAATTTATAATTAATTCGGCATTGTGGGGAAAACTACTCGTATGAATTTGGTGGAATTAAGTAATCAAGGTTGTGACCGCCAACGTTTCCCCGAATTCCCAAGACAATTTTTGGCCACCAATGGCGTGCCTCCCGACCGTTTTATTTCTTTAATTGGGCGTCAGCCGATTACCTAATTAATCGGTACGGTCGGTACCGATGTTGAATGCAGCACGCTCTCTCACTGCTCCGGCAGCTGCAGCTAGGCGAGGTAGCGGGGCGTGGGCGATGAAAATTTGCTCAATTTCGACACGAAAAATAAGTGCGAAATACCCGGCCGAAGCCACTCCAATTATTATAATTCTTACGACAGGAAAAGAAACCGCGTAAAAAATTGTCCTTGCTAAATTCGCCCCAGCTACTCAGTTCACCGGTTTGAATTTTTCTACGCGTTACAGAATCGCTATCAAATCCTGATTGGAATCCGATCGTAAGTCGGGAGCCCTAAGAAATTTCTTCACAGGTTTTGAGTATGGCGTATACTGGCAGAACGAAATTGCTGAAGTTCTGATTACTGGCCACTAAATCCGTACTTGATACTTTAATAAGTACTTCAAGTACTTAGTGCATTTGCCCTGCTCTGTTTTGAATGATGCATCGCATTCTCAGAAACGCTAAACAGAAATGAGCTTTCTGCCATAAGCAGCTTCGATGCGGAGGCGAGTTTCATCGAAACTATATTCGGGGAACTCTCGCACAGAAACTATGGGGATTTAATACAATACTGCAGTTTCCATGATGGTGTGGATTGGAAATTAATTTGGGCAAAATTATTAATAACTTACTTGAATAAAATTTAAATTTATTAAATTGAAACGATATGTCAAAACTTTACGCACGGAATGCAAAAAAAATAAAAATAAAAACTAAGGAAAATTAATTTAAGGTTTGTCGCGGCGATTGTACAACCCTAAATAGAAACGCGTTTTTGACGGTAAACAGCAACACTACGGAGGCGAGTATCATCAAAGCTATATTTGCAGCACACTCGTACAGAAAGTGCAAATATGCACTTTCTGTGCGAGTAAATAATAATAAGATGCTTGAATCAAATTTGAATGTAATTAATTGTAGCGATAGGTCAAAACTGTACGCACTAGAAGCCACAACAAAAAATGACTGGGCAGAAGGTAATTTGGGAATGCGGCAGCCGCTTCCACGGGAATGATGATTCTAATACAAAGCGAAAAAAAAATGAATCCAAGAATAATTCAACACTAAGAATCTAATGTTCTTTTGTCTGTCCCTTCTTCGTATAAGCAAGTAATAATTAGACATCTACTTTCGTGTCCAGCGGCTCTGCATAAATAATGTACAACATGGAATCGAGATTAAGCTTTGCTTGAATAATCCACCACGTAAATTTTATAATTATAGGATTAAATGTAAGTAATAAATAAAAATAAAAATGAGGGTCAATGTAAGTTCATATTACTGTGGCGGGAAATTAAGAATCCGATTTGTTTTTTTTTCTTGTCCAATTCTTCTTAGTTTGCGCTGTTTATTCTTCTTACATCTACTACTTCCGCTCTCGCAGCTGTACATAAACAAAATTTAACTCGGGGATTAGGGTTCTCCTGCCTCTTTCATTATAATTCTCTAGCTTTATCGTGTGGTTGCGTCAGGTTCCCGGTGTTAATTAGGACAACTGTGCGTGTGTATTATCGCCGTTATGGGAGTAGAGCGCGAGTCGCCGAGCAACTCCCATCAGGGCAGCTGGATATCCGGAGGGACGAGCACGTTGAGGCAGCATCTCCACCTAACGCGTACCTTAAGGTTGTACACATTCCCAGCTAAAAGTAAGATCCGGTGAAAAATTTGTATACAAAAAATGGAACTTTCCAATGGGATGCAAATCCAAGAAAAAAATCAACCACGTGGGAGGTTCTAAGAACGTTGATTTTTTGTAAAAACTATGTCGAAAAACGCCGAAAACAACCTTCGTTACGCCGCGACACTTTGACTACACTCTACGGAGCGAGCAAAACTCTGCTCAACTTAAGTCTTCGACAGCCCGGTTTACAAAAGTTGTTGAAATAACTCACCAAGACGAGTGCGCCGACTGGTTGGGTATAGACGGCAGTGCGCCAGGTGGCATGGATCTTCTCACAGTGGGACAACAGTTTCTTGTTCCATCGGCGCAGCAGCTGACTTGACTGGCTTGATTGACCTGCCGTCCCGAGTTGGCCAATTCGATTGCCGAATTTCTGATTTTCGGCCTGAGAAGCGGTGAAGTTGAAAATTCCCTCTGGGCCGAGGTGGAGCTGCTGGAGCTGCTTGATCCGGGACTACCGCCCAATCGTCCGGGCGATGCGTACGCGAAGCTGCGAAACCTGAAGTGCGACTGATGATAAGGGTAACCCGGCGGTGGTAGCCGATAGTGATGATGAAAGCCAAGGTCGCGCCTCATGTAAGGATCGCCAGGATCAGCCGCAGGTACGTAGCGATCGGTCGGGGTGTGTGCAGCGGGTGGCACGTATCTGTCGACGTATCTGTCGGGATAAAGTACCTCGGGCGGTGGCTGAGGCACGTAACGCTCGACCGGTGTATGAGCATTGGGCGGTACGTAACTCCCGCTACCGTTCGTACCGTAAGATCTATCCGGTCCAGAGACAGAGACGCCACCGCCGTTACCTGCGTTACCGCCGACCCCCAAGCTCGAGCACGATTGAACTATGCGGCCGGTGACGAAATTGTCCTTGGGCTTCGGCAGGGAGAGATACTTCTCCTGTGGACCGGCTCTGCCGGGCGAATATCTGTCCCCATTACCGGAATGAAATCTCTCGGTGTTGTTACCTCCGGCCACTTGGTACCTCGGATCAGTTCCTCCGGCACCGGTTGGATTTCCATATCTATCGATTCCGTAACCCCGCTCCTGAGCGGCTCTCTCGAACTGCTCCATCTGGCTGTTTCCGACCTGATGGTAACGCTCCGCTCCCCCGTAAGACACTTGCAGCGACTTCGAAACTTGAATGTACTTGTCGTTCGTGCCGTTGCTCGAGCTCTTCGACGTGTTGACCTGCTGCGAGTAATTGCGTGTGTTCGACTGATTGTTCTCCGGTGTCGGCGACAGTGTCCCGTAACGATCATTCTTCGTCTGCGGACAGTTGACCGACGACCCGTTGTATATACCGTGATAGCGTCCGGTATCGGAGCTCGAGGGTGAGGATGACGCCAGCAGTCTCTCCGTCGAGGATCCGCAATTGGTGTACCTAGCGTTGTCGGTATTGCCGACCAATCGGTTGTCGTGTCCGGGCGACGAGTTTGACAAGTATCTCTCGTTCGATCTGGTCTGCTCGTGTCTGCTGGAACCGTTGTTGCCCGGTTGACCGCCGTACCGCTGAAGATTTCCAAGATCGTTGAAACGCTGGTCGGTCGGATATCTCGGTTGCATCGTGACTTCCGGAAAAGGCGTGAATCTGCACGAGTACTCGGCAGCGTTTGCTGGTGAGCCCGAGCTCGAGCAGCCTCTTTCGCCCCGTTCGGCGTACTTTTGGCAGATACCCTCCAAGCTGCGATCGGACGTCGAGTATCTTCGGGATTCTCTGGACGCGCCGTGATCGCCGCTTGCAGGATTGACAAGACTGCGCTCCGTTGACGAGTAACGTCCATGAGCGCTCTCGGGATTCGGGGAACTCGAGAGATATCTCTCGCTGCCCGGTCCACCGATACCGCTCGAGTAACGATCGTGATGAACACCCGAGCCGGCGTCCTGTCTGTGATGGTAACGTCCCGTGGTGTCGTGACTCGGCGAATCATTGTACTTGTCGTTTCCCTTGCCGCCGGCCGCGAATCTCTCCGGTACCGGAGCGTGTATCGGCGACGACGACATGAGTCTGTCGCTCGATATCGAGTACCTCGAGGACACGGTGCTCGACGCCGAGTCTTTGAGTCCCGAGGAGAGTTGGAAAATACCGCAACGATTCGTTTCGCTGTCCCGGGACTGCAGAGCGCCAAGAACCGGCGATGCGGATGCGAGCAGACGCTCGGTCGAGGATGAGCCGTATCTCTGATGTTGTTGTTGCTGCTGTTGCTGTTGTTCCTTGGCATCGTGCAGAGACGATTGAGCGACCAAAGCCCTGTCAGAAGACATAGCGGAATATCTGATTTCCTTGCCCATCGGCATCGGCGAGGCGGGCGCTGTGACGTACCGATCTCTCGTGTTCGGTGAGCCTGGCTGGAGAATCCTGTCGCCAGCAGAAGAAGAGTAACAAGCACCGGTGAGACTCTGCGAGGATGCGTACTTCTCGCTCGGGCTTGGTGAGAGCGGTGGCGGCGGCACGAACCTATCGCTCGCCGGTGCCGGCGACGGTGGCGATGGAAAGGTGTCCGGTGAGAATGCACTGTTGCTGCACGACATGCCGACCGCAGGACTGACAATTCCCATGCTCGAGGCGACGATGATCGAGGAGTTTGCATACTCGCTCGCACCGACGATCTTCGTACCGTTGACGCTAGAGCCACCGGTCGTGGCGATGGCGCCGCCTCGGTCGTCGCTGGATGACGATGACGGGCGCAAATGATTGTACGAACTTTTCTCGGTGGTATCGTTGCCGATTTGCTGGAACCTATCGGTAGGCTGAAGCGACAGCCTCTGATCGACGGAGAGCGAACTCGCCTCGGTGTAACGTGAGTAACGGTCGGCGAGGGAGGCTCCGGATTGGCCGGCACTCGATCGGCCGTTACCGATCGAGGACGTACCGTATCCGTGATGACCGATCTGGAGGGACGATGAGGATGACTGAAGGAATCTCTGATCCTGACTCGATCCAACAACGTATCTGCCAGTATCGGTGGTATTTGATTGCATCGCTCGGGCTGACGGCGAAGAATCGGAATACTTCTGAACGAGATCATCGGCGCTGTTGACGTAGTGCTGCTGATGCTGATGCTGATGTTTCTCGGTACTCGATTTCTCGTATCTTTCGAGGGACATCCGTGCGCCATATTCGCTGATACCTTCGCTCGGTTGGATCCTCTCGGCGATTTGGTAACGGTCCTGGTGACTCGCGATCGAGGAAACACCGCAACCGATGTGAGACGTTGAGGGAGATGAGGATGAGGACGCTGCTCGCTGGGTTGACTGCTGCTGCTGCTGCTTGTGATAGCAGTCCGTCGTGACGAGACCACTCGGCACGCCGCTGATACTGATCGAAGCAACGGTACTCTCGGCGAGATTGTGCTGTTGCTGTGCTGCGGCTGCGGATGATGATGACGACGACGATGACGATGACGCGGGCAACGGTGATCCTGTCGCCGGGGTCTGTCCGTACTGCGATGTGGGATGCTGGTGCAACAGGAGACGTTCTCTTCGGCCATAGTCGTCGTCTGTCGGCATCCTGGTGGCCCGTGGCCCGCTGTCAGGACATCTGAAACAGCAACAAAAGGAGCGCTCGCGTTAGCAAAAATTTCTTTCGCTAGGTACGAGATTTTCGAGAATTTGTATGTGGTTGTTATTAGGATTGCGAACTTTAGATATCTACTTCTATTTAATTATCTTGATAGTATATTAAATCTTCCTTTCTCTTGATTATATAGCTCCATAATTATTTCAATTCGACAAGCATTTCAATTCGATAAGCAAAAAATGTAAAAAAAAAAACGCTTTTTCATCATTATCATCGCGTCAATGTCAGGGAATACAGCTCAGACAAATTTGACACAAATATATGCAATCGTAGCGTGCTGTGTAGAGAACGCATTGTTTAATCCAGATTAAATTTTACCGACAAAACGAACGAAGCCACACGTGAGAGTGACCCGTATGACCTCATTAAGCTCACAAAGCCCTCGAGAATGTGGTACAAACAAGAATGTGTGCGCACGAAATATTAAAAACGGAATTGCACTCTTGATTTGCGACGTTTCATCTCGGCTTTGCTTTAAACGAAGACTGTTTGCCAGCCAAATGGAGTTTGAATGAGATGTCATAATTGTAATTCCTTAGGTGTCGTAATCGCTGAAAAGAAAATTATACAAATTTCAACTTTTAGCATGCAACATTTTTATTTGATCCAGCGATAAATAATAATAATATTAATAATAATAGTAACAACAGTAATAATATTAATATTAATAATAACAATAATAATATTAATAATAATATAATAATAACGATAATCATAATTTTGTGCAATTCACTTTTTAAAAAATGCGCACCAGAAAATTGACGATTAATTTTAAAGTTGAACTCGTTCGCGAGTAAGTCAGTCAGCAATTCGGCAATTCCGGTGCGAGTAAATCGACGAAAATCAATCAAATCGATTTCCGGATTGCAGGCAACAGAATTTATCTTTCAATGTATCGAAACGACGATTCTTCGAGTTGGAGAATATTTCCACAGACTACTGCTGTTTACACGACGCAAAAAATTTGTCATTCTCGTTCAGCAACTGAGCAGCAGCATCCACGGCAGTAATATACAGTGACTCTTCGAGATTTCCGTAGACAGCTGATTATTTTCCCGCAATGATCGTACGATACCGTCGGCATATCAGAATTTTCATCATCGTTGCATAATTCAACTTGTAAAAATGTGTTTTTTTTTCAAAACTGTTTATCGATATATACGAAAACAAAATCGTAGACTCCAATGTTTGAATTATATTTGGGCAAAAAAGTTAGCATCAGAGGACTCAGGGACTGCTGCGTAACACGTAACAAGTGTTGTTCGACGGCCTGTCGAGATACGTAAACTGAGTCACAAAAACAAGAAACTGAAAACAAGAAACGAGATTGAGTAACAAAATAAAAATTTTAGTACTTCCGTAACTTGAAAACAACAAGTCAAAAAAGTATTGATTTAGACAAACGAGAGATAGAGATAAAGAAGCCAAAGCATTCGTGTGGCGTTTGACTTGCAATTCGCGTCAGAGTCCATCTGATTCAACAAGATTATAGAGGGCACGATGTTTGCTCGTCAAATCGAGCAAGCTTCCGTGGGCTTATATAATGGCTCCCCGCAATTGACTCTTAATCATCCACTAGTCGTCAAACCGAACCGAGCGTGTTCCTCGACTAAGTATATCGCGTTTTCGTATCGGTCTCAGTGTCGTACGAACAGCGCTGGCGCGAACGGACGGAGCGATTCGGTGTATCGTCATTATGACACGTACTGCGGAGACTCGACCCTTGTAATTGAACGGAGCTTCTTCGCCGAGCGTTTGAAAACATTTGTTCAATTTTCTTTTATTTCTTTCTTGGAACAGAGGAGTGCGGATATCTCCCTCGATATAATGAAGGTGAGGATTTTAAAAAAATTCTAAATCGAATTTCGACGAGACAGTGCAAGGCCATGCAAATGCACCGATTTATTTGGAGTAGCGATGGTAGTGGTAGTTAGAAAAATCAGCAAATTTGCGCATTTGATTCTTGAAATATAATATTTTGTAGATATACATGTAACGATGTTTGCCGTTCCATTGTTCCCTCTAGGTTTATTCGATTGTCAGAATCATTCTCTAGTTGCAAAAAAATCGATGCGATTTTCTTCTGCCTTGGCTATCATTGCCAAGTTTCAGACTTTTGGTATTGAATTTGGTTAAAATATATCCATTTGCTGTATGTCTTCTATATATAAAATGTTTATTTTTATTAAAAATTTCGTATTGATTCGTATCGAATACCTTCTGATATTTTACTCCGAAAGCAGAAAAATAAAATTATAAAGTAATTGTGAAAGATTATTAAAACATCGTGATAAAAGTTCATGTTCGGTCCACAGACAGACTTACACCCAAGCAGCCAACGGAAAGTCATTGTTTCATTACAGCGTTTCCTTCGTTATCTTATACGGTTGCTTCAACGAGATAAAAATGAAGCGTAGGTTGTAAAAATTCTTCATCGAGTGAAATATGGTTCTAGTCGCAGGTCTACTGAACCAAAGTATCAAATAAGTGATTTTCACAGAGCAAGTGTGTTTTAAGAGCGTTTCGTTGAGAAAAATACCCGATCCTACACAGGTTTCGTATTTAAAAAATTGCGTAGACAAAACAAACTTATCATTCGTACCGTTTCGATGAAAAAAAATTCTCACCGTGTTTCTAATCGACTGCGTATTCAGCCATGATTTACTTATCAATGCGCCATAATACTAGATAACATGAAAAGTGACACGAAGGGAATGCGACCTGTCAGATAGTTTTTTACATTATTTAATTTGATTTTTGATTTTGAAGTACTACTTAGTACTTTCGAATATCATTTTCATCGAAATCATCGAAATCGTCGGATGATAGTACGTTCCTTGTACCTAAATGCATCTAATCGCAAAATACAAATAGGGTTGAACAAAAGCGATACCGGGATGCTTTTTCAATAAGAAACTATGCCTAAAAAAATCAACGGGAAATGTAGATAGCGATTATTGCATGAAATTCAGAAACTTATGTCTAAATCGCGCGTAGTTTAACCCCACCGATAGCACGACATGCGACGAGATAGTGACGATTTGTGATTGCGTTATCAATTTATTGTTTCTTCGCGGGAGCCACGTTACGACAAATCAATCAAAATCCCTGCTCAAACATATGCACGAGCCTCGCGCCAGATTTGCACATGATGACTATTCAGCAGAAAAACGCATCTCCCAACAAAAAAACAATCTTTTTCCCTCTATAGCTCGGGATAATTTATTATCGAGAAGAAAAAGAAAAAGAAAAGAATTTTTCTTTACAGACTGACACATAAATCCAACGACCTCTCGACTGGCGCGGCATCAAAGATCGTCGCTGTGCGAAGGCTTGTGCAATAATCATTGAAATCGATCGACGGCTAAATTTGTTCAAATGGCGTCAGCAGTCCTAGAGGTATCGAAGCCAACGAAACGTCCAATCGTTTGGCCGCAGTGGCTCGCGGCAGCTGACAGTAAGTCTTAATTTCATCATCATTCGGCATCAAACAATTTGATCGTCATAAAAGTAGTCGTCTCGACGGGAACACTCTGGCTCGGCATCGTCTAATGTAATCACGGACCACTCGTGTCTATAAAGTAATATTTAAACGACCTAGGGACTCTACGAAAGTGATGTTTTTCGTTGCCTCGAATGCTATTCATTGGAATTACTTCTAAGGATTCTCTGTAAGGATCCGTCACTCGTTTCTTCGCTTTTTTCGAATACCGCTGTCGGTAAGAAAAGCTCTAATAAATTTGTTTTACGGTTGCTGTCATTTTACGGTCAAATTAAGGTAGTATGAGCGTATAGACTGACACCACGTAAGATTCAGAGAGAATTGAGAGAAAATTGCGAACACTTCTCGATGGGATGATAATCTGAAAAAATTAACCATACGGAAGATGTTGAAAAGATTGATTTTGCATAATAGTAATTTCAAAATGTTATTGACAAATTAATGACGAAGAAATAGTTTAATAAATCCTTCGGAACTATAACTTTTTATGCAAATGATTAGTTAACTTTCACAGGTGAAGAATCCTCCTCAACATTTGCAAATTTTCAGTCTTCCTACTGTCGATCGTCGTGGGTATGGTCTCAGGATGGACGTCACCGTACCTGGCGAAGTTCGCCTCCCCCGATGCGGAAGTGCCAGTGACGAACGAGGAAGCATCTTGGATAGCCTCGATAGTCGGTATCGGCAGGATCTTCGGTGCGATGTTGGGAGTCGTTACCGTCGACAAGATAGGCAGCAAGAGCTCGGTAACGTTTTCCGGCGTGCCATTAGCCATAGGCTGGATATGCCTGTTGTTGTCTAATTCCGTAAGCTGGATGTACGTTTCGCGAATGGTAAGCGGAATAGGCTTGGGCATGTATTACAGCACATTTCCGCTGTACATCGGTGAAATATCATCGCCCCGAATACGCGGCGGTCTTTCGAGTCTGATAACATTGGGTCTACCGTCGGGTACCGTTTTGGGCAACGTCGTCGGAGCTTACACGTCGATATGGGTCTTCTCATGCGCAGCCCTCGTGCCGAATCTCATGTTCGTCACACTCTTCTGGTTCAAACCCGCATCGGCACACTATCTGGTAATCCGGGGACGCATCGACGAAGCCAAGAGATCGCTCGAATGGTACAACAGGGGAGTCGACGTTACCGACGAACTCGAGACGATCAAACAATTCACCGCCTTCAAGAGTACCGACACCTACGGGGACAAGTTTCGCGAGATGCTGACTCCGTTAAATCGCAAGTCGATCATGCTCGTCAGCATCGTTTATATCCTTGTTCAACTTAGCGGACTGTGGACCATGTCGTTTTACATGGAGATCATACTTAAGAACGCCGGTGTAACGGTCGTCTCGCCACACATCGTCGTGATCGTGATCGGCGTTCTCGGTATCTTTGCCGGTTGGGTGACAACATACATGAACGACGCTTACGGAAGAACGATCATGCTGGCCATATCGGCAACCGGCGTGGCAGTGGCGTTTCTCGCTCTGGGAATAAACTATCAGCTTCTCGATTTGGGATTCGATTCTGCCGAAACCGCCATGCAGTGGCTGCCGATCGCCGCGATAATCTGCTTTCAGATGTCACTCTCCGTCGGTATCTTGCCGGTGCCGAGTACACTTCTGGGAGAATTTTTTCCACCCAACATAAAGAGCCTCGCGACCTGTTTCGTTAACATGACATCGGCGGCGTTCGCGTTCTTCACGAGCAAAACATACCAACCGTTGGTCGATTTGTTGACGGAAAAATATGTATTTTGGATCTACTCAGCTCTGATGATGGGCTTGACGATCTACAGTCTGGCTGTCCTGCCGGAAACCAAGGGCAAGTCACTGCCGGAGATCCAGGTCATGCTCGCCAAGAGGAAGGAGCCGGTGGATTGGGTCAAGGACGATGGTAAAATTCAGAAGAACGGCAAAATGCCTTGTTGAGCTTACCAGCGGAGAGTGAAAACTTGGCTGGATCGTCAATGTTTTTTTCATTAAAAATGGGAGGTTGCATTCCTAGAAAGACTGTACAGTATTGTTTATGATGAGATAAATGCATTCGCGTTTTTTTTTTTATTCATTTCTTACATTTCGCTAGTAGTAAGGGCAATGGTGTGATCAGATCTAGAAATAAATTTGGAAAATCAGTTTACCGATAATCTATACGAATTGTAAAATAACATTTTTTTCTTCCGCAATAACATAAAAAAAAAAGAAAAGAGCAAGAACAATATCGAACGACTCGACGATGCGATTGGAACAAAGCGCGACTGCATAAATTTTCAATTAATTTACATCGTGCAACGTTGTTCATTGCCTACCGCAAAATTTACCTACTACCATGTACAGAAGGCAGGGCGAAAAAAAGTTCAACATTTTTAGCGAATAGTAATCAGCATTTCAAGGAAACAACTTTTATCGCTCTACCGCGTGAGAAAAAAAAAAGTAGTTATCGTTCACGCGGAGCAACAAAGGGGAGAAGGGAAAGATCAAACGTGTCCGTGAGCCACCAGAAACGTAGTGCCAAGATAATTTTATACGACACGGAATAATATTAATTCGTGCGATATTAATTTATTCTATGAGGTCCGCGTCTTTGACAAAATTTACCATCGGGATATATCAAAGGAGCAACGAATAATTATCGAACAATTGTTATTCATCGCATTTAACAGTTTACTGGGTCAAACTGTCGCTCGTTTCGGTTGACTTTATGGAACTTGGAAGCTTTCCGAGAGCGGAACATGTATGTGTACACACGAGTTTCCGAACCGACACTCCTGGCACGGTTGTGTTTGTTTGCCGATGCGAAGAATACGACGAGTTTTCCGGAGCGCCGGATGACGTATCTCCCACTAACTCGTCTCGGCGTAGATCACCGCGGAGGAAGCGGCCCCGACAGTACCCCTCCTAGCGGTATCCTCTGCCGCGTGACATCCTTGTCACGTGCACTTCGGGCTCGTCAAGCACCCCGTCGCTTTCCGGATGTGCCCATTTATCAACTCCTGAAGGGAGAACCGAAGAGTTTTCACCGTTATAGCCAACCCGATACCCCGTCTCGGTGCCAAAAAGGCTATTTACTATTTTCCATTTGGCCGAGACAGAATTGCCGATAAAAATTGCCTGTTCGATCATCCCGGAATCCTACCGTGCTTCCAACCGACGCTCAAGTCTCAGACAAGTAGGTGGAAGAGAGGGGATAAAATAATTTTGATTGACGAACGAAGCTTAACCGTGGGTCTGGCCGGCAATTGACGTCTTAGAATCTGGCCAGTCTCGTGCCAGTGCTCGGATGTAACAGCGAGCCGGTCCAAATTCAACCTGGGTGAAGTTCAGGCATTGGGGTTTTGGTCTTTGCGTTTTGGTTTTGTCTCGCGGTAATTTTTCAGGAACCGTTGCTTCAAACGTTGCGATGGAAAAAAAAGAAAAAAAAACTGCTGGAAAAGGTGACGGAGACCATTTCAAAGGGTACGAACTGCAGGTCCACGCGGTCGAGCAGACCTTTAGTCAAATAACTCAGAGAGCGTCACAAAGCGCGGGCTCGATACACGAACTTTTACGCTTTTTTTTCTTTTACTTCCTCTTCTGCCCCCGAGTAACCTCGTTGCGTCGTTGCAACGAAACGAGACGAAAATGCAAATTTTGTCCGGATAAAATCAAATCGCCGTTGAGCTACGGAAACCGTAGCAAGAAACGCTAGGCGTTAACATTCATTCGTCCCTCGGAGCTTTGTACCTTTGTCGACTGCATTCGAAACAGTTGGATGAAATCTAATTCTTCGGATGATTACTCAGCTTTGTACGATTTACCGGAGGGGGGATCACCGAGCGAGACAAGGATGAGTCAAACTCCAAACAAACATGGATAGAAAAGTTGTTTCAGGGTAAAGTACATTATCGTGGAATATGCGTTAGCGTTTTTTAGTTTGAAATTTCCTTCTTCTTAGAGAAAGCAAAGCTTTCGGATAAAAATATTGAGATTTTTATCGTACCTAGTTTCCGTCCTTTTGGCGGAAATGAGTTTTGGTCGAAATAAATTTCCGTAAATGCACTTTTAAGAGTGGATGTGACTATTCATTTTGTTCGAAAAAATGTATGGCGTAGTTTTAACTCGGTCAAATTCCGACGTCCCTGCCTACAACTTTACAAAAATGAAGCGTATAATATGTGCAGCAAACGTCCTGTGCGATATAAAGGGTTAATTATCTTACGATCGATTTAATAACGGCGATACATTGACTGACGCGTACATAGGGCGATATTCGGAGGCAAGGTAATAGAGAGACTGCTGTACTTGCCGTCTTCGAGCTTTCTCTGTCACACCCGAAGCGGAACGTGAAGATCATTTCGCTACAACCTTCGGGCTCCCTTTGATCATGACGCGACGAGGGTGATCAGGGACTTTCGATTGAAGTTGCCTTGCACAAACGGGAACAAAATTCATCGCAATACCTATTCGAGACCCTTGCTCTCAAGGTACTTTCTCTACAATTTTTTAAATAAATAGCAATGACTATTGCATTTTACGTCACGACTATCACGATCCAATCGCAATTTTATAAAAAATTCTATGATCGAAGATGACGAAAATAAAAAAAAAAAATCTGAAATGTAGAATATTTATATTTATTGTAAAAAAAAAATTGCGAGGCTCCAAAATGTTTCAACGAAATTAGTAATAATGGTCCTAAACATAAGAATGATATTTTTCAGACATTAATAACAGGATTAGCATTTTTTTATCTCCGACTTCTTGGTAGATGAATTTTTTCTTTCTACAAGACAAGTACGAGCTATAAATTTAATGATTCGTTTACCGAGTGAAAGTTTCGCTGGCAGGGGCAGCAAGAAGATGAAGACCTTTTTCTCCGTTTCCGGGGTAAAGGAGCCAAAGTTGAAAGGAAAATGCTGTAGGCTATGAGAGCAACGCTAGTACGAGCGGTTTGCCCGAGGCTCGACAAATTGTGATGAACATACAGAGGGACGGAGGTAAAGTGGGATTGATAATAAGACGCGGTCTTGCCGTATACGTGTGCTTGTAGACATGTGTGTATGTGTGTATATCACGGAACGAAGTAGTTTTCAAAACGACTCTGCAGTGTCGGTAGACCGGAATTAATCCGTTCGGAGATTCCAGGTGGATTTTTACGATGACCGCGCTGAGTTCGTTGGCAGGAATCGCTAACCATTTGCCACTACCACAGAAGAGAGACTTTTGGCGCTACTCCAAATTGAATCCATTTGAATTGCCAAGAGGAGACAAGTTTCTCTGCCGAGAGCTCAACGATTTGCGCAACCGGTCATCAGTGATATCGGCAACTGAGAAATCTCAATAGAGGTATTGATTAGAGTTTGGTGTGCTAAGGTCCTTAATGCTAGGAATAAGAATAATTTTTACCCTTCGAAGGCCAGTTACCTGTATGATAGTTATTGTTACGATATAGAGTCGTATGCGCAAATTTAGATTCTAATGGTATTTCATGTTATGTTTATACTTGGGCGTGAACTGCAGTTCGAACCTACTTTCATGCTCATGTACGAACGTGTGTTTAATCTTCACTTAATTTAAATTCAAACTTAGGTTCAAACTTAATTTAAGTTGAAACTTGACTTAATTTCGAACTGAAGTTGGAACCGCGTTATAAACTTAACCCTCGCACAGCTAACGATGTTTTGAGCCATCGTTAAAGCTAACGATGGGTCGTTCGTTTCTTTCCCTAATTTCACAATGTTAAAACTTTAGAAAAAATCTGAAAAAATTCATGAGCCTACTTTGCACCCTTAACTAAATAATAATAACTTGTCCCATTTCTCCCCCGCCCCCCAGTTCCAAATTTTTACCTGCAAGGGTCTACAAGAAATCATAATGAATAATTGTGACCCGGACGAAAATGACCGATCGTTAGCGTTTGAGGGTTAATTTTGAACTGTCGAATCATCATTCGGCCCGAACAGCTTTTTAAGAACTTTGTCCAACCCTATCTTCCAGCTAAAGTATAATATTTAACCCCGAATAGGTACAGCATCTGTGCGACACTTTTCTGACACGGATAGATGGCAAAAATGGTGTATGCAATTTTTTGCATCAACCCCCCCTCTCAATGTCTCAAGGTCTACTCACCGTACCACAAACAATTTTTTTTTCTGTTGACTCCGGTACACGACAGAATAGAGAGCATGACATAAATAACCATAGAAAAAGCAAATGAAAAATAAAAGTTTAACGATAGCATAAAGAGTTCAGGTTCAATCTTTTACAAGCGCCTTGGCGAGTTCTCTTTGTCGCCGCACAGTTAGCCGAGTGAAAAATAGCGAAAGCCTTCTCGGGTCTGCAACGAGGTCGTAACAAAATCGATCATGAAAAGGCACAAAGAGTTTGCCGCACACCGAACGGGAAGGGGAAGAAAGAGAGGGATGGAGCGCAAGGCGATGTCTCGCTGTTGAGATGGAGCCGACGTCGTTGCTAGGGTTGTTTTCGAAGCGCACACACGGAGAAACCGAACGACGGGAGAACAAGCCTCCTCGCGCCTTCTCTACGAACTGCATAGAAACGCAACTTGGCGATAACCTGCTCTTTCCCTCTCGCTAGGTCGTTTCAGCTCGTTCTCTTTAGTCGTTCTCTCTTGCTTGCAGGTATATACGCTCCATTGCAGGGATACGAAAGGGATGGAAACCCTTGACAAACAATCGTAAGGACTCGAGAGGGGGAGGGGGAAATGCAGCGTAGGGGAGAACGGGGCAAATTGGGACAGTGGGGCAAAACGGGATAGTGAAGGCAAAACTCAGTTTTACAATAATTGTTGGATGCCCCTTTGTGTCCCAAGGATACATCTGGATTTTCAATCCCGTTTTGCCCCACGGACCACCATCATCACCATCCAAAAGTTATTGGAAAATTGCGTTTGGTCTCATCCCGTTTTGCCCCGCTGTGCCATTTCGCCCCGCTCTCCCCTATATCGCGACGTTGAATACCCGGAGGCACCCCCGTATCAAGTATACGTACGCTTTCCTTGTGAGAACGACGCCAGAAACGTGTACCCCTTTACGCGTGGTTTTCCATCCCCGAAGTAGGGTATTAACGTTACCGCTATTACGCTCTGCTCAACCTCACGTCTGGAGTGTTAACTTTAAGAAACTTCGATCTTGATCTTATTTTCCTCCTTTGCGCTGTTTGTGGCAGTTTTCTTTTTTTTTCTCTCTACTGCATGTATTCTGTCAGTTTTATGTTTTATAATTTTACTTCTCTAAGTGAAAAATGGAACCAATCCGACAATTTTTTATAGTCGAACGTGGGAATTTTTCGAAATGATCAGAACACATTAAAGAACCACTAATCGTGGAGAAGTACCGAACAAATTTTTTATGACCGCGAAAAAAAATAAAATGACATTTTTCGTACTTATTTCTAAATCATAAGCTTGTTTATAGAATTATATGACAATTTTATTGCAACATGGATTAACATTTCTTTTTGAATAGATTTTTTAAAAGTTTATCCACTTTTACGCGGAGTATTTATTGTATTTATTTAAAGATGCAGACAGGGGGGTTATTTTTTAAAGTGTGGCTCGATAGCCAAATCTAAAATAGACGAGGATTGGGGCTGGCGAAAGTCTCGTCGGCGTGGCTTCTGGTAAGGTGTGGAAAGCGCCGATATTGCCCGCAGGCAAGCTTTCCGGCGGAGACAAGCCCACCGAGCTTTATCAACTTCCTCTCGTCGCCTGCGAAAGCCCGTACTCTCCAGCGTCGAGCAGAGAGCCCCTTCTGTTCTGCTGGTGGGTCTATCGCGAGCGACCCCTCCACCCGAATCTCCGCCACACGGGTGGTCCAAGGCTCATGCCAAAATCCGATAGCTCTCTCTCTCAGTCCAATCCCACATATCTGCACCTCCACTCGAGGCTACTCAATATATTGGGGGATATATCGCTGTCACACGGAGGAGCGCTCAATCAGATACCGAAAAATTGGTATTTTCGCAAAAAAAAAAAAAAAAAAAAGGAAAATTGCGGTCCCGTTGAGTTTTATGCCAAAGCAGATGGTGGATTCGTATTCAGCGCGAAAAAAGCACCGAAGTATGTATACTATAAAAGTTTTTATTTCGGCACATTTGGACACGTTTCGTTTTAGACTGTAGTTTAAATCTCTCAGGAACCTGCTTGCCGTGGATTAGTACTAAGAAAGAGACAAAGTAAGTTGCACAAGTCTTCCTTGTTTTCGTTTTTAAAAAATCACGATTTTTTAAAAACGAAAACGTAGCTCCCTTTACGAGGAAGCAAAATGGCCATGATTGTTTGATATCCGGTATTTTTTTCCACCTTTACTTTATTAAACCGTTTCACTGAACCGCTGGATGAAGCTTAATATTTGATGATAAATACACTCCGGGGACTATTAGCTCCGGTCAATTTTTAACATGAAAATGGAAGCTTTTATATCCCCTTCTGAGTTAACACGGACGTGTGGGTGGGTTGGGGCTGATGCTCGAACGAGAGTAAAGTCGCGAGGATAAACGAACAAAGTTTCCTTTCAGAAATGCCGTTCGGAGGGTGGCGGAAGGAGTGGGGCGAGGTACGAGTGAGACGAACGTTGCGAAAGATGGAGAGCGAGGGTGGATCGCGAGGGTTGATGGAACTAACGATGGCAGGGGGAGGGAATGAGACCTATTCGCGTCTTCGCTCTTCTCGGCCTCGGAGGGAAAAGGAAGAACGCGCGTTTTAGAGCCAGCTACCCCCCAACTACAATGCTCTCGCCGTTCTTCCCTCGTTGTAGCACAAAAGCCTCCGCGCGCAAGACGCAAGTAATACGCGGAGGACTCGGAGACCTTTCCAAGTTTAAGCCTGCAGCAGTCGCAGCGGCACACAGAAGTAAAGCTTTATGTCCATACACCGTATAGAGTACGGCGGGAGGGGGAGAATAAAGTGCGATGTCGTTCGGCTATTTCCGGACTCGGAGAGTTTTCTCTCGTCTCTTCTCGCCGGTCTGTATGGAGAAGAGTCTGGCGCATTTTATCGTCGGTGATATAACAACGATGGATGAAGAAAGGGCCGAGAGAGACGAGAGCAACTCCAAGGGCGGACTGCTCGAGAATGTCTCGCAAAGTTCGCTGGGATAATCTTTGCAGAGGAGAGTTTCTCGAATGACATTCAAAAATTGAAAGCTTGATCTATTCTCTTATGCCTTATATGGGACCATTTATTTTTTGTACTTCAGTTCATAATCAACGAGTTTTAAAAATACCTGATAGGGAGTTTTGATACCAAACTTGAAAGGAGAAGAGATTGCTTTTATTTGATTTCGTTAAATTTAGATACTGGGATAAGAGTGGTAAATATGGTTCAGACTTATTAGTACTGCAACCGAAGGTGTACGGAGCAGGTCGAATTTACCACTTTCATCCTGTATAGCGATAAATTCGTCATTAAAGAAATTATAACTGTGGCATCGATGTGGGTGTCTGGAAAAAATGAACATATTTATAATTGTATAATGAATGTATCTTCAGTGTGAACCAACAATATTATTTTTTTATTATTATTATAAAAATTCGAAACTTAAAATTTGTTTACTCAATTTTCTGTCGGTATTTTATTTTTTATATTTTTTTTTGTGTCATCGAAACTTTTGTTTACAACGATACTACGAACATGTTGTAAAAATTTCAAAGCGATCTGAACTTTCGTACAAAAGTTAGAACTTACACAAGGTTCAAAAAAGTGGATCGTGGAAAAACGGCTGTGACTAATAAATTCAAAATTAATTTGATTCCCTAGCAGACATTTCAGAGCGATGTACCGTTAGATAGTCGGGCAACAGTCATGGCTGTATTACGAAAAATATGACCCTATATCTCAAGGTTTTCGGATGATATTATCCGTGGACTAATACGAACTAACAGCTCGGAGGATCTTCGGCTAGTGGAATTATTATTAGCCGCCGATGTGGCAGATTTTATAGGTGTTCGTCGGAGAAACGAGCATCAGACTGTGCTTCCCGTTCCCCAGCACCATGGCCAATGGACCGCAGCAGTCCCTGTGGCGCAATAACGACTCGATAAAAGCGAAATGAGGTTTGCATCGGGTATCGCGTAAATTTCCTCGTAAAAGGATAGCGGACGCGTCTGGCCACCGCGAAACGAGTAAAATCTCCGGCGTTCCCGTCGCATTCTCGTGTCGCGTTCCCAGCTATGATATCGCGGAAAGTGCGCGGCCCAGAGGAAACGGTAAAAGCGAATTTTCTTGCTACTACTGCTCCCGCTGCTGAAGCTTCTCGCTGATGGCCCGCTGTGCACAACGGGCGGTGGTTTCGTATAAGCGCGAGATGTAACGCGGAAAATGATGGCGAGAAAAGCCTGAAAATGCGCTGCCTTATTGCATCTTACATTATTCCACAGAAAATCGCGACTCCGAGAGCGATTTCGAAAATACACGAAGTAATGTGCAGTTGACTGGGAGGCGGTCGGGATTGACGCGTAGGGGTGTACCGGGCGAAACGGGAGGCTGAGACATGAATGTTTAGGGTAAAAGCGGTGAATATGGGCGGACATAGTAAGATGGGCCAGTGCGCGCGCGTTCACGCCAATGAGAATTTAAAAAATGTTTAACTTCGTTCGCTTAAAAAGACGAAAACCAATATTCGAAATTAATCGACCATCTACGATCAAGCGTCCGACATTGTAAATTCTCGTTCCCTGAATGGAAAATCCCTGAGCTCTAGTCTCCATTGGTATTCGCGAAAGCAGGGTATATTCGGCAGGTCGTTAGGCCGTGTAATAGCACAAGCATCGTGGGACACGCGAACGTTAACGGAAGAGGGTACATAGAAACGACATCGCGTATCCTCGGGAATCGCCCTCGGGGATTCCCCGTTACTACACCGTGCAGAAGGCCCCTGAAGTCGGCCATTGTTATTCAGAATTACTGGAACGCTGAGGCGGATTGTCGTCTTGGTGATCGTCAACGTTGTCAAGTAGCCCTTTCAATATCTCCCCGAGGAGCTCTGCCCGACTCGAACTCGAACTTCATCCCATTGTTCACCAAGAATATTGTATTACATCCCGGAACTAGGATCGAAAAAACACGCTATATTAAACGGATTAGACACAACTTCGATCTGCTCTTTACGCGGAGAGTAATTTTTCTTTGCAATCATTAAATATTATAAGGTAAAAGTGGTAAATATGGACCACCGTTTTTTCTTGGCTTTTACCCTGTTAACTCTAGTTTTTCCATGTTATCCTCTGTGAGTGCGCTAGTGCATGGAACCGTCCGAAGTGAATAAAAAGAAAACAAAACAATGTATATGAGAGATACTGCAGACAGTTCGATATTTTAATTGGCCGGGTTAATATACATTATCGATGTTCAAATCGCCATTCTTAATTTTCATCGGCTAAATTATTCACGAAGCGCTCGCCTCGATTTTCGGGAATATATTATAATCAATAAAGTCTCTTCATTGGTATCTATATTGAAGTACCAGACTACGCAATCAAATTATTCGTATTTCATCTACGGTGAGAAATATATTAATAACTTTACCGCGCGTCTGGTTAAATGATGAAACGTATTCGACGTGTCACTGGGTTGTCAATTATATAGATATCAATTTTCATATGGAGTTTGAAAAAAAAAATTTATCCACGTCGCGACTAATTTATTAAAAACGTATCGTATAAAAGTTTATCGCTCGATGAGGTTGCATGGTTATTTTTGGTAGAAATTTCCGAGCAATATATCGGAGCCTGATAAAGCCTGTTCAGAACCTTATCAGATCCGGATTCAACGCTCCAAAATTTTCACCGGGGATGCTGCGGACGACTTATCCATTGCAGAAACTTCCACGATCATGAGTATGCTAAGTTCTGGCTTGAGAGACTAAATTACCAAAACGCTCGAGCTGACAGTTCGCTGAAGTGATCAGAATAGCATACTTGGAACCATTAACGTCTACAACTTCCGACAATCGATCCCGCTAAACGGAACTTCATCGAGCTTCGTATATGGAATTTCATATAGCGAGTCCATAACTTCTCGAAGTACTTTGTCATGCAACTGTGTGGTTCATTGTTCATCGGTTTTAACTCGACGGAATACCCGCCCGCCCTCCACCCCCCCCCCCTTCCTCAATAGGAATAAAAAATATATTTGGTGTTTTTATGTTTGCGATATGGTAAACACATAGATTGGTGTAGGGTAAAAGTGGTGAATATGGTCCGGTCTGTGATCATTGATTCACAGGCTAATCGAGATGCGTATATTTGTTTCTCCTATATTGGAAAAAATATATTCATTTTTTTTCCTCATCCTCAGCTTATCATTGAATTCCAGTTGTAAATTACAGTAATCCTATAATAATTTTTGTGTTCCTAGAAAAAACGTTCGCGATAATGGAAAACGAAACATTTTTATTCTCCTAAAAAGAAAACTCTCATGTGCTTTGACTGCTCCAACTAATATTTTCGTTGTCCAAAATATTTATTTATTCTCGAAGTCCTTAACTTGCCGTTAACTTTCCCGACAATTAAAGCCGCCGCGCCGAATTTTAACTTGTATATCGAAAATTACAAAAACCTTCGAATTAAATTCATTTTCTCAACTCGATCCTCGTGAAATCCTCCACACTCGAGATTCTATCGATATCTCAAAATCGCAGCGGACTTATACATCGGTCTGTCACTATCATCCGGAAGTACGTTAATTATAATAGCATACTTATTGTCGTAGTCTCACTCGGATTTCGGGTGAATGGCTCGGAACGACCGAGGAAAGGAATAAGAAGGTGGAATGGGGGGAACGAGGATCTCAAGACAGCACCACTTTCCGGAAGCTTCCTCGGAGTAATTAGCCAACCCTCTGGAGCAGGCTTCGGATCTTTCGCTCACTCGCACGCTTGGTGCTCCACGGAGCTAGTCAGCCGGACGGGGAATGGAATAAGGGGTGCGAGGCTTTCCTGCGCACCACCGACTCTTCGAAGAAGCCGCATCAGGGCGAGAAGCTAAGTCTCACGAGAACGTTATTAAGATAACGGTGAAGATATAGCACACACATCTATATTGGAAGCTGGAGCTAGAGAGCACTTCACCCATCAAGTTTCAGCTGTGCTATCCTTTCCATTCGTTCACATTCTATCTACATATCTACCTCCTTCGTCGCTCCGATCGCCCCGTTTCCGACCTCACGGAACACTAACGTAATACTCTACGTAATAAGTATTAGAACTATCTTTCAAAGTCCCCTACAATTAACACGATTACCTTAATTTTCATCCATGCAATAAATATAAAAGTAAATGCTTTTCACATGCAAATTCGTGCACATTTTATACCGTTGACAATTTTGAAAGAAAAATTACCTTTAAGTTAAACAAACGTTGGATGATGTTTTAAAAGTATGATTGCGGTTTAAAAAAAGTTGATAATTACTGAAAGTCACACTCGAGCTATTAAGGAGCTCAAGATCAAACTAATCAAACTTAAGATCAAACTCAAGATCAAACTTAAGATCAAACTAAAGATCAAACTAAAGATCAAACTAAAGATCAAACTTAAGCAGGATATAAACTTAGGAACTGAAGTCCAAACTTAAGATGAATTCCAAGCACGTAATACATTTCGATATGCACAGCAATTTTCAGTTCAAATTTGCGTCCAAAAATGCCAGTTTTAGTTAAGATGATTGTCCGTAGCGAAAATGATTGTCTGTAATGCCGATAAATGGATTGCAATATCAGCGTCTCGAGGACCCAATTTGCGCAGAATCTGGCACGTCTCGTGATAAAAAAAAAAAAAAATGATTCTCCGTACAATATCTTGGAACACTAGCATCGAATCGAGTGCGATGCCGAGCGTGCGACCTTCGCTACTTTATCACATTGACATTCCCAAGGACGTCGAGTGCAGCAGGTGCAACGAGACGCGACGCGTGCCCGACTCGAAAGGAGAGGAGTTACGGGATAACGTCAGAGACGGAGGAAAATACAAGGCAGCATGCCAACTGGGACAAACAGCCGCAGAGAATGTATGTTGACGTATATACATACGTATATTTGCTCGTCGAAAGAGAAAGAGAGAGAAACGGCGCTGGATGAATTTTCCAGAAAGATTTCTTCTTCTTTTATTCGGAAGGCACGGTCGTGTTCAGTTGTTTTTTTTCGGAATTCCAATTCCGTCGGTGCAAACTCGTTGCATGCAGGATGCGGAAAACTATCGCATTTTTCACCGACGGATGCCTCGATACTAAATCGATTCTCATAAATTTTGATAAAAGTCGTTTTTATTGCGACCCTTTCTCGCGAATTAACCCTACGAAGCACAGTGGTATATTTCCCGATAGAGTACTCTATCTCTTACACTGCTCAATAAAACGTTACCAAATTTTTACGATATCCTGAGAAGATTGGTACATCTGTTTTTCCAAAAGTGGCTCAAAAAGTGAAAATTCGTTGTTCAATCGATTTTTTTTGTTTCAAGGCTATATTCCACGTATTTTTTCCCGCTGATCACGAATATAACACCTATTTTACTCCCAATCCAATATTTTCCATTTGAATTCCAAAAATACGATTTTTCGTGCATAAAATCGAGAATATATATATATATATATTTGTTCCTTTTCATTATATCGTTTCATTATATTGAATTATATATATGTATATTTGTCCACCGTCCATTCAAAGTCGTTCTCTAGCTCCGCCGTAGAATTTCTTGTTTGACTTATCCCTTTTATTTCGTGCTCGCTGTGTAATTGAATGCAGTATGGCCTCAGTTTCTCCTGCCTATTCGCCTACTACTAGGTTTTCGAGCCGACATTTACTTCTCCCGGGGTGAAACGAGGATATCAAATAAAGTACTCGGATCCAACCCTCGAGGCGGGCAAGAGCAACGCCGGCGTCGCCCAATTCTGCGAGAAGGCCGTTCAACCCACCCGCAGAGCGAAAGCGGGCTACATGGATGTACGGAGGATGAAAGGACGATTTAGCGCTGACAGCACGGATAATACTTTTTCTCTGCAAAAAAAAAAATAAGAGAAAAAACTTCCGACGATCCCGTCATCCGCTACAACGAAAAATGCCTCGAAGCAAAATTAAAAACGTTGGATCCAATCGTTTGTCCCTTCACTCCTGGGCTCTACTATTGATAAATATCCGATTCTGTAACGCAAAGCTGCAAAAAATTGTCATTTAATTTTCTCATCTCTCGTGTCAGGGCGATGTGAAATTCGACGATTAACTCGTTCGCTCTCAACTCTTTTGAGCTTTGTACAAAATTGAATAAAAAATTGTTTTTCTCATTTCCGCTATTCGTCAGAATTGTCACCCCCATTTTTAGCCGCAATTTATAACTCCGTATACGGTAAAACCTCGATTATCCGCACCCGCCGGGACCAGGCCTAGTTCGGATAATCGAGATGCATTTTCTTTACGGGATCATAATACGTATATTTATATTTTTCTGAGTCTTGTTTCTAATTGTCTCGCTGGGCCGTTTGCCCGCCGTGGCATCTACGTAACTCAATCGATTTTGTAATTACAAAGCTTGCTTCAAACTTTTAATCAACCTGAAAGTGTATGCGCTAATTAGCGTAACTACGAGGCTAGGTGTGTACCCTCCGGGTTGGTTATCTTCCCGATATCTGCATCTGTGCTACCGTGAAATTGATCTTTTTGCTAAGAGGCCAATTCGACCTCCTGTGGTCGGTGGAAATCGAGTCTCGAAACTCTGTGTGGAGCTTTAATGTCCCGTCCTCGTGTGTACAGTGTATTACACAGCGCCCTCCACCTCTCATCCTCGCCGCGGGCGAGTGTTCGATATCCGCAATTGTCCCCGGAGGGATCAGAACCGAAGTCTCGGTTCATTCGCGTCGACCGGCAAAGTCCGACCGTGGATGGTTAGCTCGAAGGGGCTTGCACGGTGAAACCACGAGTGTTCGCAAATGCAGACATGTATCCGGATCTGGGAAGCTGCATCTGCCCGCGCACAAAGGGCTCTGACCCTCCGCGTAACCAGGCAACAGCTTCGCGGCTCTCGAGCACGTTTGTTAATTAACGCTAATTAATTAAGGAGCTTTCGGTATTCGGGGGAGAACTCTACTTCCTTACGCAACAAGCAACTACACTCGGGCTCTCTTCGCGCTGTACACAGTTCCGCGCTTTGGGGAACCGTCGTGGCGAGCCCCTTAAGGGCCGTCAGCGGTGTTTCAGGAAATGCTCGTATAACCCGCGACCATTCACCTCCGCCTCCTCGTCGCCTTTACTTCGACCGGAGCCGACGTTCTCACTACAAGCTACCGGCAAAACCCACAAGGGACGAACTGTACGAGGACGGACTGGCGGTCTCAACAGAGGAGTTTCGAATTCTACAACCCTCCATCCTTTCCCCCGCCCCGTCATTCCGCTGTCCATGTCCACTATGCGCGTGTCTGTCCGAGTGTACTTACGTGTCCCGGTCTGTTTGCTATGGGAAATTGGCAATGAGGTTCTTGAATAGTAAATTCGTTTGAAACTCACATATCTGGAAAGTTTCGGATTATCGGGGGACAGGAGGGTCGTGTTAATACGTTGGACGCCCAGCGTGAATACTCGGCCTCCGCGGAAACATAGCCGTCACTCAGCCATGGGTGACGTGGCTGTTCAGCGTGTTAATGGCGAAACTTGGACGCGACGGTCACAAGAAATTCACCTCATATCCGTGGAAAGGCAGATGCAATATTTTTTTTTTACTTTGAATGTTATCAATTTCTCAAATTCTTTGCATGAAAGCCTCTTTAAAAAAATCCACGGAAACAAAGTTCCCTTTGTGGAGAGACTAAGAAATGTTTATTTTTATTATTAAAAAAAAGACTTATTATTATTATTTTGTTTTAATAGCAAGACACACCCGCCAAGAATGATGGCTGATGGAGTAGGAGGATGTCACACGATGGTAGACAAAGTATGAAGAAGAGCATTGCGACGCAAGCAAAAAGCTTTTTCGGTGTGAGGGTAAACCGACACGTGTACTCGTTCGCGATTGTGTAAACGCGAGAAAGGCCGATAAAGAGTGGGGGAGCAACGGAGAAAAGAGATATTAATGGTGGTCGGTGGTGGGGGGAGGGGAGGTGGGAGCTGGATACAGGAGAGAAAGCCAAGGCGGCACCATTAAAAACTTTGTAACTGAATTCGCGAGGTTGGTTGTGTAAGCTCGTCGCGAAGGAAAAGTCGGAGGTAGGGTCGGGGGCGTCTTGTTCTCTCGTCCCTTTTCATTCGCCGAGTCTGCGAGGGAAGCAGAGATTGCTACGTCATCGACCGGAACTGACGTGGCCGTACGGCGGTACGCCGAACAGAATGGAGTCTCCTGATTGGTTGCCACAATTCCGATACGTTATATTCCGTACGTTCCGCAAATCCGTAATTACCCTTATGCATAAACAGCCAAATTGATTTATCTCGTTTTCCGACATATAAAACGCGCATTCGCTCGTGTCGTGTGTTTTTACAATACGGTATGATTTCATTTTAATGTTTTAATTTTTTATTCAACAACTTCCGACGAGGAAGGAATTCGAGGAATGATAATAATGCATACTCGATGGAGGCGAATTGGAGGCGGGTAGATCATAATTGTTAAACGTTATACGTGCGACTGTACAGCGAAATGGTGAGTTTAGCCCCGTCGCCGCCCCTCCGACGTGTACTGCGAAATAATGCAAAATTCCATGATATTACAGGACAACGAGAAATAAACGATTTTCCAGGAGAGCGTTAACAAGTCTGCGGGCGTGTGTGCGTTGCTATAAGTACTTCCGGATAATTTACCCTGTGTGGAGTGTGACAAACGATGGGGTCGGTCCTAATGGAGCGTAAAATCGGAATTCTGCAGATCGTTGAGAGGGCGGAAACCGCGGGTTTCGAGGGGTATTGTGCGACCGGTACAGGGCCACTGGGTATTACACGCCGATTTTACGTTCGAGCCTACGGTTCGTAGGCATCTGACTTTATTCTCCTGTTTCAAACGCCCATCGAGTAAAGCTGCTCGCAAAATAACAACAATTAAGTACATAAAAAATAAACTACGTACGGAAGACAGATAGGCCGTGCCGTATCCACACACATCTGTGATTGGCTGATGCTCGCATATTGGTGTCCGATCTGGTCTGACCGAATCGTCTGTGTGACGGAAAACGGCAAACATTGTTTTATGTGCAAGCGCACATAAAAGAGAGTTCGCTAGGTCGTGTAATTGCGCAGCATTCTTTTCTTGTTATTTTTCGCTAGCTCGGCCATGCGCGAATAATTGAGAATTAGTGTGAATATATAAAGAACAGAGAGATGTGCTGCGTATACTCATAGAGGCGCGAATGAACAGATAGAGAGTAAGTAAGCTCCTTGACTTGCCGTGAAAAAAACCCGTCGGGGCTTCGGTTAATGAATTCGTTGGCTTAATTTCGACAAATATTATTTAGCAGCCCAAGATAACGGAGATGATATATTTATCTGAAAAAATTTTGGCCGGTCACTTGAGACAAAAGAATTCTCGGGAAGCATTACGTTAAAAGTCTCTCCGGGGAAGCTTTGTCCCGGGAGGGACAGAATAATCAGCGTCTGGGACGGTCTCTGGAATAATAATGACTTGCGATGATTCTTGAGGAGGCGGGGGGGGGGGGGGGGGGGTGTCTATGCGTCTACATGGGGGCTCTTAAGGGATTTAGCGCAATTGTGCCCTGCGGGTAGATCCTCAGGGGACTTAAAATAATTAGCGTCTGGGACGATTTTTGCCGAAGTCCGGACTGCGGGAGTGTGGGGAAAAAGCCCTATGTGGGGGCGGAGGATCTCTTAGGGGACTTACATTCGACTCATCGAGCATGAAGTCGGTGGAAAATATTTTTCCGCACCATGCAGGTGCATCCGTACGTGAAAAACAATGTTATACCTGTACCCACGAGCCGCGAGGAAATTGTTTATTTTTTTTTTCTACACGTCACGTCCGCTGTAAAACCGTACGTGAGCTATGTAAGCGAGTGCAACAGCGAGGCGGGAGAGACGGACGCGGACAACCCCGGCAAATGGGGTTGAACGTGACCGGAAGTCGCGACTGCCGGACCAGCCACGACACCCGCTCTCTGTTGCCATCCCCGTGGCGGGGGAACAAGAGTCGAGCAGTCCCCGTCCTCCTGCGGCTGCACGCCGCGTCCACCGACCAGCCGACCTCGTTGCTTCAGTTAAAAGTACCAAGAATGTGGTACAACATCGCGGTTGCGTATTCGTCGATCTGTCGAAATTTCACAGAATCCCGAAGCGGAGATCTTTACAAAATTATCCTGACCTCCCGGGCAAATTGAACTTTCGTTCCGATAACGGGAATAACCATCAACGGTCTCACTGGCGATCAATTTATTCGGTCTACCATTCGCGAAATCGTACCAATTATTTTTAGCCGTCATTTTGCAATCCGTGAATTTTCGATGAACCGGAGAACTGAAAGTTGTCTGAAAATTTTAGCGTCGGAAATCTTTTCGGCTGAGACTCAAACAGGTCATCGTGTAAATTATGCAATCCACCCGTAACTTCGATTAATCCACTCACTCTGTCAATTATCCCGACAGGGCTAATGTTGAGCAACATTTTTTTCGGACAATGTAATTTCCGGGTAAGAGCACTACCGGGTAAGTTGCATAGGCCATTTCTGAGTGTTCATCCGCCTGTATGGCTTGGAGACGATATACCCCTTCCATTTTGTTACCTGCCTATCAAATAATTCCTGCCCCAAGTTTTTGTACGGTGAGTTGTCTTTTATTCGACCCCCTTAAATCAAAAACACGCGAGAGCCACTTTTTTTGGTGACCCGTTTTGCCTAACGTTCGCCTATATATATCTCACCACAGCAGGAAAATATATTCACCATATTTCAACAAATATACAACAATTTACATTGTTAATATATTAATCTTATATAATATATTCGGAATATATTTTTTTGCGTATAAACGATTTCTGCCCAGATATGGATATATATCCACGGTAATAGAATAGAGTATAGACAGTGGTGGCAATTTCCAAAAGCCCTCATAGTGTCGTTACAGTGAAAGAGGATAATTGCGTTACAATTACGTTCGCACGGTGTATATGTCCGAATCGTTGCCGCTAATGACACATATCCTTCGATTTGGAGCGTCGAGCGGGATAGAATTCTATCCAGTGCAGAGTTACTATATGTATTCGCCTGCTTCTGCATCGAAATCATCGTTCGCTTCGAATTGTCACGCACCGCAGGACGTCCCCATTATTACGATAATGGATAGATCCGTCGTACGATTCGACCGAAGCCACTTTCAAAAGGACAAATTCGCATCTGTGTGCACCACAGTGTGCCAGGCGTGCAATCCTATACTCTGCGTCATTTCAACCCCCTCACCCCCACACATACCCTCCCCCACTCACCGACACACACCCTCCCCCGACCCCCGCCGGGCGATCTCTCATACCTCTTCAGCAATACTGGTCAGCGTCGCTATTATCGCACAGTTCAAATTTTAAGCCTTCGGTCATATATCTTCGATATCCTTTGATCATCGAACAATGACACTGCACTATTAATTTCCACGAATCAAACGGAAATCCTGGCATTTAATGTTGGATGAGCTTCCAGCTCGTTTCAGCACTTTTGCTCGATCGTATTTCCGTAACAAAAATTCAGAGAATTGCGCACGGACGCTGTAAGCGGGATCCAAAAAGCAAGTATATTGCGAAATAAAGGGATAAACATTTATAACGATGCGATACTGTTAAACTTTGTTTAAGGCGGTAAATTTATTTTCACAAATAAAAGTTCATCATATGAAATTCATAGCTCCGCAAATAAAGTTCCTTTGTGGGCGTTTTGAGAAGCCACGTTTTTACATTAAAAAGAAAAGAGATCCGAGCCGAAGCATCGTTGTAACGATGAACAGTGAAGCGATGGACGAACTCGATGATCTCGAGAGCCAAGATTAAATCTTTTTATCCCTCATTAACTAGCCAAAACTTTGGTGACTCTGCGACTGTACAATTATATCTAAATACGAAACTTTTACGACGTGAGAACACTTAATAAATAGGCGACTGATAGGAAGTTGCGACATGCTTTCGTATAAAAGGTAAATGGGGGTGGTCTACAGAGAGCGGGAGGAAGCTGTTGGGATATAAAGCAGCGAGTTTGTTGACGATGTAAAGAGCTGCCGAGTGTACATTAGTGATTGACTTACATAGAAGCTTCGTCGCCCATGTACACAGAGAGGGAGAGTGCCGAGTAGGTGCCATTTACGAGTCCGCACAGTTAGAAGCCCAAAACGGTCCTCCCGACAAAAGTGCACGGCTATACTCGGGACGTTTTCGGCACGACGTTCCGTACACGTCGCTTCGCTGCTTCTCCCTGCTCGCGGGTCCTTCTCTTACTGCCTCTCTATAGATCCACCCCATCGATCCATCCATCCCGATCTCTCCCTCCTTCTCTAGCTCGCTACACGCTCGGATAGTCCGTTCTCCGCTGAGCCCGGCGAATCCAGCAAGCCGATAAACGGCAAATCGAGTTCACCCAGTTTCGAGTTTCCGAGAGGACCGCGAGGACAACTACGCGGAAGCAACGGGACGAATACGCGAACGGCGAGGAGTGAGCGAGTTTCACCGCGCTTGGAAGCTTCTCTCGGCGATCGAACCCTTTCATCCCGAACGTCATTTTTGGAGCATGGTCCACATTGCTCGCGTTCTCGCGTTTCTGTAAAACTCTTTCGGCCCCGTACTCGTTGCGCTTCTTCCAGTTAATGTCTCTTAGGGCCGAATTTAGAGCCCCAAGTTTCATCTTGAAGTTCAAACGTAAATTCACAATTCATAGGTCAAAACTAAATTCATCGTTCATAGTTCAAACCAAAATGTATGGTTTAAACTTGAGTTGAAGGTGAGTTTTCACTGAAGTTGAATTTCAGTTCTTGTTCAAGCCGAACTTAATTTCATAGTTACGTCTCAACTAAGTTCGTACTTAAGTTGATCTTAAGTTCGAACTTGAATTCATATTAAATTTGAACTTCACTTGGAAGTAAACGTAGGTTCAAACTTATGACTTTTCATGACTTTCCATTCAGTCCTTATTCTAATGTTCGTCGTCATCCGTCTCATTTCTATTTTGAACAGGCAACCGTCATTCCACCGTCATATAAAATAAACCTTTTCATCTGCTGTCTACTCGCCTCCTCGGAACTGCGCGCCCTCAGTGACTCGTCGTCGTCGCTTCTCGACAATCCAATATCTGTGACGTGACTCTGTCTACCCGAGCCAGAGGTTTGCAACACACATTCCAACGGGAGCACGTATTCTCGTGATATTTTATCCATCGTGCGCACATGGAATTTCATGAATTCATCAGGCTAAAAATAATAACGACAATATTGGTATAGGGATTTGCGACTGCTCCGAGCAAGCAATGCATTTTTGTAGACAGAACATTTCGTCTCGTGTTTTATTTGTGCAAGACACTTGCAAATTGCATGGACCGTGTCGCTCGGCTGAAATTATAACAGCGTATATTGCATTTCTGCCCACGGAAAAAACGTTCCTTCTGATTTTAGTCACACGATGTAGTAGCATGGACCATATTAATTATCCTCGGAGAATAAGCAAGTTGGTGCTGGCGAAATTGTAATTTGTTTCTATGTTAATTCGTAAGGAATCGTGGAAGTAAAAATTGACAATGTGTGGAGTTTACAGTAGATAGTGAGCCTCTGTTTAATTTCTTTTTAATTAACTGTAAAAATGTTCATTCTTCAAAAATTGTCCGAACTTTTCTGTGAAAACTAACGAAGAACTCTGCGGAACGACGAATTTATGCTTCCATTCATTTTACAAGAATAAAGTCAGATTTTTTATAGCATTTCACAACGAGGAAATAGACGAACTCGTGCATGAAATTTCGCCATATCTTCTTCTTTCTCAGATTAAAATATTGAATTTCCCGAGTGCCCTCCGGTCGAGTGCCTGGCGACTGGAATATTTCTAGACGAGGGTCTATTCCCGTTGTCAGCAAAGATTCACCACGAGAATATCTTCCATCATAATCCAATCCTCTCCAATTGTGTTTTTTTTTCTTTTTAAGTTATTTCAAGCAATCCGCTAAATGAAGTTAAGGACTATCTTGACACATGACATGAGAATTTCTGTTTTTACACTCATTACGAGGACACACAGGAAGTTACAGTTGCTTGATGGAGTACACGCGAGACGCACGGAGGGACGTGCAAAAGGAACACAATTAGATTGAGAGTCTGTCCGTCGTGGACGACACGAGTGCGAGCTGTAAGAAGTAAGGGGAGGAGGAGAGTTACTGAGTGGAGAGAAGAGACACGCGATGGAAGTTTTGGAAAGGAAGGAAAGGCCGTAGCGAAAAGAAAAAAAAAGAGATAAAAAAAAGGAATTGAGGGTAGAGCGAACATCGAGCTAGACCGAAAAACACCGAAGGAGTGCGCGTGGCGGTGGGACGTCGATCAATATCGTGGACCTAGACTAAACGCACTCGGACACCGAGCCCACCGACGCTCCTCCCGCAAGCCATTGCAATGCAAGCGTGCCAATTGCAGCGGAAAAAAACCGCAATGGCTCGAACGTCACACAATTACCGGTATGCAACGATTGTTTGAACTTCGCGAGACAGACGTAACCGGAAGTTTAAACGGAACTTGGCAAAACTTTTTCTGCAAATATCAAAGATTATTGCTGTACAATTGCAATATTATCGTAATTATTGAAATGAATTCTGTAATTATGGATTGTCAGTGAGGGCTCCAAGATCTTGCGAGAGTAAGTCGAATCGAGTGCGTTCCCGCGGGGTCCGGAGAGTCCAGCGAGGGCGTCGCATATATATACGAGACTCGTACGCTAAACCCTCCGCGGAACCTCCAATATGGCAGAAAGTTTACATTTGAATTCTACGGAGAGTGCCGGAGGTTGAACAGAATCTACGAAGCCTGCGAAAATTCCAGGCGCTATGGAACCTCCAGACCCTCTTTGTAGCTCATATTTCTAGCCCTACAGACAGTCCAGACCCTCCAATTAGGTTATATGGACGAAGTAGGAATAAATATAATTTTGCAGGGCTTAGAGGGTCATGTTCGGTATTTAGAGAAACTGGGTATTGAAAGGAAGTTTGAGAGGCTGAACGGAGGGTACACTGGAGTGAACGGAAGTTTGGGAGGTTCAACGGAAAGTACACCGGAACGATAGGAAGTTTGAGAGGGTGAACGAAGGTTATATCAGGACGAAAAGAAGTTTGAGAGACTGAACGGGGGCTCTAGTAGGACGACAGGAGGGTTGGCGATGGCAACCCATTCTATAAAGAGGTTATGGTAGGTCCTGCGGAGGCTGGCGGCTTATGAGTTATAAAGGAAATAGGTTCTCGGAGCATTCTGAGGAGGTTACAAATTTCGACTTGGGGAACATAAACAGGATAACGTTCTAAAATGAAATTCCCAATGTTATCGAGAACAGACATCCTTGCTCATTTTTGGAACTACGGTCATCCCAAAATCTTGTTGCTGTTCTCAAACTTGTAAGGGCACGGTTACGATACCCGTAATGACATTGCGCCATCGATAGTGATGATCAAACTTAAGTCATAGTGGCAAAACTACGTTCCAGAATGGAATTACAAATGTTTTTGAGAACCGACATCCTTGCTCATTTTTGGAACCACGAACGTCCCAAAATCCTGTTGCTGTCCTCGAGCTTGTAACGACATACCGTGGCAGTAATAACATTACTCCGTCGATGGCGTTGTTCAGCCGGGTATTAGAAGTCCCAATGAAAAGGCGCCATCTATCCGGATAAGGGACAGGTACAAGCTATCTCAAAATCCCACATCAGGAACTTCTCAGCGCGGTTCTTGCAGCGAAATTTGCAATAAAATTTCATTGAAGTTCAGCCAACCTGGTGGCACTGTCGGGCCGTGTCTTTGCCCTCGCGGGAAGATCTCCGGTAGATAAATTCCGTGGGTGTCAGCCCGATGATAATCGAAATCTAACGTCAAAGTTTTCTCGTTACCCCAATGCGTGTCTTTCTTTCGGTCTTTCCCGGTAGAAAATTCATCGCGGTCTTATCAGGCATTTCCCAGGCCTTAACAGGACCTGATGCAAAGTTTAAAAAAAATATCTACGACAGTTCATGAATACCTCTGTCGATATGCTCTTGAATACCTTTATCGTTATTTTCCCCGGTATCTTTAACGGTGCCTTCAATATCTTGAACGTTATCCCCATGGGTGTCATCTCCCTTGTCTTTGCGAGTATCGACGCTGGCAGTCATCGTGCCACCTAAAAACCCCCCATCATCCGGGTATCGTGAGGCACTTCGCCCGGAACGATGAGTCCTTTATCGAAAAAATGATCCTTAGACGAAAGGCTAAGCACCGTGATATTGGGACGTTGTAAAATAATCCTGTGGGAGTCCTCGGAAGGATCCTCCAGGTGGAGCTGCAGGCAATGGCTCAACGGGGCTGGTTCTTGACTCTTCCTCCCTCCCAGATCCCGCTGTGGTCGTCGATGCCGCTAAGGCAGCGAAGTGTCCGAGCTTTTCGCGCTCAGCGAATTCTGCTGGTGGCAGTCAGCGTCCGCGAACCGAGTAATTGGTCTCCGCAGACACGGGAGCATCGACGTATATATACATATATATACATAGCGTATAAGAAGTATAGATAGACAGATAGACAAGGCTCGGGGTCTCTCCCCGATCCAATCCGATTAGTCGGCCTCTCGCGATCCCATGGACCTTCAAGAACATTGGTGGCTGTAGGTCGAACTGTAGGAGCTCTATAGTGGTCTCCGTCGGCGTCGTCGTCGTCCTCGACGTGCCGGCTATAATCTGGTGAGCCGGTGATCTCACCAGTAACCAAGAACTCTATCTATCTGTCTGTCCGTTTCTCCTTTTCGCTCTCACACACCTCTCTGGCTATCCGGCTTTCGCCGCATTATTCTCTATGCGTATAGCCACAAACCCTTTTCCTCAGATTCGCGGATCGGAGTACAAACCCGAGGGAATCCGACTTGACTCTCTATGCTGTTTATCCCTCTATCCCTCTCGATGCTGACGTAAGAGGCCGGAGGACTGCCGATTACTTTCAGATCTTCGTTTCACGACCTATTACCCGCGGGGCTCTGGCAACCCGTGACATTTTCATGGGTGTATGTCCAACATGGCCGATTACGGTAGATCGAGTGACCTTCCGTTACTTTGGATAATTAAGATCTTCTGGTATTGACACCGTCAGAAATGTTGACTTCGGACGGATAAGATCTGCCGTTGGGGAGCCTGGAGCAAGGATATGGATAACTTGTCCCTTCTACATATAAACAGAACAGAGGGTTTCCATTTTGGAATTTCCGTTGAATTTAGAGTCTCAAGTTCAAAATTAGTTTTCTGCGTTCAGTTTGATAATTAAGTTTATTCGAGTTTAACACAATTGAGAACTCAAAATTGGCCATCAGAAAGGGTTAAAATGAGCGGGTAACGGTTCTCGGAGAACCAGTCTAAAGTTTTTCAAAGGCATTTTGAAAAACATGAAGCATATTTTCGAAAATAAGGTGACCGACGTGGGTTTCCAACCAAGGAGGATCTAGCATGGTGTCCTGTTGCTACTGAATACTATTGCCCACCGGGGCTCAAACAAATCAGGTGAAACGAATTCCATTATCGTGGGCAGTAACACAAATGCCGTACCTCACACATTTTCGAGCCAATTGTGATGGGACGGAGGATTTCTAGAGCTTTCATTCAACCTGTCAAATACCTTGCTTACACATCCACGATAGAATCTTAGTCAAACTAATCGACGACGATGAAGAGGTGCTTACGCGCTCGTACACCGTGCAGAGTGAGTGGCTGAGGAATGGGCGGTTACCCCAGCACTCGCAGTGGGTAATTCGTGCAACCAATTGGACACTCGAGCACTTTGCGTAAATTGAAGATCGCGCGTGCATGAACGAAAGTAAAAGTGGATACTTTTTTAACCTCAAACTGAATGGTCAGACCTTTTGCTGAAACTTCCGAAAGGTTTTTCTCATTTAAACTCCATGGACCGGAAGGAAAAAAAAACGATAGGGTGAATCAGGGTGATATGGCCAGGCGGGTGAAATGGCCACCCGTAATATCTTTTAATGTAACAACTGAATGGCGCTGCCTTTGCACCTAAGTCGGTCCAGCATTAAGGCAGGGATGTTTCTGTACCTGCTCAGAACGGATCAACAGTCCCGGCAATGTTGGCAACACTACTGCGCCAAGACATAGCCAATTTGTAATTTGCTCGTGGGTACTGTTTTTCGGTAAAGCGCGCAGACGGAGGTTAAAATTTCGATTTCAAAAATCCATAGAGAAATTTCAACCTTCTCTATCTAGTCCAACAGTGGCAATCGGATCGTATCGAATCCGATGCTTTCGTTACTCCGGGTCTAACAACGGCAAATATCGGTCGCACCAATCGAATTCCAATTCATCGATTAAACGACGAGTGAACGGTAGAAGTGGACGGAAGTGAGACAGAGCCAGTATATACGTCGATATACCAATTAATTTCGTGAATCCAGCCCGTCTGGACCATTATACAGTTTTCTATATCCCGAGTGGTAGTAGAATGCGATCATTCGACTGGACGATAATTTTAATAAATATTGCCATAGAGCCGATGCCGGGAATACAACGATCGAGCGGAGTCCGTATTCCGTCTATTAGAATTCACTGTTCCAATTAAAACGGACTATAACACACACACGCACACACACACGCAGAGAGAGAGAGAGAGAGAGAGAGAGAGAGAGAGAGAGAGGGGGGGGGGAGAGAGTTCAATGCACGGTGTGTGAAAAAATGCAATGGAGGTCAAACCCTCGACAGATTGTGTTATTTATTATAGAATTTTTATTTATACATTCATATATTTTTTAATGAACCCATTAATAAATTGTGCCAGAGAAGATTCCAGTAAGCTTTTAATTAATATAGGTAACAATTACTTATAGATGCATTTTTTTCAGTGGAACGCGTGGGATTTATGCGAGATCGTTAATTTAGTTATCATTTATTTATTTTTTAACTAAATATCAAATTTCGTCTCTACGCGGTATTTAATGGAAATCCCCGATGTATTGAATTTATTTAACAAAAGCAAAATCACGCTCGCAAATCCAATTATTTTCGAGTGTAAGTCGACTAAGCCGTAGCGACGAATTTTTGCAAAGTTTGGCGCCGAGTATCGCGGGAGGGAGAAACTGTGGAACGCGGTATACGCGACGTATTTGGGGGAGGATCGGGGGGAGGGGGGAGACATTGGCATGGAGCACAGCCGCCGATACAGCAACCGGGCAGTATTGATTATCATAGCAGCCACCACCGTTGCTCGAGGTTGTTCGAGCATACTGGAAACTACCGCTGGATATCCAGAAACACGATACGTCGTAAGCTTCGATATACAAATCTGTCGCAGCCTCGAATGCTCCGATTAACGTAACGTTCTCATGGGCATGTTAATTTACGTAACTGATAACCGACAAAGTTCAGAATGTCCTATTTTCGAGCTTTCTATTCACACTCGGTGATGTTCGAAAAACCATTTCCATGCACTGTGGATATTACCAATTTAGAAAGAATGTTTATCAAACAATTAACTTTTTAACTATACTTTATTTTTCTATTTACTTTTATTTTATCATAAAGAAGTAAAAAAAAAGAGGCAGCAATATGCAAAATAAATTTAAGTCAAACATTTATCAACGAATTTTAGCTTCCTCGTAAACGAAACATGAATGTGAATTATAATTATTTCTTTTTAATGACGAAAGAATGGGCAAATAATTTTTTTAATTTTCATCAAGATTCTGATCGACAATTCAATTCTCAAAAAGTTCTAGAATTGAAAAAAAAATGTCAAGTCCCCGATTGGCCATCGTCAATTTTTATGTACGCCCGAGCGTTACTGGCCATGATAAATTTTCACGATGTCTAATACCGAAATGTTCTTGTAAACAATCTCGACAACGGAATTTTCGTTCGGCAAAGGTTTTTTTAATTTGATATTTAAAAAAAATTTGTACCGGATACAGATTTTGCTAAGTGCATTGCCGCCAATGCGTTGGTATTTGGCGCCCACGTATGACAGGAGTACAATTCGCGCGTTTGTGCTTGCATAATAGCGTCGTTGTATTTGAACCATGGACGAATTCACAGACCCTCCGCTCCATTCGGTATCTCCGAGCCTGACTCCCTCCGTCATACCGTACCAGCTCGGCCCCTTCTCTCCCAGCTTTCGGTACACGTCACTGCATTGTTCCCACTAAATCGCTACGGGCAACGTTGCAGCCTCGGTATCTCTGCACGGCCACCTCGCCCGTCCATGTACGACCGTATTGCACGTGCACGTACATGCACGTATATCTTGTAGCTTACTCCATACTCGATATTTACGAATGTAGTCGAGCGCCTCTCGGGGAGACGACAGTCACGAATGTATGACGTGAACACACAAGGGCCTTCGGGGCTATTGCGCGAACGCAGCTCCTCGCGTACAGTAGAACCTCTCGTGAGGAAATTTCATCCCCTTCACTTTTTGGGAATGGAATTTCGCGAATAATTTTTTATATTCTCAAGAAAGGATTTTTTTCAGATGATGGGAACGACGTTACGAAAAATCAAGTAGGGGGATCAGAGAATCAAATTTTGTATTACCTAGAAACAAATCAAACCTGTTTTCCCCGAGTTCGATAAAAACCCTCCGTAAGCCTCTCACGGGAATTTTATGTTCAAAACTGTCGATGTCCACGAATACCCAGACGGGATTTTCAGGCCCGGCCGGGGCGCCAAACCGGCTCAGTCTCGTGCCAATGCTGGCCTGCAACAGTCATCCGGACCAATACCAGCCGAGTAATTGAGAACATTTAATTTTAATTAACATTATAATCTTCACTTTCCTCACAGCTAAACATAATCGATCATTTCGGATACACTTCGGATGATGAATCATTCTTCACACGGCGGAACAAAATTTTTCATTTCGAAGGGATTAAAAGTTGATCCTTCGTAAATTGAACTTGTATAGCCACATCTAATCTTGATAATCCATGTTGAAGGGGGCGTCAAAGCCTCATGAATTTATAAGAGAGATTCCACTGCAGCGTACGAGGCACTTTGTCGAACATTATAGTAGGAAAAAAACTATATATGTTTATATATATATATAACATACATCCACCCACACACGGGCGAAAAATTCTTCGAAAGTTGTCCACACACATACGCCATGCCCCCCTTCAGGAAGTTCCAAGTCACGTTATTCTAAGTACAAAAATGTGAATAATTCATTCCAATAAAACTTTTCGTACAACGCATTGCTGACCATAAGCTCGGGAAGTCTGACGCAAAACTTTCGCCCTCCCTCCAGCTATGTCGTCAAAGTAACAAAGTTTAGAGTTTATTTCTAGCAGATACCGAATGAGGAAGTGGAAATACCGGGATGATGTAGTGCATCGAAGAGATCGGTATCGAACTCACGAAATGGTCGGACGCGTTTTGTACATACCCATATATATATAATATATAGGTACCTATATGTATATACAGATACGTATATATTTAATGTTTTTTCCGGAAATGGCTTCGGCGGCAGGATGGCTAGTAAAAGATACACATCGCTAAAATCACAGACTCTGATGCTCGCCACTGTGTAGATGCAGACGCAACACGAAAGAGCTTTCATATCAGAGATCTCGCTCGAAAGTCCGGATGGCGTGTTTGAAGGGAGAGTTATAGAGACGTGGTATATATATGTCTCTAGGGTCTTTCAAAAAAGGACATTAAAAAAAAAATTCCTCCCACCTTTTGAAAGTATAGATTCGATCTCAAATTGAACCTCGCTAAAGGTGGGCCCAAGCAAAAAATCCTAAGAGGTGCCGCATTCAACGTTAGTACCGAATAAATTCGACAACTTCTTTATCGTTCACAACTAGATAAATTTAACTTTTTGTAACACGTGCACGAAAAGTCCCGCTTTTCGTGCCTGGAAAGTGTGGCGACAGTGGCGCTTACTAGCAAAGGATGCGCGAAAACTGCTGTAGATACTATTTTACAAGCTAGTTACTTTTTTGCACACTTTTTTCACACTCCAGCTACTTTTGCGCACACTTCTTCAACACTCTAGCTACTTTCGCGCACACTTATCTGGCACTCTCGATATTTTCCCTTTTTTTTAATTGGAAAACAAACAATCACAAAATTGGAAAATTAGCAAGAAAAAAGATCATGGACTTTTATAGACAAAACATTTTTGTTGAAATTTACAAAAGTTATTAACCAACGGCGCCGTTTATATAAATTAGATTGAATGTCTGTGCATGTCCTGGTGATTTTTCTAAGACAATATTCGTGATTTTCACTCGACCCGTCATCGTTTGTCCATCGATTTTTTACACGTTACAATATATATAAATGTTTTACTTTCGACACTTTCAAAGTTTATATCTCCGCCATGCAAGCACAGCACAATTAATTTTTTTTTTAAAGAAAGACCATGCTTGTAATGGTTAAGGATTTACCAAGTTACGTTATTGACCTACAATTTATTAATACATTTTACCGTGAGGTTTTCAGCGACAGTGGAATCGAGAGCAAATAGGTCCTGAATCGGAAATTACTGATGTGATTGGAATGTATAATTCTCTCGAGTTTCTGCAAACCCCCCCCCCCCCCCTCCACCCTTGCGCTCCGCTCGAGAAGCTTCTCTCGAGATATCTAAATTCTATTTGCCTCGACAACAGCAACCGCATCAGCAATGAGACGAACTTGGGTAGTATAAACGCGATCGATAAAGCCTCCACGATGGGCAATATGACGTTCACAGCTATACCATGTTTTGCGTGACTCCAGGGCGATTCCGAAACCCTCTGAATACGCTCGGGAAGTCCCGTAACGTTATCCACAGGTCGTCGAAACATCTTCAAGACGTCCCCTATACGCTAGTTCCACGGCTCTGGTAGCGCAGCCCTGGTGGCACAAAGGATCCCTACTCTGGGGTACTACCTGTCATCCGTCACTGTCATAGCCGCTGCCAAGATGCTTCAAACGCTTAAGGTGAAGTGAAACTTCTCGGTCAGTAACAGAAACTGTAACCCAGAATTCTCTAAGACGGTTCATTTTTAGGGAAAAATACGAGAACGGTAAACTGTGCACAGTAACTCTGCAGTTCATTATTCTCATCATTTTCCCGAGAAATAAACGGCTTGGAAGATTTACAATATGACATAAAAAATTAATAAATAGTGGATATTTTATTTTTTAACAAGGGCGTCGAGTGTTTATTTTTTTCCACGTCCTCGTCCGTTACAATCGCCTCGCTCGATCCTCGACCGGCAAAGTGTCTCCACGCCTTCCTTAGCCATTAATCGCTAAGTTTCATTATAAAAAAAATAATAACTGAAATCATGTAAAATTATAATCAATTCCTTGTCGCTCCAATTATTTAAATTAAATTAAATATGAATGGAAGGATATGAGAGAGCTAAGTTGCACAATCCTCGGATTATCATACATTCTGTTTCACCGTTCATCCCGTTTAACCTTTGCTAAAAAAAATTCTTCATTTCCAAGTTGAAAAGTTTAAGAGCGTAAAATTGGAGGAAAAGGTCGAGTCCTCTCATTTACTAAATTTAAGGCGAAAGGGACGTGGGAGAGTATTATGTCTTACGCTTATGCGAACGGGGGTGTGGCGGTAAAACTGCCGGATGAAAAGAGGGGTCGGAGATCACGCATGGAGTTTTTCTCTCTGTCCCTCTCTTTATGCATACATCTTCACTGTGCATGTCGAACCGCTCAGAAACCAAAGGACATGTCCCGCACCGTTTAAGATTGAAAACGATGCGGGATACGCCCTTCTGGTTCTCAGCTGTCGATACGTATTTTCCTCCTTTTTTTCGTCTTCCATGTACTCCACCCATATACATGTAGTATATACATCAAAATACTACGGTGCATAGAAAATGAAGGCGAGAGGTGCGCGCGCCTTGTATTATTAACATAAAATATTCAGACTGTCAGAGGTCTCCGCACCTCCTTGTTACTTGCAACAGAGCCTTCGACACGAGCTTTCACATCAGGGAAACACATTTCCTCGTGCAATCCCTCCTTTTTTCCATTTTTCCCTGCCTCCTTTGGTCATTGCGTTTCGTTCGCGAAAGAAGAATTTTCAACGTCACTCTATCTTGATTTCACAAACGTATACGTACGGTTTTGCACATGCAATATGCCAGGTGGCAAAGCCAACAGCAGCAACAACAGTTTCGAAGAGAAATTCGACACGCGAGACGCGTGATGTGTACTTCGACGCGAAACAGTGTTTGTGTTTTCAACAACGCGTTTCGATGAACTGTCTAGACGTATATATATATATACTCAAGATACAAAAATATAATAAGGGTTCGAGGGATGAAAACAGAGCGCCAGGCCAAAATGGCCCACTTTCACCAATTTTTGCCAGGACGTAGAAAAAGAAAAAGTTCCGTCTCGAAGAATACGAGTCCGTTTGCCCGCACTCCTCTTTCGGTCGCGTGTTGGGAATTGAGCGTGCGAGCGACGGGACGTAATTGACAATTATTCTACTTATACGTCAAGCTATCGAATCGGATAGACATCGGCAGGTTTCAATATCAATAGAAGCGTTTGTTGATTTGACCGTTCGGGAAAGTTTACGAACATTTGTAACAGATCGTTGATGAAAATACCACTTTTCGGGGAATCTTAATATCGGCAAACCAATGGATAGTGAATTTATGCTCGACCGAACATTAGCCTCAAATCGACGAATCAATGATTGGCAAACCAGTATTTGGCCAAACATTGACCGTATTAATACCGTTACTCCTACACTGCCCAGAAATACTACGAAATTGTTTCGTTTATCGAGAAAAAAACGTATCGAGAATTGCTTCGCCGGTCGCGATAATTATCTAATTCAATACGATAAAGAAACGCAGAATGTGCGTATACCTACAGACTGCGTAGTAGAGCTTGACAGAGAGCCTGACGTTTACGAACCTCTCCACATCAAAGTACTCGCAATAATATTCGTACGGTCTAAATGGGTCCTACGATATACTCGAGGATCAAGTGCTGTTTTGGAGGTTGATGGAAAATACAGCGAGAACGAGGAGTACCAGAGCGGAAGCAGGAACAGCAGCAGTCGCCGGTCGTACGCTTCAACGTTTCGGCCACTCCCGTTCTGCTGCGAATATCCTGCATATACCGACCAGCCGAAGCAATAAATAATAACTGGAGTAGGGAGATGAGGGTTTGAGAGGGTGAGAGGAGGTGCTAGAAGACCGCCTCCGGTGCTCAAATACGTGACGGCTGTCAGGTGCATTAATTTGTCGAATTAATCACCGGTAATTAATGCGATGGCCCGAGCCATTACTATTTCGATGAGCCTCTACCTAAACCGGACATTGAATTATCGTTTCGGCCGGGAACTCCGGGAATCCAGTTTGCGAATGACATCATCCGAAAATTTACATGTGAATCGTTATTATCAACAAATATTTCACGTGTCCTCTCTTTACCTACTTAGACATCGATTCATCGACTCGATCGAAAAAGAAATTTCAAATTTTACAAAAAATAAGAACCGCGCGCGAGTAAGGAGTTGTTAATCGGCAAAAAGCATTAAATTCATTGATTTCTACGTCAATGACAAACGCATAACTCTTTTCGCTTTCAATCCAGTGTTAAAAACAATTGCGCTTTATTTTCTGTTCATTTTTTTTCGTCGTGCATATTTACGTTATAACTTGTCAACGACTTCGCGAAAAAGTTATTTGCGAGTCGTACCGAGTCGCGCTCGGTAATCGTTCGGTCCGAAAATTTAACTTTCCCGTGAAATAATTTATCGATAATTATCGGAAATTGCAAGCATTGGAGACTCCAGCGCATGTTCAGCATTCAGTGGATAATGAAAATTGCGATAATACGTAAATGTCTTTCGGTCGATTATTATCGTAATACGATACGCAAATATACACAGACTCAAAAATTCGATATTATTGGGCGATACCGCCGCAAACAATGTACCATAGTAGATTAAAGGATACACTGTAGGAAATCCTCTATGAAAATTTGCTTACAGCTTATGAGGATTTTTAAAAAACACATAAACCGTCAGACTGAATTTAATATACGACTAGAAAATAAATGCTCGTTGTGTTAAAAACGAGGCATAGCATGGCATGACATGAAAAAAAATGCGGAAGTTTACAGACAATAAAAGTTTTTTAAATGTTCAAACCTTTTTTTGTTATAGTATCTGAATTTCGAGAAATTCATTTTGCCACTTTTCAATAATTCAGCATGGACGAAACATACGGTCAAAGCGATAAATGTCGAGGACGAAGTCGTCAACGGTTTAATTATAGGTAGTTCCGATTATTTGAGTAACCGGAAGGTTTCCAGAGTATACCGGTGCTTCTTGCCGTACCGATGTACATACCGCGCGCGCTGTTTCGTGCTAAGGGAGAATCGGAAGGTGCCAGCATCGCTGCCGACACTGCCCCCAGGAGGTGGAATTCATTTCCTTAATGGAGGAAGGAATATCGAGTCTAACGATGCCGGTAACTACACAAACCCCCTCCCCCCCCCCCCCCCCTGCTCGTTCAACCCTCTTACTATTTCCTCGCGCGACTCTCAACCATCGCCAAGACTAGTGTTATCTCTTAACGCCTGTAATGTGACGAATGACTTACAACAACTCTCGGACCAGCATCCATTTTTTATAACAAAAAGCCCTGAACAATTTTTGTGTTTTAATCAAGATAAAAGAAAAATTACACGTGACCGACATTCCCAGAAGTACAGAGTAAACATTTTTTAACACAGGTACATTAATGTACCGAACACTTAAATAAAAGCTTTATTTTTCATTTCACAATTTATATTTTTTATTTCGTTTAATTTTAATTTTAATTTATTTTAATTTTAAATTTTACTTGGGTGTTACATTTAAATGTTTGGTTCAGGCATATGAATTTTGTATGCCGTATACAAATTTTTGTAAAGATTAAACAAAAAATGTTTATGTATACTTATCGATTCATATGAAATTTGAAATCGATTAGTTTCTTTTACAGAATATCCTTTTCAGTGTTCTGAAATTTATTCGCCTGATTTTAACAAATTATATGCTACCGTTTAATTATTACTTCGAGAAATCCTAAAAAAATAAATTACATTTTATTTCATCTTGCCCAAAATTGTGACTGTCATTATGACAATTAAAATTAAAAAAATATAGATATTTATCCGAGGCGTCGATCGGTTGTAGTTCCGGTAAGGTGTTTAAATATGTTCTGAATAGCACTACATAGGTATACATAGGTCTACATAGATATATTATTTGTAATCTACACTATACCAGCGCTTTCTGATGATGGAGGTCGTTAAAATTTATCGGAACTATGCACACTTCGATCGCGAAGGATAGTTCGCACCGGGCTCTCGTCGATTCATCGGGGCGAGGCGAATTTCCGTACAAATAATAATCAACGACCGCGCTCAAATCGTTCGTTAAATATAGACCAGTGTATTGACTATTGAATTGAAAAAAAAAAAACTCAATTTCACTTTTTGTTTTGTTTTTAATCATGCCTGTCATTAATTCGTGACGTTTGATTGCTAGACGTCACATCGGTAAATCGGCAAATATTCGACATCGCATTAAATTGTCAAATCCCGAAAAAAAAATCGTAATTCACCCAAGCTTTCCTATATTCACCTAAATTCGTCAGGCGTGCAAAACTCTCGAGTAAATTCAATTTATCAATGTAAAAAAAAAGTGTTAAAAATGTCGATTGAGTGCGATCCAAGCTGGAGCGATGTCGGAAGTGAGTGTCGTTGCAACGATTCGCCGCACCTCCGCGGCGGCGGTCCCCGAGGTGCTATGAACCCTTCGAATTGTCCTCGGTAATGCTATGTCTGATACCCATAAGTGAGTCATATACGCTAGAGTTCTAACCTCCAGTCACATTGAGATCGTTAAGAGAAATCGTGACTTACTCGCACGCTGATATCTTCTCCGTTCCATTGGGCAAAAATAACCAAAGCCAGCAACCCTATTTATTTATTCAGGGGCACGGAATTCGAGAGTGGCTTTCGTTTGGTGTCACCAAATAACCACGAGGATGGAACTAATACTCTGCCAGCATCGCCAAAGATGTAAATCCAGAATGAAATGCAAAACCACCCGACATGAGTGCGTGTGTATGTGTGTGTGTGTGCGTGCGTGCGTGCCTGCGTGCGTGCGCGTGTGCATGTGTGCATGTGTGCATGTGTGCATGTGTGCATGTGTGCATGTGTGCATGTGTGTTTTTGTGTGCGAGCTCCGATAGTGGTGGATGAAGATTAAATTCTTCCGAGAGAAATAAGGGTGCGAAGAGATTGCATCTCTAGGTCGGTTCGCAGGTCTGGTAGGAGGGGCGAGGAAAGATTCGACGTACCGAAAATCAATATTCCTGTGAATAGTCGAGGGGTGAAGGGCGTTGACACAGTTCGACCGAGTGATACGGGCTGTGTCTCCCTCGAGCATCGGAGAAGGGCACCGTGCGCCAAACCTTTGTCACCCAGAACCAGGAAGCCGAGATGCCCTGCGAGGGAACCCGAACCTCTTCAAGAACGACCACCGTGCAGGCATTTAATTCATTCATCATTTACAAAAGAAAAAAAATTGCTTTGGCAAGAAAAATATTGAATTGTTCAAGGGTTCTTGATTTTTCGAAAAATGTTGTCGCTGGAACGACTGGATATTGCGAGCACAGTGCTCCATCGAAATGGCAATTAATTATAGATAACAGCTTTCAATTTTCAAGCCGGTGGTAAATTTTTTGAACAGTCAAAGGACTTTTTCCAATATACGCAAGACATATACGTTTTTTTATGCGAAAAAAACGAGTATAGGAAAATAACGAAGTTCTGGGGAAAATTTGGCAATAATTCAATTAACTGTTTAAAGGGCACAGTACAGAGTACACAGTGTGAAAAATTGTAAGAATTGACTCACAAGAGCTCGTAAGGATTAATTTGTTCCCGAGATATTTGATCGCGATTAGCGTCTGGCAATTGTTCTACGAAACGACGATAATCAAATCTCACTTTCCATGTTCCAACGGTGCGGTAAGGAATGAGGGAAAGAGAGATACCGATCGTTCAGTTCTTCCTCTGTTGTACCCATCCCTTCTAATAAAGTAAACGAGAAAACTTTTCGAAGAGGGATGGGAGGGAAGGGGGGAGGGGTTAGCGGAAGAGACGATGGGTCAAAGTAAAAGAGAGTCAGTAACTAACAACTACGTTCGGCGATAACATTATACGCGTCCAGAGTGGCGCCATTGTTTCTTGCTTATCCCATCCCTGCAGCCCCTGCACGAAGATATGTGCGGTGCGGCTCGTATATATGTACTCGTGTAAAAGATTAAATCGATCCAAGTCTACCGTCTCGTGTGCCAATCACTGCATCAATTGGATATCACAATTGCACTCACGGCTATTGTTTTCTCGATTAGGATCGATACTTTATTCCTGGCTATCAGTCGTTTGCATTAGTTCATGGATTTCTTGTACAGGGTATCGCAAAATTTAAAAGCAAAGAAATCAACTATTGCATTCACGGCTTAAAGGAACATTTTGCTTCCTCATAGATGAAGCTTTGGTTTTTGAAAAAATTGGTTTTCGGGATTTTGAAATCAACCTGCTCGCCGCGGTAGACGGAAATCTCGAAGTCATGATCTTAAATGATGAACTTAGAAAAAAATGCAGTGGTAAAGTTTTGAAAAATTGTATTCGATTATTTTTGCGCTTGATTTTTTCGTCAATCTGTAGAGCAGCAGACTGCGTGACGAATATCCTATAATTAGCCGTCGCCGGGTGCAAATTAATACCGGACGGTGAGGCAAGAGTTCAGAGAGAGAGAGAGACAGTCCGTACATGTTTTAGCAGAAAAGTAGACGAAGCTTCGTCGAAACGAGGGAAGAAGCTTGTTCGGAAAGGTAGAAGTCCGCATCGATCTGGCGGATGCGCGACAGGTGATGACGTGAGAGTGCCCTGCGGCGTTGCGATGGAAGACTTTAGTGAAAATCCCACTCCGGAAAGGCACAAAAAACGAAAATTTGCTGCACTAGAAAAAACTGTGAGAAATTTTTTTTTTACCGGTGTCCATCTCTGTCAACGTCCGTAAATTCGATGAAATTTTTCGGTTTAATGGTCGTACGAACGTGATTGTCTGGCATTTGATAGATGAGCAAGACCCAGTGGTACGACGAGAACGGCTATCACTCGGCTTCCGTCAGTGTCAGTCAAATTTATCAGCCGGATTCTCGTGAGATTATTAAAAATATATAAATTACTTTTCTTTTCATCTCTTCAAAAATTCGATCGAAAATTTTGATAATTTAGTAATATTTTACTATCGTGCAGAGACCGCTAGTCGAACGCCTTGCTCGAGCGACAAGAGACGTAACATGCTTAAGGCGAAACTGAGAGAATTGGTGAACGAAACAGAACCAATTCCGGAAAGCTGCTTACTCGACGGCCCCGAGTCAAAGCCAGAGCCGGAGATTTTAGCCGAAGTTCTTCTCATGTCAGAGGCCGAGGGCGTCGACCTCGCAGAGATCAAGCCCGGCAACGTTTTCGACACTTTGTTCGCGGACGTGACATTGAATCGATCAATCGGTAAATCGCATTTACGCACGCAAGCTCCACTTAAAAAAAAAGATATACCAAATTTGATGTACCGACCTGGAAGTTTTTATGCAAAAACTGGTACATTAAATTGAATGTACAATTGTGGTGAAGAATTAATATACTTTTTCATTGAAATTAAAGTAAATTATTAAAATTAAAGTGACGTGTTAAAAATAAATAATTTGCAATGTTTTTTAATAAACTGAACATTAATTTTTCATCACAATTGTACATGAAATTTAATATGCCAGTTCTTGTATAAAAGCTTCCAGCCCGGCGGATTAAATTCGGATTTTTTTTTACGGTGCACGCAAATTTTATCCGATCGACTTTTTAAAATTAGTTAAAAAAAACAATAGCAACAATTTTTAGCGATCAGCAACGCAGCTCCCGAGTCTATGAGCGACATGGTGGTACCCGTCGATGTCCCCGGATATCAGACGTCAATTTTTGACATGCCTAATACCGACGCGATGATTGAGAGAACTCGAACAACCGCTCCTCCGAATCTCAACTCGTTTCAGAGTTCCTCAGTTTACGAATCGTTTACCGAGCACATGTCCGAAGTTTTGGAAAGAACACCGGAGAACCAAAACATCTCCGAGTCAGTTATATTCAGCTCTGCCGAAGCTGGCGGAGCGGAGCTTCAAAAATGAATGCCAAAATTAAGTTCGCTTTTGACTTTCATCCAACGATAAAAGCACAGATATTTTGATTATTTCAGCACCTGAATGGCAAATAAAATTCCCTTAATTCTGGCATCCGGTAAATTAGTTTTGTACACAGAGGGGCAAATACCACAAGTACTTGACTTGTGGTACTCGAGTACTCGATGCATCCAGCACCCAGTACCTCGGTACACTGCCTTTTATTAATGTCTGGTCTGTTTCCCTACACTGAGAGAAGGATCTAGTAACAATTACTATATAGCTTGAGAGATATTACCATAGCACATGGTAGTCGGGCGCTAAGGCGCCACTTATGGTTGAAAGTACCGGATTTATAAGAATTTTTCTTAGATATCGTTCAGGCATTAACGAAGGGCATGGTACTCAAGTCCTACTCAGAACCTAATACTTCACTGCTCAAGTACCATCTAGTGTTCAGTACCACGTACTCAAGTTCCCAACACTCTGGCACTCAAGGACGACGCACTCAGAACCTGAAGTACTTCACTTGAAGTACTTGGTACTTACAATAAGTATTCAAATTACTTGAAGTATTTGCCCAGCTCTGATTTTTGGAGGCTTTGCACAGCTAGCTCTACAGAACTGTTATCTTTTTCTCTCCATGCATATTTTTCCACATTTCGTTTTCTTTTTTTTTTACCAATAAAATCCGACTGGTCTGCTTGGTCTCAAAATGATTTTTTTCTTTTTTGTTTCAACAAATAACAGCATTTTTGTTATCTTCGCGAATGGTAGATTGTTGGGAGACAGTCGTTCGAAGGATACGGGACACGATGCCGATAGTACGACGGATGGAGCGATGGATTATATTATGACGCCCGGAGCTCCGGCTCATGTGAACAGAGTGCGACTGAACGGCACCGTAAAGCCTATATGGTTTCCCGGCTACGTTCTCGTTTCACCAGCCATTCCGGGATGCATTAGGATGACAAACGATCCGGGGGAGGCTTTGAAAGAAGCTTGGAGGCTCTGTCGGCCACGCTACTTCGATGATCATTCGAGATATCTTGTCAATGTTGGATAGATAGATAAATTTGGGTCCATAAAAAAAAACATCGTTCGATATCGAGAGATCTTCAATGATGCCAGTTCTTCTCTCGAACCGAACAAAGATACACTTGACAAAAATTATAAATCCGGTGGTTTTTAATTAAATTAGTGAAATCAGAACCGAAACGTGATGTAAATATTGCATAATATGTAATGTAATTCGGTCGTTATTGAGGGGAAGGCGAATGGGTGGAAAGTATGTACCTTGCTGGTACAACGGTGTCATTGATGTTACTAACGAGGCTGTTTAGATTGATGGAAGAAAACCAAGAGCCCTTCAGGAGCTCGACTCACGGAAAACTTTCGTACCGCCACCCTTTTTTTTATTTTCACCCTCGCTGCTCGCTTCCGCCTCCCGCGATGGTGTTTGTTTTCGTTTCCCTTTTTTCTAAATAAGTAAGTTAACCACACCACACAATTCTTATTAACATCTCTAAAGGGTGATAATCTTTTTCTTAAACATAATACTTCTCTCCTTCTATAACTCGTACGGGATGAGAAAGTAAAAATCGAAACGTCGTTATTCCATGTTCGTTTTTCAGAGAGTCTACATCCATTCACTCTCACAAAACAGAATGAACAATCTTCTCTTCGAAGAAAAAAAAACATGGAAGCTCCTAATAATTCGTTCTTTTTCTTTGCGTGCCAGTGTGTTTGGGCGAACCAAGAGGGCGTTGAATTGAAACGAGGTGGACAGGTCGTTGGATACGGTGCAGAACTTCCTGGAAAAATCCGTAAGAACCATTTTGGAAATAACTCGACTGAGCGAAAATGGGGGGGGGGGGGGGGGTGGGATAAGGAGTTGTGCGAAGGATACAGAGTATCGTATTGGTTAAGGCTTCTGTGTGCGTGCACGCTTATTTATTTTTCCGATGCCGGAGGGTGGCCTCGGAGAGGAAGCACCAGAACCAGAAGAAGAAGAAGAAGGGTTTCGAGTAAATGGAGCGAATCGCTTATTCGACCACGTACCACTGGCAGCATCGAGAAAGCGAAATATCCAAAGAGAAAGAGAGAGAAAGAGAAAGACAGATAGATATTGGGGGGAGGTTTCACATTTGCTCGAACAGTCCGAGAGAGGTTCGAGTTTCTGGACCAAGCAACGGGCGTAGTACGGAGTGGAGAAATAAACAAGGGTTGTTCGCGGCAGAGGGTGGATTCGGATTGTAGTTCTCGGGCGAAATGGCCTCGAACGGAGCATCCGATGCGCGAATACGTATGTTTCTCCACGCGAATCCTGTGGCTGACGTCGACACTGATCCACCAATGGTTTCCGTGGCAAATAGTTTTCCTATCCTCAAAGCTATTGGCGATCTTAATAACAATCGATTGATGCATATCGGCATCCTTCCGTTCATAACCTGTTTTTATTAAGATTTTGCAAATATCAATAAAAATGCAATAATAATTATACACTGAGAGAATGATCTGACAACATTTACCACAAATCTAGTAAAAGTAGACAGAACTTTCAGGTACCTATATGGGAACCACAGCGACATCCTCACGAACATTCGTATTACACTTAACACATTCTGGCAGAGAATATGATGATTTTCGCTGTCACAGATATTACTCACGAGTTCGATACTGAACCGGCTGAATAAAATATTCAGCCGGTCTACAAAAATATGTTTTTGCGAGATCTCCTCCAGAGATCTCGCGCAAGCGAGAGTGAGAACCGATTCCGAAATTGTTAAGCAATTATTGATGGAAACAATTTTTATTTTTTTAAAAACATCTGATTCTTTCCGTTCGAATTTCTATTCTATTTCCGAGTTGAGTAGGAGTTGTTGAGACGAATTTTTGTTCCCCTTTCCTATTGTATAAAATTTTTACGGGCGATAGATGGCGATGGCTGTGATGTGAATGGATTGAAAAAATGGATAAAAAATTCAATTTTTTTTTTTTTTTTTTTTTCAAAACCCGACGGTGGAAGCTTTTCGCGGAAGCTTTTGGAGTTGGTTTGGCATGACAGTTAGTTAACCGAAGCTATCTATCTAGATAGCTTCGGTATAACGCATCCAGCACAGCACAAGCAGGGCACCGAGTTTATTTCCCCTGCGTCGTCGCCACGCCCCGGGAAAATCCGGCCGGGACGGCGCGGAGCGCACGAAATATCGAGGGCGCGCGCTCGCGTGAAAGCGGGCGAAACGAGGACGGCGGCGGAGTAGAGGTCGTCCACGACTAATCGATGTACGTGCTTTCGTCTACGACCAATCAACGTCGACGGAAACTTCGGTGGAGATTCATCCGGAGAGTTTTCGAAGCTCTCTCGTTTTCTGTGTACGCGCACACACGCCCGTTTAGGCTACATCGGTACGATTACTGCGCGAAACTTTATTGACCGAACAGGTTAGCCGATACGGACACAGATCCAGATGCATTTCATATTCGCTCGAAAAATTTTCACTATCGACGATCGTGGCGATTAATTCGAGTTTCATGGCTTCGGATATCCGATATAATTTTATTTGCCAATTAATTTCAATATGAATGGTTACTTTAACACGCAGGTTACCTTAATATGAAACCAATGTAAGCCTTGATTGGCCAATATGCCATATTATTCTCCACCGCTAATGAGTATGTTATTTTATGAATATATTAAAGGAAAAACATATTTAAAAAAAGTTGTTTGCAAACATAAGTTCATCACAAAACTTGTCTATTTATTTTGAAAAAATTGGTAAGGTATGAAATATTTTTATTCTAAAAGGTGTTAACAGTTAAAAATCTGTTTCTTCAACGAAAAAAAGGCTTCCGACTTGAGGAGATTGTAATATAATTTTTCTGAAAGGCAGACTGATAGATGAGCCTTTTTCGAGACCAATTAAAACAATGTTTTTTTCCTTGAAATTTGGTATGTAGAATAGTGTCGATTTGGGATATAAATAACTGGAATCTGTAGGATGCTCCGAAAGGTCAACGAGTACCGTTGACGATTCGATCATCCGAATCAACAACGCGAAGCTCTCCGGTATATACAAGTTTCTCCCGACGTACGGTTCGGCGAGAAGGTATACAAGGATAGTCGTGAGTATGTTTTGTAGGTGATACGCGCGGTACAACGGAATCGAATTCGACGTTGGAGTGCGGGTTGCGGAACACACGAGTAGCGGAGGGTGCGGCTCGTTCTCCAGTCCCGAACTGACAAATGGTTCTGTTTACAATGGTTATCCAGCAGGAGTGGGGCGGGGGGGGGGGGGGGGGGCAAGAAGGGTGATACAGATAGAGGGAGAGAGCGGAGAGAACCGATAAAGGGAAAGACCGAGAGAATTGTGTACGGATAGTCCTTGCCGATTGGAAACTGCAAATAGGGAGAGTCACTATACACACTTTGTAGAAATATCCTGACTGGGATACCCGAGCGAATACCGACTCGAGTATATACCTCCAATTTAACGGAGATCTGAAGAAGAGCTTCTTATTAACCCTTCCAGTCTTCTCTATATGAACCGGGCCCATGTTAACTTTTACTCGAATTGCTAAATAAAAAAGTTTAAAAATCATAGTAGATTCTAAGGTCAACCTGAACAAGAATTTTTGAATTTTCGCCTCTCAGTAGTAAACCTATAATTGACCTCAACCTTTTGACTCTCACTAAACTACTGTTTGACCTCTAACTTGCGACACTCCGTCATGGTGTCCAGTAAAAAGTCGGTACGAAATTTAAGGACATCTAAGGAAAATTTCCAGGACATTTCCAGGTTGTGTCCAGGATACCATGTCAGTGAACCTCTTTTTGACCCCTAACTTGCAGCCCTCAGTACAACTTTCTAAAGGTTTTTTTTGACCTTCAACTCTTGGCTCTCAGTAAACCTCTTTTTGACCCTATTTTTTTGGCCTCAGTAAACCATCTTTGGCTCCAACTAAGACAGAAAAATAATTGCCTTAATCATCAGCCCATCTGACACTAGCTAGCACTGACAAAAGCTAGCTATCCAAGAGCCGTAAATTTGAAAAAATAGCTATTTACTTTGAAACTTTCACGTCGGTAAAATAAAACGTGGGAATCGTGTGCGGTTTTCTCGATTTCCTGCTCGAACAGCATAAAGCTGTTTAACACAGAGGTGATTTCGACGAGAACCTTTATTCCGGATGGGTGTGTCTGTATGTGTGGGTGAACGAGCTGGTTCTACGATCTCTCTATCGGAACTGCGGCGGAAGTACGCGCGCAAGCTCAAAGAGAACCGGAGAATCGCGAGTGGCATGGCGCGAGAGATGAAAGGAGGCGAGAGAACGTGAAGATTCAGATTCCGTGGAAGGGTTTTGGAGCTGCTCTTCACGTACACGTTTCACGACGAATGCCGCGCCTCGTAATCGGGTGAGAAAGCTGCGCGGAAACGCGACGGAGAGATGAGGAGGCAGAGGTCGACTTCGACGACCGGGATAGGGAAACGAAGGAAGACGGGACTCGAGAGAGCTAAACTCTTCGCGGGCGGCACGGTTCCCGTATTCTCACATGCCAGTGAAAATCGAGCAATTCGCAGCTTCGTCACACGTGCGCGGCACACCCTACGTCGACTTATAGACAAGGCTGAAAACTGAATATCACAATTCGGAAGTCTCGTCTGCCACATTGTACTCTGTGCATAGGGGAGAGGAAAGAATTGCTGCCAAAGTTCGAGAGGAAAGCACCATATTTCAAAATGTTCTCTTCAATTTTAGCCGTTATTTAAAATAAATTTATTTACTAAAAAAAAAATTATTTTAATGAATTTGAACATATGACCTCTCTCAACATTGTTCTGCAATATATTCTGCCGTGACATACAATTACCTCAACCCAACTGATAAGTACAACGTAGACCTCGACAAATACTTTCTACAATACACAGACGACACAGAACTTACCGTTCGAAACATTCCAAACGTCTGTTTTGTGATCTTTCGCCCTGCCCCAAAGAAAAATAAAAACAAGCCTATCGCTCTTTTCAGAACATGCGGCCGGGAATACAGCCAGTGGGAAAAGTAAGGATCGGGAAAATCGCGGAAAACAATTATAGCCGTTATAAGAGCTATGGGAACTGCGAACAATTACGGACTCAAACTCTTCGTCTCTTCGGGTGTTATCATATTTTTTCTGTTTCAATCTCAACCGTTTCAATAAGGTCGCTATACATATCCAAGTACGTATCTATTGTTGTACCCTTTCACGTTTACTCGTTCCATTTTTCACATACCTTTCATCTCTGGTCCGGCAAATCCGTCCTACACAGATACTTGTTGGCCAATTCGTTCTGTTCAGCGAGAGGGAAAGAGGGGGAGCGAGAGATTCATTCCATATCTCCAGCTTCTCGTTCAACCTGCGAAGCTCGGTGAATTTCTATCGTACGGGAGAACCTTGAAAGGCACTTCTTCTCGAACTCCCTTTCTCTCGTCGCCCTTCGTCCTTGCACACTCTCCGTCCGGCCATCTGTGCGCTCACCCGGCCACGTTCCATTTTCTCGTTCAACCCACTTTCGTCATAGAAATAGCTGGATGAACAGGCACGAGGAAGAAGTAGAAGGGAAGTAGGGTGACGATAAAGTGTATGCCGGCAGAATGAAATGTATAATGGAACGCTAATGCGTTTCGTACGCCTTGACTACTAGCCGAGAGCTCCTCCGGTGCCAATGAAAAAAATTGCGGTAGAAAAAAAAAATGAGTCTTAAAAATGTATCGTTGCGGGATTTAATATTTAATTCAAGGTGGTAATATTTTGATAATGATCATCGTGATGATAATAAATCACCGAAGGTCGAAGAGAAAAAAATAAGGCATGTATTTTTTGCCCTTTTTTTTGCGAACCTACGCGTACGAGAACGAAAAGGAAATTAGTCACGGCAGAGATGTAGGGTTGTGTGGGGAGAAAAAAATAAAGAAAATGCGAGTCCGTCGGCTAGATATTGCGCGAGGGGTTGAAAAAGGAAGAGAGGAAGCGGAGGCGAGAGCAACGGTGGTTGTCGCTGGTTCGTTTGTCCTACGCGCTGATTGATGGACAAAGTTGCACCTATCCGACTGTGTAGCCGGCGGGGCGAAACCCCCTCGGGCTTCTGAGGGAGGACAAATGAACGGTCGAACGAATTCCCTGTCGGGGGTCTCAACTTTGCATTTTTTTTTCTTTTTTTTCCTTTCTATCCTTCCTCGTTCCTCATTCTTTCTCTTCGTTTCTGTCTACCCGACCGGCTGGCATATTAGTCAACTCGCGTTTCCGAGGAGTCCTTCGTCCTGGACGAGTTAACGCGGCTCGAACTTACTAAAGAGTTTCGGAACAGCAGATTTTTTATGGTTTTTTTTATTTCTATTTTCGAGCACTTCGAGTTTTAGTCAAAGATCTGGAAAGAATTTTTATTTTTTATTTGTTTGATTAATTGTTATAATCCGAGGTTCACAGATAATTTTTTTTTCTTTGAATTTTTTCACGCTGATCATGATTCTGACACTTCTTGTATTCATAATTGTATATTTAGTGAGGAAAATTGCATCTAAAGCAAAGTACAATTTTTTCAAAAAATTCGAAAAATTCAAGATGGCATAAAATTTTAACGATTAGATCGATTCTCTTGAAATTTTCATGGGATCGTCGGGTGATCATATTCCATCTGTGTACGCGTTTTTAGCCCGTAAGTTTCCGTGAGTAGTTTCAGAGAACTCTTATTGCTCGGGCTCCTCGAAACGATGGGTCAGCAAGACTACGGCACCGGGATTCGAACCCGAGAGCTAATCACTTTCGTCTCTAATCACGAGATGAAAGTGCTCGGTGTACGAAGAACTGATAGCCCATAAAAAATTGGGGGACATTCGGGTAATCTGCGATAGCGAAAATTATCATATTCTCAAGCAGAATGTGTCACTTTCTATATGCCTGAAAATTCTGTTGGTTTTTACCAGATTTATTGTAATTTTTATCAAACCCTTATTTCAGTGTACTTTGTAAATCGAAGAAAAAATGGATTTCGAGATTCATAATAATATTAATAATTTAAGATAACCATGGCCGACAACGAAAATTTACACAAACCTGTTCTGCTGTTCGTCGACGATGGCAGATGCGAGGGTTGCTAGTCGTCGGTCGAGGCAACGGGGGTGTTCGCCCCGTACCGGTGCTCACCGGTCCTCGAACCGCTCGAAGGCGGCGAGGCTTTCGTTCACCGCTCCGTTACCCGCACCGTCTCCAATTATCCCTTCAACCGGTTTACCGGCACACGCGCCGTTGGTGTTTCTGTCCGAGCCAGCACTGTTCCTGTCCAACGAGCCACCCTTCCAGCAGTCCTCGACCGCTCCGTTCTCCTGCTTACGCATGCCACAACGTTGCTGCAACCGATAAGTCGGGAAGAAAAAAAAATCTATTAATTTTCATCGAGCCATAAATTGTAATTTTAGTTTTATCGTTTACAATGAACGCGTTAATTGAATGGCGAGTGACGAGACGAAAATTGGTTTAAATTGTTATGGACACTCTTTCGTACGAGCGATGCAGCGGAGAATTTATGATCGTTGAGGGTAGTTTATGAAGGAAATTGTTATCCGACAGCTGACACTCTTCGTTACTTAGCCAATAAATCTCAAAAGTTTGGCCAACTTGAAACTCCCTACCCAGAAAGCCTCGTTCGATCTTGTTAACTCCAGTTAAATCGTCCAACGGACAGGATAATAGGAATGGCGTGCAAGCGAATACGCAGGCACGTGTTATATGTATTATGCAAATTTTTCATCATTACAACGTACGTAGGAGGAAACATTTTGCCGAGAGAAAATCAAGTCGGGTTCGGTTAGCTATAACAATAGGGATGTTTTTAATCAATTTCAAATAAACTCCACTTCAACTCCATTATAAGTTCAATGGCACATTATAATGGATTCAAATGATAGCCCGTTTTTTAAATAAATAAATAAATAAAATACAAGTGAACAAAATGAAAATATAATGGGAATCATTGACAGATGGAGATATAATGGGCATCAATGCAATAGAGAATTATCGCAGAATTATCGATTATTTTATCGATGAAATTCTCCTACCTCTTCGGCGTTATTTGAGTACATTAGTTCTAATTACTTCAATCCATGATAACGTGCGATTACACTCTTCTTTTATTTAAACGATTTTTAGGTGACTCGACGACCTCAAGACACCTCTATGCCTTTTTTGTAATCCCTTTTTTTCGTCATGTGCCTTCCCTTCTTCATTATTGAAAACAAAAAGTAAAGAAAGAGATAATTTTTTTTCTTTGCATAGTCAAGTGTGTCGAATACATATTTTTCTTCGATTATTTGTCGTCTCTTGGATGGCGATGCCGTAAAAGCTCTTCAGCGAGTGTACGCTTTCAAGCTAACTCTTTGATACATTCACGCAGCCTCTATCAGGATCCATAACATCTTGCGCTGAACACAAAGGATCGTAGAGCGATGTTTCTTTAATGGCTTCACTGAGAATGGAAAAGCTCTGGAGTGACCTTACAACTCAATTCAAAGTTCGATCAAACCACCGCTTTCAGTCACGTATACCCGAGTATTTATCCAAACCCCCCCCCTGTCCCCCCCCCCGCCCCCGTCCTTTCGTTTTATTAGTTCGCCTTTTTTTCTATAGGCGAAAAAGTGAAGACTAATCACATCAGTCAACAGTGAGATTTTAAAGAGCCCGAGGCACACAGAGAGCCAACAAAGTGAATTTTTCATTGAGCTACCATAATTTTATCTCAGTTCTGTTCTCCAAGATTCTCAAGCCTTCTCTCAGAACGGAAGTGCGAGTGGAATTACATTGAAATTAAATTAAATTGTAAGAGAAATTCGTTTAAAGGCAACTATCGAAGTCCTGGCGGTGACGTGGATTGAAAGAGAAACAAATGAATTTCACAGAATCGACATTTTTTTATTTATTTATATATTTTTTTAACAATGATTCTACGTTTACTCGTTCGTTCTCCCGGGAGAAATTTAACTTGTCAGATGAAATTTAACGTGCTGCTAGCTGTTGCCATACAATCATCCCACCGTTTCTCATCAATCTTCTACCAACTAAGCCGAGAGTACAGGAAGAGAAAAAACCCACTATATTCGCTACACCATAGGAAACCACTAAAAAGTTACATCCGAAATTGTTTCTTTTTTTTTGCATCGTCTTCCGAAAGAAACGACGAGAAGTCACGTACTGAATGTAGACTGCTGGCGATGTGTAACGAACGTGGAAAAAAAAGATTTTCCGTTGCAATTTACTGTGTACCGGCACGACACTTTGAAGCTCGGCCCGAGGGTCTCTCACATGTGCAGCCCCACTCGTAGATCCTTTTTTCGACCAGTCTTACAAAATCTTTTCAAGAGCGAGTCGTGTTAATTGCTTCCTCGATGGGGCATATTTTTTAACGTTTAAGCATTACCGAGACAGAGTCACTAGCGCATTTCGTCTTTTTTCCCCCCTCTTGCAGTGTAACATTTCCACATTCACTGGCTTTTATGAACAGTGAATACCAGAGCAGCTCTTCATCATGTGGATTATATACTCCAAAAGAAAAAGATCGCTTTATTTTATCTTCCGCGTTTCAACCAATTAATTTCGCAAATCCTATGCAAAGATACGTTTTTTTTAGTTTGCTTTTTTTGTTAAAGACACGTCGGCGTATACTTCGATTTTTCACTTATAATTGTCATGCCTTTTTTTTAGAGGAATAAAATGTGTAAGAGAAAAATACGTTTTTTTTTCTTTATTTTATTTCACAAGAATGGCGACCTCCTATAGATGCATTTTATCATTTTTAAAAATATTTTAGATATAAAAGTCGTATAGTGTTCTCTTTTTTTGAGCATTTTAATTAATGAATTTTTTAACTACAATACAGTAACTACAATTATGTAAATAGTTTTTAATAGTGAATAGTGTATTTAATAATAATAGTGAACAATGTCATACAACGATATACAATCATTTATAGTAAATTGAATAACTCGTTAACATGTCCAGACAAGCTATTTTTTGTTTACATTATAGCGTTAGTTGGATACAAAAATGCCTACAGAAGCTCGATAATAAATCATTATCACCAATATTTTTGTTGCATAGCAGCTCGAACTCATGGAAAAATGTTTTAAATCCAAACGACTTTAATGCAATTTCTGTAATCACATTTTTTCATCAAGACTAATGCAACTATAGCTGACCCGCAGAGTTAATTGGATGACATTAATTGTCGGACAGCGTTCCGGAGCGGCCGAGGGTGTACAACACATGTTTGAAATTGCGCACCAAAAAATGCAGGCTTTCCAGGTTAAAAATTTGTTTTTCTCGATTTTACGAAATGTGATATACCGCGAATTCTCGGAAAATCTATTGTGCCGAGAGTGTCCAACCTCCGCCAGAGATAGCACGAAACCCGGAGAGAAAGAGTCTCGACAGTTGCGGTATAAGTCCCGAGATATACACCAAGAGATTAGGAGTGGCCGAAGTAATCCGGTCGTGTCGTCCGTAGTTGGAAAAGCAAGCTATACGCGCTCCATTGCTATAATATACAATGGTATATACAGTTTGGAGAGGATAGTATAAGACGGGATAAGATACTTTGGCGGTGAAGGAAGTGTAGAGAGAAAAAAAAAGGCAAGAGGCTACGAGATGGTGCGAAGCGTACCGATGGTTCGGAATCGAAAGGATGATGCACACGGAGGAGAGTCTCGGTTGGCAAAGCCACAACGTACAACCACCCGACAGTGGTACTTCCAGCTCTCTCTCCCTTTTCTCTATATCCAACCTCTTGGGCGAGTGTGTGTATGTGTATTTGTGTGCCTCAGCACAATAAAGTCTAGTCCCTGAGGGAAGGTGCGAAACGAGCCGAGACCGCACGTATCAAAATAACTTTCTGGATATACGTGGATACGCCGAGAACACGGGGGTGGCCCCACCTATGTGCTTCCGACCCTTTCACTCGCTTTATCCTCGGCTCTGACAATTTCCTTCATCCCGCCGCCGAATCTACGTATACACGGTCATTCTTGTTATTCGTATGTAGTGTACAACATAGACGCGATTTTTGGCTGTACAGATATAACAAAACGGGCGCTGTTTTTGTCCATGTAGATATAGATATAGTAAAATAAGGGCTATTTTTTACTATATTGATATAAACGAGTAGATTCTATTTTTGGCTACGTAGATATAGAAAAATATTCGCTCTTTTTTACTATATAAATTTATTAGTAGTAGCAATAAGTGTGTATTTATTAACAATACATACGATGCATTGACGATCGCTACAGTATTTACTCATTTATACATTTATAATTGCATCCACACATTGTGAACCGGCCATCGACCGAAGTCCTTCAGCCCCGGGCTTTCTTTTATTTGGATTGAGATGTTGGAATTATATGCGTTGGAATGGTGTTTACACTTTTATTCTTCCTCGGTCAACATTCTGTTTAAATCTTGATATGTAGTGTGCGTTGGATGTTTGTCTCTTCGGGTGTTTTGTGCAGGTTGTAAACATAGCAGTTTGATGTTTGCTTGCTGATTCAATGCGAATGCTTTATTGTGCTCTTGTTGTTATAGGACTGATCGAGTTCCTTCATGTAGTAGTGAATTACGCGGGTTGTGTAAATTTATTATTTATAAGGATATATAAATAATAATAATTGCCTCACAAGTTGCGAACCATCTTTTCTCGAGGCTTCGAAGCTTCAAGAGGATAAGAGTACAAAGACGGCCACGGGTACAAACGAGTCGAAAGTGAAAGGTCAATGCATCCTCGCAATGAATAGACAGAAATCGAAATTTCCTAGTCGAAAACTCAGCAGTGGCAGATTTTTATGTGAGCGTAGAAAGCTGTGGAATAGAACTAAAGGAGTACTAGACGATTTGAACCAGACGATATATTGATTCTCTTGCGAGGGCGAAAGTACATTGGCACGAAGCTGCGGACAATGTGAAACCTTGGTGGAGCGACCTTTATCGTCGTCGTGGGGATAGCCGGGCGGAGTTTCTTCTTCCTCTTTCGGCAGAATGGCGGCTCACCCTATCCACCGGCACGTTTACCCTCGTTCATCCCTACTGACCGGAGAGAAAGCCCGGCCGGAAATATGGGATGGAATAAAAAAAAAACGAACCGGAAGAAAAGAAAGAAAAAGTCCAGCAACGAAGTACTAATCTCAGCGAAAATCTACCGGACAGAGGAAGCTTACCAAAGTATTATACGCTGAGTTGCAGCATACAGTTCGCCGGACGAGACTATTTTCTATTTTTTTTTTTTTTACATGGAAGAAATACGGCCTCCCTGTACTTCCTGACGCTCTGCCTCAGCGCTATACCCGGGCAAGAATTTGCACGGGGTGATAAATAAAAGAGAAAATTGTGCAAAGTCGAGACAATCGAAGACGAAAGAAATGCATTTAGATTTGCATATTACTGAATCGCATATTAATCGCATTTCTTTTTCATCGACTTATTCCCTTCTCATAAAATTCTCTTCAGATAGAGTAAAAGTGGTGAATATGGCTCAGTCCATATATTATTGATTTATATTGATGTAACCTATTATTATTATTATAATTTTTCTCAGCGACCATTGGAGTGATCATGTAAACAATTAATAATCTCCTCAATAGGAACGAGTCAATATGACTGCATTCGCGATTCTGTTATCAATGTGTGTCGTTCCTACGATTAGCCGCCAGGGGTACGAAAGGATTGAAAGAGAATTCAGCCCAATCGGTAAATCGCCTGGTGAATATAAATCCCCATTGATCAACATGGCGAAATGGCGTTAGACGAATAATCTGCGAGATGGAAAAAGCTATATCGGAAATTCCAATGGGGTCGAAGAGGGTCATATTCAAAGCCGTATCAGGAACGACATCAATCGGTGGACTCGGTTGTAATGATCTGACGCGTTATCGATATGATGCAGGGACAATCAGACGATTCATGCACGATGTACGTGCAGGAGGGGGGGACAACGGAAAACGACCACGCCGCACTCGGATCAATGCAGATGTTACCTCTTGGTTCGCGTATGAATACCCGTCGCTATTCGGCCGCGAGCAGTTCGGCCTCCACTCACATCTCGAATGGACGGCTACAGGCTAACCGGCGGCGCAGTTGGAGAACCTTGGAATTTATGGAAATGTGAAAATCACGCAGATGAAAGGATAGAATCGCTAGGAACGTACCAGCATCGCACTCCTCACCTACAAATGAGATACTTAATTCATTCAATTGCGAAATCTGAAGCCCGGGCGCTTCAAAGTAACAAAATCTGGTGAAATGAAGTGCACATGGCTATTAGGATTGTCTAATCGCTCCCGATGTTTTACTGCAAATCCTCCAAGTTTTAGTTATGCCGACCGGGCTATACTCTTATGCTCATTTTAGTAGAAATGTAAACGGGATATTGCGATTACGGTATATCACTTGGAGCTTGTCCCATGGAAAATGTAAATGGGAATGAAGTGTAGGACGAGGTCGAAAGCGACACTAGCGGGGCCATCGATCGAATGTTTAGAGTGCAAAGGAGTCGACAATTAATTGCGGGTCCTTGGTGGATTGGACCCGTGCGAGTTTGCACACATCGTATTATCAATTAACCCACGTAATGAAGCCAATAACAGAGTACACGGAGCGGTGGACCGGAGGGTGGGTGGCAAGTCGCGCGGTCGAATGCAATCAGATTAGGTACCTACATTATACCTGCACTACTCGCCTCACCTACGTACCGTAACACTTCACAACCATTCTGCGGCGCGGATCGCCCAAACTCGATGACGCAACGAACGTCCGACAAAATATCGCTTGTTCCGACATCACAAAATTAAGGTGACTTTTTTTAGGTGGAAATAGATTTAAGTTGGAGAAAAACGACAACTGTAAACGTAAATTTTTTTACACTGTCGAGAGAAGAATGAAGCAAAGAACAATTGGCCTCAGCCCCATTTTTAGCATTATATTCTTTTTTCTACGGTGCAGTCGTAGTGAACAGCGTGCGAGAGCGAAGTCTCCATTCCCGGTGATGTCCGGGGTTTTACACACAAACACAGACGAATAAATGGCTCGTCGCTGTAACAAACGGACGGGAGGCGAGCGCGAGTGAACCTCCGCCACTGATCGATCCGTGCATGCCGACCATCGAACGACAGTCGTAAAAACCCTCTCTCACGATTAATTTAACGCTGGGGTGTTTTTGAGTTTTTTTTTTTTTACAATACGCTTCAACGGCTCCTCATTCTATCCTGCGCACATATGTGCATACATATGTCATATACATATATAGATGTATGTAACTTTGAGGACCCACGGGCCAAGCGGGTATATTAAATTTATGCGCGGCACTCGACTATCTAAAAAGAGACGTATTATTCGATGAAAAATTGCGAAATACATTTGCCATTCAAATTTCACGATTTTTGAAATACTTTTTCGAAAAATTGTCTGATAAGAGTATTTTTTGGATTAACTAGAATCAAATGACCCGAAAAATGTGAATTTGAAGTTATTAACCTTCCTGCACGAGGTGGCCAAGAAATAACAAAAATAACACGCTCTCTCATGAACGAACCTTCGTCGATAACAGAAAAAAAACATGCGAAAGCAGAATTGAAATCTCAAAATTTGAGGGTAGTTTTTTGGGCTTTTTTTGCCTTTCTATCTTCAACCAATGATATTTTTGTCCCCGAGAAAATTGAAGTAAAATAAACGGTAAAAATTCAATAAGACCCGTTAATTGAAATGCAATTTGAAAGTTTAACGTGAATATACATTGTTTCCGAACTCCGGCGGCTCCGTCCTCCGTGAGACTCTCATGACCGGACGCAGCCGGAACGTCTGCTGCGAAGGTGATCATTAATTCGGAGCAGAGTTTCCGAGGACGGGCAGCTACTCTTCCTACTGTTACACCTCTCTTCTCCCCTTTATCCAAGCCCCCTCGAGCTGCCCGAGCATCAGTCCCACCGTTCTATACCCTTGGCAGCGTCTCCCGGTACGGCGAGGCTTTAAAGCTCGTTAGCCACGGTTCAACCTCGGGCCTCTGTGTCTGTACATCCAACTATAGAATTAGTATACACTCGCGACACAAATTTTACGAGTCAAGTGCCCATCCCTTTCTCTGTCTTGAGCTTTCTCGGTTTTCTCTTGGACGTTGGTTTCCGAGCAACTACGTGTGGCAGACATTTTTTTCATAACACGGGTTGGCGAATCCCGGTCGCCTAAAGTAAAACTTTAATATATCACTTACAAAGTGAAGTTGGGTTAAAAAAATTTTAATTTTAAAAAACCCCTCGTTCCACGATTCCAGTTCCGGTGGTTTTCTTCTCCATAAAAGTCCTCGACGAATAATATTGAAAAATAATTAGTAATAATTCTATTTCGCCTAATATCGTCCCGTCGAATCGACGAATTGGATTCAGGATCGCTTTTCCCTGATAAATCTACTATTCATCTCCAAAGATCTCTCACAGTCCCCCTTGCTGGCTGGACAAACGCGAAGCCACGCCGAAGGAGAGGAAACTGTAACGCGCGTTGAAAACGCCACGTTACAATATATATATATATGTATATATCAGAGGGTTTGAATTCAGTGTGTCTACTGAATGACGGTGAAAGTTGAAAATCTGGCGAAGGAAGCAATCAGGCATTTCATTTGCTGGAGCAATTCGCGAGAAGCTCGGGCATCAGTCTGTATGCAAAGTGGAATAGAGGGAGAGAGAAAGAGTTACGAGGGAGATCGCATTCTTATTTTCCCTCGGGAGGATCGAGAAAATACTATTCCGTACCGGAGAAAAAAGGGATGTCGAGAAATGACGGGCATGAGAACGAACTAAGAGAGTGATGAAAGAAGAGGAAGCAATGAAGAAAGGGATATCCTGGGGAGCCAGGTATACACGACGGGAGAAATGAGAAAAGGAAATATAGGAGACGGACGGTATGTTGCTGGGGTGGTGAAAATTACTGAAAGTGGAGGATTCAAATGGATGACAGTGAAACGACGTTCCTTTTGTCGCCACGGATAATTAAGCTTTTTAAATAATATTCCACGGCGATACGCGATAGTCCATTTGGAGATGCGTCGCGAAATAGTCTTAGAATAGAAGACAATATCCGAATTACAAAGCTCCGCAGTCCAGTGTATACCTTTTTTACCAAATATTAAAATTATATAATTAACAATTTTATAATAATAATAACAAAATAATAATCTGTTGACTCTTATAGTCCGATCAAGACTTTTCTACATGACGATCGATCTTGTGTCGATTCCCCTCGCGATATCCCTAATTGCAAGCGAAAGCAAATAAATTCTCGCGAGAAAGATATTGGGCGAGGCAGAAGAACGCTCCGCGCTGTGGAATATGAAAAAAATGTAACCAAAAAAGACAGCTCGCGAAAGTACTATAAAGTGAAATGAAAGTTAGAAGAGCGAACGCAAATTCGCGTGACTGTCTCTGCGCCAGGTAGAGGGAAGGAATGAGCTAAGAGACAGTAGGGTCAAGCCGTAGAGCCCACGTGAGAAGAGGGTTACTTCTGCCAAGTTACGTGTACGCGCAACCCAACTGAGTCACGTAAGGCTGGATGACTGGCTTTCGCCGTTGGTCTGAGAAGGAAGGCAAATAAAGGAAGATGAAGAAAAAATAAAATAAAAAGAAAGAGGGAGAAAGCGCGTGAGTGAGAGCAGACGGAAGGTGGAAATGATAGGAGCGAAAGAAAAAGAGGGAGATAAAAAGAATGACCGAGGGAGGAAGCTGGGATTCGTAGAGAAGAGAACGAAAAGCTTCAACCCCTCCCCTCCCTCAGCCATGGAGCACGAAAGCTTTAACCTACATGCCCAACCGTACGGCAAATCATATTCCGTTGGCAAAATGAAAACCGTTTGCGATGCATTCCCAAATGCTATATATATATGTATATTTATCTATATTCATATATGTGCGAATTTCACGTATATATATGTATATATACACATATGTATATGTATGGATATATTTGAGACTAGGGGTGTCGGAGTGAAGCCTTGCGCAGGCTGACGGAGGTGCGAGTCATAGGGGCAGAGGTATGCGATGCCCTTGCCGCACTCTCTTTCTCATCTTAGCCTTGGCTACGCGTCCCGTCGCCTCTCGAGCTTTTTCATAGCCCTCATTCCTGACGAGCCTATGCGTAGGCGTTAGATCAACATTACATTAGACATACGTTCTTTCCGAGCTTTGGAAGAAGCCAATTATCTTGAAGCTCGTTAAATTCTTTACGAGAATTTTGTTTCATATTTTTCTCTTTTTGCTTCCTCATAAAGGAATCTGTGAAAAAAAAAGAACAAATAAATAAAGATTTTTTTGTCAGACTCAAAGTAGTGTACAATTTTGATTTTTAATTATTGATCGGTGGATTGCTGGTCTATTTTGACTGTACAAATTCCATAACGTTTTAATTTAACGGAGAACCGGTCCAGATACCAAGCAACAGGAAGAGCCCACAAGGGGGTTACTGGGGGACGGGGGACTGGCCAAGGGACCCTGAGCAACCGGTAATCCCTAAAGCAAAGGTGTCAAGTCGCAGAAGTAGGTGCGAAAAAAAGTCAATGGCATCCGTTGAGTTCCGCGTCCGAGGAACTCAACGTGGACAATTAGGGCGGTGCGAATGCCCAACGGGGCCCAAGTACAATGGTCCAGCTGGACTGAGTGCTCGTATCACCAAATGCAAACCATATATATTTAACAATAACCTATATAAATAATATATACGATTATTTTATACAATTTATATTTCATATATGTATTTTTTGTTTTATGTTTTATAAGCTGAGTTTCCTGTATGAGGATGCCTGTGTAAATTACTTTGAACTGTTTTTTTTTATAGCTTTGTTCGAATTTAAACAATTTTAATCCCGCCAGTTACACAGCGAAGAGTACTTGATGGAAAATCGTTGGAGAGCATGCCAATAACGCGTATGCGAAAGGCGGACGGACTGCGGAGAGCACTACGTCCAAAGTGCTTTTTTCGAATCAGCACATAAAAAGCACTTAATTTTAGTGTATAGTAAAATCATTTTGGGGACTTTGCTCTACTAGCTTCACGGTGGTGTTTCGATGTCGCGGTTCGGCGATTTTTCATCAAAGGTCATACCGGGCAATGATGTGTAGAACGAATGCGACGGGATTTTATTCATTTATATTTTTCACACTCTAAATATTTTATTGTGAAAATTTGTACGATAAAAAAACACAAAAATTAAACGAACGTAACGCACACTTCTCTACAAAGCGACGAATTCGATTAATCGAATAGCCGGATCAAAGGCCGATGACCGATTTCGTTTCAATTTGAATCGGGATCGAGTGTTTAACTTTCGGAAACATTTACTGCTTTCCGGAGACATTGAATTGAGTTTATCGTGAAATCGATTGGACATTGAAATTACACTGCGATACACCTTTATGAATTTTTTTCATATTTTTATGTTTTTTATCGTTTATTTTACACGTATTTTCCAGATAAAACGCGATTCTCAACAAAATCAAATGTGTTAAATCGACGAGAAAAATAAATTTACATGTTCGCTGACAAAAAATGTTTGTTGAATTTCCAAACCTTTTTTCACAGTGCTGTTAAAAATGTAAATCTCTATGTTCTCAATATACCATTCCAATAATTGTAACGAAATTCCATTTTTTAAATAATTATCGCCACGTATGTTGAGAGTCTTTTCGTTCGAGCTTAAAGTACCCTCTTGTCATTCAAAGTAACACCCGGAATTTTTTTTCTAAATCCGACTTTTCGATGTTTTGGAACATTCTGAACACGTTTTCATCAGTCTCGAATTTTTTTGTTTTTACCAAAACAAAGCTTCGTCTATGAAGAAGCAACAATTGCGTTTTTTCCGAGCGATGCAACCCGTTCGTTATTACCCATCCGCGCTCGACCCCACCCTCTCTGTCGCTCTAATTGTTCCTCTTCCGAAATACACAAATCCCATCATTTTTTACTTTATTATTTTTATCTTTCATCCATTTTACAAACTCAGTTATATAAAAAAAAAACTTTCATGCAGTTAGCACGACGGTTATATACGCATATGCGGAGGCTGTACACGATGGAACGTGGGCGAGGTGAAATTTATCATCGTCGACTGGCGGAAAGCGGCCCCGCACCGGCCGTCCCGTAAGAGATTGATGCCCTTGGATGCAATATCGATATCTATTACCGCGTTTCTCACACGGTGACATCGAACCCAAACGTATATTCCACCCCCCCCCCCTCCATCAAAACCTCTCATCCCCACCCCTTTACCTATTCTTCCGTCCAAACTCACAAATTCTCTCCAATCTCGCCATGCCCTTTTTCCTTCTCTTCTTCTCTCCTCAGACCTTTCCATTTCGCTTTCCATACTTCCGCCCCCCTCCTTTTTTCCCTACCGTTCAGCGAAAACTTCACGCTCGTATATTTCACGCGCATCCTTACATCCACACGTGACGCTCCTGCATCATATTCGTTCAACACACGCACAGACAGCACATATAGGGCTCCTTCGTCGGGGATAAATTGAATACGAGGCGGTAGGGATATAAATCAAGAGTAGATACGTTATTCCCTGATAGGGTAACGAAGCCGTGTAATATACCGTGCACAGCAGTACCCGATGTCAGTACAGAGAAATTTGCATTACTGGACAACGGGAAGGACGGATCGAGAACGATAGCACCCTGGCTGTGGATGAGATAGGAGGGCTGAAACAACCGCGCCCTATATGCAAAGTTCCGCAGAGTGGACCGGGCCCGGGGAGCAGATGCTCGCAAGTAGTCGAGGTCCTCGTATGGTCACACTCGCAACAGCCGAGCGATGGAGCGCCCGATAGCCGTCAGAATCAACGACGCCGGAACAGCAGAACGCTGACGAGCTTTCCGAGAAACAATGAATATGTAAAAAAAAATTTTTTTTATTTTTTATTGAAAAAAAAAGAACTGAGTTGCTGGTAATAGGAAGTTTTTTGCGGGGTTTGAGAGTTTGCCGATAATTTGAAAAAATTATATTAATTGGGTGACGAGAGAATAGATAGATTTGTTTATTTCGTGTTCTAGGGCGTAAGCCCCCTAAGAACACGGTGCCAAAAGTCATTCGAATGGATTACATAAGTCCGCCCGAATGGTAACTATGAGCTATCCTATGTCTATATTGAAGCTATCTATATTGAAACAAACTCAAATTTTCGGGGAAATAAAAAATTCAAGGACATAAGGTGAAATTCAAGGACATTCCAGGACTTTTTCAAGGTCAGGCAAAATTCAAGGACAATTCCAGGACTCCAAGGACTTCAAGGACTTCAAGACTTCAAGGTCGTGGAACTTTCGACTCGAGCGACTCACGCACTCGTTTGCCTTTGTCCGTCGCTTGCGTCGAGTATAGCAATTACGCCTATATTTGCTCGTCGACATCCTAAAGTTTGTACGTGTGTACAGAAGTTTTTTTTTATCGGAACGTTGGTTTACAAACAAGATATCTATCAAACATTTTCCTCAGTTCACCAGCAAACCGCGGTCTCTGGACTGCAAGTAGTTACCGTCTCGTGTGGTCAGCCGTCGATACGCTTGGGATTAGTTCGATAACGGCGATGCTCTTCAAGTAATTGAAACACGTTCTGTCGATAATTTTATTGCAGCGCACGGTTTCTAGGGATAACATATATGTGTATGTTTTTTTTTATCTCACTGGTAATTCGAAAATTGATGCTCGCTTCTATCCAGTCCCAAACAAACACGAGAGTTCGGACTATTCGATAGTGGCACCTCGATTGGACGGAACGAGTGGACTAACCTGCGGATTAGTAAAAACTTACGCTGCCGACGACACTCGCAATTTCCGTAATATATTGTAACGAATATCGTACGCAGAATAGGATAGACGATTAGCCTCGGTAAACGGTCATGAAGAACCTATCGGACAGCACGACATCGGGACGAGGGACGAACAAACAATCGACTTCACAGCGATCGCAGATTTGACGGTTAGTATTTTTCGGCACTTTAACACCAACGGACGTTTGACGTTTACGAATGATCACAAGATTACACTCGAGAGAATAAATATTCCGCTCAAAGCAGGGGCTTTTTATAATACGTCGTCTCCCTTTATTCAAACCTCAAAACTTCAAGTGGCTGACTTATCATTGTTCCGAATAGTAACTGTCCTACAATTCATTTATCCGAATCGATTCGTACAGAGCGTAAAATTATTCACGAACGGATATACGAGCAAATGACGTTCGGTTAAATAACGATGTGAAGGAACAAACTTTGGCCAACTACCATTTTGAAAGTTTTTCAAACGTTCAGTGACATGAAAGTTCGGCTAAGTGAAGTTTTGGAAATTTCACGATTTTGAAAAATAAAGTTTCCGAAGTTTGACGATTCGGAAAGAAGTGCGTTCTGACGCTTGATTTTCGATTGTACGTCGATTCGGCTGATTGAAGTTCGGCAAAATCATGTTATTCGGAATGAAATTGTATTTCGAATGAAATTTTATTTTCAATTAAATATTTTATTCCGAACGACATTTATCGAAAAATCCGATGCATCTCGAGACGTCAGAGATAGAAGAGAAACGTACGTTATTCGCTTCGAATGGCATTCACCTCGAACTAATTCCCGTAGTTTTTCTTCTTCCCTCCAGTATAAATCAAGGTTTTAAAAAAATACACAGTGGTAAAAGCGCTCGGATGCTTTCGCTCACGGAATTACGATAAGGAGGTATTTTTATGTCCGCCAATGAATCTCATGAATGATTCCCCGAGATTCGACGAGCAAATAATTGCTCTCTCCAGTTCATCGACTCGTTATCCCCGCGCGCGATATAAATGTTACGCACGTGAAACATTGTCGTCTGTAACGCTCGAGTGGCTTTTACTTTCTCACTGCACACGGAGTACGCGAGGAGAGAAACCATTGTCTCGTTTCGGATTTTTTGAACTTTTCATTTATTTGTATTAATTTACTTTCGAATACTTCACCGTTTCAACGGAGTTTGGCGTAAAACGAATAGTTAATAAGAATTTAATTCGATTAAAAATTGTTGTTTCACCCACGATAAATGGACTATTTTTCGTATGAAGTACATCGATGGAGTTACAGTCAAGGGAGTAAAGAAATTTTTTTGCATCCAAATTTCAACCGTGGTATATTTGTTTAAAATCGGTTGAGCAATGAGGCTCAACGTTATACTCATTGTTTTATCAAAATTTCACGAACACGCATCTAGAATCATCTGACGAACCGCGCTAAAGTAATGAAATTTTGTCGCAAATTTTTTTATTAATGATTTTTATAACCAACAATTTTGATATCGATTAATACTCACGGGCTGCTCGTGGAACGGTCGATGAAGCGTCGAATCGCACTTTAATCCTTCATTTGGCCGATGTACATGGATAAATATACATATGTACGATAATCGAATAAACCGAGAACCGTTTCGAAGCACAAAATGCACAATCGAGTTCACACTGTACGAAAACTTAGAAACAAACGATAAAACACGCAAGGAGCGCGCAAAACACACCTCGCCAAATTAAAAACTATTTTGGTTTATCCTTCCGGAAGTCACGAGCTTCATCTTTCTCGCCTCGTCTTTTCCTTGTTTACTTTTGTCCCGACAAAAAAAAGATTTATTTTTTTATTTATTTATATTTTTTTCCAACGTTTCAACGTTGCTCACATCACTCCCGCCGCCTCCGCCATCGCTGAACATCAATGCCCTCGACGCCACTCGTAAAATCAGATTTAATCGAATCAACGCCTCGTTACACCCCGATGCACTGACACTCCGACCATCCGACACGCACGTGGCAAAGTGTTGAAAAAAAAAAAAAAAAAAAAAAAAAAATCAAACAAAACCCAATCTATCACTTGTCGACACGCGCACGCGCGTAATTTGAACGAAAACCGATTCGTTACTGTGCGTGCGTGTGTTCACTTCACGGTCAATGAATTTTAATTTTTATTATATACAACTCGCTGGAGCCACGTTAATCCAACGTTCCTCATAGTCAATTAATCGTCCACGACATCGCCTTATCTGTCTCACTCTCCGTCGATGCGCTGAGTCATTTCATTTTTCCAAATTCCCCATCCATGCGCGAGTTCACTATTCATCTCTCCGCTAACGTGCGAATCCATATCTTAACGGTCCCTCCGTCGATGAGCAAATTCATTGTTTAAAAACCTTTCCCTTGTCCACCATCCGTTCGAGTCTTCGATCCGACAGTCGTCCTACAGGCCGAACAACGCTCGAAGTTAAAACACACGAGGCCCGAGTAAGCTCTCGCGTTAATCGCCATAGCAGCGATTGAGAAAAACGTGCAACTAAACGCAGCCGATCCGTGCTACATTCACCGCCTACGAAACACGAGCTTCGCTAGTCGGTGACCCTTTTTTTCGCAGTCACACAGTCGCCACCATCCACACCCACGTTTGTCGAACCGCTGGCGATTCTCGAGTTTTCGACTTCCTCCAAGTTGCTAACTGGGCGACGACAAAAAAAAATGATATTCATATATATATATTGCAACGAAACATCAATCTCTCGTCGAGTTTAGTTTCGCTTCGTGATGAAAACGCGAGAGGGAGGTGGACAGAGAGAGAGAGGGGGAGGACATAGAGAGCCGTCGCTGTTACTAAGCACCGAAGCAAGGTGGCCGATGCGAAACAAGGTTAACATGCGCTGGAGCTACGATCTTCCGGAAATTCTACGACTCGCCCCAAACCGTTCGCGGATCATTCTCATATAAATATGTGTATTTTCTCGTCTCCATTAACCCTCGACGAAAACACAGTCATATGTTTCGAGGACGCGTCGGTATTGACGATTCGTCGAGAGCCTCGAGATACTATTCGATCTCACTGGCGATTGGGCGCTCGATGTTTTCGCATCGTTCGTGGCCCGCTCTCCGCCAGCTGACCGCATCGTCCGCATCGATGCTGCGATTCATCCGAAGGATCGCCCGGACGTCTCCGACTCAACGACGAAAAGAAACACCCAAAATATGTTTTTAAAACTTCGTCACTTCCTTTTTACTGTGTTTCCATTCATCAATTCTCCAGTCGACCTTTCGTCCGCGCACTGGGAATTCACAGTCTCAGCAATGCTGCCCACACAGGCACACAAAAAATTAACCTCTCGACGACTCGATGCTACATATGTATATATATATATATACATACATACATATATATATATATCAACATATATATATTTTTTTTCTTTCTTTCTTTTCTACACGAGAAATTCACGCAAATGTCCCCTTCACGAATTCATCTATTTATCTGGTAGAAAAAAAAACACGATCCAGTCCGTGAAAAAACACGGACGTGCCTAATAACCTCGCGCAGCCAAAATGGTGGCCGACACTCCCGTGGGCTTTCGGGTCTCGCACACTATTTTTCACCGAAAACCGCGCGCCGACCAGCGATCCTCCACGGTTTTCACTCGTTCGCCTCTCCCTCGTCGGCGACGATAAATTCACCAGGGGAGGAAAAGCTGCGAGCTCGCTTGTCGCGCGGAGCTTAACGTTGGTTCTCGACGGACGAGCTTGATACATCCCGGAACCGCCTCGGCGCCCACAACAACATCCCGTTTGTGCGAAACCCACGAGCCCTTCCGAACGCGCGGCTCTTCGCCTACGATTCTTCTCTCCGCCTCCGCTGTCTCGCTCTCGCTGGCTTCGCGTACGCGCGTCGTGAACACACTCCAGGCCCGTGCACGGCCTCGCGATAAATTCACCGTCGATCGCGTCACACGGCGTCGAGGACGTTCGAACAAATGGTCATCCCCGCCCCGAACCGCGGGACTCCGACGAACGTTGAACGTCCAGCGAGTTTATTCGTTAATAACACCCGACGAAAAATCTCGAACAACAACGGGTCACGCGTTGACAACTCGAGAAAGCATTCCAAAACGGTACAGGAGGTGTTTCGCGGGAGCGGGGCTCGCGGGGCAGGGAGAGTGGTGGGGGGTAGTTGGGCGCGAGCGTCGCGACACCTGGCGTCGAAGCTTCAAGCTTGCGCGGCTGTCATGGCCACGTCCAACCCCGTACTGGCGTCAATATTGCGCCCCCGCTTTGCCCACTCTCGGCCACGCGCATCCACCATCAGCCGTGTCGAGCTTCCAGTATGCACCGCGATAGTCTCACCCGTCAGCTAGCACGGGGCGGCTGGATCGTCGTGAATGAGACGAAACTAAACCAAACTCTCTGCAATTCTTCGGACTTGTTCGATGCCCTAGGTCATTCGTATAGGCGGATCGATCGAGAGAGACTTGGCCGATGATTTTTTTTTTTGTCAACTACGCTTGGGACTGGTTGTTTGGTGTTTTTAGATGTTTTTTTGTTTTGAGTTTTTTGTTCGAGCGAAGGAGAGAGCACGGGATTGTTATTGCGAACGTGCGGAGAAACTCTCCCCCGAGAGTCGTCAGGCGACTGCGCGAGTTGGACTGAGCGCAACCCCACCACGTGAACCACTCGCACACTCGCCGATGATGCGCGAGGTCGTATACTCGGGGTATATGCGAGGTTACTTTTACAGGAGTTTATCGACGCTTGCGCAGGAGGCGCATTGCTATGTGCGGGACGTACATGCATAACCCATGGCGGAGATTGGGCGACACTGGGAGGCTGAATCGAAGCTTCCCAACTGTACCCACCGGCGCCTTTTGGAAATTCCTCGAACAAAGCCTGCAATATCCATGCCCGATGTGGCGAGTGAGGGTGGATACATTTTTTACTATTTTCAATTGCGTCGGATTGTGAGAGACTACGGTGCTGCGTTGTTGCGTTAATAACTTATTCGGTGGATGAAGACGAGGAAAAAAAATTGTTCTGATAATATCCGGCAGGAAGATTCCCACGGAATATCATTAGCCATTTCTTTTACCGTACAAAATTTGTTTTATTTCACTCGGTGGGAAAATGGCGGTTTTTGCGCACGTGCTTCGCGGTTTGTGTCGCGTGCGAAAAACACCATTTTCACACCTCGTAAACTAAAATTTTGTCCGATATTCGTGACGAACACTCGTCAAGAAAAGTTTTGTCGCACTCAAAATTGAATAAAGGACAAGGCCGTTACGAAAATATAGTCGTGATAGGAAATGTAATAGAATTACATTTGGAATTAGCTATACCTGTAATATTATTATGTTGTCCTGTGTTATTACCGTTATCGCAAATGTTGCAACCAGTCTATTTGTCCCGACAACAAGAAATAAAGAAGAAAGAAGAAAAAATTGTTCCATGTTTATTCCAATTCTCGATAGATCTCGTAGTTCTGAAAATTGGAATCTGCAATCTGTTCATCCACTTCGAATCTCTCCGTATCCGAGAGTAAATCCTCGACCTCTTCACTTTTTGGAAACAGTTCCTGAACATTTTAAATATATAGCAGTTTACAGACTTTTACTAAAAACAACAAATAAAGTTAATTATAAACCACCAATTCGTTATAGTTTTGTAAATGTACAGAATAGACCGCTTGTATCCTCCTCCGTTCTTCCACCAATTCCCGATCTCGTTCGTCTCGCAACCGCGATCTTTCCAGTACCGTCCGATAATTCAATAGCCACAAAGCCAAGTAGTTTACTGGATCGGAAGGACGTTTGGCTACAATATCGCGCATCGCGAGTGTGAGAGGTCGCTTGAAATGTCTCCGAGACCATTTCTCATCTTCGGACAGTCCCAGCTGCCCACTGTTGCTGTCGCCGATCGTGCAGCTCGAAATTAGATCATCTTTGCTCATTTTCGGCGCTGCGTTACCGCTGCTTCCCTCCCGTCCATCCTCGCTGTTCACATAGACGTCTTCGATTCCACCTGCGATCCAAGAAAAATCCAATCAACCTACCGCTATAAAAAGAAAAAATGAACTCCAGGACACGAACTGCGTGAGTGGCACTTCGAATTAACGAGAATGTCAGGGAAAATTAATTTTCCAAAAGTTCGTTCGTCACCTGCTTTACCGAGCGTACGAACGGTCTCATTGATTTCGCCGGAAGTGCCATCGAAAATTCGTGAGGGGACGAGAAAATCCTTGAGACTTTCACTGGAAAATCGGTTAGGTACGTGTAGAGTTCTAAGCTTTCAAATTACTCTCCTCCAGCGGGACGAGTCTTAATCACGCTCGCACTCGTACGGAGTTAGCGCAGTTGCAGGAGGGCGAATTCGATTCACCTTCCGTCACCGTGCACCCGGGCTCGAGTTTCTTCGATCTTCTCGGCAGCGACGTTCAGAGGATTCATCGAGTCGTTCGTCTTCGGTGGTCGCTTATCGGATTCCATCAGGACTCTTTTCTCGACATCTTATCCCGCAAATTTTCTCCTTCCTCTCATTGTCTGTAATTCGCGATGGATGCTGAAGCTACGGAAAAGACCCAAGATACAACGAGAATCTTCGATCCGAGTGAGGAGTGTTTTTACTTTCTTACCTTCGTGAAATTACTTCCGATTACGCCTGTCAATGCAGATTCGTCGTGGAAATAAGGAGTAATGATCTATGCAGGAAAAAAATATGAACTTTACAAATAAAATGCGGGACAAGATATAACAGTAACCTTAAATCTGAGAGCCGAAATGTTTTTTTTCCGTTCGTAAAATGACTTCCGACATCGATCGTCAATTTAATTCAATCCACTGTGAAAACAAATGCTGATTATTTGTAGTTTGTAGCCAGATAAAAAATGCGTTAAAGTCTCCTTGCAGAACCGAGGGTCCGGTTAGTTTCCGGTATGATAATCGCGAAGTTTTAACCTTTTACAGAAGCTTCTATATTTATCCATCTCGTCACGCCACTTTAAAAAAGCATACGGATAACAATTCTTCAGAAAGTGACTAATCATCGTTATCTTTCGATCTCAACCGTGAAGAGAAAATATTCCATCTGGTATTTATTACCGACAATCGCTTATCTCGGAAATAAATTAAAACGATTAAAACCTATTGCCTTCAAAATGGTGTAAGAACTGTACTTTGTATTTTGTGACCTTGAGTGCCAGACACGAGATTCTCGAATTTTCAATAATCGGCAGAAAGAAAAATCATTGACAAAAAAGATTTTTATTTCACGAGCTTCACGGTCGGTACAGCCTCGATTATGCACACGCCTTGACGATAACGTTCCAGAGCAAGAACATCGTGTGCAACATTTAATCAGCTGAATTAGTCAATTAATTGTTCTCACGTTACATCGCTCTCGTAAATCAGTAAAGATTTCACCTTATCTGGCGAAGAGTGGAAATCTCGCGACTCTGGAAATTCTTTCTCGAATGTCATCAGATTCCTGGTATACCGGGGATTCTGTGTCTTCGCACAGTCGACAACGAAATTCCAACTGATCGCAGTTGCAGAACACTTCGGGTATGGGTGCGACGAGGACCCAATTTTCACGACTTCTCGATAATCTCTGTTAGATCGTTTTGACTTCGGGATATCGAAAATGATATTTTCCATCGGGAGGATAACGCATTGGCCGCAGTGGCTGGCCGGAGTTACTGGTAAGAGTTTATCCAAATTTTATCCCATTTAAAATGAGAATGCCTGAAGGAATCGCGTGTTACATCCGGTCTTCGAATCTTCCATATTGTCTGCACCGCAAGTTCATGCATTTTTTTTGGATTTTTATTCACATAATGCAACACACATATTTGTGCAAGATGTCCAAAAACCTAATAGTCAAATAGTCAATTAGTTAAATATTATACTATTTTTCGATGTACTTTTAACTTGGTCTTTTTATTGTGAATGTAAATAATTACGACTTAAGGGTGTCTGATTTGTATTATTGGGTCAAAGTGAGCCTCGCAGTACTGGTGACTGGTCTCGCCAACGGTTGGACTTCACCCTACCTCGCTCAGCTAACTGCACCAGATACGACTCTTCCACTGAAGCTCACAGCTTCCGAAGCTTCGTGGGTCGCTTCGTTTCTCAATCTCGGCAGATTCGCCGGCGCTATTCTCGGGGCTGCTGCTCAAGGTTATTATTTTCATCACTAAAAATAATGGTCTGCGGCCGTCATAGCATTTACAATATGATAGATAATAGAAACACCTTTACAAGATATAAAGTATAGCATTCGTCTTTGACAGAGTGGATAGGACGAAAGAAAACCTTACTATTGGGTGGCCTACCCCTGGCTTCCGGTTGGATCTGCATACGACTCGCATCTTCCGTGCCGTGGCTCTACGCCGCTCGTCTCCTCCTTGGTCTTGCATCCGGAATGATCTGGTCAGGACTCTCATTGTTCCTGGGCGAGATAGCCGATCCGATGATTCGTGGTTCCCTGGTAAAGCCTATCCAAAATCTCCTAATCCTCAAAAAAAATTTTAAAAAACAAAACATCTATAATCTTCAAGAACATGTGAAACTCCTCGCCACTCGCTCAATCCGAGCTCAGTCGGTAATAAAAACTGTAATAAACTTTTTTTTCACGTGAATCCCGGCACGTACATTGAGATGAAGAATCACACCGAAAGTGAATATCATATCCGCTTTCGATTTCTTTCTTTTGGTAGTACACGCCAGCATCCGTGAAAAAAAGTGGGTTACAGTCTTTCGTTACCGACCAAGCACGAATTGGCCCGAAAGAGTAAGAAGGGGGTTTCACGTAGTCTCGAGAGACACGAGGGAGGCCGAAAAGCTTCGTTATCTCCGAAAAGCTTGTTGATCGTATATTCTCAGATATTCTTGAACACGAACATGACGGCGATCGGGGCATTTCTTGGGAACCTGATGGGACCTTACGTGTCGTCGTCGACCTTTTCGTACGTAAGCATAACGGGCACCGGACTGTTCATCGGGCTCTTCTCTCTCATTCCCGAGTCGCCCTATCACCACATCGTCAACGGCGACACTGCCAGAGCCGAGGAGTCTCTGAGATGGTTCAAGAGGAACGCCGACGTCAAGAGCGAAATTCGCGAACTTCGAGACTTCGTCGGCACGACGAGCGTTGGACTGTCGAGGAGATTCGAGGAGTTTAAAAAGAAAGCCCACCGTAAGAATCTTATAGTCTTGTTCTGTCTGAATCTGTTTCTCTACTGCGCCGGTCACAACACCATGAGCTACTACTCCGAGATAATCGTCGCCAAGAGCGAAATAGATTTCACCCCTAGTACAGTCGTCATTGCCCTGGGATTTTCCACCATAGTTGCCGGTGCCACGGCCACTGCGCTGGTCGACAAGTTCGGCAGAAGATCGCTGCTCATAGCTTCGGGAATTGGGGCTGCGATCGCGCAGATTCTTCTCGGTTTCCACTTTCACATGCTCTCGGCCGACTTCGACCCTCGACCGATAACGTGGCTGCCTATATCCTCGTTGTTCTTGTACAACTTCAGCGTCGCTTACGGTATGGGACCGGTACCGAACGCGCTGGTCGGCGAGCTCTTTCCACCGATTCTGAAGACACTCGCATCCATGAGTTTCAGCGGCAGTTCGGCGATACTCTCGTTCATGACGACAAAAGCTTTTCAACCATTTCTCGAGCTCGTCGGTGAGAAATACGTTTTTTGGACATTCGCGATAAGCGCCATGGCATCGTCGGTCTTCGCGTACTTCTTCGTTACCGAGACTGGTGGCAAATCGTTATTCGAGATTCAGGAATCTCTGAGGGAGGATTGGGTGAAGCGCGAGGATGGCGTCAAAGACGGAGCTACGAAAGTTCGGACCAACGTGTGAAAAAATCATTCAAGTCTTGCCTACAACGCGCGTTTCTACTTGCCAAATACTGCCATGCGTTCACGAGTTTATGATTTTAGGTATTTAAGCGATCGTAAAAAATAATCTGCGTTGGTAGTCGTTGAGCTATTTAAAAAAGGTGATTTCTGGCGATTTTATTTTTCGTAGGAAGAGAAACAAGCAAGCTTCTTAAACTATTGAGTGTATTTTGACAAACATTTGAAAAGTATAAAAAAAAAAATTTTGCGACAATCATAAAATTGTCGCAAAATTCCGAAGTTATTAGCTGACCATTAAAACGCCTCACGGTTGGAATCTCGAATTGGTGGGAAGGATCCAGTGTGTAATTCTTATCTGAATCATAAAAACCAAAATTATTTTCATTTTACATATATTTTCATTATCGATAAACTAACGAAACTCAGTAAATACTGTGAAGTCATATCAATTTTCGAGTTTGAACGAAAAGTCACGTTTTCACGCTAATTCGAGACTTCAGCAGCGAGGCGCTTCAATAGTCAGCTTATAACTTTGCCATTTTGTGACCATCTTATAATAACATTTTTTTTGTACTTTTCAAATATGTATGAAATGACACTCAAACGTTTAAGAAGCTTCGTTGTTTCCTTCCCTACCAAAAAATCGCTGAAAATTACCTTTGTTAGCCTTCTACACTGCCTTGAGTGATATTGGGCTGATCAGTAACAGTGTTTTCTACTAGTGAAAAACTAAATAAACAAAATCGAGGGTACCAAATAAATATTCTTTGATCGAAATAAATATTAAATATGATAATATTAATATATCAATATTACATTAATGTTCGCTAATAAATATTTATATAATTGAAATAAACAATTTTTCTGGGTAAGTCCCGCTATGTTCCAAGCGTTCTTTTTTACACATAAATTTATCACTTCGGATCTAAAGATTTAATATATATCGAAATAATGTTCCTCAAGTATTTGCCACTACATAACTTTCGCAAGAAACCTGTAATAAATTTTATTATCGTTTAAGAAAAGCAATTTACGCGAGCTTCCATATCGACGGACACAGGGTGATTTATTAAACGTCGTGATTCTGTTTTCATTTACACGCATATATATATATATATATGTATATATAAAGATTTCACCGACGCCGAGGCCGTCACCGCGTCGTCGCTATGTAAAGAATCGAAGAAGGGGGGATCAGTACTTGGATGGGTGACCGCGGTCACCCATCCAAATATTGAACCAGTCTTTCTTTCGGTCAATATCGACGCCCAGCCGCCTTGTATAATTGAGACATCTCTCGCAGTCACTTTACTGAATCACACACTTAAACGAATTGTAAACAAAAAAAATATACTGATTGCACTCGGAACTTGTTGTACAGATACGAGAGCTCGCGACGAGAGCTCTCGTATCTGGATAAGTCACAAAATATATACGAATATCATATACTTATATATTAATAATTTATAAGTAAATAAATAGACAAGTGTATCGTATAAGTAAAAAAAATACTGCGACGAAAGTAGAGTTGCCAAGGGTTTTTGCGGCTTTGACGAATCAACTAATTTTTTTTTACTCCGAGATGTTCTCCGAGACGTATCCAACCTTCGACTGAAGAGTCGTTAACCTCTCGAATCTGCGACCCCAGTAGACCGCCTCGGAGTTGTCTGGTATTTTTTTTTATTTTACAGGACATAACGCAATCGTAGCGCACAGCTGGTACGATTGCGAAAATATCGGTGATTCGAAGTGAAAAATATAGTTTTTCGAGAAGAAACGGGGCAGCCGGAGAAAAATATACTTCTATGTTCTCTGACAAGACGCATTGATAATTCAAGCGCTCGGATTCGTCGTCGCCACGGATAGAAAACGCCTGCCGCTTGCACGTAGCCTGTAATTTGCTTCCAGACCTCGGCCACATCGCTCCTCTCGAGTCACTCGTGCACGAGAGAAATTCGTTTAGTTCTGCAATGCCTCTATGTCCCTTTCTTTGTATGCGTGTGTGGCAGATGAATCATTAATATTTCATCAGTCTCAGATCGGAACACTGTACCTCACATCGTTTTACCTTGTAATCTAAAACGAGATCCTGCAATTTCGCGCTCGTCTGCCTTGTAATACGTTCGTGAATTCTTTAGCGTTTTCTTGTTATCGTCGATTCTCTCGATTCTCCGATGCGCGAAACAAATTTGCCCGTTCTGAATGGTACTCACTGGAGTGGAAATAAGTTGCGCGGCGGAGACCTCGCCGAGTGTCTCGAGTTTCAGGAGTAACGACGCCGACTCGCTGTGAAGATCTACGAAGCACGGAGCTCGAGTCTGGCAGACGATTTCATAGGTCCGAATAAAATACTTTGCGAAGTCTTCGATACGGTACGATTGAGATTTGAAAAATAAAAATCTATTGGAGCATACATCGGTTACTCAGCGAAAAAAATCGTCGTGAAACTATGCTCTTTCAACAATATATTATATCTTTGTATTTTTGTACAATAAAGTATTCAAGATCAACAATTTGCTCGTTTCGTAAGAGGTTGTACTTTATCGCAGACTTTATCGTAAATTTATAAAAATTCCTACAATAAGATACAACCGTCTACAACTCGAAATAGTAATTTTTCGTCAGGGTTAATATCATATTCGCTGTTGTATCGCAAGAAAACGATGAAAAAAGTTATCTTCCGTGTTTCCGATATACAAAATATTTTCGGTCGCGTGGATGACGCTCGTGCCGCCAGTCAGCAATTATAATTCGAATTTCTATGAAATACACAAGTATACTATATATTATTGTATATTATTGTTGTATATTATGTTATTGTTATTAAAGTGGCCGATCACTGTATCGTCAGCCCGTGGTGATACCTAAACTAATACAGCAATGTGTTCCAGCGATAAAAAAAAGCTACAAACCGGATTGTGCGATCGTCAATCGTTGAACTTCATCGCACTGTCACAGTTACAACGTGTCGTTGCGCGTGGAGAATTTAGAACAATGTTTTTCGTCGAATCGGCAGTCAAAACTGCGATGAAAATCCGATCCCTCGAAGTACTGCGTATGTATATATGAAGAATTTACAAAAGTACAATTTCTCGATGTTCATTTACACGAAACAGTTTCTAAAAAAAGTCCAATAGCTTTGTCCCGAGTGTGCCTGAATTGTTGGCTATCCTGGCCCCTACCATGCTTCGACAACGTTCAGACGACCTTTTGCAGGCTTTACCACGAGGTTGAGCCGCTTCCCGCTCTTGCCCACGCGATGTAAACATTCGTGTATAATGCGCGGAACCGAAAGCCCAAAAAAGTATCGTCCCAACGAAAACTGTCGCGTCAGTTACTATATCCGACGATTCGATCTATTTCTAAGGGCATCAACAATCTTTCATCCCACGAAATATGAAGCGAACGAGATTGTTTCCTGAGGCTAGAGGCAAAGGGTCCGCAGTGCCGGTAGCGCCGGTAGAACCTACGATAGCCTCGGAGACTGATTCGTCGAATGAACAGCTGGACGTCGCGAACAAAACCAAAAGTAAATTATCCTTCGGAAATTTAATCCGATATCGTGAGTATACGGTTTTGGATGCACAAAAATGTATATGTGTGTGTGTATATAAATGTATATGTATACTAAATATATACAAGCGTTTACCCAACTTGACAGGTAAAGGCACAAAAAAAAATGTTACCAAAGTTGCGAAGGATAAAAAATTGCGGGCTGTGGTGGATCTGGAGATGATGAAGGAGGAATTGAGACAGCTTGAAGATCCCCCTTGCACCGACGAGGAGAAAAGAATTTGCTCGGAAAGACTTCAATATTCTTTCTTCGATGTACCCTGCGAGGAGTTAGCTCAAAAGCTTCTGGGTAAAGACAATGAAGTTTTTTATAAATTAAGAAACACAACTCTGTCAACAAATTTTAGGTAATAATGATTGTCTGTGTCAACGTCAGGAAAGATCCTGGTACGTCGGCTCGCAAATGGAATAATTTTGAAGGGAAGAATAGTTGAAACTGAAGCTTATATAGGAGCGATCGACAAAGCTTCACAAACTTATCAAGGCAAAGTTACTCCCAGAAATTTGCCGATGTACATGCCACCGGGCACTATCTACGTCTACTTGACCTATGGAATGTACCACTGCTTCAACATATCCAGCGCAGGTATTTCTCGGCTGTACTTAAATTTTTTTATAATCATCAATTTTATTGACTGATCGCACGGAATCGAATCGACGACACGTTTCCTTATTACGGTTCATGCGCATTTCTTATAAAAAGAGAAAAATAAAAATCCCTAAGACTGCTTATTCCATGTTTGGAATTTACACTTGCTGCTACATATTCAGCACGAGTATTTCTTGATTTTACTTCAATCTTTTTAATCACCGATTTTATCTTTGTAATGGTCTGCCATATGTGAAGGATGAGTAAATGCCGATATAATATCAAACTGCAGAATTTATGGTACGGAAATATGATCGAAGGAGAGCGAACGTATTACAGGTTCAGAATGTCGAGATGAACTAATGAAAAGGCCTTGCCAAGTGTCGATTTTATCTTCGTTGATGTTTTCCCGACTGATCGCTTGACGTGTCGAGTCATTATAGATTTTCTCATTAGCATCCTTTCGACACCCTTGAACGGTAAAAAAAATCCCTAGAATCCGGCTCTCTCGTGGTCGTTAGAGCGCTGGAGGTCCTCGTCGAAGCGGACTACGTCGAATTGCTGAGGAACACCGAATCGAGAATCGGCGAAACGGTTAAATTAATGAAGGGAAGTGTCGAAACGATCAAGCTCCACGAGCTTTGTAACGATCCGTCGAAGATCTGCACAGCGTTCGCGATAGACGTCGACGATCTGAACGAGCAAGATTTATGGAGCTCGAGCTCCATCTGGCTGGAAAATGATTCGAGCGCGGGCTCGTTTTTTATCGTTGCCGCGCCGCTATTGACCAACGAATCGATAACGAAAATTTCTCGTTATTACGTCCTCGGGAATCCCTGCGTTAGCTACAGAAATCTCGAGTTCGAAGAGCTTGCTTATGTTTTACAGTACACTTTACTATTTTTTTAAATTTATTGCTACACTAAAAACAAATTTTTTGCGTAACAAAAATTCTAAATTCTTGGGATTTAGGTGATGGATGCGCGATTCTTCTGAGAGGCGTCGAACCCACGGAGGGCGCAGTTGTGATGCGATCTCATCGAAGTTCGAAGTCAACGTCCAAAGGGCCAAAAAAAACATCCAAGTCTCTCGCGAATCACGAACTGTGCAACGGTCCCTCGAAGTTATGCATTGCATTTCAGCTAGACAGAAATTACTGCAAATACTCCGTGTGTACGTGCAAATCGTTGTGGATGGAGAACGACACGACGAGGGAAGATATCAAAGTCGTAAAATGTGGTAGAATCGGCATCGACAGCGCTGGACCCGAATGGGCCAACAAACCGCTGAGATACTACGTATACGGAAACACTTCGGTCAGCAAGAGGGACAAAAAAGCAGAAGCGGACCTTCTCGAGGACGAATAATTTCGGAAGAAAAAGTCATTTTTTCAACTGTCATGATTGTATATTTATTTATTTATTTATTTAATGATTGCATATTTTCTTTGATCAAGATAAACGAAATTAAATATTATAGTTATTTTTTCACTTATAGTACACAGTCTGCAGTTCTTCTTTAAACGATAATGCTAATATACAAATAATAGTTACAAGTATCGGAACTAGATGAGGATCTTAACGGATCCAACGTTAATATTTATGGATACGGTTTATCCGAGCGTATTGGATGTTTCATTCTTTGGATCGGTAATGGCTCGGAACTCGAAAGAAATATGTACAGTATCATCGAAACAAGCTCGCGCAGTCGAATTAGTCTGCACGAAACACGGGAGTTTAGTTCAAGCCCACTCGGCCATTACCCGGTCGTAATTTTCCTCTTCGATAAATGGCTTGTCAATGGATCTGTAATAATTGGAGACGATAAGTATTATTCAAGAAACTTATGAATAAAAAAATCATTTGAGTAGAAAAACTAATAGAATGAAGGAGAATTATAGACAAACTGAACACATTGGGTACGTTCTTGAATGCAATTCTGCTCAGCTATGCGCTCTTTTATTTATGACTGTCCACTGCTAGTGAGTTTTTGTAATTGCCAACGGTACATCCGATTCTTTACACGGTATACATTTAGTCCGTTTTGATAACAAAAAAGGCTTATCAGAGCAGTTTTGTGTTAAAACTAAACCTTGAACTGAGAGTAAATTGGTATTATAAGAACCCCCATATCAACTACGTATACATGCGGGGCATTTTTTGTTAAGTCAAAGGGCCAAAAACCCTGATCCTCTTAGATCAAGCTGAAAGTTCGTAATATTGTAGTATTATATAATAGTGTGAGTACCTGGATATTTTTTAAAGATTTTTATTGGCTCTGGTTTTCAACTTAGCAGATAGGCGTGTTAATATTAAAATTTTTTATACTTTCAGCTTGATCTAAGAGGATCGGGGTTCGGGGCTTGGAATGTCCCAAGTGAATAAAGCTCTAATATTTCTAAACTCAGCTAAACAGAGCAGAACCGGATTTAAGAACGCATCCATCATGTCGACAAAAAGGATAGGAATAGTTTAATAGAATAAAATAAATAAATAAAAAATAAAGATTACTCACTCAATCATAAGATCACCGCAGTACAGACATTCAGATGCTACGAGATCGTCGATATCGGCTTTGATCTGCTCCTTGGTACTGAGCGAAGTCGCTCCCGTCAACGCGGGGTCCTCGGGTTTCTTGGAAACAGCAGTTAGTCGGTATTGAAGATTAGCCAATTTGTTTTGCTGATCTATCGACAGCATCGGTGTGAGGGCAGCTACGAGACAGTCGCTGTGGAATCTGTGACCGCACGGAAACACGTAGAACGGCCTGAGAAGGAGCTGAACGTCGCAGGCGTGGCACGTGTCTCTGACGTGCAAGAAGCTGCAACGGGTGCGGAAAGCTTGAATGTCTTTTCTAATCAGCTCGGCGGATTTCGTTGCCTCTTGCATCTCCTCCTTCAAATCTTGGATGTGTTGATTGTATTCCTGACATACGAACAAACAAACAAATAAGTTCAATTCAATTTCAAATAACAGTCACAATGTGACAAACTGTACAAAAAAAATTCGTAGAAAATTTAATACTAATGGTATTGCAAGTTTTTATGGATAAAGTGATATATTAAATTTCATGTACAATTCCTATAAACAATTAACGTACAATATAATAAAGTCATTAAAAATACTTTGCCTGTAATAATTTACTTTAAATTTAGTATAAGTGTACTTTACATCCAAGTTGTAGCATAAAAACTTTCAGTCCGATGCATGAAATTTACAATTTTTTTAACTGTGCCCAAAAAATCAATAAAATTGTAGAAAAATCGACGGACCTGCAGAGAGTTGCAGATTGCATCTTTGAAGTGATCGATCGTCACGAAGTCAGAAAAAAACGGCAATATATCCTCGATTCTGACCAAGTCGCACTGCTGAAGAAACTCCATTGCTTGCTGTATGTCGTCGCGCTCGCGAACAACATGTTCGGCTGTGAAGATTTTCAAGAAGTACAAGCATTAATAAAAAAAAAATTACACACGGCTTCCTCACTCATTGCAATCTTGCGTATAGCTTTCTCTATGAGAAAGTGTGCTGATCGATTTTGACTTCTTCACAGAGGAAGTTATTTGCAAAATTGTAATAAATGAGGCAGCCATGTGCGAGGAAAAGTTCACTTTTCCTCCCGCTCGTCAAGACGGCCAATTTCCATCCCCATTCCAGGCATAGAAATATGGCCACTTTTTAGTGCACAGTCGGGAAAAAATAGCGTATGCCACTCGGGAGGAAGTGCCTTTTCACCTCGTGTGAATTTCTACCGTCGCTTCCCTCGGGCATCAAACTTTACACTTGGTGAAAATACGCACTTGTCCTCCCTTGTAGCATAATATACTAATTTTCATGAAAACAGCTCCATCTCCCTCCATGTGAAGGCAAAAGTACCCCATTAATCAAAATATCTTTAAAAGTTACCCGAGACTGTCTTAGTTTACCTATTTTCAGCCATAACTTTTTTTTCAGTTCGTTGTCGTGATGGGATGGAGTGCCGGCGATCTGTTTGGCCAAATCAACACTGACGGTCAACGCTAAGTCGACAGCTGTTGTCCACAGTCCCAGCAGTGCCGAAAGTTGGACGCACGCCTCGGTCAATCCTGCCTCTTGGCACAGTCTCAGGGCGTAGTGCACGTCGTAGTGAACCATAGTTATGTCCTGGCCTTTAATACAATTATTATTTTCATTTTTATGTATGTATTTTATATTTTGTAGTGAAGTAACGAAAACGTTAAATTGCTTTAGAACACGTACCTTGAGAACCGATATATCGCATAACTTCGTCTTTTTTATAACTAGCATACAAAGATAGCAAAAAATTGTGGATCGCTTGCTCCGAACAGCCTTGTTTGTAGACGCAAAATTCCAAATATCGAATAACTTCGTTAGCCTGAAATTTACAAGAATCATTCAGTACCCGTTAAGAAATGCGGATTACGCAAGTAATCCATAAACTTTGCAAAATGTCTAATCGCAAAAAAATGGTTTGTATATCACTCGGTGGGGAAATGGCGTTTTTGTGCACGCTTCGCGAAACCCCCATTTTCACACTTTGTGAAATAAAACTTTGCATGATACTCATGCCAAAAAACGTTTTCTGAACTCGTGCAATTGCAACACTCGCCTTCGACTCGTGTTGCAAACTCACACTCGTCAGAAATAGTACATTATGCCACAAGGGAGGACAGTGCGTCTTTTCACCGAGTGTGAAGTTTGATGCCCAAGCGAAGCGAGGGCAGAAATTCACATGAGGTGAAAATGCACTTCCTCCCTTCCCGCATACGATGTGTTTTCGTAAAATCGTGATATTCGTCGCCAATGACCATTTCTCCCCCATGAGTAATAGAGCTTCCAGAGGGAGTAATGAGGCCTATTACTCCCTAGGTCATAATCGGTCAATAATAGGCTATTTTCTGCCCTATTGCGCGCAAGAAATGTCGTTATTTTAATGAAGTCGGGAAGAAAATATCGTATGCGACAAGGGAGGAGGTGCATTTTCACCTCTTGTGAAAAATTATGTGAATGGCATGGGCATAAAAAAGGGAGTTCTGACTCCCTTTCTACGCCCTTGCCATACAAATAACTAATTTAGGTTTTCATGAAAACTCTGATCTCACGTGTTTCTCGTCGCTGTTGCAAGACACGAGAGCCGGTAGTAATCTCGAAGGTTGCAGCAGGGAGCCCTGCGACACGATAGCAGCTATCGTCGGCTTCGGCAATTCCTGCAAAAGAACTCCAGCGAATTGGTAGAAAAGATCCTTGTTCCCTTGGCTCTTCAACACCTCGAGAGCTTCGAGGTAATTGTTCTTGTACAGATGCTGACGAATAACTTCCTCGTAGTTGCGATGCATTATCGTTAGCCGTATCAAGTTGTCTTTATCGCCGTGACTGGCCATTAGATCGTATATTGTGCTTAAATTTTTCTTTATACATTCCTGCGAAAAAGTTAGCTTTAGTTTAGTTATAGTGATACTTTTATTGAGTAATTTTGCTGTACCTTTTTCTGTACACATTCTTATATTTTCTGGAGCGCGATGTCCTTTAGTGGGCTTGCCAGGACACGAATAAACGACACTAGGTTTGTTCGTTTTCAAAGTAAGCTGAAGCAGGGGGCTCGATTTTACGTGGAAGATATATCTATATATCCATTAAATATAGATATACTTTTCACGTAAAATAGAGCGCTCTGTTCTACCTAACTCTGATAACAAACAGACCTACTATCTATCTATTTCCATTAATGTGCGCATATCGCACAGTCTCGTTTAATCGTTGCATTATTTACCTCGACTTTCGGTATGCAGAGAAAACTGTCGAATTGCTTCTGGAGTTCGGTGTATCGAGGATTGTGGAGGTGAGAAGTTTGGCTGCTGCTTCTCAACGATCCCAACTGGTTCATGAACAATTCGACGACCCATACGACAATCATCGTTATCTGCGTATTGTCCTGAGGCTTGAGACCCTCCAATTTCTTCTTCAGAAACGTCTTCAGAGCCTCGATTTGCGTTTCTTGAAGAAATTTCAACGATATCTCCTCGAATGACGAGTGAGTATCCGCGTAGATTAGCGCGCTCTTCTCGAACCTAGAAAGCATTGCACAATCACATAAACTTGTCGGTAGTGAACCTCTATCCATATACATGAGTGACACTCACTCGTTGTTTTTTAACAACATTTCAGCCTGTTTCACAAGAACCTGATCCACGTGTGCGGGATTTCCTTTGCAGTACTGCTTCGCCAGCTCGAATTCTCCCTTCTCCACATATACCTTAAAAAACCAGAGAAAAATATAAACATCACATCTATAAAAAATGTGTTTTGCATGTTTTATCTTTTACCTGCCAGACGTTCCTGTCCTCCTTGGTGACTTTGTACTTGAACACCGCTCTCTCGCTGTACGCCCAAATAGAGCCGGTAATCGGATCTTTGATAATATTAATTAACTTCCCGAATATCTGAAAATTAATTGTCAGTTAAATGTATTGATGATCGTGTGAAACATCTCCCTTCTCATCTAACAGATTCCTCGGTAGATATTAAAAAACTTATAATAAACTGTTTTGATCGATTACAAAATGTGAAAAGCGAAACCCGTGAAAAAATTTGACCATGTTTTCTTTATTACCAACTGCAGTATGATCTTAACGACACTTGCTGAATGCCTGATTTTTATGTTGACTCTCGATTGACGAATGGATGCTCTTTGAATATGTGAAATAACGAATCCAATTTTAATATTTATACGTACGTCGTTGTAGATATCCTCGAATATAAGCTCTTTGTTGAGTAACGAAACGCCTTTTACGTGATCGCTGTAGAGCAATAAAGCGTGAAATTCGGTAAGAACGAAGTTCAGAGGCGCGACCGACTGCGCGACAGTATTTCCTATTAGACTCGTATCAGGACAAGGCAGCATTTGCTGATTCACCAATACATTCTCCGTATCGGATCTAGGGTCGATCTAAAAAAAATTTGAATTTTGAAAATTAAAATAAACGAATGGTAAATCTCGGCCACGTTGATTGCCAAATGTTGGTCATTGTTCAGCACTCCATATACCTGCGTGTACAATATGCCCGTTTCGGTCAACCAACCGAAGGTCTTCGGCAGAGATTTGGGAGTCGAGTAATAAAACTGCATTCTCGAATACGGCAACGAACTTTCCAACTGATTGAATCGCTCTGAAATGTATTAATTTCTCGTTATGGAATAGTCTGCAACAATTTTTAAACAGTATTTTTTTCGTCAGATATAAATGCAAACATTAAATTCACCTTTGACATTAAGATATTTGCTGAAGATCTGTTGCAAGAGAGGCTTCTCTTGTGGATTCGAAATAGTTCCAATGTATTGGTATATTCTTATTAGAGTCGTTACAATTATAACGTATTTGTCCGAGTTCGGTATCTTGTGAAACTCTATGCCGGTTATCGGAGGTTTGCTCTCTTCGCCGATGTCGAAAACCTGAAGAAAAAAAATCGTACGAAATGTACAAAGTCAATAACGACGAGATATCGATTGATCGATTAACGTGAAGTGCTTGTGGTCGTTAAACATGTGAGACGCTGCGATTAGAATGATTTTTCAACTCACCAATCCATCTACCTCCTTACTGCCGTAAAGTGGCAAATAATTGGGAAGCTTTCGGGGAAATAAATAATGTTTTGAGGGATGATTATTCAATAATGTATGTGTCACATGAGAGGAATTTATGTAACGCCATCAAGGAAGATAAATCGAGGTTCACCTGTTTCCAGTATTGCTCTAGGCTGGTGTTGAAAATCTTGTCTCCGTCCAAGCCGATCTCAGTCTCAAAGATCAAACCTCTCGAGGTTCCCAGCAGTATCGGTCCCGACATTATTTCCGATGTGTTTCCGAAGTTCCAAGCCACTGCGGTTATTTCGTGACCGCGAAATTTCCCGGCCTATCGACCGTATGCAAAATTTAACGTGATTTCAATTGAACAGAATACAATCAACAGGTTTGCAGAGTGAAGGTGTGTGGTGTAGTAAAATACCTGCTTCAATTTCGTAGTCTTTCTGTGCAGATAGAACAAATCTGCTGCTGGATTTTCGCCATTTTTCGGCAACAATGCAATTAGCAAGTGATTGCCCAGTGGATCCAGATATATTCCGGACATTTTCATATTTGTCATGTACTTTGAAATGTCTATCTCTGTCAAAAAAATATAGAATATGAATATTGAATATGATGATTTTATAGAGGCAAAAAATGTGTTTTTTTCAATAGTCGATTGTTGCCACATTCGCACCTTCAGGTTTATCAGGATGTTTCATATCGATTCTCAATATGATATTGTTGGCCATAGCGATGACAATGAAGTTACTACTGACTGCCAGATAAAGAATTCTGTCTGACGGCAAAAAATTGACTTTTTGCTTCGTGAAGATAGGCCCATCCTCCTGCAGCTTCATCTGAATGAATCCCGCGGTACTCTGAGAGATAATGAATATTTATATGTAGGGTAAATTTAGTGATCTCATGTTCGCTATATATAGCTTCAAGTTTTTCGTTCGTGAGGCTTAAAAAATAAAAAGTAGTCATTTATGTTACAAAGAATTACAATTATTACTCACTATATCAGGACGCATGGGAGGTGGGACTGATTGCTTGGAGCGCTGCGAGGCTCTCTCGTACTGATCGAACATCGATGTCATCGTACTAGGATTTCAATAATCCGTTGGATAATCTGAAAAACAAGACATCTTAACGAATGGTGGAGTGCGTAGTTATGACAGCTGGCATCTGACATTCGAATTTTGCAGACACAGATAGAATCTGTTTAAATGTGTACGAATTTTTTTTTAATTACTAATAACAGTAAACTTAATACATTCTTAATACTGCACAACATAGGTATTTCTTTTCGTTAATCAAAAATTATTACGACGATAATTGTCAAGCATCCGAAACTCTTCGACATGATACATGCATAATGGAAATCTGAGATTAAATCTGATTTGTTTGACAATTTTCTAACCTAGAATCGACAGCGCGCACGTCTTCGGCAGCGGATTAGGGACGACCGACGCGTTAGGATGAAACGGGTTTTTTTCGTATCGGGACTAGAGTTGCATATTACGCGAGCCTCTCGTAATTTTCAATAAATCTTACTTAAGCTCAATTATCGATGGCACGAAACATTTTCTGACACTTTGACGTACCGTCGCTTGTACGGTTCGTTCATTATTTTAATGTTGCAAAATAACCGTCTTTTTCCGATCGGTCAAATTACGATCAAATGACCGTCATTAGACGTAATTTTTTATCGCTCATCAACATTTGGTGGTCAATAGTTTAATTACAATAATTGAACTATTGACCACCAAAAGTTTTAATTAGACTACCAATCACCACCAAACAACCAGCAATCGAATGATATAAATTCCAAATTTTTTAGTTAAAGTTGCATGGCTAATTTTATGAAGCTAAATCGAAAGTACCTAAAGTCGGCGCCCACCTCTATTTTCACGGCTGTGTGGAAAACGCTACACGTTATCCGGAGCAAGTTTCCGAACGGGCCCCTGCGGTAAGGTTGGGTATTGAGATTGTCCAGATAACGCGGGTGACAACAAAGATGGTTCATCTCGGCGCTCACTCGGAAATCTCTAGCTCGTTTTCATCTCGAATTTAAAAAGCCCCGAACGCGTGTTGCGAGAGGGATATAGGCAAACGCAATTACACCTTTCGAAATTTCAACCGTTACCAAAAACAAACTGTTTGACTCCAGTGAGCTTCGTCATTGAAATGGAAACCGATAACGATCCGGTCGTCAAAGAGGTTTGTCGTCAAACAATTCGGCTACGCGAGACAATCATACGTATCGAAATTCGCTGCGACGAGGTTATACATAAACCGCCGACTACTTGATGTTGCAATAAATTTTCATCAAATTTGCTCCTTGCAATTGATTTGTCGCCCGGAAATACACGTTTCGCAATTAACGGAGGCTTGAGATTCATTGCAGAGCGCTAATTTCTCGTGACAAAGAGGGTGCATTCTTAAACGCAGTTCGGCTCTGTTCGGTTAAATCCAGAAACATTCGAGATGTATCCGCATTTACATGCAGCTCAAATGGGCGTTCTTATCATTTCAGTCTGCTCTCAGTTCAGGATTTAGTTCTGACATAAATGAGCTCTGATAAGCGTTCTTTTGTTGTAGAAACAGATGAAATGTATCCTATGAAAAGAATCAGATGTATTATTGGCAATTTAAAAAAACCCAGTAGTAGTGGACAGTCATAAGTAAAAAAATGCATTGCGGAGCAGATGTGCACTCAAGAATGCATCTTTCAGTTTTTATACAAATGGTATGCATGCTTGAATGCAAATCCGCTCAGCTATGTGTTATTCTGTTTGTCACTGGTAGCTGCTAGTGGGTTTTTTTATTGCCAATGATACATCTGATTCTTTCCATGGGAAACATTTAATGCACTTAGTACATGGTTTAGAACTGAGCGGATAACAAACAGCGAACAAAATTGTTGCAAATCTGACAAACTTTGTGTGCAATGCAGGACTAGAATGTGACGAAAACGAGGAGAAACAATAAATCTAACATGTGCGAAATTTTATTTTTAGTTTCCTGTATTCCTCTCCAAGAATCTTGCCGACAAACTTTTCATATTTCAATATCCCATACGTCCGGCTGGCGAAGGATACGACAAAGCCAATTTCATAAAAACTATGATAAAACCTAAGAATCAAGAAGTTCACATAGAGGTAGAGATGGATCCTCGGAGCGTAACATACGATCGGAGCAAGGGAGAACAGATAGCCGCCAATGTAGATGGACCGCCGAAGAGCTTTGATCCGGAGAACGAGGAGAGAATGTTCGAAAGGTAGTCCGGATGACAAATTTTTTATTGCTTTTTCTGGTGCAGATTTGATATCTCCGACATTGACTCGTTTCAGCTTCACCATGGACAAAACTGTGCTCCAATCCTCCAGAGGCTTGCCAGATTGCTCCAATTATTCCGTAGGTGTATTTCAAGATGGAGAATTGCACATTACGCCTCTGAAAGGTATAATCCAGATGCGGCCACAGTTCAATTATCTGGACAAGGGTGGAAAAGGTGGCAAGGAGGAAGCGAAGAACGCGGGCGACGGTGAGAAATATCAAATTGGATTAATCACGACGTGAGACTGACTCAGTGGGCCAAAACTAACCCATTATTTATTTTCTATCATATTATTACCGTTTTTATTGAACAGTTGAGTAAACGGTAATAATTTGGTGTTCCTTATAAAAAAAGTCTTAAAAGTCCTTAAAAATCTAGTATATTAAAAAAAAAGAAAAAAATGGATTGCAGTTTTTGTTACCGACCGAGCCCGACTCGGGCGGCGTGGAGGAGGATCCTCATCGCGTTAATCAATTCGTAAGTAAATTCGTTGACGATTCCATACGGTGTAATTAAACCTTGCTCACGTGAAAAAGGTGGTAAGGAAGAGGCGAATAACGCAGTTGATGGCGAAAATATCAAACACTGAATTTATTGCGACGCGAAACCGAATGTGTCGTTAGAAAAAACTGTAATCCATTTCTTTCCAAACGCAAATTATTAGCGTTTTCTTCGCACCGTCGAACAGGCAGTAATAATTTGATGTTCCTCAGAAAAGTCTAGTGCATTTTGGAAAATAAGTCGATTACATTTTTTGTTACCGACTGAGCCCGAGTCTACTGGTGAAGGGGAGGATCCACATTACGTTAATCAATTCGCAAATAAAATCGGTCACAATTACATACGCTATAATTATTTGCCAACAGACGGCGAGGAGGAGGAGGAAGCAGTGAAACAGGTGAACGTTACCTTCGCTAGGCAGAAGTCGGAGTACGCAACGAAAATGCGTGAGCAATCTTTCCAAGAGCAAGCCAAGAAGAGCTTGGAAGAGCAGTGGATACCGACACGCTATATGCAGGCCAACAGCTCACAGGCAGAAGTGCGATAAATCTTCGATAAACTTTACACCGGCGACAAGACGAAGGGAAAAAATATTTTTATACACCGATTTATTCTTCGACTTGCAGCTGATGCGGCTAGACATGTTTTGCTCGTCAACGGACGAGTCCGTGAACAATTTGAAACTAACGCGCGACGAGTATCTGAAGCAGTTGGCGCCGCCGCCGAAGAAGGAACAGTATGCCGCTGCTTGTGTATATAATCACGGAACTTCACTGGGTTACATTAGAACGTTACCGCTGCTCGATCAAATTCGTATTCTCATGAAGGACGGTACGTCCCAGTTAAATTTCAATTAATCTATCGATTCGATAACGGAAGTATTCGGACATTTTTTCGAGACTTAATTTTCATAAAATTTTGCAGCAAAAATCCTATCGTTTGCTCAGTTGCGATCAATTCTGTCACCGGATCAAGACGCCGTGGCGGTAATAAAGTATCTCCAGCAAGTGGCAGTTTTGGTTCAAGGCAATTGGGTCGTTAACAGCGAGCTGATATATCCCAAAGACACTATCTCATCGCATAGCGGTGTCGCCGCCGACCTCATGTGCAGAGCGCGCGATTACATTGTGAGTAAATGGAAAAAAATGTACTATTTGCTGTTTTATTATTATTACCTTATAAAAATAATGTTGCAGTTGTTGTCATTCACTGAGCACGAGTATATCGATCGAAAGGCGGTATCCGCGATATTAAAATTGCCCGCCGACGAGATAAAAGAGATATTCGTAAATCTTGCTCGACATCATCCAAAGAAAGGCTGGAAATTGATTCTACCTTCGAACAAAGATTTCATCGAACGATATCCGGAGATCGGACAACGTCAGGAGATGTTCTGGGAAGCGAAACGCAAGCATCTGCGCGAAGTCATGGATGCGCAAAATCAACCGCCGCAGCGACAGAGGAGAAAGTCGAATCGTGAATCCGTTGGTTCGGAGAACGAGGAGAGAAACGTCGGTCGGGGACGAAAAACTCTCAGAGACTCGTCGGTGTCGGACGACAGTGCGACGGACACGGTTAAGAACAAAAAGACTAGTCGCTCGAGAAAAGTATCGGAAACCACGTGACCAAAGCCGTCGGTGCGTGATTGATACAGATAATTATCGATCATCGTTCTTGTAAAAAAGAAAAAAAATGAAAAACATTCGTCATGTTCCTTTTCTGCAATAACTTACTGCCATCCAGTAATCCAGCGTCACTGCGAGTGAACTACTACGAATCGTGGTGTTTTTATTTTTCACACACAGAATGAAAAAACAAAAATGAGTGAAAGGTTGAAAACAGACAATGTCGACGAGCAATGTTTTTATTAAGCTCTTTTTTTGAGTATTCCGCACTATACATAGATATACCATAAGGATGTGTGTGTAGACAATTATTGTTACAACTTATAGTTTGTTATGGCGCACGTCATATATTTATTACTGCTATACAAAATGAAGGGTGTAAATAATCACGAGAAAGTTTATATTTACCAAGTTTTTTATTATTAAATTCGTGTTCGACGATCCTGATCGCCAAAGACGAAATATTGCGGCTTTCGCACGCAAAGGAACATCGTAAATTTTACGAACAATGCATGTTTCTACGTAAACTCCGAGCGGCTAAGTGCGGTGGATCAACGGGAAATTTATTTAAGAAAAAAAAAAAATAATCGGCATTACAGTGGCATTATAATGTATTTTTTAATTTTTTTTAAGGTTGACAAATTTATTATACTTTGTTTCTTATTTCATATGAAGTTTTGAAATTTCGTCGAAAGTACGTAAAAGTTTCTATTCCGATATTAGTATTTAATCGCTTGAACTCTGATGATGTGCAAAATCATCTTCCTAAAGAAAAAAAAAGTTGCATTGCCGGAACGAACTATAATTCAGGACTATTCGCTCTTAATAGTTGCGCATTTCACAAACAATTTCGTGCATTATGTTTTGTCGCAAATTAATATTACTAATCAGCAGGCAACGATGTTTTACATTTTCCCAAGTACATTGGACAAACCACTCGACAGATATGCTGAAAAAGGATATGCTTTACCACGAAGAATAAACGGCAACAGGTCGAATCAATTTTCCAAAGAGCAGCTCAGATTATTACAATAATGGAAAACCGTATCTGCCCGAGAATCGTAACGACCGATTCTTCGAACGTAAGTAGGCATAAAGTTTCCCAATTCTTGGTCGTCTTTAAAAAAATTTATTTAGCATTGCGAAATTTAAATTTCAGTGCTCGATCGACGAGAATCTCTGCGACGAGAGTTAGCAAGGAGGCCGTGTAGCCGACAACGAATATTGCTAACAACTGCTGTCGCAGAGACTTCATATTTTCCTTGGTGTCCAAGCCTGCCTTCTCCTCGGAGCTCTCCATATGCGAGTTACTCAAAAAATTTGTATTCCGATCGTTATACAATTTCTCGAGCAACCCGGAGCTCTGTATTCTCCCGAGCACCTCGTTGATGCGTGCTCGATAGGGAGATCCCAGGGCCACAAGAAAGCTCGTGCTGTCCGACCAGAAGCAAGGTTCCGTTATTTTGATCTTGTCACCCGATCGCTGATCGAATTTTCTTACCCATACCTTCGCCTCCTGGTACATCATGAGGCAAGTAATATTTTTGTTTGTTGCAGCCATCATCGGACACGTGTACATGCCGACGGGTCGAATAATAGTCTTCTTCTTCAAGTGTGCCAACGGACCATCGGCGTGGTCATAAGTTTTGTTGTAGAAGAAGCTGCTCATCATCGGTGTCAGTTCCGAGTGCTCGAGATCCTCGAAAGTCTCGAACTCCAATTCGGCAGTCGCCTGAAGACTTATGTGTGTCAGAGCGACGTAGATATTCGAGGAGTAGATGGCCGACACGAAAAGCAAACAGGCGAACAGGATACATTCCGTGACTTTTTTTGGCTGCCGAGTGACCGATACGCCGAAGAGGACCCGAAGCATGTTGAACGGTTGCCAGACGTTGCCTCGGAATCTGAGCGCTCGTTTGAGGATCCAGAATAGTGCGATTATCGCGAAACTAGCGAGATAAGCTTTGAAGAAGTTGATGGGAAATGGCATCTTTGATCTCGGGAGAACCGGTATAAGAGGACACAGTTTGTCGAGCCTTATCGTCGTGGTTCGCATGGTATTGTCCATGATGTTCGTGGTCATATGAGGTGACAGATATGCCGTTATGTCGATCTTACCGGACCGCATGAGATTGTAGAGACCGGTGGGAGTTTTGTCGACGTTGATTTCCATAAACGTGTCCAATCTTAGCTGGTAATCAATCGTGAAATTCAGCAACTGAGCTATGATCTTTAAAAGTCTGACGTTTGCTCCGCCGACCCGGACTGGTTTCCGATACTCGTCGAACAGTGTCCAGGAAAATGGGGGATGATGGATAACTCCGACCTTCAGCGGATGACCCCACATGTTTCCCACCTTGTCGGGAAACCATTCGACCCTCGAGGTCCAATTTTTTCTTGTGTACTCTTTCCTGAAGAGATTCAACTGATGAATAACCGGCGCTGTACGAACTTTGGAATAATCTACTCCGATTAATTTTGCTGGTGGTCGGACGTCGGTGAACTCGACGATGGTGAAGTCGAGCAATTGCTTGATCCATGCGAGTTCCAAGAGATCCTCGAAACCGTCGTCCCTCAACGCCGGCGAAACAAGAACGAGGAGGAACTTGGAGCGATTCTTCCAAATTGATATCTCAAGGAGAACGTCGATTATCTTTGACGAAGGCAGATAACCCAGGACTTCACGAGATTCGTGAACGAAGATGAAGAAAGTCGTCGACGTATCGCCGACTCCGCTGTGATCGTCAATCTTTACATCCGGCGCAAAATCCTGCTGATCGGAGGGGTCTATGAAGATGTTCATACGTACGGTGGGAATATTCTGCACAATCTTGACAAACAGTTCATCGATTATTTGACTCTCGGTTCGCTCGATCGTGGCCAAATTCGACATGAGAATCACTTGTCGAGCGTTCGTACCCTTGGCGATATATTCGGTCAAACTGTCGATCCAGCTTGGAGATTCGATACAATTGCCAAGATAGACGAGATAGAGGAGGGTGCATGACACACGCACGGTATTCATGATGCCGCGTTATACGTGTTCGTTCGCTTTGCTGGACTGACCGTCGTTCCGTTTTCGTCGCCGATAGTAACCGATGCTCGGCTTCGAAGCCACTCAGACTTATTGCCATTACACTTTTTATTACAGTTACTTACCGGAAATCCATACTTAACTCGGAAACACTCTAGCTGAAATGTACACTAGTTTCAATCACTTTTGGTAATTGGTTCGTGCACTCGAAGCGAAATGCGTTATCATATTCGAGATATCAAATATGATAATTTCAGACTTTTTGCGAGTCACGATGTCCATATCTGAGGATCTGCCAAACGGTTTTTCTTGGAAAACTTTGGTCGAACTTTGCATCCGAATTCTATGAACGAAATGCCATGAAAATTCCGACCCGATACTTGAGAACAAAGGTTCTACTTTCGGTATATTGGAGTATACATACATGGTAGCGTCACGCGTAAAAAAATATTTTAAAGTTATGAGCTATAAAATCGCCACTTTCGAGTATGAGAGAGCTGCGCTTGTCGGCCTCGAAAATAATGGAGTATTTATAGTTGATTCTTTGTAGGATAGCCGAATTTTTTTATCTATTTTTCTTTTAGAATTCAGGTTTATGAAAATTATTTTGGAATCATTGATTGCAACATTTTTATGAAACCAACTATAAAAACATTGTCCGCAGTAAAGTTTTAATTTAAATCGTTCTAACTTCTCTTTATTAATTCTTCATCATCACTGTACATTTCTCAACGATAGCTTGCGCTACTGTCTTACAATTGAAGACCCGCGAATAGCTTATGCCGTTTTACAGATTTTATAACTTAAACCCGTGCCGCGTACGTCTAGGATATTAATAATATCGGGAAAAAAAGTAATCACGAGTAGCTTCGTCGAGCAAAGTCAATCATAGACAACGGAATATCATTACCGAGGCACGTTGCAAATGCTTGACTGGCACTCTTTAAAATTAATATACAATTCGATGGTTTTTTTTTCATAACTCTTTTTGTTCTAGCATTTTTGTTCCGACCTCCACTGACGATGAAAGCTTGACTCGGTCTTGATGTTTGCGCTTCGTCTATCCGGACTTATCCTAATTCGAGAAATTCCATCGATCCAAGACTGGCAAAAGAGCGAGAGTCGTTAGAGCAATAATACTCCAGGCTTGATTGGCAGAAACTCCATTTCCGTTCCAGCAGAAGTTAGGATCGCACTCGGCCACTAAGTCGCCCAGTGTATTCTTCAAATACTCCCAATCGCACAAACCAACGTCGCATCCCGTCAACAACAAGGGCTTCTCTTGCAAGTAGAACATTACTTTGTTGGGTCTCTCGTGCTCGTTGCATCTGCGAAGACATATAATTTATTAGCCTGTGTTCGTCAACGCCATAGCTATCATACAATCGTACAAATTACAGTAGTATTAAATGTATTTATTGCCAATATTTTACATGATGTGGACGTTGATACATTTGAAAGGATATTTGCAGTGCCATCGATCGAAGTCTTTTAGCCCCTCAAATTACAATTATTTCACTCGGTGCGAAAATGGCGCCCCCATTTTCACACCTTGTGAAATAACGTTTTCTTAACTCGAATGATTGCAACACTCGCCTTCGGCTCGTGCTGCAAACTCACACACGTCAGAAAAGTTTTTTCACACTCATATCAAAATGTACTATTCACGCACTAGTATCGTAATGAACTATTTTTTATCTTTTTTCAGACGAATGTTTTCCGTGATGAACCTTACCTATAAAAGACCGCGACCAGGTTGCCATTGAAAGGAGCGATCCTCGAAGTTCTGAATTGCCTTTTCGACATCTGTTTGTAACTGGACGCTAGGAGAGGCTCGGAATCTTCAGCAATGCCCATCGAAGTTAAAAAGCTCACGAGAGTGACCGAGTGAGTGAAGTAAAATATGCCCTTAGGCTGACCGGTCATGTCTCCGTGTTCCAACAGCCTGCAAATATAATTTGTTTTTTTTTTACGATAAAGAAAACTTATAATATAATTTCTTTTTCTTACTTATTTTCTAGTTTTATAACAACGATAGAAAGTTACTTGAAGTGGTTGAACATATCCTGCAGAGGTGAACATCCCAACCGTGTGTTGACCTTTCGACCGTTTCCAGCAGCGTAGTTGTACTCTATATCTTCGGCGTACTCGAAAACTCGAAGTTCTTCCTCCGTAAACGGTGCACACCAAGCGGACAATTTGCCGACCGCCCATGCCTTCTCGTATCGGCACATGTCGTACATCGATTGGACGGTGTCTTTAATTAATAATTACAGTCAATAAGGGAGGCATTGGTTTTGTCGAAACACCGAACTGTCGTCGAGAAGAAGAGGAATGCCTGGTCGGACGTTTATAGAATCGGGCCACGGGACAGATTAATACTAATAATAGAAAGAAGTCATAAAAGGATCGGAAAATGCGTCTGTTCTCCGAGACGATTGAAGAGTCAATGGAGAAAAAGTAGCATACCGTGTGAAAGCGTGTACAGAAATCCTAAGCGTTCACTAATGTTCTGAAGTACATTCGTCATTTCTGGACCAACCAAAAACTTGTCGTGTTCTTCGGCAAGCAAAGGTTCCCCGTCGATTCCATCTTTCCAGACTGAGCAATTCGCGTATGCCTGACGAATGAAGAAATTTCATATGACAATTAAATACGGATACGTCTGAGATATCGTTAAAAATTTGTTTTTTTCTTTTCATTTTTCAATGAATGTAATTTATTACCTTCAGAAGTGTATCATTTCCTCTTGGTATGTCCATGGAAGTAACGGCGTTCTTGCTACCGAAGAGTCCTTCCATGAACGCATCCATGCTTGATCGTGTGCGTTCGCTGCTGGTGCTTCGGAACTGTGGCAAACGAGACAAAACATTCAAACCATTCGGATTGTCTTTCGCGAAAACGAAGCCAAAAATATATGCAGCTTAGATTTTTAAAAGCGTAGCTTTCGCAATGAGGAAGCAAAACTGTGCAATTTCACCTTGTAATTATCAGATGTTATGTTCGCCATGTTGGGCTGTAGAAGTTCCGGAAAATTGGACTGCAAGCGTCTGGCAAAGAGCCTCGAGTCATCGACTCCCTCGGGCGTCAAGCGACGAGACCACTCCGGCGTTAACTTCGGATCCGGATTCCACAGCTTCAAGTTGTCCAGATCTTGGTTGCACAGATGACCCTCTGTTTCGAAATAATTTTTCGAAAAGAAGAAAAATATAAGCCGAGATGAAAATTGAAGCATCGCGTTGAACACGGACGCGTTTCAATTGTGCGGAACAAAAAGTTGATGTCGGGCGGATGGAGAACATAGTGTTCAGCATCGTAATTCGATTAGTCAATTATCGGAGTCTTATCCGTCATGTGCTCGACCTGCTCTCAATCGTGGCCGACAGAGATGCTTCGAAAAGAAGAGATAAAAAAACGTAGTCAACTCACGAGAACGATGTTCGTGATTGTGAACAATTTGTTCCCTGAGCTTCGGCAAAGCGACGAGTCTCGTAACTTCCTCTCTGCTCGGGTAACAAGCACCGTGTCTGCTCAGCATCCACATCTGTACAGGCTGGCAATCTGTATCAACGCACAAGCGAAGAATTATAGTAATTTTTATTTTCCGTATCGCCGAAGACGACACAAACGTTTTTGGCTCGTAGCAATGTTTAACGCACGTGGCACAAGTTGAAACGGTGTTTTGCCTCCGTGGATGAAATGGTATGCAGTCTTTGATGCAAAGTACAAGTAAGGATCGTCATCGTCGGCGTAGCAGAAATCAACTTGCCGAGCGGTTGCTCGACAAACGACGAGCGCTAATAAAATTACGAAAACCTGCATTTCGGAATCGGCGACGTTTTTGTACAAATTCCGGCCAGAATTTTGAATCGCTTCGGCAACCTTGGCGGACTGTTTCGCTGCTGCAAAAATGTATCATCATCACCGTTATCGTAAATCAGAGGTAATATATTTTTCTCGGTTGTTTGATGGTTTAAGTAATATTAGTATTAAATGTATTTATTGACATCAGTGTTTACAATATGGATGGCGACACTTTAGAAACGATATGCAACATATATAATGCCACAATGAGCCATCAGGCCAGGTCTTTCAGTCCAGGGTAATCTTTGGTATCGTTTGTAGCATTTTTACGCTTTTAATGATAAGGGTTTTGGTTTTTGTATTTATTGTGGTGTGTGTAGACGTGTTATTCTTAATTATCTATGTAATTTAATGGTGTAACTTAATGATGTATCTGTGTAACTTATCGGTTTGATTTTAAGTGATTTATTTATTTCTGTTGCTGTATTTCAGGAATTGTTCGGCGCAAATCGATTAGCTGAATAAGTGAGTACTGAGTAAGTGAAGGAACATAAAAAAAATCTACACGGACGAATAATCGCGAGGTTTGTCTGTTTCTGAAGATCAGCCCTGAAGACTACCGGTCAAAGAATAATTCAGCGTGCCTGTCAGCTGCATCTCACGTTGATCGAATCGACGAACTTTACCGTTCGCCGAATCGAAGGTCGGGGCTAAGTACGCCACTGCTTTTGTTCGATCAATTACATACATCTTTGTAACTTCGAATGTTCACCGAGTTGTTTTTGAAGCAACAAGATAAAGTAAACACTTATTTTTTTATATTTATCATTGCAATGTATGATTTTCATGATTGATTTAAATTTTCGAGTTTCAACGATTGAAGGATTAACAATAAAATGTGTCGCGCTCGATGAATTTTTTTTAGTAACCCTTATGAACGTTTTTGTTTTATGTGACACGGCAAATTTTAGGCAATGAACTCAATAAAGCATTAGCTCAACGAGAGGTCAGTGGCCCGCATTACGTTCGTGGGTCGCACTCAATCGGCACGCTAAGGCTGAGCGTTATATGCCGGTTCCTATAATGTTAACAAGCAACGATAAAGTTCGCTATAAAAAAAGCCTACTCAGGGTTTTTTCAAATTAAATTCAAATGACACATTTTTCACGATCAGTTGATTATGCGCTATTAAATCAACGTGGCCTTCACTATTAACAGTCGCGAGAGGATCGTACAGAACGAAAATAATAATTGCATTACGTAGATTACGCTGAACGACATTCTCGAGACTCATTTTCAATTTCCCTGATAATATTAAAACATATAAAACAATTTCTATCGAACGCAGATTTTTATTTTTTTAAATTGAAACTTTCGCAAAGCGAGTATAATCGGCCCAATCGACGATAATTGATTATAACAGCGAGAAAAAAATAATATATTTCTATGCAGAGTAGCAGATTCGTTAAATTCGTCTATTAATACGTGTGCACATTTCGAATACACGGAACAAATATTTATTTATCTTTAATGTTAATTGAAGAATCTTTTTTTGTAACAGGAAAAACATACGTCGTCGAGGAATCTTCTTCGCTGGGACAACTTCGGCGTTCACTGTCACTGTCAAGTCACGAGTAACTGCTAGACGACGTGTGCGTTGCACATCGACGATGGGCAACACCTGAACAGCAGTAGCAGCAGCACAGGTTCTCCGGGAGAGTTCTGTCCGTGACGAGAGAGGGAAGAGCCGCTCCCGGCAAATAAAAAAAATAAATAAGCGAAGCGTGCCAAAGTGCGTGTACGGTAATTACGGTGACATCATCACGATAATGTAACAACCTGAACGATCTATGAGGAACTCACGATGGCTCACCGGCGAGGAAGAAGTACTGGCCAACGGTGAGACCGACTCACGACTGACCAGTACCATTTCTTCGTCGGCATCCGGACCACGAGAATCCCAGGGCAGCCGTGTTGTCTATAGAACTTTATTTACTACCGGTTACGGCACTTAACAATTACTCCTAACTCTGGTTGCCTTCCAGCCTGTCTAGACTCCGCGTCCCTACGTACACGCTCTATCGTGCCACATTTCGAACACCGATAGCACACCGATGCAGTACCCCCGCTTGCATCACGCGTCTCTCGTTGCATGCCCGTCGCACCATTTGATTTTCCTTTCCTCGAGTTTCTTCGCTCTTGGTGTCACATTTTGTTCAGTACTTGATTCTTACTCTCGACGACACAATTTTATCGACGATCCAAAATTCTAAAAAAAAAAAAAATAGTAGTTGAAATAACTGTAAAGATTCGGGCATCTTTTTATCGGGCAAGGAAGATATAATTTCTAACTACAATAAAAATGATTGGATTGATTTGTTATATCGCTGAGTATACTGTTGGCAACTACAAAGACTCACATACTACTATGCGATAGTACAGTTTTCAATGTACCAATAGTTTAGCAAATTTTAATGATATAATTTTTTGGACATAAAAAAGTATGAAAGGCGAATAGTTTCTCCAATGGTTGATAGTTTATCTTTTATATTGCACGAGAGTCATATGTCCTTTACTGTAGATCCACACGGTATTTTCCACACTGCGACGGCCTTGTCGACGTCCAGATGTGCCGCAGTTCCGTTGTAACTGATTTAATCTGTCGATTCTATTATATCGCACTCGACAAATTTTTTTTCGTTTCGGGAAGCAACAAAAAACCGGATAGTACGACTTTTTTTTTTTTTAATAATCGTCTTTTATTCTCGGTTTGAATGGCCCTTTTGGCTCACGGAGCAAGCCAGGAATATTCCATCCTGTACCCTTTCTTTGCGAAACAAATGGTATATAAGTAAACGTTAATATGTACAAGAAAAAAAAAACTATTGACACAAAAAGTTTTCTCGCGTACGAGGCCCCACTGTGATGTAAAATAGTCACGGCGAATTGTCGTATCGTTGAGGAAAAGTGTGTCATCGAGAGTTGTGAAATAGCTTATATTCGTCAAAGAGTCGACTAGAAAACTCGAAGAAAAGAAAAAACCCCCCATAGAAATCGAGTACAGTCTGTATAGGTATAGCTCGAAGCTTTAGGATCATTCAATAACTGTTTACTTCATCATAGAGACTGTCGAAATTTTGTGAGCGTGTCGATTACAACGCGTCGATACACAACGCCTAAAAAATTTCATAAAAAACTATCGCTACTCTGGGTCCGGCCGATACTTCCGTAACTACTGAAAGCGTTACCTATATAGGGGTCATTGACACTTTCTCGATCGCGTTCGACACTTTGTTACTGGCACCGATTTAATCGTCTTTACATTATAATTTTTTAGTTCATCCCTATATAAAACTCAGATTATGATATCAGCTAATAAAATGTAGCATTTTTAAATTAATTTTTTGTCGAGGTTTTGTGGAGGGCTCAGAGGTAAGCCGGCGAGTGAATGACATTTTAAAGGGGAAGCCAATCACAGTTCTATGTGAGTATATATGTCGGGGAATTTGAGAAGTTGGCGAGGAAGGTGAAAATATAAACTGAGAGGGCGTAGAAATAGTGAAGCATGTGAGCCTCCATTGTTCAACAGGTTTAAGAAATACGTATGGGAGAAAAATAAAGTAAATATATTTATTTATTATTTTATGATCTCGATGATTGGAAAAAATCAAAGTCTTGAAATTTAATCGAGAGTGTTAAACTGTAAACTGATAGCTAAACAATACTCTATAAGGAGGCGTTCTTCTTTTTTATGTAAGCAAAGGGATTTGTAAATATTCACCAGGGTGTACATAAAATAAACGAGTGCCATAGAAAAATAATTCAAGATAGTCAATTGAATTTATACGAGTAGTATTTTTTTGTATTTCTTCGTTTTTTTTCTTCACTCGTAGTAAGTACCAATGACCGCGCAATAGGCAAAGAACGTTTGAGTCTCGAAGGTGTACGTTGAATGATTGTCTCTACCAGCGTCCCACATGAATCCCATGCTGGTTTCCAACGATTGACTCGCTTTTTCGATTATCGTCACTACCACCACGATTTTGTACCTGTAAATAATTAGATTTAAACAAATTTCATTCTGGTTAGGTAAAGTTAAGAATACTTGTAAGAAGATAATAGCACCTCTCATAATCTAGTTTCAATATTCTCTTGCGAATTTCGGATGCAACTTGGCTGCATAGCTTCGGACACTCATTAGGGTCGTAAGAAGCATCCTCCAATCGATTGACCATCACTGATCTTACGATCTTGTCGACAGCATCAATTTTGAATGGGTGATTCGTATCGAGTCTATAACTGTTCTGATATTTCGGTGTCTGCTATGAAATTTAAAAACAGTAAAATGGCAGTAGAAAAGGCACATACACTTTCAGTTAAATTAGATCGAAAGTCAAGGCAATGTCAAAACCTTGTCAAAATCTTCGTTCGTTCTATCGGATACATCAAAGTGCACCGGCATGTCGGCGAGACTTTGTCACAACACGTTTTTGCAATTAAATCAGATTCGGTTACGCCGAGAAGTGTTTTGACCCGGACATAAGAATTAGACTGAATAATCTTGTTACTTAGGTACCAAACAACTCGCCGATCGATTGTATTCCCTTGAAGGATATAAGCCGACGACGTGGGAGCGGGCTCGCTTGAATTCTCGTAACGAGAAATTGCGAAGAAAAAATAAGAAAGGCCCAATCTTCGCGATAATGATTGTATTTCTGTAAATTAATTAATGAACAATTCCATATGAACTTATGAAACTTATGAACTTATTCATGAATTTTAAATATAAATTTTCGTCACAAAGTTACAAACACCAAAATTAAAGCTAAACCCTTAACATCTGTATAATACTGAAGCTAGGTATTTATAACTCAAAAAGGCGCAGGAATTGATAATCAATTTTCAAATTCTTTTTTTAACTTCGTAACAAATTCATAATAAAAATGAATTTTAAGTATGAATTTTCGTTGAAAACGAAGCTTCATCGTGCAAAACAAAAATTGAAGCTAAACCCTTAAAGTCTGCACAATTCCAACGTTCGGTATTCATAACTCTCAGCGGTATGGAAATCCACAATTAATTGTTACACCTTTATTTGTACCTGCGTAATAACTTGCTTTGCGATATTGATAAGTTTCGAGGATCGTTGAAACTTCGATCGTCCATCGCTTCGTTTTTCCAACTTCGTCCAGGTCCCAAACGGAAGAAAAGTCGTTGATCAGCATAAAAATAGCGTCGTAAAATTACTATTTTAATAACGGAAGAAATAACTCCTCGTACAGCGCCGGTGAATTAAACTCACGCATTTCCAAAAGTTGTAAGCCATCGCGAGTACCCGTACCGTGCAGTGCTTGCGAGCGATTTAACGTTGCTCTCGATGAAGGAACCGAAATCACAATAGAAGTGAAAGTTAGCATATAGTCGCCGACACAGAGCTTTCGGGTTTCGCCTCGGAAGAAATGCGGCGCGACAGGATAATGATAGGTATCAACAATCACGAATACAATTTGAGCCAGTCGAGCCCATATCAGCATGTCGAAGACACCCGGCATCAATATTGCATATTACGAAATTTCTCCCACATACTATATCCGTGAGCCAATGCTCGCCAATCGCCTTCCTGCTCCATCCTCTCCCAATGTATATCAAAGCACATTAAATTTGTTCACCTCGTACGATGAAAAAAACATTCTCATCACTCAAGCTTCTTCGAATACGAGATTGACTTGCAGTGACAAAGTATAAATGTATCGTGTGTGAAATTCGTCTCTGCCGTTTACCGTAGCAATAAAGACGAAACCATTCATCACCAACGCGGTTTTGCACCGATAGTTCACTGTCACGCCAGCGCGATTTGGTACTGACGCGAAAATATCACAAGCTTCTCTCCTAACGCATTTGATTTGCGTGAGAGCAAGTTTTCGATCGACGAGACAGACTGCCAAACTTTATGTGCCTTCACGGCTGGTACCGTACTATCATCTACCGATCCTACAGTAATACGTAAACATGTGACTTACCTACGTCGATATTACAGTCGATAATCCAAAGATTTCACTGTTTACAATGAAAAACTCGTTTTTTTTTAACATTCGTACATTTTTTTAAATATTTGATTTATTTCATAATACACTATACTTTTTTTCAATTCATTTATTATACAACCAACACGATGCATCGCACAGATACGCGAGATAACGCATCTCTTGCAGATATAAATATTACGTTTATCTATACAAGCTACGTTGATAATAATTAATAAGTGATCACGTCATCAGAGTCGGACACTAATCGTAGTCAATTCGATCAAGACCAACGTGAATTAATTTTTTTTTCAACAACGATCAAGATAAGCGGTATACGTAAAGTACAAATAGTTAGCTTCACTTGATTTTATTTACATATTGTCTTGGAATATCAACAAAGTTTTCAGAGAAGTTGGAAAGGAAAATGAGACATTTTCAGAACAATTAGAAATATTTAGGTTCAGAAAAATCTTTGATTTTCTCTGAAAAGTGCTAAAAGTGAGAGAAATTCAGAGAAATTTTCCCACACCGTCAGATATATTTTCAGAGATATTCAGAGAAATATTTCCACCAGAGCAGAAAAAAATAAAATCCGATATCAAACTATAAAACAACGAATCAAAGTTCAAGCGTACTCTATCGTGTTTCTCTTTTCTTCTCATATTATGTTTGTATCGGATTTTTAACAGGGATGCAGACACACGTATTGATTAGACGATCATTGCTGGGAGACACCACCTAGGGGCGGTGTTCGCACGATTTCATCGAAAATTTTACTCCGCGATATACTTTTGCGCGCCCACATACAAACTACGTTTCTAGTGTTGTCTCTGAACTACGATACAATTTGATCAACAATCGCGCAATTTTTATCTAGTTTATAGTGAATGAATTACCAAACTAGTGAGGGAAACAAAAATAGCCAATATATCCGAAAACGTATTTGTGCTCTAATTCTGCGAAACATCGGCATTATTATCATAGTAAGCACACGAAGAGGAACATTGAACTCAATATAGCGCGCGATCGACAATATATGACGATCGATATTTCTGGTGAAAAAATAAAGCATAACCGGTTACATCCGATAATTAATTTTCGGTAAAAACAATCCCGTCTGTTGCATAGTCAAGCGTTGTCAGAAATGGCAATTTCTTTTTTTTTTAATTCTTTTTCGAACGTTTAAAATAACACATTCGAATAATTACTCGTGAAGCAACTTACTCGTATTTGACTCGTCTTTCGTGTCATTTTGATCATAGAAACTATTTACCAAGTTCAAAAAATGTTCCGAGGGACTGCTTCGATAATTATTCGAAATAATTGTTATCTTCTATGTCGTAAGACCGAATTAAATTTTTTATTTTCTTTATTGTATCACGCTGACGATTTTAAGACTCATTTATGTCGGTTATGAGCATGCTCTAAGATAACAATTCAACTTCGGCTTGAATGTTGTGTCTCGCTTGTTCTTCGAATTTATCACGAAACTCTTTCGTTGCAAAAATATTAGGAATTTGTACAAAATTCTGCAGCACCTAGAATTGAAATAACGAAGAATATGAAGGCATATTTATATTATCACGTTCAGTTCCATGGCTTTGAAGAAGATACTTCATAAATTGTATTTATTTAACACACCTTGAGTCTCAGGGCGGTGTACATTGGCTCGCTGAGAAATGAATACTCCCCGCGTATTCGTTCCCTGTATTCAGCGTATGCTTCCGGCGACGCTCCCAATATAGCCATGTCTAAGTCTAACAGGTAGTGAGCGTCCTCACCGCCAAAGGCACCCCCGATTTTGTGTTCCTCTGTACTGTGCGTACTAGCTACTTTCAACAGAGCGCAAGTTTCCGCCCGTATTTCGTTGTCCTGAGAAATATAAATCGTTAAACTTGCTCCACAAATTCGTCCTCTGGATGCAGGTAAGTCCTTGACTATTTTACACTTTTATAACAAGGTACATTCATAATTCAAGATTAAAATTTTATAAAATTAAAATTCATAAAATAAAAATTTATAACATTGAACTTTATAAATCAAAAATGTATAAAAAGATTTGTTTTTGGATCTAACATACACATGAAATGCCTGCTTCTTCTGCGAAGGCCTCAAAGTGATCCAAGTTCTGGCTTTCGCCATCCAATGCTTTTGGATCATACTCAAAGCTGCAACAAAGAAAATGTCACATAAGAAAAAAATAATTCCTTGCCAAGCAAAGTACATTGAGTCAGGGCAAGATCTTACTTCTGAAAGAATACGGCGAGTAGCAAGGCTTGAGGATTCTTTAATTTATCTTTGATTTCATAATAGTGAGACAATTTTTCGCCAAGCGAGATCAGATTGTGAAAAGTCCTTTTTTCATCCGAGTACGCCTCTCGTAGTCTGGTAAACCAGGCTTCGCACACTTCGCCATTAAATCCCTCCGTTGCCTCTTTCCAGCTGTCCTCCAGCGATGCCATAATTCCTTTATGCTGCTACAAAACAGAAAAATACATTTCTTCTATAATTATTTTTTATTACATTTTATTAATACATAATATCTGCAACCAATTCTTTTCTCCTGATTTCAACATAATAAAGCAGGTGAATAAACAACATATCTGTTTGAACATCTATGCCAATACATCGTTTTGTGAAAAAAAAAAAAAATTCCTTTCAATAAAATAGTTACGTTAATTAAAAATTAAAATTTGCCGCAATAAAAAAAATTAAAAACTTATTTCAATTGTCCATAAAACAGGAACACAATATATGCAACTAATTCTTTTCGCTAGAATACAACATAACAAAACAGGAGAATAAACAGCTTATATTTGTTCAATCAACTTTGTTAATCCTTCGATTTGTGGGAAAAAAATTTCAATTGCAAAATTTGCGAACGTATCTTTTAAGAATAAAAGTAGTTACGTTAATTTTGACGTATAAATCGACAAAGTTTTACGAACGCATTGTTTCACATTATCCTCGCGAAACTCGGTCGCGACCCCATGCAAAAAAAAAAGAATTAATAATCCAACGACATACTCACATACTTATATTATGGTCTTCGTTAAGACAAACGCGTGAACAATTTCCAAACTAAAGTTTCCGAGTAAACCCGCCACATAGGGCACTTCCAGTGTCAATAATAACTACGCATCACATTGACCGTTCGCGCGGTTGATGCGGGGACGACTGTGCTCGCTGTGTGAGGAAACAAAAAGGAATTCGGCTCCTACTGTCTTATTGATCGGAGCCACCCTATCAGCGATGCGACGCTATATTTAATTAAAGTCAGTTCCGTCATTCCTCGCAGTTATTTCAATATCACGAAACATTCTGCCGTATTCTCTTCGACCGTAAAAATTTATCCGGGATGCTCGTCGATCCACGGTGACTCACGGTGTTTATTGATTTTTATGTGTCGACGAAACTTAAAAATTGAATTTGACTGGTACCCAGACGATTGCTCCCCAGCTCTTCTCTCCTGATCCGCCGACGTCGGCCAATCCCGTTTATTGTTCCCCGCCCGGCGCGTACTTTGGATTCCTCACGCAACGCTGATATAAGCCGATTTATCCTTTGCACAATTTTGCTTCCAACAATTTTTCTATTCAATCTTGATAACACCTCTTAAAAAAGAAAAAGGACTCAAGAAGAAAAAAAGATCAAGAATTTTTATATAAATCAAGTACGGAGTTCTTTCGTCAATTTGTAATATTATTAATGTTCAAAGAGACAGCTGACTCAGTGGGTAACTTAATTCAGCCGGATAGGTAGACAGCGAGCCTCTCGTTGTCGCGGACAGCCGCTGCACCGCGGTGTGGCGCGTGTACACAGAGCCCCCACCCATGACGTAACGAACCATCGTCTACGGTTTTTCCTCAGTGGCCATTTTGTTTTCGACGCAGAGCTGAATCAGGTATTAACACACAAAGATAAATCCATCTAATTTTAGTTAGCTTAGGCAAAACGAAGCCTCCAACAAATTGTCGCGAGACTTCTTGAGTTAGATAACGTTATTCTCGCGAAAAAATAAGACGAAAAGAAATAAAACAAAAAAAAACGTAATGGTTCAACCGCTAACAGATAAGAGTTTCTCGCGAGTGAAGTTTTTCCTGTACACCTGTGTTGACCGCGAGACCTTGGGGGCTGTAACAAAATTAAAAGATCCTTTCGATTTTTGGCGAATTAGCCGTCCGAATTGCTTCCTACTGTCACCAACACGATGGCCTGAATGATTTCGGGCTCCCCCAAAAAAAAAAACTTGAATTTTCCAATAATCAAATAGCACAGTCATTTCCGAAGAAAACGTATCTCGAGCATATGATTCTCTTGTTTGATATCTGTGACCGTCAAGTTTTATCGCACCGGCGTCACATTCGAGATAATTGCAACAACAAAAAAAATCGTGCAAAGTCAATTTTTTTTTCAGCATGATTATTTTTTATGTAACCCACGAAACGCACAGAACTTATTGAACATCCGTCAAACTTGACTGCAGCAGTTGTCTCGACGATTTTGAGCTCCTGAAAAAAAAGAAAGCCTCTCTTGAATTTTCCAATAATAAAATGGCAATGTCACTTTGGAAGAAATCATATCGCGAGTGTACAATTCTTGTTTGATATCTGTGACCGTCAAGCTTTACGGATCAATGTCACTTCGGAGATAAATGAAAAAAAAAATCTTCAAAGTAAATTTTTTTCAAGCTTCATTATTTTTTCATGTAAGAAATGAATTGCACCGAACTTACTTGACATCAATGAGACTTGACTCTACACGGGTCGTGTGGATGCGTAGGTCTGTGTGAGCATAAAAGTCGAGCATGAAAATATCGGACGGCCCACAATTGATGGTGACTCCCAATATAAAATTTGCGACACCTCCCTTTTTTTTTGCATCCACAAATTTATTTGCCGTATCTTCTCCTGTTACCAGGCAAAATGCTGCTATTAATTCAAATAGATTCGACAATAGTATTAATATAGTTTTATCTCGTAGACATAAGTTTATCTATAAACGACAATGGAGAGTAAATTGTACAAATATATATATATTTTTTAAATTTCATTTATACATTTAAATCTATAATATTTGTATGATTATCTCTATTATCCATGAAAAGAAAGAAAAAAAAAATAAGACACAAAAAATGATAATCCTCCGATTCTATATACATAACTCTCTCTCGCTCTGAGTCTCTCCTGTTGCGTACACGCTATAAGAGAAAAACATATGAAAAAGAAAAAAGATTTAAAAAATGACAGTAAAAGTCAGTAACGGCATAACGAGTCGTGAGTTGGGCTGTGTACTTATAGAAGGCAGTTTCTATCCTTATAGGTATCCTCCGAGCGTCGGGTTCCATCCTGGCCCGGCGACCGTCCGAGATAGATACGAGCGATGGATTCAAAGCGTCACGAACGAAGGTCAGAGTCACCGGCTACGCCTACGCCGCCCTCGCCTCCCTCGTTAAGTACAGGCACCTCGACGACGTCGTACGAGACGCACAAGAGCCGATCCGGCGCCGCTGTCGCTGCCGCGTCGCGTCGATCCACCTCACCCGCGATACTCGAGCGCCGATCGAGCAAATCTTCTAGGAACGAATCGCCCCAGGACAATCGTCGACGAGGTCGGCGCAGTGACTCGCGATCGTCGCCGCATCGATCGTCGCACAGAAGATCGCGCTCGAACGATCGCGACAACGATAGATCAGACAGATCGAGATCGCGAAAGCATTCGAGAAGAGACAGATCGAGGTCGCGATCGCGCGGGCGTTCGCGGTCGCGCGACCGACGACGCAGCCGTAGCCGCAACCGAAGCCGCGATCGACACAGACATCGGGAAAATCGTCGGCACCATCGCGCCCCTTCCTACGGCTCGGAGCACAACAATGACGAGATACCGGAGACCATCGTTCAACAGAGCGCGATAGCTTCGCAACCGAACGCCTTCGCCAACGACGGAAGTTTTATGGAGATGTTCAAGAAGATGCAGGAACAGATGCAACCACCGGAGAAACCGTCCACCTCGGTGCTGGAGGAGAAGCCGGCGGCGCCGCCGCCTCTGATGGTCGGCAAGAGACGGGGCGGTAGAATTCTCAAGACTGGAATGGTCGCCAAGCCGAAAACCGAGCAGACCGTTGAAACGCCGAAAGACGCGTGGTCTCTGTACATGGCGGAAGTTAAGAAGTATCGGGAGGTTTGCTGCCAGGAAGAGGACAATACGAGGCCCCTCGTCAAATAGACGATCTCTTCGCTCGCTTCCAATTTCATTTTTTCTTTCGACACATTAAAAGCGTGCGTACGATAAATACGGAAAACGCAAGCTTTCACGGAACTTTTTAAGACGCACCGAACGCTTGAGGGAAAAAAAAGCAAACAAAAGCTTGAGAATTCGCGGAAAAAGAAAACAAACAAATTCCCGGAAAGAAGGAGACGACAAGAGGGCGACGGCGACATTCTTTCCCTTATTACTTACTGTACCGACTTTAAGGCACACCACTGCACTCAGTCTCGGCATGAATCACATCTTTTTTTTTTTCTTTTTTTTTACCAAGTGTCGCACGCATAAACTTTTTTTATGTACTAAATGTACATAGACGATCTTTAGTTTGGTCTAAAGGTGTATTAAGGAGGAAGGGAGAAGGAGGACTGTCTGTGTTAGTGCTAAGTGGGTACGAGACAGCGAATGGACTATAGAGCGAGAGAGGAGATGTCGAGATTATTGATTATGATTTTTTTTTTCTTCATATTTCTTTTTTAATAACGAATCATCACACATGTCGTTTTATCAAACGATATCGATCGATCTTTCCATTGAGATATTCTAATAAGTATAATTGTGAATATAACTTGTTGAGCAGCGAGATATAACGTTTCAACCATGCCCGCCGAGATTACTGACCTGAGCCAGATCCGTACCGCACCGTTCGATCCGAGATTCCCGAATCAAAACCAAACAAGGTAAAGGACCATAACAATCAGTCTCTTATCGCATTATCTTTTGTTTTTTTCAATTATTTAACAAACCAAAAAACCGATCACTGTCACGCGTATACTTTGTTTACTTCGTTAAAGTTTGTACTCTTCAATGAAAAAAAAAACAAAATTGAGTAATTCGCTGGTCGGATTTTTCTTTTTTTTTTTTCATTTAATGCTAACTCATGCATAGAACGAATAATGATTAATAAATAATTCGCAACCGAATAGGAATTGCTACCAGAATTTCTTGGATTTTCATCGCTGCTCGAAGGTGCGCGGAGAGAATTATGAGGCGTGCCAGTACTTTAAGAGGGTTTACAATTCGATCTGTCCAAACGCCTGGATAGAGAAGTGGCAAGAGCAGATCGAGGAGAATCGATTCCCTGGAAGGATTTAAGCTTTAATGGCCGCTACGTCCGTTAACACTCCTTCAGCTAGTAAAATTCTCTACATGGCCGGGAATTCAGATCTAATTACCGCCTGTTTGTAAACTACACTTCTGAATATATTAAGAATCGCAAAAAAGAAGAATGAACAAAATACGCATCTAGTCTCGTATTATTACAAAGTGTATTTTATTTCTGTGACCCACCCTACTGATCCTTTCTTCATGATTAATTAACCGACGAATATTTGCAGCTGCAACAATCGAAGACGAACGTAACGTTAAAATCTTATTTGTGGTCTCAAATTTATTTTGAGCGATAAAGTAGAAAATGTGTTCCTTGATACTGGCGTACATGCCATTGCTCAACTTTCTCATCACATTTGTATTGGCGCGAAGTTGTTGTGAAATTATTGAGGTAAAATTACGAATGACGAACGATAAATTTTGGAATCTTACAAATAATTGTAATTAACGTTGCTCGCTTGAATGTTTGAACACCACACTTCCAGCGCTCGTCATGCCGTTTGCGGTTAGTGAGTGAACTTCTATTCAGGGCTGCCCACGGTCTAACACAGATCGGGTAACATGCAGGTGCTCGAATGCACAAGATGTTCTCAGTACTGTGGTGTATGATTTTTCGTCGTACTATTATTTCCTCGCCCGAGATGGCGCGAGAGTCCGTTTCGGCTATGGACCACAAAAGTGTTCGACTTGCGGTGCGCGGGAATTATGAGAAGGTGTGATTAGGGTATTTGTGGAGACAACCGAAAACTCGGAGAGACAAAACGTTATGGTTGAAGTTTTCAACTGGTATTCAATATTTTATTACAGACTTTTACTCACGAGCTTGATGCTCACAACTCGAAATTCAAACGTATTCTGCTCTTTCAATTTTGTACAAATTTTCTTTGCTATGATTTTCGTCGATGGTACTTCCTCGATATCCATGAGTAGGGGTGGTTCGACCCCTCGAGTAAGTGCGTTATCCAGTTGTGAGTCGAGGCCTGCTCCTTCGTGGAGTCCCGCCGGGGTAGATGCTGAGTCCGTTGGTGGTCCAAAGGGGCGCTGGTGAAGGGCATCTGCATGATAACTATTTGATTCTCGCTCATATGGTTTATATTTGAATCGGGCAAATCGCGTGCCGTGTATAATGCGACTACCCAGGTAGCAAAAAGACATCTGGCATAAAAAAGTGACCTATGTGGGTTACATATATATGTTACCCAGCAGATCTAGGAAAGCTAGTGGTGGCGCACTCAGTTATGAGCTGTTACGTTGAAAATAAAAGAATCGACCTTCCGATATTCTTTTACGTACACTCAGATGTTATGCACGAATGAGAAAGAAACAATTCATATTCGAAGGGAATCAGAAGAAGAAAAATGAATTTGTACAAAAAGAAAAAAAAAAATTGTAAACTTGGCGAACTATGTTCCGCAGTTTATTGTATATTAAAAGGAGTTTAAACCCAGGCGGCGACTGCTTGGGTGTGGGAGAGAAAAGGACTGAACTGCGCATCCACTAGTAAAGTTCAGTCGGTTCGAGTGAGTCGCGAACGTCGCGAACACCCGTCACCCGGTAAACGAACTCGAGCTGTGTCACCGACTAAGCCGTCGACACGTGCTTCACCGGGTCACCATGTATTGTTGATTGGTGTAAAAGATGCATGTGTAAGTTTACGTACAATCTTACGAATCCACGACAATTTTGTACTAAAGTTTGTTCGATAATACCACACGCGGTGTAACGACCGCGTTTGACGATGTTAAGAAATGTTTCGATCGTTTTCATTGGCTATAGCGTCTCTTCAATGCACTACATGGGTTCATTGTTGCCGGCATGAGCTTCAGAATTCTTTAACTTCGCAAAGAGATAATAGCTTAATTATTTGTCGGCCAATTATTGTCGGTAAAAGTTTCACGAAGGTGTACCGCTCGAGTTCCACACCCAAATCGTCGTATTGATTTTCGAAAGACGCAAAGCACCTCTCGAAATCCGGAAGTTCCGAGTCCCATCATCCAGCCGGCACGACACAATGCATCGTCTCTCGAGAATCCTCAGATTTTTAATGATTTCAATGGTTTTTTGCGTCGGTAAGGATTATTTGTGAGAGAATAGAATAATCGTATTTCCATCGCCGATCACAACGTAAATATTGTCGGACATGTGTAATTTGTGTTTCTACAGGATTTTGTTCCGAAGACGAGGAGAGATTGGTGCGCGATTTGTTTCGAGGATACAACAAACTGATCAGACCGGTGCAAAATATGACGGAGAGATTGCACGTTCAGCTCGGCCTCGCTTTCGTGCAGCTCATCAATGTGGCAAGAACTTTTATTACAATTTACCCGGAAACTAAGGCATGCTGTAACAACCGACACGCTGTCTTCACAGAATGAAGATATGCTTGTCCACAGGTGGAGATATTACAACGGCACAGTGTTTGGATACTGGAAATTGCTTGCACAGTTCTAGCTCGCTGTGGAGCTTTACGCTGAGACCGTGGAGTTTCCAAATACGGTACTGGAACAGTACACGCAGCTTCCGGATTTAACACACTGCACTATTACAATATCGTAATCTGCAAATACATATATAGTGCATTGTGCCAGCATGAGCACTTTCTCGTTCTGCCCAACCCAAAACCAACCGGTGAATTGGTTCGCCAAAACAACTGATTCCACAAGTTGTTTTTGGTTGATGTTTCAAAACCGACTGTAAAACCAACTATTATGTATGAATATTATCAATTTTCCCAAAGCAGCCTGATTTCAAAAAGTGGTTTGTTTTGGGACAAAACGAAGTGTGCACCAATCTTCCATCGGACATATATTACGGTTGATTTAAAAATATCAATTAAAAATCAACCTGTACGAGGTTGAAATCGCAGTTGTTTTAGTGTACTAATTGATCGATTGAGTAGGGGTAGGTTATTAGAAAACAACCCAAATCCATCCCGAAGTTCTATATTTGGTTGCTGTGCGAGGGGCGTGTGTTCCTATGCTGGTAGACTGTCATTGATTCCTGCTTTTCATGGATGTCTCAATGTTTTAACGGAATCAACTATAGCAAGCTATCCAGTATGTCTTTCAGTCTTGCTAGATGTCTTTCTGGACATTTTACTTGATATCTTCGATTCCGTTAAGACTTCAAATGAGATATCCAGCTAAAATAGAAAATCTGGAAAAACCAGCCGTCAATGATGGGCAGTGTAGAGGGCAGTGTAGACCCTGTACCATCAGGTTTCCATCCAGGTTGGTTCAGGTTTGTTTAAAAAAAAAACATTTATCTTATTGGGCGCATCAATTTTTCAGAACGAGAAAAATCAAATAATGAAATCAAACGTATGGTTGAGATTCAATTGGACGGATTATCAATTGCAATGGGACGAGGCAGACTATGGCGGCATAGGAGTTCTGAGATTGCCGCCGGACAAAGTTTGGAAGCCCGATATAGTTTTATTCAATAAGTAAGAAAATGATTGTTTCTTCCGATCGGCCTGCGGACTCGGTCAAACTGCGCTTGATCGGCATTTATCTTTGATTTAATTTTTCAGCGCCGACGGCAATTACGAGGTTCGTTATAAAAGCAACGTTCTCATCTATCCTAACGGACAAGTACTGTGGGTACCGCCTGCCATTTATCAGAGCTCTTGTACCATAGACGTGACGTACTTTCCGTTCGACCAACAGACCTGCATAATGAAATTTGGCTCGTGGACGTTCAACGGAGATCAGGTTTCGCTCGCTCTTTACAACGACAAGAATTTCGTCGACCTCTCTGATTACTGGAAAAGTGGCACCTGGGACATAATTGCCGTACCCGCTTATCTCAACACGATTCACGAAGAGTCGCGAACGGAAACGGACATTACTTTCTTCATTACTATAAGAAGAAAGACTCTCTTCTACACGGTCAATCTCATACTGCCGACCGTGCTGATATCGTTTCTCTGCGTTCTGGTTTTCTACTTACCAGCCGAGGCTGGCGAGAAAGTAACGCTGGGCATCAGTATTCTTCTTTCGCTCGTCGTATTTCTCCTGCTCGTCAGCAAAATTTTACCGCCGACGTCGCTCGTACTGCCGCTCATTGCCAAATATCTTCTCTTCACCTTCATTATGAACACCTTCAGTATTCTCGTTACCGTCGTTATTATAAATTGGAACTTTCGGGGTCCGAGAACCCACAGAATGCCGCGTATAATAAGGAAGATATTCCTGAAATATTTGCCGACTATGTTGCTGATGAGGAGACCGAAGAAAACGAGACTCCGATGGATGATGGAAATACCGAACGTCACCGTGCCGTCGGCGATTTATTCGGCGAATTCCACGGACGTACCGAAATACCTACCCGCTTCACTGGGCAAGTCTAAGATGGAGATAATGGAGCTGTCGGATCTTCATCATCCCAATTGCAAGGTAAATCGAAAGACGCACCGTACGACCGATAGCCCCAAGGCGGCGGGAGGTGAAAACGAAGAGAATGAAGAGCGAAGAGGCTCGGAGAGCTCGTATTCGGTTCATCTGAGCCCCGAAGCCAGCAAGGCCACCGATGCTGTTGAGTTCATAGCGGAGCATCTTCGAAACGAGGATCTCTACATACAGGTATCGAACAGACCGCAGTTTTCTTGATAGCGTTTTTTTTTTCAACGATTTTCAATGAATTTCAGTGACTGCCAATTTTGATTTTATCATCACATAGGAAGTGTGTGAGGAGAGAAAGTTCTGGAAAAAAAAATTAACTATCAGATTATGATCCAGAAACATCTATTGTATGTCCTGGAATGTAAAAAAAAATCTATTTTAAACACATGAATTGCAATACTCTTGACATATACAACTTATTATGAATTCACGTTATTCCATTCCGCCAGACTCGAGAGGATTGGAAGTACGTAGCCATGGTCATCGATCGACTGCAACTTTATATCTTCTTCATCGTCACAACAGTAGGCACGTTCGGTATTCTAATGGACGCTCCTTACATATTCGAGTACGTCGATCAAGACCGCATCATCGAAGCTTATCGAGGAAAGTAATATTCAAACATTTTACACCTTTATAACAAACAGTAGCGTACAAGTATTTCGATGTAGCAAAAAGAGAAACAGGACTTTTGACATTCTTATTAATCATTAACAGTCAGTAATTTTACATAGTTTTTATATTGGTATACATCGAATAAATCTCGATGACGAAAGATTCCTCGCAGCCGGCCTATAACGTGCGATAGATCACGTTCGCGAAATTTCGACGGACATCTCACGAAATCACGAAATCATATATAACATTAAGCACGTTTTATAATCATCAAATTCATTTATTTAAATTCGAAGGCTCAAAGAAAAACGTACAAAGTATACTTATACGTCTCGCAACGACCACACAAGTAGCGATACCTTAGAGTGCTTGTTATATACCAAACCTAATTATATTACAATTAACATGACTTCATGTTCTCCGTCTCTTACTATGCATAATTATCTCATCACTGCCGCTTAGAGAACTACCGTAAAAATTCGTGAAACCTTCATTGTCTATGCAGCAAAAAAGGGTATCTAAATAATGTTTAAATCATTTATTAAAAATATAAAATGTTTGAAACTCGTCGAAAAACTGCTCTCTGGATGACGTTAAGAAATGATTTAAAGATCGTCAGCGATCTTTATTTCTTCTCCGTGAATGTTCTAACGTATAAAGTATTAACTGTGCAGATATATATCTAAATCTGTATCCCCTGTGTCTTTAAAAACTTGGAGCTTATACCTATAGTTCTATTAACATTTCACTAATTTTTATACTATGCAATTTGCAAGATTGTTTATGAAACGCATATCAAAAATCATTATAGGAACTATGGCGCAAATTGATGGCCATGAAGATATGTCTTCATGGAATTTAAATGCCCGATAGGCTTCCAAACGGACCTAATTTGTGGAACGAATTGATGAATTTTTGCGTCCATTCACTCTCGAGAACGTGAAACTCCACGTACCTATTTCTGCCGGCCATAATCTTATTAACCCTTTATAAATTAGACCGCCCGAAACCGTACGGAAACGGGACTAACGGACGCGTAGTTGAAGCACCGCGTTTCTACGGTAGGGTCTAAGAGTGGGGATAGAGGTGTGACTTGTAAAGGGTTAATCAAATTGCCTCTGCACGAACTCGCACTGAAAGTAAGTAGAGTTTAAAGTCAACGTCGAAATAGAAAAATGCCACGCATCAAAAGAGATTATTCAAGGAATTATTCTAATATATTTATCGCAATTCCATTTCACTTAGAGCATTTAATTTTTAAATCATACATACATTAGAACCTTGATTATCCGAATTAGTTGGGACCGGGACTCGTTCAGATTAGCGAAAATGTGGATAACCGAACTGTGAAGCAGTGTTAAGCGATATAGCGCCATAAATATAGAACAAATTACAGTACACATTTGCCAACATCATACGAGCGCACTAATGCGATGGTCACTCTCCATTATAGAGTTTTGAAAGAATTTCTAATTATTGTTCCACCGTAAGTACATTATGCTTACGCTTAGAGGTGGAAGGACTCGATATTGAAGCCATACAGCACACTAGTGCGTTCATAGAGTACTAAACTATGAGACTAGTAGATTAAGGAAATTAAATTTTGAATATGTGTGTATTTATTTGCTTAGTCTGAGAAACTAATAAATACTATGCATACGACTGATGCGCATGCACGGTGTAATGCTGCACGAGTCTCTATATGAGTTCCAGTATGCTTAACTTCGCTTGTTATTCGTAGCGCGAAGCAATGTAAGGACACGAGCATTTCGCGCAATAGTTTAGATAGAAACTTTAACCAAACCGACGGCAGTTCGGATAACAGAGGGTTCGGATAATAGGTGCTCGAAAAATCGAGGTTCTACTGTCCTGAAGTACAATTCATTTGAATATTAAGAATAAAATAATTTAATAATCGAGTTTCCGACGAACATCTGTGATGAATGTAACTCGGTTACTCTTCTATCACAAATATTTTTCGTTATTCATGCCAATTACTCATTAAATTATTTGTTAATACCGAAGGAATTGCTGTCTTCAATTATGTTCAAAAAATGGTTCGTTGTAAATGATTGTTAAGATAACAGATTTTATATAAGTGTTTCTTGGAATTTATTTCCTACTCGTGACTATTGTTTAGATATCGAAATACTCTAATCGATTTGTGTTTGTTGCATAGTGATTGGATGAAAAATATTACAAAAATTGGTATGGTGCTTCAATTTTTTGGGGCTCGAAGATGTTAACATTTTAGAGAACATTTGTCTACTGAAAAACTCGCCTTTTCTTAGTTTCAGACCCCCACTCTCGATCGGTTACTGGCAGTATAGTGGAATCTTTCACGTATTAGCTTCACTTAGCGTACAAGGGCAAGTTGTGAGGATAATCCAAGTTTTGCGATTGGAGCGGCGGGAGGCGCAAATTATTTTTTCACGACTGTGAATGGCCCTTGACATAGCTTAGTTGTTCCCGCTTTAAGTAACACATGGAAGATTTTACTTTATTGTCTAAACTATCTGATCACGGCACGCAGAGTGCTGAGAGCGGGGCGAACGGGCGAAAAGAGAAATTAAAAAAGAGAAATGTTTGACACAGTAACAGAGTTAACTAAGTCGAGCGATCGAATTAAGTTAAGAAGTTGAGAAAAGGGGGTTCTAATGTGTACGTTTGATTATTTATTGTAATGTGTAAGTTTGATTATTTGTTTATAGCAGCGAAGATAAGTTGGTATTAATGTCCAAGTCAAGTAAATACATCTTGAACTCTCATATAGTACTTATCGCGTACAGGGTTAACGATGAGATAGTAATCAAAACTATATCGTGTGACGAAAATCAAAACTCATATCTCTGCGTATATATATGCGTATATATTTACCTTGCAAGAACAAAAAGATCGATATATTGAAATCTACGTGGCAGCAAATCGGATCGAAAGTCAATCTTTGATCTTTTTTCTTTTAACGCGATACAACTTTAAGACGACGCGGTAAAATGGCACAAAGGAATTATTTTTTTTAAATAGTTAGTCAACGTTGAATTAATATTTCTTTAAAACTCTGCCTATTTTTTTATAGAATGATCTATTTATTCAACGATACCACTGCGAATACTTGTGCGTCTAAAATTCCGTATATACTAGACTGAATGGAATTCTCTAAAAAATATATAGTATATATTAAGATCACGCTATCTTGTGATACTATTGTAATTTATAGCGGCCGGTGATCAAATCGAATTTTCATATGCATTAAATTGGATGACTTACGGTATGGAATTTACAATGGCTCTTATCTGAACGTACTTCTATACAATGCATTTTTTATGAACTCGAATAATGGGGAACAAATGAATATATCGTTTTTTTAATGTTTAAATGTTCAAAACAGTTCGAGCTTTGCGGTAATTGAAGCGATTTGAATAAGGATACCTTTACCGGATGATTGCGACACATTCAATTCCTCGATTTCACTCAAAAGTGTTTCTCTTTCGTGTTGGACTAAAAAACTTTTAGTCCAAATTTTAGTACTGATTACAAAAAAAAAAAAAAAAAAAAAAGAAAACGACACGCTAAATCGAATTCTCTAGAGTGGCAAACTTTTTAGGTATAAGCAAGCGCAAATGGATCTTTATTTGGTAAAGATATTCTTAAAATGTTAAGATATTTTAATAGTAAGTGTAATCGTTCCATTAGTCGAGTTGTTTTTGCTACGTTCGTAAAAATTCATTAGAACCTGTATCGTATCGGCAATAACGAAAAGCAGTCGATGCGCGCAATGATGCGCAACGAGATTATAGTTTCTTAAACTCTTAAACCTTCTTGAAGATAAGAGGGTGATATACACTGTCACGATGCCTAACTTGCCATTTATACGGCATTGATATATTATAACTTTTGTCTTTGTATAGTGAGTATATAAACAGCAACAATAACGAATTATAATAAGTAGAAAATATTTCAATTTACTAAAGGTCAAATAGATCGGTTCTACATATGCCCAACGAAAAAAAAAAAAAAAAATGCTGAACAATGTCTAAAAAATTACTCAGTCATCGAATACGTAATCTTCTACGAGTTTTAGAGAATGACATTACTCAATCATTCCTCAGTCCTCTGTAAGACTTACAGTCTGTAACTCGTTAATAAAACGATGCAGTGTAAGTCGAGGAAAATATTTCTACATTTTTTAACAGTCGTAATTTTTTATTTGCTGTGTAGTGCTTATACACGTCTTATCCGGTATTTGGCCTTATAGTAAGGTGATTTATGATTCAGTGAGATAGAATAAATATGGGAATATACTTCCACGAAAATCAACCAATGGACGCTGGTTTTACAGCACGTTAAGGAGTTTAATTTACGACTACTGTATTCTAATTGTAATGGTGAAATTAATTACTCGAATAAAGTACCATGAATGTTAGCATCACATCGATTTTTATATATATTGTTACGACGGAGCGAAATGAACAACATGCGTATTTGGTTTTGAGGCAGATATTATTTATTGCAATCATAGCTAAGTATCTCGAGCGCGAACTATCCAACGTCTTTTCTCTCGGAAAGTCGCGTCAAGACTGTCGTCATCCCGTCAATCGATTAATTTCTCCTACCCAGCTATTCCAGTCATCTATATAATATCGTGTGTCTCGAGTATCGAGTTATTTGTTTATTGGGGTTTTGGCAGTGGAATTTGATTTACATTCGGGCACATTTCTGTTATCCGATCGATCGAACCGTAAACATTTTATGTCATTTCGAATTTTTGAGTTTTTATGAAAAATTGGTACTTCCCTTCAGACACAATTTTCCGTATTAACCGCCTTTTCCGTATTCCGTTTATTCACCTATGAATTAACTAAGTGGTAGATTCGTGATCAGCGTAGCTAAAGAAAAAAGTTTGCCAGGAATTTTTGTAGTCAATATTACAAAAATGAGTGATTTAGCGTGATTATTCTTTTACATAATTCAATGATCGTGGTTGCTGGATAGGGACTTTACAAATCTCCAGCCAAACTAAAAAAAAAGTAATCCCTAGTGCGCCGGTGTAGCGGTGCGCCGGTGACGGGCGGAGCACGAGGGACAGGACGGCAAGGAAGGAAGCAACCCTTACTACTCTTCACAGCGACACTCATATTGATTTTCGGTTGTTCAAGAAACGAGCCACCCCTCGTAACTGCGGCGTGGATACCAATCCGCCCAAAATGTATTGTTGTTCGAGAATAGTGCGATTTATTCTAATTTCAACAGTGTTTTGCGTTGGTAAGAATATGTTATCGTTATTATCGAATATCGTATCAACGATTGATCGGAAGAAATGTTGTTTCACGTTCAATTAACAAAAATAAAAATAAAAATAAAATTTTCAAAGGTTTCTGTTCCGAAGATGAGGAAAGATTGGTGCGCGATTTGTTTCGCGGATATAACAAGCTCATCAGACCTGTACAAAATATGACGGAAAAAGTACACGTGCGATTCGGGCTAGCCTTCGTCCAGCTCATCAATGTGGTAAGAAAATATTTGCTCCTCGAGTCGGAAGAAACATACTTGAATTTTTTTTCCGTTTTTTTCCCGTCGAACTATATTTTGCCCATTGTTTTTTTCAGAACGAGAAAAATCAAATTATGAAATCTAACGTGTGGTTGAGATTTGTATGGACCGATTACCAATTGCAATGGGACGAAGCTGACTATGGAGGCATAGGAGTTCTCAGATTACCACCGGACAAAGTTTGGAAGCCCGACATAGTGTTGTTCAATAAGTGAGAAAATTTATTGTTTCTTCACATGCTCGTATTTCTCTGGCGAACTGTGTTCCACTGTGTTTATCTTTGATTCATTTTTCAGCGCTGATGGCAATTATGAGGTTCGTTACAAAAGCAACGTTCTCATCTATCCGAATGGAGAAGTGCTGTGGGTACCGCCAGCAATATATCAGAGTTCGTGCACCATAGACGTAACGTATTTTCCCTTCGACCAGCAGACCTGCATTATGAAATTTGGCTCTTGGACATTTAATGGAGATCAGGTTTCCCTCGCCCTCTACAACGACAAGAATTTTGTCGATCTGTCAGATTACTGGAAAAGTGGAACATGGGACATCATAAGCGTTCCAGCTTTTCTGAACATCTTTCAGGGCGAATACCCGACAGAGACCGACATTACTTTCTACATTATTATCAGAAGAAAGACTCTCTTCTACACGGTCAACTTGATATTGCCGACCGTACTGATTTCATTTCTCTGCGTACTGGTATTTTACCTGCCTGCCGAGGCTGGCGAGAAAGTAACCCTGGGCATCAGCATTCTTCTCTCACTCGTCGTGTTTCTCTTGCTAGTCAGCAAAATTTTACCTCCAACCTCTCTTGTACTGCCGCTTATCGCCAAATATCTTCTATTCACATTCATAATGAACACCGTCAGTATTCTTGTGACGGTGATTATTATAAATTGGAACTTCCGTGGGCCACGAACACACAGAATGCCACAGATAATAAGGAAGATATTCCTGAAGTATTTGCCGACAATGTTGTTCATGCGAAGACCGAAGAAAACTCGATTGAGATGGATGATGGAGATACCGAATGTCACACTGCCGGCATCAACGTATTCTGGAAGCCCTACGGAATTGCCGAAACATCTGCCTGGTAATCTGGGCAAATCTAAAATGGAAATAATGGAGCTGTCCGATCTTCATCATCCTAATTGCAAGATAAACCGCAAGACCCATCATCACAGTACAAGCAGTTCCAATGCTGCCGGAGGTGGGACTGAGGGAATGGGAGATCGAAGGGGCTCGGAGAGCTCGGACTCGGTTCTCCTGAGCCCCGAGGCTAGCAAAGCCACCGAAGCTGTTGAATTCATTGCTGAACATCTACGAAACGAGGACCTTTACATACAGGTATTTCACTGATTGTTATATGAGTTTCATAATTCTTATTTTTTTAAGTCTAGGAAAGTATATTCTTTTGAAATTAACGTGAAATAAATAGAAGTGATTGCGTGCTTATTCTTCAAAGGTAACAGAGTTCATTCAGGCGAAAAAAATTTACAAGAATAGGTTCGTAACACAAATTATAGGAACAGTTGTCCACTTCAAAAATTGCAAATGACTTTTGAGAGATACAACAGCAGTTTTTCTGTGTTCGCAGACTCGAGAGAATGGAAAATTTAACTGACTGTTACGAGTTTTGTAATTTAGATTTTTTAAAGTCTATGAACGTATATCCTTTCAGAATTAATATGAAAAAATTTAAAGCGATTGGGTATTTATTCTTTAAAGATTACAGAGTTCATATTCATAACGAAATTTAATATCATAGTTTCGTAGAACGAAGCTATGATATTAAATCATAAGGCCTTGTCATATATTGCAATTCAATTTTGAGAGATACAATTACAATTTTTCTGTTCTTGTAGACCCGAGAAGATTGGAAATACGTGGCAATGGTGATCGATCGACTACAACTCTACATCTTCTTCATCGTCACGACAGCAGGCACAATCGGTATTTTAATGGACGCTCCTCACATCTTCGAGTACGTGGATCAAGATCGTATCATAGAGATTTATCGAGGAAAGTAATATCTCAAATTTTACACCTTTATAACGAACAATAACTCGTCGCCAGTATCTGCTTCCAGTTTAGGGAACGAAATCTTTGAAATTCGTGTAAAATCATCGTAATCTTAATGACGGTTAGGTATCAATTTACGATTGAGTTTTATTTTTTTCTATGTGAAAACATCTTTATTCTATAAGAAGATTATCCTCGCAAAAAGGACACAATGCATCTGAACTCCGATATCGTGATATTGATGAAGCCCGTTTTCATTGTTATTCGTTCGTTTGTATTGAGTTCGTTCATTTCGTTAATAAGCCGTAAGAAGTAAGAAGAGTAATTACAACTACTAAAGTACGCTTTTACTACCATAAGATGGTCGCCGATCAGATGCCCCGCTCCGTCATAAAACTACTGGAGATGTTTTCACATACAATTATTTAGTGGATACACGGAGTTGACTCGTCACTTTTATTTTTTATTTTTATCGGAACATCGAATAGGAATCGTAACGACAAAAGAGCAGCCCTCTCGTAATCGTCAAAATCCTTCGCGATAAATACACGATAATCGTGCAGCTCAAAAAAATCTCGTTGAATATCTCGCGAACGTACGAGCGTTCTAAGCATCAAGCATGTTTTTATAAAAAGAAGAAATAAAAATCAAATTCATCCGCTCGAATTCGAAGGCTCAACGGAACTTACGAGGTATCGCGTCTTAAGACTTACTTACGTGATAACAATTCCGAAATTAGAGATACTCTTAGTACGCTTGCTATGTATCAATGCTATTTAAACGGCGATTAAGGTCCCCGGATATCCGTGTCAGTGTATCGTGACGTCAGGTAAAAGAAATCACGAACATTGCACTATCTTTGGAGTAGCTAAATTTTCGATGTTCAATATGGAGGTCCATTGTCCGGGATAGCACTTGATGATTCCCCGCGCACATATCCCTAACCAAAAGTTTATTCTCTCAGAATTTCAGTGCCCTGGAAAAGATTAAAAAAAGAATCATATTAAAGATACTGGGAACATTGAATTTGCAGAAAAATAATTTCGAAACTTAATTAACTGATTCGTAAAAAATTATGATTACTTAACGAATAATCAGAAAACCTTTTTTGGTTTTCATGTGAAATTGATACGTTCATTATTCCGGGTATACATTAATTTGTAAAGAATTCTTTGATTGTGAATGTTCTGTTTCCGACTTTTTTTAAGCGGTATTTGTGAATTTATGTTTGTTCACTGAACCTTTTAATTTGTTTGAGAAAATTTGATAAACGTTCGTACATATCCTTACATCTGACGTCACGATATAAAATCCCGCGAGTTTGCCCACGGTCCTTGACGTCACTGATTTTGGGTTTTTCGTCATCCCACACACACACACACAATCCACAATCTATGACATCGAAATTATGGCACATTTACATGTCTACCACTCACAACTCTACCAGAAAACATCTCCCCAAACATCTCTACCAGAAAACAGTCCTCCCGAATAATAACCCACAAAAAAAGATAGCTCTAACAACTCTGCCGAAAACATCTCTACCGTATCACAACTTTACCGTATTAGAACTCTACCAAAATCTCTACCACTGAAGAAAAAAAACTTTCCCGGAATTTAAATAAAACTCTCCCGGAATCGAAACAAAATTCCGGTAGAGTTATATCTTCGCACATATACTTATAAAATGTATCTATATCCAGCGTCTTCAAACAAAAAAAAAGTTGGTGCTTATATTTATAATTCCTCTCGATCGTCACCATCGAGTATATATAGTATATACATATGATTGTTTTTAAATGTACATCTTAAACGATTATCGGGCGGCGAGGCCGAGATACGGAAGGGGATGTTAATTTCTTACGATGGGTCGGAACTCCCTAATCGCACTGCGGCATAGAGACGAATTATAAGCCCGCAAAACGTTGTCCTGCGTTTTCATCGAATCCAAACTAATTCAATCCTTTAAACACCTCAATATGGGATTAAGCAAAAAAAGCAAGAAAAAAACAACACCATCGCATGTTTATGCGTATTTAAAATCCGTTTTGCGAATTTGAAGCAATATAGCATCGTGTGCGAGGAGACCCACGTAAAAAAGTTATTATTGACAATTACTTTATATCGTTAGCCCTATAAATTTGAGACAAGTCTTCCTTACAATAAATACAATAATTAGGAATGAATAGCCAAGTGCATTAAAAAATAAAAAAAAAATGAAGGAAAAAAGAACAAAAAACAATATAACACTTGAGGAGTAGTTAGTAAAAGCATTTTGTTACAATTGTTTTACACCAGGTACCGAACAATGTATTATTACGTATATTTAAACGAGAACCCGAATATTAACAGTCAGTATGTATGCGAATAGACGTATTATACGCGCAAGCTCAATAAATAAAAAAATAAAAATGACACATACTCCATGATGTAAAACTGGATCATTCGATGCTTTCGACCCAGATAGATCAATTTCTATAACATCCACTTGCTTGTGTGCAAACGTTTATGAAATATTTTGGTCAATGTGCATGTGTATTTTTTATTCTATTTTCGACAACGGACTACGACGCGTTTTTTTCAAAGAGTTTATTTATTGATTTATTTTTCATTAATCATTTCTCAGAGCCAATGTACTTACTTATTTTAACTGTCCCAAAGGAAACTGTTAATGTTTTTGCGACACCTTTGGCTGCAATTAGAGACGTGTTCCTAGCTCAACGATCGTCGATTTCGTTGTCGTAAAGTGCCATCGGAAAATATGTTAATGAATACATATGCACCTTAAGGAGGTTGGTTCAGGTAAAAATCATAAAGTTCTTAACTCTATTATCTACTTTAAAGTATGTATATGTGAGACAAAAATAATATCTTTAGTACTTATTGTGGAAATAGACCATCGATATGTGAGAGAGTCGATATGTGAGAGTATTTGTCGTTATCTTCAGATACTCGAAACAAAAAAGAAAAATTCTCGATCCTGAGAGAACCAACCCACGGATTTGAAGTCCCGAGGTTTTATTTTGCTCGAAACAGCAAACGGGACCGTTTAAATTCAATTTTCTTCTTATAAAAAAAAAAAATCAAAACCAGCATGTCACGGAGGTGTTGTAGCGATAACTTTTTGTTAATGTCACCACAGAAGAAGATATATATGAAAAATAAATAATTTTACGACTTTTACCTGTCTCGATCCCCTCAGTACAATATTTTCATCATTGGCCGCAGAAAGTATGATAAATTTCCAACGAACACGCTTTCTGGGGAAACATTCGATTGAAGCTCTATCGTAACCCATACCTCGCTAAAATTTTGAACGTATCAGGTTTATGTTTCGTTAATTATCGGCGTAATTGTTACGGTAACGAGACGATGATGTATTGTATAAAAATCGAAGTAGAGAAAATAGACAACGATCGGTGTAGTTCGGTACACAAAAATACTGATGGTTTTAAGTAAAACGTATGGCAGAGTTTAAGTAGATAGGTAACTCATAAGCCTGGATGAACAGAGAAAAGGGTGTGCAAACTTGAATATCGAATAATTCGTAGTTTATACGATTCAAATAATGAAGAAGTTTAATAAAGTAATGATTACGCAAATGATAAGTTAATTTTTTTTATACGTACCTTTCTTTCCGATTGCGATGTTCTTTCTTCCAGCTCAAATTGATGCGAAGATGTTATGTAGAGTGCTATCGAGTTTCTACATTGCGGATTTCGTCGTAATGAATTCTCGACGAATTCTTCCGGGTGCGCAATAATAATTTGATAAATGAAGAATTAAGTAAAATTAGAAGCAAATGGAAGACATTTATTTTCATTTCGTTTATTTCAACAATTTCATAATAACGTAATAATGTTAATAATATTACAATGCGGCGATTATGTGCTCACCAGTTAACAGGGATTCTCATATCAATCAACGTTGCCTCGAAAATAAGCCCAGCATAGAAATATAACAAATTTTTTTTTATTCTTTTTTTATACTCCTTCAATATGAATTTACTATTTATTAAACCAGGCTGTTCTCGAGGCATAATGAAAAGTCAAGTGAGAACAGGTGAGTCATTCCATTGCATCGTCTCACGAGCGTTTTCAGAGAACAGCTCTCTCCTCAACTGTAGTAACATATAGGGTTTTTTCTTCTTTATTTTTTTTTCTTTTTTTCTTCTTTTTTTATTATTCTTAACGGAAGATTCGTTTAAAATACTCTTCGCAATCGTATAACGCTCTCAAACCGCATACAATCGGTCGAACGGAAACAGTTTTGTCACCGAAAAATTCTATACGATTCTTGAAGTATAGGAGATAAAAGTATAGAAGAGTTTTTTTAGTTCCTTATAATCGGCTTCTTTTACGTTTCCGCATCTTTTTTTCTTTTAATTCTTTTAAAATTCGTAGGTAAGTTTGAGATATTTTTTAGGTTTAGTTTAGAGAGAAAGTGTTCTCGATAAAGTTTGACCCTAAATCTAAGTAATCTACCTTGAACCACCCCTAAATTACTGGCATAGCGCTACTACGTCACTATCGATTACAAACTAAGTTCTTTAACATTCGGTAATTGATTATTAATTTCTTTTTGTTTATACGAATATGATTTTAGCATTCAATAGTTTAAATATGTATAGATTATGTTTAATGGTACATGTTTAATAGTTCCGTTTAAATTTAGAGCTTTTTTTATATTTCTATCGTTCATCTATCAGATCCTCGTTTCAATGTGGACGAAGAGGGAAAGGTAGAGGAGGAGGAGGAGGAGGAAGTAAGGAAGTAAGGAGGATGAGGGCACAGAGCTTCATTGTTACTCGCGCGTGATTGAGAAATTAGTACTAGGTAACTCGGACTCGGGTCTATCTAACTACGAAAGGGTTTTGTTTTTTTTATCATCATGATGACATCTTTACAATTCTGTGCTACGGCTATGTCCGTGTAAAAATTGCGTCGCGTACAGCACAGGCGGCGGCGTATTCATGCGATATTACGTAATATTATTTGTTTACTTCATTCTTTTAACACCTGTTTCGCAGATTGATAAGTCAGCCATTCGTGTAAAAGTTTCAATATAAGCGCTCGATGCAATATGTATTATTATAACTAACCAGACAGCAATCGGATTTCTTATGTAACAGACAGAGCAAACGAGATGAGAATGCATTTGTTTCATTCAATGGATTATTTTTGTTTCTGTTTTATCGACACGGCGAGGACGCAATTGGGAAGTTTCAACTAGTGCACAAACATACGTGGGGCCATACGAAAAAAAAAATAAACCGAATAAATTGCAGTTGTACGTGAGACTATCGCAGTCATATGTGTTGCAGCACAAATTAATTAAGTAATTATTATTTTACTTATTAATTTTCATGGCACAAGCGCGATAATTATTCTTCGTATTAAAAAAAAAAATTAAAATTTTTATTCTACCGTTTGGTGTTCGTATCTGATCGATATTGTTTTTTTTAACGTGGTCAATTTTTTTTGCATACTTTTGGCACAAATTATTTGACAACGAGTCTGCCTATTATCCGATGTGTCTTCATACTATTTGTCTCGCGGACCGGATTTGGTTTATATTTTTTTGGAGCTCAATGATACTATTCCATTTTTAGTCAACGATTGACACTCCATTGTAATTCTTGAGTTCTTTTTACAGCATCTTTCACGCTTCCAGTTTATCCCTGTACGCAGACCGCGATTTCTGGTCGTATCTATTAATCTTAACTAGGAATTTGGCACTTGAATTTTTTTTCGACGCTGAGCGACATATTATTTCCCATGGAACCTTTTTTCGAAATAAATCGTTCCAGCTCGTCCTTGCTTAAGGTGATCTGCGAATCTCCAATATTTAATTGAGAACCATCCAATTGAATTTATTACGAAATAGTTTAATCGAGACAAACAAAGTAAAAGAGGACTTTCGCATCGCCTTAAAGCGGGGACCGAAGAGTGAGATTTGCTTTACCTTTAACATTGACCTTTTGCAGTGTAGTCACTCCATCGATGGGAGACTATAGGGCTAATAAAGTTCGCTCCTAGAATGACTAGGTCCTTTCCAATATAAGAACCAAACGAATTTGTTTGATGGATATTGTTAGCCATAACGTAAAACCCTGACTCTCCGCCTTGATCGACAACAAAAACTGTTAATCTTTCGTCTGTTTCCATGATACTCAAAGTCTCCTTTCAAAGGGAAATTGTTGTACGATACCCACATTAACTATGCATCGTATATGAATTTCCAAACAAGTGATATTGAGCACTCATGAAAAAAGTTCATTATAGTTTATAATACCGACCGCGGTACTTCTCTCCACCATAAGGATAGTTTTCAGCGATTTTACTTTACATCTCCCTCGAGCAAATGGCTTTATCAATTTGATTACAGTTTAGTGAGCATACTTAAAAGAACACTCCGGAACACTTTTCGGAATCGATTTTACAGAGTATCAAGTATAAAGTTAGCAGAAACAACGTTTAAGATTTTATTTCACTTATCGGTCCCCTCAAGGCAAAGTGAAAGTCCTGTAACGGTAAAACGGTTACCTGGTACAGATGGACCATATTATTGATGATCTGCCATTGCTGCAAAAAAAAACAAAAAAAAAAACCTCTTACAGTAACACATTTTGCCCGTCGCCGCCCTTTCATTAGACGGACACGATGTAAAAAATGTCCTCGAAAGAAATGATCGGTATACCGGTTTTTTCTCATATTACTGACAGTTATTTTTTTCGCATTTTTTTTTTCATTGCCTGTACTAAATCGGAAAACGAAGCTGTGCAGGGTTTTGTATTTTTATCGTGTCCATCCAATAAGATTTCTTTTCTATACAGTAATGTCACAGAATCATCAATAATATGATTCTTCGGCAAAGGGTAACTGTTTTATTCTCGGAGGACGTTCACTCGCCTTAATCGCTTTATAATCGTGACACATCGGATTATTCTGGATACGCGTTTATTTTATTTTTTTCTCTCTAATATATCGAGTTATAGAAAAAGAATTATTGGCATATTCGAACAAACTTTCACCAAACATACGTCATAAAAAATCCGATAAACGAGTCTCTCCCGAACCTCTACATAGTTTTCAGGGAGATAATAAGGATCGGCTTGGAAAGTTCGGCAGAAGAATTGTTTTCACTCGCACTTGAGCATCATGATATACACATTCTTCGAGTGATCTGGAAGTGAAAAGCTCGAATAATTTAATTCTCTAATTTTTTAGCAATTTTTTAAAATTTCTTTTTATTTCATCCAGTTGCATCGTTCGTTACGGATGAAAAAATTCCAAATGGTTCCTTCTTTTTTTTTAATTTGGTTAAAGGAACGATACGAACGATAATTTTTCACCCTATCCGAATTTTCTTGCACCAGGTACTTGCGTACTGCGTATTTTTACGTCGCAGAACGTTTGTTTTGAGCATTTTCATTCGCGAGTACCCCAATTGATTTAATTCCAAACCTCTCGTTACATTAAAAAAAAGTTTTTTTTCGAATCGATACAGCAGACACTGGACGATAATTAATTGTAATTTGGGGATAATCTGCTCAAGCTCGATTACGACACGCTTCAGCATATACGATCAACATATCACACGAGACCTATATTTACATCTCATAGTACGTGAACAAAAAAATATTAATAAAAAACATACAAAAACAAATTAAATTTTAGTTTTAAAAATTATCATTTTTTTTTTGTAATACGTGTCAACGAACGCTCTCTTCGAGATGATTTTTCAAGATGAACGGCTACTCGTTTCGGCAAGCAAGTGGCAATATTTCGCGAGCTCGCAAGACTTTAACGAGCGTCTTCTTGTTGAAGGTTTTCGTAATACACTACAGAAGCCAGATGAGCCGCGAACATATCTTGATTTTTCTTTTTTAAATCTTTTAATCTACGCTTCGATTTTTATTGTTATTTGGTTTATTTTTAAAAACATTCTCCAATAGTCCGAGAAACAAATTCTATATCCGCTATATAGTCAGTGGCTCGAACGAGCGCGTATCTCGAGCCGGAGAAATTCGAGAATTTCGCAAACTGGGAAATATTATCCACCAACTTGTAGCGGCATGAGCGCGATTTTCCAATGCCATTTTTTTTTCTCCCCGTTTTACAATCGTATATAATATACCTAACTAGGCAACATTCTATCGATCTTTCTGCAACTTTTCAGCTCGGCTCTCCATTAATTACTCGTCGATTGTTCACAACTTTCGGGAAGTTTTTACGCGGTTTTTTTTCCTCCGTTCACACTCCGAGACCGAAATGTTATAATTTAACCGATCGGACCCGTATCGATTACCATTATAATAATCTACTATTTATTCTTTCGAGTAACATCATTAACAACGTTTGTCTTTTTTTTTCTTCATCATTAATTATAACATTAATATTATTTAAAAGATAATGTGATTGGTTGTCGCGTCAATGCCATTGGCCAAATGTACATACAACTGTATTTTTTAATTAATTTATTTTTATTTATTTATTTATCTTTTCACCTTACTCTCGACAGTGACCCGTCTACGAGTACGAGACGGTCCGTAAACAAGTTCAGGAAAAGCTTAATTCTTTTACGTTATTTTCTTTACATTTTGTTTTTTAATCGTCCGTTTGAGCTGTGACAAACGGAATTCGTCGATACGATTTAAATTAAAATGTGAGTTTCGAGTGGCTCCCTCGATAGTTTCCATTAGATCTCTTTTAGTTTGGCATTTATTATGAGTTATCTTTTTCACCTTTATATTTGCTTGTCTTTCGAAATCGAGTGTCCATCGAGTGCTGCAGTTGTAATACTGAATTGTAAAAAAGGGAAAAAAAAACAATGATTGTTAATTTGTCGAACGTTGTAGGAGGGGGGGGGGGGGGGGAGTAAATATGCTGGAACAATTATACTCTCGCAATCCTTTCAATCTACAACGCGGAAATATAATATACACATATGTATAATTTTTTTTTCTAGACAATATAATCCGAATCTTGGTTAATCTCGTTTAGTGAAACGAACCATGACTTTGGAACCACATTTGGGTAATATACACTTTCAATCGTTGACAAAGGCGAATTCTGCTCTCGATATTATAGTGGATCATTGTATGTCAGCTGATTTCTCATAGAGGAAGACAAGTTTTAATGAGGGGGACAAATATCTAACAGTCCTCATTCGTTCAACGAAAAAAAATTAAGAAAACAATTATATTAATAATAATTACGACAATTGATAATGATGGAGAAAGGAGAAATGAAAGTGAATGTTTAAACCTCGGATAAAGAGAAATGATGAAGAGTGTCTTATTTGGTACTATTTGACTGACGAACGTTAGAACTTCAATTAATTCGCTTATTTTTTCCCCATTTCTTGTTAATTATATTGCCAAAGCTTTTGCATCCGTCTCACGGAACGCTATTTTTTGAATTCCCACTTACAAAAAATATTTGTTTTAAACACATAGCACTTGAATATTTGAATCTGTGAAGTTCGATCTTACACAGTAAAAAAAAGGTTTGTGTCTTTAACAAACGTTTTGTGTTCATAAAGGGACACAATGTTTACAATTTTCTTCGTTTTTATTTTGTAACTTTTTTCACGAACCGTATTTTTAATTATAAGAAAAAATTATGAAATTAAGAAGACCACAACTGTGATCTTTTGTGTACAAGAAAAGTTTGTTGAATGTATAAACCTTTTTTACCACGTACGTTCGTTTTGTTCATTCGTGTATTTAGTGGGTACTTTGGACTTTGCAATATACAAACGTTTGAATCGGTCTATTTTGAAGTACGAATCGGCAATTATTTTCAAAAAATGTTGTTACTTATTTTTCAAATCTATTAAATTAGGCGAACTCGTCGAGCGTTTGAAAAAATGTCAACGTTCGCCAATGAAACGGACCGCGTGTCGATTTGGAAGACGCGATAATGTAGAACATACGAGTGCGAGAAAGCACGCGTGTCCGATCGAAATTCTTGAATGCGCGTGGATACGTGTCCGTGTCGTGTGTGTCGTGTGTCAACCTGTGTCCAACGAGTGTGTTTGAGAATTAGTTTTTTCATTTTTTTTGCATTACTCGACGGATAATCCAATGTGGGCTCTCCGTAACACATAATAATCGCTATTCAGCCCCTCAGTAGCGAGTGGCGTGCGGCCGGAAAGCGAGATAAAGGGGTAAAAGGTACGTGACAACTATAATACAATATATATATATGTATATAGATATACATACACATACATAAATATACATATATATATGCACAGTTTAAGTATTTGTATACACCGTGAAATACTGTTAATTTCTTTTTTCATCGGGATAATTACGTAAATGTTTTTTTTTTTTATAAATGCTGTTTAAGGTTCGCGGATTCATGGTGGATTAGATTATTTTTTTCTTTTGTCCTTGTTATTATTTTACGTATAAAGTAAAACTTCGCTTAATAACTAAAGAAAGCTAATCGTCTAACGGGAGATCTTCGTTCTTGTTTTTTATTTATTTATTTTTTTATTACGCGCGGATCGCTTAAACCTAATGAAGAAATACGGTGCTACTCGATTCTTTTTTTTTCTTCTTTCGCACGCCACTTATAACCGTAGTATAAATCTCCATAGTTGTCATTATTTACGTACTAGTGATACGGATAATAAAATTCACTGGCATTTGAATCACCTTGGCAGTTCATTGCGTTGAGAGTATAATGTGTGCGTTTATATGCTTCATTGCACAGTATTTTTTTTCATTTTTTTTTGCTTTTCTTCCTTTGCGTATAGTGTTCAGTATGAGTTTGTGAGCCTTAATTTTATTAATTTTTTATTTCTCTCGTGTGAGTGTGTGTGTGTATGTGTATATGTGTGTCTATGTATTTATTTCAGCTCCACGGATGCGCGAGCGTATGTATAATATATATCTCGAAGTTTATTGGCTCGAGAGCAAGGATACCCGTGTGCGACGTAGCGAAATAAATTCATTGATTTATTTTTCTTTCTCCCGCCCCCTTTTCGTCTTGTTTTGTTTATAAATTCAGATAATTCCGTCGACGTTGGAAAAAGCGACGGCGTTTTTACGTTATTATTTATTATATAATAATTACCATTATTATTATTATTATTATTATTATTATTATTATTATTATTATTATTATTATATTCATTTTTTAATCGTGTATCTGTTTTTCAAATGTGTGGGTGTGTATATACTCGAGGGTCCGATAGCGATGGCTTTTGTGGCGGTGGTGTCAGAAATGTGTAATTTTTAAAAATGTTTTGCATATTACGCGCATGTTGCGAAGCACGCGCTGCGGCGTGTATTTTTCCCGTTGTTTTTTTTCCCTCGTCGTGAGTATTACAGTAGTTTGGATGTGTGACAGGCGTTTCTTCTCCGTCGTTATTGTTATTGTGTATCGTTACGGTCGGCATTTTTTTTTTTTTAACAATGCTCACCCGTGAATCGACGAGTTTTCACCGACGCCATCGGCGTCCGAGCATTCGTCTCACATTCTTTCGCTTTTTGCAAATATAAAATAAATTACACATTCGCGCGTATACGAAATGCAAAAAAAAGATGTTTTTTTACGGTTGATTATAAACACTCATTTGTTTATGTAAAAACTATGAGGAATAATGTTGTTTACTTATTATCTAGGGAAGAGGTATTTTTTTCGTAACAGTTTCTTTTTGTGAGAAAAATGCTCATGGCGATAGTAGTCGACGGTTGAATAAAAGAATAACGATTCACGATTATTAACATCGCTGCAGTTGTAACGAAGATCTTCGGTAGCGATTATCTTCCTAGGGTAACGAAGATGCACTACTGCACGAGTATATCCGCGATACATTTTTTTTTCTCATACTCCTCCTAATAGTGTCCGGCGTCGGACAGAGACGTTCTTTACAAGCATAAAAAAATGAATTTTATTCGCTATACGGCTCTGATGCAACAACAATTCGCGTAACGGCAAATAATTGTTGTTTTTTCTTTTGTTAGTTTTTTATTTTTTATTTTAATTTTTATCGTCGTATCATCGTTTTCATCTTCTTTATCCTCTTCATAATCGTCGGCATCGACTGGCTGTCTTGTCCATCGTGAGCGTGGCTTTATGAATCACGTGACGATAATGTGAGGCGCCGAGAACAGGACGGTGATTGTTGCGATTATGGTGAACAAAGTAAAAATGATTAGGCACATCCTGTCGATTACCATCGCCGCGAATTTCCAGTCGTTCGTTATCTTCGTATTCTCATCCGCGTCTTTCAATTGATCCGTTATTACCTGCGGAAAAACAGAGAAACGCTTCGACTGAAATTTTTTCATTTCACTTTCCAATTTTTGTTTGTTTGTTTTTCTCTTTTTTTTTTTTGAGCGACGGAAAGTAGAAATTTTTTTCCAATCGAATATTTCAAGACTGAACGACGAAGCGAACGGGCGACCGGTATAGTGGAAAATTCCATTTGGTTTTTTATCGCCACGGCGTTTCTTCCCTATGACAAGAGGGCCTTCACCGCATAATTATGGAATACTACGCTTGCGATTTCGAGTGTTTGACTTCTTGGCTCTATATCAACTGGGTTGGTGAAGCCACAGCTCGAAAAGTAATAATCCTGCACAAACATTCATATCATCCGGAGAATGGTATCATGTGCCTGTCGAGTCAGCAAGCTCTCTCGGGGTGGCCAGAGGAGTGAGGCAGGTTTCGGTGAAGCTCCCAGCTGCTTCAACCAACGAGCCTTCCGATTCACCAGCATACGGATATCTATCTCTCTCTGTTTTACTGTATGCTACATTTCTGGAGCTTCTAGCATACCTCTGCAGCTTTGCGCTTTCTTCTTTCGAGCGTACAGACTTTCTCATTAAAAAAAAGGCGAACAATCTCGAACAAAAATCGTATTGATAAACGGTGGTAACGTCACGTCGTTGTTCCACGGACGCGATAGGTAAAATAAGAAGAGTTTTGCGCGGATGCGAAACATCTCGGTCGGTAATAAAAACTGTTATTAAGTTCTCCGACGATGTGAACCTGGCATGGTCGGAAGAAAATTTTTACGTGAAGCTGTATCGATACCCGCGTTATGTAAGAATTTTCTTTTAACCGGAAGCAACCGTTAAAAGAATCAATTACAGTTTTAGTTATCGACCGTGCCCGAGTTAGACGGACGGAAAGAGGCGTCGCATCACCTTAAGGCCATGTGAAAGATGTATCACGTGACATATGAGTGCGAGAGAGATAGTTGCTAGATAGATTTTTCAATCAGTGCCATGTAAAAATAGTTGACATTTGGGATAAAAGCGAAGTATCATTGGATGCTTTATTGAATTGTACATCAGCTAATACTTTGCTTTTTTCCGTAATGCCTACCATCTCCGAATGCCATTCATTACAGTTTTTGTTACCGACTTAGTCTGCTTCACCTCGCCTTAAGAGCATATGAAAGCTCCTCCACCCATCCTATTATCAATCGGTATCAAGAACTGTAATAAACTTTTTCACGGATACTAGCATCTACGGTCAAAAGAAAAGTGACATCGAAAGGTCACATGTAATCGGTCTTTGATGACACTTTTCTTTTCACCTTAGATAAGATCGTCTGTGAAAAAAGTTGATTACAGTTTTTATTATCGACCGTGGTATTTCACCTGATCTTAAGGGGATGCTGGACACGTTTTTAACTCTTTACTTACCTTTTTTACGGACGTCATTAGGATTTAGTGAGGAACTAGGTGATTTTATAGTTTCAATTTAGAATGTTAATATGTTACGCATATGCTTAACATCGTACAGCATTGTAATATTGATATAAACGCTGCGGCGTGCACCCGACTTTTGATTAAGAACGTACAAGGAATTGAGAAAATCGGATATTACAGTTTGCGAAAAAGCATGGACGTGTAGTGCACTGCACTGCATTCATGCGGTTTTTATCGGCTCTGATCACTTGTCACAAGTGAACAGTAAACGTAAAAAACTGAAACTTCATATCACCTTGTACTAATTGTGTATAAAAACCCGACCTTGTCCTTCTAATAACCGCGTAAAAAAAAGTTGAAAATCGACCTGTTTTATGGGGTAAATCCTTATGTGGTTGTCTTAAAACAAAAGCAATTCAAACGGCGCCAAAGGGATGATTAAATGGATGGAAAATTAGTTTGGGTAATGAGTGGAAAATTAGTCTTGTCAAAGAGGCCACCCCTAAATCGATTATTAAGAACGTGAACGTCGGTTGATGAAAATTTACGATCACCTGAAATGAGAAAGGCTCGCGCGAATGTTTTTACCTTGATCTCTTTCAGTATAAGGATGAGCTCGTAGCGGGCGCAGAAGCACGCGCTCTGCAGTATAGTCTCGACCTGGGGTGCGCCGGCTTCCGGTGGATGTTGATGATGATGCGGCGTGTGACCGATCTGATGAGCCGGGTACGAGGAATGCGGCAGAGGCGTGCCGTGCTGATGATGCGGCGTCGTTGTCGCCGTGTGACTGTGATGATGATGCGGCGTCGTGTGTATGTGACTATGTCCATGACCCATTGTATGATGATGAGGACCCGGGGTGCTGTACACATTGTTTAACAGATTGTTGTGCGATGCGAGAGCGTTGTCCTCCAAATCCAGTACGTTTGCCAACAGCGACTTGCTGCTTCTTTGGTGAAGCTCCAGATCGCCATAAGCTTTGCTGGCGCCTGAAATTATACCGGATAAAAAAAAAAATCATCAAATTTCAAATTTATGCGAAATTATATCGGATCTATCTATCTATCTATCTATCTATCTCTCTCTCTCTCACACACACACACACACACATACACAGACACCTTAAGGGAGGTGTCTAATTTGTTGGGGAATATAAACGAACTTTTTTGGTTGTTGCATCGTCTGATTTTTTGTAAGAAGATGAAAGTGAGCTCTATGGTCCTTGCATAATAGACTAGCTATATGCAACTTTTAATTATAAACACTCATATAAACTTCAGTTCAACTTTAAACGCTTTTTTCTTGAAGTGACCTTTTCCCCGATGAGATTTGACAAACACGTGCACGGCAAACTTTTCATCAGTTGAAATATAATTTGGTAGAGCAGAGCAATAATTGAGAGTCCAGAGTTCGGCAGGACCATGTGTTAGACTTCTGGGATTAAGATGCAATTGGAATTACGAAAGTACCTTCGGCCAATTATCTTTAATTGCGTCGGAAATTAAAAAAAAAAACTTTAGTATCCGCTACTCTCGAGTTTGGGGGGATTCTTCCAGTTTTATTCTTAAGGGAAAAAGATTACCCGGTGAAAACACGCTATGTTCGACTTTATTTAAGTTTCGCTAAATTACATTTATTTTAGTGAACCTTTCTGAAAAAAAGTTAACAAAGTTAAATATGTATTCGGTACATACAGAGCCCCGTTTCTTAAGATTGCTTAAAAATAAGAGCCGCAAACTATTAATAGTCAACGAGAAAAGTCCATAAAACCGTGGACTTATAAGTTTTTCAAATATACTCGAAGTCCAGTAGCACGGTTAAAAACAATATTAAACTCCATAATAATCTGACGAGAAAAACGGAATAGAGACACTCATCTCTCCATTCCCATAAAAATTTACCCATAAAAATTGATTTTTTCGTATAAATATCGTTGTAAATTTACCCGTTACAGGCGAGGGCTTTTGCGATTTTGTAGCGTCTTTTTCCTCCTTGTCGGTTGGCCTCGACATCCTCAGTACGCACGGCAACCAGCATAGAAAGACGAGCCTCACCTGAACAGATGAATTATCGTGTAGTAGGAATAATTAGGTAATAATTGGATCGATGCATCACAACATCGACCAGCGATGATGCAGTCAAATGCACTACGCTATCAGCTATGATAAACGGTTGGGTAGAGTACAGTTGGGTGGGCAAACTGTCCAGGATTTGTGGGGACCCGATCGAGGTGTAATTTCTCCTCCACTACGATCCAACACACGTCTCTGCGCACTCTCGGCGTGTATCATGTCGACTCTAAAGAGCGATCGAACGCACGTTACCGGCTCAGATTCGAGCGTTAGCTTGGACCACGAAAATCATCGTTCCGATCGCTCTCGTTGACGGTGATCGGTTTGCCGTTCCGCGACTTCGACCGGTAACGATTGGTAAGAGTCCGACTTACGGGCTGTACTGTAGGAAAACGATCCAGAAATTCACAAATTCGAATATTTATCTGTATTCACGTATAATGAGAATTCTTGGTTACTATGTATTTAAAGAAAAAAAATTTAACTGTAAAATTGTTATTTGAAAAGATATCCCAATATTACTTGTAAGAATACAATCGAATGTCTCGAAAACAAATATATACAAAATATCGAAATTTTTAGGCAACTTCAGCACGAATCCAATTGACTGTCGTAAATGGCTCGAGTTCAAACAAAACAATTAATGGAAATCTATCATGTAAAAAAGTACTAAAACCGATATTAAAAGTGCACCAGATTTCGTGGCGTACAAAATTATTTGAAATCATTGAATCATTTCTTTTTACACAATATTTAAGTCTATTTTCAAATGCAATCGAGAAAGGCCGTAGGAGATAAAAAATTGTGTCGATGCCTCGTAATGTATTTCTTTACCGCAATAATGTGAATTGGGAGCGACATATTGGGAAGGATAACATATGTGACATTATCAATACTTGTGACACGTAATCAAATATTTGTCATTGTCATCTGATGTATATGTATATATATATATATATATATATATATATATAATAATAATAATAATAAATGACTAAATGCATAGAACATCTACAAAACCCCGGTTATACGGTAAGTCACCGCACGATCAGAGATCTATGCGATTATGCACTCGTTGGCAAATTCAAGAAGTAGAAGTAGAAGTAGAAGAAGTAAAAGAAGACACACTCAATATGGCTATTTGCTCACCCTCTGACGTTAACGTATTCCTACGACATTTCACTACGAATCACGCAACGTTAGAGAGTCGACCAATGTAATGTAGTGTTTTACGCATGTAGAAAGTGTTCGATGTTGGATGCTCCTAATACGTGAACGTTAAGGGCTCGTAATAAATAGAAGAGATCCACGAAATTGTATCGTAACGTAAAAAAAATTAGGGTAAACCAGCCAATGAATGGACACTTTCCATAAGAGCACGTGCATAAAAAACGTCTATTCATTGGCTTTTTCGTCGGCTTAACTGTCCATTCATTGGCCGGTTAACCCTATTGACTTTTTTCAAGACTTAGCGTACGAATACTCTAAGACTTAATTTTTTCTCAAATGGTAATAAGTTAAAATTGTAGAAAGAAATAGGTATTTTTCTCTGGCCGTCGTGGCGACTGAGCATGTGATTGACATTGCATTGTTAGCGTTATTAAAGCTCTGAAACGGATGCAGTAGAAAATACAATGTTTGCTGCAAACATTTGTTTATAAATAGAGAGTTTTCACGTGCGTAAAACAGTTCGATGATTAGATCGATTATCATTACATAAATCAGCGTTTTTTTGTTGCTTTTCGTTCCTTTCGCTACTCTCGATACTCTGTACGGTAGCTCCGAATAGTTTCGAATATTATCGATCAACATGGCGGCAACTAAAAACAGTGAGAAAAATTCTTTGACTTTGCACAACAAAAGTTTCTCTCCGTCGAACATTGAAACTAACACAACCTATACGAGTAACTGATAATAATTAACGAAGCTCTAAATTGCTTTCGATATTAAAAAACATATTTACGATCTATGTAATGGCAGTGAAAAATAAAGTTTATATATCATTTGAAAGTTTCATCTTAAAAACACTTCCATTTTGATCGATTAATAATTTCTTGCATGCGAAAAAATAAATAAATAAATTAGTATTTCAATTTCACTTCTTCAAGGAGAAAGTTATTTTTTGTCATGTTGTTCTGTGCCATCACTCATTTTCCCAGATAATAAAAAAATGTCGTCACCACTTTTTATTCCCCGACATTTCCAGGATTTCCGGGTTGTCCTTGACCGGTGACCACCATGGTCGATTCCGAATATTTCCGAAGACCACTAAAATATGAAATAATTTCGAGAATATCGAATAGCTCGAAAATATTTGGGACTACTCGGAACGACTCTCGGAGTAGGAAGAACAACGAAAGGAAATATAATTAAGAGGTCAGACGAATCTAAACCTACAAGGGCAGCGACGTGTTCATTATCATCGCCGCATTGACTAGGATCGACCACGTTTACGACTGGGATGATGTGTATTGTACACAATGATTTGTATACACAACACATCAAACATCAAAACGTCGCCTAACGAGCGCGTTCGTGCTAGTATTATTAATTGAACTATACATTATAGTACAGTGGATTATTGGGGATAGATAAATTTACCCATTCGGACATTTCGTGGGTATCCGAGTTTCGATGATGATAATTCAGTATGAGAATAGTGCTGACTACGCTGCTCGCGACCATGAACATTATACAGTTGAAGTACGTCCCTGTAAACAGATCGATTACCACGTTTATTTATGAGAGCATCGTTATTGTTATCTCTACCGATAAAACAGAAAGGAAATTGCGTAGCAATAATTCACTGCCAAATTTTTAACATATCGCGAAATATGTCGAGATTGAAAATTTCTTTGTACACATACATGTATCTGTGACTGTAAAATGTAAAATTGCCGGTGGACAAATCGTGATATTATTGTGATAGTAAATATTTTTTTAATCGTTCTCTTGAGCAAATGTTCTGAGGGTTTAGCTCAGTGGCGCAATACGGAAAAATTGATACAAACTTGACAGTTAAAAAGTACTAAAACCTGGCTGGTCATTGAAATGAAAAAAAAATGTAATATTATTTTCAATCCAACCAAGAGGCTGCTCGACCTTTGTGTTCGTTCCGACGGAACGAGACAATTTCATAGGATTGACTTTACATTGTTAATATGTTACGCATGTGCTTTAAATTTTACAAGACTGTTGTATCAGCCATAAACGCTTCCGCGTGCACTTGAATTTCGGTTGAAAATGTCCAACAATTTAAGAAAATCGAATATTACAGATTGTCACGGAAATCAATGTGGTCGTTCAACAATTTAACGCATCTACTTTATAGGATACAAAGTATTCTGGAATTTACATACGTAAAACAAGAGTGCACGACTATTGTTTTAAACTTCCCGAATATTCAAAAATCTTCACAGCATCTACTACACAAAAGAAATCCATGTAAAGTGTATTGTACGTTTACTTTTCCTGTTCACTTGTCCCAAGTCAGGGCCGACAAAAAGCGCGTGAATGTTTTTTTGTCTTTCGCCTCGTAATTCCCCTTTTTGAAGGGAATTACGATTTAGAATTTTACGAATTACAATTTTTTAAAATTCCTTCTTCGTTATTAATCCAAATTCAACCGCATAATGGAGCGTTTATGTCAATATTATAGTCCTGCACGATTTGAAGCATATGCGTCGCATATTAATAATAGCCTAGTTCAGTCGGTAAAAACGGTAAGTAAGGATCTAAAAACGGTCTCCAAGTGACAAATAGAAATTTTGAAAAAAATCAGGATAAAGTTAATCAGCGTCCATTGACGCTGATTATTCATTAATACCAATCACACCAATTTACTTACAGCCATATTTTTTCCAACCCTACAACGTAGAATTAAAAAAAAAACCGTCGGATATTCCACATTCCGTGAGCTATCAATTATTAATCGATAATTTATCAACCAAAAAATATGTACATGGTTAAAATTTTGGAAAATAAAAAATGCACTAATTATTAATCCGCCGATAGATCAGTCGAAGGGAGGACTCTCTTCGGAGGAAAGCGTTATCCAGTTAATTTCTGTTTCATCTGAAGAGAGTTCTTCCGCAATCCGTTGTGTCTATGGCTGCAATAAGCGTTTCCCGTCGTTACCGCACCTTCCAGTGTAGGAAACTATACCGCAGATATTGCACCGTACAAATGCCTGCGTACACACACAATATATCGGTACCATCGAAAAGCCATCTGATAAAGTCGTTAACTCACCCAATAACGGCACGGCGTCGGACGTTGCCGGCATTGTCTCGGCCACCATGTTCAGGAACACAGTGAGGGACAAGAGAATCGTTACCCCTGCAAGGCGAATAAGAGAAGAACGAGAATGAGGTTCATTGTTCTATTAATTAGCTGCAAACTTGGTGGCTTTCTATTAACCCCCCCCCCCCTTGCTCCCCCAACCGCACGTTTTTGCTAATAACAAACGCGACAATCCTTGCGCCTCATGCGCCCCCGAGTGCGACAAAACACACTCGGGGCTTATCTCTGGGAAGATCCTTAGTAGATAAGCACCGCACTGATCAGACGAAATGTTAACGCAAATAACTTGGCAGCTCCAAAATTCATCAATGCCACTAATATTACATGATTTATTATTATTATTATTATTATTATTATTATTATTATTATTATTATTATTATTATTATTATTATTAATGTTGTACTTGCCCAATGACAGTTTTTCACCAGAGTCCGGCGGCAAAGTGAAACCGAGGACCGCCATACTGGCGATTAGGACGCAGGGTACGATAAGATTGAAGAAGTAATAGAGCGTTCGTCTTCTTATTATAACGACAAATGTGATATCTATGTAAGGCTCCGGACAGCAGTTGTAGTAGATCTCGTTCCTCTTTCCGGGCACGCCTGTGTAAAATTAAACAGTAAACACATTCATAAAATTAAACAGTAAACACATACACAGTTAAGTATCGCCGATAAATGGCGGATATGCGGTTGTCAGGTATTTAACGAGGAAAAATAAAATTTCAGCATGCACGAAGCTATCGGAGTTTAAATTTACTCCAATAATTATGTAAATTTTATTTTTATCTATTTTTTCGTAACCAAAACCTAATTTTTCCCTTTTTTAAATCACTTGTCAAAAATTTCTTCTGATAGGGTTGATGAGTAAAGAAAAATAGTTTCGCAACGATTTTCTACAAAAATTCTTGGCTCGTCGGCGGGATGAAATGTTTTTACAACATTAAACACCCGTGTCGAGCATAGCGGCGAAGAAAATTTCCAATAAATGGCGCACTTATTAGTTGGAAAGCTTATTAATTGGAAAAATAGTTGAAATAACGAGTAAAATTATATTTTACATTGCGGAACCCTCGAAACCCCTTGACCCTCTTATTTCCGTGCGTCAAACGACCGTTTCCTCCGAAATTCCGGAATTGGAATGTAAAGAAAAAAATATATATTTAGAACATGAATTTCTGATATAAAAAATCGTGATCGACGTACTTTCATGTTAACAACTGATGTGCATGAAATATATAGTACATTAAATTATACATCTGTCTATAATTTCGAATACTGCGCTCGCAAATAATCGAGTAAATACATCGATTCTTTTATCTTCGGTACATATAATTTACTGTTCGGTAAATTAAATTCCCTGCGCATTAACGGAAGGTACGTATTATATTATACTGGAATACAACGAATATTCAATCGATTATACGGAATTTGTTGACTCAACCGTTTAATGCCCGGATGCACCGTAATTGTCACGTTCGCGCAGCAGCTATTTTTAAAAAATACCTTCTTGAACTCATACTAAAAAGACTTTTGGGAAGGTTTGACGAACCGTAGTTTTGCATTCTAGAGAAATTTTGTTTCATCGTAAAATTATATTATCTGTGGGGGGGGGGGGGGGGTATGAAAAACTGACCTTTTTAAAATCTACATTTTTCAAACCAATTGAATTTAAAAAAATGTGATGCACTTGAGAAAAATAATTTTTCGTACCAAAATGTTCAACGTCTCAGAATAGGCTGACAATACAATTCGTCGCACTATAAAAAAAAGACTTAACGAATAAATACATAAAACTTTTCACCGAAAAACAAAGATCCCTCCATTTTTACTGTTAAAAAAAAGTTACATATCGTTTTATTCCCCACATAATTTTGAATTTTTTTTAAATACGAGAGGCCGTAAAGTTGAGGGAGATATTGGTGTTTGACGACTATAAATAAGCCCCTGGAGCGCTTGAATAGTTTTTTTTTTTTTTTTTTTTATAAAAATGCGACTTATGCTTTTACTGTCCGGTGTGCCAACACGTATAAAATTCAACGCGTGTCAACGGGGCGGTCCCGGCAAAGTTGTATCACAACTGATGTCGGGAGGTCCCCAGGGGGGATTGGCGGGGCTCGAGAAGGCTCGAGGGAACGTGCGACCGGGGCAGTTTAAGGGTTGAAACAGCGGAGAGTTAAGCTCGCACGTTACAGCCGTAGCAAAGAAGAAATAGTATATTAACGTTCGGGTCGTGACTCGAGATATAATGTGTAACGGGCAAGGTGAAGGGTTCTGAGGATGAGAACGGAGTATACAGTGACATCGCCGACTTCGGGGCGTTAATGAGGCGGAATATAAAAAAAGCTACACTCACCTAGCAGGTCCCATTCACCGTTCGTAATGAAACTGCTAATGTCTCCGCCGTTCTCGTCTTGCAACTGAAGATCCAGCTGAAAGAATAGAACAAAAATACGCACACATTTTTAGTGCATTTTATTTGATTAAAAAACAAAACAAAAAATATTATTATTATTTTTTTATGCGCGTACCGATATTGTGCAATCGTGAAAGGCAGACGATAAAACGCAGGGGCAAAGTGGAGGAATTGCATCACAATAAAACGGTGGGGTAATATCGGTGGTGTTCTTTTTTATTTTCTGATCGATCCTCGATGTGGCTATTTTTTTCGCTTTCGCGTCACGAAGTACTCGAGAGGGCGAGAAAGTGAGAGAACGGTGGCGCACAGCACGTTTGCCTTGTCTATCAACTGTAGACGGTAGGTGTTCGGTGTGAAAACTCTAGAGGAACAACTGTAGCGTTTAACGAGACCAGAAATTCTTCTATCGGCTGTACATTGAACAACAGACGTGTTTTGCAATATTTTCGACGGGTTAACGAAACGTTCAAAAGGATTTTGCAATTTTCAGTCGACTGGGTCAGATTGAGAACATTGTTTACACCGTTAAAAAAATTCGTATGATATTGAATGTACAATTGTGATGAAAAATTAATGTTCAGTGTATTAAAAACATTGGAAATGCTTTATTTTTAATAATTTACTGCAATGTCAATGAAAAAGCCTGCTTGTGGATTGTAAATTTAATGGGTTCCTTTTTTTTTAGGTGAACGATTTTTTTCCGCGTACAGCGTCGAACTCAAGTAAAATGACATCGAAAAATTAATTAGTTGTTCATTATTGAATACTGTTCATACGTACCGAAGAGCGGGGTAATCGCAATTGTACCGCGGAACCGCGGTAAAATTGACTGCTTTCATCCATTTTTCGCTGAACGTAAATTTTTTTAAAGATTCATGTCAAATGCAGAACATGAGTCTATATTACCGCGCTCTCATTTATTACTCCATATCGACAAAGTGGAACCTGTGCGTGCGGACTGCTACATATGTATTCGTTTTTTAAAGTAGCAATTAATAAAATTTACTCAGTGAAAAATTAAAATTAAAAAATCAAAACAATATAGAACTTTGAAGTTGCCCACAAACGGTTCACCACAATTACAGCCAACCTAATTTACAAGCCTGATCCAAGCCCCGAAATTGAACACGGTAAAAAAAAAAACCAATTATCGAAACCAGTTCAAATATCCTTCTTCCGGTTCAGGCTGCTGAAATTCCCAGAAATCCAAATGGCAACGTTTCTTACATGGATTTCCGCCGTCTATCTGGGGCGAACGAGGTTGCGATTACTTAGCCGAAAAGCGTACGAAGATCGTGGAATTGGTGATGGCGAGACTTTTAGACGCCCGAATGCGCGGCTTCCGTCGATGCTTCCCCATCCCTTCGGAGCTCAATCAAATAGCTCGAATTCCTTCGTTCGGAAATCAATTCGTTTGTGCATTCGTCGGGCGTGATATCAGATTCCTTTCTAAAGCACATTCGAAAGCTCAAGACGAGAGGGATGGATGGATATATAGAGCACCGCCGCTCTAGCTGAGGCAGCGCCGTCGGAGGCATCGCCCATATATAGGGAGAGGAGCACAGAGGCGGAAGAATAAGTTTTCCTCTCGCGCTATCGAGTATTTGATTTCCGCCTCGGTACCTGATTGTAATCATCCCCACTCACCGACTCGGATTTTCTCTTTGTCGGAAGGAAAACCTTCGCCCCTTTACAGCCGGGATGAGGGGAAGAAAGAACCAAAAAAAAGATAAAGAAGAAGAAGAAGAAGGAGAAGAAGAAGAAGAACAACAACAACAATAACAACAACGTTAGGGGTGTATTTAGGGGAGAACGGAGCAAAATGGACCAGTGTTCGCCATCCGAGATGAAACTTTTTTTTATGATGTCCCTTGAGAAATTCGTAAAAATGTTGCGTCTTACCACCGCGGTTCCATTTTGCCCCGCACTTCTCTACTCCACCACCGAGGAGAAAAATCGATGCACCGTCGCGTGTTTCCGAGGTCGACAAATGTGGTGGTTATGTTTAAAGAAAAGGGAAAAAAACGGAATCTAAGAGAAGGAAAAACGATTCCCGGACTATCGTAAAAAGAGGCCAATTTTACTTGGAATTTCCTTACCTGAAAGCCGTCGTAGGTCCACGAGCCGAATTTCATCTCGCAACGTTGATCGTCAAAGGGAAACCAGGTGATGTCTATCTTACAAGTACTCTTGAATATTCCTGGTGGCACGTACAGGCACGTCCCATTGTCCTTGACTACGACGTTGGTCGGATACGTACCGTCGAATCCTTCGTCCGCGCTGAAACGAGCGTAATAATGTATCCCTTGTTTTCACTTGTTATTTTCTTTTTCTTTTTTTCGCTCTTTCTTTATCTTTCGCGACTTTTCCTCGAGTCTTCCGTGAACATCTCGGGCGCGCTTACACAGTTTGTCACGAACTTTCATTCGTTTCCTCCATACATTTTTCCAACCCTACCCTACCAGCGTGTATATTTCGTTCTTTTTTTCTTCATCCTCGACCTGCCTCGGCTTCGCTACTTCACGCCTGCTTCCGACTCTCTTCGACTGTGCAAAGTGCATTCGCACTCACTCGGTAAGCAAAGAATTCCGCATGATTCTTTTGTGCATATACTTCAGCGCTACACGGCTGCGTGCACTGGCCTACATTGTTGCTCACGAGACCCTCTTCGCTCGTCGGGGTATAATTTCCGGTATAATTTCGCGACGATACATTCGCCCACAGGGAACATATTGAGCCATTGTAATAGGCGGAGCGATGCGATAAATTGTAACGAGCGTAGGATTCTTTTGATAGTGGTAAAAATCGTGGCATTTCAGCGCTTCTTGCGCGAGATTTTTTTTTCAAACTTTATTTGGTAATTGGAATTTAGGTAAGGTAAGAAAAGTTTGTGTATGTGACAATTTATTTTTGTCGACGATTCTGGTTTTGTTAATTTTACAATCTTTGTTCTTGTCACCAAAACGTTTTTTTTTCATTTAATTCTAAGAATTGTAATATCAAGAAAAGGATAGTAAAATGAAGACAAAAAGTATCGTAAAATTAACAAAAAAATTGTGGATGCTTGTGGACAACAAAGGTTTGTTAAATGTGCTTTTTTTTACGGTGTATCGCCTTGGATCGACAGTGTAAGAACTCTTATGAAAAACCTATAGGAGATATTACACACTGTACCGAGGTTGCGATCTATCGTCCACAAACATCCACAATTTTTTCTCCTTTAATTTTACAATATTTTAAACTTACAAATTCGGTATATTGAACACAAAAAACAAAAAAAAGACAAACTAACGGTAAATATAATAAATTTTGCCATTCGTTCATCAAGCATTCCGCCTGTCGTGTATTTCATATTCAACTTATGTTTCACTTAACAATTTCCTGTTACAGTGATCGACACAAAGACTCCCATCAGAGGGTAAAAAAAACACCATCTCACACATCACCAGCAATAAATCACAAAACTACATCATATTTGACGCATCTCCCTTTTATCGGAATTCCGCAACACCGACGAACGAATCGTGTAATTTATTGATAATCCGTGGAAACTTTCGTAAAAATGATTCGAAGAGTCTCTCTCTGTTTTAAGCCCGCATCCCGAGCTCGACGAAGCGCGAACATGATCTAAGCATCCATTATTGATTAAGTATGATTTCGGACGGAAAGCTGACGTGCCCGGTGTTCGTATAGTTTTCCGTTCCCGCTTTCGCAAAGCCCCGGAACCTGCTGGTACGTTTCGAGGTTTATACACCCGTTCTATATAGCGTTCGCCGAGGAGCGAGCGTAACATACATCGGGCACACGGAACGAGAGAGGAGAGTTCCGCATCCACAGAGGTACGACCAAGGATTGGTTGGAACCCGGCCAGTTGGCCACAACCCAATCCGTTATTTCATTCTTTTTGAAACCCGCGTGCACTAGCCCGCTTTCTCTATGTCCCTTCCGCTTCCACCTTACCCACCACCCCCCCGGTTCCGTACCACGTCCGATCCACCCTCCGTCGTTGCGCTGCCGGTCCCTCGCCGCGCGCTTGGGATTCCCCGGGTAGTATGGTATACGGCCGGAGTGAACGAGCTGTGCAAGGGTGAGCAGCCCCGCCCACGTTAACCCTTCTTTTTGCAACCTCCGGTGCACCGGTGCTCCTGCTGGTGCCGTTGGATATATAAGTTCACGTAGACCGGGCTCGACTTCTCATACCTTCCGTCCTACGAGACCTATATACGATGCGGCACCGAACGCTACAGCGATTGGCTCTTTAATCCTTCGCAGCATCCGTACGGTGACTGTTTGCTTTCTTTGAATCGTTCGCCGATGGGTGGTAACGATTATGTTGGGAGTATTGGCGTACTAGGCGGCGAAGTAGTAGCGGAGAAGACGGGACAATTTTAATGAAATAGATGTTCATGCGATTCAGCACCGACTCCTACAGCAATGGCTCTTTAATCCTTCGCAGCATCCGTACGGTGATGGTTTGCTCTCTTGGATTCTTTGAATCGTTCGCCAATGGGTGGCAACGATTATGTTGGGAATATCGGGGTACTGGGCGACGAAGTAGTAGCGTAGAAGACGGGACAAAAAAAACTCCCCCCTTTAGAATACAACGATAGCAAAAATCTTGATATATATTTTTATTACATCAATTTTTTCTCGGTGAATGCAACGGTTGTTACGGCAAGAAACAGGGTCGAAAGACTGCCGAAATTCATTGACATACAGTCTGCGAATCTCATTCGCAGACTGCACCCTCGTTCTTTCGTCCTTTTGTTACGGTCCCGCCTTTCGTGCGAAAAATGGCCGAAGTTAGCACAAAAATCAAATTTATCCAGCGAAAACTCGAGTTCGAACATACCTTCGGATGCCAGCTGCAGAAGCTTCGATGGAGAGGTTTCGGCAGTAAGGAAAAGCACCGGTAGTGCGGCATGTCGGGTTCCCCGAGCTCCGTCTATATATATATATATATATATATATATATATGAGACCCCGCGTAAGGGCCGTTCTGTCTTTAACACTCGCGGTCGCGAGCAATTGTATATATTCTTTTTCTCGACCAACGTTTCGAGGTCAAATCTCACCCATTCCCGCGCCACCACCGCTGGTACTTTCGACAGAAGACATACCGGAATGCCGAGTTGGCGCGAGGGTGCTTTAACCGAGGTTGAAGACATTATTAGTAAAGTTAATCACCCCTGGCGGACGGGGCAGCTCTTCTGGCTTCCGGCTGTCCTATCAAGCACGGTAAAGTGGTTGGCTCCACGTGCCAGAGAACTTTAATGGGTGTTACCCAATCACAGACGGGATTTGAGTGTGAAAAATAGTACTGCGCGGGGCCGATGCCTTGAAATATGGAAGATCCGTCAGGGATGTAGTACGTGTCCACGATAGTGACGCGAGTCGGTAAACAACCGGTCAAGTAGAACGGTACATGTAACTGGTTAAATTTACCGCGGGTACGGACAGTATCTTGACGACGACAATTTATCCACGAAGTTAATACAAACTCATTCATTTTTCAGGAAATTATTTTTACATTATCCTGAAATATATTGTAACGAATATCTTACGCCAGATAAGGATGACGATTTATCGATCAGTGAGCGGCGTGACGATTCGCTCGAACATCAAGACCTTTGACGAACGAACAAACGATCGACTTCACAGAGATTGTAGATTTTACCGACAGTCTTTTTTGGGACTTTAACAGGAACTAACGTTTTTATGGTTACGCGACGAATACGATCATCATTCGAAGTAATAAATATTCCGCCGATCCTTCTTTTCATAATCCCTGTTCCTTTTTTTCTGGCTCGGTCGTTACATTGGTGCCAGAAGAGTGGCACGAACTTTCGCGTGTATGTTTCGGTCAATCGGTCGCAAAATTGGACTATCAGTGTGAGTGTCAGCGAGCGATGAATACGAGACGAACGCAGCGGAGCTACGGTCTCCAAGGATGATCGAGCAATTCGAGGCGGTGGCGTTCGGGTCTGCTCGCGTGACCGCGTCTTCTTCCGGTCGTGAAATCGTAAGGGAAGCGATGGCCAAAGCTGTGGGCGAAGCTTCGAGAATCCCGGCGAGTGAAGGCTCCCACGCCTCGATTCGGATCATCATCGCGGAGCTCAACAAAATCAAAGATAACGTGCCTCCTATTTCTTCCGGCTCTGTCTATCCCCCGCTTCTTCACTAACTCCGTTAACTCTGTCATGACGCGGACTATTATTCATGGCAGCCTGCGTCCGAATAATGATAGAACCGTCGGACAAAGGGAACAGACTCGTGAATCTGTCTACTCTTGTGTAGGTCCATCGACATCAGCAGACGCCCCGATTCCTTCGACGGATCAAGCTCATGGGATGAGTTCTATAAGCAATTCAATCCGATTGCGAACTTCTCCAAATGTTCGGTAGAAGAAAAAGCAATCGTAGTAGCTTCCGCGCTTCGCGGTCCCGGATGAACAGCTTTTGATAGTCTCAATGACGAAGAGACTTGTTCGGACCAAGCCACGGAATAAAACCTACAAATCTTTTAATCGTAATCTAACGAAAGACAAAAAAACCGTCCAAATACCAAAGAAAATCTCGGGCTGAAGGATTCAGGTCGGATGGCCCTTTGCCAAGGTGTATAACGTTTTTTTTAACGTTTTTATTTATGTATATTTTTGTATTTGATCTTCTTCAAATAAAAATGACAGTTTTTGGGGGTGTTGGCAGCAAGTGATAGTAAAAAGTACTCGGCAAAGTGACCAGTAAGTTTACCGGACGAAAATAGAAAACGATACAATTTAGTGGCGAATCGACAGCGCTGATCTACGATATTGGTGTCGTTTTGTGAGATTGGAAACGGGAGGGTCGACGGGGAGGGAAAAGCGTGCGGTTCGAGGATGGAATGGAGAATCAAAATCGGAGGGGAGAATCAGAGCCGAGGGTACAAGGACAGCGGTGGAGAGAAGCAAACGCTAAACGATCCGTTCTTCGTTCGCGGGCCGCGTAGGGGTTCGCGCGCGCGGGACGGTAATTACCGGAAAGTCGGGGCGTCCGGTCCGGGGATACCGTCGAGCGCCGGGCGCGAAACCCGCTCTGACACAAAATTGATATATGTTCCAATATTGCTTGGAAATACAACGAGAGAGATAGAGTAAGGGAGGGACACAGGGAAAGACAAAGTACGTGGCACATAGTGTAGTTGTCTGCCATGCAGCAGCCGGGCTATATCAATCCATAACAGCTAACAGCTAAGGCCGGCCTTCTACGGTATACGGACAGCTACTGCTAGACAGATACTTAAAGGGACTTTCGTAGCAACGCTTCTTGAAATTGATGATACTGAGCTTATTGCTTTTTCGCAATTTTTTATTGAGGATTTTAACGGAGAGGAACCATTTGTAAAGGACTATCCGAGACGAAATTCAAAACTCCTCAATAGCCCTCGCATGCTCCACATTGGGACGATTCGTCATTAGAGGAAAACGGGAGAATTGCTGTTACTGGTCAATTCAGATCACTAGAAATTCGCGATAACCGACGATTATTTTTTACTTTCTTGCTCGCTGTTGTGTTTTTTCGTTCGTAGGGATTCATGAGGGAAAATTTATTATGCGCCCTCATTAAGCCTTTAGATTTTCCGTTATAATTATTTTATCGAGTCATCATCAGAGAATAAATACATTTTCTCTGCGATTATTAATTGCTCTATAAAATGTATAATGTATTACTGATTTTATTATAACGTTGTAAAAGGGTAGTTTAGTAAATAAATAAATTAATATCGATGTTTCAGAAATACTATTATTATTATTTAGATTCATACGCCGTTGCGTATTTCTGTCGGAAAGAATTTGCCAAATTGTGTGACTGGGTAATTTGTGTCTTGGGATGATTCCTTGCTGGCGAGTTACATTGTATTTCATTTTTTATCGAAGAAATCACAAATTGTATACAATTTTTTACGAAAAGTGTTTTTAATGTCTGAAAAACATATTTTTTCGCATATACTTTGTTCCATAGGTGACTCAACGACGACTTGACAAAGTACCAACCCTCGATCGATTTTTTTACACGAAATATTATGAGTTTCTGGAAAAAAGTACACTCCTTCGTGACTGCGATTCCCCCATTTTTTTCCCCATACTTTTTTTTTCTTTCTAATATTCCGTTACTCGGCACAGGACGTAATTTGGTATTTTCGTAATTGGAATTCTTGTGGCAGATGCTAAATGAGAAGGAACAAAAATATTTAATCCGCCGGAGCATTCTTTCTTCATAAACTTCTCGAAACATTCCAGCAGAATCCGTTAACGAAGTTGTAGGGTAAGACTCCTAGAATAATTCGGATTATTTAAAACTTTGCCCGAACTATTTTCCGAATTTACCGACATGCTATCCCTGAGATAAAAACAAAAAAGGAAAGGTGAAGAAATCAAAAGAAAAGAGGCTTTGATACCTTTTTTGTTGCTATTTTTTTATTTTAAATAATCTATTTTAACGAAATCTGCAGCAATAACGTTCTTTTTGGTCCATTAAGTGACCAAAACGTAAATCAATGATACATGTTTTGGGCCATATTCACCATCTTTACTCTACTGATTACGATAACTACAAGAAAGTTCGACCGGGCCATAGTCATCATTACAGCCCTAGTCCTCTTCATAGGAGAAGGTGAGGCAAAATGAACTTCTATTTGATGAATCTTTTTTTTCTAATAACAAGTCCGTTTTGCCCCCCTCCCCCATGGGCCATAAGACAGTACTGCAGCAAAACACAACATGAGGTGTCGTACATTCCGTCCCAGGCTTCCAACTTTCCGAGATAAAAATTCCGCAGCGAGATCCTTGAGCAAGATTCAACAAAACCCTCCTTCCCACGATACTTTCCCCGATGACCTGCGTATCTCCCATTCGACCTAGGATCGCTCGCGAAAGTCGGTAGTCCAAAAGTCCCAGAAAACCTTAAGCCATCTACCCTGACAACCGACATCTATCCGCGTAGTGGGGATAATCGAAATGGTACCCGAACCGAAAGCTCATCGGTCGGGAGAGCAGAATGGCTTGTCGGTAGTGGTGAATCGTATCCGGCGACGTGAGGTCACTCGAACTGATAGCTGTACTCCCTCCTGTCCTCTGCTCCCAGAGTTTCACCTATTCGAGTCGTTGGCTCGTTCCCGCTCAGCGACTTCAACGACCAGCGCTATGTAACTCCGGAGGAAAGGAAGGACGAAAGCTCCGAAGACCGATCCACAAGAACGTTCATTAAGTGGAGAATGGGGAGGGCACCCCAGGAGGAGGAAAGGGTGAAGAGGGAGGAAGAGAGGGGAGCAAACATGAATTTAATCTGCTTTGGCTTGAATTTCAAATACGCCGATGGCTAATGCATGTTGCCCTTGGCTGCGATCCAAGTTCTCCGTTTTCTCTCATCTCTTCGTCCCTCGGCTATGCGGTAGAACACGAACGGGCGCGGGCTTTATAGCCTTCCCGTACGTCCAACGGGGGCCGCTTCCAATGTAAACTCATTTTGTCATGCATCAAGAGGTGTAGGAGGGGGATGTAGAGCCGCGACCCTCGCGCTTCGTGGGCTTTCGCGGGTTTCTGTACGTCGACGACAATTCCAGTACAGAGTCGCGGCACGGTATAACCCCCCCCCCCCCCCTCCTCGGCGCCCCCTCGTCCTTTCATTCCTGTCCTCCGTCGGTGCCCGTGTATAACAGAGACCCATTTCAACTGTTCGCGCTCCAGTGCGGCCTATTCCAATCCGCGAATGATATTTATGCCATATTAATCGAATATCTCCGGCAGACCAGCGGCACCGGAAACCACTGCGGCCGGTGTACTTGGCGGCGGACGAGGAGCCGCGGGCCGAGGACGGCGCGCGGTACGCCTGGAATGAGCCCGAGAATTCGGCAATCCCGACAGGAGAGTTCGATGTCTCACGTACTGAATATAGGATACACAGGTATACATACATAAAGGGACACATATATATATATATACACAGGAAGGTACCGTGTGCAGCAAGTTCGAGGGCTGTTGGGCATTACAGTTATACCGTTGGTTATGCATATGCAGGGTTGGGGGAGATCGCTCCGGATGTTGGATATATAAGGGTTTAGGTGTGGTCTCAACGTCCCCGTAGCTGAGCAAAGCCCTGGCGCGTTCCACCGTCTGCCCACGTACGTGTTTGCATGTCCGTCCAGATGTCCGTTCGTCGAAGATTGAGCATGTACACGAGCGAAGGTAGGGAATAGGTAAGGGTGCACTGAGTTTCTGGGTGAGCAATCGGAAAGGTTGATGAGGACGAGGCGAAGGACGAAGACATGGAGGGGGGCGATGATGATGATGAGGATGGAGACGAAGGGCAAGAGGGATCGTGTATCTGCGGTTTGCAGGCGAACCCGGCATGCAATCGTTCTCCTGGGCAGAGCGTTGGAGGGATGTCTTGGGTGTGAATCAGGCGATGGTAGGATGGCGGTGTATATCTCGGGGTTACAGGATTTCCTGAGAGAAGAGTACCGGTGTCAATGGAGTTACGGTGATACGGGAGTGGGTGAGAAGGAGGGACGGACGGAGATGCACTCTAAGTTACAGAGTCAAACGTGAGTTAAGCTTGATCCGGTTGGATGGGTAGTTGGCAGAGATTTGGGGACAAACCTTGCCTTGGTGTGGTTTTTGGAGAATGATGGCTCTGATGGGACACCTTAGAAGATTTGGATAAGGAAGACGTCGAAAGTGCTCAGATAGCGGTCCCATGACACTGTGAAGTAAAGGTACCGGTGCTCTGACGACTAAAAGCATGCCCGCATTAAAGCCTTTACCAAATGGTCAACGCTAGTAGAACTTTTGGAGCCTTAGTTCGGGTCGTTGTGAGAGATATGTACGGAGAGAAAGTATTTGAGAAGACAGTATTGTAATAAAAAAAAAATCGAATGCTTAGATTATGGTATAGAAACATGTTTTGCAAATCTTAGAATACTAAAAACCATGTTCCCATTTCAGTCTGTCGGTAGGTCCATCCCGTACAACGAGGCAATCACTTTTCGATGAGATTTGGGATCACAATGAAACTTGCTGCGTGTCTTCTACACATACAATGTAGTTTTCATATTGAATTTCAAATTAAATCATACATCCTTATACGTACTTTAGTTTCAATGCGAACAAAAAATTATTATAAATGCGCGTGTTGTTTATTCCGCGAGAACTTAACGATAAATATACACGCACATTGCCCATAATTGTTTAAATATGGTTCGCTGTATGTATAGATACAGGAATACACGACAGGTTTGCGGCTCGCTCGGTGGATGGAGAGAGTGCCGGGAGAAGCACGTGCTTCGTCCCGGCTCTCACGCGCGCTCAACGGGCTTCGAACGATGAATAGTTAAACTCCGAACTACACTGCGGATATTTATGCGGCAGAATTACCAAAGTGGGTAACTGCGGAAGGCAGAGAGAACGGGCTGCAAACTGTCGAGCCCGCCGGTTAGTGTATATAGCGGGAGGGAGAGTGAGAGCTGAGCCGAGAAGGGCCACGTGAGTCGGAGGGAGAGAGAGATTGCGACGTTGGAACGACATCGAACGCGCGTTCACCGCACCGGCAGAGCGCCACAGAACATACCACCGGTAGGCAATGCGGGACGGGGAGGGCCAACTCTCTCCGCTGCAGCAATGTACCGAAAACGTGCAGAATCCACTGCAGCTCGGGGGGAACCTTGGGGGAGAAGACATATCCTGGCTACTACGCTCGCAGACGGTCTGGCTATGGGCAAACCCAGAATTTATCTCTGTGACAAAACATTCCTTGCGCACTGAAATTTCTTCGGTTTTAATTCTACTCCGAACGGCACATGGCGATTTGGTAGGTCCTCAGAGAATCTGGGACAAACGCCCCGGTTAACTTACGAGATGCTTCAGTCGCTAATCGTGGTGATAATAGTAGCAACCCTTATTACTATCATCATTATTATATAATTATATAATTTATAGCTGTTTATAATCTGTTAAATTGGTGAGGCGATTTTTCGAATCAACGTCACAAAAATAAAAACACTTATTATCTTTACGTGCAAATACCGACTTTTGTGGTATAGATCTCGTTTTGCTGCCTCTCTCGCTAATCGCGGTATGATTCAGCTCAGTCGGATACAGTTTCCATTAACTTTCAGATTCAGTTTATTTAGTTGGTACAGTTACGGTTTCAGTAAAGATCCAGTTTAGTCGCGATTTTCAACTCCATTTGATGTTGTGGATCTAGAAGTAATTAGAAGCCCAAATGGAGAAGAGACCCGAGCATTTCCCTTCCCTTACTCATACGCAAGGGCTGCATGGTGGTGCCCTGTGTTTGTGTGAAGGGAGTTACTCTTATCTAGGCTACGTGGTGGCGTTACAGGGATGTAACAACGCGAGTTCACGTATTCCCAGTTTCCTGCGCACCGAACGACTCCCATCTCCGTGCAAAAGTTGGATCGTACCTATTGACAAATCCCCGATAAAGAGACGATAAGGCTTCGATGTTATTCAGTCCCGTGCTCTTTACCGTCAGTCGCTCCGCGTGAAAATATTCTCGGGATTGATTGGCAGAAGTCCGACATTCTCCGAGGATTTATCTTTGTCGATCCTTGGGTAAATAATGGCGGGCTTGTCTCTTCTCCGGAAGCTTCGAGTAATGTACGTACGGTATATACTCTACACGCAAAGCTACGACGAATTCCTTGATCTCCCTGCGACAGGAATGCAGCACTCCCGCGGAAACACACATGAGGTAAGCTCGCATCGCACGAGACTGATATTTGTCGTCGTCGTGATATATTTTGCAGCCTTACACAACCCGTTACCGTACGTATGCCACAAACGTTTTAGGCAGATCGCGTATACGTTATCTAGCGCAGAGCCCCGAACCTGGTCGCGCCAGCGAGAGACGTGAGAACGGGCACAGCACGTATCTACTCTACGGGCGTGCCTGACTCGCACAGCCAATATCTACTGGCGCCAGAGCTATGCGTCCACCTTGCACTTCAGAGTTACTTTTTTGCTTTCCGAGCTTCGATGTCGAAAAGTTATGTACGAAGGAAGACGGAGAATCAAAGCGAAAGTATTGCTTCGGGACAATAGACGACATTCGCTTACGGGCTCGAAGATAGTGGGGACAAACATATTTTGAGGACGGTTCGTCTCCTTATTTGGTTTTTGATTTTTGAAAAATAAATTTTTGACAAAAATGTTTTGGTTTTCGTCAGAATCGTTCCAGCATTTGCCTTGGTGGGACACACGGAATCGGTGCTGGCAGACTTTGGGCGAACGCCGGCGGGCGCTGTGCCGATACTGGTCCTTTGTGTCACCCTCTCATCAAGGTGATCTCGATAATTTTTTCTACTGACAATAATTATCTTTCTAAAAAAATACTGAAGAAACTGTTCAAAAAATAAAAGACGACGCTGGCCCACTCCAACTCAAATAATACATTTTCTTAAATACATGACACAAGATTTTTCCGAATTTTTTCAAATCAATATCTTTTTATTCAGTAATATTCAATATCTTTTTAAAATTTAATTCGCACAATCGCTTAACATCACGACTTACCTGTTGTACATGAGGACGTCGGGTTTCCACAGTCTGTGCGGCGGTATCCTCAGGTCTCTCACGCCCCCGTACTCGGAGACGTTCCACCTCATGTTGACGTCGTTCCATTCCTGAAAGCACACAACGAAAAAAATGTCGAAATTTTGCATAAAGGGAGAAACTTTATTTTTTATTTTTTAAGTATTGGTTTTTTCTTAGTTTTTTTTTTTTTTTTTTTCGTCGCCACCGCAAAGTCATGCGAAACGCGATGCCAATGTACGAAACCCCCCATGATATATCGCCCTAGCGTTATCTACGAAGAATCCGATTCAATTCCAATCTCTCTCGCATTCGTCTGTTGAAATCGAGGAATCCTTTGAGTTTCATCTACCCAGCTACCTCGCGTCATATGAAGCGAACCCTGTGCACTCGATGCTCACTTTGCGTTTCCCTTTCACATACAGCTCCGCCTCTGCCAACATGAAGGAACCGAGAATCCTTGGTAATACCTTGAATCCGAAAAGAAGAAAAAAAAAAAAGACGAAAATTCCCGTCTACGCGTTCCCTCGAATTTCACGTGGAATATTTGTTCGCCCCTTGAGCTCTCGACCGGCGTGAAAAAAAAACAACTGAATACTTTTTTTATCAAATTAAATGCACGGAATTCCAAACGTGAGAAAATTAGACGAACGGAATTGACGTTAACACTCGCTGCAGTCACTGCAGGGCGCAACCTCTTCTCTCTCCCGATTTCCCTCGTCCGTTCTTTTTTTTCAACTCCGTTTTTTCCTCTTCGTGGCGCAATTCAGCGCATTGAAAAAAAAAGAAAATAAAAATAAAAAATTTCGAGAGATGCTCTCAATAGGAGGGCTCCCGATGCGCGATTGTTTTAGCTGTCTTCCGTAGGAATCCGCGAATCGAAAGAATTCAGAGTAATTTCCGCGATTACTGTCGATGGGCATTCCGGGGATTCCGATCCTCGAGGTTTTATATCGATTCTCTTCGGGAGCGCTAGCGTGGGAGTTTGCAGATGGTATAATGGCGAGGAAAACTCGTCGCCAGGCACGTGTAAGTCGAGAGCTAATTTGCACTCAACGCTATTCATGAAAAAACGAAAAAGTAGAATAAAAGAATATGTAATTTTACACGAGACATATTTTATTCTTCGTCGAAAGTTGGCGTAGATGGGAACGGTGAAAAAAGACAGATACGATCAGACTCGCTCTCCTCTCCCTTGCGCGCACATCTCTTGTGCATCCTTTAATCCTGAAAGCGATCCCTCGGCGGCGCGGACGTGCCGCAAAGGGAGTCGAATGCAAATGCAAATTCGCACCGCACCGCCACTCCTCCAAGTATCCCACTCCCGCCCCGAGTAGCTCCAGAGAGCTCGCGTAACGAATTTTAATCGCGATATCATCGCGGAATACATTGGTCCTTTTGTCTTCTTTATTTTTTATTTATTTTTTTTCACTGCGATGCGCAGCTCAGTGACGCTATTGCGTTAACGGGAACTAATTAATGCCCGGGCAAAGGATATATTAAAGGATAATACCGTTGCGGCCGAACGCCGTTACAGACGGAGAGTTTACCGCTTTTAAGGAAAGAAGAATAAAAAAAAAAGAAACAATTATTCATTGGATGTTGCACGCGAGATGAGAAAAATTGTGTCGATAAATTACGCGCGTGGTTTAAGGTTGCACCTTAAACCACGAAGTGTGTTTAAGGTGCACCCGATTAATTCGTGAGAACGTTCGTTCGAAAAATTGTGATTTTGTGATAAATTAAATGTTTCGTTGACAATAAAGAAATGTTTTAATTGAGGAAAAAAGACTGGACCATTGGAAGAAAAATATTTCAGAAATAAAAAATAAAAATTATTAAAAATTATTAGTTCGAATATAACGAGTGTCTGACGGTATTGATTCATTGGAATCGTGAAATGGCTCCCGAGTTAGCATCTTGGCGTAGACGTATTATAACACCGGTAATTAAAACTTTGGAGCAAGACGCTGAATGTATAAACAGCGATATTTTCAAAGTGAAAAAAAATATCGTATTAAGTTGAAAGAAAAGTTTTTTTTTTATCGAAGAAAAATTTACACTAGAAGTATTACTCTCTCGAGCATGGCATAAAATAAGGTACAGTTTGCTTTTAATTAAAAAAAAAATAAAAACTCATCGGGAAAATCGGAAAAAATTCTCAAAATTTCAGCGTTGCACATAAAAAAGGTGGAGCCATAACCCATAATTGACTGAATTTGACTTCACTTTTTTCACTGTTTATTTGCGAAAAAATTAGAAAAAAATACACTTTTTTATATATAGCACAAAAATTTCCAGAATACTTTTCAAATTTTTAAATTGTGGCGATCGACAAGGTAATTTTTTAATCATAAATAATCATAAACAATTTTTAAAAATCGAATTAAAAAATCTGAGTGCTTTTTCAGAGTTAGTCGAGTCATATAAAAAAATCGTCGGCCCAATCCAAGATGCGACAGCTTCGAACCGTATGAAATGTCCCATTTATATAGGGGAAAGCGGTGCAAAATGGGACAGTGGGGAAAAACGCAATTTTCCAATGATTTCTGACCGTCCCATTTTACCTCCACTGTCCCATATCGCCCCGCCCTCCCCTACATGTGACTGTGTCGCGGAATAGCAGATCGCGCCCTTCGCCGAGGGATCTCTCGGCGGGCCGAATATTAAATAGAGTGAAACCCGGTTCCGTCGTTGTGTGCCCCGGTAGGGTTTTCGGGCCGGTCCATTGGGCGCCGGGCCGGTTTATATTTACAACGCCAGTGGGACTTTCGAGCGATCCTTGACAAGGGTTGGCCGACAAGGAGCTCAGTTCTGAACGAAAGAACGATGAGCGTAAGAAGGAAGAGAATCGCGATGCGACCCTCGAGGACACACGAGACTACGTTTTACCAGCAAGTGAGACGGCACAAACGGGTTTTACAACCTTAATTCGGTCTACCCTCCCCGTTCCGTAACATTCTCTACTTCCCCATCTCTTCTCTCCTCTCCTTTCCTACCACCGGCGAAGACCACCCATCCGCCCGCCCGCATATACCTTCCGTTGAATTGAGTTCATTTCGTGCCGAATGCAGAACGAAAGAGATCCCTCTAGCCCCGGCGAGTACTTTACGGATCCCCGGCGCTCTTGCCAATGTCTATAGTTTTAGTAGCGGGACAGAAGGATGAAGATTAAGCGGAGACTCAACGCTATTTTGAAAATGTCAGGGCCACAGAATCCACTCCAGAGAACATCCGATGTATAACTCCACGACAATTACGTGTATAGCCCCTTCGCTCCTCTCCCCCCCCCCCCCCCCCACCCCCCGCGTTATATATATATATATGTATGTGTATATGAAGTATATGTGTATATATCGTGGAAGATTACGAAAGATTTACTCGATGCAATTTGCACCGGAAACCGTCGCTCGGCTGGAATCTGCGAAATACCGAAAGGACCACTTTGGATCCGAAAGCTCCAGTTACCGATCGTGGCCGTGGGAGGTATTTACCAAAATGTTTATCCCTTTCAGGGTAGAACGATTTGGCGAGGGAAGAGCGGGGCGAGACGGAACCGTGCCCTCCATTCGAGATGAGAATTTTTTTTTTTTACTTTCTTGCACTGAGAGAAAAAAGGGAGATGGAGCGAACATACATGAGCGCTTGAGCCAACCGAATGTGGTTGGCGCAATGACGGTTTGGGTGGCTCAACCACCGAGAGGTTCAGTTAACGACATAAGCTTAGCTCGACCTCTCGGTGAGGTTAAATATGACGAAACTGATAGGGAACTTGAACCGATCGACCTCATTGAAGTTGAGTCAACCTCAATTTGAATCAATTACCCTCCCTAAGATTGGTTCAGCCTCGATGAGATCTATTTATTCAAGCTCCATCCCCGATATTTTTCACAGTGTACGTCCCGAGGAAAAAAAATGGTAAACGTGGTCCGTTTCGTGCCGGTCTTCCTTATAATCCTCGGAAACAGATGGTATTTTTTGCGGCCTTTTTTCAGAGACTATACGGATAGTATCGGAGAGAACCGAAGGGTTGAATTCGGATTATCGCAACTCGGCGGCGAGTGGCCGATCATCGCTTGACGAGGGTCGGCATTCAATCTTCGTAATAGGTTGTTATTTAACCCCCGCGATACAGTGAACGAATGTGTGGACATTTTATACAGACCGTTCGTCCTCAAAGGTCCGCGATCGTATTTCTCGTCAAGTTTATCATTCTTCTTTCATGAAAAAATGAAATTAAAATTCCAGCAGTAACAAGGAAAACATTGTAAAAAAAATAAACCGTAAAAAAATGATGACGTTCATTCGTGTAAAATAAATGTTCGTCAAATGTGCGAACATCTCGTCTATTACCGCATCCTCCAAACGACGCTTTCAAAAATTTTAAAAATATTTATTAAAAAATCATGAAATGTGTATGAAACATTCGAGTGGATTGACTCATATTTTCAATAATTATAAGAAATCTAGTAAATACGACTCGCGGGACGTCGAACGCCGCAGCACGGGAACAAAGTCGTCTCTGTATCACAGCAATACTCCGTAACTTACTGTCCTTACTTTGTATGAGTAATGTTATACCAGTTGCTTTATATATATATACTTTGAACAGGGGATGATATTGTAATAGAAACCTGATGTCATAAAATCATGGAATATCCATAATGGAAGCGCGATGAAAAAAGTACTTGTACATTGTACTTAAAAAAGTACGTAAAATACGGAAAAGTACTTGAGTACTTGACGTACCAAACAAGTACTCGGTACTTCAAGTACTGCTCAGCTCTGAAGTAAAATAACGTAAAATTTGTCATAAAAAAAAACATCGATTGTGTATGGAACGTTCAAATACTTTAACTCATATTTTCAATAACGTTACAAAAAAATGTTCTCCCCGTTTATTTTAATATTTTGAACTTTCTCCATCCCTTATTCGAACACAGTAAGAGCAAACACGCGAGACCGCACTTCGCAGGATTAAGGGGTCAGAGATGGTTTTTCACCGGGTTAATAAATGGAGCTTTCGTCTCGGCGCTGAATCACCATCCTCCCCCTAATGTAAAATAATGTAAAATCTCCCAGAAGGATTGCCAGTACTCCCGGGCCGGGGTTTGGGTTCAACAACGAATTTCATAAATGTCCGTGAAATTTCCATTCGGATTACCTCTACAATTCTGGAAATCCTCCCCCGCCCCCCCGTCATCCCTACAACACCCCTCCCGGTTCCCTTTCACAGCACGGCTCTCGAGAGTGCGCTCCAACCCCGTGCCCCACAGTATTAGACATTGGCTCCTCGTGCAGCCAGATTTATGATATCCACGCTGCTCGACCGCTGTAACTTATCTTTACGTTTCATGCGTCGTTTATCTCCCTTTCGCTCGTAGACACGAGTACACGTGTGTGCGCTCACTTCAAGTCCACGAGAAGAAGAGATAGCTAAGGTGTGTGTATATCTATTTGGCGACGGGAGAGCCTCGGGAAATAGAAGAAGTAAGAAAGTAGAAAGAAGATATAGGGTGAAGAAAGCTCTTTCGCCCCCTCCGTGCCCGCCCAGCTCGAAGCCTCTCAGTGTGTATATAGTTTATTGTCTCAGGGTTGTCTAACTGACCCCGGGATGGAGATAAACCGCGAGATATTGTAGTAACTCAGCGTTAAGAGAGACGAGCTTATTCCGAGAGATTATATATATATACAGAGACAAAAACATAGAGGAGCGTGAATACTACGAAAATTCAAGTGCTCTCGAGAGTGTGACGTGACGTATTCGCGGCAGACATCGAAACCCCTCCGAGGATCAATAAGCTTTTATCTCGAGATTGAAAAATCGTCTCCGCTCATCCGCTCTCTCACTCCCTTCATCGTCGACAGCGAACATTGAGATTTCCTATCTCAGAAACACGATACTTAAGGGATACTTGCGGCGCGCTTCTTCCCTCGAACTTTAAACTCCGATGGAGAGAGGCGGAGCTTTGAAAATCGTTAATTTGTTTCGTCAGGCGTTGAGATGCAAATCTTTCCTGGTTTACACGTAGCCTATTTACATGACTTGTATATATGATATATACATTTATCTATATTTCATGTTACCAGTTCGCGAGAGTTAATTATCGATCGATCTCTACTGCTGTGTTGTCCCACACCTTCCTTTACAACCCTCGCTCCTACACCCACCCCCTAGCCGCCCCTGGGGTAACTCTTTAACGGCAACAAAGCGCCGACGATGTACCCCTTGCGAAGTCAATTATCGCGTTTATGAGATATTCCGCGTGTCGTGTTCTCTATCCTCCCCCGCCGATCCATGTTGCAAATACACCACGTTCCCATCGTTTTGTCGTAACAGAAGCCATATAGACGGAGACAAACGAGAACGGACATACAAGATTCATTGAATTGATCCACGTCAATTGCTGGGCTCCGGTCGGTGTTATATTCGCGTGCATCCGCGTACGTACGGAGAGGGAGAGTCAGGTATGATCGTAGACAGCGGAGTCGGAGAGGGTGTGTATTTGGGTCATACGCGAGGGGTTGAAGCTCAAACTAGAAATGTCCTTCCGTACGTGGTTCACCCCCGACGTGAGGCTTAAGCTCTTCGATATTAAACGCGGTGAACGACATGGGGGATGGAGATATTGGTGGATAGGTGGATGGATGGATAGATAGACGGACGGGCGGACGACGGTTCAGGTTCGACAGATCGTTCGGAAGATATTTTTTCGTTATACGTTTGAAAAAATAAGAAAAAAAAAATGACTGTGGAGTTCTAGGTATATCAGGTATTCTTCGTGAATTTGTCTTCTATTTAAGGCAAAAATGTATGACCCGATCCATGATCCAAGAATCGAAATAATCGAAAAGCATCGTTTTCGATGTATTCGATCACTTTGATTTGTGCGTTATCCACGCCGAAAACAAAAAAAAAAATTCCCAGCCGGAATTTATTAACAATTAATGACGATGATGATGATGAAGATAATAATAATAATAATAATAATAATTGTTATAATAATAGTAATAGTAATAATAATAATAATAATAATTGTATGGATTGACTTTGGGCGTAGATTGGTGGCGCATTCATAATCAACGTGAAAAATGTATCGAATTATGTGCGTTCGGGGTCGCTTCGATCTAAAAATAGATCGCAATAGTGACGACACGAAAGAGAATAATTTTATATTTGATTAATATGAAACGACAACTTACCAATTTGAGCCACAGGTTGGTGATAAGCAACTGGTTCTTCTCGTCCTGAAAGTTCAGAAAAGAACATGATATGCTTTCATAGGCCTTCAGATAACGCGCCGCTTTCGAATAATTTCGTATGACAAATCCATTCGAATATATACTTAATAATTTGTCATAATGCAAACTACGATAATTAACTAGTGCTTAAAATACCGATTTATATTTATATATGGTATATATGAATTCTACGATAATTGTATAGTATGGTAGGATTACATATTCACATGCACGCAACAAATCTACGAATACGCAGCTTTCCTTAATGGAAGTTTTACAAAGCCTTGTGTACACTACGTAAGTGATGTCGATCAAAAGCTCTCAGCAAAGCGATTTGCGAACTATTACCGTGATTTCTACAACGAGCCCCTGGAACAGAGAAGTCCCATCAACTCTACTGTATGCTGTTATAAACGAATGCATTATTCATTAACCCACGAAATCCGATGACATTTTTTCGGAAATTTGCACGGAACAGTGCCGGTTTACAATTACGGCTCAAAACCGAAAAAACTTTTCCTTTGCAATAATTTTCGCGGAGGCAAAAGTTTTTAGTTACGAGCAGTTCAAATCGAAAATCCACTCGAAAATCCTGCACTTGTAAACAAAAAATCGAAGGGAAAGTTCTTACAGTTTTGAAGTGTGGATATGAATCGGAGATTTTTTTAAAGATTCTTTTGCTGAATTTGAAAACACAACTCTAACCAAATTTGTAAGTCTTAACTCTTTATTCGCAACTCCAATCAAATATACGCGACACAGGACAAAAATGTACAATTCTTTTCTTCTTTTTATGGGATTCAGAGGATTATTATGAAAAGTACATAATAAATTAAAGAAAAATATACTGATCGATTAAACGGTTGCGTTTAACTTCAGACTGTAAGTGTAACGGATTTTACCCCGACAACATAGTCGGTGCTATCGAAGAGACTAATTTATCCGTATAACGGACAGGTGAGGAAAGTTTGAATTTCAGTTAAATGGCGGCCATAAGGTGAAAATTTTAGGTAACCCATTTTCGTTTAAAAGCTTGAAATCCCGATAACAAGATAACGCCAAATCGTTAATTGATTGATGATCAATTGTCAATGAATTCATCAACTTAGCGTTCAAAAAAATTCTCTTCACGTGGGCGGAATTTTTATTATTTTTTCAACTACACGGCGCAAATATCAAATGCGGTCATAACATTCTATTATGAATTAATTAATTGAAACCAAACTTGAACCTTTTTGCCAACCATGTCGCAACGTCACTACGGGTAATTTCATCTCTCCAATAACGATGACTTTCATGGAAAAAATACAGTATTTTTTTTACCTATACATATACATTACTTTGCGGTAGAGTTACAGTGGTAGATGTTTGCAGCTTGAGCGACCCTATACGTGACGCGTAGTACAGGATTACATCAAAAAGTTTCTTGATGATGTTCAGCGTCAAGAGAAAAAAAAAACGAAATAAAAGATCGAAGCGTCATTGTCTCGTTTCTGCATAAACCGTTCTATCACGTTGCCTTGGACAGAAAGTACGTACAATGGCGAGATATGCACAACAGTTTTTTTTCCAAGTTGTCAGCGATGTTAATTATTTTCTCAGATTTTCCGAGGTCTCATTTTGCGGTATTAAAATTGTATAAAGTGACGGCTGAGGAGAAATTGCAAGAGTACCACTTAAATATTTGTTACGACTGCAAAAAATGACCTTTGCCCTTCGAAAGCCGTTATATAAAAGCCGAGACAGTAATAAAGGTCACCGGCTAGACGTAAGATTATTCCTTATTCAAAGACGCGAGGCGCGAGGCGTCTCACATGGACATCGCGATATCCTTCGACCGTTGGCCCACACTCGCTTGGGATTTCGATAGCCGAGTCAATAAAAACTTGGAACCGTGACTTATTTCCGCATGCTCATCCGCTAGCGGACTTATATCCGCTATAGCTCACGATCTTCGTCATAATCAAAAAATGACCCATCGAAATAAATAAAACGGTAAAAAAATCATGCAAAATCAAAGATTCCTTCATCCATCGGGACAACAGACCTTTCCGAATAGCTCACGATCCGTCATTAAAAAAAAAATTAACCAAAACATCGCCACACGATTTCATCGAGCGTGTAAAGGTCTCACATCTGCTATGTCCGTAAAGTGGGTCGAGGTGATTAATAAAACGTACAATAAAGCTGTTTCGATGTCATTCTTTTGACCAACTCGCAAGCTGTCGTCGACGTCGCTGGCTTTTCCTGTTATATAGTTTGGGTCTGTGCCGGACGACGACTGCGTCGATCGATCGGCAGAATAGCTTTCCTCCAAAGCTCTCCCGCTGCTTTGCCCGACTCCGCCGTTGGACTTAGCCAGAATCGGAGTAGCACTGGCAAACGGAGTTCACAAGCGGCAGCAGCAGCAGCATGAGCAGAACTGCGATGCAGCGGGGTGGGGGGTTGCAGTCCGATCTCTCGCTCGACTGCAGCGGCAAGCAACCGAGCCATCATCGGCAATGCCCCCTCGTCTGCCACGGGACCCCATTCCCTTGCACTGCTTTAACTTGAAATCGTCCTTGGGGCACGACCCGAGCACAGACCGCGTGATTTTATCGCCGGCAGGCAACCGATCCTGAATATATCATCGACCAGTCGATTCGAGACAAACCTCGTGCTTTTGTATCAGGACAGTTGAAGCGGCGGAGCGGAGGGGGAGGAGGCAGGCTTTCGTATCCTTAATTCGCCCAGGATTTTCTGGCTACCACGTTTTCACTCGTAGGTCTATATACTATGTATATTTGTATGTCTATGCATATCGGCTGCTCAGAAACAAAAGGGCGTATCCCACACTATAGCATGTAAAACCATCTGGGTTACCCCCTTCTGATTCTCAGTCGGTATACGTAAATTTTCTATGTGTATGTATACATAGGCGGCCAAGAATCAAAAGCTCGTAACTCCAATTTTAGAGTGCGAGGATACCTGCCTTTTTGTTTTGAGCCATCGATATACAACATAGATAGGTCTACATGCGCCAGACCTAATTAAGAGGCCAAGTCCGAGGTTTAAATAATTCAACTGGCTTCGTCTCGAGAGTCTGAGAAGTTCGTGTACCTAACCTATAGCCTCAGCTGACCTACACGTCCATATCTAAATGTTGAAAATGCCGTGGGTTTATACGTTTATGTATTCATGTTTGTATAACAAATATATATATCTCGTATACGTGTGTGTGCGTGTGTGTGCGCGCGCGCGCGCGTGCGCGCGCGCGCGCGTGCGCGCGAGTGTGTGCGTATGTGTCTCGTCACCTCATGGCCCGGCGCCCCGAGACTTGATCCGCACGAGCAACAACGCGACCGTCCCCGTCACGTTTCTGCACCAGCCGAGAAAGCGTGAACTCATCGATGTAGTTATCGATGCAAGCGATCGACGGCTCTCTCCCGCTCCCCCCTTCTCTTTCTCTCTCTCTCCCTCACTCGGGGTTTCAGCCTCGGCCTTCCTCATTTTCTCCTCTTCGCCCTCTTGGTAGCGCGATAAACGCTCTTTCAACGCTACGTCAGCTCCCGGCAGTGGTAACGGCTCTCACTCCGCCGCCAGAGCGCGCGCGCCCTCCTTCCCCCCTCGCCCCAGCATTCCCCCCTGCTACGACCGGCCTGTGCCCGCTCATGCCACGGCCCCTTCAAAACTACCCCCCTTCTCCTCTGCCCACCCCCCTCCTGAAGCCATTGTTCACCCGCACGAGTATCCTTCATTAAGCTGCGGTTTATCGACGTGCCCTCCGTCCTCCCGCTAAACCCCTTCGCTCACTCCTAACCCGCGTATCGGCCCTTCTGTATACATATTACACGGCCACTGCACTCTCCCTGTCTCTCTCGGACTCGCTCTCGCTCACGCTCTCGATCTCGTTCTCTATCCGACTGGCTTTCACACTCTCTCTCGGTCCCGCTCTCCCTCTCGCTCTCTCCCGGTTTCGCTCTCTCTCATTCTTTCTCTCCCTCAAGAGCTTTCGTTCTTGAGGTCTCGATCGACTGTGAAAATGCGAGACGATGGGCCAGAACGTTTCTTGCACGGATAATTATTCTCTTACGGCCACTTGCATTCCGGAGATCCGCGTCTGAGCTAAAACGGGGATTACTACTTATCGTGCCCCGGAGGAGATACCACGAGGTGGTTCGGAATTTTTCGGTATACAGGATCAAGCGGGCAATCAGTTTCATGCTGCAATGTCCGCAGCACGGATGGTTGTGGAATTTTACTAATTAATTTAGCGGTCGAGAAATTTCGGGGTTGATTCATTTTTTTATTGTTGCAAGAAGACTGCAAGAAATATCCGACAAACTGATCACTATTTAACAATAAAAAAATGTAATCCTAAATTTGATGTTGTCACAGTTGTTTTACTCGTAAGATCTGTGGCTCCCGACGACGAAGCAAAGTATCCTTTTCGATATTTGTTTCCGGATCGAATATGTGATTTTGTAATCACAAAATCAGAAAATTATTCAAATATTATTTAACAAAAAAAAAAATTATGGCAAACTTGTTAATCCACCATATATGTATATTTTTTCAACATTTGTAAAATGTACCCGTGCATCCTACGAAAGTGGGTTTGGAATCTTGAAGCAGACTTGTTTTAATCAATTTTTTTCACGGCTAAACCATCGTCAAGTTTGAAATCTTTCGCTTTATCTGAGTGGGGCGGCGTCGTCGCGTCCCGTTTGTCGCAATTTTCGTTGCATTGCCGCAATGGGGAGACGCTTTTTGCATTAGGAAAATGCAGCACACGTCGAGCACATGGTGTTGCGACCGAGCGGATAGTAGCAGCAGCAGCCGCAACAGCAGCAACATAGAGAACCAATCTCCTGATCGCGCAGTGTGCACTTGCTCTCTTTCTCCTGCATACCTCTCCGAACCCCGGAAAAACATTAACGTGAGATATTGTACGTTCGTGTGGATCGAGACGACGCCCAACGAAGCGGCACAGTGGCTACAGCTGGCAGCTGGTAGTCGTCGAAGCCGCGATGGGCAACGAGCTCCAAATATCCGAGACTATTACCGCTAACCATTACTTCATTCACCTCCGATGCACACACCGCATCGGCTCTTATGTATCCGAGTTCCTTTTCGTCTCGATCATAGCTCGGCCCAGCTTATCGTGGAATGAACATTTGTTTCCCGCATCGCTATATGCCGAGGACCCCTTTGTCTCTTGAATAACAAATTATTCGCATTATTTTGGCAAAGCGGGTCGATAATGCATTATCTGATGGTTCCAAGGAAAAATAGAGAAAATTATGGCCCTCGAAAGATTTAGCCCCACATTCAAATAACACTTCAAATAATCGGTTAGCTAACCGCTGCTATGAACAATATTATACCGATGGCAATTAAAAAATGTATTGTTTATTAATTTATGAGGTAGAAAATGAATAAAAATGTATCAATATTATTTTAAACATGTTGATTAACGCGTTCCACAAAAAAAGCCGCGTTATAGCATTTTTGCGAACTACAAGGATACCGTTACACTTAAGTAAATTAAAATTGTGAGTTTCAGCTGTTGGCAAAACGTAATTTAGTAAAAGAATCGTTAACGTGACCGGCAACGTTTCTAGTTACAGATAGAAATTGATAGAGTTTATCGGTCAATTCCACAACCCCAAGATCGGGAAGACGGGTGAATGTTGACCGGCCGGATTTAACGTGCGAAAGCCGAGCTAAGTCGGTGGGCCATTATTCACGACATTCACTCTATTTGAAGGTGAGACGGGGCGAAAGTTTAAGTTAAATTCAATCGAGACCGTGAATTTTACTTTCGCCTTAAACTCTCTCAAGTATCGTAAATTAGACTCGAAAATCTAAATCTTTCATGCGGTCGTGACTCTTGCGACGACGGCACACCGGCGGTAATGTGGTTTCTCACTGTGCTTAAGGTGGTGTGAAAGTCAAGTGATGGAACCGCAGGTGCGAGAAAGATGGTGACATTGATTTCATAGTAGGGGGAGGGCAGAAACATTACTTTAAGCCAGTGCGAAACACCTCCGGTAGTAACGACAGACCGCTTTTCCTGTTGCCTACAAAACCGTTAATATTTTGAACTCAAGCAAATTAGGTATTTGTAGGCAAATACTCAAACGGTGAAATCCAAATTTACCTAATCTACCTAATTTACTTTCAATTTTTCGCAATATTAATAGACACGGTGAAAATTGGAAGAGCCATTCATTACCGACCGTGTCAGTAAATGAAGTAAATTAATTTCCGACCGAATTATTTAATTAACCGAACTATCTGAACTGCCGAAGTTTTCACCAAAATGAATGCCCTCAATTATGAAGTTTTTATGCATAAAACGGTATATTAAAGATAATATGCTAAGTTAAGGTGAAATTAATCGATCGGTAAATTAAAAACCATGATTGAAGATCGATTTAACATCACATTAAATTAAATCGTTACCGACCGTGGCAGTGAATCATGCAAAACTTAATTAAAGGTGAATAAGTTGTTTTCAAATTTTTATGCAGTCGCCTCGACGATCATACAAAAAAAAATTGAGGGCTATTGGCTCTGAATCCCGGTTGTCGTTCGTCAACACTATAAACCCTCCGTCTTCCAACTCCGCGTAGGAGAAACTAGGCTGCTCGTCGAAAATTTTCGTCGTGAGACACTGTGTGACTTTACTCCTGAAACCTTCCTGTCCTTCCAGAGCTTCCACGGTTATATCGGCTTCTGTCAGGTCACATTCTTTCGTGAAACTCGCTCGACGCTCGCGATGGAACGGGGCGAGATATTCGAGACTTTCCGTGAGCCAACCAACCCCCGGCAAGCCAGCCAGCGACATTATGCTACACGGTAGTTTCGTGCATAGCTTTGGCGCAGTTTGTAGTATATTTCGGTGACATCAACAGCAGGAGCCACCGTCACTCGCCAATGTCGTTGAGAACGCGAGCAACAACGAACAACTATATCCACCGTATCCCATACCGGCTGTCTGACAGTACCTTGGCTTCGAATCATCGTCAAGTTTAACATATTTCCCCGACTACCGGCCCCCGGACCGGAAGTATGAATCCGCCCTTCCTTATCGCGGTCATTCTCGTCCTCGTAGCCGTTCGGGCTCGTTTTGTAGAATAAACATCGTAGTTGCAAATTGGCCGTGGCCCGCCCAGTACGTAAGAAAAATTGAAGGAAAAATATCCCAGGGAGCCGTAGCGAAGTACACTATGGGGACGTTATATAAGGCACGAACCGACCGACCGAGAAAAGCAAATACTCAAGCTGATTCGGTTTTATCTCTCACGCAAGCCACTGTACAAGAGATGTAAACGGTTTTTTCTTTTTTTTTTTGTAATCAAATTATTCCGATGGAACGCGCTTCGAGACGTTCGTTCCACCCACCCTCGACGATGACACAACCGCGACTATGGAATCGTTAAAATGCACATATCATATCGTGCGGAGAACGCAACAGAACGCAACCGAGACTCTTTGCTAATAACACCCGACTTTGTCCTTATCCTGTTAAAAACTACGGGCTGTTCATTCACAGGCAATACGCGATGTACATAAAAAAAATGATTGATTTTTGTTTGTCGGTGTTATTTGCATTTAGGGCGAGAAGATTTTTTTCTTCTTCAAACCGGTCAAATCTATCATGATATAAATTGAAAAAGAAAAAAATGAAAAAATATTTAATCGCTCCGAGGGAGTACGGACGATGGCCGATTGGCAATAAGTATACACGCGCAAAAAAAAAGTTTTTAAAAAATATAAGAAATGGAAGTATTAGAAGTATATCGTATTGAACTCAATAATACTCAAATTATATTCCTCTAATCCATCGCTGAAGAGTATAAAGTATGAATCTGATATACGTTGTAATCTATGAGTATCAAGTATGAAGCTCGAATCACAATTTTTATGCAAGCTTCATACTTGATGCTCGAATATTGCTTCGTATACTGACTTCATACTTTATACTCGTATATTACAACGAATATCGGATTCATACTTAATACTCTTTAGCGACAGATTAGAGGAGTATAATTTGAGTATTATTCAGTCCAATGCGATATACGTTTTTATACTTCCATTTTTTATACTTTTTGTTGCGCGCGTAAAGTAAAAAATTAATGTTTGTATTATTTGTTACGCAAAATATTGTGAATAAATACACGCTTGCTACTATTAAAGTACAATAAAATTAAATAAAATGAATCAAGAGTAACGCTCGAGATGTCGAACGTATAGTTGTTCATTCGCGGAAAAAATGCAGTATCAATTTTTTGTATAATTTTCTTTTCATGTTGTGGCGACTCGTAAAGGTTGGCAGATGCAAATTATTATTATTTTTTTCAAGTACCGATGCTCACGTGAATTGAAAAAGCTTGAGAGTACTCCACGTAGGAGGCGAAAGCCTTGACGATGTTTTCATTAAGCGTGTGGAACTTTTGTGTGGACCATATGTCGGAGGTGTATATCATTATAGGCCCTCGTACACAGAAATCTCCGGAAGGTAAGGTACACCTCACGTTCGTATACCCAAAGGATCACCATATGCAATAGTCGTTTTTACATATAAATAACCGGATGCTGTACGCCGAGTGGCAAGATCTATATACGTTTGTGACCCAGAGAGTGTGCGGCACACTCGACATCGGTCCGGTTTTCCTCATCTGTACTCTGGTTCGAAATCGAGGGATGCAAACGACAAACGATACGTATGCGCCACGCGATACCTCAACGGAAACGCTTCTCCTGCACGTCCTAATGAATTAAACATATCAATAACATCTCAACCGGAACATACATATTGATGACCCTTCCACGCTTGCCTAACGTTCGAAACGAAATTATATTGCACCGGCGAATAATTCATTATTCATTTTAACCCCTTTGTGTAAAAACAATTCATTGGGAAAAGATTGATTTTATACGCTGTTCGAACGGTAACGGATCGTTGACAATTATGGGTTCGCGAGATGCTTTGTGCCACGCCTAAAAATTAATAAAAATTCCGATTTTTCGGAAGCTTTTTTAAAAATGTTAATTGCGAAAAATGTGTTTGTAAGAAAGCAGCATTGTAAGAAAAATCGTTAAACAAAGTTTCCTAATTTTTACGAAGGTTTTAAGGAAAAAAACGGAAAAATAATAATTTTCCTATTTTCGGGAGGCGCTAGAAATGGTGGGTTGCTTTGCGTACTTGAGATACCTCGTGTACGATTGAACATGCTCGGGCGTAGTCGCTCGTGCCCATGGTACCTTTACGCATTGTGTACCACACCCGGACAAACGGACAGCGACCATTGTTATTAAGATAACGAGTTTTGCAGTCCGTTCGTCGTCGCTCCAACGAGCGGTGGTGCGGTGACTCTGCGGCAAACTGAGTCGCCATCAGGCTTTGCAAACGACACACTACATACACGTTGTACGTATGGAGTCCTACTAGACCGCCGGATGTCGATCCGAATCTCCCTCTCCCACCCCCTTGCATTTCTTTCTCTTCTGTTTAAACGGAAACTGTTCGCAACTTTTGCAAGCTTCAACGGAGCATCGCATGACCACGATGTGAAACGAGGGCCTAACAAACGCAACGCTTTTCGGGAAAATGTTTGTCATGTGTCTGGTACCGAAACACTATTCCCTCAGCGATTTTAGCATCGGAGTTCGCGATATCCCTGATAATTTGAATAATCCTCAGAGACTCTAAACCATTTTGTCCATTTTTCAGTGGGTGTCTAAATTTCGAAACTGCGGTACTGAAGATCTAGCGACCCTTGGGATCTATGAATGTTAGTCAATACTCGTACCTAGGCAGGTCGCGAGTTACCTCAAATGGGTTGAATTTTTAATGATCCTGTAAAGGCGCGGCGCTGGTGGTCATAGACCATCCTTGGCGGCCGTCGTCTTTCACATTCTATCTAGATACGTTTGACCATGCCATTTTTGACTGTCTGTCCCACGACCCTCGTACATATCGAATGTACCGACTGAGTTTATTAAGTTGGCCCTTTGGCGGAAACGAGTCATTTATCTACACTTTTAGTATTCCGGGTTATCTGACCGGTTTTTTTCCTTTGTTTTTATTTTATTTCCTGAGTCAAGTATCAGCGTGAGGAAGAATAATGAAGAAAATGGACTCGTTACGCTGAGCGTAACACCCAAGTGAATCGACGAATTCACTTTGGATTTATCGATCCCGTCCGTCCGCGAGTGAAAATTTATTGGCAGGAATCTTCCTCCCTCCCGACTCCTTGCTCTCCCGCGTAGTCGCCGTTTGGTGCGAAGACTATACCGATAAACATTATTTGGCAAAGTGGCGAATGCCCAGTGGCCCGTGAACTAAACACCCCCTATACTCCACGAAGTTTTGTCGAGGATGTAAAGTGTATATAGAATGCAGCAGGAAGCCTCTCAAGAATTTTCCCTTCGGCAGAGGGGCAAATGGGGTCATAGTCGGCAAGCTCTAAACAAGTGAAGGCTGCAAAGCGTCTGGGTGTGTGTGCGCGTGAGTGAGTGTGTTTGTTTCAGCGTTGGCATATTTTACCTCCTCGCAGGACCGGGGAGAATTCGGTCTCGAATTTTTGTTCCTGTCCCGAAGCGGGGAGAAAATGATGAAAAGTTGTTTTGAACGAGGAGCCAACAGTGGGGGGAGCGTCTGGGATTGGGAAGGTCGGATGGTTAGCGGTGTTTTAGAATTGCAGATGAGCACGGAGGACAATTGGCGAGATCGAGAGCGCCATAGAGAAGATCGTTGAAATTAATTAGCGCGCCGTGTCTCCGGACCGAAACTCCGGAGTTATTATAAAATCATCATTCAGAAATGGGTCGTCGACGGCTTTCTCACTGGCACACACACACACACATGGGCGATACCCAAGGCAGTATGGATGAACGGTGCCCGTGGCGAAATAGTCAACGTAGCGGAAGCGCCGGCACGCGGTCGCATCAGGAGGGCGCGCTATTCGCTACGGGGATGAAGAAGAGTAAAAAAGGCCATTTTATTTCTTCACTAGGTTCGGGCTACTCTCTCACTTTTTTCTCTACTCTTCCTCCTCACACCCCCCTCCTGTCCTCGCAGCTCTATTGGCACAGGAGATTTTTTTTATTTTTCCGTACACAGCAAACTCTCGCTGGGCGGCGTGACAGAAAATCGAAATGGTTATTAAAGTAACGTGTGTGTTCCAGTTGTTAAGTGCGCCCCAGTTATATCGAGCAGAGTGTGAACTATTAACTTTTCGGTGTACGATGGAGATTCTTCAACATCTATATGTTGATTTTATTCTGGTTGAAGCGGAACATACAACGGGTTATTAAAATTACAAGGTATTTAAGTCACACGCAACTATGTTGGAAATGGATTTTCGTATCTGACATTTTTTATATTCTTTATATTCTCATTGTTTGTTTAACATTCTTTAAATCAATTTACTTAATAATTCGGCATTGTCAATTTGTAAAATCAATTTTCCTGCACGTTCCTTTCATGTGATTAATTTTGGTTTTTCAGATCTATATGCCATTGGAAATTAACAAAATTCTTATCAGATCTCACTTTCAGCACCGGTGATTGACGCATCGCTAATTCTGCGTGAAACGCGCAACATTGATGTTTATTATATATCGATGTTCGTACAGTTTAATTTTCGATTAATCTTTTAGGACTGAACTTCCCGCTTGCCACTTAAAACAAAAAACATATCACCCAGAATTGGCCGTATCGCCAAAAAATACCCAAGGCGATCTTCTTTACCCATCCACAAAAAAAAAGTATTTATCGAAAAACGAATTCCAAAAACCCATGAACACAAAGGGCTCGACGATGTTCCAACCTATAATCCTCGGATACTCGTTAACCAAAAGGTTATTGTTACAGTCATTCGCCGTGCCGGCCGACAATCGGCACAATTGTTAACAGTGCGGAAAGGATCCGTTGACGTGGTGCATCATCGTTGCCGTGGGAAAAACACGATACGCCGGGGGTTGGCATTGAAGAGAGAACAGTGGACGAGAGCTCGAACATTTTCGATGCGGAAAGAGGAAAAACCGCATCAATAATCGAGCTGTGGTTCGTTGCCGGGCGAGAGCGAGCGGTAGGGGATTCGTGACATTTTTTTTTCTTCGTTTTTTGTCATTGAAGCGTGCATTTCTCGTTCTAAAAAGTCTGTCGCGTCAGCCGGTTATCCTTGATATGAATATCGTTGCACGACGCGAAACTAAGAATATTGAGTCAGAGAAATGAGAATTTATACCGGGATGGATGGGCAAAATCAGTGGTCGTTTCCGGCTAAACCTGGAGAATCCCCCGCACGTATACCAGTTACAGTGGTGAGGCAGTCGGGAAATCCGCGAAACTTAATGGGTGTGCGGTCAGTCCCTCTCGATATTGGTCTGGGAAGACGAGTTCCCAATAGGTATCTTTCCATTCTATCTGCATCAGCCACAGGACACGGAGAAATCATATTGCAAAGGTTTTCCAGGAGGACTCGGGGAAGAAGGATCGCGGTGAATCGAGTGCGGCCGTGTACGCGTGTGCACGGTGTATACGTATGGACATACACAATCGCTGGTTATATATCGTTATTGACCGAATGGTTAGTTCCAGATATTTCGTTATAGCATCAATTCAATTGAAAAAACTGTGGCATGCGGTATGTACACCGCGTTGTACACATGCAGATATTTATCTGCGGTCGACGGAGTCCCTATTGTTGCTGACGTCGTGCAAACCGGAAACTTCGAAATGTCGAGGACGTAGTCGGCAAAATCGAGTTCTTTAGATCTCTTGCTCGAGATTACGGTTCTCCTTGATGACCTGCGACGCGTGTTTTTGGATGGGACTTTCCGCGGCTCCGCATCGGCGCATAAGAAGAATTGTTACACGTTCGCGATATATTTCAATTAAATGCAAGCTTATATTAATTAAAAATTTGCCACGCTTCTTTTCAAAGGTGTAAGAGAAGTATGTAAGAGAAATTTTCTGGCGACGGTAATTTGACCACTGTTATAAATTAACGAAAACTCATTTCCACGCGTTTCATCTAACAAATGACCGCCAACAGTACATGCATGCTCCAATCGACAATCAAAATATTGTATGGATATTACCTAAAATGTGAGAGAACTATACTTACTCTGGGTTTGAAGATTGGAGCATGCGTGTACTTTTGGGACCCATTTGGGACCCATCTCTTCTGGTTGTGGGTACGAAGGCCACAACCAGAAGAGAAAACCGATCTAGCTCATTCCGGGCGAGAGAATACGCATGGGCATTTGAATTTCAACCGCGGTATTCAAAGATTTGTCGCACTTTCTTTCGCTTTACCATTAACTTAGAACAAATAAAAAGAAAATTTAAAAAATACCCCTTAAACCAAACTCTGACCTCCAGCTCTTACTTAGCGTCGAAACCCGCATTAATCTCTGCCTCTCGTGGCTTTTTTTACCAAGTTAAAAAAAAGATATCCGACGGTTAAATTGGACAATCCTAAACGATATTCGGTCCGCCCCCCCCCCCCCCCCCCCCCCTCTTGGGGAGTCGACCTTTCTACCGCTCGAGATCCTTCCGTTTTCGTTCAACGTCGGGTCGTTTAAAAAAACGCTTGCATCGCCAGAAAAAAAGGAAAAAAAACGGGAATTACTATACCGCGGAGACAAAGCAGTTAGTTCGAACGATAGAGCTTCTTAAGCGAATACGATTCCTCGGTGGGCTGAGCCAGGAGCAATAGCTCACACGTGTCTCCCGGGAACAAGTTATTATCCCTGTAAGAGAGTGCACGGGTGCTGGAGGGAGGAAACGACACGGGGACGGGGATGAGGCAGAGATATCTGCCCTTGGTCCTGCGGGACCAGCCGACCGAGCAAACGATCGACGTCCACCTATACATGTACATGTATAAGTATATAAACGTATATGTATGTACGTAGGTATACATATATGCATATGTATATATATATATATATGTATAGTATAGTATATATATATATACTATATTACACGTAGGTGTACATCACGATACTGCAGTAGTACGTTGTTATACTACGCATAGCAGTGAGAGATTCGGAGGGAGAGCGCGAGGCTCGTAATCTGCGCTGAAAGGACCTTTGCTACCGTCACGACCTGATAATTAATCAAGCACATAATTTCATGTGTGTGTCAATGTGTACTTAAGCGGGAGAGTTTACCCCGCAGAGGTTCAACTATAGCTATCGACTGCATTGCTGACTGCACCGATTCTCTGAACGATGGCGTATCAAGAGAGAGGGATAGAGGGTGGGTCGTAACTCGGCCACCGAACGCCAATATCGTGCCTCACGTGCGGTCACAAACCCGAATATTATATCGTATCTGGTACATAGTGGAACGTCAACGTTATTAGAACGGAGCGAAAATAGGGTAAATTTACGGAATGGCTTTGGAAAACGGACCCTATGAAGTTTTAGTCTTTTTTTTCACCTATGGATCTTATAAAAATTACAATGTTTGAGGAGAAATATTAATTACTAATGGTTTAGGCTAACTACCATATGAACACCGCTGTTCATAAGTGCCTGGGTTTCCTGGATATCGATATCGAAGATATTGGGCAAACCATCCAGTCTTGCTAGATGTCTTGGTTGATACTGTCGATCCCGTTAAGATATCCAGCAAGATTGAAAAACTAGAAAAAACAAAGCATTTATGAACAGGATTGTACTTATACAGTAAAAAAAAGGTTGTATATTTTTTAAACATTAGTAGTCCACAAATTTCCATAATTTTTACTTCTTGTTTATTTTACCTTTTTTTTTTGTCAATGGATAATATTTTTGACCGTCAATAAAATTGAAAAATTAATGAGAAAAAAAATTGTGGACGTTTGTGGAGAAATAATATTTATTAAATGTGCAAATCTCGTTAACCGGTCATTTTTCTTTTTTTGTTGTTACTTTTACTAGCAAAAGCTCGATAGATTGTATAAAGGCGATTTGAAATCTGAAATAAAAAACAATTTCAATTTCGTTATTTTTCAATTTAAACATTATTATTTTTTCAATATTTTTCAAATATCGCAATAATCCGAGAAAAACTAATTGCCCGGCTTTATGAACGTGGCTGAAGCAAATTCCCGGCCACCGAGAAAATCCGAAGCTACCGTAAATTAATGATAAAAAAGCGATAAAGTATGATCGAAAGATAACCCTATAAAAATGTAATTTTATCATTTCATAACGGACTCAATCTCGCGAAACGATTGTGTACGTGTATACATACAACAAGAGCTGAGTATTAAAGCTAACAAGTTCGAGAAGATGCAACACGTGTTTTCCGGGCACGGATTCAGTACACAGGTGTACGAATGCGCGAAGCCCCGCACAGCTTACTGCGTCCACCTGGTGTAGTTTTACTCTCAAATTTTCATTACTCCATCGTGCTCGAACTGAGAACCCGCACAGAAATATACACAAGGATCATCCATGTATCATGAGATCGAAGAGTTGGATGATCCTCATTCGCTTCGTCTATATAGATGTAGGGTAACCCGGGGCAAAACGGGGACGCTAAGCAATAAAACCTGCTACAATGATACTGAAAGTATAGATCCATTGTTTTTCACACCAAAATTTTATTGGCACCGGTTTTGAAAGGTTAAAAACAAAACACCATCTGGGGCAAAACGGGGTACATGTCCCCATTTTGCCCCATGTCCCCGTTTTGCTCCGGTTTTCCCGTGGACCGGGACAAAACGGGGACGCTAAGCAAGAAAACCTGCTAAAACGATACCGAACGCATAGATCCATTGTATTTCGCACCAAAATTGTATTGGCACTGGTTTTCCAAGGATATTAAAAAAATCTGTCTGGGGCAAAACGGGGTACATGTCCCCATTTTGCCCCGGTACCCCGTTTTGCCCCGGTTTCCCCTATATATAGTATATGGTATATCTCCATCAGTCCCTTGTGCGATTCTGGGAATTGCTGGAAATCGACCGAAACTGCAATAATTCAAAACATCGGTCGATAGAGGCATTGCTACCTCGTGACAAAGTTCGCTCAATGCTGTAAACCAACCGTATACTGCTACAAACGTATATATATGTATATATGTGTGTGTGTGTGTGTAAAATATTTATGTATTAATTTCTAGAGATATATATATAAATATATAGATATATTCTGCAATCGCTGATAGAAATTTTAGATCTTTACATCAGTGCCCGATAAGGTCTGGAAAAGGCTGATGAGATTCCGACAAGACCCCCATGTAAAGATCTAAAATTTTTACTAGGATTTATAACGCGTATAGCGAAAGCGTTGAAACGACCTCGCGTCATGCATATATAACAATAATAATACTATACATGGTTACTATTTATAAAACAGCGTATTGCCACACAAAAATCCACTACGGTTATTTAAATATTTTGTACAGTATACTATAATGGTAATATACACTATAATAGTGGTAGAGTAGTAATAGTAGTGGCGGTAGTAGTGGTGATAAGAGTATCAGAATCAGCACGGAAAAACTATTTGCGCTTCGCTCACAGTAGTATAACATGCAGGGATAATAAAAATTTATAGAGAATGATTTATTTGATCATTTTTAAGGTTGGTGGTTTAGCATAGGAGGATAATAACAGTATAGACGTACAATGAAAAAAGATAATAATACTGACAAAAGTGTCCCACTACAGGCATATATAATTTAAAAAATCAATAGTAATAATAATAATAATAATAATAATAATGATAATAATAATAATATAATTTAATCAATCATAATTATAAAATGTTAGAATGCATTATACCTAAATTTTTCGTGTAATTTCTTGTGTGTCAGTGAATAAACTCAATCGATTTATATATCTATATATACAATATATGTATGTATATATATATATATACAATCCAAAACTACCTTAAACAACTTTTACACAAAGATATATATGTATATGTATACAGTCCGGATGGGTTGTTCCAAAATTGAAGCCCAGAAATATCACGATCGAATTCACGATTGAAAGGCGAGCAAACTTTGTCTTTGAATTTTTTTCCAATGACGCACAATTCTCGAGTTACGAGCGAACAAAGACTCCAGCCAATGGGACGTCTCCGGTGACGGGTGCGTCATCTGGCGAGCATCCCCATTGGCCAGAAATCGAACGCTCGTAACTCGGAGACCGTGCGTCGTATCGAAAAAGTTCCAAGGACGATACACGATCAGTTTTGAATCGTGAATACGATAGCACACGGTATATGAAGTTTCGTGGAAGAAAAAAATCATCCAATTTTGTCAGAATTTTGGGACAACCCTAGTGGGTGCAAAAATACTCTCAACATAACAGCGAATATACATATATACATAAATATCTTCCTTCCTCGAGTATATTTTTCTTTTCTTCTTCTAATATTACTGTACAGTAGTCGTGTGTCATAAGTGTCCTCGGTCCTCGCGATATGCCCGATTATTCGTGTACGAGTGGGTCAATGTATATAATCATCGCGCGTGTTTCACGCCGACCCCTAGTCGCGGTACTCGCTTCGCTTCGGCGCCGCGTATAATGTTCCATAGTTGTCGGCAGCTAGATGCGATCAGTGTACACGCAAGCCGGAATGAATTAGCATCACCGTGTGATCTTTCACCGGGAATTTATCTGTTAACTCGCGTTCGTCGTCCGGGGAACGATTGCCGGGGTGAAATTAATCTAATTGCACGACAGGGCCATTATCAAATCGATCAATGTAAATCGCGGGGGAGGAGTGGGGAGAGGGGGAGGCTTAGGATGAACTATACAAGTACGATTATTGATAGGAACAAGGCAGTGTGTTTTATCGGCTGTACGTGCCGCGTCGGCGAAGAGGGGCGGAAGGCTCTCTGGTGCGAGAACTCTGCCTGCTAGCGATACATTGCACAGGGGTCCTTAACCCAACTGACGCTTAGATACTTCCACGAGAGAGCCGGGGATAATTGACACCCTTTTTGCCGCGCTCGCTCACTCTTTTGCCCGCATCGATTTCTCGCAGGGGGAGGGGGGGTGCAACGCGCGACGACCGCGGGGGTGACGGCTACGCGAGCCCGCATCGTTGTCGTCGTCGTCTGCTTCCTCTACCTACTCCTCGTCCTCGCCTTCCCCCTGCTTCTCAGCCCTCCCCCCCTCCTACCCCTAGGCCTTCGCCTCATCACTCTTTCTGCTCTCGAGTACTGAATGCACTCGAAAGTAATTCAGTCGTTCACCGAGCCAGAGACAGAGACAGTGACCCCGACCCGTGAGGACATGCCGATATAACCCTGCCGTACCGACAAAGGCACCCACTCAACAATCCGTTAACTTTGTCGATCGAAGTGTTACAGAATTAATAAAGCTTTTTTTTAAACAAGAAAGTCGAACGAGATACTGTTATTGAAAAAGATTATGAGAATATTTCATTAAAAGAATATATTCGGGTGATCAACGAAATTAAAAAATTCTTCGCAACAAGCGCTGAAAAGCCAATTGATTCTACAATACGGTAGATACGGGTAACCCGGCGGATGCATCGGATAAATATTAATAATGAAAAATTCTTCGCGCGAAAGCTTTGACGAAACCAATCGATATTAACACCCGCGTCACGAGTCTCCCGGATCTAGTGTATTTATAGGATTTTTTTAATTACAATATTTGCTTCCAAATTTTCGACTTTGATTCGTTTGTAAACCTTGCAATTTCTATAATATGCGCTGCACCGGCGTGGCAGCTCGGCAGTCGTGGTAGTTAAATCTGCACCCGGAAAAATAATTTATTTGACTGCCGCCCCGCAAATAAATATTTATTTGGTTTAAATAAATATTTATTTAAGCCGAGTACACATTTATTTACAGGTGCCCGTCGAATAAATTATGTTTCTGGGTGTGGTCCGATAGCTTCGAAAAATAAAAACAATTCAGAAGTTCTCTTGAGTACAAAAACACGACCTTTTGAGTGTTCATTAGTCTGTCCTGCACGCAATGCTAATTTTCTACGACATGAGCTCCTCTATTCGGACAAAAGTCATTCCAGTCACATTAGACGGAAATCCCCGCCCAGACGAATCCGAGTAATTATCCGGTTCGACGAATCCCTCGCAGAGATCCCCGCGTGCATCGATACGTGGCATTGAATTTCCACACGGAAAGCACGAACGAGTAGCGAATTGTTTCTTTTCTTTTTCTCTTTCTCCTCTTCTTTTTTTTGTCCCTTTTCATTCATGCTTTGAACGAACGTTGGCATTTCCGTCGGGCGACATAGCGGGAAGTCTTTCGATGCTGGGATCGTTAGTCGCAAAGGGGCACTTCGACGGGTTCTCCGACTCTCTCATCCCCCCCCCCCCTCCTTCGCATGTTTGGATCGACAATGTAGAATAGATAGATATATACCTACATGCGTTTCTCCCGTGGTCCGCTAATTGTCACGGATGACTTGCATGCTCTCTCTTCGCCGATGCACGCGACACGCGATACGGCTCGATGATCCCCTCTTATAAAACGATGCGTACGAAGGATTCAACTAACGAGGAATATCACGAATGATTAAATATGCGGACATAAAGTGAAGATAAAAAAAAAATTGTTTGTTCGGGTTCAAACGACCGTTCGCGGAAAAGTTTAGTCGGTTCCGGTATTTAATTATCTCGAAGAGCTTTGACATTTTTAATCCGTTCGTGTTTAAATTAGTCGGTATTTTCATTCTTTAGGTATTTTAATTGATTAGTAAATTTTAATTCCTCGGTATTTCGGTCCGATGATATTTTAATCCGCTGATCTTTCAGTTCGTCGGCATTCCAATGCGAGACGGGCTCTAACCAAATTTCGCGTCGAAAAGGAGTAAGCATCCGATAAACAAAAAACACAGAAAAAGTAAAAAGTAAAGTTAAAATAAAAAAAAAACCAACAAAAAATGTATCAATATGCAAAAAGTGATATAATTTTACAGATTGGGAAATAGACCGACTTTATTCCAGTCTGCAAAACAATTTTACACTTCTTGGAGAATAACAACTTTTCGGTCGGGCGATTTTTTTTATTGTTTCATCCGTGAGAGATTTATTTAAAAGCTCCGGGGTGTTCGATCTTCGATCCCTTCGCGAGAAAATAACGCTAAGAAAAAGCAGAAGGAAAAGAAACAAGAATAAAGAAGAAGAAGAAAGGGGCTGAAGGAAGAAAAGTTTTTTTCGTAGAGTTATCGAATTTGTGTGAGGGTAGAGAAATTCGCGGTAGGCTCGTAACGGACGAGGGAGAAAATGCCCCCTTTGAACTTCGGCGCACTATCGCGTCTGCCCGACCCAAGACGAGGGTTCCTCTCTACGCCAGTACTACCACAAAGTGGAGAATGTGTCCAAGCTTCTCTCGGCTCCTTTTAAGGGTAGCTGCCCGAGTTGTAGTAGTAGTTGTAGGAGGAGGTGCAGCATCATCATCGTCCCCTGACACGTACAAACTCACTCGGGCCCTTCGCAGTTGTAGCCACTGCTCTGCGTTACGTGCGAGCAGTCAGAGAGCGAACCTTATTAACGTAATACGTGCCGCGGCATGGTAAGCGGTACTATTAGTCCACTGGCACAGTACTGCTGTAGTTTTACGCCCACAGACCGTATTATAAGTATTATACGCTTATTCCCGTTATGACGCATAAATGCCGAGATTTTGGACTCGAAAATGCGCGAACGGGAGTTCGAACGGGACACTTCGCGAATTGTTATCGCCTCACGCTCCATGCTAATTGACCCGATAACGAAATCTTATTTTATCATCACTTTGGAATTACAATTGTATTTTAGGGTTATTATTATTATGGTTGTCTAGTTAAGATTCGCGGACGTGTAGAATCATTTTTATTCATTTTTATATTTTTTAACTCTGCGAGTTCGAAGCATATGTTTCGTGATGAAAAAAAAAATCTCAATTGGTCGCTAATGTTGTGAATCGAAATATTTGAAAAATATATCAGTTTCAATTTTTCATAGTTGAGTGGAAAAATTTTATTATGAAATTGTGTTGAATATTCGTCATGATGGATTATTATTCGTCAATTTTTCAAAGAATTTTCGAGATTAAAAGTGAAGATGTTTTGGAAGAATTCGGCAAAAATCAACGTGATTGCCGAGATTTTGAACTCCAATACGCGTGAACGAGAGCTCGAACGAGACATTTCGTTACATGTATTTTACACAATTGTATTTTATGGTTATTATTATTATAGTGATCTAGATAAAATTGGCACGCGTAAAGTCGTTTGAATTTATTTAAAAAACACAAAAAATCTCGCATTCCAATATTCGATTGTCAATTGAACAACGAAATTATTCGACCAATAGGGAAATTGTTATCACGACCTTTCGACGTTATAATTGAATTTTTTTTTTATTATGTGAAACGTGAAAAACGATGTTTTGACTCTGTTGAAACGCGAGGTACTATTTTATTAATTACGGCTCCAGTCTATACGACCGATTTTAATGAACGTGTATGGGTCATTTTACTTTATTTTATTTTATTTTATAAAAAAAAATCTTTGATTGTTTAGCGTGAAGAAAAAAGTGTCGAATCAATGCACCGACGCCGGGATGCAGCGTGATATATTAAATATAGAGAAAAAAAAATCCCGCCAACTCTCTAGTTTTATAAAATGATCGATCATTCGGTAACCCGTTGACGATGAGTCAGGCAAATTTAATTGGACAGTGCTCTGGAACGTCGTCACATGCAACCGTTGCAGCCGGTGCCTCACGGAAAGTATGTTTGATAAAAATTATATTCCTACACAATAACGGTGGAAAAAAATTCCTCGTCGTAATTTTTAATTACATTATCGATATTCCAGTGTTATTTTCTAACGAAATTGAAATCCGTAACGTAATGAGCGACAGAGTTTGTTTGTACATTATTAACAGTGCGTTGTCCTCGAAAGTTGCCTCGTCATTTTCGCGAGATAATAAATGGACAAAAAAACGAGTCTACAATTTTAAGGTTTTTCGCGTGTGTGACGAACGATCTATCATGCCGTGCGAGTGCCGCGACAGGGTGTAGTCGGGTCCGAATTGACGTAGATTAATTCATCTACGCAAGTTTGACGATTCGTCAATATCAACGAACGTAGGTTTGACAATTTTTTCTTTACCGTCCGTCTCGAGTATTTTTTTTCTGTTCAAACATTATTCTGTATTGTTTATTTTTCTCCTGTTGGTGATGTTTACTACTGTTGATACGTGAAAGTGTTTACAAGGAGTGTCGAAAAAAGTATAGTATACAGTATAGACAATTTTTTAGAGTGAGACAGATTTTTTTTGTTTGACTTACAACGTCGATTATTTGCATTAGAGTGAGGCCGAAGCTCAACACGAGGGGCTCGGACTCATTGCCCACAGGCCGCTCCAGCACGTTGTAATTATCCAGGAGGTCCTTTAGCAGCTGCTTCTCATGTAAGCCGCCACTTACCAGCCCTAACCAATTATTATTTCAGTCATGCCCAATCGGTTCGACGCTGTCCGGTGACACCACTTCTTTGCGTACATTCATCCCTTTAATTTCCTTTTTTTTATCACAAAAGAGTAAAAAAATCAACGTTGTTCCTTCTTTTCTTGATTCGTTCCTTTTCAATCTTTGTCTTCGACTAACGAAGCTTGCGCTTCATCAATTCGTTCGTTAACTCAGTTTCTTACATTTAATGTAATATATATATATATATACATATGTATCTCTTTTGGCGAGGCGATTCTCTCGTTTCTCATCTCAATGAATATCCTAAATGGATCAAAGCGAAAGCCTAATGTCTCGATGAAATATGGAAGGCAATTTAAACTGGGAAATAAGGGAGTGCCCTGGTATATACCGGGCGCAAAGGGAAACCATCAATGGGAGAACAAAGGAATCGCAGCGACGTGGGAGGATGATGATACAATGAGAATTTCGTAACGCACGTTTGTGCGAAAGCTCATTAGAGTACAATAGTGATTTCGACGAAATTATCTTTGCCCAAAGAGTGACCGTGATTGGTTGAGAAATTGGGATTTTAAGAAAAGCTTTATGGTTCAGGTTTAGCGATGGAAAGTCACCATTTTGCTTCCTCATACAGGAAGCTTTGTTTTTTATTTCCGGGGTCGTTTAGCGCGCTTGGCGATTAGGAGTCGATTTAGAGGGCTTTTTTTAAACTTGTCCATTTTTCGGGGTGGAAAATTCCTGAATTTTTTCTCGAATATATATGCTTCACGTCAAAAGAGGTTTGAATATTTAACAAACATCCCCTGTCCCACAAAGATCCACAATTGGTTTTCTTTTCGTCAATTTTACAATCGTCATTTGCTTAACGAAACATGTTTTAAAAAATTAAAACACTTAAAAACAGGTAAAATCAACAAGAAAAAAAGTAATTATGAACCTTCATCGAGAAGAAAACTTTTCGTTAAATGTGCGAACGAAAAAGAATCGTTGGTGATCATAAGACATGAAATGGCGGTGCAATATTAAAGCAATCCCATGTGCGTCATGAAAAATTTCACAATAATCAAGAAGAGTCTTAATTAATGGGGTCGGAAAATCGCGTCGGTGGATAGCGTCTATTGGGAGTTATCATCGTGAGCGAGCGGGCGTGTTACCGGGTTCTATGCCGGTGCGGTAATAACGGTGGCCGACCGCACCGGGATGTTACTACTGGGCGTGAGGTGCGCGCGGTGGTTCAAACCACTGGGGGAATAAGAAGACCGTCGTCGAGGGCTCCGTGCGCGCCTGGATGTTGGGGTCGCCGGTTAGAGTTCGCCGGTACGTACGTACAACGTCGTCCACGACTACCGTCACTCCGCCCACATCCTACTGTTACGGGTCCGAGGCTGAGGGAAGAGGGAGACGAGGGAAGCACGATAAACCGTGAGGGAAGAGACCGCTCTTGTGATATACATATATTCAGAGGAAATGCAACTTTGAATACGGTTTATCCTGCTTAACAGCCCGCTCACGGGAGACTCGGGAACCTGATAGGGAAGGATTGTTCGGAGGAAAGGAACAAAACAAAAGCATTCGGCAAACAAACTCATATGAACAGCGCTTGATAGAGCTAATTGGACCCCGCGGAGACAAGGTCGCTAGAGCTTAATGAAAATTAATTAAAAAACACTCCACTAGTACAACTCTAAAATTGTCAATGTGAACATTTTTGAATTTTTGAATTTATCCTATAACGTTGGGTTCAGGCCCTTTTCATGCTTGGCCACCGATATAGCTTGTACCGTACTTCAAGGGGTTGAATTCTAATATTATAATAATGATAATAATTATAATAATATTATATAATATTATTATAATTAAATATATAATATAATATATAATAATGTTAATTTATAATATTTGCGATAAAAAGATAGCAACGACGTCAACGGCCAATTTCGGACAATGACAAAGGGATGACTTTGACATCTTTTTTTACTCAAAGTTTTTTATTTATTTTTTTTGTTTTAATCCGTCGTCTAGTATGAGGATCCAAGTATATACAGGGCGACTAATTTTCATCTAGATTGACCGGTACCTCTCGGGACGCCCGGACAAGCGATAATCGCGCGGTACCGGGGCCTTTGCGACAAGTACCCGCTGCTTCGCTGAAACTCGTTATCGTATCTCGTGTACACTTGATATAGCGTGCTTTTGACAGGGAGGCTGACTCGAGTCTGACTGAAACGGAAGGACCCGAAGACATCGACCTCGAGGGGATCTCGCCGGCTTCTCATCGCTAAAGCAGCGTGCACCATCGACTTTTGATTAGTCCGGAGCTCCCTCCGCGGTCGTCGAATGGGGCTTTCGTACACGAAGCTAACGAAGGAAAGGCGAAAAGTCAGCGCCCTCGTCGTAGGAGTAAAGCGACGAGGGACGCTACGTACGCTCTGAATAGACAAAATATACGATACTAAAAAAAGAAAAAAAACGGGGAGAAAGTACTGCGGACGCTGATGTCTTGGCAGAAGGATGGTCGGACGTGAAACACCGCAGATGTCTCGACTTGTTGGGTGTTCAGGACATCGACAAGTAGACGTTCCAATCGTCCACTTCTCGACGGGAAGTTCAATGAAGGTTCCGGCGGATGCCAATGTTTTTGAGGACGATATTAAAGTTTTACTAACAGTCGTCATTATGTCCGAGTATCTTGCCTTATAAAGTCACGTTCTTTATATTTGTTCGTACCTTCCACAATATTCTATTTACTCGATGCGTCAATAAATACAGTGATAAATAAACTGAGGAAGTTCGGCAATGCATCCGTTTAAAAAATAATTGATAAACAAATTAACAAGCATGATAAAGAATTAACAATTAAATCTGTTTATAAATATATCGTCAATGAACACGTGAAAAAAAGCGAACCGACAAGGAGTTTACACACGAACTGATCTTCCTGAGAAAGATTCTCGAACTACGACTGCAGAAAGTTTTAAGCCCTATAGGCTCAAAACTAAACTGCTCGTAGGGTAAAAGTGGTGAATATGGCCCACCCTAACTGACACGTAAATCGATGATACGCAAAGCGGGTCACATTCACCATTGTATCCTAAATATAATGTCGATGGGCACGTTAAAAAACAAGCTTTGAGACAAAATTTAAAAAAGGATCAAACACAATCGATTTCCTCATGAATGGATCTCCCTAGGAAAAATATGCGCAACACAATTATTGTAGAAAATTCCATGCCCTAGACAGTAAAAAATTGTGTACTGTTTACAACAACTTATCTTTCACGAACGCCCACAATTTTTTATTTGTTAATTTTCCGATCGCACCGTCCGGGTCCAGTTTTACGAACAAAGGTACAAACTCAAATGATTAATGGCACGGGAAATAAAAAGACAGGTTTGTATGTTCAAACCTGAACAAACGAGGTTGTCACTTATCCAACAAAATTATTTTTACACTTCGTATTTCGATTTTACGAAATTATTTTTTACTGTGTGGAGCCCGGATCATATTAATCATTTTGCGCTAATATGTCATAAATGAGTTAAAAACACGTTGCACAAAATGCTACAAGAAACACCCCTCCCCCCACAACTACACCGTCGGAGGAAGCCTCAACGAGTTACCCGCGAATAACAAATTCCATCAACCAATTTCCATATTTAATAAATAAAAATCTATGGACTCGACGTGTTTCAAGCGATTCGGCACCCAAGAAAAAAATTCTTCGACCCATTGCCTCGTATAAAAATTCTTCGTCCCAGCCTAGCGAATCGTGTTTGCTCAAGAAGGGAAGGGGGGGGCGGAGGGGAGCGGGGATGAAAAACATTAAAATCAGCGAGGAAAAAGCGTAACGGTGTAGTGGCACGATGGAAAAAAAAAAAATTATATTTTGCTCCCTTCGTGGATCGTGTATGCTCGAGTATGTGTTCGACGTGCAGCCGTCTAGCGGTTCATCATTCTCAGAGAGACGCTTAACGTACAGCAGCGAATTGCTGGAGCGACAAGGGTCCGAGGGAGTGCGAGAGAGGGAGGGCAAAAGCTGGTGTATCACGTATCTATACAGGATATATATGCACGTATGTATAAGTATAGCAGTAGGCACAGTACGATCGATGAGGAGAAAGTGGCGTGGCGAAGCGTGAGTTCGCGTCCCCTTCGGGACGAGGGGACGTCGGCCAAAGGAGACGATAGAATACGCGAGAGGGTGCACACGAGGCAAGAAGAAAAAATAAAGTAAAGGGAAAAAAAATAATAAAAACGCTCCCTCGAACGAAGAAGAATGCTAAGCCGGACACGTGCGGCCAATGTAGCCGTACGGAATCTCCAAAAGTCTCCGACCTTCTTGTATCAACCGGAAGAGTCATTCATATATCTTTTTCGTCACGTCGCGTGCAGGAGTCACTTTTTTTGTGCTTCGGACGATGAAAAAGTCGCTCATCCCTTGGACAAGTGTCACTCGTGAATCTCAAATACTTTGATGAATTCCTAGAGAGCTGCGGTGCTGCCGTCGCAAATGGATTATGGATTTTTTTTTATGGGAGATCTTTAGCTAGAAATCTTCACACTGCGTGTAAGAATTGGAAAATATTGGGCTTACCGAATGTTTCAATGATAATTATTTAAACAATATCGGCTATTACTCTCTCTATACCAGAATGGCGACGCTATGAATTCGGGAACACTGGTTTATGAGCTGTGGCAAGCCATTCAATTTGACCTTTAGCCCTCAAGCGTTCAGAAATTCATCAAATTTGTGTAAGAATCAATAATTTGCAAATTTAATACCGATCGTGAAATTCCAGTTATCAATTTTCTGATAAAACCCATACGTTGTAGATTAGGTTCATGTGTCCAACTTTTTCTCATGGTCAAACTATCTGAGCCGAAATTCGTTCCGTCTCAATATTCAACAAATCGCAAAGAATGCTATCAGGTAGTGTCAGACACATGTACACATGTAAAAATAGTAATGTTAGGATTAAGTATTAACTTAATCTTAACATTACTATTTTTTCTAAAGTTAAATTAGCGATACTTTAAAATGTTCGTAATACAACTCTGATTTGAGTAGCTAATGTGCAAGTACTACCTTGAATATACTACCTCGTGAAGAAAGCTTTCTTTCGTAAAGTTTCCCTTCTCTTAAGAATGTGTCTTGATCAGTTTTGGCCTCCCTACCGCAAAACTGATGTTTCAAATTAAATTTTAGTGAGTTCACGCAGTTGTACTACTTGTTTTAAAATTATAATATAAAATGCATATACAAGTTTACACATCGTTGTCACTTGTTTTTTAACAATCGTATCTCAGACAGAAAATTTCCTTTCGTAAGCCTCCCCGGTGAAAGTTCCTCGACCTGTTTCGGCCTCGGTACAGCGTCAGCTTTGGCGAAATGGCATAGTAAAACGGGAATAAGCAATGTAAAAAACTTCGTTAAAATCTTCTCGAATTCTCATACAATTTTGAAAAATCGGATTATTTTTCATACCCGGACAGTAAGATCTCGACATGAAAAGATATGTAAAACAGGCTTTTTCTTGAGGAAGGCCGCGTATTAATGCCGATTGGAAATGTAATATTCATTCGACGATTCCGGGCTTAAGAAAAGAAAAAAAATGCTTCAATGAGCTATGCTATCCGCCTCGTTCGGCAAAAATTCAACGAAAAACTCAAGATTATCATTTGCGCGCAATTCCCTTTCCGACCGTTAAATAAGAGCAATACCGACTCTCGCGTTCTTGCCGTTTATCTCTGTGTGTATTTTTTTTGCTTCTCTTCCTATCATGCATCGTCACAGAGGACGAGAAAAACGTCGCGTCAATACTGTGAATCCCCGAGGATCCAAACGCCACTCCACTCTCGTCTCTCCGCGCTGCTCGACGAGTCGTAGAACTTCCGTGTTTATTCGAGAATCTTCGCAAGGGAAATACCGAACGAATGATTAACGTGGCGTGTGCCTCTGCGTCGAGCATACAACGAACCCGATGAATGAATTTTCCAATGTGACTGTGTCTCAAATACCCAACATTGTTGTTAGTTTTTTTTTTAATCATCGCCTCGTCTCTTCCTCGTTTCCATGCAAATCTCGCTCGCTTCATTTCCCTACAGTGCGACTACCCGATTGCCGAACGTTTGCTCCCGATTTTATTGCATTTTTTCTCGATTTTTTTTTTTTCAATTTTTTTTTGTTGTTTATTTCGTTTGCTATAGCTTTATTTTTCGTTTCAAGCCTCAATCAAATGAACTAGAACGGACTGTCAATTCGATTTTTCGGTCGGAGGTGTTTTATCGGACGAGTCTCGCAATCAAGAATTTTTCGGTGCACACTTTGGTCCCGACGCGACACGGGAATTTAAAATCAGATACGACTCTTTTTTTTCCTTAATTTTTTTTTTACCGTGTTCACGAAGAAGGGCAAAAAGGAGAAGAAGAAGCACGAAGAAGGTAAAGAAAAACGAGCAGATCGGAATGCGGAGAGAAGCAACACCGGGAGTTATATCTCGCCTCGGAGCCATTGTCCGTTGTCTACAGTGGGGGAAATAACACACGCAATATATATATATATATATATATATATATATATATATATATATATATATATATATATATATACGATAGTACACACGATGTCACGAAACAATACATCGAGCGAGCCTCGAGCGGCGAGAGGGCAGGCCGAAACGGCACACGGGGCGCGTCGTGTCGTACCGTCTCGTGGAAGGGTTGCGCTGGAAATGCACGCCGCATCCGAGAAAGAGTATAGAGAGAGGACAAAAAAAAAGAAAAAATAATCTCGGCCTGTGCCGGCCGCTTCTGATTTCTTCTTTTGCCACTGTTACTGATGATTCTGCTTGCCTACCTCGTATACGCCCGAGCGCCACTTCATGCTCCTACCTTTATTTAAGGGGACTTATCAACCAACGCAGTCTTAAAGTAATCACGCAACTCGGATTTCTTCCCTCTATCACTGCATTGCGCTTAATTGTTTATTTTTATTATTATTTTGTTTCATCATTTTTTTCCATTATTATTATTATTACTATTATTATTATCATTTGTTAAGATATAACTAGACACGGGGCAAAAAAAAATCAAAAGCCCTCTCTCCCCGGTTAGATCTTTCATCGGGATAAGGCTCTCCACGGCTTTTTTTGGCACCTTTGACAAAATATAGAAAACAAGTTTTTCGATTTAACCATTCAAATATGTATCGAAGGAACGGAATATTCTTAATTTCACCGTCTCTCTAAAGGGCATTTCGATACACGATGTCTGTAACCCGCTCCGCTAGTAGATTCCCTTTGGGACGAGTAACGAAGTTTTCAATACTTCTCAGTTCGAGGAACGTACATTCACTGTACCGCATCTACCGCACCGCCTTACAACTTGCAGTTGGAAAAAAAATATATGTATTTTTTAATGAATTTCACCGAGCAGTTCCGGAGTATTTATGCATATAAGAAAATTCTTTACATCCTGGTGGAGCTTCATGGCAATTTTCAGTGAATTTTCATTGCCCGCCTGCGACAGGTAATCAGGTGAAATTAAAAATATTTCAATTAGCGAGGCACGTCGCTGAGAAATCTGCTCCAATAATGAGGAACTCAAGCTCCCTTGCTGATGATCGGGTTTTCTTTTTTTCAATCTAATTTATTTTTTTTTCTGCATGCACGTGCATCGCAGCTAATTTTCCGATATTAAAGGGCAGGTAATTAAATCTCCCGGCAGACGGGGCACATAACCCAAGAAAAATTCCATCTACGACACTTATTTTTTATTTTTTCTTTCAAACCCTCTCGGTCACACCATCCGTGAAGTTCAGAAGCGGGCACACGCGGTTAAATTGACCCGACCATTCGAAAACTATGTCGGTCAAATCGGTGCAAAAAAAAGTTGTGGCGCACACTTTGAACAATCTATAACATGTGTAAACAGGCACTTACGTAAACGAATGACAATATATTTTTTTTAAATGTGTGTCGAATTCGCGTACGGACCGAAAAAACAGATGCGCGATATTCGCGAACGATCTAAACAGCTTCTGCGGACGAACACAATATTTGTATGTGTTTTTTCGTAATTAATTGATCAATAAAATAAATTGTAATTGAAAATTGCCGGCTCGATGCGACCTACGATGACCAGGAGAGGTTTACATTCACGGTGATGTAGAAATCCAATTTTTATTTACCGCTCAACTTCCAATAAAAATAACTCGACATCTATGAAATATGAATAAAATCATAACCTCGGGCATCGAACAATTTATTATTATTCCCTCGCAAATTCCATAAAAAAGCGGGTCAAATTTTGCGGAAAAAAATGTAATATTCCACACTCAATGCGAATTTGCACAATCATTTTTACACCGTTTCGAGGTGGAAAAGAGTAACTCGTGTAAAAAAAATCTAATAAAGTGTCGAAGAAGAGATAATCCGCTGATGCAGCGTGGTCCAATACGAGAGGTGAAAAATGCGCATCCGCACAGTATTACAGAGAGCAAGATACAGGAGATCGCGGATAAATGGAGAGGTGAGATAAAGAATATATATATATATATATATGGAAATAAAGTGAACGGGGTTTTTTTTTTCTTGAAGCTGGAACGCGAGATGCGCTTCCATCGGCAGTGGGAACCGAGTCTGCGTTTGCGTGTGTGAGACGGAAAGGCTGAATGGAAGTAGAGAAGGAGCGAGTATAGCGTTCGTTCTTCTTGCCAAAAACCCCGGCGTGCACGTATTCGCAATTCGACGAATCGATAATTCACTGGGTCATGACGGGATACCAAGAGAGAGATAGAGAGAGAGAGAGAGTTTAAAAAAAATAGGGGGAAAACCAAGTATGCCAAAATTCCCGGGCAACGCTTGTGCGAAGCGTCGCGGGGTACTCCTAATAATCAATGGTTTTATAAACGACGTGGGAGTGTTGCAGTGCATGGAGATATCCGGCCGGAGCGCGAAAGCTCTAAGCCGGAAACACGGTCACTTTGTGTCTATTCAAAATAGGGGAAAAAGTCCTAGTCTTTGAGTCACTGGCGAAATTGACGACTAATTTATTGTTGAAATTAAAAAAAATAAAATTTCGAATATCACATGCTTTTGATGGGAAATATTTTTCATCGACCGAATTCTACTCTGTGAGCAACGATTATGTTGCAGCATGATTTTGTGCGATGGTTGCCAAGCAGTAAAGCATCCAGTGGAATTTTTAGTCAACCAGAATTTCCTAATGTATCTTTGTTTTATCTGCGTGTGGAAATCGCAAAAACTGTTTTTTTTTAACGACACTTTCGACATAATTTCATTGTCGAGAAAAATATGTATATTTTTTTCAAATCATGCTCGGCAGTTGGGTCCAAGATAATTTCACGAAACTACGAGACCATTGCCTTGGAATACGAAAATCGAAAATCCTTTTTCCAAAGAACAAACAGCCTCGAAATCAGGTCCCTTTCTGCATTTGGTGATTTCGGAACTGACGTCGTATTTGCGACGAAATCAAGCTCGAACTCGTGTTTGAACTCGGGATCGAGGCCGCGACGGAAACTTCAAGCCCCGGGCTTGTTGTTCCGTTTCATTCCCTTGTTCATAGGTGAGACCGGAGGCAAAACGAAACTCGAGGGTAAAATGGACTGTTTAAAAAAATATTTAGCTGGGCATAAATGTTTTATCACAAATGACCATAACTTTGTCGATCCGTCAAATGACCAAAAAAAGCCGTCACTCGACGGTTTATTGACGTCAATTTCTTTTCACCCAATTTTTTAATGACGATCGTCTCTGCGGACGACTCTGCGGTCCTTTTTGGTCACCAATCGGCCATCGTTTTTGTTTCATTTGACGACCTCGAATCACAAGACACGATTTCATTTTGCCCCGCTGTACCCCGCACCGAAAACCGGTCGATTGCCGGTACTCGGTCAACGACCGGTACATCCCCTCTGCCCCTTTCCATTCCCCTCATTACGATGAGTATATCCGAGTTTTGCAACCACCCTCGACTTCCCGACAGTTCGACCTTTCTCCTTATCTCTCAAGCCCTCAAACAATTAACTGCGGAATCTCCGGAGTTATCGACCAATTAAGCATCACCGGACTCCACTCTACCGTGCATATCTTCAATGTCCATCGTACTAGTTTCAACGAGTAATTACACTATATTCGATAAATAAGAGTAAAAAAAAATTGAGCAGCGAAACTCCCGAGAAGATTCCTTTCCTCTTTCGTTAGGTTTTACCAATCGGCAGCCATCACCCGATAACCGTGTCTCGCTACAACATGTACCCATAGCGGTCTATCGCTTTTGCCCGATGCTTCTTCGGGCGATATATATTCCACCGTTGGCTTGTTCCTCCGAGTTTTCCGACCTGCCCTTTCGGCCCCCCGTCGATACCGTTCCAAATTAATCAAGGTAATGAACGACTTTCCATGATATACAGCCCCGCGAAACTGTAACTACACTGTGCAACCTACTTCCTATATATTAACTTGGCATAGGGTAATATAACATCGAACCACGATTCTGTGAGATGTAGCTGGCTCTTTCTCTATGTACGCGCAGCGAGTACCTCCGAATGTCAGACTAGAGAAATTGGAGGGATTGGGGAAGGTTTACGTGTATAGCTCTATCCTATATAGCTGCAACCGACAGTCTCCAAAGCAACCAACCTGAACCATCAATACAGCGTTCGGTATGGAATCCTGATATGTACAACATGGTGGGTCTTCACCATGTAGGTACACGTAAAATGACAGACATACCCGACAGTTCGGTATTTACCTGTTGTTACTGAGGTGTGGTACCTTCGTAACTATGTACGTACACTGCCCGTCATTAGCGCTTGGTTTCCCTGCATATCAGTATCGAAGATATCAATATCGAAGATGTCTTGATAATTGAATATCAAGCAGGCCATGCAGCAACTCATCCAGTCTTGCTAATAGATGTGTTGCTTGATATCTTCGACCCCTTTAAGACATAGAGCAAGATATCCAGCAAAATAGAAAAATCAGAAAAAAACACTCATCAATGACTGGCAATGCACACTGCCGGTCATTGATACACGGTTTTTCTAGATACCTTGCTTCATTTCTTAACGGGATCAAAGATATCAAACAAGACATCCGGAAAGACATCCAATCTTGCTGGACGGCCTGCTTGATATCTTCGATCCGTTTAAGATATCCAGCACGATAGAAAAACCAGAAGAGCTAGGCATCAATGGCGGGCAGTGTATACATACAGAGAGGATAAACTTGTCGGGAATAATTTTCGGGAGAGATCAGAGAGATATCCCACGGGGAGTCGAAAACGGAATTCGAGAGAATGGAATTTGACGGGATATTTCGCCGAAGCAAACATGCCCGGATCGGAAGGTAATTGAGATGTGTCATAATCGATAGACGTTAATATTTGAGGTCTCCGATGTGGGGTTCCGATTTGCGGGCGAAATGGAAATTGTACATATGCCGAAATGAGAAAGTAAAAATCATTGGATCCGCCTATTGACACAAATTCGGATAAAAAAATCTAAAACTTCGTTCGCTTAATAGCATTGATATCAGTGAGATTTTTTTAAGTGTTAAACCTTGCTTTTGATAAGTTTTAAAAATAGCCCACGAACTTCATTCATTTTCATGGGCCACCCGTAGTCCGGTAATACAGACCGCTCTTTTATCTCGTTACGATAGTGATGTTGATTTAAATTCCATAAAAACTTGAAGTTGTGAATAAACTTTAATTAAATTATCAGTGTCCGAAGATGTCCCGAAACCGTCCCGAATTCGCCTTGCATTTGTAGGCGGTGGTCCATTATTAATCAACCTTTATGGTCCATATTACCAAGCAGGTGAAATAAAGCGAGGACATCACCCGACAACTGTGTAAAAAAAAAATCGTAAGAATATTTCATTTTCAGGTCTTTCGTGTACCTATTCCTTCCAGCCAAGTGGGTTTTGTCTGTGGTGGGAGTAGGAGACACCGAGCAAAACTTTTTAGTGGCCCGTATTCACCGCTTTTACCCTATAAGTAGTGGTAGAAAGAAAATTACATCGTTATTAAGGATATGTGAGGCAGTCGCTAATTAACATTTTTAATGCTTTTTTCTAGCAAGGGTGCTTAAATCCTTTGGGGTAGAAGAGAAATAGGACTCCAATGTAAGACCTACAGACAGGCAGTGAAATCCTATTTCCGTAGCACGCCAGAGTTTCAGGGCTCTTGTAAGAAAAAAAAGCATTACATTTTTTGTGAGGAACTGAGCTAGGGTTGGGTGCGAGGAGTTCTTGACACATGGCTTTAACGATGGGAAACAGACTCCGCCGGTAACGAAATCGGCGATCCAATTTTCTCGGAGATGGTTGATTATACGGACAAACACGGAGAACAGCAAACTTTGCAAGACAGTTTCGCAGTTTGAGCGTTATCTGCTTTTTATCGAAGCAGCAACTGTCCCGAAGAAAATCAGGAAGGGAGTTTGAAGCTGTCTCGAGTTTGTGGCAGCTGACTATGTTGCATTACTTTAAGGCGGTGTGACACCCCTTCGTACCCATTCAACCCGGGGGCGGTCGGTAACAAAAACTAATTAATTTATCCCACATGTGCCAACCATTTCCCGTCGAAGGTAAATTTTTATATGAGGCGGATATCAACAAGTACACGTTACAATTTACTTTTGAGCGGAGATTTAAAAAATCCATTACACTTTTCGTTACGGACCGTGGTATTTCACATGCTCGGGGGAAAGTATATAAAGGGAATATTAATATGGGAGATTAAATACGAAAAAAAAACTAACAGGTAGGTCCTAAATGTACCGAAATGTGTCCGGGTGCATTATTCGCCAATAGCCGCGAATATTGAATCACAAGTGTCCACAACAGGTGAATTTACTTTCCTATAAACATCACATATTTCACGCTTCCTGTGACGCGCCCTCGACGTCCAACGAAAATATAAAATTTCCAATAATAAAAAAATAAAATGCAGACAAGTGAACAACTTCATTACAATTATATCAGTAAAAAAATAACAATTTTTCACACTGAAAAGTATATTCCAAAACCAATATTTATCATTTTTTTTTATGACCTGTCGTGTTTTTGTCCCCGGACGAAGTGTGCTGTCGATACCGCAACGACGTATCTTAAAACTATCGAAAAATCTTTAAGAGAAAAGAAAACCGCAAAAATAAAAACCGATACGGTATCGACGGAGAGATTGACAGATGCGTGATAAATAGTGTCCGGACACGTGTATCCCGTTGACGGAGGCCTCGGAGGAAGCCTCGGAAGAGGAACTCGCGGAAACAGTCTAAAGAGAGAAATAAAGAGGGATGAGTGCCGAGGGATTTCCGAGTGGCCTCGAGGAGTCCCCAGCTCTAAAAATGAAATTCTCATTCTATTTGGTGACGGCGGTTTTCGCCCGTGGCGCCTCCGTCCTCGCAATTCTCGCATAACTGAATCGTTTAATACAAACCTCGCAGCTATCTCGCTCTTTCTGGTTTCAAGTATCTCGTCCGCCGTACAGAGGCCGAAGAGGAGAGCCCCGGCGAAAGAGGGAGGAAAAACGAAAACTACGAGAAAGAGTCGAGTAATTATTTTGTGGGGAGGATCGAGCAAAATTCCCGAGACCGCACTGAACCACCAATGCCAGTTAACTTGTCCTTACGGCCTATGCACACGTGTATGTGTGTGTATTTCGGACGAGCGACATAGGGAAATAGACCAAAAGCGAACCGTTGGGGATGAAGAAAGAGAGCAGGTTGGTGGAGAGGGGAAGGGAGGGAGCGGCAAAAGACTGTAGGGGAGAGAGAGCGATTTAAAAGCGGCATCCACGTGGCGCCGGCGAGGGAAATGTCTGTACCTTTTCGTCGCGTAATCTTTTGGCAAACCTTGCCACGTTTTAGTTGGCATCGAGGAACATACACGACGGGACTCGGATGTATTCCGAGATCGACGAGGGGGTTTCAGGAAACGGATGCTTCGAACTACAAATTGAGAGGGCAGATATAAATTGTTTTTTTTTTTTCGATGCACAATGCGGATCTTGTGTGTAAGCGGCCCTCTGTGCGCTAGAAATGTCGAAAAGATATTCTGAAAAGTACCGGACGATGGGGAATCACCCCCCCCCCCCCCACCCACTCTATTTCTTACTCGGCCCGGATACGTGACAAATCAAGTTGATCCATTTATATAGAAAGATTTTCCTGGAGTATCGTACGTCACGAAGTGTATCGCCTCAAATACACTGCATAACGATGGAGAAATACATATTGACGTTTCCGGACTATCAGGAACTGGGGTATTCAACGATGCGAAAATTCTACTCGATGATTGATCATACACATCTGCCGCGGTTAATTAACTTGGGCTATTTAACCAGTTATTTTCAGGCTCACATCACTAGCTGGCTCTAAACATTGGACCTCTACATGTATCGGCAATCGCACGATGATGCCAGGAGCTCCGTCGCGTCGCAATATTTTTCCGCCAGCAAGACAACTTCATTACAATTGTCAGTAAAAAAAAAAATAACCATTGTTCACACTGAAAAGTATATTCCGAAACCAATATTATTCATAATTTTTTTTTTTTATGACCTGTCGTGTTTTTGTGCCCGGACGAAGTATACTAAGAAAACTAAGAAATCGCCTATTTTGGTCCGTAAAACAGGAAGGTCCAGTATCCCCTTAAAGGTGGAAGTATTGTTCGCCGAAGTCACAACCACTCAACTACAAAACTATTATTTGATCGCGGATAATTTTCTACATACACGGATATGAATATCTCTGCGCGTCGCCAAGAACTGATTAATACTGCGCGAAATACCGAGGTATAAACGCTGCAACATATAGACGCTCAATACAAGCCTGATCATACAAGCGCTTGACGATGAAAGGACATGGCAATTTTGCGTCACGGTTCGGATAATAGAAATTCGAATAAAGCAAATCGTACTTTGGGTAACAGAGGGCTTGACTTACAGAGGTTCGGATAATCGAGGTTCTACTATAATTTTATTCTTTGTTATAAATATTCTTTACATTTTTTTCCCCTCAAGAGCTACAAAGTGAGACTGATAAAATGTCCGATTCTCCGTCGAAATGTGTCGTAAGCATTTATATGAGGGACAACGAATGGGAATTGGGGAGGGATTTTATAGATAGGTTTCGACGACCCTTTCACCCTAAGGAATCTACAGGCAGTCGATATTATAAATGTTTTTGTGATTGTTACAAATCGTCGATCGTCCTCGGCGAGTGGTTTCCCATAAAGGAGCTTATTTTATTCATGAATATATATCAAGTTTTGAGATTTCCGTGTCGGATTACCGAAAATCTTTCAAATAGCGGAAAATTGGATTTGGGAAAAAAATGTCCTGATCGACGCGCGTCTGGCAAGCACGTATTGAAAGTCAGTACACTGACTTAGTGATTTTTTAAAAATTACAATTCATTACAAATACAAATTAAATTTACTTTACATTTTCTCTTTTTTACGATACCTGCACGCTTTGACTCGGGCAAATGTAATTTGAAAACTTTATTTCAGCTAGTTTTCTCATCGTCAATTTTTTTTTTTTTTTCGATCAATATTCTTTACATGTCCTGTTTTTTTCTTCCTTTTTTGTTTACCAAGATCAACGAAGCGAAACTGATCAAGTACCGTGCGGTATTAATACATTGTCTAAAACTGTCCACGTTTTCATGCACGCCGAGTCGTAGAGCTCAACTGCTTGTGAGCATCTCTCGCGGTTTCTGCCGTCAGCTAGTAGTTGCCCGAAGGCAAAGCAAGTACTCTCTTCCCGGTTGGTATACTGTATACTCGTGGAGACACACAGCGAGACGGAGTGGCCCGGTAGGATACAATGGCAAGAGTTGCCACTGTCATAGTTGCATGCACAGCCGGCCACCTTCGCTAGCGCAAATAGTTTGAAACATTGTTAATCCGCGGACTGATATAAAGCCGGAGAATCGCGGTGGGAGGTAGTCGAGACTGTAACAATGACAAGTGCCCGAGGCGAAGTATCGTCGTGAACTCTCATGCTGCAGATATAACACACAGTGTCAAATATAGTGTGTATGTAGACACGTGTGTATAAATATGCATATATTTTTACAATGTGTTAGCGAGAGGTGGTGAATATGGATCATCAAATTTTTACCTGCATCTACACCCCCACGTAAAAGTAAAGTACAATAAAAATCGTACTTTACTGGCATATTTTTCTCGATAAAATGCTCCTCTTAAGAGGAGTCTAAACCCAGATGGTGGTTGCTTGGGCGTGAGAAAGACAGTGCCCTGGGGATTCTGTGAGAGCGAGAGGGAGGTTTGCACTCCTCTTGAGGCACTAGCATAAGGATATGATCCAAAAACAGGTCGATTTTCATATTTTCTATTACCCGACAAGGTCTGGTTTTTACACACAGTTAGTACTAAGTGTAATGCAGTTTGAGTTTTTTATTGAAAATATCTATTAATAACGGACTTATTAAGATTCAACAATTAACAACGGACATCGTATCATATCATATCATATCATATCAGACAGTATAGATTTCTTAGCTTTCTTCAAAGTTATTGGCACTGCCATTAAAATAAGTAACATAGAGAATCCAAAGTCTATTTTTTCGCACACTTTTTTTATAGGCAAACACAGATTTCTCGAAGCGGGGAGCCAGTCCATTTTATCCCCGACTAGACCATATCCACCCCTCGTGCCCGTACAGTAAAGACCGCGAAAGCATCGCGCCCACAGCCGTATTGGTACTTCGATCCCTGCACGGTTAGAGAAGCTGTAAACCCGTATATCGGCATCTGAAAATCCAAAGGGCGTAACTCCCATGTTGAAATACACGGGTTACGCCTTTTTGATTTTTAACCGTCGATATTTATAAAGCAGACATAAAAGTAGTATAGCACGGCTGAACGAGGATATCTGCGCAATGGGTCGAAGCGTGAAAACCAACAGATACACCCGTCGCCCCTCACGAGCAGTGAGGCGCTTCGTCATCGAAAAGTTTGAAATAATTTACGAGTGCAGGAAGGATGCGAATGGTTTTGATCATAGCGGAGGTTGGAGGTACATATATATATATATCCGGTGGCACAGGTCGAACGTGGCTCGTCGAGCGGAAAACAATTTCGAGTACCTACAACCGTCCAGCGGTCAGTAGAGGCCGTTTGGCACAGTTTTATGGAGAGAGAAAAATCGTCGTCGTCGTCGTAGTCGCAGTCCCCTATGTTATCTCCGCGATCGTTCATACATATACATGCATACCATACATATACATTCGACGCATATCCACTACGGAGATAGGATAGCCACCAATCTCATGGAGAAAAAAATCTTTCAGTTTCCTAACACAATTTTCAAGATTATAGGGAAAAGATACAATAAGAATTGGCAACTGAAATATCTTTACTACTTTACTATTAAACTAAATTAAATTTTTTTTGTTGTTGTTATATTAAAGACCCCGTCGCCGAAGTCGTCGTCGTAGTCGTGGTCATAATACATATATATGTACGAACATTCGACTCATGTGGACTGCTAAGACAGGGCGGCGACTAAATCTCGTGGAGAAAAAAAAAGTGATCTTATACATTTTCCTGACACGATGTTCAAAGATGTGTGGAAAAAATAAAATCAAAATTGGGAGGTGAACTATCTTTACTAGTTTATTGTCTGTTTTAGATTTTTTGTTTATTATTATATCAAGGAGCACAAGTTCTATATAGGTGGATAAGTATTTCAACCACATGGGGCATCGGTTTACAGCAGCGTTTCTTGTAGTCAATAAAGGAAAAACAATCGAATGTGCGCATGCGCACAGTATTTGCGATACGCTTACGCGTAACATAAATACTCGAAACATGTCGTAAATACTCATTACGACACGCTTCATTACGAAACTGGCACTTTTCATGCATGAGTTACAAAAATGAATTCAAAATATTTTGAGGTCATGTAGATCTTTAGCCCCACCTTAAGCAGCTAAGAAATACCGCAGTCGGTAACGAAGACTGTAATTTTTTTTAATGGTGCGAATTTTTGCGTGTAAAAAAATAGTATTCCCGAAAACGAAGAAAAAAAAATTAACACCATTGAAAAAAGTTCATTGGAAAATTGCAGCTATCTTTCCCGCACTCACAGCCGTGTCACTTGACCTTAACGACACATTGTTGTTTGCGATACAACGCTGCGCACTGGGAGCGGGGAAAAACCCTGCCATTGGCGTTCCATCGTCTTTCTCTGTCACTCATTCCCGTCTGTGCAGTGAAAGTCTATCTATCGTTCCTTTTGCTCCGTCGCGTTCAATAATGCGCGAGGGAGGGACTCCCCGCGCAAAGTGTGCGTAAACGATCCGCCACGAGTTACTCTCGCGCATAGGGTCTCGGGGCAATAGGGGTCAACTTGCAGATTGGAAAAAAAAAATTCCGGCCGATCTCGTTTTCGGGTTATGAAATATTCAATTTTTTTAAATTTTCACACGTACACACTCTCCAAACACCATTTTTGGACGTATGGAGGCTCGCAACCACTTTGGCCTGAAGGTAGTAGTTACGCGTTAGCTAGTCAAGTGAGAGTTGTATTACGAACATTTGTATCACCATTTAAGTATTGAAAAAAATAGTAATATGATAAAGTACTATTTTACATGTATATGACACTACCTGATAGCATTCTTTGGCAACTGTTAAACATTAAGATAGTTTGACTTTTGGCTCATAGTTTGACGGTGAGAAAAATTTGATGTGTACATAACCTACAAGATATATATTTACACAGAAAGTGTGTCACTATAATTTCATGATCGATAATAAGTTCTCGAATTATTGATTTTTACACAAGTTTGACGTATCTCTATATGCATGAGGGCTAAAGGTCTAACTTAATAGCTTGCCACAGCTAATAAACAGTATTCCCGATTTCATAGTGTCGCCATATTGGTATAGAGCGAGTAATAATGGATGTGAAAACAACATCAATTTTTTTGTGGACTACACACTGAGAAAAATCCTCGGACATTATAATCTCCGAGGATTTTTATCTCGGAAAAAAATTCTCGGAGATTTTAATCCCCGAGAATTTGTCTCTCCGTAAACAAAATTGAATTATTTTCGACTAATAAATGGGTTAATCTCAAGAAAAATCTTACGAAAAATTTTTTTCCCATAAAAAGCTTCCTTCTTCGAATTTATGACAAACCTCCATTGATCTTCACCTCAATAACAACTCGCTATAAGTTTTCCATCAAAGAACAAAAAAACGTGGTCGATTTTTCCCCCCACGCCACCTTTAATCAACTAAACCTTGCAGGCGAAAAAAAACATTCGACGAAAAAGTCCCATATATAAATTTTCCACGTGGTATTGTCGGTGAGAGAATAATCCCCGATTAACTCCATACCCCCTCCCCTCCCCTCCTTGGCCGGCGCGCAGTATCCCCGCGAATATAATAATGGACATACGGTATCCATAATAGGTGGCAGTAACACGGTGATGGGGAAACTGCGGGATGGATATAGATATCAGAGGGAAGAGACGCCGAGAGATATTAGGCTCGTAGGAAATCGAGATATATGTACGAAGTATACATAATACATAGTATAATAGCAACGAGAGCTTCGGTGAAGCTGTGAGAGAGCCTGCGAGAGATATTATTGCGATTCTACATACACGCATCTATATATATATATATATTGAAACGTTATCACAGTGTAGAGAAATCACCATAGCCTGGGCGCGTATTATATGTATACGTACAGAGATGGAGAATTATAGATATATATAGATATATATGTATGTATGTATATATATATGTATAAAGTGATGAGACGCAAGATGTGGGTCACCGTCGTCGAATAATTATCATTCAGCATCCCCACACACACACTCGCACAGGCGCGAGCTGGCGCGCGCACCGACACATATATTATACATTATAATATATGAGAGGCGCGTACGATATATCATGTGTGTATATATATATGTGTATACAATAATATGTGTGCGCGGCGCGCGCCTATAAAACACACCGTGAAAGGTATAAAAAAATATATATATATAAAAAATATGTAAAAAAAAAAAATTCGTCGGCGCGTCGAAATAAAAAAGCGACAATGAAGAAAACGGCAAATTTCAACACGCAAGAGGGCATGACTTTACGCCCCCTTTTTTTCTTCTTGTTTTTTTTCCACGCTTTTACATCAGTTTCAGTATTTAATCGATATTGTTTTAGCTCTCGTTATTTTTATTAATAATAATAATATAATATGATGGGCAATATAGAGTATATATATGTCAGCGTTTGTATACATACGCGTGTATACGGCTCTACGCGTGTATATATATATATATATATATTTTATAGTATTATAATTTATGAAAAAAAAATTTGATGTGTGGATGTAAGTGTTTTTTTTTATTTATCATTATACGTGTTGGTGAAATCGCAGCTGATTTTGCGATAGGTCAGTTCGCGAGATGGATGGACGGTTCGAATAAAATTTGGAAAAATTCGGAGATGAGCATTTTTTCATTTTTTATTTATTTTTTCTCCAAACTGATCTATCGGTTTAATGAGATGCGAGGTGGAGATGCCTGTGTGTGAGTCTGCAGTCGTATGGATGTGAGAGGGAACCTGTTATTTTTTTTTTTTTTTTGCGAAGAGTTCTAAATGCTGGATAACGCGGCCTTGGATATCTACAGGTAGACATGACGCAGATATGCCCGATAAACGGGAAGCGAGAGTAGATATATAGAGAGGGAGAGAGAGTAGTCGCGGATACAGCGCTCCCGCTGGTCAGACGGTAATTCTATTTTGCCCCCGTGACGGCAGTAGTCGCGGCGTTAATTAGTCAGACACTATGCCGCTGTTGGTTACCGGGCTAAGGCGATCCAGTGATATAACCCAATGACGGCCACCGGCTGGCAACACTGATGTAACACGGTTTCGCTCTACAATTTATGAATATCTATCGTTAATAAAACTTTCCGCGATATTCGAGCCTCGTACCGTGGCAAATTAAATAACAAATGAATATATTTTCTTGCACGCGAATATCCCGGATAAAAATAAAAAATTTCATTTGTTCGGTAATTGTTTTGATTTGTGCATCGTTTATTCAAAATTTTAGAGTACACGAAGAGTCTCGAAAAAAGAAATGTTGAACTTCATGGAAATAATTTTTTTGCTTTACCGGCAAACAATGACCGATTAAAACGAGCAAATAGTCCCTTCAGGTGATAGCGCGAGTGAAAACTTGATTGTTCGATTAGTCAATAAAAATTCGTAATTGTGTTCGGTATGCAAATCGCGGTACGATTCCAATATCCGGAATATGATTTCGACGCAATACGGCGATTTAATGTGTCTTTAATTAGGTTAAACAATAAACCGGGAATAATCATTGTAGGTTTATGCTAAATCGATAATAACAATATTAACGGTGGAAATTTATGCCTCGTAGCCATACAACGGCTGTGTATTCGAACTGGAGTATTTAAAGCTTCGACGAACGATCCAAAAATACCTCTGTTGTTTAATGCTAAGTAACTCGATAATAAAAATAGAATGATCATAATAATAAGACTAATATAATAATAATAACAATTATTTGATAGACTTTTAGTAGTATATCCCTACTGCCTCTTCAAAGTACTGTATCGTTTGAACAGCTATATAATTAATTCTCAGAATTGTACGCCATTCTCACAGGACTAATACTTAGAGAGATTCTTGTTCTTCTCTTTTTAAAAATTTTTTCTAACCACTTGAGCGATGCAAAGTTTTTTGGACTTTCAAAAGTTACATCTTTTTATGTGGTCCATGTATGGAAAACTGCTTCAAAGGGTTAACACTATTATTGTATGGTGCACGGTAAAGTAATAACGAACAGTCACGATCCGAAAGATTTAAAACTTGACATTTTTTTACACATCCGCGAATATTTCGATTGCTGAATTCCGCAAAGGTATACAAGCCGGTGCAAGCCAAGCATGTATGCATTTCCGGTGTTAGCATCTCGATATGTAAGTGAATAGTGTTTTTTTCTTGCGTTTGACAATATAGGACTTTTCGTAATGCAACTCAAAACCCCAAAAAATAAAGTTGAAACACCGAAAACGAAACATAGGGCTTCAAAGAGTTAAATCACATCTTTTGTAACTCTTGAGTTATTATAACTCTTTAAAGCGCGATGTTTCATATGAAATCCTTTCGTATTGGCAAACAAGGAATGGTCCCGTGAAACAAAAAATTCAATTAAAAAAAATGTCTCAAACCACCACATTAATCGTGTGAGGATGTTATAAAAATTTGATAATAATTCATTTGTTCATAAAAAAAAATTACTGCACTTTAAAGATGTTAATATGCATCGCGCCGCTAAAAACAGATAGACGTACTTTCAGTGTTTAAGCATATAAAATAGGCCTTTCTCGTTTTAGTCAAGCGATACATTACTGTTCCCCTAACACTATTAACAATAAGATAAATTGTTAAAAACAACAAAACAAAGAAGCAAAAAATTCCCACAAAATATAACCTCGATACCCCGAATAAAAATAAAATCTATCCGTAGATCTAAAAAAATGTTATCAAATTCCGTCTGCATCGGAAAAGAAAAACAGTGAGCCACCTATCGAGTTACTGTGTCGCGCCTACTTCGACGATACATTGTCCCGCGAATGTCTATCCATCCGAGAGTGCACTAGCCGGAAAACCGTTAGAATCGTGTTACATTATTCCGCAAGCGCGTGTATCCAGCATTTTGAATCTCATTGAAATATCACGACGGTAATCGGATCGGCGAGAAAATTGATTCCTCCCCCCCCCCCCCCCGCCACCGTGTTCAGGATCCCCCTTCCGAGTAATCATCGCGATAATCTATAACGCGACGACCGCTCTATCGTCCCGAAAAAATGTAATCGGAAAAAAAAAGTCTACAAATATAATCGGTTATATTGCTCGCAACTTTAATGATCATCGATCCACGCGAGAGCCGACGTTACAGAAACGCGTGAAACGTCTTCCAACGATAAAAATCAAACCCAAAAATTTGATTAGTAAAAAAAGAAAACCACAAATATACTCGGTAAAAACTCTCACAACTTTAATAATCGAAACGGATCCGCGCGCGAGCTGATGTTACAGAAACGTGTGAATCCGAACCGTTTAAAAAATGAACTTGGAATACCGAATCACGAATCTAGAAAAATCGCAGTACGCCAGCTCGAACGATAGAGATCCATATTCACAAACATAATGGGTGTGTATCAGTGTTCGGGCGTTTGTGAGTCGGGTGATTGGCGCCTGGTCTATATAATGATAATATTTTTTTTCATCCTTAAATTTGTTTGTCTATAACATATATTTATTGTTTCATTTTGTTGTTACTTGTCGTTAAATAATATATACTGGAGAATGACTCACCCGATGCGGCAAGGGCGATTGCCGCCACGAGGGTCCAGCAGCGTTTCATTTTCTCTGGCGGACCGGCTGACGTTTATCGGGTAGACAGGGAGCGTGGTATACAGAGAGACAGTGCGACAGGGAGAGAGAGAGAGAGAAAGAGAGAGAGGAGGGAGCGGGGCAACGGTGTAGGACGGACAGGGTGTATGGGGGCCGTGGGAGGCGTGAGAGGGTGGGGGGGGCCACGGAGACCCCGTGCGCTGGTTGGCCTCGTCGTCACGTGGTCGGCTCCTGCACACCCGCAGCCAGTTCCTAGAACGTACGCTGATGGATGACGACGACAAAGTAGCGGTATAATAATTCGCTGAGCGATGCTTGACGAGCGAGCACGACGAACGAGCTTATCGTCATTATGGTGCTGCGGCTGGCCGTCTGTGCCGGTAGAACTGTAGGGTCCGAGCTGGTGTTGCCTCCTCGGGCGCTGTAACCTGTGACGGCGTCGTCACCGCTGCACGTGATCCCCGACGACGTTCAAAACAACTGGGACGACCTTCGGCGAGCGTGCCCTCGGCGGTTCGCAGAAGACTCGTAAATAACGACCGGGCGAACGGCAAGTTGGAAGAGCCGAGCGTGTTCAGCGCCTCGAAGCTCTCTGCCCCATTTAACGTGACGAATGAACTAACGGGCCGGCGGACGGCTCGGGAAAACAATCGACGAATATCCCCTACCGATAATATATCTCGTCTACCGTAACGCGACCGGTTACTCGGTCCTCCTGCTGCGTCTTCTCGCCGCATCATGTGGCATCGACATCATACCACGGGCAACTGGCAGCAGCGGCCGTACCGCCCTTGTGCTCATCAACCTTACCGTCCGAGTCGTCCGGTCCCTCTGGCGCACTTTTTATTAATTAATCTCTGCCCTCCTCTCTCTCTCTCTCTCTTTCTCTTTCTCTCTCACTCTCTCTCACTCTCTCTCGCGAGCGAGATCCTTACTGTCTTTCTTTTATTTTCTCAAACTTAAATTTCCCTCCTTTCTATTCTCTTTTGTTTGTTTTCGATGTCGACCCCGTTCTTTCCTTCTCAGACCGTGGCGGCCGTCAGCCTGACGGACGATTACGATTCGATCACTGAGTTTCACACCGTTTAACGCCGACAGCGGTACTCAGGGGCTGCGTTCGTCCGAGCGGAAGTACCCAACGCGGGTTACGACGAGTGCCCGATCAGTAGCCTCGGAAAGAGCGTAACAGTCGATGCCAACGATGTTTCAGCTGGTGGCATCTCTTCTCTGTCGTCGTCCCCCTCCCCCCAAACCCCCCTCCACTCACTCACTCTCCGTTACTTTCCTCTCCTCGCGGACTCGATCCTATGATTTTCCTTGCCGTTTCCGATCGACCGCTGTCACGGGCGCTCTCTCACGATTCACTGTAAAAATCTCTTTTCTCTGGCTAGTCCGTCCTGAAGCTTGTCCCTTTGGAATACATACAATGTATACGTATATCGGTGTAAACGTATGTATATTCGTTCCTTATCGTTTGTGTAGTTACTCCTCCAGCGCGCGGACTCCCCTGGACGATCGTCTTCTATTTACTTTTCGTGCTGATTCAGCATCTCGCCTCTTTTATTTAACGTCCTTCATCGCCGCTCCCGATTCTACCGTTGCCAGTCGCTTCGCTTAAAACTTCTTTTTTTTTTTAATTCTGTGTTTTCCTCTTCTCCCTGACAGTGAAAAATGGCGTTTTCCCACTTTTCCTCTCGTCTAACAATGCCCCTTGGTTCTTGCCGAGAACCACCTTCGCCGGCGATCAACGCTGGACTGATATTCATTTAGCCGCAGAGCGCAGCAGTTCGCGCTTGGCGAGTCTCCCCACTCCTCGGCTCGATGCTCCGCTGCCGCCGTCGCCGCCGCTGCCGCTGCTGCTGCTACTGGAGACTGCTACCGCTGCCGTAGATGCCGCCGCCGGACCTCGGCCCGCATAGAGACTCGTCCTCGACGCTCGAGAACGAGGGTAGCCGTCGATGGAGACGACCACGACGAGGACGACGGCGACTGGGACTACGGCGACCGGGAGGTTGAATTTTCGAGGGCGCGACAGCGAGCGGGAGAATTACATGGACGGGCGAGAGAGACGCCATGGCACATACCATGCGGTACACCCCTCCAGGGCTCTCTATAGTGCGTGCCAGCATCTACCAGCTCGAGAAGAGGGAATCGTTACCATGGCGAGATCAATATGATAGGACCGCGCATGCCTCGGTGTCCTTATGCTCGCACCGAAAATGCCTTCCGTCACCGTCCCGCTCGCTCACTCGACGGCGCAACTGTACCCCCTCCCTCTCCCCTCTACCGACCTACCGCCCCTCCAGCGCCGGCGTGCGACGAAAGAGTGCCCCCCCTCCCCCCCCGGCCGCGCCGCACTGCCAGCACCAGTGGTAGCAGCCAGTACAGCCTACATCGCTGCTCCACTGACTCGCTCACCCTCCGGCCGGACGGTGCGATGGATCGACGGGGACATAGCCGACGGGTGTGTGGGTACGCTGAGGGCTAAATCACTGCTGTATCGGCTATTATGGCTGCAAGCGGGAGATGCTGCGAGGGAGTTATACTTACGGGTTGCTTTCCTCTTGCAAATCGGAGATTAAGGCGAGAGAAAATTTTCTTCTTGTTTATGGAGGCGGTTCACGGGGGGTTTAATCGTCGCGCCGGGGCACGGACCGTGGCGAGAGAATGCGATTTTATTCTTCTTTCTTGCCTTTTCTTTTTCCTTTATTCGCCGAATGATTTCGGATTTTTGGGTTGATGCTTTATTGAAATTTATGACATCGAGGGAGCTCTTATCAGACGGGAAATTTAGTTGAAATATGTCGGGAAAGTTTGATTTATTCAGAGGGTTTGTAGTCCATTATTTATTTATGTTTATCGAGCGAGGACAAGGGGGGAAGACCTTGATACGCGTCGGCAAGTTAGCATACTTTTTTAACACTTTGCTATTCAATTTTTTCGAAATTCTTGCACGAGTGGTATGACCGTACGTGGTCATCGGCAAGAAGAGGACTGCCTTTGGTGATTGCAATTTTTTTTTTGGTACAGATTTTCTGACAACGTTCGAAATGAGGAATAAATTCTTTTTTTCTTTTTTTTTTCCGCGGAAACAATTCTGTGCCTCGCGCGGCGTCAAATTCACTTAGTATTGTGTAGAAAACTTAGTTAAAAGTTTATTATTGAATACGCTCATATGCATAACTCCATACCCACAAAATGAGCCCTTTTCACCCGAGCGACCGCATATGGCTTCGGGAACTCTATTATTATTATTATCATTGCTAGCGGTTATGTTGGCTTGCACGCTTTCCGTGCTCGCAGTATCGGTATGAGTACGATGAGTATCTAAATCAGTGTGAGTAACTATGAGTGTTCAATCAACATGAACTTTATTATTATTATTATTATTATTTATCGGTGAAATTTCCGAGATACACCGACTTTTGAGGAAAATTGCACGTTCCTTGGAAAGCGGAAATAGATGGGCTTCGTGTTGAGGAGATGGGCTTTAAAAATGTACGTGTATTGTATGAGTGATATACGGGATAAGACGATAGGGGAACTGGTGAAAAGAAAAGTTGCGAAAAACCTCTCGAGTTGTCCTTACATAGTAGATGGCTCTATTCCTTTCCGTCTACATGGTGTCCAGCGGTCCTTGAAGTCCTTGGAGTCCTGGAATGTCCTTGAATTTCACCTTATGTCCTTGAATGTTTTATTTCCCCGAAAATTTGAGTTTCTTTCAAAATGTATATTTAGTTTAGTAAAGATTTTTGTCCTTTTTTAAAAACGAACTGCCACGTATTTCGATGTATTTTTTCGCGCTGAACATGAATCTGCTGGCCTTTTTGTGCGTAAGTGCAGTGGGACATTTGTAGCTTCGATTTTATGCACTGAAAACAGTTTGGTTTAATGTGAAATCGCATTTTTGGGATTAAAATCTAAAATATTGGGTTAGGAGCAAAATGAATGTGATCAAGTGGCACCTATGGGGGGTCCCGCCGGGGTCCCTTTGATTTTTTTTTTTTTTAGTGTGTGTTTAGTGACAATCCGAAAAAAATGTTTATCTCAGTTTCGCTGAGATTCATATATATACATGTATACATACGCTAGCCAAGAAGGAGAAGATGAAGAAGTCTTGATGGTTTCTCATGATTTACAACAAAACACAAACATCGACAATCTCGTGGTCATTAATTCTTTAAATAAAATTTAAAAAAATAATTGAACTACCAAGAAAAAATGATGGACGTTGATGGACAAAAGATGTTTGTAAAGTGTAATAAAGTTTTTTATTTTGTATTTTGCATGCAACATAAGCCCCGTCTTTCGTTACCACTGATAAGTTGAGCCAGAGATTCGGTTCTGAGAGTTTCGACTATACCGATATTTTCTCGTGATTTGAGGGAGTTAGGAAAGAATGGGGATAAGAGCCGATGCTCTCATCCACTTGGTCCTTCCTCGATACAGGGTCTACTTTATACTGTTATAGAGCCTCTCGGTGAGAGACACTTGCCTTTTCCTCAACGTGTGTATTATCCCCCTAAGGATATCACGTTGCTGAACACCGAGCCCATCTAGTTAGCCTTCATTGTTATTCGATATATCTCTCGGCCGAAATGTATCCCAAGTTCAACCAGAGTGCTTATGTATTATGTAGCATCAAGTATAACTCCCGTATAACACGAGATTTTAGCCCGGATACCCGAGATCATAATTATACGAATAATTCATAGCTTATTTCGCGAAACATCTTTCGCAACAGGGGACAGACTTCGCAGTTGCCGGGCCTCTTCCATCAACGGGCCAATCTCGTTCCTCGACTATACAAAGATAACCTTTTTTATTTGTTTTTTTTTAAGTAATTGCTACCGCGTCCCTTGATAAATCGCTGTACGGTAGGTTGGACTGCTCGTATGTGTGTGTTTATTTCTTTTTTTTTTAGCAGACCTTCAAAAAAAAGTGAAAAATGAAACTTTCGTCAAATTGGTAATCAAATTGGTAAATAATTAATTCTATGCATGCATTTATGGTAATTGAAATTGGTAGGGCTAGTTCATTGGGTTTTCAAACATCGCTCCAATGTCACCAACTACCTATTGCTGTTTCAAAAATACGAATAAAAGTACGAAGGTACATGTTGACGCTTCTATTAGTGCCACCATCAGTGGAGAGTTGCATTCATCAGTGGGCACTCGAAAGTTGCGTACGGAAAGGGTCGGTGGGCAAGCAGTGGGCTATCCAACTTACGCAGTCGTGCCTAATTGGCTTGACTCCCGCGGTTTGGAGAAATTCGGTCGTCTGCTGTACTTGTATTACGATGAGAACCTGGTTATTGAAATTGATTCATCGGGAGAGCTAGTTCGTTGGGTATTCAAACCGCACGCCAATGTCACTAACTACCTATTACTGTTTCAAAAATACGGATAAAAGTACGAAGGTACGGGTTGCCGCTCCTATTAGTGCCGCTATCAATGCAGAGTTAGCAGCCATTAGCGGCATCCTCTATTTAAATTTGCAGCCATTACTGGCTATTCGAGGTATCTGTTAGTGGCATCATCAATACAAATGGTACTTTGGCATACAACCATGGGAAGAGAAGAAGAAGATCATCAATACAAAGTTGCAGCCATCTGTGCAATCATGTGTATCGGCACGGTTAAATTTATCATTTTAGTTCAAAATTCTTTGACAAAAATAAATAAAAATTGTAGACTTTCGTTGAAAAAACACACAAAATATAAAAAACCTTGTAAATGTAAGAAAAATGTTCTACTGGTCATTGAAATAGATTGCATCGCGTAGGGTAATACATTAGCGAACGATGCCCCCCCCCCCCACCACTACCGCCAAGCGTCAGCGACTATCTACTGTCGTTTAAAAAAATGAATAAAACTATGAATACATATCGTACTTTTATGCATATGGCGGTAAAACGTATATTGCTGGAGCGTCAAGAAAAATTGCCAGCACGCATAACGTCGTAAACCTGCCACTGATAGGAGCATTGGTCGTAACAAGAGCATTCACCTTACGTCCGGTGATTCGTTACTAATTAATCCATGAATTATTCATTGCCATACAACGATGCATTAACGTCAAGCACGCGGTACTTTTCGTCTTGTTGCTCGTTACATTCAAGTCGATAACTTCATTATTATATTTTTTTTAGCAGTAGCAGGAAAGTATTTTGTTTATCAACGTGTTAGATTGCGATTGCGATTAATCGATAAAAGATACACCCGGGAGAGAAGCGAGACAAAATTGGAGAGCTTTTGTTTGCAGAGAAGCAAATTTTCCTACATTATCGGTAGAGTTAGGGTCGAGTGGTCCGGGGAGGGTTGAAGCGCGTAAAGCACCACGATACGGCTGTCAGAGTCTGACAGTCTCGTTATTATCTGACGCGATAAGTACCTGAAGCGGACGTGATGCATAAACGTGCGCAGGGGATGAGGGCGGGTGTGCGGTTCAGCATATATATAAAAGAAAGGGAAAAGTGAGCGAGAGGTTTCTAGGCGCGAGTACGTACCGCAGTGACTTGGCGAGTTTAGGAGGCAGCAAATGTCGGATAATCCATCGGAGTATTTCCCCGTTAGAGTCTAAAAGCTCTTTCCGATAAGGAGGTCGAAAGTTTCCTGTCTAATATCCGTCCCGGAGAGACAGGCCCGTTAAAGGGTCTGACGAGTTTGAGGAATATGATTATTGAATATATCATATTGGACCGGACGGGCGAACGTTGGAAGGGCACGTTAAATGAAAGATTAAGAATAAAGAGTAAAAATGTATGGAATAATCTTATTTATATTGTTACATTCGCGTGAAATAAATAACGCGCGTATTAGGTTTTAGTGAACACGATTTATTGAAGCAATATAACATGGAAGTTACATGTAATGTACCAATGTTATGCTTGTAGTATGTTGCGGGTACATAACATCGAAGTGACATGTAATGTAGGATTATTATATGCAAATAATATCACTGTTACATATCGAATCGAAACCGTGAATCCAGTTTTCGCAGGCAATCGGGATCGTCCGTTTCATTAGTAAGATCGGCACACCGAACCTAAAAGAAATGGAAGTAAGCGCGAGCGAAACGAGCGCGTTGTCGCTAGTATTCACTCAAAAACTCGTATCTATTGACCAAGAAACTAATTTGGCCTTCCAAGATAAACAATGACTGTTCAGAAGAAGTAAAATTTTGACGATAAATAATAATTGCCAAACATACGATATAAATTATATATATCAATGTTGAAAGCAGGATGAATCGTTCAATCTAAATCGACCGATGAATCAAGGCCGTCGAATATCCAAAAATGATTTGCCCTTTCCATTTTGTTCCGCTTTGTGGTCGTTTGTCGGTATTGTCAATAGATGATGTGGATGTTATTTCTGTTTGATATTTTATCTCTATTTCGAATATATTATCTATCCACCAAATCCTCGAATTTGATCATTTATATGATGATACTTTTTTTTCCTTTTAATGTTATTTTCAGCAACACACTTCAAAAAAATTTTCCAAATTTTTTATTAATTCATCATTTAAATAAACAAGATGTGGATTTCCTTGAACAAAATATTTCGGAAAAATCACAGGACGTAACATTCTCAAAGCTTTTGCGCAGTTCCGATCCAAATTGATAGAAAACTGAATGAATTGAATGTACTCTCGGAGTACATTCTTTTCCTTCCGGCTTTAAAAAAATTAATAAAATAAAAATTATATATTTATTCAAAAGATCAAATTTCCCGGAGGAAAGGTTTGATTGAAATGGTTCATAGAAATATTGTAGCGTGTAATATCCAATGAACGTCGAAGCCTCTTCCCTTCGAACTCATCACAATCCACACAACCACCCCCCCCCCCCCTTCCAACCTTTCATCGCGCTCAATCGATAGATCGAACTCTCATCAATCTGCCCATCGGGCAAAATTTGCATATAACGCCATACTATTCGATATCAGGTGGTTGGATAGGCAGCATGAAACCCGAGGAGAAAAAGAATTCCTTTTTCGATCGTCGGGCTCTACGCCAATTATACGGTACGCCATGCGGCACCGTGAGAGAGAACTCGTAAAATTGACGTGACGGAATTACGTCTACTCTCTTTCTATTTGTTTCTGTCACTGTCTGCGTGTATGTGTGTGAAACTCTTTCACTTTTCTCTCGCTCTACACTCGCTCATACTCTTTCCCACTTCTTTTCTATTACACCTCGACGTTTCAGAATTCTTTATCCCCCTCCACGTGCGAATAACCAGGGCAAATTCGTAATTATCTGTCGTTGCCACCGGCGTGAAACGACGGGTGGATGATAGAGAAGTGAGTAAATTGGGCCATCTATCCTACGGGTGTCCGGTCGTTCCCCATGGATCATGATCATGATGAATAGATGACGATTTTTGTTCATTTTTGTTCCTTTTGCTTCCCCATAGGGGAAGCTACGTTATGGCGAAAAAAGATATTTTGAGATTATAATGAAAACGTGTTCAGAAGCGTGAAAAACCGAATTTTCAAACCGAAAGTAACGTTTGTCCGATATGACGTTACTTCCAGTCGAAGATAAGATTTTCTGAGCGGAAGAAACATGTTCCTGTATGACGTCACTTCCCATCGAAGAACATCACTTCCGGTCGATGATGAAATTTTCAAATCAGAAGTGACATTTTTCATTATGGCGTCTCCTCCACTTGGAAATTACAATTTTCAAACCAGAAGTGACGTTTTCTCGCTAAACGTCACTGTACGTTCCGGCAAATTTATTATTGCTTAGTACAAATTCTTTCTTCGTCTTTTGATCTTCTTAAAATGCTGCATTATATTATCGAATATTTTTTTCTATATTTATTGTCCAGTATAATCGAGGGCAGATTTCACAGAAACATCCCAAACAATCCTGTCGAGCGAATCTGTTTCGGTAAGCCATCTGCATTGACGGAAGTGGGTAACATGCCGACATTTACCGAATTTAAAGGGAAGTGAAAGAGCTGTGCGTGCGTGAGAAATAGTTGCAATTTTCAAATTAACTTTATTCAATGGTGCTAATTTTATAGAGAAAAAAATGAATTCGGGCCGGATGCGAAATTACCGTGCGCATCCGTCTCGAATTTGCTTTTTCCTCAAAAAAAATTAGCACACTTTAAAAAAGTTCATTACAGTTTCCATTATCGACCGCGATGTTTCAATTTCCCTTAATATAAAAATATTATATTCCCAATGACTTACCCACCGGGCTTCGTGGATCTCCATTACCACGTGGTTGTTACGTCCAAGTGACTGTAGGATGCACAGCATATTTCTAGAGACGATGACTTACATCCACACGAACCATTGTAACAGTATTACGTTTCGTCTGCAAGCATACCAAAGGGACGTCATTCCAACAGAGTACAATTGAAACCAAATGTCATTATAAAATAGGAAAAAATAACACGAAGAGAGCGAGAAACTCTCGTACGATTATTGTCACAAGCAATCCCGGTAATTTCGATTCATCGATGAATAACAGAATTTTGCGTGCTCTAAAGAGGTAACGAGAAAAAATAATCGTTGGTTACCAACCTGCATGTAAATACATTGAGTTTAGTCGGAAAGCAACGACGCTGGAATCGATTGTTCGTTCGTGAATTAAAAAATTTCAGATTGCACGGATGTACATCGTTATCCGGAAGTCACAACGATCCCAGACTCTGCAGCTCGTGGCTCACCTCTGTCAGGAACAAAGTCGACATAGCTATGTTGGACGAAGACAAGTATCCAGAAGCTGCAGTCATCCACCCTGAGATATCTCAAAATCTCACCTGGCTCCACAAAGTCGCACCGGGCTTTCCGGTCGACGGTTCAAAGGTAGAATAACATTTTTCAATAAATTAAATTAAAAATAAAAATATATTACCCACATTAAAAATTAACATACAATTGATGAAATACACTTAAATAAAACTGATGATTTTTGCATTCCTTTCAGATAACTGTGATCCACGAGCCAGAAGTGTTCTATTCCACTCTAATAGAGAAATGCCAAAGAGTGCAATCCAGGGTGACCCTCGCTTCGTTGTATCTTGGCACAGGACCTCTGGAAACTGACTTGGTTAAATTTTTTGATAAATATTTTTTCCCAAGGGTGACAGAAAATATGTAGACGAATATACTAAAATCCAGAATTTCTATTTGACACATAGGTAGAGGCAATAAATCAATCTGTAAAAAGAAGCAACGGAAGGGTGAGGGTAACAGTGCTCCTGGATTACATGAGAGGATCCAGAGGAAAGAAAAATTCTCGAAGTATGATGGAACCATTGCTGAAAGGAGATTTTTCGAAAAATTGCCGAATATTCTTGTACCATACACCGAAACTTCGGGGTTTACTGAAGAGGATAGTACCGCATCGATTCGACGAGTTGATCGGCTTGCAACACATGAAGCTGTACATATTCGACGATACACTAATAATTAGCGGGTAGGCAGACGAATTTTTATTACATTTTTTTTTCTTTTTTTTTATGACGATAATATTTAACTACCTGTCTGCCCGCCGATGTTCCTAAGCGAGCATGCTTTTTTGTAGAGCCAATTTGAGCAACGACTACTTTACTAATCGGCAGGATCGCTACTTCGTTATCGAGGATTGCAAAGAACTTTGCGACTTCTATGACAGTCTCGTAGATCGAGTCGGTGAGTTTAGCTTTCGTTTGCCGAACGATTCGACGGAATCATCGAGACCCACCTTGAACGTACATCCGCTCGAGACGCCGAGCGAGGAGTTTGCACGCGTTGCTGGAAACAGAGTGAGGACACTTTTTCAAAGTGAGATGGATAAACGTAACAGCGAAACTGTAGCATCGGGTAATCAGACGGTCGATTAATGAGGGGAGAATCTATCGATTTCGGAAGGAAAAACGTGTTCATTTTTTCTTGGTCACTAATTTGATCGAAATTAATAATAAATTATTAATAATTTCATCGAAAATCTGTCGCGATTAATTGTCGCAACGGTGTTTTGACTGTGTGAAAAATGTGAGGGACGAATATAAAAAAATTGTAGGAGCAGTTTAATTTTTTTAAAGGCACAAATATTTTAAAATAAATAAAACTCTCATAATTTTTTATACTCGAACACGAGCATTTTTTTACATGATCAGAGCGCATTTTTAGCCCATTTTTTTAATCGAGTCAAAAATTAAATAAACACGTCTATTGCCTGAAATCGATGGAGCCCCTCACTCCTTAACAAAAAACTAATCAACGACTCGACAAATAACTCAATAACTGTGAAACAACAGATATCAACAGCGACGCCGACACGTGGGTCTTCCCTTTGGTAGAAATGGGACAACTAGGTATTCATCACGATAGCAAAGTTACTTTACGGCTGTTGCGAACTGCTTCACCGGGCTCGATTCTCAAACTGGCTACCGGATATTTTAACTTAACTTCCGAATACACGGACGCAATACTGCGCTACTGTCGAGCCACTTGTCATCTCCTCACAGCTCATCCTACAGCAAACGGATTCTACGGTAATGAAAGAGAAAAAAGGAAAGTAATTTGCACATGGCTTTCTCGTTTGTTACAATTTTGCGCATAGCTTTCTGTATGAGAAAGTTCAAGCTCGATATTGGCTTCCTTATAGAGGAAGTTATATGAAAAAAATTTATAAACGAGGCAACTATGTGCAAATTACAAAAATCTTCATTTTTGTCTCCCAAAAACATAACTTCCTCTATGAGGAAGCAAAATGTTATTGAAATTTTCCGAATTAAAATTGTGTCGTTATTTTAGGAGCGAAGGGTGTAGCCGGTGGAATACCAGCGGCGTACACGAGAATAGAGAAATCATTTTACGAGAGAAGTGAAAAATACGAACAAGGGGATCGAATAACATTATGGGAGTTTGTACGACCAGGCTGGACTTATCACGCCAAAGGACTGTGGTACATCCTGCCAGGACAGACTAAGCCTTGTCTAACTCTCATCGGATCATCAAACTTCGGTAAGGTTTTAGTAGCGCCAAATTTCGGCGCAATGGTCGTAATCGACGATCCTTTTCCATGCGTCTTTTTCAGGTTACAGATCGGTAAAGAGAGATCTGGAAACTCAAGTCGCTATAGTGACGAAAAATGAGAAGCTCCAGACCGCGTTGCAAACAGAACACGAGAGATTGTTCAATAGTTCGAAATTGGTAACGAAGCAGTCATTCAGTCAGCGAGACAGAATCGCCCCGGCCTGGGTGTGCGCAGCAGTAATACTCTTCCGTTACTACTTCTGACTAATTACTCTACAACGTCCGCAGGACCGGCCAATTAACGAGTGTAACAAGATAACGAGCGTGAAATTTTTCCGACAATGATTAACGTGCGATTACTCATGTAATTACCACTTGTTATGCGAAATAATAAAAAATAAATTATTGATCGTAAAGAATCGAGTGATCTTGTTCCACCCACAGTGAGAGCAGATCGCGTACAACAGCTTTCGATCAGCTTGCTCGCCAGTGGAAATTTTCGTCTCCTATCAGACACGTGAGCAGAATGAAATAATCGTTTGACGTATCCAAATTGGGAAGGTAATTATTGGTTTCAGTATAAACTATTCTGTATGGTACATGGTAGAATTTAAGTGTACTATGATTTCGACGTCTCGTACGTAACGCCGATCCGATGGAAATTGATTTAATGGAAATACAGAGATAAAGCAAAAAAAAATGTCCACAACCTTGCAAGACGATCATCGCGTTCCGCTATTGCTAGAACGGGAACAATATCGCCTTCAAGTGATTTTTTTTATCGCGTCAATTCCTCGCACGATTAAATAAAGTCCCCCGGTTTCGCTGTTCTTTTTCGTGAGAAAAAATCTTCAGAACACAAGATCTCTACTTGTCGTCGATGATGAAAGACTCTTCTTTGACGAAAAATTCCACGACCTCCTCCTCCACGTTCTTAGTATCGGAATCCAATGCATCGGTGTCGATATCTGTAATTTTTTTTTTGGTTATTGTTTATGTTTAATTATTATATATTCACTACCGTGAATCGAAGTTATTTGCAGACAATGTCTAGACACTCACTGCAGCGCAGTTCCAATCGGCGTTTCTTCTGGGCGACCCATTCTTCGGCGCGTTTCTCTCGATACTCGTTGAACGTCTTCATTAAAGTGCATCGCTTCTCGATGAGTTCCTACAACAGTAATGAAGATAAAGTAAGCCTGATCTAGTTGACGCCAGTAATTCATCGTCGTCCGGCATCTCGACGCTTACCTTGGAGGCACGCGTCAATCGCATACGATCCTTGCTCTCGAACTGCGCCGAATACTTCTTGAGGTTCTTCTTGATGTCCTTGATCTGTTCCGGAGTCAACAGAGTCGGTGGTCGTGGCCGCCACAACAACTGATTGAACGCGGTGAGATTAACTCTCTTCAAGATACGTCCTTGAAAGGTCCACAGCCAGTAGCCGTTGTCGACGCTGGTCTTCCAGCTGGATACAGCCGTTACTACGTAACTGAAAAAAAAAAAAAATGCAGTTTCAGTTGTGTAAGACACGGTGCTTAAAAGTACGCATGGTCGTTTGCGATCGGCAAAAAGTCCCCGGTACTTAAAGCCGTAACCTATGCGCTTGCGCAGTACTGTTTCATCACTCCCCAGAGAATAATGAGACAATAATGGGGAATAATGTTCATTGGTGAATATAAGGATTTTGCGATGCAAGAAATGTGGTTATTTTAACGAAGTCGGAAAAAAAATATCGTATGCTAAACGGGAGGAAGTTGATTTTCACCTCGTGTGATTTCTGCCCTCGCCTTGCTCGGAAGCAAACTTCACACTTGACGAAAATGCGCACTTCCCGCCCTCGTAGCATAATATACTAATTTTATCCTATTATTAATTACCGGCCAGTCGGATCCCACTCGACGTCGGACGTTTGATAGTGATCCGTCGAGTTCATGATGGTAAAATCATTCGTGTCGATGAATTCGAGTGCGCCGGCCATCGTAGTCAAACCCGCAAGAACGATGAACTGTCCAGCGGGAGACCAGAACAAGTGATTGCACGCTTTCTTCTCCAGTTTTTCTGCAATTCGCAAAAATTGTTTAGTCACACCGGAGAAATAGTGACAGAGAATTGTACACGATATTCATGATAAACACACTTACTGAGGAGTGTCGGTTGATGACCGTAACGAACTTCGTAGAAGCTAACGTTAACGCTAGGAATCTCTCCGTGAATAATAGCGAATTTACTACCCACTGGCTCCCATGCGAAGGCATGAATCGGCTCCTTCATTTCCACGCTATCTACAGGAATTTGCTTCTCTCTCATATGGAAGATTTCGAAGTTGTACGACATACCCTGAAACATTAATAACGTCGATGATAATTTTTTTAAATACCTGAGCTGGTCAGTACTTGAAGTTTCAAGTACTTTTTAAAATTTGCGGTATATTTTAACTGCTTGAATTTTATGAAGCGAAGAAATTTGTTTATGTTACGAAAAAAGGTGCAAAGTAATTTGCACAAGACTTCCTCAGTCATAACAATTTTGCGGACAGCTTTCTCTATAAGGAAGCTAGAATCGGTCAACGAAGTTTCTCATAGAAAAACCTGTGCGCAAAATTGTGATAATGGGAAAGCTATGTGCTTTGCATTTTTTTAAAGCCTAGATTACGCTTAACGCTACCAACCTAATTGTTAAAAGTACTTGAGAAATACTTCAAGTACTTACGATGCCTTATTATACTTCAAGTAATTTTTGGTACTTTGCCCAGCGCTGAAATACCAGTATATTGAACTCGGTAGGAAGGTTAGAAGTTTCTACTTACGGTGTATTTCTGCTCGGTTTTTTCTTTCCTCTTGGCGAAACGATCGACCTTCACGCAAAGGTAGTCACCGGATTTTTGCCAGAATATCTTGCAGTCGGCGACGTTGAACAGATTTTTGTTGCGTATCTCATTGCGGCTGTTGGAAAGAGAAATAAAAAAAATTTGTCGATTACGAACAAATATATACAAGTGGCACAGTGACCGCGGAAAAGTGTGGCGCTCACTTGGGGATTTCGAGAAGGGTGACCCTAGCCGGAACATCCTTATCTTCGGGCACCCAATAGGCGAGAATGTTGTCGGTCGGCGACCAGCTAAAGTCTCTTATGCCGAGGATCTTGATACTCTTCTTGTCCAATAGACCAAACGACTGAAAAAATTAAATGAAGGTAAAGATACTTTGACATCGAGTCCGATTCGATGAAACGCCGAAATCATGGTGTGAAATGAATTATAGGATTATTACCGGCGTTTCGTATACACTGAGTACGTCCTCGCTCATGCAGGCCAAATACTTGTCGTCGTGGGACCATCGGAATATCGGCCATACCGACGATCCATCGGGATAGAAAGAACGTTTCTCCTGACCGGTGAGGATGTCCCAGATTACGAGACGCTTAGAATCCGTACCACCGTCCAAGCGAGGAGTGTACGTTACGAGATACCGTTCGCAAGGCGAAAAGTCAATGCACTCGACGCCTCTCTGGCTGAAACGCGCTTGCTGCAGAAATTGCGGTCCCCCCCACAGGGCGACACCGAGCTTGTGAAACGTCGACAGGTAGGTACCGAGAGGAGACCATTTCACGTACGTCTCCGTCCAACGCTGTTCAACGAAAATTTATAAATTAAAATATATCAGTAAATTATATTTAATATTTATTTTTTACGTCAAAATAACTATATACAAGCAGATGTAAAAAGAAAAATCTTGTTTTCTGTAATTAATAATAATAATAATTACCATCGATATAGGTAAAATCTATGTATATGTCGTAATCTATAAACTTTTGGATAAAAACTATCAGCAAAAACAAGGATTTAGTAAAATTTGGAAAAAAAAATACGGCTCCTGCAAAAATTTGATAAATTCCAAGCTTCGAATTTACTCACGGCGCGTTCTTCGATCATAGAGGGTTCGGGTGCCGAGTTGAGCCAAATCTGTACAGCCACGGCGGCGCCGTTGCCAGAGAGTACGCAATACTGATCGTACGCGTCCGGGTCCAAGAGATAGTAGTGCAAGTCTCCCGCCGCTTTGTAAGGCTGGGGCTTAGGTGGTTCCCATTCTTCCGATATATTCTCGTATTTCTTGAAGTCAGTAAACAGATTAACCTTGAAGGTATGCATCTTGTCGATCTTGTAGTTGTTGGTCGATTTGACCGCCGCAACGGCGTTCATCGGATTGTCGTATTCCAAGAAAATATATCTGTAAATAAAAATAAAGATACATGTCATCGTGTGTGAATCAGTAAATAGCTCAGATATTAAAGACAAATGTACGAAAAAGTGATCTAAATGGGTTGCATATGTTCGTCCAAATGACAACTATAAACTAAAGGTACTTTTTGGATGGGTGTCAACTTTCGGATACCGTCCAGACGGACACATGGAACCCATTGAGATCACTTTTTGGTAACTAATTTTTTTGTGCTACCTGGGTTAAAAATTATTTAGAATTCGACTATACACTTGTAATAAATGCAAAGTCGTTCTTAGCATAGATCAATCGAACAAATAAATTCATTTAAAAAACAAACAAGTAAATGGATCTTCCCTCTGTTATTTATTTATTCCATTTAAATGCAACTTTGCTATATAAAACACCCGTCGGGAAATTACTCTTATTAATATTATTATATATTTCTGTCTCTTATATAGTAGTCGGAGTATGCTGTACCAACGAAACCTCATATCGCACCCGCGAAACAACAGTGCAATCATTTATATGGTAATCTCATAAGAGATGTTATACTGTGGTTCAAGGCTTACAATATTTTTATCTGTACACATAGTTTGTAAACGGGTCTGTCCTACGGATCTATGAATAAACGAAGATTATAGGAAAATTAGAGCATATAAATGGACAAAAAAAATATATAAATATCGACCACCCAGTCATACCATCTTCGTTTTTCAGATACTGCTTATTCTTATTAATATAGTATTTAAAAAATGATATATTTCTGTGTTTTTTTGTCATAGTCCCAGTACACTACTAATGGATCCATATGTTGTGTTGAGCATATACTTTGTGAAAGGACTTGACTCGTAAATAAATAAATAAGAAAATAAATATTATAGAAAAATCCACGCGTACAAATGGACAAAAAAAATGATATAAATACCAACCCCTTAGTCATGCCGTCCTCATTCTTGGGATAATGCTCATTGACCAAAGTGCCGAACTTTCCGAAGACCTTGTTGATCACAGTGCGGAGCCGCTCCAGACGCTCGGGCTCCACCTGAGGGGCCCCATCGACAACGATGACAGATTCCACACCGTCGGTCTCCGAAGGCTTCTGGGGTAGAAGATCGGCGAGGAGTTCTGCGTCAATGTAAACAATAATAATTCGCACATTTTTTTTTTATTATTTTTTAAGGTAAACAAAAGTTTTCTTTCGAATGACGGCCATAAGAGCGAAAGGGAGGGGCGTGGGGGGGAGGAAGATAAATAAGGTGTGTGCAAAATAATTGCACCGAGGTTATGTCGAGCGTGGCACATTTGCGGCCATATGCAGCCATGCCTCGGATAACCGCTCATTCGGTGTGGTCGGACGCCGCTTCGTTTGTGTGTACTCACCCTCGTCCGATATATCGTCGACGTAACCCTCGGGATCACTGAAATTCGGCTCCTCGTCGTCGTCCATCGAGTCGTCGTTATTTCTGACAGCATCCTCGTTCTGATTGCTCTTGTCGAGCAGTGTCTTTTTCGGCATGTTGGAACAGCTCCGTGCGCTTCGGCGACCGGGTGACGGGGAAAAATGGCCGCGAGCACATTCGACGGGGACCGAGGGCATCTCCCACCACCGCGTCCCTGCCCGCTCCACGACACTCCACCTTTGGCGAGGGCGCGCCGATTCTGCGAGTTCTCTCACTCTTGCCTACCATCCCGGCCGAGAGATGGCGCGCTCGTCCGCTCAGCTGGACGATCGGGGTCGGAGATCAAACCAAAAAAATTCAGAGTTCAATGACCTTTAACCCTTGATTGCCATTTTTTGCATAAAAAAAAATATAAAAATAAAAAGTATATAGGAAATATAGTTTTGGCACGTATTCATTTTTTCCTCGAGGACACGCCGCCCTCCACGTGGATCTCATGTCACGATTAGTGCATAATTGCGCACGCTTTACAAGTGGGAGGGTTGCCAGGCAACTTAACCGTACAAACAGCTCACGAGCTGCCACTGTCATGCTCCGAAACTCCGCTGACAGATATTTGCAACGATGCCGTTTTAAATAAAACTCTCCAGTTTACTTCGAGATTTTTTTTTACAATTATGATAATCAAGTATTTAGGATCCGTTCTACCGCCTACCGTGAGTAATCGTCTATTAATCTTATTCCTAAAAAGATCTTCGTGACATTGCGATCATCAATCGACTGTGTGCTTCCCGCAGGATTACGAGAATCGCGTGGTAGGAATAGCATGGTCGCCGAACAACTTGAAGCTCGCCGTTGCTCTGACAGACCGATCGATATATCTCTTCGACGAGTCGGGAGTGAAGAAGGATAGATTTTTAACGAAACCCGTCGATGCCAAGGTACAAACGGATAACAAAACTTTTCTTTTTATTCGTGCAGGAAAGGGTGCTACTTTTCGTGCCTGACGAGAGTGGCGAAAGTGATGCTTCACAGACAAGTGTGCTCTATGTAGCCGGCGCATGCACACATCGGCCCGATCTTACTTTTCACGCGGACTTTACGCACGTGTGCGTAAAGTATGGCGCATGCGCAGTAGGCCTGCTGTACAGCGCCATAATCAGCAGGCATGAAGGAGCAGTTCTCCTGCACTCGTTACACCATAGTAATTTATTACACTCGATGCGAAAATGTCCGTTTTCTGCACGTTTCGCGTGCACAAAACGTGAAAATGGGGTGTTTGCGAAGCGTGCGTGAAACTGCCATTTTCACACCGAGTGTAATAATAGTAATTATTGTGCACGCGAAGCGTGCGGAAAACGGGCATTTGAACACCGAGTGTAATAAAATATTATGCAATACTAGTGCGGTGTAGCGAACAGTATACACGGCCGGTCAAATGATTTACTTCACAACGCACCTCACAGCGTGCGTATAGAGTTCGCTTTACCGCACTTCTATCACAAATTGCTATTGCTATCTTCGGGGAAAAACAATGCACCGATAATTCTGTAACTCTCCCTTGTCGCATTATTATTGCAGCACGGCAAGAAGAGTTATCTGATTAAAGCGATCGCATTTTCGCCGGACTCAACGAAGATTGCGGTAGGTCAGACTGACAATATTGTCTACGTGTACAAGATAGGCGAGGATTGGGGAGACAAGAAGGTGATATGCAACAAATTCGGTCAGAGCTCGGCAGTCACTTGCATGGTATGGCCGCTGGAAGGACCCATAGTCGTAGGACTGGCAGATGGAAAAGTTCGAGTTGCAATGATGAAATCTCACAAGGCCCAGACACTCTACACCGCCGACGCGATGACCATCGCTCTGGCTATGAAGTAATATACGCTCGATATATGGTTCTTTAGATAATCGATTCCAAACACAGTAGAACCTCGATTATCCGGTGATTGGATAATCGAAGAATAATCCCCGATAATCATAATAACACATTATTATTTTTTAATGATACGAAACACCTCTCCCCCCGTCCATCTCGGGCTCATTTGGTATCAAAAACTGTAATCAACTTTTCTCATGGATTCTCTCATGTACGGTTAAAAGAAAAGTCTCATCAAACGCGGATATTATCGTGAGTTTCGATGAGACTTTTCATTTGACCGTACATGCCAGAATCCGTGAAAAAAGTTGACTACAGTTTTTATTACCGACCGCGGTATTGGACATGCTCTTAATACTACGATGCTAAACATTTCTGAAGATGAAATTGTTACCGTTGGATTGACCGTTAGATGCTAACAATTTGCATTCAGTCAAAAATGTTGAAAACTTAAAAAAAAAAAAGGAAAAGTGATTACACTTTTGTGTTACCGACTGAGTCTCGCACGTCCTTCTGAACCCTCACCGAATGATCGAGGTTTTACTGTATAATTAAAGCTATGTGAAATGCCACCGCCGGTAACAAAAACTGTACGGAATGCCGTTTTGGAGACAGCAGTCCGCCGACAAAAAAAAACAAAACGGTATTCAGTACAGTTTGTGTTACCGCATACAATTTGTAGTTCTATATCACATCACCTTAAGAGCATGTGAAACACGTTCTCAGTCTCTCTCTTGCTCCGCTAAGAGCGCCACTGATGCTATCTCTCGCGCCCTCCATAGTGTTTCACATACTCTTAAGGTGAAGTGAAAGTCACATGTGACGGAGCCAGGGGCGTGAGATAGCGGCATGCAGGCGTGTGTTAACAGTCATTAAAAAGAAAGGTCTCACCGGAGGCCGGCGTGATATCCACTTCTGACGAGACTTTTCTTTCGATTGTCACTTCCGGCACGCATGAGAAAGCTCCATTACAGTTTCTGATACCGACCGGGTTATCAGAAAAAGGGCATTTCACATAACATTAAAAAGGTAAGAGATGAGTATAAATACTATCGAAAATCCAACGTTTCAGCATCCGAGGAACCGGTTTCATATCGAGTCACGCGGACGGCAGTGTGATACGATACTACATAAGAGACAACGGAAACGCCGAGCCGACCGGAAGAGTCCTGACCCACGGTGTGCCGGCCTACGCGCTGGCTTGGACGCAGAGTCACATACTTGCGGGCGGTTGCGACAAGAAGCTAACATGTTACGATGCTCACGGTAAGGTGGTCAAAGTCTTCGACTACAGTCGCGAGAGGGACGAGAAGGAACTGTCGACGGCCTGCTGCAGCCCCAGCGGCCAGAGCGTGGCGGTGGGTTCGTGGAACAAGGTTCGGATCCTCGACTGGAGTCCGAGGCGTTCGATCTGGGAGGAGGCGAATAGCCGGGATTTGCCGAATCTCTACACAGTGACGTCGATGTCGTGGCGTCGGGACGGTTCGAGGCTGGCGATCGGCGGTCTCTGCGGGGCGGTCGAGCAATTCGAGACGATCCTCAGGCGCGCCATGGTGCGAGGAAGCCACGAAGTAGTCTACGTCGGACCGAGTCAGGTGGTCGTGCGATCGTTGAACGGCAAGAATCGTCCGGTGATCGTAAAGTCACAGACCGGAAGCGAGATCGAGGACGTTCGGGTTCTCGGCCGTCGGGACAATCACATAGTCGCACGTACAGCCTCGTCGCTCCTGATAAGCGACATAGAACTCAATCTCATAAGCGAGATTCCATGGGAAGTCGCAAAGACCGGAAGTGAAAAGTTTTTCTTCGAATATCCGGGCGTTTGCCTGATATTTTACTCCGGCGAATTGACGATAGTCGAGTACGGTAAGAATGAGATTCTGGGCTCGGTGAGGACCGAGGCGGTGAATCCTCATGTCGTGAGCGTGAGGATAAACGAGCGCCACGTAGCAGGCATGCCGGAGAACAAGAGACTGGCCTATCTTCTCGATCCGCGAACGGTCAGGATAATAGATTTTCTGACCGGCGTTACGATAAGCATAATAAGTCACGACGCGAGAGTGGACTGGCTCGAACTTAGCGAGACGGGTCACAGGCTCTTGTCGCGTGACAAACGCGGCAGACTCTGGCTGAGCGACGACAACGGCGGGAGAGCGTTGTTGCTCACGGGCACGAGCTTCGCGTCTTGGGTGCCCGGTAGCGACGTGGCAGTCGCGCAAACTAACCGCGCTCTGGCGGTCTGGTACAACGTCGACGCGCCAGAGGCCGCGACCCTCATACCGATACGCGGCGACGCCGTGGATATCGTCAGGGAGTTCGGTCAGACAACGGTAATAGTCGAGGAATCGACAGGACGCGTCTCCTATGTGCTGGACGAGGGTCTCATAGAGTTCGGAACAGCGCTGCACGACAACGATTTCGGCCGGGTGGTTCTCTTCCTGGAGGAACTCGGCGACCGTCCACAGGCCGAGGCGATGTGGGAGAACGTCGCGAGGAATGCGATGGCAGCCCGTCGTCTGCCGATTGCAGCGCGATGCTACGCGGCCCTAGGCGACGTCGCCTGCGCGGCTTTTCTCAAGGATGTCGTCAGGAACAGCGAGACGTACGCCAGGGAGACCGGCAACGATCCGCTCGCCGATCCGGACAGTTGGGCGAAACTCGCGGTTCTGAACGGCGAGCTCAAAACAGCAGAGGCGATTTACCTCGAGCAGAACGATCTCGACAAGGCCCTCGAGATGTATCAGAGATACTGGCACTGGGAGGACGCGCTGACGCTAGCGGAGAGCCGTGGCTGGTCGGGGTTGAACGTTTTGCGAGACAAGCATCTCGCGTGGCTCCTCGAGAGCGGACAGGCCGCTCGGGCTGCCGGTATAGTCGAGACCGACAATCCTCGACGAGCGATAAAGCTCTTCCTGGAGTCGCGTCGGGCCGGTCGAGCCGCGAGACTCCTCCTGGCGAACGAGTCGCTGTTGGAGGACGCCTCGATAGTCGGCGAGGTCGTGCGCATACTCAAGGCCACCGAACTCATGGAGCTCGCCGGTGAGATACTCGAGAGAACGTCCGATTTCCCCGAGGCGATAAGGTGCTACGCCAAAGCCGGAGTTTTCTCGAGAGCCCTCGATCTGGCACGCTCGGTGGAGCCGAACAGCGTCGTGAATCTGGAGAAGGACTGGGGACATCATCTCGTGAGCGCCGGTCACTACGACGCGGCGATAAATCACTTCATCGAGGCGGGCGAAACGGCTCTCGCTCTCAACGCGGCGATAAACGCACGCCAGTGGCGGAAGGCTCTGCAGATCGTGCAGGTCATAGAGAGCGACGATCCGGAGATCCGGAAGCAGTGTCGCAAACTCGGCGAGCACTTTGCGTCGATTGGCGATGGGAATTTGGCGGAGAATTTGTTCCTTCGCTCGGGAGATCCCAGGAGGGCGGTGGAGGTTCACGTTAAATCGGGCAATTGGTCGAGAGCTCACGAGGTCGCTGTCGAGTTCATGGACGCCGAGGAGGCGAGGGAAATACTGTCGGAGCATGCGGATAAACTTATGGAGTCCGGTGACTATCGACACGCAGAGGCGCTGCTCGTGGCCACCGAGCAGTACGATGCGGCTATAGCGATGTACAGAAAGGCCGGTCGTCGGGCCGATATGATAAGACTGGTGGGAGAGTACAGGCCCGATTTGCTGACGACCACGCACGCTCATCTCGCCAGGGAGCTGGACGCAGCGGGTAAGCCGCGCGAGGCCGAGCAACACTTCCTGGGCGCGGAGGACTGGCGCGGTGCAGTTTCCGCTTACAGAACGGCGAACATGTGGGACGACGCGCTGCGAGTCGCGAAGAAGTCTTCGGGCGACAAAGCCGGCCAGCAGGTGGCTCTGCTGTGGGCCCGGACGATGGCGCCGGAACTTGGAGCGAGACTTCTCATGAGATTGAACTATCTCGACGCGTGTCTTCAGCTGGCCTGCGAGGCTGGTCTCTTCGACTGGGCGCTCGAGGTCGTTAAATACGGCACCACCGAGCAGCAGAGGGAAGTCCACTACAGGCACGCTATGGCCCTCGAGGACGAGGGCAAGTTTCCGGAAGCCGAGAAGGAATTCATACGGGCGGGCAAAGCTTTCGAGGCTGTGCAGATGTACATACACACGAGAGACTGGGAGGCCGCGGAGGAGGTCGCTCAATCGTTGAATCAGGAAGCTGTGTCGCAGGTTCTCGTCGCCAGAGCCGCCGAGGCTGCGTCCACGCAGAACTACTCTCTCGCCGAGACGCTACTGTTGCGGGCTCACAAACCAGATATGATTGTGGAACATTACAAGGTTCAATTTTTTTTTTTTTCAGTTCCGGGCACTCGGGTAGGGTTTGTGTGAGTAGCTGTTGAAGTTGACCGGTGGTTGGACTGCAACAAATAGCCACACCAACCCTCCTGGGGGTGTCAATCATTGAGCTTATTTTTCGGAGTGGTTACCGCCTGGACGAATGAATATTGCTTTCAATGCTTTTTTTGTAACAGATGCACAAAAAGTCGCACTTTTGGTGCCTGTAACGCGTGGCGAATGTGATCCTTTTTAGAGAGGCGTGCGCGAAAAATACTGCACATGCGCAGATCAAACTACTTCCTTTCGTTAACTCATGCATGCTATTTTTAGTGCCTGCCGACAGTGGCGTAAGTGGCTTCCCCCGACGGCGATTGGGATGTAGGCAACATCCGCTTCCGATTCCTTCGGCCGGACGTCACAACCTTCGTCGACAGACCGCTTTTTCGGACTAGCATTGCAAAGTACTATTACACTCGCGATTCGAGTCACTATGATTGAGAAACATTCGCCAACTATCGCACATCCATTTTTTGTAGGGTTTAGCATCTTTAGCGGGGCTTCTAAATGAAGGGTGTTCTTAAATAATTGAACAGTCAGTCTCAAGACTTTTATCAGCGGAGATATTTATACGGATGGAACTTGGAATAATCGGGTTTCAGACGACTCTTGGGGAGACTTCGATCCGAGGACTTGGAATAATTTGGGTCTAGGGAGGCTCTTAAGGGGGCTTGGAATTAATTAATTATTCCGAGTACTCTTAAGGGATTAGAAATTCATTAATTATTCTGAGTGCTCTTAAGGGGACTTTAAATTAATTGACTTTGGGAAACTTGGGTTAATCGGAGCCTGGATGAGCACCTTGCGTTGATTTAATTTTCGCGCGATCTTAAAACCGCTGAAGGTGTTTTCATACATTTACTTACCATTTCAGCGAGTGCACGCAGTTTTTCTTTTTCTTTTTCTTCTCTTCATTGCCACGTTTCTTACGATTCACAGAAAGCCGGTATGTGGTCCGACGCCATGCGGGTCTGCAGAGAATACCTGCCTAGTCAGGAAGCCGCCCTGCGACGTGAGTTGAGTCAGAAGAGCTCTGGTATGGATGCCGGGGACAGTTTGGCCGAAGCTAGACGTTGGCTCACTGTTGGAGAGACTCGGACCGCGTTGGACATACTGATGGTGGATCCCGAAGCCCCCAGACCCGTTCTCCTGCAAGCTGCGGATATTCTTATAAATCAGTCGGATCCGGAAACTGCTGTTCAACTTGGCGGCGAACTGGGGTCGCGGCTTTTGGCGGTCGACGAACATGCTCTCGCGGCTCAGGTACTATTGTCGTTCGAAAAAATGGTACTTAAAGGATGCCTCCACCAGTTTCATTTTCAGCTTCAAAATAAGCCTTGCCGATTAGTTTTCCAAAGTTCGCTTCAATAGTCATTAATATCTGAAAGGGAAGTTTTTGAGCAAGTCTGGTCCTAGACCGCCGTACTCGAAGGCACTCAACACCCTTTTTTTCGTTGCTAATCTTCGACCACACGAAATGACCGACTTCTCTCTCTTTCAAGGTATTCCTCCAAGCGGACAGGCTCAAAGAAGCGATTAACGCGCTAGCTGCGATCGGCGAGTGGTCCAGAGCCAGGAGAATCGTCCGCGAGCTCGCTCCCGAGCTGGAGTCCTACCTCGAGGAGAAGTACAAGAACGCGATGCTGAAGGACGGTCAGGTTGACAGATTGGTGGAGGTCGACGCTGACGCCGCGCTCGACATGATGGCTCGCAAGGGTCAATGGACCCAGCTCTTCGAGACAGCGAGTTCTCGGAGCTCCGAACTCCTGCACAAGTACATTGCTCAACGTGCGGCCCAACTATTGAAATCGGGCTCGGCCGAGCAGGCGCTGCAGCTCTACGCCCAGTACGGAACACCGACGGTTCACCAATATTACAATCTCTACACTCGTCTCGCTGAAGCCGTTCTGAATTCTTCCCTCGAGACCGAGATCCGTTACGAGCCTCTCGCTCAACTGCGCGCGATGCTTCTCGGATTATCGAGAAGCTCGGAAACACGCGAGTCCACCACGAACGAGGAGAGCATCGACAGACTCTTGAGGGTGACCCATTACACAGCCGTGAGATGCGGCTGCAGATCTTATCCGGCGCTTGGCGAGATCGTTGCCAAGATCTCCGTCTCGCTGCTGCGCTATTCGGACGTTCTGCTCGCCGATCGTTGCTACTACGAGGCCGGTGTCGACAAACGCTCGACCGGCTCGAGCAGCGAGGCTTTCGTTTTTCTCAATCACTTTCTCGATCTGGAGGAGTGCATCGAGGAGGGTGACGGCGGTATACTCGACGTCGACGATCTGAGGGTCACAGATTTTCCGCTCGAAGTCCCACTGCCGGCCACCCTCGGCATCAGCAGGGAACAGAGGGAGGAGGTGCGCGAGTGGGTACTCGCGATATCGATGGATCAGAGAGTCGAGCAGGGTCTTCCCTTGGACCAGAGAGGAGTGTACGTCGGATCGCTGACCTGCCCGTCGAGCAACTCGACCCCTCTTGAGGAATGCGTCCTTACCGGCTATCCGATACGAGGGCCGGTAATAAGATTCGATGGGAGCAGTCGAGTCGCCGATCGAAACGATTGGAACAAATTAGTCAACGCTGCGAGACTCGCACCGCCCGAATCTCATCTCAACGACATTCTTGCGTTCGTCCAGGAATGGTGCGGATCCGTACCAAATTATGCTATCTAATATATAGTGTGTATATATTGTAACAAAGCGAAAAATAGCATTAATGAGAATAACTCGGAATTAGTGTGGACAGCGGCCTAACAAACTTTACTAAGCAGAGCAGTCGACCAGCAACCGGAAGCTCCCGGGTTCGAATACCGTCCCAGTACGCCCCCATTTTTTCGGATGACCTCCCACGTAGCACAAAAAAAATTAGTTATCAAAAAGCAGAGCGGGGCAAATTCCTTAAATACTTGAAGTTCGTATTAAAGTATTAAGTACTTAAAGTGCAGAGCGCTGGGTAAACCTTGAGTAGTGATGTATTGAGTACTGGCAGAACTAACTTGCTACAGTTCTGAGTAGTAGGCACGGACTGAGTATTTGATACGTCAACACGTACCTCAAGTACTTAGTGTATTTGCCCAGCTCTGGCAAAAAGTGACCTCAATTGGTTCCATATGTCTGTCCGGACGGTATTCGAAAGTTATCACCCATTAAAAAGGTTATCTCTAGGACGTGGGATAGCTTATACCCAGCTAGAAAAGTGGAGGCACCGCGTCGGAACGTTGGCGGTACCAATGGTACGATACCCGTTTGACGGCACGTTTTTCTATCTGGGTAGTTTCCATCTAAACGGACATATGTAACCCGTTTAGATCACTTTTTCATAACTGACGTCTTTTTGCTAGCTTTGCTGAATTATTTTCGTTACAAATTAGTGCCCAACAGAGGGCCACGGTCGCCGAATAATCAACGTTGAGTCCATTATTGCCGTGTTCCAAACCCTTTCCTGAGGTCCGACTAAAGCTATATAAATATATTATATCTACGTGTGGGAATAAGCGGAAACAGTTGGCAAACTGCAAGAATCGTGTACTCTGGGAGCAGATAAATTTACGTTCCTATACTTTTTTTTTTGCATATAAGTTAATTATATATTTATATTCACCCTACGTATAACAAAAGATCCCGTCGTCGACCGACGAGGATCGGCGTTAAGTCACGCTCTCCACTCCTCCTTCTTCCGCGCACTTCTATAATCCACCTATCTAACGCACGTACGCCCTATATTCAGTGACTATTTATAATCTATAATTTATGTATAATATATATATATAATATGTATATATATATAGATCATGTGTGAATAATACAAGTTTTTTTTGTGATAGATTACGAATGCCTGTTTTACAATAGTTCTACATACATGATCGGGCGGGGCTACTGCTGTGTGATCCTGAAAACGGGACCGATACGAAGAAAGAATCGTCGGAGAACTGAACGAGGTTCGGGTTTTAGGTCGAAACACATTATTTCGCAAAGGAAAGGATAGCAAATCGCTGCGTGAATGGCGAAACGATTGTCGCACATTTTAAGAATTCTCGTCAACAGTAGAAGAAGTATCGGCGTCCAGGCGTCTCTGTGAAGCTCGTTGGACAGTGCGAGAAAGTACTCGAGGCCTTCCCTCGTGACGACCTCGAGTCGCGATTCGATCGACGCCCAGTCGTCCCTGTGGGCCTCGTCGCTGTACATTTTGAAGAGTATTCGAAGGGCGCATGCCAACGACTGTGTCTCCTGATTCATCAAATTGGGCTTGGCTGTACCGCGAAAGCCGGCCTTCCACAGTATATTGCGTTGTTCGTTGTTGACATTGAAGCTCTTCGCGAAACGATGCGACTTCAGCAGACAATCTACGAGCTCAAGAAGATGCGACGTACTCAGAGCGCAATACATTCCCTGTTCCTCCTTCTGCTGATCGCCGGCTCCGTCGTCACTCGCGTCGCACGATTTCCCATTCAGCATATCCGCCTGCGCGAGGGCCAGATTCTCCTGATCCTCCTTTCTCGACGTTGCCGGATAAAACACTATGTTGTCGATCGTCTGTATCAGCTCGAGCTGAACGACGCATCTTATCAGCAGAGCTGAGAACAATTTCGGCTTGGTCGTGTCACCGCTGTTCGTGAGGCTCTGCGTGCTGTTGGCTCGCTTCAGTATTCCAACGTGACTGTCACAGTCGCCTGTTATTACGTCGAGATCGGATTCCTTGTTGACCGATTGAGGCCTCCACGTTAGAAGCGCCGAAGGCAGCGTACTCTCGAATATCTCGAGGACGCAGCGGGTCGTCTTCGCCCATGTGTCCTCGTCGAATTTAACACCGTTGCTTATGACCAAATTTTCCAGGCAATTGGTGCCCGATCTCGCGAGCTGCTCGTTGTCCTGCTGCACGCACCAGAGCAGCTGCGAATAGAGCTGAGCGAGGAGGAGCGGTCCGAGAATGTCGTAGAATTGTGAGAACACGTCGACTATCGCGTAGAGTGCGTGATTGCACGTCGTCGTCATCCATTCGGCTTTCTCGGTGTGTTGCTCCGGTAGTTTCATGTTGTCGAATATACGAAACAACACTTGAAAGAGATCCTTCCACCAGTGCGGTTTGAACGACGAGCCGTGGGTCTTTACGACGTCGAACAATACAGTCAGAGCTCGCGTTCGCACGTCGAGCTTGCATCGGCTGACGACACAGGAGAGCTCAAAGAGAAGCGGGAACCAGCCTCGCACCCAAGCTCTGTCCTCCTCGGAGACCATTCCGTTGTCGTCCATCATACCCTCGGCGAACATCTGAGGATTCGCGTCGATGTACGAAGCGCTCGAGCGTATCAGTCTTATCGCTTCCATGCTAGTGTCGGGAAATGACGAGTTGCAAGCAAACTCGCTGAGGCACTTTACGGCGTCTTGAAACGAGTCGACCATTATACTGAAATCCTCGGCGTAGAGCTCGTTTATTATCTTTCCGGTCATCGAGAACGCGAGGGCGACCACTGACTCGTCGCGATCGCTTGCAGCGTGATGAAAGACGCTGAAGATATTCTTCCATCCCGAGCGTATGTTCGGCGCTTGCGAGTGTACGATCTGAGCGACACATCGCACGACCATGTCTCGTATTATCGGCGAACGATTCTTCTTCATTATATGCTCGAACGGCCGGAGGAATTCCTTCTGAAAACGGAAATTAGCGAATTCCCCTTTCTCGATGAACTTCGTGGCGAGCTGCCGCAACGAGTCGACCGCGAAGAACGAAATGTTCTGGCGAGGACTGCAGCCAACACGGTCGAAGTGATCACCGAGAACTTGCCATATGCGGGACCACTGGAGCCTTATGCGGCCCATATTGTAATACGAGATCTCGACGATCTTCGTCAACGAGAACATACGAGGCTGGGTCGGATGTGAGAGCTCCTCGTGGGACACCTGGCAGAGGGCTTTGACGAACTCCACGATCGCGTCACCGTCGAGCCTCGTCGAACCGGTGAATATCCTGTCGACCGCCACCACCACGCTCTGCGAACTCGTCTCGCCTATCGATTCCTTTACGCTGGCTGCAAAAAGGATTATTATTATTTTATTTATTTTTATCGACGGACAGGAAATTTCTAATCGTCTAATTTTTAATGAGTTATCTTGCGAGGGCCCTTGTACTTACGATCCAGTGAACTGAGGTTCAGACTGTTCGACTGATGCAGATTGTTGTGAGTGAGGCTCGTAAAATTTGTCAGAGGAGAGGGAAAGTGCGGCTTCGAGGTGGGCCCGAGAAGCTGGGGTCTGACGCCGGTGCCAATCAGTTGAGCGAGTTCCAGCTGTGATATACACTTTACAACGTCGAGCCAGGAGCTTCCGAGATAATTGCCGTCGGTGTGCGCTATTGTTATCAGTGTTTTTATCGTGTCGATGTTCTTGGCTTTCATTTCTGTTATCGGTGAATTCGCCGTCAGAAGGGTGAACCTCGCGAGGGCCTGCACGTACGCGTCGCGTTCTAACTGCGGGGACGAAATTAAACAAAAAAAAAATTGTTAAATGTTGTTTGGCCCTCGATATTGATCGAGCCGAGGGTGTAAGTTAAAAAGTGACGGAGTTCTTTTTTCGAAATTTACTCACAGTCATGTGAAAAATACAGGCGATGCGTATCGCGCAACGAATTCCATCGAGACAGAGAGAAGCGATCTCCGGATCGTCGCAGTCTTGAAGACCGACACTGAAAGCCGCTAGGAATGGGGTCCATGCCATTTTGAACATAGGACGAACGTGTTCCAAGTGCTTCGCCGTTGTGAACGGAGCTTGGACGTGCGAAACCGATTCCATCAAATTTTTCGCCGCAGTCGATATCACCTCCATCTCCATGTTCCACAAAAGCCGCCTTTTCTTCTCGCTCGATATAACTGTAAATAAAAATTTCGTTCGGTACAGCTACTGATCGTGATAAAACGGTTCCATTTGTTCTTTATTTTCCGAAGCTACGAAAATTACCCTGTTTTCCCGGCCGATTTGGATGGCCCTTCATCTTAATTTCATTACCAGCTATCTCGTCATAAATTTTTGATAAATACTCTTCCGGCAAGTCCTCGTTGTCGCTTATGTGCCGATTCAATTTGATGTACTGCTCCTTGGTCATTTTATTTTTAACCTGCGGCGAATGGAGATCGGTCGTGAGCATTATTATCGAGAATACGAGAACGTACGCCGTGTCCGCACTCGTGAATAGACCGTTACTGCAACAGATTAATCGTACATTGATCATTTAGTTTGGAATTTATTTATTTTCTTTATTTCATTTTTATGCATTATTCGGTTCCTCACTTTGGATTACACTCGCAGTATCGACTGGCGAACTTTTCCATCAGTCGGTCGATTTTCTGGGCCTCGCCGGGAAGTCTGAAGCCTTCCAAGAAGTATCTAAGTGCCGTTACGAGATCCCGACTCGCAAAGTCCATTTGATCTATGTAGTTGTACATGACTTGATTGTGATTGTGATCACCGAGGAAATCGCCGATAGCCGTCTTGTCCAATCTCTCGTCCATGTGCAACCATCGAGCTATATCCTCGACCGAACTGCCGAGAAGTCCTTGCTCCTGAAGATACTGTACACCCTTGCTCGGCTTCCGGTTAAATCTGTTTGACAGAGCACCACGAATAAAGTAAGAGAAAGTACCATAAAAAATAGTACATTATGCCACAAGGATCGAAAGTGTGTCTTTTCACCGACTTTCAATTTCTGCCCTCGTTTTACTCGGGCATCAAACTTCACACTCGTTGAAAACAGTGTGAAGTTTGAACTTCACACTCGTTGAAAACAGTGTGAAGTTTGAACTTCACACTCGTTGAAAACGAGCGGAAGGAAAAGTGATTTAGCGGGAGAAAAAGTGAAACTTTTCCTCCAGCTAAGTTACTTTTCCTGTCGCTCGTCAAGAATCGGCCATTTTCCACCGCCGTTGCAGGCATGAAATAGAGCCTTTGTAGAGTAGTCGAAAAAATGTATCTCATAGATTTTACTCACGTATCAATTCCCGCTTCCCAAACTTCCTTCTGTTGCTTTTGAACTTCGTACTGCTCAGGTGAATCGGGAACTTCCTTATTGCCTACGAGACTAGAATTGGCGGAAGATAAGCTGCCGGCACTTCCGTAACGTGGTAGCGCCGGTTCGACGGGAGGATCCGGCGGTTCCGACGGTACTTGATGATCCGTAGGTATGCTAGGATTAACGTACAAATCTCTGCTCCATTCGACCATACACTTCAGTATCGATACAAGACACTCGAGACCTCGAATGCGCATAGATTTTTCTTGATTCGGCGAGGCTCCCAATTCGAGGGCATGCCGACCCTGCGCAATCTTGGAGAGGTCGTTGACGAGCCTGCGGAAGAGTAAATGGAAAAATCAGTAAAATCGATTATTCATATCTCGGAGCGATAATCGTTCCCCGCGAGCTGCACGACTTGCCTCTCGAACAAATTAGCCGCCGAGAGATCGCAGTCGTAATTTACGTATATATCAACGACGCTCTGAGCGTCCGCGCAGATACGAGTCAAGGCGTGAATGACCATCCACTTGTGTTCGAATGAGCTGCTCGATGTTTCCAGTATGTTCATGAATATCTCCTTGAAGAAGACTTCGATCTGCATCTTCAAGTGTACCTTGAAACGCGCCAGCAATGCGAGAAACAGAGCCAACGACAGTTCGAATACCTCGGGAACCGAGGACACGCCGTTCTTCGAAAGCGCCACGCATAGATACTGTTTTATAGCTATAACGAACATCTCGTTCGAGCGCAATATCGGACCGGCGTTCTGCAATATTCCGAGCAAAAGCTGCAGCGACAGAATCTTCGAGCGTAGCTCGTGCGACCTGTGAAGTACGTACAGTATATAATACATTCGTCGTTATTCGTTTCTTTTTTTTTTCATTTCCCCTTTCGACGTTTACATATAAAACTTACTTAGGATCCGGCGTGCCATCCGGCAACGGTTTCATCGATAGCTTGCAGAGAGCTCTAAACACCAAGAAAGCGTCCTTCTGCAGTACGTGAGTGAATTTTGCCGTTACCATATTGTCGTTCTCGCCCGCTGTCTCGTCGGTATTGTCGTCGGTCGGAACTTGATCCAAGCTGTGCTGCTCGTCCGTCGGCGAGGTTGCCGGAAGGCTCTCCTCCGGCACGACACTGTTGACGATGTCGTCTATTATCGTTTTCGCAACGCTTCGCGCCACGCTCGACCAATCCGGCGGGGTCTCTTGATTATTCGACGATTCCGTTTCGCCGTCAGATTTTTGCGTCTCCTGCGATGCCTCCAGCTGCTCGACTTCACCCCGGGCGATAACGTCTTCCTGTATATCGTTCAGAAATCATTTTTACTTGTTTTTCACGCCCATTTTCTACCACGTACAAAATTTATTCAATAAAATTTACGGTTAATAATCGGCTCTACAACAGGTCATTCAGAAAAAATAATGAAAAGTAACAAAATTAACAGAAGAAAATATATAGAAATATTGATAAGTAACAAAGTATTAGCAGTTTTCGAGTCATGACATATGTAATTAATAGATTTATCGATCTCGTTGATTCATCAATTTATCATTTCTGAAAATTATACTTTTATTATTATTATTATTATTAAACTTTACAGAAAGGAAGTGCAGCACTTATAAAATCTGCATCTCGTTAACCGAATACATATTTCTTTTATCATGAATTCTTGTAAATTCCTATAAATTTTTATAAATTTTGTGTGGACACATACAATTATGATTTCGCGTTTCATGTCAACATTTTATGCAGATATTATAAATTGTAAACTTACTTTCTGTAAAGTGAAATAATGACAATAATTATTATTATTTCAAGAAAAAAAGTATTGTCGGTGTTTTTTTCTCATTAACAAAGTAAATACATGAACGATTGAATAAACAATGCAATTACCGCTTGGGTCTCCATACGCGCGAAAATCACGTTGATCATTTGCGTCAGAGTTGCTCTGGCAGTGGTTTGATTTACCAAATTTCTCGAGGCAAGATAAACATTGTAAACGGTGCGTATCGTCAGAAGAACAGTTCCTTCATGGACCTCGACGTGCTGACTGGTCATCACGGTCAGCAGAGCTTTTATAATCTGCAGCTGGACACCCTCGTCCGTCTGTGGACCCATGAAACAGCCACATATCGTCTCGACTATGCGAACTATGAGCAGCTTGTTGGGTTCCGTAGAATCAGGTACGTTGCCAGTCAGATGTCCGTACGCTATCAATTTTTGCAAACAGTCCAGCGCCGTGACGACGATTCTTGGAGATTTGCTCTGGCAAGCTAGCTCGAAGGGGAGGAAATATTTTTCTGCAGATATGACGTTGGAGTCGCTCTTTGGCTGTGGCAGCGCATCGGAGATTCCCTCCTCGGCAAGATTGTTGGGAACTTCCTTGATCTCATTTCGCAGATCGTCTGGAAGGAGAAGCAGTCAGAGAAAAAAATGAACCAATCAGGCGCGAGCGTCGGTCCTTACCGAGCGCCGATTCGCAGGATTTTCTGAGTTGGGACAGATGCGATCTCTTGACATCCTTGTCGGCCAGGATCTTTTCCAGCGCTCTTACTATAAACATTTCTCTGGTTTTTGAATTATTTTGCATCGTCACCAAGAGGAAAGCAATACAAGGCCAACAGTGTATCTGGGCCTAGAACGCGATCGCCGATCGAACATTAGGAGGCACTAGAGACAAGTTAAACGAAAGGTTAATGTTGTTTGAGTATATTGACGTAAGCATTTTAACACGTCTCCTCGGGATTAACCGACGTTATCGTCGCTGTTTGACGTTGGCGACGAATTTCGTACAGCGGCGAATTCCCGCACGAACGAGCGAAGAACACGCTAAGCTTTTCCTTTTATTTATTTAAGGTTTTTTTTTTCTTTTAAATATGTTCGTTCAGACACGAGGATGGTGACGGGGGATCGATGAAAATATAATACGAAGATTGGCACTTCGCTGACTCCGTGATGGACACATTTAATTTTTCGGGGAAGGGAGGGATAGTTGGAATGTAGAGTATACACGTCCGACGAACAGGTATGGTACACAAAAACTCCGGTTGGCAAAGTGTCCGGGGAGAGAGGGACGAGATGTGCGCATGCGCACCTCGGCCGTCTTGCGGATAGGTCAGGTAAAATCGAATTATAAAATCGAATATTCAAATTGTTTTCGTTCAAGGTTGTTTTGCCCTTCACTTTATATTGCAAATATGTAATTTTCGATTGTCGCAGTTTTTATAGCGATAATCGTGCGACACTGTGTTTGCTGATCGTTGGATTGCAACTATGCGACAATCGATCCGATGCCCCTCGTAGCTTTCCGCGTGGCTGGTCAATTCATCGGAATGTAGACTATAAAAATAAATTGTATATACTTGGGAACATGAAATTTGCTTACATTACTTATATGAATTGAACGTTAATGTACTTTTTCGGAAAATAAAAGTACTAGATATTAAAATTAAAAATCCTTTGGCTGAAATTTACAAAAATTTTCATTTAAAATAAAAAATGTACTGCAAAGGTACAGTGTATGTAAAAAAAGTTTTCAATACCGTTCATTAATTTTCGAAGAACATTTTTCTACAGTGTATATATAAATTTCCTATGTTCTGTTTATATTCCCGTATATCATTGCGATCGAAACAAAAATTCGCCAACATATTTTATTACGGATAGATTCATCGACGATGCAATTACACGCAATAATTAATATTCAAAACGCAATGATAATCGATCCGTTGCCTAAAAACTTTTATAACGACACGTCGACTCGCGTCGATAAAATTTATTCGATGCTTTTTCCGTTCGCTGCAATCGAGATGAAAATCCGACAATTTTTAACTCCATATGTTCTTCGCAATATGCAAAAAAAATGCGAACGTAAGTACCGTAATTCTTTAATTTGGGACGCAACGATAACTGATCGATTTATCGGTCGGTAAAACCTTTCTATGTTTCTCCAATGACGCATCTGCTCTCGTAACGCGTCGCACGAACTCGTACGTCCGTGTTTCTACGCGACGTTGCAGCTAGGCGACACCCACCGATGCAACAATCGTCCCGGCACATCTATATACAATTTTTCACCAATGAAAAGTTCAACAATGTGACGCGTACACAGATTACCGGATGCACCGATGTTTGTATTCTCTACTGATAGTGGGAAAACATCGTCTGTAAAGTAAATGGCCGACTGAGACGGGTGCGCAGTGTCGTACACGAGAGATCCGACCCTAGTCAGATTAAGAATTTTATAACTTTATCGAATCCGAGGCGCATTTGTTGGCATTTGTCACCCGTAACCCGTCAAGCAAGCATGGAAACACATCCGTTGAACCACGGTCCTGAAAAACCTCCTCCGTACTCGGCCGCTACAGCTCCGCAAGGTACGCAGGAAAAAGAACGACAAAAAAATAAACATTTTAATCAACGCAAAAACAAAATATGGAAAATCCATCGATTAAGGTTATGCAACGATCATTCAATCTATCGTCGCTGCCACTGTGTTTTTTTATTTTGTTTTTGTTTTCGAACTCAAAGGGCGCGTTCTTGAATGCAGTTTTGTTCGCAATTCGGGGTTTAGTTTTGACGGAAATATGCTCTGATAAGCGTTCGTTTCTTATCTAAATGAACGAAATGCATCCTGCGGAAGTACCATTGGCAATTAAAAGAACACTCTAACAATTTGCGTTCTTTCAGTTTGCACTGCAAACTGAAAGAACGCATAGCCGAGCAGAACTGCATCGAAGAACGCACAGAAAGCTTTTGCATGGTGCATTCTTAAATGCAATTCTGGTCTGTTCGGTTAAATACAAAATCCTGGAGATGTACATGTGTATGCAGGTAAAATGGGCATTATTATATTTTCAGTCTGCTCTGATTTCAGGGTTTAGTTTTGACATAAGTCTACTTTACTAAGCCTTCTTTTGTTATAAAAATGGACATAATTTACACATTAAAAATTTTTTTCGTTGACACTTTTTTTAATCCACCCGCAGTGGACAGGCACAAATAAAAGACGGTATAGCCAAACAGAACTGCATGCAAAAAAGTATGGAAAGCTTCCATACGGTGGATTCTTCAATGCAGTTCTCCTCTGTTCCGTTAGGTCCAGAAATATTTGAGATCTACATATATACGCAGCTGGAATGGGCTTTCCTATAATTCCAATCTGTATCTCAGTTCAGTTTTTAGTTTGGACACAAATCTGCTCAGATCAGTGTTCTTATATTCCAGTCTGTATCTCAGTTCAGGGTTCAATATTGACACCAATTTGTTCTGACAAGCGCTCTTTTGTCATAAAAATAGACGAAATTTGTCCTGCGGAAAAAATAGGATATATCGTTGGCAGTTGAAAAAACCCACGAGCAGTAGACTAAATAAAAGAACGCATAGTTGAGCAGATCTGCATTTAAGAAAGAATCCATAATGGCAATCAAGAAGGCATTGCGTATAGTGAAAAAGGAATTGTTCACAGGTTACAATTCGTGGCAACCGCCTCCGGGTTATTACCCAAGCACCGGAATACCAGAACAGGGAAATCAAATACCGTCCTACGGATCGACGGCACCTCTGACGACGGTTATCGTACCGGAGATAATACTGGTGGGCGCGTGTCCGGCATGTCGAGTGAGTGAACAACCTGCGCCTGATAATCAACAGGCTCATGTCTGTTCAGTGCGCAAGCGAGCTCGATTTTTTTCAAACGGATAGTACAGAATTGCATTATTCTCGCAGGTTGGAGTACTGGAGGACGACTACACTTGTCTCGGGCTTCTCTGTGCTATTTTCTTTTTTCCGCTGGGTATTCTTTGCTGCCTGCTACTGAAGAATCGACGCTGCTCAAACTGTGGTGCTTACTTTGGCTAACAGAACGCGGAGCTATGGAGTACCGGCGCTTCGATTGTAAATAAATAATATCGCGAAGCTGCCGCGCGCGGGTCGCACGTGCGTTCAACCGAATTTATCGAGCCACGGTTATCCTCCGATTTAATACCGGAACGACATGCGTGAAAATTAACTGAAGGGGTTCGGGGAAAGTCTTTGTTTAAAACAAAACAAAACAAAAATAAAAACTGTTTATTTGGCTCAATTTCCGGAGCGTTCAGCCTTCGAAGGCCGCGAAAATGATTATAGTGCGACGTTCGAAAACTGTTAAAAAAATTGGTAATTTAGCCCTGCTTTCAAAGCGTTCAGTGGCTGCGACCCCAGCTTACTACTCGCAGATCTGTGGAAGCCCGCAAAAATTATTAACGTGCAACGTCCCCAAACTGTTAAAAAAAAACAGTAATTTATCGAATAAACAAAAAAATGTTACAGTTGAATTTGTAAAAAATCAAAGTGTTTGTAAAATTTGATGTTGAAATTTTTTAAAAAAGCACCTCAAATGGAATTGAAAATTACGGAAGTTGTCAAAGTCGGGGTTTCAAAGACCCACAGTAGTGAGCGCAGACACATTTTTTCGTCGGTAATAAGCTAGAGATAATGTTTACTACTTCGTTATTACAGAAATGTTGCTTACACCCCGGCGCCTTCTTGGTTTCACTGTAATTAAACTGAAAAGCACCTGTTAAACCGAAAAATATAATTTTTTCGACATCTTCAACACGTGCGGTGTTGAAGAGATGCGAATTGTATGCGTGGTGTTAAAGTTGTATCGAATCGAAGATTAACGTTATAGCGTTGTACCTCATGTAAATTCTAAAGTCCCGTTTATAGCTCTCTTTGAAAGAATCTATTGTGTCTCTGGTGAAATTAAGCCGTTAAGAATACAGATAGAAGGTGTATGGTCGGTACAGATTGTATCAGAATTGTTATAACATTCTATAGATTTTTACGAATCTGTTTTGAATTAAAAAACAAAAAAAATGAACATACGATTAAGAGAGATAGTTACACATTTTTTTCCTTTTTTCTAACAATTGTTAAGCGTTGATGAATAATGTTTGTAATGATATTGGAGTAAAAATCGTTGAACTACAATGACTCAGAAATGCTATTTTTTTTTTTTCATTACCGACGAAACACAGGAAGATAAAATCCCAAGGTGAACCGACTTTCCCGCGTTCGTAGTTAATTGCACTAGCTCGCGTGTCTCGGCAGAAGACTCCATGATAGACGATCAAAATGTATTAAAAAATAATCCCGCTCCGAGCGCTTCAATGCAACGCAGTTCTATGCTTATGTAGCGAATTAATGTTTCATTGAAACCGACATACGATATAGATGTTGCGTATTATTACCGCTAATCAACCTCTTGTTCCCCAATTTAACACTAATCCGGAACAAACGACGGAATAATGTGTCATTCTAAACCATCGATTAAACTTGGCAGAATATATCATTTAATCCGTCGAAGAAAAAAAAATCGTAATTTTTACAGAACCCAGGCACGTCGTAATATCCTTTCCCTCTCATGGGTTTATGATCTTTATATGATTGGCGGAAAATCGCGATACGATTTTATCGTCCAGCAAACACGCAATTACGAATGGTATGCAGACCACGCTACGCATAAATTATTACGTTAACATGAATGAACGCAGGCATCATTGTTGAACTTCGAAATAATAGTGAGTCTTGTATTGGCAATGAAAGAAATTCGATCGAGATCTTTTGCAACGAACTGCAGTGTACACACGTTAAAAAAGGCTCGTACATTCAAGAAACATTTCTCGGTTGCAATCTTTTTCTTTATGTTAATATTAAACCTTTTTCAATGGAAAATATAGATCGTTGAGAAAAAAAAGATAAAAGATTGTGGGTAAAACAGTTTTTGTCGAATGTAGGATGCTGTTTGTACTGTGTACGATAAAACAAATTAATACAAAAGTAAATAGGAAAATGGTATAAAAGAGAGGAAAGGCTAAGGAAATTTTTTTTTGGATAATCATTTTTTTATTGCGTTTCCAAACCTTTTTTGACTGTATAGCACAAAAAAATCAATATAAAAAGTAAATAGGGAAGTAGGATAAAAGAACAGAAAGAGAGTTACGAGCTTTGGGTATACGTGTGCGGAACAAAATGAGTCGTTGTTTGGCTTCGCGAAGGTTCTCTGCAATGCTACCTTTTCTTTCGTTATGGTTCAAAGGAAATATGTGCTGTTAACGTGATCTAGTCATGGTCTCGCTCGTGCAATCGCTCAAGTGTCATTGACAAAGCCAACCTTCCAACGCTCGACTATCGTAGATTGGCTCCTTTCGATTTTTGTAGTTTCCTCAATCATTGATCACGCGTAAAAGAAATGTACAGGTGAAGTTTGAAAGCACAAGAGAGCCCGTACCAGTGAAAAAAAATACCGCTTCGCGCGGGATTGTCGGAAATGCATAGACATTGGAGAATCCAATCCTCATTTTTCCTCACATTTCGAAACAATTATTGTATCATAACATATAATTATAACATGTTTCCTCCTCGGCATCGTATGACCGAACGGAAATTCAGGTGTTTCGAATCAACGTAAATTATTTCATGACGATCTATTTTCAGAACTTTCCTTCTTCGGATAATTTTATTTCGTCGTTACCGAATACTCGTCTGTAATCTTTCCGTAAATACTTAGTAATTTCATTTTAATTACACAGTATTTTTTGACATCTTGCCTTGAGCGGCAAATCATATCGACACCATTTAACTATTGATTTCACTGTGATTATTTCATTTAATTATACAGTTGTCAAAATACTTTTTTTAATTAATTAAAAAAGCCTGAATTTTGCGAGACGATCGAAAGGACCTCGGGGAGAGTGGATCGTTAATCGTTTGCGTCGATTAAGAGATAAAGATTTTTCGTTTACGTAGCTAGTCATAATAAATAATAACATGTAGCATTCCGACTACAAGATTTCTCATTGCAAATAAATCAATAAATAATTAAATAAATAAAAAATTGATAATTACTTGTAATAAGTACAGGCAATGATACTGTTGATGATAATGAACGTTAGGGACGGAGGACAAACTGGGGGGATACCCGGAGCGAAATCAGGCTGGAGGGGTCTGGCGCGCGCGATTTCGTCCTTGGCGAAACGATTTAGCGTATAAAGGAAGCTGCGATCTCGTTCGAAGGTCCAGAACGAGTCGAGAAATCACGGGACGGGGACATGCCGGCGCACGAAGGCAGGTTGTCAGAGGCCCTGGAGGAGACTCTGAGTCACGAGCCTCTCTACGACGTATCGAAGATGCCCGAAATCGACAAGGTCCGGATCATTCATCGATCGTCGAAGATCGACGATGGCAACGAACGGCTTGATTCGGAAAGCACTACTTCCGGTACCAGCGCACCGTCGAGGGACGAGCACGAAAAGTTTCTTCGAGATTTCTTCGAGATCATACTGCAGGAAGCCGTCTTCGAGGTCAGTGTTGGAACAACAATTTATTCACGATGGTGCAAGAATGTTGCAGTCTTTTTTTATCGAGCGTTTCTTCATTCATTTCTTCACGACTGATGCAATCTTCCTCGAAGGCCGGTCATCGGTAGTTAACGACGCGAGACACACGCCTGTAAAATACATTGTAGAAAATCACAGTGATTATTTATTATTCATCAGTTGTCACGCTCATGAGTAGAGTTATTGCCGGGACTCAAGAAAACTATTTTTCGTTATCGCCGCGTCCGGTGAGAGACGCAAATGTAAGTAATTGCACCGTTTCGTTTTTTTTTCTCACCATTTTTTTCTCTCCGCATTGCTCGAAGGAACGTAAACTGTAATGTGAAGCAACCATCGCAGAGAGTCGAGTGATCAACAATAAGCTTGGGTCGTTGGAACTAACGAATTAATTTACCGTCTCTTTGTCGCAGGGTACGTCGCGTCGGAGCAAAGTCGTCGAATGGGTGGAACCGTCGAGGCTCCGATCGCTCGTCGATCTCTCGCTGCCGGATTCCGGTGTGTCGCACGAGGATTTGCTGGAGCTGGCCCGAACCGTCGTACGGTACAGCGTGAAGACGGGACACCCTTGCTTCGTCAATCAACTCTTCTCGAGTATCGATCCTTACGGCCTTGCGGGTCAGTGGCTGACCGACGCTCTGAATCCGTCGGTCTACACTTACGAGGTCTCGCCGGTATTTTCGCTGATGGAGGAGGAGGTCCTCCGTGAAATGAGAAAAATCGTCGGTTGGAAGGACGGTCGAGGCGACGGTATATTCTGTCCCGGTGGATCGATGGCCAACGGTTACGCGATAAACATTGCGAGACACCGGAAGTTTCCGGAACTTAAGACAAGCGGCTTGTCAGGAGTTCCGCGACTCGTAGTGTTCACATCGGAGGACGCTCATTACTCGGTGAAGAAGCTCGCGGCCTTCCTGGGAATCGGCGCCGATAACGTTTACTGCGCCAGGGTCGACGGGAGAGGAAAGATGTCCGTCGACGATCTCGAGGCGCAGATCACGAGAGCCTTGGGGGAAGGCGCGGTGCCTCTCATGGTATCGGCAACAGCAGGAACCACGGTCCTCGGAGCTTTCGATCCTCTGAGAGCGATAAGCGAGATTTGCCAAAAATATTCCATATGGTTTCACGTCGACGCCGCGTGGGGTGGCGGGGCTCTCGTTTCCGACAATTATCGGGGTCTCCTCGACGGCGTCGAATTGGCCGACTCGGTGACATGGAATCCTCACAAGATGCTCGCCGCTCCTCAGCAGTGCTCGACACTTCTCGTTCGTCACGAAAAATTGCTCGAGTCAGCTCACAGCTCCAGAGCCTCTTATCTCTTTCAGCCTGACAAATTCTACGACACCTCGTACGACTCCGGCGACAAGCACGTCCAGTGCGGCAGACGAGCAGACGTTCTAAAGTTTTGGCTCATGTGGAAGGCGAAGGGTACGTCCGGTCTGGCGATGCACGTCGACAAGGTCTTTCGTCTCTCCGAGTACTTCACGAGTCTAATACGTCATCGAGCCGGCTGGATTTTGCTGCAGGAGCCTGAGTGCACGAACGTTTGCTTCTGGTACGTTCCCGAGTCGTTGCGTCATCTGAAAGGAGAAGAGCGCGTCGAGGCGGTTCACAAATTAGCTCCGATGGTCAAAGAGCGCATGGTTCGAAGCGGCAGCATGCTCGTCACCTACCAGCCTCTCCGCGGACATCCGAATTTCTTCAGGCTCGTACTGCAAAATTCGTCACTCACCGAGGCAGACATGAGGTATTTCGTCGACGAGATCGAGAGGTTGTCGAACGAGCCGTAAACGGGACAGTGACCGATGACGATGGGTTTTTTTTCGTACCGTGATGTTAGTCAAATTAATGTACAGCAGCGATTAGACGAATGAACTTAAAGCAAGATAGCATAGAATTTACTACGCCAAATTGATCGTTAATAAATAATTGTGTATGTGATAGCCGAAAGATTTTCTTTTTCTTATTAATCGAATTTATTGTAAAATAAGTAACAAGTTACGAGCGCGCGGTTCGACGCGACCGCCTGTTACAGGGTCAGTGCTATTTACAAATTAACGCGATAACTACTGTAAACACATTGTTTGAGCGATCAACGCTCGTTTATCGGAAATCACAAAGTTGAATCTCTCTTCGGTAGATATATATCATCGTGGTTGATGGCTCAGCGGGTGCTCTCGCGTCTAACTGTACTCTTTGAGGAACTTTAAGTGAAACTGCTTGAGGCTATTCAACATCGTTATGATCAGTTCCTTCTGCGGTAAGATCGTCGTACGGAAATGATAAGTTCCAGGTTTTTGTCCGAAACCCGAACCGGCGATTACGCATATTCCCGTGGCCTCCAAAAGTTTAAATGCATAAAACACATCGGGTTCCTTGCCCTCGGCTTTGGCCGCCTTTATAGCTTTTTCTGGCAGCGTGAGCTGTGGAAAAACGTACATCGCTCCCATCGAAGGATTGCACTGAAACAATACAGAGATCGATTTAAAAAAAATCTTTGCTCGAAACAACCGCTTCCATATTCTCTGCGTTTGCTCACCTTGAAACCCGGTATGCTGTTCAGGGTGTCCACAACCAGACTCGACCGCTCAGCCAACGACTGCAGTACCTGGGTCTTCTCTTTCTGGAAAAGGTCGTACGACGGCTCGCCCGGCCTCGGTGGATTTACGACGACTGCCATTACCACTTGTCCCAATACCGTTGGGCACAACATCGCCGATATAGATTTGTTCAGAATCGCCATTACTTTCGGATCCATGTTCAGGTACTCGGCGTATCCACCGCGGAGTCCACATTCGCCCATGTATCCTGCAACAGTCGCAGCCCGAGTCGCGTCGATCATTGTAAATTAGGTGTTTCAAAAAAAAAGGCTTTTTATTTTTCTCCCATATTTTTAAATCTCTCGCCCAAATCTCGCCGAAAGGCGGTCGTTGACAATTACGTTTAAAAGGCGCCGCATTTTTTGCGTCGCCGAATGCGGCACCACTCAAAATTTTTTGCTGGGGACCGCCTTTCTTGAGGTTCAATTTGAGATCGAAATCTATACTTCAAAAGGGTGGGTGGAAAATAAATAAAAAAATTTCCTTTGGTGAAACAACCTATTGTATATTCATCGATCCGCTATGTACTTATCGGATCCGACGGATTAAGCGCTTAAGAGCTCTGCGGTTTATCATTCCAACGAGGTTCTTTCACCTCAGCGGACGACGGGTTATTTACCTTTCGATATAGACATGAAGGACGCAAGTTCCATTTGCGAGTACGGTGGACCCATCTCCGACATAACTTTCTTGAAGGCGTGAAACGCGCTCTCCTTGTCGTAAACGTTATCCTGGTATACCTCGTCGGCGAGCAGAAACAGACGATTCTCGTAGGCGAATTTGATTACATCCTCGATGTTTTTTCGCGTCAACACCTGACCGGTCGGATTGCCGGGATTGATGACAACGAGCACGCGCGGATTGCTCGTCTTCAGCGCTTCCTTGTACGATCGCTCGAGCTCGATAACGTCCAGCGACCATTTGTTCTCCTCGTTCAGATAATATCCTATCTGGGCGAGACCGAATTCGGCCAGAGCTGCCGAATATAGTGGATACTGCGGTATGGGAATCATCACACCCGACGGCTTGCCGCCCAAATGCTCGTTGAACAGCTTGAGGAAAGACTGAAAAAAATCAATAACAGTCGCACAGTTAATATATCCGCGTACCCGTTATTTGCGTTCAACATAATGTAGTAACCCCAAGTCGTCTGTCACACACAAACTTGTTTTACTATTCGTCGTGTCAGTAACAATTGATTTTTACTTCATAAAATATATTATTATTAAATATAATGTATATTTTACAGTAATATATTTTATTGATACATAATGTATCGATTCATATATAATATATTATTATATAATTTTATGGGTTCATCCTTCGATGCCTTTAAAAAAATGGTAAATTCAGTTGTACTGAAATATAAGTAGACTAGCATGGTACACAGGAAGGAAAAGTCTGGTCTTACGTTGTTCGTTAGAATAATTCTATTTTTTTTTGTTACTCATTTTATTTACCAACAAAATTTTTACAACTAAAATAATGTCAAGCATGCAATAATTTTTACCACATAAGACATTGCAAATTTACCTTTATTCCGTCCGATGCTCCGTTAGAGAGAATAATATTTTTGTAGTCGCTGGGAATGCCGTCGCGTTTTTCTATGTACTCTGCGACGTGTCTGCGAATAATTTCGATTCCAGAGGATTCCGAGTACGATCCTACGCTGCAACCTTTGCATCCACCGAGAACCTCGCGGGCTCTGCTCTTCGCATCCTCTGGATATCGAGGGTCGTCCAGGAGTTCCGGTGATACGGTCAGGGCCAGCACTTGGCGCAGAAATGTTATCGGCCTCTGACCCATGGCGTGAGCATCTCCGATGTTTGCCTTGATCACCTCTTTGAACGGCTTTTTAACTCCCTGACAAAGAACATACGTTATCAAATTGACTCTAACTTATAACATCATAATGCTTGATTGCTAACGGCGGAGATGAAATGCCTGTGATGGATTTATTACAAGGTTGCCTGTAATTGTATACACGCCAACCACTTGCATTTCCTAGCAAAGTGACGTTATGTAACACGCATCGTCGATGCTAGTTGCCACTTAGAAATTTTTGCACCAAATAATAAATAGATACATACATAAATACATAATTATATTGATATATAAATAATGTAATATATATTATAATATAATAATATTTATATGAATATATGTTCAGATATGTTTGATTATGTGAATTTGCGGATTATGCAGTGTGTTTTGTCAGAAAAATTGTGATAACATTTTTTATTTTTATTTTATTTGCAAGCTTCAATCATAAATCAAAGGCCAAAACTCAGCCTGGAGCCATGAGAGCTCTACAGGAAGCTACCAATTGAGATAATTGAGGTCTATATAAACATTAATTATGCTGTGAATTCGAAGGTCCGGTCGAAGGCTGAAAAATATTCGTTGCTAAGTAACAAACTTCGGAATATATTCAATTTATCGATAAATGCAGTTTCCTGATAAGATAGACTTATCTCGAAGCCGATAAGAATAACTGGGGGAAGTGTTGCGTCAAGGAACAATGTGTTTGCTTTGCGTGTGTACGTGTGGGCAGTGAATGAGTGTGAGCCACGCGCCTCTACCGTATCGGTTAACAAGTTCACAGTTCATTTTCATCGTCGTTTCGACTGTTTAACGAAAAAAGGTTTTAGTGCAGAGTCCACGGATTCCGAAGAACGCTTTTCTACCGCATATTTGTGTGAAGTATACATTTTGTATCAACGATCGAGCAATCGCCATCATAAGAAAGCAGACATAAGAAAAACTGTAGAGTCACGTAGCGCTGCATCGCAGTACTGGACATCGATAATAATAATAAAAAAACGCACAAGCCGCTCGAAGGCTGCATAAAAATGACGTAGTTAATTGTCTCCCCGAGCCACCTGATGAGTTTCCAATTAGCGAGTTTTGTCATCGCCGTCATTGGCTGTGGTGTTTGGGGGAGAAATAAAACAATAAAAATAATACATCGTTCAGGCCTTTAGACGCAGTGACGCGAGGTCGCGTCAACCGGACCAGCTCGTTTGTCGCAACGATACAGTCCAGTAAAATTCAGCCGCCCACCGCATTCCGAACAATTTACCGATAAAGGAAAAACAAAAACAAAGAAAAAATAAAACAAATGCAAAACGACGCCAACTCGGTTCTCGATGTCGAATCTCACCTTCTGCAGTTCCTTCTCGATCTCCAGTGCCCGCAGAAGAAGGGGACCCCGTACCGCATATTCCATACGCCGCAGATTCGAGTATACATTGTCCTCGGTGAGAGTTTTCTCGCAGGCGTTGCTCGACATGTTGCGTGTTGCAGTAGCGTTACCAACGCCGGTCACCGGGTTTACTAGCGGCGACGTAGCTCCAGCGGGCTCGCGTTCTCGCAGAGCAGCAGTTGAGCCTACCCCCGCTGTGCCCGCGGCGTACGGTCGTCCGCCGTGCTCCCATGCCCGCGAGAGTCCGCCGAACATCACCGCCCTCCTCAATCTACCGTGCGACATAGCTCGGCCGGATTAATTAACGTGTAGCCGAGTGACGATGCGACTCGCCGTCCAGGTAAGGCAGTCCGATAGCTCGACTCGACGAGCGGACCCTGTGCGTTATATGCAACTACTCGAGCGTATTATCGCTGCCGGCCGCGACTAACACAGCTCAACTACTTTCACAGGTGCACGAGCCGTACTACACAAATTATCGCGAACGACGACGAAGCGTTCGACCGAACACTGCGCGATTAATCTTTGCTACAGCCGGGGAAGGTTCTTACCAGTCGGCCAACCGCGTACACGACGATGCTCCGCGGCCAACTACTCCGCGGAACTACGGCCGGAGGGACGGGGGAAAACGGGGTTGAAGAGAATTTCTTATTACGGAATACGGGCCGTCCGGGTCAAAGCGGGATTGCGTATCATATCGCTGACTGGGATAAACAACTACAGGGGGCGCGACCAAATTCACCCTGAGGACCCACGTCTCGACGATCTTTTCTTGGGTGTCAAAGATGCGCGCGTCGCCGCGGCTCTCGCTCTCACCCACGCTGCATGGAACATCTCTGCGCGAAGCGCACAGGAATAACTTCGGGAGACGAGGACGTCTAGTTGCTATACTTGCAAAAATGTGAGACGCTTTTGTATCGCTTTTTTGTTTTTTTCAATAATTTCGAAAGTTTGAAAGTCGTCATGCGTCAGCTGCGGCGCTTGGAGCTGGACAACTGGAGAATAAACAAGAATAAACTTTAGAAAGTTTTTTAGGTGAAAAAAATTCATTCGGAAGACTGATTGAATTATTATTATTATTATTATTATTATTATTATTATTTTTTTTTTATCAAAAAGTATATCCATTTTATGAACGAAGCAAAACTTTTGACTTATTTTATAATTTGTTGAATTGGAATCTGGGGATCTTTTTTTACATGATCAGAAGATCGTTGCGAACAATCTTACGGGTGGAGTTTCGATACTTAAAAAAAAAAAAACGCTTGTTTATCCGAATTCCCAAAAGGAGAGAAAAGTTTGGTCTTACGTTAGTCGTTAAAATGATTAAATCGTATATTGTCGCATTATTAGAAGTTATGCAAATCGTGCATATCCTAGATGTTAATTTCAACTGTTCCAATTTAAAACATTTACGGTGGTTTTATTAACTTCATCTTAATTTATTGTTTCCTATTATATAATTTATTATTTTCTGCTCTAAAATAGGATTTACTGTAAAGTGGCTCTCAAAGGAGAAATCTGTCAAATAAATTCGATTCAATAAAAATTCGGCTAAAAGAGGACCTTCGTCCTCTTAAAGGATTAAACTGAGCTGTTTTAATTTTGTTGGATCATATTGGTTCACGTACTTCGTGACTTCTGTTTTAGTTCCGCATTTCAATACAGAAATGTGTGCCAGTTGTTTGTTTAAAAACATCTGATAAGGCTCGTGCCATCCGCGCGAGCCACTGGTTTTTTATTTACCGACGACGAGAAGTTTTCGTGGAAGCGAGCGCGATCTAGCGGTCATCTCTCGCATATTGTACTTCGCGAGAAGTGTGCCCATGGAGACCAGTCTTCATGAACGCAACGACGACACTCTCGTACGGTAACATACATTTCATTCAACTTTTATCCGAATGGATCATCATTTTGTTTCCTCATACAGGAAGCTTTGTTACGGGAACAAAAATTCGAATAACGAAACACTGAGAAAGTTTCAAACTTGAACTTTTTTTATTATCGGCGATAGATCGATTTCTGCAAATATTGATAATCATCGACTAGATATTACGTATTACGCAATCTTGTGTGCACGCCGTTCTGACAGTTGTCTGTTAATAGAGTAATCATGTGCTGTTTTCTTCCAAGTATTGGCGCGAACAAACATTCTACGATGTACTATAAAATTTTTACGATATAACAAACATCAATATAGGATTATAAGGATTATGGAAGATAATTAAAAAAGAAACCTTGTAAAAACGTTCGAAACCCGATAAGATAAGTAGTCGCCTTAATCTTTATAATGAGCCATAAACATAGATGAGCACGAATGTTCCCACGAATCTCTTCGATCGTATTACGATTCGGCGATCACGTTCGATCTGGAAGGTGTAACAGTTATTGTTCCGTACACGTAATCAAAATTGCGTAACTGAAAAAAGAACATCCTTGAACTAACGACGAAGGGCTGAGAGAATATCATGCCAGCGGTGAAAGTTGTCGCACTCGCGTGCCTAGTTTTGCCAGATAGAACTGGTGGTAACTGGTAAAGGATTACGAGACGCTGCTGCCGATCGCTCGCGTTCGTGGATCACGTGTGTCGTGCACGTCTCTCTTGAAACAGGAGAATCGAGAAAACCTCAATTTTTACTTTGTAACCGAGCATACGAGGAGCCGATCGACAATGCCGTTTCTAACGACAATCATCGTTAACCGTATTCCCTCGGCTAAGCACGGCAAAAGGTCGCTTTCGTGACATCATCCACCGCACCGCAGATCGTATGAGTCAAAAGGTTCTTAACGCCATGTGTAAGTCACGTCACTGCGACACGGGAGCGAGAGAGATGCCATTATTGTCGCTGGCAGTGGAGTGAGAAAGCACGAGAGAGTGTTTCACATGGGTTAACCTGCCATCGCTATCCTCGCTCGTCCAGATTCCTGAATTACCGACAGGATTTAAGAAAAAAAATAGAAAAGGAAAAATCCGCGTAATTAATAGCCAACGTTATTAAAACGATACATATCAGTGTCTGAAAACGTGAATGATCTTCCGGCAGGGCAACAACAGGATGATACCGTGAAACGTTAATTGCCCGGAGACTCCTTCCGACAGGCGTGGATTTCTCATTGTTTCGACAATAAAGTTGAAAAAAAAAAAAATTTATTATATCGCCCGATTGAATGAGCCGAAATTATCTAACTCGCGGGAATAATGTTATCGTACCGTTGAATTGCGATGCTTTGACGATCGTTTCGCAGTACAATGGGGCCACCTGCGAACGGATGTTAGATTCTTGCGAAAACTATCGTACGCACACACGCGGAGACACAACGTCGGATCTATATTACCCGTGTCTGGTCGAGCGGTTTCGCCGCCAGAGCGTGCACGAAGGAAGAAGCTGTCGGCTCGTTGACGGCATGAAATATGATAAACACAGGTGAGCGCGAAAGTAACAAAAAGGACCATGAGCGACGAGAGAAAAATTGTAGCCGGCCTTTTGTGTCCGTGTCATCGTTTCGGGTCGGTAACAACAACACACCTGACCGTGCGGTTACGTCAATCGCGACCTTGAGAGAGCAGGCGAATCTCTCGACGGAGTCCGACGAGCAAGTGAAAGGCTCCGAGGCAAAATATTTGTAATAGCAAAGCCGACAGCGATCAACCACCTCAAGAAAAGTATGCTCTGAACAAGTTCGCGTATGCTCGAGCGAGGTACAAAAAAATTGCTCGAAACTAGTATCGTATAACTACGGGGTGGCAAAGTCGGGGAAAACCTGGCAAGTCTGGAAATCCCCGGTAACCTCAAATGCGTCAGACATATGTAGCGGGAATTAAATTATGTTCGCCAGGGATAATTTTTCAATTCACATAATTAAATTTTCTTAAAATGAAGGAAGTATGAGTATCAGATAGCGGGGTTCCGTTTAGTTAAGGTTAAGGTGAAGTAAAAGTCACGTGACAGAGCCAGGAGTGTGAGAGCGATAACGGCATTGGTCTTACAGTGGAGCGAGGGAGAGCGACGGAGAATGTCTTTCACTTCACTTTAAGGCCTTATATACGTGATTTCGCAGATTTCGAAGGTATATTTGAGGGGTCCCGCCGCGGTCCCTTTGATATTCTTTTTAGTGTGTGTGTGTTTAGTGACAATCCGAAAAAATGTATACATCCGTGCATAGTGAGTGGTTTTGGTTGAACCCATTTCAACGTAAACGAAAGCGATTATCGAACTAAATGTTATTTCGTACGTCGCGTGCGATATGCATATTTTTATTTTTTTATAAATGCCTCAACACAACCTGGCAATGTCCTGGAAATTGTCCTTGGATGTCCTTAAATTTCGTACTGACTTTTTACTGGACACCATGATCACCTTAAGAGTATGCGAAATACCGCGTTCAATAATAAAAACTGTAATGGATTTTGTCCGGGATAGTGACATGCCCTAGCAAGTCAAGCGACCACCATACGACCAAAGAAACGACCGGTTGTTTTGTGCCGTTTTGACGACCATAAAACAACCAATAAAACGACCATTTTGTCGGGTTCGATTTGGTCGTCTTTGATACCGACCGAGCCCGTATTGGGCGGTGAGGGCGGTTTTCACTTTTAGTCTCAAGAGGCGGTAAACGTCACGTGACAGCACAATGAGAGTGAAAGAAATATCGTTATTGGCGCTCGCGGTGGAGTGAGACGGACACCACAAGAGAGTATCTCACATGGTGTTAAGAGCATGTGAAACACCGTGAGAGATATGAGAGATACCATCAGTGGCGCTCTCGGCAGAGCATGTGATACACTGTGGAGTGCGAGAATTTGTAATGTACGATTTTCTTTATTTCTCGGAAGATTTTGACTGAAATTCGAGTGCACTCCGAATTGTCTATCTTATTAATACAGTCCTGTAAGATTTGAAGCATGGCAGTCGTATAGTAACGACGGATAGTGAAAACTAAGAAATCAAATATTTTGGTCAGTAAAACAGGAAGGTCCAGCATCCCCTTAACGAACCGTAGTATTTTGGGACAATGTTTTATATGCAAAATAATTTACATTGTGCCTAACCGAAGAGTCAATACTTAATTTTTTTACCTTTTCATACTGCAACATTGTTTTAAAAAATGTATTAAAAAATTGAAAAAAAAATTTATCTTTTTATATCAATAAAAAATCATGGTTGTAATCTTCCATGTCGAATAAAAACGTCCCAACTCCAACAAATTCCGTTCATTTATCTTCGTGACTCCTGAGTATTCGGGCTTAACCATCAGATATCGCGGTTATTTAAAATATCATTTCTCATTATTTCCACTCATGTTCCACCTAATTATAGACCACGACACGGGTACCGTGTCGACCGCATGCAGGCGACGTTACTATATTCTATAAGAATTTTGTCTGCCGACGTAAACATTGTTGTAACCTTGGCAAGATTTTTCGAGGTCGCGTTTTTTTCTATTCTTTTGTCTAAAGAATTCACCTCTCCCCGACGTTTTTTCGATCTGCGAATGCGTGTGCTAGGACTAAGATTTATTGCATGTCGCGAAGTTGTTTACGACGAACGAGCCTTAAGTCATCAAAATTAAAGTTAAGTCGAAGCTTCCTCCGTGGAATCGTTCCTCGTTCGGACGCCCGGATACCGACACTTCCGGTTAATCGGTTCGCTCGAGATTTTCCTAGCGCAGCCGCGTGACGAGCGTCGAACTCCTACCAGACCGACTGGCAACAGAGACTTGACTAGAAGTCGCCAGTAAATCTCATCGGCGAGCTGCGTTGACCCAGTGACACATTGGAAATCCTCGGCGGTGTCACCGCGACGTAATCCCCGGAGTCTGTACCCCGCCAATGAGCCTCTTCCATCGAAACTACGTGCTCCAATTCACGTCTCTATTATATCTTCTATGTACCGAATAAATAGAAAATATACATTTCAACCCAAATAGAAAATATCAACCGCTGTTATTAAAAATTAAAGGATGGTCGAAAAAGCGAAAAAACGGAGAGTTTCAAATCTCGACTGTTCCTTCAAAGACGCAGGGTTAAGTACCGATACTTAAAACAATATACTTTTTTTTTGTTTATTAAAAAAGATAAGAAAAACCGTCGCTGAAGGAATTCGGTCGATGGCCAATTGACAGCATATATGTGATTTAAGTCTGCTATATATCAAAACCTGTTCCATGGTGTGTACTGTTCAATACATTTACTACTATTACTACTATATTTCAACGCGAGTCTTGTTATCGACAGCTCGGACGAAAAGGGCGTAACTAGTATAGTTTAACACGAGAGTTACGCCTCTTTGGTACTCGACGAAGTCCCTGGAGTTTCTACCCTGCCGATCAGCCTCTTCCCTGGAAAATTCATGCTACCATCCTCGTCTCTGTTAGATCTTCTATGTACCCCCTAGCGGAGCTGGTGCAACCACGGATTCGGAGTTGCAGCCGAGATAGACAAATGACGGCACGGCGACGTACGATACTCGTTTGACGGCACGTTTTTCTATCTGGGATCGTAGTCGCAGTCGCACTAGGGTTGACTAGACATGCATTTGCAAGTTGCAATGACTATGACTGAACTCCGGGTATGAACGATCTTTGGTATTAAATTTGGCTAATATTGATCAAAGTGTTCAGATTTTACGAGATTTTTTATTGTTTTATCACAATTTATCGACGTTAAATGTGTTACACGAGTGGACTAACATTGAGCGGTCTTTAGCATTAAATTTATCGCGAATCGACCCCGGGTTGGAAATGTGTTTAGAAATTAATTTTTAATAAAATAAAAATAAAAAAAATACCGTCCTTTCCCCATTACGAGCGTGAGAATAAAAAAGTCACGTGATTTAGCCGGAATTAAAATTAGAGACTCCATATATATTTTTGTTGTCTTTTACTACTGATACAAATCTCGCTTTCGTTTCGCCGATATGTGCAGAAGTAATGAGAGATTTGCGAGATAAGTTTGTTAAGCTTTGATTTTTTTATTTTTACCAAGGGGGACCACCTTTTTTAAGCTTTTTTAAAAGATCTATGTGTCGTTTCAATAGTATCACTTGAAAGTTCGGATAACGGTAAAAATAAACGAGCTGTGAGACTGTTAGAGTACGAAAACGGAGCATTATCATGTCCCTTCTCTTGTACGTCACCGGCTCCTTTCCGTATCGATGAAACAAAACGTGATTCACATATATGGATAAAACTTCGATGGCGAGACGAACCCTCGAATTCTAACGTCACGATCCGACCATGTGACATTCTTCGATCGCTGTGAGACTGGCGTTTTAAACGAAAAAGAAAAACCCGTCTAATCGTTCTTATTCCTCTTCTTCTTCGTCTTCGGGGTATCCCAAACGAGTTTGAGGATTGATGGATAATAGCCCCTGCTCTCGGATGACTCGTTGTAGGCTCGTGAATACGTGTTCCCTGTTACCGATGCGCCCGTGACACCGTTGATCGTACGAGCATGAAGATCGTACGAGCTTCTGGCATCGATGAGCGGATAACACACCAGAATGTCATTTTATACGGCAAGAAATACGCAGGATGATGTATATGGCGGGGTTGAAAGAGCTAGATAAAGAGATATCATATGGATGTTTTAGTAAAAATCGAAAGTATTTAAAAAAAAACACAAATTCACGATCGCATAATTCCATGTATTTTTTCGCGCCGAGTACGTATCCGATAAAAAGTCAAGCGCGACGTTGGTATATTTTTTCGCGCTAAACCTGAATTGGCCAGTCGTTTTGCATTAAAGTCAAACATGACGTTGACGTTGAAAAACGTTGAAAATTTCAATTTTCACATCGCTTCCACATACAAGTTGAAAATAAAAATTTCCATACGGCTTTCTCATAATGTTCTTTTATTTGCGAAGCTTCTTCTGCGAGGAAGCCAAAAATATAGATATCTTTCATATAAGAAGCTTTGCGAATGAAAGAAAATTATAAGAAGCCGATATGAATATTTCAATTTACAACTTAAAATTTACATCGTTTTTGAGGCACTTTGTGACGTTGTATTGTTCAAGTATTATGCAAGACAGGAATGCGAGGGGCAGATTGTGCAACTTTTCTTGAGGAAGCGATACGAAAATTTCAATTTACAACATTTTAAAATATGTATTAGATAAGATTCGGCACCGATCATCGAGATGAATTCCCGAGTTCTAGCTCTCCTGTAGATCGGTCTCCGCACGAAGCCCCTCCACGACGCGTTCTCCAAAGGTTGGAGAACACGACCGGAGGGTATCTCGGCGATGCTCTCGGGCTCCCGGTATTCCCGGGCCCGCGGGTCCCACACTGTATACTATCCCTACTTCGTAACTTTTCGACGCAATGCTATCCGCAACGCGATTCCGCGAGTGTGGATCGGTGTCAGTGACTGCTCGGTGTTCAGGTAGACAACATCTGGTTTTACGGTCTCGCGCGTCATTCGCACCTGTACTTCATGGATGCACGTACCGCAGTCCCACCGAGGTTCAAAACAAATTTCGCGGGTGTTGAATCATCTGCTCGTGAGTGTGAACGAATAGCCGAAGGACCGACCTCACCGGACCACCGATACTTGGCGAGACGGTCAGCGAATTGAAAAATCGAAAACATCCAAAGATCGCCGGAATCTCCGTCGACCCATCCAAGGCGCAGAAACCGCAGAAATGGGAATTACCGAGGTGCGCTTAAAATCGAACGATTTACCTCTATATGCATTGAGAAATTTAAGATTAATGGCCCGATATGCATTCACCGGTGGGCGATCGTAGCGTCGTCGGTTTGTATGCACCCGACACATGGTAGCGTCTAATAAGATTTAATAACACACTCTTCAAGTTGATGCATTTTACGGTCCATTTCGCGCGGGATCGGGGAAGACTTTCCGATAACGTAGGAAATTACGGTAATGGGAGAGTGCAATAGAGAATAATTATATTCATTCCTCGGTTGAGCTGAATACCGGAGAATTGCCGGCGGGACGATTACCGAGCCGACGCAATACAACCGCGAAACGTTACGAAGCGAGCCGGTGAATCGTGGCTCGCGCCGTTGAGTGACCAATCGCCGATGGATTGTTGCAAGATACGATCGCACATTCTGCACATCGGTCGATGGTTCTCGGGTCCCGATTTTTCGCACGATAAATTTGTTTAGATGAGATTCTTGAGAAGAAAATAAATTAAATAAATGAATGGCGCTGCCGTTTGCATAGTTTTTAGTGTATATGGATAGAATATGATTGCACCGAAAATTATAAGACTTTATGTACAAGGGTCAGTACGATATGCCACCTGGCCATAACTGCCGCAATTTCCAGGTGATATGGCCAGTAAAACCGATTTCTTTTTAGTTCGGCACCTGAAAAATTTAGCGGAGCACACTAAGATAAGACAAAGTATACTAAGACATGTTTTGTGCGATCCCTGTGCTTTTCTAAGCTTAAGCCAATACCATTATTACTATATCACATGTAGAGGTCGGCTGATGTGGCCGATCGGAAATATTTATTTAGAGCTGCAATTAAATCACGCGTCGAAAATATCGAAAGTTCCGAGTGAAGTACTTCAGTTCGTTGTTTCTAGAGTGTGTTACGACCAAAATTTAAAAGTTTTTTTTTAACGTCAAACCTCCAATTTTCATTGTTTAAAACATCATGGCCATATCTCTGCGATTTACTCTATATAAGAAAAAAAAACAATGAATAAAATCGAAAACACCTAATCTCCAGGATGAGGATCGGCGACGAATGGAAAAGCGCGCGGTAGAAAAGGCTCGTTGAGCAATATAGAGGAACGTGGGGCTCAGTCGGGCTGTTCAGTTGTGAAGAAACAAAAATCATGCGATTAGGTTTATCTCATAAAATTATCATGCGGGCATATAACCATGCAGGCGCAGATATTACGGTAATACAGGCAAACATCGGATATCGTTTAATAAAAAAAAAATTAATGCTATCATAATGTTCGACCTGTTCTTTGCGGTAGGCACTTTATGACGTTTGATTGTACAGGTATTGTACAGGAGTAAAAATTGAGGGCATGATTGTTCAATGTGGACAAACGTTCGCCATTCTCGGCGTCTCGCCAAAAACAAACATGATAAACTTATCCACATTCTACACGTATCGGTCACACGCTGTTCCCCACGGGTAGAGCACAATGTTTCAATCGTTTTTGGGGCACTTTGTGAGGTTGTCTTGTTTAAGTAATTATGCAAGACAGGAATGCGAGGGGTAGATTGTGCAAAATAGAAAAAGAAACATGATGTACTTACCATATATTCTGCACGACTTAGCCGCAGCGGTGGAGCATGTGTGCAAAAGAGAAGAGGAAACATGATATAATTACCCTATATTTTACACGACTCAGTCACAAACTGTTCCCCCTATTGGGATACAGTGTTCTAACAGTTTTTGGGGCACTTTATAACGTTTTATTTTACGGGTATTATAGAATAGTTATTTGTATGGCAAGGGCGTAGAAAGGGAGTTCTTCACGAGTGTGAAAATGCTGCACAAGCCGAAGGCGAGTGCGACATTCACACGTGTCAGAACTCCCTTTTCTACTCCTATGTCATTCGCATAATTTTTCCTGACAAATTCACAAAAATCACGCTTCTCGTTCCCGTGAAGTCGTGAAGTGTGCGTAGAAAGGCACTTTTCCGTACTAGTGCTGGGAAAAAGACCATATTGGGTTTGTACACATGCGCAGTATTTTTTCCGTACGCGATGTGGCAAAGTGCCTTTCTGCGTACACTTCACAGGAACGGAAAGGGGGATTACGTGCATGTGTTAAGAAAAAGTATCAGAGTAAAATTGTGCACAGTAGAAAAACAAACACGATGTACTTGCCGCATATTATACACACGAGTGGGCTCTTTTCTTCGATCTTTATTGAGATTACTGATGCCCGGTGATCTCATTGTTTTCGTCTAGGTATGCCGGTGTCAGGGTGTACGAAAGAACCGTTCTTCCGTTGTCACTTTCCCTCTTGATTCCACAACTTAACGGACTAATAACACAGTTATCGGTATAGATCGTTGGGTTACGGATCGGTGAACGCGCTGAAGCGCATACGCGTTTTTATTCTCAAGAACAGGAGCATCGAGAGGAATGTGAATGAACGCCGAGTCCAGAAGGAGAAAGGCGTTCCGATCGATGGAAAATTATATGTTTTACCTCTTTATAACGCGCGACGTAGGTATGAATTTATCGCAATTCACGGAATTAGATCGTCGAGAGTTAAGGATTACGAGTTATCAGTCGCTGTTAGGGTAATCCAGGGTGATTATGTTAGGTTATGAGAATAGACAGTACGATTTACTATCAATTTTTCCACTAAAAGTTGCTAAAATCATACTGACACAATATAAACACAATATATTGGTTTATTTTTTTTGCCACAATTTGTTTGTTTCGTAATCCGGAATAACCGTTTATGTGTTTGCTGTCTCGATTTCGCGACCTTGCGCAGCCAAATTGTTCGGGTCCAGTCGTCGAACGCTCCGTGACTTATCAATGCGCGTTGCTGTGATAATGTTATTCATAATTTCATTCCAAAAGCACAAAAGAATAATATTGCCGAATGACGGCATCAGCGCCTGATGAATCATTAGCCTGAGGAACGATGTTCGGTATCGTTCAGGTGTATACGGCGTCCGTGACATCGCGCCTTCAAAGATACTCGGGCGCATATGTGCATACCCTAAGTATATATCGCACGGAGATGTAACGCTTGAGCTCTGTGCGATATAATTGAAAAAATGTATGTGCCTTATCCCCGAGAACGTGCAACTAGAGGCCGCAGGAGAGGGAAGGATTTGTGTACAAGTCTGGTCAATCAAACCGATGTTCGCAATGCGGCCGGTAACAAATATCATTGTCAGCGTTGAACGAAGTTTTAACGTAACAGGCAACAATTGCCCGAGTATGCGTAGGGGAGAGCGGGGCAGAATGGGACGGTAGGGCAAAACGGGACAGTGAGAACAAAACTCAATTTTCCAATAATTGTTGGATACCCCATTTTGTCCCAAACGATACATCAGGATTTTCAACTCCGTTTTGCCCCACGCACCACCATCGCCACCATCCAAACGTTATTGGAAAATAGCGTTTTGCTTCATTATCCCATTTTGCCCCGCTAAGCCATCTTGCCCCGCTTTCCCCTATATATCGATACCATCGCATGCGCTTTTCTGGTTCGATAAAGTAGGATTTTTTTTTTTCATTCGCAGACAAACTCGCCCGGTCGAGAAATTAGAAAGCGTTTATCATGTGCTACCGCGATTCTAGAGACCCTTCGGGGGGAGCCTCCGCGACTGGATGTCTGCGCTGATGCGAAATGTTCAAGTCCGTGAGTTCTCCTATTCCTATTATACTTTGCGTTCCTCGGGTAACGACCGGCCCGGTGGCGATTTGTGGTGAGCGGGGCAAAACAGGACAGTCTTATTTTTTTGTATTTTTTGTAAACAATTTCTAAGAATGCAAATTCTTTTGTTTGCGTAAAATGACTTCACGGACTGAGAAAAATTTAGTATAGTCTTGGGGAACGTGAGAATTCAGAGGGGTTTCCTTTTCATAAACATTGAAAAATACCATTTTGCCCCGATGTTCCGTTTTGCCCCGTTCTCTCCTACCTGAGAAAGCCGGGCCCCTCGCGAACGAATTGGCCATTCGAAAGTATTGCAGATCAATCCCCGAGACGAGAGATGATGAAGCCCGCCCGCTCCCTCTCGCCCCCCTAACACGATACCTTCGAAGATTATGCCGCAAAATTATAGGCCCGCGCTCGCTTTTACACGAAAAAAATCTTCTCATCGAGCGAGAGATACTTTTTTGTGTATCACGTGATGTGGCTGGCTTTATATTATCATTCGTCGGCATACATTATTATACTACTCTCGAAGCTTGTATTGAGGTAATTCTTTGTAAACTGATGCGTCACGACGACAAATTATCCGATCGAAGATTAGGCGCTATTATCGCGCTATAATTATCATAAAATTTTTGTTCGTAAAAAATGGTTTATCCTCTCGGAGTGCAGTTTTCATAAATTCACGGGTAAAGATAAAGACGATAAAAAAAGATAAGACGATTCTTTTTCACAGGAAGGAAAACAGAATCCCGCGTTCGTCAGCGACGACGGACTGACGAGAATCGATCTTGGCAAAACCGGAAATGGAACGGAAGCTTACAACTTTGCTTACGGAGCTGAGGATGACCGGAAAACGCGTACCGAAGTCTCCACGGAACAGATGGTAATTTTTTTCTTGGATTAACATCGAGAATAATTTATAATAAAAAAAGGAACGTGTGTTTGATATTGATAATTTATTAACGGATTGCTCCTTTTACAGAACCGAAGAAAGTAATAGATTTCAATTTTTATCCAACTGGTGTAGTCGCACGAGTTCTCTCTTGGCTTTAGAGCATATCAAATAAAATTAATAACAATAAATAGAATTAAGGGCTGAAGGACTTAGGTCGATGGCCCATTGGCAATAGCAATAGCATTATGAAATGTAAACAGTCATTGAAATATACCAGCATCCATACCGTGTAATATATTGTCAACAAATGCATTTACTACTACTACTAGTATTAAATTGATCACAATAAATCTGTAGACTTTAGAGTTTTTTATATGAATTTATGTGAATATATCTGAATTAATTTTTTAACTTTTTTTCTTTAGACGATAGCCGATGAGAACGACGCGGACAGACCTACTTGGGGCAACGGTATCGAGTTCCTCATGTCCTGCATCGCGATGTCGATAGGACTCGGAAACGTTTGGAGATTTCCGTTCGTAGCTTACAAGAACGGCGGCGGTGCATTTCTCATACCTTACATAATTGTCCTATTCCTCGTTGGAAAGCCTTTCTACTATCTCGAAATGATAATGGGCCAGTTCACGAGCAAATCGTCGGTAAAGATGTGGGCGATGAATCCGGGCTTTCGGGGTGTCGGTTGGGCACAGATGTTCTCCATGATATCCGTCGGAACGTACTACTGTTCTCTTATGTCGGTAACCCTATTCTATCTTATCGGTAGCTTCAGATCTGAATTACCTTGGGCCACCTGTCTGCCCGAGTGGGGCGATTCTTGCGTAAATTCGGGAAACACCGGAAATACCAGCACTATCCCGACCCACAACTCGACAACCATGAGTAGTTCCGCCGAGCTCTACTTCACGTAAGTTGACTGTTTTGCGCTTTACAAAATAATAACACATAGGGAACGGTGGGGCACAATGGAACGCTGGGGCAAAATGGTCCAGTGTCCTCCATCTGGGATAAGATGTTTTCTTATGTGCCGGGAAAACCTTAAAATAGGCCCTTGTGTCACACACTGGATATTACTGAATAACATCTCGATATTTCGGATAAGCATAGAACTAATTATTGCAAGGTGCGAGTTTATCTACGCAACAGGGACAATCCAGCCTAGTAAATGTTATTTGTTTGTTCATTATCAACGTGAAAAACCCGGGGAACACAGTATTAAATAGTCTATCCAATTTTAACTTGTGCAATATCATACAAAGAATTTAAGATTTTTTATGATACTATAAATAATATTCGTAATATGCGCTCATATTTACATACGAAAAATGAATTTTTTGAATTTTTGATATTTATCGGATAGTTGAAGTCTTAGTAGGGTAAAACTGGTTAATGTGACCCACCCCGAACAGCATATTATATATAAACAAGGTTATAATCACTACTCTTATCTATTTATTCACGGTACGCGGGTCCGTTTTGCCCCGCTCTCCCTTGTCGAGAAGATATAATTTGTACATTTCATTCCAACTGGCATCTCTGTGAACAGGAAAACTGTGCTCCACGAGAAGCAGAACATCGATGACGGCATTGGATGGCCAGATTGGCGACTTACGATGTGTCTTTTCGTCGCCTGGGCCTGCATCTTCGGTGTTCTGGCGCGTGGTGTAAAGAGCTCCGGCAAGGCGGCTTACTTCCTCGCGCTCTTTCCCTATGTAATTATGATCGCGTTGCTCATCAGAGCCGTGACGCTGGAAGGGGCGGTGAATGGAATTATATTCTTCATAAAACCGAACTGGGAAAAATTGTTCGAGCCCGATGTATGGTACGCCGCGGTAACCCAATGCTTCTTCTCACTCTCGGTATGCTTTGGCGGTGTCGTCATGTACTCTTCTTACAACGACTTTGATCACAATATATATAGGTGAGTCGGAGATGGATTCGGGCTGCAAATGGCGCTGTTGGCGGGTTTATTATTATTATTATTATTATTATTATTATTATTATTATTATTATTATTATTATTATTATTATTATTATTATTATTATTATTATTATTATTATTATTATTATTATTATCATTTCAGAGATGCTATGGTCGTTACCACCCTTGACACGTTCACCAGTCTCATGGCTGGGTTTACAATATTCGGCATTCTCGGCAATCTCGCTCACGAATTGGGCACCGATGACATAAGCAAAGTTGTGCGAGGTGGCACGGGCCTCGCGTTCATATCTTATCCGGACGCTATTGCGAAATTTACTGTTCTGCCCCAGGTAAGAAATTAAGGCTATACGGATGAGTCCGGCTATACATTGTCTGTTTACTTTTTTTTTATGGAATTAGGGACGATTATTCTGAGAATTCGCGAAAAATTAGCGTTCGGAGCAAAATGAGGCACCCTCTCAAACTCACCATCGCCTGGAGAACTGATTTTTTTCTAATTTGCCCCGACTTACGAAGTACCTCATTGACTCGAAATTCCGAATTATTTACATGGTTTCAATTTTACTCGTGATAGTCCATTTTGCCCCACGCCTGCAGTTTAGAGAGCACCCATTTAGCCCCGGTCTCACCTATTTTCTAATATGTTTTTATTTAACCCAAATGTCTTTTCCTTTTTTTATAGCTATTTTCCGTTTTGTTTTTCCTGATGTTGTACGTCCTCGGTATAGGCAGTGCAATCGCCCTGGCAGGAGGAATAGTAACGATAATCTGCGATCAATTTCCATCGTGGAAGCACTGGCACGTTGTGCTGGGAACCTCACTCGTTGGGTTCACTGTTGGTATCGTCTACTGCACTCCGGTAAATTTTTAAAAAATTATAAATTCACGCCAAAAATCTGTGCGACGATATTATTTTAATGAATTAATTTTCTTTTTGATATTTCAGGGCGGACAATTTATCCTTGGCCTGGTTGATTATTACGCGGGTTCGTTTATCGTTTTCGTTCTCGCGACGATGGAGGTCTCCGGAATATTTTGGGTTTACGGATTGGAAAATTTTCTCGACGATGTCGAGTTTATGCTCAAACGGAGACCAACGGTGTATTGGCGAATTTGCTGGGGCCTCGTAACGCCGATACTACTGGCTGTGATTCTCATCTACACTATCGCTACCCTGACACCTCTCACCTATGGCAAAGTATATTATCCCTCGAGCGCGTATGGTGAGTTTCATCTCAAGATTAAGAAAAAAAATGGTTACTCATCAATTAATAAGCAAAATACATTTTTTGCTAAACTTTATTTTTTTTAGTGTGACAAAATTACTAATGATATAAATTTTTGGAAATTGTAAATATAAATGTTTATCTCTAAAGCCGCCGGTTGGACTCTACTCGCATTCGGAGCTCTTCAGATTCCCTTCTGGATGGCGTACGCGATCTTGTCCAACAGAGACCTCGGCATACGCAAGGTAGCAAACACTTCCACGACCGCACGCACAGATCTTCGTTGAATCGAGAGTTGCATTAACTTTGTTCTATTTTTTTATATAGATGGTTCAAGCTGCATTCGAACCGTTGCCCAGTTGGGGACCGAGAAGTCCAACTCGTCACGCGGCGTGGCGACAATTCAAGGAAACGATGAAGAAGAAAAAAGACAGTCGCACGAGTTCAAAGATCAAGCAGTTGATCTACGTTCTGTTCGGACAAGAGGACAAACTGATGTGAACATCGTGTTCTTTTTTTGTCTCATACTTCCTCGTCAACTACCTCGGCTCTCGCCTACACTTGCTTAATTCGTAAATACTATTCGTAAAACTTGCCGCACGAATATTTTTTTTGTTTGTAAATAGTTTTTGGATCGCAGTCCGATTTCTTTAAACCTTGAATCATCAGACCTTTATGTTCATGGCTTTGTAACTTTTGGACGAATGAGTATTTTTTTATTCAGTTATAGTGCAATCGAAACGCCGGACTCCGCCTGATAACAACAAACCGCGCGGCGTTACAAAAAAGTGTTTGTTCGAAAGTTATAACATTTATAATAGAAACGTGCGGGGAAAAATTGGGGACAATGCGATGCACCCGACCGCGGTGTGACGCGCTAGGGTTAAAATGTTAGTATTATCATTAGTTAAGGGTAGGTAACTAAGTAGGCGGAGGAGACAGTAGATGATTTTTCGGATGTGTCTTTCGAAAACTATGACCGGCTGATTCAACCGATATCAGCCGGTTAAAAAAAATTGTAAGCTGTGTGCGCTAAACGATCTCGAGGATTTTTTTCTATAATCATGTGTCGAATGACGTAAATTTGGACATAAATTGTCGACGTATCTAATTTAATTATAGAAACGAAAGAATTCAAGTGATACAATTCTACTTTGATAACAAAAAAACTGTCAACGAGAAAAACTACATCGTGTCAAAATTTTGTTGGAATCGGCCGAGCTGTTGTCGTGATATTCGGGGCATCGATTTTGCAGACCATGTTACGAGATATTTGTATTCGAAGTTTAGCAAAGCGATGACACGATCGGTTGTCTTGTCGCTCCATGGCCCATTCTCCATCATTTCAACCATTTTTATAATCTCGATATGAAATTTGTACTCAATATTCATCATATTTAACTTTAAGAAAAAAAAAAAAAAAGAAACAAGTCCCTAAAAAAGGGCCCAAGAACGGCAGCTTTAGGTCAATTGCTTATAATGTCCTCAATTTTTTAAAATTTCCACATGAAATTTGCACACAATATTCTTAACCTTTTGAACTTAAAGGACATTTTAAAAATGAAGAAAAAAATAGAAAAGTTCTACTTAGTTACGTGCCTTTAATGTGACGTTTGATTCAGTATTATGCATATATATGACAATGGAGCTGTGGGAGCGAGAGTATTCTGTGATTTATCAGTGAAATTAATAAGAAAGATTGTAACCGCGATGTAGTCGCGGAGTCGTCCCTCTAGAGGAACGATTAATTTATCTCGCCGTAAACGTCTCGCAAGCTCGTCGAGAAGGAAAAACATCGAGGGCTTGGCCCTATTAACGTGCTAATTCCCAAGCGCTGTGTATCACTAATTTTTCATACATTGTCAGTTCCACGTAACTAAAAATAATCACGATAGAACAATCGCTTCTTCATTAAAAACGAGACTCGATTTTTGCGGACTTGTCCTCTATCAAATTTGCATACTTCTTTTATTACTTCGTGTCTTCCATGCAGAATCTTTTGTACTCATATGGATTCTCATCCAAGGTTAATTCCGTATCGATAATAATGAATAAATCAAGAAAAACGCCAATAACTCTATTTTTATTCGATTATTCTTTGTCACCCCAAAAAAATAAAACTCCCTCTGATCGACCACAATTTTAATTCTTCGTCTCCCACTCTACAACAGCCGTTGACTAGACTTCTGTCGTAATTCCGCCTGCGTACCAAATTTGAATAAGATAACAATGTTCGAGCAAAACCTTTCTGTTTTACACGCGCTCTGTTCTCATTTATCGTTAAATATTTCATGAATCGTACGTTTCAGACACAATCGGCTGGGTCTTCGAATTTCGATGTGACATTGGTTATCTGACAATAAAAGTCATTTGCACTTATAATACATTTTACAAGCGTAAAATCTTCGCGGTGATAAGAATTCGAGAGCTACGATCTCTCGCGAGAGATTGCCACGAACAGTCGTTCCCGAAGCAGATGATCGTTTATCGTGCCTCGCGAAATCGCGAGTATCATCGTGAAATGTAGTGAAGCCCCCCGCGAAGACAAGTATAGTCGGTGAGAATGGTGAGCGTCTCGAATTTTATCTTCTCCTCGTACGAAATGAACAACAAAGCGCATCTATTTATTCCTCGTTTAGTCCCCGTGGAGGAAGTTATGTTTCCGTCAATAATAAAACTTAAAATAAAATCGAGATTTTAGTGTTGGTTTACTCCAAATAGTCCGAAACGTCAGAGAGGAGAGATATGGGGAGAGATATGTAAATAACGTTTCTTTCCGTATTTTTTTTTGGAAGGCAACAAAAAAACCGAAGGAGGTCGGGGCCGTCGATGCATTCGATAATGAAGCTTACGAGGATGATGAATTCGGCAACTCATCTAGCACAACGGCGTCGGCAAAGAACTCAACGATCGGGACAGTCGATGAGCGCACGAAAGATAAGAGAGGCTGGAGCAACAGTATAGAGTTTCTCATGTCGTGCGTCGCCTTGTCCGTGGGTTTCGGAAATATTTGGAGATTTCCGTTCACAGCTTACGAGAACGGCGGTGGTGCTTTTCTTATACCGTACATAATAGTCCTTATTCTCGTTGGCAAACCTTTCTACTATCTTGAGATGATCGTTGGACAGTTCTCCGGCAGATCGTCCATCAAGGTCTGGAACGTATCGCCTGGCTTCGCTGGTACCATTTTACCCAAGAAGTCTTGTTTTTTTTTTTACTACCCGAATACAATTGATCGAATACAATTTATTTGTCTCGGGTGTTAAAAATTTATGAGATTTAATTTATATAATTTTTTTTGGTACTCAGGAGTCGGCTGGGCTCAGATGTGCTCGACGATAGCTCTCGCTACCTACTACTGTGCCCTCATGGCTCTGACCCTTTTTTATCTGATATCCTCGTTTGCCGAGGAACTGCCGTGGGCCCGATGTCTCGAAGATTGGGCCGATATCTGCGTGAATTCGGGACGGCACAGCAACGGCTTCAATCGAAGTGAAAATTTAATTTTTTTCAACAAAACGAAATTCAACCAAGCCACGATGAGAAGCTCAGCCGAGTTGTACTTCACGAAAGTTGTACTCAAGGAAACTGACTCGATCGACGACGGTATCGGGATGCCCGACTGGAAATTGACCCTCTGCCTTCTCGGAAGTTGGATAACCGTGTGTCTGATACTCTCGCGCGGAATCAAGAGTACGGGAAGGGCGTCTTATTTTTTAGCTATTTTTCCGTACATCATTCTCGTCTGTCTTCTCGGACTGGCCGTTTCCCTCGAGGGTGCGTCGAACGGTATCGTATTCTTTGTCACACCCGTGTGGAGCAAACTTTTGGATCCAAAGGTGTGGTACGCCGCGGTGACACAGTGCTTCTTCTCACTGTCCGTCTGCTTTGGCGCGATTGTGTCGTACTCGTCGCACAATGACTTCAGGCACAATATATACAGGTTGTTCGACCGAATATGAAATCTTCATCGATCCAACAATGACGGAAATGCAATGGTCCTTGTTATTTTTTTTTTTTTTTGCAGAGATGTCATGATCGTAACGAGCCTCGACACGTTTACAAGCATGATGGCCGGATGTACGATCTTCGGGGTACTCGGTAATCTAGCATTCGAAATAGGAACCGACGACATTGGGTCGGTAGTTCGTGCCGGCACAGGCTTGGCTTTTATATCTTATCCGGACGCGATCGCCAAATTTACGATCGTGCCGCAGGTATGATTGCTTTTTTTTTTGAAACCCGCCAGCGCAGGGTTTTCCCAGTGACTAGACTGGCCCGGTGGAAAAAGAAGAAAAAGACTGGACAGGCCAATTTTATGTTTTAATTGTATTGTTTTTAAAAAATTACGAATCGCAGCTCTTCGCCGTTCTATTCTTTCTAATGATGTTTGTACTTGGCGTTGGAAGCTCGGTTGGGATGACCGGAAGTATTATAAGCGGTGTCCTCGACCAATTTCCAAATTTTAAATACTGGCAAGTCACGTATCCTGCCTGTTTCGTCGGATTTCTCGCTGGCCTCGTTTACGTGACTCCCGTGAGTATGAATAGCGTTCTCGTTCTCCTATTCCAAGGTAAAAAAATAATGTCGCTTCCGGCGCGGGTTCTGGACTCAAATATCAACCATATAACAGTCTCTTTACCATTCAGAATTATTTCTAACTCAAAATTGCTCGATAAAAACAATATATATGCATTTACTCTTTTTTTAAATTCCAGGGCGGTCAGTTCATTCTAACGCTGGTGGATTACTACGGTACATCCTTCGTCGTATTTATCCTTGCATCTTTCGAGATAGTTGGATTAATATGGGTGTACGGTTTCGAAAATTTTCTGGACGACGTTGAATTCATGCTGGACAGAAGGCCGAGTCTCTACTGGCGGATGTGCTGGTTCGTCGTGACGCCACTGATCTTAATAGCTATTTTTCTCTACACGATTGCGACCCTGTCGCCGTTGACCTATGGAAATTCAAAATTCCCATGGACCGCTCATACCGCAGGAATCCTCATCCTAGTAATCGGGGCCGGCCAGATACCTTTTTGGGCCGTATTAGCTCTAGTGAAAAATCGTCATTCACCATCGCGAGAAGTATGGAAAAAAGCGTTCTCACCGTCATGCGATTGGGGACCGCGATCGGAGGAGGACAGACGAGAGTGGCTAATTTTCAAAGAGAAGAAAGCAAAGATTAGAAGCCTTCGAACTCAGCCGCGATGGTTGCAAAATATATATGTGCTATTTGGATTTAAACCAATTTAGTATCTATAGCAACTATCATTTTGTATGTTTATTAATTTGATTAATTATTCATATCATTCATTCAATGAATTGTCAATACAATTAATTTCATTAATTACCAATACAGTTCATTTAATTGATAATTAATATAATAATTCATACATGTTCTTTGGTCTTTAATGGATTGTGCTCGCTACGTGCTCCACCTTCACTCTGGCCTTGTGGCCCATTGTGTACCCTGCCTTCACGTAATTGTAATTGTCCACGTTGTGTTCCTGAGTCGCGGAAAAGGGTAGAAAAGGGAGTCCGGACTTGGGTGAATGTTGCACTCGCCTTCGGCTCGTGCGGCATTTTCACACTCGTCAAGAACTTTTTTCCATGCCATGCAAATTACTATTGCGTTTACTCCACATTCGGAAGCTTTATGCTTCCTCCTAAAAGAACCTTTATTTTGGTAATGAAAAAAAAAATGTTTTCGAGATTTTAATGTCAGAGTTCATAACCCTGTATAAGTTACGCCTCTATCCCCATTCTTAGGCGCTACCATAGCAACGCGTGGCCCAACCACGTCCGTTAGTCCCGTGTCGGTACGATATGCGGCAATGCGACTTATGAAGTGTTAAAATAGTCCGAAACGTCGAGAAATGCGATTTTTAAGTGGCGTCCGGATGTCTGTGTGGGCGTGCCAGCATGCGTGCGTGCTCGCGTGTGTGTGGCAGACTTGCCTCGTTTAGACTATAAGTATTCCCTGACTCACGATGATTCAGATTAGATTAATTGTTCAAATCAGTTGAAATGATTGATGATGAAACATAGCTTAGAGAGAAAATTGATGGGAAACGCGATATTAGCCCAGATAGAAAAATGACGGCACGGCGACGGAACGGTGGCGGTACCAATGGTACGAATCCCGTTTGACGGCACGTTTTTCTATCCGGGAGGGAGAGTTCACTGTACATAGAAATAAATTTATATTTTATTCCCAAAGGTTTTCGGAAGTGCCGATTCCAAATTCGAACACAATATTTCGGAATTCGATATGGGGAATCATACCAATATGGGGAATAAACCCGAACAGGTAGAGCAGATAAAACACAATAAAATCCTTTTCGAATGCTATGTATCTGAATCGTTCTCTATAAAAAAAAATTTTACCAGGGAAGTCGGACGTACTATTTTTCCATAGCTGTCCAAAGCTTCCATATTCGTCCTCGGTTGGACGTGTAGACTCTTCGAAAAGAAAATCGACAAGGGTAAATAAATGACTATCCAGCTTTAAATTGAAACTTCGCTAATCATGACATCAATAATAATATTTCCATTGAAATAAATAGTACAACGGTAATTCACTTGATTGAGTATTTTTTTGTGTATTACATTTTTTTTTATCGTCAAGACTTGGCGCGATTGTGAAATTTCAGTTCCATCGACAGGAACGCACGCATGTTGGGATCCTGAACTTTGTCCATTACTATCTTCTGCACGTCATCATCGCTGTTTTTGAGCTTTTCGCTCAACAATTCGGCGTACTGAATCCATACGCAGTCTACGCATCCGGACATGCAACAATTCGTCGGCGCCTCGTCAATGTCGTTTGCGATAATTTTATTATTATCTCGACGCGACCGATCCAGTTCAGCTTCGGTAACCATAGGTCTTTTTTTCTTCGACGGTGGATCGCCTCTCTCACTTTTACTGCTGTTTCGCGACATCGTCACTATGACTTTGCCGTAACTGGTACAACGATTTTCGAGGATCGCCGAACCGAGACGACCGAGGCTCGTCATTTTCGTGCGACGTTTATTACTGCGCTACAGAGGTCATCAATGACATTCGGGATAGCTCGTTACAGTGTTTGTTTGTTTATCAATACGATTTATTTCATCCAAGCTAGAAGCTTAACGAATTTCAACCGCGACAGATAATCATATCGACGGTCACTTTTGCATGCTCACGTTTAAATAAACACTGCTCGTAAATTGTATCACAGCGAATAATTCGAACCCGAATTCAAGATGAAAGGAACAAAAACATTTCGTCTCTGCATGCCTCAACTTAACCTACTCACAACCTTTTTTATTTCTTGCAGCCTATCGATGCTTCGGCGGCGCATGCGCAGAGCTCCGGTTATTTCCCCGCGAGCGGTCGAGACTGTGACGTCACGGCGGGTTACACGTGCTCCGAATCAGCTCGACAAGCGGGTAACTTGACTTGTAGTTAATTTTGAAGATTAATAAAAATGGGTCGCAAGATACCGGGAAAGAAGCACAGGGGAATAAAAGATCCAGAGAAACAGGCTGCTAAGCGATGGGCCGAGTACGTACATAGATACCTGTCGATTATCGTTAATTGTTTCTAGAGATCAGCTGTTATGTGATGCACTGTTGCAGGTTAAAGACGAAGATCGACGCACCGCCGAAAGACAAGGACGAACAAACTATACCGAAGAGTCTCGAGCGGGTAATGAAACTCAAGGAGGCTGTGAAATCCGGCAAGATACCAGCAAAGACGAAGAAACGAAAACGTCGGCCGAAAACCGGATTGATAACGTTAGGTCCGCAAAATCGCAGTCTCCATCCGAACGCCAAGCCCGAAAAATCGGTTCCCGTCTTCGATCAGCTTCCCGGCGAGAGCGCCGAGGCCTTCATGCATAGAGTCAACCGAGAGACTCACCAGTTTCTTAACGAAACGACATTCGAGAAGAAATACAACGTTGAAATAAAGAGAAACCCTGAAACAGGTGACGTCGAGGGTGTGCAGAAAGCCCCAAAAGATGAGATAGACGAATTGAGGAAACTTAAAATGAAACACAAGAATATAGGGAAGAAAAAGAAGAAGAAAGCCACAGACGTTGAGCCAAAATTGACAAAGGTACAGAAGAGAAAACGAAAGTTGGATATAAAGAAGGAAAAGCGAATGCAGGACAGCATAGACGAGTTCAAAGTATTCAGAGAGAAAGTTGAATTCGGCGACGTCGCTCATGCACCACCAAATCTCAAGCTTCGGCCAATAAAGGCACAAGACGGCAGTCAGCCAGGCAAACGATTGCTGCTTCATTCACTGTTTTCGGATAATGCCAAGACAGCGAACACCAAAACAGCAAAATCTACGCCCATCAACAAGACAGGCAAAAGGAAAGATCTGCCAAGCGCCGAGAGAAGAATTCTGGAAAAACAACAGAGCGACATTATCGCTGCGTACCGACTTCTGAAGACTCAACAAAAAGCTACCAACGTTGCTTGATACACAAAAAAAATTATGGAATATAATATTTCAATCCTAAATCAGAAATATATATATTCTTGTACATAATTTATATATCTCATAATAACAAGTGCCATGAATAATGGACATTTAAACAGCATGAAATTACAACAGCATTGATAATTTCAAAAATAATAATTGTTATTGTTGTAATTTGTTTGACAGAAACTCTTTTATACAGAAATTACATGTGTAATTTCTGTATAAATAATAGTTGACATTGGTGCAGAAAACAGCCTATTCCGAGGCGATCATCTGATCATTGCTGTTCAAGTGTTACTGGCATTTTGAGCAGCGATTGAAAAGCCTGGTGGAATTGAGTTTGTGGAGTACTTCAAAATTCCTGACACCAGGGGAGAAGATTGAGGGTTCTTTGCGTTATGGGCACATTATGGTTCCGGTTCCTCATGACTCAATAAAAAACGACTAACATTGCTTTATACATGAAAAATGATTATCAAATTTCAACGTTAAATCAGAATTATATATATTCTTGTACATGTGCAGGAAGTTTTACACGTTAATATATATATATATATATATATATCATAATAACAGGCGCCATTGTGAATGCACATTCGAATGGCATTAAAGTGCATCAGCGTTAATAATAATAATAATAATAATAATAATAATTCTCTATCCAGTCGTCCATACGAACGGTTCAAGTCGGTCCTTTATAGGCAACAAATTATTGAGCGTCTCCAGGCTCTCCAGAGTTTGATTCAACTGCATATGGCACTTGGTCAATTGTCTACTGAGCTCATGAACCTTGTTCATTTGTTCGGCAAATTTTGCAAATTTTTTTTGCCTCTCGACAGCCATCGCCATTATCCTGTTGACATCGGCATCGACGTTGGCGCAGAGAACGGCCTGTTCAGAGGCAATCATCTGAGCGTTGGTGTTCAAGTGATGCTGGTATCTTGCGCAGAGATTGAACAGGCCGATGGGATCGAGTCTCTCGAGTACTTCGGGATCTCTGACGCCGGGGGGAAGATTGAGGGTTCCTCGCATTATGGGCAGAAACATGGGGATGCTCTGAAGCTTGACGAGGTCGGGATCTTTGTCAGTGGAGACGTCGGATATGGCAGGTTTTACCACGACTATGCTGTGAGCCTTGCCGGAAGTTGACTTTCTCTGGCTGATGGCTCCTGCGCTTGATTTTCTGCGGGACATCTCCGCAGGACCAAAGCTCTTTCCTCTGTAGAGCTGAGACTGTTTGTTGGTCATCTTTGGCGAATCGCCTATAGGCCTGTTCACCGTGTACGATATGTAGGGGAGATCAGAGTCCGAACAGACGCTGGGACCCGGACTGGTGCATCTCGGTGGAGTGTCGTCCGGCAGTCTTTCCCTGTTTGGCACGCTCTTGCCTCGTCTCAGCTGGGTCGTCCTTCCGCGGGATCCTTCCGTGCTCTGGCCACCTCCTTGCGAACTCTGCTCCGACCCCATGGCGCTCTATTCTTATTTTTGATTATTTTCTTGCTGAGGCCGGTGTTAAATTTTCGAGATGCTTTGTTTCGACGATTATTGCAAGTTTGTTGTGACTCGCATCGACACTAACGGTGGACAGGGAAACACGCGGTCGTGATTTACGGTGTCACCGAGTGACCGGAGATTCGGCTCCAATCATGATGATTTGGGCGCGCTTATTTTATTCGGGTTTTTATGAGTAATTATGGTTTTTACGACTGGTAAACAAGAGCTCAAGATCGCTGATGATCTGTCAAAATGCTCGGTTTTTTTTCCTGTACTGACGTTTAATCGTACGTCGAAAACAGAGGCCGAAACCGCGGCTTCCGTCGGCGCCGCGGGACACCACGCGGCTGTGGGAATTGGCGGTTATTCGTCGATAAGCTTTCCAGGACTATCGATTTGGAAATATTTTCAAAGTTGTTGTCGTATCGAGTGACCATTTTTGTTTCTATTACAATATAAATATTACAACCAGCACATCCCACTAAGTTCTTGACGTGCTGGATGGCAAGTACATTACATTCTAGTACGCACTTTATTTTTTGGAGCTCTTCACCTGCGCCGGAGATCCCTCCCCGCAGGGAGACCGGCTACGGCGACGGTATGATTAATGATTTTATCTTTGTGACTGCAACTTTTCGACCAGGTCTCTGCATCTTCAGGTTCCGCTTGCTGTTTATCTGGAATGAGAAAAAGGAGAGAAAAAAGTAAATATTTTATTACCGCATACCGGCTTCGAGGCTATGATCGGATCGAATTGACCCGACGCCAATTCCTCAATACGAAAAATATTGACGAGTTATTGCTAAACCTACATCGAAGTTCACAATTGTTCGATAGTTTCGTCATTATCGACTGCATTTTGCGGGATGCTGCTGAATTTTCTGACAAACATTTCACAGGAAGGAGGAACCACCATGGGGTTCATTTGAGCACTGACGACGTGGGCTCGCGTCGGTAAAACATCGCGGCTATACAAACAGCGCGATTCCCTTTGAATATCTTAACTCTTTCAATCAATCCATTCATTCGCATGAATACGCATATGAAGGATTTTCGTTTTCACCCGTACGTTTCGATTTACGGCTGAGACAATCTGAACGTTAAAATTTTATAGTGACAAGCCAACGATCAAAAAAACTCTTCCAAGTACATCCTTCATTTGCCTATCGCAACATTCCAGGGACGCTTGGGGAAGCTCATATATCAAAGTAAATAATTGCCGAGACCCAGTTGGCTGTGAGAATTTATTTAGAATACTCGATAACGGCGAGCTTACGTCAGCTTTCGCTAGATTTGGTAACAAAGTGCGAGCTCGTTAAAGCTCGAGAGTGACGAGTCGCCTGAATAGCGAAGGAAATAATATTTACTTCGACGACTGCGCTAGTCCTACAGCTGTTTTAAATAGGTTAAATAAATCACCGTTCGAATAAGAGATAAAGCCTTTTTTTTACTTCGACACTGTGTAATCTCGTCGATCCGCTGATGCCTATAACGGTGTTTTCCTTAACACGTAATACTCTTGCCACAATAATTATTATCGCAGAAGAAGAGGAAGGATTTTCTCTGTTTCTTAGTAACTCGAAGTTCGTCGCATCCTCTCGGCCTCGTCCCTGCAGTCCGATAGTGACACTGTATCCGTATACCGGAGACTGTAATAACAGCCTGCCCATACTAGAACTAGCGGAATATCTAGGTATTACGTGCGTGCAAAATATACCGAGTTCCAGATGGTCTGTGAAAGCTAGTCCGCTCCTCGTGAATTTTCATGCAATCAGAGTATACAACGCCTGTGTTATTGCTACCGCTGCGCCACCACCGTCGTTCGTTTCAACCACACTGCGGCGTTTAGTTTCCTTTGTCGATATCAAAGAGTAATTGTATTATCGTCGCACGCATCATTGAGCGCCGAATGATGAAACATCAAGTGCGGTTCAATTATAGTTCACGAACCGTGCGTCCCCGTGGGACTAACCTTTTTTCGTGTCTCCCCCGGACAGTCTCGTTACACGGAGTGACAAACGCAATGCACCCCGGCTGTCGATCCGTGCAAATTTATGAGTACTGCGAGAAAGGAATCTCTCGGTCAAAGGGCTTTTAGGGTTGCTCCCTTCAAGTGGCAATTCCGAGATAAAAATCGTCGAGCAACGTCATTGAAAAGGCGCTCGAGAAGAGTTTGTTGCAGACGCGTAAAATATTTATTGCTCCGCGTGTGCAGCAGTCTCCTCCGTACGGGCTCTCGCGTGCCCGACGGAGCGAGTTAAGATATTACCGAGCGCGTGGGAATTCTACCAACGACGAGTGGCGCTGCTTGGTATGCAAACTGTAACGGGCAAGCAAACATCGCGAAATTTTGTCCGTACACCGGTCCGACGAGATGCGAGCGTTTAAAATGTTTACAAAATTCACCACCGATTCCACGGTCTTTTTTTATGAAAAATCGAGAGTTCATGCGACCCCCGTCTCGTCTCTCTTGTTCGGAAAGCACTTCATCTCTCTCCCCTTCTCGAAGATCTTTGACTCTTTCCTCTCCTCGCTCGTCGTTCGCTCTTCTGCATACGCGTACGTGTCCCGTTTGTGGCCTCGGTAAAAATCCTCGCTCGTCTCTCGTTTTATCGACGAGCGAGACTCGCTCGTCTCGACTCTTTTTCACTCGGCCAGTGGTGGGCTTCGCTTACAAAGTGGGTTCCGCTTCGTTCTCACCGGCGCCCTCGCCGCTGATCCAATCGTAGCGCGACAGATTATTGTCGCTGAGTCTCTCGTCATTGTGTGAACCCCGAGGATCAACATCCAACTTTTCGATGCTTTTGTATCCATTTCGTTAAAAATTATCATAACATTACGTACAGAAAATATCTGTTCGACGATCGACGAAACGGGATAAGTATAACGTTTCACGATCGTTTATCACGGTAAATAGCGACGAAAGAGATCATCGCTTAACCGAGATCGTAAGGACGCGAGCCTCTGGAAGGGCCTGCATACTCGTGTAACCCGCGCGGGTCACTGGGAAGATCGCATCGAGAGTGAGATATATAGAGATTGCTTTAAAGTTTAACGCTCACGCGTGGTCTTGAATAAATTATCATGTTAAAGGGTAGTTGTAAGTGGGTGGAGCGCTGGTTTACCGCAGTCGGCAGAGTTACCGGAATCTCGAAACTCACCGCTGAATCTTTAATGATGTTTATGCAGAATCCTCCCCTCTTTGACCCTTTAGTATTCGGCTTTGGCACAGCTAAAATGATGGTTATATTCGTGATCAGCGGGAAACAATAGTGGAATATAGCGTTGAAACAAAAAAAAAATCGATTGAGCAACGAATTTTCACTTTTTGAGCTACTTTTGGAAAAACGTCGATTTTCGTGATTTTCAAAGGTCGATATCTCGGCTCCCAATGGAGCTACGGAAAATCCGGGGTGACCATCGTATTCTACGGAAAAAAATACATAAGGTAGGGCCTTGTCCGAAGTTTTAGAATCGTTTTACCGTGCCGTTTGGGGATGTTGAAAAACGCGAAAAATTTACTCTCAAGGGGTAGTTTAACTCTCAAGGGGTAGGGATATGTTTAAGTGTGTAAACCACTACTTAACTCATATCATTTACTCTGTTTTCGATTAGTTTTTTTTTAAGTTGATTTTAATTAATATACTATCTGAACTGCAATAAACATCTTGAGGACTTGGCGTACCATTTTTTACTTTTTTGAAAAATAGTATATACTATAACAATTAGTCTTTCATTGCCACATCGGGTCGAATTGATATTGATATGGTTATGGATAAATTTATTAGGCTCCAGTAATTGGTACGTGTCAATTTGAGTAAATGCAGTGAAAACATAATTATTGCCTAGCGGGGAAAAAACTTAGTACTGTTGAAAAGAAAATTTAAAAATGAACGCGAAATGCGTTTTTTGTGAACATCATAGAGAAAGCAGAGCAACCGTGCTGCGTGGGAGCATGGCAATAAAGACTAAAAAGACAGACAAAATAGCATGGACGGGAGTGATTTTACAGTTGCATGATCTAACAATAGAATAGTAATAAACATATAATAACTATATTTCGTGTTACAATATATCTTATCGTTGATCTTATAGCTAAGTTCATACTAAAGTTTTGGAGAAAGGAGATGCATTCAGTGGAGATGGATGGCTGGTGGTTAATTGACCATTTTGAAAATTATTTTGAAAACTATCCGTCGGATGGGAGCAAAAAAAAATGGAACATACTTTGAACTTTCTATAAAGCGTTTTAATAGCTATAATTTAAGAAGGTTAATGACAACGTTGAAAGTAAAAACGAAAACGAAGTAAAAAAGTGTGACGAATGTTGGATCGATTTCAATCGTGTTGAAGAATGGTTCAATCGCGATTTCAATCGCGTTACCCCCAATGTGATAAATATTTTACCCTAATATAGAATTATTAAAAATATTTTATATCATTAATAACTAAAAGCGCGACTATGATGAAGATGTTTCAAAAACTAATTAGCCATGCCGATCTCTGTCCAGGACATCCCGTCGATGAAAAAATCTCTTTACCGCTGTCGTCCCTTAGAATTTTACCCCATAGCTTAACAACAGGCACTGCAATAAAAAATCATCCAGACGTCCGTGCAGCATGACTGCCCGAGATTTCAAAGGTCTCGAGTATACAGTACGGTCGACGATATGGATACAGGCGTTCCGTTGATGATAAGATATACCGCTCGTCGCGTATGGGGGCTACGACGACTGGCGGGCTTCGCGCTGGTGTTGCGGCGCTCTGTTCCATTGCGCGCGGCACCCCGCCATGCGGGGGGCGGGAGGGGGCAGGGCGGAAAGGGGGGAGTGTCACGTCGCTCGCGCACCGCGAGGTTCTTCACCGCGCGGTGGGGGGCACGAAGGGAGCCACACAGTGGGGATGCCGCCTCGGTATTCTCGCCCCCGCAGTCAATGACAGTCAGTGAGCAGCGAGCTCTCGCGAATGACGGGTTATCCGCACGGCTACCCGACTCGTTGATCTACCAACCACGTGGGAATATTTTCTTCCTATCGCACGTCCAAGTTCACATCGAAAATTATTTTAACCTATCAAATTCTATGTCGTGCGGATATCGACGCCCGGGAAATCATAAATATTAGAAACCAAAAAAAAAAGTTCCTCACGCACGCGTGCACACACACAAACACGCACACACGCTCATCGGGATTTCTACCACGAACGGGATCATCCGTCGCGTGCAACTTACAGATTTTGCAGTGAGTCGATCGCGTGATTTGCCGCTATCCCTTCGCGGGATATATACGCTTTAATGTACAATATAGCTTTATTGAAATTCAAATAAGACTCCTGAGGCGATCGGATGCACTTTGCTGGCTCATAAATTCTTCTCCTCGTATATATATATATATTTTATTTTTTTATTCTTGAGTGGGAGCGGGGTTTTGCAAGTGCGCCGAGAACCTGAAAGAACAATCGAAGGGTACAAAGACAATTATCTACGCGAAAATAGTGGGCTTGCTATTATTTTTATTTTTGCCTGTATCAGATACATGATCCAGATTCTGTTCGTTGCCAGAAATATACACGGTAACATTTTTTCAACGTTCAACAAACATTTCTCGTCCAGAAAAGTCGACAATTTTGTTTTCTTGTTAATCGGTGAATTATTCTTTCTTGTTGATTTTATTTAATTTTAAATTTTTCATTGTACAATTTTGTTCTTCTCGACAATCTCTCGATCTTTTTTCTCGCTAAATTCAATGTAATATTTGTTTTTCCTATTTCACAATTTTTCTTTTCCGATTACTTAGTTTTTCATATTTTTTATCGATAGAGTTTACAGATTTTTGTAAAATTATAAACAGACAAGAGATGTTTGCCGAGCGCACAAACCCTGTTTACGATGTACTATTTTCTACCAACAAACATACCATTCGTCGTCATGTAAATAATGCATCCTCACGGTAAAACCATAATATCGCAATAAAAAGGCTCAACATTTCTCGTATCCGTAACCAGCCTCTTCGCGTTACAGTTCGGCACTGAAGTAAAAAATATATGTATACATAAAAAAAAAAAAAAAGTAATTACAACGTTGAAAAACATTTCTCAGCTACGCAGTGCGTACAATATGATAGCAGAAACTAGCCGCGTTTGTATCGATTCGATCACCTTTCTAATGAATGAATATGCGAGTAGAGAGACTATCCGACGTTTGCACAACTTGGCTGCCGTGTCACTGTGTGACGTACAAATTGTTTTTTTTTCACCACCGTACCCGCGCGGCCGCGAAGAATATGCATGTTCCGTAATAACACTGTGAGCATAACTTACGTCGCCCCGAAATGATAGACGAAAAAAAAAAACAAGCCAACCCGAGCGCCGGCTCTGGCGAAGCGTAATTGCACGTAATCACAGCGAAAGAACCGGCCAAGGCAGAATTTTAGAGAGATGCATCTGAGAACCTTCGAAAAGCAGCTGCAGACTCGGCAGACGGACGAAATACGGCTAAAGATCGAGCGAGTGTAATATCTCCGCGAGAAAGGAGAAAAATAGCTGAGCCTCCCCTCCAGCAAAGCGTGAAATATAATTGCGTTACGTAAAAGGATCTCGCGCTCGCGGGGATCTTTAATGCTTTGGTACGAGCGGGGGAGTCATCGGTGCGCGAAAAGTGCCGCGTTACCGCTGCAGAAGAATACGAAGAATAATAATAAAAAATATGAAACGAGAAAGAAGTAAAAAGAAAGAACAAGAGAAAAAAAAATTGTGCGAAACCGCACAGTAGATTAGTCGGTGGAGAGCGGTCCGCCACAGGCTGGCAAGTCGCAGGCGAGAAGAAGGCGCGCTGCCGGCAGACGAGATTACGTACGGGCTCGAAAAGTTTGTACCCGCTCTGGGTGAGAAGCGCGCGCGCGCACGGTTAACGATGTTTTCATTAAATTCGATCAATCTCTCGATAAATTAAATCGCTCTCGGTGCGAGCGAACGGTATATAACAATAATAAAACAAAAACAAAAAAAGCTCTTTTGATTGCGGGTGGCTCGCACATAGAGAAGAGTAGCCGCGTACGTGTACCGCTTTGTAAACAGCTCCTATCGCCATCCCGGCATCGCCGTTGAAACTCTCGCGAGTACAGAATCGATCTCGTTGCCACCTATAGCCACGCCGGGGCTCGAAACTATCGCCCGGCGGAGATCATAAATGGAAATGAAAATCACGCATCCGTGGATGCGATACAGAGGACGAGGCTGTGTACCATGGTCATTTAATCAACTGTCCTACGGGCGTGAAATTATTCATTGATTGGCGTGAAATTATCATGGGAATAAATATATGTACAATATATGTATTTATTTCTATGTATACATGTATTTACACTTAGATACATAAAAATACGATTGATTCGGATCATTCGATCCGCCCATTCGAAAATAGGCGTGCACTAGAATGATTGGTAGAACACTACTGAGGGGGAGGGATTTCACGCAAAAAACGAGTTTTATTTATTTAAAAAATGTATTATTGGCCATTTGAAATATGGAAGAAAAAATTAATATTAAATAGAAGAGTGTATGTACGGAACTCCTAAAATGTATTATACTCGAACCTGGGGATTTTTTTATATGGTCGAAACAGCATTGCGATGAATAAACCGAGTGGGATTTTCGATACGGTTCTTTTTACTGATAAAAAAATTGGATCGAATAATGAGGATCGACCCTTCAACATGTGTGATAAATTTCACCTCGATATCTCAAGCCGTTTTTAAATTATGAACGTTAAATGATTTGCACACACAAACATACATATATCCAGATATTTTTTCTAAATTTATTTTTTTGATGTTTGGGAATATTCTGAACACGTTTACATAAAAATTTTGAAAACGAAATTTTTCACGAAAACAAAGCTTCCTCTATGAGGAAGCAAAAAAATAAAGGAGACATGTTTTTTTTTGTTTGCATCGCCGATCTAAATTCAAAACTGTCGGCGAAGAGAAAATTGTGTTGTAATGCGCCTATATCGATTGTTTACAAAAACGTGTTTGGTATTGTCGTAAATTATCAAAGTTATCGGACAAAATAGGGTAAGCGGTTTGTTCCATATAGCTTTAAGGCGAAGCAAAACAACTCAGTCGGTAACGAAAACAGAAACGAACGATTTTTTTTCAATAGTGCGAATACTTCCGACAAAAAATTGGCGCCATTCAAAAAAGTGTGTTGAAAAATTGCAGCTGTGTCTCTTGCACTTGCAGTCATTTCACTTCGCCTTAATGGGCTACATGCAAACTTCAAAATCGTTGCCGCATAAAAAAATACTTGGGATTTCTCTTCATAACATATTCACTTAGATTTTCCACGTCTCGTAGAACGAAACACAGAAGAGAAAGAGACTCATCGTCGGGTTTTGGGCTGAAAACAGAGTTCCAATTCACACGAGTAACCGCGTTTCATTGCGCCTTTCTCCGCGCTCGCTTCGGATCTTTTTTCACAAACTATCGGAATAATAAAGTGTCAGTGGGTTACCTGCACAACTTCCGTTAACCATGAGAACAAGGACAGTCGGACCAAATCGGTGTTTAGCTACATAGCGCCATTCAATATCCCGGTCGGTAATTGAACGACGGATACGTAGTCTGATTGCGAGCTAATATATCGTTACAATTCCGATAGAAAAATAAATAAATAAGTAAATAAAAAAGCATGCAAAGTGCAAAAAGCGTTGCTCATGTTTTACGGTTTTGCGCATAATTTAGCCTGTGATAAATTTCGTCACTCGGCTCAAATCGAATGAATACGTCGCATTTGTTCCGCCTTACACAACGATTTCACAGCATTTGTGAGCCTCCCTTCCTCTTTTTTTGCGGTTGTTCGTCGTCGGATAGTTAAATTTATTTTATTTTTATTATTGTTATTAAATATTTTTATTTTTAAGAAAAAAAAAATCATTTTTTTCACGTAAACGTCTCGGGTGCTTGTCTTTGAGCGTGATCGCGCCGTGATGACGACGATCAACGCTGAAAACGTCGGGTCGCCGTGTGTCATTAACGTCGAGACTAATTCGTACTCCGCCGCGATGACGCGGTGGACGTCGCGCGCTGTCCACTTCGAACATAATCGTCTTTTTCTCCACCGTCCTCCGTCCATCTGTCCGTCTCTGTGTACAAGCGGCACCGCCACGCTCTCGTGTCTCTCTCGACACAGTAACAGTCCTCGTTGCGGATCCGCGCTCACGAAAATAGAACGGAACGGGTATACGATTTTGCCGCTCGATGTCCGGCGTCGTGATATATAGACGTTATACAGACTCCGGGGCATCGGATTACCCCCCTTGCGGAATTCACGTCGTTGGCAGTGGCACTGAACACAGTGCGGTATGCCACAGACACCTGCGAAACTATCGAATCCAAACGGGTCGGTATGATACGATTGTATACGCTGTTGTACCCTAGATTTTTCGCGATGCCGTCGACTCTGTAATATCGCTGATTGACGGAATCGAAGCAATGGCTGAGCTCTACAACGGGAGGAAAACAACTGTAAAAATTGTCGATGTGAGAAATTATGAAAAATTATAGGTAAATCGACTTATGACAAAGTACTCTCCCTAAACGGGTTCGCTGTGAGCGTTTACTTGAAAAAATAATCTTGTTCAATTTCGAGATTTTCATACCCCGGCACATTTTCTGGTGAGAAATAGTAATTTACGATACTAGTGCGATAAAACCTTTTTTGACCAGTGTGAGTTTGCAGCACGAGCCGAAAGCGAGTGTTGCAAACACACGAGTTCAGAAAAAGTTTTTCGCATCAGTACCGTACCAAGTTTTACGTCACAGGGTGTAGCCAACTTCACATTTGTCGTCAAAAGACCGCTTTTTCGTACTAGTATTGCAAAGTAAGTACTATTAACTGCTCGACACTTTGCTGAATAATAATTTTAAAAATTGTAAATGTTATATTTATTACAATTTTTTTTATGCAGTGGTTTCTTGATTTTTCGCAACCTCGTCGTCTCTCTGTGGTATTGCTTATTGACGGGTTCGAAGTGATCAGAGAGCTCTGTGTAGTAGGGGAAAAAATGTAAAAATTGTCGATGCGCGGGAATAGTGTCTTTTAACGGTTTCGCTGGCAGCGTAGCAAGTTTACTACTTTTGCGGATAAGACATTTTTAATAACTCGAGCAAGGCATATTTTCTGGTAAAAAAAACTTCGACGCTCGACACTGTGCCGAATAAAAATATTTTTTATATTGTAACATTTTCATTTTTTACAATTTTCCTTTGTTTCCTCATAGCGAAGCTTTACTTCCGTGACATTTTTAAAATGTAGACTGTCTTGGATCTTTTTGTATCGCTTCGACTCCCAATAATATCGCTGATTGATGGGATGGAAGTCATGAGACAGCTGTATAGTGGGCGGGACGTCAAAATTGTCGATGGGGGAAATTATGAAAAATTAGAGGTAAATCGATTTACGGGAATAGTTTCTATTAACGGTTTCGCTGGCACCTTATCATATTTACTATTTATAACTATCGAGCGAAGTATATTTTCTGTCGAAAAAAAACTTCGGAGTTCAACATTTTCTTTATCAAAATGTTTGCAAAATTGTAAATTTCTACTTGCTCACAATGTGTTTTTTGGCAATAGTTTTCAGTCTGGTGATAGCTGCGTGTGTATTTAGGTTCGGTTTCTTGCCGAGTGCGGTGCCAAGGTATTTGGCTGACATGCCCGGTTTAACATCGCTATTGTACATTGTTAAGTATGAAGAATTATCTGTAATGGAGTGATTGAATACTAAAAGCGTCGATTTTGCGGGCTACAGTTTGAGACACCATTTGTTGAACGACGATATGCTTCTTTCTGACAGATCTTGTAAGGCAAGATCTGTCAGAGGTCGCTAAGCTAGCTTCAAGGTCCAGGGCGATGATGATCTCGGGATGGTCCGGTGCGAGGTCGGGGGTTAATTCAACGGATGTTCTATTTATGCGCAAGTTATTCGTGAATAAAATTCGAATCCAGATTGTTTGTCATGAGGAAAGTCTGTGAAGTGTTGTATTCTTTAAAAGCGGTGTTATTAATTAAGTTTTGGGGCTCTCGTTTTGGTTTTTTTCGTGTTTAGGTTAAAGTCCTCGATAATTATGGTATGTTGTCATTTTTTAGTTTTGGACAATTTTCGTTTTCTATTTTACAAGGCAAACGACGTACCAGTACGAAACACATGTCAGTTATTTCTGTAAAGAAAAATCATAAGACGATAGGTAGAGAGTTTACGAGAATAGGCTCTTAATCTTGGTACTGCCGTTTCTGCTGATGTTACTGCTGCGTAGCGTGTTATCTTGCGCGAGACGATGAGCTCCGGGAATCCTCACAAGTAATGCTAATTCTCGTTGTTGTGCGACACACGGCTCGGTCAAGGCCTATAGTCGAGTATTTTACGACGCCATCGTGCTGCACGCTTAGCTGGGTCTCTTCAACTCCGGTAGATCGCTATTAAGAAACTGCATACGATGACCTTACTGTACCCTCTATGAACCTCCTCGTAAATATCCGACAAATTTATTTCGACATTTATTTATTTATTTATTTATTTATTACAATGAAGTGAAGCAAAGATCAATTATAAAGTGATCTCCTATCATCCAAACGCAAACAGTTGCAAGAGTAAAGAGTCGCAGATTACGACCAATTTTCTCATATACGAAATTATTCAGCGTTTCCCTTATTTACTACCGAATAATGCTAATAATTAATAGGTTATTATGTGTAATAACATAATATTACTTGTTTATAGTATCCTATATTATTGTATTGACGGCTCAGACTCAAAATCGTGGAACTCATATACATTATCACTGCAGATGCGCCTTTCTGATTCTGAGCCGTCGGTACCTTATTTCGTGCTATAGTTATTACCATTATGAAATAATAGCACTAATAGTAATAATAATAACTATTATTATTGTTGTTGTTAATATTATCGTTATTACTATTATAAAGTAATACTATAACGATTAAGCGACCGAATGTTCAGAAGTATCGATGCGAATCATTAATTTTCTATGATCAAAAAAATTTTCGGGGCTCCGATAATAATTTCGAAAAGGCGCACCGAAGAGTCGCTTAGATAGTCAAGAATATTAATTTCATCCATTTGCATCTCAAATATTCGAATTACATAAGCGAAGACCACGAGGCCTAAGTACATCCGGTGAATTTAACATTCCTTGATGTAAAGACACTCGTGTGCGTGTGTGCATGTGTGCTCGTTAAAGTCGTCGTTACGGCCGTTGATCAAGATGATGCATAGTGCATATATACCTACTTGAACCGCCTGCCGGGGGTTTAATCAACCGCGTGCACACACGCGCACACACACACACACACACATAAGGTTCACGAAATCTGAAACTCAATCGCGACTTTGACACACAATCGTAAACCTTTGGTGCTGAAATTATCGAACTCGAAAAATCGACTCGTCACTATCCGTTCGTCACAGAAAAAAAAGAAACCAATGAAGCTCCTACCAGTTGCTATTGTATACACAGCTGAATATACAGTGGGACCTCTTTTAACTTATGCTCCGTTAACTGTTGAATCTTTCCTAAATTATAGAACGAACCTCTGAAAATTAACGACTTTTTCCTCGAAGCTATCCCTATCATCGACGCGCGCGTGCGCACTGATTACTCCTACAGGGTACACCGCTTCGTGAATGGTCGACCGCGCTTCATTGGCAACGTAGTGAGGTTTCAGCATAGTTTAAAAACTTTGCATTACCCAACGTTTTTTTGTCCATAAACGTCCAGTACTTTTGACTCTCTAATTTTAGAAAAAATATTGTTTATTTGATTTATTTGTGTAATGAAATGTTTTTGTAAAATGAACAAGAAAAGAATTGTGACGTTTGCGGACAAAAACGTTCATACCTATTTTACTGTGAGGGCGAATTTAAATTAAGAGAGGTCACTTGTTCCGAGCTCGCAACTTATGGAAGATCCGACTGTATCCACGAATAATTAAGCGTTAATTAGCCGAAAACGCACTACAATGGACGCTTTTGGAGTTGAGAGACTCACTTTCGGTTTCTCTGCTATTATTATCGAAGCTCGACGGGACAATGTTTATTCAGTTGGTACTCCAAAATCTCGATGCTTATCGAGGAAACGATGTATTGTCGTTGAATTAGTTGCTATCTTTTTATTTTTTCTCGTCTACGAGAATACGTGCCTCGCAGCGTGTACTGGTTTCGGAGATGTCTGACTGTCGGACAGATAAGATAGTAGAAGTCGGACCGATTACGGCCGACCAGTGAAATGCAAGCGAGGTACAGAGCGCTTTCGTAGGGAACTCTCATCGCATCGAAGAGCCGCAGAGTTCCCGGAGCGCGGTTGAGTGCCGGTGGCTCTTGAAAATTTTCACTCGCGTCTCTCTACTCGGCAAAGCGCGTTTAAAGTTCGCGAATGTGTTGACGCCGAGTAAACAACTTCTCGCACCCGATCGCATCTTCGTATCCCTGTGTCCCGCGTCTATCTGCGTCGATGGTACAATGTATATGTATACATATATACATATATATATATATATGTGTGTGTGTGAATATATAGGTATACATAGTTATTATCCAGGAGTTCGTCGACACGGAATCGATCGATTCTCGCGAGCTATCGAATGAATAAAATGATTATTTACTTGCGGTATCGGGAGACAAACAAATCATTAGAATTTCGCGCATGCCCACTAGGTTTGTCATAGATGGTTTCACCATAATTGCCGTATCACATAGCGGTAAAAAAATATGATCTGTTAATGCGTCACTCGCAAAGTTCACGGTCGTGCATATGTACGTAGAGGAGAGCGAGATAAGACGGACTGTTTTTGCCAATTTTATCGCTGGATACCAATTTTTCTTATTATCTCATCTGGTTCGTCTCCATGGATAGAAATAGGTATATGCCGGTCGGCAATTATCAAATGTTTTCGCACGAGGCGGTGCGAAGCTCGCATTCTGTGCTTGAATCGGTCAGGTTTTTATAGAACATGTATTTAATTTCATTTATTCACTTTCCAGTTGCTTTGTGCGAATATTTCATTTCACATGTGTAAACTAATGTTATTCATGGATACAGCCGGTTCTCGTCCCGGTTCAAACAAAACGCCATTTTTTTCATTCCATAGATTTATTTAGTTCTTCGATGTGTGGAGATAATTATTACCTGTTTTCACCTGGCGCGAAGGTCACACTCGAAGCCCGATTCAATAACTTTTTTTTCATTCGAATGATCAACGAGGTCAGATTCGTAGTCTTCTATAGCGCAAAATAATGGTTTCAGATCTTGCTACACCGTTAATTAAAATTACGACAATACCGTGTTGTTATTCTCCACCGAAATAAAGTAGAACTAAATAGAAATATAGCGGAGATTCGTGGGAATATATGTATACGTAACATACTGTAGCGGTCAGAAGTTCTATGCATCGTATACATTTTCTATTATACATTTTCTATTATACATTTTCTATTATACATTTTCTATTATACATTTTCTATTATATATTATATATTATATATTATATCCTTGATTTCCATAAAGGATATTATTATGATAATTGAAGTCCCCAAAGAGAGTGTGGCATGATAGAACGCCTGAATGTCCGTCTGGGTAGCAACAAATCTCGCCTCGACACACCCTGTGTCGACTTATCGCTCTTATCTCTCGATTCAAACCGACAAAACCGCAAAAGAAATTTTTAACAAATTTTGTTTTCTCCATCCGATTATTGCAGATTTTAATCCAAACCTGCGGCTGGAGAATATGGAAGGCTCATACTAACTCACTGCGTGTGGAATTTAACAGCGTGTTTGAGAGAGAAGCGTATTAACGTGTTTTTAACGCCATGTAACAACTACCAGTCGTCCGAGGGGATGAGAAGGATGGAGGACGAAGCCCGTTGGAGGTCGTCGATTCGATCGTCGTTCGATAAAAAAATGTAAGTACCTCTGATATAATGATTGACCCTTTAACGATCGATAGGACGAAAGCTTCCCGCTAAATTTTAATTTTCAGGCGTTCGAATAAAAAAAAATTGGCTTCCAATTCAACGTCTCTTTCAATAATACATGATTTGATTGCCAGCACCTTTTTGCTACCAAAAATTTTCTAATCACGAAGATACGAATGGATTTCTTTCCAACGACCGTTAAGAAGGTTGGAGTACTCCGCCCTAGGCTAATGAGTGATGCATTTTTAAAAATCGCTTACACATCTTTGTGTATTAATCGGCTATAATGAATGATTTTTACTGCGGGATATGATACGAAGACATTAATGACAATATATTTGCAAAAATATTAACTAGTTTTTGCCACTTTTTCGATAAGACGTATTCGTTTAATTTTTTTAATTGAACATGCCTATTTGTGCTCGATTTTCATGTGGCACTCATTATCTTTTTTTTTAAGAATGCTCAACGAATTGATCATGTTGATATTTTATAGAATTTTCCATTAAAAAAGGACGGAATTCCCTTACAAAAAATAGCTCTAATTAAAAGAATGGGAAGTAGTGTTCTACCTAGCAAAATCGTAGGGAATCTTGAACGAAACACAATGAGTCGTACCGGATAATAAAAATGGAAAATAGTTTTTTTTTTTTAACAAACTAAAGAAATATGTATCTTGTTGAAAATTTTCGCCGAGTGGTTAATATTTATTAATACAATGGATTATATTTATTATACAATGTAACAATGGAACAGTTATTAATATAAATATTCCATTGTTATTATATTTTATTTTATTACTAATATTTTACTATTATTTTACTTCGAGGACATACTCCGTAAAAAAAACCATCAACTACAATCTACGCACAAAACTTTCCATAAACGACTTAACAGCATTTAGCAATCATTCGATTAGACTGAACTTTCTTTAAGGTCTAACATAATGGCTCGCACAGATGTCCAACTAAATACAAGCCAAATAAGAAAAGAATTCAAACTGCTAATCGAAAGTTGGTAATTTCGCCTCATTATTATAATTTTCGCTTTGCAGGAAAATTTTAACGAATCGAAGCGGCTTCCAGAGAAATTAAATAAATTATCGTCTTTCTTCTTTTGTCTTCGATACTTTGTGCCGAGAGTTGACAAATAAACTTGAAGTAGAAGAACCTCGCGTTAAATCCATCCCGGTGCAGTGAACCACGCAAAAAAAGGAAGTGAAAACCGCGTTCGTCGATCCACGCCCGCTAATTTCATCCGTATAACCGCAGGCCAGCGAGCGGAGAGCTCGAGCACGGGCTGTGTCTGTCCAAGAGGTGGCAGAGTCTCGTCGTCCTGCATTTCTAGCAGTGTACATTTCTCATGTTTCTCTCAGCCGGCACGCTTCCTCTCTCATCTTTATTTGTCTCTCTCTCGTAAATAGTACGCGGAAAGTCTCCGAGACTTGTTTTACGACGCCCAAAGACAACGATACCCGAGAGTATACCATTGAGATATATATATTTCGCGAAATGCGGTGGATTCGAATGAGAGCGTTATACAGAACGGGCGTCGAGTCGACCCTTCTTGCTCGATAAAACACTTCACGCTATGGTAGACAAAAATCTCTAAAGTAACATAACATTCTCGTTAAAGTGTACATAGACCTCCGTGGAATTTATTTACGGTCGCGTTATAATAACTCTCGTTAAAATTCAACCGAATAAAAAAGATGCTCGGTCTGGTTTCTCAGGAATAACGTTGACAGCGTTTTTTCGGAGTAATTTACCGAGGTACGGAGTAATTTATAATATTCAAAATCTTGGTGTTGGAGCGACAACCGATAAACTGGGATCTCGGGCCAATATGGACTTATTTTAATAACTTTTCGCGAGACGTGAAGAAAATATTAAAAAGCGATATTACAATTAAATTAAAAAAAGAAAAAATCCCGGAATGAAAGGTTGTTGAACTGATAAAGTATACAATAACTTTACAGATTCGCAAATGGTCTCCGATGCAGACGGAAGAATCCAACCAGTCGGCAAAATTATTATAAGCTTTTGACGGACTATCGACTTTTTAGAGGAAGTTTTTTGGTTATTTCAATTTTATTCTTCATTTTTTCTTCTTTTTATTGTGTATACTATGAGAAGAATCTAGTAAAAACTACCTATCATCTAAGAAAAATTACTCTAGCACATAGTAATAGGGAACTAGAGCGCTACCTATGGCGGAAAGTCTCAGATTTTCCAAGAATTTTTATGAAAATATGTGCGAAAAATTATTATAAATCCGGTACTTCCTACCACGGGTGGCGCTTGGCTTGATATCGAGCTTCGCTCGATAGATGATCGGGCCAAGCTCGCGTGCCAGGCCTTCAGGTTTGCCCCACCGTCAGCCTCATCGGTTCACCCTACATGGGATGGAATAAAGCGTTATTATGAATTTATGAGGAAGCGATATGAAAATTTCAAATTTCAACTTTGTTCTGTGCGATCTATGATGCCATCTGCTGATAACGCATAACAGTTCTCCTCATAAAAGTCTCATCCCAAACAAGAACACTCGTACGTTTTGTTCCGGTCTTCCCGGTTCTGGACGAGTTCCACGCCCAGATTAGCGTCGAACTCGTCCAGAACGATATCGAACTAGGTAGTTCGATATTGTTCTTTATTGACTCATCAGGAAATTCTCTTCCGGTTACATAATCTCATCGCCAAGATGATGTTTGTCGCATGTATTAATCGGGCGGCAGCGACGGCAATATACGTGTGCTTACAGCATCCCGCGGTCACCAATCTACGGAGAGATAGAGCCAGAGTTCTCTCGATTGCCGCACGACGGGGTTAGTCATGCGGTTGCATGCGAGAGCTTTTATACGAATCATATACATTTACGTTTATATCTCTAACAAGGCAAGGTCTTTTATTAATAATCTTTGCGTGATCCTCGGCTATACTCGAACACGGGCACCGGCACGCAATATCTCACTGACTACGCTTCATTGCTTATTCGACGAGCGTATACGCTATTTTACGACGCCACGCGCCGAGTACCGATTAATTCTCCCGAATATCTAAAATTGTCTCGCCATTGTCGTCTATTTTGCGAGTTATTCGAGCAATTCCCACCAGTCTACGCTATATCACTGGCAATCTTTTCTCTCGGTAAACATTCGTCATTTTTTTTTCTAGATCGTCAGACGTGATCTATCGGAGGGTGACGTTCGTTACTCTGTAACTTTTTAGCGTTTACATATTTTCAGGTTCAATTGAAGTGAAATCGCAACGCCAAACTAAGCCCAACATGACGAAGCTATAGTCCAATGCTATTTACAACAATTATTATAGGTATTTGTATCGCAATGTCTTTATTTAAAAAAGCGATGAAATTGGGGTGGCGATCGAAATATTAAATAACGAAAAATGAGTTATTCGAAACTTTTATGTTCGACACATTGTTAAATCGAATAACTGTTTTACTAACCGATGATTTATCTCATTTATTAAAAAGTTCATCTTTAGATAGTGTGTATGCGGAACGAACAAAGTATAGATTTAAATTATATGGAATGATGAGATTTCTGAAATCGGAAATGGCGAGCAGTTGATATTTGTAGTAAACCGTATACTTATAAGAAATATGTACAAATTTAAGAATACAAATTTAAAATGACCAAAACTAAGGCACGCGCAATATCTTGAGGGACCATATAGCAAATTCCGAAACAATGAAAAAGGCTAAATTCGTTAAAAATAATGCTAATCTCTTTTTTGCTATTTCTTTTTATCGTTCGTCGTTTTGTTTCTTCATTTTGATGAATTCGAAGTTGTAAACGTTTTTAAATATTCTCGATCGTAGACTTCGAAGATTCGAATGTGTAGTGCTCCACTCTTCGTCAATTCTATATTTCACGTCTAGCAATTTTTCCCAACCTAATATTTGTTCCCGATATAAATTTATCGTGAAATCTTAACGTTTCATTTAGAACCTCCATTCCATTCTTCATATACGACCTCAACGATTGGCCTTTCGACATTTGACGTACCTGCATTTTTTATTCGAGATTTAAGCCAATCGAATTTTCGATAATTCAACAATTTCGTCCCTACCCGTGAAAATGCACCTCTGCCCGACGTTCCGGTAGTCAGCAAATCGGATTTATCTTTCCGATTTGTTTGAAAATTTATTTGATACCAGTAATAGCATGAAAACAATTTAATTTACATCTTTACCGACCAACTTCGTTCTTGGATCATATTAGGTTCCGTCGATCGTTAAAATCCCGGTTATTCACTCGTCCGTTGCGCAATCCTCGATAGGCGCGAGCTCCGAGATACAAGTACGCGTAATTTTCATTCGTGCACGCACTAGCCCCGTTCCCGTACCGCAGTCATCGGAACGTACATGTATACATATATATATATGTGTATATATATATATATATATATATATACATATCGTGCAAGAGCGTTGCACCTAGGTCACGAAACTACATCTGGCAAAAGTCTCTCCTTCACCGTCGACGCACCAGCAGCACCGCGGTGTTCCCGCAGATGTCGGAGAGCTCGTCTAGAAAGTCGTCGTTGGACTTGGAGTCTCGTTGTCCCGTGACGACAAATTCCGACCGAGTAATTTTACCTGTTTGTTACTTTTTCGAGTCTGTACCCAGTCTCGCGCGGAGCGAATGTGCGGAGTTAACATTCAAAAGATTTCCTTTATAAGATGCACTCTTTTGCATTACGAAGTAATCAGCGTTTTCTTGTACTCGTCCCCATCTGCATCTCCATCGGTTGCGCGAGAGACTCTTACACGGCTGAAACATCCTTTGGAATTAAACTCGTATAAGACGATGGCATTTCCTCGTTGAGCAAACATTTCAAACAGAGCGCGGCTTGCCGATCCTATCTTTCTCTATCCCTCGGGAGCTCCGCTGTGGGTGTCGAAGCTGTTCTTCCGTCCGCCCACTCCGACAGGATTATCATTTCCAGCTTCTTCTCTTGGGTTTATTTGTCCGCCGTCTTTATTCCCCGGAAAGCCGGGGAGAGGACGTCCCTTTCAACCTGGATCGGTGATGCCTTTTCCAGTGAAGTTTGCTTTCCTCATGAAAGCTCGACACCTCTGAATTCGCATCGGCGCTAAGAGGATCGAGATGACAGTCCAAGTTTTTTTGCATTAATTAGAGGAGATGCTGTCACAGGGGAAAACATAATGTCTCAGTGAATTTCTCGGTTTAATAAAAAAAATCTTTGATACACTGCACGGCATCGTTAGCGCAACGAGCTTTGGGACTTTTACTAGCTTTGACTAATTTTAATGAAGAAAATATTTATTCGCAAAGGATTCTTCAAATAAATAATTTTTCTGACTGTACGATATAAAATTATTGGCAACTGACTGTTATTAACACTTGAGTGAACAGTTTATCAGGCCAGTTTCGCCGAACGCGCTTGCGTAATATCAGCAAAGAATTTTTCTTGTTTTTATTTTTTTTCATTAATTAGGAATAAGGTAATAACAGGCCATCTATTCGGACAATGTAAAGCGATAATAAAAGAATTATTCCATCCTAGGCGGTATTTTAGATCAATAGATTGGCGTCTAGAACCATGAATTTTGTTTTCACGTGCGTAACGAAATGAGTCAGTACTCATCTTGACATCACTGCTCGTCCGTTAAAAGTAATCGTGGTCGGCATTACCCACTGACCGGTATTCGCTCACTCTCTCCTTTAGTAATTTTTTAAATCGCTAGAAAAAAAAGAAAAAAATAATACTTGCCGCTCGTTCAGTTTAAAAGTGAATCGTAGCCGGTTGGGTGAGTACGATTCGTCCGTAAATGTCTGTACGCCATGATTAACCGTCTCGCAAATACAGACGAGCGAAGACAGGTTTTTTCAGAGGAAAGCGAAACTTGAAAACCAGAAAGGACACTCGAAGTGAATGGGCTCTATGTGTAGTAACGAGTTTGCTATTTCCATGGAGAATATATCGAAGTTTCAAGGGAGAAATCCAGCGTAAGATATCGTCATATTAAGAGCGCGGGTGTATATAAAGTGAGTCATATATTGTCGAAATTTGTAGACCAAGTTGCTTCTGTTGGCTTAATAGCAGCAGTGGCGGTGGCGGCGACGGTAGCAGTATATCGGGATCCGACGCCTCGAGAGTCTTCCCACCGAAGCGAGAAAGGCTAATTTACGTGGGGGCATTAATTAACCGATGCAATTAGAGCCCTCGCGCCGAGACCGGCGAAGCTTCTCGTTTTCGCCCGCCCCGCGTCGACCTCGAATTTTCGAACAAGACCGCCGAGTTTTGTCGTGTAGCTTTGGACCTCACGTGTTCTTCGCTCGATTCGCTTCCGACCTCAATGAAAGCTCACGTCCTCTTTCATTCCCTCCGCTATTCCGTCGATGGAGTTACCTTCTGGCTCTTAACGCTCGTCAAACGGACGCTAAACATTCAAAATGGTCCGTGCAGAGACGAGCGCGTTAATGAATGCCGGTTTATCCTTGGTGCCCTTTTGCATTGCTTCGCGTGTCCCCAACCTACAGAAATAAAAATTAACCGATTAATGCTAATTTTCACTACGGTACATTTGCGTGGAGTCTTTTTTTTCAATGAACAGTCCCTAATTTTGTTTATTAATATGTTATCTGGGGGAGGAGCGGGGCAAAATGGCACACTGGGGCAAAACGGGATAATGAGACGGGTTTGAAAATGCGGCTTTATCGTTGGGACAAAATGGAGCATCCGAAAATTATTGGAAAATTGAGTTTTGCCCTCACTGTCCCGTTTTGCCCCGGTCTTCCCTACTCATTTCGTTCTTCAAAATTTGCTTCACCGACTCACCTCATAGATTTTGTTTACTGTCTGCAATTGTGGATCCGTGAACCCTAATAAAGAACTGAGTGAAGCCTATAAATCAAAATTAGTCGTGATGCATAAAATGTGGCAAAAAATTATGCATTACTCCTCGAAAGAACTGACCGAAAATTATACACTAAAATATGCATTGCAATTGCTTGCACGACAATATCTGTTATATAAAAAAATGCAGCTGCCAAAGTGTTTCTGTTCTGGTTCCTTGTTTTGCTCGTGCTTTTGCTCTTGCACCCACAAAAAAGATTTATTAAATTCAAACAAATTTCGATCTTCAAATGACGTTTATTAAGATAAAAGGAATGTGTACCTGCCTTAACAAAGTTCTTATTAGATTCAAATAACGGCTATTCTTTAGTGTAAGTAAAATAATTTATTCAAAGATTTGTACTTTAAAATAAATGTACATTCGCCCCAAATAAATAATATGTTTGACGACAAGACAAACGCGATTATGATCCGGTTGCGCGGATCTATTAGCTTATAAAGCAAATAAACATTTTTCTTCATCCTTAATAAATTTTCTTTGATTGGAATAAAATCGTTTTTCTGGGTGTGCTCTTGCTCTTGCTCTTGCTCTTGCTCTTGCTCCTGTTCTTGTTCTTGTTCTTGTATGAAGAGACCAAATCCACAAACCGCTCTAAAAACTTTTCTGGACCAGCTAAAACGACGACAAATTGGTATATCCGGTTTGTTATTACATACTTAACAAGACAAGTCGAGACTCATATTCACAACAATGCCTAATCCGTGAAAATCAACAAAATCTAATCTCTGCATAAACCGTTATGAAAATTGGCTAGGCCATTGACTTTTGTAAAGCATAGTAACTACCTCAATCTTCGATTTTCCCGTTAATATGCGGTAACAATTTGCATTCTTCATCAATTCAAGGAATACACGTAAGCACATATCTCTCGTTGACTCACTGATGATTCGTGTTTGTAATTCGTAATTCCTACCGTGTGGAATTGAAATGAGAAGAAAGAAAAGAAAAAACAACAGTGAGGATGGTGAGAATCGCGTGCACATCGTCTACCTAACACGTATCAATTATGTATACCAATGTACGGGCAGTTAAATGCTCAGCGATCGCGAGCTGTGCTTCTACATTACGTATCTCGTCAGGTGGCGAGACGCGCTCCGCGTCTCCTCCACGAATAGAAAATACGATTCTATTGATAGAGTAAATAAACGTTGACCTCACGGCAATCTCGCAGCACGTATATATCATTCCGCCTCCTGCGTCTCTCGCCTGAGGCAGTTTTCCCATCCGTCGGTTCTCGACCGCGACGAGCTCGCGCGACAGAAGTCGTCGATGTCTTCGACTTTCCCTGAATCTTCTCGTATCCAGCCAATGTCGCTCTTGCCGATGTACTACCTTCCGCATTAAAAAAAAGGTATGCACGTTTCACAAACGTTTCCTGTCCTCGGAAATTCACAACTATTTATTTATTTCTGTCAATTTTGCAATTTTTTCCGACGAGATTACAATCTTATTTTTAACAGAAAACTTGGATAATCAGCAGGACCTAAAATTCGTATCATTGACAAGAATGAAATTCTAAACTTGACAAGGTAATTATTCTAAAATTAACAAGAGAAAGGTCCTAAGATTGACAATACAAAAATTCTAAAATCAACGACGATGAAATCATAAAACTGACGAGATAAAAATTAAACGATCAAACGAACTTGTAAGCGATCGATCTTTCGGACATTGTTCATTGGGTGATGGGTTGTCCTATCGTCCTTGTAAATGGGCCCAGCCCGTAAATAAATGAATAAATAAATAAATAAATAAATAAACTAACCTGTAAGTGAAGTTCGATCATGATTATATGAAAGCCTCGTTGAGAGATTACTTGGTAGTAGTCTGCTTTGCAGGCAGATGGATCGACACGAGTCATGTGAAAAAACCGGTAATCATGGTGTTGGGTATTCTCCTCGGATCCGGCCACGATGCCTTCATTATTTTAGAGTTGCTAAAGGAAATTGTAGGGAGGGAATTTTAGGGCTGGTAGTAATCTCTTAACGACACTTTCATATAATCGTGTTCGAACTTCACTTACAGGTAAGTTCGTTTGATCGTTTATTTATATTACAAGCTTCGTTTTCGAGATTACTTGGTAGATGTTGAGAGTATTGCAATTTACTTTTTTTTCGCTGTATCGTGATTTCTTCTACGCACAAAAAAAGCAATGAAGGCATCGTGGCTGGATCCGTGGAGTTTAGAATTATGTTTTTTTTTTTATGAAAAATTTGCTACAACAAAAGCAAGGCGCAGATTTTTAAAAATAATTCAATGATAGCGATTAGATTATAATCGGTGCTACGCCTTCGGAAAAAAATTATACTTAGGTGACAAAATATAATATAAATCTTTCAGATTTGCCAAACTAATTTGTTCAATCAGAGTCCTTTTTTCTGATTTTCAGGGGTTGCAGCGTTGACGCTGTGATTTAAGCTTCGTTCCAATAATTTTTGGGGCGCTGTAAATTGGCTAGTCTAGGGCACCATCAGTCTTAATTCCGCCACTGGTGTATACCGTGTTCTTCTCACACAATCAAAGCATCGGCACCGTGTGCACCAATCGTCCGGACCGCGCCCGGATCCCCGATACCGTATAGATTACCATAAATAGCCGGTAGTTCGCTCGAGGGTAGATGGAATTGTTTTTTCGTCAAAATTTCGTCGGAGCCGCGATCGACGATAAGCAATGTGCGACAAACACATGTCACTCGTATTCTTTCACAATAGTTCCCCGGACACGGAAAATCGAAAAGAATCGCGAGTAATAGATACAGTCTAGCAGATAACGGAGAGGAGGAAACTCGTCTCGGGTCTGGCAAGGACAGAGGAGTCGCGTGAATAACGCAGGTACTTTCTCTATACTCGTTGAAGGAATCGTGGGACTCCTCGTCCGTCGGGTCTCATCGATCTCGTCTTGTCGCTCTTGCGGCGGGAGCGAGCGATGCGGAGTGACTTTTATTACAACAGCTGGATGGAGATCCACACCGGTTTGTCTAAGCGTATGTGTCTGCGTGTGTGTTGAGAAGCAAGAGTTTCCCTTCGAAACGGCTCGTTATCCTCTTGGCACCTATCGGTGTCTTTCTGCATGACGCCTGTTGGTCTCACTTAATTGCGTCTGATGTTGATGAGATAAACGTACAGTAGAACTCCGATTGACCGGGGTGCTCGGGACCGAAAAACGCTCCGATTACCGAAACAACGGTTAATACAAATTAAATTACATGCTTATCTGTTGTTATTTTTCAAAAAATCGATTCCAATTCAGTAGAGATGGATTTTTACGTAACCTTTTAAGGACGGAGTATCGTTGGGGCAGGGAGAGGATTGGCTGCGCTCTCGTACGGGGTGTATGGCGTGTGGAGCAGACACGACTTTGCGGAAGAAGACTGACGCAATTCGGTACCCGAGCTCGGATAATCGAAAATTTGTCTTCGAAATACTCGGTGGCAATACTTTATTATGATATGTACCTTATCGTTAAAGTCTAGACCAAATGTTCGTGGTTTTTTTAATCTATGTAATGGATAAAGTCAACCAATTTGCAGTCCAAACTCCTCTCGCTCTCTCTCTCTCTCTCGCTTTTCATTTTATAGAATCTTATCGGAGCAAAATGGATTCACAATTTTAACTCAGTCTCTCTGCGCCCATACGTGTTTAGCCTTCTCTTAAGGGGAGGTGAAACTCCTCTCTCTCGCTCGCTCTCACACGAACCCTATCGCGCTGTCTCCGTCGCACTCGGCCGCTCGCCGCACGGATGTAGCCTCGCCTTAAGCTAAAGTGGAAGTCACGTGACGAAGCCAGGAGTGCGAGACAGATAGCGCCATTGGTCTCGCGGTGGAGCGAGAGAGAGCGACGGAGAACGTGTTTCACTTCACCTTAAGGGGAGGCTAATCTTCTCTCTCCCTCTCACTCTCACACAATCCCCATGGTGTTGTCTCTCTCACACCCAAGTAATCGCCGGCTGGGTTTAGCCTCCTCTTAACAGGAGTCTAAATCCGGATGGCGGTTACTTGAGTGACATAGAGACCGCGCCATGGGGATTCTTCAGTTTTAACAATTTTTAGAATTTTTCAATTCTGTAAAGCTTAAAATATTCCTAACCGTTCGAGCTAATGGAATCAAATATTTAATAAAATCAAATTTTTTGACATTTTTCGCGTATATAAGGCCTTAATTATATAAATGAATTTTGTCAATTGCTCTTGCTTTTTGTAGAAATTAGTAACTTTCGTTTGTTTTGAGTTTTTGAATTTTTTATTCACGACTAGCAACAATGTATATTGATTTTTGTAATAAAAATCTGTTAATTTTACAAAAAAAAAAAAAAAAAAGAAACTCGGCAGGCACACGTTTAATTTGCTCCCCGGATAATACGATCCTGTTTAATCGGGGTTCTACTGTATGTGTATATACCGCGCGCGTATTGCGTGCGGTTACATCACGGGCTCGCAACTGTCTTGAACCGTGCGAAAACACTAATCTGATAGTTTCGCATTGTCAGCCGGAGACTTCTTTGCAAGTAAATAATATAGAGATTCGTCGCGTTCCATTTAAATTTCAATCTAATCGGCGGTTAGCGTCATCGGGCTTGTTGTCCGCGGTGGATCATCAAGCGCGATGACGAGGGCGCAACGCGTGGCCTAGGAATCCTGGCAATGGGCCCTCGCGCGTTTGGTCCAAAAATAAATTTTCGTTGGCGATACCGGAGGCCGAATAGCGGCTGACAATCTCTCTGTAGTATAAGGAACGCGTCAGACAATCAAGAGGGGTCTCTCCTGAGGATGAATTTTCTATTTTTATTTTATTTATTTTTTTTATTATTTTCGATTCTCTTCTCGTCGTCTCTGAATCGTTGAGGCGAACACCACTGCGCTAGGCGCTAATTTGGCACTCCTTCGCGAATCATTGGAGCGAGGTTCACACACACTTTGGGCTTTGAAGACCAGAAGTTCTTGGAGCTCTTCGCGTCGGCTATGAAGAATAATCTCGCGGGTGTTAATGAATCCTCCAGGAAGACGAGGCCGACTGACGAAGGACTTTAATTCTGTGTTCGTGACTTAGTCCTTGAGTCCTCCGAAGGCGGACTTAACCCTCCGCGTTGGGTTACCGTAGACATGGATTTGAAGCCCGTGAGTAGGGAGAGCGGGCGAGTGCCGGTCACGTGAGGGAAAATCTCAATGTCTCAGCTGTAGAGTGCATTTTTTATGAACCAAATTTTAACATTTTTTTTTTCATGTCGCGTGGCGACTAGACGGAGCAAAAAATTATTACAATCGATCAATTGTATTTTTAATTATAGCTGAGATAATAAATTTGTTTGGTGCGAGGATAATGTTAAAATTTTGCGAAATAAATACAAAAAAAATTTTATCGGCGCATTTCACTTGAACCAGTTAAGGTTGTTGTGGGGTAAAGTCAAAATGCTACCACTGCCATGAAAATTTTCGATAATGTATATTATCCCCTTGTAAATATTCTGAAATTTCAGAACGATGTACAGCATCGTTAATGAGAAAAAAAAAATCGTAAATTTTGCAGCTCATTGCATTACACCGTTATTTAATTATTATTGATATTTTAATTATTATTGATAGCACCGTTATTTAATTATTAATAAATGAAAAACTCTTGGTCGTCTTCGCTTGGGAACTGACAAGCAGCAGTCTCTTTCGCACACCAACCGCACCGCACACCGCGCGCCTCCTAGTCACCCCGCCGCCTCAACCCGCAGGCCCAGACCCCACAACAACCTTAAATCAATTTTACTCAATCAATTTTATTCTTGTCCTCAAGTTTTTTAGGACGTGACAACATACCTTGGTACAGCCGTAGATATCGTTGCTCGATCCTTTATAATCTACCTGGCCGGTATTCCCGTACTTACCCCTAGTTTTTATGAATTTGATAAAACCCAGCTAGTAAAAAAGTAAAGAAATCGCACCAGTGCTCGAGCAAGCGGCTGATAAAATGCTGACAATAGTGAATGATTGCAAAATCGACCAACCGAAAGTTCGTATATTTCGGGATCCGGTATATTATTTCTGGTAATATCCATAATGGCCGACATATGGGCCAGGCGCAGCACTCCGGCACCGAAGAGTGATCGTATAACGCCACGAGATAAAAGCATAAAGGCTTTATAAACCTCGCTCTTCCACTTTTATTACGGAAGAGCACTTACACTTTTCCTTCCGGCGCAACAAACGCCTAGCTGGTGGAAGGCGAGAGACCGAGAGAGCCAGCGGGAGCTTGCGTAGGTCTCGCCGGCTCGAAACCCCTCCGGTCCGAAGTACCCAAGACATCGTGTCTCTCTCCGTCGACCGTGAAACAATTTAAACAATTCTCATCCTCTGCCGTCCGACGAATCTTTGCGGGTCGGAGATTCAATTTTTTTCTTCACCGATAAAATGTCACTCCACGGTTGTACAAGAAAATGTCCCGGAGAACAAAGAAAAACTTCTTCGCTGTTCCACCCCCGTGGAAGTTTGTCGGAGTACCGAAGAGCGAGGCGAAACGAAACACCGGGGCAAAATGAACCATCTTGAACAATTCTCCTGCGGGACGTGAAACGAAAATCTTATCTTGGATCGGCGATGTGATTCCGTTTTGACTCGGGTTTCCTTATCCCTTATAGATTGACGCTAGCTTTCACTTAAAAAAAAAAAAGTAAGAAAAATCTATTTGACCCAAGATGCTCCTTTTGCAGCAAGTGCATTGTCATTTGCGGCAAATAGAATCATCGTGCATCAAATTGAATCATCGTGGAAATACCCTATATAAAGACCTAGCAGCAAAATGTTTTTGTAACACGTGCACGAAAAATCTTAATTTACTTAAATTAAATGATTAAAAGCAAAGTATTACCACAGATTTTAATACACGGTACATCGCTGTACATTAAATATATAACACTGAGAGAAGGAGCTAGTGAAAATGACTATACCGCTTGAGAGATATTACCATAACACATAGTAGTAGGATGCCAGGCCGCCACCTATGCTAGAAGATATTACAGATTCATAAGAATTTACGTAGGAGTACCGGATTTATAAGAATTTTTCTTCGGTAAAAATTCTCGGATAATCTAACAATGAGACTTTCTGCCATAGGTGACGCCCTGGCGCCCTCCTTCTATGTGCTATAGTAATTTTTCTTAGATGATCGGTAATTTTTACTAGATTGTTCTCTCAGTGCAGTTTATCAATGAAGACTTTCAGTACGACCACATTAAATGTAATACGAATTTTTATTTACCGTGTATACTGTTACCGATACAAATGACCGAAAGAAGTTAAATTTTTTTCTTCGAATCCGCATGCGTCTTCGCACCGGTCCATCTTGCTCACCGACTCATATTCGCCGCTCCTACCCTGCACCCCGCGAAAGAGCCTACACTTCTCTGGGTCCTTCGACGTTCGTGAAGCCCCATCTGTGATCGTCGATCGCCGCTTTCATATTTCTATTCCTTGTGTATCGTCGTAAAGTCACCCCGCCCATTTTCCCCGATACGTAATATCTCTATCCTCGAGGAATATTGAGGTACGAGGATTTTACTACATGCGTATGCGTTACGGCTCCGTAGGATGTTTTCTATGGGACACAATGTTTATAGGCTCCTTGAACGAGATCCTCTCTCCTTGATCCTCTCGCCTTCTCCTCTTCGCCGGTACAATATCGAGAACCGCGCCCTTTATCCCGCGGGGGGGGGGGGGGGGGGCTATACGAGGCTACACAGAGTGTAGCCTCGTATTTCACAAATCGAGCTCATCATTCTCTGTAATCCTTTATGTATGCGAAACTGTACCGGAGGCGATAGATTGAGCGGCGCCTTCAACTGGTGCGCAACGGTGGCCCAATCGTCGGTCGTAGCATCCTCCGCAACCTCGGCAGCTGTGTCTCGTCGTCTCGGATGCGACCTCGTGCGACCTCCCGCTCTTCCGGTCGCCGTCGTTGTCGCGTACGACCATGTCGTTGTCGCATCCAACACGCGCGCTGAGATAACTGGTAATGGCCTGTACACTTTCCTGGCCGCATCGGGGGAGAGAGACCGTGCGCCAAGCACGTCATTACCGTATCTCGATTTCGTCGATTACACTCGCCCGGACTCTCCGCTCTTCCGACGATACACTTCCAACCCGACTTTTTGCGGGATGTTTTTGCACCTGGCCGAGAGTGCTTGGTCGTTAAGGTTTCCCTGGTATTGCGTTGTGCGAAGAACATATTGGATACCTTTCGCGAGTATCGGGCGGTCGGTTGGGCTAGAGTGGGGCAAAATGGACAATTTTCTGTGGGATGTAATAAATGCTATTATCTTCTATGGAGGACAGCAGCCCGTTTTGGCGCATTGTCCCATGATACCGGGACAACATGCACACATTTTTTGTGAGATGCAATCAAAGGTATCATGTCAAGTGGAAGATACTGATCCGTTTTACCCCCCGTTCCATAATACCGGCCGGGCTGTTTTTAAAGAATTGTTCTGTGATGTCGTAAGGAGTTCCGAACTGTTTTATTTTGCGCGTAAGAAACGTCGGTTTTTACACATTTTTTGTTCGCCGCAATGTCTTGTTCAAATAGCGATTGGCGATATGAAATTATATATACTAAAAACTGTGTAAACGGCGGTGCCATTCGTTTGTTACGTTAAAAGATATTACGGGTGTCCAACTCACCCTGATTTACATGAATTCGGGGGTTAATATTTATATTTCGTAAATATATTTTTCTTATACTTCCAGATGTATAGCAATTAAAATATGTATTATATTAATTGTCTAAAATCCTGAATTAAATATATTCCCAACAAAAGTGTCCGTATATTTTATTTCCATAGATGAATTATGACGTTCCGTATCAAGTCTTTTCCCTTGACCCAGTGCATTCTCGTCCGGCTCCGCAGAGTGTTGCGTCGCCCGAATAAGATATACCACGCAAGCCCCGAATCTCGAAGAAAATCGCACCTACAATGGAGATTGTTCGTATGTTTCAGATTGCCTCATCTGCTGAACGGAAGTTCGTGACGCAATTGTCGTAATTGCGTTTTACCCATCGAATCCGCTGTGACGGGGAAAACAAAAAGACTAATAATTGCGATACGCGCCCGTCGAGCATCGCCATCCGCGTCGATAAACATTCCAATTAGCTCCGCTGGTGAAGTCGCGCCGAAGAACCGAGAATACTGGACGAGGTGAGATGCACCGAGAATCTTGGACCGCCGAGAGACGCGAGGAAAGAATATTTCGACCACCGGACATTCTCAGATAGCGACGATCGTTACGAGAACTTGGTAGTATTTTCTTTACCGACAACCGATAAGCCCAACACGATCGTGTCCATCCAGGTTCCTCGTGAGAATGGCATCGATTCCGAGGATCGAGCCAGCGATAACGAAAAAATCCCGTTACACCCGGACGATAAAGTTTCCGACGCGAAATCTACAACGCGTATCGGTAGGAGCGACTCATTTCTCAAGAGACTCGTCAAATCGTCCAGGGAGAACATCGGCGTCAGTTGCGAAAAACTTGTGCGAAACATTCGAAAGAGTCCGCGCGCTATAAGAAGAAAATTGTTCGCGAGTCGAAGCACCGAGAGTCTCGAGATAGTCTTTGCCGAAGGTCCGAGTACCGAAGATCGGCAGGAGAAGAAGCCGGTACCACCGACAAGATCGAGACGTTCGCGCGATCCAAAAAGCAAGTTATCGCGAAGCGTTCCGAAGACCGAGTCGAAGAGTTTCTCGAGAAGCGAGCGAGAAGGAAGAGAGTCGTGCGCGAGCTCGAGGAGCGTCTCCGTCGAGGACGTCGACGAGCTGATCAGGTCGGAGGATAACTTTCGTCTGATCGAGGCCCGAGCATTGGGTAAGCGAGGGAACCGTCGAAATTGCGCCAGGCAAGAGGACGAAGGAGTCAAGAGATCCAGATCGAGAAGCGCCAAAAACTCTCCTCACAGAGATCGCGCCAATTTTACCAAAAAGGATTCCTCGGAAGGTTCGTTGACGGATTCACCGGAGTCCTGTCTGATCTTCGACTTCCCATCGAGGATCCACAGAAGATCGATCGAGCAGTGCCACAGATCGGCGCGTCTCGAGGTCGATCGGCGCGTCGAACCCGAACAGCGAAGAACGACCGAATCGCTCGGAGGCGAGAGCCGCGACAGATCTCCGAGAGACAAGAAATTGAAGTTCTCGCCACCGCCGGACGACAGGCTGGTGGCATCGTCGCCGCGGGTTCAAAGATCAACGACGATCGCGGACTCATCCGATAGCCCCGGGTCGAGAGATAAGGCCTCACTCGCCACGACCGCCGAGGATCATCATCGGCGGGCTCGCGTTCATTGCATCGACGATCGTCACGCTCGCTCGACGTACGAGGACGAAGCTCGAAGGCATTCGTCAGATAGGCAAAAGTATCGCGACGACGGGAATGCAAAATGCAGAATTGCAATTTTCGCGGATACAACGAAACCCGAGTGCACGGAGCTCCCGCGGCATTTGCGGCCGGCGGTAGACGGGGAGGAGGCGACGCGTAGCGCTTTTCGTTCGGCGGAAGCGAGGAATAGCTTAGCGGTAGCTCATCGTCTTTCGACCGGTCTCGAGAGCGTCTCAGCCGGAAGTCTCGAGGCACACGCGGCGGAAGAAGAGAAGAATCGTCCCGGAGACGAAGCGTCGGAAGCGTCGGAGGCGTCGAATTCGAAACCAGTGCATCGGAAGGAGGAGGAGGACTCATCGGCTTCCGAGGTGGGAAGTTTCGCCGTTCGGCAAAATTTCTCGGGAGGAAGTCGCCTCGAGCTCGGCGGAAGGGAGAACGAGGAGGCGCTCGATCGTGCAGATACCGGTCGGTGCCCGACGGTAACATCCATCGCAGGAGCCGTCCCGCCGATCGGTGAAAGTGAATCAGCGGTTAACGGACTTTCGGACAATTTTGTCAGGCTCGAGGGATTAAAGTCGGGTGATAAAGTTATTGAAGCAAGACGGAAGAGAGAAGCCCCGTCGAAGAGCTCGTCCGTACCGGGCGTCAAGAGAAGCCGAGACGTTAACAAGCCGAAACGCTCGGATTCCTCGAGGCTCGGGAGAAACGAATCGATCTCGAGAAATAAGGAAACCGCGTCCAGGAGCTCGAGAATAAACAACGATATATTAGGACACTCCAGAGTCAGAGAGACAAACATGAAGTTCGCGGTGAGAATCGTGAGGATAAGGGAGAAGGTGATATTCGGGTTCAGCGCCTTCGCCATACTGTTCACTCTACTGCTGGTGATGGATCTCCAGATGGACCTTGGCTACAGCGGTCATCATCTCGTGCCGAGCCACGGAAGAGTCAGGGTCGGCGACGAGCCCAATCACGACACAGTTTATAATAACTTTAGAAGAAAATTTTTGCAACGAGTGAACGGCAGCAGAGAATTCTCGGGCGTCGACAATTCGGCCGTTACCCAGGGCGTCAAAGAGACCGAGAGCTACCCACCCGGTAGTGACGGTACGACAATTGAAAAACTCGAAGTTCACGATGATTTTTCGGATCTTGTTGATTACGTGGTGAACGGTGACGGGGTGAATCCCGAGACGGGTGTTGTCAGAATCAGCGGCGAGGATTACACGGATAATCCGACCCTCGGGAGCTTGAAGGGAATCGTGCCGAGGTAAGTGAATGAGACTTTTTGTCCCGATAATGTGTATAATGGGGAACGGGGCAAAATGGACTATTCTAACGAATTTTTTACTAAGGATTTTTTTTCCTAAATGACACATCTTAAGGTAGTCCTTGCGGTACAGTCAAGTCAGCCGAGTACCAAGATTTCAAAAATGGTTTGTACCGATTTTAAAGGGATAATTAGTGTGGACTAAGGTGGATTTAGATGGAAGAGATTCTACTTGATGTAGAAAAATATGTGCAGAAATTGGCGGAGGATAACGCTATATTGTATCATTTTTGAGGTTAGATTTAATCCTTCCAATGTTAAAATACGTAAATTTGAAAGCACGTTGCAAAAAAACGAGAACGTTAAAAAATCTTCAAAGAATCCAATGAATAAAATGCATTTTTTTCAGTAGACGGCATAAGTTTGATCAAGATCGAACAGAAACGACTTTTGGTAAGGATATCCTTAAGTGAAGGAGACATGAAGACCATTTTGCCCCGCTCTTCCGTACACGAGTGGGGATGTTATCGCATTACTTTTAACAATTTATACAATATTTAAATTGTGCGGACAAAGTCCGCACAATTCAAAAATGTTAAATGCTTTGTTATCGGAGCCAACTACTAATACAAAACAAGTGGGTGAAATCACGAGTAGCGAAGTTTATCATTTTTTTAAATAGATAAACACTCACCGTCGGACTGCGAACATCCGACTTAGTTAGGTAACATTTATCGACAGTGACCTCGCACGTCTGTTACTTTTCATAATGCTTAGAGCAAGTGTTTTTTAAAAACTTTTGCTAACACGTGTAATTTCATTCAACGAAGCAGGGTTGACTCTTTCTCGTGTAGGCAAGGAAATGTCGACGCAGTTTCATACCGATTTTTGTCAACTGGCGATAGTGCCGTCCGGTGTTTTTCCGTTGTGAAAACTTGGACAACGTAGAACATATGAGTAAAGGAGGGGGGCAAAACGTACCGGTGCTCTGTATTCGAGACAATATTTGATTATCTCTCAAGAGATATTCACTGCAAAGATAAATTGTATATTGAATGTACTGGAACTTGAAGTTTCCTTGCATTACTTACATAACTTGAAAATTAATGTACTTTTTTTTTTGTAAGATTAAAATACCAGATATTAAAATTATAAACCGTTTGCCTGCAATTTACAAAAAATTTTACTGTACGATTGCAACGCACATAGTGTTTGAAATGTCAAAAACAGTTTATGCAAAAAAAACTTTCGGTACTGTTAAAAAAATCGTCAAACTAAATTTGTTTACAGTGTTGGCAACAAAAATCGTCCGTTTTGCCGTAGGCTCTCGTATTCCCTCGGTCCCCCTTATGTTAGAAAATACAAGTGTTAATCACCGTTCGTTATCGAACACTAGGATTTCATCGCCGCGAGAGGGTGAGAGGGGGGGGGGGCGCATAAAAGAATTCTTCGGAGACGTAGTGAATGGCAATACCGCGTAGTAAAGTGAGACTCGGCTGAACGATTAGCGCTGTGTTCGCGGTCACAGTAGATACAGCACGAACTTGGTCGGACACGACCGTGTACGCTTGTTTCGCTTCACGGATTTTCGATCGCATTCAGCGAAAGAGCGCGCGCGAAATACCTAAAAAAATATTTACACATAAAGAAATAACATTGTTAACGTACAGAAGAATTTAATTTCACCATTACGGCAGTGTTTGACAAGCACACCCACACGCTCGTAACGGTATACAATGGCGCCGTAAGAGAGGGTGGGGGCAATAGGAGTTGAAATCGAGCGTTATGAAATAAAGTAGATAATGATCGCGGCCTTCAACTTGGACAAGCGACGACCAACCGTACACTATATATCTGACCGTAACCTCTGCGCGAGACTGCAGTAGCCTTGCAATTAAAGTGCTGTCTAGCGCAGAGTACACAAGAGTACACACACTCGTAGATATACGATAGGCGTCGCTGAAATGAACGAAAAATCGCCATTGGTTCGGATGGACGTTGTAGCGATAGACACAGTTAAAGTTAATGTTATAGTTAAAGGTAAAGTTATTGTTAAAGTTAAGTTAAAGTGTCTCTTGCGGCAATTGTTGTTGTTTAGTTATGATAAGCTTTCACGCAATAAATGGTATGACTACTATGTCAAGATGACGCGTTATCCCGTCTCCACAAAAACTGTAACTGATATTGCTCACGGTTGCTGACTATTTCTGGCTAACTACAAATTCTTACAGGTAGCGGATATCAATTCAGATTAATGTGACAATTTGCTTTTGAAGGTAAATGGTCAGCATAGTCAAAAAAAATCAAGTACAGCTTTTATTACCGACCGCGGTAATTGATATCGCCTCAACCATTTCGCTACTGACAAGAAAATAAAGTGAGATCGAATCGTCGTTCGTTGCAATCAAAATGCTCTCTGACACGAAATGCACAAGAGATATATCTAGACGTAGACAAAGAGTACGTGATGCTGGAATAAACCAAAGCTTGTCACAAACCGGGACTTACTTTGTAGCGGTGAACAAAGTTAAAGCCAAAGTTTCTCTCGCGACGATAATTCTTATTTCATTATGGTAACCTTTCACGCGATAAATACCAAAAAACATTACGTAAGAACGATGCGCCATCCCTTCTTCCCCGTCCATGCTGAGCTCCGTCGGTAACAAAAACTGTAATTGATATTGCTCGCTATTGCTTACCATTTTCGGTTAAATGTAAATTCTTAGACGAAACGGCTATCAATTCAGTTCACTATAAGTATTTGATTTTGAAAGCGAATGGTCAGCGTGGTAAAAAAAAAATTAATAACAATTTTTATTACCAACCACGTTATTTCATATCGCATCAACCGTTCCGCTAGTAATGAAAAATAAAGTTTAATTGAATTTCGTACGAATCGTTGCTCGTAGCAATCAAAGTGCTTTCTGTTGCAAAATACACAAGAGATACATCCACACGTAGACAAACTATACGCGATGCTGGAATAAACTAAGAGCTCGGCCGGACTTTGAGCGATAAACAAAGTTAAAGTCAAAGTTTCTCTTTCGACGATCTTTTTTTTTCATTATATTTTTTGGTAACCTTTCGCGCGATACCCATGTAGGGTGATCGGACGTGGGCAATGTTAGGCGAAGCTTGGTGCCAATGTTGCCAACATAGGCATGCGAGCATGGTCCAATCATCGAGGGAGCCTTGGATGATAAGTACTTGCCAATATTGGCAGCCAACATTGGCCCCAAGGTCGATCAAGACGATCGGCCACTAATTGGTTGTCAACGTAGGCCCTCTATAGGTTACTTAGTACCTACATAGGGTGAGAGTGGTTTTAACGCCATACTTTTTTTTTTTACTGTGACTGATGATCAAAGCCGCGGCAATGGCATGATTCTAGTATAGAGCACGATGCAGACCCAATTGTGCGTCAATTGTAACACTACGTTCATGCACTTTCGTAAACTATAATATTCGGTTTTCTTAATTCCTTGTAATTTTTCAATAGAAATTCGTCTGCACACCGAAGCATTTATGTCAATATCATAGCCCTGCATCATTTGACGCATATGTGTAGCATATTAATAATGCCAAATCGGAACTGAACAATTGTCTAGTTTCGTCGGTAAAACAGGTAAAGCAGGTTAAAAAAGAAAAAAAGCAGCTCCAAGATTCCCTTAAATGCAAGTTCCTACGCACACCGAGTATCAATTCAGGCCAACGTACGAATCTGCCTTTAAAAATAAATAGTCAGCGCGATAAAAAAAAATCAATTACAGTTTCCATCACCGACCGCGATATTTCCAATCGCCACAACCTTCTCACGAGTAGTAAAAAATTGAATAAAACATTTAATCGAATTTCGTGCAAATCATCGCTCGTGGTGAATCGCTTATTCCACTACAGTGTTAGCGGAGTTACAGTCAGCGTTCGGGCCGCGCGTGTCTCTCAATTTCTAGCCCTATCACGTGTATCTGCGAAGCGCCGGCGATGGACGCAATTAGAGAGAGGGAGATACGAGTCCAGCGGCGATGCACGATCGCGGAATTGGTCTTGGTTCGGCATGTAGAGACGAACCGCTTCGCAAACGCGTGCACAGACGTATGCTAGTTTGCTTGGCAGCCAGTCTGCATAAGTCGGAGCTTTGCTCGACGCGGCGGGAGAGCCCGAGTGAGTGAGACGAGCTTGCTGGACGGGCGCTCGCGTAACTGCAGCCCGTCTATAATCGGCACGTGCGTGAACTGTACCTCCGTGATTATACTATATATACAAACGGTATAGTAGAATAATAATGGTCGGTGAGTGAACGTACGGGCGCGGGCACGCGACTGTATGTATACACACGAACGCGTTAAGTTGGACGATACGTGCTACCCGAGAGTCGAACGGGGGAATACAATCTGCGCATTATCAGAGCTCGTGCTACCGCTGACGGCTAAAGATTCGTTTCATTCGACGAAACTTGCTCCGTCTGCTTTTATCACGGTCCACTGAAACTCATGTGAAACGTTATTCGAGTAATCGGCGGTACTACGGATTAGGCGACTTGTAGTTAAATTCTTACATTATGTAATCGTTCAATTAATTATGAAAATTAATAATAATTTGTCGATTTATTATTATTTTTATAATTGATTTATACAGCATACGATCAAACAGAACTTCCGATACGGGGGGGGGGGGGGGCAATCCATCGAAGTAGTAAATTCTTGCGCCTACCTCGGGGTTACGCTCGCATCTTCATCCCTACGGCTACAAGCAGCGAAGGCAGCCAAGATCAAAGCCAGAATCGCTTTCGGCACCGTATTATCAGGCTTGGCGCGTGCTAAGTCCGACTCATGGCCCAGCATATTAAGACTCTTTGATTTTTAAAATGACGAAACAATCCTGAAGGAAAATAACGTATTTAACTGTGTAAACTCTAGATCGCTTCAAATCCCACTACCTAGGCTGCGTGAACAGAACACTAACTATCTAACAAAACGCTGCGAAATGGCAAAAATCCGAACCATAGCCCATAGCCATATTGTACATAATAGACGCGCAACAAACCTGTGTACCATGCAGCTTGTGCGAAAACAGTTGATAGGGAGCGAACATGCTCGGTGAGATTTTATTTAATCCAAACTGATCCTCGTTGAATTGAACGAATTGTTTCTTCCAAACTTTTCAAAATTTGGTTAAATCGCCAATTTTTCTATCTCCCACAAGTTCAGAGATTTTATTGCGGAACAATACCTCGGAAGATATCTCGCGCAATAATATACTCCGATAGGAGGCACTCCCCAAATTCCCGGTGGCTATATGGAATTCTGCAGGCTGACCCCGACACAGGTAGTTCCCGCTTCGGACCGGGGCGCAGCAGAGTACACTATTGTTTCGGTACAGGCGACCTCTCAACAATAGGATGATATCCCATTTCAAGGGAACAACCTCTCTCAGGTTGAATAGTGTATGTACAGGAACCACTGCGAATGATGAAACGGGAGAGCACGCTCGTATGCCGGGGAGGATCTTGTGTATCGCCCGGAGGACGACGCAAACGGGAAAATCTCTTGCACTCCCGGAGCTAATGTTTGCCTGGAAATAATTTACGGTATACGCCGAGCGAAATGCGTATCGCGACAAGCATCCACGAGCCCCTCGAAGCCGTGCCGTTGGATCCTTGACTCGATTTTCGTTCCAACGATCCTCGACCGGAAGAGCAATCAAGAATTTCCAACAATACTACACAGACTAGCGTAGCGTTGTTTTTCCATCGAAGGCAGCCAGTAGTACTATCTTTAGACTTGATTACGAAACGCCTATGAATTTTCGTGTGGAATCAACATTTTTATTTATATACCTCTGGAACTTTGAGTTTGATTTTTTTTTAATCAATATTTTCTGCATGATCTTTATTGTACGTGTATATTTGGACAAGATCCATATTTTACTCGACGACATTTTTTATAACTGATAGTTTGTTTTTATTGACGCAGTATATTTAAGAGACAATTGACAATTGAGAAAAATCAAAAATAACGTTGTAACGTCGCCGTATTGGATGAAATATGATGACGAAGCGACAACTGTTATGTACAATGAAAAACGTAACATTGATAGAGTGAGCATCGTATAACGTTCATAGAAGACTTGTCCAGGTGTCACTGAAACTCACTTCAACAGATAATTTTTACTTTATAAGATAATGGTGGTACCGGTGTACTTTAATACTGTTTTTTTTTTGCTGACTACCTGCGTGTAAATCTGTCTGCGGACCAAGTATACTCTTATCGGCATTTTTTTTACAATTTTCAAAAAGATCCCTTTTATTAAACCTGTCCACGTCCTTATTATTGACCACTAGAACCTATTATTGCCTCTCATTGATTTTTCTACATGCCAGCGGCGGCAAAATCTTTTTATAAGATATACACATACATATGTACACCCAGAAAAAAAGTTTATTCCGATCTAAGAAAATTTATTAAGGGCGAAGAAAAATGTTTATTTGCTTCATAATATAATAGAGAATTTATTAATTTCTAATATATTTATTTGTTTGATATTATTATTCTTATTATTTAATAATGTTTATTTGGATCTAATAAACAAATATTTATGTCAAATCATTTTTTTAAATTTATTTTGTGACAGATCTGGTATTTTAGGAGTAATGTGATACATGAATGACGCAGAAACGAATTCTTTGTCGAATCAGTCACTTTTACTATCAACGAAGCATCAACAAGCAATGTTTTATTATTACATAAGTATACAGATCCGTTATCGACGCGCGATTTCACTAATCAAGTTGCACATTAGTTATACTCATGACATAACCAGTCTCGAAGTTGGTTCTTCGAGGATTCATTCCACAGCCACAATTCGATCGAGGTACATAGCTTGAAGTCAACGAAGTTTCATAAAAACAAACCGATGCATTGTCTCTTTATTACAATGTAGCGGGTTCCCATGAGGAATAAATACAGTGTTGCACTATCAGCCAGAGGTGTCTTCAGACGACTGACGCGTTGACGACTCTGTAATGCGCGCGACCGTACAATAACCATGTTTGCCTTGACGTCATATATACAATTTTATCACGAATAAACGTTTATTTTAAAGTACAAATCTTTGAATACATTTTTTTACTCATGCCAAAGAATAGCCGTTATTTGAATCCAATAAGAATTTAGTCAAGTCAAGTAAATATTTATTTTATCTTACTAAACGTCATTTGAAGATCGAAATTTATTCGATTTTAATAAATCTTCTTTCGGGGGTGTATGTGTGTACGTAGATAAATTTGTATGCTGACCCTCTTTCAACAAAAATTTCGATAGAAATTTCTTACGCTTATATGTCTTTTTAGAACAAAAGTATTTTTCGAAAATACACTATCGTAACCGAAAAGCCACACTCATTTCTTACCCCAATGATATGCCCACTCCACGTTGCGGAGAGCCTTGCCATGTTTATGCCGGGTGGGTAACACACAATTTGCTCGGATTCACAATCGCAAAGTTCATCATCGCATGCATATGCGTCTGTTAGTTGCTGTTCGTGCATTCGAAGTACCGGGGCTCTCGCGAGTTCTCGCCTCAACGTGTACAGATGCATGGCATCGAGAGTCTCGTATGGTATTGCGACACGTGCATTTTTCACTCGACCAACCCGTTCGTCGGGTCTCCCGGCAGCAACTCAACTGCAGGGGCTACTCACCTGTACAGGCGTTGGCATGCTAATACCGTGTTCTACCTGCCTCCCCCTCCCCCATCTCTTTCTCTTTCTCTGAAACTCGAAGTGGACACACCGAGAAAAATCTTCTCATGACTCTCCATGCAAAGAGCACTAGAAATGCACTCAAGTATACTGCCAGAGGAGTCAACCTGACGTTACTGAAGTGGAAATGCAAAGACGCGTGGAATTAAGCGACGGGAATTTTCGCATGGTTACAAATAGAATTCGAGCATCGTTATCGACTATGCCCATATGAATTACAAAAAAAAAATATTGTTGTGAAAAAAAGCTGGTAATCATCGAAGAGCATTGTTGTCGCTTTACTCGGGCTGCGATATGGTTGTTGCACGGGACCCAAGTTGCAAGCTGTTGACGGCAAAGTTTAGCCCGGCTTTAAAGGAAAAATAGTATATTATGCTACAAGGGAGGGAAGTGCGCGACTTTCGTCGAGTGTGAAGTTTGCTGCTCGAGCGAAGAGAGGGCAGAAATCATACTCGGTGAAAGTCCGTTCCGCCTTCTATGTAACGTACGATACTTTTTTTTTCGACTTCGTTGAAATAAACACGTTGTTTGCGTCGCAAAATCGGCACATTCGCCAATGACCATTACTTCCCATTAACAATAAGGGTTCCAAACGGAGTAATGAGCCTTTTGACGTTTCGAGATAAACAACTATGGTTTCACTTCCGACGCTCTCGGTCCGCTGCTATATCGGTAGTATGTGACATCCCGAGTTGTTTACGATATCGCAGCACCCACGCCATGATCCCAGTTCAGGACCTTGTTTACTGAGAAACCGCGATGCCGAGAAATCTTGGAATGGCTTTTAATCCATCGACAAAGGACGGTCATCTATAACGCGTCGGGTAAACCGATTCGGAGGGCCGAACAAATTCACGGTACGACTTTGCGTCACAAATAGTCCGTGAGAGTATCCACAATTTAAATAAAAACCCACAATAGTAATGGAACAGCGAAAGAGCGAACGACCTGGTAACCGTGACACGGTTCTCCTCGGTCTATTATCGGAGCGGGCACTCGAGCGAATCGTGTGTCTCGCGTGATTTCCAACTACATCTATACCATACCTGCATGAAAATCTACTTTTTTCACCTATCCGATCACTATCTTTACAGGGGTCTTTTTTCCTGGTGCTTTATCCGAGGGGTTTTTCAAGAGTATTTTCCGGATTTGTTCCGAGAGTTCTTTCCGGGGATTATGTCAGAAGTTTTTCTTCTGGTTTTTTTCCGCCTATCTGCGTATCCTCTCGAAAAGCTCTAATTCTCCTCTCCATAAAGCCATCTCTTCCGCAATAAACACAATCATTGTAAAATCTGTAAAAGAGTCCCGCCGTTTTTCTCTCCCAAACCCATATATCCACACGTATATTACGGCGCGTTCTCCCCATTAATTTTTTATCCCTTTCATCGCTCCGGACCGAGATTTTCAGTTCTCGTAATCTGAGGTCACAGTTTATCAGTTCGCGGAGCGTTGCCTGAACAAACTGACCTAAATTCCTAGGACGCGGAACTCGTGACTAACATAGCGGGACTCAACGTATTTCCGACCGGACGAGGGAACAAGGAAAACAATCACCGTCGTTAGATCCACACGATTTTACGGGCGTAATGTGTATACCCAACTATCCGCGGTACATAGCTGCATTATAGATCACAGGCGGTGTTTCTGACCACGAATTCACGATAGTAACGAGAGAGATTCACAGGTTCGCCGGAAACCCGCTACTTGGTCCTGCGGTAATGCCTGAACATAGGAGCCGGAAAATGCAAATTTGTGTTACCAGCTCGTTATCCCGCGGGAGTACGTACGATTCTGGGTGGACAGACAGAGGGATCATGTCCGTGTGTGTACCCGACCACGTGTCACCCTTGTATTAACTACCGAATCCACTATGATTGCCACCATAGCTTTCACGCCGAGCAGCCACCGGAGTTTCGATATTCCGCATTGACGGATAATACCCACGAAAGCACCAATGGCATCGGACAGATTGGAGCTTTCTCTCTCTGTCCGGCGTACATTATTCCGCGGCATTGGAAACGACAGCCGCGAAACTGGTAACACGTATGACATTGACTCTTGATTATGGCTGTTCGAAAGTGCGTCCGCATACGCGCACACGAACGCTAACGCACCCAATTCGCCCGCGAAACTCTGTTATGGGATTTGTATTTAGTTCGGAAACAGAGCTCACTGAAGCAAAGAGTTTATTTAACGTTAATCAAATCATTTGTTGGATTTGCCAAAATAAATATTTGGAATTATCGTTACGAAATTTTAGTTGGACCAAATAACTTATTATATTGCCAAATGTGTTAAGAGGTTTTTTTCGGATCGTTGTATTTCACATGGCCTTAAACTGACAGTTTTGACTAAAAGTCGTGTAAAAAAAGTGTATTTCCCATAAATCTACTTGAAGAAAAAAAACGAAGGAATTGCGTCGATAAAACAATAATTCTGTAACATTGTAAATCGCAGAAGATATTTTTTCATTTCTTACTTATTGTAACTTTCGCACTGCACCACCGAGGCAAATTGACTGCGCAATGTCTATTCCCTTCGTAACGAGATTCTTTACCATACGAGTATCGGAATTTCCATTACAGCGCCGCCGTCAGAGGTTGCGGAATAAATTCCGTGAAAAATTGGTGTACAGGTGAGAATTTACAATGGAAATGAATGTATCTTCTGTTCCGGAGCTCAGAGCAAAAACGCCATAAACTCGAACTATAAAGAACCTCGTTACAAAGAGAACGGGACCTCGCGCAGTCACTTTGTGATTTAGCCACCGAAAAAAACAAACTAAAGACTGATGAAGAAAAGAAAAGATATTTTCTCGATAAATCCTGTTACAGAATTATTTTTTCTTGCATAAAGTTATTTCACTCTTGTCCACCATTTAAACAGTATGATCAACGAATAAGGTACAACACTTCAATTAAGTAAAAAGTGTAAAAACTTATTATTAGTAATAATAATAAGTTTTAATATTAAGTTATAAGAAAATTAAATAAGTTATAATAATAATTAATAATAATTAATAATTCATAATTATTATTAATAAACCCTCTAAAGCATTCTTTTTCCTTAAAATCTTAGTAAAATGTTTAATCTTAAAAAACAGTCATATTGACTATTATCAAGAAATCATTTAATTTTATTTAAAGTGACGTGAGAAAGGTCAGTCGAAAAAGGACCCAGCGTGAGTCAAAGGGTTGAAGCGAACACATGTATCCCCAGTAACATCTGTATGACAATCCTGAGCTCAAGGGCTTTGGTCAATGGCCCATTGACAATATGAGATTATCAATAATTAATGTATGTTTTCGGGTACCTATTCCTAAATCCACCGAGGCGGGATTTGCCTCTGTGAGTTTCCAGACCAAATTTGTTTTTCTTTTTTTAATGGTACATATTGACCACTTTTACCCTTACATCTGTGCAAAATATTCTTATCCATTAGTGATGCGCAATTACGCTTCCCATTTATTTACACTCGTTGCGGCTAGTTCTCTTTCCTCTCAAATATTTGAGACGCGGGCCAGCGGGAACCTTTTTTTGTATCCCAAAGAAGAGCGGTCGGTCGTCAGGGTCTTGTTGACTCGATCTTCCCGTTCTTCAAAGACTTTCCAGGAGAGAGCGTCAAGAAAGAGTAGAATTGAGAGTGGGATTCACTGGCACTCAAGCGGGTGCCTTCGTGCACTCGGCGCCTGACTAAAGTTTGCGTTTATACGGCATAGATGTACATACGTGTATATATATATATATATATATATATATATATATATATATATATACATGTAAATATACATATGTATACACACGGTATAATGTCCGGAGGAAATCTCTCATATCCATTTTCAATGGATTCCATTTCCATGGTACTCGCTCTATGACTTTTTCTGACATAATGTTGAGGTACGTTATCGCATCGAGCACTCTCGCTCGGGCAGCCCGCAGAATGTAGGATGTAGCCTTGATTCTCGTAAAAAGCAAAGAGATGCGCGGCCACGGTGGAAATGGCTCGCAGTAGTACGAAACTTGGAAACGAATTTGAATCGTTATTTATTATTCATGGAGAAGCAACGCCGAGCGAGGCAAGAGTGGCCGGACTCTCGGAAACGAAGAGGTGTGCGCTCGCGCGCGCGCGCGCATAACATAAAAGTGAATATCATGCCGAGAGTGCGCTCCGCACGGTTGTATCTTCTTCGCGCGGGCAGCTCGTATGAATATTTTTTTTTTAATAATGCAATTCACAGTACTTGTCAAGCCGCGCAAAAACAATACAAAAACCTTGCATAATTCGAGGCCGGAGTGCGCACAAGATCGGAGACTATTTTCGTGTGATGTTGGGAAGAGCTCGAAATGATATCCCACGGAAATAAACACATCAGGAGGAGATCGCGCACGAATGACGTCGGGAACAACGCCGGCGACGCCAAAACGCGTAGGCGAGCATCACTCGTTAACCCTTTAGCTCTCGTCTGTGTATCACGGCTCATTGTCGCGTTCGTGCCGCCGCCTCCGCGCCCGCCGACGTTGTTCTCCGGTTGCCGTCGGGACCGACCTTACCATGTAATCTCAGCGGCTGGAGATTGTTCGCCGGGCAGACGGCGCGCACTCGACGCCGGAAATTGGATACCGGAAGAACCGACGCAGGAGACCTCTGGGCAACGAGGAGGAGCGACCTCGTAAATTTTCTCACAACTGTGGGGGGGAATAAACGCCAATCGATTTAACAAATTGAGGTATTAACATCGGATATCCAAACACCGATGGATGATGGGTTACTCGACAATTAAATTTTTTTTTTCGTTCTTTGAATTAATTATCGCGGAAATTGCTCAATAAGTTACATCACTGAAAGGCTAAAAATTTAGCCTTTCAACTCTCCGAAGCCTCTTGCCTGTTGATAGCAATCATTTGTCTCAACAGCTCGACACTTTTCTGGTTCGAGATTTTTGAAATGTGTTACTTTCATAAATTTACTTAATCTATTTTTACACCTAAATTATATTAACAATTATAATAATATAATAATATAAATATAATAAAAGAATTGAAATGAAAATTATTATTGAATTACGCTTGATAAAGTTTATCCAAGATGCATTGATATTCATAATTATTTTGAAAATGTTTTGTTTAAAAATTAAAGGAGACATAAAAAAGGCTTTGTCACCAAATTAAATAAAACTAATAATACTTTTTTAAAACACGCATAAACAATTTTTATACATATATAACAAATTAGCGTAGACGCAGCTCGACGCGTATTCGAGGTTATTCTACGCGTTCTGTGAATCCAATGTACTATAGAATAGCACATAGCTTCAGCATTTTTATAGCAGACGACAAATAATCGCAAAAGCAATAGTAGATAATGGCGGCCGCCTTTCGATATATCTGAAGAGGCTTTTGACCCGTGTTTCCAAGTTAATTATCTCTGCCACTGTACATTCATTTTCCTAATCCATCGCTACGAACACACTCCCCCAACCACAGAACTAGTGTGCCAAATTTTGTCGGGAGATATTGAGTCATTCCGACAAACACTGGTGTCAACGAAAACTGCAAAATCGGGAGTCTCAGTGAAACGCATAACTTCCATCTTTTTGCCGTAGCGGGCAGTCGGGAGTTAAAAAGGCTTTTCACCAATGGCAAACATGGGACGTTGGGCACTAAAGAATAAAAATTTGACGTCGTAAGAAAGCGTACCATTTTCGTATTTATTCGATTGTGCAACCGAGGACGACACATCGGTCAATGTGTCAAACAACGCGGATATACAATTTATATTCAAAATTGAAATTCTACATTTTTATGTTTGGATCGCTGTTCTCGGCGTTAACTCTCGGACAACTCTGTGCCATCGTAGTCACGTGGTTAGCAGCTCCACGGTACACCGAGTTTCGCGTGCTACTAATTTCCATAAACGTTTGGAAAGTATGCAAGAAGATACGTATTATAGACGGAAGTTGGATGGATAGATTGTTACACTATCATCACAGACTGCGTGAATAATCGAATTAGCCGACGGTACCGCGCTTTATTTAACCGTCTCTCGTTTGCCACGCTACAACGATTTTTCCGTGCTATTAATTCCGTCTGCGGAAGAAGAAACAATCACGGTCAATCGTCTCTTTAATAAAGTATATAATATCGAGGAAGCAGCGTTTTTTGTTTTGATTTGTTTCGTTTCGCATGAAGCCGATTAACCCCGAGTGATTGGCTACGTTTTTTTTTTAACGGAAAACGAAAGGCCCACCGGAAGTTTTGATTTTTTCTCAATAACTCGAGAAGAATTCGCCTGGGGCGTGCCAAAAAATATATATTCGTATTCGTAACAGTAACCCTCGATTTTTATATTTTTCAGTGCAGACTTATTTTTTTTTGTTTTTTTTTTTTTGGTTTTAATTGATAACAAGCTGCTCTATAAATATTAATGGTCACGTGGATTCGACAAGTTCGATGGTATTAATAGTGGTGGTGATATTGAAAGACATTATCGATTGTCCATATCACCTGGACACTATGGGTGATACACGGCCAATACTAGTGAATTCATGCGTCAACCTCTCAGTAGTTGTAAAACGAAAGGTCAAATCCTTTAATACCTCCCCGACCTTACGTAGAGCCGACGAGTAATACCTCCGCGGTAAATATTCTCGCGCAGCAAGAGAAAGTGTTTGATTGAAAATATCAATTAATGTCATCCGCAAATATCATCCAGAACATTCGGGTCATACTCCGATCAATACCGGACCCTATCATCCAGTACATCATATCACCAGAATATGGTGACCACAATATGGCTGACATGTCACCCATATTGTGGTGATATGATGAGATATCTCAACAAGATTATCCAGCATGTCCGGATAGTACCCCAAACGATATCACCGACTCATATCACCCAGAATATAAGAATGATGTGGTAACCAATATCACCAAGAATATCCGGATCGAATTCCAACCAATATCACCTGGTCATGTCACCCAGAATATTCGTGCGATATCCCTGTCAACATCACCTGGCCATATCTCCCAGAATATCCGTGTGATGTCCCGACCAATTTCACGCTGGCATATCACTTATAAGATCCCGGGTGATGTTCCGAACAATAACCCGGGCATGTCAGGGTGATGTCCCGAACAATAACCCGGGAATGTCCGAGCGATATCTCAACAAAAATCACCCGGTCATATCACCCTGAATACCCAGAGGTTATAACAAAAATTTCCCAACCAAATGCCGTTAGGCAACGAAATCAAGCTGGTCCTGATGGCGACGTCCCCGTGGATTCATAAACGTTGACCCCCGGAGCCGTCTTGGCGATCGGCTCGCCTTGTACGAAGGTACAACGACCGGCCGTACAACCCGTGCGGGCCATATCACCCCAAATTACCCAACCTCGCAAATTAGCGAGAATTTTTTTTTTTTAAAGCGTTATATCAAATCCCGAGGCGTTATGGGGTCGGGAAACGTATGGTCGAGCGGAGTTTGACGATTAGCCCATGTCGATTCAGGCGTCGTTCGCCGAATTATCGTCGCCTCGTTCGCGAAACAAATGATAGCGCGAGCCGTAAAACAGGTTTATTTCCCCTTTCCCTTTTGTTCCAGCCATGCAGTCTCGGCTCTCTCCCGCCCAAAGTCCCCCCCGTCACCCCTCCGTCAGCCTATTGTGAATTAATATTAATTACGACTCGGGACCTCTTTCATTACACCTGTTTTTAACTGCGACTCGCACACGTTCTTTTTCTTCCCTCGTCCACTCCCCCTCCATCCCCTCCCCCCTACCACTTTTGCACCGCGCTAGAAATTTATTCCAATCTCAGCAGCTCGCTCGTCGAGCGAAACAAGAATATTGCCCGCGAGCACGCCTGCCTCTCCTCGCGAGTCGACCTCGCCGGTGCAAATTGCGATTTCTGCCGGACCACGCGGGCGTTAATCGGTCCGCGTCCGTTTTATATCGCTGACTGTTTTCAGCCTCACTCCCAGCCATGGCCAGCTACCAAGAGCATCCCACGACATTATAAACACGCTCGAGCAACGCACATGTGTATATATAGTATATATATACGTACATACCGGTGTAAGCTATATATATAGTGTATCTCGTTGCAAATTTAACTATTCCGTACAACATACAGTCGTTTGTGTTGTTATCGTCGAACGAGACTTACACGAACAAACCTTATGTTTTATATACTTGGTGAGACGAGATAACGAGCATTCGAGAGTCCGGCAGTCGAATCTCAACGAACACAACGAGTCACGTACTATATTGAAGTATGTAAACCTCCTCTACGCGGCGCACTCGTCGCCCGACACTTTGAATATAACTCGAGGGGGCACAAACGCCGAAGGAATTAACAAAGGGCCCAGGCATTCGTACGTACACACATCCTCCCTCGAGGAATACATCTGCGCAATTCACCCGAGCAAATACCGTCGACTCCGCGCGTTTACTCGAGCGTCGACGTATTGTCACGTTAGCGCTTGAAGTACCCACCGCTACCCTGCGGTTGTAGACTATTATAGATGTATAGATATATAGATATAGTTTCAGAGATATTGATATATAGATATATAGATATATAGTTATACAGTTGTATAGATATATTTGTATGTATTTCGGAATGCCTGAATTTTCCCCGCTCCTGCGCCTTTATGCAACCCAATGGCGCCTTTCAACCACGTCGCCAACAACGACGAGATATCCTGCTGACGAAGAGTTTACCGAACTCCTCGAAGTCGAGGACCTCCGAATCAAGGCTACGAATCACCACCACCCCACCCCCTTCCGCCACCTCGCTGGGCATCTGCATATTCGCAGTTATGTTTTATTCTCTCGCACTGCATTCGATGCACTCGAGGTTTTTTTCGATTCAGATAAATGTAACGAATATGCGAAGGGCAGAATTGTTAGGTGTGAAATCGATCTGTATTTAGACTTCGTATATCACGCTTACATTTGCTCTTAAAACGACGCGACACCTCTTCTCCACGCAAACTGTAATGAATGCCGTTTTGAGACCTCAAATCGCTGAGAAAAAAGAAAATTGTCTTTTCCAGCGGCTGCCGATTCTTTAGGGAAAGAGAATTTTCTTTTTCCTCGGTGGACTGTGGTCTCAAAACGGCATTGAGTACAGTTTTTGTTACCGACGGCGGTATTTCACATCACCTTAAGCGATGCGACACCTCTTCCACTGCCCAAACCATGCTCGCTCTGTAACGAAAACTGTAATTAATCACGTTTCACAGGAGGTATCAATTCAGGTGCATTCAAGAATTCGCTTTTCAATGCAAATAAATATGCTCGAACCAAGTGTAATGTACTAATAGACCTCGAATATCATGCTCGAATTTCCTTCGGTTGAGCTCCGCGCTCTGATCTTCTTAAGGGGATGCTGGAGCTGTTTTTTTTTTCTTTTTTAACCTGCTTAACCTGTTTTACCGACGGATCTAGACAATTTTTCAGTTCGAACTTAGCATTGTTACAGGTGTTAAAAGTAGCATTGTTACACAAGTGGCCCTACATCGCGCCGTGTTCATCGTGCATCAGTGTAATACATTCGTGCCATGTTCATCGGCTCTAATCACCCATCGCAAGTCGATAGACTAAGTGATCGCAGTTTACACTATGCGTGATTATCTTTTCGGTGAACAACTTTCCAACGGTTTTGGAATATTCGGAGAACTTCACAGAATCGGCATGCACGCCCTTTTGACGTATGCAAGATCTATAATTTTTTATATCCAACCGAACGGATGCTGTGAACATTTCAGCGGCCATGTTGGTTTCCGTGACAGTTTACAATGTTCGATTTTCTTTATTTTTCCGAAGATTTCGACCGAAATTCGAGTGCACGCCGAATAGTTTATGTTATTGATACAGTTCTGTAAGATTTGAAGTATACGCGTCATATAGTAACGACGAATAGTGAAAACTAAGAAATCGCCTATTTTCGTCGGTAAAACAGGAAGGTCCAGCAGCCCCTTAACCATTCATTTTTCAGTCCTTTTTTTTCTATCCAAGAAATAACGAGTGAGACACAGCTACGAGATCAGCCTCTCTCGCCTTATTGCCGGCTCTGTGCTGCGCTGATCCCATGAATAACGAATGAGCAGCGTCTCCGTTCGGGCTCCCAACCCTTGCCGCGATGTGCTTCTTCATCCCCCCCCCCCCCCCCCATCAAGTCCTCGCTCTCGGCTCTTTCACTGGAAAAACTATTTTTTTTCTTCATCTTCCGCTTCTCAAGGTGATGAACCACGTTTTAAAAAATTCATTGGGACAGTGTGTGGGAGGGCCGTCGAGAGAGTTGGAGGTTGCGGTTGAGCAATTTTTATTTGAATTCCCTCTCGGTAATTCCTCACAACCTTGCACCCACCGCAGAGTGCTCGAGTCTTCTGTGGTGGAAATATACGAATGTCTATTCTCATCTCCCGAATGTTATCTTACGGGGCTCTTGGCATTGTAGAGAAGTTGGACACGAACGATCTTTCGCTCTTGCTCAAAATCCACCGAGACCGGGAGAAGTACGTACAGAGCCGAAGCCATTTCTCTTGAGAATAATCTCCGCTACTGAAGGTATATGCTGGAAGGCTCCCAAGCTAATCAGACAATTCCCTAATAATATTCAACCTTGTTTGTAGGACGCATGTCGAATAACGTGAGCAAGATAGATATATAATTATCAACGAAATTCTATAATTAATTTATTCATTTTTATCAATTTCAAAATTATTACATCAGATATACATTGTAATCAAATTGAGATTCCGGTGCGTGATAAAAAAACCGTGTTATGTTATATGAATGTATGTGAGTCAGTTGGTAAGTCGTTCGGTATATGATTCGTCAGTCACTGAAGAAGTGACATGTATGTAAAAAAATAGATCCGACATACGGTATCCTAGTTGTGGATAAATAAATTAAAAAAACAAAAATATTGTCCCTCATGTATGTTGCTTACACATGTCTATGTTCAAAAAAACATGGGGTAAAAGTGCAGAATATGGGTCGGTCCATGTATCGTTGGTTTACGTGATAATTGCGCTGGACCATATTTCCCACTTTTAGCCTATTTTATATCTCGAAGATATTTTTTTTATGTACTTCGAGAATAATATAACTTCCATGTGTGGTAAGTTTTTGGGACAGTCAGATAAAATGACGAATTGAAATAGGCACAGAAATCTAATTATTAACGAAATTCTATATTGAATTATTCGATTTCATTAATTTTGCCATCTCGTAGAGGAAGTTATATTTCCTTTAAATAATCGATATTTGAACGTCAGAGTACTCAAAATAGTCCAACACGTCGAGACGTGTGATTTTTTATCCGGCGTCTGTGTGTGTGTGTGTGTGTGTGTGTGTGTGTGTGTGTGTGTGTGTGTGTGTGTGTGTGTGTGTGTGTGTGTGTGTGTGTGTGTGTGTGTGTGTGTGTGTGTGCGCGCGCGCGTGTGCCAGCTTGCATCTTTTAAAACGGCTATAACTCGGAAACGGTTTGAGACAGCGGGTTGACATTTGGTACACTAGTAGAGAGGTGACGTAGCTTCATTCAGTGCAATTTTCATTAGGATTGAAGCGCCGTGCCAGATTTTACGCGGTTCTGAATTTTTTGAAAATTCTTTGTGGTAACTCTAGCTTGCGTAAACTTCAAGCCGTCATCCTAAAACCAGACAAAAATATAATATTTTCATCAAAGACATTTGGTATTGAATTTGGTCAAAATCTATCCAAGTAGTCAGATTTGATAAAATATTGAGTTTTTGAAAAAGTACTGAAAACGGTCTAATTCGAGTAAACATGGAGGTATCGATCTTAAATTTGACCCGGGAATGCACTAATACTGTGCAATGTTCGGTATTAAATTTGGAATGAATCTAACCGTTTAATTGTTATGGAATTTTTAAATTTTTGTATTTTTCGAAAATTTTGTATTTCATATCCGACCAATTTATGCATCAAATGTTGCTCCAGGAGTAAAATAATTTAGAGATTCGTCATCAGCTAGAAAATTAGTAGCTTACGACGTAAGTGCGATTAAACTTCCCACAAGCCGAAGGCGAGTGGTGCAATCACACGAGTCAAAAGAAGTTTTATCGCACGTGTTACGTACGAAATTTTACTTCACGAAGTGTGAAAATGGAAGTTTTGTGCACGCGGAGCATTTCGCTATATATATCAGATATATTTTTGCAGACCTCCAAGTTTGTCAATTGATAAAAAATACAAAAACATTTAATCGAGACAAATACGTTTCATATCTTGAATTAATTTCCATGTGTTATGTATTTTCGGAACAGTTTGAGACGGTGAGGGACCGAAATGCGTACAGGAGTTACGCTGTACCTGTTTGCTCGCGATCCCGGGCATGATACGGCTCGTAGATTCCCTGGTGGTGCGCGTTACGCGCATAGCGTGTAATGCAGTGTGTACGCGTCAAATCTTCGGACGTCAGGCCGGTTCTGGACCTGACGTTAACTCCTCGCGCACCACACGGGAATCTCGCAGCTAACCCGAGCTTACGCAAACGCCGCTACTCCCGTGTGTTGATTGTACACGTACATTATGCACCTACAATTATCAACGTCCTCTCGGCAGGCTCTATCCGACGAGTGGGTAGTATACACGTAATCCAGCATCAACATGTTTCCTCTCACGAGCTTACGTACGATTTCACTGCGATTGTTTACTCGGATTCGTACGGGTTTTGGTGTACACATCTATGTACATGTATGTGCATCGCAACGAGTGATAGACGACCCAGAATGCACGTTAATCTGCATAAATATATATTCTTTTATTTGCCATAATTTCATGCAAACGACCTTCCAATTGTTTTTGCTTCCTCATAGCGAAAGCGTTGTTTCCATTTTTTATTTTCTCGAGATTTTCATGTATTTTTTTTTTTCAAATATGATTTCACCGTATAGTATTCTACCATTTACTGCAGAATCGGAACTGTTGTATTTGTAGCTCGCAATATAAAGACGAATTTCTCGCAATGTAGATTTGTGAAGGATGATAAAAAAGTGTGTAAATAAAGTAAATAAAGCTTTGTGCAAATCTGACCGGGACCTTTATGCGATTTTTCAGTACTTTCAATTAACGCAGATAAAACAATGGAAGAAAAATATAAAGTCTCGTTTCTGGATAAGTCTCCATAGAATAATAGAAGGCGAACTTTGGTCCGGCGTGCTTATAGCTTATTCTCTTGTACTCCTAGCAAGGCGGACCGCAGAGCTAACGGATGGATAATTCTCAAAGATCTAGTACCGCTCCGTGGCGTGTTTGGTATGCAACTCGTACCCACCCAGCGAGGCTCCTCGGATATACATCAACGTGTCTCTCCGCGTGTACTATCCTGGCAAATCCCCGAGCGTGCGGGAGCGAAAGATATATATACCAGTCTACCGCGAGTCAGCACCTTTCGACCAGCAGCAGCTTCGTTCGAAGGGACGATACACCTCGACGTTTCTCATTTTTCACTACTCTATCCGCCTTGCCTCCCTCGCCTTCGTCTCGTCCTTTAACGTCGACACTATTTTATTTTTATTTTTTTCATTCGTACTTTTTTTCATATATCTTCCGGTTTACCTCATCGAAAATCTATGCACCCGGTGTGCATGGAAAACTTTACTTGGCGTGTATACACGACGGCAGATAAAAATATAAATATATCGCGACGTATACGTCGCAAGAGGGCTTGTCCCGATATAGAAACCGCAAGGCAAGTCGGGACCCGTGCCGAAAGGTATTCCATGCATTTTAAAAAGCTTCTCGAGCTGCCGCACGAATTACTCCCTGCCCCACCCGTGAATGGCACGTATTGAAACGACGGTTTGCAATATAACCGGATTGGCACTTGGCGGAAATATGGCACCCCTGCGCGAAGAAGATATCCCCGCAGGATGTAGGGCTAAGCATTATCAATAACTATCGAACCAATGTCTCCGACTACGGCTGATCGTCAATTATTTCTTCATTTCAGAAAGAACAGCACCGTACTCGAGAAATTTCATCTGGAAATATCCAGGACCGAGCTATATCCGAGAGACTCGAAATACGTCGATCGATTGCTTCACTATATGGCAACAAAGCCCATTCTCCATGTCGGTAAGTTATCTTTCTTATTTTTTTTAAGGACACAATTAATTACTGCTAAGTGACAGGGCCCCGCTGCTCATTCCCGAATCAATTCAATCGATTGAACCTGTTAAACTTTTGTGCAAAATTATTTTATGCCGCCCGGCAGTTTTCGTCGATAAAAATATATATTCAATTTTTTTTTTTTACACTTTTGGCCCGCGCTTTTTTAAATTATCTTCCTTATCGAGTATTAAATTAGGAACGAAATAAGTGACGAATTCACAATCCGCAGATGATAAAATATAGCGGATGTAGAGTTTCAGCGAGAAGTTAATAAATCTTATTACCCGCCACCCGTTTTGCGCAAAGTCGAGATTTTTGTTATATTCGTAAACGATGGATATCTTCGGTTCTCGATGGTAGACGCGAAGAAATAGACAAGATAGGATACTTGGAAAAAATTAGCGAACGTTTTTTTTGCGCTATCAAAAAGCAATGAAAAAGACGGGAAAAAGACATGATAAAGGTAGACCTACGGTTATTTGGTTAAAAATTCAAGGGTTTTAAAAATATGTTCTCTAACGTATAATATGTTTTTTTGCACTGAGCATGAATCCGATAGCAATTTTTGCTACAAGTCAAGCGGCATATTGGTAAACGACGATTTTTTTGTTCACTTCTGACGCAACTAATACTTTTCATTAACAAACTCAAGCCTGGTGGCACGATCTTTTTTTTTTTTTTGTTTCCTCAAGAGAACTATCGTAGATAGCCGCAAGTTAATTAAATTACAGTACACCATGCGAGTGTTGCATCATTGTACGGAGAGCACGGCAAAAGATCAAAGGGAAGAGACACGATGTACCCTCTGTACTCGGTAATAGCTAAACAGTGGTACAATAACTCGTTCGGCGAACGAGCAACTTTCGAATCGGGTCAAACGAACAACTTTGTACGTCATAGCGATTAAATCGAATTAAGGAATTAAAAGTTATAAGTGAGGCATTCGAACCATGATCATTCGCCCATGTTGCAAAATTTACATGAACATCTGTGATGACAAGAGGAATAATCGCATGCAATTATTTTTACTCGATTACAGTTCAGAAAGAGGGTGGGACGCAGTTGAAACTCGTCATCGACTATCCCAACGACATGCAAGCTCTCTTCAAACCCATGAGGTGAGTCACTTAACAAATATGATTATTATCATAGACACGCTCGTTTAAGCCGCGGCGAAATACACCCGGCAGTCTCCTGAGCGCGAAAGGGATGGCGTCATAGGGAGCAGGTAAGTTCGAGGGAGAGACTGCTCGCCCTCCACTTTTAAGAGCATGTGAAACACGTTTTCGGCGTGTCTCTCTCGGTACGCCGAGAGTGCCACTGGAGCACTCGAACCTCCTTAGAGCTCGAACTATCGTTCGTATATACACATACATACTTCTGAAGCGTCCATTAAATAGTAGTAACAACAATAATAATAATAATAATATACCGTGTCGGAGTTTTTCTCAAGCCCTCGCACGGTGGGGGGATAAAAATTCAGAGAAGCTCGTAGCGTGAATCAACGAGTACGTCGGGATATAAAATCCTCAGTTCGAAAGGATTACTACTGTGAGCGTGCATGATGCGAGATATAATCGACTCATAGTGCGGGCCGGACCGGACGATAATTGCGTCGAGTATGAACCGGGCGTGGTCTGTGGCGAGAGAACCATCAGCAGCAAGGTCGATAGGAGTGTATTTTATATATATATATATACTCTCTCCCCGGCGTTTTATGTATCCGCCATTCGTGTCTCTTCTATTATTTAATTTTTTTTACACGGTGAAGCTGACCAGCTTTACGTGGCACTAGCTGGGGCGGTGCGGCGGGCAGACGTTGCATTAAACCAATCGTGCTTCACCGCACGGACGAGGTAGCTTCGCTCTCTCAGGGCACGAGGCACTCGGGACACTCCACTTATGTAATTGTGCACTGGTAATCTCATCACGCGCTCGTAGGCCGGGACGGGAGAGGAAAGGCAAGCCGGTAGAATCCCTACTTCTATATCGAATCAGCGATCGTCAAATTCAATCTGGAATATACGTAGCTCGCAACGAGAGATTCCACGCCCGCAAATAATTGAGCGTCGACGTTGCTAATCTTGGGCGAATTATAAAGTGGAGAAATTTTATTTTTGTTGGGAGCAAGATCGGCTTGAATTTCTGTTGATAATTCACCGGCCGGGCCTAAGAGCATACGAAATACCGCAGTCGGTTATAAAAACGGTAATCAACTTTCTTCTCGGGTGGCTACAACGTAGGATCGAACGAAAAGCCTGATAAGAAATTCATATTATGTCAGCTTTCCATGAAACTTTTCGTATAATTCAATTTTTTATTTAATATTATATTTTTGATATCTATTATAAAATAGTAGTAATAGAAGTTTGGTGTTTTATTGTTTTTGTTAGTGGAAAATATTTTACGAAGCCAAAAAGCCATTGACCCGAGTCTTTCAGTTGAATATTTAGATTTAGTCATTACATTTTTCTTTTCATACTATTATATTTTCTATAAGAAAAGTCTCATCGAAACATGATGTCCGCTTTCGATGAGACTTCTATTTTGATCGTACATTCCACCAACCGCGAAAAAAATGTATTACAGTTTTTATTACTGAATCGGTACTTATTTTACAAAAAAACATTTACTGTTTGAATATATCACAATTTTTATCTTTTTTTTTTTTTTTTTTTTGCTGTTAGGTATAATTACACTCTAAACAAAAAATTACTGATACGAAATCGCTGATTTATCGGGTCCAGTAGAAATGAGGCGAATAGCATTAGCAGGTGTTTTTTCTAGCGACACAAAGTCCACCATCAGGTTTTACTGAACCGCGAAACGAGCGCTGCTTGAAACTTTCAGGCAAATATTCCCGAAATACATGCATAAGTAGTGTCCGGGCTTCAGAGAACGAACTTAAAACTCAGGTAATAAATGAAGCCGGCAGGGTGTGCAAAGTTTTATACCCTACTGATGGAGTAAGAAGTCACGACCGAAATTGAAGCATCCTTCCCGCCAATATGTCGAATTGAACAAATCCACGATACTCCATTCAATTTCCATACAGAATATTGTTAACGAATAAAAAAAACTCGACGAAGGTACGATTTTTTTATGATCAATTCTTGCCTTATTTTTTAATGAATATCTCGCACGCGACTGAGCGGGAAAATTAAAAGGTCTTAGCGGGCTCGTGTCGCTGAGCAAAAACTTTTGGACCGCGCGGTGGAGGGCATAATCTATGTGGGGAACAGAACGGTAGACGCACTGGGTCTCGCCTCGTCGGGTATAAAACTTTTCCGCCCGAACAAACTACCTTTTTCACTGCAAACTGTCCGAAGTTCGCGTGCACCGAAGACCCGAGAGACATTGTCTTCCCCGTTGTCTCGCGGTTTTTTTTTATTTTTTATTTTTTTTCATTGTCCGACGATAACAACCCGAGGGGACACCGAGAGTGTAACTCGTGCGTCGATCGTCCGTGTAACCCAGCCCGTCTCGAAATGTTTTTTTTTTCTCGCCAAAGCGTTGAATTTCATTATCGCGGGATTTTTTATAGTCAAAAAAAGAGGAAAAAGAAACAATGTCCAGAGTGTTTCAGCTCGAGCATTGAGAAAATTCCAACTGTAACGTGGAATTATCCTCGGCTAATCCTCGCGATCGCGATTTACGCTCCGACAGTCCCACGGGCTTATATAGCTTTCGCGCCCGTCGCAGCTGTGCAGCCTTTGCGCAAGTGTCCTTTCAGCGAAGGCTGAAGCCCTTTATTATACATACAGAAGTGGAGACACTCGTCTGCTGTTAACTTTTAATCAGATGTAAATCGGGCGCTAATTACGCCGCGGCGACGTATTATTAATTAACTGGAGTTCGCCCATAGCGCGTGCGAAAGTTCCCTGGCTCGAGCTATTTCCAAATTTTCCGAGTCCTCGACGAAGCTCTTCAGAGAGAAGAAAAAAAAAGAAAAGTAGAAGACGAGTTTCTTAGAGGAAACTTTGCTACTTTCGGTGAAGATATGCGCAAATGTATGAAAGAGCGTCAAGTTTTTTACTCATCATGGTTGAGTACCTACCTTTAATTCGGGATGCGTACATTTTTTTTTGCAACGACATGGTTTAGAAGCGGGCAGAGCCGAGGCTTCCGCTCGTCACATTGTACCACAAGTGGGTATTACAGGGACGCCCACGTGTCGCATAATTCCAATGAGAGTGATGTATATCCCGGTCGGTGTCGGACAGTTATTATTGTCCATCGGATGTACTACGGCACGTGTCGTGGGTGTGCAACGGCGAGGAAGTACTTCGACGACGATCGAAAAAAAAAAAAAAAAAATTATAGAGGGACGCGTAGGACGTAATGAGGATATTGCCCCGATTGTCTGATTTATACGTAATGAAAAATCGTTGCTGTATCGGGAGTACAGAAACAGCACGAAAAAAATCATTTAAACCGCAAATAGTATATGTAGGATTAATGCCGGAGACGTTTATTGCGAAAGATGTAAATGAGAGATTGTCGTTAAGCGTCACGCAAGGACAAGATATATGCGAGTAATCTATTAAAAGTAATCATCTTTCCTTGGGGCCAATGTTGGTTACCAATATTGTCAAGTACTTATCATCTCAGGCTCCCTCGATGATTGCGTCAAGTTCGCATGGCAATGTTGGCAATATCGTTACAAAGCTTCGCCCAACCATTGGCCACATCCGATCACCCTACATGGTGCTGGAATTTTGCTCGGTCGGTACCTGCATGTAACGTTTCCTACTTTTGTTACAGATTTCCAAGGGAGCAACAAACTCTACCGAATCATTTTTACTTCACGGACTTTGAGCGACACACAGCTGAGATAGCTTCGTTCCATTTGGATCGTCTACTCGGCTTTCGCAGAGCAATGCCAGTAGTGGGCAGAACACTGAACATGTCGACGGAAATTTATCAGATAACCGACGGGGAGTTGCTGAAGACATTTTTCGTCAGTCCCGTTGGGAACATGTGCTTTCACGGTCACTGCAGTTATTATTGCGACACGAGCCACGCTATATGCGGCAATCCTGATACCCTCGAGGGCAGTTTCGCGGCTTTCTTGCCCAGCAAAGAATTCGCCGGACGTAAAGTATGGCGTCATCCGTGGAGGAGAAGTTATCACAAGCGTAGGAAGGCACAGTGGGAACACGGTGAGACACCAATTGAATTTTCTATATAATCGTTTCCAATGAAATAATATCCAGCGTGCGATGATTTTCATCGATTTATACGTCGGTAATATATCTTAAGAGTATATGCGAAACTGTGGGGTTGATAGTGAAAAACTTTAATCACTTTTTTCACCGGTGGTGGCGTGCATTATTAAACGAGAAATTTTTCATACCGACCGGGTTGGCGTTGGCGTGGAGGGAGGTTGATTCACTTAGTATTAAGGTGATGTGAAATACCGCCGCCGATAACAAAAACTGTACTGAATGCCGTTTTGAGACCACAGTCCGCCGAGGAAAAAAAAAATTGTCGTTCCCTAGGGAATCGGCAAACGCAGAGAAAGACAATTTTCTTTTTCCTCAGCGGTCTGCGACCTAAAAACGGCATGCAGTACAGTTTTTGTTATCAACTGGGCGCGGGGCAGGTAGATGGGACGGTGTCGCACATCACCTTAAGGCGATGCGAGATCCTCTCCTCCCCAACAGAACGTGCACTCGGTCGGTAGCAAAAACTGTAATTAAATTGTTTTTCCCGGGTGAGTACACTTCTAGTTAAAAGAACATATTTACATGAAGCGAATATCCATGCAGTTTCTCGTAAAAATATTCATTCGAGCGTAAATGGTCGAGATTGTCAAAAAAATTGATTACAGTTTTTATTATTGACAGCCGTATTTCATATACTCTTAAAAGCATTGTGCGATACATTTAAAATAGAGTAAAACAGTCTATGAATTTTCGACTTGCTATGAGCACGTCTAGAGGAAAAAGCATTGAATTGGTTTTAGTACATTTTATTTGTCAGGGTAATAAACGGTGCCCCATCTTCACAACTTTTACCTAGGATACTTGCAGACATACATGTCACATTACACTCCAAGATAGCTCCGAAATATCAAAATTTTCGCCGCAAATCTAATTTCATATATCGAGGATATATAATTCAATATATTCGACATATTGACGACGTTAGATCAAAACGATCTCCCATCTTAAACTCCACGGTTTTTTTTTTTTTTTTTTCTCATAAAACCAACCTTATTACTTACTTATCCCTAATCGATCTATCATTTTTTTTAACGCCTCCAGACTCGGAATACTGTACCCTCGTGAGAGACATTCCGCCGTACGACGAGGGACGACGTCTCCTTGACCTAATTGACATGGCCGTTCTGGATTTTCTCACGGGCAACATGGACAGGCATCATTACGAGACTTTCAAGATATTCGGTAACGACAGCTTTACCCTGCATCTCGATCACGGACGGGGCTTCGGCAGACCTTTCCACGACGAGACCTCGATACTCGCGCCGCTTCTGCAATGTTGCGTAATAAGACAGAGCACGCTCGGCGTCCTCCTCAAGTGAGTCCTATGATTGTCATATAGTCATTGTCATTAATAATTTTCTTAAGAATTTCATTCGGAAAATAAAAGATACGACTTCCGTGTGTTTACGCCGAGAAAGTTATTTAAACGGTTTTGTACGTCCCAACAGATTTCACAACGGTCCGTTACGACTTAGCTCGGCGATGCGTCAAAGCTTGGCGGCGGATCCGGTAGCGCCTATCCTCTGGGAGCCTCATCTGACTGCACTGGACCGGCGGGTCGGCCTTATCCTCCAAGCCGTCCGTGATTGCCTGGATCGCAGCCTACAGGTGGATCAAGCGATCCAAGCCGAAATAAACGAGAATCTTTAGCAGCTTCCGAAGTAACGAAAAAAATTTCCCTCGTGTATCTTCGAGGGAAGAAATACCATAAACGAAGTGATATATATATATGCGAATAAATATTTTTTAAGTCTACATGTACGTGATAATTAAGGACTTTCAGATAAGAGACAATGCTCGAACCGCTCGCTGAAGTTCCTGATGTAACTATGTAAATTATGTAAAAAAGCAAACAGCAAACAAACACTTACACTCACACACTCATACACATTATATCCTTGTTATTACAAGGCTTAGCCGATTTTTGTATTAATTTTAAGCGAATCGTGGGTTGAAGAGAGGACGACTTAAACGTCGAGCCAAGCTTTATGGGGCCATTCGTAAATGCACAGTACATTTTTTCGCGTTAATAAAATTCGTTGGACGTTACTTCAATTTTTTTTTGTCCGACGATCTACTTGGAAAAAAAAAACTAAACGCACACGGTAGCATCTATCGAATAATCGAAATCCAATAACCTTCGTTTATTTTTATCAAGGCTCAAGACGTGTCGAACAAATGCGTGAAGCGCACGATTATTTTTCGACTTCCTGTGTATATATATATATATATATATATACCTACATGTTTATGTATATGTTTGAATGTATAAATATTTGTTCTCATTAAAGAGAGATTATGAGAATGGAGGGGAAAAACGTGGTTGTGTCGTTGAATAGAAGAGGGAATCATAATCTCTTTTCCATATGCGCATACTGTGGTCCGAGTTTGCAGGATCTACATTTTACGAGCGTCGGATATATAAAGTTCAATTTCCAAAACCTCCAACGACGACGAGAAGACATCCAGTAAAAAAGTTGTCCCCTTGGCAATCGCGAACAACGATATAAGCGCCGAGAAAGTTTCAGATGCGCACGGCTCGGTAGGGAGCGAAAGATTTTCACGAGTTACGGCCCAAGAGCTATTAAATCGCTGTGAAGTTACGTGACGCAACGGAGTACGGATCGACCGCTACGGGAAATCGTCGTGGAAGCGATTCGCGCGGATTGGCCCTATTTGTTTACCGGAAAAATTGCACTGAGCAAATTCTCGTAAAGTCGAAAGGATGAGCTCACGCAATTTCACGAGGTTGTTTTTGAGGGGGAGGGGTGGCTGAAAAGTTTATCGTACCGCGCGGTAGAGATTCGACCGTACTTTTCCAATGCCATACCTTTGTTTACTCGGTAGTAGTGGATTTGAATTATTATTATGATTCTTACGAGCGAAGACTTTTCCCACTGATAAGCAGAAAACTTTATCGATCGGAGACTCGGAGAGCAAACATGAGGAGAAAAAAAAATGTGATAAACCGTGCGACGTGCTTTCTCCACGTGAGTTTCTGTATTCTATATTCAGGCTCTCCGTATCCGTCAAAACTTATTTGCTGACTCGTCGTCGGCAGGGGCAAATAACGTAAAAGTTGATTTGCGGAGGGATCACAAGGGGGGTTTTATCGTTAAAAGTTGGCGCGCCGATGCCTCCGGTTATTTAATGCTATTGCAGTAGTATTCCGTTTACGACAAAGAAAGCGTAGGTACAAAAGACGCGAGAGCCGCTAACTCCGGTCACGTTTTCCCGAGTGCAAACATCGAGCGCGTGCGATGTATTTGATTTATCAATTAGGAACAGGCGAACGCTTTCCCACCGTATCCCGGAGACCGAGTGAAAAATGGTGCAGCGAGATGAACTTTGGCCGCTCCGAAAATTGATTTATGTCTTTAATCTCGTAAAAATGAAAATTCGGGCAAAAAACGACTGGGGAATGCGAAATAAACTCACCTTTTGTAACATCGCACTTGAAGAGAAAGTGACGAACGTCACTTTCGGTTTGGTAATCTTAATTTTTCACCGGAAGTGACTTCATCTTGGGGAAACGTACGCCGTGAAAAATGAGATTTTTAACCGGAAGTGATGTCATAGATCAAAACGTCCCTTCCTGTTTGTCAATCTCAGTTTTTGACCAGATGTGAAGTCTTACGGGAAAATGTCACTGGCGCCAATGGTACGCATACAATAACATGAACTTCGATAAATAAATGAATGATGGAATCGGCCGGTTGAAAGCAAATCTTCTATTCTAATGAAGTTTTCGTTAATATTATCGGCTCTATCGCGATGTTGAAATTCATATGTACAAGCGGTTTTTTTTTTTTATTTTCGCAGTAGTTGCAGCGGGAGAGGGGACTCACTGCGTGTATGCCACGAACCAACCATCTGACACAACGTCGAACATAAAAAAAAGTCCGAAATATTTTTCGTCATGGCGCAGAAACTTCGCGTGCAAACGGTAAGACCAGTGTGAGCTAATTTTTTGCGACAGTACGTCGGCGTCTCGGGCTCGGCTGCTTATGGCGAGTGGAATGCGTCTTGTCGACTCCGAAAGGCCTAATGGCTGAAAACAAATCATGTCCGCAGGGCATTGGCATTCATCGATAATCAATATACACTACATGGGGTGTAGAATTATTGTTAACACACAATTGTACTTCTTGCAATACAATTGTCTGAGAATTGTTGACGATGCGAAGAACTTGAAAAATGCAATTTTACATCGAAAATCAGAATTTATGGTATTGTGGCATCGTGGTTTTTTTATAAATCTCGATCACTTAGGGGATACACTTAGGGGTTACTTACAGGCTTCTTCTCTACCTCTTCGGAATCCTGCCTTATATGTTTGCCGCCGGTCAGATTCGTGAATTCGGAGCTTCGTCGCGCGCAGTTAGGTGTCAGCCTCAGACATATGGCCATCCTCACAGGTGATTCAAACTATGTTCGTATCGCAGTGAATAATAGAACTGTGTAGATTTTTACTGTTTGCAGCGCCGCCACGCGGCATTATCGGAAAGGTCTACTCTCCACGGAATCTGTTCCATTTTTCGTACGCATAGTTTGGTCTCGTCCTGTCTACGCTCCATGCACATCGCCGACTGTCAACCAAAACTTACCAAATCATCGAGTATCGAACAATAATGGCATCGAAGGAAGAATCGTCCGTCTACGACATGGCGTATCGTGGAAAAACTGCGGCCGTTAAAATTCTCATAAACGAGAACGAAAAGTTAAAGACACAAACGGATTCTGTGCGTGCCAAGTCTAAGCCGGGTTCCTCACGACTGTATAGGTTATAAACAATGTATTATTTTTGTGCAGAACGGTCGTACGTTGTTGCACTGGGCTGCTCTGGGAGGCCACGAAGATCTCGTTCGACATCTACTCTCGCTTGGCGTTCCCGCTGATCCACCCGACGACGTAATACCTTCTAATTCACTTTCATAAATCACAGATTTTGTTAATTCCCATTTGCAGCCGTGCGCGCACGGAGTGACGCAGCGATGCATGTCGCGCGGCGGCCATTACTACGGCAACTGAGCATGCGCGAGAAATACGCGCCAATTACCATTCAGAATACAATAAGGGACATCATAGCGTAATATTTACCGGAATCGAAATATAATAGCGTAATATTTACGAACATATTGCTTCGCAGACGAACATGACTCCACTGATATTGGCAGCATCGGCGGGCCGTGAAAAAATCGTCAAGATTTTGTTAAACGAGGGAGTCAACGTTAACGAGAAGAGTGACGAAGGACACTCGGCGTTGCAATATGCTGCGAGTAAAAATTGGCCGGATATATGCGCGTCTCTTATCGAAAAAGATGCTGATATAAATATCGCTGACAAGAGGGGAGCTACACCACTCCATAGGTCCGCATCCAAAGGGAATTACGCCATCGTCAATATGCTCATTGAACGTGGACAAAGTCTCAACATAGGTAACCTTTGTGACAATTTCATTAGTGAGATTTTTTTCATAGCTTCTAAAGATATTATTTGTTTTTCCATTCAGATCAAGCCGATATGTACGGGAACTCCGCGTTGCATCTGGCGTGCGAGGAGGATCAACGCGAAGTGGCCAAGCTTCTCGTTTCCAAGGGCGCGAACGTAGAACTGACGAACAAAGAGCGTAAAACCCCTCTCGATATCGCGAATCCGACGCTCGCTCGTCAAATTCACGAGTTAAAAGAGAAAATGTTGGCCGGCGATGTCCTTAATCAAACAAGCGATAATTAATATTCTGAGACAGGAATTTACGATTTCATTGTTTATTGTAGTTTCTTTTTGTATATCTATATACGCAATCGACCATTGTGTTCAATCCATATAAAACGTATCAAAATTCGCTCGTTTCGTTACAATTTCTTATAATCCCGCAGTAGATTTATATTCACTCCTTTCGCATTGTCCATTCTCCGAGTAACGTCCCCACTTTCTTCTGTTCATATTAAGTTCACGGCTTCGCCACTCGAAGGCCTGATTCTATTCTGACTCTATTCTATCGAGATTTCGGAGACTATCCGTCGAAGCGTTCGAAAGCGGGGCTGGACTACCTCTCAATCTTGACCGTCTTATATACAACAATTGTACTAAGAATTGCTGGACCAAGAGATTATGGGCAGTCAAGTCGTCAATTATTGATTCGATTCATTTTTTTTCTTCTCCTAATGCCTTCTCCGGATCCACCAAGTCACGCGTTAACAATCCTTTCAGCTCGTGATATTCTACTCGTACCAATCGCCTACGTTGATGTCCGTACCGAAAATCGTCCCGTTTTCAATTCGCATGATTCATTTTTGTAAAGGCCCTATTTAGTATATGTATAATTGATCTATATATATATATGTATGGATTCATGCGCACTAATTATCGTTCATTTTGAAAAATATACTAGCTCTCATATTATACCATGCATAAATGCCTTGGAGATACAAAGAATTTCGTAAAATTGCTTACAAAAATGCACGTACAAAATTCCGTTTTGCCCTACACACATTATATTCGTTTGAACACGTAAGTTCAGTTGGTTGATTTTATTTTGTTTGCTTGTTTATGTTTCATCGTTTAATCATCAACAATATTTAATATACGGTCAACCACGTTTAAAAGCCAAATTTCATCACGATTGCGTTACAAAGTCGCGAGAATCCGATAGCTCGGAAAAAAAACAATAAAATTCCAAGAAAAGCGGCCCAATTAATTTTTCTAACAAATATCGGCGCTAAAGTAATCGTGAAAGGAATAGAACGAAAAATAAAGATAGCAATATTTTTAAGTACAAATGAAAAAAAAAAATGATAACATTCGATTCACTTTTTATTGTTTTCTTTGTTTTTTCTCTCAAATGCAATGTATAAACTGGAGAAGAGGAAAGCTTAGTGTCTATATTTGAATTAAATATATTACGTATAATGCCAAAAAAAATATGTATATAAATGCATGTGCGGGTATACGTCATATAAAAAAGAACGTTTTTTTTCATTTTTTTTTTTTTCAAATAATATGGGTAGTTTGACAAAGAACTTGCTTAGAATGTATGGAAAAAAAAATACTGGGAGAAACTTAGAATGTCGAAACATAAAACCGTTTAAAATGAACGTAACTTGGTAATGATCGTTGAGTTTCGCTCCTTATTTGTCTCTCCTCTGGCTCTCCGTATACAATTAGTTAATCATTAAAATAATTAACGATTACGTTTAATAGTATAGCGGGATGATGCTGCTCGTAATATAGTAGTAATAAAATAAACGTTAATGTCTTAATACCTACCTAAGTGTTATTCGTGTAATCTTAATTATGCAGCGACCTGCCATGCTTTTTTGTTTGCTCATTTTTTTCATTTCCTGTTTTTCTTTTTTTTTAATCATTCGTTTGTCTTTTTTTTCCTCGCTCCCTACAGTTCCCGAATCGCATTTACAAATTCGATCATGTTTGCATTAAGAACCGCTCGGCGGTTAGTTAGTAAGCTGTAAAGTTATGTACACATTCTTTCAACACTTTCTCTTGATGGCATCTTATGGGAAGTGGTATATATATATATATATTTCTACTTGAAAATAAAAAGAAATAATCGCCTTTCTTAATTACCTTTCTACGACGTCACTTATGCCGGTACATTGCCGGCCGTGAGCGCAACAACACTAATATTTTCATCGTTCGAATACCCTCATGGATTGATCTTGATGCGACTTCGTCAGTGTTGGCGTTATTGAAACACCTCGCTGATGATGCGTTTTTATTGTTTTCTTTTTTCCTCGATCACCTAAGTTAAGATGAATTATTCTCGCCTTCGCATGGGCGATCTATTATGCGTTATGAAGTTATTGTTGCATATCGATAACCGTTCCGATTCAGTTTACGCTCTCATCGCCGTCCATGCTCTCATCCTGGGTCGTCAAATCGTCGCCTGAGCCACCGGTTTGCACTGAACCCCGTTTCGTCAGTCTCGTGGAGCTCAAACTTATCGGAGCTCCGCCGCGCCTGTAAACACACAAAAGTAATTCGTAAATGGTAATTGAAACCACCAATAAGCTCTAATTAATTTACCTGAATGACATTTATGCGAACAAACATTTTTCAATCAGGATAGCGGTTTGGTTAGGTGGGAACATTTTTTTTCTTTCTTCTTTGACTCCTGGATACGCAAAATTTATAATCGAAATACCAACTACTACAGTAATTTCAGATTTAATTTACGGATCAACAGACACGAGTCGATAACTCACCTCAGCTTGGTCTTGAGATTTGCCACTTCGCGTGTTAGTGTTTCGTAGGACTCCGTCATCTCCTCCATTTCTCTCTTGGCTTTTCGTTTTAGAACCTTGTGCGTGCTGAGCTCCTCCTCGGTCTCGTCGAGCTGCCTCTTGAGGGTTTTCACTCTGATGTTAGCCTTCTCAACCTGTTCCTTGTACTGCTCGGCGTTTCTCCTCTCGTCCTCGAGCTGTAGACCCAATTCCTTGAGTTTCTTGTCCAATTTTCTGTTTATCTTCTGTTGAGCGAGACGTTCCTTGGCCTCGGTCTCCAGTTGCTCGTCGAGATTCGATATCTTCGATTCGAGAGCCTGTATTGTAGCCTTAGTCTTAGCGCGCTGATTGGTCTCCAGTTCGGCGAGTTTCGCCTTCAATTCCTTGTTCTGCCTTTCCAGAAGGAGTCTCTGCGACTCGAGCTTCTGCGTCGCTGTCCTTTCCGTCGCGAGATCCGTCGTCAGTTGCTCGACGGTGATCTGGCTCTTGCGCGTACGGTCGGTGAGTATCTCGCCGTTGGACTGTTCCTCCTCGAGTTCCTCCTCGAGCGTCGCGATTCTCGCTTCGAGTCTGCGCTTCTCGTCGAGCATCAGAGTTCCCTTGTTGGCATTGTTGTTCACTTCCTCCTGAAGCTCGTCCCGCTCGTTCTCGGCTATGCGCTTCGCTCGCTCGCTGCTCGCCAAGTCTTCGGTCATCTGCAGCAGATCGGCCTCCAGACTCTTGACCTTGCGCTCGGCCTCCTTCGCTCCGGCAGCCAATTCGTCCCTGGCCGCACGGGCCTCCTCGGTCTCTCGCGTGCAATCCTTTATCTGTACCTGAAGTTTCTTCAGTTGCTTCAGTGCGTCCTCCTTCACCTTGTTGTGCATCTCCAACTGTTGCTCGATATCCTTGTAATCGGCTTCCATCTTCTTGCGCGCCGCTATCGCCGCGGCTCTCTGCTTCCTCTCGTCCTCCAGTTCGGCCTCGAGATCGCGGAGCTGCTTCACGAGACCCCGACGTTTCTCCTCGGCCTGCTCCTCCTTGGCCTGAATCTCGCGATCGAACTGCGCCTTCAGAGCCTGCATGTTCACCTCGAGTCTCAATTTGGCGTCCTCCGTGCACTGCAGCTCGTCCTCGAGTTCCTCGACCTGCGATCTCTGCTCGGCCAATTGCTGTTCGAGGACGCGTTTCGCCTTCTCCAACTCGTGAACGTTCTTGTCGGCTGTACCCTGATTATTCACGAGTTCGTCCAGTTCGGCTTGCAAGCTTCGTCTGCCGCGTTCGAGTTCCTCGACCTTGTCGTTAAGCTCGTCGAGTTCGCGGGTCAGCGACAGAACTTTGGTCTCCTTCTCGCGAGCCTCCCTCTCGGCGGTGTCGCGTAGCTCGGCGTACTTCTCCGAAACCGCTTTCTCCTCGGCCAGTACCTTGTCGAAGTTCTTCTGCTTCTTTTCCAATTCAATGACCTTCGAGCGTTGCACCTCGAGCTCTATGGTACTATCCTCGAGCTCGGCCTGAATTTTCTTCTTCGACTTGTCGAGTTTGTCGTTCGCCGCCTTGAGCTCCTCCACCTGCCTCAGAAGAGCCTCCATGTCTTTCATGACGCGCTTCCTCGCCTCCTCGAGAGCCGCCGCAGCCTCGGCCTCGTCGTCGCCGCGCTTCTTTGCCTCGGCCAACTGTATAATCAGACTCTGCGACTGTTTCTCCAGGGCGCGCTTCGCCTCCTCCTCCTCCTCCAGCTGATCGTGAAGAGTCTCTTTTTCACTCTCGAGAGCTCGAAGCTTCGAGCTCAGGGCGAGTTTCTGCTTCGTCTCCTCCTCGAGTTGCTGCTGCATCTCGTTGAATTGAGACTCGAAAGTGGTCGATGCCTTTATCGCCGCGGAAGCTCTCAGTTCGGCGGTCTCGAGCTGCTGCGAGATACTCTCGACCTCCTGCTGAAGCTTCGTCGTTCTCTCGGCGATTTCTTGCTTGGACCTCTCGACCTCGTTGAGCTTGGCGGTTATCTCGGCGAGCTGCTGCTCTGCCTGTTTGCGACGACGATCGGACTCCTGTCTGCTCGCGACGACCGAGCGCAGTTCCGTCGCCAGATCGGCCCCCTCAGCCTCGAGCGTACCCTTGGCCTTCTCGAGGGCGGCTTTCGCTTTCTTCAACGCGTCCATCTGCTCGTTCAGAGCCGTCAGCTCTTGTCCGTGCTTGTGGCGCATATCGGCCAAAGTCGCCTCGTGAACCGAAGTCTCCTCCTCGAGATTCTTCTTCAGCGTCGCTAATTCCTGCTCGCGCTTGCTGCGAAGCTCCTGCTGCGCCGCCGTTGTGTCCAAAGAGTCGAGTAACTCGTTCTTCAGAGCCTCGAGTTCCTCGTTCAGGTCGCGCTTGAGCTTCTCCGCTTTGCTACGCGCGGCCTTCTCAGCCTCGAGATCCTCCTGGAGTTCGGCCAGCTGAGATTCCAACTCTCTCAGAGCTTTCTGAGCCTGAGCTTTTGCGGCAGCCTCGTCGTCGATCTTCAGCATCACTTGATTGAGTTCCTCCTCGCGTTTGCCCAACTGCAGCTGGAGTTCCTCGACCTGAGTCTTGCGCTCCTGTATCTGTTCTTTCAGATCGGAAACTTCGGTCTCTACCTTCCTCTTCGATCTGTCGACTTCCTGACGCTGCTGGTGATCCTTTAGCAGTCTCTCCTCGAGATCGGCAATCGTTGCCTCGTGCTTGGCTTTCAATTTCGCAAGATGCTTGGCTTTCTCCTCCTCCTCGGCGAGGGTCTGCGACAAATCGTTGGCTCTCTCCTCGAGTATCTTCTTCTCCTTGTGGAGTTTCTGATTTGTGTCGTCCGAGAGGGCGAGATCCTCCTCGAGCTTTTTGATCTTACCGTCGCACTGGACCTTCTCCAATTGCAGCTTCTGACGCGCCGCTTCCTCCTCCTCGAGCTGCTCCTCGAGGTCGCTTATGTTGAGTTGCAATTTTTTCTTCTCCTGATTGAGTGCCGTGCTACGCTCCTCCTCCTCCTCGATTCTCGCCTCGAGATCGTGAAGTATCTCTTCGAGCTCTTGCTTTCTCGCCGCCAAACGTGCCCGCATCTCCTCGGCCTCGGCGCACAGCTCGACCTCCGCCTGTAGCTGCTCGGCGAGCATGGTCTTCTCCTCTATCGCCTGCTGATACTTTCGCTCGTACTCCTGCGCAGAGTGCAGCTGCATCTCGAGCTTGTCGCGAACCTGCTTGAGCTCGTCCTCCTTCTGCGTTAACTTCTCTTCCTGCTTCGTCACCTCCAGCAGTGGCTTAACCTTGGTGTAAAGTCGCCACCACTGCCAGTTTCTCAGCTTCAGGTAAGCCGCGCAGTTTCGTTGAATTATACGAATGGCGTTCAACTGTTGGAGTCGTTTCTGATAATTACGACGCGCCAGGAACCCACGACAGAAAGCTTGGAAGTTGACGATCAGATCGGTTATCTTGTAGTCTCTCTCCTCCTCGAGGTGAGCCAGCACTCCGGCACGGAAGAATATCTTCGACTGACCGACCCGATAAAGATTCGGATCGAGCTCCAGAGCCTGTATCATTTTCTCGCAAGCTTTCTTGCCATCCATGAAGCCCTTCGGTATCACGTTCGGTGTCAGTAACTCGTAACGCTGACGGAACTCCTGGAAGGGTATGCGATTCGGGAAACCCTGACGGCAGATACGAATACCCTCGAGTACACCGTTGCATCGCAATTGGTCGAGCACCAGTGGCGCGTCTATCTTACCGGCCCTCTTCTCGTGATTCGGTATTATACACCTGACGAAATTTGGATTTGTGTTACGAAGGGTCACCATGAGCTTCGCCAATTGTTCCTTGTACAGTTGCGAGACCGTGCGGAACATTCCCTTTCTCGTTCTTGCGCCGAACTGCGTGTCGGTCAATGCTTGCTGAGCCATGCCGACTATCTCTGCGTCCTTCCAGATGTGACAAACGAACGGATCCTGGGAGGCCTGCAGCAGACTGACGACGTTCTCGTTCAACGGATCCATGTTCTTCATCAGCCACTTGGCCGCCGAGTAGTCGACCTTTCCGGCGTAGTGAATTATCGCGAAATCCGCGACGCCACGAAAGTCGGTCTTCATGAACTTGGGATGAACGCTGTGAGCCCCGACGAGTTTCTCGACGAAGGTTTTGTCGTTCGCCTTGGGGAACCAGCACTCCTCGTCGAGCAGGGCCATTATTCCCATAGGCTTGTCGATCAGATCTATCGTCGGCTGTAGATCCAATCCAAAATCGATGAATTTCCATTCTATACCCTCCCGCTGATACTCCTCCTGCTCGAGTATGAACATCGTGTGATTGAACAGCTGCTGGAGCTTCTCGTTCGTGTAATTTATGCAGAGTTGCTCGAACGAATTCAACTCGAAGATCTCGAAACCCGCCATATCGAGGATACCGATGAAACTCGCTCCCTGCCTCTTCGTTCTGTCGAGGGATCTGTTGATTCTGTTCACCAGCCAGCGGAACATACGCTCGTAGCACGCTTTCGAAATCGCCTCGACAGCGAACTCGACTTGCTCCTTTGTCTGCGCCTTCGTTACGAAGTCTCGGCCGACCTTTATACGAGGCTTCAGGAAGGCTTTGGTCATCTCAGTGACGCTGAGTCCCAGAAGATGAGATATCTTCTGAGCGACGGTGTTGTCAGGCAGAGTCGCCTGATCGGAATTTCTCTCCTGTCTGAACTGCATGGAGCCGAACAGCATCACCGCCGAAACTATACGGAAGATCGAGGCGAAGTCCTCGTTCGTCATACCCATTATGTTCATCGATTTAACGGTCGATGCATACTCGGCGGCGTCGTCGACGCCGGGAACCGGCAGTGCTCCGTTCGACAGAAAAGGATACAGTTTTGGATCTTCCAGTATGAATTCCTCTGGAAAAAAAAAAACCAAAATTAAACTTTCTGTGATCAAACTATAGATGCTTAGAAGATTATTATTAAATAAAAATTTGATTCGTATTAAATTTGAATATAATAATGTACAATTACCAAAAATTAATAATTTCAAAAAATCATAATGTTTACATGACTATTTAAGAACATTCTAAGAACTCTGAAGTACACCATGTGTGTTTCGAAACCGATGAAAACGAGAATATTCATAATTACTCTTTTGTTCGGGCGAAGCGCCTGCCAGCAGTTGATAAAAGATGTGGAAGGTTCTCTCGTCCTTGGCCTGTCGAATAGCTCGAGATTTCTCGAGTAGATACGTCTCGATGTTGGCACCCGCAATGTAGCCCGATGCATCGAAATTAATTCTGATAAACTTTCCCTGTACAGAGCGCGTAAATTACCAACAGTTAGTTACACCCCCTTTAAAAAGAATCAAGAATCAAGAATCAAGAAGTAAGTATTTCTTACGAATCGAGAGGAGTTGTCGTTCTTGACTGTCTTGGCATTACCGAAAGCTTCCAGTATAGGATTAGCCTGAAGAAGTTGTTGCTCGAGTTCACCCTGTGGGACGAAAAACAAAAATTCGTTACTCAGCCGATACATCGCCAAGCGTTTAATAATCATAATAACAATAATAATAATGTTAATAATAACAATAATAGTAATAATAAAAATAATGTTCAATCCACTAAACCCATGAAATTACAGAATAATCCCACTCAACATCAATGTTTAACTCACTCACGCGCATACACATTCTTTCTTTATTTTATTACCGCAAATTTTTCCGAGTTGCTCCCAGATCCCTGGATTGGCAAGCAGCGGAAAGACGTTTAGGATATGTTAGTATTATCGGAGGATTCCGGTTAGCTTAGTGATCACGTTATAATTAAATCAAATTAATTCATTCGCCAGCACACAAACCAGACAAATTAGTTGGACGACACTTGAACAAACCGCTATAACTAGCCCATCAAGAAAGAAAAAAAAATAAGATGCGATGCTCAACAGAACTGTATTGGACTTACTATTATTAACGCTGGACTCGGGGTCTAGATGGTGTCCACCAAGAAACAGCACCGAAAAAAAAAAAATTAATTATCATCGTAAATTCATGCATTTTTGGTGAATGAAAAAAAAGTCTTCGAACGTCCTCACACTCGTATTTATTACTCATTCGAGATAACTGTCCGAAAGTGTTAAAAGACGTTTGCACGATGATTTATTCCCCGACGATAAATCACAATGCAATAATAACGTTAACTTATAAACAAACTGTTATCGAAGTGGCAAAGTTCGTCCCGCTAGTTTACCGATGTCTCCGAGTCATAGTTGACAAAGTTGTACAGAGATCACTTAGTCGCGACGCTAGTTTTGTAATAATTGATTTAATCGGCCGGCACAGATATCGGCGAGCTCGTTCTCCGTGCGTGTGTGTATCAAGAAAAATCGCCGATTCCAAAGAAGTACAGAGCTTTTTTTGGCGCGTGTTTGACTCACTCTCTCGGCTTCGCGACGGTGAAAAATGATTGGCTTACTCGGAGGCGTCGTCCGAATAAGGCCCTTCGTCGTTAAGGCACCCGGACGCCTCTTTATTTCGTAATCCTGCCAACTAACAGCCATATACCGCGTGTATAAATAGATTGGGGGGGACTCGATCGAGAAACACGCTTACGGGATACCATCTGTTTATTTTGAACGATCGGTAAGCGGTTTATGGTGATAGCCAACTGTGCTAAAGTTTCCGTGGCCTATGTACGCGACCGTCGACTCGATGGTTCACCGTGTCATTTAACAAAAGGTCCGCTTTTTAAAATTTATTATTAGGTGCGAGCTACAAACTTCGTCACGCTTCGTCACAGCGATAGCTGGAAGTTACCAGGTCATAATTGAGCACGAGTCGCGGTCGCGGGATTTCCGTCTTTCTCAGTAGATAAGAGGACGGAAGCGGTTTTGGAGACTACCGCGTAAACGCCGAAATTGTTCGAATGGAGTGTTGAAAGCCAAAACCGCGTACGCTTATCGCTTCGTCGAGAAAATTGACGCAGCGGTTAACAAAACTGGTTGGCGCATGGTAGTTATTCAAACAGCTTCTCAAATTCTAGTCGACGCCTCGGGTAATTCGATGCGTCAGTAGTCGCCTCGAGATGTTTCCGACGATCTTGGCGTTTCAGCGTCGAGATAACCCCCTTTTTCTCATCACTCGCGTACGGTGCGATACGCGCTAGAACGCATATCGCGAATTTGTAATATCGTCCCAGGAAACGATCGACTCACAGCGTTTGATTTTGGTTTCGACGCTGCTACGTAGGCCAGATACTGTATGACTTTCTTCGTGTTCTCCGTTTTACCGGCACCAGACTCGCCGGTGCACAGAATCGATTGGTCCTCGCGATCTGCAACAAAAAATTAATAATCGTGTCAATCGTCGTGCTAGAGAGATTGATCGGTGGAAAACTTTAACGTGCCCACATTTGTTCGGCTCCGATACCATGTGACACCCACAGACTTTGAGAGAATCTCCATAATGTCATTGCGTTATATCACGGCATATTCCCCGCCAATTGTCTCACACCGGTTATGTATTTCAAATTTATACCTCATTAGACACGAAGCATCAAAGCGAGGATGCGAGGTGCGATAAATACTTTTGTTTTCAAATTCATTCATTAAAAATCCCGGGCAGTACTCTGGTGTGGTGGTTAAAATGAAATCGAATTTTTTTTTTTTCACATTCTTATAGTTTACGACTTCGAAAACAGGTCCATAAAATTTTAAGATGAAATTCGGCGGAATTTACCCACCTATAAATTTGCCGAGTTTCTTCTTGCACATTTTACGGACCCATTGCTCGAGTTCAATTAATCTTTTGTTAAGATTGAAATCGACAAATTCTTAAAAAAATTTGTGAACAGTATAATGCATCGCAAGTAAAAGATTTCAAGCATATAAACATTTTTTTTTTAAATATTTAGGTATAAAAATTAAAGGAGTAAAATCGCCAAACATTTCGATTCAGAAAATTGTCGACTGTTTAACAATTACTGTTATCAACGGGAAACAGGCTTTGGACCCAACGGGAATAAGAAGGTTCGCAAATATGTGTGATTTTACCTCGAACATTGATATGAATATAAGTGCGAAACTCGTGACTCCACAAGTTTAAACGTTTCTACAAATTCGATCCCCAAAAATGTCCGTAAGAACTGGGTGTGCACACTGGAGTACCCCCTTAAGCTACACCAGTACATCGAAACCTCTCAGCCGTATCTTGTCCGTGTATCGAAGTCGAAGCAACGGCCAAACGTTGTGCCGAGTTTACGGTACTCGGCTGCGCGTCGTACGGGGTAGAAAATCGTAGTAAAGCCGAGCAAGGCTGACCGGCACGTTCAAGTATTCCTGCTGGCGCGTGGACCCGCGCGCACCTCGTGCACGATCTTTATTTCTCTCATTGCGCAAACGGCAACGAATGCCGAAGGAATTTCGGCCGCTCGTATGTCGTTCGGTTAATCGAAGTTTATCGCGACTTCGAAGTTTGCTGAGTGCAATGTTAAAACCGCACGGCTAAGCGATACGATTGCATCCCCGATATATCGACAAACCACGATTCAGAAGGGCGTATAGCACATGATTTTACATGTTCAATCGTGTGGGATACGACCATATAATTCCCAGCAATCGATATCTACCTCAGCAACTCGATGGCCGAGCGCAAACTTCATCGATACGCAGACGATAATTTTCTCCGTCTGTTGTCCTATACGAATGTCTCAAACGATTAAGGATGCATTGCACATACATTCCTAACCGGAAGTTTAATTCGATCAAAATTTCGGTACATCGCGATATGCCAAAAATCTGAAAAAAGTCAGCCGTATTAATTATGTCAAGCCCTTCGATTTTGCATAATGATAGTGCTAAAAAGTTATTGACAAATTATTTAAAAAATCAATTGTCAACAAAAATCATAAAATCTTTTGTTTTCTCATTTTAAAATGAATTCCTTGATTTTTTTAGAATGCATATAAATTGTATCAGAATTTCTTTAGATTTAATTTTTTTTAATTTGAGAAATCGATGTGGAGACACGACTTTCGGATATGTTTCCGTATCACGATTCCACAGTAGACACAAAAAGTATCGACACGATTGCGACAAAAGTTTCGCAGTTATGGCGTTAAAAAAAATTCAAAACAGAAAATTCATAAATTTAAGAAAAATCTGCAAAAAATTCATGTGCTTTCTTAGAAAATCAACAGAGTCATTTAAAAAGAGAAAAAAGCTTTACGAATTATTGGTCAAAAAATTTTTTTAGCATTTTGTTAATAACTTTTTGACATCATTATTATGCAAAATTAATGTTCATGGTACCTTTAATACAGTTCATTTTTTTCAAATTTTTATACCATTAGCAAGTGTTCGAATTCTTACTGAATTTCACCATTGGCTGCGAATGTACGTATGATACACTCTTAAGGAGATGCGAAACCTCTATCCCTTCGCCCAACGATAAAAAAACGGTAATAATTTTTTTTTCTTTTCAAGAGTGCCAATCTTTCCTGCGGAAAATCAAATCATTACGTCCACTATCAGATGACGACGCTCCTAATTTACGTTTGACTCAAAATATTTCAAATACGTGAAAAAGAAAAAATCTATTACAGTTTTCGTTACCGACCGAGTAAGTTTCACATCGCTCAAACAGTTAATCGGCAAATTTCCGTCGAATCGTTTTTCTGGAGGAGAAGATAGAGCTTTCGGAGCTTTGCAATCCCTTTCGGATTTTACCTTGCAGCATCGAACGGTAGGCGGTGTCGGTGATTGCGAAGACGTGCGGCGGTACTTCGTGCCTCTTGATGCCCTTATACCTCTCCATTATTTTTTCTGTGTATATCGGCAGCCTCTTGTACGGATTAACGACGACGCAGAAGAGACCCGAGTAAGTCTGCAAAACGAAATCACATCAAAATTTAATTGTAACCTCAAACGAGTAATAAAAAGAATTGAGGATTAAAATAATAATTAAAAAAATCGTCAGGAAAATCAAATAAATAAAAAAGACCCCGATATCGTCTGTTACACAGACGATATCGGGGACCGACCCGATCCGCATTGGTTCTATCGCGGAGACATGAAGTCACCGCCTCGCGGCACAATAAATTTGCATCTTTCCTAATGCAGAATATCCCTCACCGAGACGCATTATAGTTTGCCCGTAGAGGCGATTAATCAATAGCAATATAATTTATGTATCGCTCTCGCGTTAATGAAATAAAAATGAAAAAATAAAGAATCGCCAACATCGATACAAACAAGTGTGTGAAAGTTGAGTGTTTACAATGAGGTATGAGTAATCGTTTTACGGAGTTACAGAAGATTTTTTTCTCTGCCCACGTAGTTCAGCTGTGGGCAATCCTTCGAGTTTAAAACTCCCTCTGACATTATTGCCAACATTGGCCGAGTCGAGGCTCGAGTTTCGGAGCAGTCATCGGGGCGCCGGAGTTAAACGCATAGAAGCCATTCGTAGAATTTTATGAGTGCATAATCCAACTCTGACGACGACGACGACGACACTGCTATGTGTCTATCGTGTACGACACAGGCGAATCCGTTGCCAACTCCTCGACGTTATAGTGGAATGTCGGATCGGGGTGACGTCACGCACGGACATGCGTGCGTACTAGAGCGTACCCGGGATGGACAGAATGAGAAAAGGGAGAGGCTCGATACGTCCTCCTACTCATTGCGAACACGTTCATGTGTATCCGTCGGGACGACGAGCCTCTTTATCTCTCGCTGGCTCCATGGTATAAACTATCTCATCCGCAGTCCCTCGCGACTCTCTCCGCGGGCTTCCTCCGTTACGCACATCGGCTTTTCCCTGTCCCCGGGCACGACGCAAATCTGCATATGGAACTCGAGACAGCGGAGAGAGAAAGTTCACCTTGAAGCAGCGCGTAGACTCCGACGAATTCGAAGCTGCGGATGAAAAAAGAAAAAAAGATATGAGGTTTTTTTGTTTTTTTTTTGTTTTTTTTTTTGCCGTGGCACGAATATCATCGTTCTCATTTGAATGCGATGCATGAATGGAAACCTCCGGCGCTAACGGGTAGATTGAACGACGGGGAAAAAATATCACGGTGCTTTCGGGCGTGGCGAAAGACTTCGAAGCATTTCTGCTTAGAATTGCATATTTTTGAAGTCTCATTAAAAATTTTGTAAACTTCATTAAGACTTCAAAAATTGAAATTCTCATTTTAAAAAGTCTGCAAAAAGAGAATATACTATGCAGAAATGTTCCACCTTCAATTGCAATTGTCGCTTCGATCGAGCGCTGTTGGACACTACTGTACAAAACTCAATCGCCATGAGCGACTCTCATACTCGACTCTAATTTCTCTTCCTTCGTCATTTTATTTTTTGCATCTCTCGTTTGTGATCCGACGAGGACCAGACTTTGGAAAGAAATAAAAAAGAAGAAAGAAGAATGTTAAAAAAAAGAAAGAAAAAGTCTGTAAAGAGAGAATGAAAGCGCACGCTGAGTCGGTGCCTTTTAAAAGTGCGAGTGAACTTGCAATTCTTTTTTCCACCCCCTGACAGACGGAATCGACCGGTCATCTCTTAAAAGCTCTTCCCGACTGCGCCACGCAGCATGACAATGCTGCGTGGCGCAGCATTGGGTTGCTCATTTTTTATGGTTGTCTATATTTTCAGTGACGCTGTTTTATATCGCTCAACAAGTAGCCGGAGATCTTCGTTACACAGAGTCGCGCTGATGAGAGTGGCCTGGCATGTCACGGTTAGAGCCGTAGGAAGCGGCGTTCAAAGGCCAATATCCGTAAATGGATTTATCATCGCTCCGAAGTTCAATTAATTAGAGAGAAGAGACTCGTGGCTCGCCGGCATTGATTTGCACGCATTCCGGCCCAGTGCCTCGTATGTGCAACGGAATACAAGGAGATCGTCGAAGATCTTGAGGAGGGCGACTCTCCGCACACTGCTTTTATTACCCAGAAAAATACATGTATAGAGATCATCGTTATTCCCAGCGAACGATTGAATGAAAAAAAAAATGATATTCGCTGAGACGCGAGTGTACTTTTTCCTGCTATCGAACTCGGACTCGCGAATAGAATAATCGATACAATTCATACGTCTCGCATGACAATTACTGCTTCTCGATATCTCGACTTGCTACCTTTAATAGCACAATTCAATTAAATGTAATGATTAATGTGGAAATTATATCATGTTGAGATCTCTTGGGTTCCGTATATCCGATAACAACCAAGATTACGCCGGGTTACGTTCTACCTTTACGGTTACTCGTACTTTTATATTTTCTATTATACCTTGTTTCTGCTTATCCCGCACTACCAATAGCGTCAATGCCAATAGCGTCAATTGTCAATAGCGTCAGTGTCAACGGCGGCAGGTTGAAGAAAGGAGTCACGGATAGAGAATGTCTTTCGATAAGTCATGGGAGGAAGACCGTTGGAATTTCTTTGGAGATACGTGTACGGTGAATCCCTCACGCATCGGTGAGCTTATACGACCGCGGCGTGAGGTCGTTACTAAAGAACGTCACAGAGCAATGCGCGCGCGCGCTGCCCGCTTCCCGCTTCCGCGGCTCGCTCTCGCTAGCTTCCTACAAAACGTGATTCATCGGTCTGCCCCTGCTTATTACTTTCCCCCAGGTGAGACGTTCCTCGGGTATTCGTCATTCACGGGAGCGAATCTTTTAGGTCGCCCCCCCCCCTTTTCTCCCCCACCCGAGAAAACTACCGACCAGATAATCGCTGACGTAGCGCGTATTTTTATCGCGAGACAGAGCATTTTTACACAATTCCTATATTCAAGAACCACTATGCGAAGCTTTGTTCGCAAAGTTGTCGGCCCCACATTTGGCTGACTCATAGAGGGACATGTGTTTTCGTGATTTTCATTTAAACGTATTCAAAATATTCCAAAACTTAGAAAACTCACGTGCACCAAAAAATGTCCGTTGAATAAAAATCCAGCAACGATTGGGAATGTTTGACATTGAGTTTGGCAAGAATCCATAAAGCGTTTGAAATTTTATAAAATTTTTCTGTTTTTTCCCTTCGAACAACCGTTCGGAGGTTTTAAAAAGCTGAGGAATCGTTTTTTGGAGAACATTTTGTAGCTTATTCAGAGCCATTTTTTTAAATAAAATAATAAAGAAAATAAACAGACGTCTATCTAAAAATTTAAGGTCGACGCTTTGTTCGCAAAGGCGTCGGAAGGAATAAAAAAAACACACACACAATCCGAAAAAAAACGACCTTTATCAAAAATATGCCACTGAAGATATCTGCATGACATCAAATTTTATCTTTGCAAAATCTTTATCAATGCATGGCTTTAGGAAGAAAAAAAAATGTTCACTTGTAGAATCTTATTCTCCAAGTGAACTTCCCCGAGCAAAGTTTCTGCGATGCAAAATGCAGCCGTTATAACTTCATGAAATTTGATCTCATGGAGATATTTTCACGATCATTGAAAAATCAGTCCTGAGAAATGTTGGATATTTTTTTCTCCGAAATAAGAAAATGTGTTTTTTTTTTGTTGTAAATCGATAGAAACACCCTTAATAATTATGACAAATATAAGTTAACCACGTGTGTAAAATTTCTTTGGACATAATCGATACCGTTACGAAGAAGGGCACTGACTTCATTGGGTTAATTCCGGCACAGGAGAAACCTTTTTTTGTCGTCATTCCCTTCCACGATTTACTCTTGTCTCGAATTCTAGACAGTTATTATTATTATTATTTTTTATCTCCATCTTCAGTTTTTAAATACCTGAAAAATCAAACTACGAATCCTTCCCTACAAAAAGCATCTTCCGTATTTTTTTGGCTTCCCGAAAGGGCAAATTTTGCGAATAGAATAACAAAGAAAATAAACAGCCGTTTATTGAAGAATTAAAGGATCGAGACTTTGTTCACAAGGGCGTTGGAGCGAATTTTTTTTCGCTGCACAGGATCATCTCGAAGGCGCCGAGACCATATATATATATACACACACACACACACTCCGGTAAGGTACCTACAAATGGCCGCTGTGTCGGATTGTTTTGCTCGATTTTTTTTCGACTGGCACGAGTTGCGTCCGAAGGTCCCCGAAACCGGTCCCCCCCGAAGTCCCGGGTGTCGTCGAACTCCGATCGGCATTCCTGCCTAGCTTACGTATCGTCCGACCGTCCTCCGACTCTCACGAGCAATATACGGGGAAAAAGTACCTCGTGATTATTATTCTTTTCTTTAAAAAAAAAAAATTGTAACCGATGCATCACAAAGAGCAATTACCCTATCGTACAGAGTATCGCTTACGCTCTGTATAAAAATTCGTAGAACGAGATAAAGCTTCGTTACAGTGTACAAGATTCGACACAAGCGTCGTAACGAGGGGGGCGGTAACCGAAGTCGCTGAAATCATAGGCCTTAATGACAATCGCGCGTGTCATATTGAGACACGGAGGCGATACGTTCGATCGACCAGAATCCGACGCGATCGCTCGCCGAAGAGAATCAGTGAGAATCGATTAGAGAACAAGAGCGTGGGTAGAAGCGGGACAAGCGCTCGATCGCTATAAACGGATAGTCCGCCGAGATGCAGCCGTATTATTAAGCAATTCGATAAATTATAGTTAATGGTATTATGAGACGGATTCATTAAGTACAGTTCCAACGGACCTATATATGCTGCAGAAATAATTCAGCAAAGCTCAAACATCGTGGCCAGTGAAAACAGGGGATAAGTTTCTTGCCCTTCCCTGCCTAAAATTTTTAACCGTAATGCTATTAAGTGTAGCCAATTAATGGAACTTGGATACAAATTTACAAATTCGAATAGATTTTCTTTAACTCGATAAACATGTCTAGCATGTGAACAAAAATTATTTTTTGAATATCACTTCTTCATGGAGAAAGTCTTGTTTCTTTTTTCTCTTTCCCTTAAATCTCTCATTTCTGAGACCAATAAAGTTATCTCCGACTTTACCCCGATTTCTTAGAATAAAAAAAATGGTCTAACATTTCCAGTGTTTGCAAGCTTTCCTTAAGGTGAAGTGAAATACGTTCTCTGTCGCTCTCTCTCGCTCCACCGTGAGATCAATGGCGCTATATTTCTCGAACTCTTGGCTCCGTCATGTGAGTTTCACTTCACGTTAACCAGCAGCCACCAGGCACATGAAAAGAAAATTAAAAATTAAAAAAAAACCGGGAGCAGTCACGATGAGGGCGTAGACTCTGCCTGCCGTAGTCGATCGATTTAACAACGAATCTCATAAAATCCGACCTAATTCCGAGTTAAAGGGGAACAGCACGGGGTTCGTAGAGTTCGCGACACGCGACCGGATAAAGTCGCAGTGCCATCGGGCATGGCGGTCAGGGTAGTCAGGGGAAAAGAAATTGCGACACGCGATAATATTTCCACTCATATTTACATTTTATTATTATTATTATTATTATTATTATTATTATTATTATTATTTTCGTAATGTCGTCAACACGTCAAACGGGCTATATGGGCTGACCATACATGGTATAGCTGGCTGAGTCCTCGGATGGCGCTTCCACCGATCCGCTCTTTCGTTATATTTGCCTTTCGTGGTTGCGTATGTGTTTTATATACAAGCCGCACGTGTGGAGTGAGTGGATAGTGTATACGCGATGCCGACATCGAGCCAAAGCGGGTTAAGGACACTGGTCCTTATAAGGACTCATCTTTGCCTCGTGCCAGCTCAACCCTCTGCGCCTCCGTCCATAAGCACTCGATCGTTTACACTTCATACCGTGCTCGAGATATATCGAAAGTGCGCGATTCAGGCGCTCCTCGAAGCGCCGAGCACGGAGATGCTCGATCAATGCTGTCTATGTATTTTTTTTATTAAATTTTTTTTTTCTTCATTTAAGCCGATCAACCGACGAGCCTCGAGACATCGATTAATTTGTTGCTCCGATAATCTGGCTCACAAGATTGGTATACAAGGTGACGACAGAATGACCTCAGCGACGGAAAACAGCTACAGGCAAACGAATGCAGTTAATCGTACCAAAGGGACATTCATCGATTTCACGAAGAAAGTATAAATTCATATTATTTTTATTTCGGAGGCAAAAAAATCGTTAAAAACATCTCCACGATCGATTATTTGTAACAGTGATTCGTTAAAGAATTGCAGGAGTTTTATGATTTTTTTCAAATAAATTATATAGAAAAATAACGTCGTAAAAATATTGAGCGTCCTCGATGATTTTTGTATACCTATTCGGGCCTTGCATTATTTTTTTCGATAGGAATAGCTTTAAAGAAAATCGGCAGTGATGGATTTTGAATATTTTAATTTTCTCACCAAAACAGAAAATAAAAGTTTTTGGTATGAAATCAATGGGACAAATCACAATAATCACAATAGTCACAATAGTCATAACAATCATAATAAAGTTAATCACCCGTATGGAATTTTCTACGCGCAATAATTTCCGATAATTTCCGAAGGAAAGGCATTGACGTTATTCGGTTGATTCCGGGACTCGCCGGAAGTCTTATGAATTCGAGAAACCCTTTTTTACTGTCGTCATTCGCTTCCGCGAATTTCTCATACTCTCTTTGCTGCTCCTCAGCGAGAGTTTCGGGAAGGCTCTCCGGTATTGAAGCGTTGCTCGAGGGCGGCTGTGGGTGTACAGGTGAAACGAACAGTCGTTACAATGATCGATTGTACAGCAGCGGAGGTTCGTGATTCGAGGAGTTCGCCAGAATAGCGTTCGGCTTACGAGGCGGAGAGAAATAAATACATGGGTCCCTCTGTGAGGAAGCAAAAACTGTAAAAAGCGAGAATCCGCGGGAGCCGTTACCCGCGCGATAGCTGCTTTGAACGATAAAGCAAGATAGAGCAGAGGATAGCGACAGCTTGCGGGCGAGTTGCGAGAACGATTTTGTGGACCCACAGCGTAGCGTGCCCGCACCTGCCCCGGCACCGGGCCACGGCGGCCACTACGAGAGAGGGAATGAAACGTTACGACAGTCAAACAAAGGAACCTACTCATTACACGAGCTAAACTTTTGAGGCAAGTCGAAATATCGAAAATCGATCGAATCTATATATTTTTATTTTATTACTTTATTATTTATTATATTAGTTAATTAATTGTCTATTGTAATGTCATTATTATTTTTATTATTCTTCATCTTCCTTTATCCACATCGTCAAAGTTAGCCCTCGGTGCACACCGGAGTCGTTGTGAACCCAAAAGATCACGCAGTTAAACTAGTGGGCAGATTCGACTTGAATCACATATAAAGTACTTGTTTTTTTTCAAATCTAACCACGCTGCCTCAGAGTTGAATAAATTCATTACAAACAACTCCTCCATTTTTTTCTGAAATAATTTTTTCTCCAGATAAGCGATTGGGGTCAGATTTAGCCCATGCACATTGAATTCGCTACGGACGTGTGCACACCCATATCTGTTGGATATCTAAGTACGATGTTCATTGTATCGTTACTCAATTTTCTTTTCCGGCCGAGAAAATAATGTTTTATAAAGATATTATTATTTCGCCAAAGCGTTTATGCTTCGAGTCTATTTTAATGTATTATCATTGCTGCCTGTTTTATCGGCTGCCACGATGATAATATATTTCTGAAGAGTGTCCAGATCAGGAAAACAGTTGTTCTCGTCCGCTACTCGAAAACTTCTTGGCCATTCCATTGGTAAAACTTCTTCACGCATCGTACCATTTCTCTATGAATGAAACTATTCGTCAGGGACGAACAGCTTGAAGAGCTCGAACAGTCAATTTACACAAACCGTTGACGAACTAACCGTAGAATGGGTAAAAATAAAACATAAAAACTACGAGAATAACGAACGAAATATTCGCTCGAACTCGAGCCACCGAGGCACGTCGAATCTACGACCACAGGTAGAAACAATTTTTTTTCTTCACCACAACTTTCCTCCGCTCCGAGGATCGTTCACAGACATAAAGAGAAGAATAAAGAACGTCGTTGGGTAAGGAAAGGAAAAAAAATCAACGAAGCAGAGGAACGGATTTGAGGGAAAAAAAAGTAAAAGAAGTAAAGAAAAATGAAAGAGAAGCGAAGAGAGGGGTCTCTCGGCGTTCTCTCTTTCTCTCGCGGTGGCGAGAGACCGGCGCGTATGACATCAGCCTCGAGCGTCCCCGGACAAGGCTTGCCGGTTGACACACATGGCTGGTCCTCGACTTCGTCGTAAACGGCCTTCGTCTCCGTGTGTATACGGGTTCTCTCTTCCTCCCGCCGTACTAAAAAAAAAACTCCACCTGAGGAACCCGTGCATGGTTCTTCTTGGGCCGAGTCGACTCGACCGCTCGATAGAGCGAAGGAGAGTACGAGCGAATCGGTATTACATACATTACACCGAGCGAAAGCATAAAGGCAGACGCGGTTGATGCTTCGGCGTCTCCTTTCCACGTGTGACTCGAGTGTATCCTGTTTATGTGTGTTTATCACGTGCTAGTATGCGGTACACTCTCGGGTGTACAAGAGCAGCGTGATGTCATGTTGGGCCGTCTCACCGGCTCTCGCGGTTAACGGAGGAAAGGCCAGCCTCTCGCAGCGCCTCCCAGTAGTTCCCCGTCCCGCCCGAGAGAGGGAGGGCGAGTAACAGCGGTTGCCAATACGAAAACGCTCTTTGGCACGGGTTTCGTCCGAGCCGCCCGGTATAAGCCGGAGGAGAGAACCGTAGGGTCTTCACCTCGTAACCCGTGCACATTAAACTAATTTCATCGCGACCCAAACATTTCTTTGCGATATACCATACGTAAACAATTTCCAGAATTTCGTTGGATTGAAAAGGTATATTTAAAAATAACTGTTTCGCCAAAGTGGAAAATATGGTGGTATCGGATATCAAAGTGTTAATCAGAGAGGCATGGCGGAGTGGAGACACCACGAGGATTGCTGCTTCTGACAAGCAATCGAAGCTCTACAGCGAAATCCCATTATCGGTTTTTCCATCCGTTCAATCGGAATACGGTAAATTGCTAGTAGCATTTTCTTTTTTCCTTTTCCAATTTCCATGAATGGCGGGAGACACGGCTCGGTCGGAAAATAAATTGTCCGTGAAAAAGTCGATGATGGGTCGTCGAACGGACAAGTAGGGAAAACGTCGCGATAGTCCACGTGCTCTCGAGTCGTGACAAAACACGCGGGCGCACGTATACACCCGTGAATAACAAACAATAAGGACGGCGGAAAGTATATATTTAACCGCGAACTTGAGCGATGCAACGCGTTCGAGTTCTATTTATAAAAAGGCGCTATTCTATTTTAACTACAGCGTATTCACGCGGGCGCGCTCTCTCGCTCGCAAATACGTCGTTTGGCGCTTCGCGGAAGGTGCTGCGCGTGTGTTCTCCCCGATCCGATCCCCTCCATCGAGAGCTATATATTAGACCGTGCACTGGCGACGGCCAAAACCTTATCCTTAACCTCGAGTTGGTAGTACAACGCCCGATACGTTTCGTTCACTCTAGCTCGATACTTTTTTTCCATAGACCAAGCGTTCCGTTAGTTCATTTTGTGGAGAAATTAGCCGATAAATAATGTTTTACGCATGTTCAATGGAAATATATGAAGTAACGTATATTTGTCTCTGATCGTACAACCATTTGCGACGACGATCGAGTCTCGACTGGCTCCGTTTTATTTGAGTCTATGACAACGATTCTAGTGATCCCGCTCGCACTCATCTCCGGGATTGTTAATATTTCACTCATGGCTTTTCATAAGCCTAACACTGTTGTATATGAAAATCTAATTTTCTTTTGTACAAATATTGTAACGTATTCGCGCAGTAAATGGAGACAGGGTATTATAAAAATAAGAACGATTGGCGAAATGTTTATTCTCTCGATTGACGTTTCGTGATTGTTCGTACTGTCAAATGTCCGTTCGTGTTGAGTCCCGAAAAAGACTGACTGACTGTCAAAGCTACAATCGTTAAGAAGTCGATCGTTTGGTCGTCCGTCAAATGTCCTGCTGTCCGATAAAATTATCAATCTGTCAATCATTTCATGTCTCAGGTTTGATCTAAAAATTGTTCATATAAGTTTTGAGAAATGATTTGTGATTTCGTTTTTTGTTTCGTATTGTTGGCCTACGTAGCATGTGATGAATACATACTTAAGCTTGACTACATATTTTTATTAATCTTCGGTGCGCGAATAATTGTAGCAAAATACATCACATTAATGGCATGCATAATTCATTTTACTAATATCGCATGCGATTTAAGACAGTTGTGATGAACTTTTTTTCAGTCACATTTTCGAATCCAAAGAAACAGTCGATCCTCCTTAGATTCTCCGAAACACGCTATATATTTTTTCTTCCTATACGCATTCAACCGCGTGATTAGAGATAAAACCGAATAAGAGCGCGGTCACAACCATGCTAAATCTTTCGACGTTGGATTTATTTATTTAAGGTAGATAGCCTGTGACCTTGCTCGAGTTTTTTTTTTTTTATAGACAACTTATCTGCGCCTTCTTTGTAGCTTGTGAAAAAAATTAACATACATTTTAACATAGTATCCGATAATCGAGACGTGATTCTACCACCTTCTACTGATACGCTAAGGAATTCGCTTGTTTTCGTAGCGCGATGACGAATTGCAGTCTTGTAGATGTGCGACGAGTCTCGGGCTTTGTCCCTCGACGAACGTCGAGTTTACGTCGCAAGAAAATTCCTAGACGTTGCCGAGAGAGAAAGAACCAACGACTCTTATCTGTAACCCAACTCGAGCAAGCCAGCGTTATTATTCATAATACGTGATCGCGCGACGATCTCCTTTAAATTCGCGATGACGTGCGAATAACGATCCGCGGTGTTTCACGACGAGAAACCGAAAAGTGCCATTCTCAGCCAATTGACAATTTTAGCCAATATGTACCCGCAGTCCGCGATTCCATTGAGATTGCGAGGGTGCAGTGTCAACGACATCGGAGGCAGGCACTGGCAACGGAGGCGAGCAGCGGCGAAACAGCCAGAATCTCGGCGCCGTGATTTTCTCATCGTTTACATTGGCAACAGTCGCGGCGCATCTCCGCTGGGTGGCTTTCCCGATTACTCGCAGATGTGCCTGCTCCCCCCCCCCTCTCTCTCTCTCTCTCTCTCTCTCTCTCTCTCGCCATGGGCACAAAGATTCGCGCGTCGGCTGCCCTGATATTCACAAGAATATTGCAACTGGAGGAGCCATAAAAATGTATTTTTATTTTCATTTTTTTTTAATACACTTTTTCTTTTTCATTTTCATGTGCACAAACGAGCTTTAGACTCTCGTCTCTCGTTATACACCGAAACGATTCGCTCATCTATTTTTAATTTTAGCGAGGATCGATAGCCAATCAACGCTTTTCGTTCATCTTGTTTGTGTGTGTGTCTATGTTCGTATGAATATATATAGATATGTAGATTTTTTGCGAGCTCGTTCGAGATTACTTTTTCCGTAACAGCGGCAAAGCTGACGACCTCGACACGATATACAGACATCACGTATAAAATCCACGGAGGCTCGATAGCGCAGCCAAGCGAGGGTCACACGTAGGAACGCTTAAATTCCGCAGGTTGTTTGAACAGGTGCATGAACTCTGCGCGTTTACTCCCACGCCGAAAAAGCTACGACCCACGTGTACACACCGCTACTCTATACCATTAAAGATTCACACGGCAGGCTACTAGTCTTGGAATTATTTCTTTTATGACCCGCCAACAAAGTTTTTTCCGAATTATTTTTTAAGGAGAACAAGGATCCGCCCGACCGGAAATTGAGGCACTTTAAATTATTCATAACGAGTCTATGACAAAGCGAATGTATCTACTGCGGCGGCCAAATTCTGCCACATCCCAGATTCACATTAATTCAAATCGCCCCGTCTGCACAAAACTTCCATTTTCACACCTCGTGAAGTAAACTTTCGTACTAAACAGGTTCAATAAAACTTCGTCTGACTCGTGTGATCGCAGCACTCGGATTCGGCTCGTGCTGCAAAGTCACGCTCGTCAGAACAAGTTTAATCGCACTTGTATCGTAAACTACCATTAATTTCAGTTCCCACTGAAAACGTACGCATCTGTAAAAAAAAAAAAAAAAAAAAAAAATCGAATTCGGGGCTGAAGCACTTAGGTCGATGACCCGTTAGCTATGACAATAGCAAGAGGAATATATAATATAAATAATCTTTCAAATCTATCAGCATCCGTATCATGTAGAACATTGTCAATAAATACATTTACTACTACTTAATGTCAGTATAAATATTATAACGTTATCTATAATGGTTGTTAAAATATCGTGTTCGAATCATCGAAACATGTAGTTTTGACGAAATAAAAATCCGAAGTTGGCGATACGTGGGGCGCCCGGACCTGCACCGCTCTATATTTTCCATTCTCCGGTTCGTGATCGTGAATATTTATAGATGTTATACAATGCAGATATGTAAACAAGAAATGGCGTTTTTTTCCAATATTTCAAATCACCCTCGGCCTTTAATACCGATTATTAAGCTGATAACAAATAGCGATGAATCTCGGTCACGAGTCTTATTTCGTGTATCGCAAAGAAATTGAAGAAGCCACGAGGAATGCGAAAAGAAGAAATTCACGATTCTCAGTGGATCGACGGTTCGTTTTTATTCTTTTTTTTCGAAATGGGCGACCTTGCTCGCGAGCTGGTACTTGCGAAACATCATCGTTGTGGCATTCGCTGACACGCCGCAATAAGCTAATGTACAGACGATCGGCGGTTTCAGAGAAAGAGAAACCGAGAGTGTATACCGGAGTGCCTCCATTGCCCCTGTTCGCTCCCCCGTTTTACAATTCCTTTCGCAAGACCATAAACCAGCGTGACGTGCATTTTGCAAACTCTCCGCTCTCAAATTGGATTTTCAAGATGGTATGATCTGGACAAGTTTGTGTATACATAATTTCTTTACATTTTTTAAAAGTAATTATATATTAAAAAAAAGATATTTAAAAAAAATATATATTTAAGTACTTGGCGTAGAGACGCAACCGCGTCACCCGAAATCACAAGATGCGGTTGCCTACGAAAAAAAAAAATATATATATATATATATATGTAATTAATAATCGACGCACTATATATTTATGTAAAATGGAAAGTAGCTTTTGTCCCGGCGGGGCGAAAAAGTACTCTCCACATTTTTACGATATACGATGCTTATCTCCAGATTAATTGCCGATGCTGTATTCGACCCGAATCAGTCACGAATGAGTCACTTCGGTCACGATAGGCTCGACAGTCACGTAGTGTTTCGACTGCGTGCCTAAATTCTTTTAGTTTTTATGCCCCCTCTCCTGAGTAATATCTGACAATTCGCGAAGCGAGAGTCGAAGTCAATCCCACGAACTACTCCCAGTCGGAGAACTACATCGTAGCACGGAGAAACATGCCTGCGGTTCGTTGAGGCAGAATCTTCGCTGTACATACGTGTATTTTGAAATCTCTGTCGGGAGCGTTCGGGGTCACCTCGCCGAGAGAAGTTAACGTCCAGCGCGCGCCGGTTAATCGAGCAAAAAAAAAAACAACTTTCCGAAACTTCCCTTCTCGTTTAAATCTAATAGTGATTCCAATCGCTGACCCGCATATAAACATACGTGGTGAAGAGAAAGGTTAAAAACAAACTTTTCTTATCCACAAATGTTCAAAATTATTATTATTATTGGTTTTTTCTTTAACGACCGCCAAGTTTCCAGTTGCCATGAGCTCTTCGGCACGCTTCTAAGTAGCCTTTCTTACGAGCTTTAGTTATTGAGTCGTTTTAGACCAACTCGTACCTGGACTGTCCACCAAGCTTCGAGTTTGCGGTCTCAAAATTTAGAGATGTCGGCTTATGAATTTCCCACGTCCGTTTAAAATTCCCTTTAAAAATATCACTGCTAGTTACCACCTCAACAAGAAAAAAAATGGCTTGTTAAATCCCCAACACGTTTTCAAATTTCTCTGGTGCATTTAAAATTCTTTGACATTTCGTCATTTTAAAAGATTTCCTTGATACTGACCAGTCAAATATGATATAATACTTTATTATATTATTCTTTTTTAAACTGATGTACCGATATTTAACATTTTTATAATGTAACTCTGATCCGACCGACCGATTGTCACTGCTAGCGAGAAAAAATTGTGGCCATTAGTTGGAAAAATAGTTTGTTAAACGTCCAAAACTTTTTCAAACTTCTCTGATGCATTTACAATTCCCCATCATTTCGCCATTTTAAAAGGTTTCTTTCAAACAGGCCAGTTAAATATGACATAATACTTTATTATATTGTCATTTTTTCGGAACTGAGAAGGCGACATTCAACACTTTTATAATTAGAAAATGGAATTCCCGTTCCACTGGCTGATTATCACTGCCTGTTACGACCTCAACATCAAAAGGAAATGTTGGCCATTGGTGGACAAATAAGTTTGTTAAACCCCCAAACTTTTTAAAATCCTTTAGTTTAACATAATTGCGGCTGAGTCACGCTAGTTTCAGCAGCGATGTTCGATCGACAAGAAATTTCAGGCTGATGCGCCAATTCATAAATACTCCAGATTAGTTTTCGTTACCGGTTAAACGATAATTGCACTGATTCACGAGCCATATATACGACGCTATATACGTAAGGTATATTTGAGCTCGCAGCGTGGCAGAGACACGCGCAAGAGTTGGCCTGTGGTTGCTCGAGGAATCGCGGGCTCAGCAGGGGGGCGTTCTCGACCGTTCAACTGGACTTCTGTCGAGGTCCCCGGATGGGTCTGCCCCGGACCGTCTTCGCTCCGTCTCTCCTCGTTTATTTTTTATTTATATTTTTTATGTATCTATCCATCACCACGGCGAGATAGTCAATAACAGTGCGAATCAATGGAGAGCGCGAGACGGGCGTAATGATCGCTACGTAGACGGTGTTCCGTCGGCGGAGGATCAAAACTTTCTGGAGCTTACGGTTGGTCTCGCGAACAGAGTTCACTTCACATAAGTTTTACAGAAATTATAGAGAATTGTAAACACTTCTCGATCGTATAAAAAACTGCTATATAAAAAAGATGCGGAAAAGATTAATTTTGCATAATAATAATTCCAAAATGTTATTAACAAATTGATGAAAAATAAAATTGTTCAGCAAATCTCCCAGAAACAAAACTTTTTTTTATGCAAATTATTCGTTCATTTTCCTGAATACATATGAATTTTCTCAGATTTTTCATGGCGTCCAGTAAAAAGTCGGTTCGAAATGTAAGGAGATCCAAGGACAGTTTCGAGGCCATTTCCAGGTTGTGTTGAGACATTTATTTTTAAAAAATGAAAATATGCATATGGCGCGCGACGTACGAAATAACATTTAGTTCAATAATCGCTTTCGTTTACGTTGGAATGGGTTCAGAAACCAAAACCACTCACTCTCTATGCACGAATGTATATATGTATCTCAGCGAGACTGAGACACGCACACACACACAAATCAACGGGGCCCCGACGGGATCCCCCACAGGGTCCACTTGATCACGAATATGACGTTCATTTTGCTCTAATCCCAATATTTTAGATTTTAATCCCCAAAATGCGATTTCATATTAGACCAAACTGTTTTCAGTGCATGAAATCGAAGATACAAATGTCCCACGGCACTTACGCACAAAAAGGCCAGCAGCTTCATGTACACCGCACACAAACACGTTGGAATACGTCGCAGTTACTTTTATAAACGAAGATAAATATTTCATATCAACAAAAAATAATTTAAGAAAAGGCCATTCGTTAAACAACGCGGCGAGGGCGTGAGGACCAGAAGAGTTATTGTTGAGAATGACGGTCAGCCGCAAACGAGAGGCCTCCGCTAGGCGGAGTTTTCGTTCATACATTAACGTATTCTAGGTTCACTGAAAGAAAAAAAAAAAAAAAGCAAAAAGGAAGCCAAAAAAATGAAGAAAAAAACTGTTTGTACAGCTAATGGAGCTGGCGATATCGCGATGCGAAACCCCTAAACGAAAATTCTCTCGTGGCAAAGGAGCACAAAGACTATTCGAATATATCAAATCAAATATATAAGAACATTATGCACATATATGTATACATATGTGTGTGTAAAGAAGAAAGACCACATCGCGCATTGCCCCCTTTACTCTCATTCAATTATCTATGCCTGGAACAGCTGCATACAATATGATATCTTATCAAAACAAAAAAAGAAAGTAATAAAATGTTCCCTTATCACGGTAAATTGCTTTATGCACTGTAGCGAGTTCTCTCCCGGCCGCATGAAGCGAAGAAGGGGGAAGGGGGAAAAAAATGAAAGTCCGGTGGTGCACGCGATAGTGGCTTCGGGAAGACGCGCTATACGCCGAAACAGTACGTCGAGGTGCAGTTGATCTCTCTGTTTTAATGCAACAAACTGGATCCCGTTGCATTATAAAGAATCAGCTCGGATAAGAGCGGGAGGTCTTCTCGGCTGATCGGCGAGACCGTGACTCGAGACATATTTTTCGGAAGGCCATTGGATACGCCGTGCGCGAAGTTTCATGTGAATAACTTGCGCTCGCTACTTTTTTTTTTTTTTTTTTTTTTTTTCATGCGCCAAGGTTGCTTGGCGTTAGTCATTGCCATAGCTGACGAGGTTCCACGAGGGCCTCTGCGAGCACGGCATACAAGAGCTGAGTCAGGCGACTTTGGTCGTCGGTAGGTACAACCGAACGCGGGTCTTATCGCCGAGGCGCTGATAAGAATGCGTCTGCGGAATCAATATTAGCTAGTTTCGAAAGAGGCGAGCGCAGTTTATTTTCACCACCGGCGATAGTATAAATATACATATCTGTCTACAATATAAAAAAAAAATGTCTCGCCGTTGCCACCGCTGCATAAAGAATCGAGGGGGCCCTTGTGAATATAAGTCCCCTTGAAGGACTTACCCCTTGCGATTTTAAGCCCCTTAACGCACTTACGCCCTTGTCATTCTAAGTCCCCTTGATGCACTTACGCCCTTGCCATTCTAAGCGCCTTAAAGGATTTACGCCCTTACTATTCTACACCCCTTAAAGGACTTTGGCCCTTGCCACTTTAAGCCCCTCAATGCACTTACGCCCTTACTTATGTATGAGCACGAGTGTTTCGGTGAGTATCTGTGAGTGCCTATACCCGTCTCTTGCGAGTTGTCCGAGTGTTCGTGAGTGTCCGTGAGTCTCTACGTTCGCGATCCACAACGACCGGCAGTCTACACATGTATATATACACTTTATATATATATATATTAAAAAGGGAGAGGTGGGCAAATAAAAGAGGCGAAGCGCTGAATGATTTTTCCCGGCTCAACGCGCGCATTCCGTACACGTAAGTATATAATTATATAGCAGTATAGCCGGTGCATATATGTATGAGCCGGGGCGAGCGGCTAGCTTTCTCACGTGGCAAGTGATACACCGGCGTCAGCGTGCCTCGACCGCACAGGGAAAACGCGTTGCGACGGCGGTTGCCCTCTCCGCCGATGACAACCGGCTGTCATTGCCTTCCACGTGACATCTTCGCTCGCCACCGTTTCGTCTGCCCACCGCCGAGACGACCGAACTCCCATAGCCATTCGGATCGAGCGCCAGGGATACTCTCTTTTACGGAGGGGGGGGTTACGCGAGAGGGATCGGCGTTACATATGTACAGACAGGCCACGTACCACCCGGGCGTGGTCGCCGTCAAAGTGCACGAGCCCACAGGAGGCCACGCTGTAAAGCACACCGGACTCTCCCGAGTGTTTGCCGTTCAGCGGAATTCCGTATCAACCGGCGCGCAGCCTCATTAACGGCCACTCAACTTTACGCCAATGAAAGCGAGTTGATTGTTGGCCGCTGACCGCTAAACTTTTAGTGTGCCAGTCCTATCGTTCGCGTGGAACGGATACATGATTTTTTTCGGCGCTAATAAAAAAAAACTAGCACGACGTTTCGTTGCGGCTTTTGTGAATTATCGTACACGGGTAAAAGTGGGAAGCCAGTTAATACGGCAGCAGAATTATCGAGGAGAGAAACGAAAGAGAGTTTCGAGTATACGTGTGCATATGTGTGTACGAGAGCGTCTATGGACCACGCGCACCTGGATCCACAGAAATGCTCGTGCGAAGCCTTTTTAGACGTGCCCCGTTGCGGTACAGCGTGTGTGCGGGATGTTGGGTACTTTATAGTTAGAACATGGCTCGCCGAAAGCGGCGAATCGAATTAAATGTCATCCGTCGGAGCAAGGCCGAGGATAGGATTTTTCGTATTCACACTGTGGCGAAGGAGACGAAGGAAGAGCCGCTGAGCCGGTGAGCTTACCCAGTTACAAGCTCACGCACACACAGAAACGTGTACTACCTGCCCCGCTAGCCCGACGAACTCACACGCGACGATGCAGCGCTCGGCGGTTTTCTATCGTGTTCACACAAATTCGTCAGCTACACGAAACAGGTAGGGAATATTCGCAAACGAAGCTACGTCACCGGGAGCGGTGGGGGAAAAGAAAAAAAAGATGAGAAATCCAGTCTTCGGTTATAAGCTACGGTTAAGTTTTGGCGTATATTACAGTATAGACACGAAGAGAGGAACAAAAAGATAAACTACACTCACGTAAATAAGTCCCGAGTAGTAACGATCCTTGAGGTTATGAAGTACCGATGCCTCGTTCAAGCAGGTAAGCTCGGCCATGTCCTCGACTTTGTCGAATTTCGGTGGATTCATCTTCTGTATATCGTCCTTGGCGACGAGGACTCGCTTGCCGGTCTCGGCGATCTCGACCTCGACCTCGTCGCCACGCTCGCCCTTTATCCCAGCGGCGACGAAGCCCTGATTCTCGTGGGGCACCCATACAAGCTTCTTCTGGGTCCACTCCGCCTGGGTCGCCGGATCGTTGAAATTGTTCCTATCGACGGATAGGTAACGCAGCTCCGGATCCGACCGGTCTACCCTCGAATCAGCGTCCGCCATCTTTCTTTAGCGCGCACACAATGCGTCCGAAGTGCGCCGCCTGTTCTCTCCTCCTTTGCCTCGCGAAAAATATAAAGTTAACCGCTCGCTCTCTCTCTCGCTCTCTCCCTCTCTCCCTCTCTCCGTCTCTCTGGGTGCGCGCCTGGCCGTTTGCTCGCTCGCTTGTGTTTCTCTATCTTTCTTCCGCTCCGTGTAATATCGGTTTCTCGTAGGCTGTTGCTCTCACTCTCCCTCTCGCTCTCTACGCCTCGTAGCCGCAGACACAACGTCTTCTGCACGGCTTCCCACGAACGTATTACTCTCTACTAACGTCTCCTAACCACCTCCGTTTCCCTCCCCTCCCGAATCACTCGCGTTTTATTACTTTTCGTCTCTTTTTGTCCTTCCTTTTTTTTCTCTCTCCTTTTTCCTCGCTCGCGTCGACCACAAATTACTCTATCGGACTAACAGAGTAACGACGAACCGACGAATTGTTCGAACCGTTCGAGCAACGTTATTTCGTACCGCACATGTAACAAAAAAAAGAAGAAGTAACGTATCCGACGTGGAATATTCTTTCTTTATTTCCTTCTTTTCTTTTCTCTCCTCTCGCGACAGTCGACACACCGCGCTGCCACACTACTTCTGAAAGCTGGCTCCCGGCTGGTCGACTCCTCTACCCCATGGCTTGGCTCCTTCTCTCTCTCCTCCCAGTCCGGTCTCTCTACCCCGGCGCAACCTGCCGCGCGCTCGACGCCACGTTCCGGCGACGACAGTCTCTCCTCGAAGCTCCGCGGCTCCCTCTATCACCGAACGCTACTCCGTCGATCCGTACGCGTTCGAGCGTTCGACACAGACGACTTTACCGACGGTCGGTGTTCTCTCAAACTACTTCGATGACTCGTTCACGTTCAACTCTTCTTGCTATTCGAGGCACCTGTGTCTGAAGAGTTTTTAACGCCGGTTACGTCCTCGTATTAAGGGCATGTGTTACAGACTCAGTCGGTAACAAATCGCCTTCCCTGTTTTCTCCAAAACCATTGATACGACGAGCAAAAGCAAATTAGGTTTTCATACTCATATCTATTGACTACAAAAACCTAATTTTATTTTGGTCGAAGCATCAACCATCAAGGAGAAAATAGGGAAAGCGATTTGTTACCATCGGAGCATCGATCCGAGTGTGTCACATGCCCTTAACGTACACGGCGAAAAGGATTTCTCCACGCTCTACAGACATTTCTTGTTCACGGGCAAGATAACGAGAACATTAAATTGTGGGCCTTCGTTAACAAAAAATGTTTCTCGAGTGTAGAAACCGTCATTCCTGTCTACCTTGCAGATTATTCCGTTTATGTCATTCGCCTGCTACTTTTAAAAGTGTCTCGATGTATCGTTGAAACAATTAATTGTGTCTCTCAACTCGCTTGTTCTCACCGGAGCTCTCAGTCTTTTTCACGTCCACTGCTAACGGTTTGTTTTATCTTTTGGCTATTTTTTCTGCGTTCCAATGACCCTATCCTAGTGGTCCCGTAAAAACAACCTACATATTAATAAAGTTCATGTGATTGGACACTTACACCGATATTCACAGATACTCACATAGATACTGCGAGCGCGCGCGCCACGATAACCGCAAGTAACTCAATAAATTTCGTAAGAACAACGCCAATAACAATGTCAATGTTAATCAGCCACCGTTGCGTCAAATCATACCGTCTTTCAGTGTTCTGTTTTGAAACACCAATACACGCGTTAAGTTCAGTAATTCGTTCCGAGCTGTAGTGATTTTCGACAGACAGGATTGCACTTACGTACGAATTCTTTTGGCATCGTGATTTTAGGATCGTTGTATCTCCGTTAATCCGTAGTCCGATGGTGTCGGTCGATCGGGAAACCGTGCCAAAATAGTTAACAACCTCGCGCGTCACATTCTATGTCGTTTCGACCGTATATGGAGTTTTTTATTTGTGGGCCAAGACAGCGAACTTCGAATTAAGGTCAACATTTCGCTCGAAGTTAGACCGGTACAGGCACACAACACCGTATTTGGATATAAGAGGAACGATGCTGTTTTTTTTTCTCGACGCTCAAGGCAGGAAACTATTGTTTGCCCTCGGGTTTAATGAATCATTATAACGTCCTCATATGGAAGGGGCCGGTTTTACTTACTCACTCTCGGACCATATACCCTCTTTATAGTCGCGATGTTTTAACTGAAATAATGCCTTTTTGCAGAAATGTTGAATAACACGATTTAACGATTTAAATTTTAAGGTACGCAAAGACCTCCTATTGCGCGATACCAATGGTAGGCATGGTTTGTCCCAAGGAAAAAGGCGTACGTTTAACTTAGCTGCGATCCTTTTCACGTCTCATGGCTTAACCTGATGCGCTCGTCTTTTAGGTTAGGTGCGCCTATCTTATAAACTAAATGGACGATCGCGATTGGCTACGAGAAACGCCTCCACGATTTCGATTATTTCGTCGTATATATATATCTTGATCATTCGAGATTAATGTCATTTTTTAGGGGAGATTTTTGTTATATTTTGAAGTTGGAGTTTGGCCTGTACCTGTCCGCTATTCGACAAGTAGCCAAGATGCCAATTCGGCGTCGATTGCCCGTGCGTTGACATTGTTCGCTTCGCCAGATAGATAATGTAACTGCGGTAACATGCCACATTACTTCTGAACGATGGCGCCCGCAGCTGATCGACTCCTCTACCTTATAACTTGGCACATTATCTCTACTCCCAGTTCGGTATCTCTTCCCCGGCACGAGCGGACCCGGGCGTCTGACGCTGCCCAGATAGAAAAACGTGCCGTCAAACGGGTATCGTACCATTGGTACCGCCACCGTCCCGTCGCCGTGCCGTCATTTTTCTATCTGGGTGCACGCTCTTTGCAGCGACACTCATCGAACACCATTGCTCCCTCTACGCCACAAACTTCTCTGATCCACATGGTGTTCCCTGATTCTACAAAAGCCTTGCCAACCGTTGGCCATATCGCGAACTACTTCGACATCCATCCCGGTCGAGATCTCCATTGGTTTGAAACATGGACGCAAATTAACAAAACAGCCGATCAGTTATGCCATCATATCGATGGTCTAACGCTCGATGGATATAAAAGCTGTGCATATGCATAAACACATCATACCTGTTGCATTAATTTGCATGCGAATTTGCAAATGTTTGCAACCCGCATTTTTGAACTTATCTTTTGCGTCTCTAGATTAATCTGATCTAACCGGGCTCTCATCCTTATCTCTGCCGACTATCAATGTTTTGATCTTTTTTTCTTTCCATTGACCTTACAGTACTGTTCTTGTTAATAAACTCGAGGGAATTGCTCGACAACGAGCAACAATTCGTGTGCCACTTACGTTATCATTATTAATCAGTGCCCGTCGCGTAATATCCTACCATCTCTTATTGCTCCGTCTCCACCGCTGGTGTGAACAGTAACATCGTTCTTTTGTCCAAAGCAGCGGCGATTCCACAGGTAAGATCGCGGTGTGTAAAAATTATTTCAGTCTCGATCTCAATATCGTTTTATCTAGATTTATTCATACATGACTGGGTGACATTGTGACCAAAAATAGTTGGCAGCCTCGCGTATCACATTCTATGCCGATTCGGTGTGTTTATTTGTGGGCCGACACGTCGAGCTTTGAGCGAAGGTCGACATTTCGCTCGAAGACCGATACAAGCATAAACACCACCGTACTTGGATGCAAGAAGAACGACGCTACTTCTTATATCCAAATAGTACAAGAAGAACAAACGTGCATTTCTTTTTTCAACGGTCAGGCCAGAAATAACTATCTGTATGGCAACGAAGTAGAAAGGGACACACGAGTCTGGATTCCCCTTTCTACGCCTCTGCCATGAACATAATTTTTCCAAACAAATTCACGGAAATTCCGGATTTCGTTATTGGGAAGTATTCACAGGAAGGCACTGTCTCCCACTAGTGCGAAAAAATACCATATTGTGTTCGTACAGTATTTTTCTCGCACGCAATGCGAAAATAGTACATTGCGATACTAGTGGGAAAAAAGTGTTTCTGGATGGTTGTGAGTTTGCAGCACGTAGCAAAGTTGAGGGCTGCAATCACACGAGTTCAGAAAAAGTTTTTCGCACGAATATCGTACCAAATTTTACTTCACAAGGTGTGAAAATGACGGTTTTGCGTACGCGAAGCGTGCGTAAAAAAGCCATCTCCGCACCGAATGCAATAAAGTGCCTTTCTGCGCTCAATTCACTGAAATGGGAAACGGAATTTTACGTGCATGCGTTAGAAAAACTTTCGCCTGCCCTTAGGTTTAATTAATCATTGTAACGCCCTTGTACGGGCCTTTACTCGCTCGATTCCCTTGACAGCAGCGACACATTCGTGATGTTCTAACTGAAATAATCCCTGGTTACAGAATTTCAATAAACCCTATCGCCAAATGTCGTCTTACGCAGCGCAGACGCTAGGAGACATCAACGTTTACGCCAAGGAAAAAGGAGTATGTACGATTTATCGGTAATACGAAAATGATTAATTTATCGTTCACCTATATAAGCGTAACAATAATTATTATCGCCCTCTTACCAAAGGCGATCATCGTCGATTTGCGGAGCGATACTCTCACGCAACCCTCCAATGCCATGAGGCTGGCGATGTGCAACGCCGTCGTCGGCGATGACGTGTACGGCGAGGATCCAACAGTCAACGGTAACGACTCGAAATGCTGTGGAAATTATTGTTCGCCTCAGTTACAATGATTAATAATAAACCGTTTCAGAACTCGAGGCGAAAGCTGCTGCGATGCTCGGAAAAGAAGCCGCATTGTTCGTCACGTCGGGAACGATGGGAAATCTAATCGCCAGTGAGTTTGATCAACTTCGAAGATTATAATCGACTCGTGTCTTATCTCTTTTTGATGTTTTTTGTTCGTTTTCCACCGACAGTAATGGTCCATTGCAACGAACGAGGCAGCGAGGCTTACTGTGGCGAGGACTCTCACACGATACTGCACGAGCAGGGCGGTGCCGCTCAGGTGGCCGGCGTTACGCTTTCTCCCATCCCGAACGACACCGACGGCAGCTTCGATCTGAATGTTCTGAAGACGAAGCTGCGCAAGGATTGCCTGCACGAGCCGGTCTCGAAGCTTGTTATCGTCGAGAATCCGATTAATGGGAAAGTCATCAGTCAATCGTGGATCGAAAGTTTGACGAAATTTGTGAAAAAAGGCGACCTGAAGTTGCACCTGGACGGAGCTCGAATGTGGAACGCCATCGTGGCGAAAAACATGACTGCAGAGGATTTCGTTGGACCCTTCGATTCGGTTACGTTTTGCCTTAGCAAGGGTCTCGGAGCGCCTGCGGGCTCGCTCCTCTGCGGAAGCAGCTCCTTCGTCGACAAAGCTCGAAGAGTGAGAAAAGTGTTGGGTGGAGGAATGCGCCAAGCCGGTGTTCTCGCTGCTGCTGGTCTCGTCGCTCTCGACGAGACTGTACCCCTGTTGAAGCTCGATCACGCGAGAGCAGCCAAGATAGCGAAGGCGATAGACAAAATAGACTCGAATGCTATTTTCAATACCGGTCACTGTAGCGGCGAGACCAATATGATTTTTATGCAATTTAAATGCGGCGGTGCGTGGACCGCCAAGTCCTTCGTCGACAGACTGAGTCTCATTACGGACGATCCGAAAGAACCCAAGGTCATAGTAAGAGCTCTCGCGTTGACCGATTATCTAGCGAGAATGGTCACTCACAGAGACATCGCCGACGATATGGTGGACGCCGCTATTCGTAAAATACAGTATGTACTGAAAGAATAAATCTATTCGGAATAGAAGAGAGTCGGTATAACTCGTTTCACCATTAATAATTTATTACATCCCTAGCAGACCTGACCTACCAGTTTTCCCCACGGTGGTTTTGTGCAAAAAGTTTACGGAGTACTTTGCCCGAACCGCTGATTATGGCGTACGTAAGTGCGTGCGTAAAGTAAGATCGCATCTGGATGTAAACCGCCACTTCCGCCACTTTTCGCAGGCACCAAAAGTGTCACCACTCATCCATGAGTTACAAAAAATACAGTAAGGTCTAGAGGCATAAATATCTTCGGAAGTGACGAAAGCCCAAATGTCTCGTTTCACTGTTAATCTTTTATTACATCGTTGGTAGTAGTTTGGTTCTTACAAGTAGAATCCACTTTGGACCAATGTTAATTACTGTGTGACATTGATTGATCACGATGAAGATTACAGCTTCACAGTTTTGCAAAAACGATCGTTCGAGGACCGTTGCGCCTGGTGTATAAAATTTGACGAATCGTCGTTTAATTCTGGAAAGCGTCGTTGACGGGCTCTTCTTCGTCCTCATCCTCTTCGCCCTCGCTCTCGAAGGTATTATCGGGTATGTCGTAGAGACGGATCATAGGCTTGTTCGGATCTTTCATTATAAGATACTTGCCGTCCTTTTGCTTCAGGCATATATCGATAATGCAACGTAGAATACCCCACGCGTTGTCCATATTGAGATTGATCTGCGTGGCAAACTCGTTGGGCTTGTACTGCTGTGTTCCCAATATAACGTGCTTGCTTGAGTCGCGAACGAGAGCTCGCGAAACGTAACCGAACTTGAGCTGATCGGAACCGGCGAGGAGAGCCTGAACGGTCCATTTAGCGAGTTTGCAAGCGTTGTTGCGCAACTCGTTCGCCAAAACCGCACCGCGCTGGGTGTCCAGCTTCTGTCGCCACTCGACACCGTTTGCGAGTTTTGAATCCCACTCGTTGAGAGCCTTGATAGTCAAAAATTGAGTCTCGTTGTTGGGTCCCTGCATAACCGCGTCGTGCTCGCAACGGCAGACCAATACAACGCCGTTGTTCAAGTCCCACTTGCGATAACGATAGGCGACGCTAGCAACGTCGCTCTCCTCTTCCTCGGAAATGAATGGATTGCCCTCGTCGAACTTGTATCTCGGCTCGTTGGATTTCAATACTTGCTGGGAGAAATTGTGATTGATGAATGTAGCCTCGAGTGCCAAATTTCTCGGTGAGTTGAGAGAATTTCCGTCGTCCTGCGGTGGCTCGACGCTCGTCTCGTTCACCGTCAGCAAATCGAACTCCGTATTGTCGCGCTTGTCGAAAAAAAGCTTGTCGCCGATCTTCTCGATTACGATGTCCCAAGAATAATTGCTGCGAGTCGAGCACATTATCGTCGCGAGAATGGCGTCGGTAGCGTAGACGTTGCCCTCGGTCTTTGACAATTTACGAATGCAAGGGTCGTCGGTCGTCGTAACGGTATGGAATATACGATCGATTCTCTGCAACGGCTTCTCGTTCTTGACGTTAACGCGATCGTAAGTTTTGTCGTAGTACTCGAGCGAGCCGCAACAAAGTATATCCTCGCCGTCCTTGATACCGGGCAGCGACAACTTCGCCAATCTCGGAAAGTCCATCTCCTCTATGGTTACCCAGTCCGGTCGAACGGTCACCGAAGCATCGCGAATCTTTATCGGCGGCTGATTCTTGTGATTTCTCAGACCCTGCTGACGTCCCCAACGTTTCGTCTGACCCTTGCGCTCCCGTTCGCGCAACTTCAGCTTGCCCAGCTGCTGCATCTGATTGAAACCACCGCGCTGGCCGCCGCGTCCGCGAGCGCCGCGCATGTTCTTGCCGAAGCGACCGCGCTGGTACAGAGGCTTCTGCACTCGGGTCGTATCGACCAAGTGGAAAGTCGATTCATCCTCGTCGTGGTAGTACGCGTACTGGCTTCCCGATCCAAATTGAGACGCGTACTTGTCTGGAAAGTCGTGAGATTCTCGTTAGGCATGTTTAATATAATGACGATAGAATTATAATTATAATAATTATAATTATATGAACTGATTTAATTATATTATATAATGTTACTGGTGGTTAGATTAGCTCTAGCGCTTCATGTGCTCACATTATCTGTGTGATTGCCTGCAAGTATCTGTGAATATTGATGCTAGTATCCCCGTGAGTATCTGTGTATATTGGTATGAGTATCCAATCGACATGAACTTTATTGTTAGGTAGATATATAATTATAATAATTGAAACAGTAAGCTAGCACAGTGGTCTAATGGTCAGTGTCAGATCACTACGGTCCCAGCCTGACTTTCAGTGCCGTTATCCCAACAAAATTAAAAATGTGACACAAGCATATAAATCGATGGATGAAAAACAGACATGCGTAATCTGTTTGTTTTTTTAGCAATGAATGTAAATCTGTTACTCGCACATAATACCTCTAGGTACGAGTGCCAAATCTATACAGTTGTAACCTATTTTAACATTTTTGGTGAAAAGTGACAGGCGATATCAGCACAGGATCTCTACTTTTTCCTATGCTCACCCTAAATTCTGATACAGAGGGAATTCAGCTGCGATTGAGTGAAGGAATGGCGATTGGAGCTGACTGACTCTGGATAGGTCAAAAGTTACCTTATAATAGACGAGCGGGGGTGGCAATAAAAAAATGATTATTAAATGATCTCTAGATTGTATCATGGCATATGTCGTTAACCTGTTTTTTTAGGTTAAGCACATGAGCCTCAGGACAAATAATTGCATGCTATAAAATATAATATATTAAATACTCAATCTACTAACATAGAGTGCATGAGCCTCGTCAAAGAGGTTCAAAAAGTAGGGTTAGTAACGAAAATTCCCTCGACATACTCGCACATACTTGTGCATTGTCAAAACGTGAAAAGGGCATTTTTCGCGAGCATTTTGCCCGGTGAATCTGACACCAATGCACCGTATACATTATCTCCAAACTTAGTTGATAGTAGCAACGCAAATGAATTCGAACTCATCGATCGAATAAGGAGAAAATGAAATGCAGTTGACAGCGATTTCGGAGGTTATGATAGCAGGTGGATTATTATTCGTTGTAATCGGTGACACTTACTCGTGAACTTTTTGTCCTGGAACGCCGCTCCAGTCCAGTCGGAAATCTGTCAGAATTGATAATCGTTAAACGACAATGTAATTTTCGGGATAGAATTCGGGCGACAAACGTGACCGGGACATATGCGAGACGCTTACCTTTCCCAGTCGGTCACCCTTCGAGAATGGCTGATACGGGATGTCCTTGAATTGGTCCGGCAACTCGTACGGTCCCCAACCGTCCGGATTATTCTGTATCGCGGGTTCTTGGAAGTGGACTTGTTCCTCCTTCGGAGGAGCAGTCTCCTCGACGGTTTCGTTGGCCATAATCGATGAACGATTATGTATCTCTCATGCCCTCTCGCAAGAGCGAATCACTGTAACGAGTACGGAATGAAACCGCACCGGATGCCCCGCCGACGTAGCGGAAGAGACCTCGACGCCATTTTGCGGTTCTCGCTCGGCCAGTGACAATCAACTCGCGACGTTTGTCGGAAATGTTTTATTTTTTTTATTTTTATACAGTTGGCAAATGTGACGCGCGCTGCGCGTCACATTTGCGGAGGGCCGGCAGAGCCGAGGCAGGGCAGTGTCAGACTGGAATCGATATGAGACGCAAACGCCAAAATAAAAAAAGCGTCAACTCGTCGGATAGTCAAATTATTTGTTTACCGCGTCGCTGATACGCCGAAAGGATTTTTAAAAAGTTCGCGACGATGATCGGTGATTACGATCTCTTCGTTCAGCTCTGTAATAATCGTGGTATATCGCCACCAGCGGAAATTCTCGAGGCTATCAAAAGTGGCAGGTAAGCGGTGCGAAGTTGCTCGGGGTTTGTATTTTGCCAGTGCCAAGTTGTCCAATCGTCCGCGCTAGAGATGTGCCGTGACCATTTCTGACCGTCAGTGTTCAACTATATAGAGGACGTTTCTGACCGTCACTGCACATCTATATAGAGGCTTTTTTTTTACCGAGTTTCCACCGTGAGTGAGATCGGGCCGAGATTTACTCTGAACTAGTGGAAAAATTCTAGTAGACTCAAAATTCCCTTATGGGATTGGCTACTGACTAGAAAGTTTCGAATTAACTAGAATTTTGCCACTAGTTCAGACTCGTTTCAGTCCGTTCTCAGTCCCGGTGGAAACTTAGTATTTGATCGTGACAGTATTTTTTGAAACTGGCGGTACCAATGTTACAATGCCCGTTTGACGGCACGTTTTTCTATCTGGGTACAAACAGATACTCACGCACTCGCAGATGCTGCGCCCGCGCGAACCAACGTAACTGCTAGAATAAATTGCTAAAATCATAGTTCATTATAATAGCATGGCTATAACATTTTATTTACGATCCTGGCCCAAACAATAGAGAGAGGAGTAAAAAATATATATCAAACAAATAATTAACCCTGCATTATCGAACTGTAATTAATTTTGATATCCAGCGAAAACGCTTACCACACACACACGCTTATTCCACAAACGAATTCAAGGATAGAAACAGTAAGAAAAAACAAATTACGAATGATTGCTCTCAAATCCTTTCACTTTCAGTCCGACCGGCGAGCTTCGATTGCCATGCATGTCAATCGTGGTGCCGATATGCGGAGTGTTGGCTCGTGTCCTCTCGTCCAGTTCGACGATAAGAGTCGTCGATCTCAGCGACTGTATGCTGCTTTCGAAGGGCCTCGACAGCATACTCGACGCTCTCTGCGAGGGTTCGAGCGTAACGTCTCTGAATCTGAAGGGGAACAACATAAACGGTCTCGCGGTCGCCCAACTCGGCAAGATATTCCTTCACAACAACACACTGAAGCGTCTGTCAATCGAATGGAACAGCCTGGGATCGGACATTGACGCTTTTGCGAAATTCTGCGAAGGTCTCAGCATGAATCACAATATAGAGGAACTCGATCTCAGATACAATCAGATATCGCCGCACTGCGCCGAATCTCTCGCGAAGGCATTGGGAACAAATAAATCATTAAGCACCGTTGATCTCGCGTGGAACACTTTGGGCCTAAAAGGCGGTCAGATTCTCCTGAATGGACTGCGCGACAATCGTACCATAACGAAATTGAATTTGCGAGGCAATTGCATACCCGACGAGATAGTCCAGGCTATAGACGAGTGCGTGCTCAGAAACAAATGCAGAAGCCTCGTGTCGCGCACGAATATATTAAAGACGGTCGAGACAGCCAAGAGTATTATTATCCTGGACGAGAGAAATCCCCAGCGGGCGGCAGAAAAATTTACAATCGCCGATAACTCGCCAAGAAACGAGACGCTGAAAGCAACACTCGATCAAGCATTGCCGAACGATCTGCAGGCCAACGACTCGGAACTCGACGGCTCGATCCTAACAGCGAACATTGTCGGAGCAGCTTGCGGCGATGTTGGTACGAGCGAAAAGAGCGAAAAAAATGACAAAGTTACCGACGCGAAGAGCACGATAGACGAATTGAACAGCATGCTGCGTGACCGCACAGCGGCGATCGACGCTTTGACGAAGGAAATTGGCGCCAGAGCGGAGGAAAGTAACGTTTTCCGGTCGACGATTAATCGATTGGAGAACGAGATAACGAGGTTGAGGGAGGAGCGGGACAATTTCGTCGAGGAAAAAACGCGGGAGATCGACGAGCTGAGAGATTCGCGGAGAAAGGCCGACGCGGACTGGCAGAGGGAGTGCAAGAGATTGGAGGGATCTCTGAAGGAATCGTCGACGAGGGAGAAGGAACTGGAGACGCGCGCTCAACGCTATGAACGAGAGATTCGCAAGAGCGCCGTCGAGATGGCGTCGCTGAAAGAGAAGTCGATACTGCAGGCCCGATCTTGCGAGGATGTTGTCGCGAAGAGCAGACTCGAAGTACACCGGGTCAGGAGAGAAACGAAGGAGCGTGAGAATCGTTACAAAATCGAATTAAACGTTCTGAAGAACACGCTGAAGGAGAGCACCGAGGCTCTCGAGGAATGTCAAGTCCAGCTCCAGCGAAGTCGCGTCGAGCTGCGCGAGTCGTCGGAAAATTTGTCGTGCCTAAAGTCGAGAATGAACGAGGTCGAGAGAGTTAATTGCCGTCTCGTTAGGATCGAGGAATCCTTCCAGAAACTCAAGGACGACAAAAAATTGCTCGAGGAGAAGTCGCTCGATTCGCAGAGAACGATCGCCATGCTGCAGCGTCAGGTTGCCACACTGCAGGGCGAACTCATTGAACCGCAGAGGCGCTACAGTCTCGTCAAGGACGAACTGGAACAGGAGAGAGAGAAAACCGCGAGACTCAAACAGGAGCTCGCCGAGGAGCGCGGCAGACTGCAGGAACAAAATTTACAGATGCAGACTCTGAACGCCCAGATAACGGCATTGAACAATCAGATAAACGAGATTCAAAATAATCACGCAGAGACTCTCCGCGAGAGGGACAAGGAACGCAAGATACTCAAAGAAATTATTTCGAGCAAGGAGAGAGATTTCAATGAATTGAAGTGAGCGACGTAACTTTGTTTATCAACGAAGTCGCCATTACTGGCTCGGTGCCACATAATTTTACCGAAACTACCATTATCCGAATCGTCGTAGTTTCGGAAGTTTGATTATCCGGTTGAAAGGCGTACGGACCCACGATTTTTGGCCATACGACGACCGGGTAAAATTATGTGGCTCCACCAGCTCCGCAACCAGAGTCTTTAATTTGTATTTTTCTCGTTTGCAGAACCGAAGAGGTGCAGAGGGCCAGTCAACTCTACGCCGCGTTCAGCAAGTATCTGGGATCTATCAGTCCCAATACAACGTTATAGTTCCAACGATCGACGATCAACTAGATAATTAAAATAATCAAAATATCTTCAATTTGTAAATAATATTTGAGATCTTCTTTCATTCTTTTTTACTTGCTCATAGAGGAAGCTTTGTTTTCGTAAACGAAAAAAAAAAATCGAGATTTAAGTGTCAGAGTATTTAAAATAGTTCAAAATGTCGAGAAATGTGATTTTTACCTGTGCGTGCATGCGTGCCTGCGTGCGTGCGTGTGACAAACTTGCATCGTTTAAAACGACTATAACTCAAAAACGTTTGGAGATAGCCAGTTGAAATTTGGTACGCTAGTAGAGTGGTCACGTCTCTTCATTTTTTAGTACAATTTTTATGCAGATTGCAGCCAAATTCGAAATTTTACGGGATTTTGAATTTTTAGAAAAATGTCCATGGTATCTTTAACTTGCGCAAATTTTGAGCTACCGTCCTAAAACTGCACACGAATATAATATTTTGATCAAAGACCTTTGGTATTGAATTTGGCCGAAATCTATCGAAACGGTCAGATTTTATGGGATTTTGACTTTTTTTTGAAAAATAACTAAAAATTGTCCAATGCCAGTAAACATGGAGATGTCGAACTCAAACTCGATAAGGGAATGCAGTAATACTGTACAATGATTGATATTAAATTTGGCGAAAATTGATCAAACGGTTTAGATTTTATGAGATTTTGAAATTTTTGAATTTTTTGAAAAATTTATTTTTCATGTTCGCCGCGAGATTATGCATCAAATGGTGTCTTATGAGTAAAACACTGTGGAGATTCGTCATCAGTGCGGGAAAAATACGTAAGACATGACCTCAAAATGACAAATAACGCCAATTTCAGTTAGCGATTTTCAACAATAACTTTTGCGGAAATTTTGGCTGTTTCAATTTTTATGAAAAGCAGGAATTTTTTTTATGTTTCAAAAAAAATTCCAAAGTAATTTGCACATGGCTTCCTAATTTATTACAATTTTGCGCACAGCTTTTTGATTATCTTCCCGCTCTGTCAAACACGGCGTTGACGTTGAAAAAAGTTGAAAATTGAAATTTTGATATGGCTGTCTCTTCAAAGTTGCAAATTCAAATTTTCATATGGGTTTCTCACAATGTTCCATCATTCGCGAAGCTTTTTCTACGAGGAAGCCAAAAATACAGGAAATGCTTTCTCATAGAAGAAGATTTGTGAATAATGGAACATTGTGAGAAACCCATATGAAAATTTCAATTTGAAACTTTTTTGTACTCATTTATTGAGCAATTATACAGTTGGTGAATAGGAATAAACGCATTTTGCCACTGACCACCGGGAATCCGTGAGCAACACGAACACGCAAGTGTGAATTAGTAGGTCGAGGAATAGCCGCGACGCATGCGAGAGTTCGATAAATAGCGGTAGGGCCTTGACGAGGAATTGAAAAAATGCATAATCGCTACGTATTTTCTCGTAGAATTCTTGATCGTGTCTCACGATTATATCGAGGGTGACGTTACGTACCGTATACACATATGGCTCCCGGTATCTCGGAGAGCCGTTTCGCGAGATTCGCAGCATCGCAAAACGGACATCATCAGGTGGCACGTAATTATCCACGCCACGCGGATTTCCGCTAAACGATCTTCATCGTTTTCCTTGAATCGTTACCTTGCACGTTACCTTTCCTCGGCAACGACAATTCGTACCGGCTTAACGAACTTCCTCTCATGTCATATTAATAATTATGTCTCTTCGTCGTTCGTGCCTTCTCGTTCCCAGTGCAAAACTTACGAGAAAGACCAAATTAGTTTATTCGCGATTATAGCAAGATTCGACGGATAAAAATCTATTTGCACGACGATTATTTACGTCTTTCCCCGCTTGACGTACAACGTGTGCTTGCACGCATAGTACGTTACGTAATTTAAAGTCGAGTTAAAGTCTTTGAAACGTCCGAAATAGTTAACAGTTCGACGAATAACTCGTAATCTCGGTAATATTTACTCGTTGCACAAGCGGCTCCCCGACTCGAGTGCGCGCATATGTATATATATATATATATATACATATATATATGAATGTGTGTATTTGTATGAAGAACGTGAACACGGTATCCAGTAGAAAGTTCGTACGAAATTCAAGGACATTTAAGGACAATTTTCAGAATGTTTCCAAGTTATATTGGGACATTTGCGAAACATGAAAATATGCATAACGCTCGCGACGTACGAAATTACATTTAGTTCGATAAACGATTTTGGTTTGTGTTGTTATCGGCTCAGAAAAAAACACTACTCACTATATGCACGAATTTATGTGTATCTCAGCGAAACTGAGATACAAATTTTTTTGAGGATAGTCGCTAGCAATATATATTTCGAAACAAACTCCAATTCGCGGGGAAATAAAAAATCAAGGGCATTCCAGGCCTTTTTCAAGGAATTTAAGGATCGTTGGAAACCATTGTAAATATCGAATAAGAAAAATGTACTCGATCAAGTTTGTGAATGATAACGGGACAATTATTGTTATTATTATTATCAGGCGTACGATTAACGATTATAAAAAACGACTCATTTTTGACAATAAATAGTTCTTTAATAATTTAACTTGCGGTTTATATACATTTACATAGCTAAGATATTCATATATAAAATACATAAATTTTGAAACTTAGTTGACATAGGACGAAGAATTGGGGGAAGAAGGGGAAGGGAGGGGAAGGAGGATAAGGTCGCGGTTCTTACCGCTGCATTATCGAGCAGCATTAGTCGATAAAACGAATCTGTACGGATCACACCTCTCTCTGCACAAGATGTCTTATGCCATTGCTAATTATTCAAGGAATATTCGTATTATCCAAATGGCAGTTACGGCTTAATAAGTCTCGTCTCGAGGGATAAATTGAACGGTCGTCTAACATCTCTCGGTTAATCGTAACGATAAACACTAAATTTTATTCGTTTCTCTAATATAGAGATACCGTCGTCTAATTAAATCGCTGAATCTTCATGCACGCTGTTATAAACAATAAAGACATTTTTATTTTTTTTCGCCATCCTACTTTTGACTGATGCGCGCGCACACGGACGACCTCAAATGCCTCGAATTACGTAAGGGGTTTTTTTTTTAACGATAGTATGAAATAATTCGAGATGATTCATTTAATCGTCTAAAAACTATCTTCCGGCTGACTTGTCGAACCTTGCATTCTTTTATGCAAACAAAAATATACCGAAGCATATATATATATATATATATATATATATATATATATATATATATATATATATATATCGTCTTTTTTTAAGGCTCCGTATAAATTATTGATCGTTTCATCGGAGGCATTCGATGTCTGCTTTTCTCAATATAATTAAGTACGAGAATGTAGTTCAATTGAATTCAGATAAAAAGATGAGATTTGCGAACAATTCTTTCAACGCACACACGCACACACACACACACACACACGCAGCCGAATAGGAGTTTATAATCGGATACGTGAGAAAGTTTGGACAAGTCAAAATCCGATCGAGTACCGCGATTTTTTCTACCTCAACGACAGTACAAAGGTATGTATAAAGTACCCCTATTCCATTGTAAAAAAAATGGTTCGAATAATTCGCGGCACCTAACGATCCGCTAGTTGAATCGATAATTTACCGAATCTCAAGAAGTCATCACCGGCTCTCGATGTGAAACAACCCTCGACCAAAATTCGCCACGTAAACGGGACAAGGCTCCAAATATTATGCTTCTTTTGACTAATCATGTTACTTTAAACTCGAAAATAATAATGAATATTAATGAACGAGATTTTTTTTAACGACAAGTTACGCGTATTAATACTAATTCAGTGACAGTTCATCTCGCGTGTCTCTCATCCGTTTATCTTTGGTCATAGAATTATTGGGGGAGAGGTGGAAAAAAAATCGAGAAAAAAAAGAAAAAAAAATCGAACGCAATGGAAGTGTTTTTCAATGAGTTACCCTAGTCGCGGTATTAGCGAAAGGATTACAAACTGTAAGGATATTCAGCGAGATAATTCTTTATGAGGGGCGGAAGATTATCGGTCGATAGTTTGTTCTTATTGACAACGAGCCTCGCCAGATGGGAGAGCGAGCTGACCTCCTTTACGAGAGGTTTGGTCAAATAAATTTGACTGTAAATTTGACCGCTGTAGTCGACCCAGACCTCCTTCCTGTGCTCGTCGATGCGCTTCGAGTAGTCGACGTAGTGCTCGAGCATCTTCATTGGACAGTCGAATACTGGCATGGCGTGACTTAGTCTCGGCTCGGCGTCTAATCGAAATTTCCCGAGGTAATAGTGTACCCTGACCGATGTCGGTCCTCTGGGTGTCTGGACCGAGACAGCGAAGACGAATCTGCTGTCTGAACTGTCCCTCATCAGCCAGCTACCGACCGGCGAATTTTTCAGTAGATTCTCGCTCTGCTGCCAGCTGAGACCCTCGTGGTACCATCCGCTAGTCTGAAGAAGCCTCTTAATCTCCGCGATTCTCGTGTAATCCTTGTCTTGAAAGTAATTTTCGAAACCCCAAGGACAAGGCGTGAGCCACGAGAGCGGAGTCGTCGGTGCTTCCTCTCTTCTGTCCAGATTCGTCTCGTTCCCGAGACCCGAGACGTTACCTTCGACCTGTACCAATCCACCGCCGTTGAAGTTATTTCGCGTTCTTCCGTGGCTGTTATTTTCTGTTCTGCTACTCTCCGCCCCTCCGGGATTGCCGGTCGTAGCGATTATGTTGACGGTACAGTGACCTATGTTAGGTGGCAACTGTACAGTAGCGTTCACTCGAATCTCCATGCTGCCGTTCTTATCGACCGGAAGCGAATTTTTCTCGATGCTCTCCGTCATGGGAACCGTCGATGACAGTGGACGGTTGGGATTTACTGCCGAGTTCGTGCACGACGGGACTTCCTCTCTCGTTGCGCTGCCGCAGCAGCAGGTCGAATGACGCTTCTTTATCTCGGATCCCATTACTGAATTGCAGAAACTGTTATGCTGCTGCTGCTGCTGCTGCTGCTGTTGGGAGAGATAACTGTCCCAATGAGCCTGTCTCCAGCACTGTTGATCCCTCTCGGACTCAGCGACGGAAGGGTGAACAGCTTTTACGTTAGGATTTTCAACTTTCGGCACGGAATCCATATCGACCGGTTGCTGAGTTTCCGAGTTAGTTTTCATAAACGGCACGCAGCGCCTGATGCCAGGTAACTCCTGACATCCGCTCGGTGGCATCGAGTATCGTCCCTCTAAGCTCGAACCATCGTCGAACGGTCCATCGGATGCTGGCGAAAATTCGTCACCCCTCGATCTGTCCCGATAAATGACTTGGCTCGTGTCCTCGTCCTCGGTCGACAGTCGCTTCTGGACGAAGCAACCGCCGCCCGATAATTTCGGTCGTATCTCTATACGAGGCGCTTGAACGATTATTCCCGAGTCCGTGCTGTGTATGAGACATCCGCCCGACTGTATGCTCGGCGTCGTTATCGTAACCGTCCCACCGGTCAAATCGCACGTAGTGTTTATGTGACAATCGCTCATTCTCGGTAATTTTTTCGAATCCCCGTTCAAACCGGCGACGTTGTTGTTGAACATCCCGTCGCCGCTCGAGACGTCGGAACGATGACCACGATCCACAGAATTCCACGTTTTATCGTCGTTCGTGTACGCTCCACGTGGATCACCCACTTTGTCAATCATCGCCGGCTGCTGGATTATCGTCGGTCCGTGGATTATCGTCGGCGCGTTTATGAAACATCCACCTGAATTCATGCTGTACTCGCGGGGCACCAGAAGGTAACCGCCGCCGTAGAACGAACCGCTGCTTGGGCAATCGGCTCCCTTCATAACGAGACCGCTGTCGATACCACCGCTCGCCGTGGCTCCTTGGGCCACTGGGTTGCAACAGCCGGGAGCCGGAAAGCGGTGACGACAGTTCGGGCACATCACTGTCAGCATCCTGAATCGATCAGCTTCCCTCTCCGCATAATCGGCTCTCCTTGGTATGCAACTGGAATTATAAAATATATACAAAAATTAGTATTGTGGTTTTGTCGATATGTATATATGTTTTTGTAAGAATGTTTTTTTGTGTGAAATTCAAATTCAAAAATAAAAGTAAAATATGAAAAAAGAACTAAGTTGAAAAAAAAGCGTCTAGAAGATCTTAATTTGGGTTCGTAAAGGATAATAATTTTTTTCCGACTAAAATTCAAACGGACTGTGCCAATTCGTGTAACTTTAATGCCAATGGAAATTAAAGTTCGTAAATCGTTTGTGCGCAGGACAATTTTTTTTACGTAAATGTACTTCAACTTTTGACACCTGGTTTTTATCGATTACATATTTTTGACGCAGGATAAACTAAAATTATTCTTCTAATGTTGTTTCTACTCGAGAACAGCTTTATTTTCTTTCTTCCTGCATCGTCATTTCCTAAGGAATAAAAAAATTCCTCATTTTAACTGATCGCCCAGATCATCATTTTGATTTCCTGATATTCCTGATTTTCTGATTTCCTGACACGAATAAAACGATACCATTCTATTCTATTTTATTTTCACGATTTCGAGGTTTTCCCTGACCGGTTGCCGTCATACATGGATACACGGAGTCGTAAAATTTTATCGAACAGATAAGAAGCACTCAGCTGACGATTCGAGGCATATGGGAGAGTGCATAACATTTCAACGGTTATATCGTAATACACTCGATACCGATATGGGCGTTAGATCGTTGGTTCTATTAATAGGAATGCTCATTGTCGCTTTCGAGAAAGGGACATTGGGTCGAGTGACCGATAACCATTTCTCCTTTGGGGGGGGGGGGGGGGGGGGGATGATGATGATGATGATGATGGGGAGAGAGAGAGAGAGAGACATCTTTTATTAATGCCTTAGTGGGTACTGTTAGGCAATGGTGGAAATGATACAGTTATCGCTTGCTTAAAATTAAAAATTAAGGAAGATCATTGAGGAAACAAGTAAACAAAATTCATCGAGCGAATGGTTGAATAAAAACGAAACTGTTTTTTTCCGCGTAAGCCAAGAGACGCACGTGCGCCTCGACGCTAATTACTCGGAAACCAATTTTTTTTTTTTTTTTTTTATAATGTTACGCGAATTTTAAAAGCAGGATAAACACCCAGGTTTTTAATCAAGGTTAACGAGAATTTATCTCCGATTCGCGGAAAACTTTCGTCATCCATATAGCAGGTCTTCTCTGGTACTTTTCTCCGCGCGCTCCATTCCGCTACCCGTGTACTCGGAAGCCAAGATATACAGATATACGAGAGACGGTGCGTGTGGTTCCGCGAAATCAAAACGCCGGAGGTGTAAATCCCTCCATGTCGAGAGAGCGGCAATTCAATTTGCCGCTCGTACTATTTGGATTTATTTATCGTAGAAATAGGAGTCGAAAATAATGCTTTCAAAACGCTAGGTCAAATCTATCTTACCGCGGGAAATGTTTACGGTGTAATTCGTGCGAGCTGCGAAATCAACGATCTACACTTTTTTACCGTTCGATATAGTTTTTTTCTTTTCAAACTTACAATAGTTATTTGTATGGCAAGGGCGTAGAAAGGAAGTTCTTTACGAGTGTGAAAATTCACACGAGTCAGAACTCCCTTTTCTACTCCCATGCCATTCACATAATTTTTCCTAAAAATTTCACGAAAATCACGCTTTTCGTTCCCATGAAGTGTGCTTAGAAAGGCACTTTGCCGCACTAGTGCTGGTAAAAAGCCCACATCGGGTTTGTACGCATACGCAGTATTTTTCTCGCAGGCGATGCGAAAAAGTGCCTTTCCGCGCACACTTCACGAGAATGGAAAGCGGGATTTTACGTGCATGCGTTAAGAAAAAATTATTTTTTCGTTTAGGACAGTAAAAAAAAAACTCAACCAAACGTGAGAAATACGATTGAAGACGAATTCTTTCGGATCACCCCGTCGTATCTGTAGTACCCGCTCAAAATCTTACGATGCGATTCGGTGACGTGTGAAATTAAGATCCTGCACTTCGTTTACCATAAAATAAAATAAAAACATTGATTTTTTAGCTCGACCGAGATTCTGCTCACGCTGAGATCTCGCGTATACAATTGTGAAGGTATAAAATTGCCGGTATCGGGCAGTTTTATACTTCCCCGCTGCTTTGCGGGGCTTATTCTGATGTCCCCCTCCCCTGCATGCCGGCCGCTCTCCGGTGTAATACTGATACAAGCTATATATACTCTATAATGTATCACTGTACAATAACACCAGGCATACTAGTTCGCCGGACGTTTTTTTTAATGATCACTACCGGGAAATATGAACGTGTGCTTTCTCCGCGACGCTGTCACACTGTTGGCAACGAGTGCCTGGGCAAGGGCACTCCCGAGCTCCCTTTCTAGATCCGAGACCCGATGAATTACGCGGTTAATCACGCACATCAAGAAGGCTCGTGCAACAATGAGATTCCCGGAAGGCTGCGACCGGTAGTCGTTGATTATAGAACCGAGACTCTTTGGTCAAATAGTCGGCGTAGGTTACTCGCGAACGGTTTAACTCCCTTCACAATTTAAATAAATTTTTATTTCAACTTGGAAAAAAAAATATTTAGAAAAATGAATAAAAAGCACTGTTGAGAAGAAAAAGCGTTTAGAAGCTCGTAGTTCGGCTAAGTACCTCAGCGTTGGCTCAGCGCAATTCACTGTTTCGTCGAGGACAATCGTGTACGCCCAAAATTGGTCGATAGATTAAAAACGGCTCTTCGAAAGCGATCAATTAATCGTACTTAATAATCGTATAAAACCATCGACGTTATAGTATTTCGTGTGACGGAGTCTCAACAGACGGGCTAAATCGTTGCATTCCCGGAATGCAGTTCTCTCGCGGTGGCATGTCTGAGCCACACTGTGATGCGGTGTCAGCTGCGCTGCCCGTCGTAGTCCGAGTCGCGAAATAACATGCGAGAGCGGGGCAAGACTCGGATATGCGGCGAGGCGAGGCGGAGGGTTCGGCACGCGATCGGCAGGCGCATGCGCGACTCGCTCGTCTCGCTCGGTGGGCCTCTCTCCTGCGTACCCGCGACGGTGCTGCCGGCGCGGCGAGCCGGGCAACGAGCGCGCAGTCAGCGGCGCGTTCGGAAAGGCACGTGTGTCGTCCGCGTCGGATTCGTAGTATTCGCGGAGTAGCACGAAGGAGGCCTTCCGCGAAAACCGCGTCGAGCTCTCTCGGACTGGAGAGTGTCGCAATGCCAGAAGGCCAAGCCCCCATTTATAAGTCCGTCATGAGGACTTTTTGTCTCTCTCGCTTCACTCGCTCTCCCTCTGTACGACATCTCGCTCGCCGCTCTCCTTTCATTCCTCCGCCGCCCTTCCTGCGCGCTCTCTGCCGGAGAGTACACGTAATCGTAAGTATATACGCCTCGGGTCTTTTTATTTTCCAACACTGTTACATTCTCCGCGGGCGTACGTTTGTCGTACGGAGAGACGCGTGTATCGCCGGGGGGGAAAACGCTCATCGGCGAAATTCTCGATTGTTACGACGACGAAGAGAGAAATCGCGCACGGTCTCTCGCCCGAGCGTTTAAGAAAATTCCGTAACCACTGTTTTCCAAAGCAAACACGAGCGCGGCGCTACCGGGAATTCCGACGAGCGAAGACGTTTTGGCGACGCTTACGTCCGTTAGCTATTATTACCGACGGTGTTTACGATCTTGACTATAAATAATAACGCTCGGCGATGCTTTGTCGAATTTTTATCGCTTCCGTTATCTACAGTTCCATTACTCGGAATGGCGTTGTGCCGGGGCAATTGCGCTGCTAAACATTCGCGATCGGACGGAGCTTCGAAACTAACGCATCGGAGGAACTGTTTGCGAGGCACTTCGAGACTTCGTGGAATACTCATTTGCATGACAATATGACGCTGCGAATTCGATGTACGTTTGACAATATAACCGACAATTAACAATTGTATCTGTGTATGTATCGAATCCGGAATTGAGTTAGGATATTGAAGTGTTTCTTGGTAGATGCGTCATTGTGTAGGAACCGACGTCGGGTATCTCTCTCTCTCTCTCTCCCTCTCGTGCCGGGTCGAAGAGAAACCTTTTCGGAAGGCCAAGGCCACGAGGCCGTCGATTCGAAGGTGAGAGGAAGAAATATTTCTGAGAATTCTTTACGAGCCGAGGGGATCGAAGCTCCTAGTGTCACGAACGCGAGTTTACCCGTGTGCGTAAGGTCAGCTGATGGACTTTTTTCCTCCTGTTTTTTGCTAGGAAATAACCGAGTCAACGGCAAGGACACTCTTAATATGTATCTCGTTCTCGTTCCTATTGCTGTGCGTATCTAATCTCGGTTCGATTGAGGTTTGGAATTTTATAGGGAAAAAACCGCAACTTTTGTAAATGATATCACAAGTAAACGAGAGTAAGAGAGACATGGGATAATTAATTACGGTGTTAATTGCAAGAACACTATTTAATAATGTGGCCCGTTTTCGTCCCTGTAACTGTAGGTAAGGTAAAAAGCCCAGTTTATGTCACCTCTACGTAGCTCTCTCACTTTGAGAGTGTAAAATCATAAGGATGAGCAAGGAGGACAAAGAGTCGCAGTTTGCGAACCCCCGAACGCGCGCTACCCATTGGCTGCATATCCCCCTGTCACAAACTGGGAGAGCCTCAGAAACTGGGCCCTTTACCTTAGACAATCTCCCTTTGATTGAGCATGAGCATTTATTAATTTTATTATTGAAAGGAAAAAATTCTTATAAGCACGTTTGTAGAATTTGTCACGAGAAACATTCTAGAGTTAATTGCCGAGATAATTGCCAGGGGGCTTTTAATATTAAAATCTCGTAATCGTTCCCGAAACTGTACGTAATGTCAGTTTGACGTATCAAAATCTCGCACATAAATAAAGAAAAAAGAAGTGGAGGAAATAGATTTTAAAAAATCCCAAGTTTTGTAAAATTTGGTCACGAACGAACGGGGGAAGAAACTATGTAGAATTTTTATCCAGACCAACATCGAAGAAATGAGCGGTAATGTCTCACTCAACAAGTAAAAAAAAATGCGTCTCCGTTACATGCTCCGTCGGCGTTTGAGGAAGAATGGAGTCGATAAATATTGGTCAAGTGTCCCGCGGGGTTAGTCGAGTTAACTCGTCGAAAAAAAAATTGAATAACGGTATGATAGTTTACGGCATACAAGAGTGCGCGCATCGAGCGTGTTTTGAGGAGAAGGAGTGTAAGAGACAGCGGGCAAAGCCTCGGAGCGTTCCTACGGAAGTTACCCGGAACTCGACTACTTGGAAGAGAGTCGTAAGGCGGCCCTCGTGGTCTCTCGTGTACCCACGTCGTGGCCCCAATAAATATTCATCTACACACAGAAACCTTTCGACTTTGCATCTACTCTCGCTGCGCCGAGTCTCAATAAATCACGAAACAGCCTCGCGCTTCCACCTCACCTATATATATATATATACTTGTATAAAAATCCATATGCACAAACATACGCATCTATATACACAAATATACACATATATTCACATACATATATTCCCCTGTGTGTACATATATAGAGGGTACGCCATAAAAACTTTTACAACCCACACACGCCGCAGACAATGGGACTTCACGCTATAAATGTGCCCACGTGAAGAAAGCGACGAAACGTAGCTCGAAAATATGATTGCAGTGAGGGGTTCGCAATTCAATCGAGAGTCTGACCCCGTTTTTTCTTCCAGTCGTTCCGTTTAATGTCTCAGAATTAAAACAAACACACACACACACACACACACACATATATATAGCCCGAAGTTATACAATAATAATAATTTACGCGCATTGATTATTTATTTTCCGTGAATCGAGAAGGGCGACTCATAACGCTCAAGATTGGCTACAACGATTATTGAGCCTCTGAGCGACTTACCGAGACAAAGGGTGGCGTAAAGTAAATCCCGTATCCTCGTTTATACGTGGAAACGGAGAAAACGAGGCGTTTCAAAATGAAACCTCAAACCCAGTTCCGTGAAAGGCTTTAGACACGAGTAATACCAATATAGATACAGCACAGTGTATACAGATATACGGGACTGTGCAGGCGTGATGGGATTTCTCGGACTTAGAGCGATTGCGCTTCCGAGGAAAGCTTCACTCGCTATCGCGCATTACCATAACTAACCTCGCCCAACTTGGTCCCACCGTTGGGCCCGCACGGACGTTTATGAGGCTGAACCGTAAAGCGAGAGAACCGAGCGCGCGCCCAGTACGGCCTCGGGAATATTTATCGTCCGGTCTTCGGGGCTTCGAGAGCTCTTGCGAGAGATAGGCCTCTCGGAGGAATAACGGCGAAACGAGAAGGAGGTGCACAAACGCGCACGCGCGCGTTACTACCTCGGAGATCTCTCCAAGCGCAAACAGAATGCATTAACGAGAAAGCCGCCTGCGACATTAATTATCTACGGAACCGTCGATTGTATCGAGAGAGAAGAGAGTTCAAAGGTCGTTTCAATCACGAGTTTGCGAAGAAATCTCCGAGAGGCTTAGACGCCAGAAGGCTTGATGCAAAATGAATCAATATGCTATTAAAATTCAGAGGGGCTTTGTAGACTGTAATTGGCAACTTTCAAAGACTCGCGAGTTTCAAAGAGTATGAAAGTCGTTTATATATATATATAGTGTGTGTATCTCGGGAGGTGGGATAGGTTTTTTGAGCTCGGGAGACAGCTGCTGCCTCCGCCTCTGTTAAGTACACCGAGTCCGATCGCTTGCAGAGTAGCTCGTGAGAATAAAGCCAGACTGTTTCACGAAAAGCACGAGGTGCTTCGTGGCATGACAGCGTTGTGTTCTTCTTCTTCTTCAAGTTTGTCGAAGCTCCTAAAATGACTAAAGACGCTCAATCTGTCCACGAGAGAAACCCGTGCCGGTCAACGCTCGATATACTGATTTTTGTTCGATTATTTGTAGTTTTGTTACTGTTACTTGTATATAATTGTATAGGATCGAGGCCCTTTTTGTAGATTTTTTTCGTAGTTATGATGATTATCGGAGTGAAATCGGTATAGGATGTTTTTGACATATCTTAAATAATTTATCGCCCTTCTTTTTAAACACGAGGGGCGATAAATGTTTACGACAAAAAGACTTTTTTTCGTAATTCCCCTTCTAAGGCTTTGGCTTTCTGCGAGTCACGTAGTCATTATTCTCATCAATTTTTGTACTTCCTCGCCTGTAAAGTTTATGACCGCAGCTGCTGTTAAGGGGATACGTCACACAGCGACATTTCTACTATTGCAACGATAAATCACAAGTGTTATATAAAGCTATGAATGAGGCTTTTTAAAATAATTTTTTATCCACCTGGATTCTGAGATACATGAGTTTAAAGATGTGTTAATTAACATGAACTGCGCATGATGCCGCGCGAAAAGCAAGATTCTTTAAAAAATATCTCCCTCCAATTTGGCATCACTGGAATCGAACCCGGCTCCACTGAGTGTGAACCAGAGCGCAAACCGTCGGGGCCACCGATCGCTCCCAACGGCGCAGTGCTGTTGGGGTGGGTGCACGAATACCCTTCTCTCCCGCCATCTTTCGCTCGCTCTCCGGACGGTTGGTCACGGGTGCAAAAATCCCGTCGTTTGATTCTCTCTCTTAAAAAGGGCCGTGTCTGCCGGCTACCTGCATCCGCCTTCCTGGCAACAATTATCCGGAGAAACGTTGTGGAAAGAGAGAGGCACAACGGGAAGATGAAAGAGAAGGAGGAAGAAGAGCCGAGCGGTCTTTATTTCTTTCCTCCTCGATCGTATTATATTGTGTCTCTCATCGCACTCCGGTTTCTCTTCCGAGCGCACGTTTTCTCGGCTGTTCGATCGACGACTCTCTTTGAACGCGACCAGCGTGCGCGCGCGCGTCTCCTCGATTCTATCACTGGTTTCCTTTGGCACACCCCCCCCCCCCGCAGCCCCCTCTTGCGCTCGCTCGCCGTAACTGCCGTAGGAATGCGGAGGAAGCCTCGTTTCTTTTCACGATCGTTCAGTACCCCGCGCGCGCGAGATCGCTCGCGAGCCGTAAATCCCAGAGAGAGCGACGAGGACCTTCCCCCCCCTCCTCCTCTCTGGGTCTTCGTCGAGTGGGAGAATCCAGGGAATCTCACACCGCCTTCGTTTCGTTTTCCCGGAGAGAGAAAGTCCCTTCTCGGGATCTCAAACGATTTCGAGCTGCACCACGGTTGTTGCGCGGCTTTGTAACAGACCTTACCGATGCAAGACTCAGCGTATGATTGTGCAAAGTTGACGGACATTTACTTTTTTATTTTAAAGGTAAAGGTACCAGTGACTGAACAGGTCACAGTTACCAGACGACTAGCCCGCAGATTTAAGTTTACTACGAATACAACGGTTAAAAAAAATAGTTACTGTTTGAATAGTATCTACAATTTGTAATTGATATGCATGCAAAAAAATTGGCATGAACCATTCGTAAATAATAATTTAATTGTTAAGTACATTGGTTTAAATTACAGTCGATGCTTGTGTCCGAACACTGATACGTGGAATCGTGCATCGACAGTATTACTTATCGACTAAGATAACGGGCAAGACCCGAAAGGGATTATCTTAGCTGGCCTTCGATGCAAAAGATCTCATTTTTTATTCCATGAATATGCATGTTTTATTGGAGGAATTAATAGCATAATCGGGGGGGAGGTGAGTGTGGCCGAGTGGATCGGCACGCGCTTCACACGCAGTAGGCTCGGGTTCGATTCCCGGCAAACACCAAGAATTTTCTGTGGTGTTTTTATCTGCAAAAAAGTGGTTTGGAACCACTATAATTGTACGTCCAGAGGAAAGGACTAGCGCCTCGGTATGGGAAACCAAAAGACTGGGAAAAATGCCGCGGGTTCGATTCCCGAGACTGAAGTCCCGTAGGTGGAAGGAAAACGGACGGCGTTGCAACGAACTAGTTGAGTTCGTGCAATGTTACTCTCTGTGAATTTGAGACTATCCGAAACATTGGGACATGTCTTGTTCAAAAATCGGGACACACCCATAAATAGCTGTCCAGCCACTGGTACATTTACATTTTTCAAGGTTTTTCATTGATAAATATTTTTGAAGATATTGCAAAAGTATTTAATAGATGCGTTTTGAAAACTAGAAACTCTAACCTTGAGATTGGTTACCGCTATTTGCGAAAATGATCGATGCATGACAGCGAAAATCTGCGTCGAATACAGATATTGCCGCAAACGTCCGGCCCTTGGTATGTTTACCTTAAGGCAGTCCTTGCGAATAATAGTGTTCACTTCGCATAACTTTCAGAGAAATGAGAGAGAATTGCAAACACTTCCGGATGGTACAAAAATTTAAAAGAATGAAGCATATTAAATGTGCTAAAACGATTTACTTTGCATAATGATAATTCCAAAATGTTATTAAAAAATTGATGAAAAATTAATCTTTTCAGCACATTGAACATGCTTGATTTTTTTCGGACTTTTATACCATGGAGAAGGGTTTGCAATGTCCACTCATTTCTGTGAAACTTATGCGAAGTAAACACTATTCGACTACCTTAAAGGGAGTCTAAGCTCCCTCTCGCTCGCTCTCACACGAACTTTATGGCACTGTCTCTCTCGCACTCGGCCGCTCGCCGCACGGGTTTAGCCTCTTGTCTTAAGGGGAGACTAAACACATGAGTGCGAGAGAGACAGAGTAAAAATAGTGAATCCATTTTTCTCCGAAACGATTTATAAAATGAAAAACAAATTGCGAGGCTCACTGCGTTAATAAAATACGCAGCGCGCCCCTAATTCTTTTTTTATTTTATAAAAAACCGTTTCGAAGAAAAACGGATTCAAAATATTTTGAGGTTATGTTGATCTTTAGCTCCGCCTTAAATCTTTGAACACTCAAGCAACGAAACTCGGACAAAACATTCCGCCGCCGGGTTTGTTATTTTTTTTTACTTTTTGTCACCTTGCAAAAATCATTTGAGGTTGAGGGTTCGAAGCAGCCGTAAAATCGTTGTTCTGCAAGAGACTGACACATCGGTAATCACTTCGTGGAATTTAATCTTTTGGCTGTCTGTTGATTAATCGGTATAATTATAAGATATACATACATATATATATATATATATACGAATTCACGATATCGACCACGTCGAAGTGTGTAATACGTGCTCACCTCGAGTTTCTCGTCACCTCGGTTTAACGGCTCTATGTTAATCGCCGATATCACGCATGCACAAACGTGACGTATTTATCCACGCTAATCCTCAACAAGTTTGGCACAAATTTAATGCACGCCGTTGTATATAGTCCGAAAAGACGAAGGATCCTCTCGCGGTTCTTATTTATTCGTCGGCACGAAGGTTTACCTCGTTTACCGACGCTCACGGACACCGTTCAAGCACCGAATATATTTTCAATGCCCGAAAGTTTTTTTTTCCAACGTAAACTGCACGATGAACTTTGAACACGTTTATCGATGCGACGTTTTCATTAATATATATATATATATGTATTTTTTTGTTCGCTAATCCTCGTCCACGAATCACGAAACTTTTGATTTGTTTTTTTTTCAATAAAAAATAATTAAATGAATTATTTCGTACGGTAGGTTGGTTATTACGAAAGATCGAAGCTTGTAAGTTTGACAGTAGAATCACGAGTAAGCGACGAGTCGAATGCCGGAGGTCGTCGAGCGGTTAGACCGACGGCCACGGTGTGCCTCGAGTGAATGAATCTATAATTACGCGAGAGCCAGCGCCGAGGGACGCTCAGTGGAGTAGCGGTGTGGGGAAGTAACGAGCAGTGGTGAACGAGAGTGAGGGGAGGGGATAGAGACACATAGTCAGAGAGGATGAGGAGGGGGGAGGCGGGGAGGGGGCATCGCTGCACAGACCATGTTTTGTCGAGGTGGAGGAAATCGTGGAAACGGTCGAAAGGCACGAGTTCGACGGAGCCCCAACGTGCAGGTGTGGGCTATACGCCTCGTTGACTGCTCGACGCTGTTTAAGAGACTCGGAAAACCGAGAAATCGAGGATACGTACGAGAGTGAGCTCGCTCGAGGAATTATGTTCGTAAAAGAGCTGGAAAAGGATTGAATTATGAGATTGCGGGAAATGCAAAGCGGAAAAGGCTGTATAGCCCAAGCGTACTTAACCCCGTTCATGCCAAAACGGTTATTATATGACTTCGTGGAAAAAATAAAATTATAATAAAAAAAAATAAAAAATCACCATCACGCGAGCCGGTAACTAGTTTATCAGAAAGCCTCGTACAATTCGCGAGAAGAGCAAATATTAGCGGAACGATGTATACACACGAATGTGTGTGTATATATATATCGTAAGTAGGTGTATGATCAGTTGCAGTTAAAAAATACATTCACGCTTTTATTTCAGAGAGATAATGCCGGCACAACGAGACTCGTTACGGTTGTGGCCTCTCCGAGAATAAATTTATTTTCGTCCCGGAATGTCTTGATGGAAGGAGGAACATAAAGAAAAACTTCTCGCCTACTCCTGTAAAACCCTTGTGCGCGCGCACGCGCCCTCAGGCGCCTTTAACAGGAATAAATATCGCACGTATTCGCCTATGCGAATACGTCGAGATATGAGAAAAACTATGACAAAAAAAAGCAAGAAAAGAGAAAGAATCTCAAGAAAAAAACGATGAAAAGATAAAACAAGAAAAAAACGAAAGAATCTGGAGAGAGAAAAAAAAGCAGATGGATAAGATCGGAGATCTTACGATACGAGCGACGGAGATGATATTTCCGCGTATTTAACCCACGTTTTTCTTCGTTGAATCTAATTATAGATCGACTGTGTGATTTGCAGTCATAAGAATCCCCGATGTCCCGCTGGCCGCACAATATAATTTGCCCGTCGGCGAACGCGCGAACAGATGTGGCGTAACTCGCTCCCACGTATCACTCGCCGAAGAGATTTCACGTGCAAACAGATTTGTTAGTCGCGTCTTTCGTTACGCTAATGGATCAATTTTCATTTCTTGTACAATTGATAACAACCAGCCTTTGTTTACTCAGGGATACACGGTTATTCGCGGAATAGTGCTTCAACGTTTTCTTTTAAATTCTTTCCAGGCAACACTAAAATATAAATATAAATATAAATATAAATATAAATATAAATATAAATATAAATATAAATATAAATATAAATATAAATATAAATATAAATATAAATATAAATATAAATATAAATATAAATATAAATATAAATATAAATATAAATATAAATATAAATATAAATGTTCGCCGCGAGAAAATTCGCGTGAAGGGAGTTTCGTGAGATTCTGTCATTACAATTTCCTCAAAAGGTGGTGCATGCGCGCGCGCGCTGCGAGGCCCCTATGGAACTCGCGACAGTTGGAAGCCGGTCGTTGTGCTGCCAGCTGCTTCCTTTTTCGTTCCCTCGTGACGAGCCGACGAACGCGGCCCATCGCGGCCGCTCACCACGATACAGAGATCACACGTACAGTTGGGCTGCTGCTGCTGCATCGCTCTCTCTTCCTGTCGTACGTTTGTGCGACCGATACACGTTCGAGATATATGTATCGCGTCGACGTGTACGAACACCAGCGCAGGTAACACGAGACCGTCTACGGAGTGCTCGGCGAAAGAGCGAACGCTCTGCCTCCTCGAGCATTGACAGAAGGAAGTTCAACAAGGACGATGGAATGCCGGGACGGTTTTTCGGGTTTCGATCGGGAGAGGCTGGCTCACGAAATTCCAGCTATTCGAAGCGTTGCTGGAGGTAACGCACTGCTGAGCGTCGCGAAACCGCAGCAGTGCGGGCATCATATCGATCGCCTGATGCTACTGTATACATGTTTCCCCTCTTAAGGTTGTGTGGGACAACATCAAAATGCTACCATCATCATAGAAATTTACACGAACGTATATAACCGCTTTGCGGAGAGTCTTGTAAAATTTGGACCCAATCCGCAGCATAATTTTTTAGGAAAATCATCGGAAAGTTTCCGGTTTTCGTGCACTGATTGCACTACTCTTATGGAAAATTCCCGACTATCCCGTCGTATGTAGTCGATATCTTCTGAGAAAATGCTACCAAATACGTGGACAATTATGTAAAGTTGAACGGATAAACGCTAAATCGTTAATTAATTATTGGCCAAACAAAACGGGATGCTGGTAAGAAATTTCGGGGAAACGAGAAAAATGAACGAAAATGTCACTATCTACCGTATCGACATACCCAATTTGCTACAGCTACTTACATTACCGATAAAAATATGGATATACAATCCCTGCAGTAACGGCCAACAGTTCAGTTAGTTTGTAAACGCGAGGCGGCACTGCTACCAACTAAATACTGTTCATAAATTAATATGCTAAAAATGTATTATATAAAATTCGAAGAACACTTTTTACGCTGCCCAATCATTCATAAACCCATATTTTATTAAATATCTCTAAGAAAATCACCCAAAAACATCACGTTAATATAGCTATTATTTTGTTTTTAACGAGTGGCAACAGCGAGTCGACGCTATGATGAGCACAGGGTGTTCTCCTCGTACCTCACCTCCCCTGACTCAGGTGATCTAATTACTGAAAAACAGCGATACAAAAAAAGCTAAGATTTAAAAAAAATCATCTCCCAGAATGTGGAGATTTTTACATAAAAATGAAAAATAAATTAAAAAAAAAGCGTTGAAAATTTTTCCAGACCAACTAAAACGTTCAAATTAAATTAGATCAATTTTTTTTACGAACGTAACAAGCCAAAATCTATCTTAACATCGTTGCCCAGTTACTTAAAATCGGCCCGACCATCTTTCAATAAACCGAAATTACAATTTTTGTTTGTTTATTTTTTAATGTAAAGTCGAGCGAATGCTCGAAATAGCGGGACGAACGAGCGATCGTACGAGTTTTGTTTACGAACGTAACAAGCCAAAACCTATCTTGAAATCGTTGGCTCGTTAATTAAAAATCGGCCTGAACATCTTTCCGATAAACAGAGATTACAGTTTTTATTGGTTTATTTTTTTTATCTACAGTCGAGCGAATAATCGAAATAGCAGGGCAAACAAGCGAGCGAAGTAAACGATTCATGAAACGTGGAAGCGATAAGAAGTTTATCGTAATGGATCGTAAAGATGGGTGTGAAATGCCGTATTAATTCACTTCGCTGGGGTGCGTAACCGAGTCGGTAGGAAAGGCCGGAGCGAAGGGAGGGAGGTAATATGGCAACAACGGTGTGTTACGCGCGGCCCACGGTTAACGCGTTAATTGCCGGCGAACGTCGGTGCGAATAAAAGCCAACAACAGCGTCGACGGATTTAAAGCTCGTTCCGCTTACCGTACTATCCGAGACAAGCGTCGGTGCACTATGCGCCCATGTCACATTACTAGGACACTACAGCCGGCTCTAAAATTATTATAAGCCTCATTGTCTGGAGAGTCATAAAAGTTTCTCGGAACGGTCGAGTCGCGCGTTATTGCTGCGTATTAAACTTCGTTCACACCGGGCCTTGTCCGCGTATTACTGTAACTGTTACTATTACAGTATACATAGTAATATCAAACCGACCACGCCGTTATATTAGTGTCTATGCCTGCCGCAACTTTTATTCGGAAAAAGCAATGATTCTCTTTAGCGATACTGGGAACATATACACTGCGACAATGGGTGTGCCGTGTTATTGTACGGGGAAATTGGAAGCAAAAAAAATTCCGTCCTCGCGATTGTTGCAAACTTTCCTTTAAGAGTAGGACATGCAACCTTGGAAAGTCCGGCGGGCTCTTTCACGCGGTTCTGCGTACTTCAAATGAGATTTACCGATCTCGGAAATTCTTTCGAGTAGTTATTTTGTTAAATTTATTTTTTAGTTTTTTACCAGAGCGAGATTTGAAAGGAATAGTTGACTGCGAGTATAGCCTATGCAATACGTGCTTTCGTAACACATTTTTCCTGGATACAGTAGTAGCAATCCACCGGAAGTGTGATGTTTTTTTTTCTTTTCTTTTTATTCTTTCGATTTCCACGAAGCGGCAATGGGCGGACTGACTTAATTGAAGTTCTCGTTACGCGAGTATGAGATTCCGCGAGGGGACGACGTCGATTGTCGCCGAGTAGTCTTCGTCTACCGAGAACAATAATAGCGACGTACGTAAGTTCCTTACATACGTTGCGGCGAATGCCTCTTTCCGCAACGGTATGCAACACCACAGTAAGAAACGGCATTAACACATCCATTGTCTGTTCTGCAAATCGTTCGAAGGTCGACGCCGCGAAGATGACCCAATTCAATGTGTATGCGGAATGAATTGCCGAAGAGGTCGAAAGACCGTTCGAGAGGACGGAAAATTATGGAGGTCCGGCCGTCGGGTCAAATCCATGTTACGGGTGAGAATTTTTTGCCATCTTGAATTGTGTATAGTCGGTCAGTGAAAAAAAAGATTTCCCGTCGCGTTTCCACGATATATACAATACAAAAGTAATGAAAATTTTACTATATATAGATGTACCTTATACGTAGATTTTATGTCACATATATTGAATTCAGGGCATTAAAAATAAGCAACATTTTTTTTTAGACAATTCTTCGATATGGCAAATGACTACTATGGTTTTTTAATACAAAAATTAATTTTTTTTTTGCGTTAATGTTTCAATAAATATTTTTTTTTGAATATGAAGTATGAAAACGGACCAGAACTACTTCTTCACCATTCCAGTAGTGATCCAATGATAATTATCTCGCATAAAATGAATTTCTCAACCTTGTACCATTTATCCACGAAATAAAATACTAGCAAGTAGATTTTTTCCAATGTACGGCGTCTTCGACCTTTTACAAGCCCACCCCAGATGCCCAGAGACGAATATAAATATATATGAAATAGTATATTATGCCACAAGGGAGGAAAGAGAGTCTTTCCACCGAGTGTGAAGTTTGATGCCCAAGCGAGGCGAGGGCAGATTCACACGCGGTGAAAATGCACTTCCTTCCTTGTCGCATACGATATTTTTTCCCCGACTTCGTTAAAATAACCACATTTCTTGCGTCGCAAAATCGTAATATTCGTAAATGACTATTACTCCCCCGGGAGTAATAGAGCTTCCAGAGGGAGTAATGAGCCCTATTAATAGCTAGGGAGTAATGAAACTGTACTGCGCATGCGCACAGGTTAGTAATAATCATCAGTCAATAATAGGCTATTTTCCACCCGTATTGCACGCAAGGAATGTGGCTACTTTAGCGAAGTCAGGAAAAATCATATAACCTATTCCAATTATTTCAAGTACAATTTTTCATGATATTCACATACATAAGTACACAAGTCCCGGATGTCCCTTTCTTTACAAAACACCTATTGTCGTGGTTGCCGCGTTCGTACAGCCGCTTATTTAACACAAAACTCGGTAAATCGTAAAGTCTCTCTCTGTCGTAGCTTTTCAACTCTTCACTGTCCGTCTTTCCGCTTTCTTGCGAAACAAAATACTATTATAGAGTACTAACAGGTGTATCTCCTTAATGCGATGTCAAACATTTTCACACCCACCCATACTGCGCTCAGCGATAGCATATTAATGATGTAAAGTCGATGCTACGAAATCGCCTCGTTACGTTGGTAAACCCGGAAGGTCCAGCAGCTTCTTGAGAGCTACTGCGGTCGCCTCGGTAGGGCATTGATGGAGTGTGAAACAGTGAAAACCTCCGATAAAGCTTCCACAAAATAGAATGTAGTTGGCGATGAGATTGTTGGCTCCGCCAGGAGCGAAAATATCGGATGCCTGGAGTGTTCCAAAGGTTATCCAAGATCAAAGTTGTGCATCGGGAAACAAAGTAACACAAAGCCCCTTTCGAAGCTGGGATCCTTCCGAGAGCCGCTTCGGCTCTCCCTACAAAGGGACGACTGAGGGGGGGGGGGGGGGAGACTGAAATCTTGCCGGTCCGAGTTCAGTCGGGGTTCGCTTCGTCCCGAGACGAATAAAGGACCCCCCCCCCGCCCCCCTCGCCCGAACGAGCGAGCAAAATATCCAGACGAGAAAGAAAGAGAGTGAAGATGTAAAATTCGCGAGAGAGGGCCGAGAAGAAAGCGAATATGGTGGAAAAAGAGAATCGAGGAAGAAAGGAGAAGCCGAGCGAGAGACCGGGAGAGAGAAGTAAAGAAAAAAGACGGGACAAAACTGTAGGCTCAAATGCCCTCGACCGTCTGCTCTCGCATCTTCTCTCCCCCCCCCCCCCCCGCCTACCGCCTGTGCCGCTCAACGCCATTACCCGAGGGGTGCGAGAGCCAAGAGAAAGAGCGAGAGGGTGGACGACCCCGCAACGTTTCTCGGAATACACGTTCCCTGCGCAGATCGAGACTACAGTCGGGCAAAAAAAAAAAAACTCCGAGCTTTGAAGAAATGCTACGGAAAGTAGGCAGTATACCGATCACAGCGAGAGTCAAGAAAATTAAATTCGAATTGAAACGAATAGTCGATATAGATAATCTTCGATGCGATTTCTTTTTTTAATGAATTGTTAAAACAAAATAATTTTGTAATTTTTTTCAATTTTTCATTTTCACAATTTTTGAAAGATTTTCGAAAATTAATTTTTTGGCTATTGATCAATTTGACCGACATCTACGAGAGTCATTATTAACAATCAAGTCAGATTAAGGGCATGTGGAACGACTCAGTGGGTAACAAAAATCTGTGATTCAGAGACTGTAGATTTTACGGAAAAAAGCAAAGCATTAGCGGATGTACAATTTAATACCGCGTTCGATAATGCTTCCGTTTTATCCGAAACGTCAACTGATTTTAAATGGCATTGATTCGAAAAATGCATCTCTCTCGCACTCATATGTCACTTGGTACACCCTTCGCATGGCCTTAAAACGAATAGTGAGTAATCTTTATTACGCAGTTCTTTTATTTGTTAAATTTTTAAGTAAAAAAAAATTGAACTTTTGAAATTTGTAATTAAACAAAAATGTTGGCCTTGAAAAATTAAAAAAATTGTTTACATTTATTTCTTTTTATCGGATCACACAATGGTCACCCTCTGGAGGATCGTCGGAGTGCAGGCTTAGGGCGACGGCTGTAAGAGTCCATCTCGGATGTTGCCTCAGCAGAAGATATTCGTCCAGAGCGCGCGCGGGGTTTAGCAACTTGGCCAGTTCCTTGCGCGGAACATTCCTACATACGTGGGGGACCTACGTACGTTTGTGTACGGGAGGTATACGGCGAGAAAGGGATAGGACGGAGGGAGAGGGAGAAGGAAGACAACTGGTCGAGCGCGGAAGAAAGTGAGACAGATACATAGAGTATGGGGGCCTTCCTGGAACCGTTGGTGCTCGAACGTCTCGGCTCCGCGCGATCGTGGTGGCGTCCCATAGGCGTGGCGCGGCCGTCGTCCACCCCGCTGTCTTTCTCTCTCTCCTCTCTTTCTCTTCGGTTCTCTTACCCGCCTCCCTTTTTCGCCAATCTTTTCATTTATTTTTCTCATGTATTCTCGTATTCTTTCTCCTTTCGTGGAATAACGATTAACTGACTCTCAATCTCGTTGTTGACTTTTTTTTCGATTTTTTTTTCAGCTGCACTCGCCGCTCTGATAATCTTCAATTTTTATTCAACCTCCTCCATCTCCCCCCGGGCCATTCGTTTCGTGACGGACGTGCGATGCGAATTTCGGAATGAGACGAAATCGCCCGAGGCTGCGGGTCCGTCCAGACCGATGCATCGAAAGTGCAACAGCCCGAATGCTCTCGAGCTCCACCTCGAGTTTTATTGCACTAGCAACAACGCGCTTGCTGCGCTCGCGTTTCCCTCATTTCTTTTTGCGTCTCATCGCTTGGCCAGACCGCGCACGCTTCTAGGTTAGGTGCGCCTATCTTGCCAACGAAACGAATGGTCTTCACGATTTCGATTATTTCGATATTTATCTCGACTATTCGAGTCATGTATTTTTTATAGGAAAAAATAGTTCAATAGTATAATAGCAAAATATCAAAAGCGATATAACAATAACAACTAGCAACAACTAGCAACAACGAGCAACAACCCGCGACAACCGGCGACAACCAGCGACAACCAGCGACATCTAGCGACAGCAACACCAACTATCAACAACTATCAACAACTATTAACAACTAGCAACTGCTAGCGACAACCGACGACAACCTGCGACAACCGGCAACAACTGGCGACAACCGGCAACAACTGGCAACAACTGGCAACAACTGGCAACAACTGGTAACAACTGACGACAGCTGGCAATAAATAGCAACAGCTGGCAATAACTAGCAACGACGCGTTCGATTCGCTTGCACCCTTTTCATTTCTTTTCACTTTTATATTGTTTGATTAACGCATTGCGGCGCCCCGAAATTCGTTTTTCATTTTATAGAATCATTTTTCCACAAACTTGATTCAAAATTTGATCACTGTCTCTCTCCCACCCACAAGTGTTTAGCCTCCCCTTAAGAAACAAGACTGCATGCCGACGCCACGAATGAACGTATTGATTTTGAGGTCGACGGCGAAGTTTCGCCGGTGAAAATTTTACGACACAGCGCGCTGAATCAGCAAACTTCAATAGGGCAAACGAAGCCCTTCAGCGTGCTCGCATCGAAACGGCACCATTACTTTACTTGTCGCTCGGAACACTCGCTCATCAAATTCAAAGCATGCTCACGGACTGTTCTTGTAAGGGAAAGCTCCCGCTGGGGTCGGTTTTTTTGCCCCAACAATCTGTAGCAAGAATTTTTTGTTTCATATTTATTTGTGTCTACGAAGCAGCATCGACGAGAAACCGATCGATATTCGATGCATGCCCGAGAGCCTCGGATTATACCGCACGGAATATAGTCCGAGGTTCGAGCCGAGAGCGTTATAGCCCCTCTCCCCCACCCCCCGTTCCGACGTAAGAGCTATTTCTCGGAATCGTCTACGTGTGCACCGGTCATTTTACTCCTCTTTGATTTCGCAGATCGTCGGACGCAATTTGCCTTCGGAGATACAATCGAGAACCGCGCTTCGATGCTTCCCATCTCAATCTTCTATTCTATTATATCGCAGTGGTTCTTCTTCATCTTCCTCTTCGTCTTCTTCTCGGAAATCGAAGATTATTATAATGTGTTTAATCCACGGCGTTCCGGCGAAATTGTTTCTCGGGCTACCTTATTTCTCGAGATAAAAATTAATCGCTACCGGTTGAGAGAAGCATTCCGTCTAATCGCTCGCCAAGATTGTCCCAAGCAATCTTCGCAAAAAATAACCAAGCGCTGGCGGTGATGATAAAAATTAAAAAAATAAAAATATGAAGTATCCCTGCAGACTAAAGTTGCAAGAAGTCCAAGGAGAATCAAATCATCGCGCAGCTCTAACGATCTCGTCGGTAAGCGTAAAATAACGAACGAGTATTCTCGTCTAAGTTATTGCTTATTAGTTATTGCTATGTACGAGCGTTAAATTGCAAAGCGGGCCGGCGAGGAAGTGCTTCTAGCTCGATCGGAGTGTTCAATCACTAAAGTAGTGTTCCTCTCTTATTGCAGACGTCCGTGCAGCAAACCGTGTCTGTATCAATGCCAAATTCATCGGAATAGTTATTTCGATGAAAGGTCGCTGGGGCGGGGAAATCGGGGTTTGGCAACATGGATATAGCGACTCGCGATTTCACACGCAAAAGATATACGATATTGCGGGGGTTTTTTTTAATGCCCCTTCGAATGTTCTTCCCTTTGGGTGCTCGTCGCGGGTAAGAATACCGCGAGGAGAAATGGTCTTTGAAATATTTATAGTGTCGTAGCCGGCGTCGGGCTTGAGCTCCGTTCGTTGACCTTTGACTCACGGGCTTCTCTCTATCTCTGTCACTCTCTCTGCAGTGTATAATGCCTTGTGGATGAATTCGATGTGGGTGTCTCTTTCCCATCGCACGCTCGAACCTCATCCTATATCTACCATGGGCGCAGGACGTTGTAGCTATAGATCAATGATGCTATGGCTACAACGTCCTGCGCCCATGGTAGACATGGTAGATATAGGATCTACTCGGAGGGCCCTATGGTATAGCATCATCGATCTGTAGCTTGGGGGGATGATCGAATGACCTAGATTATAGGTGTCTCCGTTTGGAGCTGAAAAATCGTCACGAAGCTCGTATACGTACTGTATCAACTATGGGCGCAGCACGATAGACCTCTGTGTAAATTAAAACTATCCCAAAAGGCGCCCTACGAATGTCGGAGGGCGATAATCGAAATTACCTAGCTTGTTGCTGTTGCCGGTTGACGCCGAGAAATTGTAATAAAGCTCTTACTGCATCTACTATGGGTGTAGCACGATAGAGCTCTGTGTAAATAAGCCATCCCAAAGCTATCCCAAAGGGCGCCCTACAAATACTGTAGGTGGATTATCGGAATTACCAAGCTTCACAAGCTTGTAGCTGTTGCCGTTTGAAGGTGAAAACCCGTCACGAAACTCCTACTGTATCTACTGTGGGCGCAGTCCAATAGAGCTCTGTGTAAGTAGAAGCTGTCCCAAAGGGCGTCCTACACATATTGTAGAGGGTTTGTTAGAATTACCTACCTTGGAGCTGTTCCTGATTCGAGGTGAAAAATTGTCACGAAGCTCATATACTCAGAAAAGGATTTAACAGATATGACTATATCACTGGAGAGATATTACCATAGCACATACACTGTCAAAATAAGTTGTAAATTTAATATACTGGATGTTGAAATTTGCTTATATTACACATTAATTGAACATTAATGTAATTTTTTTTGTAATAAAAATACCAGATATTAAAATTACAAATCTTTTGCCTGACGTGTACAAAAATGTTCATGAAAAGTAAAAAATTAACTATAAAGTTGCAATGCACACGTGTTTGAAATTTCAGGAAGCGTTGCTGTAAAAAAGATTCCAATACCGTTAATTAATTTACTAATAAAATGGTTTACAGTGATAGTAGGGAACGAGCTATCGAGCCATGGGCTACGGTAATTTTCATTGGATGACCGGTAATTTTTCTTATATCCTTCTGTCAGTGTACTGTATCCAGTATGGGTGCAGTACGATAGAGCTCTGCGTAAATGGAAGCTAGCCCAAAGGCCCCCTACAAATATCGTAGGGGAATTATCGAAATTATCTAGTTAGTAGCTGTTGCCGGTTGAAGGTGAAAAGTCGTAACTTATCTTCTTACTGCATCTGCTATACTATGACCGCAGCACAATACGAGTGTGTATATATGGAAGCTATAGCAAAGGACGCCCTACAAATGTCGTAGGGAAATTATCAAGATTACCTAATTAGTAGCTGTTCCCGTTAACAGGTGAACAATCGTAATGAAAATCTTACTATCTATACTATGGGTGCAGCACGATAGAGCTCTGTGTAAAATAGAAGCTACCTCGTATACGAGGTAGTTTCGCCAATATCGTACGAGGGTTATCAAAACTATCTAGCTGTATATCTTTGGAGATGAAAAGTTGTAACGAAGCTCGTACTATATCTGTCATGAGCGCAGCACAATATAAGTCTGTGTAGGTGGAAGCTATAGTAGAACCCCGATTAAGTGGGATGCTTGGGACCGAAGAGTCACCGGATAATCGAAATCCTGCTTAATCCGAACTGGACAGCCAAAGTATATAAGTCAATAATGGCTAATAATCCAATTTTATTTTGACTAGTTACAATGACATTTGGTACAACTTGCACTTAATTGTTAAATAGTGTGAACTAGAATGTACAGATTTGCATTTTTTTTCATTAATAGTACGTACGGTAGTCTTTTGTAAAAATATTTTGAAGTGAATTTGATTTGCGCCGCGCATTAAAAAAATGTAAAAAAAAAACCTCGGAAGACGCACGGTTAATCCGCTTCCCGGTTAATCCGATCTCGGTTAATCGGGGTTTTACTGTACTCCAATAGTTATTCATATGAGTGCAAAAATGCCACACGAGTCGAAGGCGAGTGCATAATTTTTCGTAACAAATTCACGAAAATCACGCTTTTCGTTCCCATGAAGTGTCCGTAGAAAGGCACTTTTCCGCACTAGTGCTGGAAAAAAGACCACATTGGGTTTGTACGCATGCACAGTATTTTTCCAGCACGCGATGCGACAAAATGCCTTTCTGCGCAAACTTCACAGGAGCGGAAAGCGGCATTTTACGTGCATGTGTTAGGGGAAAGACCATTTAAGTATCGCAAGGCGACATTCGAACCTGCTCGTAGCTCGTAGCTATTCTCGTTTGGAGGTTAAAACAATAACGCAATGAAAAGCCATGGGCGAAAGACCGACAGAATAGCCGTAGTCGGTCACTGACAGTAATACCGGGAAATCGGTACTGAGGCCCGGTTTGAGTACTATGGGGTACTCGAATAACGGTGTGCACGAAGAGAGTTCAATATCTCTAAGTGAATTCATGGAAATGGCGACGGTATCGATTGCGACTCGTTCCACTTATAAACGCTGGAAGCCAAGGTCCTTTCGCAGCGACACGCGAGCCTCGTTTACAACTACAGGGCTATACTCTGTAATGGCTCCTTCCTTACAGTGCTAGTTTTTTTTTTGCTATACCCTCGTCTGATACTACTTCGTTTCTGAAAGCGAGTCGTTCCTGTAATTCATTTCAACAATGACATTGAAAAAAAGAATACACATTTATGTATATATATATATATATATATATGCTTGTTCGATTATATGTTTCAACTTTGATCTTTTTCATCGAGTAACATAAAAATTCATCGCAGCGATTCTTACCAACCGTTCGCTGGGACAGATTTAGCAGCTGTGAAGCGGTCTTTTTTTTACTACTGACTACGCTCGTGTTGACTAATCGAGTGTAATCACGTGACGCAGTCAGCTCTACTCGTGTGCGATCGACAAGCGTCCGGTATGGTTTTTTCGTGCTCTATTTTCGTTATTTCGTTTTATACGAATGAACTTGTATTCCTCGTCACAGAGAACTATTAATTGGTTGATATATTTAGTGTCACAAGCGAACCAGCCGGTGATTCGTGTCACGCAAACTTTTTTTTCCCACGAGTGTCGACTCGCACAAGAATGATGAGTCTGTATTCAAAGTTCGCGACAACTTAAGTTGGAACGTAGTTGTCAGAAAAGAAAAAAAAATCTCATAGCTTCTGCACACATACCGCGAAAAGGTGAAATTACGTCAAAGTATATTTACCTCTTTCTATCCGTCGCTCATAGAAGCGTTGCGACTGTCAAGCGACTGCGGGAAGTGCATTGCACTCGCGGTTCTCGTCAAAAATCTCATCCATCGCCGGGAGTTCGCCGGAGTCGTCGGGAGTTGTAAATCCCAGTGCGGGGACATTCACAGCACGACGCGTGACATTGTGGTTTTACGTACGGGAGAAGATTGAACGACAAGAGGGAGGGGACATGGCCGAGGAGGGAACGTGCGGGACCCGTTTGATCAAGCCGCGAAGACGAATTGCGCCTTTTTTTTTGGTGCTATTATCAGTCGTGCACCATGAGCGCGATAAGCACACGCGTAACGTTATATCAAGCACGATTGAGCGTACGACATTGCTGAATCACACCGATTCCGAGACCTGAGCGTGGTACGTAGACGACGCGTCAATGGATCGGGAGCCATCAGCGACAGTGGGCTCGAGCAAAGAACCGGGGAAATAATGTTTCGTGTACCTCGCTACAGATGGCGCTTGCGCTTGAACCGGAAATTCCAGCGGCTCGTTACCTTACGCCGCGAAATACGTATCTCTCGCTCGAACCAATTCTACCTTCTTTTTAGTCGATAATAAATAAAATATAATGCAGTTATTCTTTATATTGTAACGCCATTTCGTTCTTCGACTATTACTTAAATTACTTACATTGCTATTACTTCAATTAATTACATTGCTATTGCTGTTGTTAATTTGCATTGACAGCTGCGAGTTAGTGGGAGACAAGCTGCAACAGTGAAGGATCTCGGCAAACGGTCAATTTACATTCGTTATCGTTCCACTTGGCGATTATTAAAGGAAATCCTGGAACTGATTAATTGAAATGCAAAACACGCGCCTTTCCTTGGCTGACTCTATCGAGGTCGTCGGCGCATTTGCCAATCGACAGATTTCTCAGTAATCTCTTATCGAATTATGTATATATATATATATATATATATCTACGTACACGTATACGCCGGTCGCGGCGGGTCGATTGTCATCGTCAAAAGTATGCCGACCGGAAATTGAGAGAACTTGTTCTTTTTTTCATTTCATCATTATCATTCTTACCGCGTCTATTTTTCCGTGCATGTGTAATTCCATTAGCGTCGAGCGTTTTCGGCTGCGGAACTGGGTTAATTCTGATAAGATCTACAGTATAACAAATTACTTGGCACGCTGCGGTTTCTATGAGGTCCTTTGGCGAAAGGATACCGAGAAGCCCGGAGAAACGAGATTGCAAGCGATCGGAAAAGTTTGAATAGCATGCCCTATCACGCCAATGCGATTCACGCAAATATCCTCCACGCGTACGGCCATTACTGGATCGTCGATCGGTTTCTTAGCTTTTAAAATGTATTAAATTCTTCCAACCAATTCTATGCATCATTGCGTTGAGAAATGAATTTGAGATGATTAAGGAAGCCTCCGGTATCCCCGGTATAATAATAATAATAATAATAATAATAATAATAATAATAATAATAATAATAATAATAATAATAATAATAATAATAATAATAATAATAATAATAATAATAATAATAATAATAATAATAATAATAATAATAATAATAATAATAATAATAATAATAATAATAATAATAATAATAACAATAATAAGCTTCGTTTTGTACTATATATATTACTTTGAGCTTGCAATTTGAAGCGTAATACGTGCGCATGATATAGTACAGGTAGACGACAGGAAAAGCCCGAGCGAACGTAATTTCTGTCCAAATCCGGCATCGCATTGATATTTCCGTTTGTAAATTGTCAAATGCGTGGTCGTTTCCGAGCACGCGAAGTTTGTCCGAAAATTTCATGTATTTAATACGTTTTGTTTCCCGCTGCTTCCCGGTATTTGATCGACGGATGTGAAACAAAACTGCTCGCTGTTATCGTTGTTATTATGTATGTGCACATGTTGAGTACGCTACGCAAGAGGCAAGTAGACGCCTATCCCCGGAAGATATCGTGCACGCACCTGCATTTTGCGAACCCGTGCTTCGCCGGGACGTTACTGTCGGCGCACGCGGGAGACACAACATCCGTTCCTCTTTCTTTTTTTTCTGCGAAACAATTTGTTCCATAACGGATGCTATTTCTCGTTATACCGTCGTGGGCTCAGTGAATGAATGAATTTTAACAGGGAGCTTCGACAATTGCAAACGAATCGTGAATTCGACAAGGCCGTTATATTTACTAACGAATGCACCGAATAATGCAGACGAGAGCGAAGGTTGACACGAAAATAACAACCTGAATGAAGACCTTTTTATTACATATTTTTTAACAAAAAAATTTTGCCGTATTTAAAAAATATATTTTTTATTTTCCACAACAGTTGAGCCTCCAATGCGTTTAGACGTTGGCGCTTGATACTTTGCCTGTTCATTAGAGAGAATAGACATACTACAGTGGAAGACGGAGAATCCGAAGCGCGACGAGTTTTTGCCACGTCAGTTTCATTATACTCACTTTCCCCGTTTCGCATTGATCGCTACTCTATTCGGTCGTCGAATCGCTTTCGGCTCGCCCATCGCGTCCAATCTTTCGTCCAGCTCGATGACTCAATGACCCTCGTACGCGTTTCGCCTGTGTCGTGCCCATTGGACTATTATTTTTTCAACTCTGTAACGAATTTGTACGTTTTACATTCCCTTTATGTCGATTGTCCCATTGCTTTCCTCGAGCAAATAATAGTAACGTAAATCATCGCCAATTATGTCCTATTAATTTTGCACGATCGGATATATAAAGGTGTTATCATTGAGCTCTCTGTAATATACGAGGTATTCCCAGCTAGGGCTGTACAGATAGGCCGGCCTAGCCGGCTAAAATATCTTATCCGGCTAATGGATTTTATAGTTTGGCCGGCCAAATGCATAAAATCGTGCATAAAATCAAGCCCCTTAATGGCGCATTGTACGTTACTCCAAAAAGGCCGGCGGATTCGTGTTCAGTGTGCGAAAATACGTTAGAATACGTGACTGTTAATTTAAAATAAAAGAAAAAAAATTGGTCGAAAACTTCCAAGGCTACCGCTTTAGAGTCTATTTTTCGCGTTTTTCAACGTCCTCAAACGTCCCTATTCCCAACTGTCGAACCGCATCTTTATTTTATTTTATTTTATTTTATTTTATTACGGACGCCATAAATTTGCTTTTACGGAAGTGGAAACACTAGGTGAGACTTACGCGAGGCAGACAGACAGCGTGAGGATGCAAGGCCAGCGGTATAAAATCCCGAACGTGCCGTAACAAACACCGGAATTTTCCATTTCACTCGTGGTATCTAAAAAAGTACGAAGTGAATCGCTTTGAAATTTAAATGTGTGTCCCGACCCTGTGTGTTTCCTGATGTGTATTTTCAGAAGCACGTTCAGTTTTTTTTCAGAAGCACCTGATTCAAGTTTGCGGAAGTGCGTCGACAACACTATACAGATGAGCGATCATCGTGAAACAAACATGTATATCCGCGGTCTTAAAACTATTCGAAACATATTTTTAAAGTTGCTTTACTATAATAAAAAATCAATTTGAAAATTGAAATTTTCATATTGCTTCCTCATAAAATCCCTTTATTCTCTTTTTCGAAGAGGAAGCATTTTACCAGGGGGGCTTTTACCCGATCGAAAAATGCAGTCACTTTACGTTGGTTAAAACAAGGCTATAAGAAAATCAGAACAGAAGTTCTTACGTTGAGTATGTATGTCAACGAAATCGAAATTGTTATATTATTAATATCAGAACTTGTTATGGTTGGTATAGTGGGTATTGTCGATTTTACCCAGCATGCGCTTTTTAGCTATTAACGACGATTCTGCCAAAACGATCAAAAATGTCCATAATTACCATGGGAAAACTATTGTTCCCATCCTGCCTTATCGATGGGACATAATTTTGTTTTGATATTGTAAATGTTATAAATGATTTATTTATTTCGATTAACGAAAGGAATTCGTATTGTAGCAACGAAACACAATATTTTAATGTTGTTTCCCCACTTTTTCCACAACTTTTTTAAAATCATCTATCAATAAGGCAGGTCATTGAGAACAACGGTTCTCCTATGATCACGAAAGAAATTTTTGGTCTTTTTCTCGGAATAATGGTTAATGGCTAAAAAAAGTGTTAAATTTCGATACAATCGACTATAACATGCTTATTATTATATTATACGATAATAATATCATAGTTTTCAATGTATTTCTTTACTTAGTGACGGTGAAATCAGTTCTCACTATAAACACAACCGTTTTCATTTTGCTATGGCTGTGTTTTAGTCAATCTAATCTAAGAGAATTTTTCCGTCGGAGAAGCTTACCTGGTCTCCTTAAGCAATTAATCAACCGGTTAATTAGTTAACCAGTCTCATGGTGACAATCGTAATACCATAATAATTGGGGTGTATACCCGGAATATCCAACTTTCCGCCTCGATCGGTATGTCATAACCGTCGCTGAACGATAGTAGAAGTAGGAAAACCTCCGGGGCGTATTGACTCGCCGGAAGTTCTCAAACGAGCTAATTCAAGAGTCGACGAGGTAGAACTGCAAACGTCGCGCGGAAGACGTCAATTCCATTAATCGCGAGAAACCGAATGAGCTTTGATTGTTTACAAGGAAATTGTAGGAGGTCTATGCTCGGTTGTTGCCGACGATTTCCTGTAATCCTGTCTCAGCGATCGTCAGAGACCGCACATCCTGTTCTGTCGTGACTCGAACGAACGATGAGAGAATCCGTCTGCGGTTTCTCTCATCTCGGGCTCTCGATAGACCGAGATGCGCTGTTTCTGTGACGAACCGAGAATCTTTCGATCGAATTCGCTGGAAACTCGGTATTCCGTGAATATAGGTACACACACACACACACATGCAAGTACTCATGCATATATAGGTTTGTATCTCTCTGTCATCTAAAAAGCTTTCGCTGCCGCCGCCTTCGCCACTGTGTACTAGAATGGTTGGGGGGGGGGGGGGGGGGTATACGTGTTTATCGAGTGATAGAAACAGGAGTGCAATAATGGGGATGTGGGTTCAGTAATCGGGGCATGAACGGAGGCAATAATAGGGACACGAATTGCGTCAACAATATGGACATGAAGGAAATCTATAATAGAGAGATGAAGGAGGTCAATAATAGGGACACGGTGTCAATAATTGGCACTTGGCACTATAATAGTACGGTTTATAACGAGGCGTATGGTGATCTATAAAAAGGATGGAAAAGTCACTTGGGGAGACAGTGGATCAATGATTTGGAAGGTTTCATTATCGATAAAGACATATCTTTCGAAATATTGACTATGATATTATCAATTTCTATTGCAGGGCGGAGTGAAAGAATTAATTGTGAAAAAATAGTTTGAAAAGACGATTAGGAAATAAAAAGCAAAGCTGTTATACTGTTATATATTGATATGTATTATTAATATTTACACTAAAATTGAACAAAGTATATGTATTAAAAAACAACTGGTGTTTCGCCAGTGGACCAAAACTCCACTGCGATCTAAATAAAGCCGTAACGAGCTACTAGATACATACCACTACTGAGCCTCGACGAGTTAGCTCCCTTAATGCACGTAACCTCTCACTTACAAAAAAGTCCGTCCACGTGCGGAGTGAAAAAAAAATGATGTAATCCTAGCTGACTTTGCGAATTGTTTCAGACTCCCTTTGTTAATTTGATAAAAATGTTGTTTTCTCCATTATTTCGTAATCTCTCCCGATCCCAAGCGCGAAGTCTCGCGCCCGTCTAAGCCCACACGTCCGTTTCCTCGATTTCCCCGAAGAAGCGGGCCGGGTACACCGGGAGAAGGCAATAACATCGGTACAGGGACAGGCCAGCCGGCCACTCCTCGACACACTAAATTGCATTCGCAGATGTTCCGACCGTGGCCCAGCAGACGCGCTTCATATGTGCCATGCCTACGAGTTTCCGAGAAGCCTCGCCGCTTCCATAAATAGCTCCCGCATGTAGGAGGTTTCGGTGAGAGATCAGGCGAGGGCGACTACCTGGAATCGTCTGTTCTATAAAGTTTTCTGTACCATCAACCGGGTCTATACTGTACGGTAGTGTAAGGGGCGTATCGAGCCTGGCGCGTGCTAGCGCTATTGAGTCATCCGCGGCGAAGAACTGCCGCTGCTGCCGTTCCCGCTGCCCGATGCCTCTCTCTATATATCCTTCGTGCGATTCCTGTAATCGCGGCACCTAACAGTCTCACTCTATCGCTCGAATCGCTGACACAATTTTCCTACTCTCGGTACAACGAACTCAATGACTCTATATCTGTACGGTACGATGAGAGATTAAAGTTCAAGCCCATCGGCTGCTACATAGTATTTCGTCAAAGATAGTGTATGTAACGTTATGTGCACGGTTAATAGAAAGGCGATAAGTCATCGAGATGTGGTAAATAGAGAGAGTGATTCTCAGATTTCGGTGACGATCATATATTCTTTTTTTTATTTTTTGTTTTGTTTTGTTTTTTCTTCAAGTGAAGATTTTATTTGAAAGACAAGTCGCGCGAAGGCCATTAGCCGGAACAGTTAAAGACGAAGGGGAGAGGGTTGCAGCTAGAAAAAGCGTGTGAACACTGCGCATAACGTCGCACACGGAAACGCATCGACGATGACGTTGATTCTGTGAATCACCACTCGTGACTGTGTCGGGCGTGTTTCCTTCTTCCCTCCCCTCGGTATCGCACAGCGTCATCGAAATAATCTTTTCGATTTATTTTCGATGCACCTGGCGACTGACGACTTTACCGACGCTCTTGGTAAAGTCCGCCACTGTAAATGAGAATCGCGAATGCAATTTTCTCGTTTGCCAACATCGATCGAGGCTTTTATCTGTTTTCGAGGCTAAATCCACAAACGGGGTCGTTAGGAATGTGGTTGTTTGCCGCAGGCAAGACTCGTTTATTCGAGTTGTGATTTATTTATGTTTAGGGAAATAATTGAGATTTTGTATGAAAAAAAATTTACGTATGAAATGCCAGTAGCCGTGAAAAAAGTTGACTACAGTTTATACCCATCGAGCCCGGGTTCGGCGGGGAGGAATGTTTTTCACTTGGCCTCAAACGAAATGAACGAACGGCTGAATGAATTAAGGCACAGCCAGACTGAGAGAACTTGGAGAAAAATACCGAAAATTGTTTTCGCACTGTGCATTACGAACTTTTCAACGGCTTAAGAGCAGGCGAAAGTCACGTGAGCGCACCGCGGGTGCGAGAGAGATAACGTTATTCGGACTCGCGGTAGAGTGAGAGAGACATCATAAAAGTGTGTTTCACATGTCCTTAACGCCATGTGAAACAGTCTCTCTCACTCCACTGCGAGCGCCAATAACGGTATCTCTCTCGGTCTCGTGAAGCGGTCACGTGACTTTCACCTGCTTTTAAGATTATGTGAAACACTGTGGAGTGCAAGAGAGATAGCATCACTGCCGCTCTCGGCGGAGCGAGAGAGACACGCTGAGAACGTGTTTCACATGCTCTTAAGATGAAACAAAAACGGCATTGAATGTCGTTTTTCGGACCGCAGTCTGCCAAGAAAAAAGAAAATTGTCTTTCCCTGCGTCTGCCGGTTCCCCAAGGAAAGACTATTTATTTTGACCTCAGCAGTTTTCTCTTCCTCGGCAATCTGCAGTCTCTTCTTTGTACAATTTGATGGGGCGCTCGCGTACAAGTAGGGAGGGCCACACCTGGCCACTGTACAGTCTGCAGTCCCAAAAGGGCATTCGGTACAGCTTTTGTGACCAACTGGGCGCAGGGCAGGTGGGCGGGTTGTTATACCACATCACCTTAAGGGGATGCTGGAGCTGTTTTTTTTCTTTTTAACCTGCTTTACCTGTTTTACCGACGGTACTAGACAATTTTTCAGTTCCGACTTAGCATTCTTAATATGCTACGCATATGCGCCAAATCATGCAGGATTATGATAATTATGATAATGACGCTTCGGTGTGCAGTCGAATTTTGATTGAATTTAATTTAAATAAATATATATTTCAATCAAATATCTTACTTAAACCAAATAAATGTGGTGGCCTTCAAATAAATTGTTTTTCTGGGTGCATCCGTTTTCGATGAGTTTTCTCATTTCGTCGTATGTATGACAACCAGTGAAAAAAAAATTGATGACAGTTTTTATTACCGACAGCGGCATTTTCACATACTTTTACGAACATGTGAAACACCCTCGCGGCCTCTTTCTCACTCCTCTGCGAAAGCCAATAACGCTATGTCTGTTTATTTCGTCTTGAGATCACGTGACTTTCACCTGCTCTTAACCCCAAGGTGACCCCGGACACCTGAACGCTTCACGTCAATGTCAAACTAATAAACCCCCTTCAGTGCGTTAAGTAAAAGTAGTCTGTTTTGCCCCGCTCTTCCTTGTACAGTTCCAGCAACGTTAACGGTTCTTTCGATCAACATTGGAATGATTAATCGCAGCGAAGTAAATTTAACTCGAGAGTCCACGACTAATTGGCAATAATCGGATCCTCGAAGCGTATACGCATATCGTTTCGCAGGTACGCATTAGCCTCGACGATACTCGCAATCGTCGTGCGGGGAATAATGCAGGAGCCTGTCGTGTATATAAAAGCCTCTCCTTTCCTCTCCTTCGACGGCTCGTCGAACATTCGATATCTCGTTCCAGCAAGAGCGATTCTCAAAAACTCGTTAAACTCGCTATCGGTAACGACTTACCGGAACTCCGGCGGTGGCGGGAAGCGAGATAGCCGAACGAGAAAGAGAGAGAAGGAGGTAACACAACACGATCGCGCCGGAGACCGGTGCGGCGCGGCTCCTCGGAGCGAGCGCCCCCGTTGTCGCCCCCGTTGTCGCCCCCTCGACATGGACATCGTCGTTGTAATGCCTGCGATAGCGCCGATTCCGACGAAACGTTTCTCTAACGATCCCGAGACTCCGCCCATTTTTTTCAACGCCTCGGCAACATATTTCGTTTGATAGATCGAAAGCGAAATTTTAAAAAATCTAGCCCCCCCCCTACACGACCTCTATGAGTGTCCGATGTACCGAGCAGGCAGGGGCGAACGAGTGCAAGAGCTGTGATTAACCGTTCGATGACTCCACCAGGAGGTTGAGAGAATTCGCGCTCGACATTGATTTATACACTGTATTCGCGAAATTGTTTTCCAATATTTTTTTTTTTTTTATTGCCGCACGAGCTCAAGATGCTGCATCGCAAAGGTGCGGCAAAGTGACTATTGACATCGATCTTATTGACGTTCGATACTTAAAAATCAACGAGGGCCCCTCGATCGTTTCTCGGTACAATCTGAATATGTCACGCCCAGTAGTTGCTCTCGGGTGTGCGTCGAAAAAGAAGTAAAAGAGGGGGGGGGGGTAGAGAAAAAAAAACAACTACTTCGAAGAAATGTTGTTCGAGAAGACGATAGGACGAGGGAGGCGATAGCGACGAGAGCCGAAAAATAAAAGAGTTGTTGCCTCCTGTGAGGTTTGAACTCACGACCCCTGGTTTACGAGACCAGTGCTCTACCACTGAGCTAAAGAGGCCTCTATGTTTGGTCACGCCGACGGAACGTACAGAAAGAGCACCGGCTAGACGAGTCCAAGATTCCACGTCTTAACAGTAACAATTTAACGCCTGACGCATCAAAGTATCTTTCTAACGGTCAATTAATCGATAAATAGATTATAAATGATTTATTACTAATGCAAACATTGAAATATCGTAAAATAACGTTATAATGCGATTACGATAGTCATATCTGAGAATTAAAAAAACTTTAACGTGTATTCGCATATCCGCCGAGATTCTTTGTCGGTTTCTCGATCCGTATCGATCGACTGCCACTCCCACGCATTCCCGAGGAGCATCGCCGTAACCGATAAAATTATATTGCAGAGCCACCCAATCGAACCGATGAAATTCACGAGTGTTCCGATTTTGATGCCATTGGACCTTGAGTCCCCTCACTGTTATGCATTAATGCACGAGTGATCTCCGCTCTCTCGGAAATTCGATTTTACTGCCGAGACAGCGAGACCGAGACGGTGAAATTTTTTTCGAGGGATCGTATCAACGATCACCTTCCTGTGACTCTCAGAGCGGCTTGACAATAGAGTGAACGAGGAAACAGAAGTAAAAAAAATTGCTATGTCTGAATAATCAATTATCGAAAGGAGACCCGAAGAGCATCCCTGAATTGTTTACCTGTCGCATGACCCAGTTTTAAGAAACCTATTTAAAGAGAGAGAGAGAGAGAGAGAGAGAGAGAGAGAGAGAGAGAGAGAAATCCAGGAACTTGCAGGTATCGCGATATCTCGTGAAAGGAAAAAAAAACTTCCGGATTCTCGAAACTCAGCGATCTACGTATCGAGAAGATAATAACGTGAGGTTGTTCGATCGTGGTTATAGACACTCGATAGCGGACCCACCATCCGAGACATATGTTATTAGTGACGTAGTGTTTTCGTTCGTGGGTAATATTATTATTATTTTAGCAAATCAATTATTGCGTGCCTCATCGAACAGATCATCGTTTATCGTGAGTGCGTGCATTAACGTTCTTTCCAATCTAATCGGCCTCGTAGACCGACGTCGCGATTACAGATATGGGAATACCGGTATTTTCATTTTCGATAAAATTACCGAAAAAATATCATGTTTTTTTTTTAGTTTTTATGCAAATTTAGAGTAACTGCTTTTCCTAAAATTTTGTATGGAGAAAACATGGTCACTATTTTTATTTATTTTTTTTCACACTTTCACCTAAAAAATTGTACAACCCACGTATTTAGATGTATTATTAACGGTTGATAAATTGTCGGTAACGACATTTGTTTATAAAATTGATCGTAAAATTTTCGGTAAATTCCCTACGAAGACCTTGTAACTACCTCTGTCAGGTCGATATTTTTTCTTTACCAGAACGGTAATTTTTCGGCTGGTAAAATATAGATAGTGGAAAAATAGATAGATAGATAGAAATAAATTTATTTTGCTTTGGGACTCAGTCCCCCAAAAGCATTTACAGGATATGCAGTAAGATGTATTTAACATTTACAGAAAGTATGACGAGAGGTATAGTGTTTTTTAAATGTAAGAAAATAATGTGGTGACTGATATCGTTATTATAATATGTAATGTTATTATAGAAAAAATTCGAGAGAGTCATGTGAGTGGGTGATTCCAGCTTTGCCTATTGTAAAAATACGGTAAAAATCCCGTACAAATGTACCGCAGGCATCTCTAGTCGCGATTAGCTTATAATTGCAAGAGTGATTGAAGGAAGCCGCGCCGAGAACGCTCTGTTTGCTCCGACAAGTCGGGGAAAAAGGCTTCCACCCGTCGGCGTGTAGAAATCGATATCGCGCAATCGATACCGAAAATATAAATGGTCTCAACTCGCGGGAGATCAAAGTTTACCAAAATGTTTTCATCGTATCGTTGCGAAGAAACGTAGAATTGCGCCATTGAGTCGAGTGGCAAGATTCGACTCGAGTGCACACGCAACTCGAGACAGAGAGAGCGAATGTGCGTACAACGGGCGGAGTTTGGCGCGTTGGGCGCGAGATGGCGCTCCGGTGCCGCGTGAAGTGCGCCGCTGTTTCCCGGCGTGCTGCTATCGAGCGCGCACAGTCATCGGCCTCATAGTTGCGATTTTCTGAGAATTGTTGACGGGCTGTACGTACTATTTCGAACCGATCTCGAATGTTTCTCGGAAGCTATTGCCGTATACGCAGGTTAATTCAGTCGCGGCGGTGAGACAACGGTAAGTACTTCGGCAAAGCATCGTCTCACCGAGCTCCGAGAGATAGTGAGGGACCGAGCGCTCGACGGTACCGCTTCGTTCTTGTTAATCTCCAGTGTATACATGTATGCACGTACAAGAGTCGACGAATACGTTCTCTCTGTACACAAAGCTTACAGCCGACTCGACAAATAATACATCGCTATTTCGAGAAGGATTTAGCGAGAGCTCTTGTACTTACGACGCGTTTAATCGATCAACGAACGACTCGTTACGTCGACTGCTTGCCGTAACTATTTCTAACGAATCTTTATTGTTCTTTATAGATACGTACAAGTATTTTTTTTTCTTGCAACGCATGCATGAGAAGTGGCGCTTTATAGCAAAGCGTACTGTGATGACGCGACGCATGCGCACATTGGCTCGATTTTACTTCTCTCACGCAAATTTACTTTCTCGGGCGAGAAGTTAGAGTAGTTCTTACTTCACCCTCGGCAGGCACCGAAATAGCGCTTCTGCATTTTTTATCAAAAATATTATGCGATCCTAATGCAATATAGCAAACATTGCATGAAAACTAGTAGGAAACTTTGCTGCACTTCGTATCGCAAAGTAGTATTTTTTTTCTTTACATTTTTAACGATTATTTCATTCGACCGCGGCAGTGGTGACGATATCTTGGCAAAGATTTTCCCCGAACTCAATCGATATCAACACGGGAAACGCTATTTTCTACGCCAAGATAGAGGAAGAGAGAGGGCCCGATGTTCGGAATAGGGAATAGGGAATCCATTAGCCGGATAAGATATTTTAGCCGGCTTTGCCGGCCTATCTGTATAGCCCTAGTTCGGAACACGGGACGTCTAATCTCGTTACCGGGAATATATCGAGGCCTGCGGGCTGTTCGAGCGATCGAAACCGCCTGCAGTTTCAATCGAGCGAATCGCAATTTAATCGCGGTTGATCATAATCGCAATTACGTTCTACTATCTAATGGACCGTTTTCTCTACGCACATAATAATAACATTGTACAGTGTTAGTCCATACCCATGAAGAATTTAAGGTCGATACCTCCATGTTTACTTGAATTATACCGTTTATAGTAATAAAAAAAAAACTCAAGATTCCCTAAAATCTGATCAACTGGATAAATTTCAGATAAATACAGTACCAAAGATCTTTGATCGTAGTATTAGATTGTATACAGTTTTAGTACAATGGTCATATTTGTGTAAAAAGAGTAGGAGCACTTGTGCAGAGGAGTGGAAAACACGAGAGGTGCAACCAAATCGGCGCTCCACTGCAATTAGATATGACAATGCAACATGACATAACGGTCCGATTGTTATTAATTAACAAGCAAGTGCAAGAGCCGAGGTAGATTCCATACTAAAACAATGGAACGGATAATTAACTATGAATGAATTAAAATCAACATACAAAATACATACCTTAACAACAGAAGGATGGAAAAATATAATATTTTTAATATACCGGTATAAGAATGTATTAAAAAAAATGTAGTTAGTAAAAATTAAACTATCGTTACCCAAAAAAGATGACGAACGAAAGGACCTAAACAAAAGTATAATTTAGACATTTCCAGGATCTGTCCGGTACAAGCACAAGTCCAGTACGAGGCGGACTCCGCGTGGGACGAGACAGTTTTATCGTGGCGTTTTTCCGCGCGTCCTTTCCATCGACTCTAGAATAAGAACATTTACGTTGAAACGTGCGTTCTATGTTATTTACGTTACCGCTATATAGAACATCGAAGAATTTGGCACGAGTACGAGAGTCTGTCTAGCGTGAGCATAGTAAAAAAAAGTAATAAAAAAAAAAAAAAAAAAAAAAAAAAATTGGACAACCGTCAAATATTATATCTCGTCGCGACGAAAATCTCGGAACGTTTCGCGTGTGTTCGAAGGTCTTTCCCGTCTGGATCGCCAACGACAGAGTGACGGATGGTTTTGTGTGCGAGTCGGAAAGACCGAACGAGGCTCACGCGCCCGCTCGCTTGCGAAAGCAAATTTTCCCCGACGCAGTTGTAGCAAATTACTCGAGCTATTTTATGGTATAGTTCACAGTATCTTGCTACATCGCGTATATATTAGTGAAAAGAACGTGGAAAGCAATTTTCCGATCGGTCTACCGAGAGGTGTTCTGGCCCGCCGACACTTTAACGAGCCATCTGAGAGAGTGCATCATCGTGTTCGTCTCCCAGAGAATAATTAGATCCATCGGCAGTCGGACGGTTACTGCACTATAGAGACGGTAACGAAGATGCCGGGAGAGCCTCGATGGCATCTTGGCAGAGCGTCGTCCACTTGGTATCGGCTACTCTGGCGTATTCGCGGCGCCATTTATATTTAGAGACTTTGGAGGAAAACAGATATATATTCAAGTCGTAGACGATAAAGTCTGACGAGCTCTCAAAATATCGGAGTGAGAGAAATAACGAGGGATCGTCGAGACGTTTGAGCTATCGGTGGGTAGAGGTAATGCGGGCTCATGTGGCGCGCGCAGCAGACCCGTAGACGCTCACAGGTAGTGACGCGAGTGGTAAATGGAACGGTTCATTTGACCATTAAAAACCTATACATGACAGCTCCTAAAATTACCACTTTGGTCACAAATCTAAATTTTATTTTTACTACTTGTGACAGTAAAGCTATGAAAAAAATCAACGCGACACAAAATTTTCTATCGGCAATTATCTACGTCACTCAGCCTTACGTCGTGACTTTCCGCGACATCGAAAATTCGATGGACCGTTCGTATGTTATTCTCCAACCGAACATCCTGACGGTAGCGGTGAACGACGTCAACGTCAAACCGGCGTGATGATCTTAAACCGCAGGAAATACGCAGACTACCGATCGACGATTCGTATCTCATTCAACTCAACATTCGCTCGCCTTCTTCTTATCGACCTACGCAAAAAAGTCCCGGGAAAAACGCCAATAGCGCGTATTTGGATCCTTTGTTACTTTTCGCTTATGCATGTATTTCGAAATAGTACATTCGAGAGACTGTCTCTACCCCCGTTCTTCTTTCTCTCTCCGATTCGTTTGGCAATGATCGACGCGGCGCATTACTATTACTCCGCGTTCCGGGAAAGTCATATTATTTCGCCGCCAAAATTCTCGCAACGTCAGGAGTGCTTTTACAATGCATTCCCGACCTTCTTTAGCATTTCGAGGAGGATCGCCTGACGCACTGATATCAGTGACGCACGGCGTGACTATTAGTTCGAAAATAGAATTAAATTCCGTCGAGGCATTTTTTTGCTTTTATTTTTTTGTTAGATAGATTTTTTTAGATGTCTTATTTTTTTCGGAATGGGGCACCTGCTGATGCATATAGTCTGCGCTCGATAAACATCACTGTGATTCAAACCACTTGTTTCCTTATTCATTCGGTCACCTCGGTTTGAAGAAATAGGCCTTATGTTAATTGATGCAAATCGGGCACGATCGAATGAAGAGATCCTCGAAGAATGTTTTTTTTCTTCTTTTCTTTTCGTACGTTTCCTGGAAGCGGAAGAATTCAAGCTGCCCGCATGTTGCCGGATGGACTTCATTCCTTATGGTAATTTAATTCAAGCTTACACGGTAATCTTTTGTGTGAAAAAATGTTAGATTGAAAAATGATAATTCGAGTGATTGATCGTTCCGGAAATGGTTATTCGGTCATTCGGCGAAGATTGAGGCTCTCGTGAGGCGCGATTTTTTTTGTTTCATCTCGTAGTAAAATGCGAATAAATAGGAAGGTGGTCCGTTGGCGAACGTCGCAGTTCGTCGGCCGGAGTGGACCGGCTTCTTCGGTCGCTCTCGCTATTGCCGCATTGCACGGACCGACAAAGAGATGGATTATCCCGTGGTTCTCGGTATGCAATGACAAAAAGGACCACGATGCCGAGAGACGATCGGTCAGTCTCGGCGAGAGAGAAAGACACGTCGCGAAGAAGAGCGGATCATCGCAAGGCTTGCGGAAGATCACGATTCCCTGTAAAGGGGTCCGAAACGAGAAAACGAGCGAGCGGGACGGAGGGAGCTCGGCTTATCGCTGCGTTGCGGCCAGCTATGTTGCTGGCCCAAACGGACAGTTCGACCGGTCTCTCAACTCCGAGGAACTTTTCGTTGACCTCCCCCTCAACGCTCCGACTCTTCAACCGGAATCACGTAATGAGCGTTGCAGACGCGCAATGGTTTGCGCGCCGATTTCGGAGATTTTTTTGAGCGAAGGTTACGGGAAATATATGATGCGATGTGTGTTCGATTTTTATAGACTGTGTTTTATACCTCTGCGACTTAACCTTTTAGTCCTTTCCGTTGTAAATTATGCATTTTTTAAACTGCTTGATAATTTCTCCTTTTGAGAAATTAAGTTTTTCACTTTTTTCCATGGAAGTAACAAAAAAAAGTTTGATGACATATTGCTTTGACCCCCACCCCCCCCCCCTCCTCCGCTTCCTCCCTACAGCGTGATTTTTCAATCATTTTAAGTTTTGTTTAATTTAGTGACGAATTTATCCTTTTGCATAATAATTAACATACATTAGAGATAACAGTGGTAACTGAGATTATGAACCGGCGTATATCACAAAAATTACAAACATCAAGAACAAGCGACAAGAAGTTCTCATTATAATTAAAAACAGAATCATGGACAAGAAGTATATGATACGATGTGTTTGCGATTTTTATGCACAGTCTGTGTTTAACAAAGGATTTATGGAAAAAAAATTAACCGGCATGGATCAATAAAAAAAATATATATGCACATAGAGATAGATAAATGTACGTGTGCATGTTGCAAAGGTGCTTTTTACACCATTAAAATGAGTGCGAAATTTTTTGAATTGTTTTTTTTAAGATTTTGTTTCATTTTTAGAAACAGTCTATAGCGAATGGGAGATTCGTATTCCATCAAACGTCATCGATTCAGAAAAACATGGATAGCAATGGATTTATAAAAAAATATTAACATATTAATTTTTTAGAAAATGTGCAGACAAATTCAGTTTTCTCGGAATCGTTAATAAACCAATGAATCAACATGCTTCGTTAATCTGCACATATGAATATTATGAATTGTCGAGAGGGAGGTAAATATACGTGTGCCCGATGCGAAGGTGCTCTCGGATGCGGTGCCGTAAGTCATCGGCCAACGATTCCCGCTTCGTCCCTCTCAGGCTCTAGTTTTTTATTATTTTCTCCCTCTCTCTCTTATTTCTTCCCGCGTTTGTAGCCCGACGGGACCGGCGAAATTTACTCGGACTTTCTACGAATTCGAAACTCACCGCCGGCCCTCGCTGCGCTGTCAGGATCAGCGGAGAGCCGCATGAAACCCTTTGTCGTCTGTATATGTATAGGAAAATGAGATTTACACGAGACCGCAAGAGAGGCCACGAGGCCTGACTATGGACTCGGCCGCCCTTCTCATTCGAGAGCCTCGTGCCACGTCTCTCTCACGCCTCGAGGGGTCTTCCGGGAATGAGAATCGTCCGGCTTGCTTCGACACGGAAAGAGACGCACAGACTTTCAGAGAATGATTATAAATTATCTCTCTCTCCCGGCGCATTTGTGCTCGCTCGCGGGAGACCCTCGTCGTTCGGTTTCATGCCTCACCGAACCTCCTTCGATTGCTTTTCATTGGGAATCGATCCGGCCGTTACGTGCACTTGACAAACTTATTTATTTTATTTATTTTATTTATTTTACACAGGCGATTTATACCGATATTACGTTTTTAGCTCGGGAAAGCTGAGACGCGGGATTCAACTTCCGAGCTGACAGGTATAGCTTTATACGAAGAGAGGGACAGAGAACGGACAGGTGGGCTCGTTGAGACGCACTCTTCAAACTCGGGCGATCGAGGGTCCGAGATTCATGGAACCGTGACGGACCTTTAAGTTTTTTTTAAGACATCCTTAACGAAATTCATCTTCCTCCTTCGCTCGAGTCGTTTCGTCGCGCGTTCCCCCCGTTGAGCTGATTCTTGGAAATTTTGAGACCCACGATCTCGGCGTCCCAACCCTCCACCTACGGCAAATTTTTTTCTCGTCTATTTCATCATAACTTATTGATCCAAAAATATATACTTGTATTATTTTCTTTAACTTGTATCCGTTCGCGGTCAGTACCTGGATGGGTGACCGCTTAGCCGTGCGCTACGTTTTGTGGGTTTTCCGTAGTTTCCCCGTGTCCTTGGCAAATGCGGTACAGTGTAGCTAAGTCGGCTACGGACGCACTGGAAGTTAGGTAGCTTAGCTGAGTGCGGGTAGGAAGTGATAGGGGGGAATCGGGCTGGGGTTCCGTAAAAACCCGACCGGTTATACGGTGGAAAAATGGAACAAATATAAAAAAAAATTCTATTATTTTTCTAATTTTGTTTTCCGATGATTTTTTAGCTCTTCGCAATCTTCACGACATCCCAGATAGAAAAAGCTAGATACGAAAGTTTGGTACTGCTTGAAAAGCTGGAATCCGAAAACAAAAAACAAATATTTTCGACTATGCTTTTTAATAATATGTTTTTGGGATCTTTGAAGCAAAGTCGAAAACATAATTGAGTTCGTTGCCACAAGGTGGCGGTTGCATCGTTACTCGTTGACGTAAAAGCGAACTTCTGTACCAATAACCGGTAAGACAGCTACGAGCGGTAAGGCAACTCTCTTGAATGAGCGAGGGTCCCGCCGAAGATACCGGTGCGAGTTCACGATCTATTTTTTTTAAGCTGCAGTCGGACATAAAGCGAAAGTGCGCTGATACTAGAGGTAGGTAAGAGCGGGCTGCAATGGACTTGCGTCCTTCGTTTAGGATTCAACATCACTTTGATGTCCCCCTCCGATTTTGATGAAACTCACGTATGTTGTAGAGCATCGAAAAGTAAAAGTCACGTATTGTTTTATCGTCGTAAAAACATTTCTAAGGACCGAAATCGCCCATCAAAGTAAGGCATGTCGAGGGATGATTATGCAGTTTCACCCAGAAGGCGTCAACCAATTTTAATGAAACAATAACCAAAATACTTCTCATCGAAAACAATGAAAATTCCACGCGAAGTTCAAGAAAAAAATTCATTTGCAGGGGTAAACCACCTCCTGATTCTTCAATTTTTCACCCTACAAAATAAACTAAACAACCAAATTGGACAGAACATGTACCATTTAGAAGGGCAAGTAACAATAAAGTTGACGTGTTTTTGAACATTCACAGGAAAAAGAGTTTACGGGGGTAAACTGTCCCCTATCCATTAGTCTTATATTTATGCATACACTTTCGTTTCTCGTTATTGAAATGTCCGAATCGATTCAAGACGTTCGTGTTAGCCGAAGTGAATGTTGGGCGCTTCGCATGATGCCTATTTCAATAACGAGAAATCGTCTTCTATAGAACACCAAAGTGGTGTCCCTTGTAAGCGTCGCGAGGTACTAATAAGGTGCTATCTCACGGTGAGAAGGGATGCAGGACTTCTCCGAACAGAGATGCAGAGGTTAATAATACCGCTCGCAACAAATAATTACTCGAAGAGCCTGGGGCCGTTACAATAAATAGAGCGAGATGTTTCTCTGATATATCGATCACTTCGGTGATGAGAGATAAGCGATCAGCAACGTGGGTGTGGGGAGCGCGATAAGAACGAAAGCGTCGGGGTAGGAGAATCGCGTAAAATGTACACGCCTCCTTTTGGTAACGTGTGTTCCGTAGTGATCGACGGAAAAGCATCCGTATTGTACCCGATGCTTCTCAATTTCCAACATTTTGGTAACTATTTTTCCTTCGTTATCTTTTTTTTTGCCTTGATTTTTTTCTTGTCATTTTTACCTAACTATGTACTTTGATAATTTTTATTTCTTTTGCAGTCAAATGACACCAGACGGTTGTATAATGACACCAGATAGTTGCGAAATCAGACATTTTTTTTTCGGATTCGATATACCTATATAGAATTCACAATTTTCGGCAATGCCGAAAATAGTTAATTCTGTATATTTGTAACCACGTCGGTAATTTTTATGCCGGGACAACTTTCGGACTGAAAAAAATCGGTCCCGAATCGAACTCATATCAGTTGTCTCGATTGCGCAACGACTGGCATGGCTCGACTTTGTTGTACGTCCCGTTTCGAATAATCATGCCGACGACCAGGAGCCTTCGCGGGCTCCAGAGCCACTTGGCAAATTGCCTAATTGTCTGTCTCACGAGAAACCTCCCGACGAGTCGAGAGGTTTCTCTCGAGTCTCGACGAGTCGAGAGTCGTTTCTATTCGATCAGAGGATCTCCTGCGAAGAGCGGTCGCCTCAGCATATTACTGTTGCCAGAAGAGTCTCATTGATAATCGATAGCCGTTCGCGCGATCGACCGCTATCAGAGACTCTCACGGCGATCCTAAATCTCTCGTCGTAAATAAAAACCTTCTCAGTAAACAAGACACATATATGTATATAGGGGAAACCGGGGCAAAACGGGGTACCGGGGCAAAATGGGGACATGTACCCCGTTTTGCCCCAGATGGTTTTTTTTAATATCCTTGCAAAACCAGTGGCAATACAATTTTGGTGTGAAATACAATGGATCTATGCTTTCGGTATCGTTTTAGCAGGTTTTCTTGCTTAGCGTCCCCGTTTTGTCCCGGTCCACGGGAAAACCGGAGCAAAACGAGCCATGGGGCAAAATGGGGACATGTACCGCGTTTTGCCCCAGATGGTGTTTTGTTTTTAACCTTTCAAAACAGGTGCTAATACAATTTTGGTGTGAAAAACAATGAATCTATACTTTCGGTATCATTGTAGCAGGTTTTTTTGCTTAGCGTCCCCGTTTTGCCCCGGGTTCCCCTACTAACGGGATGCCCTACCCCCCGGTCGGTCTTTCCGCTTTCCGCGAGATAGCGAGTCGCGGAGCCTTCTCGCAAGCGAAGCGTTCCCCGAGTCGTGACATTTTTTCTCGGTAACTTTGTATATTTTTTTTTTGGTAAAGAAGCTAATTTTTTAACAAAAACGTGCTCAGAATGTTCCAAAATATCAAAAAATCCCATTTAGAAAAATGTGCGTGTGCGTGTGCGTGTGGCATTCACAGCAATGCCACGCACAGCATGTGTGGGTAAATGCCAATGTTTCTTCAATGTTTTGTAAAAAAAAATATTCTGTTTTTTTTTGTGCGCCATTTTTTATTTCTTCCAAAATGACTGTGCGCACTCTAGATCGTATATATTTCTTTAGCTATCTGGCTAAAAATGCGTACACAGATGAAATGTGATTGCTCGATGATCCTATTGAAATTTCGATAGAATCGATCGAACCGTTAAAATTTGATGTCATTTTGAATTTTTTGAATATCATAAAAAATGTGTATTTTCATCACTCGCTACGGAAATGGCCACTTTTCCGTCCGCTTCGCGTGCGTTAGACCGTCATTTTCGCACCGTGTAATGAAAAATTTCGTACATCCTTCGGGCGAAACACTTTTTCTAACTCGTGTGATTACAGTAATCGCCTTCGGCTTGTGCTGCAAACTCACACTCGTTAGAAAAACGTTTTTCGCCCTCCTGGAGTAATGTAGGGTAACCCGGGGCAAAACGGGGACGCTAAGCAATAAAACCTGCTACAATGATACTGAAAGTATAGATCCATTGTTTTTCACACCAAAATTGTATTGGCAACGGTTTTGAAAGGTTAAAAACAAAACACCATCTGGGGCAAAACGGGGTACATGTCCCCATTTTGCCCCATGTCCCCTATTTGCTCCGGTTTTCCCGTGGACCGGGACAAAACGGGGACGCTAAGCAAAAAAACCTGCTAAAACGATACCGAACGCATAGATCCATTGTATTTCGCACCAAAATTGTATTGGCACTGGTTTTCCAAGGATATTAAAAAAATCTGTCTGGGGCAAAACGGGGTACATGTCCCCATTTTGCCCCGGTACCCCGTTTTGCCCCGGTTTCCCCTACTATTTATATATTATTCATCTGTGAATAAAATAAGGGGTCGATTCGTGATCAGTATGGAAAAATACATTAAATGTAGTCTCAAAGCGAAGACTAACGAAACAAGTTTATTTGGAATGTGGAAAAAAAAACACTGAACACTTTCTGATGAAATTTTAAAGAAACAGTAACTATTAACCACATATGCTGTGTGTGAAATTTCAGCTTGATTCGTCGAGGCATTCTCGAGAATTTGAATTTGTCGCGTCTGATTCACACACACGCACGCCAACACACACACACACACGCACACGCACACGCACACACAACTAGGCATGTTTCAAAAATGTCTGGATGTTTTAGAACATTCTGAACAATTTTTTCATTAAAATCTCGTATTTTTTCCACCATAACAAAGCTTCCTCTATGAGGAAGAAAAATTAAAAAATTAAAAAACGTTCTGCATAATTATCAGTCCCGGTCATAAGCCGAGATCTTGAAGCCGGAAATGACGTTTTCCCCTCTGACGTCACTTCTGGTCGAAAACTGAGATTTTCAAACCGGAAGTGAAGTTTCTGTATATGAAAATACTTCTGGTTGAAAAATTACATTTTGAAACAGGAAATGACGGTATGGAAAGTATTTTTAATCTTTCTCTGAAATATATCTCGAACGCAGCTACTGACTGAAAAGTGTGAATGACAAGTACAGGAGAGTAGGTAAAAGAGTGCGTGTGATGCGTATCTGAAAAATTTCATACGTATTGAGAAAAATAAATGAATAATTTTCATAAAAAAAAATTATTTTTCCGGGAGATTTGTTGAACAATTAAATTTTTCATCAATTTGTTAATAACATTTTGGAATTCTTATTATGCAAAATGAATTTTTTCGGCATCTTTAATAAGCTTGTTGTTTTTCAGATTTTTATACCATCGAGAAGTGTTTACAATTCCATCCCAATACTCTGAAACTTATGCGAAATCAACACCATTCGCAAGGACTACATTAAGTAACACAACGTGAGCGCTTCAGCGAGATGAAATCGCGACCGCGAGCGAAGCCCGCGCAGTGTAGTCTAGACTAAATAAAATTGTACTCCCATCAAGAAAAAAATACTGGACTTTCGTGAACAGGAAACTTTGCGTAAATGTGCAACACCTCTTTGCAGCGTACGGGATCACTTCTGAATCGCTGAATAATACGAGATTACAAGGTTTAATTGTTTGCAATGCCCCGTTGCCGATCTTGTTCAGTCTGTAACTGTAAAACATTGTCTCTCGGGCGTTGACGAGTTTACGAACGACAAGACATCCCAATTAAGAGAGCTCGACTTCTCGACGCGCCGATTATCCCGGAGTCACGTGGAACAATTGCTTCCCTCCCTCGGCGTATCTAATTAAGTCGGTGATAGATAAGCTTTGGCGATGTTTTAATGCGCTTGGCGCTTTTTTCCCCTCGCTTGCCCCGTCTTCTCCTCAGCAACCGGACTGACATCGTCGAGCATCGGCTGAAGCTCTGTGCCTGAAATGCAGTGCACGCCGCCGTACGTTTGCTATACTGCAGAATCGCACAGGTACATACAAATGTCTATCAATGTAGTGCAGTATTCATATGCCCGAAGAGGCATAAGGTTAACTCGCACACGTCGATTTGATTAATTCTAAATGTCATAAAAACCAAATTTCTGGACTAATTATTACGAAAGAAAATACTTACATTTTTTATGTCAGTCCACCTTTGGAGAAAGTTTCAGCGCGATAACTCAAAATTTGCGAAAGCTGCCCTAATAGTAAAACGTTACAAAACGGCCTCAGTTGGGGCAATATTTGCGGCAATATTTGCCCTACACATGTCGCAAATATTGCTCCACCTGCGTCCGCTTTGTAGCGCATGTCTTTCTGGGTGAAAGCGTAAACAGACTTTTTTTGTAAACGTAAAAATCCGATAAAATCTGATCAAGTGTGTTAATTGTTAGGTAAATTGTAACAAACAGATGCACTTACCTGCTGCCAAATTCCAGGCAGCAGGTAAGTGCAGGCATGCCAAATTCCAGGAGAATTGATAGCCTCCATGAAAATACAGTATATGAAAATAGTATACTGATGGATATATGATATGATTTTTTATATAAAGATTTGATATTACATTATAAACTTTTAATGCGTTTTTAATACATCCATTCAAAGTATATAAAGTAATATCAAATTTTTCGTGCGATTTTATATTCGGTCAATATACGTAAATTATATTTTTGGATTTATTATAGATATGTACCCTTTATATATCATTCATATATTTAGAATATATAACACATATATTCTACATTTTGCACGCTTTTTTGACACATAAAAGTGATTAGCTGTTTGAGAAAAATTATTGTTTTATTCAACGGTAAAGAGGCTGAGCTGTTAAAGGGTAAAACCAATCAAACGCTCAATTTAAAAAAAGCTATGAATGTAATGCCCCTGGACATATGAAATTCACTAACATTGTGCACTTATACAAAAATTACTTTACTCTGGGCATCAAATAAAAAATTTTTTTGTCGAAGTAATATCTAATTGCACCAGAGTTGAACGGTTTCTCGGAAATTGCTACGCGCATGTCTTTCGGATATAATAAGATGTTCTATGCGTAACAGCTTCCTGTACGGTTCATTAATTTCCAAGCTAGTTTCTTTTTCTTATTTTCTGCAGTGCATCGTTTCCAGTTTCCATCGATCCATCTATCTCCTGTAACCGCACAAATTTTCTTCCGTGATGCCAGGTGTCGGCGTCGGCGGCGGCATCGGATCGGACAGACCTTTTCATTAGCAAGCGCTCGAGCGCTCGACCGCGCTAGGTAAATAGGTGAAACTACGTGATAGCGCCTCTTTAGCTCTGGAATTTCTTCCCGCTGTGTCCGGCGATGTCTGATCTTTGTATGATACATGCGCCGTTCAAATGATTCTACCATCGATCTGCTTATTTATTTTTTATTTATTTATCTCATACTCATCGTATAGTTTTTTTCCCCTTTTCGATCCGCATTGTTGCCTTCGAAATTTTACAGCTATGGAATTGCCTTATACTGATGTTCGAGTGTCAGTATAAATGTTTCGGTTACGCGATCAATGCGAATCGAAAGTAGGCGAGAATGTGGTTTTGTTTTTCCGCAAGAACAATACATTTCTCTCATTAGAGAGTCTCAAGAGCCCTGATATGGAAAGCAAAGAGTCCCCCCGTCTTTCTATTTTTGTTTTGTTTTGTTTTTGTTTTTTTTTTTTTCGTGAGTTTTCATGACCGTGACGAGCCTATAACCTATGTAGATTTTGCCGATGGAACGGACGCGGCCGATGGTCGGGCTAGTGTTGGCGTGGCGATTGTCGAATCCCCAACGCTCGGCAAATGTTCGGCCAAGTATTGACTCACCAATGGTTGGTTTGACAATTTGCAGCCAATGCTCGGCCGCGTTTGACTTGCCAATTGTTGGTTAGTCGATTTAAGGCCAATGTTCGGCCAAGTATTTGCTTAGCATTGGTCGGTTTGACAATTGGCGGCCAATGCTTGGTACAGTAGTAGCTCGCCAATTGTTGGCTTATCGATTTGAGGCCAGCGTTCGGCCGAGAATGAACTCACCAAACATTGATTTTCCGATTTCGATCGAATTTCGATCGAAATATTCCGAGAAATAAAGAAAATCGAACATGACAAGTTGTCCCTAAAACCAACGTGGCCGCTGAAATGTCAACGACATCCGTTCCGTAGGATATAAACAATTCTAGATCTCGCATACGTCAAAAGAGTGTGCATGTCGATTCTTTGAAGTTCCCCGAATATTCCAAAATCAGCAGCAATACTGTATGATTGACAAAATCTTTATAGCCGAATCGTTTTCAAATCACATATAGCAACGTATTATAAAGCACGTGTAATAAATCGCTAAACTCTTAGTAGTTTATACCAAAGTACCTTCTTATGGTATAAGAAGTACAATATGCCGTAAATGGCACAGCGGCTTTTGCATATCAAATTTGCCGCATATCGTTCTCTTCGTTATGAAAAAAATGAAGAGATTCATGCACAGCAAAAGCCATTTACTGCTCATAGGACCCTTGTACATAGAAGAAACGCGTTGGGTACATACGTACCCGAGTGATGAGTTAGAAGGTAGAAAAAATGATATGTTAGTTCTAGGGTTAGAAGCAAATTCTTACATGAAGCTGAATTGATATCCGCGTCAGCTACGAATTTGCTTTTGACAGGAAAAGTTTAGCCCCCGTGAAAAAATCAATTACAGTTGTCATTAATGACTGAGTCCAGGTCGGGCGGCAAGTTAAGAGGTGTCAAACCGCTTTAAAAGATGATGCATTATAACATGCGCGCGCACTCGTTAAATTGTTTTGTTGCGATCTCGACGAAATGTTACTGCGCCATTATACCTTGTAACTAAATGTAAAATTCAATGTACACATGGAAAATCGATTAATTCGCGCTCCGCTTACATTTACGGAAAAAAGAATGCTCGTGAACAGAGAACTATCCGTTAAAGTGCAACCATTTATTTTTATTATAAACATACTTGTCTACAAGCATTTTTTTTATAATTAGGTGGCTTATTAAACTTAGTTTATGTGGATAAATTTTTCTATAAAATAATTTTGCTCATAATCTCAAGGTCATGCTGTCTGAGGGTTGTCGAGTCCCGAGAAGGAAACAAAACTTCCTCGCCAACCACAGCGGTTTACTGTTGTATGTAAATTAGGACGACAGACTTTTCCCACGAGACACGTTAATATTTTTCCATGCATGGCATTACTTCGAGGCCACAATTGTGCACGGATAAAAGGCAAAGACATTTTTGAATGAAATTATTTAGGTGAGATCGCTATCGCGAAAATGGTTCCTTTTAGAGGTCCGGTCCGGATGAAGCCTCGAAGACGGAACCGTGTTGAGAGAAGAAAAAAAATCCCAAAGTGCTTTCTCCCACGGGAAACGAAGTATGTAATGCGCTTGTGGAACCGTGATAAGTCATGTTGTTACTGGCGCTCGGTACCGGGCGGAAAGTATACGGTACCGTTCCGAAAGTCCTCGCTCTATACCTCACAACCTCGACCTTTTTTTCGCCCCGTTAACCGACCACCGCACGTTATGCTAATCCCATTTCATTAATTGTTACCGCCTCCGACGCGTTTCCCGCTTCGCGCCCTCTCTCTTCAACTCGGTAACTCCCGCTTGCGGCTATCTTTGCGCTATAACTTCGCATTTTTTTTATTCTTTTATTAAACAGCCTAATTGTGTGCTGAGTCCTTGTTTGACGAATTAAAAAAAAAAAAAAAAGAGAAAAAAACTTGATAAAACGATTACCACGGAGTAATTTTTATACGCGCCAAAAATATGATGCACGGACAATAATTTTATCAAGGTAATTCAGGGTGATGTGGCCAATTTTTTCGGTGGGCCATGCGAAAACTTTCAACGGCTTGAATTACTAATTTGCTCTACCGTAACGTTGGAGAAATATGAAAGGATTTGACCTCTTTTTTTATACTACCGAGGCATTGACGAATAATTCATGACTACTAGCCATTTCATTCTGCACGGGGGGGGGGGGGGGGGGGATGATATGTTTTTTATTTTGCTGCCAATAATTGGGCGCTATAAATTTGTCCGAACTTTCGCCTGAAATTATCAACGATTAATGCTAATATAGTTACAATAACAACCAATTTCCGGATTTTTTAAAGCTGTTTCACCCGTTGCCACTTTTAAAAAAGTGGCCACATCACCCGGCACTACCTCTTGGTCGCGTATAAGACTACCATAGCCAATTGCAAATTATTTTTTTTATTGACACCGTTAATTGACGCATCGAATTTTTTGAAAATTTCGTGCAAAATCGTCGACGAGTATCAAAAATAGAGTTAGTGACTACCAATTTTGCAACCCATTTTCCGGTTCCGTTTAAACAAAAATGGCAAAGTCACACGAGCTTCCCCTATGTGACGCATACTTCGGCCGATCGGTTATCAATTTCACTCGTTGCATCGTTAACCAGATCGGTGAAAGTTTTTCCCCGCTTTAGCTGATAATTGTTCGCGATCGCTGTCAGAGCGAACATCCGAGGATTTACGCGGCTTCCCGGTAAGACTGTGAAGCACCGTAAGGAATGCATATAAGAGCTTCAAGAGGTGAGAATATTGCGAGATTATAAAGAGAAATGAAACTCGTATCAATTATAATAATAGCGGTAGAAAAAAAAACAAAAAAAAAAAAAAACGAGTCACCGGAGGCTCTCCTGCCCGCTCCAAGGTTTGAGGAAATTTATGCTTTGTACTCGAAATTCCGTGAAGCGCATGCTCACTCAACCGGACTGTTTTTTTCGTTTTTGTTTTTTGCCAGAAGTATGTTTCGCAAAGCTGCTTTTCCCGCTGCAAACGCACGCGTTGGTGATGTTACTGCTGATGCCCACTGATCTCTCATACTCGCATACTCGCTTCGTGCGCTCTGTTACAGATACCTATATAGTACGAGATATGTGGTGTAACATAACATTCCACGCGATTCACCACTCTGAAAACTGTCGATCCTATTTGCGGCACGCAATCCACGCATCTTGTTTCCCGATAGAGGGAGGAGCTCTATCCATCATTCCGTCGTTCTCTCCACCTGTTTATCTGGCTTAAGGTAGTCTTGCGAATGCTGTTGATTTCGCATAAGTTTCAGAAAAATGAGAGGGAATTGTCCACACTTTTCGATGGTAAAAATCTGAAAAAATCAAGCATATTAAAGATGCCGAAAAGATTAATTTTGCATCATAATAATTCCAAAATGTCATTAACGAATTGATGACAAATTTAATTGTTCAACAAATCTCCCGGAAGCATAACGAATTACCGGCTATAACATTTATTATGGATTTCTTAAATTTTTGACCCTCTTGCCATCCATAAAATTTTGTAACACACGCACACGCACACGCACATACATTCGGACATTTTTTTTAAATGTGATGTTTCGATGGTTTGGAATATTCTGAACATGTTTTCATTAAAATCTCGATTTTGTTTTTTTTACCAAAACAAAGCTTCCTCTGTGAGGAAGCAAAAAGAAAGAAACCCCAGAGCCATACCATTCATCATTACCCCTATACGGTGCATCCGAATCAATCAACGGTGCCTGCGATCTGTGAATACATACGAACAAAGTTATCGTAAAACAGGGAGAAAAATGAAGAAAAAAAAAGAGAAAGGGCGTTAAAGAATTGGAACATTCGGATCAACGTCTCTCAGTGCGAAGAAGTTTCGTGGACTTCCGGTTAGTAATAAGTCACACGTCATTATACGTATGTAAACATAGTTTCGCACTTTGATATACATGCGCACTTTGCTCACGCGAGCACACGCGGCTTACGGGGTATTGCTTGGAGAGACGCGGGCGCGAGCGCTCTCGCGGTATTCCCGTTCGCCCGGTGAGAGCCGCGCGGAGCGCAAGAAGCGACGGAGAAGGCCTGCTCTTCTCGCCATTGAGTTTCACGGGCGGAACCGACGAGTTGTTGAATTTCATTAAAACGGTCCCCGCTCGGAGCGGTATGGAGAGCCCCGCTCTCTCGGTGGCATTCTCAGCGATCTGGTGCAACGGTCATGGTTAAACACGCGGGACCCCGACGATGCTCTTCGCTGCGACGGGGAAGAGCCGCGTTGCCGCCGCTGCTACCCGACTTCCTCGACCGCGCAGGAAATGCCTCGAGGCAGCCCGAAGACTCGCCGAGGTGCGCGCAGGCCAATTAAATTCCTCACGACGATCATGACGATCACCGAGACTACGGATCATTTTATTCGACAACATTTCCCCGAAAAAAAATATATATGCATGTCCATTAAAAGGTCTTTTTAATTTTTTTAATGCATTTATAAATGTATATGCATATTTATATAACACCTTATATGCTTATGTGCGATGAGAATTCGCGCATCCTCCAAAATTATACGCGCGTACGAAAATGTAAAAAGAAAAAATCCAACGCCTATTTTTTGAAGATATAATAATAGTAGAGCGTCGTGGACGCAGTGTAACGCGATGCTCGGATTAACGAAGAAGAAACAGCGGGGAGCGACATGGGGGTGGGGAGTGATTCGGTCCGTGAAAGCTTTGCTTAAGTAGAATTTCGTTGGTGGGCCAAATGCCCTCCCGTATGATAATCCGCCCGTGCGAAGGGGGGAGGGCGGCCGAGAACGCGAACCGGGAGCTTAGCGTTCTCCGCCGCGAAGAAGAGGAAGAAGAAGGAACTGGCGCGTTTCTGTACGCGCGCTCGTCTCGCGGACCGCTCGTTCGGGTAGTGGGGAACCCGGCATAAGTACGAGACATCGTTAAGAAAAGCCTTCATTCTGACAGGAGACCGCGATCCATCGTGTCGGTTTTCGTTTTTTTTTTTACTTATTTTTTTTCTCTCCTCTGTCTATCTCTGTCTCGTCTCGTCTTTTAATTTCTCGAAACTCTTCAAAATTGTGTTCGGATAGTACGAATATAAAAAAAAGAAGATAAAAAGAAATCATAAAACTCTCGATGCATGCTTCTCGCGGTGTTCGGATCGTCGATCGGTATTTAAACGCGAGAAGATTCCGTCGAGGCCGGTGACGTCGGAGGGAAATACTGATAAATCAAATAAAAAATAGACTCTGAGAAACAGTGTTACAGTACCGATGAAAATTGACTGAGAGACCTTGGAAAAGCTTGTGTCTGTCCTTCGAGTTCCTCCGGGATCGTCGTGCAGAGGAGGTACACCGGAACGGAGAAGACTGACACTCGTCTCGCGTACAACAGCATCAAAGGTGTGTTTGTGTGTGCGTGCGTAGTTGTGCGCTAGACTCGTTAGAAATCATATTTATATATATGTGTATATTATACTGTATACGCGAACTATTCCGTCGGTAATTACACCGCGATTACAGGAAGCCGGTACTTCGAAGTTTTCTACTTCTATAAAGATACTCTTATATATCGCGCGCTTCTCTCCCATAGCAATCTTCGACGAGCCGCGATACTTGCGATTTACGTAAGTGTTGAGACACGACGGATGACGACGGTGGCACAGTTTCCAGCGGAAAATAAACGGTAGCCAATAGAATTTAAGAGAAATAAAAAAGAACTGGGATTATCGATAACTGAGTATATTACAATCCTCGATTTAACGTGAAAGGGATTATAGTAAAAAATTTCAAGTCGTCGGAGAGAAACAACCATGCTGTGTGGTTGCGACTGTGTCGCCATCTGTAAAAAAATCTCCGATATTTTTCAGAACAATTACCATAAAAATCTTAAATTTTACGCTGAAATTGTAAATGACAAATGCGCATAGATAAGGTAAAAAATTATTGTAAATCTCGGACATGTCAGGTGGCGACATAGTCGGGGAACAATCGGTAAGTTTTCTCAGGCCGTACTGCAATTTTTACTACATCCTTTCCAGCCGTCTCCAGCGGACGCTAGACGAGGGAAACCTCTATATTTCGTGGGGCCAGCTTCAATTATTATAATAATTTTATTTTTTCACGGAAAAAACGAGACCATTAAAAAAAAAAAAAAAAAAAAAAAAAAAACGAAAACAGAAATAGTCTTTCCGGTTCGGTAGCAGCAGGTATTTTCTCGCCCAGCGTCTAGCGGCAAGTATATAATGGGGGATGACTAAAGATCCGTGCTCTACCGAGAAAGAGACTCGTCGCTTCCGGCATTGCATCGGTTCTCCTCGAGGACCGGTAAGTCCCGAGTACGATCATAATGTTACATTGCATACACACAAAAAGTACATACTTTATGTACATATGTACATAAACATATGTGTGTGTGTGCGTATACAAATATTGCCTTGTCCCGGGGTTGAACGTTCGATCGACTTTGTCCCGGAAGTTCCACAGCGATGAGACTCTCGAGAGCATAGCCTGACGATGGCAAAGTTAGAGGCACTCTAGATATAAAACCAGTAGAGATCTTAACGCGGTACAACGACTTGGAGTATAGTGACAGTGTGTGTATAACTGTGTCACAATAGTGATGCGTCCGAGAGACGAGGAACTTCCTCGTCGTTCGAACGATCGAGTAATACCAGCCGTGGCGCTGACCGCTGTTACCACTTGGTCTCGAGTGTTAACCGTTCGACGGGGCATTGTCATTGAAACGAGAAAAACATCGAACAATTCCTCAAATCATAAGCGTTACTTGTTTTTTTATTTTATCTTCAATTAAATTTCAACTCGCATCTCTCAGATCCGACGAGTTGACCTTCGTAAAAATGATGTACCGTAACAGGGCCTTACCAAGGCCCTGTTTAGGCCTTTATCAAAACCTTGGCAGAGTTTTGTCATAACCTTATCAAGGCCTTGTCAAGGCCATGTCAGAGCTTTATAAGGGTCTTTCTTTTCAGGACCTAGTTGGAACCTTGTTAAGGCCTTATCAGTGTCTTGTAAGGGCTTCGTCAGGGCCTTATTAAGACGTTATTCAAAGCCATGTTATGACTTTATCTGGGCCTTGCCAGCGCCCGCTTAGGGCTTTATCCGGACATAGTCCATAAAGCCATATCGGGCGGGGCCTTGTCAGAGGTTTCTCAGGGTCTCTCGTCGGTCTTATTAGAATCTCATGAAAACCTTAAAAATGACTACTAAGGGAGTTATAATTTGTAATTTGATACCGAAAAATTGCTCGATACCCGATAAAGCGGCATTGGCGGACAGTTTACAGTGTAGACGCTAAACTGCGGTAATGGTGGATGATTACTTACGTTGTATCGCGGAAATCGTTCGTCCGATGCGACCCACAGCGTTCACATTGCGCCTTCGGGATCTGGTTTCAATGAGCATCCTCGTGCGGAGTATCATAAGCGGGCGTCGCGTTGCCGATCTTGCCCACAGGCTCTCTTTCCGCCGTACGATCGAGGATCTCGGGTTGCATTTAGTCGTCGCCCAGCTTCATACGCGCACTTTCATCCACCGCGGATAGATAGATCGCTGAAATAAGGATTCATCCTTGGATGCCACAAGTGACTTTCGAGCATCATAATTTATCCGACTAATTGGAATGTACGGGCGTGTTGGAAGACCCGTCGGTCTTACCTCGTGGCTCATCGCCAACGCACTCGTCTCGTACGATCGATCCAATTTCACGACCGCCCTGCGAGCGAGATTCGAAATCCCCAAGGCAGCGCACAGGCTCGGGACTCGAGTGCGGCGCGCGTATAGATTACAAATCTCCGCTGTACTTTTGGATCTTCGCCCATCTGGATGGCGAACGGCTCGCCGAGCCGGGGATCTCACGATATTAATATCGTATTTCGATCACGTTTGTTTTTGAGAAATCGCCCAACCAATCCGACGTATGATAATTCCGAGTGATATGGCTACTTTTTTCCCCCGCGGAATACGCAAGGTCCAGACTTGAAGAGTTCGTTCACCAATTTTGGCTTGCTTGTAGAGGAAGCCATGTGAAAATTAAATTTACACCTTTATTCATTGATGTTTCGGTAACGTGACCGTACAGAACCATCCGCATGCGTCGTTTAACGGAGAAACGATAATATGAGATAACTTACGAAATATTACTTTTATAACTGTGCACTGATTTTCATAAAAATTTCATCTTTTTGACATTCTTTGTAGTTTTCACTTGTTGTAACGTTAACGTTTGTGCAGTTCGAATTATTATATATACCTATATATATATATATTTTTTTTAACAGTGATCAGTCCCACCGCCCGGATATTTCGAGAAATATATTGAAATTTCTCAGGCAATAGCCGGTCAGCATGGAATTCGTGTCGGTCCGGTTGGAATATCATTGCCCATAAACCTTAATCACTGAAGACGGCTGGACGATTGACCCGCCTCGAATACGAATGTATATATAGACGATTGGCCGTAATACCCAATACGCCATATCAGCCTGAATTACCCAATATTCTGTATCCCGAATGATAACAAATGAAATTTGTTTGCATGACGATTCGAAAGGGGAATGCAACAGGAAGGTCGCACGATGCCGAATAGCTCGTGAAAAGGGAAGGAAAAGGCTCGAGCCATGCCACACAAACAAGCGATACGAGATTGGCGAACAGAGTCCTTAGGACCTCGGAAGCGAGTCTCGTTAAGGAATATAATAAGGAAGAGAGGGACATCCCGGAGATATCTTTTGGAAGCGCTAAGCGGCGAGAGAGAGCTGAGTCACGCGTTCTCCAAAGGATCTCCCATGACGGTACTTTAGCACCTTTGTTTTTCTTTTTTCATTGCTTCTTGAACGGCGCAACAACGATGTAGCTCGAGAGACGGCAGCTCTCGCCTGATTTGTATTTCGTACGTGTGACGTGTGCTCGAAAGTTCCGCGCTCTGTGGAATACCAGGCGGAGAACGAACGACTTCCTGACGTCCCCGCGGTTCTCCGGGCCGATTTATGGTCTCGGTGATCCTTGCAGCGGGTTTGGCTACTCGGCGCGTACACGCTGAGGGGAGACAATCCGCGAAACTATTTCTCCACCGCGAATGAGATACGCGTGTATCGAATTTAATGAGCGGTAAACGTGGAGAGAAAAAAAAGTGAAACTCGCACGATATGTCTGCCTCAGTCTCGTTGACTGCCCGCTCCCGCCGTTTGTGTATGTAGTGTAGAAAATTAAGATGCGCGAGAGAACATCGCTGAGCTATGTATTATCTTCGAAACTGTGTCAGCTCTTACCTATCGGCTCTTTCTCGCTTTCGGCCACGCTGTGAACCCCTCTCCCTTTTCTTTTTTATTTTCATTTATTTTACGGTAGCCAAGCAGCATGCAATGAGGTCTTCATTGGGAGCGATCTTTTATTCGAGGCTTGAGCGTAACACGTTTTTTCCCCCCAAAACACCTTTAACCTACTTTGAGAAAAAACGTTGTGAGTTACAATCACTTGCGCTCACGAAAATTTTATGATTTTGTTTTGATTTTACTTTTTTCGAGGACGCGTTTGATTTTTTCCTTCAAAGGGCAGGTGAATGAGCAGAATTTGTATGATTTTCTTAAAACTTGAAGTATTTAAAAGTATTGGGTATAAATTGATGTGTATACATTGATTATGACTTATTACCAAAAAAAGCTGAAAATTGAAATTTTCATATCGCTTACTCATGAAAGTTGACATTTTTATATCACTTTCTCATAATGGTCCTTTATTCGCAAAGCTCCTTCTATGAGAAAGCATCTACTATATTTTTCGCTTCCTCATAGAGGAAGCTTTGCGAATAAAGGGCCATTATGAGAAAGTGATATAAAAATGTCAACTTTCATGAGGAAGCGATATGAAAATTTCATTTTTCACCTTTTTCGATATCAATGTCGTTTCAACTTTTAAACAAAACTGCTGGCCGACTCAGGTTTAGCGCGAAAAAAAGACACCAACCTGGCGCTTTAAATCAAAACGGCTGTCGAATCTGTACTCGAGGCGAAAAAATACATAGACTATCATAGAGTATCCATCGGGATGCAAAGAAATCGCTGTTTGAAAATACGCAAAATCACTCACTTTTGCCATTTTAGCTATATAAATGCCCGATAAGCTTTTTCGTTAGTCATCGGTCTAGGACTATATTTAGGTATTTTTTCACGCTGATCACGAATCTAACAGTTATTTTATTTATAAATGAATATTTTATGAGGAAAATTGAGGCTAAAGTAAAGTACTAATTTTTCATGAAATTCGAAAAATTCAAAATGACATAAAATTTAAACGGTTCGACCGATTACCATGAAATTTTTATGGGATTATCGGGTGATCATATTCCATCTGTGTACGTGTTTTTATCCCGACAGCTAAAAAATTGTGGGAGCTAGAGCGCGCACAGACATTTTTGAAGAAATTAAAAATGGCGTACAAAAAAAAACAACTGAACATTTTTGGATGAAATTTTGCAGAACATTGACTATTAAGTACACATGCTGTGTGCAAAATTTCAGCCTGATCGGTCGAGGCATTTACGAGATATAGCAATTTGAATTTTTCGCGTCCGAGTCACGCACACGCACACGCACACGCACACGCACACGCACACGCATCCGGACATCTTTTCTAAATGTTATTTTTCGATGTTTTGGAACATTCCGAAAACGTTTTCATTAAAATCTCGAAAATTTTTTTTTCACCATCACAAAGCTTCCTGTATGAGGGAGCAAAACTTACCAAATATTACGGACTTTTTCCTCCGCCTACTGAGTTATCCGTCCATAATTTCTGGAAGTGCTGTAGTGGTTTTTGATGATACTTTCGATTGAAAAGTCGCGCTGATAAAAAAAACGATGTTTCAATCCTGGCACGGACGCGAACGTGAACTGTGTGAACATCGGTACGCAGACACTGTATTACGCGCAGGTGGGAAATCACAGCTAGAAATCTTGAACACGAAGGGAATCTAAAGTGACTCAATTATACGAACGCCATGTAATTGACGCATATTGCATAAGTAACTAGGAGCCTGCAAAGTAACCGGTAAAACGGTTCCTTAACGCATGCTTAAATTATATTGTAGCTAGGAAGGAATGTTACAGGCTCGCGAGGTAACGGTGATATTTCGTTAATTCCCAAGAGTAATTAGGCTCAGGTTACTTTAAATTCCGATAATCTGATTTCACTATGGAAATTGATAATTATTCGAACACCCAAGTGGCGGAGCTTCACAGGTGAGAATTAAATCGATTTGCAGACGACGCCAGTGGTTCCACAGATAATTTATTTATATTGAAAAAAAAAAAAAAAACGATAATGCGGTTGATCCCAGTTTACCATGCCACGGTCTCAGAAACCCGATAACAACAGGCAAAAGTCGCATAAAAAACTATCTGAACTGTATGCAGAAAAAAGTTTTTAAAAACATGTTACGAGGTTTAAGTTATTTCTTAAATTTTTACCCCCAAATAAAAATAAAAAAATGTTGAGCCCCAGGTTAAGGAGGTAAGGCTCAACGTACTCTAGGATAGTCGCCTGGTTTACCTAGAAGCATCGTCGTCGCGCGTCATACCCCGGTGCCATGAAGTCTGACCACGATAGCTAACGCTCTGACCAGGGGAAGCTATTGCGGAGCGCTACGTCCCCTACGCTACGTCCCCTACGCCGATACGGTCTCAGGTTCGATTCCCGACGTCGGATTTTCGTCGCGTCTCACCGAGAATGAAAACTATGGATACTGGGATAAATCCCCTGAGTACCATAGCATTACATAGATTGCGACAATTCAAAGATTTTTCTTTATCCTCATGAAAGAGTACAGAGTGTATGCAAAGAATAGCGTACTAAGCAGCGATGCACAAATCGACAGAGTTCCATGCAGCAGAATACATAGTAGTAGCTAAGGCAGTTACATAATTAATAAGTAATGACTAAGTTTGAGCAAAGGATATAAGCTACAGTATAACAGCAGACAGAGGCATGACTCGAAATTAATTAATTACAGCTATATACATCTGACACTGACACTTGGAGTTGCCGGGTGCGAGTGACCGATGTATATATAGTATCTGGAGCTTCGTCTCGTCCATGTTTTTTCCCTTCTCGGTGAAACATACGGAGCCAGGAATCGAACCGTCGACCTCCCAATGCTTAGGTCTTAGAGGCGAGCATGCCTAACCACTAGACCACCGTACCGGTATATTATTATATATTGCATTATATTTTCATATTTACTTTAATATAAGTCAAATATATTTCTGCGTACACTGTTTTTCTGTGGATAGGCTGTTCTACTAAAGGGGCAAATATGGTGCATCGGATGGTAAAGAATTAACGAAGGAATACGACTCTCGAGCGAGTCGCGAGACGAGATTCTTCCGCCGGGACCCTCCATCTTCCTCCGCACAATATACGAATCGCAAGGAAAACTGAGCGAGCCCCTAAGCGCCTTCCTGTATGCAGACGCCACGCAATTTTCGCACGCTTCTAACTTTACAACGAGCCCGGCGACCGGTTAGAATTTCACTTCCTCGTCATGCCGAATACGCGAATAGAAGTCCAATGAATAAATGACGTGTCCCGGGAACGGGGAAAGCTACGTTTTTTCCTTCTTCATTTTTCTCGCATATCACGATATCCGCCGTTCTGCGACCCATTCGAATCCCGGCTGCGAAACATGAGCATTCGGATTAACGCTTTCCGGAATTATAATCGCACCGTTTCGAGCCAATGCACACCACGATGGATCGAAAGACCTCGCTACCGGGGAAAACTGGTATCAGACCCTGGTTATATATCGCACAATCGTTGATTTAACTATCGTGGTTATTTATTTTTATTGAACCTGTCGATTACGCGGTAAAAAAACGATTTGTACCTACATTTGATAAACTTTCTTATCTCCGTATAGGTCTAAAATTCTTTTTCTAGTTAATTTTACTATATTTTTTCAGGCAAAAGTATGGTTCGCTGACAAAATTAAAATTGTAGATTTAACGAGCAAGAAAATTGTGAAGCTTCGTGGCAAATAAATGTTTGTTAGAATGTACAAATATTTTTTTTAATGTGTAATTATAAAACTTATGCTTCTGAACGGGTTCTAGTTTTCGAGAATTCAGGTTTTTCGGATAGCGGTTAAAATCAACCATTTCTTTTATTTTTTTCCGGAAAACGATTCTATAGCTTTGACTGCTCAGAGCCCAATTAGACATTCGTTGGAAACTCGTTCGGAAGTTACTCTCGACGCATCTGTCCGATAATTGAGGAGCTACGGTTATTCAATTAAATTCAAGTTACCAGCACTAAATTTTTGTGTCATCTTAAAATGTATATAATCGGTAGTTGGTCAAAATTTCCAATAAAATCAAGGGGGTGGACGCTGGCTGGGCACGGTGCTCTTAGGGGGCTGCGGCCTCAGAACACGAAATAAATACATCTATCTATCTATCTATCTATAAAGCGTACGAAAAAAACCTAATTTGCTTTTGTCCGAAATATTAATAGTCGCGATGAAAATAGGGAAACCGATTTGTTACCGACTCTGTATGACATGCCCCTTATCGAATCCTTTCGGCCATATCCAAAAAATTGTGCCTAGTAGTTCTGATGCTGTTAACGCAGATTCCTGCAGTAGTTGTTGACTACCGGCCTCGCGTTCTCCAGGTGTCTTGCGTGCCTGCGTTAGGTAAAAACTCGACGATTCTTCTCATCATACGAATGTTACTTAATGCAACTCTTGCGGTATTCGCTTCGGAGCTCCCAGTGACGATGGCGTTACCAGCAACGTACAATGTGCAGGAAAATTGTACACCGACACGGATAGCGATTAATTAGAGCAGACACACATTAAAATTGTTTATTTTTGTTTAACCCATACGTTACATACGAGGCATATGAAGAGATAAAGGTTTTTTTCATCATTACCGATTCGCCATCAGTCGCCAAATTAACACCGAAACTCAGGCGTATTCCGATAAGAAGTTCTTGCAGCAAAGTCGATAAAGGCCCAATAAGCGATCTCGTTCGCTACGGCTATCATTGAATAATAGCGGAGGCCTCGTTCGATCGGTAGCTCCGAGGGACGTTCATCGGCCGCAGCGGAGGCAGCATCAGCACGAGTACCCGTGTAAGAGGGTGTTTTGTAATAAAAAGCCGCGTTACCTGCAGTACAACGCCGGAAGAATTTGCGGATCACGCTCTCTCGATCCGTTCAGCCGCGGGGAGAAATTCGACAAAAAACTCATCATCAGCGTTCTATAACCCGTTAAACGCGAATGGGGAGTACTTGATAATCGCTCCTCGGTCAATTTATATAAATCGGATAGTCATGAAAATAAAATAAAATAAAATAAAATAAAATAAAGTAAAATAAAGTAAAATAAAGTAAAGTAAAATAAAATAAAATAAAATAAAATAAAATAAAATAAAATAATAAAAAATCGAGTCAGACCTTCAGGCGGCCATCGAGAGCACAAAGAATTTTCCTCACCGTTATAGTCGGGACGCAGTCTCTCGAAACACCGGTTAAAGAGCGTGATTTATTTGATGGCCGATAAAAGGGAGGGGCCATACGGGGGCTTCGAGGATTGATCGAGTCAATTCTTCCTTTTCCACAGAGTTGCATGGCGAAACGATTCTATCGTTATCGAACAGAGAATAAAATTGCTTCGCACGCGAAGATAACATTGCATTAAAGTAGTTATCGCGGGGTACCTCTTTTATCGCAAAGTCGTCGAAATTTTATGGTGTCATTATCGAATATTGCATTAACTCATGTGGAAAAAAACATTATCGACCAATTGAAACACGAATTAATCATGTTTTAAATGTTTTTAGAACAAATAAAGATCATTTTGAGTTATCGGGCTGAAACTTTGTATAAAAGTAAACTAACGTCAAACCATTTTTGCTATTGAATTTTGTATGAATTGGTCGATCGGATTGGATTTTGCGTACGTTTGAATTTATCAAGAAATGCCTTTGTGAACTGTAGCTGTTACATCTTTTGGAATATTGGGCCAAGAGATCGTACACAAATGGACAATTATCGATTAATGATCTGTATTCAATTTTGCAATAATCGATCCAATTTTTTAAATTTTATGAGATGGTGATTTTTTTTATATTATGAAAGATGAGTATTTCACTTCAGACACATGTTTCCATATAAAATATTCGGCAAAAAGTAAAATAAGTGTTTCATTCGTGATCGTCTGGAAAAATACGTTATAGTTCCGAAACGTAGGAGTAACTAAACAATTTGATAAGCTATGAAACATTTTTGTAGCTGATAAAATGTAATGTTGCTAAAATTCTCGATGTTCGGTATCGTTCTCTTTTGGTAAATGGAAAAATTGGAACGATAAAAAAAATGAGAAATATAAACACGATATTTTCAAATAAGCACGGAAGAATTATTTTTCTTAGAAACGCCGTACGCAATAGTACGTTACACGCCGAAACAAAAATCTTGATTTTCACGAGTTACTTTGCATGTTAGTTCGACGTATCAATAACTACCTTCCGGCACGAAAAATATATTAAAAATAACCAATTTTTTGCAAAAAAAATATATTCTTATAAATATATAATGTATAATATATAACTTACATTCTCTATATAAATTATAAACATTTCATATAAGCAAAAATACGTTTTTTAAATATATTTAGTCGGTTACATCCGTCACATGTACCTATCTCATAAATAACAAACGAATTGTGTACTATTTTTTCATGAAAAGTATAACTTCCCAACGCATGCGCGTAAAATCCCGCTTTCCCTTCCTGCGAAGTGTGCGAAAAAAGGCATTTTTTCGTAATGTGCGCGAGAAAAATACTGCACATGCGTAAAAACGCAATATGATATTTTTTCCCGCACTAGTGTGGGAAAGTCGCAGGAATGGAAGCGGGATTTTACGTGCATGTGTTAGAAAAAATTATGTGAATGGCATGAGCCTAGAAAAGGTAGTCCTGACACGTGTGAATGCCGCACTCGACAACAACTCACCTTCTACGTCACCTTCTCTCAATATACTAACTCGCTCCGTTCTCTTATTTATTTTTCAGAAATCCCGGAACGATGTCCTCGACGTTGTTGATTCTGTCGTTGATGGTAGTTTCCGGTTGGTCGTTACCCGTCGCATCGGGCGATCGAGAAAGAGACACGATGGCCGCATCCCTCTTCCCGAACGTCGGCGACTTCGGTGCCGAGAGTTCGAAGAAATTTGCCCGCTCGGCCGAGGGCAGCGAGGATGAGGCGGACGGACGAGGGACAGCGGGCTCGAGCGAGCGAGAAGCCCCTCGAGTATCGATACCGAAAGACGAGCTGTACGCGGCGAGCGGGAAAAAGGGTCGAAAGCACAGGGCTTTCTTTCTCAGCTCTCCGCTCGCCGCGCACGTCCAACGACATCGGAGACCCTCGGGCTACGAGACGATCCGAAGAAATTCCAAGCATCCGACGGAAAAACGAAAAACCGGAAACAAGAAGAAATTGCACCAAGAGAGCCAGATATATTACATTCGACTGCCCCCCACTCCTTACACGTACGTGCCGGGTTTCGGTTATATATCTCAGCCTCCGACTTACTCGACGGCCGGACTGCAGAGACCATCGAGCAGCCACGTTCAGCGACCGACGAGGCCCCAACAAAACGTGCATCACAAAAAACAATCGAAAAATCCGTTCATCAACGTGCCGATAGACTTCGTTAGCAACGGAAAACCGACCGGTGTTTACCAGTGGCCGGGCTCGAAGCGACCGGACACGACCTTCAACTCACTCAACGAAGGACCTTACGTGTTCAACGGGAAACCAACGAGCCTGTACTTGCTCAACGCCGATGGCAAACAAACGGGACACCAGCCTATCCGGTTGGCGGATTATTCGAGCAATGGATATTATTGATTTTTTTTTTTTTTGTAATTTTAACTCAATTTAATGCGAATGTCAATCGACTTATCTCTCGATTATCGATTTTTATTTCAATCATCGATCGGGTTTTTTGTTTCGTCCAATGTTGTTGGGAGAAGTGTCGATTATTGTCGAAAACGAAACTAAGTTAATAGTTCTTTTTTTCCTGACTTTTTTTCAATTTTTTTATTTTTATTTTATTACCGTGGAATTGTCTCCACAGCGAAGCTGAGGGTCCCCGATAGTCAAAGTCATTAAGTAGACGAGGCATTGCGACGACTAGCGATGGAAAATATTTTTCCGTAACCGAGAGGCGTGGGCGAATCAAACAGCGCGCGAACGATGCACAATATGTATGTTGCGTGTGTGTGAAGTGTGTCCCTTTTACATTATTTATAGTATAATATACGGGAATGACGAACAAGAAAAATGTGTGGTTTAATTGGTTGATTACAGCGGTGCGAAACTCAGTCCAGACTCAGTCGGTAACAAAAACTGTAAACGCATTTTTGTTTCTCGAGGTCCTTCCACATTTTGAGCTAAATGCAAATTACGAACCTTTTCATCGGCCAGTCGAGCAGACGCTGGTTTTCCAACGTTAAAGTGTAGCAGTTTTGAAAAAAAAAAAAAAAAAAAAAAATGCATTACAGTTTTCGTTACCGACCGTCTTCAAACGCTCTAAACAAGAAAGCGGGCTCACATTACTATTTATTAATCGGGAATGCGTCCGTTGCAAAGTCTTCTCACATTTGTTTATATCATTATTATTATAATTTACATTCGATAGTCACAAAAAAGAACCTGTAAATATTATATTAATATAAAGTAAAAATTGTGATGAGTCAGAATACACGAGTTACCTGTTCGACTCGGCTCTGGTCGCCGGAAAAATATTCCGGAATGCATGGAGATGATAACGGGCTACATTCTTCGTTCCTTTATCCCCCTCATGCCTCCCGCATCGGAGGTATAATATTGGTTTAGGATCGGTGTTTCTCTCCGTGAGTCAGGTGCGTCGTCACTCGAGCCCGAGCGAGAGTTTCTCATCGCGCGCTGCCGTATCTCGGGCTCGCTCTCACCATCGATCTTGCGAACGAGGCCGTGGGCAATTAAGGGAGGATATAAAATCATTCCACCTCCCTCGCCTGTGTCGAGAGAGCCTCGCGTTGTCCGAGTATCTGCCGGACGACTAATTGCGCATTCCACTGACGCGCTCGATAACTGTTATTAACCGAGGGAGCTCAACACCTCGGCCAATGTAATAAATGCGAGTGGCGGAAAAGGGACTCGTAAAGGATATTCCGTCGAGACGAGGATTTTTTTTTTTTTTCATTTTTTTTATAGCGTAATTTAACCTCTCTGCCACTGGCGATTAATGAGTTCCAAGTATCGTTTGTTAAATTTGCGAATATACGAGGTTCATTCCGTGACGGTTCGAGGCGTGACTCGTCCACGATCCTGTAATAAAGCACCCGGTTGCCCAAAGTATAGGCCGATATCGTTCGGAAAAAAAAGAAAACTATTCCTCGTGGTTTCTCCCGAACGAGCCATTATCACGCCAAGGGCAGAAAATATAGTTGGAAACTTTCTTTACCTTTATCTCACGGTCTCCCGTGCAAATAATCATCGACACTTTATTGAATACAAAGTGGATCCCAATTCGGATCTTAAAACTTCTAAACATGTCGTGTATAAGAGTACAAAAAGTATTTATATATCCAATTATTATTATTTTTTTTATACATCACAATAAAGTAAGTCTGGCGATAATCGTAGCCGCAACATATGCGAATGATTGATACTATACGATATACAGGATATTACGTTCGATCAGTTATACTCAATATTAAAAAAATGTATGAGTAAATATATCTAAATGATCATTACTATCATTACCTCGCTTAAAATTACGGGATGGAAGTTATGGGAATGTGATTTCGAGCGTTGATGAATCGAGGCTTTCTTTTTGTTGTAAATTTTAATTGATAATGGCCGAAAATTGGCGGTGTTTAAGATGAAGACAAAAAATGATAGTCTTTTTCTCTCTCAGTCCATGCGGTTAATGCGGAGGGCGGGAGGAATGGGTGTGTAGTGGAGCGGCTGCGGGGCGGGAAGGGAAAGGAAGATATTACGCTCGTTCCTGTATATCTTCTGTGGCAGAGCTCGTCGTCGTGAGCGGAGATCGTCCCCGTCCGTGCCACCGCAACGCGGGACGACTCTTAACGGGTGGCTCTTCTTCATCATCGTCGTAATCTTCTTATCGTCATCCGGTTGTACTTTCCCTGATCCGCTCTCGAAACATCGTGCAAGTTATGGCAGCAAAGGATGATAGTAAACAGGCTTACGACTCTTCTCCATAACGTAGAATCCCTTCGGTTTTCCATTGCCGGAAAAGTTATTTTTCATACTTCCGGTATCGTCGATTTTCGACGAGTTTATCGGGGCGTAGTAGGACATGGCGGCCTTCTTCCGGTGCTTCTTGGCTTTCTGGCCGTTCGGCGTGTTTCTCGAGGCGTGAAGTTCCTCGGTGAACTTCCAGCCGGCCGGACGATCGTTGGAGTGCGGACCGGTAGCGGCGGGACCTCCACCGAGCCTGTAAAGATTCGAATCCTCGAGTCTGTACGTCTTCTTGTTGCTCGTCGCGTTGCTCGTCGCGTTGTTCGGCTTCCTGCCGAGGTTCGGTGCTACTTCCGGTCTCAGCGGTGACATCGCCGGATCGTCGGTGATCCTCGGATAACTCAGTCTCTTGTCATTATTTCTCGTGTGTTTCGCCGGTTTATCGTCGTTGCTCAGAGAATTTCCCGTCGCCGAGTGATGGTATCGTTTGACGTTGAATTGCTGCCCGATCGGTTTTCTCGTTGCCGGTATCGTCGCTCGTCTCATCGACGTATCGGCGAGCATTGTGTTCGTCTTGTCGTCCACTTCGTCGTGGCTTCTCGTGCGATGCTGCTGCTGCTGCTCGTTCATCTCCGCCTGGAGTTTCTTCCGCATCTGGTCGAGCCTCGATTGCGAGCGAAGCCTCTTTTTCTCGGTCATCTTGTTGACGATCGGTATGTTCCAGTGATATATCTTGCCGGGCTTGCCATTGCTGTGAAAGCCGACTTGGGCACCCGCGCCGCCGCCGCCGCTCCCTGTTATCCTCGTCGTCTTCGTGATCTTTTCCTTTTCCAGCGCACTCGAGGGCTTGTGGGGCTTCGTCAGGGTGTAATAGGGCTGGCTCGCTGGAAGCTTGACGATGTAAACGTGACTGTCCCGATGACCGTGACGCCTGCTGTAAGGCTGATGAATCCGCGTCTGCGATCCCGACGACACGTGAGACGATGGCTCAGGACCGGCGAGTCTCTTCTTGTGATGTCCATCCGGTATCCGAAGAGGCACGAGACCCAAGCGATTGAGAATCGCCGCGTTGCTATTTTCTACCGTCTCGAAACTCGAACTGTCTGTCTTGTCCCCGTTGGCCAGCGTCAGGCTCGTCCACAGGATCGTCAACAGGACGCACAGCCTGAAACTTTAATTCGAGAATGGGATTTATAGCGGTTTGTTAAATCAATTTATGTATTTATTAATAAACAAAATTTCGAGAAATGTTAATGATGCGACGGACTCAGTATAGTACTCGGTATAGGATACAGTATAGTACTGAGCATCGAAACGCCACCGCGTCTCTTCACATTGCATAGACATCCGAAGAATGCGGAAGGTGTCGCGTGCACGTGTCGACTATCGACTGTACATTATTAAAAATAGACAGCAAAATTAAAATTTCGCAAAAAAAAGAATACCGTCTGAAAACGTAACTTTTAATCCTTTCCTAACTTTGAATTCTTTCACCGATTTTAATCAAATTCCGTAAGAGACGACATTGGTGGTAACTCTACTTGTGTGCAATGTTTCTGCTGGATCGCTTGAAACTCGGGCCAATGGCAGCCAGTACAAATGATAAAAGAAAAAAAAAATGATGATAAAAACCATAATTTAAAACAAATCTCGATTTTTTTTTTTTCTGAATAGATTTTTTTCTATGAGTTGAAGCAAAACGGAACACACTATAGTATAGCATATATATCATTATATATGAATCCGAGGAATGCGAAAGGTGTCGCACGCACGTGTCGATGATCGCTTACGTTATAAAAGCTAAACGACGAGATTAACATAAAAAAAAAAAAATCCGTCTGAAAATATATTAATCTACAAAAAGCATAAGATAATTTTACAATCTGGGAAAAAGTCTTCATTGCAGTCGGAGAACGTGAGTACAAGAATTCAACCGCCATTTCCGTCCGGCCCCCTCCGACCGGCGCCGGAAACCACTTCCCAGTCTATATAAAACGATTTCACGATAGGATGCTTATTTATTAAAAAAAAATGTCATTACGATACTCAATTCCTCGCTCCGATAACCATCCAAACAGAACTTTATGAACAATTACCAATCACAAAAAAAAATCGTAACATTTTTCGCATTGTGTATCTAACGATCTCATCAACGGTCCCAAGAACTAAACCGGCAACTTCTGCTCGATGTCAACCATCATAATAATCATCTTCACCAACCTCTACAAAAAAAAGGATCTAACCTCTGAAATCCGACGAAAAAAATGCCGCAAAACTTTGCATAAAATCCCACGAAATCGTTCGTCGAGAGTACGTGCTCCATAAATTGTTGACCGCTCTGTGTTAGAAGCACACATGGTCCATGTACAGGCCATTAGCAACGCGTGCATACGCAGAGCCATCAGTTGCGTTCCCCGTGACCAGGGAGTTTGTTCACCTTGCGCGTGAGCGTTCCGCGCCGAACCGTACGTGCCCCCTCGCGGCACCGTCGCGCGTCGCCACCGGGGGCACACAGCGCACACAGCGCACACAGCGCACACAGCGCACACAGCGCACACAGCGCACACAGCGCCACTGCACCGTCCGCACGGGGCGACGATGCTGACGCCGGCGGACGACGCCGCGCGCACGGCCCGAGCCGAGACTCACCGACATACGCGACTCCGCAGGAGCCACCGGCACGATGCTTCGTGCGAAAGATTCAATCCGCGTGTGCATATGCATCCACGTGGGACGTGTTCCACCTGGGTTCAAGAGACACGTCCGTACGCCCGAGAGATCCTTCCATTGTCCCTACCGGCAACTATAACCAAAGCCCGCGAATCGAGGAAGTTACTCTCCCGTTCTCCAGCGCCTCTGTGTGTGTAGTTCTTGTCCTCTCCATGTCACGGAGCTGATGTCTCTCGGCATTGTGGAGCTTAGAGGACATTGTGCGGAATACGAGCCGTCGGGTCGGGGAGAACGTGCACAGAGCGCAGCGTATCGAGAAGACGAAGAGAGGGGGAGAATTTTCATGAACCGATCGGTCAACGCGCCAAGTGTGCCGAAAGTTCAGTGACCGCTTCGCGCGCTCAACTTCTTCCGTTTATGGGGTTATTTGCCGACATGGATGGGGCGAGGACGATCCTATTTTTTTGTTTTTTTTCACCGAGACGGTGAGTGCACATGGCAAATTTCGTGGAATATCGTCGCTCGTGCGGCGCGAATGGCGTGAAGGGACCGAACGATACCGTGACAACTTGGGCGGCGATGGAGAATGCACGTACTCTCGGCGTGGTCGTTATACACTTACTCGATGTCGAAAAGCGTGCAATCAGGCGGCCACGGAAGTGGCGGGGAGGATGAAAGAGTCGAGACATGACACCGCCACAACGAGGCTTAAGGCGATATGAAGAAAAAAAAACTCAGACGGTACAAAATGGGTGAATAAATTGGGGCCACATCAATTTTCCGAAACTATAATCCGCCGTATCGTCGGATGACCGGAAATCATGGATCGGAACGCACTTCATCCGAATAGTCAAACTTTTGAAACTTTATTTTTCGAAATCGTCAATTTTTAAAACTGTATTATGCCGAATCTTCATTGCGGTGAACGTTACTTTTCGGAAATAGTAATGGGCTGAATGTTATTCCTCCGAACCGTAATTTATCCGGAAAGTAATTTGTTTGAAAAATCCCTTATCCGAAAAGTCGTTTATCCGGGAAGTCATTTATCCGAGAAGTCATTCATCCGAAAAGTCATTTATCCGAGAAGTCATTCATCCGAAAAGTCATTTATCCGAATCGGTTCGTACTGAATCTATGCGATTCATATTTACTAGATTAGTCAGTAAAAATTAGTCAGTACTAGATTAGTTAGTTAGTTTAGTTTCGTGATTCGATAACGTTTGGCCAATTATTATTTCCGAAGAGTAACGTTCGCTGAAATGAAGATTCGGAATAATAAAGTTTCGGGAATTGGACAATTTGAAAAAATAACGACTCAGCAGTTTGAAGATTCAGAAAAACAGAGTTTCAGAAGTTTGGCGATTCGGATGATATACGTTCGGACCCATGACTTTCGGCCATACGACGGTTCGGCCGATTGTAGTTTTCGGCCGGCCAAATGATGTAGTTCCCTTAAGGGGATACTGGACCTTCCTATTGTACCGACCAAAACAAGGGTTTTCTTAGTTTTCACTATCCATCGTTATTATGCGACGGGCATGCTTCAAATCTTACAGGACTGTATTAATAACATAAACGATTAAGCGTGCACTCGAATTTCGGTCTAAATCTTCCGGGGAAATAAACAAAATCGAACGTCACAAATTGTCCGAAAAACCAGCATGGCCACTGAAATGTCAACAATATCCGTTCTGTAGGATATAAAAAATTCCAGATCTCGCATACGTCAAAAGAGGGTGCATGCCGACTTTTTCAAGTTCTCCGAATATTCCTAAAACGTTGGAAAGTTGCTAACAGAAAAAATAACAAGCATAGTGTAAACGGCGTCTACTTAGTCTATCGACTTGCAACGGGTGATCAGAGCCGCTGACAACGGCATGAATGTACGGCGTCAATCGTGACACTACGTTCATGCACTTTCGCAAACAATGATATTCGGTTTTCTTAATTCCTTGTAAGTTTTGCATCAAAATTCGACTGCACACCGAATCGTTTATGTCGTTATCATAATCCTGTTTGATTTGACGCATATGTGTAGCATATTAACAATGCTAAGTCGGAACTGAAAAATTGTCTTGTACCGTCGGTACAACAGGTAATACCGGTTAAAAAAGAAACAAAAAAACAGCTTCAGCATCCCCTTAAAACCATGTGAAACTACCTCAGTCGATTAGGAAACAAAAATGACATGTTTTTTTCATGAGTATTGCATATTTGGGAGTAAATGCAAATTTTTAGCTTGAACATATATCAGTTGCAATTTTTTCCCCATCATTTCAAATTTATATCATTTGCAGTTTAGGTTTCAAACTTTCACGTTTTGTTTATTTTTGTAAATTTGGAAGCCGTGAAAAAAATGACAGCTCTTGTTACCAACAAGACTCGGGTAGACAGAAGAGAGCGTTTTCACATTCCCCCTAATGCCTCGGCAAGTCCATCGAGAAAATGAAAAAATACGAGAAATAGTTATTTGTATGGCAAGGGCGTAGAAAGCGAGATCTTGACGAGTGCGGTATTCGCACGAGTCAGAACTTTTCTACGCCCATGCCATTCCCATAATTTTTCCTAATAAATTCACGAAAACCACGCTTTCAGTATTTTTTTCCGCACACGATGCGAAAAGCTGTGCATGCGATACGTGCATGCGTTAGGAAAAATCGAAAGAACTATTCCTAACGTTAAGGACATGTAAACGGGGCCGGTAAAAAATCGTTATCCCTGTTTTCTCCAAGACTGTTAATATTTCGAACAAATTACGTTTGCCAAAACAAATTTGCCAAAATATTAACCGTCTCGAAGAAAAAAGGGAAGACGATTTGTTACCGTCTCAACCCGCCGGGGCCTTGAGGTACCATGACTCATGATTCATTATTTAATCGATCAAATCTTCAGTTAATATAGGTACATTGTTTCATGTCACCTAACATTTAATCGATTGTAAGCAAATAAACAAATTTTAGTCTTACAATCCCAAAAAAGTTGCAAATAATTAATCCTCGAGAAGGACCAGTGTGAATCAAGGGTGAGTAATTTTTCTCGCGTTACGTGTTACGAATTTTCGTAACGCTTTCCCTGAAACCCGAACGAATTCGTCGACGCACACACCGACCAACCATCGATTTTCCAATGGGGTTGGGCGATAGGGTGCTGCTGCGGCATAACGCTCTCTCTCCGGTCACAGAAACCTGGCGAGCGTCGAAACTTTTGGCGAAGCTTTGCACAGGCTATCCTGTTCCGCGGAGGAAAGCGCGACGGGGTGGGTAGGGTGTAAGGGTTTGGAAACGGAAGCGAAGCGAAGAAATACGGCCCGGTTAGTCCCCTGCACGGCTTCCGGAACGAAATGTAAATTACAACGTCTTTCTTCCATGAAAGAGAGAAAACCAATAAATGCACGGTTTTATTGCACAATTAAAGTACAACAAAGAGAGGATCGACGGTGTTGAGAAATTTCTCTGCACAGTAGCCGGACGATCGTCGTGTAGAATAAAAAAAGAGAAGCCTCTCATAACTGAGTTTGCCGAGTTTTTCCGCTCGTTCCCAGTGCGATGGCAAGTAGAATAAGGAGATAAGAGGCAACGAGGAATGATGCGTATATAGGTACTAAGACGTTACGTGCTGCGCGCGCGCCGCTATTAATGAAGGGTTGCGCGAGATGTGGCTCGAAAAGGATGACGACCAACACAGAGTTAATATAGCTACCACTATGCAGTTTTACTCTCGCTTTTCATTCTAGGCTTGTATGCAGGGACACGCGTACACTACTACACTCGAACACGCGAGAAGGAGGGGGGGGGGAGTGGGGGGGAGGGGGTAATCGCGATTACTTTAACGATCCGAGTCGTTCAGCTCGAGCATCGTGTACCGCCGGTAACAAGTTTAAATAAGTTTTCAAAGACGGGAATTAGCTTGGGTGCGAGCGGTAATAACCTTACGCGAGAATATTATCATTGGTCTAATGCCCGGGATGGCGTGTAAAACATCGGGCCGTGTACGGAGGTATATATCGCCATTATACTTATTTTGTCGAGCCCGTACTTCATATCCGGTTGGACGAACGTCTCGCTGCGTCACCCGACCGGACCGTGTTAAGCTCTCGATAAATGTTCCCGGTCCTTGGGAGGCTGCGCGACGCCACTGATCGTAAGGCGGAACCCACTCATCGACTTTTTTTTTTTTTTTACGGAGGAAATTTATACACTCTACAATTTTTTTTGTATAGATTAATGGTTGTTGGAAGATTATCCGGAGATATTACATATCGGCGCGATCGCGCGGCAGCAATAGAATATGCACGAGAATTTCCGAGGGCTCTGTGTGCAGCCTGGCCAGCGGAGGAACGTTTTGTTCCTTCTGAGACGCATGTAGGTTGGTAACTTCGGATTTTCGCTTCGGGCGGTACGGGCCTCTGGCTCACGAGAGATGCTCATAAAATCCCTTTAATAGATGGCTCTGGCGCCGTAACGTACCAAGTATATTCAGAGTACGTTAACTTCTCCTGGTAGTGTTTTTTTTTCGCTCGAGCAGCACAACCGAGAAACGTGCGGAGATACCGAGAGCGAACGTAAATGTCGGCAAATTTGGGGTACTCTACGTGTACACACATGCGGCCAGAGCAATTTTTGATTTTACGCACGATCTTCTACAGTTGTTGCCCCGTGGAATATTTTTTTATCCGGGCCAAGCCGAGCTACGTTCGCAAAAAAAAAAAAAAAACAGAAAAAAAACAAAAAACAAAACATCAATAATATTCTTACAACTCGAGAACTCGACAATTTGAATCACAACGAATTACAACCGTCACGAGATTATAGCATGCAAGAAAAGTCTCAATCGCGTGCCGCAGGTGTCCTTACGACGACTTGCTACTTCGATGTAGTCTATATCAGGACAGCATTACGAACCAATCGTAATATCCACGGTTAATTGTCACCTCGCATAACTCAATTCAACAGGAACTTACACTGATGAATCGTTGTATCAGTGATATCGAGAACGACCCGAGATTATCGAGGTCATTTAATTGATCGAACGGGTAATTACAAATTTCGAGTGCACACCGAGTCACTCTAACCTCAAAATCATAGACACGTTTTTCAGCGGAAAAGTGATTTCCGCCATTTCCGCACCGAGAGATGAAAAAATAACTAGAGGGTCGAAAAAATAACTCATGAAAATTATTCTTTCGATAGCGATTAACAATAAAACAGTACAGGGTGTTTCTTTAATTAACAAAAAAAAGTCTCGACGGTCTGCTGACAAACACATTAGGCTCACCAGTTATAAAACTGTATGCTACGATACATTGTCGTCTCTATCAGTTCTCATCGCACAATCGGATCAGCTGTTCAGTTCAGAAGGCGTTTAAGTAGCGAGTCATCGTTAGCAACACCTCCGTCGATTGACCAGAATTCCTTTTTTAGCACGCGATACAGTCATTGACGGTTGTGATTCGTACTTATTAATTGATCGTACACGCGACTCCTTATAGCAATTTATCATCGCCTCGTAGATCGTTAAACAAACAGGAACGCGATATTCCCGAGCAACACGTACTACCCGTAAAGTATAAAGTTAGAATAATGTCTCTCCATTCCAAGAGCGACAGATAGGTTCTCGTGGATGCTCTTTCTTTTATAAAAGAACAAACAAAAAATGAGAAAAGATCCGCTGCCAGTGTCCGAGGAGCCTCCACCCGATACGGCATCGAGCAGAGAGGCGAGCAAAGAGGCCGTGACATGAGCGAGTCCTCGTCGTTCCAACAATAAAACGAACCACGAGAATAATGACTCGCACCTGTTTCATCCCTCTTCCACAGCGTTCGAAGGTCCTTATAAGTCCGTGTCTCGGTAACACTGAATGATGCATCGGAAAAACAACAAGATCTTTTAGTAGCGCGGCCGGGGGGGGGGGGGGGGGGGAGGAAGGTTACCGCGCGCGCACCTATCCGTCGGATTCTTGCCCGAGAGCGAGGAGTCTCTCGGGTCACATCGGGAGCGGCGCAGCTCGTCGCGTCGAGGTTTACGAGCTACCATACGAGCGAGGACGAGAATAAGAGTTCTGTACTCTACAGTCCGAGCGAGACCGGCCCCCGTTGCTCTCCCTCTCTCCCCTCGTCACGGCTCTAATGAAGCTATACTATAAAACCCCCGAAGAGAGCTCGCAGCGCGCATCGCTCCGCACGAAACACCGAGGATAATGCATCTTTGTAGTTTATTATGCAAACACGCCCGGACTCGCCGCACGGTGGAAATTCGCTGCCGCCGAGCAAATAATAAAGATTTATCGTCGAGTTAACATTGAAAACTTTTCGTTAGAGAAATTAACCTCCAGCTCGACCCGGGAGACACGTATATCGATAAATCTTCGCTACCCATCAACGATACAATCTTTTCTCGCAAAAAAAAAAAAAAAAAAAAAAAAAAAAAAAAAAAAAAAACCATCGCGAAAGCATGCGACCGAACGGATTGGTGGTAGTGCTTACACGTTGTTAGGATAAAATAACCGACGGAGAAGATCGGTATGAGCGAGCCAAGATTCCAACGGGAATAGCTATAGAGCATACGTGTCCGGAACATCGGACCGGCATTTTTTTCATCCCCTCCCCCCTTGCCGCCAGCTCTTCGTTGATCATCCGCCCATTTGTCTCAAGGATCCCCTTTATCCCTACAACCGTTTTTTTTTTTTTTTTTTTTTTTCTATCTCGCTCATGTTTTTTCTTGCGCCCCTGTTCATGCTTGCTTAGAATCGCTGTACGTGCGCCGCGAGCTTAGGCGCTCGGCCGGCTGACCTCGGCGCTCTCCTTCCTCGTCGTACACGGAATCGGCATAAAGGTTCTTTCATTTGCCTCGATCTAAGCGTTTATTCGAATCGGTGTTAGAGCGGCCACAGCGTACGGCGTCTATGCGGACAACACGGGCGCGCATGCGCACACAAGTGACGCGCGTATCCCCCTGGCGATTCGCTGCTCGGCCTACGAATGCACACGCGAGCGAGATTATACCACCGAGAGAGCGAAATATAAGAGTCAGTCCGGCACGGACGAATTTCCAGATCGTTTATTTCGAGCAGCAACTCTCTCTCTAGCCCTGTTATTATAGTGGCTGTGCGGAATGATTACAGCTTCGAGAGGGTCACAGCACAGAACAAGAAGACCGAATTCCCTTCGACGTTGTTTCTACCCGGCTAACTTTGACAATAAGATATTGCACAGGTGTAATGTTGTTATGTTCGAGTACGATTGTGTGCGCGACCGAAAAAAATTGCGGCTCTCTGTACTAGGCATTTTTACGAGACTATACACGCTCATTTAAAATTGTGTGCAAAACAAAAATCGCGGGTATATAGCTGTACTGTACACGGTTTCCATAAGGCTCAATGGAGAAATGCGAGGAGATCTCGTATAAGAATTTTCTTTTTTTTCATTTTTTGCTTCCTCATAGAGGAAGCTATGTTTCCGGGAAAAAATAAATTTTCGCGATTTGCTGGCTAAACTGCAGCTAATTTTTAGCCGGCCAAACGATCTTAGCCGGCTAAGCCGCGGCTAATTTTTAGCCAGTCACACCATCTTAACCGGCTAAACAATAATGTCCATTAGCCGTATAGGATTTTTGCAGTTGAGCCAAGACGGCTCAACTGCACAGCCCTAAACTAGTAAAGTGGTCACGTCTCTTCCGTCGATGCAATTTTCATGAACATTGAGGCTCATTTCGAGATTTTGAGCGACTTGAACATTTTTGAAATGTGTCTGGTAGCTCCAGCTTGTCTGAATTGTATACTATCATCCTGAAACTGCACACGAATATTGTATTTTGATCAAAGACCTTTGGTATTCAATTAGGCCGAAATCTACCGAAGGGATCAGATTTTATGGAATTTTGATTTTTGTTTTTTTTAAATTATTAAAACGGTCTAATTCGAGTAAGCATGGAGGTATCGAACTTTAATTTGGCACGGAAATTGACCAACACTGTACAATGTTTTTTATTTCATTTTTTTATTGAGTTTCAATGTGAATCACAATCACCAAGAATGTATTCTCTTAGAAAAGAGATTTAAAAATTTTTTATCTATCGCCTTTGGCGTTGGGGCTTTAGGTAGCGGTCCTGTTATATTTTCTTCTTGTACTCTCGAAATGGCTGGAATTTCATAGTAGAGTGTATAAAATCATTTGGCGGCACTGTATGAGCGAGGATGGTCGATAATGTACGCTGGACTGTCCGCTGATAGACAAATCCTCCACCTCGCCCGCCGCCCCGACAATTTAAATGAACGTTCAATTGGATTCTATAATTAACTGGATTCGAGGTATATAGGACGGCGCAGATCCGAGCCGACGATATGGCGATGAGCGTTCGAGTTGGTTCATAAAAATAAATCGAATCTCTCCCGTTTTCCTTTCGTTCCAGCGTCTGATTGCAATTGATATTAATCGAATAAATTAACCCTGCTGCACCATTCTGTTTTATCGACCATAATAGGCGATTTCTTAGTTTTCGTCATTACTATGCGACGAGCATGCTTCAAATCTTACAGGACTGTATAACATAAACGCTTCGGCGTGCACTCGAATTTCCGTCGAAATCTTCTGAGAAATAAGGAAAATCGAATATTACAAAGCGTCGCGAAAATCAACATGGCCGCTGAAATGTCAATAGAAAAAAAACTTATTAGGAAAAAAAGCGTGAAAAGCGAGATTTCCACAAGGTTTCCTCATCTAATCTACTTTTGTGTACGAAGCTTCCATAAAAAATTGTTTTCCGTGTTTAGTTGGCTTCCTAGCAGGTGCTTTATCGGTAAGAAAAATATCCCTGATTTTGGCAATATTCACTACAAAGATTCTCTATTGTTAGAAATATTCTTGCGGAATATATGTGTTGACAGAATTCACAGTACGTCTAGTACAGTATGTTTTATAATATTTGGTGTGCGGAGGTACGATTGCACAAGTGGCGGTCTCGATCCTGAATGCCCATCGATCGCCCAATCGATGGCGACGTAGCCCTCCGAGTCACACCAGCTCGCTTACGTAATTCCAGAATTACGTAAATTGCATAAATTACTAGAATTCCTTTTTCTCCGTGTACCGAGTATATCCCGAAAAATATCTGCCAGAGTATGCGGGACGTAAATTGCGTATATAAAAGTGGCAAAAATTTCTATATGCCGTATTATATCTCTCAAATATACTTTTTTTTTCCATGTGGGTCACTCGCACTCCCAGGAGTCTCGAATGTTTCTCGTCTCCTTAGGAGGTCCAGGGGTTATCCGTGTAGATAATCTCCGAAATAATAATGGGGTATGATGGACCTCCAATTACTTATATATAAAAATAAATACCCACTGCGATCCGCAACCATCTGCTAGGTATAATATAATTTATAAATTACAATGCAGGACGATTAAGCGGAAATACGTAACGAATTGTCTCGATGTACACGATCAAGGCAATCGATCAGGGTTAATGGATGCCGGGAGTAGCCTCGAGCAGCGCGCCTCCCGGTTCCCTCTCTCGACATCCGTGCACAGGTAGGAGTAAGAGCGAGCGATAACTCTCGACACGATACTCACGTGCCCCATACGCACTCACATACGGCACATAAGCTACGAGAGAATGGAAACGAGCGAGGCATACGTGCCTTTGGCGTATGGGTCCAGAGCACGCACGCGACAGAAGAGAATCCTCTCTCAGCGACTATGCAGTCGGAATCTCCGAGTGTCTAGAAAAGTCCTCGGGAATCATCAATTCGCTGCGCATGCACTTTCAGATAAATATGTAGAGCTAAAGTAGCTTCTCTCTTGCTGTGCTAAATTCCTTACGCATACACACACACGTACATATACATAAAGCCATACACGTGAACATGTACCTATATGTAAGTACATGTGCATGTGTATATATACACATATTTTAACGTCCTCCTCCCATCCGTCTCTAAGAATCGTACAGCTCTTGCGAACCGCGTGTCTGACCCCCGCGTAGATCCTTTATGCATAACGGTGCATCGACCTGGAACTTTGCCTATTATGTCACTACTGGAAAAAGGGATGCGCCTATACAAGCTCCCGGTATCTCTCTTCGGCGTTCGGTCATGCCCGTACACGTGAACGTGTCTGAAAGGCGGGAGTTCCGAGAACTTGAGTTCCCAGTAGCAGTACCAGAAGCGGCGTTGCCCGGTCCCGTTTTCTTCGTCCTCGAGATTAACTACTGACGCTTGCCTCGATCATCGACAACGACACGAGCCCCCGATCGGTTTGGCGTGATATATCGTTCCGAACCCGCCAGGCGTATTTATTTCCTGACGATCTTTAACGTTCGATTAAATTATCCTTGGGGTTATAATTCGACGAGGTTGCGTAATGGAAAGTTCAACCTATCCGCGATTAAATCTTTGACCACCTCCCCCTCCGCCCAGCTTCCGACATTCCGCTTCGCGGCTCTTTGCTGAGAGTAACCCTTTTGTTTTAATACATATTATTTGTTATATTATAGCTACACCTACACCTATAATATAAATCTATGCTATGATGAACCTATAACGGTTAATCAGTCGGTGCTGCACGGGGTCGCGCATGCCGATAGTTGCGCAACTATGAGCGCGAGGCAGCGTGTAACTTATAAATTTAATTGTACCGTCTGGATCGACATAGCGTGTTATTAGGTACCCGTTTACGGTGCCGGTGTAACTATTCCCTTCGATCATAATTAGAAGCTTGAGGTTCTACTTAGGCGTTCCCCTAACCGCCAACCATTTATATATATATATATATATATTTTCTAGGTACATGCTTGTTGTTTCTCTGTGTAACTCGCCGCGTCCTGCTGTTACTGCTCGAACGCCGCGCATACCGGACATTAAACTTCTTCAATAATTGAATTTTAAAAAATATAAGAAATGAAGAGAAAATAATAAAAATAAGAATATGTTTCCCTTTCGTGATCGCGGTTGCTCGGACTAATTGTCGTTTATCTCGAGGATACACGACATATCAAAGCGTCAAGAGCCAGGACGGCGTGATGGAAGACGAAGGGCCGAGAAGAGACGAAAAAAATTGAAGACGCGTGTCGCCTTTTTCAATCCCTTGCCGGGTTGAGTTTTCCAACGCGGCCCGTACTGACTCGTCGGTGTGGCTTTGGCGCGCAATCTCTTTTCCCGAGTGGGGAAGCTGTTAACGGCTCGCGCGGAATGTTAGCCAGGCACGCAGCAGCACAGCTGTCATTCTGTCTCGGGAGAGCATTCGCCGTGAGCCCGGCGCGCATTTACTATTAGATCGGCATCAGCCCCGGTGCGCTCGCACCGGCGGCGAGCCCCATTAAATCGGATTCACCTCACGTTCGTTGATGAGAGGGACAAGAGGCTCGTTCGACTTTATAGCGATCCTTCGCATATACCGCCTGTTATGAGAATCTGGAGATACATTCATACATCAATCCTTTAATGGACAAGGGTCTTTTCCGTAAACAAACAAAAAAAATGAAATTATGTTTCCTGATTGATTTCTTTTCCCCTCTTAAAAAAGACATGACACTCGAATGATCGAGATAAATATATCGAAATAATTGAAATCGCAAAGCCAGTTTTCGGAGCCATTCGGGATTGGCCGTTTCATTAGTAAGATGGCCACACCTAACCTGAAGCGAGCGCGTTGTTAATATTGCCAATAGTAACCATTATATAATATTATAAATATCATATACAGTAGAACCCCGATTAAGGTTGTTGTCGGGTCTGGACCTGCGGGGTTAGGCAGCGGGGTGACTAGGGGGCGCGCGGTGTGCGGTGCGGACGGTGTGCGAATGAGACAGCAGAGTTTTTCATTTATTGATAATTAAATAACGGTGCTGTCAATCTTCTTCGGAAAATGCGAAGCGTTAAAGCGTTTGTCATTTGAACTATACATAGGTTTTTTATGTACGTGGTAGCATTTTCTTAGCTGTTAGAACGTAAATACGGCGAATCGTTGCGAATTCTCCATAAGAGTAATGCAATGAGCTGCAAAATTTAAGATTTTGTTCTCATTAACGATGCTGTACATCGTTCTGCAATTTAACCAGACTATTTGCAAGGGTATAATATACATTAGCAAAAATTTGCATGGCAGTGGTAGCATTTTGACTTTACCGCACAACAACCTTAACCGGGATGCTCGGGATCGAAGTCCCCGGATAATCGAAAACCCGGTTAATCCGAACTAGAGAACGAAAGTATATAAGTCAATAATGGCTAATGATACAACATTATTTTGACTAGTTACAATAACATTTCATACATCTTTCAATGAATTGTTAAATAGTGTGAACTTGAATGTCAAGCTTCAGATTTTTTTTTTCATTAATAGTATGTATAAGTCAGTCTTTTAAGTACTCAGTGACTTTGGTTTGCTCCGAGCATAAAAAAAAAGAAAAAAACCTCGGAAGACCCACGTTTAATCCGACCCTGATTAATCGGGATTCTACTGTAATATAATTATATTATAAATCTTTCCAATATTACTAATGTCATTAATATTATTAATATTTTGAAAAATTGCTGTCTTCCCCATTTATCAAACGTGTCCCACTGCCAGCAATAAGTTTAAGAGTGACATAAACGTTTATTACAGTTTTATGTTTATCTCATGATTTTTCGACTCAACGTAATCCCGATCTCTCCGAGGGCAATAAACAACCAAATTTTAATCTCACATCGTTAATCCATCCGACTGCAGTTTCTCGTGTTTGTCGTCCAATCCCCCCGATATCGCTTCTGACACACGACCGAACGTGTGTCCGACCCTATGCTACCGGTGTATTCTATATATATATTTTTTTCTCTATTCTCGTCGTTCTCCTTTCAATTTTTTTCTTTTTTCCCCCCTCCCATGTACGGCGACGATGCCGTAGGTATATATAGAGAAGAAAGTGAGAGTGAGTCTTTCACCCCTCCGTCGCTTGTGCGGGTGACTTGTGACTAACGTGTAGCTGCTATATTAATGTGCGAGAGCTCCGAGGTCCTTGCTCACGTGCCCTTGCGTTTATTCGCACGCATACGAACCCAAACTCAACCCCCATATATATATATATATACACACACACATTGGTGCGCTTATCGTGGTTCTGCGGTCCCTGAATTCCCGTAATTCTACGACGCAAAAGGTAATACGCACTTCACAAGAGTCCCTGGAGTCGACAAAGACCCGACCCGTTCGATCTTCCTTAACGCCGCTGCCGTGCGCCCGAGACTGCGTGGGTGACCCCCATAGTCTAGCATCCGCTCGCTCCGGGACTTCTCGCTACTATACGCGCGCGCGTACACACACACACACACACACACACACACACATACACGTCGAAGGCGAAATGTTTAAGGTGCGCTAAATAACCTCACGCTGACACGAAAATTGTGAGATTTTTATTTTATTTTTTTTTATCTCACGGGGTCGTAAATACTTGGAAGCTTCGAGCAGGGCTGTATGTATGAATATATGGTGTGTGTACGTATATAAAGCAACGCGAAAGATTGTCTCCACGATTTCACATTGGAATTAATCCAATCGTTTCCAATTAACGACTAGCGTTCTAATTGCCGCTGATGCAGCGTTCCGACAACTTTGCTAATCATATATATATATAATCAGTGATTAAAACTGGGTGGAGGAACTGAAGATTAAACAGTGCGAGCATCTGCGCGAGGGAGGTCATGAATTATTCATCGTATTACGCTGAGCATATCAAGCCACATCTCTAATTGATGAGGATCGAGCAGTGCAATGGGTGCAGTTGGTATTTTGCGCGGGATGCAGGCATCGCTTGCTTCATTGCACGCGCACATTTAAAAAAATATATTTTTACGTCATCTCGATATTTTAATAGGTCGAATGCTCGGATCGTTAAAAATTGCCAGTAAGTCTGACGTATGACAGAGTAGGGCTGTACAGATTGGCCGGCCTAGCCGGCTAAAATATCTTATCCGGCTAATGGATTTTATAGTTTGGCGGGCTAAGCTGTCTTAGCCGGCTAAAATATTTTAGCCGTCCATTAGGAGCCGAGATATCGACGTTTGAAAATCACGAAAATCGACGTTTTTTCAAAAGTGGCTCAAACGTTGAAAAATCGTTATTTATTCGATTTTTGTTGTTTCAAAGCCATATTCGATGTATTTTTTCCCGCTGATCACGAATCAAACAATTATTTTAGTCCCAACTTAATATTTTTCATTTAAATCCCAAAAATACGATTTTTCGTGCATAAAATCGAGTCCCTCAATGTCGCATTGTACTTTAGGCGAAAAAGGCCGGCGGATTCATGTTCAGCGGGCGAAAATATTTAGGAACACGTTGCAGATAACATTAGAAAAAATATATATATAAAAATTCGTCAAAAAATTCCAAGACTGTATTAGCTTAGCCGGCTAATATCGCTTGGCCGGCTAAAACGGATTAGCCGGCTAAAATAGTTTAGTCGGCTAAGTCGGCTTGGCCGGGCAAACTGTAAAATGCATTAGCCGGATAAGACGTTACGGCCTTATGACAGAGCAACGAGCCTGTCGTCTGTTTAACTTTTGCCGAGAGTCGACTTATCACAGAGCCTCTGCCAGTGGACTGCCGAGAGCCTCGAGAGTCAATATTGGCGGACCTCGAATATATATATATATATATATATATATATATATATAGCTAACTCGTGGGTAATATATAGCACCCAGCACCACAGCGGGCTTCGGAAAGGCAAATTCAATCGGGAAAGCAGTTTCGTACAAATATTTGACGAGTCTCTGCGAGCCATTGGAACCGGCGAGGAACAACGGTTATTGCACCACGGATTACATAAATATTTGACAATAAGAATATATTTCGATGAAATATTCATCATTTGGTGGATGATGCAATGTATGATTATTATTATTATTATTATTAATATTATTGTTATTATTTTCACTAAAGCTGAATATTTTTCAAATATGTGCATCTTTTTATTTGAGTTTGTGTTCTGTCAACAGTAGAGACAATTTTAATTTTTAAAAATTGTCGTCGAGTTATTACGATCGTTGTTGCTATAGTTGAATACATTGTTTTTTTTTTTACGTACCTTCGATACATTTTACGTTCGTGAAGCTTCCGAGTCTCAGCGAAAATACAAAGATATGTACGTATATAAAAAAATCAATATTATCTCACTCGTTATTAAAAATGGTTTTTTTGTTATTTTTGTTTTCACAAGTAGAATCAATCGGTGCCTCGTGAGAGACCACGCGATACGTGGGAGAGCCGCTCCCTCCGTGTCCTAACTGAACGGGCGCGCGTCAAAGACTGAGCCAGTGCGCTATCCTGCTGATTTAAAAGTACGTGCGAGCATCGACGAAGTTTACCGAACGCGGCCGAGGTACCGTTTCGAAGACCCGATTATCGCCGCGAATCGCGGGAAATTTTGTGATTTTTTTTTCACCTTCCGCTCCTCCTCACCTCTTCGCATTTCGTCATTATTTTACAGAATCCTTCGCAGAGCGCATCGTCACTTCATGCTAAAAAAAAAAAAAAAAAAAAAAAACAAATAATGGAATAATAATAAACCAAACGACATCTTTCGTAGTTGTTACACCAGCTCGTACGTTTGTCCAATATACCGACAACTTCCTTAAGTTTGGTTCAACGGCCTCTCACCGTTACTCATTCGTTACAATAACGAAATATCTCTTCCATTAACCCATAACAGTTTTTTTTAACAGATTGTTATCGAATAAAATTTAAAGCCACTCTTGCTGAACCGAGCACTTTGGTCTAAAGAGTTTTAACATTAAAAAATCGCACAAGACAGAAGGATAAATTCCGTAAAAGTGCAATGCAATATTGAAGAACATAACTTACAATGAAGCCGGCAGAGATACGCTTAAGGTACAAGCACACAACGAGGCCACGGAGGTCACAAATACAATATGGCAGCAGCAGGGTTCACATTAAGATATTAACACATCAGATAAATAAGATATTAAGATATCAAATGAATAGGATATTAAGATAGCAGATCAATAAAATATTAATATATCAGATAAATAAGATTTTAAGATAAAATGTAGTGTTACAACGGCTTCTCCGGTTTAAAGAGTTTCAACATTAAAAGAAAATAGCACGACACAGAACGATACATTCCATAACTTGCAATACAATAAGAAAGAATATAACCTACAATACAGCAGAGTTGACTTACAAGCACACAACGAGTATATTAAGGTGGCAAATACAATATTGGTGGCAGCAGGGCTCACATGAAAATATTAAGACCGTAAAATAAATATTCCGAGGAGAACCCTCATGGGGGCCGAAACGTAACATTTCGTTTTTCTTCGTCACAACAACCATGGATGAGGAATCCTGAAGAAAATACAATACAACCCCGATTAATCGGAGTGCTCGCGACCGACCAACTCCCGGATAACTGAAACCACGGTTAAGCCGATTTAAATGTGACGATATTTTCTAATTTTGAGAGAGTCAATTCCAATTTAGTAGGGGACACCGGGCGAGATGGGCCACCATAAAATTATTCTTAAAAAATGATACGACCCTGGAAAGAAAAAAATTAAAACCTTTCGTGGGCAACGACAAAAGCAGAGAATTCACAAACTAGGGAAGTGATCCAAATTGGAGTATCCAAATAATTATTGTATGGCTTTATTATTAGACATGTCTGACTGTTTTGCAAAAAATTAGATTCTCGGAACCGGAAGTCATGTGTCCCGTAAATGACGTCACTACCGATCGAAAAACGTACATTCCTGAAACCGGAAGTCACACATTCCGTTGATGACGCCACTGCCGGTCGAAAAACGTAGATTCTCAATACTGGAAGTCACATATTCAGTGAATGACGACACTGCCGGTCGGAAAAACGTAGACTTTTGAAACCGGAAGTCACATTGTCCCAGCGATGACGCCACTGCCGGTCGAAAAAAGTAGATTCTCGAGACTTGGAGTGACGTGTCCTGTGGATGACGTCATTGCCGGTCGGAAAAATGTCATTCTCGAAACAGCAAAAAAAAATATAATGTTACTGTCAATTTCATTATCTTTATAATTGACACAGTGAGCAAGACAGTGAGTGAGAATTTACACGGTTCAAACAACTCGAAGGGTGCAACGGTGGATTATTGGCGCATGCATACTTCTATGAATTAATCTCCACCGAGACAAAAATCAATTGAGTCAAAAGATTAATTTGTTGGATCAACCAAAAATTTGTTTAGCCACCCGTAAGCGTTCATTTTGTTGACTCAATCGATTTTTGTTTCTCAGTGTACGCGTCGGCGCACAGATATGGCAAAAAGTCATAGTGGTACGAACTCATGTTCAAACATGTAGGCATAATTAATAACTTCATTGTTGATAGGTAGAAGTTGGAAAGAAGTTGGAGCTGCAACAAAATCGTCAGAAAATTCTAGATTTTTAATGTTTACAATTAAATTTTGAAAAAAATTACTCTGAAAATCTTTGTTCGGGATAGGGGAGATCGGGGGAAAATGGTACAGCAGGTCAAAACGGGATCGTGAGGGCAAAACTCAATTTTCCAATAATTTTTGGATGCCCCATTTTGTACCAACGGTACATCCGGATTTTCAAACCCGTTTTGCCACACGTACCACCATCGCCACCATCCAAAAGCTATTGGAGAATTGCATTTTGTCTCATTATACCGTTTTGCCCCGGTGTGCCATTTTGCCCTGCTCTTTCCTACATTACTAAATATTACTATTCATCAATTTTTTTCCAGAATGTTTAGATTAACATTATAGAAGATATATTTTTTTAAATGCCGGTTTTACCAACGTGTGAAATATCGTACACTGCGCATTAGAGGGTTGATTAATGGCCAAAGTGGACTTGGTATACGAAGCTTCCTTTTCTCATACACATTGCATTGATCACTCTTACTTGTAGCAATAATGACTCACTTTCATTTGTTTTCGGTTTTTCAATATAGCATTCGCACATGTCTTCGCGTCAAGCAAAAATGTAATGTTTTAATAATTGATGGTAATAACTGTCTGTTGACGTTAAAAAATGGCACTTGAAACGCGGATGGTTGATTCGAGCCGGATAATCCGAGCCCGATCAATCGGGGTTCTACTGCAGATCTTTTCAAACCGCACTGCCGAGACAGAAAAAAATTATTCGTCGGTATATCTTGAAAGATACAATTTGTCGAACAAAACATAACGAGATATATAATTCTCTCCTAAGCGTGCGACGAAAAGTTTCCTAGTTATTTTCCATTAATGTAATCTTCCGCTTCGTCGCGAGCGTGGTGTTATTTGCGGCGCCATTTTCGAAGGTTCAAAGGAACTTCCGTCTTACGAGGTCTCTCGGCGCATATATAGGAGCTTCCGAGCGCCGCGACCCTTGTACCAGCGTACATTTCTAACAGTCCTTTCTTCCCCCCTCCACCCAGAATGCCGGCCTGCCACGATACCATTCTCGGCGCAGCCCGTGCGAAGAAACTTGGCCGTACCGCTGAGAGACGCTCGAAGAGCTTCCTCGGCTCGGAAAACACGCACACCCGCATTCTCGATTCTAAATAGGCCACGGTCTTCATTTGTTATGGACGATAGATCGCCGTTGCCGGCCTGGATACCCAGACTCGAGACATCGCGAATGAACCGTCCACGCGTGGATGTGTATCGTGCGAGGAGTACGGGCGGTAGACGTCCATTCGAGTCTCATCTCCGTATACTGGCAGTGTGCCTAAAAGGATTCGCTTGGTGGATGTTAAACGAGCCACGGGAATGCATCCCGAAGACGCAAATCACTTCGTCAATTTCGGTTCACAAACAACGCCGCGGACGTTTGACCCTTTTACTTTCGCTTCCTCATAGAGACGGCTTTGTTTTCGTGGAATTTTTATTTCTTTTTTTTTGTGGCACTTTCATGTAAACATGTTCAGGATGAGACTTCCATGTTAGACTTTTATGCAAAACGGATGGTCAATTCAGGTTCGGCGCGATAAAATACTCCATCGTCATGTCTCACTTTGTCAGATCTGCGCTTGGCGCAAAAAAATACATGCAAGTATGCGGCCCTGATTTTTTTTTGCACTTTCGATTTTTACTCAAGAGATAGAAGTGATAACTCTTTATCTAGCTTTTTTAACCCCGTCATATCCATCGTCTTGTGTATTCCTCGCTATAAATCAGGCAAGGCACCTAGATTTTTCAGCGATGCTATCGGGAAACAAGTAAATGGTTGTTTAAAAATACGCAAAATCACTCATTTTTTCAATTTCGGCTAGCCAAATTCTTGATAAACTTTTTTCGTTAGACGTCACTCTGGGACTGTATTCCACTATTTTTTTAAGCTGATCACGAATCTGCCACTTTTTTTGTGCATAAATAAATATTTAACGTGGAACATTGCGTCCAAAGAAAAGTAAACATTTTCCCAAAATTCAAAAAATTCAAAATGACACAAAGTTTGAACGGCTCTACCGGTCTTGGTCGTAACTCGAATTGTGTAATTCGAGTCACGACCAAGATTGTTCGCGGTATTAAGTTTGGCTAGAATCCGTAAAACTATTCAACGTTTACGTGATTTGTTTAAAATCGTCAGAATTAAAACAAAAATTATTCGTAATTTTGTTTAATTTCCAAAGTTTCCTCCATTACGAATCGAACGTTTAAAAATCCCCCCTCTTAAAGACGGAGTTTCGTGCATCTAAATTGACAGACAAGCAATTTTAATATTCCAAATTTTCACGGTACACTTCTTCTTTGATTTTTTATCATTCGGGATTGAATTTCCGTTCACCGAGAGACTCCCCCTTCCTATAATCGACATCGTTGCACGACGTTCGGGCGTTCAGAGTCGGGAACTGATCAAAGAACTTTCCGAAGAGAAAATACAACCCTCACGAACATCGCCCTTATCCGACAACGTCACCAAAGCGGCGTCGATTCTCCCGGCGATAACGTTTTTTTTTCTTCCCAAAAAGAACCGTTGGTAGTGGGAATTCCGCGGTAACCAGAGTTACCTCTGCAGTTTAATAAATCACTGCGGTTTAAGCGAGCAATAATAAAATAAGTAATAATAATATCAATTGACATAAAAGAATCGAAGGAGAAGCCGCAGATTCTCGAGTCGCAGCCGATGATGCACGGTAGGCTCGGCCTTCGCACGCGTAGTCGATGAGGTTTTTTTTTTTTTTTTTTTTTTCGATCGTAAATAATAACACGCTTATTCGCTTGGAATTCCCGCGTTGCGATCGGCGTGGAACCTCTTTGGAATAGTTGCATATAGTTATCGCCCCGCGTTCCATTCCTCTGAACGGATTTTAAAGAATTTTTATTTATTTATTTATTTATTTTTTCTGTGTTTATTTATGTGAATGCTGTGAGCGACCGGCGCGAGATAAAACACTCATCCCAGGTTCGCGCATATATGTGAGACATACGGTTATACGCTACGGCCGGGTACGAAAGATCGGCCGGTGTTGTATGGTGCATGGAGCAATGAACTTTACTAGTTGGCACGAGCTCCGTCACTCGCCGGTGTGGAGTCCCTTCTCAGCTGCTGCTCCTGCTGCAAACGGCAGGTGAGAGGAGAAGAAGAAGAAGGAGAAGAAGAAGTCGGAGAGGAAGGAACGAGAGGTGCCGAGAAAGCCGTGATTTTGTCCACGTTTATATAATCAAACGTATAGTAATCTGTACGAATATTATATATATATATATATACCTATATATATTCCGCATACCCTCGGGATTGTTCAATGATTCGTGCGGTTTCCTGCGAGCGCCTGGCGCGGTCGGCACCGACTCTTCGATGAAAGCGAGAGGTGAGGATTCATTTTTTTTTTCTTTTTTATGCCGGTCGAAGGAGAGCAAAGCGTCTCCTGCAGGGCTTTTGGGGCTCGGCGCCAAATCGCTGGTGATGTTATGATAAAAATTAATTAAAGTAAAAAATGACATGTTAGACGATAGGGAATAGGATCGTTTACGATGTCACGAAGGCGGCAGAGTTCATCATCGAACCGAAGTCACGGAAACGAAAGCGAAGTTTCCCTAAGATCGGATAACCTGGACGTTTCCGTGTCGCTGTCACCCTCGAGTTTTCAGAAGATCGTCAGGTTAGCCCGATTGACGGATTTTTAATTTTGCCCGATCAATGATTCTTAAACATTTGTGGTCCCACACTGCGGGGCAAAATAAACCGATATTCGATATTTTTCAATACTTTCGGAACTTTTTTTAACATGTTACGCATTTTCTGAAAATCATAACTACTGGCACGTTTTTTTTATTTTTAAAGTATGCTCCATATTTTTTTTGTCTCAATCGGACGAGTATTTTTCAAATTATTTTTCAACATCACTTTTTTTTTTGACGAAGCGCGGAACGCGTAACTTTCGTCAAGTGCGTAAACGAAGAGTCGATAGTTTATCATTATTCCGGTAGGCCCGTCGCATCGAGAAAAAAGGAGAAACCGCAATCCGAGACAAGAAAGACCGTAAAACGGCTGCCCGTTTTTGTTAAGTCAAAGGGATCTCCGGGAACCGGCGTGTCGGCTTCCGGTATTCCGGAAGACGTTGCCGTACACTTCGGAAACTTCTATAGCCTGGGCGAAGAATCGAGAAAAACTTCGAGCTCCCGAGACGTCGGAATGAACAAGTCTGAATTTCCGGCGAGATCCGAGTTCACCGGACAGATGGTTCACAAGTGAGGATTGTTTCTCGCTTTCTCGGTTATACCTACAATGTTATGTGTGTGTATGTATATACCTATGTACCTATATATATACGAGTGGCGGAGGGGCTTCGCCGCATGCTCCGATATCATACAATTCTCTCCCGCGGATATATATATATCTATGCATGGGCTCCGGATGTTGAGTTTAAGGGCCGTTTTGTCCGAGGATATATTTATCCGAGCGGATAGAGAAATTCACGCGACCGTGACACGGGAAATAATCTCCACACTCTGAGCGTTGAAAATAAAAAATAACATGTCTGTATTCGTTAGATTGGAAAGATTGGCTGGAACGGAGCATTACGCTCGACAAGTCTCGACCCTTTTGGAAGAGACCGTCGAATCCCCTAATTTCGTAGTAAGTTACGCAACGGTGGGGGAGAGCGGGGCAAAACGGATTATTTTAACATAAGTTTTGTGGGGCACGAAAAAGGTCTCATCTGAAATGAACGACGCGGGTCCATTTTGCCCCACGCCCCCTATATTACTTTGTAATGTTACCCGATCGATAATCGAGCTCGTATGCGTATTTTGACGAAGGTAAAGCCAGCCCCGGCAGATAATTTCGTTCCCTGTGAAACATCTAAGCCGATGAATTATCCGATTTGGTACAAGGCGCCCGACGAAATGCCGTGAGTGTTATGTCTTATATATGCTCCAGAGGGATGCGTTTCCAGGGGTATATGCCTAGCAACCGCGTTCCTCTTTTGCTGTTAAGTCCGCGATCCGACATCGCGATGCAATTATTCATGATGAACCCGCGTTACCGCTTCGATGTCATTTCGATGCCCCACACACGGTGAAAGTAAATTTTTACGCAGTTAACAACAATTTCTTCTCTAACGATCGTAATTTTTTCAGTGAAACAATTATAAAGTCGACTAGAAGAACAGATCCATATTTCCACTGGATGTACCTACTTTTGTTTTTATTTAAACCGATGGTTCGTTTTTATCCCGTTCGAGTGGTCACATGCAAAAGAAGGCATCGTTATGACGTACCGTGCCATTTTTTTCCGCTTAATACATAAACTTTTATCGCAATTTTTGACAACTAAATTTTCTTTTTTAAAATTCTCAAAATTAAAAAATAAGTTTCATAATTTTTTTCTTCACATTTAAGGTAGGGTTTTTCAAGGGATTGCTGAGTTAACTGCAAATTGGATACCAAAACGCCATTTTGTATGTCAAAGTCGCACCGCACATTTCACTGTGATTGAAAGTCCCTTCGAAAAGTTATTGTGTGCTTTGGACGTGACAGAGAGAAATGGGGAAACAAAACTTGGTATTGTAGTATCATGTAATTGTGTATCGTCGTCTGATATATGCATTTTTTTAACTGCAGAATCCAAAAAATTCTTCAATATAATGAAACAGTAAAGATTGTAAAATAAAAATGAAAAATGTGTGCGAAGAAATTTTTGTTAAAAGTACAAAGTTTTTTTTATCGCGTGTAGATTGCGGACGCGCGAGTGTTCCTCGTCTCAAACAAATTCAATCCGGCGGGTTCATAACGAAAGCTTTCAACAGCAGTGGTCGACGATCAGCTGATGTTACAGATTGCGAGAACAGTGACGAATCGTCGTCTGGATCGTCAAGCTGGAGTCTCCGCAACGCGAACGCGGAAGAGGATAGCGACTACGTGGAGGAAGTCAACGTCGCTGTATCGTCGTCGAGCAAAACATAAACTTTTAATATATCTCTCCCGATGTGAGTTGCGATGCTGCTACTTTTTTCACGTACTAAATTCTGCAAACAAGAGACCCGATGAGAACAAAGCTGTTGTGGGATCTTGTTCAAGGATGCGCGACTGGGGTTTGCGATACACAATTCATTTCGTAATTATTTCCCCGTACCGAGCCCCAATTAAGGCGGCTACTTTAGTTATTACTCCGTGCAATTAGCGGAGGATATTAACGCTCTTATGTGCATTATCATAGACGCGTTGCTGTATCATTAATTTTTCAGCATTAGCGAAGTACCGTATTTTCTTTCTCCACGAATCTTTGGAGGGCACATAAAAACGGATTTTCAGCGCTCGGCCAGGGAATATACGTTAGCGTAGATTTATTGATCTCTTCGGGAGCGATGTGGCGATATAACCGGGTTGTAGGTGAAAAATTCCTTGCATTATTTAAGCGTAACGTCGAACACTTTCCAATTATTATTTACTGGTTTGTGAAGGGAACGAGAAACAAAAAAAATCCGTCTAACTGCTAGAAAACTTATCACGTCGTTTTTTTTTATTTTCGTCTACATTAAAATATAAAAATTTTCCATTTCATATATGTAAGTATATGCAAGTTCGTCAGAGCTGAGGGCGAACTTTATCGCGTATTGATTGGTCGCTTCATTTTTTTAAATGTTTTTATTATTAAACATTCGTTCACCTTCTCCCTCCCGTACGCTTGACTCGCCTGTGGATTCAGGGATTGCGAGCCACCTTTCATTCTCTTATGTCCCAACTTCTCGATCTCCGTCGCTTTCGATATAGTCGTCGATTGTCAGCGACGTATACGCTCGGCGAGAGACCTGACTAGTTTGGCTCCTATGGTGAATTTTGGAGCCGTCCCTAGGTCTTTTTCCACGAGTAGTACATCTCGAGTGGTCGATTGACTCGCCAAAATTTGTCGTTTACTTGACGCAGCGTCTGTGCCCCACTTAGAACAACGAGCTGGCCCGGTGTAGGCGCTATGTAGATACAAAAATTCAATAGTCTATCCGACTCGGATAATTCGGTATCGAGATCGAGGGTCAGTCTCATTGCCAGGTACTTGCTGAGATGATCCACTGTGAAAAACAAGGAAAAACAACGTAATTTGCAAGTGGCTCACTCACTTCTTTTCCTTACCATTTTGCGCATAGCTTTCTTTGTGAGAAAATTCGTTAACCGATTTTTTTATTTCTCATAGAGAAAGTTATGCTTAATATAAAATTGAAATTATCAAAATTTAGCCCGCAATTTATTATGATGATCGATTAAGTTGAAATCTTCGTGACACGTCGTTTCGAGGACATATCCAATGTATCTTTCTCCGCTGATTACAAATCTTCAACTAATTGCACGTCAAGTGCGATATTTGATGAGAAGACTTGTGTCGGTCGTAAAAAAAAATTTACAAAGAAATTAAGAAATCTCAGAACCTTATAAAATTTCAGCGTTTAGATCCATTTGTGCCAAATGCAATACCAAAGTTGTGCAACGTTATAAGCTATAATTCATTCGCCATCCAAATTTGAGCTCAATAACTCGTCATTTACTCAAATTAGAGTATTTTTGGTAATAAAAAAAAAAAAAAATTTAATGTCATAAAATTCAACTATGTGAATGGATTTCGGCCGAATTCAATACCAAACATCCTCGATCGATATATCATATCCATGCGCATATCCGGACACCCGCTAAGAACGACATTGTTCGACCTTTTAGACTATTTCAAATACTCTGACGAATACTCTTTTTAACGAATATCTTCCTTCGCAAGAAAGAAAAAAAGGCAAATTAGTAACGCAATAATCGACGATACGACGTGTCGGATTGTAAAAGTCCCCACTGCAAATCGTCTCTCGCTTACCGGTCGCGTGTGCCGGAGTCTTAATGTAACGAATACTGTTTTCTTTTAGTGCCTTTATGAGCGAGTTGTCGCCGGCCATTTCCGTCGGATGAGGCTTGAACACGAGTTCGATCTCGTTAAGCATAAGAGGTTCGCTCGGTCCTTCGCCTTCCGTGTCGGCCATCGATTCGCCCCCAGGTGTCTCGGCCTCGGCGCTCGACGAATCGTTTTCCGAATTTTGCAGGCTCTTCGAGGCCGGGCGTTTCGCTAACTTTGGTGTCTGATTGGTGGGATTCGGCGACGGCGTCGTCGAGTTTCTCGATGTCGAACCCGATATCGCTGGACTGCTCGCCGGCTGCGAGACGCTATTGGAATTCTGGGAACTCGAGTTATTCACCGCAGGTCCAGTGTTGCTATTTAACGGGCCGGTGGCGCTCTGTGACGAGTCGCTCTGATTCGCCGCGATAACGCCGGGAATCGGAGTCGCCGGTGCGCTGACGTTCGGCGTGTTGTTGTAGGACGCGGCGTTGCTGGCATTTTCCAGCTCGTTCGCGTTCTTTCTTGATCGTTGGGGCCTGTTTTGACTCTGGAGTTTTATACCCTCCGTTATCGAATTTACGAGGGCCGCCTGGGAATGTGATTTGCTCAGTTTTGCCAGGACCCTCTCCTGATGCGCCTCGTATTCGTCCCTACTCGGATATATCTTTTGTATGAGCAGATCGAAATTCGGGTCCGGTCTCAGGGATCTCTTGGACACCAATTTCTTTCGACACGTTGGGCATTCCTGAAAAGAGAAACTAATTTTTAATTCAAGGAGTCAACAGATGCGTGATTTTTTTTTGATTTCTTTAAGTTGCTTTGGTAGGGTCTTGATTTTGAAACTAGGTCATCGCGATCCATTATCCCCCATAACACGGAAATATTTTAGAAATATTTTTTTGTACGCACATAAATCTCACAATGAAATGTTTCGCGAAAATATTTTTAGAACATTTGGCTGTTGGTAACATACCAACTTTTAAAAACATTTGTAAAATTTTTTTTTTTATGTGGAAAGTTCACTGTACACCTACTAATGAATACATTTTTCGCCAATTAAATAATGACAATGGTTAGTATTTGTAATAATTTTTTTTTATTTGGTGTACGGCTGCCACCTGTAAAAAAAACACCAACTTTCACTCACCAATCAATTGCATTGTAAATTACTTTAAGATTAAATTGTACGTAGATAAATAAAAAATGTTCTCAATGAATTTTGTCATTGAATAAATTTTCTACAAGTCAAATAATGATTATTGTTAATACGATGCCCATTAAAAAAAAAAAAAAAAAAAACAAAACAAAAAAAGATTTTCACTCAACCACCAATATCCTCATAAATTACTTTAAGGTGGTTTACATCGTCACGATTTCGAAACTCTAAATTGCGTTCCACAGAACGTCAACCAATAAAAAAAATTTCACGACGAATCTCACCACCAATCAAATTTTTGATCACTCAAACAATCATCATTGTCATTACAAATCTGTCTATAAGAAAAATAAAAACAAACAAAAATTTTATTATGACATTTCGCCATTGATTGAATTTTTTGTCAGTGAAATAATGACGATTGTTGTTGTTCTTGTTCCACTTGTAAAAAAAAAAAAAACGCAAATTTTTACTCCATAATCGATAGCCTCGTAGATTAGTGGTTTGCATCGTGACGATTTCGAAACTCTACAGTGCGTTCCATCGTACGTCAACAAATAAAAAAAGCTCCCGAGAAAGGTCGCCATCGAACAACTTGCTATCACTCACATGACTACCGTATCGATACAGTTCGACATCCAATAAATATATATTTTTTTTCTAAAAAAGAATGTTACAGTTATGAAAAAAGTAACCGCGAAAAGGTACCTTATTACCGCTCCGAAGAGCCGTGATAATGCAGTCGGAGCAGAAGCGATGCAGGCACTCTTTGGTTGTCATTGTTTTTTTCAGCATATCCAAGCAGATCGGGCACATCAGTTCGCTGTGCAAACTTCGTGGACTCACGGCTATCTCTGTGTTGTCGGTTATAGGATCTTGTGGTATGCGATGAAGTTCGTACAACGACAATTCCCAAGTTTTGTTGAGACCGACCTGCTCCGTTGACGCCATTTTCGTTTTGTAAATGAATTTAGAGCGCGGAATTGTCGGCAGAGTGGGGGAGACACGTGTGGTGGGGGTTCACGATGGTGTGAGCGTCAGCTGTCCAAGAGCGGGTTGACTATGTGCAAATTTAAGCTGTACATACAACAACAACAAAATACCAAAATTAATAAACACGAGTGATTGAAGAATTTATTAACGAGACAACTGAAAGAACTGCCAACTATCTCGGAAACGAGGAATGAAGCTTGTGTTGTGTTGTCGAAGTGATTTCACACTAGCGCCATCTGGACAGGAGAATCTCTTCGGAATGGGAATATAAGAGGAAAGCGTTCGCGCCGGTACGACTCTGTCCATCCATCGTTATGCCACCTCGAATCCCTTCTTTACCGATGGGCGTTAACACTGGTTTGCACACTTCTCTGTAGTGTGGAGACACAGCTACCGTCCTTCCGAGAATTTTACTCAAACTCTGTATCAAACGATGCGCAGCGCGCTTCTGACCTGCTACGATCGCGGAGACTTTCATGCGTGGTCAAGCCATCAGTTTCATTCGTTTTTTCGATTTAATTTAAATTCACTCAATATGTTAACCGCGAATCGATTGAATTTATTTATTTATGTGCCGATCGATCAGCACACATTATATGCTTGGAAATTGATATTTATATATATAATATCAATTATTAATGTTATTTCGAGACAATGTGAGTGCTATGTGGATTTCCCTACCCACACGATTAATATTTTATCAACAACCACCCCTTCTCAACCAAAAATCCACCACAACGAGCCTTATTCTTAGACCCCTGACGACCACATATTTATCTGATGGACAAATGTCTCGCTTTTTTTTAAACCCGTAACTTTTATAATCTTCACGATAACAACAAAAAGCCTGAATGTAAATCTTGCTGACATCCTCGCGTTTCGATTTCGCTACAGATAAACTTAAAAACATTGATTTCCATGCTCTACCAGACCCATCCGCGGTGTTAACGAGCTGCATGTACCTATACCGTTCTACGGTAAAATAATAATAATAATAATAATAATTGGGAAATTGCCATGAAAAAAAAAGCGGTGTGGATGATTGATTGTTTTTTTTTGTTTTTCATTGCCGACGAGAAATTTTTATGGGTTTGGGGAATGCAGGGAGTTCACGGGGTCGCGGGAAAAGGGGGTCGACAAGGAGCGTATGTAGTAATCAGCTGGTCCCGAGTTAGTTATTAAGGAAGCCGACGAAGTTGCAGACGCAAAGCTCGAATGCTCTAGCCGGTATACATAATATAACGGTATAATATAACCCACGCTCTATGGGTGTATGTTCACGTCGTGTTCGCCCGCTCCGCGTCAGGCCCAGAGAGCCGAGCAACTGGAGTAGATATCTTCTCGGATCTCGCCTTCCCTATCACCTCTCGCTCGGTTGAACCATCACAGGCCGCTGGGCTCTACTACAGCCAATCTCGTGTTACGCGAGATATCACATTTGTACTTTCGCATCCGTACGTGAATAGCTATCGGGCGAACTGGAACGCAAGAGGAGTTCTCTGTAGCATCTCACCGTTCCTACCGACCCTATAACTGTAGCGTGGCCGAGAGCGGCGCGATCTCTAATGGCCTTTGCTTGGCCCGTTATCGTTGCTTCGCGATCGTGCCCGCGGGCTGTAAGTCATCATTTTTTTCCTTCTTTCCGCCAGAAGCGAGATGTCACTCATATGAGTATATGTATATGTATATGTACATGTATATGTGTGAGATACAATCTGGTTATGAATTTATTCAAATTTTCAGACAAGATGAATCTCTTGCTGAACTAAGCATCAGACCGTATCATTTCAGCTATTATGAACTATTTAAGCAAATCCAATATATCTATTTAATCATTAAACTAAGCTCGCATCCTTACCCTGCTCCGTTTTGAACTTTCCTCATTCCCCCACTAAGCCTCGCGCCACACTCAAGTTTTCAACGTGGCCGTATGGTTGAAAAATGTGCTGCTGGGTGGAGTTACCGAAGCCAACCACAAAAAAAAAAAAAATAAAAATAAGAAGAAGAAGCTTTGGAGAAAATGTCATAAATGTTCAGAGGTCGATTCTATAATTAAGAGTTATGAGACTACAAGTTGTTAACAGAGGTCCCACTGTACCGCGCAAGTGTTGCCGTGCGGATCACGGTGGATCGAGTCCCTACGACTTTTTTTTTTTAACCTCTTACCATTGAATCGCCTCGGGCCGTGTGTACCTCTGTCCGATGTGCCATCACGTGTCAACACCGGCGTTCGGGGAATTTCTAACGGAGCGACTCTTCAACCTCATATACAATGTAAACTTACTTCAATGTAGACTTTAACCTCATATATAATAGGTTTATGCGTTTTCAGAGTTGGGGCGGAGTGCTCGATTTTACGTGGCAGGTATACCTTACGTGGTAGGGTGTTTCACAAAAAGGACTTTTTTTTAAATTTTCCTCCCACCTTTTTAAAGTATAGATTTCGATCTCAAATTGAATGTCACGGTAGGCGATCCCTAGCAAAAGATTCTACGAGATGCTCCATTCGACATTTGTACCCAAAAAACACAGCACCATTCAAAAGTTGATGAGAAATAAAAAAGTTTATGTTCCTACGAATTTTTTGAGTGACCAATATTTTATGAGATATACTAATATAAAAAAAAAAAAAACAAACGTAAATCCCGAACGGTGAACTTAAAAAATCTGAAAAAAATTACAGAAGCTTCTTTCATGTGGCAAATTTTAAAAAACATCCGAGAAGTCGACTCAAAAAAGTGGCCCGGTTGATAAAGAATGCCTCGTATCCAATAAATATATATATAATTTTAAATATATATAGGTATACTGCACCAGCTTACTCTGAAAACGAACAGACCTATTATATTTGCTATGGACGAATATAATATAACACAACTCCCAACGTGTGTGTCCAACTCCTTACATGTACACGCTATACACCTTCGCCCGGCGCGCTTGCGCAGATCGCGTGCATACCCGATTACAATGTAATCTCATTGAATACTTAACTTCGTAAATAATTGAACCACATAAAAAAATGTAAAAAAAAATGTTTCTAGTTCTCTCTCGTCGGCACACAATTGTCGGCTCACAATCCACGGTAGTACAATGAGAACTAGAGTGCGCGCTTTCCCACGATTACGACATTGTCTCAGACTGTCTCGAGACAGTCGCCGATTATTGGCCCCCGCCCCCTTCCCTTCCCTTCCCGAATTGCAACTTTTCGCTGACTTGCTATATCGCTTTCCGCTACTGTCTGGTTTCCTCTACGTTTTTTCCCTTACATAACGCCCTGTCCGACTTTCGGCGTAAAAAGTCGCGCCGCTGTGACTCATTGTATCTCGCGCGAAACTTTCCTCTCTTCCTCCGGGCTTGTTATAATCGAGGGGAAAAAAGTCACTGATTACAATTAAATCCGCCGTTACGCTGCACAGAAGGGGCTAAGGAAGCCCGGTGCTCGCAACGTCGGGAGCACCACGACAATGTGATACCGGTCGTTTACACCGGATACCCGTAATGAAGGCAATTATTTCGCGCGTCCACCGGACCACCGGGATATCGAGATGGCGTGGGTGTCTTCGCGCAACCTCTTCTCACCGTCGTTGCGAGACCTCGTACCGGTGAGTCGCTTCTTCACCGCTGGCCTCGAGACCGCGGCATCTATCTCGTTCTCTAAAGCGGTCACACCCATCTCAAGGCGAATAAAATGTGTCGAAGCTCAAAGCCGGCGCTGCTGCAGCGGGCGAGCACAATGCCGGCTGATATGGCCGGGAATTTTCCTTTTTTTCTTCTATTTGCAACAGGGCAAACGGTACGTCCGCTTTGAGGAAGGATTGATTATCGGCGTTATTTAATGTGACCGGTGGGTTTGTAGATTCCAAGTTCCTAAAATCGATTGCCTCATATGGCCGTGTCAGACGCCGGTGTAACTCTCTAAAATGTATGCTTGGACGGGTGATTAGCTCACGATGTAAGACGTTGTGACGATTCATGGTTGCCATGGACCTAGAAAATCTGGAAGACAGGGAAAAGTCAGGAGATTTGCTGCAATCTGGAAAAGCCAGGGAAAAGTCATAGCATTTTTGTTAACACAGCCAGTTTTTTTTTATCTGATGATTTACGATTAATTTCGCGCTGCCCGACGTCTACATTTTTCGTTTGAGGAAATTTGTCGACTACATACAGCATATATATGACTGTCGTGATATTACTTTCGTTGGGAATTTTTGATATTGTGAACTGAGTTTAATATATCGATGATCATTATATATTATATTTTACATTATTTTTAATTGTATTTAAAAAAATCACCAAAAGCCATAAACTATCACTACACCGATGGGAGAGTGCGTTCGAATTAATGACTAGCTGTGCGTCATCCAAAGCACTTCGGAACACCGTAGGTCGTGGCTTGACCCAGAGTCCGCTGATACAAGACTCTGTTGCTGCCGTTGCTGCCGCTCCCGCTCGACGGGAGACGCCAAGAACGTTTGTACTCTCTTAACATCGGAGAGAAAACTCGACAAGTCCCGGCGGACTCTCGGCGGGCACGTGCACCTCGCGGCTCGCTCCGTGATATCGTCGTGGGCAGTCGATCCTCGAAACCCGGCACCGTCGCAACGCGTTTTAACACACAACAATCCCACACCACCTATAAACAAAACTATCAAGATTAAGCTTTGCTCGACCTGTATTTCGTATCGCGTTGCATTATTCCCTATCTCGCCGTTCGCGGTTGTCCCGATGGTCATCGACGACTCGACTATCGCAATAACGTTGGTTACACACGTAGTCAACTTTTTTTTCATCGAGCTCTTATTTTTGTGTAAATTGTAGATTGATGATAAAAAAAATTAACAAACACCAGGAGTACGGTTTCGATCTATTATTATTATTATTATTATTATGTGTTATTTTTTTCTGGACGACGTCGACGGTGCCAATGAATGAACCGAGAAAATTATCGTTCCTGCTCTAACGATCCACGGTAACCAAAACAGTGCCGCGCATTCTCTTCGCGTTCCTACGCGATATCGCATTCGCGTATGAAGAATAAAATAAAAATAAACGCTCGTCTCTCTCGGTGCGCGGTACAACAAGTGACGCGAACAAATCGACTCGGTAGAACGTAGTTAAGCCGTACAGCAAGGATATATTTTACGCATTTTTTTGTTTGTATCTAAGAAGAAGAATATTACGAGAATTCCTCGTTGCGTGCTCTCGCGCCACGTCCAGGCGCGCGCGAGCGTGTTGTGCACGGCCGAAACGCGAATGTACATTGCGGCGATGCACCGGCGCCGACATCGAACACAGCACGAGTTAGTCCACTTCCTACGTTTAATCGGTTTACTCCTCGCTGCGGAATTACACTCGGGGGGCTAGTTCGCCCGTGAGACTTTGTCGACCGGTTCCCACACCCATCCGGCGGCACTTCTGCTCGCGCCAGTAATAAGTGCTCATCTATGGATTCGGGTTGTCTAACGGACAAGTTTCATTTTTTTATTTTTATTTTTTATCGTATCTGGCACGACCTACAGACCTTTCCTCAGAAATAATTTGGCAGTTTGTCACATCGTTCAACGAATGAATATGAACTCGTTTTATTGTCGAGTTCAGAGTGCTCGAGTCGTTAGATATTGATCTGCGACGGACCGAGGAGGTAAGAGTAGAGGACGCTCCTCTAAAATTTGTAACAATTTGTGCTACGGCTTAAAAAATAAAAATAGAATTCCTATTTTTGTTTTTCACGAAACGTGTGATCATGTGCTTTCGAGTAGTTCAAGTTTCGAGGCTGGTTCGCGTCGGTGTGAAGTAATAATTTCCGGTAAGAAGAGACTTTCTCGAGTAATTCGCGTGACCCGCAATTGTGGAGAAAAAAAAAATTGTCGGTTCGTCGAGGGGACAGAGAATATAATCTGCAAAGTGAAACGGACACACTCCGAGCGCGATGCGAAGTCGTACAGTTAAACGTGACGAAGTGTAGTTTCTCACTGTTAATGAAAACAGTCGAAAAAAATCTTAATTATCGATAACGCTTGAGTGTCTAATACTAATACTAATAATAATAATAATAATAATATTAATAATAATAATAATAATAATAATTTTTAAAAGTAAAAAAAACAATGGGCAATTCGAAGTCGCAGCCTTGTCGGCGAAATCGTCCCATGTATCTGGTATATCTGATAAATCGTACATGGCGCGGCAAGATAAGCCGAGACGACGATAAGGAAGATTGCGATTATACCATCGACCGGCAAAGTGAATTTTCCTCGCGATGCAGCGGCTGCAAGAGCTGCGGTTACCAACACGACAGTCTTACCTACGACAGGTAAGTCGAGTAACTTCTACGTTGACAGCCGACAAGGCGATTTCTGTCGGTAAGACAGATATCGTATCTTCCAACGATTTTTACGCGATACCCTCTAAGGGAAACGTACCAATGGCCGGACATTTAAGGTAGATATGTGGCTTTTTACTTAAGTACTTAAAGTACATTGTACTTAAAATCTTATGTACTTTATGCCTTATCAGGTCATCCGTACTTTAAAGTCTCGGAATTAAAGTACCAAATAAGTACATTGTACTTTAAGTATCGCCCAGCTCTGTTATTTACGCATGGTCTATGCCAATTTTTATTATTATATTTAACTGCTATTTTTTTAACCATTATATTCGTAATAATCTCAAGTCTGAGGGCTAGTTGTCCGGCAACTGGAAGGTGTCCAGTTATTGGCACCCCGAGAGCCAGAGAAAATAACAAGAGAGTCGAAATTTACCAGTCCACCGATGCGGTTTTTCGGCACCTCCCTATATTCGGACTCCGTAACGTTGCAATATTTCGGACAATCATAAATTTCGAGAATTTTGATGTGCGAACTCAACTACTTCATATTAACTAAAGGAATTTATTTCCCATTTATTTATTGGTAACGTTTGTACCAATTTTCGGACACTATATTGTCTGTCCTTTAACAAAATTTAACGGTAGAAATTGATTTAGGCTTAAACGTTGGATAACTTTTCCCTGTGCATCAAATATTGTTTGTACACTGCTATTCACGAATGCCTGGATTTCCTTAGTGGATGTCTTGCGATGTCTTCCGATGTCTAAGTGGGGATGTCTTGCTGACTGTCTTCCTTAGTATCTTCGACCCCATGAAGATATAGAGCAAGATATCCAGGAAGATAAAAAATCATAAAAACCAGGCATTCATGAAAAGCCCTGTACATACGACTACAAGTGTCATATTGGATTTCTAATACTTAAATACGGAATACATCAAATCTGTATAGGAGTGTCTGACGACTGGGACGTGCCCTTGCGTTGGTAGTTACCTTATCTATTGCATCCATCAAACCGAGATGTGCCTCCGACGGGGACAAACATTTTGACGCACAATTTTCACATTGAATCGAGAAGAAAATAGTTTTTATCAAAAACATTATTTTTATTTCCCCTAATGAGGAAAATAGTAATAAAAATCATAATAAAAAATATAGCTCAAATTTAAATAATTACGCCGTATATTCCGTTTCGTCTAATTAACTCATCAAGTTACATTGTTCGAAGAAACTCGAGAACATTGAGGCATCTTTGGCTGTCACGTCGACGAGAGTCGATTCTCTCCCCCCCGTCAGAGCAGGTGCATATATGAATTTGAGGCAAGCCGCGTGCTATCGAGCCCTCCCCCCTTTCTTTCGCAGTCACGCATGACGCATCGTGAGTGGCTCAGGTAACTTTACAAGCAGTCGGTCGGTGGCCCGCGACTACACCGGTACTCCGCGCTGTCAGTTAACCCTCGGATATCGCGAGAAGCGGCAAGCTCTAAACTTACTCTATTGAGATAGAAGCCTCGTGGCCATCCAAATCTATATTCGATGTGAAAATTGTACTTTTTTCGTACCATCGATCTAGAGTACCGCGAGTGAAGCTGTAATGGACAACGATTCTTGATCTTAGGATTTTACACCTTACAAAAAGTCAGGTATACTTGGCACATTTTTACGTTTTTAAAAAAATAACATTTGTAAAAATGTACTTTTACATAAATTTATTAGGCAGTAAATTTATTTTTCAAGTAAACAATTTTTTTTAATTGATGCAAAACCATTTGAGAAAATTACTATCGGCAAGTGAGCAATTAAACGTATTTAGAATTGTGAAACTCTTGTCCTAAGTGAAGGCTGTAACCGAAAATGATTCTTGATCGCAGAATTTTACACCTTACCGAAATTCAGGTATACTTGGCATATTTTTACGTTTTTTACAATGTACCTTTACATACATTTATTATTAGATAAATTTGTTTTTTAAATAAACCATTTTTCTTTAACACTTGACAACTATTTGAGAAACTTACTATCGACAAGCGTGCAGTTAAACGTATTTAGAATTGTGAAACTCTTGTCCTTCCTGCGATCCAAGTTCACCGAGATCCGAGGAGGCGCATATACGATGTTGAAGATTATCGTGCTGGGATAGTGTGAGAAATCGACGTTAAAATTAAGAGTATAGTCATATTTGAGTGATTTTTTGTATACAAAGGAGCCGAGCTAACAGAGGGATGAATGGTTAAAAGCGGAGTTTTGAGAAGCAAATGTTCTCGCGATACATGTCTCTCGGTACAATGGCAATAGTGTCGGGATTCCATGGAGCAGACGGCGGTAGACACTGCCGCTGGCTCGCGATGACTATCTTCCAACAAGTCGTCGTTACTTTCGTGCAATTACTTCAATTATAGAAATACCTTCTTCAATGCAAAAGATCCACGTCTAGTTCTTTCGTCTCTGTTTATCGCGTATACGGATATATATGATTGCTCCCGTGAGTAATTGCATTCCGCTTGTCCATATTCTCCTCCTGTCCATGCATACATATGCCATCTCGAGAAGGCATTGTTCCGTTCGTTTATAGCCTCCACGCTCACGGTACACTTCTCCCCGTCCTTTTATCCGTGAGAGTACGAAAAATAAAGGAAACACAATAGTCCCGGGACTTATCGTCGTTTCGAGTGAAAAACGCCTCGTCCGCGCGCACTCCGCACACAGATAAATGGCAAGTTAGATTTTAGCAATCTTTGCACTTTTGAAATATTTTTTAATACTGACTAATCGCTATCTACACAATAAAATTAATAATCGGTATACAAATATTAAAAGAAAATATCGCGAAAATCTTACAATATATTTTTTTATTACTCCCGACTGCCCGCTATGGCAAAAAGACGGGAATTATGCGTTTCACTGCCATCCGCCGATTCGGCGACTTTTCGCAAGTGCCGATAAACGTCGGAACAGCAAAAAATTACTCAACAGATTTTGGCATACTAAAACTTTATAGCCTGATCCATGTTTGTGACAATACATTTGTGAGCGGAGGTATGAACTCAAGATAATAAACCATAATTCGAGAAATCCGGTTAAAAATTCGCGGTTACATATCGAAAAATCACGTCGGCGATCCCCACTTCCACGTACCTACAATCGCAATTGATGCCGCACACTTCACGCTGCTGCCGAGATAGTGCCGAGTTTCCAATGCCCAATGAGAAGCCAGGAATTTTTATTTACTTATAAACGTAGCGTTTTTTATTCCCGTTCATTTTTGTACCTTAACTTGATTTTTGTGCTATTTGGATAATAAAATTTGTAATGCGTTTTGCAATTTTTCCATAAGTCACACTATTCAGTGCTATCCAAATAAAAATGGACTGTAAAAATGGTTTGTACATTCAGCAAAACTTTTGTTTCACCACAACGTCTGCAAACTATTTATTATTAATGTTACAAAAAATATTTGTGAAATTAACAGCTTTTATTGAAAAAATCGATCAGAAAGATTGTGACCGTTTGTGGACAAGAAACGTTGGTACCTATTTTGCTGTGTAGCTTATACTACACAGATGTATATAGTTTCCGAGATGTTTTGAAAATATGGATTTGAAAAATGTACTAATTATTCTCTCTGCCAAAAGTGATCGCGAGATAATTAACTATTCTTTCATAACTCAGTAAAAATCGCATACCAAGACGAACAAACGAATTTAAAAAATTTATAATAACTAACTATGTTGGACGATTTCGAAAATCCAAGTTGTAAGCTGTCGCGCACATAGGCATTGTTCTCTGTTTCATTATAGCCTTCTTCACCGCTCAAGGTAAAATACTCTCCGTGCCTTTATCCGTGAGAGTACGAATACTCGTAACATTATCGCTTCTAAATATAATCTTCTGTCGAAGCAACTCTGAAAAAGGTAAAAAAATATATATAAGAGAAGAAAAAAATAAAATTAAAAAAAAACGTAATGAAGTACGGAATGCGATTTAAAAAATCAGAGTTAGAAATTGTCGCACACGTAGGTCGGGATGTGGAGCGTGACGCTCGGAGCTCGGAAACTCTCCGTACGCAAGACTCGACGGGAAGTGCGCGGTCAGCACGCGACAGTTTCTTTATTCTTTCCGCTGCAACGGCAGTTGGAACAGAGAGAACTCGCGGGCCTCCGTGTATTTTATTTTGGTAGCGATTTCACCGTTCTGGTCTGGTTAGACTTTAATCGAAAAAAAAAAAAAACTATTTTGCTTAATTGAATAATTCACCGAGTCGGCGAGACCTAACGAGTGACCATTGCGTTCCACTTTTCATTCGGTGTAAAATACTCCTTGCATCGAACTTTCGTTCGCGCACTTTTTAATTCGCTACTGTTGAAGCGAGAAATGATAGGAAAAAAAGGAAAAGAGCAACCACAACATTCTATTGTCTCGTGAACGCGCGAGAATAATTGTGGAAGCGTGCCGATAATCGCGACCTGAGATTAACCGTTCGTATTCTATGCAAATTGAGAGAGTATGTTTATTACACCGGTAAGAAGGAAAAAAATAAATAAAATAAACTCGTTTGTGTTTCACTGGCTGCGTGTGCAAAGAGCGATCGACGGACTTATACGATACTTAGCGACACGCGCTGTGAAACAGTTTTTACGTTTAACGAACTTTTTTTTGTCCGTAAATTTTCAAAATGTTAGTCGTTAATTTTATAAAGTTTGTAATTTTTATCGTTGTTTTCAAATTTAGTCGTTATTTTTTTAGTTAAAAATAAGACTCGTTGGTAAAAAACATGGAAAATTATCAACAGAAAAAGTGCATTTTTGGAAAAAAACGTTAGTGTATTTTTGTTGCATTTTGTGAGTTGTACATTTTTATGAAAAAAAAAAAAAAAAAAAATGGTTTTGTAAAATTTTCGTAAAAATATCCACAAAAGAAATGTGGAAGAGAAATGCTTCTTAAAGGTACGTGCCTTTATTGCTGTCTAGAGTTTCACTTGTACGTCGAGTCAATCGATCAATCGTCTCGGACCACCTCGATGGGGTGGGTGGTAAAACACGCGTAATAATACTCCCTGTATGAAAATCGCCGTGCGTGCGGCGACGGCTAATAATGTTGGGCTGACGCGCGCGCGCTTGGCTTGAATTCTCGATCGAGCGTGAATTTTCAGCAACTTTTTGCCTCCGGCATTCCATAGGCGTTACACACACGTGTGTATGTGTGTGCTAAACACGACGCGATCTATCGAGGCCGCTCGCTTTTCTTCACCGCATCTCAATCGAACCGTCGATCCGTGTCCACCCACGAGTAACATAGGGTTGAGAGGGGCAAAATGGAACGCGGTGGTCAAACGGACCGTGGTACTCCATTTGGATTACATTTCATTTACGCCTTATGAAAGTTTAAAAATAATTGTCCGTTTTGCCCCGGTGTTCCGTTTTATACCACTCTCCTACTTTTCCCAAAATCAATCGTTCTCAGACTTTTTTTCACTACGAAATCAATACGACAGGATATAAGCAATGTGTCACGCTGATTCAACAAATAATATACAGGGAAAGTAAAAATTTTGCCATGATCACAGAAATTTCCACGAATTATGCGTCTTATAATACAGGAATCTCTAATTTTGAATTTACGAACAATAAATTACCGTAAGAACAACGGAATTTTTAGAGGAAAATACGTTCAAGTATACACGAGGGATTGGAAAATTTTACAGAACCATTCCACTAACAGTCACACATCTATGTATATGAAATATGAAATAAAAAATTAATATTATTCGTATGAAGCTTAGGCCTCATATTAAATATTAAAATTGCTAAAAAACGCGATTTTTGTCTTGTCGGGCACAGAATTATTGTTTAATCTTTTATTCCTTGTGGCAGTAATATGCGGTCAACACTGTCTTTAGTTAATACTGTTATTGTTATTGTTTTTTGGCTGTTATCATTATTATTATTATTATTTCTGTTATTGTTATCTTTTACGGTTCCATCGTATTTCTTCAATTTTTCTTTTTCTTTATATTCCTTTATATTTCTTTATATTTATGTACTTTGTACAAAGTAAAAAAAAGTGTGTACTTTTTAAAACAACTTATTGTTCACAAATGTCCATAATTTTCTGTTTGTTAATTTTCTAGTTTTACAAACAAAAGTACAAACTCAAATTGTCAATGACTTGGGAAATAAAAGGACAGGTTGGTATATTATAATAAGTAAACGAGTTTGTCACATTTGACAAAATTATTTTTACGTATTCCGATTTGACGACATGATTTTTTACTGTGTAAGACCACTGTTATTCTTATTTTATTTATGAGTGTATGCACCTCGAGGGCCCCATGGTCCTATTGTACTAATAAATCACTACGACAACTACTAGCCTCTCGATGCCAAATTTGTCGCGTCCATCACATACCAGTGTTTATGTGAGGGGCCGGGGCAAAACGGACCAGTCTTCTTCATTGCACACGAGACGTTTTTTAATCTCTCCTGGAATATTTATAAAAGTGGTCCGCATTACCCCTACCCCTCACCCTCCACATCCGTGCACTCGAGGTACTACTTTGTAATGAGTTTGCGAATAATAAACATTGTCGTGCGTCGATGCGAAAGTCGATTGCACGGTGGAAGAAGGCAGGTGAGTGAGTTAACGGTTATATCGCCCGTTGTCTCTCTCCCTATCTTTCTCGTGTTTATTGCTTGCGTCTTTCTTTCGCTCTGGTCATCTTGATGCTCGCGAGGCTTGTGCACTTCTTTATTTTTCCATCAGTTCACTCTTGATCTCTCTCGCGCCGCAAACTGCAACTGCGGCGTGAGCATCAACAGAAGGCACTTGGCTCTTCTCGTCTCGGGCCTCTCTACTATGTGTATTAACGCGCATGCGCACGCGTGGCTACATGAAAAACACATATACAGTTATGCACTCCGCGAGTCCGCTCGAGATGAGCCCTCGATACGAGGACCACAGTTTCATAACTAGAGATTCATAACGGCATAATAAATTGTACATACAATGAACATCTGCGATGCATTATCGCGACTTGAATTCCTATAGCTCGACGACGACGGGACATTCGCATTTGGTGTTGATTATACTTCACATGGAAATAAAATATATTCGAAATATTTCAAATTCGCCGGATTTTTTACACCTGGAAACGAACGTATAGTATTTTATGTATCGGAATTTATTAAATTCGTCAGATTTTCACACATTAAAATCGAATACATGCGAAAAAAGTGTAATTCAAATATAAGATGTATTTTACATGTCACGGAGATATTTTTCGATGACAAACATACTCTCTTGTGCCACGTGAGCAATACAATTTTTTATCCGTTCTTGTTCGTCTTGTTCTTTTTTTCTGCTACTTGGCACATCCATAATTCATTTTCTTTTTTCTCTTTATTGTATTCGTTACGTTATTCATTTTTTACGACGATACTCTAAATTCGTGACATTTCGTTGCCGCAAACGTTAAAGCCACTTTCCTTGGCCTTGAGACGTCCGAGAGCCAAGCGTGTTACCATTAATAATAAATAATATATTCGATTCAGCATACCGTTACGAGTTTGAAATCCTCCAAGTCTAAGGTCATTTCATATACATACATATATATAAGAATTTTTAAGAAAATACGTACATATAGAGAAGTACGAGTTGAGCACAAGAGCGGCCCTAGAGATGATTATAGAAACTTCGCCCGTCATAAACATAGAGATTAAAGCCATCAGCGGCTCTCTCGCGGAGATGTATGAGCTTCGTACGGGTACGTATCGCTCGCTTTTGTAACAGGAGTATATTAAAGCGTACCCGCTGGTATATGATCTTTGTCTTTCCTTGCGCGAGACCTGTACACGCGATCCCGTAATTGACATTGCCGGGCGGGCGCGGTAAGCACGCGAAATTGAGATTCCATTAACGGCGCGCGCCGAATGGGGTTCTCTATCTCTTTATTTCGTCGGAGTAACATTATTATGAGCGCTCAAGTCCAACTGTAACGATTCGTCGTGGTAGGTAAGAAGGCGCGGGTCCATTTGCCGACGATCGTAAAAACCATTTTTAACGCACCCGACCGAATCGGCGCTTGACATTCGAAGCGAAGTTAACAGTTTTGTGCACGTGCTCTCCGAGCGCCTAAACCGTTCAAGAGATCGCGATATATCCCAAGGACAAAATGTTCGGCATTTTTTTTTTTTTTTCGGAAACGTTCAGAATTTTTTGTTGTGGAGAAATGTCCCAAATTTTTTTTCGTGGTAAAATGTTCCAAATCTGTTCTGTGGAAAAATGTTACAAATTTTTTCTGTCAAAAAATGTTACAAATTTTTTCTGCAGAAAAATGTTGAGAATTTTCTCTAGAGGAAATTTTCGAGGTAAGAAACCTCTTAAAAAATTGCGAAAATGGGTGCAAAACGTTCCGATATTATTCTGCCGAAAAGTAGGGGAACCCGGGGCAAAACGAAGACGCTAAGAAATAAAACCTGCTACAATGATACCGAAAGCATAGATCCATTATTTTTTACACCAAAATTGTATTGGCTCCGGTTTTGAAAGGTTAAAAACAAAACACCATCTGGGGCAAAACCGGGTACATGTCCCGATTTTTCCCCGGTTTCCCCTACATGAATCTGTCAACTATATTGCTTGCCTATACTTTTACTGTGCAACTGTACTTTCTTTCCATTCAGTGTATAAGAATATCCATTTTTAAAAATCGTTCCGTCTCTCGATCTCGTGGTGTATAGCTGTTTCCCCGAGTAGATTACGAAACCGCGTGAATGGGATCGGGCCGCGTGGTTAGTTCGCTCGGTTCTAGTACGTGTTCCGGGTGAAAATTCTGAAAAGAAAATAATCGAATGAAAAATGCATGTCTCGCCGTCACTGACAATACAAGCTCATGAGTGCAGTGAGAAACGTGTATGTGGGAAGAACAGGGACGATATTAATTGCAATAGTTCGGTGTAATTATAAAAAAAAAAAAAGAAAAAAAACCTAAAGATTCTTTTAATGCTGATACGTATGTGCCTCGGGGCACTGGCATACGTACGAGTCATCTCCGCGTTTATAAGTGTATAACGGTACGTACAATGCTGGCGCAGTCTCTGATAATAATTACCGCCCCGAGAGTATAGAGCGATTATTAAATAAACATGACAACGAGAGATGTGTACGAGCCGTGCGGATTTCCTTGTTCGTGAAAACGAGCGAGCGCGACTCGCGAGCCCCCGTGAGAATTTATTAATAATTCAACGTTCTTGCGCGCAGTGCTATGAGAGATACGGCCGTAGAGGCGATCGGCCGTGAGTAATACGATTGCCTCTGTGATCCTTTAAGTATACTCCTTCGTTCCGACTGTATACACCATCGAACGGTTATCGGTACGATATCAAATAAATAACACAGTGCCAGCGTCGGTACGGGGCGGATTAATCGACGATGCATTTTTAAGAGTGCAGTGCACATTCGATAAGGGGGAGAATGTTATTGCTGGGCTGCGGATGGTCGCGTCACGCTTCACGAAACGGCCGGAGTATATCTTTCGCGAGACGTTCATAAGAAAAATAACTCTTGGATTTCGTCGTATATCAGCGTCGGAATCTACGCTCCATCAGGAAAACATTAACTTATTTACCTCTGTTTGGATATATATCTAAACCGAGGAATAAATCTTTTACTAACGAAGCTGGCATTCTATTTGAGACATTTCCTCCTGTCGATGTATAATTGAAGGTTCGCACTTAAAATTTAAATTATTTATATATACTTGTTGCATATAGTGGCGAAAAGCATATGCAACTCCACATACACGTGCCATCGATGCTTTGGAACTTCAGACGCACTCTGACACACTGCGTCAGAATCAGAAGAAAAGATGTCTATCCATTATGCGAGAGAGATACGTTTTTTTAGCTACGCATGATGAAAACCACCTGCTGATCCTGAGGCAGCTGCCTTCGAAGGTTCAGAGCATCAAGAGCACCTACTCAAGGCGTCGAAGGTGCGATTCCTCATCATAAAATGTTCCACGAATATATTTTACAGGAAGATGATTCGGTTTATTCGCTTTTTTTTAAGTAAAAAGGTACGCCAAGTACTTAAAAATTGTATTCTCGTTCAGAGAATATGTTTATCAAAAAAAACCTCCTCAAAATAAAAAAATCTGCCAAAACAGATGTTTATCAAAACATTCTCTTAACAAAAAAAATCTTCCAAAAAGACGTTCATCAAAGTAATAAAAAAAAAAAAATGTGTATCAAAATCTCAAAAAAAAAAAAAAAAAATCTAAAAGAAATCAAATTACGTCAGCCAAGTAGTAGTACATACAAAAAAATACTGACTTACTTGGCTGATTTAATTTGATTTCTTTTCGATTTTTTTTTTTTTTTTTGAGATTTTGATACACATTTTTTTTTTCCTTAAATTACTTTGATGAACGTCTTTTTGGAAGAATTTTTTTTGTTAAGAGAATGTTTTGATAAACATCTGTTTTGACAGATTTTTATATTTTAAGGAGGATTTTTTTGATAAACATATTCTCTGAACGAGAATACAATTTTTACGTATAGCATATACAACATATCGAAGAGTGATTATCCGGAATGTTTTACATGTGCATGTCAGGCGCTGAAATATTGTTTATCACGGGCGTGCGCAGTGGTCCCCTACACGTCGCACGGTGTTTAACATAATTACCGAGTAATTACGAGGATACAAGTAGCAAGAGTGCGTAGGCACGGTACACAAACTCGCCGTTACGCACGCACGGAGGGGATTCTCGAGCGGCACGTAAATACGCCAATATAAAGACATCAAAAGCATAAAAAAAAAAATTAAGTAAAAAAATGTAAAATAATAATAATAATAAAAATCTAGAATAGCATGTTTTCGAAATAAAAAAATCCCGGTCGTGAGGCCTGCAATTTTCTGGAAAGCGCGCGAGCAAACGAGGTCGGATATTTGGATAATAAGATGATAACGATATAGACAAAAAATGTGCATGCGCGGGAGTGAAACGAGTGGGCCGTGAGGGCGCGACGAGTCGGTAACGAAAAGAGTGAACTCAATCGATATCCTGTCGGGGAATATATTCCGTGGGGCGCGAGCCTGGCATCTTCGTGGGTTGTCCTCGAGCCGGTCGCACCGGCGATTCTCTCTCTACCGCGCCGATCGGCTTCTGTTGCAGGGAGCAAGAAAACCAAGGAGTGTCGGCCACCGCGCGATCACCGAGCGAGCGCGCATCCTGGAAGTACCGTGCAGAGCCCATCCATCGCCCCGGGCCCGCTTAGGCGCCAGGTCTGAACCTTCACGCGAACGCGTTCTTCCTGGATTTAATATCGACGCTCTCTCGAGCGAGCCTCGATAACAATCGTATTAACAGAAGCGTGAAACCCATCGGTGAATTACGCTTCTCTTTGTACCGAGGCCCGTGTTGCGTGTGTATACATTAGCGCGCCGGTTATCCCTCGGGTATGACCGTTTTAATCCGACGGCCACGGTTAACGAGGCCGATCACCGTTACATAGGTAACTTGCATTTCGCTAATACATTACGTCAAGTAACTTCAACGGTACGTAAACTTCCTCGATATATTTTAATAACTCCGTTTCCTGCGAAACCCCTTCATTTGCTTTATTTCACTAAAACGACTGAAAAGGAGTTTCATGCGTTCGATTTTGTAATTAACAACAACCGACAACCGACGACCGACGCTAATAACAAATTGTACTCTATCGCTGTATGTACTCTTTAATTAGTAGTCAAAGAGATTTATTGTCAAAGTTAATATTTACAGTTATCTTCATATAATAAATTTTATACCTAATGCTAATTTTATGCCCGGGCAAAGGGCAATCGACTTGGGTCCTTCAGCCCCTCTTAAATTATTTTCATTCTTCATTCTGTTCGTTGATTAACAATTTTTCAATGCGCCCTATTTTTATTAAAAACATTTGATTTAATTTTTTTCCCCCGCAAATAACCAAATCCGTAAAATAAAAGAGCCCCGTACAGGGATACCGACTGGCAGCAGCGTATTGTCGTGAATACTCCGGGGGCATCCTTGCAGCAACACTTTATCCGCTTTATTGGCTCCCGACTATCGGCATTGTCCGTACTTCCGGGTTTAGCCTCGCTCGAATAGCTCCTCCAACCCGATTCAAGTGATCCGACGCTTCTGTTGGACGTTCGAAGGCCGCGAGATGAAAAATAAAAATAAAATAAATGTATATCTCGAAACCCGCTCAGTCCGGCCGTCGCTACGCCGCCGCGAGCACAGAAGCCGCATGGACAAATGTTTCTCGTTTAACTCAGCGCTCCCGCCCGGTCGCAAAACCTGTGGCAAAGCAAGCTGTAGAGCGGGCCCGTATGCCGCTCCCCTCCCTCTCTCGCCGAACCCTCACTAACACCCTAACACCTTCTTACAGTCATACATTCGAGCCGCGACGATCGGTCCTCCATCTCGATCCCCCCTCCCTTGCACAGTAGATCGACGAAGCTGTAAACCCAGAATACCGGAATCACCCGGAAGCTAACGGGGTAAAACAGGATTATTCCCGGACGGGCAGCACGGTGGACAGGCATCGGGATGACACTGCCGCGGATACCCAATACATTGCGCTTCTCCGGCTCTACGAATACACACACGTCGCTTCAATCTCGACCGTATCTCTTCCTCGATTACGGATCTTCTCATATTTTTTTCGTCCTCATCATTCGCCTCAACCGTCTTGCTCTTACGTTGTCTCTATATCCTCGCTGCTTAGATTGAGGCTTCGCTCTTAATACCTCCGTCGCACTCTCTCCGTCGTGCTTCGAGCAAGAGGAGCCTCGTCCTCTTTACGCGCATTTAGCGTTACCCTCTATTCAACGCCGGAACATTATACCACATACACGTATACACATACACGCATGAACACACGGTTTCCACGAAATTCCCTGACATTTCCCGGTGCCCACAAATTCCCTAACTTTTTCCGGTTTCCCAGGTTTTTCAGATCCGTGGAAACCATGGTACACACGTGTACACACATAAACATATCGACTGCTAAGAAACGAAAGGACGTAACGCGTGTGCTTTAACATGGGGGATACGCCGTTTTATTTTTGGCGGCTGATATATGTATCACATTATTACATATATGTGTATATATGGGCGCCCGCGAGCCCACAGTGAACCCTTACTCGGTTTGGTCCCTCAGTGAGTGAGCGAACGACCGTCCGTAGAGACGTTCACGCGAGGAGATGCCTATGTTCCGAGAGCGTAAGTCGGATGTGCCCGGAGGTGTGCGAGATCCTCCGCGGCGTACTGTATCCGAGTGAAACGAATAAGGAAGGAAGGCGCGTGTGTGTGCGTGACTAAGAGAACCGCGCGGCGGGTCAATGGCTCCCCTGTCCTCGGCAGAAGGAGGGTTATACAGAAGAGTCGACGACGAAGCTACCTCTTCTCCCTCGGCGACGGCGTCTTGTGTCCACGATGAGAAAGTGGGGAAAGGGCTGACACAACACTGCGCATATCCAGGCACGGCCGCTCGCGTTTGCGCATAAGGTCTTATTACGATATACGAACACTGTCACACTACGCGTTTACGCGTTCAGCGCAAATGTATGTGAGTCGATGTACATACATATCCATGTATGTGAATATGTTTGTGAGTCGACATACACATTATATTGGCGAGTTCGAGAGATAGGTTCTTCGCAGTTGTACACCTCTCGCAGCGAGCCACTGCCGGAAGGTCAAACTACTTTGCGGTAGATACGTAATTGGTGGTAAAGGTGTCCCAGATAGGTGGACACGGCTGTTCGATAACGCGCGGTAATAAACAGGCGCCACTTAGATTCGTCCAAACCTTGCATTTGTCAATGCCCAAGTAAATGGACCCTGAGTATATATCGCGGCCGGTATTCACACCGTACGCTGGCTAGGCACTGGTCAGAAAAGCCCGATTAAAGTTTCCATCGTAAACGGATGTAGCGCGAAGAAAAAATATTTCTTCGGACAGCGAGAATTGTGTTATCGCAACTAATTTACCAATTAATATAGGGAGAGGATTTTTTATGCTGCTGCAGGTATGAATCCGAACCATTATCTTTATGCCAATAAAGAAAAAAAATTATATTTAGCGTATGTTGAAAAATATATCTGTGATATATGAAATATATTTTGGCCGAAACACTTTAAAGTTCGCATATATTGTAATATATTCCATGTTCAAGTTCAATATATGAATTATATAAGAACTAATATATTTAATATATTAGTCATAAACATTGAATTTAATACATTTCAAATATATGATTTTTTGCATATATCTGTCGAGGGTGGGGGAAGGGGGCGTAGACATAGGATAGTCCGTATACATACATTATCGCTTGCGTATTTTTCGTGGCAATAAATAGTTTAACCCTCTAACTCGCAGACCATGTATCGGCAGCGAAAGATTGTACGTTCGTACTTGCGAGTTAACTCTTCGCGGTTATCCCTTTTTATTTTTGTCTCACCGTTACGAGTCACGATTCCTCTCAAATCACCAGCGGTACTTATACAGATACACAAAGCTTCGAGAACAACGAGACTCGAAGGGCGATCGACGCGTCGATTACGTGTATCCGCGAACTAGGAAGAGTTAAGTAAAAGCCAACGCCGCTGCGGGGATGGATAAGATTGTATACCGTTTTAAAATCTCACGAAGAGGGGAATTCCCTGCAACGCATTTCCGCGATGCGGATGTTTCTTTTTTCCTGAATATATTTCAAAGTTCTCACCAGCGTAAAAAGTAAAACGATACGCAAACCGCTTCGCAATGTTGATTTTTCTTATTTATTTATTTTTTTTCTTTTTTTTTTTTTAGCGAATCGGAGATGGCACCGAATGCGGAAGAGGAACTCGTAGCGGTGAAGCCCTGGGGCCTGCAACCGGAAAAGGTAAGAAACACGTTCGGCCAGGATACACATGCCCTCGAGTCACCTTAATTGAATACCATCGTAAATTTTTTTTTACCGGAACGTTATAATTCGTGATGTTCGAAGACGCGTGCAATTGAGCGCATTCTTCCGGCAGATTGTGTGCATTGAAAAAAAAAAAATGCATACCGCAATTTTAACCATCCGAATTTATTAAATAAAAATGTGGCCGTCCGCATGAGAAGAGGCCACTTTGTCGGTGTGGGGTCATCCATATGTATTCAATAATGAATTTATAATTAAGTTTCGGTAAAATTCTCATCGAGTTCGACGTAGTACGAGGTACTCGTTTTCAAAAATAATAATACATTTTTGACTGTTACCCGAAAGACGAATTAGCGAAAGCCATAACCAACAAAGTGAGTCCCTTTCATACGGGTCGCCATAAATATATACTATGTAGTAAAAAATATTAAATATATTAATATTACTATATCATCTATAAAATTACACTCAAAAAGAGGTTTGGTAAAACCAACTACAGATATTTCATCCAGACAATTTGGTTTCGGACAACCCAATTTTATTTCCGTGAAATATGGCGCATTTAATTTGATAAATGACAAAAGTTAAATTGGAACAACCAATAAATTACGTCAATATCGCGATTACAACTTGACCAAATAAAATGTAAATTTAATTAAATCGTGGTCTATTGAACAAATTGGTATTCTATTTGGACTTGATATTTTTCCGTTATATTGGACGGTCAACCAAATTTTGCAACTACTAATTGCAACTAATTTTATTGTTTCATTCAAAACCAATGATGTGTATATCGACAATTAATACATCGTTGAAGTAACGGTTGCTTTATTTATTTGAATAAATATTGTAAGCAAATTGAACTCATGAGTTAATAAATGTTTTAATAAAAGTGAAGTTACAAGTTTACTTTGGCTAAAACATTTATCCTAATAAATAATGGAACCGTTACTTAAACAATCTATGTAGGTACTGCTCCGTAATGTACAATTATTTAATGATTCGAAATACTATAACAAATCTTACAACAAATTGTACCCGAATAAACTGAATGTTTCGTTCGTGTGAACAAATACTTAGTGGCTTCAAACAATTACTTTACTTTGAATAATTGAGTTGCTGCACCACCTACCGTTGCTGCGGAAAAATAACAATGTGAGATACTAACAAGCAGTAATGAAAATAAATAATAGAACGGGAATTCAACTCCAGATTAAGTAGAATCCAGCATTTATGTGGAGATAAGGGTGTTTTGGCAATGGAATAATTTTAAGAAAGGAATAATTGTTAAGGAATTTTAGAAAGGAATACATTTTTTTATTTTCGTACACATGGCCGAAACCATTGCCGAAATACCCTTATCTCCATCTTTATATCGGTCGAATCACAATCTTTCATTCCAGCATTTATCACACGAATCACGTATATTTTCCCCGCAAAAAAATCATTTGTTGGTTCTGACGGCCATCATTTTGGTTCGGATAATTTCAACACGAGTCGTCTGTTCTATAAAATGCACGTCTATTTCATTCCACTATATATGTTTTTGATTAAAAGAGATATTTTGTAAATGCATCTCAAGAATCAGCTTACCGACCCAATTTTTTTTAGTACGGTAAAGCATATTTTGGTATGGGAATACTGAAAACATGGTTCAATTTAATCCGTCCTTTGTTGGATGAAAAAAGTATACTACAAAGAAATAAATCTTTATGAAAGATTTAACTAAATCGTACAACCAATCGAATGCACTTTTCGGTTGACGATCGTGACTCTAGGGTTTAGTCCATTTATACCATTTTTTGCGGTACCAAACCCTTTCCGAGTGTATATAATAATAATAATAATAACAATGATTAATAATATTTAATAATTAGCGGTAGCAATTGTTCGTATTTAAATATTAGTACGCTTTCTCGATTGACCCCGGCGCAAACATATAGTTACGCACAGTAATAATTGTTCTTATCTTTGTACGAATTATTCAGATTTGATTTAATGATATCAATTCCCCCGCCCCATCTCAAGAAACAGTAGAATTTAATAATATTTGGTTTGCCAAAAGAATGTATACTCCCCTTTCCTCACGTCTGCGCAATAGTCGTGTACAAGAATGTTCTTCGACGATATACTATATTTCATGCGAATCTCGTTACACTCGGAGCAGAAAGGGAAAAAAAAAGCAAACCTTCATCATATACGCCCCGGAAACGACATTGCCGCGATGCCGAGAGAATATTTCTTTCGTTGATGACATTTCGTGCGAATCAAGCTTCTTCGCTTATGTACAGCTCGGTGAATGAGTGAGGCGACTATAATGAACTACTATTATCGTCAGTGCCGCGAAAACACACTATGCGAGCCTGCCGAAGAAAGAGTATACCGGAGAACCGAATAGTATGATGCCCGAGTCAAAATCGCGTGATTTTTGTCGAACGTATGAAACTGTGTGAACTGGAGAAAGAGACACAATTTTGAATTATTATTATTATTTATTACTAGAGAGTTATGGTGGCTCGCGCGCTCCTATCAGTTCGAAAAATAGGCCAGATTGTCCCATACCCCTGGCATGATCGGTACCCTTATTACTGCGAGCATCGGTGAGTATCAGTGTAACTATTCGTGAGTGTCTGTGAGTACTTGCGAGTTGCTGTGTGATTACATATGCATATGTGTGATTACCGTGTAAGTATCCGCGAACAACCGTGTGAGTATGCGTAAGCATTCGTGTAAGTATGTATGAGTATCTGAGTGAGTATATGTGAGTATCTATTTGAGTGTTTGTGAGCATCTGTGCGCATTCGTATGAGTATTGGTGTGAGTATTCGTATGAGTATTTGTACGAGTGAGTATTCGTATGAGTGTCCAATGGATATGATGAACTTTATAATCATGTAAATTCTTTTTGTATCCGAACGTTATTATTCTGCAGCGCGCTGCGTATTATAATATTTATGCGCTTGTCATCGCAGGGAAAACTGTAAAAACCGAGTGTATATAATTTACCTGTACGCGCTTTCCATGCGTTGACTTATCAGCGTTCCGGTGAACGCGACGACGACACGCGATAGGTACGTTAACATCTGCGCCATTCTTTTTTTTTTATTATCAGTCAAGCAAGCAACATTGTGGGAAGAAGCTGATATGTTGCGCCGGCCAGAAATCCGGTTGGCCGGAGTAACCTTAGTGGAATATACTGGAAGCCACGATATCTGGCCCTCCCAAGAACCTCGTTTGCGTCCCGTACGATTCGTTTGAGAATCCGTGTGTATGTGTGCACGTGTTCGTTCGTGTTCTCTCGTCGTATTACCTTTAACGACCTCGATAAATGGCTACTACGTTACCTCGAATAACCAGCGATTAAAGTGATTAATTCGCGGCGTCAGCCCAGTCGAGAAATAAATTCTGCTGTACGCATATAGTCGAGGGCAGAGAGGGAGAGAGGGCGCTGTGCCGCTATATCGCAGCTGGAGGAGTGCGCTTCGAGCAAAGTGGCCGCTTGTTTTCATTCAGGCGAAACTTCGTTATACCGTATCAGAAAGCCGCGCATATTCCATCGTATGATTACACTATTATCGAAGGATAGCGTGCGCGCTCGCTAATTGTTTAATAATTTTCACTCTGCTAACGAATCCCCCCCCCCCCCTAACTCCCTCCCGCCCTCTCGATCCTCCCTATCCCTTCGCTCCCTTTTTTTACATCATGCAAGGTGTAAAACTAGATGCTATCCCTGCCATCAAAGTAGAGCATAGTGAATACTTATTTGTTTCCTTCAGCAAAGTATCGTTAAGAGGATTCTGGATCTTCCTGTTTTACCGACCAAAATAGACGATTTCTTGATTTTCACTATTCGTCGTTACTATGCGACGGGCATGCTTCAAATCTTACAGAACTGTATTCATAACATAAACGATTCGGCTTGCACTCGAATTTCAGTTGAAATCGTCCGAGAAATTAAGAAAATCGAACATCCCATGTGCGAATATCTGCACGGTACCGGAATTATAAAAACGGTTAAAAAAGAAAAAAGAACAACTCCAGCATCCCCTTGAAATGATACTTTTTAAACAATAAAAAAAGAAATTTTACAAAATGCAAAACTGATGTACCTTCTATACTTGACCGGCATCTGGACTGAAACATTCGACCGACTTCATCCCATTTCCTATAAGATGAAACTTTCTGAGGAATAATGAATTTAACTTAAAAAAAAAAAAAAAAACGAAATTGATATTGAAGTAAAAAAATTGTTTTCCATCATATAAAGTGCAAAACTGGACGACACACTTGCTGTACCTGACCCAGATGTACGCTGCAACATTTTACCTGCTTCACTCATTTCCCATAAGATGAGACTTTCTAAGCGACAAAAAATAAAACGACTTTAGAGTTTTTTTTTGTAGTATTTCATAAATTTACCTTCGTTACACTAATGTTTTTTGCATTCATTCAAAGTGCAAAAATAGCTGACATACCTGGCATACTTGTTCGGGATTTGCAATATTTCACCTACTTTATAGGACTTTCGATGAAACGAGACTTTCTAAGTTTCGTTTTTTAGCATCTGAAATGAAGTGATGAATGAAATAAGATTTTCCGAATTTTTGTTTCAGTATTGGACGTACAAGAATTAATGAAGATTAACTGAGCCGAGTTTTGATGGAATGACGGACAAGTTAATTTATTTAATCGCAGCTATCCAGTTTGCTTTATCTATATATATATATATATATATATATACACATGCACATATGCGCGGATCCGGTTTTGTTGACTGATACCTATACGGCGTTTTGTCTACGGTTTATCAGTCCTTATAGCTGCGGTGTCCCTCGACGTAGCCGTATACCGTGCGAGCGTTAGGTATTTCCGGTTCGCGGCCCGAAGGTTTGATGTGAGGCAGTCGCTCGACGCTCGTCGTCGCGACACTGCGCAAGGGGCTCTCTCTCGGGCGCGAGAATACCGACCGCAAATGAGAGACTCCGCGGCGATTCTCGATGCAAGGCTTAACCACAAGTTTCCCCACTTATTTTTTTATTTTTATTAATTTTTTTTTACCAACTCCATCAAAGATGGCTGTACACTCGACTTCCGGCGACAGCGTGAAATTGTCGAGCGCCCGTGGGTTCGCGATGCTCGTGCTATTATAGAACATGCGTCGCGCCTATTATCCGTTCTCTCCGTTTGACATGTTCATTTTCATCTTTCCTGTTGGTTTTTTACATCCGATACTTTATGGCGTTGTGGTGATATTTTTTTAAATCTGATACTTTATAAAGATTTTTACTTGTAACTCGTTGCTATTTTCCTAAACAAGGTTTTGCATTGAATTAGTGGCATAATCTTTCTTGTATTTATTCTTCTTTATGTTACATTCGATATTTCATGGAGAATTTTTTTACCTGTTCCTATTATTTTCAAGGGGATGTAATGGCCCTGCATTGCATATGAGAGGATGATTCGAATGAGAGAAACATATAGGTGAGATTAGCGCAGTGGTTAGCGCTCTTACTCAGTAACCGATTAATCCGGGTTCAAATCCCGGTGATCACCATATGTTTTCTCTCTTCGATACTTCGCCCGTCCATCTGCAATACTAAGACTTACAGGTCCCCAAATTCTCCTCTCGATCGTTATAGGGATTTCGCAGCGAATTAATCCATAAAGCCATAATTTATGGGGATTTTTTTTTATTTCTGTGACCCGTTGCTATTTTCCTAAATAAGTTTCCGCATCGAATTCACCGCATCACCCTCAGTCCAGAGTAGACACACTTTAAAGTCATTAATTTTCTTCCTCCCCGAACGAGCTCACCGAGACGTTGTTTATCGCTTCGAGTATTATGTGTATCTACCGTCGAAGGAGTTTCGATGGTGAACAACGTAGCGCCGGGCTCGCTGTGTGGCTGGGGGGGATTACCCGCTGCTGCTGTGTCTTAATGGTCTTGTAATCATCCGTGACTCTCCCTGCCCTCTTCGCAACGTTCCATCCCACTTGTTGCATTACCGTGCGCACAATGTACCCCGCTGCACGCAATCTCAAACTCGTACCGTATTCAATCCCCTCCAATCTTCATTTACCGTTCGAACTTTCATTATATGTACGGCGCTCGGGCAGATTTTTTTTCTTCTTTTTTTTCCAATTTATAATTTAAACACTTTACATGCGAACTTCGGCTGCCTCTCGCACGAATAAACGGACACGGGACGCGAAACAATGATAATGCGCTTGATACGATATTTTATATATACCTACCTATAGGTGTGTATGTAGTATATAGGGGAACCCAGGGCAAAACGAGGACGCTAAGCAATAAAACCTGCTAAAACGATACCGAAAGCATAGATCTATTGTATTTCACATCAAAATTGTATTGGCACTGGTTTTGCAAGGATATTAAAACGAACCGTCTGGGGCAAAGCGGGGTACATGTCCCCATTTTGCCCCGGTATATATGTTTATAATAACATAGTGCAACAGTCGCGGTCGTGAGACGACGCAAATTGTATGGCGTAAAACTCGGAGATGCGATGAAATATTCATGGGTGTGTGGCATAATAATTTTCACGACTCCTCCGAGATCGCTCGACGAAGCAAATCTGCAGTTGGCCGGAGTTTGCGTATCGTTTATCGCCGCCTTGCATGCCTAATCACTCGTTTTACGTTTTACGTTTTTATTTTATTTTTTTGGTTCTGTTCGTCTGACAGGAGAAACTCAGACCTCCGACGTACAATGCCGAGGACTATGCGAACGCGCTGCGGAGATGGGGACGACGTCCCGTTGTCACTTCGCAGGACTCGCATGGGACTCTTCCATCGACGACGAGCTCAAGTTCCGGCTATGCATCCGGAAGCGGCGAAATGACCCTGAGACAGTTCACCTCGGTCAGTGAACTTCTCAATAAACTTCGAGCCGATCTCAGATTGGCATTTCCAAGGTAAGTTTTTAATAGGAAATTCAATTTTGTTGCAAGAACGCAAAAATTACTGCGGAGAGTGTAGTGGGGTCAGGAGAGAGACGAAGAAAATGCACGTTATTGGAATTGGGAGCGAACTTTTATTCCACTGATAGCTTGAGAGGCGACACATGTATACATGTGATATTTTATGGATGTGTATTTGTATTTGTAAGGTAGCGAAGATGTGTAAGTACCGTTCGGTAGTGTTTCGAGAATGTTCGAGACTATTTCGAATATAGATTAACTACGGGAACGATCCTTTTGATGAAACAATTTTTTTGTTTTACATAGAAAATTCAAGTTATTCTTTCAACGCATTTTCTTTGTTTGCATCAAGTGCAATTACCAATCACAGCTCAATAAAGCGACGAAATCACCCTTCATTTATGCTTCGCATATCTGCAAGAGATTATATCTTATATATTTTCTCCTGCGAGAACTCTCGAAACAAACATACCCCGTCAATTTATTGATAATACATATGGTATATTGGTATGTCAATGCATTTATTGTCTACCGAGTACGTCATACATACTTTGCAAAAGTAAAAAAAAAGGTGTCATTTCACAGGTTCTTATATTGACGCTGGTGTACCAAGCATTGGCCGCCAATTGTCAAACCGACCAATGCTAAGCAAATACAGCAATTGGCAAGTCAAACGCGGCCGAGCATTAGCCGCAAATTGTCAAGCCAACCATTGGTGAGTCAATACTTGGCCGAACATTTGCCGAGCGTTGGGGATTCGACAATCGCCACGCCAACACTAGCCCGACCATCGGCCGCGCCTGTTCCATCGGCAATACCCACATGAGTCGGGCTCCGTGCGTGCGTTCCGGACTCTCATGCGTTCAGCCCTGAGCGTTTTCTCGCAGATTCCATCGTTGGTAAATGTGCATAACAAAAAAATATATTTTCGCACGCCGTGTTTCACAGACGTGTGTATCTCTCCACGGTCTATCGAGATATCATCGAGTATGATTGAGGATTCAGGAACGAGGTTTATCGTCGCGGTAGTTTGCTCGAATAAAACGCTCGTCATTTTCTCGTGTCGCGCGGCTGGACAACGCGAATCGATGAATAAGAAGTCCTCCAGTCGCTGAGCCAATCTGCCGATGCTGTTGCCGCTTCAGCGAGACGAGCCATATGGCCGATGTCTCTGCTGGCCCAGATAAATGATTAATAAGCTGCTGCCCGCGACACGGTGGACCGCCAACCACCGGCGCGTACATGCCTGACAGATACGAGAAGATAAGCGCGTAAATGGCAGTTTGATGCGTGTAAGCCGGGTTGCCGGACAGCGGACAGGAACGGCGCAGATTGCGTCCCGAACGTTCCGCATTACTGGAACGCGCCGGTCTCTCCGGACTCAGCGCGGTTGTAACTGTACGTTTCGTATGTAGTAGTAAAACCCGATAGTAAAAGCCAACCCGGTGCATCCGCGTTAAAGTCGGTAACACGAGCCAATACTTCCGCGCAGTCTCGACTCCAGCAGTCGGTGGGCGGAGAAATAGTCAGCGAAGAGGCCTTGGGACTGCTCCTCAACATCCTCCAAACGTGATCCAGATTCACGCCGAAGACGAATTACCCCACGATCTTCACGGCATAGTGAGCCGTGCTCGGTGTTCTTGGATCGTTGAGAAGAGCCGGCGAGTACCACTTAAGGAAAAAGCTGGAGACTTCAATGCCCGAAACACCGTGTCCGTTATTACTTTGGTAACAAAGTGTTCTTTTTTTTTTTCTTTTGAGATATGTGGGGCGGAGGTGAAAAATATTGAAGTGTCGAAATTTGGATCGCCGCAAATCCCGAATTTTACCAAGTTAACCAATCGTTGAATGTAGAGAGGACAATATTGCGAGAGAGAGAGTTTAAACTCTCGCTCGTAATATTGTCCGCTTACAGCTTTAAATTTACTTACAACTTTAAAGCTGTAAGTAAAAATTGCAGACTTGTCATAAATTTGGGTCAAAAACGAATTTTAGATTGGCAGAAATTACAAGGAGTTAAATGTAGAATTTATGAAAAGCCGAGCACATTCGACTCTTTGGGTTGTACAATTGCGGATATCAAGAAAGTCTACGATTTCGAATTCATCAAAACAAAGTACCAAAAAAGCGAACGATATAAACAGCGAGATGACAAAAAGTCGTACGGTTGAAGTACGTAAATACCAAACAAAAAAGACGATTTGTAGTGTACTGAGTGATTTTCGCCTTTTTTAATTCACTATTTCGTCATTCTCTATTTTGGCTCCTTGACATATTGTGTATTTAACTTTTGGTAATTTGACAATTGTATTCTGAACACATTACTTTTAGGTACATTGGTTATTACAACTGTCAACTGCTCGTTATTTCCAATTTGGGAAATTTTACATTTCGCATGCCCGAATAACGAAGAATCTCCATTAAGCCATTTTTCATTATGTCAATGTTCCCAATTATAAAATTGCAAAATATGGCTATTCTACATTTGGTTAATGAAAATTTTGATACCCAACCCAGTCCCGTGCAACTCTGTATAAATTGAGGGTTAAAATTATTTACAACAGTAATATGATAACGTCGAGATTGCTGTACTGAATCTCTAATTTTTTGTAAGTTACCTGGATGTAAGTCCTGCCGCGGACCAAACATAGTTTCATCACAATTTTCGACAACTTTTTCAACATTTTTATTGACCATTCTTTATTTTTAAATGTTCACATTTACGGTAAAGTAACAGAAATGATTTACGAGTAAAGTTGAAATTCAGAACCGATGCTATCATTTATATGTAGAATACACACAACAAATTTCACTGTGATCGGCAGTCTCTTCTAATACTTGAGTTCTCGGACGGGATAGACCTAAAACAGACAGAAATGGATAAACCGTAAATTTTGCACTCCAAAACATGTAAAACATGTTTCTAGATCGTAATCCGGCTGACCAGTTTTTTTCGATTACAATACTTTCTCTCCTCGCATACTTCGTACGCGATGACTGATGAGAAAGTAAAACAGATTAAATCCATAAATCGTGCTGAAAACTTTTCTAGGTCAGCTAAAACGATCAAAATAAAATTCTGTCGTTTTTTTTCGACATGTGCAACAAGATAAGTAAAGAACTGTCCGATGCTTTTTAACATGAAACCCGACCGGCATTGCCCAATGGCCCGGATATCGGTCCACTCCCCCCCAAATACATAAAACGCGAAGGAATTTTGAGGCATCTACTTCGAACTCTGGCGTAGAGCGCGGTCCGCGAAGAGGAGAAGCTGGTCGTTTGGTATGCAGAATGCAGATAGGGTATTCATGCTTCGCAGGCCTCCACGGTAGAGGGAGAGGTAGCAGTCCGTCTACCGCATAACAAACTGCGCGATATAATGCACCCACCGCTTCGTGCGCACGGTACAGAATTGAACTCGCTTCGTCGAGAACGTGTTCTTAGACTCGACGTTGGATCTGCTGCAACGCATTTTCGTAACCCAACGTTGAATAAGTTTACGACAAACAGTGGTTAAAAAGAAACAAAAAAAGTGGGAAAATTAGCGCTGGTGTGTAGTCTGAGAGACGAAAGACAGCTCTGGATTTAACAATGAAATTGAATCAGTAATAACCTTTTTTCTACCTTCCTCGTCGTCCAATTAGCTCCTCAATCGGTTCCGTGTATACTTCTTTCCACAAATATGTTGCAAACGGTGCATTGTCGGGGCCGAGACAATTCGCCGGTTTCATTTTAATCTACTGAGCGAATCTTCGATGTGAACGTATTTTGCATTTTTATATAAGCCTATATATTGAGGAGAAAAAAAATTGAAATAAAATTAAAAAATAAAAATAAAGGAGTTTCCGGGAGAAGGGCGGGGGGGGGGGGGGGGAGAGAGAGAGAGAGAGAGAGAGAGAGGGGGCGTTGAATTCTGTCCATAAATTCGTCGGCGCTGTAACTTCGACACGTGCGTGTGTGTACGTGACGTTGGATTTTTTTTGTTTTCAACCATGAATAGAGGCGGGCGGGTACTCGTTGCGCGGTGGTTTGCATAATACCGGCCACACGAGAAACATAATGCATCGGCGCATGATAGTTCTTTCCGAGCCACGGCATTCTTACGCCTCGTGCACTCTAGCGCACACACTCACGAACTTCGTGTAACAGAAACATTGCGTCGGAAGGGAAAACCTGTAAATTCACTCTCTCGTGATTTTCTTCCATCGATCGTCTGCCGTGACGTAAGATGATCGAGGAAAGTTTTCGGGGAGACTGGGCAAATATCCTAGAAAAGGTTTTTGCTCGATGTACAGATTTTGTCCGTTTGATTCTTCATATTGGAAGCTTCTCATGTAAATGTGCTTAGAATGTTTTAAAACATCGAAAAATCATATTTAGAAAAAACAAAACATGAATTCCAAATACACTTCGGACGTATCACACACGTACTTTTACACATTTTCCATTGTTCAAACGTTTCTGTTACGGGCTGCTCTCGAGATACATTCCAAATACAATTTTTAAACATTCTCTGGAACTTTCGATTTAAAAATCTCAGTTTTCGTCCGAAAGTAACGTCATACTGAAAAAAGTCACTTGCGGTTAAAAAATGCTGGTTTTGACCGGATGTGACGTTTTCCCGTATGACCTCAACCCGGTAAAAAACGGAGATTTTACTGATGAAGCTTCCTCAGTAAGTCAACCAAATAATCACAGAAAATCCCTTTTCTGTATGAAAATCTCGATTTCCATGTTTTTTCGTTAAAAATTGATGAACTTTGAGAGGTACATTTTGTTGTTGTAGAGAACATATCTTGGTACATAGGTAACGGTGTCACATAATTTTATCATGGATAGAGAGAAAAGAAAGTATCGTCTATAGGACTCCGGTAAAACCGGCCAACCATTATAAAAAATGTATAATTACAAATCATCTGAAATAACTCTATCAATTTGTTCGCGAAAGCCTTATTTCAAGTGTCCATAACAGTCAGTTGCCAATAATTTTATAGCGTTCATTGCTAGTATTTGCTAGTCGATATGCTGCCTATTTGTTAAAGTTTTTTTTAATTGACACTGCAATTTAGAACAAAAATATTATGGTTTTTCCTTAGGTGGCGAGCACTCGCCCACTCTCCCCTATTGCCTTTAATGTTTCGCGTGAATATTGGAGATCCGAAGTAGACTGAACCGCGACGGGGTACATGCTTATGATAAAATTTCTTGGATTAAATGTCTCGGTTTATTGCCTCGCATCAATTTATTATCCCGTTTCAAGCTTGGTTGACGAGGTGCGTTTCTATAGGCGGCGGCCGGTTTTACCTTCCACTATACCGTATATATCGACGATCAATTTTTGTTTTTTTGCTTTTTTTTTCTCTGTGGGAGGATGCCTTTCGACGTGATCACTCTACAGAGAAACTTTTTGAAGCGTTGGTGCCTCGTCTGAGCTCCGTGCTCGTTCTAATACATACTTATGTATAAGTGTTGTGGATTTATCGGAAAATTAATTTCAAGTCACACTTCTTTTAATCCTGAAAATAACTTTAACGGTTATTTCCGGAAATTACATACTGCTGAGCCCGCTAAAATGATCAATTTTACTTTGGAAAAACAGAAAAGTACTATAACAAACTGAATAAACAAGTTTATTTCTGGGTGAGATTTACTTGACCGATATAATCGTTTAAAAAAAATAATATTCATATTTATGAATGTATTATGCATTTTTGCGGATTTACAGATAAACTAATATTGTTTTTTTTAACGGTAACTTTACCGGTCATTGTTTTAAATTATATGCTGCTAATTTATAAAAACTACCAATTTGAATTTGAAAAGTCATTTCGTTCATATTTCGCAAAAATATTTTAACAAGTTTAATTTTTACATCTTAATTTTTTTGGCGAAATGGAAGAATTATATAAATAAATTGCCATCAGCAAAATATAGTTTACAACCGGGGTTTTAATTAACCACTTATTTATCGTGCTGCAACCAATTATTTACCGACTCTCATCACCGGTAATAATGGACGCGCGTGTAGGGTACACGCAGAAAAGTGGTCGACAGAGCGAGCTTAAACTTATAGTTAGGGGGCGAAAAAAACTGTGTCCTGACTAGCTAATAGTTTTTCCCACTCATCCAATTTTGTTTTCTTTTTCGTTGTAATCGTTAAACTCTCTTCAGCTCGTATCGTCACTCTCTCTCCCTCCATGTCTTTCGAAATTTTTATTCAAAGATTCTTGAGAACCAGTCGACCCACTTTTTCGGCTCAGCGTGATCCGGCAGCGACTCTATCAGCATCGCCGCGACAGGATAAATACGAAACTATATGGAGGGCAAGGAAAAAAAAAATTGATATTTGTTTCGTCTTGTCATCGCTGAAGGAAACAGGTTTTCCATTGCAATGAAGCCACTTTATCGGGGCAATTTGAATAGGATATATGTGTCGACGCGGTACAATCGAAGGACGATGATTCGGAAAGAAATCAATGACGAGTGTGCACGAGAGTAACGAAACATGGTTCTCGACCCAATTGGCCATTACTCTCCTCGAGTCGATGGATTCTTTCACTTTTTCACTGAGCTCCCCCGTATAACGGCACGGACGTTAACTTTGCTCGAATCACAACTGTAACTTGATCTCGAAATTCCATTGCTCCGAGGAATCATCGAAAAAACGTGTGAAATTTTCGCTTCGCTTGTCGATGTAGATATTCGTATAGACGATGAGAAAGGATCGTAGATTTAACAAACATTTCCTGTACGCGAAGACCCGTCATATTTTATTGTCAATATTTTTTTATTTTTTATTCAACGAACCCTATTTGCCTATTATTAGTAGTAGCGTATTAAGTTCAATATACGAAATTGAGGTAAAGGTAATCTTTTGGTATATTAAAGACGACGATGAAGCTCGGTTTAATATCCTAAACAATAACTTCAATTTACACTTGGATACTAAATTTAATCTATAGGTTTTATGCCCATAAAAATTGCATATACTGCACATATAAATTTTCATAAAGATTTTTTCTAAGTCATACAAACTGTACATAGTGTGCGGCGTTAGAAATCTCGTTTCTACGAAATACCTGGTCAGGGGAAGAAGCACACGCAGGCGACAAGTCGCAAGTGCCGTTAGAGATGCCCGGTGCTCTTAACAACGCAATTAAACACTGCGACGTTACGCCACACTGGCCGTGAAGCGACCATAAGAGATCTGCGCTTACGGTACACGGATGCCGTAAACCGATAGTTAAAAGAAACTTTGACATTCTTTCGGAATTCTCGACCCTGCCGCCGATATAAATCGATCTGTAATAAAAATGGATCGTATTTTTTCTGTTTTGCTTTAACTATTTTTTTACAATGAAGAATAAAATTTACAATGCTTTTACAATTAAAAATTATTGTTTTGTTTTTTATAATAAAAAAATGATTGTTTTATAATTTAAAAAATAATCTTTTAACCATTTTTTTTTCAGTTTCGTACAAGAGTTTGCTGCGGCCCCGGCAGATGGGATAACCCTTTTGCTGGAAACTCTTCGGGGCGTCCAGCTGATCTTGAGCAGTCCACCGTCTGGTCAAGGTGGACCGCGAATGGGCACAAGAAGAGCGGCGCTCGACGAACTCGGCTGCGTCGAGTGTTTAGCCGCGTGCGGCGAAAGATGCGCCGATGCACCGAGACTTTTGTCAAAGGCACAGCCGGGACTTCTCGCTCTCGCTGTATGTTTAACCAGCAGTCTCAACCGGTCCAGAGTTCTCGCCCTTCAGGTACGTACCCGGCTTTCCGGCGTTGAACACCGATACGGCATTCTTGGCACGCGTACTCCGTTATTTCGGAATGACCAATACACAGCCCCATACAAACAAGGCTGTCGTTCCTGACTCGCGTGCTTTGACACGGAAAAAATAACGCTTGTACATTGAAGGCCGTACGACTATTAGTGTATGTAGTGGCATTTTCGTTTCGTGAATAAACAGTACAAAATCATTCGGAACATTTTTTTTTATGCAATATAATTATCATTGTGTTTATTGAGCGAGAGAAGATGATTTTTTCCATTTTCATACGTTATATTGTTGAAATAATGCAATAAAAAGTGAAGACAAAAAATCTATTTTTTTTTCATCAAAAACCATGGTAGACATGTTCCATGGAAATGAAGCGGCTCCTTAAAAAATGCGTTAATTCTGACCGAAAAAATGTAAAATTGGCAAGAAAAATATTATGGACGATTTCATGGACAAGAAATGGTTGTTAAATCTTTAAACCGTTTCTACTGTACACGACTGGTCTGCGAATTTGCATATAAGATGCATTTATATAGATTACATGAATTATATATGTAAAGTCATTTAAAAACATTTTTTTAGGAACCTAATAAATCTAAATCTGAATCGGAATTATGTGATTATGGATGCCAGTATATTGAGAGCGTATAGATAATATTATTTCAATGGGGTTAATCAGATGCATCTTGTCCACTTTATGCACGACGAACTCAAAATCGTCACGATGTATTCGTGAACTGAAGTGTAAAACGATCTTCTGAACGATCATCGCTCGAGCGATTCAAGTTTATCGTCCCAACTTTTGCATCATTATTCAATTTGTCAAATTTGTCTCTGGCATCCGGCATCCGTATTTTTTATACCGTAAAATTAATGCAAATTTCACGTGTCGCAGATTAGTGAACGTGAATAAAAAAAAAGATTATTCAACCCGTAGAAATTGTTGCCGATGAAATATTATTTAACGGCAGTTTCGTACAGTTGTTAAAAAAAAATTGTTCAGCAGGTAAAACGAGGTGTCCGTCCGCGAAACTTCAAGTTCGGGACCCCGTTATTTTCGAATATTCCTTCCCGCTGAAACCAGTTCTCATCGTTCAGTTAACGATCGTGAATATCGGTCACGAGCCATTCTGGCGCAAAGAGCCGCCATGGAAAATGGAATGTTTTTACTCGCTTCAATGCGTCGATACGTTTGTTGATGTTGCAAGCAATAGACATACTTTGGACATTCCAAAACTAGAGAAATCTAAATAATACCTCCGTTTATTTTATTTTACTTTTAAAAATAAATTGGTTATTAGACACTCAGATCATTAGACAGACAGATCCAATGGTGGCCAAAAAGGGCATCTTTGGAAAATGGAATTTTTTTACTCACTTTAATACGACGCTATGTTGCTCTGCGTGGGGAGCAGTAAGCAAACTTTGAATATTCCGAGACTAGACAAATATGGAAATGGCCAAGTTTTTTTTAATTTTATGAAAAAGCAATAAACATAATTTGAACATTTCAAAATTACACAAATATGAATAATTGCTCCATGTTGTTTCTTCTTATTTTCAAATAATTAATTTTCGGCGACTGGACGCTGGGCCAACCTCGTAAAATGTTTCCTCGGTCATTTATTTCAATGCGACTAGAATAACCATATCGTCGAATGATTATCTCAAAATTAGAGCAAGATAGATAATAGGAAAATTTTTGATTTCCATTTTCATTTTTTAATGAATGTGTATTCATTGCAGTTGCTAACGAAAGTCTGTCAGGCTCCCGGCGGTCATCTGGCAGTTTCGGAGGCTGTCTCGACTCTGAGGCTGAGATACGGCGAGGGAGGAAGGTTCCGCTTTCTAGCTGGGGCACTTCTCGCCCCCAGAGCAGCCATAGCCCTCAGAGTCGCCGGAATCGCGTTCCTGAACGCTTTTCTCAAATCGGCATCGCGCCCGCAAGCGAGACTCTACATTCAGGTAACAGTATTATCGCATTTTAATTAATTTTTCATATAAAAATTTATCTAATGTTTAATATCAAAGTTTACCTAGTTTTTAATATAATAGTTTACCTAATGTTTAATATTACAGTTTATCTCATTTTCAATATCAAAGATGACCTCAATTTTTTTTGGAAATAAATTTTATTGTCAATCGCATTTTAACACCGATGTTAAACGTTTAACGTTCAACTCTTCGGAGATCATATCGACGACGAGGATAATCTTTATTCCGTCGTTAGAATCTCCACGAGTATCGTCTTTGATTTGCATATTCTGAAACGGAGATTCCGTTGATTCTGATTTCCAGGCCGAAGCTTGCGAGGCCGGATTGGAGCCGAGAGTTTTGCAAGCCTGGCTGACCGAGGTCGACGGCCGCAGCGAGGACACTCTTACCGATCTTCTTCACAAGGAAGTCCAGAAGTGGTCGCACAACTGCGTCGACGTCGAGGAGTTGCAAAAACGTCTCGCAAGGGCCGAGGAAACGTGCGCCATACTCGGCAACAAGGTAGCTCTTCTTCAGGGACAACTCGACAATTATCGTATGGAGAAAATAAACGGCTACAACAGCGACGAAAGAAAATCGAAGCCGTCGATGAACAAAAATTCCGACGACATAACAGTGATTCATCGAGGTATGTCGTCGAACGCGGAAGACGAGGGAATAAGCTCGTCGGAGAGATCGAGCAGCCCCTCGGAGCGCGGCATGGCGATTAGAACGTCGGAGAGCAAAATCGGTTCGATCGACAACGACCAGGAGACTACGATAGACGACGTTATCGAAGAGCTGCGTATAATCGTAAAGGACGCCGAGGAAGAATTTGAGGACAGCAAGGTCCAGACCGTGCGAGGCCAGTCAGAAAATTCCAAGGACAAACGAGACGCGAGCCCGAAGATATCGATCGGTTCGGTAAATCGCGAAGCGGCGATAATCGGTATCGACAAGAGATCGGTCGCTGGTCGAGTCCCGGTTGAGAATCCCGTGACTTACTTCGGCCGCAACGAGGAGGAGTTGAGCGTCGATTCTGCTGTTACCAGAAAACTGAGCTCGGGCTCGTCCGCGAGAATCGCCAAAAATTCAAAGGACGCCACTGTCAAGATCGTCATCAAAAGTCCGGATGTCGAGGACGCGATCGTGCCGGCGATTCTCTATCCTCAGCCTCCGAGACGAGCCCCACCGTGCCTTTCAACGATAATCGCAACGAGAGAAGGCGATTTTCTCGAGCAGCAGGTAGTCTACAACGCCCAGGACGACGACGACGACGACGACGACGACGACGGCGCGGAGGACACACTGGGCGACGGAAGCGACTCGCTGTTGAGCGCTTCGAGACTCAAGTACAACCCGAAGAATGAGTCGAGGGACTTGCCGGCTATTCCGTCGAATCTCGAGTCTCGAAATTTTTATGTATCGAACGAGATCAACGCGACAGACTCGAGAAATCCTCGTCTAAACGCGACAGCGATGACGAATTCCCGCGAGGCGTCGGAAATCGCCATCGACAATAGAGGAACCAAGACCATAAGAAATTTTGACGGTCTGATGAATCTAAAGAATCTTTGCGAGAACGATCCGACGACGAACTATCTCGAGGTTTACAAGCAATTCGAGCCGAACGGAAGATCGATAGGTCCAGCGACGCCGTCGCCGAGACGCAACTCCAAGTACCAGAGCGAAGTCGAGAAGAGAAAGTCGTTGCGCAGATCGGCGAGCCATGATATTCTCGGTTCGGGCGCCTCGAGCCCGCGCTCTTCGGGCAGCAGAATCGAGAGCCGCATAAGAAAATATGAGACTCTCAATAATGCCTTCGAGAATTCGAGTCTGCGAAGCTTCAACCGCCACGACGAGAGAGCCAAGCCGACGAACGAACGCAAAGGTCTCGGTGCCTCCAGACTGAGGATGCAGAGATCCGAGTCTTTTCATCACGTCTCGCATACCCAGATGGGCGATTCTCCGCTCACCCGCGGCGGCAGCGACAGCGGCCTTCTCTACGTTACCGACTACGATCTCGAGCCGTTCCTAAATCGGCGTCACGCCAGTCGCGAAGCTCCGACGCTTCCGGCGAACCTGATGACGAAATCGTTGGACAGAATAGACGAGGGTTTCGATTCCATGATCGACGGTACGATCCGCCAGGGTAAGCGTTGTCAGACAGTGCGTTCCATCAAAGGAAAACACATAAAGAGCTCAAAGGCACGCGGAGACGAGATAACGGGCTCGAAGAACAAGTACGTACTTTCCAAGAGCAACGAGAAGAAATCGACTTCCGACAAGAAGAATTCGAAGAACGACGAGTCCTCGAACGGTCTTCGAGTCGGAGGAAAGCCGCTGAGGAACGACGAGCTTTACGACGATGGAAGAAACAGACAGTGGAATTTTCAGAACGAGGTCGACGGAATTAGAAGAGTGAACAATCTTCCAACGAATCGGAATACGATGACTGTTACACCACAGAACGGATCGCCGCGCGAGTCTTACGGTAACGACGGAATTGCGAGCAGATATTCGACGAACGACTCCGGTCTTTATCTGCCCTCCGGCAGATACGATGCCTTCGGACTGGGCAAGAGTCGTTTCAATGCTGGAAAATATTCGGGACATCCGGCGACGAACCAGGACAACAATATCGGCGTGAGAAGAAATTCGGCCGCTACACTAGTCGCTAAACGTGGCAAAGTCACCGATATACTGTCAGGCTTGTACTGATGTATCGTTTTATTAATTTTTTCGAGGATTCTACGTTGAAAAAAAAAAAATAAATCGCCGACGCGATCCAAGTGCAATATTAAGAGTATATATTTTAGATGTAGGTATCGAATTATCACGACGTGGTAAATACGTGGAGCGAGGAATGCAAAGAATTTTTTTTCGCTAATCTCTGCAGACCGGTGAAGGAAGATACCGCACTTTTGTACTCTCGTATAAACTTAACGATTTGCACGTGTAAATAATTGTTATATCTTTTAGTCTTGGCGAGTAATTGCATGAAGAGCCGAGCCTCGATATATAATTAATACATACGTACACACACACACACACACACACACACACACACATATTTACACTATTTTTTATTATCTGAAAAATATTTTGTGTTAAATATGTGACACAGAGGCTTCGAAAAATGATTGCCTTTTTTAATTATTATTTATTACTACAGTGCGATTGTCCGGCTGTCGCGAATCGGCCTATCGATACTTGAACACATTCTGTAATCATCAGTAGTGTCATAAAAAAAAAAAATCTCCAATCTTCAATTTTATTAGTCTATAATCTCATTTGATAATGACTTTGTCTTCGTCAGCCTTCCTCTCTTTAGATAGTTCGGTAATCTCTTGTTTGATATCCGCCAGTGGAACTTCGGTGTACGTTCGCTGAGGCAGGAATCTTCTCATTAAAGGCGTTATGTGATCGGGATTTACCGCGGTAAGATCTACTTCTCTCATAGCTATGCTACTTATCAATCCGACGATCACAGTGATCGACGCCCCTATAACGAAGTAATACATGAACGTAATGTTGTAGATAATACCCGGTTCGTCCTCAGGATCGAGAGGGGCTTCGGTGGGAACAAAAGTTTCGTTCAACGGATAAACGCAACCGTCCACCGAGGTCGGCAACGGTGGATGCTGAAGTCTTCCATGAGCGATGTACCACTGGGTACCCCCGACAAGGCAGGACATGCAGACAAGAGAAACGCATCCTCCCACCATAGCTCCTTTGGCTCTCACCCAGGGTACGACCATGCCCAGGATGAAGAGGCCCAGCAGGGGTCCGTCGACGACGCTCCTCATGCTGTTTCCCATTCGAAAAACCGTACCCATGTGCTCGACCACGTAAACCAGAGCGCCCGATATACATCCGGTCACGACCACCGTTATCTTCATTATATTGGCAGCCTTCGCTTCTTTACCGACGCTTGCCAGTATCCAGCGATCTATGAAATCCTCGTAGATGCTACCGGAAACGGTGTTGAGAGACGCGCTCATCGTCGACAGTGCGGCGCTGACCAGGCCGGCTAAAAAGAGGCCCGGAAGTCCTGGAATATTTCCGGCTACGTCCATCACGTAGTACGGCAGTGCTTGATCGCTCTGCTTTATCACCTGAGTCGCGAAATTATTTTCAATTTCAATTTGCGGACGCACCAACAGACGGAAATAGCAAAATGTCTGTTTTACATATTTACATGTTTACATATTTTAACGTTAATTCGGAGCATAATCTGACGGCGATATTATTCTTTTCTGATCACAGTATTTCAAATTTCATTTGATAAGAAAGGGAAAAAAAATTATAGTCGTACCTTTGTGAGCAGAGGATCGCAGTCGTGATACTTGGCATACATTATGAGTCCGGTCATAACAGTTATCATTTTTACGACGATCTGACCACCCATCGTAACAATCATAGACCTAAAATATCCATGGGCAATGTTCGATGATCATTATTAATACTGTGAAATGAAAAAATGCGAAAAAATACTCACAATCTTGCGTGCTTCTCCGTCGGTACGGCTAAAAATCTTTGGACTGATCCCTGGCCTATACCAACGTGCGCGACCCAATTGGCAGTCGCTCCGAATACCATAATCCAGAAGCTGTTCCGTATAAATGGACTGGGGTTCAAGCTAGAATCCGCGAAAGCAACGTTCAATTTCTCTGTCGGGCGGATAATATTTAAAAATAAGAAAAATATATGCAACAAGCGTTCCACTCAGACGTCTCCGAGGCGTGCGCGTCTTAACGCAGTCGACGATTTTTCAATAATTTTAATCCACGTTAGAGGGCGACGACGCCGGTGTGACGTCTGCGCGGTGAAAAAAGACCAGATAACGGACGATCTTGCGTCTCTCTCTTTCGTGATTTATACTTGCAGCGATGTAACACATCTTCCTTCACACTTGTGCCGGCTTAAGTCGACAATAAAAATTGTAATTAATTAATTTTAACAATGCAGACCATCAATGAATAAATCCAAATTATTACATTAAACGGATATCGATTCAGCTTCATGTAAGAATTTGCTTCTGGTTGTAAATGGTTCCAGCATTTAAAAAATTATTGTTTTTATTACCGACTGCGGTATTTCACGTGTTGTTAAGAATATAAACGCTTCGAGCAAGAGGGTCGTTCAACGAGATATAAAAACTACCCTCCCACCCGAACCGGTCTCAGTCGATAACAAAGACTGTAATTCATTTTTTTCAAGGATTCACAACGTGTCCGAGACTATAATAATTGAAGTTGAAGAAATTATTTAGATGACAGTTTTTGTTACCGACCGAGTGCATTTCACATCGCCTCAAGACAGGCTGATAAGCTCTCCGTACGGACAAATGAAGCGATTAAAAATTAAAATGTTAAATCGGTATCTTTTGATCCGTCTTACTCGAAGAACACGAGACGTTTTCCCTCCCGCGAAATTCTCCACACGTCGGATAGACCACCGGCCGATTGTATGCCCAAGAAGAGAACGGCCAAGAGTCCTCCGCAAGTGATACTGAATTGTATAGTGTCGGTCCAAACGACCGCTTTTAGGCCACCCTGAAAAACGCATCTTCGTTGAGTAGTCAACAAGATTTTTTTGGTTTTTTTTGTTTATTAATATAATACTCACGATGCTCGTGTAGACAATGCACACGATACATAGTATAGGAACCAAAGAGTGAACGCTAAATCCTGTGACCTGTGAGAAGGCGAGGGCCGGCACGTATACGACGATCGGTATGTAGATAAGTAACGAAATGATATAGAACATGGAGCAGAGAGTTCTCACAGGCCGGGCGAATCTGATTTCGAGATACTCGAATATACTCGGCAGCTGGAGCTCGTAGAATACGGGAAGAAATATGTAGATCGTTAAAACGCTGGTCAACATCGCGGTGAATATCGAGGCTGCGTATTGAGATCCGTACTGATAAACCTCGGAGGGAACACCGAGCAACGTTATTCCCGAGACGTGGCTAAATTAATTTTTTTTTTTTCATTTTTACGTGTTGTACTGTAAGTTGGGAAAAGGATTTTTTTTTTGTTAGAAAAAACGAGGATCCACCGACCTAGCAAGGAGGCTCATGGCAACAGGAAAATATCCCATCTTCTTGCCTCCCAAGAGATACTCCGTCGTGTTGTCCTGCTTGCTGAAAAACCCGAAATATACACCGATACCTATGCTGACACAGAGCAGCAGGCTGAACAGAAGATAATCGACCCAGCCGAAAGTTAATGGACCGAAAATTTCATCACTGTTGATCATCAACATTTTTTTTTATTTTAAAATTTCTCTTCAAAATTTTGTTAATCAAATATAAACGTTGATTATGAACATCACACGCAACTGTCCGACCGTATGCTAATTATTCGAGCGAGACACTGGCGAGACTCGGTTGATTTCGTGTTTGATCGAAAAATCTTCACGTCCCGAAGAAATCCCGTGTTTGCAGTGTTTTTCATAATTTACAACCGATTGATAAGATGATATTTAGATTATCACGTTCGTCGCTGCGTTCCGCGTTCTCGGGAGCGGGATTTATATCACAAGAACACGGAAAGTTTGGTCGGATGCCGCAAACACACACAGGCGGTATATTTTTTCTTCTCAATATTTTACAATCAGTTCAGTTTCTCAATAATGTACACGAGAATAATTTGACTTTTGCCTAGGTAACAGCTATTTACAATTTATCTGCATGGTTTATTTTTTTTTAGTAAACTCGGAGGACAGATTCACTGGGGTTTTGTCCCGATGCAGCAATGACGCTCAGCCAGCCTTAGAAGCTATCTTAAATATAACTTAAATGGTATAAAGGTATTTTCTAAATTTACAAACACTTGTGAATTATGTGATACACCAGTAAGAAAAAAATCATTATCTAAATTTCACTAGTCGACGTTCGTCCATGGATAGTCGACGCCGATGCTGTCGACTATCCACACTAATCTATCATACAATCTATGGTATGCACATATTTACAATTATTAGTTAATACGTATTTACAATCTTTGCTTCCTCATAGAGGAAGCTTTGTTTTTATTTCTAGTTCGATCGAAAGATAATAAAATTAATTCTATCGTCTAAACACTACTAAGATCGCTTGATGCATTATCCACGGCTAGCAGCAGCTAATTTTCGACCTTCGTACATATTTCATACATTTCTAGTCCGCAAAGCTGGACAATTTTTCTTGTCCTTGAATTTACAATTTTTTTTTGTTTGTCAACGAATTTCAACAGTGAAAAATTGTAAATCTGACAAAAAACAAAACAAAAAATGATAAGTTTACAAAAAAAATTATTGTGGATCATTGCGATTAAGAAATCATTATCATAAAATTATTTTAAAAATCAATAATGTTATCAATTTTTAGAACACAAAAATAAAAAAGACTCATCTCAAGTTCAGACCACGATGGCACCCGGCGCACCCCTCATCTACAACGTTTAATTTCTACTCCGATCCACCGATAATAAGACAACTGAATTCTATCGTCCCAACATTACCAATAGCGCATTAAGCATTATCCATGGACACCAGTCGGCGATAATCGACCCAGCGGAAGAGGTGTAGAGTCCGTATCTGAGTCCGACGCTTCTTCTCAGATGTGCCCTCAGAACAGGATTGTGTGAGGGCGTCGGTCCGCACTGATGGAGCGGAGCTTCCCAAAGATTGTCGTCCCTCGGACCAAGTAGCAACGTGTATTGACCGCTCCAGTTGACGCCGACCCTCGCCCTCAGTCCCAGGGTCGAGGGTGCTTCGAGGGCGTGCTGGACGCAGCTCCGCGGCCAAGTGCTCAGCGGTCTCACCCGGAGCCCCCGATTACCGATCTCTCTTTCGTCGCCGAGAATCTGCGCTCCGCATCTCGCGGCGATCGCCAGATCACCGGCGACGAGGAGGCTCTCGGCGACGTGAAGATCGAGCTCGGTGGTTCCGGCCGGAACGGGCGACACAGCCGGTCTCTTCGTCGTCTCCTCCCGTCGCTGATTTCCGCGCAGCATAGCCGCATAAGCGTCGGCGATCGACGGCTGAGCGTTTTGCAAAAGGTGACGGTAAGAATCCTCGGCGTCCAAGCTTCTTCTCGACTTCGCGCTCTCACCGATCGGCAAGGAGGATCGAACGATTTTCGGCTCGTCCGTCGATCCCGGCTCGGCGGCCTCGTGTCCCAGAGCGTCGGGACCGGCGAAGCCATCCTCCCGCCGAGTCGCCCGACCTATCGGCGCCAAATTCGCTTCCGCTCTCGAACTCGGGCCGTCGATCGCCTCGCGAATCTCCTCGACGGTCGGCAGCATGCTCTCGGTTATTTCCTTCTTCGAGCCGTAAATCTCAAACAAATTACGGGCAAGCTCCCGTGTCATCCACTCGGCAAGTCCCTTCTCAACCGTCAGCGGTCTCTCGTCGATCGGCTCGTCGGTCCGTCCGCTGGATCCTTCCTGATCCTCCTCGTCGGCGCTTCTCTTCGTTCTGAAGGTGTTTCTCGGCGGCTGAAACTCTCGCCTCGACCGGACCTGACCGTTGTACTCGACCGACTGCTCCTCCATCCTCGGATCTTGGAGGAAACTCTCCGGATCTCTGTCGATCTCGCCGTGACGCCTCTGGCGGCCGGCACGCTGGATGTAACTTCCCGCCGCCGTTACCGCGTACAGGAAAGTCGAGCACTTCGCATCGGCGTAGTAGTCCCAGCGACCCGTCCACAGCATGTCACCGGCATACATCGCTAGCTGACGCTTTATCCACATACCGCCCTCGCAACTCTCGCAGCTTGAACTCAGCCAGAAACCACCGAGCAGGGCCGGAAGGGCAGCTACCTCGTGCAACACCGGTGGACTGCTTTCGGTGCCGCGAGATATCGCGCCGCACACCAGACAGCCTTTCGTCTGCATTGACAAGAAAAATTATTGTTATTATTATTATTATTATTATTATTATTATTATTATTTTTATTAAGCAACTTTTTTCAGTCCTTCAACTGCAATGGGGTAGACCCATTAAAGAAAATGATTCTCCTCGACTGCTAACAAAATATGCTATGAATGTCAGTTTAAAAAAATCAATTATTTCTTCAGTTTCACCCCTAAACATAAAAAAATTAATTCTCGTCGCGAACATTTCTTTTGGGTCAATGCGACAAGTTTTTCGACACATTTTTTATTCGTATTAAACAAGATTCAAGATACAATACAAAAAAAAGATTGTCTTGCTGATACTTTACAGTGGCAGTTGAGATATTATGAGCGTATAGACTGACACCACGTAAGAAAACGTTTTATTAACTGGTCTGAATACGTATGAATTTTTTCATAAATATGTCTAATGTTCGAAAATTGCGATTTTTAAATTTCTTTGCAGCTTAAAAATGTAACAGAAATGCAATTTTCAAACATTAGACAATATTCTGAAAAAATTCATACCTATTTAGAAAAGTTTACAAATCATTTTTATAAAAAAAAGTTGTATTTCCAGGTGATATGTTGAACAATATTTGTTTCTTTACTTTTTCAATAACATTTAAAAATTATTATTATGCAAAATCATTTCCATATACCGACAAAACGTACCGTATCGGCTCGAAGAAGCGGTGTGGGCTGCAGAGACGTCGATCGATGAGTCTTCCTCGAGTAAACGTTCGGTGGCAGGCTACCGAGCAAAAGTTCGATTCTGGGAGTTCGGTTAGTTCCAAGTGCGAAAGCCGCGGACGTCGAGGATCTCCTCTGGACTCTCACCAAACGTAACTCTGCGAACTCTATGCCGAGTGGTTCGAGACAATCGAGTCCACGATGCTTTCTCGAGGGTGAGTGGTGACGCTGAAAAGCATTGTACTTCGGGCCTTCCCACAAGAAATTCATGACTCTGCTCGACGGCTGTTCGTAAACTAGCTGGGGCATGTAGGGCCTCCATTTCGGCTGCGGCGTGCACGAGACGTTGACTCGATGACTGAACTTCTGAGCGACCTGTCGATCGAAAATACATTTTTTTTCATTACACGTTTATTCGCCTCAGCGTCTAAAAATTATGAAATTTATCGTGGTTGGTAAAAAAGGTTTGTACATAAAAAAAAATTGTTGCCTACAAATGCTCATAAGTTCTTTTCTTGTTCATTTACAATTTCTTTTTAAAAATAATTTAACAATTATTTATCAAGGAAAATATTTGCCCTTGATATTTTATAATTTTTTGCTACCTCATAGGAGAAGTTTTGTTTTAGTAAAAAAAAACCGAGATTTCAATTTTCATTTTCATAACGCTTCCTCATCAAAGTTGAAACTTGAAAGATGAAATTTTTATACCACTTTCTCATAATGTCCCTTTATTCCCAAAGCTTTGCCTATGAGGAAGCCAAATATATAGTAAATGCTTTTTCATAGAAGAGGCTTTGCGAACAAAGGAACATTATAAGAATTTGGTATAAATATTTTAACTTCCAACTTTCAACTTTAATGAGGAAGCTTTATGAAAATTTCAATTTTGAACTTTTTTAAATTGAAGAAATACGGTTTGTCGACAAAACATAAGATAATATCAACAAACAAGAAATTATGAACCTTTTCATCAGTAGATGTCTGTTAAATGTAAAAACCATATTTTTGCTTTGGAGCAGCTTTTTTCTGGTAGTCCTTGCGAATAGTGTTCACTTTGCATAAGTTTCAGTGAAATGAGACGCAATTGCAAACACTTCTCAGTGCAATAAAAATCTGAAAAAAATCGAGCATATTAAAGGTGCTGAAAAGATTAATTTTACATAATAATAATTCCAAAATGTTATTAACAAAATATTCCGTATGCCTAACTTTTTTTTAAATAAAAATGATTCGTTCATGTTTCTAAATAAGTATGAATTTTTTCAGATTTTGACATTCACTGATAATTCTTGTGACTTTGTACACATTTTTCCCATATAAAAAATGAAAATTCAATGCGAATTTACAAATCTCTCATTTCTCTGAAACTTATGCGTAGTGAAAACTATTCGCAAGGATTACCTTAAGGATGGATAATGTTCAAATCGTTCAAATCGCACCTGTCGAGTCAGCGGTACGATGTGCACTCTATCCAGCTGATATCGCGCTTCCGTGGCTCCAGGAGCGAGCGTTGAGCTGGACAACAGACGTATTACACCACGCGCAGAGACCGTGTACATCGCGACGCTGCAAGACTCCTCAGCGTAGTGATGACGCATGAGCAAAAATGTACCATTATCGAAGAATGTGTATTTCCTGATAACGTATTCTGGTCCCGCCCGAACTTCGCATCTGCAAAGGACAAGAAAAAAAAATGAGTCTTGTCGTGTGCCTGCTGGTCATCGTCCTGAAGAAAAGCCAGAGATCTTGAGAGCCATAGTCGATAGGGTTTTAAAGGATACTAGAGTTCGAGGTACCCTCTTAGTTTTTCGATCTCTTGAGATTACGATAACAAGAATCAGGCAGTTTTTGGTCGACCAAAATAATAACAATAATAATAACTATAATTATCGTTGTTATTCTTACTATTATTGTTAAAATCTATTAAATGCAACGCTCCAATAGCGATGGAAGATTGTATTTTATTAATATCGATTTCACATCTTTTTGATCAAAATATGTTTTGTTTCGTGTCAGAAGAAGAATAGTCTCGAGCGAGTGATAACGTTTCAATAAAATAATTTATTTCGTGTTCCAGCTCTTTGTAATTAACCTTCAGAACCAACACTGTTTTCGAAATTATTGTAATAATAATAATGATTATTATTATTATTATCATCAATAGACGTGGTAGCGTCTCGACGCCACTTCATAGAAAAACGATAAAAAAGAACATTATTGGGAATCAACTTCGAGCAAAGATGATGGCGTTGTCCCAGGCGAACAAGATTTTAAAGGCCTTGTACAAAAAAACTGTGTACGATGGCAAAGTATATTACAACAAAAAAATTTGTTACTATTTGTACATGAATATTAATCACGCATTAGAATATGTTTATTACAAACTAATATGTTAACTGGGCTATCGAGTGGTTAAAACAAATCAACCAGATGTGTGATTTCCCGCATGTTATCGTTATTGTTGCAATATTGCATGGAATTGTGAGTATTAGAATATAGAATGTAGAACTGAGAGAAACACCCATTAGTCTCGTGGAGTCGAGCATTCTTTTGCCGGTCATCGTGTGCCGGGGAGAAAAGCCAGAAACTTTGGGGGCCGAAGCGCATGGTGTTTTAACAGATACGACGTTTCGAGGTACCCCGTTGGTTTTTCGGGCTCTCGAGATTAGAACAACAAGAGCCCCTCTCGGTGGTGGGCCGCGCAGCGAGTGGGCCTTCTGCAAAATTTCACTTCTCACCAGAGGCCGCAAGGGACCTAGCGGGGACTGCCAGGGCGAGGAACGCGAAGGACCGTACAATTCTTGGAAAGGCGGGGGAGCAGAAGAGATGTCCCCGAGATGAGATGACCGTAGAAAGGGGACACCGGTCGACGCGGATAGTGCGACAGTCTCGTAAATAATGGTGTTATTGTCCAGCTCGGTGCTTTTAGGAAGCAAAGGCAGCCCGGACGGCGAGTGAAGCGAGTTCTCCTCTTCTACCTAAATCCGTTCTATAGAGATGGCCGTTGTATAGAGAATCGACGGATACTTCACGCTTCTTCCGGGAATGGGTTCTGCAATGGAAATCGAATTTTAGCCGGTGGGGGAATCGTTAATGGAGATCTATCGACGATCCCGTCCGAGGTGTGCCGGGAGAAGAGCATTTAACGTTCCGAAAATGATGAGCAACAGCTGTTAGAACTTCTCTTATGTCCAAGAGGCATTCTCGATTGAGACACTTTTTTTGGCTGAAATCCCTCGAACGTTTCTCACATATTGGACACCTCCCAGTTCCATTCGAAAAGACTGGAGTTCTTTTTTCATTTCAGATTTTTCAATCCAATGTTATTTTTAATTTAGAAGATGCATTTTTGAATTCTTAAATTATTTTCTGATTTTAATGTCATGGAAGGAATAAGCCGGGCAAAAAGAGTGTGGCTACAAAAGAAGTTTCCTTCTTTCTTGAATTAATTACCTCGAGAAAACGGAACATTTTTTACAAGTTTTTTTGCATCTCACTTTGATAATATATGGCACACATAACATTTTTTTACTGGTCAAGTAAAGCGACTTAAGCTATGCAAATTTTTCTCAGAGTTCTCCGGACTTCCCGGTTACCTTGCAAAATTTGCAGCTAAATTTGAAGTGTCGCCTTGAACGAAAAGAAATATTTAAATTTATATGAAAAATAGCAAATTGACCGTCCTAAACGAACGAATTGAAAGACATGAAAAAGGAAAAAAAATCACAGACGGTTTTGTAAAGTGGTACTGAAATGGGGCCAATTATATGAAACATCTGAGAGGGTTCAGAAAAAGAGTGACACAGTTGACGGAGAATGCTTCATGGGTGACTTAACGAGGGATTCTTCAAATCCGCGACAGTTCCGTACAGGGCTGCTCGATTCGATGAGACTCGATGTGAAAAAGTCACAAGTCGGGTGCGGGTGAAAGAAATTTTTCGTGCCACAACGAAAAAAAACATATATAGAACTGTCGTTGGCCGGTCTCTTTCGTAGAATTCACACCATGTGTCCCGCGACTACCGGGAACACCCATAACCGATGCCCCTTTCTTAAGGGCACATACGTGAACGGCGTCACTAAATTAATCGCTCTGTGTATATGTACGAGTGTGCGCAATGTAAGGGGCAAAGAGGGCGTTTAGAAGAGAGAGTATAAAGGAAAGAAAAAAAAGATTTTAACGGAAGAAGAGGGATACTCACTCTTGAGATAACCAAGTGGAGTGTAGCCTGGAGCCTGTCTCGTCCACAATGGTGGAACGATCTTCAAGGATCGTTTCTTTTATCGCAGTCTCGCACTGATCTTCTCCCTTGTCCGGACCCCAGACTGCGCCCTCGCATGATATTCCTGTGAAACCAAAAAACATCTCGTCAACACGTGGAAGCACCGAAAAGTAATGAATCTTTTAAACTCTGGTACTCTTAATTGGTTCAACACCAGGGCCGATCTCGTCGTAGGGCAGTTCGTTGTTTTATTAGATCATACAATGCATCTTGTTTTACTATATTGAAAATGAACTGGAAAAATATAAAAGTTTTCGTTTTGCCAATATTATTATTATTATTATTATTATTATTATTATTATTATTATTATTATTTCTTACAATTTCATATGAGATTGAAACCATGACGGACAAGTGATAATGAATTGTGTACCATTGTTATTGTTACGTAATTGGATGAAGTCGTAAGAATTCGAATGCAGAGGTGTAATAACAATATAAGTTTCGAGAGATCTCGACGGAGACTTAGTTTTTGAGTCATTGACATTTTTTTTCTTCAACTTTCGGTGCGTGTATAAAACAAATGATCGAAGTGGTCTAAACAATTCCTATAGGGGACGAAGATATAAACTTGAAACTTAGAGATGCGCCGTGGTGATATATACGTGTCACATCTCCCTTAAGATTTTCCCGTGTACCCGCGGGCCTCATGGAGTCTCCCCGAGAGTTCGGTGATGCCTCGAGAGCAACGGGGCAAAGCAAAGAGAGCCTGACCCAAGGGAAAGAGCTAGCCTGAGAGGATATTTCTCGCATCCCGGTCAGGTAGTAGTAGTAGTTGTTTGTAGTAGTAGTAGGTCTATGGCCCACCCGCTGGCACATCCGGAGATTTAGGGCCTGACAGATACGAAAAAGATAAATACCCACCTATATTGGATTATCTCAGTCCCCTAAGACCCCACCTCCTGCTACTACCTGAACGGCCCATTGCTCCGCGGGACACTTTTCTCTAAGCTTTTATCCTAGTAGAGGAGAAAGAACCCGGGTGACACAAGGTCTCGGGGATCTTTATCCTCCATGTGCGCTGGATGAAAGAGGCTTTTCGGAGACCAGCTCGCCCGCTCGCTCATACGTTCGTCATTTCATCTTCTAGGAGAGATTGGGGTAAAACGAACTACGGAGGGGGGGGGGGGGTGGTGGCAAAAGGACCGTTTTTATAAATGTTTTCGTGGGACAAAAATAAACAAATTAAAATAGATGAAAATAACAAAAAATGAGAAAAATTAACAAAAACCAACGATAATCAACGTTATATTACGCAAATTTACGAAAATAAAAGGTCTCATTTTGGCAAAATACCCGAGTCTGGTTCAACGCGTTGCGGGGACGATAGCTATGATTATGATGATTCTTCCCATACATTGCATTTTACGAGCGCGCGCGCGGGAGGGCGAGCTATGGAAAGAGTCCGAGACTACGTGCGATGATTGCTTGATGCAACGTACTAACTCATCTTCGAAGAAATTAAATTTTCATTACGATACATCCGGCGCTTTGGCCCTGAAGAAGGAAAACTTGTTTAATCGTTGAACACACGAGCATTCGTCAAGTGGTACGCGGTAAAAGCGGTTGTATATCTGCCAATATGACGTTCATCCCAAACACCCACGTTTTTTTCCCCTGAAGAATATAAAAAAAACTAACTTTGAAAAAATGGAACTCGCCCAATGGGTTGTACTCGCTTCTGGTAATTTTCTAAACGATCAGAGCACCGTTACGAATAATGAGTCTTGGCTTAAGTCGATGGGACCCCCCTAATTAAATGATAGTTTTTATTAAGTAAGTAGTTTTGCATGAAATCAATGGAATCCTCCTTAATTTTACAAAAAAAAAAAAAAAAAAAAAATGAAAAATTGCCGGTGAGATAGAAAAAGGGAAGAAATTTTTTATATAACAAATGGTTTTTTGCCGGTACTCCGATTTTCCGAACTATTTCTTGTTTGTTTGCTTGCTGCTTATGAAAATTAGGGTATGGAAAGGTAAGTGAATTGAACATCTGTGCGCTTGTCGAACAGATTTTTGAAATAGCCGAAAGCCGAAAAGGGACTGGCCCTTGTAGCCAGACAGACTTCTGTGGTCCAAATGTGGGTATTCCGGGCGGTGGATCCAGCAATACAAACAAGGGAGAGAGGATCGATAGGTTCCGCGGGCTCTAGAGTTTCTCGGGTTTCTAGGATTATTACGAGGGTCTCGCTACTTTGGGCCTGCGTTATCGACCAACAGATGTACAGAAAGTTGTCCTACGGAGCCGGAAAAGCGTAAGAAAAACGTTGATGATATTTCTCAAATCGCTTCGGTTGTTATCAGTAAAAATTAGTGTTCATTATAGTATAATATTATAAAATGCCAATTATTGTACAGCATTAAAATACTGTATTAAAGTTATACTTTTAATTTTATTGGTTAATTAACTATATAATTATTGTATTTTTTTGATCGCCTGACACACTAATACTGGAAAGGCTAGCAAAGATTATCATGATTTCTTCTGTGTGTCGACAGAATGAAAAATAAATAAAAAATTGTAAAAAGGAAAAGTACGGGATAGTAGTTTGAGTATTCCATTCCCACGTCTGTTTGATATTCGTTCGCACGCGCCCTCCCGCTCGTACCTCCCTCTTATGACCGCACCTGGCTTATTGCTATTGTTTCTATTGGTATTCTTCGATCGTATAGGATCTTCGCCGAAGACCATGCTCCCTTGCGCGTGCAGTTATGCATCTCCGAGATGCAAACCCTCTTGTGAATATTTTTTAAACAAAAAAGAAAATCACCTTAAACGCACTGTACAATGTAACTTGCAAGGATAAAATTATTTTTTGTTGGCTTACCGAAAAAGAAGAGGATAAGCAATGTCATCTTTGAATGCATCGTGAAGACAACGGATGATTTCACTGAACTCGCGATTTTTTTTAGAGTTCGATTAATCGATGTCTTCCCGATGCAGAAGAAATTAGCACCAACGAAAACACGGTCACGGCATCGTGGATTAATTCATTTAAAAAAAAAACGCACGTACACTTGAAGTAAAAAATAATAATAATAACAATATCAAATCGCGATAGAACTGTTTGGCGGTGTTCGAGGGTTTGCTGCACAGCGAATGCGCAAAGCTGCGGAGTTTGTAAGGGACTGACGGTTACCGCTGTATATTACCGACGCTTATATAGTCTTCCCCCCCCTCCCTACCCAGCATGGGTCCCGGCGCCGAGAAGAACCTCGGGACCAAAAACCGAAAATTCTCTTTTCCAATGCTCTGGGCCTCTCGCGATTACCCGCTGAGATGAAGGTTCGAACTACAGGACGCATCCACGTAGATTTATACAACCTCCCTGGCGTGTCGAGAATCTCACGGAGCGATCCTCCGGCTCTGAAGAATTTCTACTCGTTCTCCATCTCTCGGCCTCCTGATAACTATCAACCTTGTATTAACGACGGATTGAAACTATACGCACGAGTGTCTCTATAAGTTTCTGCTTCGTCGGATGGAACAAGCTGGGCGTCATCCTGTTCACGTGATATTGAACTAGACAGATTTTAATTATCATCTCCTTTGAGCTTCCGAAGCCATAACGCATTTCTTCCTTTACCCGTCTAGTTTGTTTATTTTTATTTTGTTCGAGCGATGCTAATCAACGCTGTCGAATGTCGTAAGCAGTTTTTATTTTATTTTTTATTTAATACTTTCTTATTTAACAAACTTCTTGCATAAGCTGACCATCATCCTGTTCATATGATATTGCATTAGACAGATGTTATTTATCATCTTCATTCAGCTCCCAAGCCACAACGCACTTCTTCCTTTACTCGTCTAGTCTGTTTATTTTCATTTTTTTCAAGCGATGCTAATTAACGCTATTGAATGCCGTGAACAATTTTTTTTATTTGATATTTAACTTTATTTCATTTTATTATGTATTTGATACCTGTGTATTTAACAGATTTCTTTTTGCTTCCTCGTTGAGAAAGCTTTGTTTTCGTAAAAAAAACAATCGAGATTTGAATGTCAGACTACTTAAAATAGTCTGTAAACGTCGAGAAATGTGATTTTTAGCTGGCGTCCGGATGTGTGCGGATTGTTTAGTGACAAAGGGTGAGCGTGGCCGAGTGGATCGGCGCGCGCTTCAGACGCAGTAGGCCCGGGTTCGATTCCTGGCAAGCACCAAGAATTTTCTGTGGTGTTTTTATCTGCGAAAAAGTGGTTCGGAACCCACTATAATAGTAGGTCCAGAGGAAAGGACCAGCGCCTCGGTACGGGAAACCGAAAGACTGGGAAAAGTGTCGCGGGTTCGATTCCCGAGACTGAAGGCCCGTAGGTGGAAGGAAAACGGACGGGGACGCAGCTCGGGCGATAGGACGTACGAACTACGACGATATCCGTATGTCCGGGACTACTGACACCTGACGGGACGCGACGAAGCTCCGGGCCCAAGAATCGAACCGGCGACAACGGATAAGGAAGGAGGAGGAAAAAGTGAAGGAGCCCGTAACCCTTAGGGGATCGGTGTAACACACAATACCCCCAATATTGTTTAGTGACAATATTAATTACTGTTACATACATGAATAATTTCATCCTTTTTGAAGATACTTTTTGTGAACCATTTTTTTAAACTAGTTTTACGATAATTTTATTAAAGAATAACGACTAATTTTCAGTAGGGAGTTTCTTAAAATTAATTTTTTTCTAATTTTATGCTTTCTGAATTCTACCGTCTATACAATTCCCTAATGCAATTTTCTAAGTATCCATCCTCTCCGATATAATTTTCTAAGATGAAAAAGATAAAATAAAGTGAACGAAGAACGATATGTAGAAAATCGTATCGAAGAAGCACGATACATAAAAAATAGTAACATAGATCAACGATAAATATCAAATTGTTTAGGAGAGCAGTGACACATACAAAATCTTATCGGAGAAATACAACATTAGAAAATTGTATCTGGGAGATACAATTTTCTCTACGATAGTCTATGTATTTCTCGCCTCGAGTACAGATTCGGCAGCCGTTTTGACCAAAAGCGCAAGGTTGGTGTATTATTTTCGCGCTAAACCTGAGTCGGCCAGCAGTTTTGCTTAAAAGTTTAATAAGACGTTGATATCGAAAAAGCTGAAAATTGAAATTTTCATATCGCTTCCTCATAAAGGTTGAAAGTTGAAAGTTGAAAGTTTAAATTATTATATCACTTTCTCATAATGGCCCTTTATTCGCAAAGCTTCCTCTATGTGGAAGCCAAAAATATAGTAAATGCTTTCGCATAGAAGGAGCTTTGCGAATAAAGGGCCATTATGTGAAAGTGATATTAACATTTCAACTTTCAACTTTCAACGTTCAACTTTTTTTTTATGTTTACATTCCAGTGTGAATTATCTCACCAAATTCGAGGGACGAACGTCCGGTGCTGACACAATGTATATCCTCGCACCTTCGCAGGTAGACCATTCGAGGGATACGTCTTTACTCATTTTCGGAAGAAGCCAGGTCCAAGAGATTTTTCTGCACAATATAGCAGAGAGCAGCCGCACAGACGACTTTATCCAAGCCCGGGGAGGAGAGAAAAGACGCCACGAGGATTCCCGAGTTTCTTTGTGACTTGTCAGCTTCAAGCCGATTGTTCGGGCTATTCGGGGGCTTGACTCCTCTGTGCGGAAGATTTGTGACGCGTCGATGAAACCAGATTGAGAAATATCTCCTGGGTGGCCGGGTCAAGTTTGAATTGAAAAAAAAAACATCTGCGCCCCACACAGAATATAACGGGCATTTAGGGAAAATTGATTTCGAACCCCGACAACGCATGATGGACGAATAAAGTTCAAATTGAGACGTCTGAATTTCTTATTTCTTGACACCAATCCAGTATTTTTTGTACGAGTATGATCATACCATTATTTAATTCTAAGTTATATTCGTTACAACAATTTGAAAGAATAGCAGCTCGGCAGCTCACGAACGATCGACTTTTTATAATTTTGATTCCTCGTGGAGGAAGCAAAATTCGCCGGAAAAAAACATTCAAGATTTTTATAAAAACATGTTCAGAATGTTCCAAAACGTTGAAAAATCACAGTAAAGCAAAAGTCTGGATGAATATGTATGTATGTAAATAAACAGATACCAATGGAGAACAAGAAATTAGTTTGAAGATGCGGTGTGTTTTGATTCCACCTCGGATCTATAAGTAATATCGTGTTCGTAGACGATTTAATTCGTCTTTTAACGCATTAAAAAAATAATGACAGCGAGGTTTACTCGCAGCGGTAAAAAAAAATACGTTGAATATAGCCCTGAGAGAAAAAAAAATCGGTTGAATAAAGATTTTTGTCTTTATGAGCCACTTTCGGAAAAACGTCGATTTTCGCGATTTTCAAAGGTCGATATCTCGGCTTCCAATGGAGCTACGGAAAATTCAGGGTGCCCATCGTGTTCTACGGGAAAAAATGCACAAGATAGGGCCTTGTCCGAAGTTTTAGTATCGTTTTATCCTGCCTTTTGAGGACGTTGAAAAACGTGAAAAATATTCTCGAACGAAATAATATAAATTTATTTTATTAAATAAATTTAATAAAAATTTAAATTTAATTGAAATTATTGAATTTAATTTAATAAAAATAAATTTTTAACACTGGGTGCGTAAGAGTGGTCTGTGACGGATGATTTTAACTCATAAGAAAATAGTATTTCATAAGAAAATAAATAAGAAAATAGTATTTAGTTGATTGATATTTAGACTTGACACCCGATCTGACAGTCGATTGCTGCTTCTAGTGGACACCTGACTTGACAGTTGATTTATACTTGGACTTGACAACAGACTCGACAGCTGGTACTTAGACGTGACACCAGACTTGACAGCTGACACTTAGACTTGACACCTGACTTGACAGCTGGCACTCGGACGTGACACCCGACGTGACAGCTGATACTTAGACTTGACACCTGACTTGATAGTTGGTTCACACTTGGACTTGGCACCAGACTTGACAGCTGATACTTAGACTTGGCACCAGGCTTAACAGCTGGCACATAGACGTGACACCCAACTTGACAGCTGATACTTAGACCTGACACCAGACTCGACAGTTGGTACTTAGACGCGACACCCGACTTGACAGCTGATACTTAGATTTGACATCAGACTTGATAGTTGGTACTTAGACTTGATAGTCGAATCGAAACTTGGACCAGACAGCCGTCTAGGGATGTTTAACGCTTCCCCTAGATCGGTGGCGGGTATTCCCGGTTTCGTCACCCCCTGCACCAGTCCAGCCACCCCTTCCCTGGTTTAGCAATCCTGCTTTTTTTTTTTTTTTTTTTTTTAATACGGCCGGTGTAGAAACGAAAATTTTTTACTTAAAAATATTCTCGAACACTACTCGTCGAGACGAATCGATCGGGCCCTGTCCCGCCCTTCCCGGAGCACGGGAACATTTCGTTCGAGGTCCTCCGAGAATGGCTCTACGGTCCTTTTTTACCCTACACGGCCGGTGTAGACACGAAACTCGTTACTTAAAAATATTCTCGAAAACTACTCGTCGAGACGAATCGATCGCGCCCTGTCCCGCCCTTCCCGGAGCACGGGAACATTTCGTTCGAGGTCCTCCGAGAATGGCTCTACGGTCCTTTTTTACCCTACACGGCCGGTGTAGACACGAAACTCGTTACTTAAAAATATCCTCGAACACTACTCGTTGAGACGAATCGATCGCGCCCTGTCCCGCCCTCCTCGGAGCACGGGAACATTTCGTTCAAGGTCCTCCGAGAATGGCTCTACGGTACTTTTTTACCTTGCACGGCCGGTGTAGACACGAAACTCGTTACTTAAAAATATTCTCGAACGCTACTCCTCGAGACGAATCGATCGCGCCCTGTCCCGCCCTCCTCGGAGCACGGGAACATTTCGTTCGAGGTCCTCCGAGAATGGCTCTACGGTACTTTTTTACCCTACACGCCCGGTGTAGACACGAAACTCGTTACTTAAAAATATTCTCGAACGCTACTCCTCGAGACGAATCGATCGCGCCCTGTCCCGCCCTCCTCGGAGCACGGGAACATTTCGTTCGAGGTCCTCCGAGAATGGCTCTACGGTACTTTTTTACCCTACACGCCCGGTGTAGACACGAAACTCGTTACTTAAAAATATTCTCGAAAACTACTCGTCGAGACGAATCGATCGCGCCCTGTCCCGCCCTTCCCGGAGCACGGGAACATTTCGTTCAAGGTCCTCCGAGAATGGCTCTACGGTCCTTTTTTACCCTACACGGCCGGTGTAGACACGAAACTCGTTACTTAAAAATATCGTCGAACACTACTCGTTGAGACGAATCGATCGCGCCCTGTCCCGCCCTTCCCGGAGCACGGGAACATTTCGTTCGAGGTCCTCCGAGAATGGCTCTACGGTCCTTTTTTACCCTACACGCCCGGTGTGGACACGAAACTCGTTACTTAAAAATATTCTCGAAAACTACTCGTTGAGACGAATCGATCGCGCCCTGTCCCGCCCTTCCCGGAGCACGGGAACATTTCGTTCGAGGTCCTCCGAGAATGGCTCTACGGTCCTTTTTTACCCTACACGGCCGGTGTAGACACGAAACTCGTTACTTAAAAATATCCTCGAACACTACTCGTTGAGACGAATCGATCGCGCCCTGTCCCGCCCTCCTCGGAGCACGGGAACATTTCGTTCAAGGTCCTCCGAGAATGGCTCTACGGTACTTTTTTACCTTGCACGGCCGGTGTAGACACGAAACTCGTTACTTAAAAATATTCTCGAACACTACTCGTCGAGACGAATCGATCGGGCCCTGTCCCGCCCTTCCCGGAGCACGGGAACATTTCATTCAAGGTCCTCCGAGAATGGCTCTACAGTCCTTTTTTACCCTACACGGCCGGTGTAGACACGAAACTCGTTACTTAAAAATATCCTCGAACACTACTCCTCGAGACGAATCGATGGCGCCCTGTCCCGCCCTTCCCGGAGCACGGGAACATTTCGTTCAAGGTCCTCCGAGAATGGCTCTACGGTCCTTTTTTACCCTACACGGCCGGTGTAGACACGAAACTCGTTACTTAAAAATATCCTCGAACACTACTCCTCGAGACGAATCGATCGCGCCCTGTCCCGCCCTTCCCGGAGCACGGGAACATTTCGTTCAAGGTCCTCCGAGAATGGCTCTACGGTACTTTTTTACCCTACACGCCCGGTGTGGACACGAAACTCGTTACTTAAAAATATTCTCGAACACTACTCGTTGAGACGAATCGATCGGGCCCTGTCCCGCCCTTCCCGGAGCACGGGAACATTTCATTCAAGGTCCTCCGAGAATGGCTCTACGGTCCTTTTTTACCCTACACGGCCGGTGTAGACACGAAACTCGTTACTTAAAAATATCCTCGAACACTACTCCTCGAGACGAATCGATCGCGCCCTGTCCCGCCCTTCCCGGAGCACGGGAACATTTCGTTCAAGGTCCTCCGAGAATGGCTCTACGGTCCTTTTTTACCCTACACGGCCGGTGTAGACACGAAACTCGTTACTTAAAAATATCCTCGAATACTACTCGTTGAGACGAATCGATCGCGCCCTGTCCCGCCCTCCTCGGAGCACGGGAACATTTCGTTCAAGGTCCTCCGAGAATGGCTCTACGGTACTTTTTTACCTTGCACGGCCGGTGTAGACACGAAACTCGTTACTTAAAAATATCCTCGAACACTACTCCTCGAGACGAATCGATCGCGCCCTGTCCCGCCCTTCCCGGAGCACGGGAACATTTCGTTCAAGGTCCTCCGAGAATGGCTCTACGGTACTTTTTTACCCTACACGGCCGGTGTAGACACGAAACTCGTTACTTAAAAATATCCTCGAACACTACTCCTCGAGACGAATCGATCGCGCCCTGTCCCGCCCTTCCCGGAGCACGGGAACATTTCGTTCAAGGTCCTCCGAGAATGGCTCTACGGTACTTTTTTACCCTACACGCCCGGTATAGACACGAAACTCGTTACTTAAAAATATTCTCGAACGCTACTCCTCGAGACGAATCGATCGCGCCCTGTCCCGCCCTCCTCGGAGCACGGGAACATTTCGTTCGAGGTCCTCCGAGAATGGCTCTACGGTACTTTTTTACCCTACACGCCCGGTGTAGACACGAAACTCGTTACTTAAAAATATTCTCGAAAACTACTCGTCGAGACGAATCGATCGCGCCCTGTCCCGCCCTTCCCGGAGCACGGGAACATTTCGTTCAAGGTCCTCCGAGAATGGCTCTACGGTACTTTTTTACCTTGCACGGCCGGTGTAGACACGAAACTCGTTACTTAAAAATATTCTCGAACACTACTCGTCGAGACGAATCGATCGGGCCCTATCCCGCCCTTCCCGGAGCACGGGAACATTTCGTTCAAGGTCCTCCGAGAATGGCTCTACGGTCCTTTTTTACCCTACACGGCCGGTGTAGACACGAAACTCGTTACTTAAAAATATTCTCGAACGCTACTCGTCGAGACGAATCGATCGGGCCCTGTCCCGCCCTTCCCGGAGCACGGGAACATTTCGTTCAAGGTCCTCCGAGAATGGCTCTACGGTCCTTTTTTACCCTACACGGCCGGTGTAGACACGAAACTTGTTACTTAAAAATATCCTCGAACACTACTCCTCGAGACGAATCGATCGCGCCCTGTCCCGCCCTTCCCGGAGCACGGGAACATTTCGTTCAAGGTCCTCCGAGAATGGCTCTACGGTCCTTTTTTACCCTACACGGCCGGTGTAGACACGAAACTCGTTACTTAAAAATATTCTCGAACGCTACTCGTCAAGACGAATCGATCGGGCCCTGTCCCGCCCTCCCCGGAGCACAGGAACATTTCGTTCGAGGCCGTGTTTTGACCCTCTGTAGAACAATTGTACACTGACATTTGGAAGCCGAGCTGAGTCGGTCTAGACTCGTCCCAACCCCTCCGACCCCAGGAACGCCCTTAAAGTGGACCTTGAAGATTTTACTTAACTGAAGCCTCGGGAGTAGTGTATCCTTACGCAGAATAAGGAGTTGAGCTGACCCGGACCAGGCCCACCCCTCAAACACAAAGCCCCCCCCCTCTTTTTTTTTTTTTTTTTTTTTTTTTTTTTTTTTTTTTTTTTTTTTTTTTTTTTTTTTTTTTTTTTTTTTTTTTTTTTTTTTTTTTTTTTTTTTTTTTTTTTTTTTTTTTTTTTTTTTTTTTTTTTTTTTTTTTTTTTTTTTTTTTTTTTTTTTTTTTTTTTTTTTTTTTTTTTTTTTTTTTTTTTTTTTTTTTTTTTTTTTTTTTTTTTTTTTTTTTTTTATACGGCCGGTGTAGAAACGAAAATTTTTTACTTAAAAATATTCTCGAACACTACTCGTCGAGACGAATCGATCGGGCCCTGTCCCGCCCTTCCCGGAGCACGGGAACATTTCGTTCGAGGTCCTCCGAGAATGGCTCTACGGTCCTTTTTTACCCTACACGGCCGGTGTAGACACGAAACTCGTTACTTAAAAATATTCTCGAACACTACTCGTCGAGACGAATCGATCGGGCCCTGTCCCGCCCTTCCCGGAGCACGGGAACATTTCGTTCAAGGTCCTCCGAGAATGGCTCTACGGTCCTTTTTTACCCTACACGCCCGGTGTAGACACGAAACTCGTTACTTAAAAATATTCTCGAAAACTACTCGTCGAGACGAATCGATCGCGCCCTGTCCCGCCCTCCTCGGAGCACGGGAACATTTCGTTCGAGGTCCTCGAAGAATGGCTGAACAGTCTCGTTTGTTTTTATACGGCCGGTGTAGAAACGAAAATTTTTTACTTAAAAATATTCTCGAACACTACTCGTCGAGACGAATCGATCGGGCCCTGTCCCGCCTTTCCCGGAGCACGGGAACATTTCGTTCGAGGTCCTCCGAGAATGGCTCTACGGTCCTTTTTTACCCTACACGGCCGGTGTAGACACGAAACTCGTTACTTAAAAATATTCTCGAACACTACTCGTCGAGAAGAATCGATCGGGCCCTGTCCCGCCCTTCCCGGAGCACGGGAACATTTCGTTCAAGGTCCTCCGAGAATGGCTCTACGGTCCTTTTTTACCCTACACGGCCGATGTAGACACGAAACTCGTTACTTAAAAATATTCTCGAACACTACTCGTCGAGACGAATCGATCGCGCCCTGTCCCGCCCTCCTCGGAGCACGGGAACATTTCGTTCAAGGTCCTCCGAGAATGGCTCTACGGTTCTTTTTTACCCTACACGGCCGGTGTAGACACGAAACTCGTTACTTAAAAATATTCTCGAACACTACTCGTCGAGACGAATCGATCGCGCCCTGTCCCGCCCTACTCGGAGCACGGGAACATTTCGTTCAAGGTCCTCCGAGAATGGCTCTACGGTACTTTTTTACCCTACACGCCCGGTGTAGACACGAAACTCGTTACTTAAAAATATCCTCGAACACTACTCGTTGAGACGAATCGATCGCGCCCTGTCCCGCCCTCCTCGGAGCACGGGAACATTTCGTTCAAGGTCCTCGAAGAATGGCTGTACAGTCTCGTTTGTTTTTATACGGCCGGTGTAGAAACGAAAATTTTTTACTTAAAAATATTCTCGAACACTACTCGTCGAGACGAATCGATAGGGCCCTGTCCCGCCCTTCCCGGAGCACGGGAACATTTCGTTCGAGGTCCTCCGAGAATGGCTCTACGGTCCTTTTTTACCCTACACGGCCGGTGTAGACACGAAACTCGTTACTTAAAAATATTCTCGAACGCTACTCGTCGAGACGAATCGATCGGGCCCTGTCCCGCCCTTCCCGGAGCACGGGAACATTTCGTTCGAGGTCCTCCGAGAATGGCTCTACGGTCCTTTTTTACCCTACACGGCCGGTGTAGACACGAAACTCGTTACTTAAAAATATCCTCGAACACTACTCGTTGAGACGAATCGATCGGGCCCTGTCCCGCCCTTCCCGGAGCACGGGAACATTTCGTTCGAGGTCCTCCGAGAATGGCTCTACGGTCCTTTTTTACCCTACACGGCCAGTGTAGACACGAAACTCGTTACTTAAAAATATTCTCGAACACTACTCGTTGAGACGAATCGATAGCGCCCTGTCCCGCCCTCCTCGGAGCACGGGAACATTTCGTTCAAGGTCCTCCGAGAATGGCTCTACGGTCCTTTTTTACCCTACACGGCCGGTGTAGACACGAAACTCGTTACTTAAAAATATTCTCGAACACTACTCGTTGAGACGAATCGATAGCGCCCTGTCCCGCCCTCCTCGGAGCACGGGAACATTTCGTTCGAGGTCCTCCGAGAATGGCTGTACAGTCTCGTTTGTTTTTATACGGCCGGTGTAGAAACGAAAATTTTTTACTTAAAAATATTCTCGAACACTACTCGTCGAGACAAATCGATCGGGCCCTGTCCCGCCCTTCCCGGAGCACGGGAACATTTCGTTCGAGGTCCTCCGAGAATGGCTGTACAGTCTCGTTTGTTTTTATACGGCCGGTGTAGAAACGAAAATTTTTTACTTAAAAATATTCTCGAACACTACTCGTCGAGACAAATCGATCGGGCCCTGTCCCGCCCTTCCCGGAGCACGGGAACATTTCGTTCGAGGTCCTCCGAGAATGGCTCTACGGTCCTTTTTTACCCTACACGGACGGTGTAGACACGAAACTCGTTACTTAAAAATATTCTCGAACACTACTCGTCGAGACGAATCGATCGGGCCCTGTCCCGCCCTTCCCGGAGCACGGGAACATTTCGTTCAAGGTCCTCCGAGAATGGCTCTACGGTCCTTTTTTACCCTACACGGCCGGTGTAGACACGAAACTCGTTACTTAAAAATATCCTCGAACGCTACTCGTTGAGACGAATCGATCGCGCCCTGTCCCGCCCTCCTCGGAGCACGGGAACATTTCGTTCAAGGTCCTCCGAGAATGGCTCTACGGTACTTTTTTACCTTGCACGGCCGGTGTTGACACGAAACTCGTTACTTAAAAATATCCTCGAACACTACTCCTCGAGACGAATCGATCGCGCCCTGTCCCGCCCTCCTCGGAGCACGGGAACATTTCGTTCAAGGTCCTCCGAGAATGGCTCTACGGTCCTTTTTTACCCTACACGCCCGGTGTAGACACGAAACTCGTTACTTAAAAATATCCTCGAACACTACTCGTTGAGACGAATCGATCGCGCCCTGTCCCGCCCTCCTCGGAGCACGGGAACATTTCGTTCAAGGTCCTCCGAGAATGGCTCTACGGTACTTTTTTACCCTACACGCCCGGTGTAGACACGAAACTCGTTACTTAAAAATATCCTCGAACACTACTCGTTGAGACGAATCGATCGCGCCCTGTCCCGCCCTCCTCGGAGCACGGGAACATTTCGTTCAAGGTCCTCGAAGAATGGCTGTACAGTCTCGTTTGTTTTTATACGGCCGGTGTAGAAACGAAAATTTTTTACTTAAAAATATTCTCGAACACTACTCGTCGAGACGAATCGATAGGGCCCTGTCCCGCCCTTCCCGGAGCACGGGAACATTTCGTTCGAGGTCCTCCGAGAATGGCTCTACGGTCCTTTTTTACCCTACACGGCCGGTGTAGACACGAAACTCGTTACTTAAAAATATTCTCGAACACTACTCGTCGAGACGAATCGATCGGGCCCTGTCCCGCCCTTCCCGGAGCACGGGAACATTTCGTTCAAGGTCCTCCGAGAATGGCTCTACGGTCCTTTTTTACCCTACACGGCCGGTGTAGACACGAAACTCGTTACTTAAAAATATCCTCGAACACTACTCGTTGAGACGAATCGATCGCGCCCTGTCCCGCCCTCCTCGGAGCACGGGAACATTTCGTTCAAGGTCCTCCGAGAATGGCTCTACGGTACTTTTTTACCTTGCACGGCCGGTGTAGACACGAAACTCGTTACTTAAAAATATTCTCGAACACTACTCGTCGAGACGAATCGATCGGGCCCTGTCCCGCCCTTCCCGGAGCACGGGAACATTTCGTTCAAGGTCCTCCGAGAATGGCTCTACGGTCCTTTTTTACCCTACACGCCCGGTGTAGACACGAAACTCGTTACTTAAAAATATTCTCGAAAACTACTCGTCGAGACGAATCGATCGCGCCCTGTCCCGCCCTCCTCGGAGCACGGGAACATTTCGTTCGAGGTCCTCGAAGAATGGCTGTACAGTCTCGTTTGTTTTTATACGGCCGGTGTAGAAACGAAAATTTTTTACTTAAAAATATTCTCGAACACTACTCGTCGAGACGAATCGATCGCGACCTGTCCCGCCCTCCTCGGAGCACGGGAACATTTCGTTCGAGGTCCTCGAAGAATGGCTGTACAGTCTCGTTTGTTTTTATACGGCCGGTGTAGAAACGAAAATTTTTTACTTAAAAATATTCTCGAACACTACTCGTCGAGACGAATCGATCGCGCCCTGTCCCGCCCTCCTCGGAGCACGGGAACATTTCGTTCGAGGTCCTCCGAGAATGGCTCTACGGTACTTTTTTACCTTGCACGGCCGGTGTAGACACGAAACTCGTTACTTAAAAATATCCTCGACCACTACTCGTTGAGACGAATCGATCGCGCCCTGTCCCGCCCTCCTCGGAGCACGGGAACATTTCGTTCAAGGTCCTCCGAGAATGGCTCTACGGTACTTTTTTACCCTACACGCCCGGTGTAGACACGAAACTCGTTACTTAAAAATGTTCTCGAACGCTACTCGTCGAGACAAATCGATCGGGCCCTGTCCCGCCCTTCCCGGAGCACGGGAACATTTCGTTCGAGGTCCTCCGAGAATGGCTCTACGGTCCTTTTTTACCCTACACGGCCGGTGTAGACACGAAACTCGTTACTTAAAAATATTCTCGAACACTACTCGTCGAGACGAATCGATCGGGCCCTGTCCCGCCCTTCCCGGAGCACGGGAACATTTCGTTCAAGGTCCTCCGAGAATGGCTCTACGGTCCTTTTTTACCCTACACGGCCGGTGTAGACACGAAACTCGTTACTTAAAAATATCCTCGAACACTACTCGTTGAGACGAATCGATCGCGCCCTGTCCCGCCCTCCTCGGAGCACGGGAACATTTCGTTCAAGGTCCTCCGAGAATGGCTCTACGGCCCTTTTTTACCCTACACGGCCGGTGTAGACACGAAACTCGTTACTTAAAAATATCCTCGAACACTACTCGTTGAGACGAATCGATCGCGCCCTGTCCCGCCCTCCTCGGAGCACGGGAACATTTCGTTCAAGGTCCTCCGAGAATGGCTCTACGGCCCTTTTTTACCCTACACGGCCGGTGTAGACACGAAACTCGTTACTTAAAAATATCCTCGAACACTACTCGTTGAGACGAATCGATCGCGCCCTGTCCCGCCCTCCTCGGAGCACGGGAACATTTCGTTCAAGGTCCTCCGAGAATGGCTCTACGGTCCTTTTTTACCCTACACGCCCGGTGTAGACACGAAACTCGTTACTTAAAAATATTCTCGAAAACTACTCGTCGAGACGAATCGATCGCGCCCTATCCCGCCCTCCTCGGAGCACGGGAACATTTCGTTCGAGGTCCTCGAAGAATGGCTGTACAGTCTCGTTTGTTTTTACACGGCCGGTGTAGAAACGAAAATTTTTTACTTAAAAATATTCTCGAACACTACTCGTCGAGACGAATCGATCGGGCCCTGTCCCGCCCTTCCCGGAGCACGGGAACATTTCGTTCGAGGTCCTCCGAGAATGGCTCTACGGTCCTTTTTTACCCTACACGGCCAGTGTAGACACGAAACTCGTTACTTAAAAATATCCTCGAACACTACTCGTTGAGACGAATCGATCGCGCCCTGTCCCGCCCTCCTCGGAGCACGGGAACATTTCGTTCAAGGTCCTCCGAGAATGGCTCTACGGTACTTTTTTACCTTGCACGGCCGGTGTAGACACGAAACTCGTTACTTAAAAATATCCTCGAACACTACTCGTTGAGACGAATCGATCGCGCCCTGTCCCGCCCTTCCCGGAGCACGGGAACATTTCGTTCAAGGTCCTCCGAGAATGGCTTTACGGTTCTTTTTTACCCTACACGGCCGGTGTAGACACGAAACTCGTTACTTAAAAATATCCTCGAACGCTACTCGTTGAGACGAATCGATCGCGCCCTGTCCCGCCCTCCTCGGAGCACGGGAACATTTCGTTCAAGGTCCTCCGAGAATGGCTCTACGGTACTTTTTTACCTTGCACGGCCGGTGTTGACACGAAACTCGTTACTTAAAAATATCCTCGAACACTACTCGTTGAGACGAATCGATCGCGCCCTGTCCCGCCCTCCTCGGAGCACGGGAACATTTCGTTCAAGGTCCTCCGAGAATGGCTCTACGGTCCTTTTTTACCCTACACGGCCGGTGTAGACACGAAACTCGTTACTTAAAAATATCCTCGAACACTACTCGTTGAGACGAATCGATCGCGCCCTGTCCCGCCCTCCTCGGAGCACGGGAACATTTCGTTCAAGGTCCTCCGAGAATGGCTCTACGGTCCTTTTTTACCCTACACGCCCGGTGTAGACACGAAACTCGTTACTTAAAAATATTCTCGAAAACTACTCGTCGAGACGAATCGATCGCGCCCTATCCCGCCCTCCTCGGAGCACGGGAACATTTCGTTCGAGGTCCTCGAAGAATGGCTGTACAGTCTCGTTTGTTTTTATACGGCCGGTGTAGAAACGAAAATTTTTTACTTAAAAATATTCTCGAACACTACTCGTCGAGACGAATCGATCGGGCCCTGTCCCGCCCTTCCCGGAGCACGGGAACATTTCGTTCGAGGTCCTCCGAGAATGGCTCTACGGTCCTTTTTTACCCTACACGGCCAGTGTAGACACGAAACTCGTTACTTAAAAATATCCTCGAACACTACTCGTTGAGACGAATCGATCGCGCCCTGTCCCGCCCTCCTCGGAGCACGGGAACATTTCGTTCAAGGTCCTCCGAGAATGGCTCTACGGTACTTTTTTACCTTGCACGGCCGGTGTAGACACGAAACTCGTTACTTAAAAATATCCTCGAACACTACCCGTTGAGACGAATCGATCGCGCCCTGTCCCGCCCACCTCGGAGCACGGGAACATTTCGTTCAAGGTCCTCCGAGAATGGATCTACGGTCCTGTTTTACCCTACACGGCCGGTGTAGACACGAAACTCGTTACTTAAAAATATCCTCGAACACTACTCGTCGAGACGAATCGATCGCGCCCTGTCCCGCCCTCCTCGGAGCACGGGAACATTTCGTTCGAGGTCCTCGAAGAATGGCTGTACAGTCTCGTTTGTTTTTATACGGCCGGTGTAGAAACGAAAATTTTTTACTTAAAAATATTCTCGAACGCTACTCGTCGAGACGAATCGATCGCGCCCTGTCCCGCCCTCCTCGGAGCACGGGAACATTTCGTTCAAGGTCCTCCGAGGATGGCTCTACGGTACTTTTTTACCCTACACGCCCGGTGTAGACACGAAACTCGTTACTTAAAAATATCCTCGAACACTACTCGTTGAGACGAATCGATCGCGCCCTGTCCCGCCCTCCTCGGAGCACGGGAACATTTCGTTCAAGGTCCTCCGAGGATGGCTCTACGGTACTTGTTTACCCTACACGCCCGGTGTAGACACGAAACTCGTTACTTAAAAATATTCTCGAACGCTACTCCTCGAGACGAATCGATCGCGCCCTGTCCCGCCCTCCTCGGAGCACGGGAACATTTCGTTCAAGGTCCTCCGAGAATGGCTCTACGGTACTTTTTTACCTTGCACGGCCGGTGTAGACACGAAACTCGTTACTTAAAAATATTCTCGAACACTACTCGTCGAGACGAATCGATCGCGCCCTGTCCCGCCCTCCTCGGAGCACGGGAACATTTCGTTCGAGGTCCTCGAAGAATGGCTGTACAGTCTCGTTTGTTTTTATACGGCCGGTGTAGAAACGAAAATTTTTTACTTAAAAATATTCTCGAACACTACTCGTCGAGACGAATCGATCGGGCCCTGTTCCGCCCTTCCCGGAGCACGGGAACATTTCGTTCAAGGTCCTCCGAGAATGGCTCTACGGTCCGTTTTTACCCTACACGGCCGGTGTAGACACGAAACTCGTTACTTAAAAATATCCTCGAACACTACTCGTTGAGACGAATCGATCGCGCCCTGTCCCGCCCACCTCGGAGCACGGGAACATTTCGTTCAAGGTCCTCCGAGAATGGATCTACGGTCCTTTTTTACCCTACACGGCCGGTGCAGACACGAAACTCGTTACTTAAAAATATTCTCGAACACTACTCGTCGAGACGAATCGATCGGGCCCTGTTCCGCCCTTCCCGGAGCACGGGAACATTTCGTTCAAGGTCCTCCGAGAATGGCTCTACGGTCCGTTTTTACCCTACACGGCCGGTGTAGACACGAAACTCGTTACTTAAAAATATCCTCGAACACTACTCGTTGAGACGAATCGATCGCGCCCTGTCCCGCCCACCTCGGAGCACGGGAACATTTCGTTCAAGGTCCTCCGAGAATGGATCTACGGTCCTTTTTTACCCTACACGGCCGGTGTAGACACGAAACTCGTTACTTAAAAATATCCTCGAACACTACTCGTCGAGACGAATCGATCGCGCCCTGTCCCGCCCTCCTCGGAGCACGGGAACATTTCGTTCGAGGTCCTCGAAGAATGGCTGTACAGTCTCGTTTGTTTTTATACGGCCGGTGTAGAAACGAAAATTTTTTACTTAAAAATATTCTCGAACACTACTCGTCGAGACGAATCGATCGCGCCCTGTCCCGCCCTCCTCGGAGCACGGGAACATTTCGTTCAAGGTCCTCCGAGGATGGCTCTACGGTACTTGTTTACCCTACACGCCCGGTGTAGACACGAAACTCGTTACTTAAAAATATTCTCGAACGCTACTCCTCGAGACGAATCGATCGCGCCCTGTCCCGCCCTCCTCGGAGCACGGGAACATTTCGTTCAAGGTCCTCCGAGAATGGCTCTACGGTACTTTTTTACCTTGCACGGCCGGTGTAGACACGAAACTCGTTACTTAAAAATATTCTCGAACACTACTCGTCGAGACGAATCGATCGCGCCCTGTCCCGCCCTCCTCGGAGCACGGGAACATTTCGTTCGAGGTCCTCGAAGAATGGCTGTACAGTCTCGTTTGTTTTTATACGGCCGGTGTAGAAACGAAAATTTTTTACTTAAAAATATTCTCGAACACTACTCGTCGAGACGAATCGATCGCACCCTGTCCCGCCCTCCTCGGAGCACGGGAACATTTCGTTCAAGGTCCTCCGAGAATGGCTCTACGGTCCTTTTTTACCCTACACGGCCGGTGTAGACACGAAACTCGTTACTTAAAAATATCCTCGAACACTACTCGTTGAGACGAATCGATCGCGCCCTGTCCCGCCCTCCTCGGAGCACGGGAACATTTCGTTCAAGGTCCTCCGAGAATGGCTCTACGGTACTTTTTTACCCTACACGCCCGGTGTAGACACGAAACTCGTTACTTAAAAATATTCTCGAACGCTACTCCTCGAGACGAATCGATCGCGCCCTGTCCCGCCCTCCTCGGAGCACGGGAACATTTCGTTCAAGGTCCTCCGAGAATGGCTCTACGGTACTTTTTTATCCTACACGCCCGGTGTAGACACGAAACTCGTTACTTAAAAATATTCTCGAACACTACTCGTCGAGACGAATCGATCGCGCCCTGTCCCGCCCTCCTCGGAGCACGGGAACATTTCGTTCAAGGTCCTCCGAGAATGGCTCTACGGTCCTTTTTTACCCTACACGCCCGGTGTAGACACGAAACTCGTTACTTAAAAATATTCTCGAAAACTACTCGTCGAGACGAATCGATCGCGCCCTGTCCCGTCCTCCTCGGAGCACGGGAACATTTCGTTCGAGGTCCTCGAAGAATGGCTGTACAGTCTCGTTTGTTTTTATACGGCCGGTGTAGAAACGAAAATTTTTTACTTAAAAATATTCTCGAACACTACTCGTCGAGACGAATCGATCGCGCCCTGTCCCGCCCTCCTCGGAGCACGGGAACATTTCGTTCGAGGTCCTCGAAGAATGGCTGTACAGTCTCGTTTGTTTTTATACGGCCGGTGTAGAAACGAAAATTTTTTACTTAAAAATATTCTCGAACGCTACTCGTCGAGACGAATCGATCGCGCCCTGTCCCGCCCTCCTCGGAGCACGGGAACATTTCGTTCAAGGTCCTCCGAGAATGGCTCTACGGTACTTTTTTACCCTACACGGCCGGTGTAGACACGAAACTCGTTACTTAAAAATATCCTCGAACACTACTCGTTGAGACGAATCGATCGCGCCCTGTCCCGCCCACCTCGGAGCACGGGAACATTTCGTTCAAGGTCCTCCGAGAATGGATCTACGGTCCTTTTTTACCCTACACGGCCGGTGTAGACACGAAACTCGTTACTTAAAAATATCCTCGAACACTACTCGTCGAGACGAATCGATCGCGCCCTGTCCCGCCCTCCTCGGAGCACGGGAACATTTCGTTCGAGGTCCTCGAAGAATGGCTGTACAGTCTCGTTTGTTTTTATACGGCCGGTGTAGAAACGAAAATTTTTTACTTAAAAATATTCTCGAACACTACTCGTCGAGACGAATCGATCGCGCCCTGTCCCGCCCTCCTCGGAGCACGGGAACATTTCGTTCAAGGTCCTCCGAGGATGGCTCTACGGTACTTTTTTACCCTACACGCCCGGTGTAGACACGAAACTCGTTACTTAAAAATATTCTCGAACGCTACTCCTCGAGACGAATCGATCGCGCCCTGTCCCGCCCTCCTCGGAGCACGGGAACATTTCGTTCAAGGTCCTCCGAGAATGGCTCTACGGTACTTTTTTACCTTGCACGGCCGGTGTAGACACGAAACTCGTTACTTAAAAATATTCTCGAACGCTACTCGTCGAGACGAATCGATCGCGCCCTGTCCCGCCCTCCTCGGAGCACGGGAACATTTCGTTCGAGGTCCTCGAAGAATGGCTGTACAGTCTCGTTTGTTTTTATACGCCCGGTGTAGACACGAAACTCGTTACTTAAAAATATTCTCGAACACTACTCGTCGAGACGAATCGATCGCGCCCTGTCCCGCCCTCCTCGGAGCACGGGAACATTTCGTTCAAGGTCCTCCGAGAATGGCTCTACGGTCCTTTTTTACCCTACACGCCCGGTGTAGACACGAAACTCGTTACTTAAAAATATTCTCGAAAACTACTCGTCGAGACGAATCGATCGCGCCCTGTCCCGTCCTCCTCGGAGCACGGGAACATTTCGTTCGAGGTCCTCGAAGAATGGCTGTACAGTCTCGTTTGTTTTTATACGGCCGGTGTAGAAACGAAAATTTTTTACTTAAAAATATTCTCGAACACTACTCGTCGAGACGAATCGATCGCGCCCTGTCCCGCCCTCCTCGGAGCACGGGAACATTTCGTTCAAGGTCCTCCGAGAATGGCTCTACGGTACTTTTTTACCCTACACGGCCGGTGTAGACACGAAACTCGTTACTTAAAAATATCCTCGAACACTACTCGTTGAGACGAATCGATCGCGCCCTGTCCCGCCCACCTCGGAGCACGGGAACATTTCGTTCAAGGTCCTCCGAGAATGGATCTACGGTCCTTTTTTACCCTACACGGCCGGTGTAGACACGAAACTCGTTACTTAAAAATATCCTCGAACACTACTCGTCGAGACGAATCGATCGCGCCCTGTCCCGCCCTCCTCGGAGCACGGGAACATTTCGTTCGAGGTCCTCGAAGAATGGCTGTACAGTCTCGTTTGTTTTTATACGGCCGGTGTAGAAACGAAAATTTTTTACTTAAAAATATTCTCGAACACTACTCGTCGAGACGAATCGATCGCACCCTGTCCCGCCCTCCTCGGAGCACGGGAACATTTCGTTCAAGGTCCTCCGAGAATGGCTCTACGGTCCTTTTTTACCCTACACGGCCGGTGTAGACACGAAACTCGTTACTTAAAAATATCCTCGAACACTACTCGTAGAGACGAATCGATCGCACCCTGTCCCGCCCTCCTCGGAGCACGGGAACATTTCGTTCAAGGTCCTCCGAGAATGGCTCTACGGTCCTTTTTTACCCTACACGGCCGGTGTAGACACGAAACTCGTTACTTAAAAATATCCTCTAACACTACTCGTTGAGACGAATCGATCGCGCCCTGTCCCGCCCTCCTCGGAGCACGGGAACATTTCGTTCAAGGTCCTCCGAGAATGGCTCTACGGTACTTTTTTACCCTACACGCCCGGTGTAGACACGAAACTCGTTACTTAAAAATATTCTCGAACGCTACTCCTCGAGACGAATCGATCGCGCCCTGTCCCGCCCTCCTCGGAGCACGGGAACATTTCGTTCAAGGTCCTCCGAGAATGGCTCTACGGTACTTTTTTATCCTACACGCCCGGTGTAGACACGAAACTCGTTACTTAAAAATATTCTCGAACACTACTCGTCGAGACGAATCGATCGGGCCCTGTCCCGCCCTCCTCGGAGCACGGGAACATTTCGTTCAAGGTCCTCCGAGAATGGCTCTACGGTCCTTTTTTACCCTACACGCCCGGTGTAGACACGAAACTCGTTACTTAAAAATATTCTCGAAAACTACTCGTCGAGACGAATCGATCGCGCCCTGTCCCGTCCTCCTCGGAGCACGGGAACATTTCGTTCGAGGTCCTCGAAGAATGGCTGTACAGTCTCGTTTGTTTTTATACGGCCGGTGTAGAAACGAAAATTTTTTACTTAAAAATATTCTCGAACACTACTCGTCGAGACGAATCGATCGCGCCCTGTCCCGCCCTCCTCGGAGCACGGGAACATTTCGTTCAAGGTCCTCCGAGAATGGCTCTACGGTACTTTTTTACCCTACACGCCCGGTGTAGACACGAAACTCGTTACTTAAAAATATTCTCGAACACTACTCGTCGAGACGAATCGATCGCGCCCTGTCCCGCCCTCCTCGGAGCACGGGAACATTTCGTTCAAGGTCCTCCGAGAATGGCTCTACGGTACTTTTTTACCCTACACGCCCGGTGTAGACACGAAACTCGTTACTTAAAAATATTCTCGAACACTACTCGTCGAGACGAATCGATCGCGCCCTGTCCCGCCCTCCTCGGAGCACGGGAACATTTCGTTCAAGGTCCTCCGAGAATGGCTCTAAGGTACTTTTTTACCCTACACACCCGGTGTAGACACGAAACTCGTTACTTAAAAATATTCTCGAACACTACTCGTTGAGACGAATCGATAGCGCCCTGTCCCGCCCTCCTCGGAGCACGGGAACATTTCGTTCAAGGTCCTCCGAGAATGGCTCTGCGGTACTTTTTTACCCTACACGCCCGGTGTAGACACGAAACTCGTTACTTAAAAATATTCTCGAACACTACTCGTCGAGACGAATCGATCGGGCCCTGTCCCGCCCTTCCCGGAGCACGGGAACATTTCGTTCGAGGTCCTCCGAGAATGGCTCTACGGTCTTTTTTTACCCTACACGGCCGGTGTAGACACGAAACTAGTTACTTAAAAATATTCTCGAACACTACTCGTCGAGACGAATCGATCGCGCCCTGTCCCGCCCTCCTCGGAGTACGGGAACATTTCGTTCGTGGTCCTCGAAGAATGGCTGTACAGTCTCGTTTGTCTTTATACGGCCGGTGTAGAAACGAAAATTTTTTACTTAAAAATATTCTCGAACACTACTCGTCGAGACGAATCGATCGGGCCCTGTCCCGCCCTCCCCGGAGCACGGGAACATTTCGTTCAAGGTCCTCCGAGAATAGCTCTACGGTCCTTTTTTACCCTACACGGCCGGTGTAGACACGAAACTCGTTACTTAAAAATATCCTCGAACACTACTCGTTGAGACGAATCGATCGCGCCCTGTCCCGCCCTCCTCGGAGCACGGGAACATTTCGTTCGAGGTCCTCGAAGAATGGCTGTACAGTCTCGTTTGTTTTTATACGGCCGGTGTAGAAACGAACATTTTTTACTTAAAAATATTCTCGAACACTACACGTCGAGACGAATCGATCGGGCCCTGTCCCGCCCTTCCCGGAGCACGGGAACATTTCGTTCGAGGTCCTCCGAGAATGGCTCTACGGTCCTTTTTTACCCTACACGGCCGGTGTAGACACGAAACTCGTTACTTAAAAATATCCTCGAACACTACTCGTTGAGACGAATCGATCGCGCCCTGACCCGCCCTCCTCGGAGCACGGGAACATTTCGTTCAAGGTCCTCCGAGAATGGCTCTACGGTACTTTTTTACCTTGCACGGCCGGTGTAGACACGAAACTCGTTACTTAAAAATATTCTCGAACACTACTCGTCGAGACGAATCGATCGGGCCCTGTCCCGCCCTTCCCGGAGCACGGGAACATTTCGTTCGAGGTCCTCCGAGAATGGCTCTACGGTCCTTTTTTACCCTACACGGCCGGTGTAGACACGAAACTCGTTACTTAAAAATATTCTCGAACACTACTCGTCGAGACGAATCGATCGGGCCCTGTCCCGCCCTTCCCGGAGCACGGGAACATTTCGTTCGAGGTCCTCCGAGAATGCCTCTACGGTCCTTTTTTACCCTACACGCCCGGTGTAGACACGAAACTCGTTACTTAAAAATATTCTCGAAAACTACTCGTCGAGACGAATCGATCGCGCCCTGTCCCGCCCTCCTCGGAGCACGGGAACATTTCGTTCGAGGTCCTCGAAGAATGGCTGTACAGTCTCGTTTGTTTTTATACGGCCGGTGTAGAAACGAAAATTTTTTACTTAAAAATATTCTCGAACACTACTCGTCGAGACGAATCGATCGGGCCCTGTCCCGCCCTTCCCGGAGCACGGGAACATTTCGTTCGAGGTCCTCCGAGAATGGCTCTACGGTCCTTTTTTACCCTACACGGCCGGTGTAGACACGAAACTCGTTACTTAAAAATATCCTCGAACACTACTCGTTGAGACGAATCGATCGCGCCCTGTCCCGCCCTCCTCGGAGCACGGGAACATTTCGTTCAAGGTCCTCCGAGAATGGATCTACGGTCCTTTTTTACCCTACACGGCCGGTGTAGACACGAAACTCGTTACTTAAAAATATCCTCGAACACTACTCGTCGAGACGAATCGATCGCGCCCTGTCCCGCCCTCCTCGGAGCACGGGAACATTTCGTTCAAGGTCCTCCGAGAATGGCTCTACGGTCCTTTTTTACCCTACACGCCCGGTGTAGACACGAAACTCGTTACTTAAAAATATTCTCGAAAACTACTCGTCGAGACGAATCGATCGCGCCCTGTCCCGCCCTCCTCGGAGCACGGGAACATTTCGTTCGAGGTCCTCGAAGAATGGCTGTACAGTCTCGTTTGTTTTTATACGGCCGGTGTAGAAACGAAAATTTTTTACTTAAAAATATTCTCGAACACTACTCGTCGAGACGAATCGATCGCGCCCTGTCCCGCCCTCCTCGGAGCACGGGAACATTTCGTTCAAGGTCCTCCGAGAATGGCTCTACGGTCCTTTTTTACCCTACACGGCCGGTGTAGACACGAAACTCGTTACTTAAAAATATTCTCGAACACTACTCGTCGAGACGAATCGATCGCGCCCTGTCCCGCCCTCCTCGGAGCACGGGAACATTTCGTTCAAGGTCCTCCGAGAATGGCTCTACGGTACTTTTTTACCCTACACGCCCGGTGTAGACACGAAACTCGTTACTTAAAAATATTCTCGAACACTACTCGTCGAGACGAATCGATCGCGCCCTGTCCCGCCCTCCTCGGAGCACGGGAACATTTCGTTCAAGGTCCTCCGAGAATGGCTCTAAGGTACTTTTTTACCCTACACACCCGGTGTAGACACGAAACTCGTTACTTAAAAATATTCTCGAACACTACTCGTTGAGACGAATCGATAGCGCCCTGTCCCGCCCTCCTCGGAGCACGGGAACATTTCGTTCAAGGTCCTCCGAGAATGGCTCTGCGGTACTTTTTTACCCTACACGCCCGGTGTAGACACGAAACTCGTTACTTAAAAATATTCTCGAACACTACTCGTCGAGACGAATCGATCGGGCCCTGTCCCGCCCTTCCCGGAGCACGGGAACATTTCGTTCGAGGTCCTCCGAGAATGGCTCTACGGTCTTTTTTTACCCTACACGGCCGGTGTAGACACGAAACTAGTTACTTAAAAATATTCTCGAACACTACTCGTCGAGACGAATCGATCGCGCCCTGTCCCGCCCTCCTCGGAGTACGGGAACATTTCGTTCGTGGTCCTCGAAGAATGGCTGTACAGTCTCGTTTGTCTTTATACGGCCGGTGTAGAAACGAAAATTTTTTACTTAAAAATATTCTCGAACACTACTCGTCGAGACGAATCGATCGGGCCCTGTCCCGCCCTCCCCGGAGCACGGGAACATTTCGTTCAAGGTCCTCCGAGAATAGCTCTACGGTCCTTTTTTACCCTACACGGCCGGTGTAGACACGAAACTCGTTACTTAAAAATATCCTCGAACACTACTCGTTGAGACGAATCGATCGCGCCCTGTCCCGCCCTCCTCGGAGCACGGGAACATTTCGTTCGAGGTCCTCGAAGAATGGCTGTACAGTCTCGTTTGTTTTTATACGGCCGGTGTAGAAACGAACATTTTTTACTTAAAAATATTCTCGAACACTACACGTCGAGACGAATCGATCGGGCCCTGTCCCGCCCTTCCCGGAGCACGGGAACATTTCGTTCGAGGTCCTCCGAGAATGGCTCTACGGTCCTTTTTTACCCTACACGGCCGGTGTAGACACGAAACTCGTTACTTAAAAATATCCTCGAACACTACTCGTTGAGACGAATCGATCGCGCCCTGACCCGCCCTCCTCGGAGCACGGGAACATTTCGTTCAAGGTCCTCCGAGAATGGCTCTACGGTACTTTTTTACCTTGCACGGCCGGTGTAGACACGAAACTCGTTACTTAAAAATATTCTCGAACACTACTCGTCGAGACGAATCGATCGGGCCCTGTCCCGCCCTTCCCGGAGCACGGGAACATTTCGTTCGAGGTCCTCCGAGAATGGCTCTACGGTCCTTTTTTACCCTACACGGCCGGTGTAGACACGAAACTCGTTACTTAAAAATATTCTCGAACACTACTCGTCGAGACGAATCGATCGGGCCCTGTCCCGCCCTTCCCGGAGCACGGGAACATTTCGTTCGAGGTCCTCCGAGAATGCCTCTACGGTCCTTTTTTACCCTACACGCCCGGTGTAGACACGAAACTCGTTACTTAAAAATATTCTCGAAAACTACTCGTCGAGACGAATCGATCGCGCCCTGTCCCGCCCTCCTCGGAGCACGGGAACATTTCGTTCGAGGTCCTCGAAGAATGGCTGTACAGTCTCGTTTGTTTTTATACGGCCGGTGTAGAAACGAAAATTTTTTACTTAAAAATATTCTCGAACACTACTCGTCGAGACGAATCGATCGGGCCCTGTCCCGCCCTTCCCGGAGCACGGGAACATTTCGTTCGAGGTCCTCCGAGAATGGCTCTACGGTCCTTTTTTACCCTACACGGCCGGTGTAGACACGAAACTCGTTACTTAAAAATATCCTCGAACACTACTCGTTGAGACGAATCGATCGCGCCCTGTCCCGCCCTCCTCGGAGCACGGGAACATTTCGTTCAAGGTCCTCCGAGAATGGATCTACGGTCCTTTTTTACCCTACACGGCCGGTGTAGACACGAAACTCGTTACTTAAAAATATCCTCGAACACTACTCGTCGAGACGAATCGATCGCGCCCTGTCCCGCCCTCCTCGGAGCACGGGAACATTTCGTTCAAGGTCCTCCGAGAATGGCTCTACGGTCCTTTTTTACCCTACACGCCCGGTGTAGACACGAAACTCGTTACTTAAAAATATTCTCGAAAACTACTCGTCGAGACGAATCGATCGCGCCCTGTCCCGCCCTCCTCGGAGCACGGGAACATTTCGTTCGAGGTCCTCGAAGAATGGCTGTACAGTCTCGTTTGTTTTTATACGGCCGGTGTAGAAACGAAAATTTTTTACTTAAAAATATTCTCGAACACTACTCGTCGAGACGAATCGATCGCGCCCTGTCCCGCCCTCCTCGGAGCACGGGAACATTTCGTTCAAGGTCCTCCGAGAATGGCTCTACGGTCCTTTTTTACCCTACACGCCCGGTGTAGACACGAAACTCGTTACTTAAAAATATCCTCGAACACTACTCGTTGAGACGAATCGATCGCGCCCTGTCCCGCCCTTCCCGGAGCACGGGAACATTTCGTTCGAGGTCCTCGAAGAATGGCCGTACAGTCTCGTTTGTTTTTATACGGCCGGTGTAGAAACGAAAATTTTTTACTTAAAAATATTCTCGAACACTACTCGTCGAGACGAATCGATCGGGCCCTGTCCCGCCCTTCCCGGAGCACGGGAACATTTCGTTCTAGGTCCTCCGAGAATGGCTCTACGGTCCTTTTTTACCCTACACGGCCGGTGTAGACACGAAACTCGTTACTTAAAAATATCCTCGAACACTACTCGTTGAGACGAATCGATCGCGCCCTGTCCCGCCCTCCTCGGAGCACGGGAACATTTCGTTCAAGGTCCTCCGAGAATGGCTCTACGGTACTATTTTACCTTGCACGGCCGGTGTAGACACGAAACTCGTTACTTAAAAATATTCTCGAACACTACTCGTCGAGACGAATCGATCGGGCCCTGTCCCGCCCTTCCCGGAGCACGGGAACATTTCGTTCGAGGTCCTCCGAGAATGGCTCTACGGTCCTTTTTTACCCTACACGGCCGGTGTAGACACGAAACTCGTTACTTAAAAATATTCTCGAACACTACTCGTCGAGACGAATCGATCGGACCCTGTCCCGTCCTCCCCGGAGCCCAGGAACATTTCGTTCGAGGTTCGCCGAGAGTGTCTCGCGAGGAGAGGAATCGAGACGAAAGCACCGAGACCGGTGACGCTTTCCCCTCTGGCCGGCAACGTTTCGTTCAAGGCCTTTGAACCATGGCTGCATCGTATTTTTGTGATTCTTCTTTTCCTTTCCTTTTTTTTTTTTTTTTTTTTTTTTTTTTTTTTTTTTTTTTTTTTTTTTTAAGCGCCTTTACCATCGAGCGTCCACTGGTCCAGCATGATTCGTCTCGACAGAATAGACAAGATTACACATGGCTACCGGCGAAGGTTGAGCTCCGTGGCGATGCTTTTCCCCTTTCCTTTCCAACTCCCCTCGTCGCGACGAATCGATCTGGATCACTCCCATCCTCCTCGGATGTAAGGAACAGTAATTGTTCGAGGCGCTCTAAAATTTGATGTTTCGTCAGAAAATCCAATTTTTGAGTGTCTCGAACAATTACTGTTCCTTACATCCGAGGAGGATGGGAGTGATCCAGATCGATTCGTCGCGACGAGGAGAGTTGGAAAGGAAAGGGGAAAAGCATCGCCACGGAGCTCAACCTTCGCCGGTAGCCATGTGTAATCTTGTCTATTCCGTCGAGACGAATCGTTCTGGACCAGTGGATGCTTCGATCACAGAGCGCCAAAGAGAAGAAACAAAAAAGACGATTATTCGCAATTTGGAACGCTGATAGATTAATTTGTTTATAGGTTGCGTATCACATTACGCGGCACGATGAACAGAAAAAAGGTAGAAAGTAGTTTATGCAATTCTTATGTGTGCCACAGAAGAGGAAAGAGCGTCGATTATTTTACATTGCCTTTGCCGTCGTACACTGCCAAGCTTGCGCGCAGGCAAGTATGCCCCGCAAAGAATCGTACAATCGAGAGACCTTATATACGCGATTTCGCGTATTTTCGAAAGTACTTTTCTAGACGCTGTTAAAATAAAATGACGCACATATCGACAAAATTTTTTTTATCGATCATTTATGCACATGATTAGGTATACGTAAAATAAAGAGAAATATCAACAAACGGCGGAGATGGTACACAAAAAAGCAATGTATTTTTTTGCACGCGCGCCGATGGTGAAAGTTCTCGGCATCGATGCGGGTGTCTGCGAAAAAAATGAACATCCGTACAGTTCCATAAGGAGCGTATCTCGAGTGTGAACCAACAATATTATTTTAAAAAATTATAATAAAAATTGGTAACTCGAAATTTTTTTATAATTAATTTTTAGTTTTTTTAAATCTTTAATATTTTAATATTTAATTTTTTTATATATATTTTTGTGACACGGAATTTTTTTTTCTTCCGGGAACCTCGTCGTCACACCGGTGCTGCTTCTCGGTCGTTACTCGCGCGACGATCTTGTTTCCCGCTTTAGAAGCGTCGAAAATGCTTCCTCGAAAGCCGAGACCCCGTTCGCGGACCTCGCGGAGCTATACAATTTTCTCGTTCGACTCTGAATATTCTCGACCTCTCGGACTGTGTCGACTTTGAAATTTTGAGCTTCGAGCAGCGCGACGAGCGTTGTCTTTTTTGTTCTATCCCGATCCTCTCGACACTCTGTGGGGATCATCATGGATACGTGGGGTCGAGTAACTACGTGCGATCGTTTCCCCGCTATAGAAGCAACATTTTTGCGCATTCACCGAGACACACGACCCTGTGGTCCCCCGGCCCCGCCGCCGCCGCCCCCCCCCCCCCCCCGCCCTTATTCCGCCCGAGAGACCGTGATTCCCGCTATAGAAAAGTCGAGTCGAGCTCAGTTTCATAACAATTTAGACAACTAATGTGAAGAAATCCGGCACGAGACCGTCATTCTATGCTCGACCCGAAGGTCTCTCGCCCATTAAGAGCATACGCAACGAAGCCCACCTACTTCCATGTTGCGATATATTTTGCCCCGCAGAGGCCAACCTCAATAGAGGTGCGCACGATTGACCACCGGAAATCGGCTGGCTAGCACCTCCCCTGCGATACCTTTGACTGACACTGTAAGCAGACAAGAAAGTTTTAAATTGTCGCGCGCCTTCGTTTGGCGATGTAAGAGCCGCAAAAGGTGTACACTCGAAATTAGAGTAAAAGAAAAGAGGGGAGAACGAGGAGAGAAGCTCCGAAATGGCGACACCTCGGCCTCTTTCGCTCTGGGGACGTCGTGACGTCTGGTTGTGTCCGGGAACTAGCGAAGATTTTCGTGTCCGAAGTCCCAAATCGGTGTGGCCAGCCGATTCTTATTCTATTGGACCGGCCTTGTATTAATTGTGGTCATCAGCGAGCCCCAGAGATTTCCGAAAGAGCCACCGAGGAAGCCCGATTAAAACTCAGCTGAGTAGTTCCTTCTGAATATTTATTTATGTGTGATTTATCTTTGTCTGAATAACGAGTTGCAAGTTATAAGAATGATTTTGGCAATGAATGTGTGATAAAACCGTGTGATAAATTGGTATGACGATTATATAACGAAATTGTGTGACGCGGCGTACATCCCGAACTGGTGATAATTATAATTGTGTTTATCGGCTAATTTCTTGATCGCCCTTTATGGCGTTTTCTGGTTTCCGCACGCATTATTAAAACATTTTGTAATAGCCGAATTTTTGCATTATTTATTTTATTGTTTCGTCTACGTTGTGTCTAATTTATTCGTTGTTTTATTATCGTCTTTTTAATTCTTTTAATTCTAATTTATCTGAAACTTACAACACCTCTTACGGGTGCTGGTTAACCACCCGGGGTAAGCCGAAGCGAGAGTCCCCTTCTCTCGTCGGACGCGTCACCAACCACGTCGTCTATCACACGTAGGTCCCCAAAAATATATAAACCACATGGGCTAGCTGGTCAGCCCACTCCTTTCGGAACAAGGCATATTCCAGAACCTCTATTTGATACCCCGCGGGGATGAGGGCACCTGATTTAGGCATCAGGATGACATCAGAAGGATTGGCTTCGTCCGGGCCTGCTTCCAGACAATCTCATGCACATTCGAACCATGAGATCGCTGACCAGCGACTCGTAAACCAGGCGTGAACTCACGATTCGCAATACATGCGATCGCTCCTAGAACACACCCGCGGATATGGGCACACTGGGTTTTAACGCCTGGGATCCATTTTGCTCTCTCCGAAGAGAGATTATCGACGCGAGCCCCTCGAAGGCCAGATCACAGACTTGGGGCACAGTGGCTATGCTATAAGTTTCGCTTATGCCGCCCGTTTAACGTAAAGAGTACGCTCTGGGCACATTGTGGTAACGCACTGTCAACGCTTTTCAGGGCTCGAGCGCTCGTCCACAATGTGTGACCCCCATTGCCCCACATTTATGTCCGCATCATAACAATTTAGACAGTGGGACCTCGAGTCTGTTACCCTCGTTGCGATCCGTGGCAGTCCCCACGACGGAACGAATATCGATCGGCGCGGAAATCTATGGGCCATGCCCGCGACAGTCGGTACGGAGGCGGGGCTCGCGCAACCGCGCGAACGGTAGGGGTGTGAGAAGTCAAGGTCCCAGTGTGTAGTTTCGTCGGTGGACCAACGAAAATTTGGACCGATCCAACGCGAATCCGTGCGCCAGCGGGTGAAGGCCGCTTCAGAAAGAACAAAGAAAAGAGTCGAGAGAGCCCCGCGAGAACGTTTTCGAGCGTATCTCTCGAAGGAATATTACCGGCTGGACTCTCTCGGGACGCGTCGAGCGAGACCTTGGCCAGCGCGAGCTCGCGCGTCTCGCGAATTTTTGGCTCTCGGCGGAGTAAGGTACCCTCCCCTATTCCGTCTCGCTTCTTCGATAAAACAACACTGCGCGACCATTCTTGCATCCGCTACGGAATTGGATTCCCGTCGCGATGTATCTCCCCTACTCTATTTTCATGGAGCGACTACCGCGCGTGACTGTGATTCCCGCTGTAGAAGAGTCAACCGCCTATCCCGCCCGAGGGAAGGTTTCGCCGTTTCTCGTGTCATTCGCGCGGCAGAAAGAAGATATATTTCACATACGTTACGCGTAGTTTGTCGCTGCAGCCCCGACGACGACGACGACGACGACGACGACGACGACGACGACGACGAGGCGAAGAAATTTATTTCACGGAGATGGTTCTTCGGAAATAAAAAACAAACAAGCGGTATCAGAGTGCAAGGGGAGACGCGACCGACACGCGATTCCCGCTATAGAAAAGTCTGAAATTATCCAAATGGTTTAATCATGAAATTGTAATATCTTGTACGTCCGATCAGTCGACACGCGGCCTCCAGCGAGAAACTGTAGCGTCGAATAAGTAAGTAAATGAAATATCATTCGGTAAACTTTGCTGTCAGACAGCTGTAGCGAGATGGATCGAAAAATGTCTAAGCCGTTCAATCATGAAATTGCAACATCTCGCACATCCGATCGGTCAACACGCGGCCGTTTGCGATAAACTCTATCGTCGAAAAAGTGAGAAAACGAATGATTATTCGAGAAATTTTGCTCGCACATCGTTCCAATGATTAATTAAAAATTATTCACGTCGTTTAATCATTAAATTGCAACGTCTCGTACATCCGATCGGTCGACACGCGGCCGTTGGCGATAAACTCTATCGTCGAAAAAGTGAGAAAACAAATTATTATTCGAGAAATTTTGCGCGCACGTCGTTCCAATGATTAATTAAAAATTATTCACGTTGTTTAATCATTAAATTGCAACGTCTCGTACATCCGATCGGTCGACACGCGGCCGTTGGCGATAAACTCTATCGTCGAAAAAGTGAGAAAACGGATTGTTATTCGAGAAATTTTGCTCGCACATCGTTCCGATGATTAATTAAAAATTATTCACGTCGTTTAATCATTAAATTGCAACGTCTCGTACATCCGATCGGTCGACACGCGGCCGTTGGCGATAAACTCTATCGTCGAAAAAGTGAGAAAACGGATTGTTATTCGAGAAATTTTGCTCGCACATCGTTCCGATGATTAATTAAAAATTATTCACGTCGTTTAATCATTAAATTGCAACGTCTCGTACATCCGATCGGTCGACACGCGGCCGTTGGCGATAAACTCTATCGTCGAAAAAGTGAGAAAACGAATTATTATTCGAGAAATTTTGCTCACACGTCGTTCCGATGATTAATTAAAAATTATTCAAGTCGTTTATTCATTAAATTGCAACGTCTTCAACATCGGTGCACACTCGATCCGATGATAATTTATACTCTCTATAATATGTATAAAAATGATTTAATGACTAAATATATATTTAGTTTAATCGAAAATAATGTTTAGAGTCGCTTTTTTAGTAAACCAGAGGTATTTTAGAGAGAAAACAATACCAAAATTATGCATCCATCTCGCGCGAATCTCGGTTATTTCCCGCTTTAGAAAAACGAAAAAGGTCATCTCTTTGCCGCGAGGCACATAATTTGTTGTATTTAGTCCAATCTCGACGCACTCTCGGATTTTGTCGCGTGTGCGTGTGTGTGGGTGTGTCGCGCGGGCAGGAGAAGGGATCGTTTCGTATCTCCGGTAGCAGCACTCATTTTTTAATGGGGTCGCTCGCGTTCCGTGGGTCAGGTTTTTTTTGGGGCCTGGTTTTTTTTTTGAGTCGCTTTTTTCGTGCTCTTTCTTTGGGTCTGGTTTTTTTTGGGGTCGCTCATGTTTCATGCTCTATTTTTGGGTCTGGTTTTTTTGGGCTTATCCGCTTTCGGATCGCTGTCGCTCGGGGTCTGGTTGTTGCAGGGCCCTTTGCGGGCATCTCGCGGATCGGTCCCGCGACTTTTTTTTTGTGTCACGCCTCGCCGGAGAATTTCTTTCTCCAGGATAAAGACGTTTCACAATTGAAAGCTTGGCGATTCGCGCGGGGCTCGACTCCTTTCCGTCGATTATTCCTACGAACGATCGTGTTTCCCGCTTTAGAAGAATCACCCTTTTAGCGCGGCAGTCGTGTCTCCCCCAAACCACGGAACGATTGTCTTCGTTTTCGTCATTTTCGTCCGACTCGTTGGGACTCTGAAAGTCTCGCGTTTCAGTCTCCCCCATTCCGACATTTCTGTGACACGGAATCTTGCGTGGCGCATCCCTCGCGGGTCACGATCGCGATCTAGCAAGGCGAGATCTCGGGAGCCACCGCGACTCGGGAGGCCGCCGCACGCTCGTGTCACCGTGATTCCCGCTATAGAAGAGAGCCTTGCGTTCGTGTCTCTCTCTCTCTCCCTCCCTCCCTCCCTCTCTCTCTCTCTCTCTCTCTCTCTCTCTCTCTCTCTCTCTCTCTCTCTCTCTCTCTCTATCTCTCTGCTTACTCAACTGCTTATTCAACTGCTCATTCAATACTTGATTACGATACGTTGACGACTGTGGCCATTCTATTGTTTTTTCTCTGCACATCTTACTCCTAAAACTGCTTATTCATCTGCTTACTCAATACTGGATTATGATACGTTACAGACCTTGGCTATTCTACTGCTTTTTCTCTGCTTATCTTACTCTTAAAATTTCTTATTCAACTGCTTATCATTAATTTCGTTCATTTTATTGTATTCTACTCTATTTTTTGAAGCTTTCGTTCTCATTATTATTACTTTAACCTTAATTTTCTAGTATTTTGTATTATATTTATTATTTCTGCGTAGTCTCTCTTGCTAATTATTTTCAATACTATGTATTTTTTAGATTTAAGGTACTTTATCTCTAACTCAATTGTATTTGCCTAACAGTTTTTAACTAAGGCATAATAAACTAATCAATCAATCAATCAATCAATCAATCAATCAATCTCTCTCTCTCTCTCTCTCTCTCTCTCTCTCTCTCTCTCTCTCTCTCTCTCTCTCTCTCTCTCTCTCTCCCTCGAGTCGGGCACGAATGCCTCTTTGCACGGAAAGAGTGTACAGGAGAGCGAGCGCGCACGGTATCACGGAACGCGCGCGTGGGGTGAGATACCGTGCTCTAGCACGAGCCGAGAATGACTCTCGGCGTTGGCGAGCGTGATTCCCGCTGTAGAAAAGAAAAAAGGCCGAGCTCTGTTCGGATCGGTGATTGAGAAAAAAAAAGAAAAACGATGCGTCCATCCGGCGTGATATTCGCGCGCACGAGGCTTTCGAGAGACGAGCAAACTCGGGGGCGTCTTTCCCGCTTTAGAAAAATGAAAATGGTCTATATTTTGCCCGGGGGTGCCGAGGCAGAGTCGGAGCGCGCGCGAGTGCTCCGAGAAAGAAACAGACAACGATCGAGTACCAACGACCAAGACGATAGCCGGTGAATCTCCGTTACAGAGCGTAGCACGGCTGGGCTGACGGGCGCAACTTCGTAAACGTGCGTGTCGGAGATAAATTTTTGTATGGAACGTATCTCCATTGTTTTTGCCGCGATGTGCGAGTGAAACATGTGTATCGTAGAGCGCGTGTGTATATATTTTTTAAAGAGGGCTCGCTATCGAAGAAACGAATAAAATGGTGAAACGCTGCTTCATCCTCCTGGGGCGCGAGATCCAAGCCCGCGCGGAGCATCATCGCGATGATTCCCGCTTTAGAAAAGAAAAGGGCCCCTCGTTTCACATCGCGAAGGTGTCCCTCTCGGTTTTGTATATTTTCTCGGTGCGTTCCTTCGCAGCGAGAGTCGATTCGTATATCCTCTTTTTTTTGCCACAGCGGAGAATGCCGAGAGAGTGCTCCGCGTCGCAGCGAGAGTCGAGATTCTCGTCGTACATTCCTTCCGACCGTTTTACCCAAGAGACACGTATGTATTTTTTTTTATCAATCATACAGGAGAATCGGGGGACAATAAAAACGAGCGTAGGATACGTACAATGTTTTTTTATTATCATTACAGCGGAGAATACGTAGATCGTTTTTGCGTGCCGCAGCGGAGAATCGGCGGAGAACGTTCCTCATACATATACATACAGATACATATACATGGTTTTTGTCGAACCGTACAGGAGAATCTCGGGGGACGCGTTGTAAAACCAGCGGAGAATACGCGCAATGTTTTCCTACAGATGAAACTCAGACTACAGACTATAGGCATCTTGTCGTATTTTCGATGTAGCGTACATTAGCTCGAGTTTCGTAATTTCGATATATCAGCGAATCCAACATTCGTCGGCGTCCATCGATCTCGCGCGATACGATGAGCAAACTCGGATCGTTTCCCGCTTTAGAGAAGAATGTGTCTCGACTCGCGAGAGGTACATGATTTTGGATCTTTGATAATTTTGTTGCATCGTTATATATTTGGGTAACGCGGCTCGGGGCGCCGGGTGGATTATCTCGGCTCACCGGTGGATCATCCCTCCCTTGCGTCACACGGCCCGCGGAGCGGTCTCAATGACCCCTGGGGCGCGCGCGGGGTACACGGAAACTAATGGTGCGAAGCGAAGCCTCGCGCTCGAGGCCTTTTCCCATCCGCGAAGAAAGTACTCGGACGCGATCCCGATAATGTTTCCCGCTCTAGAGTAGCGCGCACACTGCTATGCGAACGAGCTGTCATCGTTGTCGTTTTTGTTATTATCGTTTTTGTTATTATTGTTATTGTTATTGTTATTGTTATTGTTGTTGTTATTATTATTATTATTATTATTATTATTATTATTACTACTATTAGCAACGAAACGTTTGTCGTCGGAGAAGAGAAGGCTGGATTCATTTGCATCTCGAATTATTTTTACAACCAAACTCTCCCTCGAGGGGAAAGGCGCGATCGGGAGGATGCAGCAGCCTCGGTCCAAAAAATTGCTCACCGATCGCATTCTCGCAATCGCGGAGCCATGGAATCCCCTGTGAAAAATTGACATCGATTATAATTTTATAGTAATTCGGAGGATCGTCGAAAGGGCATACTCGACACTCACGTCTCTTCAACCTTGTTTCGCTTTCTTTGCCACCGTGGATGACGTACAATCATCGTCATCGTCATCGTCATCGTCATCGTCATCAGCAGCAGCAGCAGGAGCAGCAGCAACAGCAGGAGCCGCGGTGGTTTCAAGTACCTCGTCTCTATCCACGTAAAATCGACTCACGAACGGTAGTAGCGGTGGCGGCGGCGGTGGTGGTGGCATCAGTAACCGTGTCGGTGACAGTGGTGCCGACAACGTCGACGACGACGATGACAACGGCGACGATGACGATGACGATGACGATGACGACGAAGAGGCGTCCGCCGCCACGTCTAAACAATACAAATCAATTTATAAAAGGGAGAGCGAGCGAGCGAGAGGGAGGGAGAATTTTTTCGTATCGCCTTACCGAGAGGAATTATCTCCAGGTACTCTCGTACAGTAGCCTCGGTCGGCTGAGTCGTCGGAAGTGGTTGTTCCGTATCATCCGCACTGGTGGTGGGTGCGGTGGTGGTCTCCGTCGGGTCAACTTGGTCTGTAACACGAGAAAGAAGCAACGCTAGAATCGATATCGCGGAGACGAAGTTGTCGTTTCTTTTATTCATAAATTTTTTCTCAACTCGCGCCCCCACTTTCTTATTCTTTGCGGGAAAAAATATTACACGTTCGCGTTTCTTACCGGTAGCTCGCAAACTCTGAGTCACAGAGAGCGGGAGGCGGTTCGGTATCCTGGATCCGTGCAAGAGTCTCCGATTGGCCAATTCCGAGATTACGCAGAATCTCTCGAGATTCAATTCTCGACCCGTCAATCTTTCCGAGACGTCCCTGCGAGAGAGAGAGAGAGAGAGAGAGAGAGGGGGGGGGGTAAAAACGATACGACACGCAGGCTCGAAGGCGTTGCTCAAAGAAACGCATACCATATTCTTTCGATGGTTCTGTGTGCCAGGGTCCTCGCGAGTACGCGTCGCACGGCGTCCTGGTTGCCGATGACTCCTCCCATCGGATTCCACTCTCGGAATTGTCGTTTGTAAATGGCGAGACTCGGGTTTCGTACGGTCCACGTCACTACGGAGACAGAGACAAAAATCACAATCACCGATGTTTCGAAATTAACAAGTACAACTCGGGGAGACTGCTTGTACGAGAACTCTGTTGGATCCGGGCGTTTCGTGACCGGGCGGTCGCAACACGCCCGGATCAGAGGGACGGCGGGAGGGAGTGAGGGAGGGAGGCAGGTAGGGAGAGCGAGAGTACAAAGACTTACCCAAGGTACGAGGACGCCGGTGAGGAGTCGGCCGTACGTCCGTCCTGGTCCGCGTCGCCACGCTCTCGTTACGGGACACGGCATCTGCGACTGGAACGCGAGACACACGCGTGGGGCACCGACCGATCAAAGATAATATTTTTTAAACGACGCTCGGCGCTTTCGAACACACAAAAAGGGAAAAATGTTTTTCCAATCTTACGCGTCGTCTCTTCATCGTCGGTCGAGCTGGAGTCCGAGTGCGGAGCGATCATCCCCGTCGTCTCCCGCTTCTTCTCCTTTTCCTCTTCCTTCCTCTCGGCATCGTCATCTGGTGGTGTGTGTGTGTGTGTGTGTGTGTGGGGGGGGGGGAAGTTAACGCGCGTAAAAATTAAACTTTTCGACATTTTTCGTACCAATGGAATGAGCGAGAGAAGGGAAACGCGCTTACCATCGGAGCCTGGATCCCGAATCGAAGTCGGCCTCTCCTCCTTCCCTTTCTCCTCCTCCTCCTCCTCCTTCCCTTTCTCCTCCTCCTCCTCCTCCTTCCCTTTCTCCTCCTCCTCCTCCTCCTTCCCTTTCTCCTCCTCCTCCTCCTCCTCCTCCTCCTCCTCCACCATCTCCTCCTTCTCCTCCTGCTTATCCATCTTCGACGTGGTCTCGTCGCTCTCAGGGTCCATCCTAGCAGCAGCAGCAGCAGCACGAGCAACTGGAAAATACGCACACACGGAATGAGAATGGCCCACCGCTGGTTCCATTACGTGACAAGATATCACACTCGTGAACCACTTTAACAGCGGGGATATCCTGTAGGCCGCTTTAACAGCGGCGACGAGGGTGGAGAGCGAGCGAGGGAGCGAGCGAGCGAGCGAGAGAGAGAGAGAGAGAGAGAGAGAGAGAGAGAGGGAGAAACTTACTCGGCGATCTCGGTTCGGACCACGTCGCGGCGATCGTGGACTGCGTGGCGCGGTCTCGGCGCGACGCATATTTATACTGCGCTCGCGCTCTCGCGGGAACACGGCTTTTAGAAATTATCACAAAATGTATGAAACGTACGAAAAGTATGAAAACGTGGTATTCGCAACGATCATGCATATTGTCTACGAAAAAGAGAAGCTGCACAGAGAGAGAGAGAGAGAGAGAGAGAGAGAGAGAGAGAGAGAGAGAGAGAGAGAGAGAGAGAGAGAGAGAGAGGGAAACATTTTTCATACTATTCATACAATGCACTTGACTCGCACCGCGCGAACGGTGGGCGCGCGAGCAGTCGCGCGGGTAACAACAGCTCTCTCTCTCTCTCTCTCTCTCTCTCTCTCTCTCTCTCTCTCTCTCTCTCTCGCTCTCATCGCCGTACCAACCGGAGAGCGAGAGACGACGGTTTCCCGCTATAGAATCGTTGGATCGCGTCGATCGTCTCTACCCCGTTACCGAACGGTCTTGGCGAGCCGTGCGAATGTTTTTGGCACGTTCGATTTCCGTCTGTCTCGATGGATCGGCGGGAAAATAAATTGTGAGCAACTCTCGGCGATGACATTCGTATCCGATAATATTTCCGACGAAAGAAGAATCGTTACATATATATATATATATATTTTTTTTTTCAGAACTGGTGTCCAAAATAAATGCGGAAGAGTCTGAGGTATTTTGGTTTCCTCAAGTAGTTCTCGATGGTTCCTTCTCTGTTTATCCGTGCAACGGTGGAGCGCAGCTCTGTCGGGTCAACTCGATACAACCTCCGGCATTCCGCGAACGCCTGTAAACGAGGAAGGAAAAATATATTACAGACACGTAATCGGAGACAGACGGAAGCGCGAACAAGAAAGAATACTCGCATCCTCCGGCGACATCCCTCCGCTCCTCAGCCGAAGGTATGTTTTTAACATTGCCACCGTTCCGTTGAAGGCGACAATCTCTTCTCGCTCGCGTCGCATATCCGCGGCTCTCTCCTCCTCCTTCATCATATTGATCGCGATCCTCCTCAGGAAGGTGTCGTCACAGCGCATCGTTTCTCGTCCCGAGTGCTCGTTGAAACTCATGGCGCGAGCGCGCGCCCGTATCTGCGAGAAGAGAATATTTAAAATGGCTCGAAAGGGGCACCCGTGTCGGGCGCACTCGGACACAGCGGTTCCGAGAATCTCGAGGCACACCACTCCAGGACAGCGCGGGGATTTCGAACTCACCGATTCAGCGATGTCGCGGCACGGTCTCGGCGCGCCGCTTACTTATACCCCTCACCGGGCGCGCGTGTCGGCGCGCCCGGTGGGGGACACGTCGCCCCGATGGTACGAAAAGTATGATATTTATGAAATTTATGAAAAATTTGCACCCGTCGGACACGCCGTGAATCCACGTTTGGAAAATTAAAAAAAAATTATGAAAACTATCGAGGGTGTGAAATGAACGGCCACTCTCTGGTTTTTACTTTTTTTTTTTTTTTTCTCATCTTTTCAAGCCAACAGACTCTACAGAAGCAGACGCGATGATGATTTTTCTCGGGAGTCGTACAAAGACAATATGTTAAGATTATTTTATACGCAAAGTTACATCTCGGAATCGATGGTACCGAAGTACCTTCGAAAATATCGGCGGTATCGTCGGTGGGTCAAGTACGTTCGGAGGGTGCCTCGCGCGTTGATGTCCCTCACGAGGTCGATAAGCTCGTGAGGGGGAAGCTCGAACAATTTTTCCATCGCTTCCAGCATCTGTAATGTAAAGCGAGAAATGATTCGGGTACGGGGGCGTTCGGACGCGCACACACGCACACTCGCACACACATTTATTTATTTTTAACTCACCACCTCGAACGATCCCACTATCATCCTCATTCTGAGGCATTTCTTCAGTACGCTGGCTGTCTCGCGGACGCTCATCTCCTCCAGTCGCTTTCGCGGGGGCTGCGCTGCCTCGTCCTCCTCCTCCTCCTCCTCCTCCTCCTCGTCCTCCCCGTCCTCCTCGTCATCCTCGTCATCGGACTGCAACGCCAACTTGACCAGTAACGGCATCGTTATCTCGAAAAATGTTGCGAAAAGTTTCATCGTGCGAATCTGCAAAGGTCCACGTAGAGGAGCGACCTATCGAAAAATGTTGCAAATTAACAAGGGGTCCCTCACAGTGAGAGAAGACAAGGAGAGAAGAAAACACAGAGTCGCGCGTGTTACCCGCTGCCCCCACTGTGGCAGCGGAGATGGTCGTCGGAATCTCTCACCCAGCGATTCGATATACAAGCCCGTCCCGACGACGACGATGATGATGATGATGATGATGATGATGATGATGGATCGCGTGGCACGGCTCGGAGCGCTACTTATTTATACCTCTCGCTGGAGAGAGAAGGATAACACGAACGATATCTATGAGAAAAGAATGGAAACTACGAAATTTATGAATATTATGAAAAGTATTAAATTCATACCTGCCCCCGTCCCCGGGTATATAAGCCGGGGTCGAAGGCCTCGAAGGCCCCGGAAACATCGTCTCTCCTTCTCTCGTCCCGTCGTCGAGGTAAGAGCTTCCCACTCCGAGTCTCTCTCTCAACCCCGCTGTTCAAGTCGGGTCACGATCTCCCCGCTGTGAAAGCGGTGGCTTGCATTTTTCTCGACATTTTTTTGGAGCCGAGACCGTAATCGCGAAATAAAATTGTATCCAAGCTGTATCATACGTGTGCGTATATGTATAATCTGGTTTTTCTTAGCGGTTGGACCGACACGCGCCCAAGGATGGAACAAGTCTGCGAGAGGAAGGAAGGAAGGTTCCGCTCGGTCAACGTCTGCCTTACCGTTTCGTGTCACAAGTTACACGGTCGTGCAGTCGTTGATGTAGCGGATCCTCTCCGAGACATCGCGGGAGGACAAGATTGATAAATTTATTTTCATCTCAGCCTCGATTTTTTTTTTTTTTTTTTTTTTGCAAGACTTCGGAAGTATGAAGAAACGAGCGAGAGGAAAATGAACGGGACGAACCGGATGTTGAAACTGTAACAACGAAAGAGTTTACAATGCGTTTCGCGCCAAGTTTGTTTTTCCGAAGCACCCAATTGTTTTCCGAAGCGCGGGGAGCACTCGTCTCACTGGACGGCAGCAGCAGCAGCGGTGGCAGCAGCAACAAGAACAGCGAGACTGTTTGCCGCTATAGAAAAGTCTCCGGCCCTTCCGACTTTGCCCCGGGTGTTAGTTTTTTTTTCCTTTTTGTCGACAGTAGTAGCGACAGAAAAATAACATAAATTTTCCTACACACGAATCATCTCGGGTCGCTCAGCCAGACATGTCAAATTTATAATCTTTTCTCGCGTCTCGAGAGAGGGCGGGCGGGGGGAGGGCGGGAGGCAGGTAGGGAAAGAACGGACGCATCGATTCGCATACCACGCGCGGGTATCGCACGGAGAGACGTCCGAGCCAAAGCCCGAATCAAAATGCGAAAAGAAAATGATGCCACGCGAGATTGATTCCCCGAGTGCAACTGTTTTTGCGGAAGAACCTGTCATCGATGGGCGTGTAGACTCGGAGACCCGAAGCGACGTACACGCCACCCCCCATCCCCTGTACACTCGTACTCGTATTCGCCTCTCGCACTCTCGCGCACGGGGTACGCATCGCTCTCCGAGCGGGGGACTCGCGGAGTCCTCCGCTGGGAGGAACCGTACAGAATGTAATTCGCAGGAGAGAGGGATTTAAAAAATAAAGAAAATATTGCCAAAGTAACTCTATATTTTTCCCCGAGATCCTCTCGACCTTTGCAGCATCCCACGTCCATCGCGCTGGCGCATCCGGCATCCGTGGCGCCCGCTCCGGAGACGTACATCCGGAGGATGGACACACTCGCGCGCGGACTCGCGATATTCCTCGTGATTCCCGCTTTAGAAGAGAGCGTGACGAGTCGTCATCCCTAGGTGAGAGGACGAATGGTGAGACTCGGGCCGCTCGTTCGAGATTCAGAGGGAGTGAAAATAGACATTTATCGGCGACGACATTTATTTCCCAGGTACAATGAGAAACACACGATGTCAAACGATCCGAAACAAAATGCGGAATCTCGATTGTCACGACGCATCCCGACGAAAGTGTATCATATACAGAAGATACAGCTCATCACAGCGATTCCTTTCTCAAACGATGAGCGTGTAGCAAAGAAGAAGCCCAGCGAAAAGGATCCGAAACAAAATGCGGATTCTCGATTGTCACGACGCATCCCGACGAAAGTGTATCATATACAGATACAGCTCATCACAGCCATTCCTTTCCTCTGTCCCTCCGTCCACGTCCTCTCTCGCTGTCTCTCGGTGTCATCATCGGCGTTCCTCTCGTTCCTCCTCTTTTCAGCGCGCTACGAACTCGATGGCCGCCCGTCTCTCGAGGATGTGCAAAATAATTTTTTTAATACGCGAGGTATCTCTGTCGCTCGGCAGTAGTCACGAGTACCGGACACTCATCTCGTCATTGTCGCGATCATATCGGCGACTAGTTCTCCGTTGGCTCCGTCGCGGTCAGCGAGAGAAAAGACTTTGGCTGGATTCGTGCGACACAACTTTTTAAATCGGTACAGAACTTTGTGCGGGGGGACGTCGCGAAACGCGGCTGAGGTCGTCGTCAATTTCTCCCACCTTTTTTCAGTCAACAACGATAATTCGCTTTCACTCTCAAGAGCGAAGCGTATCATCAGGCGATACTGTTGGTCCGAAAATGTACATCCCGCCCTTCCCCTCGTCCACCAGCTCCTGAAATCCATTTCCGAGGCATCGTAGATCATCGGCTCGGTCGGTGGCGGCGGTGGTGGTGGTGGTGGTGGTGGTGGTGGTGGTGGTGGTGGTGGTGGTGGCATCGGCGTACCGGATGGCCCTGCTCGAACGGCAATCTTATCACCTACAGCGGTCTCGGTCGCTTCGGATATTTCCACTGGTGCTGAAACAACGGACTCGGTGTCGTGGCCCTCCGAAGCCCGAATCGTTGACTCGGCAACGATAATCGCAGCGGGAGCCCGGTCCATGCCCGATTCCATATTGTTCATTAGTTCCTGTACCAGCCGATCCCGTTGTTCGATACGCGCTCGTTTGTTCGGTATCACGATTTTCTCGGACCGTTCGGTCCGATCATCGTCGTCGAGGTCGTCCACGGTGGTGGTGGTGGTGGTGCTGGTGGTCGGCCGGTACGAACGGTTCCTTATCCAGCGGTACTGATAACTTTCCTTCTTCAGAAACCTCGCCGGGAAGTATTTGAATCGTCCGACGAGCCGTCGGAGCGTTTCACGGAATCGTCGGTAGTCATCAACGGTTATGCCGTAAATGAGAACCTTGCCGAATATGGTAACGGGTTTGAGGAGAGCGTCCAGGATACGTCGCGTCGTCGTTGTTTGATCGGAGGATACGTATGGTTTCTCTCGCTCGGTCTGCCCGATCCTCTCGAACAATCGGTCCATGAGCGTTTCCCCGAAGTGTCTCGATGGCTCGACGTAACGACCCTCCGTAGCGTATACTCTGGAAAAGCCGTAATACCGCAGGGCGTACATCCCGTACATCCCGACGACGTACTCGGCAAGCTGAACGTCGACGTTGGTCCTCTTTGTTCGCGAGGGCAGAGAGTCCTCGTCGGTGCTGAGGAGCATCTCCATGACCGCTCTAACGTGGGGATTATCGATCCTCAGTCTGGGCCGAAAGTCATCGATCTCTCGCGTAGTCGGTTCATCGAGGACACCCGCATCCAAGACGGATCGATGGAGCAGCGTCTCGTGATCTCCGGGCATTACCGAATTAGCTTCGGTACCCCAGACAAAGAGCCGTTTCAGTCTGGCGTAATCGACCGCCCGTGTAAAGCCATTCGCGAAGTACTTGAGTCTCGTCTCGGCATCGTACAACCGTTGGACGCGCATCTTGTCGAACATGATGCATTCACCGGGGTAGCCGCAATAACCCGGAATCAAGCTCCGGCGTACGAGATCGATGTCCGATGAGATTCTTTCCTTGACGTAATCGGTGTAATCGGCGCAACGATACACGGATCCGGCCTCGAAGAGTCTGACGGAGGCTCGGTTCAACCGAGCGGTACGTCCGTCACGATTGAGGACCACGACGTCTTCTCTGTCTCGTCTCCGATCGAAGATCTTGTCGACGATCGAGGAATCGTACTGTCCTCCCCTGAGGGTGTAGGTTTCCTCGATGCGCAGGGGACATCCGTCCATCTGGTACCGCTCGAACCAATCGGTGTAGGCATCCACGAAATATCGATGATTCTGATATATCTTGTGCATGATTGTCGGTACGTCCTCGGGGTCGGCCCCTCCGCCCCCAGCCCCGCCCCCACCCGCGCCCCCACCCCCGCTGCCGGCGTCGTCCTCGTCCCCGTCCTCCTCCTCCTCCTCCTCCTCCTCCTCCTCCTCCTCCTCCTCCTCCTCCTCCTCCTCCTCCTCCTCCTCCTCCGCGGCTGGTGGTCCGGCCGCAGCCGCGTCCCGGTCGTCCATCGCTCCGAGGAGACGCGAGGAGCGAGTCTCCGAGGGCGGTCGGAAGTGTCCGCTGAGGGCGTACGGAACGCCCGTGCTGCCGGGAGCCACGATCGTCGGCTGAATGGCCGGGTTGTATACCGTGACGGCGGTAACGAACGTTCCCGGGGCCGTTGACATTCTCCCCTCGGCGGTTCGGTCGTCCTCGGTGTAGAGTCTGGCCGCGTTCTCGGGCGTGTACTTTCGGAAATAACCGTGTCGGTTGAGGAAGGAAACCTTGTACGTGGTCAGACCTCTACTGTCGGATTCCAAAATTTGTCCCAAATTGGCGAGTCGCACGACGAGGGCCTCGCTCTCGAGCGGCCAAAAGGTGTTTGCAGCGTGAAACTGCATGACGATTATATCCTCGTGGCGGAGATGACAGTAAAACTCGTTTACTCGTTCGGATTCCTTGGGAGAGGCCTTGGTACCGTGTCTGCTTCTCGTGAAAACGACGTTGTCGAAGGGAAGACTGTCCTTGGATCTCCGGAGGCGATCGGCGACGTTGTCGGCGAATCTGGCCCAGTCCTTGGCGAAAATGACCGCCCTCGTCACCCTGTTGGACGAAATATTTTCGGGATAATAGGATGCCAAGCCGCATCCGCGGAAGGAGGTAGGAGACGTCGGATCCAAGTCGCGCACCGCCGGCAGGATGACAGAGTCGAGGATCCTGCTCTTGACCTCCAGGGCCAGTCGTTCCGATCGTCCCGTTTTTTCCGGTACCATTCGAATCTTGAATTGAAACGCCATTTCGATGGTTTCCTTGTCGTAACCGGCGATTTTTACCGCGTAATAGAGTCTCTCGTTGTACGCCGAATCGCCGATGGCCGCCTTTACGCAAGTCAATAATTTTTGTTGCCTGCTCTCGCAAGCGGTCTCTACGTTCTCGAGGTGCACGTGTATTCTCTCCGGGATTCTAAAGGGTCGCAAGGATTTCGCGGCGACGACGACGGAGTCTATATCGTAGTCTACGCGAACTCGTTTCAACTTTGTTCCTTCCTCGTCGCTGAGGAGCGTCAGTGGCCGCGGCACGATCCTCACGGGCGGCGGTGGTGGTGGTGGTGACGGTGGTGGCAGCGGATCCTCAGCGAAGGATTCTCTGCCCGTCATCGCGTAACCTGCAAACGGTGGTAAAACGGATTTTAATCATTGAGATCGGATGCGGAGAGACGGATGCGCGGTACTTGCCCTGTTATTCGGTAACCGCGATGCCGCCTCAGCCGCCGCTCGGACCGTCCGGGGAGAAGCAGTCTCGTCGATGATGAATCTCTCTCTCTCTCTCTCTCTCTCTCTCTCTCTCTCGCGGCGAGTCTGAAACACAAACGGAGAAAGGTTCGGTCAGAAACGCAATCGACGCGAGGCGGTAAAGAACCAGTGCGTTTCCAAAACCACCCCGGAGGTAGCACTGCCGGCTCGTTTCGTTTTTTTGTTCTTGTTTTTCCTCTCTTTCTTAAGTGGAACGATCGCCCGTGAGCCCTAAAACCACTCGACACTCGCGCGCACGCTCGCACGCACACAAATTACAGACTATCGGTGAGGTTATCTTACAATATTTACACCGTCGCATCACTCGCGAGATCCCCCCGAGGCACCGTGCGAAGAGTGTTCTCGGTAAATTGTTTTCACGGTACTGAGCGCACCCCGCGAGCTTTCGCGATATTCACACTGTCCGTCGCGCACTATCCGCGAGGCGCGCGCTCGCACGAGATCCCCCGAGGCACCGTGAGAAGAGTGTTCTCGGTAAATTGTTTTCACGGTACTGAGCGCACCCCGCGAGCTTTCGCGATATTCACACTGTCCGTCGCGCACTATCCGCGAGGCTCGCGCTCGCACGAGATCCCCCCGAGGCACCGTGAGAAGAGTGTTCTCGGTAAATTGTTTTCACGGTACTGACCGCACCCCGCGAGCTTTCGCGATATTCACACTGTCCGTCGCGCACTATCCGCGAGGCTCGCGCTCGCACGAGATCCCCCCGAGGCACCGTGAGAAGAGTGTTCTCGGTAAATTGTTTTCACGGTACTAGCGCACCCCGCGAGCTTTCGCGATATTCACACTGTCCGTCGCGCACTATCCGCGAGGCGCGCGCTCGCACGAGATCCCCCCGAGGCACCGTGAGAAGAGTGTTCTCGGTAAATTGTTTTCACGGTACTAGCGCACCCCGCGAGTTTTCGCGATATTTACGTTGTCGCATCGATGTCAAACCGCCGGGGGCTGCCGGGGGCGAGGGTAGTCGGCAAATACTCGACGTTGCCGATATCCTCGTATCCAATCTCTGTCGGGGTCATCGGCCGCCGGATAGAGCCTCCCGATTCTTCCGGCTTCGTTGGGCGGAACGAACCGTGTCGACAAGAAGCGAACGATTCGTTCGAAGGCCTCGACGTTCTCGAGGTGTAGACGATGAAAACGTTGCTCCTCCTCGGTCGCGTTCCGTTGATCGTACGGTGGTATTCGAAACGGGTCGTAATCGAACAGAGTGAAAAACAAGGCTGCCCGGTTGGTGACTCGCGCCAGCGAGGCAGCCTGTCTACCCGGAAGCTTCCAATCGTATACCTGAGCGAAGAGAGGATGGTCCCCCAAGGCCTCCCGCCAAAATTTTGTTCCGAGCAGGCGCGCCGATTCCGGTGCGGACAAAACGGCAAAAACAATCAGCCGGTTTTGTTCTCGGGTGAACCTCTGCCGATGCGCGCGCACTCCTCTCTGCGGTTCTCTCACGCTACGATTCTCGAAGGCTGCGACGAAGGCCCTGATTACGTTTCCGAGGTCGCTTCGCGGATCGTCTAGTCGCGCCGGTGAGAACGGTCTTCGCTGCTGCTGCTGCTGCTGCCAAGGTCTCTCTTCGCGCGCCGGTGCTGCCGGTCTCTCCACTCGCTCCTCGGCTGGTCCATGCGGGAGCTAAGAGAAAACCGAATCGTCGGTCAAACGACTAGTCACTCGCGTGCACACGGAGTCGGACTCTCTCCCTCCCTCCCTCCCGCCCTCCCTCCCTCCCTCCCTCTCTCTCTCTCTCGTAACTCGCAGATTTTTCGTAACACTTACGGGTGGCACTTGTACGGCGGGAGATTGTGGTCGTCGTTGTTGTCGCACCTGAGGTTCTCCGATCGTCTGTACGGGTGTTATCTCCGCCACGAGAGGCTGCTGCGACTCCTGCGGCTCCGGCGACGGTGGCGGCGACGCCCGCGATGTCGATGCCGGTGGTACAAGAACCGGTGTATGCCCCACAAGCGGGATCGTTCGTGGCCTTCGGCATCGTCGTCGTTGTTGATGACTAACCGGTGAAGACTCAACGAGGCCTATGTTCGCCGAAGTCGAGCTCGTCGCGTAGGGGGTCGATTTCGAGGATCGCTGAAATTTCGTACATGTACACGATCGTATGGGAAATAAATTTTTGAGGAAACGTACAGGAATCATTGTACGAGTACATATATGAGGGTGTCGAAGAAAGAGGACATTTTTCGTTGGTTAATTTTCCTCCCACCCTTTTCAACGCTCCCAGCGCTCCCCAGCGCACCCTAGCAAAAAATTCCAAGAGGTGCCGCGCCGGGCACCCGACACGTTCGTACCCAAAAACGAGGTGGTAGATAAACTCTCGGTCATTTTTTGTATTCTACCCAAAATACTTATTCTTGAATAATTTTTTGTTAAATTTGTATACAGGATGTTGTAAAAATGTACGGCAGTGCGAATGTGTTGGAAAAAATTGTCTCGACTCTCCGAGGGTATATATTTCAATCTGAAACTGAACCTCGCGAAAGACAGGCCCGACTAAAAAATCCCAAGAGGCGTCGCCGGGCATTCAACGTGTTTGTACCGAAAAAATTCAACGACTCGTTTCTTTTTGGGTGCAAACAACGAATGCGGCGTCTCTCAAGATTTTTTTCACTCAAAAATCTATACTCTCGGAGGGTTGAGAGAGAATTTTTATCAACGAATCGACATTTTTAGAGTTTTCTAGCAGCAGTCGGGAATAGCAGTTGCGATCGATACTTAAAAATTGAAAAAAAAGTTAAGCTCCCATCCCGCGGAACTACATATATTTTAATCGATAAAAATATATTTTGTGCAAAACGTCGAGGTTCGATTTCAGATGGAAATTGGTACTTGAAAAAGGTAGGAGGAAAATGAAAAGAAAGATCCTCTTTTCGAATCACGCCAGTGCGCGTGCGTGTGCGTGTACGCACCTCGTATCGCGGGTTCCGGTCGTCGCACGTTCTCCGCGGAGCAGGGTCAGCCGTGTTTTCCGAGTCCTCGGAATCCGTGGTCAACTCAGCCGCCGCTGCAGCCGCGGCTATCATTCTTCTCCGACGTCGCCGTTGTTCGTTTTGGACGTCGTCGTCGTCGTCGTCGTCGTCGTCGTCGTTGGTCGTGCTATCAGCCGAAGCCTGCGATCAAGCGTATCGTCAGTAGCGAACAACAATCGAGTACACATCGGTTCGAAAGTACTCACCGGAGTGTCGTGTACGAGTCGTCGGACGATAGAGGGGTCTACGAATGAATCTTTGTCTCGCGGACGTTTCATCGAAGTTATCTTGCCGTCTCTGTCGAACGTTCCGATAATTTCAACGTCGGAATCGTCCCGCTCCGGCTGCTGCAGGGTACAGGGGGTGACTGCCTCCACCTTCATCGTGTCGCATCCGTCAAGATACAAACTTCGAGCACTCGAACAGCGCGTATTTCCAACCGATTTGAAAAGAGAAGACCGCTCGAACAGCGGGAATGGACCACTTTAACAGCGGTTATTCGGTAGACCGCTTCGACAGCGTAGAGTCCGACGACCACTCACCTCGCGAATCTTTGAGGAGGAGGAGCAGATGATACCGCTAGACGGCGAGGATGCTGCCGACGATGGACTGCGAAACACGGCTGGACGCGCCGCTCATTTATACCGCTCGCCCTATCTCGGGTAGGGTCAAGTTTGATACATTTCATAAAATTGACGTTTACGAAAAGTATGATATTCATGAAATTTATGAAAGCGCGGAAGGAAGCGCGAGTCTCGCGGGCAGGAGAAACGAGGAGAAACAATGCGAGAGGCTCGCGAGCGCGATCGGGTGGGCGGCCTCCGGGCCTCCGATCGGCCGCGAGTCGCACAACGACTTTTCTGCTCTCGGAAGTAAAAGTCGCGAGTTTATTTTACAAGACTTTCTAACAATTTTTTGTCCCCGCGTCGATGCCGAGATACGTGAGCTCAAAGTCGCGTCTATCGGCACGAGCCGCGTTAAAAGATGCGTTTTCAGGCAAGCATGTATATACGTATATACATACATCCGCATCGAGCGAATGTTTCCCGCTTTAGAAGAGTCACCCCTCGGGGTGCCCCTTCCGCGGACTCTCTCTCTCTCTCTCTCTCTCTCTCTCTCTCTCTCCCTCTCTCTCTCTCTCTCTCGCTCTGGAAGAAAGGAATCGCGAAACGTAGCGGAAAAAAATGTAGATACGTATGGAAAAACTTGGCGTTATTATTTTCTTATCTCGGGAGAAGCTACGGAACGTTGGAATCATCTTTATAATAAAACTCTCCGTCGAGGGTAACGAGTCTTCGGAGAATGAGGTCGTAGGAGTAGGCTCGAGCCCTGCGCTGCTGGCCCGCGTTAAGATCCTCGTAATAACCGAATCGTTCGGCGATCCTTCTACGACGATCCGGGGTGTAGGAGGCTCCGAGGGTGAATCCGAGGACTTGGTCCAAAAATTCTCGACTTATTCCATTTACAATTGCGAAATTGACGAGTATCATGCGATTGTGGTCGTTGAGATTCCTATCCCAAAAGGTCGCTCTTATGAACTTGGGCCACGTCGAGGCCGCACCTTTGACGTCCTGCAACTGGAGCCAAGGGTTCTTCAACGTCAGTCGGATCCACTTGTCCACGTCGGAGACCATCATGACGCTGCCGCTGCTCCGTGAAATTTATTTCGACACGGACTCTTCGATATCATCGGAGGCGGGCTTTCTTCGTCAGGGGAGGCGATGCGTCCTCGCGACTCGGTGTCGTTGGTGACGGTGACGGTGGTGGTGGTGGTGGTGACAACGATGACGATGACGACGATGACGGCGGCTGTGGTGTCCGCGGTGGCATCGATGTGCCCGCCGCCTCGTCTGAGGAATAGAAAACAAGTTATCGTACATCCGACGAAACTAATACGAAACGATTTTGTATGTCTCGACTTACCCGGAGGAACGATCTCCAGGTGCTCTCGCAGAGTAGCCTCGGTCGGCTGAGTCGTCGGAAGTTCCGGTTCCGTATCATCCGTACCGTTCTCGAGGTTGGTGGGTGTGGTGGTCGGGTCAGCTTGGCCTGTAACACGAGAGAGAGAGAGAGGCAACGGTAGAATCGATATCTCGGAGATGACGTTTTCGCGACACGGCGTTTCTTACCGATAGCTCGCAAACTCTCGATCATAGAGAGCGGGAGGCTGTTCGGTATCCTGGATCCGTGCAAGTGTCTCCGATTGGCCAATTCCGATACTACGCAGAATCTCTCGAGACTCATGTCTCGACCCGTCAATCTTTCCGAGACGTCCCTGCGAGAGAGTGAGTGTGAGAGAGAGAGAGAGAGAGAGAGAGGGAGTAAAAACGATTCGACACGCAGGCCCGAAGGCGTTGCTCAAAGAGACGCATACCATATTCTTTCGATGGTTCTGGGTGCCAGGGTCCTCGCGAGTACGCGTCGCACGGCGTCCTGGTCGCCGATGACTCCTCCCATCGGATTCCACTCTTGGAACTGTCGTTGGTAAATGGCGAGACTCGCGGCTCGTACGGTCCACGACACTACGGGGACAACGGAGAAAGAGACGAGTATCAATGACCGATGGTTCTAGAGCAATTTCCACTCGCTATCATCCCCTTACGGTCTCGGTCTCGCTGGTCGTCTCTCTCGTCGCTCGAGGAAGACGACGAATCGGAGATGGGCAGCTTCAGTAGCAGTCTTCGACGGTATCGCTCGGCTTCGTCTGGGATCAGATGTTGGATACTTTGTTACAGGTTCTCCATACGGTTGGGAACAATCGAAAACTCGAACCTCTCCCAAAGAGTCGCGACTTCATGCACCGTTCGTGATTATGCACAATGGGTTTTTGGTTTCAGAGATAAACAAAAAAAGTAGCAGTGTCGAATCGACTTTTGAAAACAAAATTTATAAACGTCCGTTTCTCTATGGAAGATGGACGATTTTTTTTTTTTTTTTTTTTTTTTTTCAAGCCGATACGTCACGTTTGATTTTTCTCAAAATTCCAGATTATACCTCATACTCTTGTTCGGATGGGTGAGACGTCCGTTGGACGACTACGACGCTCCCTTCGAGATGGATTTATGCATAAAAAAACAGAGACACGTTCGCCACTTTCCATTGAATCGTATCGAAATCGTGACACTGCATCCGCAACGATGCAATTAAAAAAATGAGACGAAAAAGAGGGATCGATGATTTTTCATGAGAATGGTATTTTTTTCTCAAAAATGGATCGACGCGCGATGGAAAGATACGTCATCACTCTGCACACTCCGGAGCATATTCCTGGAATTATTTGCGAAAAATCAAGTACGAGTATCGTTCCTCGAACTGTTTTTTGTTCCATCGCCAATCGTTAACATACAGGGGTTTTCGAAGAGTTAAATTCACAAAAATCACAAAAAAATACGATCCTAAAATTGTGAAAAAAAAAAAATTGCAAAAAGGCATTGCAGATAATCACGAATCGTGGTGAAATTGTAACTTTTTTCATATAGCCCTGTTATACGAACTCTCGTCTCTCCTGTCGTCGTAGGGTCGGAAGTAGTGGTCGGCTTCGGTTATCCAAAGCTTATTTTTCATGAGATCTGCAAACAGGACTGTGTCACATTCGTTGCCAAGTGTCGCGACGGCGAATCTCTATTCGCCGAGATTCGACTCGCGCAGTATCGATATTATTATTCTCCGTATAAGCGGACGAGGACTCCTCACATCTATCTTCGTCCGAGGTCCAAGAAGAATCCATGTCCGGCAAGGCCAACAGCATATCTGCGGCAACCGCCGCCTCCGCCGCCGCCGCAGCCTGCTGCTGCTGCCCCTCCTCCTCCTCCTCCTCCTCCTCCTTGTCCCCCTTGATCATATTTTTCTCTCGATCGTCCGGCTCGGCATCATCTGCTGTGGAGGGATGAGATGCAAAATTATTTTATCGGCACGCGTACATGGCGTCCATCTTGTTTGCACAAGACGATTGAGAAATAAAAGCAACAACATCGTTGGGACCTTACGTGTTCTTTCATCTTCGATCAAACAACAGTCAGAGTCCGGCGCGATCATCCCCGCCATCTCCTTCTCGGTTTCCTCTCGCTTGATCCAAGCCTCATCTGCGGGGCGGGGTAGCGTGGAAAATAATTCGTGAAATTATTGCAAATCAATGTTTACCGGCGCATGCATCATCGGGGTATCTTTGACAAAATTTCGATCCCTATGCGCGTACCGTCGGCGTCCGGACTCAGAACAAGCGTCGGCTCATCCCCCTCGTTCACCTCCTTCTCCTCCTCCTCCTCCTCCACCTCCGCCGCGGCCGCCGACTCGTTCTTCGATTCGAGGGATCGATCGTCCCTCTTGCCGTCCATCCCTGCTGCGACTGAAATACACACACACACATGTGCGCATGAGAATAGCCCACCGATCGGTCCACAGGTTTCGCGACTCTGCGTCGTTTCGTACGTCGCGTATGTCGCGTGTGGCCCGATTCCACTTCAACAGCGGGACGAGAAGATCGAACCGTCTCGACAGCGGAGACTCGACACTTTTACCACCACTCTTTACAGCGGAGATTCCGTGCACCACGCTCGGCGACGGGGGATATCCGGTACGCCACTTTAACAGCGGAGACCGGGGTTGAGTGCGAGAGAGAGAGAGAGAGAGAGAGGGGGGGGGGGTGAGACTTACTCGGCGACCTCGGTTCGGACGACGTCGCGGCGATGGTGAACTGCGTGGCGCGGTCTCGGCACGCCGCTTATTTATACCTCTCTGTCTTCACAACGATCCGTAATCGCAAACTTTACGAGATTCACGAAAAGTATGGAAAGTATGAAAAGTATGAAAATTAAATAGTGGTATGAAAATTATGAACTGCGTCGCGCGGTCTCGGCACGCCGCTTATTTATACCTCTCTCATCGCAACGATCCGTAATCGCAAACTTTACGAGATTCACGAAAAGTACGAAAAGTATGGAAAGTATGAAAAGTATGAAAATTAAATATTGGTATGAAAATTATGAAATTTCGAATTGGGAGAGACCGAAGGAACAAGAATTCGCGGGGTTGTTCGCTCTCGGGAAGAAATATATTTTTTATTCCATCGACGGGGGGGGGGGTGGAGGGAGGCGGGGGCTACGAGAGAGACGTGCGGAGTGTCGAATCTCCGTGGCACGACCAAGAGAAGATCCCCTCGGCGAGATAAGGCGCAAGAGTATCGGCGGGGCCGGAAGTAACGCGAGTAACAATGTTTTCATCTACAATATTTTTATATTTTCAATATATACACATTCGGGGTGATAGATTTTACAAGGAAGCACGATGTCGCGTCTATGCTGCACGAGAATGCGATCGTAATACGATCTTGGTCGTTCTCGGCTCCGACGGCACTTTCCCTGTCACCTTCGTCTCCTCCTCCTCCTCCTCCTCCTCCTCCTTCGGCGCCGCCGATGCCACGGCGGTGGGTGTCGTCCGATGCCGAAAACTATTGGTTCTTTTTCGTCCTTCTCCCTGTATTCGGTGGCAAGCCTCGTTCGCCAGTGGTGCGCATTTTCTTCTCTTTGCAAACTTTTTCACGGGAAATTTGTTTTTCCGTTTCTCAACGAGGTCTCGTTCGGGGAGAAGAACCTCCTTGGGAAAAGGAAAAACCTTGTCAACGAAGACGACCGCGTCGTCGTCGTCGTCGTCGTCGTCTTGGTCGTCCTCTCCTTTCGTCTCATTGTCTCGTTTCGGAACCTGAGTACGGTGCAAAAAAAATATGTCAGGCACATACGCAGTCGTCGTGGTACGAGAAAATTATATTTTTTTTCCGTGATTTTCGCTTACCGATCCATCGGGTTCCATCGCGGGTGCTCCGCCGTGGTGTAGCCGTCGCTGCTGCTGCTCCGGCTGCTGCTGCTGCTGCTCCGGCTGCTCCTGCTGCTGCTCCGGCTGCTTCTGCTGATGTTCCGTGTCAGGTTTTACGGCGGTTACCGGTGGCGCCTCATCTCGAGAATCACTCTTCATCGACGTTTCATGGTTCGGCGTGCGGTATGTTCGGATGACCGTAGCGGGATGTAGAATCGTCATGGACGATGAATTCAATGCCACTCCAGAGAGAGTGAGAGAGAGAGGCGTACCTATGGAACGAACCCGTAGTAAGAGCAGCCTTCTCGACCGCTCCGGTGTTCCGTCACTGTTTTGGTACATGGTCGCAGCTGAGAACACACGAAAGCCACGGATGAAAAACGATAACAGCGAGCGAATAGCCGGAAACAAGTCGTCGCGGCAACTCTGCACAGCGGTGCCCCCTACCACTTTGTCAGCGGAGATTTCGTACGCCACTTTTTTACAGCGGGGAAACACCACGCTTCTACAGCGGGGATTTCGAACACGTGTACTCGAACTTACTAGGCGATCTTATTTCGGAGGAGAGGCGGGCGCGACGATGGACTGCTCGGCACGGTCTGGGCGCACCGCTCATTTATAGCCGGCGGGCTCAACTTTTATGCGTCCGACGAATTTTATGAATTTTATGAAAAGTATGAAATTCATATCGATAAAGTGTACAACGATCGTATCGAACGGACGAAAAAAATGCGGCAAAAAAAAATCGAAACCGAGAATAGAACAAAAGACGGATAATCCCTCTAGGCGGCGAGTGACCCCGCCGCCTCGAATCATCGGGCAGCGAGAGAGAGAGAGAGAGAGAGAGAGAGAGTGAGAGAGAGGGAGGGTTACCTGTATAATTTTCATACAATTCATAAAACGCACTGCAGGCGTGGTAGTGGGGGGCGGTCGCTCACGCGAACGGGTTACAAATACCGGGCGGACGAACCATTGTCTCTCGTATCGCCGTAGAGTTCGGAGCTTCCACCAGAGTACACCCGAGTTACCAAACATCACTGTGCGTGTGTTTTATATTTGCTTGATAGAGTGCATCATTCTCGTTCCTCCAACACGACCGCCATGCCTCGCAACAAGAACAATCCGGCGTACGCACGTCGGCAATTGAAGCGCCACTTGAGCAAGGGTTTGTCCGACGAAACCTTCCTGCTCAAGGTGGTTCATGCACGCGGTCAAGATCCGCGATTGGATCCATCCTTGATCGGATGGCGTCGTTCGGCACTGAGGGATCGGGGGAGAAACGTCGATTTGTTACCCGCTCTGTTCACTTTCGACGCCCCCCTGCTCTACTTTCCTCCGCCATCCGTCGCCAGGCCGCGGCCTGTGCCGCGATCGCTGCCGATGCCTCCGTCGCCACCGCCGCCGCCGCCGCCGCCGCCGCCACCGCAGATGCTCGCGGGAAAAAAAAAATTGAGAATGGTCTCGGTCGAATCGGCCGCGGGACGAGACCCACGGATCAAAGACAAAAAAATGTTTGAGCGTATCTTCGGCAAGGTAGTGTCGTTGAGGGCCTCTCCATCGCCGCGGCACGATATTTACCAAGAGCTGGCTGCGGCTGCCGAGCTACCCATCGAGGAAGATGCCAGACCTGGACCGTCGTCTGCATCATCGGCGCGGCAGAAGCTGAGGAGAAGTGCCACGACGCCGACGACGACGAAGGAGGTGGAGGAGGAGGAGGAGGAGGAGGAGGAGCAGGAGGGAAAATTGGAGGACAAGTGAAAAATGGGGAAACCCGCCGCCGCCGCCGCAGCAACCAAAACGGCCCTTTTCAGGGCCAACAAACGAATCAAAACGTAGAGAAATCTGATTGGCAATAAAAAAAAATAAACATAGATATATACGTGCGTGTGTGTATGTATTTACCGAGGTGTTTGACAAAAACAGCATTTTTAAACAATTTTTCAGTTACCCTTTTGAATTACAGATGACGAATACAAAAAATTGCAATAGGTGGGACGAGGTACGCCACTCTCGTTCAAGAGGATCTCAATTACCAACCGGTCATCCCGATCCTCCGACAAATACAACTCGATCCAGTTGAGATTTTCAACGCGGGTCAAAGTATCGTATCGCCTTATTCCTTATCTCGCCATATTTCCGCCACATTTTACAATCGCCGTGTCGGCTCTCTCGGTGTTTCAGATTTGTATTTTGCGATATCGGAATCTAACAAGAGGATATTTAGTCGGCAATTTTGGCGATGCGTGAAAAGGATGCGTGCCGTCGTTGTGTATTCCGTTGGATCACACCATAGCGCTTACCGGTGATATTCGCGCAGATTTTTTTAATCGACCGAAAACGAAGAGAAAAGTGAGTAATTATTTGATCCCAAAACTACCGATGCGTCCGTGTTTCGTTTTATAATTTATTATTTTCTATCACTGTCGAGCAGGAAGAGATGTTTGGTCCTTGTGGTTCGACACATTTCGAGCCCCGAGTACGATAACGGCGAAACACCGGTGGAAAGATGAACGAGGGTATCGAGCCGTGACGGCACGGCGATGGAACTTGCAACGGTAACGCGCGTCACACATGAAACCGAGAGCGGGCTCGTTGGCGAGTCTCGCGCATTCGACGTTCGTTCTCGAACAAACTGAAAAAAATAAATAAATAAAAAATAAAAAATGCGGCACCTCTCAAACTCGATCGCGTCAGCGAGCGTCTTTCGCATCATTCGTCGGGTCCATCGAGATTTTATATTCGATCCGTGGTGGGGAGGCACGACTCGCGATCGTTTCGTGTATAAAATTCGTACAAAAAAAATGTTTCCGCCTAGCTGGACGACGGTTTCCCGCTATAGAAACTTGCGATAGCGTCCATTCTTTTTTTAAGGTTTTTTTTTTTTTTTGGTTCTCTATAAATATATACGTGCGTTTCTTACATATCGGAACCGAGGTGACCGAAGTACTTTTCGAAACGTCTGCGGTATCTCCCGTCGGTCAAATATATTCTCACGGTGCCTCGGACGTTTATATCCCTGATGACATCGAGCATCTCCTCTCGGGGAAATCCCAACAATTTTTCTATCGCTCCCAGCATCTGCAGAGTAAGAGGAGAAATCATTCGGGTGCATAGAGAGAGGGGGGGGGGAGAGAGAGAGAGAGAGAGAGAGAGAGAGAGAGAGAGAGAGAGAGAGAGAGAGAGAGAGAGAGAGAGAGAGAGAGAGAGAGAGAGAGAGAGAGAGAGAGAGAGAGAGAGAGAGAGAGAGAGACGTTCGGGCACGTTTCAACGTGCGAGAGCCGCCGATCGGAATACTCACCGCCTCCAATGACTCAACTTTCCTTCTCAGTCTGATGCACTTTCTCAGGACGGAGGCTTTCTCATGGATCCTCTTCCTCCCGATTCGCCATATCCGGAGCGGCGCGGTCGCGTCCTCCTCCTCCTCAGTCAGCAACGATCGTCGTTGCTGTACGTATCGTTTCCTCCGGAAATTTTTGGAAAGTGTGAAAAGTGTGAAAAGTATGAAATGTGCTCCCTCCCCGCGCGACCCTGTCCGTACGTCAGCCGTCTCTCTTACCTGCGTATAAGCTCCTCTCGCCGTCCAGGTAAGAGCATTCCACGCCGATTTGCCGTGTTCCAGCTACGCCGTTCGAGAGGTGTCGCGCGCCCGCCCCGCTGTCGAAGCGCGGACACTCTCCCCGCTGTCAAAGTGGATTTTCCTTACCCGCGAATATTTTCACGGTTCGCGACAGTCACATATTCTCTCGCGAGCTATGGTACTCGGAGAATCGATAGACGAGTCGCAACGGTCGAGCCTCCGTCGATAGCACCAAAGAACAAAACCGATCCAACAACAATTACAACGGGCTCGGAAAAAAATACATGCCCGTTGGCTGTGGGTGCTATCGTCTCGTCCCATAGCTCTCGGACTCGCATTATTTTTGGGTCACGTGGCGCGACGCCCGGGGATGACAAGGCAATGAGAAAGCGCAAGAACTGAGACGAGACAAACGTCGATGGGTCAGTCGGTCACTCGAGTCTTTCGGTTTCCTTTCTTTCGAGGGGGGGGGGGGGGGAGGGAGGGAGGAAGGGAGGTAGGGATGCAGTCCGCGGAATCATCCCTCGCGGCGCGATAGCGCTCGACAGCGAAGAGGCGTCGCCCTACGTTCCAAGCCTCCGGGACTGTGCGACGTTCGTTTGCCAAGTACAGACAGTCCCGGAACTTGGTGGGTGGGTAGAGGAGCCTCTCGGAAACATCGGAAGCCCGAAGAAGAAGAAGAAGAAGGAAACGCGACGGGCAAAAGACGCGGGATGAAGGAGCGCGCCGCTCCGATCGTTGGGAGTTTTACCGCGTGAAACGTCAAATATCGCAGTGATTCGACCACCGATGGAGCGGAGCCTCCCGGAAACATCGGCACGACGCGAGAGACGGGGGGGGGGGAAAGGGCACGTCCGGACCGCGGCGGCGGGGGCGGCGCCTCAGGGTCGTTACATGCGAAGTGCGTAAGTTCGGTAATCGTACTGCGCATGGGATAATCCTGAAGCGGCCGGTCTCCCGTGGCAGCAAGGCACGCGCGCGCGCACACACACACACGCTACGCGTCCCGTTTGCGAAACAGAAGATGTACTCTGGGGATAAAAGAATTATATGTGTCGAGAGACAAGTTTTTTTACTTTGGCAGGGATCTCGTTCGCTCCTATTATTTTTCCACACACACACACACACACACACACACACACAATGTTACATCTCATAGGAAACGTGGCCTATGTACCTCCCAAGTTGTTTCGAGTACAGACGTTTCTTGAAATAAATTACGATGGGGCCTCGTATATCTGTTTCTCTTATGACATCGAAGACCTCGGTCGGGGGAATGTCGAACAACCGTCGTATATTTTCCAACGCCTGCAAAGTAGAGGAAGAAGAAGAACGATAATCATCGGTATCGACGTTTCGAGTACCACATCGTAGAATAAATTTGTCGGTTCACTCCCCGGACCCACTCGGAACGATTGCACGATCCCCGATAAAAACCCGGTTCGAAATCAACGAGACGAAGCAGCGAACGAGGGCCGGACCGACTTGATTCCGATACTCGATCGCGAAATACCCAAATTATTTTATCGATTCCTCCCGAGAGAGAGAGAGAGAGCGAGAGAGAGATTGATTGATTGATTGATTGGTTTATTAACGCCTTAGTTTCCTATGAGGCAAAGTTATACAAGTAGCGATTAGCGAATTTTACAAAAGTGCATTCCGACAGTAGGGAGAAGAGTATAGATAAAGTAATACTAGAAATAAAATAAAAATAAAGATAACAATGAAAAAAATAAAATAAAAATCGGAATAAAAATAAAGATAAAGTGTGAATAAACATAAATAATATATGGTATATTGGTATATGGTATATATGGTATATTGGTATATGGTATATATGGTATATTGGTATATGGTATATATGGTATATTGGTATATGGTATATATGGTATATTGGTATATGGTATATATGGTATATATGGTATAAATAATATATGGTATGGTAGAGAGAGAGAGAGAGAGAGAGAGAGAGAGAGAGAGAGAGAGAGAGAGAGAGAGAGTCTCTCTCTTCGTGTCAACGAAAAACGCAATTTTCAAAAATTTTCAAAAATTTCGTGAAAAAATCAATACTAATCAAAATTACACCGGATCGGAAAACTAACCGCGTGGAACGATCTTCTCCTAAGAACCATCGCGAGGCGCTGTCGCAATATCCTGGCATGTTCCCGAACGCTCAGTGTTTCGTATCGCGGGCTCGGGGGCGGCTCCGTCACCTCCGTCACCCAGGGGTACCTCGTCGCGTCCGCCACAGGCTCCCCCTTCTCCTCCTCCTCCTCCTCCTCCTCTGCCGCCAGTAAGGGTACCATTTCGGCCGAATCCGTTTCCTCTATGACGCACCTGTCAAAACGACATATGTGGAGGAGAGCGACACACACACACACACACACAGAGAGAGAGAGAGAGAGAGAGAGAGAGAGAGAGAGAGAGAGAGAGAGAGAGAGAGAGAGAGAGAGAGGGAGAGAGAGAGAGAGATTGATTGATTGATTGATTGATTGAGAGAGAGAGAGAGAGAGAGAGAGAGAGAGCCGCGACGACTCTGCGCGCGACGCGACGGTTGACCGCTATAGAAGGATACGCACGGAGGGAAGGACGGTACTCGCGTGTAAGTTTGACGTAAAATATATATTTCTACCCAGACGATCCTTCTTACAGATGGGAATCGACGTCACCGAAGTACTTTTCAATATATTTCTTGTATCTGCCCTCGCTCAAATATATTCTGACTTTGCCTCGTATACGTATATCCATGATCGCGTCGAGCATCTCGTGATTGGGAACGTCGAACAATTTCTCGATCGCTCGCAAGGTCTGTAGAGCAAAAGCAAACATCATTTCGGTGTGTGGGCGTTCGGACACGCGCGCGCGCGCACGCTCACACACACACACACGCATACACACGCACACGCACACGCACACACACACGTTTTATCGTGAAAGAAAAACCACTCAGAAGACCCACCGACTCCAATGACTTTACTTTGTCCCTCAGTCTGACGCATTTTCTTAGGATTCTGGCTTTCTCCTTGACGCTCAGCTCTTCCATTCGCTTTTGACGGGTCACCGCTGTTCCCTCCTCGTCCTCCTCCTCGTCGTCCTCGTCGTCCTCGTCCTCCTCCTCGTCGTCCTCGTCGTCCTCGTCCTCCTCCTCCTCCTCCTCCTCCTCCTCCTCGTCCTCGTCCTCGTCCTCCTCCTCCTCCTCCTCCTCCTCCTTCTCCTCCTCCTCCTTCTCCTCCTCCTCCGCCTCCTCCTTCTCCTCCTCCTCGTCATCCTCCTCCTCCTCGTCATTCTCCTCCTTGTCCTCTTCATCTTCACCTTCCTCTTCCTCTTCCTCTTCATCTTCCTCCTCAGCCTCCTCCACCAACGCCGCCAATGACGGTATCGTTTTCGCAAAACTCGTTCCGAAAGGTTCCATCACGGCTATCTGCAAAAATATAGTGACGCGATCACCTCCCATTTTGAAAAAGTTTAAAGTAACAGGGGCAATCGGAGCAATAAGAGCCACAGAGACACGGAGAGGTCGCTGGTAGTAGTCGCAATCGTGTCGCGCGCGCGCCCACTTTGACAGCGGTGATTTTGCAATACCGTTTCAACAGAGCGGGGATTTCGTACACCACTTTGAAACAGCGGGGATATCACGTGGGACACCGCTTCGACAGAGAGAGAGAGAGAGAGACAGTGGTTATGGAGACTCACCTAGCGATTCGAGGGACCAGGACGACGGACTGCGCGGCACCCTCTCGACTCGCCCCTTATTTATATACCGTTGGTGGCGCAGGGGCGACGCGACATGGATAACGAATCATTGAAATTACGAAAAGTATGAAAAGTATGAAAATAATGAAGTTTACGCCAACCTCGTAGCGATCGCGCGCGTGCTCTCGAGAGGCAGAGGGTGGGAGTCGTCGTTCCGTCCGTATATAAGCCGCGCGTGAAGCTGGAGCCCGAGAAACACACCGTGTCTCCCCGGTCTCGTCGTCGTCGAGGTAAGAAACGGCTGCGCGCAGCCTCCATTCCGTCTGCCGCTGTCGCGAAGCGGTTCAATGTCGCGAAGCGCGAAGCGGTTCAAGAAAAAACAATAATGTCGGAGAAACCGATAGTTTACTCGAATTTCTATACAATTTCCTTCCGTTTCCAATCCTACGAATCGCAAACGCCCCCTCACCCAATTCGGGACACAACATTTTGCAATGTTTTCGTGTTACAGCTCGATCGGAGCCAGCGAGGCCAGTGGTGGCTATCTCGAGAGACGGGAGCACCGACCCGGAACGCATCGTCGATTACGTTCTCGTGTGCCTTTCCGCAATGAGAGAGGGAGAGAGGGAGCCATCGTCGGGAGGGATCGATCGATCGATCGTCATCGAAATTCGTCGACACACACGCTCACGCGAGCTCGGGTAAGTAACCTCGTGGAAATATACGCATACGTTCCGAAACTACCAACCATCGGGTATACTCTGAATCCCCAACTTTGATCATTTCCGTGAATCTCGATGACAAAAAAAATAACTATATTCCGATATTTTTGTGCGTTACAGCCCAGTCGCCCGTGAGGAGACGCGGTGTGTCGGTGCACCGCACTGTTTCCGTGGCTCGATTTTTTAATATCGTCGAAACGTCCCGAGCAAGTATCGAATTGTCGAAAATACGGAAAGACGATGGATAGCGGGAAAAACATTGTAGCGGAGTTTGTCGGGCCCACTCGCGCGTTTCACTCTGGATCTCTTGCATCGCGACTTCGTCCAGAAGCGCACATTCTTGCGAATCACCGAAGCCACGAACGTTCGTCCCGAGTCCGCGGTGGGCACGTGGGAGAAAATGTTCGGTTCACTTTCCACGCGGCTTTGTCGGTACTTGCTCGGACGCCGGGGTCGGTGCCTCATCCGCCGTCATCCCGATGCCGATGCCACCGCCACCGACTCAGCAGCCACAGCCACTGCCAATGACAACGATGATGAGACTCGGAGGATGAGCCTGAGAAGAGCCGTCTCTCGCGGCCGAGCTTCCGATCGGGCAAGTATCTCCGTACGTCCCCCCCCCCCCCCCCTACCGATGGATCTCGGTACAAAACGACAGGCGCGTTCGCGCGTGTGGTTTTTGTCGGTAACAAAGAAAAAAAAATAATAACAATGTCGGAGAAACACCAGCGTCGTCAAACGTCCGACACAGCTTACTCGGATTACCATACCATTTTCCGTTGGTTTCAATTATACGAATCAGAAACGCCCCCTCAAACAATTCGGGAGATAACATTTTGCAATGTCTCGGTGTTACAGCCCAATCGGAGCGCGTCCAAAGAGACGCGACGCGAGACGAGACGAGACAAGGGGGGCGCGATGGTGGCTATCTCGAGAGACGGGAGTACGTTCTCGTGTGCCTTTCCGCAATGAGAGAGGGAGAGAGGGAGCCATCGTCGGGAGGGATCGATCGATCGTCATCGAAATTCGTCGACACACACGCTGACGCGTGCTCGGGTAAGTAACATCGTGAAAATATGCACATACTTTCCGAAACTACCGACCGTCCGGTATACTCTGAATTTTCCACACGAAAGTGTACTCGAAATTTCAACGATCCCCAACTTTGATCATTTCCGTGAATCTCGATGACAAAAAAAATAAGTATATTCCGATATTTTTGTGCGTTACAGCCCAGTTCCATGGCCTCCCGGGACTAGGGACGAACGTTGATGGGTTCAGTGATTCGCACGAGTCTGCGCTTCTCGACGAAGTCACGGTGCAAGAAATCCAGAGCGAAACGCGCCAGTCGGCCCGACAAACTCCGCTACAATGTTTTTCCCACTATCAATCGTTTTTCCGTATTTTCGGCGATTCGATACTCGCTCGGGATGTTTCGACGATATTTAAAAAAAAAAAAAAAAAAAAAAAAAAATGGAGCCACGGAAACGCGATCGCACGGAAAGTTGGATGCTTGGATGCAACACGAGTGACGACGACGACGACGACGAGGAGGTGGAGGAGGAGGAGGAGGAGGAGGAGGACGGGGGCCAGCGTCCAACGCAACGCGACGTATACTCTCGGAATAGGACAAGTACCGGCACAGAGGGAGTCGCGCGGCCCGCCGTGGTCTCCGCCCGAGTCCACCGGGCAACGGCAGACTCGTTCTCCCTCGTCAACGAGATTCCCGCTTTAGAAGAGAACGAGAATCACGTCGCACCGTGAATATGTCCGAACAAATACGATACAAAATAATATTTCTACTCGCAAGTTTCTTTTGTGTTTTTCTTTCCTCTTTTCTCCCTCCTTTCCCCGCGTTTCGCGAGAGCCCGTCCGGCGGCGATGTTACGAAGCATCTTATCATAACTTTGAATCTTATCCTCGTCCTCCGTCCCCGGTTGACGAGCCATCGGCAGCATCGGGGGCCCGAAAACAGCCGGATGATGAAAAAATATATCGCAAAAATATAACTCGAGTATTCGTCTTTCGGTTTCACCAAAGGAGGAATATGTATAGATATATATTTAACTACAGCGGAGAATACATGGATCAATTTGTAAAGACAGCGCGCGGAGGGAATGCCTCGAGGTTTCTCTCGCGATTCGGATACTCGGACACTCTCGGGGATTTCGTCGCTGCGCGATCGAGGGACGAGCAGACTCGGATTCTTTCCCGCTTTAGAAGAAGAAACAAATTGTCACTTTTTCACAGATGCAAACGATGATTCGTTTTTTTTTTGCTCTCGACAACGTTTCAACGAATATCTCTTTTTTTGTAATAAAAAATCTATATCGAACGGAGCATATTTATCAAAAAACTAATAGTTTTTAAGATACACGGTTTTTTAAAAAGTAAAATTTTTCGATGTCACAAAAAAATAGGATCCTAGAATTGTGAAGAAAATTGCAAAAACCCCTTGTAAATAATCTCACGGATCGTGGTGAAACGATGACGTTTTTTTTTTGGAAAAGGTCGACTCGGATTCTTTCCCGCTTTAGAAGAAGAAAAAAATTGTCAATTTTTCACAGAGGCAAACGATGATTCGTTTTGTTTAATTTTCATACATATGTCCACTCGCGTAAGATGAGAAAACGAAAGCTTCTCGATTTGTTTAAAAAAGCAGTTGTGTGCAGCAGAGTGTGAAACTCGGCCCACTCGGTCGTCGATTCATTCCTTCGCTCTCGAATCTATATCCCGGCCTTCCGAATTTCCACCGGCGCCTGAAATTTATTTCCGGCGAGGGATCCTCAGTATCGTTCTCCATGTCGAATTCGTTGCCGATCCTTCGAGGTGTCCCGGTGGTATCCTGCAAGGTGGTAAGACGGATTTTAAGAATTTTTATCCATCGAAATGGAGGGGGAGATATATATATATATATGCGTGGTACTCGCCCCGTCCATCGGTAGCCGCGAATTATCCGATCCACACGATCCGAGAACTACCAAGGGGCTCCATTATCAAGGGGGGGGGGGGTGATCTCGGCTAGTCTGAAACACAAATATAACCAGTGCGTTTCCAAAACCACCCCGGGGGTAGCACTGCCGGCTCGTTTCGTTTTTTTTTTGTTCTTTCTCTCTTTTCAAGTGGAACGATCGACCGTGAGCCCTAAAACCACTTGACACGCACACCAGTTACAGACTATCGGTCGGGTTATCTTACAATATTTACACCGACGCACCACTCGCGTGGGGGCGCCTGCGCGAGATTCCGAGGCACCGTGCAAAGAGTGTACTCGGTAAAATGTTTTCTCGGAGGCGCGCACGCAGCGCCTGACTAGACGTCTCAGAGACGTTGTTAATTTACAATATTTACACTCGCTCGCACTTATTCACCGGGGGGGGGGGGGGGGGTGCGCGTGGGCGCGCCTGCGCGAGATCCCGAGGCACCGTGCGAAGAGTGTACTCGGTAAAATGTTTTCTCGGAGGCGCGCACGCAGCGCCTGACTAGACGTCTCAGACTTTGTTAATTTACAATATTTACACTCGCTCGCACTATTCACCGGGGGGGTGCGCGTGGGCGCGCCTGCGCGAGATCCCGAGGCACCGTGCGAAGAGTGTACTCGGTAAAATGTTTTCTCGGAGGCGCGCACGCAGCGCCTGACTAGACGTCTCAGAGACGTTGTTAATTTACAATATTTACACTCGCTCGCACTATTTGGCTTCGCAAACGTTGTTGCCTCAATGTTTTACCGCTGAGGATTCATCGGTGACCATTCGCCGGCTGTGGCCGTCGCTCCTCCTCCTCCTCCTCCTCCTCCTCGCGGCGATAATTGTTGCGCGACACTCGACGTTGTCGATATTCTTCCAACCAATCCGTAATAGGATCGTCAACCGTCGGATAGAGCCTCCGTATTCTTCCGGTTTCGTTTAGTGGAACGAGCCGCACCGACAAGAGGCGAACGATTCGTTCGAAGGCCTCGACGTTGTTTCGGTGTTGCCAATGAAACTGTCGCTCGTCCTCGGTCGCGTTACGTGGATCGAACGGTGGTATTCGGAAGGGGTCGTAATCGAACATGGTGAAAAACAACTCTGGTCGGTTAGCGACTCGCGCCAGCGTGGCAGCCTGTCGACTCGCGAGCCTCCAATCCTGTACGTCACCGAAGAGAGGATGGCCTCCCAAGGCCTCTCGCCAAAATCTTGTTCCCAGCAGGCGTGCCGATGTCGGTGCTGTCAAAACCATGGAAACGAGCAGCCGGTTCTGTTCCCGGGTGAACCGATTCCGTACCGCACGCCTCCCTCTCTGCGGTTCTCTCAAGTCGTTATTATCAAAGGCTCCGACGAAGCCTCCGACCACGTTTCCAAGGGCGTTTCGCGGGTCGTGAAGTCGCGCCGGTGAGTACCGTCGCGGCGGTCTCACTCGGCACGGCGGTGCTGCCGGTTGTCTATGCGGTCGTGGCGGACGCCGGAGCTATTCCATTGAAAAGAAAAATGATACATCAGTCTAACGGTCGGTCACACGCCCGCGGATCGCTCTCTCTCTCTCTCTCTCTCTCTCTCTCTCTCTCTCTCTCTCTCTCTCTCTCTCTCTCTCTCACTCTCGTAACTCTTAAATTTTTTTTAACTTTACCGGTGGCAGCCGTACGGCAGGAGGTTGTCGCTGCTGTCGCTCTTGTTCCTCTTGTCGCTCCTGTCGCTCTCGCTCCTCCTGTCGCTCTCGCTCCTCCTGTCGCTCTCGCTCCTCCTGTCGCTCTCGCTCCTCCTGTCGCTCCCGTTCCTCTCGTTGCTCTCGTCGCTCTTGTCGCTCCTCCTGTCGCTCTCGCTCCTCCTGTCGCTCCCGTTCCTCCTGTCGCTCTCGTTCCTCTCGTTGCTCTCGTCGCTCTTGTTCCTCCAGTCGCTCTCGTAGCTCTCGTCGCTCTTGTTCCTCTCGTCGCTCTCTTAGCTCTTGTTCCTCTCGTCGGTCTTGTTCCTCCAGTAGCTCTCGTCGCTCTCGTCGCTCCCGTAGTTCTCGTCGCTCTCGTCGCTCTCGTTCCTCTCGTCGCTCTTGTTCCTCTTGTCGGTCTTGTCGGTCTTGTCGCTCTTGTTCCTCTTGTCGCTGTTGGAGCTGTCGTTGTCGCAACGGATATCTCCGATACGGTAGTCGGATCGTCCTTAGAGGCGTTACCGCCGCTGCGAGAGGATCCCGCGGAACCTGCGCCAGCGGTGGTGCATCAACTATTCTATGCCCCACATGCGGAATCGTTGGTAGGCTTCGGCCTCGTCGTGGTTGTTGTCGAACCGGTGAACCACCGACGAGGCCCACGTTCCCCGACCTCGAGCTCGTCGCGACGATGGTCAACGTGGATGGTCTCTGAAATTTCGTACAGGTACACAATTGTATGAAAAATGAATTTTCGGTGAATCGTTGAGTAATCATTCCGTGTGTGTGTATACATCGGGGTGTATACACACACGGAATGATCGCTGACAATTACGTTCAAAAGGTGCCGCATTTTTTGGGTACAAAAAATGCAAGGGAACATTTTTAAAACATGTCCTTTCTTCGAAGCACCCTATTATATACAGATATGCACCTGGTATCGCGGGTTTCGGTCCTCGGAAGTTCTCCGCGGAGCAGTGACGGCCGTGTTTCTCGCCGCTCGCAGGGTTTTCCGAATCCGGGGACCACTCCGCGGCTGCCACCGCTGCCGCCACTCCCTCCCTCTCTCTCTCTCTCTCTCTCTCTCTCTCTCTCTCTCTCTCTCTCGCTCTCTCGGGTGATATCGTTATCCGTCGTCCTCGTCGTCGACGTCGTCGTCGTTGGTCGGGCTATCGGGCTATCGGGAGGAGTCTGCAATACAATGTATCATCGGTAACAAACAATTTCAAACATGACAATCAAAGTAATTTTTGATCTCGACGACGTTTCAACGAATATCTCTTTTTTTTAATAAAAAATCTATATTGAACGGAGCATATCTATCAAACGGGCGTCTCACGCGCCCAAACAAACATACGTGATAACTGTACAGACCCGAGAGAATATTCTGGAATTTTTAAAGAAAAATCAAACTCGGCGTATCGAATGAAAAAAAAAATTTAGTCTACTTTTCATAGAAACAGACGTTCATCGCACTCAAAAAAATGTATAGAATTTTCTTTTCAGAAGTCGATTCAAAACTGCAACCTCTGTGTCTCGTTTTTTTTTTTTCTGTACAACTAATAGTTTTTAAGATACACGGTTTTTTAAAAAGTAAAATTTTTCGATGTCACAAAAAAATAGGATCCTAGAATTCTGAAGAAAATTGCAAAAACCCCTTGTAAATAATCTCACGGATCGTGGTGAAACGATGACTTTTTTTTGGAAAAGGTCGAGTTTTCGACCTTTCAAAACCGTATGGAATAGCTCATCCACTTTAACAGCGGTGACCCTACACGGCTTCGACAGCGTGTACCCGCGGGAGACGACACTCGAACAGTGGGCATTTTGTGTGCCGCTTTGACAGCGAAGAGTTTCGCTTCTCACCTCGCGATTCGAGAGACTACCGCGAGGACGACGACGACGACGACGACGACGACGACGATGATGATGGACTGCGCAGCACTGCTCGGCGTGCCGTTTATTTATACCCCTCTCGCGCTCTCTCCGTGGAGTAACCGTTATAAATTTGACGACATAGTTGAAATTTATGCAACAAAGAAATGTATGAAATATACGAAAAAGTTTGTATGAAACTTATGAAATTCATGAAAATATCGGTCCGACTGGTCAATCGGTGGAACTCGCAAAGTTTCGAAAGTCTCTTTATCACGGGAATATGCTTCGTTCCAAATTTTTATTCTCGATTACCGAACAGCCGAGTGGATATCGCCGAGGACTGCGAATCGCGAGGTAGCAGGTTCGAATCTCCACCAACGTCAAAAATTCTTTACAGTCTTTTAGAATAAGATTCGTATCGATCGCGAGCAATCGCATCGAACGCGTGGAAAACCAGCGACGAAGATGCTGCAAAATAATATTTAGCATACGCAAAGTGTCGGATACATTCTCTTTATTGACGAGCGATATATTGAGAATATACAAAGGGTGCACTCGTATGACAAACGTAAGGATATACTCGACGTATATTCGAGTCGTTGCACAGACACGGACGCAGAGACCCTCCGTGCAAGGCCGCATTTCACATGATGTTGTGCATTTCGGCGAGACGATCCCGATAATATTTCCCGCTGTAGCAGGGCGAATAAGAAACATTGGTAATTATATTTTGTGCAAACGAGCCGAGTGTCGGCCACCACGTTTATCGTTGTCATTTTCGTTATCTTACGTCCACGGAGAGAGGCTGCACGATTGTCAATAAAAACTCGAACTAAAAACGGTCATTCAGGATAAAAAAAGACAATCGACTATGACATAAAACAATACCGAAAATAAAAGCAACGCCAGTGAAACTAGGATCCATATCATGTAGCCAGCAGCTTTGTACAGATTCTCATCGATTCGGTCTTCGTAGAGGCATTGGCCGCCGCGGCGGCGGCGGTGGTGGTGGTGGTGGTGGTGGTGGTGGTCGTGGTCGTGGTCGTGCTGATGGTTATGGCGGTGACTGTGGTGGCAGTCGTTTCCGTTTTCTTCAGACTCGGACCCGGTTCTCCAGATATCTGCAAAAAAACCTGTCTCACATTCGACTCGTTCGTTCCTTTCGTTCACCGACTCTGCAATTTTTCGATACAAAATTTTTATCTCCTATCGAGTCGTACCTTGATCCTCGTTGTAGGAAGAATCGGAGCGAGGAAAGGTGATGAGTCTCGATGCAGCCTCCGCCGCGAACCGCCGCTGCTTCCGCTCCTCCGTCTCATCCATCTCCGATTCCTCCTCCGTCACCACATCCGTCATCGTCGTCCCCTCCTCCGGATGAGCATCATCTGGGGGCGAAGGGAAGGTGTCAAGACGCAAAATTAATTTATCGGGGCACGAATGGTTAGTTGTTTCACGCAAGATAGAAGCGTTCCTATTACGGAGACAACAGGAACGCACTCACCGAAGGTACCGAGTCTGTGGGGAGTCGGCCATTCGTCCATCTCGGTCTGCGTCTCCACGCTCCTCCCACGCGATATCGTAGCTACTACTGCGGAAAACGCAAGTGACACCGCCCGATGAAGAATGTTTTTTTTTTTTTTTTTTGTCAAACGATACTCGACTCTTTGGAACACAAACAGGGGAAAATTCTCTGACGAATCTTACGCGTCTCTTCGTCGTCGTCCCTCGAAAGAGTGTCCGAGTCCCTCGCGATCAGCCCCGCCGTTTCCCGGGCTTCGACATCCTCTCTCTCAGCATCGTCTACGGGGGAATTAACATTGTCACAGTCTCTTGGAAAAATTTTCACTCCGCGAAGGGAGGAATCACGAGAGTGCGAAGGCCTTTACCGTAGGGGCGTGGATCCCGAATCGGATTCCGCCTATCCTCCTTCCCAGACGTTGTCTCGTCCTCCTGGCTCTTACGGTCCATCGCAGCTGCAACTGGAAAACACACACACACGCACACACGCGCACAGTGAGAAGAGCCGACGAGTCGTTTTTTTATTGCGAGCGTGAGTCAGCGTCGTTTCGGATATCGCATATACGGGCGGAGTGTCGGTGCAGCCACTCGGACCGATCGCGCGGTACCCGATTCTCCACTTTGACAGCGGAACGTCGAACCGCTTGGACAGCGGAGACTCGGCAGAGCGCGCTTCTACAGCGGGGACTCGGAGCACGGAGAGAGTGGTCCGACTTACCTCGACGATCTTATTTCTTAGGAGAGGAGAGTGCGGCGGCGATCGACTGATCGGCACGGTCTCGGCGCGCCGCTTATTTATACCCCGCTCTCGCGGGCTCTCTCGGGATCGACTCACAATCGAACGAAATTTACGAAATTTGCGAAATTTACGAAATTTACGAAATTTACGAAATTTACGAAATTTACGAAATTTACGAAATTTACGAAATTTACGAAATTTACGAAATTTACGAAATTTACGAAATTTACGAAATTTACAATCGGGTAATTCGAGTTTCACGGAAGATGGGTCAAATTTCAAACGAAACCCCCGATCCGAGGGTGCGAGCGGTCGTATCAGCACATTTTCTTATCCGTCAACGCGTTTCTACTCGCGCAAACAAGTTTCACACGTAACGGACACGCGAGGGAAAACTGAATCGAGTCGTCGATGAAGGAAAACAAAATTGGGACGCGGGCAGACCGTTTTGCCCCTCCCCCCCCCCCGTACTCGCTGCCGTTCGATGTGCGCGGTGGTTGTGGCGGGGACAAGGGGGGGGGGGGAGGGGAAAAGGGCGGGTCACGGGAAGCAACGCGAGAGTAACGATCTTTTCGCCCATAATATTTTTTTCTATTTCGAACATACAGGGTTTCGGGGATGGAGCAAAATTATGTTGCATCCATGCGAGAACGCGACCGAATAAATCTTGGAACAGTCTCGTTTCCTCGGTATCGCTCAAGTAGTTTCCAACGGTGGCTCGTTTATTTATCTCGACTATCATGTCGCGCACCGTGGTCGCGGGAACGCCGAACCCCCTTCCGCTGTAACGCCGAACGTCTGTAACGTAAGATGAAAAAATATATATATAATTTTCGTAGTATCTACGCGTCAACAGCAATGGGGGGTGCACGCACTATCTTTGATTCTTACCATCGGTAATGAATTTTTGTCTCTCTTGAGTCGGATGCATCGTTTTATAACTGGAGTCTTTCGTGCCGGGGTCAGCTTCGTCTCGTTTTACACTTTCGATCGCTGCGATTTTGTCTCTTCCATCGTTGCCGGAGCAGCAGCAGCAGCAGCAGCAGCAGCAGCAGCAGCAGCAGCAGCAGCAGCGGCAGCAGCCGAAGCAGCAGCGGCAGCAGCCGAAGCAGCAGCGGCAGCAGCCGAAGCAGCCGAAGCAGCAGCAGCAGCAGCATCGGCGGCGGCAGCAGCAGCAGCAGCAATCGTCGTTGCAGAGGGGTTCTCCGGGTTGGTCGGCAGAGCCGTCGACGTTTTCGGTACGATAACTCCGGACGATCTCGAAGCTTCCGCCTGTGGTGGTAATCGGTTATCATTTCCCTGCGTCTCCGACGAGGTCGTCGTTTCCGTGGTCGGCTCCGAAGCCGCTCTCCCGGTCGCCGCTACCGCCGCCCCCCTCTCCTCCTCCTCCTCCTCCTTCTCCGGGTCCGCTGCCGCGACGTCGGACGTGGTCCGTGGCACGCATTTAGATTTTTCATGCCCTTTTCCCTGCATTCGTTGGTAGCGAGCTTTCTTCGTCGGAGGTACGCAACTTTTTTTTTTTTTTTCAAAGTTTTCGATGGAAAATTTGTTTTTTCCTTTCTGAAGAATTTTCTTCCCCCCGAAGACGACATCGCTCCCTCGTTTCGTCTCGTCTCGTTTCGAAACCTAACGGGACGAAAGAAAAAAATGTTGAGCACAGACGCGTCGGTAGCGCTGCTCGGGATGATTATCGTTTCCATCATCGGCGAGTTTCGCTTACCGATACATCGGGTTCACTCGAGGATCGTCCGTGTCGCTGCCGCTGCTTCCCCACCGCGCGTTCCTCGTTCAGCCGCTGCTGCCGATCCGTGTCAGGCTCAACGATCGTCGTCTCCGTGGCATTCCCCGGTGGCGCATCATCTCGAGAATCATTCTTCGTGGACTGTTGGCTGTCGAGCGTCTCGTCTACTCTGACTGTAAGAGGAAGAAAGTCGTCGTTCGCGATGAATTCGATGTCATTCGAGAGGGGGAGCGTGGCAGGCAGGGAGGGGGGGGAGAGAGAGAGAGAGAGAGAATACGGACGAGTACCTAGGGGGCGAAGCCGGAGGCAAAGCGGCCTTCTCGATTTTTCCAGTGTCCCGTCACTGCTTCGATACATGGCTTCCCAGCTGTCGACAGACAAGACACGAAAGCTATCTATAAAAAATATTGTGAGCGGGAATGGCCGGCAACGAGTCGTCGCAGCCACTCTCCGCAGCGGTGCCTTCGAGCACATTGACGGCTGGGTGAGAGTGTCTCTAATCACTTTGACAGCGGAGATTCGGATCACCGCGCTTCTGCAGCGGGGATTTCAGACATCGCTTCGACAGCGAGCGCGCGCGCGCGCGAGAGAGAGAGAGAGAGAGAGAGAGAGAGAGAGAGAGAGAGAGAACTCCAACTTACTCGGCGATCTTACTTCGGAGGAGAGGCGGGCGCGACGACGATGGACTGCTCGGCACGGTCTCGGCGCACCGCTCATTTATAGCCCGCGCGCCCGCGGGCTCAACTTTTATGCGTCCGACGAATTTTATGAATTTTATGAATTTTATGAAAAGTATGAAAAGTATGGAATTCGTATGGATAAGATGCACAACGAACGTACGAAATGGACCAAAAAAAAAAAAATGAGGCAGAAATTAATCGGAACCGAGGAAAGATGGAGCAAAAGACAAAGCCAAAACGACGCGAAGGGAACGCCAAAAGAAGATAGAGAACAATGAATCGAGCGCACGAAGATTAAGCGCGAGGAGTCGAGAATGGAACAAAAGAGGGGCGCTGGTACGCGAGGCTCGGAGGGACGCGCAGCCCGGTCAGCGGATAATCCCTCGAGGCGACGGGCGACCCCGCCGGGAGGGAGCGAGCGAGCGAGAGAGAAAGAGAGAGAGAGAGAGAGAGATGGTTCGCGCGTTGATTCGCTACAGGACGCACGTTTGGTGCCTGTTTCTTTTTTTTTTCTTGGACGCTCCAAACTCGCGTACGATAAGTCGCGACTCGCGGATTCGGGTTTCCCGCTATAGAAGCGGAGGATGACATTGTCGTGATGAATTTTGTCGAGCAAAATATATATTTATTGTATCGCATACGACACGCACACACACGCAAACACACACTATCTCATACAACATAGGTAAGGCGACTGATGTGACTGTCGAGACCTTTCGAGTAGAAGGGTTCTTTGAAATGAAATCTGAGGGGGCCTCGTAAATCCGCTTCTCTCAGGTTATCCAGCACCTCGCTCGGGGAAACGTCGAACAACCGTCCGATACTCGCCAACACCTGTAAAGTGGAAAAAGAATTTTCAGTATCGAAATTCTCGTACACGCATATCGCGACGATGGAAGACGCTAATCGGAAGACTCACCTCGTTCAACGATCTTCTCGCGACACCGATCTCGACAGGCGGTCCGGATACTCGGGCTCGTTCCTCGGCGCTGAGCGACTCGTACGGCTCCGTCGCCTCCGCCACATCGGGGCACCCCGTTCGGACTGGCACGGCTTCCTCCTCCACCTCCTCCTCCTCCTCCTCCTCCTCCTCCGCGATATTTTCCGCCGAATGTGCATCCTCGGTACAGTGCCTGCAAACCAACATTCGGTGAAGACCTTTCTTTACCGGAAGCACCCTCCTTCACCGGGTCACGAAGAAGACCGAAGGTAGCAAACGAGCGAGAGAAAGACGGAGAGAGAGCGACTCTCGGAGCTCGCGACTCGCCGACTCGCTATCCGTTTCGCAATGCTATCTCGTTTCCCGCTATAGAAGGACGACGGCCCTGTTTCTCTCGTAATTTCGACGAGCAAGTAAAAAATATTTACTCTACGCATACGAGAGGT